>CM069862.1:89943719-92596219 GCA_036172795.1 Pelodytes ibericus | reverse complement strand
ATTACCACTTACACACCATTACCACTTACACACAGTTACACCAATTCACACACACACACCATTACCACTTACACACCATTACCACTTACACACAGTTACACCAATTCACACACACACACACACACACCATTACCACTTACACACCATTACCACTTACACACAGTTACACCAATTCACACACACACACCATTACCACTTACACACCATTACCACTTACACACAGTTACACCAATTCACACACACACACCATTACCACTTACACACCATTACCACTTACACACAGTTACACCAATTCACACACACACACCATTACCACTTACACACAGTTACACCAATTCACACGCACACGCGCACACACACACACACACACACACACACACACACACACACACACCATTACCACTTACACACAGTTACACCAATTCACACACACACACACACCATTACCACTTACACACAGTTACACCAATTCACACACACACACACACACACACACACACCATTACCACTTACACACAGTTACACACACACACACACACACACACACACCATTACCACTTACACACAGTTACACCAATTCACACACACACACACCATTACCACTTACACACAGTTACACCAATTCACACACAACCTGAGACACACTATTTAGCCACTCAATATGCCAGTATTTTGCCCCTCAATATACCATTTAATATGCCAGTATTTTACCCCTCAATATAACAGAATTTTGCCCCACAATATGCCAGGATTTTGCCCCTCCAATATGCCATTTAACATTCCAGGATTTTGCCCCTCCAATATCCCAGGATGTTGCCCCTCAATATGCCATTTAATATCCCAGGATCTTGCTCTTCCAATATGCCATTTAATATGCCAGGATTTTGCCCCTCAATATGCCAGGATGTTGCCCCCAATATGCCATTTAATATTCCATTATCTTGCCCCTCCAATATGCCATTTAATATTCCAGGATTGTGCCACTCAATATCCCATGATTTTGCCCCTCCAATATGCCAGGATTTAAACCCTCAATATGCCAGGATTTTGCCCCTCCAATAGGCCCGGATTGTGCCACTCAATATCCCAGGATTGTGCCCCTCCAATAGGCCCGGATTTTAACCCTCAATATGCCAGGATTTTGCCCCTCCAATAGGCCCGGATTTTGCCACTCAATATCCCAGGATTGTGCCCCTCCAATAGGCCCGGATTGGGCCACTCAATATGCCCCGATTTTGCCCCTCCAATATGCCAGGATTTTAACCCTCAATGTGCCAGGATTTTGCCCCTCCAATAGGCCCTGATTGTGCCACTCAATATGCCCGGATTTTGCCCCTCCAATATGCCAGGACTGTGCAACTCAGTATCCCAGGAGTGTGCCCCTCAATATGCCAGGATTTTGGCCCTCCAATATGCCAGGATCGTGCTACTCAATATGCTAGGATTTTGCCCCTCCAATATGCCAGGATCGTGCTACTCAATATGCTAGGATTTTCCCACCCTTCTCCCCCCCAGACCCCAGTACTTGCCTCCATGCTGCTGTTCAGGTCCGTGGCTGAGAGGGAAGTGTTGTGCACTCCCCTCCAGCCGCGCGTATTAATAAAGTGTGTTGAAGAAAAAAGTTTCAACACACTTTATTGATCTGCGCGGCTGGAGGGGAGCGCACAACGCTTCCCTCTCAGCCACGGACCTGAACAGCAGCATGGAGGTAAGTAAACGGGCCTGGGGGAGCAGGCGATTTTCCCGCCCCCCCCATTGGGGCGCCCTAAGGCAGCCGCCTGTGCTGCCTTACGGTAGCGCCGGCCCTGCATGTATCCACTACCCTTTCTGTGAAGTAATACTTCCATTAGTCCCTGGCCTTATCTTATATCTAGGATAGTCTTATGCTTATCCCATGCATGCTTAAAGTGCTTCACTGTGTTTACCTCTACCCCTTCTGCTGGAAGGTTATTCCATGCACCCACTACCCTCTCAGTAAAGTAATACTAAGTTTCTGACCTCCAATGTATTAACCTCTACCATTTATGCTGGAAGGCTATTCCATATATCCACCACACTTTCAGAAAGTAATACCTCCATTAATCCCTGGCCTTATCTTATATCTAGGATAGCCTTATACTTATCCCATGCATGCTTAAACTCCTTCACTGTATTAACCTCTACCACTTCTACAGGAAGACTATTCCATGCACCCACCACCCTCTCCGCAAACAAATGTTACGTTTCGGACCACAAAAAAAAACTGTAAAATAAATATTTCCAGCCTTTTCAGAAGCTTAAGGTGGACCCCAAATAGCCAGACAACATCACATACACACAATCACATGCAGTAATATACAAACACACATACGTCTGTCACATAAACTCATCCATACAGAGTCTGTCGCATAAACTCATCCATACAGAGTCTGTCGCATAAACTCATCCATACAGAGTCTGTCGCATAAACTCATCCATACAGAGTCTGTCGCATGCATACATTCAGTCATTCGCAAAGACACACACACACACTCATCCTCATCCATCCATAGTCTGTCACATACACACATACAAGTGAGCGGTTTTTTTTAATCTTAAAAACTAAATGAAAAAAATGTAGATCTATTTGTCCCCCTTCCCTGCTGCTATATCTCATTGCAAGGAAGGGGGCATTTCCGTTCCAGGTTTGTCTGTGCCTCTTACAAAGGCACAGACCATCATTACTTATTAATTATAATTTTTTGCCCATGTAAGAAATTAAAGGCACCCTATATTTCTTACACTCATTGATTTGTCAGTCTTTTCATGCCAATTAATTTGTCAGTGATATTTTGCACATTAATGTCACCCTCCCTCCGTGTCCCCGTCGCATCCTTCATGCTACAGGCTTCCCTCCTACAAGGATGAGGTAGTATGATATGACTAGCGGACTACTGGATATGATTAGCTGTCATATCCGGCTGAAGAAGATTTAAAAAAAAAAAAAATTGCTGCTCTGAGCATTACTCAAATGTCCCGCGTATATTGCGATCACAGGACAGTCCCGGGGAAACTGGGCTTTCTCGCAATCGCGGCGGGACACTGGGCGTCACATGACCCGGTGTCCCGCCGCGATTGTGAGACAGCCCAGTTTCCTGGGACTGTCCCGCGATTGCAATATATGCGGGACATTTGCATAGTTGCCGGGGTTGTCCCGGTGAATCCGGGACAGTTGGAAACTATGGTTTTGCTGCTATTACTATGTAGTGGTTTACAATTGTTGTTCTGCAGTAGATGTAACATGTGAGGAAATATAACGTGATGCAAGAAGCTAACCCACTTCCAGTTCTTTTGGAAGTAACATACTTTCATAAAATATTGGAGGGACCTCTAGTGGCAACTTGTTACAACCAAAAAACGAATTACAATTCCCTCATCCTTTACAAAGTTCTGGTAAATTAAAATAATCCATGGTAAGACTTTATTTTTTTATTTTTTTTTATAATCTGGTTATATTTTAGTTAACATGTAAATATACACTTCACAGACACTGTCAAGACACTAATAACTGCATATATAACGAATCATGTTAAAAGAATACATAGTGCGTCAGAACAAAGAATCGTCAGAGCAGAATCAAAATGTAAATGACTAATCAGATTTAATTAAAGAAAATATAAAAAAAAAAGTTTAAGTACTATGTCTAGTGTGGAGAGCCACTTAAATGGGGGCCTATCTTGCCCTCCTGTGGTCAACTGCAGTGGTTACTGCAACTGAGTGTAACCCTTGATAACATATATAGAAGTGTAGAAAATAAGTGAGTAATTTAAAGAGGAAGACGGCGGGCTGGGTAAACCCTCTAGACAGTCTCCCACTACTAACCTCCCATAACCACCCATCAACATCAACTCTTTTTTCTAGTACTAGATCTCAAATGGACTTTGCATCACTTCATACAGGGCCTAAATATTGGCTAACCCTAGATCCTACTCTCGGTATGCAAGACATTTTGAAGGCCCTCCTCTAAATGCTAAAAACCATAACTATCTCCTTATATGGTGAAATGTTTTACAGAATTTTTCATGCCTCATTAATTTCCCAAATAAGGATCTACACAATGGACAGATCAGACACTGATCAATGCCTAAAATGCCAACACCTTGCAAGAACTGAACCCATTGCCCATGGCGCTGCCAACACACCCAAAAGTTATGGAGTAGGTTCAAAGATACACCAACAGATGCCTCCATCTAAAAATAGGACTCTTACCCAGTTACGCTATCACACGCTCACAACTGAAAAATGCTAACCTACAGAGAATCCTTTCAGCAGTTACCCTAAAAACCATACTCCATCGCTGGATGGAAACCACTCCACCACCTTTTACACTTTTTTCTTTCCACATTATCCCATCTGTTCTGAATGCCATGGCTGATGGCACCACGGACAAAAGAAACAGCCACCAAATCATTTTTCCACACATGGGTACCCTACATTAACTCACTCCCCACCCAGACACGCACAAGAATCAAACCTTTTAACATACAATTTGGTACATGACAGAACTATTAAGACAGGATTAGAGATGTCACGAACAGTTCGCCGCGAATAGTTCCCGGCGAATATAGCTTGTTCGCCGCGGCGGGTGAACATATGCGATGTTCGGTCCGCCCCCTATTCGTCATCATTGAGTAAACTTTGACCCTGTACCTCACAGTCAGCAGACACATTCCAGCCAATCAGCAGCAGACCCTCCCTCCCAGACCCTCCCACCTCCTGCACAGCATTCATTTTAGATTCATTCGGAAGCTGCATTCTTAGTGAGAGGAGGGACAGTGTAGCTGCTGCTGATTTAATAGGGAAATCGATAGCTAGGCTAGTGTATTGTGTCCACTACAGTCCTGAAGGACTCATCTGATCTCTGCTGTAAGGACAGCACTCCAAAAAGCCCTTTTTAGGGCTAGAACATCAGTCTGCTTTTTTCCCCCTGTGTAATCTAATTGCAGTTGTCTGCCTGCCAGCGTGTGTCAGGCTCACAGCGTATACTGTGCCCACTTGCCCAGTGCCACCACTCATATCTGGTGTCACAATAGCTTGCATTTAAAAAAAAACACTTTTTTTGACTAATATAATAGCAGTCAGTTTCCTTCACACGTGTGCGTTTTTAGGGCCTGCCAGGGCACAGTGTCACACCAGTGCAACTCATATCTGGTGTAACAGTAGTACATTTAAAAAAAAAAAAAAAAAATACAATTTTGACTGTAATAGATTGAATAGCAGTTAGTTGTCTGCAAGTGTGTGTGTCAGGCCTACAGCGTCTACTCTGCCAACTTCTGCCAGTGCACAGTGCCACTCATATCTGTTGTCACAGTAGCTTGCACGCATAGTACCACTAATCGAAAAAAAAAAAGACAGGCAGAGTATGGCCACCCCGCAGGGGCCGTCGTGGTCATGGTGCTGTGATTCCCTTTGGCCCTACAATAATGCCCAGTGTTCAGAGGCCACGTACCCTGAACTCGAAAAGTTCTGAGGACATAGTTGACTGGCTAACACAGGACACCCAATCTTCTACAGCTTCCGCTCGGAACCTTGACGCACCATCCTCCTCCAGCTTAGCTTCGGGCACCTCTCAAGTTACCACTCGTCCGCCTGCCGCCACCACCAAGACTAGCACCACAGCCGCTTCACTTGATCTGTCAGAGGAGTTATTTACACATCAGTTGGAAGAAATGAGTGATGCGCAACCATTATTGCCAGAGGATGTAGATAACAGGGATATGTCTCAGTCAGGCAGCATTACACACATGGACGTACGGTGTGATGATGATGATGTTGTACCCGCTGCTGCTTCCTTTGCTGAGTTGTCAGATACAAGTGAAGCGGTTGATGATGACGATGCGTCCGTGGATGTCACGTGGGTGCCCGCTAGAAGAGAAGAACAGGGGGAAAGTTCAGATGGGGAGACAGAGAGGAGGAGGAGACGAGTTGGAAGCAGGGGGAGGTCCGACAGGTAGCAGACTACCTCGCCTTAACTGCAGATATCGACACTCTGATGAGCCATGAACCCCTTGACTACTGGGTGTGCAGGCTTGACCTGTGGCCTGAGCTATCCCAATTTGCGATAGAACTTCTGGCCTGCCCCGCTTCAAGTGTCCTGTCAGAAAGGACCTTCAGTGCAGCAGGAGGTATTGTCACTGAGAAGAGAAGTCGCCTAGGTCAAAAAAGTCTAGATTACCTCACCTTTATTAAGATGAATGAGGGATGGATCCCGAAGGGACTGACAGTGGGCGATAAATTCGACTAAAAAAGGCCTGATGAGGGGGACGTAACAGGGATTAAACTGATAAGAATAGTACTACTTAACACACCACTCCTATCTGGTGGCACATTAGATTACACGCGCAATAAATATTGAGGGAAAATTAGAAAAGGGAAAGTTGAATACCCTTGCACTTTATTTATAACATCATTTGTTACAATGCAATGTTTCTGATATTGTATCCAATGTTGCATGCAATTTTTTTTGCATTTTCAACAATAAAAAGATAAAAATTAAATAAATAAAAGTTGGGATGTCTGCTGCATCCAGGATCTGCAGGTGTTTGTTGGCCCTCACCACTGTAAGCGACCCCACCTGTACTTTAATGTTTTCAAGTGGGCTGTCAGTGGGGACAGGAAAAGTATTCCAGTATTTACCTGTGGTAAAAGAGTTGTCCTATACTTGTAATTTCCAATAGCTTTCAGCAATGTTATTGCTGACTTTTTTTATTTATTTGCATTTTGTTTGTTTGGTTTGTTTGAGAGTTCATTTCAACTTGAAGGACCCAGCTCTCTGTTTTGCTCTTTCACTCTGCCTTTTCAGACATTCAAAATCTAAACTATGTCTGCACAATGTATGGATCCATATAATGAGCCCTCTTTGTATAATTCTATAAAAGGGCGAACATTTAGACTCTTGGGTCAGATGAATGAACATCTGGCCCAAGATGTCTGACCCATGATAATGCTACACAAACAGTGCTCATTAAGGTGCTTCTATTTTGTATTCTATCATTAAACCATGTATATTTAAAATGCCTAAACTTGATGTACTCTTTCAATTAAACAAAACTTAATTTATTGTCGACAGTTGTCCTTGAAATTGTTTTTCCCCCCACTAACACAGAAATGCAAGATGTTCTAGAAGTAAATGAACATAAATATTTCTCACATGGCAATTTTAACTTCATTTTAGAAGCAACAGATGATGCTAGTGTCAAAGAAGCAGTTGCACAGGTTGAAAAGCACTTGCAGGGAGCTGGGCTCAATGTCTTGATTAACAATGCTGGTATCATGTCCGAGAGTACGCTGGAGTCGGCAAATGCAGAAGATTTTCTGAATGTTTACAACACAAATGTTGTTGGACCACTGTTGGTGACCAAGGTAATTGTGTTGTCCATTTTATTTTTTATTTTCACGAACCTTGTGTAAGTATTGCACTATAACATGCAAAGAGTTGTACCTGGTGGGTCACATGCCATGTTTGTTTCTGCCTCCCCAGTGCATATAGGAGCATGTTCCAGGCTCGCTGGGGTTTAAATACCAATTTAACCTATTACTATGTATAAGACATCAATAGCTTCATTTATTTTCCCACGGAACGCTTCATTGCATCCAACAGTTACTGGGAATCTAACAACAAATTCATGACTGTTGGCAATTATATACATGGTTTAATTTGTTTTTCTGTTCCTCACAGCCACAGAGCACACTGTGAGTAGTTTCACCATGGAAACCCTATTCCCTTTGTATTAAATATATTAATTTGTATTAAATATATAACATTTAAAATAAATAATCTGTGTACAACAAGATATTACACAAAATAACCTGTCTATCTTTGGCAACAATAGAGATATCTAACATCATTTATTACTTAAGATCTAGCAATTGATATGTTTAATTATGTATAAAATGTATGAACTTTAGTGTGTGTGTGTGTGTGTTCACTTAAGGGAGCCTCAGTTTTCACCTGGGACACCCAGAACATTTAGTGTTGTCTAACATACCTGAAAAACTAAAGCAATGTTTCTGAATCATAATGACCTGATAGATGATTTCTACAATGCCATACCTTCCATTTTTCTGGAGGGGCATGCAAAGAGTATGTCAGTTGCACATGTATAATAGCATTGACTTTGCACATCCAGGACATGTCTTAGCACCCACATTGCACCGCATGACTTGTCCCATTATCCACATTGCACACCCCGGACATGCCACATTGCACACCCAGCATTTCCTGCTGCTCCATTAACCCCTTCGCGACACAGGACGGACTAGGTCCGTCCTGTGTGGCGAAGCGTTAGTGACACAGGACGGACCTAGTCCGTCCTGTGTCAAAACGAGCACTGAAAGCGGAGTTTTTCCGCTTTCAGTGCTCTGATGGTATTGTAACGATGCTTCCGTATGGAAGCATCGTACAATACTAAAAAAAATGCCAGTCGGCATTTCGATCGCTCCGGAGAGCGATCGAAATGCCGGTTTTAAAGGCACAGTGCCTTTAAAACGACGGGCATTAAAAAATGAGCATAGGAAGCGAATCTTTCGCTTCCTATGCTCAGAAAGTGTTCCTGATTGCCTCGCAAGTCGAGGCAATCAGAAACACAAAAAAAAAATGCACGATCTTGGTCACTGAGTGACCAAGATGGCGCTGCCCTTCTAAGGGCAAGAGCACAGGAGGCAGGAAGTACCTGCTTCCTGTGCTCTCTGGCTGTCACACGATTGCCTCTTCACAGAGGCAATCAGTGACTGCCAGGCACACTGACAGGCAGTGGGGATGCTCTGCTGAACATCCCCACTGACTGGTCAGATCAATATTAACCCTATATTGATCTGACCAGTTATGATCTGTCTCCCTCTCCTCACATTTTTTTTGTGAGGGAGAGAGACAGATCAAAGTTCTAAAAGTAAAAAAAAACAATAAACACACAACACACAAATATTAAAACAATAACAAAAAATTTATTAAAGCAATTCCCTGCGTTTAACCCCTTCCCTGCCACTGATCTTGCATAAGCAGTGATCGTGCACATCAGCGCATTTATTTTTGCCGTTTGTGCATTTTTTAGGGGTTAATTTTTTTTGTACTGTAATTTATTACAGTACTAAAAAGGCTCTTCTAAGAGTTATTAACCCCTTCTTTGCCGTCGATCACTGCTTACGCAATGATATTGACGCCAAAGCAATTTTTATCTGTCTGCATATTTTTATTTTATTTTTTTTACACATACCCGCTAGGGGATTACATGTAAAGTAAAAATATTTGAGTTTTTTTTTTTTTTTAAGCTGCCTGAGCGCATAGCGATCAGTAACAGCGAATTAGTGGCAAAGGCGGTTTGGTGATTTCTCAATTAAGCTCACCATTCGCCCTGGTCGGATCAAAATTGGTCGGATCAATATTCACAAATATTGATCTGCCTCCCTCTCCTCACTTACATTTTTGTGACGGAAAGAGACAGATCAGTATTAGTGATATAAAATAACATTTTATAAAATTGTCAGGTTTTATGAAAGTCTTTCACTGTGTATTAACCCCTTCCCTGCCATTCATCACTGTGTAAGCAGTAATCTTGCACAGCAACAGTATGTTTTTCTGTCTGCACTGTTTTATGGATTAATTTCTTTGTACTGTAATGTATTACAGTACTAGATAGGCTCTTCTAAGAGCTATTAACCCCTTCTTTGCTCGAGATCACTGCTTACGCACTGATTCTGAGGCCGTGGACTCAGGGTTCGATTTTGACCCTATTCAGCTTTCTGATACATCATCTAGCGATGTATCGGTGGCTGCTGAGCCCTTGCCACAAGTAGTGATGGGGGTCTACCGATAAAAAAATATATGGTTTGGTGGGGGTAAATTACATTGGCTGGCTTCAAAGATATATCCCATAAAGGACACGTACGCAGGTTGACTACATGTCAAAATTACAAGTTGGAATTTTGAGATGCGCATCTCACAAATGTTGCCTTCTAGCCAAAAACAAACCAACAAACCTATGCATGGGTGCTATCCCTGTACTCGGGAGATGTTGCTGAACCCATATTGGGTTGTTGTTTGGCAGTGACATATACCAGAATCTGTGAATTCATGCCTGAAGTACAATGCATGTGGAAAAAAACCTCCCAAAAAAGTACTACCACAAACTTTTACAAAGGCTGGTGGTAGAATTAGTACCTATACAGTATTAAAATACCACCATTTGAAATACCTTAGGATGTCTATTTTCCAAAAATATATGGTTTGATGGGGTAAAATTCATTGGACGGCTTCAAAAATGTTCCAAATGGAACATGGGCGCAGGCTGACTACATGTCAAAATTCCAGGTTGGAATTGCGCACCCCCTAAATGTGGAATTTTAGACCCAATACAAACCAACAAACCTATGCATGGGGGGTATCCCTGTACTCAGGAGATGTTGCTGAACACATATTGAGGTGTTGGTTGGCAGTGGCAAATACCAGAATCTGAAAATTCCTGCCTGAACTACAATGTGTGTGGGGAAAAAAATGACATCCCAACCCTTTGACATAGGTTGGTGGTAGAATTAGCACTTGGAAAGTGTTAAAATACCACAATTTTAAATACCCTAGGATGTCTAGTTTTCCAAAATATATGGTTTTATGGGGTAAAATACTTTGACAGGCTTCAAAAGTGTCCCAAATGGAACATGGGCGCAGGCTGACTACATGTCAAAATTCCAAGTTGGAAATGCACCCCCCCTAAACATGGCCTTTTAGCCCCCAAATAATCTAACTAACCTACACATGGGTGGTATCCCTGTACTCAGGAGATGTTGCTGAACACATATTAATGTGTTTTGTGGCACTGACACATAATAGGATCTATGAATTCATGCCCGATGTACAATGAATGTGAAAAACAAATTACTATCCATAACATTGACATAGGCTGGTGGTAGAATTAGTGCATGGAAAGTGTTAAAATACTACCATTTGAAATACCCTAGGGTGTCTAGTTTTCAAAAATATATGGTTTTGTGGGATAGAATACACTTTTTGGCTTAAAAAATGTCCCAAATGGGACATCGGCGCAGGTTTTCTGCACGTCAGAATTCCAAGTTGGAAAACCAAAAAGCGCACCTCTCAAATGTGGCCTTTTAACCCCCAAATAACCTAACCAACCTATACATGGGGGGTATCCCTGTACTCAGGAGATGTTGCTGAACACATATTGAGGTGTTATTTGGAAATATCCCTTCATATTTTAAGGTAATGTTTACCTAAATTGCAATATATGTGAAAAATTAAAAAAAAAGATTTTTTGCTGCAAACTTTGGCATAGATTGGTGGTAAAATGGCTACATGAAATGTGTCAAAATACACCAAGTTAAATGCCCTGAGTTGTCTAGTTTTCAAAAATATGTACATGTTGGGGGTCATTCATGGATTTAGTACAGAAATCAGTGTTACAATGTCACTATCGCTAATTTTGAAAGAAAGGATTTTAAAATAGCTTTGCACCACTTATAGTTCTGGCCTTGTAACATGAATAAAAAAGCATAAAAACATGGGCTATTTCTGAACTCAGGACATATATTAGAAACTTTTTAGCAGTGTTTTTTTGTTGTCTCTTGTACATGAGTATACGATTTTTCAAATAAAAGTCATAAAAAAATAATTTTTTCAATTTTTTTGCCATATTTTATTATTTTTTTTACATCAAATTATATGCTATTATCAAAATAATGGTATCAAAAGAAAGCCCTTCTTATAACGATAAAAACAATATATAGTTTGTGCGGGTACACTAAATGAGACAGAAATAAATTACAGCAAAACACAAACGCCTCAGAAATGTTAAAACAGCCCATGTCACCAAGCGTCGGACAAGACAAAAAAGTCATGTCACTAAGGGGTTAAATGGTCTACCTACCTTTTACGGTAGAGCCCCCAAAGACCTTCAACCACCTCTGAGAACAGTATATTCATTCTAGTTATATAAAAACAAGTTTTCTATGTGTACTATTGGAATAGTTTTTGTATGTTGTCTCATCTTCAATACATTTCTCTATTTAACAGGGTTTCCTGCCATTGTTAAAGAAAGCGGCAGCAGCAAATACACAGAAAGATCTGAATTGGAACAAGGCTGCTCTAATAAACGTTTCCACACTTCTAGGATCCATTGCAAACACTCCAGAGAGTTTTAGTTTTGCCCCAGTACTCTCATACCGCTGCAGCAAGGTACTTTTTACTTACAAGTCACTGTGATCCAGGTTAAAAACACAACATTTAGTAAGAGGTCACCATCGCTATGCCTTTGCACAATATGGTGACATGGACACCACAAAAAAGTAACTAAGTTGGTTGCACAAAAGATCTGTAAACAAAATATTAAACAAAAATAATAAAAGCTCATGGAGGTTGTATTTAGTTATTTTTTTTTTAGTACCGTACTTCATGATATTTTTATGTTTTGAAATGGAACCTCTTCCCCAACATTTACCATATTTAATCAAATCTAAATTAGATTAGATTTGCATATTAACAAAAAGGAAAGCACAACACAATAAAGACAAACTGCGCATGCGCACTACCCACTCTTATAGAAATTCCATAATATTGTTTTGTATAGCAGTGTAATTCTATTCCATGAATCCACTACTGCCTTTACTGAGGCGGTAGTGGATTCATGGAATAGCCTTCCAGAGGAAGTGGTAGAGGTTAATACAGTGAAGGCGTTAAAGCATGCATGAGGCTATCCTAGATATAAGATAAGGCCAGGAACTAATGAAAGGATTCAGAAAATAGGGCAGACTAGATAGGCCAACTGGTTCTTATCTGGTGATGCATTGTACAGTGTATGTTTCTATCTCTGTGTGTGCCTCCACTATCCAGAAAGCCCATAGTCTAGCATAATCGCCTGCCAACCAGTAAAATTTAAAATAACATGATGTAAAAACCTCTATCTATTAAGCATTTTGACCCCTTATATAAATTGTCTGATAACCTAATCATGGTAGCTAAAATAAAACCCCAGTATCCAATCCAGTAAAAGGCCACACCAACACACAAATATACAAACTATAAGTTAAGTGGCCTATCCATTTGGACCAGTAGAATACTACCGCCTCAGTGTTCTAAAACTAGAATGGCTGGGTAACTTTTCGCTTCTTCAGTTTTGGACTTCATATTTAATGCACAGTCCAATCTCTGTTATAAACTATATCCACAAAAGCTGAAATGAGACAATATAGGAATTCTTTGGCTTTTGTAAGGCAATTGCCATCATTTTAGATAAACCTCCAATTCCTTTTTCCTAAAATATAAAAAGCCCGCATTCCTTCTTTGCTCCGTATAGGTCTGTCTGGAGGCTGAGATGTGGTTCAGAATTTTATGTCGGATCTTTTTCATTTTGTGTTTGGATGAAAAAAGAAATGACCCAAGAATATAAAGTTAATAATTTGCCTGTAGTGGTCCTTCAAAGTGAACCAGTCATCCATAGCAATGTGAATGACAGGTTTACATTACAGTAGGTATATGCACTTACTATAATCACAAGTTTTGAACATCACAAGATCTACTTGCCTGAACAGCTCTGCTGGATTTGAAGCCTGGCACCAAATTATTTTAAGATAGCGGTGGACACAGATGCTCATGCAACCATCTACCTCCCATATGGTGAGGGAACGAAAAGTCATCTTTTGAGGACATCCATGTATGCCACCATCTTTATGCCCTATTTAACATGATCTATGTTCTCATCTTTTCAGCTGGCACAGAATCTAACCCTTTGCAAGAAAGGTCACTGGTATTCAGCTTAATGGGATCATTTTTTTCATCTATTTTGCTTTTGTCTTAAGTTTGGAATTCCCTTCTCAGTTTCCTGCAATTTTCTTTTATTAATAAAGCCATTAGGGATAATGTTGTCCTAAATCACTGTTCTTCTTTCTGCAGGCTGCCCTCAATATGCTCACTATGTGTCAGTCAATAGAATACAAGAAAGATGGCATCCTGTCTACTGCTCTCCACCCAGGATGGGTGCAAACAGATCTTGGAGGAAAGGATGTGAGTATACCACGGTCTTCTCATCTGTTGCCAACTTAAAGTGACTGTATCCCTTAGACAATGCTTATACTGTGAATGTAGAAAATAAGAAAAAAATAACTAAAAGTGATTTATACAGTGTGTTGGTAAAATTACAAGCAGATCCTTAAATTAGGAGACAAATGTGTCTGTGGAGTCTCCTGTTTGACATCACCTGCGGCATGATATGCAAATTAACATTTCCCATTCTAAAACAAAATAATTTGCATATCAAGAGACTCCTTGCACACACTTTTCTCCTAATTTAGGTATTTGCTTGCAGTTTTGCAAACACTGTAGAAATCTATTTCATCTAATGTTCTTTTTTTTTTTTTCTTTCTTTTTTTTTGCAATGATGGCAATAATCGGGGATATCCTAAAACATTTAATAGTAGTTGGTACTGGAAAAAAAACAGATGTCAAAGTCCGTAGTGAAAAGTATAAATGGGTCTGCACACTTACAAGTATCGGGTGCCACGAGGGAGCGTCATTCACGCCCATAAAGCAAAAAGAAAACACAGGAGACTCAGCACACCGTTTAAGGGAGTTTAATCCACCAAAAAATAATGTTTTAGCCCAGCACTGAGCTTTTTTCAAGTCTGTCAGACTTGAAAAAAGCTCAGTGCTGGGCTGAAACGTTGTTATTTTTGGGTGGATTAAACTCCCTTAAACGGTGTGCGGAGTCTCCTGTGTTTTATTTTAGATGTCAAAGTCCGTGATAGATGAGGGGAACTCCCACCCTACACGTTTCGTGACTGACGCCGTCACTTCCTCAGGGACAATGGGAGTTAGTGACAAGCAGCATGCTATATATATGCGTACATGTCACTCCTTGCTTACTTGGGTATGTTAACAAATAATGCTAAATAAATACAAATTCCCATTGGTAAAAGTACAAACATTCACATTAATAAAACTTAAAATGTAATGCTAATATACGTTACATAAATGGCCTAAATGGTTTAATTACACTTGTAACGAAGAAGCATTAATAACTAACAGATTCATTATGCACTCCATTATGCACTCCATATTAAAAACATTTCTTAAACCTTGTTTAAAATAGAAATGTATGGAGGATTGTACGACAAACATAACAAATGAATTAATATCTTCAAATAAATTTTGGAATTGCATTCAAAAATTAAGGGGATGGAGATGGACATAAAAAAAAATATTAAAAAATCACATAACTGTGCAAAAAAAATATACAGAAACATTGGAACAGATAAACAACATACACAACATAGGTACATTATAAAATTGTGCTGATACATAATAAAGGTAAATATAACATAATCAATTGCAAAAAAAAAACAGCTCATCAGGAATTCTTTGTCAATGCTTTAAGTTCAAAATCTAGACTGAGGCCTTTTGGATACAATGTGTCTAACTTATAAATCTATCTGGCCTCATATCTATCTATCTAGCTGGTCTCCAAAACTGCCTCCCCTCCAATTATTGTGATAACTAACTGATGGTATGTATTACAATCCACTGATTTTTGTAAAAAATGTTTTAGTCTGAATCAAACCATTTTGGACATAGATCTCCAAATTCAAGAATTCCACTGAAATTGACGAACTTTTATGTGTGAACTTTAGATTGTAAGGATTATTGTTAAGCTAAATCAGACAACTGTCCATAGAGACAGTATCCCCCTGCCATATAAATGGACAGTCATCGATATATCTACTCCAGAGTACCAGGTTCGTGTCAAATGGGCAATCGTCCCAAATCAGTCTTCCCATTTACCCATAAAAAAAATTGGTATAACTGTGGGCGAACCTGGTACCCATGGCTGTCTCTTCAAGTTGCATGTAGTGGCTGTCCCCAAACCAAAAAGTTTTTTATGGGAAATGATGAAGGCGACACATCTAACCAAGAATCTGACTAATATGAAGATCTGAGTATTTAGCTAGAGAATACTGGACTGACTCACAGCCTTGGAGATGTTCTATGACCGTATATAGAGAGCTATCATCAACGGTAACTAAAATAAAATTAACCTCCCATATAAGGTCATTCAGAATGTTGATAACTTGGGTAGTATCTCTCAATAGGATCTTAACTTTTGTACTTCTGGATGTAAAAATGTATCTATACATAGACAGGTTAGCTGTAAGAGAATTAATGCCCGATATGATCGGGGCAACCTGGCGGCTATGTTAAAGATGTGTGGATTTTGGGTAACTGATAAAAAAAAAAAAAGAGGGATTTTAGGAAATTGGATCAAACGGAATTCATATTCCTTTGTAAATAGGATTCCTTAAAGAAAGCCATCAAGTAATAATTGTTTTTATTCAATTTGAAATCCCTGACTCCGATTAGACGGAAGCTTCTGATAGGTCTTGGTGTCACTTAAAAGACTTATGCACTCAGCATGATATTGTTCAGTATTCTGAACGATGATACCTCCACCCTTGTTAGCTTATTTGATAGTTAAGGCTTTATTTTCCATAAGAGATTTTAATGCCTCTCTCTCTCTTGTTTGTAAAGGTTGTCCTTAACATAGGAGACTGCACAGGATCTTAGATCTCTGAAATCAACCAGCTTTTTGAAAGTTTCAATGTATGGGCCTTTATTCTCTTTAGGATAAAAAACAGACTTGAGGTGGAGGTTAGAATGTTTGTAGTCAAAAATTGATTTGTTAGTATCCACTGTTCTGGACTCCTCATAAAAGTATTTCTTTCTTTAAGGTTCATTTCCTAATAAATTTATGTAGATCAATATAAGGGTTAAAGGGGGAGGTCCTATTCATAGGGGCAAATTTTAATCCATTATCCAGAACTGCTAATTGGTTGTTATCCAATTCTACATTCAAGAGATTTAATACATTAGAACCTAGTTCCTTAGTATTTTTCTGGGTGGTGATGGCCTGTTTGGTTCTAGTTCTTCGCTCCTGAGCGACTTTGACAAGGACCAAACTGTGGCGGCTAGATGACAGTCAGAGTATCTCCAAAACCGCAGCTCTTATGGGGTGTTCCCGGTCTGCAGTGGTCAGTACAAAGGAAAAGTGGTGAACTGTTGACAGGGTCACAGGAGACCAAGGCTGGTCCATGTGGTCTGATCCAACAGACTAGCAACTGTAGCTCAAATTGCTGAAAAAGTATATTCTCATTCTGGTCACACCTGCACTTACACACTCACATAACATGTTACACATACGTATGATATACATACATGTAATGTTGGAATTGACCACTTGCAGCAGTCGGCTATTGCCTGATGTGCATGGACATGTTGTTCCACCACTCCACTGATCCTTCTTGTATGTGCATTCACATAACAGAACACCTCTGCCTGCCAAAAGTTTACACGGCCTTGTGCAGCGCTGGAGGCAGTGATATATTATCCCCACTCTCACGTGCCAGTTGCGCACAAAGTACAGATTCTTCAAAGTACCGGAAGAGGAACGGTCCTGTGCTCCTAAGCACTGCCACAAACACCAGGGAACAAAAAGATTGAATGAAGTGTAGATACACTAGCGGCAAAAAATTATTAAAATTAATATATGTGTTTCCTTCTAAAATGCAGCCCCTTATGACACTCTCCACTGTACTGAAAAAACTCTGATAAATAAATTAGGCAGCTGCACAGTCAGAAATAGCCAATTGAGAAATAAATAAACACAACAATAGGCTAATACAGTAAATGTGTGTAAATCAAATAAAGTGGAAATTAACTAACATGACTCAAATGTGCGAAACATTAACATCTTGAAAATAGCTGTGTTTTTTTTCTTCAAAAGGTTTTAATATATCTGGAAAGAGTAAAAACAGGGACACATAGTGCTCACGATGACTTAAAAGATCCAAGGTGCAAATAGATGGCCAACAGTCTGCCAGTCCACAGGAGGTCACGTGGAGATGTAAATGGACATATGGAAATTGTGTCCATACAATAACCAGTGCTTGAAATACTGACTTTTTTTTTATATTTGTGCCTTAATAGGTTTTTAACATTCTTTTGATTGGGGCAGTGTTGTGAGATTGAGTGCTTTGGCTGCTGTGTTTTATATTTTGTTACTGTTACTTTCCTGGATATCCTAAAGCATAACAAAAATTAGCTTAATGTGAATACCTTTTGGTATGTTTTACCAAAAGTCCTGAAATAATCGGGATATGTTTGAATAGATGGCTGGTTAATATTTTCAATTCTTTTTGAGCCTAATGTTACTCAATTGCAATGTGGGAATCCAAAATTCATGAAACCTCTGGGATAGGACTGCATAGTGAAAAACTTTGTCATGCTAAATTATGATGCAATTGATTACTATTTGGACACATTTAAGCAATTTTCACATTAAATGTTTTAGGATGGCTTGCTTTTAATAGCTGTGTGCGTGAAATCTAGTTTTTATCTATATTGCTGAAAATTCTTACATTAGCAAATATTTTTATAGTCTCTGATTGTCCATGCTTACACAGCTGCTAATTTGTCATGTATCCTGTATTTAATAACAAATGTGTGAGAAACACCTGCTGTCTCCTAGGTTAGAACTGGCTCTCTCAATCCGTAAATAGTGCTGTGTATCACATGGACCTAGTCAAATGCTAGACAGGTGTACTGGTGTGCTGTTTCACTTGTAAGTTTTATAAACTACATTCAATTCTATAGGGATAATCGTTTTCTAGATCACTGGAAATTATACAAATAAAATGTGTTCTAAAGATTACATAAAAAAACAAACAAACTGGGAACTAAAACTTTAGCACTAAAAATAACTAATACAATAAAATAATACAGTCCATACAATTAAATACATAATACATTAGGAAACGCCTATTACCGGTTGATCTGTTTTTCATTGAAGGGATTTAAGTCACGGATTGCCAGGAAAGTAGTTATAGAAAAAAGCTTATATTGATGACATTTCACAAGACATGTGCATTCAAACTGGAAGATCAAATTCATATATGGTAAAAGTTCAGAAAATCAGTGAATAAAATACTGTTGTGTGAAAGAGGGATATTTACTAAAGGTGAATTGCAGGGCAGTTTTGAACATGAACATTTCATCTCCCCATTTTAGCTATACATTGTGCAAGGATAAACCTGGTGATGTCTCTTAACGGGGGAAAACTCCCCGGGTATGTCTCTGCCCAATGAATCTTGTGATGTCTCTTAACGGGGGAAAACTCCCCGGGTATGTCTCTGCCCAATGAATCTTGTGATGTCTCTTAACGGGGGAAAACTCCCCGGGTATGTCTCTGCCCAATGAATCTTGTGAGGTCTCTTAATGGGGGAAAACTCCCCGGGTATGTCTCTGCACAATGTATAGCTAAACTGGCAAAATTAAATGTTCACCTCACCTTTTTAGTGAATAACCATTAATATGTTGTGAGTAACATTGTTTTGGATCCTTTCCTGACACATTCTTTAGTGGTTCAACTATTTTCCATCTGGTTTTTAAACATTTGTTTCCCTTCTTACACTAACCTTCTTCTTGTCCTTTTCAGGCTACCCTCACAGTTCATGAGAGTGTGAAAGGAATTCTAAAAGTGTTGCCCAGTCTGACAGAGAAGCACTCTGGAATTCTAGTGAATTGGGAGGGACAAGTCATTGCCTGGTAGTATGGGGCAGGCACAGTAATTCCCCCCAAAAATCTCCAATCCATGTTTGATAGTTTGTACTGAAGAATCGATAATAACAATAAAAAAACCTATTACCATTTTGTATGCCTCATTTTATCTATTTAATATATATATATATATATATATATATATATATATATATATATATATATATATATATATATATATATATATATATATATATTAGTGCAATAGTCCTTTTTGTTTGTTTAATTTTTACTTAACTTGGTTGTTTAAACACTGTTTGCAGTTGATCTATACATTGTCTTTGTAAAATTGCAACATGGCTTTTCCTGCTATTAAAAATCATTGAGTAGACTACATAGTGCAAACATCCAACGGTTGTCAAGGAAGGCATTTCATTGAAGTTATAAATTTAGAGATGGACACAATATATAAAATTTTATAAAAAAAAAAACAAAACACAACAAAATACGCATAGAGAGCAGATCATGCAGGTTTCACCTATTCAGGCTTAATCGTAGATCTCGCCTAAGACTGCTAATCACTATAAAAAGAATAAATCAAACCAGACCTGAAGAAAACCACCCCAAACCCACTTTGAAGCATATGAAAAACATCATGCAAATAAATCTTATAGAATAACCAATAAAGGAGAACTGTTTATAAAATGGCAACATATTAAAATATTTTCTGTTAATAGAATGAAAAATGTGATCCACATTTGGAGAATTGTTACATTTATAATGGAAGTCAAAACGTGCTCTAATAAAATTAACTCAAACGGTCGTAGAAAATAAAAGTGGTGTGTTGCGCATATATATATATATAGATACACTAGACATTAAGCCCGTTAAATTAACGGGCGCTAGAACATATGTGGACGGGGGGGGGGGGGGGGGAAGTGATCCTCCTGCTGTATTATTGATGCAGCAGGGGGATCACAACTCCCATCAAGATGAGGCAGCCCTCAAGGCTCCCCCCTCACCAGGGTGCTTGCCCCTATGTTGCCCCCTTATGCCCCCCACCGTGTTACTTACCACCTTAGCGTGGTGTGAAGGGGGCGGGAGGTGGGTAGCGTCGCTATGCTCGCTCATGCGCAGTCTTTACAAAGTTACAGCTGAGTGATCATCTGTAACTTTGTGCGCATGCGCCATGAGTAAATTCTCCTGCGATTGTGCAGGAGAATTTGCTCGAGAAATCTGTCAGCAGGGCCGGCCTTAAGTGTTCCGGCGCCCTGTGCGGGATTCCCCCATGGCGCCCCCCCATGTATGTATCTCTCTGCCTTCCCATGTTTGTCCCTTTCCTCTTCATTGCCCTGTCTGTCTCTCTCTAACTCCCCCATACCTGTTCTCTCTCTCCCTCTATTCTGTCTCTGTCCTTCCCTTCCTCTGTTCTGTCTCTCTCCTGTCCTTCCTCTGTTCTGTCTCTCTCCTGCCCTTCCTCTGTTCTGTCTCTCTCCTGCCCTTCCTCTGTTCTCTCTCTCTCTCTCTCTCTCTCTCTCTCTCTCTCTCTCCCCGTTCTCTCTCTCTCCCCGTTCTCTCTCTCTCTCTCTCTCCCCGTTCTCTCTCTCTCTCTCTCTCCCCGTTCTCTCTCTCTCTCTCTCTCCCCGTTCTCTCTCTCTCTCTCCCCTCTCTCTCTCTCTCTCTCTCCCCGTTCTCTCTCTCTCCCCGTTCTCTCTCTCTCTCTCTCTCTCTCTCTCTCTCTCTCTCTCTCTCTCTCTCTCTCTCTCTCTCTCTCTCTCTCTCTCTCTCCCCGTTCTCTCTCTCTCTCTCTCTCTCTCTCTCCCCCTCCCCCTGTTCTCTCTCTCTCTCTCTCCCCCTCCCCCTGTTCTCTCTCTCTCTCTCTCTCCCCCTCGCTCTGTTCTGTCTGTCTCTCTCTCCCTCGCTCTGTTCTTCCTCTCTACCCCCCTGTTCTGTATCTCCCCCCCTGCCCCTGTCTCTCTCTCCCACCCCTCCCCTTCCTTTGCCTTCAAAGGTGGATACAGGGAGGGGGCGGAGCTAACCGGCTGAGCGGTGTAGCTCCTCCCCCACCCTGTGAAGCAGATCAGCGCCTGCTTCACTAGGAGCCCAAGTCAGCAAGAGAAGGTGCTGCTCGGGCTCCCCATGGGGAGCCGAGCAGCACTTTCTCATGGTGCCAGTGGCTCCCCGTGAAGCAGACGCTGCTCTGCTTCGCAGGGTGGGGGCGGAGCTACACCGCTCAGCCGGTTAGCTCCGCCCCCTCCCGGGATCTAGCAGAGCATGCCGAGCAGATGGCTGGTGAGGGGGGATCTTTAGATCTCCCCCACCCAGTGCCTCTACCAGCTTTTTTTTTTTTTTTTTCTTCTTTGGGCTGGAGGGAGTCTCTGCGTTCCAAGTCCCAACAGCTGTCCGTGGGGCACATGCGCAGTAGCGCAATCCCACGGACACAGGGACTGGACGCAGAGACACTTCAACTTTATTAAAGAGGATATTTTACACTAATGTGTAGTGGTCACATTAACTACAAACACACACATGCATACACAGTCACACTTAACCCCCCCCGTCCCACACACACAGTCACAATTACCCCACACGCACATTTATACACACATACTCACATACATACTTACCCCACACACATACACATTTATACAGACACTCACAAACATACATACACTCAACCCCCACACACATCCACATTTATACACACACTCACATACATACACTTACCCCACTCACACACATACACATTTATACACACACACTCACATACATACACTTACCCCACACACATACACATTTATACAGACACTCACAAACATACATACACTTAACCCCCACACACATCCACATTTATACACACACTCATACATACACTTACCCCACTCACACATACACATTTATACACACATACTCGCATACATACACTTACCCCCCCCCCACACACACATTGATACACACACTCACATACATACATACACTTAACCCACACATACATACATACACACTCACATACATACATACATACATACATACACTTACCTCCACACACGTGGCTGTGGACTCCTGGTGCGCTTCTTCCCTCCCTCTGACCATTGCGCATGACCTCACGCGCAGGGTAGAGGAGGGGATTTGTGCACTGCACACCGCACGGGGAGCTGTATCGGGGAACAAAGTTCCCTACACAGAAGCGAGGTGCGTCTACCGGAGCAAAGCTCAGACAGGCCGCACCTCGATGCCCTGCGGGCCACACGTATGTTTCTCTGCGACCAGTCTGTTGCCCTAGCAACGGCTGTCCGTGGGGCAGTGTCTCTGCGTCCAGTCTGTTGCCCTAGCAACCCACGGACACAGGGACTGGACGCAGAGACACTTGAAGATTATTATAGAGGATATATATATGATTAACATCTAAAAATTATCAAACCAAGTTTTAAACATCACACATAATAACCCACTATTGATGCCTAAAGGTGACATTGAACGGGAGAGGTTTTGTGGATTTTTTAATTTGTTACAAAGTGGATGTAATATATCTTGACTCCCAGAAAGCTTTGTCCTACCCCAAAAAAGGTACCACTCGTTTGAGTGGTACTGGTAATATTTGATCTCCAATCTAACATCGATAACATCAGATATATATTTTTAACCGCCTCCTGGTATGGGTTACATATTGAATACCTCATTTTAAGCATTTTACCAGCTAAAGTCAGTGGTGTATCTTGATTTTGTGCTGCCCTAGGCGAGCGAGAGAAGAGAGGGAGGGGAGGGAACAGCTTTTTACACAACGGAGAAAAAAGTAAAAATTTTTGCAACACCAGAAGGGTTTAAAGCACCAGTGTGCTTTAACACCCTCTGTGGAAGTGCCGCCCCAAACAAGATGCCATCCTAGGCGAGCGCCTTGTTTGCCTCTCGTTAGACACACTACTGGCTAAAGTGCTTCAGTGTTACAACTAATATAATTTTCAAGATGTAGAACAATAGGTTTTTAAAACCTCTGCAAAAGAATAACATTTACAGCGTGATGCACCAAAGCGATACATCCCCACAGCATCCTGCATATCACTGCCATTTCTCATCAAAATAGGAAGGATGCTAGGAGACAGACTACTGCCTTACGTGAGGTGAACCTTACTTCTTCAAGAACTTTTTTTTAATTGTCATTTTCTGTCCGCTTTAAATATGGGTAGATTATTCTGACTCTTTTTGATCGCATTAAATGCTAAACTATAGTTGGTAATAAAGGACACTGGTCTCCTTTCTCCCATTCCCCTGTTTGGATTTATTCTATTCCATTAGTCTTCCTATGCCCATTTCTGGAAATCCTATAGACTTTATAACCTGCATTAAATATAATCTTTCTAAATACCTCTTCCTAAACTCAACGTAAATATGGTTTATGATTTCACCTTGTGGCTTGAAATACAAATTTCCCAATGCAAAGCAGTCCATTTGCAGATTAAGCTACAGGTGATGATGCCATCAACAGATGGCTATTTCTCTTATTTTATACCTTTAGGTGCCATTCTGTCCATGTTCAGGCTGACAGAGTTCCTTTTTAAGATTTCTTGATTGTTTGTCAAAGTCCACCAATGTGGAACAGTTTCTTTGTAACTGCAAAACTTCCCCTATAGATATATTAATGTTATTATTTTGTTTTACAACTGGTATGAAATAACACTGAATTGTCAGCTGTAGGTTTCCTATAATGTTTTGGACATAAGACTCTTTCCCATTCACAAGAGGGCTTGATTATCTAGGAGTAAAATACTCTTTGAATTATAGGTTTCCTTGAAAGTATGTACTTTTTCAGTAAGTTATCCACTGATTTTACTCATTTTTGTTGTCTTCAATTTGGTTTCTAGTTGCCCACATTTTGTATTCATGTTCAAAGGCTCCCTTTATCTCCCAAGATGGGTGGTGGAGTGCTTCCAAGTCTTTGGAGATGAATATCCTTTTAGGTCATCTGGTATGTGTCCAATTAAAGGGCCACTTAGCTTACAACATGAGAGTTTATTGAGAGCTTAATCTAGCATTCTGATTGCCAGTATAACCAAAACCACTGCTTTGGTAGAGGGGAAAATATTACTGTAAAAATGTTGTGTATTCAGTACACTTTGAACTGATAGATTTTTTTCAAAAAGAGGAAAGCTGGAGATTTTCTACAACTTGCCATTTTGGCCTTAATTATTTGCATGTTAACTGTAAATGCAGTCCTTTATAAAGAGGGTACTGGTCATGTCTGAAAGACCAATTAACCATGCACGTTTTCAGCACCTCTGCAAACAAGTGAAAATGGCTTGTCCATTTTGGGACTCTCATTTGCAGCACTGGAGAAAACACTCTGCGCTCAGGTCTTACTTGCTGGATGAAGACTGGGCAATGCAGGCTGTGGTAAGCGGCAGCTCACAAAGCTTGCACGGGGTCATGTGACTCTGCGATCCTGTGAAATTGAAAGGTCACGGTCAGATAACGCAATTGCCGGGAGAGTCCCAGCATGGTGATGCAAAGAAAAGATGTGTTATCATGTTAGGCCATGTGTAAATGCAAGCACCATGCTTTTGTGTGAGGACTATAAAGTGTTTGTTTTTTTTTGTCCACATGGTTTTTTTTTATGTGCAATGAATTGTATTCTTATTTTTGGTTGGTTTATGAACTTTCTTTTTTTTTTTTTTTTTTAGCAAGGTGTAGTTCTGCACTTATACAACCTCATGAATTACAAAATAGTCTTGTCCCAACTGTGCAATGAACATTGTTTACTAACGTCTATATTCTGTTAATAAGTTGTAATGCTAGCATGTAGGGTGTATTCACTTAAAATTGACAGAATTTGCAAAAATCAGGCAAAATTATAGCGTTGGGAAAAAATAGTCAACTTCGAGAATAGTTCAAATTCAACTTTTTAAAATTGGCTATAGTGGCCTGATTTTAAACAGTATGTATTTTAGATTGCATTTATGCTTTTTTCAAATCCCTTTTCTATTGAAGCAGAACATTTGCATATTCATTGGTAATTCGTTTGCTGTGTTATCCTTTTAATGGATAGTGCAGTAGCCTCTCATTTAGTGAAATTGGAAATTCAATCAGACATTATCTTGGAACTATCATATGGCATTTTAAAAAGATCTATGATATGTGTTTAATCATTTTGAAATATCCATCGGTTCAGTTTTTTAATAACATTTGGATAAAAAATGTTAAACCCTGCAAGTGGCACAATCTCCTGCCAATAAGGCATATGAAGCTTGTGCACACATTCACAGAATGAACAAAGTACCAAATACATAATTCTCACATGCACCTTATGAGAATATATGCATCATGTGCAAATTGTCTGATATGGGTTTACCTAACGTGTGTTAAACTGGCCTGCAAGACATGTCCAAAAACATGACATCAACTTAGAAAAGAAGGGAGCCATTGGTTTTGAATGCTTGTGTTCAAGGTATATTTTTAATTTTACTCATGTTAGTAAATATATTTATATATTTTTTTTCTTTTTTGTTTTAAATTGTATTATGAAAATATCAAAAATACATACATTCAGTAAAAACATAACACCAGGAAAGGACAAAGACATAATATAACATTTTCTATGAATTTTTGTAATACTCTGTCCACTGCCTGTTTATTATCAACTGATATCATTCCTTATATATTATTATTATTCATATTGTGCACAAAACAAAGATAGGCAGTTGTCTCTGGGGAGTGTTTACGGCAAGGGGAGACCATCCTTCTCTTCATAATTCTTGGTTACTTGTAGGAAGTTAGTAGGTTAGGGTTACATTTTATTGTATAAGATTAGAATGTGCTAGGTGATATTACAGACAAAGTTGTTTAATTTATTAAACTATTTTTAACAGATCTCCACCCATTTATCCCATAAGCTAATTTCTTTTGATTCTGATGTCCTTGTCATGCAAAGCCTCTCTCCATCTGACACTGATAGTTAACATGGTCTAAAATAAATTATCTAACTGATGAGTAGTCTCAAATGATTTGTTCAAAAAATAACAAATGATAAAAATCAACCTGAAATTAGTCTAAAACAGCTGGAAAAGTCCAGGCCAGAAATTTTTGTTGTTGTTCAGTATTACTAGCATATTGAGAGACAAAATACTGGCATATTAAATGGCTAAATACTGGTATACTGAGTGGCAAAATATTACTAATATTGACCAACTGCTCCCAACCACCATCCATATTATACTAGACCTGGATAACATGCTTGTGAGGGTAGGTGGGGTGAGTGGGAGATATTGTCGGGGGTAGGGGGCTCAGAAAATTTGCATTCCAACCACTCCGGTAGCCACCACAGACTCAGATACTCAGTTATTCTCCTGAGGAATACTACTATATTAATTTTATGTAAAAATAATTAAGTTATTTCACATAGTTTACCTGCTAATGGGATCAGTCCTCCCTGGCAAGCGGAAGTTTATAGTTAGGCCAGTGAAGTCTCTTTATTACTATCTCGTTAGTAATGTTTTATGGCTTACATTGGTTCAGTAACCTATATAACACACTGTTTTTCCCAAAATAAAAGTAGATTAACACCTGTTTAGTCTGCAAATCTTTAATGAAACTCCAGCTGAATAAATATTTACAAGGTCTCCAGTAATTTCAAGAAAATTGGCAAATCAATTGTACTATGAATTCTAATAATAGGGCTGAGAGGGGATTGGTAGTTTGATGGTATATAAACTCTACAGAGCTACTGGTACCGAACTTACACAAGACGTGAAGTAAAATGTCTTTCCTTTGGCTCCTGTCCTGCATTGCCCTTCTTGGGAGTGCCTATGGTAAGTTTAAACATAATGTCAATTCAATTTCTTGCTATTATTTTATATCTGTGCTGCACATTGTATACAATGCTCCTCTTTCTTACTCCTCAGGCTGTGGTGTCCCAGCCATTAAGCCTGTCATTTCTGGATATGCCAGGATTGTAAATGGTGAGAATGCAGTTTCTGGATCCTGGCCTTGGCAGGTGTCTCTCCAGGTATGATCAAGAGATATAATTAATTACAAATAGCTTGAAGATGATGTTACTGTGTCTGTTGTATCATGCATGGAATAAAATGGAATAAATACACTGTCCAAAATATCCTAATCAAAACTTAGGACAGATGATTTACTGCTAAAAATGCATTACAAGTTGTAATTAAAAAATAATCCTGTATTAGTATGATGGCATTACATTCTGACAGTGTTGCCAGTTGTGTTACAGTCAGGTTAATTGGCAATATTTGTCTCTTTGGAATTACATTGTGGCCATTGTCAAAGCTAGTTGGTCATATAGAAAATAAAATATATATCTATGGCTGTGGGCATGCTGTGATCAGAACTGCAGGATGTATCCTGTGATGTGCCTGGCATGCCCTTTGTCTCAAAGAGGTTAGAGGTACTAAATCCAAAACAGGTAGAAGACTGGTAAAATGTTTCCTGAAAGCTGCTCCTAGTGTGCTCTGTTCAAAAGTTATTTCTTTCTATTTGGAAGTTGAACTAACCACTAGAAAGCTGCCATTTCATGGAGTTCATCTCCATGAGCAGCTCTGAGAGTTGGACTATCGACACTTCCTCTTTGTCATTTGGTGTGTTTAGCATTTCATATGCTGTGATCATTACATCTAGCAAACAATTAGTTACAGTTCTGAATAAGTTGCCTTCTGCCTGACAAAAACTTTTTGGATGTAATGTTTAATAATAATAATAATAATAATAATAATAAAAAAAGAGTAAAAACATATGCCAGTTCATTACATAAACCGATTTGAAATGATACCCTAATGTCTATAAATAAAATCTCTCCCTATTAATTAAATCGATACCCTTAATGGAGTGCTGTATGACCCTAATTATTTCGATAACACAATATATAAAATGTTTTTGAGAGTAAACTTATAGGAGAGTAAAGTATCCCATTTGATAGGTCCACTCCAGTTCAGGAGATATGTGTCAAAACTTCAGGCAACTTGTATTCAAATAATATTAACTTGACCAATCACAATATCCACATGTTTGATACCTACAGGATTACACTGGATTCCATTTCTGTGGAGGTTCTCTGATCAATTCTCTCTGGGTTGTTACTGCTGCTCACTGCAGTGTCACGTGAGTACAGTTTTCTTTATATATATATATATAAATTAATTGAAAGGATCTATCATACTGGTAGGGAAAATAATTAGTTCTTATTATTTTAACATGAATAAAAAGGTTTGTTGAAACATTTAATCCCTGTTTAAGTTAAAGTATTACTTAGTAAGTAAACTTAAAGAAGAATTCCTAGTTAACAAGTATGAATCTCTGATTAAAAACATCAGTGAAAAGATTATAGTACATTTTTCTGCAGCTGCTATATGCATACAAAATGTTTTCAAACATTATTGGTGTTTATTTTGTTTTATATAATTTTAAAATTACTAATATTATATGTTTCCTATGTAGAACTGCTCACCGCGTTGTCCTTGGTGAATTTGATCGTTCCTCCAATGCTGAGCCCATCCAGACCAAGACTGTTTCCAGAGTAAGCTATGAATAGACCACAAGATAATGTATTTAGTTACTGCAACAGTGGGAAAGCAGAGATTAGTGACCGGACCCTCAAGAGTATGTCGGTGCTCCCGTTATCTGTATTGTGTTCAGGAAGAACTAAACTGTAGATCAAAAATGAAATAAATATGAAATAGAACGCTCCTGTAGCCAACTAACGATTGATGTAAAATATTGATTTATCAACTTTCTACCTATTGTTTGTTCAAGGCTCAAGGATCCTTAAATGTTCACATAACCCATGTATATTTCTAGATTGTAAGCTTACCAGCGGGGCTCTCTACCTCATGTATCAGTCTGTTCTTATTAGTCTAACTTAGTATGTAGTCCCCATCTATACATTGTACTTAGCGCTATGTAAATTGTTGGTGCTATATACATTTTTTTTAATGTTACGAAAGGGAGATTTAAACGCAAATGGTTTATTAGAAAGGAGCGTCATGTGGACTGAAAACATATTCTCTTTTCCACCAGGTTTTCAGACACCCCAACTACAACTCTTACACAATTGTCAATGACATCACTCTTATAAAACTCACCAGCCCTGCTACTTTCACTGACCGCGTGGCTCCCGTCTGTGTTGCTGTCACAAGTGATGTCTTTAATGGTGGCGAGAGATGTGTCACCACTGGATGGGGATACGTTGATGCATCATGTAAGGAAGAATTCAACAAAGAGTTAATGATGTTGAACACTGTCAATACTGGATGTCTAGGGACTACTTTGATAGTTTATGTGATGAAGTTATAGGGCGAGTTCCATGCAGAGCCTGGGCTAATAGTGTGTTGAAGAAAAACTTGTAATGAACTTTATTTGCCTATTGAGTCCTACACCTAGTGCTCATATCTGTTGGCATAACATTATGATATATAGTAGTATGGTTTATCTTACTATAATAGGTTTGTTTTCATCTGGCTTTCTTGGCTGTTTATTTATTTTATTCTTTGGTTATGCTGTATTCATCAAGATCTTACATATATAGATACAAGTTTTCATGCCCTTGTTTTTGTTTAATAACACTTTACTGATCTCTCCAGCACGTGTGACACCATACAAGCTGCAACAAGTTGCTCTGCCCGTGCTCACCACTTCTGACTGCCAGAGATACTGGGGAAGCAATATCCAGAGCACCATGATCTGTGCTGGAGCTTCTGGTGCCTCATCTTGCATGGTACAGTCTTCTATAAATGTCTATGCAAATGTGCACAGGATAAATATCATATGTTACATTAGAGAAGGCAGCTTTCAATGTAAGGATGGCATATATATGAATGTCTGTGGCAATGGAGAAACTAGGTATTGGGCAGTTTCATGCATGGTTATACAAAGTAATATTCTCTTCAGGTGATGCAGAATCCCTAGGCCTATTATAATTTCAGACCACTGAAGTCCTCCTAATTAAGTCACTGGACTTCAGATATATTTCATTAGATTAATTGTATGTTCGTGGTTGTTTTTAGCCTACATGGAAAATGGTTAAATTGAGTATATTGTACAGAACATGTACAAGTGACTAGTGTGCCACATTTAAAAGTTAATAATTCATCTTCTATGAAATTGTCACCCTCACCAAAAACATACATTTTTAAACCACAACGTTCTACATTATACATAGCTAAAATGATGTCACACATATATATTTCACAAAATAAATGTATTTAGGGCCACTATGGTTTTTGCCTAGGGGACTACAAGAAAAGTGCAACAATGAGAACGATATCCTTGTGCCCAATATGAAATGGAAATCCACTTTATATCTGTAGAAAAACACCCTAAATATTGTAACTGTGTTTTATAGGATAATATATATTTGTAACCAGTTTTATACATATGATGAGAAAGCCAGCTCCTTATATTACTAATTAATTAACCAGAAGCCAGCCTGTAGAAAAAACCTGTTCTTAGTGCTCTAGTTGCTCTGCTTAATGTGTAAGAGGAATTTGAGGTGTATTTGTCTTTTAATGTCTGTCATAGCATGGTATATTCACTGATGCATTACTTCTCACTTTCAGGGTGACTCTGGTGGACCTCTTGTGTGCCAGAGGGGAGGAGCCTGGACTTTGGCAGGAATTGTGTCCTGGGGAAGTTCTTCTTGCTCCACATCAACCCCAGCAGTGTACGCCCGTGTCACTTCTCTTAGAGCCTGGTTGGACCAGACTGTGGCGGCTAATTAAATGTATTTATAGTTTCCTCAGAAATATCAATAAATGAAAAATCTGAAACCTTCAGTATATTTGCCTCAATCGGTTTTGTTCTTAATAAATTAGTTTTTATCAGGGTTTATACATTTACAACACAGCAATGATAACATTACAACAAACGTAGAGTAAGTAAAATAGGTACAGAATGAAGAATGAGAGGGTTAAGGGGGGGGGACAGACATGGAAGAGGGAGACCACATTTCTGGATGGCAATTAGACAAAGAAATATTCATATTACAGGCAGGGTCTAGTTACAGGTCAAAAGAGACAGGGTTTCACAGTCCTTCTCAACAGTGTCAACAATGCTTCTTCTGAACTAAGGGGGCTGGATCGGGCAGGGGCCCACACACCTTTATCTGTTAGGGTTGTTTCATAGAGTGTAGTGCATCATTTCAGTGGGGAGTGGTGGCATGGGGCAATGAGGGGGTACTTGGTAGGTGGGTTTTTAGCAGGGTCTGGATGTCAGGGGTGTTAGTATATTCCATCCAGTGGAACCATGTCTGGGTATATTTGTAATGGGTGTCCTCAGCACGCGTCAACAGTTCCTCCATGTGTCAAATGTGCTCAACACTCAAAATCCATTCAAGTATGGTTGGAGGTTTAGGATCACCCCAGTGTAAAGGGATCAAAGCCTTTGCAGCATTGAATAAATGTTTAATCACTTACTTTTTGTAAGCAGCCACTGGCTGTGATGTGTGGTGGAGCAGACATGGAGCAGGTCTCAAAGGTGGGGGGCTTTCCTAGAAGTTGTAGAAGGTAGAGTTAATTTTCTACCAGTACGGAACAATTTTAGGGCAGCTCCACCATATGTGTAGTACCGCCTCACCGCATTGCCAACAGGTCTCTGGGTGGTCAGGGAAAATCGTGTGTAGAAGTGCTGGTGTCTGGTACCAGTGCATCAGTCACTTAAAGGACATTTCCTGTGTTCTATTATTTAGAAGTCAATACAAAAATCTTTTCCCATTGTGCTTCACTATGGGAAATATTGAGTGCATTTTCCCATTTACCGACATACGTGGGTTAACTACTGTCTATGCCGGTCAATGACATTTGGTATAGTACTGATATGCCATTAGGTGGGATCGAGTCCTCACATCAGAGGGATTCAAATTGCATCAGGTCCCTAGTCAGGTTGTGTTTTGTCAGGAGCAAGTGAAAATATTGTATTTTTTTATCTGTTATATTGTATCTGTTACTGTGATCGGCATTGTTATTGATTGACACTATTTATATATTTTTATAAAAATATCGATGTACAGAGGGATTAACAGGTGGTTGTAAAAAAGATTGTATTTTTGTAAAGCCGTATGTTATTATCACTATCAGTGTTATTATTGCTGTACATTTTAAATGTTACATTCTTATGAGTTGGATTTTTGATATATAATCCAAGTAATATTAATAGTAAGTGCCTGGATTAGTTATCAGGTATAACCTTCTTCAGATAAACTTATTGTTTTATACCCTATTCAACATAAATTTATCTGGTCATTACATCAGAATGTAAAATTTTTCAGGAGAATACTATTAGTGATATATGTTCCCAGTGTTGAGATACTTTTAGCCGGCTTTTAGAAATGTGACAATGTATAACAGCTACTTTGATCATATGTATCGGAGAACCAGCCAATCGTGGAACTGCTGAGAGGAGGTGTGTTCGTTTGGAGGTGGATTTAAGAGAGGCACTGAGAGGAGGCGAGCGTACACTTGAGGAAGCCCCGCCCGGCGAAACGCGTCTGTGACACGCCCCTCCTCTCTGCACACTTCCGCATTCCTGTCCGAGCTTGCGGCTTTGCCGTAACAGATGGACTATCAGTACGGATATCGTTTCCACTACAGTTTATGGACATTATCTCTGCCACAGTTTTCTCCTTTTTGCCTGGGAGATCGTATAGCCATTTTGCATGCCATTTGGATACATCTATATCTCCAAATTCCTGGTTCAGGTGATATACATCGAACAGCTTCGTATTTCTATATGTTGTTTGTGAGTTGAAGAGATTCAAACTCACTACTTTTTTAAGTAAGCCTTTTTGTTCCCCCGTTTCCATTAGAAATTGAATTTTTACTGTGCTTCACTACGAGATTATCTCTTTCTTTTCCATGTGCAAATCAACATAACGAGCAATTGCTCAAGTAAACACATTGACTCCACGTATATATTGCGAACAGCTGAAACCTTCCACCCTCCCTGGAAAATCTCCCTTTCAGGCTTAAATATAGAGCAGTGTTTCTGCTCTTTAATGTGTGAGTACACCCACTATCCTTATCGTTTGATCGTTGGTCACATACAGAGAGCACAATTTTTTCTTTTTGTTTTTCATGTATGTATTGAATAACTGCTACTGAGAGAGATCTTCAATCAATTATTCAGAATTTGTTTCAAGATATAAGTATTTTTTAGCTTTATTTTATTTTCTCTATTGGAATATACATTTTTTAGACCACTTACTCTTATTTGGTTTTTCATCACTCAAATATTTTTCACTGATTTCACTCATATATTTGCCCTGCGCTCGTCTCATCCTTTTTCTTGTGTTCTGTGTCATTTGTAGAAATAATAGGTAATTTTCTACTGAGTAGTGAGCTGCATTTATTTAATTAAAAATTACAGTAGCGCCTTACAAGGTTGTTTCTCAATCAAGTGAAAATAGTGGCATAGCTGCGAATTATGGAACCGGTCTAGAAATGTAGGTGAGTGAGATGATGTGATGTCTATAAGAGGATTCAGTCTAGTGTCAACCATCAGGTCAGTTAATGTGGTATATCGCAGCCCAATTCTGAGTGTAGAAAAGCTCCAGTAGACTGTGTTTGAAATCTGGGTTGTTTCTCAGTGGAATGTTATGTGATGAAGATGTAGTGAGTGTATGGCTGGGGTGTATTTAGTGCAACATCGATATGGAGGCAGAAATCAAGGGATGAATAAAGAGCCAAAATCCAACTCATTATGTGTGGTCTGAATCCTATATAATCTAATACCTCCATTAGGTACACCCAGTCCAGGTGGTCAAATGCTTTCTCAGTGTAGGCCGATAACTATATTGTCCTAGGGTCCCGCTGTTTAGCATGGTGTATTAAGTTTGGATTCTGTTAGAGAGGAATTTTGAAAACAATTTGAGGTCAGCGTTGAAGAAGGATATGGGTCTATAGTTGCTACAGAATCCCTAATCCCTCCCCTCTTTTCGTATCAGGGTGAGCGTAGCTGTGAGCGTATGTGGGTGAATCAACTTCCCTTCCATGATTGAATTAAAAGACGAGGTCAATTGCAGACCGAGTATATTGAGCAATAACTTATAATAATGGAGTGGGAGACCATCGGGGCTGGGGCATTTACCTGTTTTAGAGGTTTTCAAAGCCCAATGAAGTTCAGGTAACGAAATAGGTCTGTCTATGTTGGGAGCATCCTCAGTTAATAGTCGTTTGGTGGCATGTTTATCGAGGTAATCTTTTGATGTCACGTCTACGTCAGTCGCTATGAGTGGGGTTCGTTACGTCGGGTGAAGAATTATACAGTGCAAGCCAGCTTATAAGTCTTTTGCTATTTCATTAGGTAATTGTAGGTTGATTACTGATTTGGTTCGTATCATTGGTATGTAGGGCAACTGTCTCCATTTATGAAGGGCTCTAGCCAGTATTTCCACTATTTGTTGCCATGTTTTTTGTATGTGGCCTTAAGTTTCGCAACATTTTTGTGTGCTTGCTGGTTAGGGATGAGCGTCAGTTTGCTTCTCAGGGCAACTAGTTTCTGAAAATCATTGGGGTCAAGGTTTTCCTTATGCTGCTTATGCAGTGATCTACAGCAAGCAAGGGGTTAATAGCTCTTAAAAAAGCCTTTGTTATACTGTAATAAATGACAGTAGAAAAATGAAAAAGCAAAAAATGTGCTGCTGTGTAAGATCACTGCGTACACAGCGATCAATGGCAGGGAAAGGGTTAAACACTGGAAATGGCTTTTATAAAAGCACTTGGTTTTTAAAATGTTATTAAGTATTGAATTTATTAATAAAAAAAATGACATTATCTGATCTGTCTCTCTCGCTCACTAAAACTATAGTGAGGAGAGGGAGGCAGATCAACACTTGTCAAAAGCAATTTACGAATATTACCTTTGACTGTATGATAAGTGCTCAGCAGAGCAAAAAATGATCAGAGAAAATTTTTTTTACAATGCTCTTGCCAGTAGAAGGGAAGCACTGCAAATACAGGCAGTACTCCCTTCTGTTGAGCCGATGTGGTCGCTCAGGAGACCACCATCGGATCGGTGGGAGAATTTTGTGTTGCTAAGTGCCTCGCTAACGAGGCACTTTAGCAACATCATCAGTGGTTAGGAAGCAAGCTTTTGTGCAGCAGGCGGAGTCATTTTTAAATGGCAGCTATGGCCCCTGCACTCTTTATTAGTATTGCACAATGCCTCTACATAGAAGCATTTTAGCAACACCGAAAGAGTACTTTGGTCGCTTTCTTTGCTCTTTGTAGTGCATGATGTGCCAGGCACGTCATGTGTCACTAACGGCTTGTTTCTGAAACCAAGAGGGGCAAAGTATAGGAAAGGAAAGAACAGCAAACCCTAATGAGGTTGACGGGTAATATCGAAATGATAGCTGACAAAGCGCTAATAACTTATAGAATGTGATGAAGGGATGTGAGACTTTGATGTATATTGAATGGAGAGGCATTTCTCAAAAATGTGGGAACCCCTCCTTTACAGTCTTTAATTTCTCTGCTAATCTTGCTTCAAACAGCATAGTATCTACATAATAAAATACAGGACCAAAATGAACACATATGGCATATGTGTAGTTGTACATAAATTATATATATCTCTCTCTCTACATATATATATATATATATATATATATACATATATACATATACACACACACACACACACACACAGGGCCGGACTGGCCCATCTGGATACCGGGGGAAATCGTTTCGGCCAGTTAAAGTAACATAGTAACATAGTAATTTAGGTTGAAAAAAGACACAAGTCCACCAAGTTCAACCCTTCTACCTATCATTACAGCTTTTGATCCAAAAGAAGGCAAAAACCCCTAAGGAAGCTATTTCGAATTTTGCCTCCTGGGGGAAAAAAATTCCTTCTTGACTCCAAGAGGCAATCAGATTTCTCCTTGGATCAATAAGCTCTTTTATTAATGCTTATTCTATTATTAATAGCCCTGTATGTTCTGCTTTCCTAAAAAAACATCCAAACCATTTATAAATGCATCTATTGTGGTTGCTAGCACTACCTCTCTTGGCAGGGAGTTCCATAACTTTATTGTCCTAACCGTAAAGAGTCCCTTCTTTGCTGTCTATGAAATCTTTGCTCTTCCAGTCTGAGGGGGTGACCTCTTGTTCTTTGTACCTTTCTGTTAATGAACAGGTCACTGGAGAGCTCTTTATATTGGCCCTGCACATATTTATATAATGTTATCATATCCCCTCATAGACGCCTTTTTTCTAACGTATATAAATTCAATTTTTTAAGTCTCTCTTCATAACTAAGATCCTCCAAACCCCTTATTAATTTTGTAGCTCTCCTTTGCACTTTTTCTAGTTCCTTAATATACTTTTTAAGGACTGGTGCCCAGAACTGTACTGCATATTCAAGGTGAGGTCTTACCATTGATTTGTAAAGAGCAAGATGATATCCTCCTACCGTGAATCTATACCTCGTTTTATACATGCCAATATCTTATTGGCCCTTGCAGCTGCTGACTGGCATTGGGCACTGTTGCCAAGTTTGTTGTCTATAATTATTCCTAAATCCTTTTCATTAGTAGTTTTTCCCAGGGAAAAACCATTTAACGTATATGTTGCTTTGTTATTATTTTTCCCATAATGCATAACTTTACATTTGTCTATATTGAACCTCATTTGCCACTTTACTGCCCAGTCCCCCACTCTGTCCAAATCTTCCTGTAAAGAAAAAACATAAAGATTAGTCTTTATTGCCTTACCTAATTTAGTGTCGTCCGCAAACACGGAGACATGGCTCTCAGCACAATGTGGCAGATCATTAATAAACAAATTAAAAAGAAGAGGGCCCAAAACAGACCCCTGAGGTACTCCGCTTAATACCCTTGTCCAATTTGAGGATTTTCCATTTACAACAACCCTTTGTGTTCTATCTTTTAGCCAATTTTCAATCCACATACACACATTTGCCCCCAAACCTATTTCTCTCAATTTGTAGAGTAACCTTTTGTGTGGAACTGTATCAAATGCTTTCGCAAAATCCAAATAGATTACATCTACTGCCACACCTAGATCTATAGTTTTACTGACTTCTTCATAGAATGTTATTAAGTCTGTTTGACAAGACCTGTCTTTCACAAAACCATGTTGACTTTTACTAATTATATTCTGGTTCAAGATGTATTCTTGAGTGTATACCTTTAGCAATCCTTCAAATAGTTTCCCCACTACAGATGTCAAGCTCACTGGCCTATAATTACCTGGCAGAGATTTTGATCCCTTTTTAAATATTGGAATGACATCCACCTTTCGCCAGTCTGTTGGCACTGTACCTGAACTGAATGAATCCCTAAAGATCATGAATAGTGGTCTGGCCAGAATTATGCTTAACTCTCTAAGTACCCTTGGGTGTATATCATCTGGTCCTCGGGCCTTGTCTATCTTAACAGAGTTTAATTGCTTAAGCACTTTTTCCTGTGTCAGCCAATCCCATGTTTGCGGCGAATGTCCCATAACTTCCTGTAGCAGGGGCTCGTCCATCTGCTCTTCCTTAGTATAAACAGAAGAAAAAAAAGTATTTAAAATGTCTGCTTTCTCTCTGTCCTCACTTACCAAATTTCCCATTTGGGATAACAAGGGCCCAACATTTTCCCTCTTTAGCTTTTTTCCATTTATATATTTATAAAACATTTTGGGGTTAGTTTTACTCTCCTTGGCAACCCTTTTCTCATTTTCCAATTTAGCCATTTTAATTGCCTTTTTGCAGGCTTTGTTGGCCTCTTTGTACTCTATAAATGATTTTATAATTTTTTTTATAATGTTTGAATGCCATTTTCTTGTTTTGTATTTCCTGTTTCACATTACCGGTAAGCCACATTGGTTTTGATTTGTGTCTTTTGCATTTGGTTCCCAAAGGTATATATTGGGATGTGTACTTTTGTAATGTGTGCTTAAAGGCATTCCACTTGTCTTCTGTGTTTAGTCCAGAAAATAATCATTCCCAGTCTAAATGTTCAATTGATGCCCTTAGTCCATCAAAGTTAGCCCTTCTAAAATTAAGTGTTTTGGTGGCGTAGTTACCAATTTGCTTTTTTGCATTAATCTCAAATGAGACCATATTATGGTCACTATTCCCCAAGTGTTCTCTTATTTGGATGTTTGAGATAAGCTCCTCATTGTTTGTTATTACCAAATCCAGACAGGCATCCATTCTAGTTGGGGTGTCTACTAATTGTGCCATAAATTTGTTATTAAGCAGGTTCAGAAACTTGCTGCCCCTAGCTGAACTAGTTGTTCCACACTTCCAATCTATATCTGGGTAATTAAAATCTCCCATGATTAGAACTTCATTCATATTTGCAGCCTTTTCAATTTGTAATAAAAGCTGATCTTCTCCATCAATGCTAATATTTGGTGGCTTGTAGCATACACCTACAAGTAATGTGCGATTCTTTTTATCGTCTAAGCTAATCTCCACCCACAGTGTCTCCACATCAGTTCCAGTTACATCATGTACACCTTCTTTAATACTGGGCTTTAATTTAGGATTTACATACAGACAAATCCCTCCCCCTTTTCTATTTACTCTGTCCTTTCTAAACAGTGAGTAGCCTTGTAAATTAACTGACCAGTCGTGGGTCTCATCCCACCACGTTTCTGTGATTCCGATTAAATCATACTGTTCAGCACTTACCAGTATCTCCAGCTCACCCATTTTGTTTGTCAAGCTTCTTGCATTTGCTAAAAGACATTTAAGATTACTACCCATTTTCTGTTTAGTTGACAAACACAATGTGTGCAGGTTTAATTATATGGACCTCCCTTTGGTCTATCTTAACCCCACCACTGTGGTGGCCACCACTTTAAGAAGTTCAGCTGCTGCAACATCCGGCAGCAGATGGCAAATTTCTTAAAGCGGCAATGGTCGCCGAATTGCTTAAAGTGGCGGCGGGTCACTTTAAGAAGTTTGGCGGCCACTGCCACTTTAAGAATTTCGTCTGCTGCTGCCGGTTGTTGCTGAAGCAGTTCTAGACTACAGGGTGAAGGGGAGGGAGAAAGAGACACTAAAGGGGGGACACTACAGGGGGAATGGTGGGAAGTGACACTAAAGGGAGAAGGGGGGGAAAGACACTACAAGGGGAAGTGGGGAGGAAGACACTACAGGGGGAAGGGGACGAAAGACACTACAAGGGGAAGGGGGGGAAACGGACACTACAGGGGGGAGAAGAAAAAAAGACACTACAGGGGGAAGGGGAGAAAGAGACACTACAAGGGGGGAGACACTACAGGGGAAGGGGGAGAAAGAGACACTACAGGGGGAAGGGGGGGAAGACACTACAAGGGGGGATAAACTACAGGGGAAGGGGGATGAAAAGACACTACAGGGGGAGGGGGAGGGGGGAACAAAGACTACAGGGAGGAGGGGGAGAGAGACACTACAGGGGGAAGGGGGAAAAGAGAGACACTACAGGGGGAAGGGGGGAAGAGAGACGCTACAGAAAGGACAGAGAGAGAGACGCTACAGAAAGGATGGAGAGAGAGACGCTACAGAAAGGACAGAGAGAGACGCTACAGAAAGGACAGAGAGAGACGCTACAGAAAGGACAGAGAGAGACGCTACAGAAAGGACAGAGAGAGACGCTACAGAAAGGACAGAGAGACGCTACAGAAAGGACAGAGAGACACCACAGAAAGGACAGAGAGACGCTAAAAAAAAGAGAGAGATAGAGACGCTACAGAAAGGAGAGAGAGAGACGCTACAGAAAGGAGAGAGAGAGACGCTACAGAAAGGAGAGAGAGAGATGCTACAGAAAGGAGAGAGAGACGCTACAGAAATGTGAGAGAGACACTACAGAAATATGTACACAAGGATATGTCTCACACACTGCCCTGCTTTATACCTCTGCACAGGGCAATTCATAGAACTTTGTGTAAGTACTGGAGGCATATATATTGCCCTAGGCAGGCTTATATATCAGTCTTATCTATAAATAATACACTGTTCAGATGTGCTTTTAAAATGCATGATTTTCCCTTCTATGAACAAAACAATTATATTATGCTATGGGGCTGGTTTAAAAATGTTTTGCTATGGGGCTGGTATACAAATTTTTTCCAGGGCTGGTTTTTGTTCCCAGTCCGGCCCTGCACACATATCTATGATCCCATGGTACAATAGTAATGTGTTCAAACCACTCAGGTAGCCACCACAGAATCAGGGACACCTTTATGCCCCTGAGGAAAACTACTATATTTTATATAAAAATAATTAAGTTATTTCACATAGTTTACCTGCTAATGGGATCAGTCCTCCCTGGCAAGCTGTAGTTTATAGTTAGGCCAGTGAAGTCTCTTTTGTACTATCTAGTTAGCAATGTTTTATGGCTTACATTGGTTCAGTAACCTATATAACGCACTGTTTATCCCAAAATAAAAGTAGATTAACACCTGTTTAGTCTGCAAATCTTTACTGAAACTCCAGCTGAATAAATATTTACAAGGTCTCCAGTAATTTCAAGAAAATGGGCCAATCAGATGTACTATGAATTCTAATAATAGGGCTGGAGGGGATTGGTAGTTTGATGGTATATAAACTCTACAGAGCTACTGGTACCGAACTTACACAAGACGTGAATTAAAATGTCTTTCCTTTGGCTCCTGTCCTGCATTGCCCTTCTTGGGAGTGCCTATGGTGAGTTTAAACATAATGTCAATACAATTTCTTGCTATTATTTTATATCTGTGCTGCACATTGTATACAATGCTCCTCTTTCTTACTCCTCAGGCTGTGGTGTCCCAGCCATTAAGCCTGTCATTTCTGGATATGCCAGGATTGTAAATGGTGAGAATGCAGTTTCTGGATCCTGGCCTTGGCAGGTGTCTCTCCAGGTATGATCAAGAGATATAATTAATTACAAATAGCTTGAAGATGATGTTACTGTGTCTGTTGTATCATGCATGGAATAAAATGGAATAAATACACTGTCCAAAATATCCTAATCAAAACTTAGGACAGATGATTTACTGCTAAAAATGCATTACAAGTTGTAATTAAAAAATAATCCTGTATTAGTATGATGGCATTACATTCTGACAGTGTTGCCAGTTGTGTTACAGTCAGGTTAATTGGCAATATTTGTCTCTTTGGAATTACATTGTGGCCATTGTCAAAGCTAGTTGGTCATATTGAAAATAAAATATATATATATGGCTGTGGGCATGCTGTGATCAGAACTGCAGGATGTATCATGTGATGTGCCTGACATGCCCTTTGTCTCAAAGAGGTTAGAGTGACTAAATCCAAAACAGGTAGAAGACTGGTAAAATGTTTCCTGAAAGCTGCTCCTAGTGTGCTCTGTTCAAAAGTTATTTCTTTCTATTTGGAATTTGAACTAACCACTAGAAAGCTGCCATTTCATGGAGTTCATCTCCATGTGAAGCTCTGAGAGTTGGACAAGCGAGACTTCCTCTCAGTCATTTTTCTACATTGATGCGGCTCACACAACACTAGCTGTGAGGTGCTCCTTGCAGTTGGATGGTGTGTTTAGCATTTCATATGCTGTGATCATTACATCTACCAAATCATTATTTAGTGTTCTAAATAAGTTGCCTTCTGACAAAATTGTATTTTGGATGTAATGAAAAAACAAGAGTAAATACTAGAAATGTGCAAAACTAAAATTTTTGTTTCGTTTTCGTCCATTCGGACGAAAATTTTATTTATTTCGTCTAAAACGAATTTCATTCATTACTGCATTCCTTTCAGACGAAATTCGTTCATTATTTTCGTTTCGTTAATTTTTATTCGTTCGTTTTATAGAATACATGTAATACTATTGGCTTTCTATAAACCGAACGAGAGCCCCATTCATAAGAAATTCTTATGATTGGGGCTCTCGTTCGGTTCATAGAAAGGCAATAGTACTACATGTTTTCTATAAGCCGAAAGTCTATAAACCGAACGTTCGGTTTATAGACTTTCGGCTTATGGAATACATGTAATCCTATTGCTATTCTATAAACCGAACGTTTGGTTTATAGAATAGCCATAGGATTACATGTATTACATAAGCCGACAGCCTATAAACCGAACGTTCGGTTTATAGGCTGTCGGCATTTAACTATACAGAGACAGAGTCTCCATTCATAAATTTATGAATGGAGACTTTGTCTCCGTGTAGTAAAATGCCGACAGCCTATAAACCGAACGTTCGGTTTATAGGCTGTCGGCATTTCACTACACGGAGACAGAGTCTCCATTCATAAATTTATGAATGGAGACTTTGTCTCCGTGTAGTGAAATGCTATTGTATTCTATAAACCGACTCTATTTCGGCTTATAGAATGCAATAGTACTACGAATGGACGAATGAACGAATGATTTTCGTTTATTAACCATTCGTTCATTCGGCTTTCGTTAGCTTAGCATTTTCGTTCTTCGTTTTTCGGACAAATGGACGAAAATGCTATTTTCGGACGAAAATGCATTCGTCCGAAAACGAATGCACATGTCTAGTAAATACATATGCAAGTTCAAACTATACAAACCGATTTGAAATGATACCCTAATGTCTATAAATAAAATATCTCTTCCTAGTAATTTTTTCGACACCCTTAATAGAATGCTGTATGACCCTAATTAATTAGAAAACACAATATACAAAATGTTTTTGAAAGTAAATGTTCAAGAAAAACATCCCATTTGATAAGTCCACTCCAGTTCAGGAGATATGTGTGAAAACTTCAGGCAACTTGTGTTCAAACAATATTAACTTGACCAATCACAATATCCATGTTTGATACCTTCAGGATTACACTGGATTCCATTTCTGTGGAGGTTCTCTGATCAATTCTCTCTGGGTTGTTACTGCTGCTCACTGCAGTGTCACGTGAGTACAGATTTCTTTTTATACATGAATAATAAATAAATATATAAATTAATTTAAAGGATCTATCATACTGGTAGGGAATTAGTTCTTATTATTTAAACATCAATAAAAAGGATTGTTGAAACAATCCATCCCTGGTTAAGTTAAAGGATTACTTATAATCCTTTATAAACTTATATATAAAGCAGATATATATTATTGCTTACAACATTAACTGCAAAGCTCTTTTTACTATGACATTGATTTCTAAATGGTAGAAAATAATTCCTAATTAACCAATAGGAAAATCTGATTAAAAATCCAAAACATATATCCTTTTTATGTAAAAAGTATGGAATCCTAATATTCTAAATTAAGTCTCTATTGACTAATTTGAAAATGAGGGAAATCAGGGATTACATTAGTGAAACAATTATTTTACATATTTCTGTAGCTGCTACATATAAAACAAAATATTTACAAATATTATTGGTGTTTATTTTGTTTTATATATTTTTTAAATGACTAATATTATATGTTTCCTATGTAGAACTGCTCACCGTGTTGTCCTTGGTGAATATGATCGTTCCTCCAATGCTGAGCCCATCCAGACCAAGACTGTTTCCAGAGTAAGCTATGAATAGACTGCAAGATAAAGTATTTAGTTATTGCATCAGTGGGAAAGCAGAGATTAGTGACCGTACCCTCAAGAGTATGTCGGTGCTCCGGTTCTCTGTATTGTGCTCAGTAAGCACTAAATTGTAGATGAAAAATGAAATAAATAAGAAATAGAACGCGTCCACACTCCTGTAGCCAACTAATGATTGATACAAAATATTGTTTTATCAACTATCTATCTATTGTTTGTTCAAGGCTCAAAGATCCTTAAATGTTATTTTCCCATAACCCATGTATATTTCTAGATTGTAAGCTTACAATCAGGGCTCTCTGCCTCATGTATCAGTCTGTTCTTGTTCGTCTAACTTAGTATGTAGTCCCCATCTATAAATTGTACTTAGCGCTATATAAATTGTTGGTGCCATATAAATACATTTTAATGTTATTAAAGGGAGACTTAAATGCAAATGGTTTATTAGAAATGAGCGTCATGTGGACTGAAAACATATTCTATTTTCCACCAGGTTTTCAGACACCCCAACTACAACTCTAACACAATCATCAATGACATCACTCTTATAAAACTCACCAGCCCTGCTACTTTCACTGACCGCGTGGCTCCCGTCTGTGTTGCTGTCACAAATGATGTCTTTAATGGTGGCGAGAGATGTGTCACCACTGGATGGGGATATGTTGATGCATCATGTAAGGAAGAGTTTCATTTATAATACAGAATTAAACAAGGAGTTTTTGATTCAATATTTCTTAATGCAGATCAACTTAATGTTGAACACTGTAAAAACCAGATGTCTATGGACTTCTTTGATGGTTTATGTGGTGAAGTTATAGGGCAAGTTCCATGCAGAGCCAGGGCTAATAGTGTACTTAAGAAAAACTTGTAATGAACTTTATTTGCCTATTGAGTCCTACACCTAGTCCTCATATCTGTTGGCATAACATTATGATATATAGTAGTATGGTTTGTGTTACTATAATAGGTTTGTTTTCATCTGGCTTTCTTGGTTGTTTATTTATTTATTTAATTCTTTGGCTATGCTGTATTCATCAAGTTCTTAGATAAACACATATACGTTTAATAACACTGTACTGATCTCTCCAGCACGTGTGACACCATACAAGCTGCAACAAGTTGCCCTGCCCTTGCTCACCACTACTAACTGCCAGAGATACTGGGGAAGCAATATCCAGAGCACCATGATCTGTGCTGGAGCTTCTGGTGCCTCATCTTGCATGGTACAGTCTTCTATAAATGTCTATACACATGTGCTTTAGTTCAATGTAAGGATGGCATACAATTGCATGTCTGTGGCAATGGAGAAACTAGGTAATGGGCAGTTTCATGCATAGTTATACAAAGTAATATTCTCTGCAGGTGATGCAGAATCGCTAGGCCTATTATAATTTCAGACAACTGAAGTCCTCCTAATTAAGTCACTGGGCTTTAGATTTATTTCATTAGATTAATTGTATGATCATGGGTGTTTTTAGCCTACCAGGAAAATGGTTAAATTGAGTGACTAGTGTGCCATATTTAAAAGTTAATAATTCTAATTTTCTACGAAATTGTCTCCATCACCAAAAACATAGCTAAAATGATGTCACACAAATATATTTATTGATGGACACTATGGTTTTTGCCTAGGGGACTACAAGAGAAGTGCAATAATTAGCCCAAAATGCTTGTGCCCAAGAATACAAAATGTAAATCCAATTTATGTCTATAGAAAAACACCCCTAATATTGTATTTGTGTTTTATAGGAGGTTAATATATATTTGTAACCAGTTTTATACATATGTTGAAAAAGCCAGCTCCTTTTGTTACTAATTAATTAACCAGAAGCCAACTTTTAGTCTTTTAATGTCTGACATAGCATGGTATATTCACTGATGCATTACTTCTCACTTTCAGGGTGACTCTGGTGGACCTCTTGTGTGCCAGAGGGGAGGAGCCTGGACTTTGGCAGGAATTGTGTCCTGGGGAAGTTCTACTTGCTCCCCATCAACCCCAGGAGTGTATGCCCGTGTCACTTCTCTTAGAGCCTGGTTGGACCAGACTGTGGCTGCTAATTAAATGTATTTATAGTTTGCTTAGAAATATCAATAAATGAAAAATCTGAAACCTTCAGTATATTTGGCTCCATCTGTTTTTGTACATTTTGTTTAGGACATGGACACACGGCTCACCTTCCAGAGGTAGAAGTTATAGAGGTGACCCGTGACCCCGACTCAATAAATAGACAATTGCAGGCAATTAAGATGGGAATTTGAAAAATACAGCCACAATAACTTGAGTGGGAAAATGTATCATATTCAGCTGCATTGGAGAATTTTTCCAGCTCAGCTACATTGGCCTAAAATTGTTTGCAATTCCCTGCAACGAGAACGAGACAAATCCCAACTTGGCAGAATATAAAAATTCAAATAATATCAGCTTAGAATGGAGACAGGTAGAATTATGTGAATGGGAAAGAATAGGCAAAGAATGTGCGGCCTGGAGAATTGGATCAGGATTATAGAAAACACCTGACTTACCCTGTATAAAATTTTACACAATTAAGCGGGATAGAGGTATTGTTGTGGCATGCTAGGTGTTACAAGCAATGAATGAGAAAATATTGGTGTGTCATGTAAATTAGTAAATCATATATAAGTTTTAAAATCTTACTAACACACTACATACACATATCTTAATATATAATATCATAGTTGCCAACATTTGGAAAAAAATTCCATGGACACTGTGCAGCTCAGCTTCCAATTACTGACTTTAAGATTGACAACACCTACTGTCCAAAGCTCCACCCTCTCCACATAATTAGAAAAATGTAACTCCACCTACATGTCATTGTAGATTATATCACCAAGTTCCCACCAACATTACCAGCATCCTGGTAATGTCCTGGTGTACAACTGATACATTCACAGCACAACATCTACATCAGGCAGGTGCATTACATGAAATATAGTAAGACCTTGTGCAGATGTGCTTCAGTCAGAGAGCTGTGTGTAAACCATAAAAAATACATTAGTATAAACCTAGCACTTCTGCTGGAAGGCCATTCCATGTATCCACTACCCTATCAATAAAGTAATATTTTCATTAGTCCCTGCCTTTATCTTATATCTAGGATAGCCTTATGCCTATCCCATGCATGCTTAAACTCATTCACTGTGTTTATCTCTACCATTTCTGCTGGAAAGTTATTCCATACATCCACTACCCTCTCAGAAAGTAATACTTCCATTAATCCATGGCCTCATCTCATATCTGGAATAGCCTTATGCTTATACTCCTTCACTGTATTATCCTCTACCACTTATACTGGAAGACTATTCCATGCATTCACTACCCTCTCATTAAAGTAATACTTTCATTAGTCCCTGGCCTTATCTTATATCTAGGATAGCCTTATGCCTATACCATTAATGCTTAAACTCCTTTACTATATTAACCTCTACCAATTCTACTGAAATACTATTCCATGCACCCACCACCCTCTCAGGAAACAAATATTAAATTTCTGACCACAAAATAAACTGTAAAATATTAAATAAATCCAGCCTTTTCAAAAGCTTGAGATGGACCCCAAATATATGTATATAACTAGTTTATACCATTTATACATTTATACCAGGGCTTGACAAACTTAACTGAGTTTTAGGAGCCAGCAAAAAAATCTAAGAGCCAGACAACACACATACACACAGTCACATGCAATCATATACAGGCACACATACGTCGCATACAGTCTGTCACATAGACACACTCATACATAGTCTGTCGGACATTCACTCATACATACATACACAAATACAGTCTGTCTGTCACACACACATACAGTCTGTCACATACACTCATACATACACACATACAAGTGAGCAGTTTTTTTTTAATCTTAAAAAATAAATAAATAAATAAAATGTAGATCAATATGTCCACCCCCCCCCTCCTCCCCCCGCTGCTAAATCTCATTGCAGGGAAAGGGGGCATTTCCGTTCCAGGTTTGTCTGTGCCTCTAACAAAAGGCACAGACCATCATTACTTATTAATTAACATTATTTTGCCCACATTCATTTGTAAGTAAATTTTTTTTGCCCATTCATTTGTCAGTTTTATTTTGCCCACATTCATTTGTCAGTTTTATTTTGCCCACATTCATTTGACAGTGATTTTTTTCCCACATTCAGTTGTCAGTTTTATTGTGCCCACATGCAGTTGTCAGTTTTATTTTGCCCACATTCGTCAGTTTTATTTTGCCCACATGCATTTGTCAGGTTTTTTTTGCCCACATTCACCAGTTTTCTTTTGACCACATTCGTCAGTTTTATTTTGCCCGCATTCATTTGTCAGTTTCATTTTGCCCACATTCGTCAGTTTTATTTTGCCCACATTTATTGGTCAGTGATTTTTTACCCACTTTCATTTGCCAGTTTTATTTTGCGCACATTCATTTGTCAAATTTTATTTTGACTATTTTCATTTGCCAGTTTTATTTTGCCCACATGCAGTTGTCAGGTTTTGTTTGCCCACATTCATTTGTCAGTTTTATTTTAGCCACAATTATTTGTCAGTTTTATTGTGCCCACATTAATTTGCCAGTTTTATTTTGCCCACATGCATTTGTCAGTTTTTTTTCCCACATTCATTTGTCAGTTTATTTTGGCCACAATTATTTGTCAGTTTTATTTTGCCAACATTCATTTGCCAGTTTTATTTTGCCCAAATGCAATTGCCAGTTTTTTTTGCCCACATTCATTTGCCAGTTTTATTTGCCCACATTCATTTGCCAGTTTTATTTTGCCCATATTCATTTGCCAGTTTTTTTTTGCTCACGTTCAGTTGTCACGGTTTTTTTTGCCCACATTCATTTGTCAGTTTCATTTTAGCCACAATTATTTGTCAGCTTTATTGTGCCCACATTCATTTGCCAGTTTTACTTTGCCCACATGCATTTCCCAGTTTTATTTTGCCTACAATCATTTGCCAGTTTTATTTTCCCCACATTCATTTGCCAGTTTTATTTTCCTCACATTCATTTGCCCGTGTTTTTTTGCCCACATTCATCAGTTTTATTTTGCCCACATTCGTCAGTTTTATTTTGCCCACATTTATTGGTCAGTGTTTTTTTGCCCACATTTATTGGTCAGTGTTTTTTTGCCCACAATTATTTGTCAGTTTTATTTTGCCCAGATGCATTTGCCAGTTTTATTTTGCCCAGATGCATTTTCCAGTTTTATTTTGCCCACATTCATTTGGCAGTTTTATTTTACCCACATGCATTTGTCAGGTTTTTTTGCCCACATTCATTTGCCAGTATTATTTTGCCCACTTGCAGTTGTCAGTTTTATTTTGCCCACATTCATTTGCCAGTTTTATTTTGCCCATATTTATTGGTTCAGTGTTATTTTGCCCACAATTAATTGTCAGTTTTATTTTGCCCAGATGCATTTTCCAGTTTTATTTTGCCCACATTCATTTGCCAGTTTTATTTTGCCCACATTAAATGTGTCAGTTTTATTTTACCCACATGCAGTTGTCAGTTTTATTTTGCCCACATTCATTTGTCAGTTTTATTTTGCCCACATGCATTTGTCAGGGTTATTTTGACCACATTCATTTGTCAGTTTCAATTTGCCCACATGCTTTTGTCAGGTTTTTTTTGCCCACATTCATTTGCCAGTTTTATTTTGCCCACATTAAATTTGTCAGTTTTATTTTACCCACATGCATTTGTCAGTTTTTTTTGCCCACATGCAGTTGTCAGTTTTATTTTGCCCACATTCATTTGTCAGTTTTATTTTGCCCACATGCATTTGTCAGGGTTATTTTGCCCACATTCATTTTCCAGTTTTATTTTGCCCACATTCATTTGCCAGTTTTATTTTGCCCACATTCATTTGTCAGTTTTATTTTGCCCATATTCATTTGCCAGTTTTATTTTCCTCATATTCATTTGCCAGTGTTTTTTTTGCCCACATTCATCAGTTTTATTTTGCCCACATTCGTCAGTTTTATTTTGCCCACATTTATTGGTCAGTGTTTTTTTGCCCACATTTCTTGGTCAGTGTTTTTTTGCCCACAATTATTTGTCAGTATTATTTTGCCCACATTCATTTGCCAGTTTTATCTGCCCACATTCATTTGCCAGTTTTATTTTGCCCACATTCATTTGTCAGTTTTATCTCGCCCACATTCATGTGTCAGTTTTATTTTGCCCATATTCATTTGTTAGTTTTATTTTGCCCACATCCAGTTGTCAGGGTTTTTTTGCCCACATTCATTTGTCAGTTTTATTTTAGCCACACTTATTTGTCAGTTTTATTGTGCCCACATTCATTTGCAGTTTTACTTTGCCCACATGCATTTGCCAGTTTTATTTTGCCCACAATAATTTGCCAGTTTTATTTTCCCCACATTCATTTGCCAGTTTTATTTTCCCATCATTCATCTGTCAGTTTATTTTGCCCACAATTATTTTTCAGTTTTATTTTGCCCACATTCATTTGCCAGTTTTATTTTGCCCATATGCATTTGCCAGTTTTATTTTGCCCACATTCATTTGCCAGTTTTATTTGCCCACATTCATTTGTCAGTTTTATCTTGCCCACATTCATTTGTCAGTTTTATTTTGCCCATATTCATTTGTTAGTTTTATTTTGCCCACATGCAGTTGTCAGGGTTTTTTTGCCCACATTCATTGGTCAGTTTTATTTTAGCCACATTCATTTGCCAGTTTTATTTTGCCCATATGCATTCGCTAGTTTTATTTTGCCCACATTCATTTGCCAGTTTTATTTTGCCCACATTCACTTTCCAGTTTTATTTGCCCACATTCATTTGCCAGTTTTATTTTGCCCACATTCATTTGTCAGTTTTATCTTGCCCACATTCATGTGTCAGTTTTATTTTGCCCATATTCATTTGTTAGTTTTATTTTGCCCACATCCAGTTGTCAGGGTTTTTTTGCCCACATTCATTTGTCAGTTTTATTTTAGCCACACTTATTTGTCAGTTTTATTGTGCCCACATTCATTTGCAGTTTTACTTTGCCCACATGCATTTGCCAGTTTTATTTTGCCCACAATAATTTGCCAGTTTTATTTTCCCCACATTCATTAGTAAATGTTTTTTTGCCCACATTCCTCAGTTTTATTTTGCCCACATTCATTGTCCGTTTTATTTTGCCCACATTCATTGTCAGTTTTATTTTGCCCACATTCATTTGTGAGTTTTATTTTGCTCACATTGATTTGCTAGTTTTATTTTGCCCACATTCATTTGCCAGTTTTATTTTGCCCACATTTCTTTGCCAGTTTTATTTTGCCCACATTCATTTGTCAGTTTTATTTTGCCCACATTCATTTGTCAGTTTTATTTTACCCACAATTATTTGTCAGTTTTATTTTGCCCACATTCATTTGTGAGTTTTATTTTGCTCACATTGATTTGCTAGTTTTATTTTGCCCACATTCATTTGCCAGTTTTATTTTGCCCACATTTCTTTGCCAGTTTTATTTTGCCCACATTCATTTGTCAGTTTTATTTTGCCCACATTCATTTGTCAGTTTTATTTTACCCACAATTATTTGTCAGTTTTATTTTGCCCACATTCATTTGTCAGTTTTATTTTTCCCACATTCATTTGTCAGTTTTATTTTGCCCACATTCATTTGCCAGTTTTATTTTGACCACATGCAGTTATCAGGTTTTTTTTGCCCACATTCATATGTCAGTTTTCTTTTGCCCACAATTATTTGTCAGTTTTATTCTACCCACATTCGTCAGTTTTATTTTGCCCACATTCATTTGTCAGTTTCATTTTGCCTACATTTATTGGTCAGTGTTTTTTTGCCCACTTTCATTTGTCAGTTTTATTTTGCCCACATGCATTTGTCAGGTTTTTTTTGCGCACAATTATTTGTCAGTTTTATTTTGCCCACATTCCTTTGCCAGTTTTATTTTGCCCATATGCATTCGCTAGTTTTATTTTGCCCACATTCATTTGCCAGTTTTATTTGTCCACATTCATTTGCCAGTTTTATTTTGCCCGCATTCATTTGTCAGTTTTATTTTGCCCACATTCAATTGTCAGTTTTATTTTGCCCATATTCATTTGCTATTTTTATTTTGCCCACATGCAGTGCCATGGTTTTTTTTGCCCACATTCATTTGTCAGTTTTATTTTAGCCACAATTATTTGTCATTTTAAGTGTGCCCACATTCATTTACCAGTTTTATTTTGCAAACATGCATTTGCCAGTTTTATTTTGCCCACAATAATTTGCCAGTTTTATTTTCCCCACATTCATTTGCCAGTTTTATTTTCCCACATTCATCTGTCAGTTTATTTTGCCCACAATTATTTTTCAGTTTTATTTTGCCCACATTCATTTGCCAGTTTTATTTTGCCCATATGCATTTGCCAGTTTTATTTTGCCCATATGCATTCGCTAGTTTTATTTTGCCCACATTCATTTGCCAGTTTTATTTTGCCCACATTCACTTTCCAGTTTTATTTGCCCACATTCATTTGCCAGTTTTATTTTGCCCACATTCATTTGTCAGTTTTATCTTGCCCACATTCATGTGTCAGTTTTATTTTGCCCGTATTCATTTGTTAGTTTTATTTTGCCCACATCCAGTTGTCAGGGTTTTTTTGCCCACATTCATTTGTCAGTTTTATTTTAGCCACACTTATTTGTCAGTTTTATTGTGCCCACATTCATTTGCAGTTTTACTTTGCCCACCTGCATTTGCCAGTGTTATTTTGCCCACAATAATTTGCCAGTTTTATTTTCCCCACATTCATTTGCCAGTTTTATTTTCCCACATTCATCTGTCAGTTTATTTTGCCCACAATTATTTTTCAGTTTTATTTTGCCCACATTCATTTGCAAGTTTTATTTTGCCCATATGCATTTGCCAGTTTTATTTTGCCCACATTCATTTGCCAGTTTTATTTGCCCACATTCATTTGTCAGTTTTATCTTGCCCACATTCATTTGTCAGTTTTATTTTGCCCATATTCATTTGTTAGTTTTATTTTGCCCACATGCAGTTGTCAGGGTTTTTTTGCCCACATTCATTTGTCAGTTTTATTTTAGCCACACTTTTTTGTCAGTTTAATTGTGCCCACATTCATTTGCAGTTTTACTTTGCCCACATGCATTTGCCAGTTTTATTTTGCCCACAATAATTTGCAAGTTTCATTTTCCCCACATTCATTTGCCAGTTTTATTTTCCCCACATTCATTAGTAGGTGTTTTTTTGCCCACATTCCTCAGTTTTATTTTGCCCACATTCATTTGTCAGTTTCATTTTGCCCACATTCATTTGTCAGTTTCATTTTGCCCACATTTATTGGTCAGTGTTTTTTTGCCCACTTTCATTTGTCAGTTTTATTTTCCCCACATGCCTTTGTCAGGTTTTTTTTGCCCACATTTCTTTGCCAGTTTTATTTTGCCCACATTCATTTGTCAGTTTTATCTTGCCCACATTCATTTGTCAGTTTTATTTTACCCACAATTATTTGTCAGTTTTATTTTGCCCACATTCATTTGTCAGTTTTATTTTGCCCACATGCAGTTATCAGGGTTTTTTTGCCCACATTCATTTGTCAGTTTTATTTTGCCAACAATTATTTGTCAGTTTTATTCTGCCCACATTAATAAATTTTATTTTGCCCATATTTATTGGTCAGTGTTTTTTTGCCCACATTCATTTGTCAGTTTTATTTTACCCACAATTATTTGTTAGTTTTTTTTTTTGCCCACATTCATTTGTCAGTTTATTTTGCACACAATCATTTGGTAGTTTTATTTTGCCCACATTCATTTGCCAGTTTTATTTTGCCCACAATTATTTGTCAGTTTTATTTTGCCCACATTCATTTGCCAGTTTTATTTTGCCCATATGCATTCGCTAGTTTTATTTTGCCCACATTCATTTGCCAGTTTTATTTTGCCCACATTCACTTTCCAGTTTTATTTGCCCACATTCATTTGCCAGTTTTATTTTGCCCACATTCATTTGTCAGTTATATCTTGCCCACATTCATGTGTCAGTTTTATTTTGCCCATATTCATTTGTTAGTTTTATTTTGCCCACATCCAGTTGTCAGGGTTTTTTTGCCCACATTCATTTGTCAGTTTTATTTTAGCCACACTTATTTGTCAGTTTTATTGTGCCCACATTCATTTGCAGTTTTACTTTGCCCACATGCATTTGCCAGTTTTATTTTGCCCACAATAATTTGCCAGTTTTATTTTCCCCACATTCATTAGTAAATGTTTTTTTGCCCACATTCCTCAGTTTTATTTTGCCCACATTCATTGTCCGTTTTATTTTGCCCACATTCATTGTCAGTTTTATTTTGCCCACATTCATTTGTGAGTTTTATTTTGCTCACATTGATTTGCTAGTTTTATTTTGCCCACATTCATTTGCCAGTTTTATTTTGCCCACATTTCTTTGCCAGTTTTATTTTGCCCACATTCATTTGTCAGTTTTATTTTGCCCACATTCATTTGTCAGTTTTATTTTACCCACAATTATTTGTCAGTTTTATTTTGCCCACATTCATTTGTGAGTTTTATTTTGCTCACATTGATTTGCTAGTTTTATTTTGCCCACATTCATTTGCCAGTTTTATTTTGCCCACATTTCTTTGCCAGTTTTATTTTGCCCACATTCATTTGTCAGTTTTATTTTGCCCACATTCATTTGTCAGTTTTATTTTACCCACAATTATTTGTCAGTTTTATTTTGCCCACATTCATTTGTCAGTTTTATTTTTCCCACATTCATTTGTCAGTTTTATTTTGCCCACATTCATTTGCCAGTTTTATTTTGACCACATGCAGTTATCAGGTTTTTTTTGCCCACATTCATATGTCAGTTTTCTTTTGCCCACAATTATTTGTCAGTTTTATTCTACCCACATTCGTCAGTTTTATTTTGCCCACATTCATTTGTCAGTTTCATTTTGCCTACATTTATTGGTCAGTGTTTTTTTGCCCACTTTCATTTGTCAGTTTTATTTTGCCCACATGCATTTGTCAGGTTTTTTTTGCGCACAATTATTTGTCAGTTTTATTTTGCCCACATTCCTTTGCCAGTTTTATTTTGCCCATATGCATTCGCTAGTTTTATTTTCCCCACATTCATTTGCCAGTTTTATTTGTCCACATTCATTTGCCAGTTTTATTTTGCCCGCATTCATTTGTCAGTTTTATTTTGCCCACATTCAATTGTCAGTTTTATTTTGCCCATATTCATTTGCTATTTTTATTTTGCCCACATGCAGTGCCATGGTTTTTTTGCCCACATTCATTTGTCAGTTTTATTTTAGCCACAATTATTTGTCATTTTAAGTGTGCCCACATTCATTTACCAGTTTTATTTTGCAAACATGCATTTGCCAGTTTTATTTTGCCCACAATAATTTGCCAGTTTTATTTTCCCCACATTCATTTGCCAGTTTTATTTTCCCACATTCATCTGTCAGTTTATTTTGCCCACAATTATTTTTCAGTTTTATTTTGCCCACATTCATTTGCCAGTTTTATTTTGCCCATATGCATTTGCCAGTTTTATTTTGCCCATATGCATTCGCTAGTTTTATTTTGCCCACATTCATTTGCCAGTTTTATTTTGCCCACATTCACTTTCCAGTTTTATTTGCCCACATTCATTTGCCAGTTTTATTTTGCCCACATTCATTTGTCAGTTTTATCTTGCCCACATTCATGTGTCAGTTTTATTTTGCCCATATTCATTTGTTAGTTTTATTTTGCCCACATCCAGTTGTCAGGGTTTTTTTGCCCACATTCATTTGTCAGTTTTATTTTAGCCACACTTATTTGTCAGTTTTATTGTGCCCACATTCATTTGCAGTTTTACTTTGCCCACCTGCATTTGCCAGTTTTATTTTGCCCACAATAATTTGCCAGTTTTATTTTCCCCACATTCATTTGCCAGTTTTATTTTCCCACATTCATCTGTCAGTTTATTTTGCCCACAATTATTTTTCAGTTTTATTTTGCCCACATTCATTTGCAAGTTTTATTTTGCCCATATGCATTTGCCAGTTTTATTTTGCCCACATTCATTTGCCAGTTTTATTTGCCCACATTCATTTGTCAGTTTTATCTTGCCCACATTCATTTGTCAGTTTTATTTTGCCCATATTCATTTGTTAGTTTTATTTTGCCCACATGCAGTTGTCAGGGTTTTTTTGCCCACATTCATTTGTCAGTTTTATTTTAGCCACACTTTTTTGTCAGTTTAATTGTGCCCACATTCATTTGCAGTTTTACTTTGCCCACATGCATTTGCCAGTTTTATTTTGCCCACAATAATTTGCAAGTTTCATTTTCCCCACATTCATTTGCCAGTTTTATTTTCCCCACATTCATTAGTAGGTGTTTTTTTGCCCACATTCCTCAGTTTTATTTTGCCCACATTCATTTGTCAGTTTCATTTTGCCCACATTCATTTGTCAGTTTCATTTTGCCCACATTTATTGGTCAGTGTTTTTTTGCCCACTTTCATTTGTCAGTTTTATTTTCCCCACATGCCTTTGTCAGTTTTTTTTTGCCCACATTTCTTTGCCAGTTTTATTTTGCCCACATTCATTTGTCAGTTTTATCTTGCCCACATTCATTTGTCAGTTTTATTTTACCCACAATTATTTGTCAGTTTTATTTTGCCCACATTCATTTGTCAGTTTTATTTTGCCCACATGCAGTTATCAGGGTTTTTTTGCCCACATTCATTTGTCAGTTTTATTTTGCCAACAATTATTTGTCAGTTTTATTCTGCCCACATTAATAAGTTTTATTTTGCCCATATTTATTGGTCAGTGTTTTTTTGCCCACATTCATTTGTCAGTTTTATTTTACCCACAATTATTTGTTAGTTTTTTTTTTTGCCCACATTCATTTGTCAGTTTATTTTGCACACAATCATTTGGTAGTTTTATTTTGCCCACATGCATTTTCCAGTTTTATTATGCCCACAATCATTTGCCAGTTTTATTTTGCCCATATTCTTTTGCCAGTTTTATTTTGCTCACATTCATTTGTCAGTGTTTTTTTGCCCACATTCATCAGTTTTATTTTGCCCACATTAGTCAGTTCTATTTTGCCCACATTCCTCAGTTTTATTTTGCCCACATTCCTCAGTTTTATTTTGCCCACGTTCATTTGTCAGTTTTATTTTGCCCACATTCATTTGTCAGTTTTATTTTGCTCACATTGATTTGGTAGTTTTATTTTGCCCACATTCATTTGCCAGTTTTATTTTGCCCACATTCGTTTGACAGTTTTATTTCCCCCACATTCATTTGCCAGTTTTATTTTCCCCACATTCATTTGCCAGTTTTATTTTGCCCACATTCATTTGTAAGTGTTTCTTTGCCCACATTCCTCAGTTTTATTTTGCCCACATTCCTCAGTTTTATTTTGCCCACATTCCTCAGTTTTATTTTGCCCACGTTCATTTGTCAGTTTTATTTAGCCCAGATTCATTTGTCAGTTTTATTTTGCTCACATTGATTTTCTAGTTTTATTTTGCCCACATTCATTTGCCAGTTTTTTTTGCCCACATTTCTTTGCCAGTTTTATTTTGCCCACATTCATTTGTCAGTTTTATTTTTCCCATATTCATTTGTCAGTTTTATTTTGCCCACATTCATTTGTCAGTTTTATTTTGCCCACATTCATTTGTCAGTTTTATTTTGCCAACAATTATTTGTCAGTTTTATTCTGCCCACATTCATTTTCCAGTTTTATTTTGCCCATATCCACTTGCTAGTTTTTTCCCCCCACATCCATTTGCCAGCTTTATTTTGCCCACATTCATTTGTAAGTTTTATTTTCCCCACAATCATCTGCCAGTTTTCTTTTCCCCACATTCATTTCCCAGTTTTATTTTCCCCACATTCATTTGCCAGTGTTTTTTTTGCCAATATTCATCAGTTTTATTTTGCCCACATTCATTTGTCAGTTTTATTTTGCCCACATTCATTTGTCAGTTTTATTTTGCCCACATTCATTTGCCAGTTTTATTTTGACCACATGCAGTTATCAGGGTTTTTTTGCCCACATTCATTTGTCAGTTTTATTTTGCCAACAATTATTTGTCAGTTTTATTCTGCCCACATTCATTTTCCAGTTTTATTTTGCCCACATGCATGTGCCAGTTTGATTTCCCCCACATTCATTTGCCAGTGTTTTTTTGCCCACATTCATCAGTTTTATTTTGCCCACATTCGTCAGTTTTATTTTGCCCACATTCATTTACCAGTTTTATTTTGCCCACATTCATTTGTCAGTTTTATTTTGCCCACATTCATTTGTCAGTTTTATTTTGCCCATATCCACTTGCTAGTTTTTTCCCCCCACATCCATTTGCCAGCTTTATTTTGCCCACATTCATTTGTAAGTGTTATTTTGCCCACATTCATTTGTCAGTTTTATTTTGCCCACATTCATTTGTCAGTTTTATTTTGCCCACATTCATTTGTCAGTTTTTTTTTTGCCCACAATCATTTGCCAGTTTTATTTTCCCCACAATCATCTGCCAGTTTTCTTTTCCCCACATTCATTTCCCAGTTTTATTTTCCCCACATTCATTTGGCAGGTTTTTTTTTGCCAATATTCATCAGTTTTATTTTGCCCACATTCATTTGTCAGTTTTATTTTGCCCACATTCATTTGTCAGTTTCATCTTGCCCACATTAATCAGTTTTATTTTGCCCACATTTATTGGTCAGTGTTTTTTTGCCCACATTCATTTGTCAGTTTATTTTGCACACAATTATTTGTCAGATTTATTTTGCCCACAATCATTTGATAGTTTTAATTTGCCCATATTCATTTGCCAGTTTTTGTTTGCCCACATTTCTTTGCCAGTTTTATTTTGCCCACATTCATTTGTCAGTTTTATTTTGCCCACATTCGTTTGACAGTTTTATTTCCCCCACATTCATTTGCCAGTTTTATTTTCCCCACATTCATTTGCCAGTTTTATTTTGCCCACATTCATTTGTAAGTGTTTCTTTGCCCACATTCCTCAGTTTTATTTTGCCCACATTCCTCAGTTTTATTTTGCCCACATTCCTCAGTTTTATTTTGCCCACGTTCATTTGTCAGTTTTATTTAGCCCAGATTCATTTGTCAGTTTTATTTTGCTCACATTGATTTTCTAGTTTTATTTTGCCCACATTCATTTGCCAATTTTTTTTGCCCACATTTCTTTGCCAGTTTTATTTTGCCCACATTCATTTGTCAGTTTTATTTTGCCCACATTCATTTGTCAGTTTTATTTTTCCCACATTCATTTGTCAGTTTTATTTTGCCCACATTCATTTGCCAGTTTTATTTTGACCACATGAAGTTATCAGGGTTTTTTTGCCCACATTCATTTGTCAGTTTTATTTTGCCAACAATTATTTGTCAGTTTTATTCTGCCCACATTCATTTTCCAGTTTTATTTTGCCCATATCCACTTGCTAGTTTTTTCCCCCACATCCATTTGTCAGCTTTATTTTGCCCACATTCATTTGTAAGTTTTATTTTCCCCACAATCATCTGCCAGTTTTCTTTTCCCCACATTCATTTCCCAGTTTTATTTTCCCCACATTCATTTGCCAGTGTTTTTTTTGCCAATATTCATCAGTTTTATTTTGCCCACATTCATTTGTCAGTTTTATTTTGCCCACATTCATTTGTCAGTTTCATCTTGCCCACATTAATCAGTTTTATTTTGCCCACATTTATTGGTCAGTGTTTTTTTGCCCACATTCATTTGTCAGTTTATTTTGCACACAATTATTTGTCAGATTTATTTTGCCCACCATCATTTGATAGTTTTAATTTGCCCACATGCATTTGCCAGTTTAATTATGCCCACAATCATTTGTCAGTTTTATTTTGCCCATATTCTTTTGCCAGTTTTATTTTGCTCACATTCATTTGTCAGTGTTTTTTTGCCCACATTCATCAGTTTTATTTTGCCCACATTAGTCAGTTTTATTTTGCCCACATTAGTCAGTTTTATTTTCCCCACATTCATTGGTCAGTGTTTTTTTGCCCACATTCATTCCTGCACGGAGGATTGGAGTACATTAGCTGGATATTACTAAAAAAAAAAAAGTTTAAAAAATTGAAGTTGCTGCTGTGCAGCCGTGCGTACATACACATGCACACTATTAACTCTGCCACTCACACTCTGCTACTTACATACATACACATGCACACTCATAACTCTGCCACTCACACTCTGCCAAACACTCACGTGCAAAGCTTGAGGGGCGGAGTTAAGCACGAGGGGCAGAGTCGATCATGAGGGAGTGGAGTCTGGGGCTGTTCAGCATACAGATTGCAGCATGCAGTGAGGGGGCGGAGCCGAGAAGCTAGGGGGCGTGGTCAGTATCCATTCGGGGCTATGGAGGGAAGATCCAGGGCTTCAGCCCCAGTAGCCCCCCCCTAGCGACACCTCTGCCCTGTGCATTAACCCCTTCCTTGCCACTGATCACTGCACATTTGTCAGTTTTATTTTGCCCACATTCATTTGTCAGTTTTATTTTGCCCATATCCACTTGCTAGTTTTTTTCCCCCCACATCCATTTGCCAGCTTTATTTTGCACACATTCATTTGTAAGTGTTTCTTTGCCCACATTCATCAGTTTTATTTTGCCCACATTCATTTGTCAGTTTTATTTTGCCCACATTCATTTACCAGTTTTATTTTGCCCACATTCATTTGTCAGTTTTATTTTGCCCACATTCATTTGTCAGTTTTATTTTGCCCATATCCACTTGCTAGTTTTTTCCCCCCACATCCATTTGCCAGCTTTATTTTGCCCACATTCATTTGTAAGTGTTTTTTTGCCCACATTCATCAGTTTTATTTTGCCCACATTCATTTGTCAGTTTTATTTTGCCCACATTCGTCAGTTTTATTTTGCCCACAATCATTTGCCAGTTTTATTTTCCCCACAATCATCTGCCAGTTTTCTTTTCCCCACATTCATTTCCCAGTTTTCTTTTCCCCACATTCATTTGCCAGTGTTTTTTTTGCCAATATTCATCAGTTTTATTTTGCCCACATTCATTTGTCAGTTTTATTTTGCCCACATTCATTTGTCAGTTTCATCTTGCCCACATTAATCAGTTTTATTTTGCCCACATTTATTGGTCAGTGTTTTTTTTGCCCACATTCATTTGTCAGTTTATTTTGCACACAATTATTTGTCAGATTTATTTTGCCCACAATCATTTGATAGTTTTAATTTGCCCACATGCATTTGCCAGTTTTATTATGCCCACAATCATTTGTCAGTTTTATTTTGCCCATATTCTTTTGCCAGTTTTATTTTGCTCACATTCATTTGTCAGTGTTTTTTTGCCCACATTCATCAGTTTTATTTTGCCCACATTAGTCAGTTTTATTTTGCCCACATTAGTCAGTTTTATTTTGCCCACATTCATTGGTCAGTGTTTTTTTGCCCACATTCATTCCTGCACGGAGGATGGAAGTACATTAGCTGGATATTACTAAAAAAAAAAAGTTTAAAAAATTGAAGTTGCTGCTTTGCAGCCGTGCGTACATACACATGCACACTATTAACTCTGCCACTCACACTCTGCTACTTACATACATACACATGCACACTCATAACTCTGCCACTCACACTCTGCCAAACACTCACGTGCAAAGCTTGAGGGGCGGAGTTAAGCACGAGGGGCAGAGTCGATCATGAGGGAGTGGAGTCTGGTGCTGTTCAGCATACAGATTGCAGCATGCAGTGAGGGGGCGGAGCCGAGAAGCTAGGGGGCGTGGTCAGTATCCATTTGGGGCTATGGAGGGAAGATCCAGGGCTTCAGCCCCAGTAGCCCCCCCCTAGCGACACCTCTGCCCTGTGCATTAACCCCTTCCTTGCCACTGATCACTGCACATTTGTCAGTTTTATTTTGCCCACATTCATTTGTCAGTTTTATTTTGCCCATATCCACTTGCTAGTTTTTTTCCCCCCACATCCATTTGCCAGCTTTATTTTGCCCACATTCATTTGTAAGTGTTTCTTTGCCCACATTCATCAGTTTTATTTTGCCCACATTCATTTGTCAGTTTTATTTTGCCCACATTCATTTACCAGTTTTATTTTGCCCACATTCATTTGTCAGTTTTATTTTGCCCACATTCATTTGTCAGTTTTATTTTGCCCATATCCACTTGCTAGTTTTTTCCCCCCACATCCATTTGCCAGCTTTATTTTGCCCACATTCATTTGTAAGTGTTTTTTTGCCCACATTCATCAGTTTTATTTTGCCCACATTCATTTGTCAGTTTTATTTTGCCCACATTCGTCAGTTTTATTTTGCCCACAATCATTTGCCAGTTTTATTTTCCCCACAATCATCTGCCAGTTTTCTTTTCCCCACATTCATTTCCCAGTTTTCTTTTCCCCACATTCATTTGCCAGTGTTTTTTTTGCCAATATTCATCAGTTTTATTTTGCCCACATTCATTTGTCAGTTTTATTTTGCCCACATTCATTTGTCAGTTTCATCTTGCCCACATTAATCAGTTTTATTTTGCCCACATTTATTGGTCAGTGTTTTTTTTGCCCACATTCATTTGTCAGTTTATTTTGCACACAATTATTTGTCAGATTTATTTTGCCCACAATCATTTGATAGTTTTAATTTGCCCACATGCATTTGCCAGTTTTATTATGCCCACAATCATTTGTCAGTTTTATTTTGCCCATATTCTTTTGCCAGTTTTATTTTGCTCACATTCATTTGTCAGTGTTTTTTTGCCCACATTCATCAGTTTTATTTTGCCCACATTAGTCAGTTTTATTTTGCCCACATTAGTCAGTTTTATTTTGCCCACATTCATTGGTCAGTGTTTTTTTGCCCACATTCATTCCTGCACGGAGGATGGAAGTACATTAGCTGGATATTACTAAAAAAAAAAAGTTTAAAAAATTGAAGTTGCTGCTTTGCAGCCGTGCGTACATACACATGCACACTATTAACTCTGCCACTCACACTCTGCTACTTACATACATACACATGCACACTCATAACTCTGCCACTCACACTCTGCCAAACACTCACGTGCAAAGCTTGAGGGGCGGAGTTAAGCACGAGGGGCAGAGTCGATCATGAGGGAGTGGAGTCTGGTGCTGTTCAGCATACAGATTGCAGCATGCAGTGAGGGGGCGGAGCCGAGAAGCTAGGGGGCGTGGTCAGTATCCATTTGGGGCTATGGAGGGAAGATCCAGGGCTTCAGCCCCAGTAGCCCCCCCCTAGCGACACCTCTGCCCTGTGCATTAACCCCTTCCTTGCCACTGATCACTGCACATTTTTTCTTTCTAGTCTGTGCATTTTTAGGGGTTCATTTTTTTGTACAGTACTACAAAGTCTATTATTAGAGCTATTAGCCCCTTCCTTGCTCTACATGTCAACATTCCAAGTTGGAAAATCATAGAGCATGCCTCTCTAAAGTGGACTTTTATTTTTTTATTTTGCTCACATTCATTTGTCAGTGTTTTTTTGCCCACATTCATCAGTTTTATTTTGCCCACATTAGTCAGTTTTATTTTGCCCACATTCCTCAGTTTTATTTTGCCCACATTCCTCAGTTTTATTTTGCCCACGTTCATTTGTCAGTTTTATTTTGCTCACATTGATTTGCTAGTTTTATTTTGCCCACATTCATTTGCCAGTTTTTTTTGCCCACATTTCATTGCCAGTTTTATTTTGCCCACATTCATTTGTCAGTTTTATTTTGCCCACATTCGTTTGTCAGTTTTATTTCCCCCACATTCATTTGCCAGTTTTATTTTCCCCACATTCATTTGCCAGTTTTATTTTGCCCACATTCATTTGGAAGTGTTTCTTTGCCCACATTCCTCAGTTTTATTTTGCCCACATTCCTCAGTTTTATTTTGCCCACATTGCTCAGTTTTATTTTGCCCACGTTCATTTGTCAGTTTTATTTAGCCCACATTCATTTGTCAGTTTTATTTTGCTCCCATTGATTTGCTAGTTTTATTTTGCCACATTCATTTGCCAGTTTTTTTTGCCCACATTTCTTTGCCAGTTTTATTTTGCCCACATTCATTTTCTAGTTTTATTTTGCCCTCATACATGTGCCAGTTTGATTTCCCCCACATTCATTTGCCAGTGTTTTTTTGCCCACATTCATCAGTTTTATTTTGCCCACATTCGTCAGTTTTATTTTGCCCACATTCATTTACCAGTTTTATTTTGCCCACATTCAGTTGTCAGTTTTATTTTGCCCACATTCATTTGTCAGTTTTATTTTGCCCATATCCACTTGCTAGTTTTTTTCCCCCACATCCATTTGCCAGCTTTATTTTGCCCACATTCATTTGTAAGTGTTTTTTTGCCCACATTCATCAGTTTTATTTTGCCCACATTCATTTGTCAGTTTTATTTTGCCCACATTCATTTGTCAGTTTTATTTTGCCCACATTCATTTGTCAGTTTTATTTTGCCCACAATCATTTGCCAGTTTTATTTTCCCCACAATCATCTGCCAGTTTTCTTTTCCCCACATTCATTTCCCAGTTTTATTTTCCCCACATTCATTTGCCAGTGTTTTTTTTGCCAATATTCATCAGTTTTATTTTGCCCACATTCATTTGTCAGTTTTATTTTGCCCACATTCATTTGTCAGTTTCATCTTGCCCACATTAATCAGTTTTATTTTGCCCACATTTATTGGTCAGTGTTTTTTTGCCCACATTCATTTGTCAGTTTTATTTTACCCACAATTATTTGTTAGTTTTTTTTTTTGCCCACATTCATTTGTCAGTTTATTTTGCACACAATTATTTGTCAGTTTTATTTTGCCCACAATCATTTGATAGTTTTATTTTGCCCACATGCATTTGCCAGTTTTATTATGCCCACAATCATTTGCCAGTTTTATTTTTCCCATATTCTTTTGCCAGTTTTATTTTGCTCACATTCATTTGTCAGTGTTTTTTTGCCCACATTCATCAGTTTTATTTTGCCCACATTCATTTGTCAGTTTATTTTGCACACAATTATTTGTCAGTTTTATTTTGCCCACAATCATTTGATAGTTTTATTTTGCCCACATGCATTTGCCAGTTTTATTATGCCCACAATCATTTGCCAGTTTTATTTTTCCCATATTCTTTTGCCAGTTTTATTTTGCTCACATTCATTTGTCAGTGTTTTTTTGCCCACATTCATCAGTTTTATTTTGCCCACATTAGTCAGTTTTATTTTGCCCACAATAGTCAGTTTTATTTTCCCCACATTCATTGGTCAGTGTTTTTTTGCCCACATTCATTCCTGCACGGAGGATGGAAGTACATTAGCTGGATATTACTAAAAAAAAAAAGTTTAAAAAATTGAAGTTGCTGCTGTGCAGCCGTGCGTACATTCACGTGACGTTGCGCGGTGACGTCACGTGACCCGACGTGATTGCAAGATAGCCCAGTTTCCCGGGACTGCCATACGATCGCAATATACGTGGGACATTTGCATAGTTTCTGGGACTGTCCCAGCGGATCCGGGGCAGTTGGCAACTATGTAATATATACATGCCCATATAATCTCGATTTGAGGACAGATGCCTGCAATCTGGATTTGACCAGTCAGTAAAGCACTCAATGGTGACTGTTGGATATCCCTCCTGCTTGCAGCAAAAAACAACCCCCCCCCCATACTCCAAGACATATACATATGTTTTTATTTTATACTAATGGCTAAAAAAAGGGATTTTTAATAAAAATTACACCATTACAAATATATTGCATGGCAGGAATTGAACACCAGTCTCCCACATGGTAGGGGAGAGTTCCACCATTAGACAACATACTCTCATTATCAATTCTGGCTTCAAAATATATATGTATACATATACCTATCAATCACTGATACAATTGTCACAGACTTTAAATACACAAATATAGTTTTAGTTTTCTATCAATCATATATAATCACATGTATAATACTCAATATTGGCTAGTGGATATCCCTCCTGCTTGCAGCAAAGAACAAAGCTTCCCATAGTCTAAAACACATACATATGTTTTTATTTTATACCAGTTCCTAAAGAAATGTCTTAATAATACAAATACACCATAAAAATATATCACAACTTACTATATTATAATTGGAAATTGAAACTAGCTCTCCCGCATGGTAGGGTAGAAGTCTACCACTACACCAGAAATACACTTTGACAATTGTGGTTTCAAGATATATATGTATACATTTACCTATTAATCCTTGATACATTTGTGCCAGACTCAGAATTACATATACCTTTTAATACCCAAGTACAATTTAGGTTTTCTATAAATCACATATCAATATTTAAGGTAAAGAGGTGACTGTGAATTGACACATAAAATCACGTACTCACATATTATACATAGCGAAAAGAAAAAGAAAAATGGAGAGGGTGGGAAACAAAGGAGAAGTTAGTAATATATATATAACTTCAAAGAAAGTTGTATAAATCAAATTCTATATTTATAAGTTGCGCAGGTGATAGAGTCTTCAAAGCATGTACCCACTTCATCTCAGACTTCAAGTAATTTTTTTGTGTATTTTTTTCCCACATACATTGTACTTTAGACACAAATTCACAGATTTTGGTATGTGTCACTTCCAAATAACCCCCCAATATGTGTTTAGCAACATCTCCAGAGCACAGAGATAAAACCCGTGCACAGGTTTGTCCGCTTGTTTGAGGGTTAAAAGTCCACTTTAGAGAGGCATGCTCTATGATTTTCCAACTTGGAATGTTGACATGTAGAGCAAGGAAGGGGCTAATAGCTCTAATAATAGACTTTGTAGTACTATACAAAAAAATTAACCCCTAAAAATGCACAGACTAGAAAGAAAAATTGTGCAGTGATCAGTGGCAAGGAAGGGGTTAATGCACAGGGCAGAGGTGTCGCTAGGGGGGGGGGGGGCTACTGGGGCTGAAGCCCTGGATCTTCCCTCCATAGCCCCGAATGGATACTGACCACGCCCCTAGCTTCTCGGCTCCGCACCCTCACTGCATGCTGCAATCTGTATGCTGAACAGCACCAGACTCCACTCCCTCATGATCGACTCTGCCCCTCGTGCTTAACTCCGCCCCTCAAGCTTTGCACGTGAGTGTTTGGCAGAGTGTGAGTGGCAGAGTTATGAGTGTGCATGTGTATGTATGTAAGTAGCAGAGTGTGAGTGGCAGAGTTATGAGTGTGCATGTGTATGTATGTAAGTAGCAAAGTGTGAGTGGCAGATTTATTAGTGTGCATGTGTATGTATGTGAGTGGCAGAATGTAAGTGGCACAGTGTAAGTGTTTGTGAGTGTCAGAGTTATTAGTGTGCATGTGTATGTATGTGAGTGGCAGAGTGTAAGTGAGTGTGAGTGTCAGAGTTATTAGTGTGCATGTGTATGTATGTGAGTGGCAGAATGTAAGTGGCAGAGTGTAAGTGAGTGTGAGTGTCAGAGTTATTAGTGTGCATGTGTATGTATGTGAGTGGCAGAGTGTAAGTGGGTGTGAGTGGCAGAGTTATTAGTGTGCATGTGTATGTATGTGAGTGGCAGAGTTATTCGTGTGCATGTGTATGTATATGAGTGGCAGAATGTAAGTGGCAGAGTGTAAGTGGGTGTGAGTGGCAGAGTGTAAGTAAGTGCATGTGTGTGAGTGTGGCAGAGTGTGTTTGGAAGAGAGTGTGTGTGAGTGAGTAAGAGTTATGAGTGTGTATGTGTGAGTGGCAGAATGTAAGTGTGTGTAAGTGGCAGAGTGTGAGTATATGAGTGAGTGTGGCAGAGTGGCAGTGTTTGGAAGAGTGTAAGTGTGAGTTATGAGTGTGTGTGTATGTGTGTCGCAGAGTGTAAATGTGTGTGAGTGGCAGAGTATTGAAGAGTAGAAGTGTGAGCAGCAGAGATATGAGTGTGTGTGAGTCCCAGTGAGATTACGAGGAGAAAATGTTATTAATTACTATTATTCATACTGAATGTGATAATCAAATGTGAAACAATGCTATCATCTCATATTATTTTTATTTTCACACTTGATTATCACATTCAATATGAATAATAGTGATTTATATATATATATATATATATATATATATATATATATATATATATATATATATAGTCTTTATATTGATGGCAATAAAAGTCCATACACATGGCATTACACATCCCATGTACCTGGTTATAGTATTAAAACCATACATTATGAATGAATGTGCTGCTCATTATATGTAAACACAGTCAAGGATTTTAAGCATGCGTGGGATAGACACAAGGCTATCCTAGCTATAAGACCGGGAACGGGGGACTAATAAAAGTACTCAAAAAAAAATAATAAAATTGGGCAGACTAGATGGACCGAATGGTTCTTATCTGCCGACACATTCTATGTTTCTATGTTTCTATATTATGGGCTTTACTCATGAAAGAGAGAAGTGCAGGGAGTTGGAGAAATTCTCCCATTCAGTTGAATTCCCCTCTCAATTCCCTGCACTTCTCTCTTTTATGAGGTTGGTAGAAGGTGCATACCTTCATACCTCAGACTATTCTCCCCAGGGTAGAAGGAGCATACCTTCATACCTCAGCCTATTCGCCCCAGGGTAGAAGGAGCATACCTTCATACCTCAGGCTATTTTCCCCAGGGTAGAAGGAGCATACTTTCATACCTCAGCCTATTCTCCCCAGGTTTGTGACCCCTTTTTATTAAAAAAATAAATATTTGTGATGTGCGTGTGAGAGTTGCAGGTTTACACACATGTCTGCGTGGCAGAATGTCTCTGTGGGAAAGGCCATCTGTGTGTATAAAGGTGTCTGTGGGGGGGGGGGGGGGGTGTCAGGGTGGTTGTCTGTGTGTGTGATATCCCCTTTATTATGGAATATTATGAGACTGGTAAATGTTGTAACCAAGTTTTGTATGCTCAGTTATTTTGAAATCATGGGAATTTGCTCACATCCAAGTGTGTGTGTGATGTAAGTTGGTATGTGTAAGTGGGATTGTGTGTCTCTGTGTGTAAGGGTGTGTGTATGTATGTGTGACTGTGCAAGTGTGAATGTGTGTGTATGTGTGGCTGCATGTGTGTGTATTTGTGGCTGTGTGTTTTTGTGTATAAGTGTAACTTTGAGTAATGTGAGTTTTTTGTGTGCTGCGAGTCTTATTGTGTATTGTGGTACAGTAATGTGCAGCATGAGTGTGTGATACACTCACACACTGCACATTACTGTGAGTTTTATTGCTGTGGAGTCTGTGTTATATTCACACATTGCACATTACTGTGACTTTTATTGCTGTGGAGGTAGACACATACACACACACATACAGACTGATACACACATACAGTTGGTCACAGGCAGACATACAGTCAGTCACACACACAGTCAGTCACAGACAGACACACACACACATATAGTCAGTAACAGACAGACACACACACACACATACAGTCAGTCACAGACAGACACACACAAACAGTCAGTCAGTCACAGACACACACACACACACATTCGGTCACAGTCAGACATACAGTCAGTCACACACAGTCACACACACACATGCAGTCAGTCATACACACACACACTCTGTCAGTCACATACACTTACACACAAGTCAGCAATTTTGTTGTTTTTTACGACAAATAAAAGTGCATCTATCAATATGTCCCCCTCCTGGCTGCTATACTTCATTCTAGCCTGGTCTGTGCCCTGTTGTTGTTTCTAGCCCTTTTGAGCACACTCAGCGCTCGGACACTATAGTACGGTGCATGTGGGGATGGAGCAGGAAGACTGTGCAGCTGATGCACACACTGCTCCCCTGCGCTTCCACTAGATAAATAAAATGATCCCAGCGGCGAGGCCACCATGCAGGGACAACAATATAATTTATAATAATTTCCTGGTGCCCGGGATTGGTTGAGCCCCGATATATACCCATATATACCTATTGTACCAATATTGATCTGACCAGACGAAAGGTGATGCTCACCAAACCACCTTTGCCACTGATTGGCTGTTACTGATCGCTATAAACGCGCTCAGACAGCTTCAAAAAGAATATACTTAAGACCCTGGTGGGTATAATTAACCCCTAGTGAGTGTAACAAAGAAAAATGCAGATAACAAAAAAAATCCTTCTGCGGCCAGATCGCTGCATATGCGCTATATGTGCTACTAATGCAGTGACCATATGTGCATATGCGTTGCTTAGGCAGTTATTTACAGCAATCAAGGGGTTAATAGCTCTTAAAAGAGCCTTTGATATACTGTATTAAATTACAGTAAAAAGCATCTAGCGAGGCACTTAGCAACACCTTCAGCTGCCCCAGATCCGATGGTGGTCGCTCTCCTGTGCGACCCAATCGGCTCAGTAGAAGGGAACGCTGCCTATACAGGCAGCGCTTCCCTTCTAATGGCAAGAGCATCGGAAGTGAAAGTATTTCACTTCCGATGCTCTAGGGGGAGCCAATCAATGCCGGCACAACAGATCTATGGGATCTGTGTGCAGGCATGTATGGTAAGTGCTCTGATGAGCACTTATCATACTGTCAAAGGCAATATTAGTAAATATTGCCTTTGACAAGTATTGATCTGCCTACCTCACCTTACTAGTTTTAGTAAGGGAGAGAGACAGATCAGATAAAGTAAAAAATAAAATAAAATAATAAAAAAAATATTTAATAAAATTGTAAACACCAAGGGCTTTTATAAAAGCCATTTAACCCCTTCCCTGCCATTGATCGCTGTGTACGCAGTGATCATACACAGCAGCACATTTTTTGCTGTCTGTGCATTTTTTAGGGGTTAATTTTTTTTACTGTAATTCCTTACAGTATAAAAAAAGCTCTTTTAAGAGAGATTAACCCCTTGCTTGCTATAGATCACTGCCTAAGCAGTGATCTGACGCAAATGCAGCAATCTTGCTGCAGAAGCATTTTTAATTTTTTTAAAACTTTTTTTATTACACCCATCATATTTTAATTATACCCGCTAGGGGACTACGTTTAACGCAAAAAATTTTTTTTTAGCTGTCTGAGCACATGTATAGCGATTAGTAACAGCTGATAAGTGACAAAGGCGGGTTGGCGTTTGCTCAGATGAGCATCACCAATAGTCTGTCTGATCAATATTTGTAAATAATTTGATCTGACCCGTGTAGATCTGCCTCCCTCTCACTTGAGTTTTAGTGAGGGAGACAGACAGAGCTGTATAATGTAAGTTTTTAATTATAATATATTTAAATAGAATTGAGACCCAAAGGCTTTTATAAAAGCCGTTTCCAGTATTTAACCCCTTCCCTGCAATTGATCGCTGTGTACGCAGTGATCTTACACAGCAGCACATTTTTTGCTGTCTGTGCATTTTTTTAGGGGTTAATTTTTTTTACTGTGATTTATTACAGTATATCAAAGGCTCTTTTAAGAGCTATTAACCCCTTCCTTGCCGTATATCACTTCCTAAGCAGCACATATGGTCACTGCCTAAGCAGTGCGTATGGTCACTGCCTAAGCAGCGCATATGGAGCAATCTAGTCGCAGAAGGATTTTTTTTTGCTATCAGCATTTTTTTTGTCACACTCGCTAGGGGTTAATTATACCCACTAGGGGATTACGTGTATTCCTTTTGAAGCTGTCTGAACGCGTGTATGGCGATCAGTAACAGCCGATCAGTGGCAAAGGTAGTTTGGTGATTTCTCAGATGAGCATCACCATTCGTCTGGTTCGATCAATATTGGTAAATATTGTTCTGACCCACATGGATCTGCCTCCCTCTCCTCACTTGAGTTTTAGTGAGGGAAAGAGACAGATCTGTATAATATAATTTTTTAATTGTAATAAATTAAATAAAATGTTAAAAAATTGTGAGTCCCAAGGGCTTTTATAAAAGCCATTCCCTTTGTATAGTGTAGTGTATTAACCCCTTCCCTGCAACTGATCATTGCACAGCAGAATTTTTTTTCTTGTCTGAGCATTTTTAGGGTTTAATTTTTTTGTACAGTACTACAAAGGCTCTTATAAGACCTATTAACCCCTTCCTTGCTCTACATGTTCAAATTCCAAGTTTGAAAATCAAAAAGCGCACCTCTCAAATGTAGCCTTTCAACCCCCAACAAAGCTGACAAAGCTATGCATGGGTGGTATCCCTGTGCTCGGGAGATGTTGCTGAACATATATTGTGGTATTGTTTGTCAGTGACACATACCGAAATATGTGAATTTGTGTCTAAAGTACAATGTATGTGGGAAAAAAAAAACAATAAAATGACTACCACAAACTTTGACAAAGGCTGGTGGTAGAATTGGTGCATGGAAAGTGTTAAAATAACACCATTTAAAATAGCCTAGGGTGTCTACTTTTACAAATAATATACTTTTTTGGGTAAAATACACTGTCCTACTTTAAAAAAAAGTCCCAAATGAAAGATGGGCTCAGGCTCACTACACGTCAAAATTCCAAGTTGAAAATGCGCACCTTCACAATGTGGCCCTTTAGCCCCCAAACAACCCAACAAACCTATGCATGGGTGGTATCCCTGTACTCAGGATATGTTGTTGAACACATATTGGGTTATTGTTTGGCAGTGACACATACCAAAATCTGTGAATTTATCTCTGAAATACAATATTTGTGAAAAAAAAACACACAAAAATTACTACCACAAACTTTGACAAAGGCTGGTGGTAGAATTAGTGCATGGAAAGTGTTACAAAACCACCATTTGAAATATCGTAGGGTGTCTACTTTTAAAAAATATATGGGTTGATGGGGTAAAATACACTGGCTGGTTTCAAATATGTCCCAAATGGGACATGGGTGCAGGCTGTCTGCATGTCAAAATTTCAAGTTGGAAAACCAAAAACTGCACCTCCCAAATTTGGCCTTTTACCCCCCAAACAATCCAACAAACCTATGTATGGGGGGTATCCCTGTACTCAAGAGATGTTGCTGAACACTTATTGGGGTGTTATTTGGCAGTGACACATACCAAAATCTGTGAATTCATGTCTGAATTACAAGGTTTGTGAAAAAAAAACACCAAAAAATTACTACCACAAACTTTGACAAAGGCTGGTGGTAGAATTAGTGCATGGAAAGTGTTAAAATACCACCATTTGAGATAGCCTAGGGTGTCTACTTTTAAAAAATATATGGGTTGATGGGGTAAAATACACTGGCTGGTTTCAAATATGTCCCAAATGGGACATGGGTGCAGGCTGTCTGCATGTCAAAATTTCAAGTTGGAAAACAAAAAACTGCACCTCACAAATTTGGCATTTTAGCCCCCAAACAACCCAACAAACCTATTCATGGGTGGTATCCCTGTACTCAGGAGAAATAGTAGAATCTATTTAGCAGGTTTTTTCATTCGCTTTTATCGATGAGGAGAAGTTGTTTCAAATAAAAGTCAGGAAATTTGTGTATTTGTTTTTTTTTACCATATTTTATTATTATTTTTTAATAATATGATAAGATATGATCAAAAAGAAGGCATCCATAGAAAGCCCTTCTTGTCCCGATAAAAACAATATATAATATGTGTGGGTACAGCAAATGACAAAGAAGAAAATTACTGCTAAACACACACAGCACAGAAATGTTAAAATAGCCATTGTCCAGAAAGGACAAAAATGTTTCAAAGGCTCTGTCCTTAAGGGGTTAAATGATCTGTCCCTCTCCCTCACTAAAACTATAGTGAGGAGAGGGAGGCAGATACACACTTGTCAAAGGCAATTTATGAATATTGCCTTTCATTGTATGATAAGTTCTCATCAGAGCAAAAAATGATCAGAGAAAAAACTTTCCGATGCTCTTGCCAGTAGAATGGAAGCACTGCAAATACAGGCAGTACTCCCTTCTGCTGAGCCGATGTGGTTGCTCAGGAGAGTGACCACCATCGGATCGGTGGGAGACTTTGGTGTTGCGAAGCACTTTAGCAACACCATCAGTGCTTAGCAAGCAAACTTAATGGCGGTGCCATTTTTAAATGGCAGCTACGGTCAGTCTGCCCTGCACTTTCTTTTAGTGTTGCACAATGCCTCTACATAGAAGCATTATAGCAACAACAAAAGAGTACTTTAGTCGCATTCTTTGTTCTTTTTAGTGCATGACGGGCCAGGCACGTCATGTGTCACTAACGGCATGTTTCTGCAAACAAGAGAGGCAAAGTTGTAGGAGAGAAAGGAAAGAATGAGGTTGACGGGTAATATCGAAATGATAGCTGACAAAGCGCTAATGACTTATAGAATGTGATGAAGGGATGTGAGACTTTGAGGTACATTGAAGAGAGAAGCATTTCTCAAAAACGTGGGAACCCCTCCTTTACATTATTTAATTTCTCTGCTAATCTTGCTTCAAACAGCCTAGTATCTAAATAATAAAATACATCACCAAAATGAACAGATATGGCGTATGCGTATTTGTACATAAAATCATATATATATACAGTATATTTATATACACACACACATATCTATGATCCCATGATAGAATAGTAATGTGTTCAAACCACTCAGGTAGCCATTACAGAATCAGGGACACTCTTATGCCCCTGAGGAATACCACTATATTTTATATAAAAATAATTAGTTATTTCACATAGTTTACCTGTTAGCGATGTTTTATGGCTTACATTGGTTCAGTAACCCATATAACACTGTTTATCCCAAAATAAATGTAGATTAACAGCTGTTTAGTCTGCATATCTTTCCTGAAACTCCAGCTGAATAAATGTTTACAAGGTCTCCAGTTATTTCAAGAAAATTGGGAAATCGGATGTACTATATATTAAATTCTAATAATAGGGCTGAGATGGGATTGGTAGTTTGATGGTATATAAACTCTACAGAGCTATTGGTACTGAACTTACACAAGACGTGAAGTAAAATGTCTTTCCTTTGGCTCCTGTCCTGCATTGCCCTTCTTGGGAGTGCCTATGGTAAGTTTAAACATAATGTCAATTCAATTTCTTGCTATTATTTTATATCTGTGCTGCACATTGTATACAATGCTCCTCTTTCTTACTCCTCAGGCTGTGGTGTCCCAGCCATTAAGCCTGTCATTTCTGGATATGCCAGGATTGTAAATGGTGAGAATGCAGTTTCTGGATCCTGGCCTTGGCAGGTGTCTCTCCAGGTATGATCAAGAGATATAATTAATTACAAATAGCTTGAAGATGATGTTACTGTGTCTGTTGTATCATGCATGGAATAAAATGCAATAAATACACTGTCCAAAATATCCTCATCAAAACTTAGGACAGATGATTTACTGCTAAAAATGCATTACAAGTTGTAATTAAAAAATAATCCTGTATTAGTATGATGGCATTACATTCTGACAGTGTTGCCAGTTGTGTTACAGTCAGGTAAATTGGCAATATTTGTCTCTTTGGAATTACATTGTGGCCATTGTCAAAGCTAGTTGGTCATATAGAAAATAAAATATATATCTATGGCTGTGGGCATGCTGTGATCAGAACTGCAGGATGTATCCTGTGATGTGCCTGGCATGCCCTTTGTCTCAAAGAGGTTAGAGGGACTAAATCCAAAACAGGTAGAAGACTGGTAAAATGTCTTCTGAAAGCTGCTCCTAGTGTGCTCTGTTCAAAAGTTATTTCTTTCTATTTGGAAGTTGAACTAACCACTAGAAAGCTGCCATTTCATGGAGTTCACCTGAGAGTTGGATGAGCGACACTTTTGTCTATATTGATGTGGCTCACACAACACTAGCTGTGAGGTGCTCCTTGCAGTTGGATGGTGTGTTTATCATTTCACAAGCTGTGATCATTACATCTAGCAAATCATTAGTCACAGTTCTGAATAAGTAAATACATATGACAGTTCAAACTATATAAACTAATTTGAAATGAGACCCTGATGTCTATAAATAAAATATCTCTTCCTAGTAATTTTTTCGACCCCCTTAATAGAATGCTGTGTGACCCTAATTAATTAGATAACACAATATACAAAATGTTTTTGAGAGTAAACTTACAGGAGAGTAAAGTATCCCATTTGATAGGTCCACTCCAGTTCAGGAGATATGTGTCAAAACTTCAGGCAACTTGTATTCAAACAATATTAACTTGACCAATCACAATATCCACATGTTTGATACCTACAGGATTACACTGGATTCCATTTCTGTGGAGGTTCTCTGATCAATTCTCTCTGGGTTGTTACTGCTGCTCACTGTAGTGTCACGTGAGTACAGATAAAGCAGATATATATCATTGCTTACAACATTAACTGCAAAGCTCTTTTTACTATGACATTGATTTGTAAATGGTAGCAAATCATTTCTAATTAACCAGTATGAAAATCTGATTAAAAATCCAAAAAATATATCCTTTTTATGTAAAACACATGGAATCCTAATATTCTAAATTAAGTCTCTATTTACTAATTTGGAAATGAGGGAAATCAGGGATAACATTAGTGAAACAATTATTTTACATATTTCTGTAGCTGCTACATACAAAACAAAATATTTACAAATATTATTGGTGTTTATTTTATTTTATGTATTTTTAAAATGACTAATATTATATGTTTCCTATGTAGAACTGCTCACCGCGTTGTCCTTGGTGAATTTGATCGTTCCTCCAATGCTGAGCCCATCCAGACCAAGACTGTTTCCAGAGTAAGCTATGAATAGACTGCAAGATAAAGTATTTAGTTATTGCATCAGTGGGAAAGCAGAGATTAGTGACCATACCCTCAAGAGTATGTCGGTGCTCCAGTTATCTGTATTGTGCTCAGTAAGCACTAAACTGTAGATCAAAAATGAAATAAATATGAAATAGAACACGTCCACACTCCTGTAGCCCACCAACAATTCATACAAAATGTTGATTTATCAAATTTCTAGCTAGTGTTTGTTCAAGGCTCAAAGAACCTTAAATGTTAGTTTCACATAACTCATGTATATTTCTAGATTGTAAGCTTACCAGCGGGGCTCTCTGCCTCATGTATCAGTCTGTTCTTGTTCGTCTAACTTAGTATGTAGTCCCCATCTATACATTGTACTTAGCACTATGTAAATTGTTGGTGCTATATGAATACATTTTAATGTTATGAAAGGGAGACTTTAATGAAAATGGTTTATTAGAAAGGAGCATCATGTGGACTGAAAACATATTCTCTTTTCCACCAGGTTTTCAGACACCCCAACTACAACTCTAACACAATCATCAATGACATCACTCTTATAAAACTCACCAGCCCTGCTACTTTCACTGACCGCGTGGCTCCCGTCTGTGTTGCTGTCACAAATGATGTCTTTAATGGTGGCGAGAGATGTGTCACCACTGGATGGGGATATGTTGATGCATCATGTAAGGAAGAATTCAACAAGGAGTTATTGATGTTTCTATATTTCTTAACACAACCAACCTAATGTTGAACACTGTCAATACTGAATGTCTATGGACTGCTTTGATGGTGAAGTTATAGGGCAAGTTCCATGCAGAGCCAGGGCTAATAGTGTACTTAAGAAAAACTTGTAATTAACTTTATTTGCCTATTGAGTCCTACACCTAGTCCTCATATCTGTTGGCATAACATTATGCCATATAGTAGTATGGTTTGTGTTACTATAATAGGTTTGTTTTCATCTGGCTTTCTTGGTTGTTTATTTATTTATTTAATTCTTTGGCTATGCTGTATTCATCAAGTTCTTAGATAAACACATATAAGTTTAATAACACTTTACTGATCTCTCCAGCACGTGTGACTCCATACAAGCTGCAACAAGTTGCTCTGCCCTTGCTCACCACTACTAACTGCCAGAGATACTGGGGAAGCAATATCCAGAGCACCATGATCTGCGCTGGAGCTTCTGGTGCCTCCTCTTGCATGGTACAGTCTTCTATAAATGTCTAAACAAATGTGCTTTAGTTCAATTTCATACAATTGCATGTCTGTGGCAATGGAGAAACTAGGTAATGGGCAGTTTCATGCATAGTTATACAAAGTAATATTCTCTGCAGGTGATGCAGAATCGCTAGGCCTATTATAATTTCAGACCACTGAAGTCCTCCTCATTAAGTCACTGGACTTTAGATTTATTTCATTAGATTAATTGTATGATCATGGGAGTTTTTAGCTTACCAGGAAAATGGTTAAATTGAGTGACTAGTGTGCCATATTTAAAAGTTAATAATTCTAATTTTCTACGAAATTGTCTCCATCACCAAAAACATAGCTAAAATGATGTCAAACAAATATATTTATTGATGGACACTATGGTTTTTGCCTAGGGGACTACAAAAGAAGTGCAATAATGAGCCCAATATGCTTGTGCCCAAGAATACGAAATGTAAATCCAATTAATATCTATAAAAAAACACCCCTAATATTGTATTTGTGTTTTATAGGAGATTAATATATATTTGTAACCAGTTTGATACATATGTTGAAAAAGCCAGCTCCTTTTGTTACTAATTAATTAACCAGAAGCCAACTTTTAGTCTTTTAATGTCTGACATAGCATGGTATATTCACTGATGCATTACTTCTCACTTTCAGGGTGACTCTGGTGGACCTCTTGTGTGCCAGAGGGGAGGAGCCTGGACTTTGGCAGGAATTGTGTCCTGGGGAAGTTCTACTTGCTCCCCATCAACCCCAGGAGTGTATGCCCGTGTCACTTCTCTTAGAGCCTGGTTGGACCAGACTGTGGCTGCTAATTAAATGTATTTATAGTTTGCTTAGAAATATCAATAAATGAAAAATCTGAAACCTTCAGTATATTTGGCTCCATCTGTTTTTGTACATTTTGTTTAGGACATGGACACACGGCTCACCTTCCAGAGGTAGAAGTTATAGAGGTGACCCGTGATTTAAGGGTCTACTCAATAAAGAGAGAATTGCAGGCAATTAAGATGGGAATTTGAAAAATACAGCCACAATAACTTGAGTGGGAAAATGTATCATATTCAGCTGCATTGGAGAATTTTTCCAGCTCAGCTACATTGGCCTAAAATTGTTTGCAATTCCCTGCAACGAGAACGAGACAAATCCCAACTTGGCAGAATATAAAAATACAAATAATATCAGCTTAGAATGGAGACAGGTAGAATTATGTGAATGGGAAAGAATAGGCAAAGAATGTGCGGCCTGGAGAATTGGATCAGGATTATAGAAAACACCTGACTTACCCTGTATAAAAATTTGACACAATTAAGCGGGATGGAGGTATTGTTGTGGCATGCTAGGGGTTACAAGCAATGAATGAGAAAATATTGGTGTGTCATGTAAATTAGTATATGATATATAAGTTTTAAAATCTTACTAACACACTACATACACATATCTTAATATATAATATCATAGTTGCCAATATTTGGAAAAAAATTCCAGGGACACTGTGCAGCTCAGCTTCCAATTACTGACTTAAAGATTGGCCACACCTACTGTCCAAAGCTCCACCCTCTCCACATAATTAGAAACATGTAACTCCACCTACTTTGTAGATTATATCACCAAGTTCCCACCAACTTTACCAGTATCCTGGTAATCTCATGGTATACAACAGATACATTCACAGCACAACATCTACATCAGGCAGGTGCATTACATGAAATATAGTAAGACCTTGTGCAGATGTGCTTCAGTCAGAGAGCTGTGTGTAAACCATAAAAAATACATTAGTATAAACCTACCACTTCTGCTGGAAGGCCATTCCATGTATCCACTACCCTATCAATAAAGTAATATTTTCATTAGTCCCTGGCTTTATCTTATATCTAGGATAGCCTTATGCCTATCCCATGCATGCTTAAACTCATTCACTGTGTTTATCTCTACCATTTCTGCTGGAAAGTTATTCCATACATCCACTTCCCTCTCAGAAAGTAATACTTCCATTAATCTCTGGCCTCATCTAAAATCTGGAATAGCCTTATGCTTATACTCCTTCACTGTATTATCCTCTACCACTTCTACTGGAAGACTATTCCATGCATTCACTACCCTCTCAGTAAAGTAATACTTTCATTAGTCCCTGGCCTTATCTTATATCTAGGATAGCCTTATGCCTATCCCATTAATGCTTAAACTTCTTTTCTATATTAACATCTACCAATTCTACTGGAATACTATTCCATGCACCCACCACCCTCTCAGCAAACAAATATTAAATTTCTGACCACAAAACAAACTGTAAAATATTAAATAAATCCAGCCTTTTCAAAAGTTTGAGGTGGACCCCAAATATATGTATATAACTAGTTACATTTATACCAGGGCTTGACAAACTTAACTGAGTTTTAGGAGCCAGCAAAAAAATCTTAGAGCCAGACAACACACATACACACAGTCACATGCAATCATATACAGGTACACATACGTCACATACAGTCAGTCACATAGACACATACAGTTTGTCACATACATACATACATACATACATACAATCTGTCACATAGACACACACTTAAACATAGTCTGTCAGACATACACTCGTTTTCGGACGAATGCATTTTCAGACGAAAATAGCATTTTCGTCCATTCGTCCGAAAAACGAATAACGAAAATATTAACTAACAAAATCCGAATGAACGAATGGTTAATAAACAAAAATCATTCGTTCATTCGTCCATTCGTGCTATTGGCATTCTAAACCGAAATAGAGTCGGTTTATACAATACCAATAGCATTGTACATTCCATAAACCGACATGAATGACTTTCGGTTTATGGAATGCATGTAATGCTATTGGCTTTCTATAAACCGAAATTGAGTTCCCATTCATACGAATAGGTCAATTGACCTATTCGTATGAATGGGGACTCTTTCGGTTTATAGAAAGCCAATAGCATTGCATGTATTCTATAAGCCGAAATTCTTTAAAACGAACGACGTTCGGTTTATAGAATACATGTAATGCTATTGCTGTTCTATAAGCCGAAAGTCTATAATCCGAACGTCGTTCGGTTTATAGACTTTCGGCTTATAGAATACTATTGGCATTCTATAAACCTAACTAGAGTCCCTCCTCATTCATAAGAATTTCTTATGAATAGGGACTCGACTCTAGTTCGGTTTATAGAAAGCCAATAGTATTCTATAAGCCGAAAGTCTATAAACCGAACGACGTTCGGATTATAGAATACATGTAATGCTATTGCTGTTCTATAAGCCGAAATTCTATAAACCGAACGACGTTCGGTTTATAGACTTTCGGTTTATGGAATGTATAATGTAATGCTATTTGCAATGGCATTACTATAAACCGAAATAGAGTCGGTTTATAGAATGCCATTGCCAATTCCATAAACCGAAATTCGTTCATTATGTCGGATTATGTATTTTGCTATTGGTATTCCATAAACCGACTCTATTCGGTTTATAGAATAGCCATAGGATTACATGTATTACATAAGCCGAAAGTCTATAAACCGATCGTTCGGTTTATAGGCTTTCGGCATTTTACTACACGGAGACAAAGTCTCCATTCATAATTTTATGAATGGAGACTCTGTCTCTGTATAGTTAAATGCTGACAGCCTATAAACCGAACGACTTTCGGTTTATAGACTTTCGGTTTATGTAATACATGTAATCCTATGGCTATTCTATAAACCGAACGTTCGGTTTATAGAATAGCAATAGGAATACATGTATTCCATAAGCCGACAGCCTATAAACCGAACATTCGGTTTATAGGCTGTCGGCATTTTACTACACGGAGACAGAGTCTCCATTCATAAAATTATTCATTAAATTCGGCTTATGTAATACATGTAAACCTATGGCTATTCTATAAACTGAAAGTCGTTCGGTTTATAGAATAGCAATAGGATTACATGTATTCCATAAGCCGAAAGTCTATGAACCGAAAGTCGTTCGGTTTATAGACTTTCAGCTTATAGAATACAATTAATACTATTGCCTTTCTATGAACCGAACGAGAGCCCCATTCATAAGAATTTCTTATGAATGGGGCTCTCGTTCGGTTTATAGAAAGCCAATAGTATTACATTGTATTCTATAAAACGAACAAATAATAATGAACGAAACGAAAATAATGAACGAATTTAGTCTGAAACGAATGCATTAATAAACGAAATTCGTTTTAGACGAAATAAATAACATTTTCGTCCGAATGGACGAAAACGAAACGAAAATTTTAGTTTTTCACATGTCTACACTCATACATACATACACAAATACAGTCTATCACACACACACATACATACAGTCTGTCACACACACATACAGTCTGTCACATACACTCATACATACACATATAAAAGTGAGCAGTTTTTTTTAATCTTAAAAGTAAAATGTAGATCAATATGTCCACCCCCCCCGCTGCTAAATCTCATTTCCGTTCCATGTTTGTCTGTGCCTCTAACAAAAGGCACAGACCATCATTACATATTAATTAACATTATTTTGCCCACATTCATTTGTAAGTAACTTTTATTTTCCCCATTCATTTGTCAGTTTTATTTTGCCCACATGTATTTGTCAGGGTAATTTTTCCCACATTCATCAGTTTTCTTTTGCCCACATTCTTCAGTTTTATTTTGCCAACATTCATTTGTCAGTTTCATTTTGCCCACATTCGTCAGTTTTATTTTGCATACATTTATTGGTCAGTGTTTTTTTGCCCACTTTCATTTGTCAGTTTTATTTTGCCCACATGCATTTGTCAGGTTTTTTTTGCCCACATTCATTTGTCAGTTTTATTGTGCCCACATGCAGTTGTCAGTGTTATTATTTTCACATTCATTTGTCAGTTTTATTTTGCCCACATGCATTTGTCAGGTTTTTTTGGCCCACATTCATCAGTTTTCTTTTGCCCACATGCGTCAGTTTTATTTTGCCCACATTAATTTGTCAGTTTCATTTTGCCCACATTCATTTGTCAGTTTTATTTTGCCCACATTAATTTGTCAGTTTCATTTTGCCCACATTCATTTGTCAGTTTTATTTTGGCCACATTAATTTGCCAGTTTTATTTGCCCACATTAATTTGCCAGTTTTATTTTGCCCGCATTCATTTGTCACTTTAATTTTTCCCACATTCAATTGTCAGTTTTATTTTGCCCATATTCATTTGCCAGTGTTATTTTGCCCACATGCAGTGTCATGTTTTTTTTGCCCACATTTATTTGTCAGTTTTATTTTAGCCACAATTATTTGTCATTTTTAGTGTGCCCACATTCATTTGCCAGTTTTATTTTGCCCACATGCATTTGCCAGTTTTATTTTTCCCACAATCATTTGCCAGTTTTATTTTCCCCACATTCATTTGCCAGTTTTATTTTCACACATGCATTTGTCAGGGTTTTTTTGCCCACATTCATTTGTCAGTTTATTTTGCCCACAATTATTTTTCAGTTTTATTTTGCCCACATTCATTTGCCAGTTTCATTTTGCCCATATGCATTTGCCAGTTTTATTTTGCCCACATTCATTTGCCAGTTTTATTTTTCCCACATTCATTTGTCAGTTTTATCTTGCCCACATTCATTTGTCAGTTTTATTTTGCCCATATTCATTTGTTAGTTTTATTTTGCCCACATGCAGTTGTCAGGGTTTTTTTGCCCACATTCCTTTGTCAGTTTTATTTCAGCCACACTTATTTGTCAGTTTAATTGTGCCCACATTGATTTGCAGTTTTACTTTGCCCACATGCATTTGCCAGTTTTATTTTGCCCACAATAATTTGCCAGTTTTATTTTCCCCACATTCATTTGCCAGTTTTATTTTCCCCACATTCATTAGTAAGTGTTTTTTTGTCCACATTCCTCAGTTTTATTTTGCCCACATTCATTTGTCAGTTTTATTTTGCTCACATTGATTTGCTAGTTTTATTTTGCCCACATTCATTTGCCAGTTTTATTTTGCCCACATTGATTTGCTAGTTTTATTTTGCCCACATTCATTTGCCAGTTTTATTTTGCCCACATTCGTCAGTTTTATTTTGCATACATTTATTGGTCGGTGTTTTTTTGCCCACTTTCATTTGTCAGTTTTATTTTGCCCACATGCATTTGTCAGGTTTTTTTTGCCCACATTCATTTGTCAATTTTATTGTGCCCACATGCAGTTGTCAGTTTTATTTTGCCCACATTCATTTTTCAGTTTTATTTTGCCCACATGCATTTGTCAGGTTTTTTTTGCCCACATTCATCAGTTTTCTTTTGCCCACATGCCTCAGTTTTGTTTTGCCCACATTCATTTGTCAGTTTCATTTTGCCCACATTCATTTGTCAGTTTCATTTTGCCCACATTTATTGGTCAGAGATTTTTTGCCCACAATTATTTGTCAGTTTTATTTTGCCCACATTAATTTGCCAGTTTTATTTTGCCCATATGCATTTGCCAGTTTTATTTTGCCCACATTCATTTGGCAGTTTTATTTGCCCACATTAATTTGCCAGTTTTATTTTGCCCGCATTCATTTGTCAGTTTTATTTTGCCCACATTCAATTGTCAGTTTTATTTTGCCCATATTAATTTGCCAGTTTTATTTTGCCCACATGCAGTGTAATGTTTTTTTTGCCCACATTAATTTGTCAGTTTTATTTTAGCCACAATTATTTGTCATTTTTAGTGTGCCCACATTCATTTGCCAGTTTTATTTTGCCCACATGCATTTGCCAGTTTAATTTTGCCCACAATCGTTTGCCAGTTTTATTTTCCCCTCATTCATTTGCCAGTTTTATTTTCCCACATGCATTTGTCAGGGTTTTTTTGCCCACATTCATTTGTCAGTTTTTTTTGCCCACAATTATTTTTCAGTTTTATTTTGCCCACATTCATTTGCCAGTTTTATTTTGCCCATATGCATTTGCCAGTTTTATTTTGGCCACATTCATTTGCCAGTTTTATTTGCCCACATTCATTTGCCAGTTTTATTTTGCCCACATTCATTTGTCAGTTTTATCTTGCTCACATTCATTTGTCAGTTTTATTTTGCCAACATGAAGTTGTTAGTTTTATTTTGCCCACATGCAGTTGTCAGGGTTTTTTTTTCAAACATTCATTTGTCAGTTTTATTTTAGCCACACTTATTTGTCAGTTTAATTGTGCCCACATTCATTTGCAGTTTTACTTTGCCCACATGCATTTGCCAGTTTTATTTTGCCCACAATAATTTTCCAGTTTTATTTTCCCCACATTTTTTTGCCAGTTTTATTTTCCCCACATTCAGTAGTAAGTGTTTTTTTGCCCACATTCCTCAGTTTTATTTTGCCCACATTCATTTGTCAGTTTTACTTTGCTCACATTGATTTGCTAGTTTTATTTTGCCCACATTCGTTTGCCAGTTTTATTTTGCCCACATTGATTTGCTAGTTTTATTTTGCCCACATTCATTTGCCAGTTTTATTTTGCCCACATTCATTTGTCAGTTTTATTTGTCCCACATTCATTTGTCTGTTTTATTTTGCCCACATTCACTTGTCAGTTTTCTTTTGCCCACAATTATTTGTCAGTTTTATTCTGCCCACATTAATTTGTCAGTTTTCTTTTGCCCACAATTATTTGTCAGTTTTATTCTGCCCACATTCGTCAGTTTTATTTTGTCCACATTCATTTGTCAGTTTCATTTTGCCCAAATTCATTTGTCAGTTTCATTTTGCCCACATTTATTGGTCAGTGTTTTTTTGCCCACTTTCATTTGTCAGTTTAATTTTGCCCACATTCATTTGTCAGGTTTTTTTTGCCCACAATTATTTGTCAGTTTTATTTTGCCCACATTCAATTGCCAGTTTTATTTTGCCCATATGCATTCGCTAGTTTTATTTTGCCCACATTCATTTGCCAGTTTTATTTGTCCACATTCATTTGCCAGTTTTATTTTCCCACATGCCGTTGTCAGTGTTTTTTTGCACACATTCATTTGTCAGTTTATTTTGCCCATAATTACTTTTCAGTTTTATTTTGCCCACATTCATTTGCCAGTTTTATTTTGCCCATATGCATTTGCCAGTTTTATTTTGCCCACATTCGTCAGTTTTATTTTGCCCACAATTATTTGTCAGTTTTATTCTGCCCACATTCGTCAGTTTTATTTTGTCCACATTCATTTGTCAGTTTCATTTTGCCCAAATTCATTTGTCAGTTTCATTTTGCCCACATTTATTGGTCAGTGTTTTTTTGCCCACTTTCATTTGTCAGTTTTATTTTAGCCACACTTATTTGTCAGTTTAATTGTGCCCACATTCATTTGCAGTTTTACTTTGCCCACATGCATTTGCCAGTTTTATTTTCCCCACATTCATTTGCCAGTTTTATTTTCCCCACATTCATTAGTAAGTGTTTTTTTGCCCAAATTCCTCAGTTTTATTTTGCCCACATTCATTTGTTAGTTTTATTTTGCTCACATTGATTTGCTAGTTTTATTTTGCCCACATTCATTTGCTAGTTTTATTTTGCCCACATTCATTTGCTAGTTTTATTTGTCCACATTCATTTGCCAGTTTTATTTTCCCACATGCCGTTGTCAGGGTTTTTTTGCACACATTCATTTGTCAGTTTATTTTGCCCATAATTATTTTTCAGTTTTATTTTGGCCACATTCATTTGCCAGTTTAATTTTGCCCATATGCATTTGCCAGTTTTATTTTGCCCACATTCGTCATTTTATTTTGCCCACAATTATTTTTCAGTTTTATTCTGCCCACATTCGTCAGTTTTATTTTGTCCACAATTATTTGTCAGTTTTATTCTGCCCACATTCGTCAGTTTTATTTTGTCCACATTCATTTGTCAGTTTCATTTTGCCCAAATTCATTTGTCAGTTTCATTTTGCCCACATTTATTGGTCAGTGTTTTTTTGCCCACTTTCATTTGTCAGTTTTATTTTATCCACACTTATTTGTCAGTTTAATTGTGCCCACATTCATTTGCAGTTTTACTTTGCCCACATGCATTTGCCAGTTTTATTTTCCCCACATTCATTTGCCAGTTTTATTTTCCCCACATTCATTAGTAAGTGTTTTTTTGCCCAAATTCCTCAGTTTTATTTTGCCCACATTCATTTGTTAGTTTTATTTTGCTCACATTGATTTGCTAGTTTTATTTTGCCCACATTCATTTGCTAGTTTTATTTTGCCCTCATTCATTTGCCAGTTTTATTTGTCCACATTCATTTGCCAGTTTTATTTTCCTACATGCCGTTGTCAGGGTTTTTTTGCACACATTCATTTGTCAGTTTATTTTGCCCATAATTATTTTTCAGTTTTATTTTGCCCACATTCATTTGCCAGTTTTATTTTGCCCATATGCATTTGCCAGTTTTATTTTGCCCACATTCGTCATTTTATTTTGCCCACAATTATTTGTCAGTTTTATTCTGCCCACATTCGTCAGTTTTATTTTGTCCACATTCATTTGTCAGTTTCATTTTGCCCAAATTCATTTGTCAGTTTCATTTTGCCTACATTTATTGGTCAGTGTTTTTTTGCCCACTTTCATTTGTCAGTTTTATTTGAGCCACACTTATTTGTCAGTTTAATTGTGCCCACATTCATTTGCAGTTTTACTTTGCCCACATGCATTTGCCAGTTTTATTTTCCCCACATTCATTTGCCAGTTTTATTTTGCCCTCATGCATTTGTCAGGTTTTTTTTGCCCACATTCATCAGTTTTCTTTTGCCCACATGCCTCAGTTTTGTTTTGCCCACATTCATTTGTCAGTTTCATTTTGCCCACATTCATTTGTCAGTTTCATTTTGCCCACATTTATTGGTCAGAGATTTTTTGCCCACAATTATTTGTCAGTTTTATTTTGCCCACATTAATTTGCCAGTTTTATTTTGCCCATATGCATTTGCCAGTTTTATTTTGCCCACATTCATTTGGCAGTTTTATTTGCCCACATTAATTTGCCAGTTTTATTTTGCCCGCATTCATTTGTCAGTTTTATTTTGCCCACATTCAATTGTCAGTTTTATTTTGCCCATATTAATTTGCCAGTTTTATTTTGCCCACATGCAGTGTAATGTTTTTTTTGCCCACATTAATTTGTCAGTTTTATTTTAGCCACAATTATTTGTCATTTTTAGTGTGCCCACATTCATTTGCCAGTTTTATTTTGCCCACAATCGTTTGCCAGTTTTATTTTCCCCTCATTCATTTGCCAGTTTTATTTTCCCACATGCATTTGTCAGGGTTTTTTTGCCCACATTCATTTGTCAGTTTTTTTTGCCCACAATTATTTTTCAGTTTTATTTTGCCCACATTCATTTGCCAGTTTTATTTTGCCCATATGCATTTGCCAGTTTTATTTTGCCCACATTCATTTGCCAGTTTTATTTGCCCACATTCATTTGCCAGTTTTATTTTGCCCACATTCATTTGTCAGTTTTATCTTGCTCACATTCATTTGTCAGTTTTATTTTGCCAACATGAAGTTGTTAGTTTTATTTTGCCCACATGCAGTTGTCAGGGTTTTTTTTTCAAACATTCATTTGTCAGTTTTATTTTAGCCACACTTATTTGTCAGTTTAATTGTGCCCACATTCATTTGCAGTTTTACTTTGCCCACATGCATTTGCCAGTTTTATTTTGCCCACAATAATTTTCCAGTTTTATTTTCCCCACATTTTTTTGCCAGTTTTATTTTCCCCACATTCAGTAGTAAGTGTTTTTTTGCCCACATTCCTCAGTTTTATTTTGCCCACATTCATTTGTCAGTTTTACTTTGCTCACATTGATTTGCTAGTTTTATTTTGCCCACATTCGTTTGCCAGTTTTATTTTGCCCACATTGATTTGCTAGTTTTATTTTGCCCACATTCCTCAGTTTCATTTTGCCCACATTCATTTGTCAGTTTCATTTTGCCCACATTTATTGGTCAGTGTTTTTTTGCCCACTTTCATTTGTCAGTTTTATTTTCCCCACATGCCTTTGTCAGGTTTTTTTTGCCCACATTTCTTTGCCAGTTTTATTTTGCCCACATTCATTTGTCAGTTTTATCTTGCCCACATTCATTTGTCAGTTTTATTTTACCCACAATTATTTGTCAGTTTTATTTTGCCCACATTCATTTGTCAGTTTTATTTTGCCCACATGCAGTTATCAGGGTTTTTTTGCCCACATTCATTTGTCAGTTTTATTTTGCCAACAATTATTTGTCAGTTTTATTCTGCCCACATTAATAAGTTTTATTTTGCCCATATTTATTGGTCAGTGTTTTTTTGCCCACATTCATTTGTCAGTTTTATTTTACCCACAATTATTTGTTAGTTTTTTTTTTTGCCCACATTCATTTGTCAGTTTATTTTGCACACAATCATTTGGTAGTTTTATTTTGCCCACATGCATTTTCCAGTTTTATTATGCCCACAATCATTTGCCAGTTTTATTTTGCCTATATTCTTTTGCCAGTTTTATTTTGCTCACATTCATTTGTCAGTGTTTTTTTGCCCACATTCATCAGTTTTATTTTGCCCACATTAGTCAGTTCTATTTTGCCCACATTCCTCAGTTTTATTTTGCCCACATTCCTCAGTTTTATTTTGCCCACGTTCATTTGTCAGTTTTATTTTGCCCACATTCATTTGTCAGTTTTATTTTGCTCACATTGATTTGGTAGTTTTATTTTGCCCACATTCATTTGCCAGTTTTATTTTGCCCACATTCGTTTGACAGTTTTATTTCCCCCACATTCATTTGCCAGTTTTATTTTCCCCACATTCATTTGCCAGTTTTATTTTGCCCACATTCATTTGTAAGTGTTTCTTTGCCCACATTCCTCAGTTTTATTTTGCCCACATTCCTCAGTTTTATTTTGCCCACATTCCTCAGTTTTATTTAGCCCAGATTCATTTTTCAGTTTTATTTTGCTCACATTGATTTTCTAGTTTTATTTTGCCCACATTCATTTGCCAGTTTTTTTTGCCCACATTTCTTTGCCAGTTTTATTTTGCCCACATTCATTTGTCAGTTTTATTTTTCCCATATTCATTTGTCAGTTTTATTTTGCCCACATTCATTTGTCAGTTTTATTTTGCCCACATTCATTTGTCAGTTTTATTTTGCCAACAATTATTTGTCAGTTTTATTCTGCCCACATTCATTTTCCAGTTTTATTTTGCCCATATCCACTTGCTAGTTTTTTCCCCCCACATCCATTTGCAAGCTTTATTTTGCCCACATTCATTTGTAAGTTTTATTTTCCCCACAATCATCTGCCAGTTTTCTTTTCCCCACATTCATTTCCCAGTTTTATTTTCCCCACATTCATTTGCCAGTGTTTTTTTTGCCAATATTCATCAGTTTTATTTTGCCCACATTCATTTGTCAGTTTTATTTTGCCCACATTCATTTGTCAGTTTTATTTTGCCCACATTCATTTGCCAGTTTTATTTTGACCACATGCAGTTATCAGGGTTTTTTTGCCCACATTCATTTGTCAGTTTTATTTTGCCAACAATTATTTGTCAGTTTTATTCTGCCCACATTCATTTTCCAGTTTTATTTTGCCCACATGCATGTGCCAGTTTGATTTCCCCCACATTCATTTGCCAGTGTTTTTTTGCCCACATTCATCAGTTTTATTTTGCCCACATTCGTCAGTTTTATTTTGCCCACATTCATTTACCAGTTTTATTTTGCCCACATTCATTTGTCAGTTTTATTTTGCCCACATTCATTTGTCAGTTTTATTTTGCCCATATCCACTTGCTAGTTTTTTCCCCCCACATCCATTTGCCAGCTTTATTTTGCCCACATTCATTTGTAAGTGTTATTTTGCCCACATTCATTTGTCAGTTTTATTTTGCCCACATTCATTTGTCAGTTTTATTTTGCCCACATTCATTTGTCAGTTTTATTTTGCCCACAATCATTTGCCAGTTTTATTTTCCCCACAATCATCTGCCAGTTTTCTTTTCCCCACATTCATTTCCCAGTTTTATTTTCCCCACATTCATTTGGCAGGTTTTTTTTTGCCAATATTCATCAGTTTTATTTTGCCCACATTCATTTGTCAGTTTTATTTTGCCCACATTCATTTGTCAGTTTCATCTTGCCCACATTAATCAGTTTTATTTTGCCCACATTTATTGGTCAGTGTTTTTTTGCCCACATTCATTTGTCAGTTTATTTTGCACACAATTATTTGTCAGATTTATTTTGCCCACAATCATTTGATAGTTTTAATTTGCCCATATTCATTTGCCAGTTTTTGTTTGCCCACATTTCTTTGCCAGTTTTATTTTGCCCACATTCATTTGTCAGTTTTATTTTGCCCACATTCGTTTGACAGTTTTATTTCCCCCACATTCATTTGCCAGTTTTATTTTCCCCACATTCATTTGCCAGTTTTATTTTGCCCACATTCATTTGTAAGTGTTTCTTTGCCCACATTCCTCAGTTTTATTTTGCCCACATTCCTCAGTTTTATTTTGCCCACATTCCTCAGTTTTATTTTGCCCACGTTCATTTGTCAGTTTTATTTAGCCCAGATTCATTTGTCAGTTTTATTTTGCTCACATTGATTTTCTAGTTTTATTTTGCCCACATTCATTTGCCAGTTTTTTTTGCCCACATTTCTTTGCCAGTTTTATTTTGCCCACATTCATTTGTCAGTTTTATTTTGCCCACATTCATTTGTCAGTTTTATTTTTCCCACATTCATTTGTCAGTTTTATTTTGCCCACATTCATTTGCCAGTTTTATTTTGACCACATGAAGTTATCAGGGTTTTTTTGCCCACATTCATTTGTCAGTTTTATTTTGCCAACAATTATTTGTCAGTTTTATTCTGCCCACATTCATTTTCCAGTTTTATTTTGCCCATATCCACTTGCTAGTTTTTCCCCCCACATCCATTTGCCAGCTTTATTTTGCCCACATTCATTTGTAAGTTTTATTTTCCCCACAATCATCTGCCAATTTTCTTTTCCCCACATTCATTTCCCAGTTTTATTTTCCCCACATTCATTTGCCAGTGTTTTTTTTGCCAATATTCATCAGTTTTATTTTGCCCACATTCATTTGTCAGTTTTATTTTGCCCACATTCATTTGTCAGTTTCATCTTGCCCACATTAATCAGTTTTATTTTGCCCACATTTATTGGTCAGTGTTTTTTTGCCCACATTCATTTGTCAGTTTATTTTGCACACAATTATTTGTCAGATTTATTTTGCCCACCATCATTTGATAGTTTTAATTTGCCCACATGCATTTGCCAGTTTAATTATGCCCACAATCATTTGTCAGTTTTATTTTGCCCATATTCTTTTGCCAGTTTTATTTTGCTCACATTCATTTGTCAGTGTTTTTTTGCCCACATTCATCAGTTTTATTTTGCCCACATTAGTCAGTTTTATTTTGCCCACATTAGTCAGTTTTATTTTCCCCACATTCATTGGTCAGTGTTTTTTTGCCCACATTCATTCCTGCACGGAGGATTGGAGTACATTAGCTGGATATTACTAAAAAAAAAAAAGTTTAAAAAATTGAAGTTGCTGCTGTGCAGCCGTGCGTACATACACATGCACACTATTAACTCTGCCACTCACACTCTGCTACTTACATACATACACATGCACACTCATAACTCTGCCACTCACACTCTGCCAAACACTCACGTGCAAAGCTTGAGGGGCGGAGTTAAGCACGAGGGACAGAGTCGATCATGAGGGAGTGGAGTCTGGGGCTGTTCAGCATACAGATTGCAGCATGCAGTGAGGGGGCGGAGCCGAGAAGCTAGGGGGCGTGGTCAGTATCCATTCGGGGCTATGGAGGGAAGATCCAGGGCTTCAGCCCCAGTAGCCCCCCCCTAGCGACACCTCTGCCCTGTGCATTAACCCCTTCCTTGCCACTGATCACTGCACATTTGTCAGTTTTATTTTGCCCACATTCATTTGTCAGTTTTATTTTGCCCATATCCACTTGCTAGTTTTTTTCCCCCCACATCCATTTGCCAGCTTTATTTTGCCCACATTCATTTGTAAGTGTTTCTTTGCCCACATTCATCAGTTTTATTTTGCCCACATTCATTTGTCAGTTTTATTTTGCCCACATTCATTTACCAGTTTTATTTTGCCCACATTCATTTGTCAGTTTTATTTTGCCCACATTCATTTGTCAGTTTTATTTTGCCCATATCCACTTGCTAGTTTTTTCCCCCCACATCCATTTGCCAGCGTTATTTTGCCCACATTCATTTGTAAGTGTTTTTTTGCCCACATTCATCAGTTTTATTTTGCCCACATTCATTTGTCAGTTTTATTTTGCCCACATTCGTCAGTTTTATTTTGCCCACAATCATTTGCCAGTTTTATTTTCCCCACAATCATCTGCCAGTTTTCTTTTCCCCACATTCATTTCCCAGTTTTCTTTTCCCCACATTCATTTGCCAGTGTTTTTTTTGCCAATATTCATCAGTTTTATTTTGCCCACATTCATTTGTCAGTTTTATTTTGCCCACATTCATTTGTCAGTTTCATCTTGCCCACATTAATCAGTTTTATTTTGCCCACATTTATTGGTCAGTGTTTTTTTTGCCCACATTCATTTGTCAGTTTATTTTGCACACAATTATTTGTCAGATTTATTTTGCCCACAATCATTTGATAGTTTTAATTTGCCCACATGCATTTGCCAGTTTTATTATGCCCACAATCATTTGTCAGTTTTATTTTGCCCATATTCTTTTGCCAGTTTTATTTTGCTCACATTCATTTGTCAGTGTTTTTTTGCCCACATTCATCAGTTTTATTTTGCCCACATTAGTCAGTTTTATTTTGCCCACATTAGTCAGTTTTATTTTGCCCACATTCATTGGTCAGTGTTTTTTTGCCCACATTCATTCCTGCACGGAGGATGGAAGTACATTAGCTGGATATTACTAAAAAAAAAAAGTTTAAAAAATTGAAGTTGCTGCTTTGCAGCCGTGCGTACATACACATGCACACTATTAACTCTGCCACTCACACTCTGCTACTTACATACATACACATGCACACTCATAACTCTGCCACTCACACTCTGCCAAACACTCACGTGCAAAGCTTGAGGGGCGGAGTTAAGCACGAGGGGCAGAGTCGATCATGAGGGAGTGGAGTCTGGTGCTGTTCAGCATACAGATTGCAGCATGCAGTGAGGGGGCGGAGCCGAGAAGCTAGGGGGCGTGGTCAGTATCCATTTGGGGCTATGGAGGGAAGATCCAGGGCTTCAGCCCCAGTAGCCCCCCCCTAGCGACACCTCTGCCCTGTGCATTAACCCCTTCCTTGCCACTGATCACTGCACATTTTTTCTTTCTAGTCTGTGCATTTTTAGGGGTTCATTTTTTTGTACAGTACTACAAAGTCTATTATTAGAGCTATTAGCCCCTTCCTTGCTCTACATGTCAACATTCCAAGTTGGAAAATCATAGAGCATGCCTCTCTAAAGTGGACTTTTATTTTTTTATTTTGCTCACATTCATTTGTCAGTGTTTTTTTGCCCACATTCATCAGTTTTATTTTGCCCACATTAGTCAGTTTTATTTTGCCCACATTCCTCAGTTTTATTTTGCCCACATTCCTCAGTTTTATTTTGCCCACGTTCATTTGTCAGTTTTATTTTGCTCACATTGATTTGCTAGTTTTATTTTGCCCACATTCATTTGCCAGTTTTTTTTGCCCACATTTCATTGCCAGTTTTATTTTGCCCACATTCATTTGTCAGTTTTATTTTGCCCACATTCGTTTGTCAGTTTTATTTCCCCCACATTCATTTGCCAGTTTTATTTTCCCCACATTCATTTGCCAGTTTTATTTTGCCCACATTCATTTGGAAGTGTTTCTTTGCCCACATTCCTCAGTTTTATTTTGCCCACATTCCTCAGTTTTATTTTGCCCACATTGCTCAGTTTTATTTTGCCCACGTTCATTTGTCAGTTTTATTTAGCCCACATTCATTTGTCAGTTTTATTTTGCTCACATTGATTTGCTAGTTTTATTTTGCCACATTCATTTGCCAGTTTTTTTTGCCCACATTTCTTTGCCAGTTTTATTTTGCCCACATTCATTTTCTAGTTTTATTTTGCCCTCATGCATGTGCCAGTTTGATTTCCCCCACATTCATTTGCCAGTGTTTTTTTGCCCACATTCATCAGTTTTATTTTGCCCACATTCGTCAGTTTTATTTTGCCCACATTCATTTACCAGTTTTATTTTGCCCACATTCAGTTGTCAGTTTTATTTTGCCCACATTCATTTGTCAGTTTTATTTTGCCCATATCCACTTGCTAGTTTTTTCCCCCCACATCCATTTGCCAGCTTTATTTTGCCCACATTCATTTGTAAGTGTTTTTTTGCCCACATTCATCAGTTTTATTTTGCCCACATTCATTTGTCAGTTTTATTTTGCCCACATTCATTTGTCAGTTTTATTTTGCCCACAATCATTTGCCAGTTTTATTTTCCCCACAATCATCTGCCAGTTTTCTTTTCCCCACATTCATTTCCCAGTTTTATTTTCCCCACATTCATTTGCCAGTGTTTTTTTTGCCAATATTCATCAGTTTTATTTTGCCCACATTCATTTGTCAGTTTTATTTTGCCCACATTCATTTGTCAGTTTCATCTTGCCCACATTAATCAGTTTTATTTTGCCCACATTTATTGGTCAGTGTTTTTTTGCCCACATTCATTTGTCAGTTTTATTTTACCCACAATTATTTGTTAGTTTTTTTTTTTGCCCACATTCATTTGTCAGTTTATTTTGCACACAATTATTTGTCAGTTTTATTTTGCCCACAATCATTTGATAGTTTTATTTTGCCCACATGCATTTGCCAGTTTTATTATGCCCACAATCATTTGCCAGTTTTATTTTTCCCATATTCTTTTGCCAGTTTTATTTTGCTCACATTCATTTGTCAGTGTTTTTTGCCCACATTCATCAGTTTTATTTTGCCCACATTCATTTGTCAGTTTATTTTGCACACAATTATTTGTCAGTTTTATTTTGCCCACAATCATTTGATAGTTTTATTTTGCCCACATGCATTTGCCAGTTTTATTATGCCCACAATCATTTGCCAGTTTTATTTTTCCCATATTCTTTTGCCAGTTTTATTTTGCTCACATTCATTTGTCAGTGTTTTTTTGCCCACATTCATCAGTTTTATTTTGCCCACATTAGTCAGTTTTATTTTGCCCACAATAGTCAGTTTTATTTTCCCCACATTCATTGGTCAGTGTCTTTTTGCCCACATTCATTCCTGCACGGAGGATGGAAGTACATTAGCTGGATATTACTAAAAAAAAAAAGTTTAAAAAATTGAAGTTGCTGCTGTGCAGCCGTGCGTACATTCACGTGACGTTGCGCGGTGACGTCACGTGACCCGACGTGATTGCAAGATAGCCCAGTTTCCCGGGACTGCCATACGATCGCAATATACGTGGGACATTTGCATAGTTTCTGGGACTGTCCCAGCGGATCCGGGGCAGTTGGCAACTATGTAATATATACATGCCCATATAATCTCGATTTGAGGACAGATGCCTGCAATCTGGATTTGACCAGTCAGTAAAGCACTCAATGGTGACTGTTGGATATCCCTCCTGCTTGCAGCAAAAAACAACCCCCCCCCCATACTCCAAGACATATACATATGTTTTTATTTTATACTAATGGCTAAAAAAAGGGATTTTTAATAAAAATTACACCATTACAAATATATTGCATGGCAGGAATTGAACACCAGTCTCCCACATGGTAGGGGAGAGTTCCACCATTAGACAACATACTCTCATTATCAATTCTGGCTTCAAAATATATATGTATACATATACCTATCAATCACTGATACAATTGTCACAGACTTTAAATACACAAATATAGTTTTAGTTTTCTATCAATCATATATAATCACATGTATAATACTCAATATTGGCTAGTGGATATCCCTCCTGCTTGCAGCAAAGAACAAAGCTTCCCATAGTCTAAAACACATACATATGTTTTTATTTTATACCAGTTCCTAAAGAAATGTCTTAATAATACAAATACACCATAAAAATATATCACAACTTACTATATTATAATTGGAAATTGAAACTAGCTCTCCCGCATGGTAGGGTAGAAGTCTACCACTACACCAGAAATACACTTTGACAATTGTGGTTTCAAGATATATATGTATACATTTACCTATTAATCCTTGATACATTTGTGCCAGACTCAGAATTACATATACCTTTTAATACCCAAGTACAATTTAGGTTTTCTATAAATCACATATCAATATTTAAGGTAAAGAGGTGACTGTGAATTGACACATAAAATCACGTACTCACATATTATACATAGCGAAAAGAAAAAGAAAAATGGAGAGGGTGGGAAACAAAGGAGAAGTTAGTAATATATATATAACTTCAAAGAAAGTTGTATAAATCAAATTCTATATTTATAAGTTGCGCAGGTGATAGAGTCTTCAAAGCATGTACCCACTTCATCTCAGACTTCAAGTAATTTTTTTGTGTATTTTTTTCCCACATACATTGTACTTTAGACACAAATTCACAGATTTTGGTATGTGTCACTTCCAAATAACCCCCCAATATGTGTTTAGCAACATCTCCAGAGCACAGAGATAAAACCCGTGCACAGGTTTGTCCGCTTGTTTGAGGGTTAAAAGTCCACTTTAGAGAGGCATGCTCTATGATTTTCCAACTTGGAATGTTGACATGTAGAGCAAGGAAGGGGCTAATAGCTCTAATAATAGACTTTGTAGTACTATACAAAAAAATTAACCCCTAAAAATGCACAGACTAGAAAGAAAAATTGTGCAGTGATCAGTGGCAAGGAAGGGGTTAATGCACAGGGCAGAGGTGTCGCTAGGGGGGGGGGGGGGCTACTGGGGCTGAAGCCCTGGATCTTCCCTCCATAGCCCCGAATGGATACTGACCACGCCCCTAGCTTCTCGGCTCCGCACCCTCACTGCATGCTGCAATCTGTATGCTGAACAGCACCAGACTCCACTCCCTCATGATCGACTCTGCCCCTCGTGCTTAACTCCGCCCCTCAAGCTTTGCACGTGAGTGTTTGGCAGAGTGTGAGTGGCAGAGTTATGAGTGTGCATGTGTATGTATGTAAGTAGCAGAGTGTGAGTGGCAGAGTTATGAGTGTGCATGTGTATGTATGTAAGTAGCAAAGTGTGAGTGGCAGATTTATTAGTGTGCATGTGTATGTATGTGAGTGGCAGAATGTAAGTGGCACAGTGTAAGTGTTTGTGAGTGTCAGAGTTATTAGTGTGCATGTGTATGTATGTGAGTGGCAGAGTGTAAGTGAGTGTGAGTGTCAGAGTTATTAGTGTGCATGTGTATGTATGTGAGTGGCAGAATGTAAGTGGCAGAGTGTAAGTGAGTGTGAGTGTCAGAGTTATTAGTGTGCATGTGTATGTATGTGAGTGGCAGAGTGTAAGTGGGTGTGAGTGGCAGAGTTATTAGTGTGCATGTGTATGTATGTGAGTGGCAGAGTTATTCGTGTGCATGTGTATGTATATGAGTGGCAGAATGTAAGTGGCAGAGTGTAAGTGGGTGTGAGTGGCAGAGTGTAAGTAAGTGCATGTGTGTGAGTGTGGCAGAGTGTGTTTGGAAGAGAGTGTGTGTGAGTGAGTAAGAGTTATGAGTGTGTATGTGTGAGTGGCAGAATGTAAGTGTGTGTAAGTGGCAGAGTGTGAGTATATGAGTGAGTGTGGCAGAGTGGCAGTGTTTGGAAGAGTGTAAGTGTGAGTTATGAGTGTGTGTGTATGTGTGTCGCAGAGTGTAAATGTGTGTGAGTGGCAGAGTATTGAAGAGTAGAAGTGTGAGCAGCAGAGATATGAGTGTGTGTGAGTCCCAGTGAGATTACGAGGAGAAAATGTTATTAATTACTATTATTCATACTGAATGTGATAATCAAATGTGAAACAATGCTATCATCTCATATTATTTTTATTTTCACACTTGATTATCACATTCAATATGAATAATAGTGATTTATATATGTATATATATATATATATATATATATATATATATATATATATATATATATAGTCTTTATATTGATGGCAATAAAAGTCCATACACATGGCATTACACATCCCATGTACCTGGTTATAGTATTAAAACCATACATTATGAATGAATGTGCTGCTCATTATATGTAAACACAGTCAAGGATTTTAAGCATGCGTGGGATAGACACAAGGCTATCCTAGCTATAAGACCGGGAACGGGGGACTAATAAAAGTACTCAAAAAAAAATAAAAAAATTGGGCAGACTAGATGGACCGAATGGTTCTTATCTGCCGACACATTCTATGTTTCTATGTTTCTATATTATGGGCTTTACTCATGAAAGAGAGAAGTGCAGGGAGTTGGAGAAATTCTCCCATTCAGTTGAATTCCCCTCTCAATTCCCTGCACTTCTCTCTTTTATGAGGTTGGTAGAAGGTGCATACCTTCATACCTCAGACTATTCTCCCCAGGGTAGAAGGAGCATACCTTCATACCTCAGCCTATTCGCCCCAGGGTAGAAGGAGCATACCTTCATACCTCAGGCTATTTTCCCCAGGGTAGAAGGAGCATACTTTCATACCTCAGCCTATTCTCCCCAGGTTTGTGACCCCTTTTTATTAAAAAAATAAATATTTGTGATGTGCGTGTGAGAGTTGCAGGTTTACACACATGTCTGCGTGGCAGAATGTCTCTGTGGGAAAGGCCATCTGTGTGTATAAAGGTGTCTGTGGGGGGGGGGGGGGGTGTCAGGGTGGTTGTCTGTGTGTGTGATATCCCCTTTATTATGGAATATTATGAGACTGGTAAATGTTGTAACCAAGTTTTGTATGCTCAGTTATTTTGAAATCATGGGAATTTGCTCACATCCAAGTGTGTGTGTGATGTAAGTTGGTATGTGTAAGTGGGATTGTGTGTCTCTGTGTGTAAGGGTGTGTGTATGTATGTGTGACTGTGCAAGTGTGAATGTGTGTGTATGTGTGGCTGCATGTGTGTGTATTTGTGGCTGTGTGTTTTTGTGTATAAGTGTAACTTTGAGTAATGTGAGTTTTTTGTGTGCTGCGAGTCTTATTGTGTATTGTGGTACAGTAATGTGCAGCATGAGTGTGTGATACACTCACACACTGCACATTACTGTGAGTTTTATTGCTGTGGAGTCTGTGTTATATTCACACATTGCACATTACTGTGACTTTTATTGCTGTGGAGGTAGACACATACACACACACATACAGACTGATACACACATACAGTTGGTCACAGGCAGACATACAGTCAGTCACACACACAGTCAGTCACAGACAGACACACACACACATATAGTCAGTAACAGACAGACACACACACACACATACAGTCAGTCACAGACAGACACACACAAACAGTCAGTCAGTCACAGACACACACACACACACATTCGGTCACAGTCAGACATACAGTCAGTCACACACAGTCACACACACACATGCAGTCAGTCATACACACACACACTCTGTCAGTCACATACACTTACACACAAGTCAGCAATTTTGTTGTTTTTTACGACAAATAAAAGTGCATCTATCAATATGTCCCCCTCCTGGCTGCTATACTTCATTCTAGCCTGGTCTGTGCCCTGTTGTTGTTTCTAGCCCTTTTGAGCACACTCAGCGCTCGGACACTATAGTACGGTGCATGTGGGGATGGAGCAGGAAGACTGTGCAGCTGATGCACACACTGCTCCCCTGCGCTTCCACTAGATAAATAAAATGATCCCAGCGGCGAGGCCACCATGCAGGGACAACAATATAATTTATAATAATTTCCTGGTGCCCGGGATTGGTTGAGCCCCGATATATACCCATATATACCTATTGTACCAATATTGATCTGACCAGACGAAAGGTGATGCTCACCAAACCACCTTTGCCACTGATTGGCTGTTACTGATCGCTATAAACGCGCTCAGACAGCTTCAAAAAGAATATACTTAAGACCCTGGTGGGTATAATTAACCCCTAGTGAGTGTAACAAAGAAAAATGCAGATAACAAAAAAAATCCTTCTGCGGCCAGATCGCTGCATATGCGCTATATGTGCTACTAATGCAGTGACCATATGTGCATATGCGTTGCTTAGGCAGTTATTTACAGCAATCAAGGGGTTAATAGCTCTTAAAAGAGCCTTTGATATACTGTAATAAATTACAGTAAAAAGCATCTAGCGAGGCACTTAGCAACACCTTCAGCTGCCCCAGATCCGATGGTGGTCGCTCTCCTGTGCGACCCAATCGGCTCAGTAGAAGGGAACGCTGCCTATACAGGCAGCGCTTCCCTTCTAATGGCAAGAGCATCGGAAGTGAAAGTATTTCACTTCCGATGCTCTAGGGGGAGCCAATCAATGCCGGCACAACAGATCTATGGGATCTGTGTGCAGGCATGTATGGTAAGTGCTCTGATGAGCACTTATCATACTGTCAAAGGCAATATTAGTAAATATTGCCTTTGACAAGTATTGATCTGCCTACCTCACCTTACTAGTTTTAGTAAGGGAGAGAGACAGATCAGATAAAGTAAAAAATAAAATAAAATAATAAAAAAAATATTTAATAAAATTGTAAACACCAAGGGCTTTTATAAAAGCCATTTAACCCCTTCCCTGCCATTGATCGCTGTGTACGCAGTGATCATACACAGCAGCACATTTTTTGCTGTCTGTGCATTTTTTAGGGGTTAATTTTTTTTACTGTAATTCCTTACAGTATAAAAAAAGCTCTTTTAAGAGAGATTAACCCCTTGCTTGCTATAGATCACTGCCTAAGCAGTGATCTGACGCAAATGCAGCAATCTTGCTGCAGAAGCATTTTTAATTTTTTTAAAACTTTTTTTATTACACCCATCATATTTTAATTATACCCGCTAGGGGACTACGTTTAACGCAAAAAATTTTTTTTTAGCTGTCTGAGCACATGTATAGCGATTAGTAACAGCTGATAAGTGACAAAGGCGGGTTGGCGTTTGCTCAGATGAGCATCACCAATAGTCTGTCTGATCAATATTTGTAAATAATTTGATCTGACCCGTGTAGATCTGCCTCCCTCTCACTTGAGTTTTAGTGAGGGAGACAGACAGAGCTGTATAATGTAAGTTTTTAATTATAATATATTTAAATAGAATTGAGACCCAAAGGCTTTTATAAAAGCCGTTTCCAGTATTTAACCCCTTCCCTGCAATTGATCGCTGTGTACGCAGTGATCTTACACAGCAGCACATTTTTTGCTGTCTGTGCATTTTTTTAGGGGTTAATTTTTTTTACTGTGATTTATTACAGTATATCAAAGGCTCTTTTAAGAGCTATTAACCCCTTCCTTGCCGTATATCACTTCCTAAGCAGCACATATGGTCACTGCCTAAGCAGTGCGTATGGTCACTGCCTAAGCAGCGCATATGGAGCAATCTAGTCGCAGAAGGATTTTTTTTTGCTATCAGCATTTTTTTTGTCACACTCGCTAGGGGTTAATTATACCCACTAGGGGATTACGTGTATTCCTTTTGAAGCTGTCTGAACGCGTGTATGGCGATCAGTAACAGCCGATCAGTGGCAAAGGTAGTTTGGTGATTTCTCAGATGAGCATCACCATTCGTCTGGTTCGATCAATATTGGTAAATATTGTTCTGACCCACATGGATCTGCCTCCCTCTCCTCACTTGAGTTTTAGTGAGGGAAAGAGACAGATCTGTATAATATAATTTTTTAATTGTAATAAATTAAATAAAATGTTAAAAAATTGTGAGTCCCAAGGGCTTTTATAAAAGCCATTCCCTTTGTATAGTGTAGTGTATTAACCCCTTCCCTGCAACTGATCATTGCACAGCAGAATTTTTTTTCTTGTCTGAGCATTTTTAGGGTTTAATTTTTTTGTACAGTACTACAAAGGCTCTTATAAGACCTATTAACCCCTTCCTTGCTCTACATGTTCAAATTCCAAGTTTGAAAATCAAAAAGCGCACCTCTCAAATGTAGCCTTTCAACCCCCAACAAAGCTGACAAAGCTATGCATGGGTGGTATCCCTGTGCTCGGGAGATGTTGCTGAACATATATTGTGGTATTGTTTGTCAGTGACACATACCGAAATATGTGAATTTGTGTCTAAAGTACAATGTATGTGGGAAAAAAAAAACAATAAAATGACTACCACAAACTTTGACAAAGGCTGGTGGTAGAATTGGTGCATGGAAAGTGTTAAAATAACACCATTTAAAATAGCCTAGGGTGTCTACTTTTACAAATAATATACTTTTTTGGGTAAAATACACTGTCCTACTTTAAAAAAAAGTCCCAAATGAAAGATGGGCTCAGGCTCACTACACGTCAAAATTCCAAGTTGAAAATGCGCACCTTCACAATGTGGCCCTTTAGCCCCCAAACAACCCAACAAACCTATGCATGGGTGGTATCCCTGTACTCAGGATATGTTGTTGAACACATATTGGGTTATTGTTTGGCAGTGACACATACCAAAATCTGTGAATTTATCTCTGAAATACAATATTTGTGAAAAAAAAACACACAAAAATTACTACCACAAACTTTGACAAAGGCTGGTGGTAGAATTAGTGCATGGAAAGTGTTACAAAACCACCATTTGAAATATCGTAGGGTGTCTACTTTTAAAAAATATATGGGTTGATGGGGTAATATACACTGGCTGGTTTCAAATATGTCCCAAATGGGACATGGGTGCAGGCTGTCTGCATGTCAAAATTTCAAGTTGGAAAACCAAAAACTGCACCTCCCAAATTTGGCCTTTTACCCCCCAAACAATCCAACAAACCTATGTATGGGGGGTATCCCTGTACTCAAGAGATGTTGCTGAACACTTATTGGGGTGTTATTTGGCAGTGACACATACCAAAATCTGTGAATTCATGTCTGAATTACAAGGTTTGTGAAAAAAAAACACCAAAAAATTACTACCACAAACTTTGACAAAGGCTGGTGGTAGAATTAGTGCATGGAAAGTGTTAAAATACCACCATTTGAGATAGCCTAGGGTGTCTACTTTTAAAAAATATATGGGTTGATGGGGTAAAATACACTGGCTGGTTTCAAATATGTCCCAAATGGGACATGGGTGCAGGCTGTCTGCATGTCAAAATTTCAAGTTGGAAAACAAAAAACTGCACCTCACAAATTTGGCATTTTAGCCCCCAAACAACCCAACAAACCTATTCATGGGTGGTATCCCTGTACTCAGGAGAAATAGTAGAATCTATTTAGCAGGTTTTTTCATTCGCTTTTATCGATGAGGAGAAGTTGTTTCAAATAAAAGTCAGGAAATTTGTGTATTTGTTTTTTTTTACCATATTTTATTATTATTTTTTAATAATATGATAAGATATGATCAAAAAGAAGGCATCCATAGAAAGCCCTTCTTGTCCCGATAAAAACAATATATAATATGTGTGGGTACAGCAAATGACAAAGAAGAAAATTACTGCTAAACACACACAGCACAGAAATGTTAAAATAGCCATTGTCCAGAAAGGACAAAAATGTTTCAAAGGCTCTGTCCTTAAGGGGTTAAATGATCTGTCCCTCTCCCTCACTAAAACTATAGTGAGGAGAGGGAGGCAGATACACACTTGTCAAAGGCAATTTATGAATATTGCCTTTCATTGTATGATAAGTTCTCATCAGAGCAAAAAATGATCAGAGAAAAAACTTTCCGATGCTCTTGCCAGTAGAATGGAAGCACTGCAAATACAGGCAGTACTCCCTTCTGCTGAGCCGATGTGGTTGCTCAGGAGAGTGACCACCATCGGATCGGTGGGAGACTTTGGTGTTGCGAAGCACTTTAGCAACACCATCAGTGCTTAGCAAGCAAACTTAATGGCGGTGCCATTTTTAAATGGCAGCTACGGTCAGTCTGCCCTGCACTTTCTTTTAGTGTTGCACAATGCCTCTACATAGAAGCATTATAGCAACAACAAAAGAGTACTTTAGTCGCATTCTTTGTTCTTTTTAGTGCATGACGGGCCAGGCACGTCATGTGTCACTAACGGCATGTTTCTGCAAACAAGAGAGGCAAAGTTGTAGGAGAGAAAGGAAAGAATGAGGTTGACGGGTAATATCGAAATGATAGCTGACAAAGCGCTAATGACTTATAGAATGTGATGAAGGGATGTGAGACTTTGAGGTACATTGAAGAGAGAAGCATTTCTCAAAAACGTGGGAACCCCTCCTTTACATTATTTAATTTCTCTGCTAATCTTGCTTCAAACAGCCTAGTATCTAAATAATAAAATACATCACCAAAATGAACAAATATGGCGTATGCGTATTTGTACATAAAATCATATATATATACAGTATATTTATATACACACACACATATCTATGATCCCATGATAGAATAGTAATGTGTTCAAACCACTCAGGTAGCCATTACAGAATCAGGGACACTCTTATGCCCCTGAGGAATACCACTATATTTTATATAAAAATAATTAGTTATTTCACATAGTTTACCTGTTAGCGATGTTTTATGGCTTACATTGGTTCAGTAACCCATATAACACTGTTTATCCCAAAATAAATGTAGATTAACAGCTGTTTAGTCTGCATATCTTTCCTGAAACTCCAGCTGAATAAATGTTTACAAGGTCTCCAGTTATTTCAAGAAAATTGGGAAATCGGATGTACTATATATTAAATTCTAATAATAGGGCTGAGATGGGATTGGTAGTTTGATGGTATATAAACTCTACAGAGCTATTGGTACTGAACTTACACAAGACGTGAAGTAAAATGTCTTTCCTTTGGCTCCTGTCCTGCATTGCCCTTCTTGGGAGTGCCTATGGTAAGTTTAAACATAATGTCAATTCAATTTCTTGCTATTATTTTATATCTGTGCTGCACATTGTATACAATGCTCCTCTTTCTTACTCCTCAGGCTGTGGTGTCCCAGCCATTAAGCCTGTCATTTCTGGATATGCCAGGATTGTAAATGGTGAGAATGCAGTTTCTGGATCCTGGCCTTGGCAGGTGTCTCTCCAGGTATGATCAAGAGATATAATTAATTACAAATAGCTTGAAGATGATGTTACTGTGTCTGTTGTATCATGCATGGAATAAAATGCAATAAATACACTGTCCAAAATATCCTCATCAAAACTTAGGACAGATGATTTACTGCTAAAAATGCATTACAAGTTGTAATTAAAAAATAATCCTGTATTAGTATGATGGCATTACATTCTGACAGTGTTGCCAGTTGTGTTACAGTCAGGTTAATTGGCAATATTTGTCTCTTTGGAATTACATTGTGGCCATTGTCAAAGCTAGTTGGTCATATAGAAAATAAAATATATATCTATGGCTGTGGGCATGCTGTGATCAGAACTGCAGGATGTATCCTGTGATGTGCCTGGCATGCCCTTTGTCTCAAAGAGGTTAGAGGGACTAAATCCAAAACAGGTAGAAGACTGGTAAAATGTCTTCTGAAAGCTGCTCCTAGTGTGCTCTGTTCAAAAGTTATTTCTTTCTATTTGGAAGTTGAACTAACCACTAGAAAGCTGCCATTTCATGGAGTTCACCTGAGAGTTGGATGAGCGACACTTTTGTCTATATTGATGTGGCTCACACAACACTAGCTGTGAGGTGCTCCTTGCAGTTGGATGGTGTGTTTATCATTTCACAAGCTGTGATCATTACATCTAGCAAATCATTAGTCACAGTTCTGAATAAGTAAATACATATGACAGTTCAAACTATATAAACTAATTTGAAATGAGACCCTGATGTCTATAAATAAAATATCTCTTCCTAGTAATTTTTTCGACCCCCTTAATAGAATGCTGTGTGACCCTAATTAATTAGATAACACAATATACAAAATGTTTTTGAGAGTAAACTTACAGGAGAGTAAAGTATCCCATTTGATAGGTCCACTCCAGTTCAGGAGATATGTGTCAAAACTTCAGGCAACTTGTATTCAAACAATATTAACTTGACCAATCACAATATCCACATGTTTGATACCTACAGGATTACACTGGATTCCATTTCTGTGGAGGTTCTCTGATCAATTCTCTCTGGGTTGTTACTGCTGCTCACTGTAGTGTCACGTGAGTACAGATAAAGCAGATATATATCATTGCTTACAACATTAACTGCAAAGCTCTTTTTACTATGACATTGATTTGTAAATGGTAGCAAATCATTTCTAATTAACCAGTATGAAAATCTGATTAAAAATCCAAAAAATATATCCTTTTTATGTAAAACACATGGAATCCTAATATTCTAAATTAAGTCTCTATTTACTAATTTGGAAATGAGGGAAATCAGGGATAACATTAGTGAAACAATTATTTTACATATTTCTGTAGCTGCTACATACAAAACAAAATATTTACAAATATTATTGGTGTTTATTTTATTTTATGTATTTTTAAAATGACTAATATTATATGTTTCCTATGTAGAACTGCTCACCGCGTTGTCCTTGGTGAATTTGATCGTTCCTCCAATGCTGAGCCCATCCAGACCAAGACTGTTTCCAGAGTAAGCTATGAATAGACTGCAAGATAAAGTATTTAGTTATTGCATCAGTGGGAAAGCAGAGATTAGTGACCATACCCTCAAGAGTATGTCGGTGCTCCAGTTATCTGTATTGTGCTCAGTAAGCACTAAACTGTAGATCAAAAATGAAATAAATATGAAATAGAACACGTCCACACTCCTGTAGCCCACCAACAATTCATACAAAATGTTGATTTATCAAATTTCTAGCTAGTGTTTGTTCAAGGCTCAAAGAACCTTAAATGTTAGTTTCACATAACTCATGTATATTTCTAGATTGTAAGCTTACCAGCGGGGCTCTCTGCCTCATGTATCAGTCTGTTCTTGTTCGTCTAACTTAGTATGTAGTCCCCATCTATACATTGTACTTAGCACTATGTAAATTGTTGGTGCTATATGAATACATTTTAATGTTATGAAAGGGAGACTTTAATGAAAATGGTTTATTAGAAAGGAGCATCATGTGGACTGAAAACATATTCTCTTTTCCACCAGGTTTTCAGACACCCCAACTACAACTCTAACACAATCATCAATGACATCACTCTTATAAAACTCACCAGCCCTGCTACTTTCACTGACCGCGTGGCTCCCGTCTGTGTTGCTGTCACAAATGATGTCTTTAATGGTGGCGAGAGATGTGTCACCACTGGATGGGGATATGTTGATGCATCATGTAAGGAAGAATTCAACAAGGAGTTATTGATGTTTCTATATTTCTTAACACAACCAACCTAATGTTGAACACTGTCAATACTGAATGTCTATGGACTGCTTTGATGGTGAAGTTATAGGGCAAGTTCCATGCAGAGCCAGGGCTAATAGTGTACTTAAGAAAAACTTGTAATTAACTTTATTTGCCTATTGAGTCCTACACCTAGTCCTCATATCTGTTGGCATAACATTATGCCATATAGTAGTATGGTTTGTGTTACTATAATAGGTTTGTTTTCATCTGGCTTTCTTGGTTGTTTATTTATTTATTTAATTCTTTGGCTATGCTGTATTCATCAAGTTCTTAGATAAACACATATAAGTTTAATAACACTTTACTGATCTCTCCAGCACGTGTGACTCCATACAAGCTGCAACAAGTTGCTCTGCCCTTGCTCACCACTACTAACTGCCAGAGATACTGGGGAAGCAATATCCAGAGCACCATGATCTGCGCTGGAGCTTCTGGTGCCTCCTCTTGCATGGTACAGTCTTCTATAAATGTCTAAACAAATGTGCTTTAGTTCAATTTCATACAATTGCATGTCTGTGGCAATGGAGAAACTAGGTAATGGGCAGTTTCATGCATAGTTATACAAAGTAATATTCTCTGCAGGTGATGCAGAATCGCTAGGCCTATTATAATTTCAGACCACTGAAGTCCTCCTCATTAAGTCACTGGACTTTAGATTTATTTCATTAGATTAATTGTATGATCATGGGAGTTTTTAGCTTACCAGGAAAATGGTTAAATTGAGTGACTAGTGTGCCATATTTAAAAGTTAATAATTCTAATTTTCTACGAAATTGTCTCCATCACCAAAAACATAGCTAAAATGATGTCAAACAAATATATTTATTGATGGACACTATGGTTTTTGCCTAGGGGACTACAAAAGAAGTGCAATAATGAGCCCAATATGCTTGTGCCCAAGAATACGAAATGTAAATCCAATTCATATCTATAAAAAAACACCCCTAATATTGTATTTGTGTTTTATAGGAGATTAATATATATTTGTAACCAGTTTGATACATATGTTGAAAAAGCCAGCTCCTTTTGTTACTAATTAATTAACCAGAAGCCAACTTTTAGTCTTTTAATGTCTGACATAGCATGGTATATTCACTGATGCATTACTTCTCACTTTCAGGGTGACTCTGGTGGACCTCTTGTGTGCCAGAGGGGAGGAGCCTGGACTTTGGCAGGAATTGTGTCCTGGGGAAGTTCTACTTGCTCCCCATCAACCCCAGGAGTGTATGCCCGTGTCACTTCTCTTAGAGCCTGGTTGGACCAGACTGTGGCTGCTAATTAAATGTATTTATAGTTTGCTTAGAAATATCAATAAATGAAAAATCTGAAACCTTCAGTATATTTGGCTCCATCTGTTTTTGTACATTTTGTTTAGGACATGGACACACGGCTCACCTTCCAGAGGTAGAAGTTATAGAGGTGACCCGTGATTTAAGGGTCTACTCAATAAAGAGAGAATTGCAGGCAATTAAGATGGGAATTTGAAAAATACAGCCACAATAACTTGAGTGGGAAAATGTATCATATTCAGCTGCATTGGAGAATTTTTCCAGCTCAGCTACATTGGCCTAAAATTGTTTGCAATTCCCTGCAACGAGAACGAGACAAATCCCAACTTGGCAGAATATAAAAATACAAATAATATCAGCTTAGAATGGAGACAGGTAGAATTATGTGAATGGGAAAGAATAGGCAAAGAATGTGCGGCCTGGAGAATTGGATCAGGATTATAGAAAACACCTGACTTACCCTGTATAAAAATTTGACACAATTAAGCGGGATGGAGGTATTGTTGTGGCATGCTAGGGGTTACAAGCAATGAATGAGAAAATATTGGTGTGTCATGTAAATTAGTATATGATATATAAGTTTTAAAATCTTACTAACACACTACATACACATATCTTAATATATAATATCATAGTTGCCAATATTTGGAAAAAAATTCCAGGGACACTGTGCAGCTCAGCTTCCAATTACTGACTTAAAGATTGGCCACACCTACTGTCCAAAGCTCCACCCTCTCCACATAATTAGAAACATGTAACTCCACCTACTTTGTAGATTATATCACCAAGTTCCCACCAACTTTACCAGTATCCTGGTAATCTCATGGTATACAACAGATACATTCACAGCACAACATCTACATCAGGCAGGTGCATTACATGAAATATAGTAAGACCTTGTGCAGATGTGCTTCAGTCAGAGAGCTGTGTGTAAACCATAAAAAATACATTAGTATAAACCTACCACTTCTGCTGGAAGGCCATTCCATGTATCCACTACCCTATCAATAAAGTAATATTTTCATTAGTCCCTGGCTTTATCTTATATCTAGGATAGCCTTATGCCTATCCCATGCATGCTTAAACTCATTCACTGTGTTTATCTCTACCATTTCTGCTGGAAAGTTATTCCATACATCCACTTCCCTCTCAGAAAGTAATACTTCCATTAATCTCTGGCCTCATCTAAAATCTGGAATAGCCTTATGCTTATACTCCTTCACTGTATTATCCTCTACCACTTCTACTGGAAGACTATTCCATGCATTCACTACCCTCTCAGTAAAGTAATACTTTCATTAGTCCCTGGCCTTATCTTATATCTAGGATAGCCTTATGCCTATCCCATTAATGCTTAAACTTCTTTTCTATATTAACATCTACCAATTCTACTGGAATACTATTCCATGCACCCACCACCCTCTCAGCAAACAAATATTAAATTTCTGACCACAAAAGAAACTGTAAAATATTAAATAAATCCAGCCTTTTCAAAAGTTTGAGGTGGACCCCAAATATATGTATATAACTAGTTACATTTATACCAGGGCTTGACAAACTTAACTGAGTTTTAGGAGCCAGCAAAAAAATCTTAGAGCCAGACAACACACATACACACAGTCACATGCAATCATATACAGGTACACATACGTCACATACAGTCAGTCACATAGACACATACAGTTTGTCACATACATACATACATACATACATACAATCTGTCACATAGACACACACTTAAACATAGTCTGTCAGACATACACTCGTTTTCGGACGAATGCATTTTCAGACGAAAATAGCATTTTCGTCCATTCGTCCGAAAAACGAATAACGAAAATATTAACTAACAAAATCCGAATGAACGAATGGTTAATAAACAAAAATCATTCGTTCATTCGTCCATTCGTGCTATTGGCATTCTAAACCGAAATAGAGTCGGTTTATACAATACCAATAGCATTGTACATTCCATAAACCGACATGAATGACTTTCGGTTTATGGAATGCATGTAATGCTATTGGCTTTCTATAAACCGAAATTGAGTTCCCATTCATACGAATAGGTCAATTGACCTATTCGTATGAATGGGGACTCTTTCGGTTTATAGAAAGCCAATAGCATTGCATGTATTCTATAAGCCGAAATTCTTTAAAACGAACGACGTTCGGTTTATAGAATACATGTAATGCTATTGCTGTTCTATAAGCCGAAAGTCTATAATCCGAACGTCGTTCGGTTTATAGACTTTCGGCTTATAGAATACTATTGGCATTCTATAAACCTAACTAGAGTCCCTCCTCATTCATAAGAATTTCTTATGAATAGGGACTCGACTCTAGTTCGGTTTATAGAAAGCCAATAGTATTCTATAAGCCGAAAGTCTATAAACCGAACGACGTTCGGATTATAGAATACATGTAATGCTATTGCTGTTCTATAAGCCGAAATTCTATAAACCGAACGACGTTCGGTTTATAGACTTTCGGTTTATGGAATGTATAATGTAATGCTATTTGCAATGGCATTACTATAAACCGAAATAGAGTCGGTTTATAGAATGCCATTGCCAATTCCATAAACCGAAATTCGTTCATTATGTCGGATTATGTATTTTGCTATTGGTATTCCATAAACCGACTCTATTCGGTTTATAGAATAGCCATAGGATTACATGTATTACATAAGCCGAAAGTCTATAAACCGATCGTTCGGTTTATAGGCTTTCGGCATTTTACTACACGGAGACAAAGTCTCCATTCATAATTTTATGAATGGAGACTCTGTCTCTGTATAGTTAAATGCTGACAGCCTATAAACCGAACGACTTTCGGTTTATAGACTTTCGGTTTATGTAATACATGTAATCCTATGGCTATTCTATAAACCGAACGTTCGGTTTATAGAATAGCAATAGGAATACATGTATTCCATAAGCCGACAGCCTATAAACCGAACATTCGGTTTATAGGCTGTCGGCATTTTACTACACGGAGACAGAGTCTCCATTCATAAAATTATTCATTAAATTCGGCTTATGTAATACATGTAAACCTATGGCTATTCTATAAACTGAAAGTCGTTCGGTTTATAGAATAGCAATAGGATTACATGTATTCCATAAGCCGAAAGTCTATGAACCGAAAGTCGTTCGGTTTATAGACTTTCAGCTTATAGAATACAATTAATACTATTGCCTTTCTATGAACCGAACGAGAGCCCCATTCATAAGAATTTCTTATGAATGGGGCTCTCGTTCGGTTTATAGAAAGCCAATAGTATTACATTGTATTCTATAAAACGAACAAATAATAATGAACGAAACGAAAATAATGAACGAATTTAGTCTGAAACGAATGCATTAATAAACGAAATTCGTTTTAGACGAAATAAATAACATTTTCGTCCGAATGGACGAAAACGAAACGAAAATTTTAGTTTTTCACATGTCTACACTCATACATACATACACAAATACAGTCTATCACACACACACATACATACAGTCTGTCACACACACATACAGTCTGTCACATACACTCATACATACACATATAAAAGTGAGCAGTTTTTTTTAATCTTAAAAGTAAAATGTAGATCAATATGTCCACCCCCCCCGCTGCTAAATCTCATTTCCGTTCCATGTTTGTCTGTGCCTCTAACAAAAGGCACAGACCATCATTACATATTAATTAACATTATTTTGCCCACATTCATTTGTAAGTAACTTTTATTTTCCCCATTCATTTGTCAGTTTTATTTTGCCCACATGTATTTGTCAGGGTAATTTTTCCCACATTCATCAGTTTTCTTTTGCCCACATTCTTCAGTTTTATTTTGCCAACATTCATTTGTCAGTTTCATTTTGCCCACATTCGTCAGTTTTATTTTGCATACATTTAATGGTCAGTGTTTTTTTGCCCACTTTCATTTGTCAGTTTTATTTTGCCCACATGCATTTGTCAGGTTTTTTTTGCCCACATTCATTTGTCAGTTTTATTGTGCCCACATGCAGTTGTCAGTGTTATTATTTTCACATTCATTTGTCAGTTTTATTATGCCCACATGCATTTGTCAGGTTTTTTTGGCCCACATTCATCAGTTTTCTTTTGCCCACATGCGTCAGTTTTATTTTGCCCACATTAATTTGTCAGTTTCATTTTGCCCACATTCATTTGTCAGTTTTATTTTGCCCACATTAATTTGTCAGTTTCATTTTGCCCACATTCATTTGTCAGTTTTATTTTGGCCACATTAATTTGCCAGTTTTATTTGCCCACATTAATTTGCCAGTTTTATTTTGCCCGCATTCATTTGTCACTTTAATTTTTCCCACATTCAATTGTCAGTTTTATTTTGCCCATATTCATTTGCCAGTGTTATTTTGCCCACATGCAGTGTCATGTTTTTTTTGCCCACATTCATTTGTCAGTTTTATTTTAGCCACAATTATTTGTCATTTTTAGTGTGCCCACATTCATTTGCCAGTTTTATTTTGCCCACATGCATTTGCCAGTTTTATTTTTCCCACAATCATTTGCCAGTTTTATTTTCCCCACATTCATTTGCCAGTTTTATTTTCACACATGCATTTGTCAGGGTTTTTTTGCCCACATTCATTTGTCAGTTTATTTTGCCCACAATTATTTTTCAGTTTTATTTTGCCCACATTCATTTGCCAGTTTTATTTTGCCCATATGCATTTGCCAGTTTTATTTTGCCCACATTCATTTGCCAGTTTTATTTTTCCCACATTCATTTGTCAGTTTTATCTTGCCCACATTCATTTGTCAGTTTTATTTTGCCCATATTCATTTGTTAGTTTTATTTTGCCCACATGCAGTTGTCAGGGTTTTTTTGCCCACATTCCTTTGTCAGTTTTATTTCAGCCACACTTATTTGTCAGTTTAATTGTGCCCACATTGATTTGCAGTTTTACTTTGCCCACATGCATTTGCCAGTTTTATTTTGCCCACAATAATTTGCCAGTTTTATTTTCCCCACATTCATTTGCCAGTTTTATTTTCCCCACATTCATTAGTAAGTGTTTTTTTGTCCACATTCCTCAGTTTTATTTTGCCCACATTCATTTGTCAGTTTTATTTTGCTCACATTGATTTGCTAGTTTTATTTTGCCCACATTCATTTGCCAGTTTTATTTTGCCCACATTGATTTGCTAGTTTTATTTTGCCCACATTCATTTGCCAGTTTTATTTTGCCCACATTCGTCAGTTTTATTTTGCATACATTTATTGGTCGGTGTTTTTTTGCCCACTTTCATTTGCCAGTTTTATTTTGCCCGCATTCATTTGTCACTTTAATTTTTCCCACATTCAATTGTCAGTTTTATTTTGCCCATATTCATTTGCCAGTGTTATTTTGCCCACATGCAGTGTCATGTTTTTTTTGCCCACATTCATTTGTCAGTTTTATTTTAGCCACAATTATTTGTCATTTTTAGTGTGCCCACATTCATTTGCCAGTTTTATTTTGCCCACATGCATTTGCCAGTTTTATTTTTCCCACAATCATTTGCCAGTTTTATTTTCCCCACATTCATTTGCCAGTTTTATTTTCACACATGCATTTGTCAGGGTTTTTTTGCCCACATTCATTTGTCAGTTTATTTTGCCCACAATTATTTTTCAGTTTTATTTTGCCCACATTCATTTGCCAGTTTCATTTTGCCCATATGCATTTGCCAGTTTTATTTTGCCCACATTCATTTGCCAGTTTTATTTTTCCCACATTCATTTGTCAGTTTTATCTTGCCCACATTCATTTGTCAGTTTTATTTTGCCCATATTCATTTGTTAGTTTTATTTTGCCCACATGCAGTTGTCAGGGTTTTTTTGCCCACATTCCTTTGTCAGTTTTATTTCAGCCACACTTATTTGTCAGTTTAATTGTGCCCACATTGATTTGCAGTTTTACTTTGCCCACATGCATTTGCCAGTTTTATTTTGCCCACAATAATTTGCCAGTTTTATTTTCCCCACATTCATTTGCCAGTTTTATTTTCCCCACATTCATTAGTAAGTGTTTTTTTGTCCACATTCCTCAGTTTTATTTTGCCCACATTCATTTGTCAGTTTTATTTTGCTCACATTGATTTGCTAGTTTTATTTTGCCCACATTCATTTGCCAGTTTTATTTTGCCCACATTGATTTGCTAGTTTTATTTTGCCCACATTCATTTGCCAGTTTTATTTTGCCCACATTCGTCAGTTTTATTTTGCATACATTTATTGGTCGGTGTTTTTTTGCCCACTTTCATTTGTCAGTTTTATTTTGCCCACATGCATTTGTCAGGTTTTTTTTGCCCACATTCATTTGTCAATTTTATTGTGCCCACATGCAGTTGTCAGTTTTATTTTGCCCACATTCATTTTTCAGTTTTATTTTGCCCACATGCATTTGTCAGGTTTTTTTTGCCCACATTCATCAGTTTTCTTTTGCCCACATGCCTCAGTTTTGTTTTGCCCACATTCATTTGTCAGTTTCATTTTGCCCACATTCATTTGTCAGTTTCATTTTGCCCACATTTATTGGTCAGAGATTTTTTGCCCACAATTATTTGTCAGTTTTATTTTGCCCACATTAATTTGCCAGTTTTATTTTGCCCATATGCATTTGCCAGTTTTATTTTGCCCACATTCATTTGGCAGTTTTATTTGCCCACATTAATTTGCCAGTTTTATTTTGCCCGCATTCATTTGTCAGTTTTATTTTGCCCACATTCAATTGTCAGTTTTATTTTGCCCATATTAATTTGCCAGTTTTATTTTGCCCACATGCAGTGTAATGTTTTTTTTGCCCACATTAATTTGTCAGTTTTATTTTAGCCACAATTATTTGTCATTTTTAGTGTGCCCACATTCATTTGCCAGTTTTATTTTGCCCACATGCATTTGCCAGTTTAATTTTGCCCACAATCGTTTGCCATTTTTATTTTCCCCTCATTCATTTGCCAGTTTTATTTTCCCACATGCATTTGTCAGGGTTTTTTTGCCCACATTCATTTGTCAGTTTTTTTTGCCCACAATTATTTTTCAGTTTTATTTTGCCCACATTCATTTGCCAGTTTTATTTTGCCCATATGCATTTGCCAGTTTTATTTTGGCCACATTCATTTGCCAGTTTTATTTGCCCACATTCATTTGCCAGTTTTATTTGGCCCACATTCATTTGTCAGTTTTATCTTGCTCACATTCATTTGTCAGTTTTATTTTGCCAACATGAAGTTGTTAGTTTTATTTTGCCCACATGCAGTTGTCAGGGTTTTTTTTTCAAACATTCATTTGTCAGTTTTATTTTAGCCACACTTATTTGTCAGTTTAATTGTGCCCACATTCATTTGCAGTTTTACTTTGCCCACATGCATTTGCCAGTTTTATTTTGCCCTCAATAATTTTCCAGTTTTATTTTCCCCACATTTTTTTGCCAGTTTTATTTTCCCCACATTCAGTAGTAAGTGTTTTTTTGCCCACATTCCTCAGTTTTATTTTGCCCACATTCATTTGTCAGTTTTACTTTGCTCACATTGATTTGCTAGTTTTATTTTGCCCACATTCGTTTGCCAGTTTTATTTTGCCCACATTGATTTGCTAGTTTTATTTTGCCCACATTCATTTGCCAGTTTTATTTTGCCCACATTCATTTGTCAGTTTTATTTGTCCCACATTCATTTGTCTGTTTTATTTTGCCCACATTCACTTGTCAGTTTTCTTTTGCCCACAATTATTTGTCAGTTTTATTCTGCCCACATTAATTTGTCAGTTTTCTTTTGCCCACAATTATTTGTCAGTTTTATTCTGCCCACATTCGTCAGTTTTATTTTGTCCACATTCATTTGTCAGTTTCATTTTGCCCAAATTCATTTGTCAGTTTCATTTTGCCCACATTTATTGGTCAGTGTTTTTTTGCCCACTTTCATTTGTCAGTTTAATTTTGCCCACATTCATTTGTCAGGTTTTTTTTGCCCACAATTATTTGTCAGTTTTATTTTGCCCACATTCAATTGCCAGTTTTATTTTGCCCATATGCATTCGCTAGTTTTATTTTGCCCACATTCATTTGCCAGTTTTATTTGTCCACATTCATTTGCCAGTTTTATTTTCCCACATGCCGTTGTCAGTGTTTTTTTGCACACATTCATTTGTCAGTTTATTTTGCCCATAATTACTTTTCAGTTTTATTTTGCCCACATTCATTTGCCAGTTTTATTTTGCCCATATGCATTTGCCAGTTTTATTTTGCCCACATTCGTCAGTTTTATTTTGCCCACAATTATTTGTCAGTTTTATTCTGCCCACATTCGTCAGTTTTATTTTGTCCACATTCATTTGTCAGTTTCATTTTGCCCAAATTCATTTGTCAGTTTCATTTTGCCCACATTTATTGGTCAGTGTTTTTTTGCCCACTTTCATTTGTCAGTTTTATTTTAGCCACACTTATTTGTCAGTTTAATTGTGCCCACATTCATTTGCAGTTTTACTTTGCCCACATGCATTTGCCAGTTTTATTTTCCCCACATTCATTTGCCAGTTTTATTTTCCCCACATTCATTAGTAAGTGTTTTTTTGCCCAAATTCCTCAGTTTTATTTTGCCCACATTCATTTGTTAGTTTTATTTTGCTCACATTGATTTGCTAGTTTTATTTTGCCCACATTCATTTGCTAGTTTTATTTTGCCCACATTCATTTGCTAGTTTTATTTGTCCACATTCATTTGCCAGTTTTATTTTCCCACATGCCGTTGTCAGGGTTTTTTTGCACACATTCATTTGTCAGTTTATTTTGCCCATAATTATTTTTCAGTTTTATTTTGGCCACATTCATTTGCCAGTTTAATTTTGCCCATATGCATTTGCCAGTTTTATTTTGCCCACATTCGTCATTTTATTTTGCCCACAATTATTTTTCAGTTTTATTCTGCCCACATTCGTCAGTTTTATTTTGTCCACAATTATTTGTCAGTTTTATTCTGCCCACATTCGTCAGTTTTATTTTGTCCACATTCATTTGTCAGTTTCATTTTGCCCAAATTCATTTGTCAGTTTCATTTTGCCCACATTTATTGGTCAGTGTTTTTTTGCCCACTTTCATTTGTCAGTTTTATTTTATCCACACTTATTTGTCAGTTTAATTGTGCCCACATTCATTTGCAGTTTTACTTTGCCCACATGCATTTGCCAGTTTTATTTTCCCCACATTCATTTGCCAGTTTTATTTTCCCCACATTCATTAGTAAGTGTTTTTTTGCCCAAATTCCTCAGTTTTATTTTGCCCACATTCATTTGTTAGTTTTATTTTGCTCACATTGATTTGCTAGTTTTATTTTGCCCACATTCATTTGCTAGTTTTATTTTGCCCTCATTCATTTGCCAGTTTTATTTGTCCACATTCATTTGCCAGTTTTATTTTCCTACATGCCGTTGTCAGGGTTTTTTTGCACACATTAATTTGTCAGTTTATTTTGCCCATAATTATTTTTCAGTTTTATTTTGCCCACATTCATTTGCCAGTTTTATTTTGCCCATATGCATTTGCCAGTTTTATTTTGCCCACATTCGTCATTTTATTTTGCCCACAATTATTTGTCAGTTTTATTCTGCCCACATTCGTCAGTTTTATTTTGTCCACATTCATTTGTCAGTTTCATTTTGCCCAAATTCATTTGTCAGTTTCATTTTGCCTACATTTATTGGTCAGTGTTTTTTTGCCCACTTTCATTTGTCAGTTTTATTTTAGCCACACTTATTTGTCAGTTTAATTGTGCCCACATTCATTTGCAGTTTTACTTTGCCCACATGCATTTGCCAGTTTTATTTTCCCCACATTCATTTGCCAGTTTTATTTTGCCCTCATGCATTTGTCAGGTTTTTTTTGCCCACATTCATCAGTTTTCTTTTGCCCACATGCCTCAGTTTTGTTTTGCCCACATTCATTTGTCAGTTTCATTTTGCCCACATTCATTTGTCAGTTTCATTTTGCCCACATTTATTGGTCAGAGATTTTTTGCCCACAATTATTTGTCAGTTTTATTTTGCCCACATTAATTTGCCAGTTTTATTTTGCCCATATGCATTTGCCAGTTTTATTTTGCCCACATTCATTTGGCAGTTTTATTTGCCCACATTAATTTGCCAGTTTTATTTTGCCCGCATTCATTTGTCAGTTTTATTTTGCCCACATTCAATTGTCAGTTTTATTTTGCCCATATTAATTTGCCAGTTTTATTTTGCCCACATGCAGTGTAATGTTTTTTTTGCCCACATTAATTTGTCAGTTTTATTTTAGCCACAATTATTTGTCATTTTTAGTGTGCCCACATTCATTTGCCAGTTTTATTTTGCCCACATGCATTTGCCAGTTTAATTTTGCCCACAATCGTTTGCCAGTTTTATTTTCCCCTCATTCATTTGCCAGTTTTATTTTCCCACATGCATTTGTCAGGGTTTTTTTGCCCACATTCATTTGTCAGTTTTTTTTGCCCACAATTATTTTTCAGTTTTATTTTGCCCACATTCATTTGCCAGTTTTATTTTGCCCATATGCATTTGCCAGTTTTATTTTGCCCACATTCATTTGCCAGTTTTATTTGCCCACATTCATTTGCCAGTTTTATTTTGCCCACATTCATTTGTCAGTTTTATCTTGCTCACATTCATTTGTCAGTTTTATTTTGCCAACATGAAGTTGTTAGTTTTATTTTGCCCACATGCAGTTGTCAGGGTTTTTTTTTCAAACATTCATTTGTCAGTTTTATTTTAGCCACACTTATTTGTCAGTTTAATTGTGCCCACATTCATTTGCAGTTTTACTTTGCCCACATGCATTTGCCAGTTTTATTTTGCCCACAATAATTTTCCAGTTTTATTTTCCCCACATTTTTTTGCCAGTTTTATTTTCCCCACATTCAGTAGTAAGTGTTTTTTTGCCCACATTCCTCAGTTTTATTTTGCCCACATTCATTTGTCAGTTTTACTTTGCTCACATTGATTTGCTAGTTTTATTTTGCCCACATTCGTTTGCCAGTTTTATTTTGCCCACATTGATTTGCTAGTTTTATTTTGCCCACATTCATTTGCCAGTTTTATTTTGCCCACATTCATTTGTCAGTTTTATTTGTCCCACATTCATTTGTCTGTTTTATTTTGCCCACATTCATTTGTCAGTTTTCTTTTGCCCACAATTATTTGTCAGTTTTATTCTGCCCACATTAATTTGTCAGTTTTCTTTTGCCCACAATTATTTGTCAGTTTTATTCTGCCCACATTCGTCAGTTTTATTTTGTCCACATTCATTTGTCAGTTTCATTTTGCCCAAATTCATTTGTCAGTTTCATTTTGCCCACATTTATTGGTCAGTGTTTTTTTGCCCACTTTCATTTGTCAGTTTAATTTTGCCCACATTCATTTGTCAGGTTTTTTTTGCCCACAATTATTTGTCAGTTTTATTTTGCCCACATTCAATTGCCAGTTTTATTTTGCCCATATGCATTCGCTAGTTTTATTTTGCCCACATTCATTTGCCAGTTTTATTTGTCCACATTCATTTGCCAGTTTTATTTTCCCACATTCATTTGCCAGTTTTATTTGCCCACATTCATTTGCCAGTTTTATTTTGCCCACATTCATTTGTCAGTTTTATCTTGCTCACATTCATTTGTCAGTTTTATTTTGCCAACATGAAGTTGTTAGTTTTATTTTGCCCACATGCAGTTGTCAGGGTTTTTTTTTCAAACATTCATTTGTCAGTTTTATTTTAGCCACACTTATTTGTCAGTTTAATTGTGCCCACATTCATTTGCAGTTTTACTTTGCCCACATGCATTTGCCAGTTTTATTTTGCCCACAATAATTTTCCAGTTTTATTTTCCCCACATTTTTTTGCCAGTTTTATTTTCCCCACATTCAGTAGTAAGTGTTTTTTTGCCCACATTCCTCAGTTTTATTTTGCCCACATTCATTTGTCAGTTTTACTTTGCTCACATTGATTTGCTAGTTTTATTTTGCCCACATTCGTTTGCCAGTTTTATTTTGCCCACATTGATTTGCTAGTTTTATTTTGCCCACATTCATTTGCCAGTTTTATTTTGCCCACATTCATTTGTCAGTTTTATTTGTCCCACATTCATTTGTCTGTTTTATTTTGCCCACATTCATTTGTCAGTTTTCTTTTGCCCACAATTATTTGTCAGTTTTATTCTGCCCACATTAATTTGTCAGTTTTCTTTTGCCCACAATTATTTGTCAGTTTTATTCTGCCCACATTCGTCAGTTTTATTTTGTCCACATTCATTTGTCAGTTTCATTTTGCCCAAATTCATTTGTCAGTTTCATTTTGCCCACATTTATTGGTCAGTGTTTTTTTGCCCACTTTCATTTGTCAGTTTAATTTTGCCCACATTCATTTGTCAGGTTTTTTTTGCCCACAATTATTTGTCAGTTTTATTTTGCCCACATTCAATTGCCAGTTTTATTTTGCCCATATGCATTCGCTAGTTTTATTTTGCCCACATTCATTTGCCAGTTTTATTTGTCCACATTCATTTGCCAGTTTTATTTTCCCACATGCCGTTGTCAGTGTTTTTTTGCACACATTCATTTGTCAGTTTATTTTGCCCATAATTACTTTTCAGTTTTATTTTGCCCACATTCATTTGCCAGTTTTATTTTGCCCATATGCATTTGCCAGTTTTATTTTGCCCACATTCGTCAGTTTTATTTTGCCCACAATTATTTGTCAGTTTTATTCTGCCCACATTCGTCAGTTTTATTTTGTCCACATTCATTTGTCAGTTTCATTTTGCCCAAATTCATTTGTCAGTTTCATTTTGCCCACATTTATTGGTCAGTGTTTTTTTGCCCACTTTCATTTGTCAGTTTTATTTTAGCCACACTTATTTGTCAGTTTAATTGTGCCCACATTCATTTGCAGTTTTACTTTGCCCACATGCATTTGCCAGTTTTATTTTCCCCACATTCATTTGCCAGTTTTATTTTCCCCACATTCATTAGTAAGTGTTTTTTTGCCCAAATTCCTCAGTTTTATTTTGCCCACATTCATTTGTTAGTTTTATTTTGCTCACATTGATTTGCTAGTTTTATTTTGCCCACATTCATTTGCTAGTTTTATTTTGCCCACATTCATTTGCTAGTTTTATTTGTCCACATTCATTTGCCAGTTTTATTTTCCCACATGCCGTTGTCAGGGTTTTTTTGCACACATTCATTTGTCAGTTTATTTTGCCCATAATTATTTTTCAGTTTTATTTTGGCCACATTCATTTGCCAGTTTAATTTTGCCCATATGCATTTGCCAGTTTTATTTTGCCCACATTCGTCATTTTATTTTGCCCACAATTATTTTTCAGTTTTATTCTGCCCACATTCGTCAGTTTTATTTTGTCCACAATTATTTGTCAGTTTTATTCTGCCCACATTCGTCAGTTTTATTTTGTCCACATTCATTTGTCAGTTTCATTTTGCCCAAATTCATTTGTCAGTTTCATTTTGCCCACATTTATTGGTCAGTGTTTTTTTGCCCACTTTCATTTGTCAGTTTTATTTTATCCACACTTATTTGTCAGTTTAATTGTGCCCACATTCATTTGCAGTTTTACTTTGCCCACATGCATTTGCCAGTTTTATTTTCCCCACATTCATTTGCCAGTTTTATTTTCCCCACATTCATTAGTAAGTGTTTTTTTGCCCAAATTCCTCAGTTTTATTTTGCCCACATTAATTTGTTAGTTTTATTTTGCTCACATTGATTTGCTAGTTTTATTTTGCCCACATTCATTTGCTAGTTTTATTTTGCCCTCATTCATTTGCCAGTTTTATTTGTCCACATTCATTTGCCAGTTTTATTTTCCCACATGCCGTTGTCAGGGTTTTTTTGCACACATTCATTTGTCAGTTTATTTTGCCCATAATTATTTTTCAGTTTTATTTTGCCCACATTCATTTGCCAGTTTTATTTTGCCTATATGCATTTGCCAGTTTTATTTTGCCCACATTCGTCATTTTATTTTGCCCACAATTATTTGTCAGTTTTATTCTGCCCACATTCGTCAGTTTTATTTTGTCCACATTCATTTGTCAGTTTCATTTTGCCCAAATTCATTTGTCAGTTTCATTTTGCCTACATTTATTGGTCAGTGTTTTTTTGCCCACTTTCATTTGTCAGTTTTATTTTAGCCACACTTATTTGTCAGTTTAATTGTGCCCACATTCATTTGCAGTTTTACTTTGCCCACATGCATTTGCCAGTTTTATTTTCCCCACATTCATTTGCCAGTTTTATTTTCCCCACATTCATTAGTAAGTGTTTTTTTTGCCCACATTCCTCAGTTTTATTTTGCCTACATTCATTTGTTAGTTTTATTTTGCTCACATTGATTTGCTAGTTTTATTTTGCCATCATTCATTTGCCAGTTTTATTTTGCTCACATTGATTTGCTAGTTTTATTTTGCCCACATTCATTTGCCAGTTTTATTTTGCCCACATTGATTTGCTAGTTTTATTTTGCCCACATTCATTTGCCAGTTTTATTTTGCCCACATTCATTTGTCAGTTTTATTTTACCCACAATTATTTGTCAGTTTTATTTTTCCCACATTCATTTGTCAGTTTTATTTTTCCCACATTCATTTGTCTGTTTTATTTTGCCCACATTCATTTGTCAGTTTTCTTTTGCCCACAATTATTTGTCAGTTTTATTCTGCCCACATTCGTCCGTTTTATTTTGTCCACAATTATTTGTCAGTTTTATTCTGCCCACATTCGTCAGTTTTATTTTGCCCACATTCATTTGTCAGTTTCATTTTGCCCACATTCATTTGTCAGTTTCATTTTGCCCACATTTATTGGTCCGTGTTTTTTTGCCCACTTTCATTTGTCAGTTTTATTTTGCCCACATGCATTTGTCAGGTTTTTTTTGCCCACAATTATTTGTCAGTTTTACTTTGCCCACATTCAATTGCCAGTTTTATTTTGCCCATATGCATTCGCTAGTATTATTTTGCCCACATTCATTTGCCAGTTTTATTTGTCCACATTCATTTGCCAGTTTTATTTTCCCACATTCATTTGTCAGTTTATTTTGCCCACAATTATTTTTCAGTTTTATTTTGAACATATTCATTTGCCAGTTTTATTTTGCCCATATTCATTTGTTAGTTTTATTTTGCCCACATGCAGTTGTCAGGGTTTTTTTTTCAAACATTCATTTGTCAGTTTTATTTTAGCCACACTTATTTGTCAGTTTAATTGTGCCCACATTCATTTGCAGTTTTACTTTGCCCACATGCATTTGCCAGTTTTATTTTGCCCACAATAATTTTCCAGTTTTATTTTCCCCACATTTTTTTGCCAGTTTTATTTTCCCCACATTCAGTAGTAAGTGTTTTTTTGCCCACATTCCTCAGTTTTATTTTGCCCACATTCATTTGTCAGTTTTACTTTGCTCACATTGATTTGCTAGTTTTATTTTGCCCACATTCGTTTGCCAGTTTTATTTTGCCCACATTGATTTGCTAGTTTTATTTTGCCCACATTCATTTGCCAGTTTTATTTTGCCCACATTCATTTGTCAGTTTTATTTGTCCCACATTCATTTGTCTGTTTTATTTTGCCCACATTCATTTGTCAGTTTTCTTTTGCCCACAATTATTTGTCAGTTTTATTCTGCCCACATTAATTTGTCAGTTTTCTTTTGCCCACAATTATTTGTCAGTTTTATTCTGCCCACATTCGTCAGTTTTATTTTGTCCACATTCATTTGTCAGTTTCATTTTGCCCAAATTCATTTGTCAGTTTCATTTTGCCCACATTTATTGGTCAGTGTTTTTTTGCCCACTTTCATTTGTCAGTTTAATTTTGCCCACATTCATTTGTCAGGTTTTTTTTGCCCACAATTATTTGTCAGTTTTATTTTGCCCACATTCAATTGCCAGTTTTATTTTGCCCATATGCATTCGCTAGTTTTATTTTGCCCACATTCATTTGCCAGTTTTATTTGTCCACATTCATTTGCCAGTTTTATTTTCCCACATGCCGTTGTCAGTGTTTTTTTGCACACATTCATTTGTCAGTTTATTTTGCCCATAATTACTTTTCAGTTTTATTTTGCCCACATTCATTTGCCAGTTTTATTTTGCCCATATGCATTTGCCAGTTTTATTTTGCCCACATTCGTCAGTTTTATTTTGCCCACAATTATTTGTCAGTTTTATTCTGCCCACATTCGTCAGTTTTATTTTGTCCACATTCATTTGTCAGTTTCATTTTGCCCAAATTCATTTGTCAGTTTCATTTTGCCCACATTTATTGGTCAGTGTTTTTTTGCCCACTTTCATTTGTCAGTTTTATTTTAGCCACACTTATTTGTCAGTTTAATTGTGCCCACATTCATTTGCAGTTTTACTTTGCCCACATGCATTTGCCAGTTTTATTTTCCCCACATTCATTTGCCAGTTTTATTTTCCCCACATTCATTAGTAAGTGTTTTTTTGCCCAAATTCCTCAGTTTTATTTTGCCCACATTCATTTGTTAGTTTTATTTTGCTCACATTGATTTGCTAGTTTTATTTTGCCCACATTCATTTGCTAGTTTTATTTTGCCCACATTCATTTGCTAGTTTTATTTGTCCACATTCATTTGCCAGTTTTATTTTCCCACATGCCGTTGTCAGGGTTTTTTTGCACACATTCATTTGTCAGTTTATTTTGCCCATAATTATTTTTCAGTTTTATTTTGGCCACATTCATTTGCCAGTTTAATTTTGCCCATATGCATTTGCCAGTTTTATTTTGCCCACATTCGTCATTTTATTTTGCCCACAATTATTTTTCAGTTTTATTCTGCCCACATTCGTCAGTTTTATTTTGTCCACAATTATTTGTCAGTTTTATTCTGCCCACATTCGTCAGTTTTATTTTGTCCACATTCATTTGTCAGTTTCATTTTGCCCAAATTCATTTGTCAGTTTCATTTTGCCCACATTTATTGGTCAGTGTTTTTTTGCCCACTTTCATTTGTCAGTTTTATTTTATCCACACTTATTTGTCAGTTTAATTGTGCCCACATTCATTTGCAGTTTTACTTTGCCCACATGCATTTGCTAGTTTTATTTTCCCCACATTCATTTGCCAGTTTTATTTTCCCCACATTCATTAGTAAGTGTTTTTTTGCCCAAATTCCTCAGTTTTATTTTGCCCACATTAATTTGTTAGTTTTATTTTGCTCACATTGATTTGCTAGTTTTATTTTGCCCACATTCATTTGCTAGTTTTATTTTGCCCTCATTCATTTGCCAGTTTTATTTGTCCACATTCATTTGCCAGTTTTATTTTCCCACATGCCGTTGTCAGTGTTTTTTTGCACACATTCATTTGTCAGTTTATTTTGCCCATAATTATTTTTCAGTTTTATTTTGCCCACATTCATTTGCCAGTTTGATTTTGCCTATATGCATTTGCCAGTTTTATTTTGCCCACATTCGTCATTTTATTTTGCCCACAATTATTTGTCAGTTTTATTCTGCCCACATTCGTCAGTTTTATTTTGTCCACATTCATTTGTCAGTTTCATTTTGCCCAAATTCATTTGTCAGTTTCATTTTGCCTACATTTATTGGTCAGTGTTTTTTTGCCCACTTTCATTTGTCAGTTTTATTTTAGCCACACTTATTTGTCAGTTTAATTGTGCCCACATTCATTTGCAGTTTTACTTTGCCCACATGCATTTGCCAGTTTTATTTTCCCCACATTCATTTGCCAGTTTTATTTTCCCCACATTCATTAGTAAGTGTTTTTTTTGCCCACATTCCTCAGTTTTATTTTGCCTACATTCATTTGTTAGTTTTATTTTGCTCACATTGATTTGCTAGTTTTATTTTGCCATCATTCATTTGCCAGTTTTATTTTGCTCACATTGATTTGCTAGTTTTATTTTGCCCACATTCATTTGCCAGTTTTATTTTGCCCACATTGATTTGCTAGTTTTATTTTGCCCACATTCATTTGCCAGTTTTATTTTGCCCACATTCATTTGTCAGTTTTATTTTACCCACAATTATTTGTCAGTTTTATTTTTCCCACATTCATTTGTCAGTTTTATTTTTCCCACATTCATTTGTCTGTTTTATTTTGCCCACATTCATTTGTCAGTTTTCTTTTGCCCACAATTATTTGTCAGTTTTATTCTGCCCACATTCGTCCGTTTTATTTTGTCCACAATTATTTGTCAGTTTTATTCTGCCCACATTCGTCAGTTTTATTTTGCCCACATTCATTTGTCAGTTTCATTTTGCCCACATTCATTTGTCAGTTTCATTTTGCCCACATTTATTGGTCCGTGTTTTTTTGCCCACTTTCATTTGTCAGTTTTATTTTGCCCACATGCATTTGTCAGGTTTTTTTTGCCCACAATTATTTGTCAGTTTTACTTTGCCCACATTCAATTGCCAGTTTTATTTTGCCCATATGCATTCGCTAGTATTATTTTGCCCACATTCATTTGCCAGTTTTATTTGTCCACATTCATTTGCCAGTTTTATTTTCCCACATTCATTTGTCAGTTTATTTTGCCCACAATTATTTTTCAGTTTTATTTTGAACATATTCATTTGCCAGTTTTATTTTGCCCATATTCATTTGTTAGTTTTATTTTGCCCACATGCAGTTGTCAGGGTTTTTTTGCCCACATTCCTTTGTCAGTTTTATTTCAGCCACACTTATTTGTCAGTTTAATTGTGCCCACATTGATTTGCAGTTTTACTTTGCCCACATGCATTTGCCAGTTTTATTTTGCCCACAATAATTTGCCAGTTTTATTTTCCCCACATTCATTTGCCAGTTTTATTTTCCCCACATTCATTAGTAAGTGTTTTTTTGTCCACATTCCTCAGTTTTATTTTGCCCACATTCATTTGTCAGTTTTATTTTGCTCACATTGATTTGCTAGTTTTATTTTGCCCACATTCATTTGCCAGTTTTATTTTGCCCACATTGATTTGCTAGTTTTATTTTGCCCACATTCATTTGCCAGTTTTATTTTGCCCACATTCGTCAGTTTTATTTTGCATACATTTATTGGTCGGTGTTTTTTTGCCCACTTTCATTTGTCAGTTTTATTTTGCCCACATGCATTTGTCAGGTTTTTTTTGCCCACATTCATTTGTCAATTTTATTGTGCCCACATGCAGTTGTCAGTTTTATTTTGCCCACATTCATTTTTCAGTTTTATTTTGCCCACATGCATTTGTCAGGTTTTTTTTGCCCACATTCATCAGTTTTCTTTTGCCCACATGCCTCAGTTTTGTTTTGCCCACATTCATTTGTCAGTTTCATTTTGCCCACATTCATTTGTCAGTTTCATTTTGCCCACATTTATTGGTCAGAGATTTTTTGCCCACAATTATTTGTCAGTTTTATTTTGCCCACATTAATTTGCCAGTTTTATTTTGCCCATATGCATTTGCCAGTTTTATTTTGCCCACATTCATTTGGCAGTTTTATTTGCCCACATTAATTTGCCAGTTTTATTTTGCCCGCATTCATTTGTCAGTTTTATTTTGCCCACATTCAATTGTCAGTTTTATTTTGCCCATATTAATTTGCCAGTTTTATTTTGCCCACATGCAGTGTAATGTTTTTTTTGCCCACATTCATTTGCCAGTTTTATTTTGCCCACATGCATTTGCCAGTTTAATTTTGCCCACAATCGTTTGCCAGTTTTATTTTCCCCTCATTCATTTGCCAGTTTTATTTTCCCACATGCATTTGTCAGGGTTTTTTTGCCCACATTCATTTGTCAGTTTTTTTTGCCCACAATTATTTTTCAGTTTTATTTTGCCCACATTCATTTGCCAGTTTTATTTTGCCCATATGCATTTGCCAGTTTTATTTTGCCCACATTCATTTGCCAGTTTTATTTGCCCACATTCATTTGCCAGTTTTATTTTGCCCACATTCATTTGTCAGTTTTATCTTGCTCACATTCATTTGTCAGTTTTATTTTGCCAACATGAAGTTGTTAGTTTTATTTTGCCCACATGCAGTTGTCAGGGGTTTTTTTTCAAACATTCATTTGTCAGTTTTATTTTAGCCACACTTATTTGTCAGTTTAATTGTGCCCACATTCATTTGCAGTTTTACTTTGCCCACATGCATTTGCCAGTTTTATTTTGCCCACAATAATTTTCCAGTTTTATTTTCCCCACATTTTTTTGCCAGTTTTATTTTCCCCACATTCAGTAGTAAGTGTTTTTTTGCCCACATTCCTCAGTTTTATTTTGCCCACATTCATTTGTCAGTTTTACTTTGCTCACATTGATTTGCTAGTTTTATTTTGCCCACATTCGTTTGCCAGTTTTATTTTGCCCACATTGATTTGCTAGTTTTATTTTGCCCACATTCATTTGCCAGTTTTATTTTGCCCACATTCATTTGTCAGTTTTATTTGTCCCACATTCATTTGTCTGTTTTCTTTTGCCCACAATTATTTGTCAGTTTTATTCTGCCCACATTAATTTGTCAGTTTTCTTTTGCCCACAATTATTTGTCAGTTTTATTCTGCCCACATTCGTCAGTTTTATTTTGTCCACATTCATTTGTCAGTTTCATTTTGCCCAAATTCATTTGTCAGTTTCATTTTGCCCACATTTATTGGTCAGTGTTTTTTTGCCCACTTTCATTTGTCAGTTTAATTTTGCCCACATTCATTTGTCAGGTTTTTTTTGCCCACAATTATTTGTCAGTTTTATTTTGCCCACATTCAATTGCCAGTTTTATTTTGCCCATATGCATTCGCTAGTTTTATTTTGCCCACATTCATTTGCCAGTTTTATTTGTCCACATTCATTTGCCAGTTTTATTTTCCCACATGCCGTTGTCAGTGTTTTTTTGCACACATTCATTTGTCAGTTTATTTTGCCCATAATTACTTTTCAGTTTTATTTTGCCCACATTCATTTGCCAGTTTTATTTTGCCCATATGCATTTGCCAGTTTTATTTTGCCCACATTCGTCAGTTTTATTTTGCCCACAATTATTTGTCAGTTTTATTCTGCCCACATTCGTCAGTTTTATTTTGTCCACATTCATTTGTCAGTTTCATTTTGCCCAAATTCATTTGTCAGTTTCATTTTGCCCACATTTATTGGTCAGTGTTTTTTTGCCCACTTTCATTTGTCAGTTTTATTTTAGCCACACTTATTTGTCAGTTTAATTGTGCCCACATTCATTTGCAGTTTTACTTTGCCCACATGCATTTGCCAGTTTTATTTTCCCCACATTCATTTGCCAGTTTTATTTTCCCCACATTCATTAGTAAGTGTTTTTTTGCCCAAATTCCTCAGTTTTATTTTGCCCACATTCATTTGTTAGTTTTATTTTGCTCACATTGATTTGCTAGTTTTATTTTGCCCACATTCATTTGCTAGTTTTATTTTGCCCACATTCATTTGCTAGTTTTATTTGTCCACATTCATTTGCCAGTTTTATTTTCCCACATGCCGTTGTCAGGGTTTTTTTGCACACATTCATTTGTCAGTTTATTTTGCCCATAATTATTTTTCAGTTTTATTTTGGCCACATTCATTTGCCAGTTTAATTTTGCCCATATGCATTTGCCAGTTTTATTTTGCCCACATTCGTCATTTTATTTTGCCCACAATTATTTTTCAGTTTTATTCTGCCCACATTCGTCAGTTTTATTTTGTCCACAATTATTTGTCAGTTTTATTCTGCCCACATTCGTCAGTTTTATTTTGTCCACATTCATTTGTCAGTTTCATTTTGCCCAAATTCATTTGTCAGTTTCATTTTGCCCACATTTATTGGTCAGTGTTTTTTTGCCCACTTTCATTTGTCAGTTTTATTTTATCCACACTTATTTGTCAGTTTAATTGTGCCCACATTCATTTGCAGTTTTACTTTGCCCACATGCATTTGCCAGTTTTATTTTCCCCACATTCATTTGCCAGTTTTATTTTCCCCACATTCATTAGTAAGTGTTTTTTTGCCCAAATTCCTCAGTTTTATTTTGCCCACATTCATTTGTTAGTTTTATTTTGCTCACATTGATTTGCTAGTTTTATTTTGCCCACATTCATTTGCTAGTTTTATTTTGCCCTCATTCATTTGCCAGTTTTATTTGTCCACATTCATTTGCCAGTTTTATTTTCCCACATGCCGTTGTCAGGGTTTTTTTGCACACATTCATTTGTCAGTTTATTTTGCCCATAATTATTTTTCAGTTTTATTTTGCCCACATTCATTTGCCAGTTTTATTTTGCCCATATGCATTTGCCAGTTTTATTTTGCCCACAATTATTTGTCAGTTTTATTTTATCCACACTTATTTGTCAGTTTAATTGTGCCCACATTCATTTGCAGTTTTACTTTGCCCACATGCATTTGCCAGTTTTCTTTTCCCCACATTCATTTGCCAGTTTTATTTTCCCCACATTCATTAGTAAGTGTTTTTTTTGCCCACATTCCTCAGTTTTATTTTGCCTACATTCATTTGTTAGTTTTATTTTGCTCACATTGATTTGCTAGTTTTATTTTGCCATCATTCATTTGCCAGTTTTATTTTGCTCACATTGATTTGCTAGTTTTATTTTGCCCACATTCATTTGCCAGTTTTATTTTGCCCACATTGCTTTGCTAGTTTTACTTTGCCCACATGCATTTGCCAGTTTTATTTTCCCCACATTCATTTGCCAGTTTTATTTTCCCCACATTCATTAGTAAGTGTTTTTTTTGCCCACATTCCTCAGTTTTATTTTGCCTACATTCATTTGTTAGTTTTATTTTGCTCACATTGATTTGCTAGTTTTATTTTGCCATCATTCATTTGCCAGTTTTATTTTGCTCACATTGATTTGCTAGTTTTATTTTGCCCACATTCATTTGCCAGTTTTATTTTGCCCACATTGATTTGCTAGTTTTATTTTGCCCACATTCATTTGCCAGTTTTATTTTGCCCACATTCATTTGTCAGTTTTATTTTACCCACAATTATTTGTCAGTTTTATTTTTCCCACATTCATTTGTCAGTTTTATTTTTCCCACATTCATTTGTCTGTTTTATTTTGCCCACATTCATTTGTCAGTTTTCTTTTGCCCACAATTATTTGTCAGTTTTATTCTGCCCACATTCGTCCGTTTTATTTTGTCCACAATTATTTGTCAGTTTTATTCTGCCCACATTCGTCAGTTTTATTTTGCCCACATTCATTTGTCAGTTTCATTTTGCCCACATTCATTTGTCAGTTTCATTTTGCCCACATTTATTGGTCCGTGTTTTTTTGCCCACTTTCATTTGTCAGTTTTATTTTGCCCACATGCATTTGTCAGGTTTTTTTTGCCCACAATTATTTGTCAGTTTTACTTTGCCCACATTCAATTGCCAGTTTTATTTTGCCCATATGCATTCGCTAGTATTATTTTGCCCACATTCATTTGCCAGTTTTATTTGTCCACATTCATTTGCCAGTTTTATTTTCCCACATTCATTTGTCAGTTTATTTTGCCCACAATTATTTTTCAGTTTTATTTTGCCCATATTCATTTGCCAGTTTTATTTTGCCCTTATGCATTTGCCAGTTTTATTTTGCCCACATTCATTTGCCAGTTTTATTTGCCCACATTCATTTGCCAGTTTTATTTTGCACACATTCATTTGTCAGTTTTATCTTGCCCACATTCATTTGTCAGTTTTATTTACCCATATTCATTTGTTAGTTTTATTTTGCCCACATGCAGTTGTCAGGGTTTTTTTGCCCACATTCATTTGTCAGTTTTATTTTAGCCACACTTATTTGTCAGTTTAATTGTGCCCACATTCATTTGCAGTTTTACTTTGCCCACATGCATTTTCCAGTTTTATTTACCCATATTCATTTGTTAGTATTATTTTGCCCACATGCAGTTGTCAGTGTTTTTTTGGCCACATTCGTCAGTTTTATTTTAGCCACACTTATTTGTCAGTTTAATTGTGCCCACATTCATTTGCAGTTTTACTTTGCCCACATGCATTTGCCAGTTTTATTTCCCCCACAATAATTTGCCAGTTTTATTTTCCCCACATTCATTTGCCAGTTTTATTTTCCCCACATTCATTTGCCAGTTTTATTTTCCCCACATTCATTAGTAAGTGTTTTTTTGCCCACATTCCTCAGTTTTATTTTGCCCACATTCATTTGTTAGTTTTATTTTGCTCACATTGATTTGTTAGTTTTATTTTGCCCACATTCATTTGCCAGTTTTATTTTGCCCACATTGATTTGCTAGTTTTATTTTGCCCACATTCATTTGCCAGTTTTATTTTGCCCACATTTCTTTGCCAGTTTTATTTTACCCACAATTATTTGTCAGTTTTATTTTGCCCACATTCATTTGTCAGTTTTATTTTACCCACAATTATTTGTCAGTTTTATTTTGACCACATTCATTTGTCAGTTTTATTTTTCCCACATTCATTTGTCAGTTTTATTTTGCCCACATTCATTTGTCAGTTTTATTTTGCCCACATTCATTTGTCAGTTTTCTTTTGCCCACAATTATTTGTCAGTTTTATTCTGCCCACATTCATCAGTTTTATTTTGCCCACATTCATTTGTCAGTTTCATTTTGCCCACATTCCTTTGTCAGTTTCATTTTGCCCTCATTTATTGGTCAGTGTTTTTTTGCCCACTTTCATTTGTCAGTTTTATTTTGCCCACATGCATTTGTCAGGTTTTTTTTGCCCACAATTATTTTTCAGTTTTATTTTGCCCACATTGAATTGCCAGTTTTATTTTGCCCATATGCATTCGCTACTTTTATTTTGCCCACATTCATTTGCCAGTTTTATTTGTCCAATTTCATTTGCCAGTTTTATTTTCCCACATGCGTTTGTCAGGGTTTTTTTGCACACATTCATTTGTCAGTTTATTTTGCCCACAATTATTTTTCAGTTTTATTTTGCCCACATTCATTTGCCAGTTTTATTTTGCCCATATGCATTTGCCAGTTTTATTTTGCCCACATTCACTTTCCAGTTTTATTTGCCCACATTCATTTGCCAGTTTTATTTTGCCCACATTCATTTGTCAGTTTTATCTTGCCCACATTCATTTGTCAGTTTTATTTTGCCCATATTCATTTGTTAGTTTTATTTTGCCCACATGCATTTGTCAGTGTTTTTTTGCCCACATTCATTTGTCAGTTTTATTTTAGCCACACCTATTTGTCAGTTTTATTGTGCCCACATTCATTTGCAGTTTTACTTTGCCCACATGCATTTGCCAGTTTTATTTTGCCCACAATAATTTGCCAGTTTTATTTTCCCCACATTCATTAGTAAATGTTTTTTTGCCCACATTCCTCAGTTTTATTTTGCCCACATTCCTCAGTTTTATTTTGCCCACATTCATTGTCAGTTTTATTTTGCCCACATTCATTTGTGAGTTTTATTTTGCTCACATTGATTTGCTAGTTTTATTTTGCCCACATTCATTTGCCAGTTTTATTTTGCCCACATTTCTTTGCCAGTTTTATTTTGCCCACATTCATTTGTCAGGTTTATTTTGCCCACATTCATTTGTCAGTTTTATTTTACCCACAATTATTTGTCAGTTTTATTTTGCCCACATTCATTTGTCAGTTTTATTTTTCCCACATTCATTTGTCAGTTTTATTTTGCCCACATTCATTTGCCAGTTTTATTTTGACCACATGCAGTTATCAGGGTTTTTTTGCCCACATTCATATGTCAGTTTTCTTTTGACCACAATTATTTGTCAGTTTTATTCTGCCCACATTCGTCAGTTTTATTTTGCCCACATTCATTTGTCAGTTTCATTTTCCCCACATTCATTTGTCAGTTTCATTTTGATTACATTTATTGGTCAGTGTTTTTTTGCCCACTTTCAATTGTCAGTTTTATTTTGCCCACATGCATTTGTCAGGTTTTTTTTGCCCACAATTATTTGTCAGTTTTATTTTGCCCACATTCCTTTGCCAGTTTTATTTTGCCCATATGCATTCGCTAGTTTTATTTTGCCCACATTCATTTGCCAGTTTTTTTTGTCCACATTCATTTGCCAGTTTTATTTTGCCCGCATTCATTTGTCAGTTTTATTTTGCCCACATTCAATTGTCAGTTTTATTTTGCCCATATTCATTTGCTAGTTTTATTTTGCCCACATGCAGTGCCATGGTTTTTTTGCCCACATTCATTTGTCAGTTTTATTTTAGCCACAATTATTTGTCATTTTTAGTGTGCCCACATTCATTTGCCAGTTTTATTTTGCAAACATGCATTTGCCAGTTTTATTTTGCCCACAATCATTTGCCAGTTTTATTTTCCCCACATTCATTTGCAAGTTTTATTTTCCCACATTCATCTGTCAGTTTATTTTGCCCACAATTATTTTTCAGTTTTATTTTGCCCACATTCATTTGCCAGTTTTATTTTGCCCATATGCATTTGCCAGTTTTATTTTGCCCACATTCATTTGCCAGTTTTATTTGCCCACATTCATTTGTCAGTTTTATCTTGCCCACATTCATTTGTCAGTTTTATTTTGCCCATATTCATTTGTTAGTTTTATTTTGCCCACATGCAGTTGTCAGGGTTTTTTTGCCCACATTCATTTGTCAGTTTTATTTTAGCCACACTTTTTTGTCAGTTTAATTGTGCCCACATTCATTTGCAGTTTTACTTTGCCCACATGCATTTGCCAGTTTTATTTCGCCCACAATAATTTGCCAGTTTCATTTTCCCCACATTCATTTGCCAGTTTTATTTTCCCCACATTCATTAGTAAGTGTTTTTTTGCCCACATTCCTCAGTTTTATTTTGCCCACATTCATTTGTCAGTTTCATTTTGCCCACATTCATTTGTCAGTTTCATTTTGCCCACATTTATTGGTCAGTGTTTTTTTGCCCACTTTCATTTGTCAGTTTTATTTTCCCCACTTGCATTTGTCAGGTTTTTTTTGACCCACATTTCTTTGCCAGTTTTATTTTGCCCACAATTATTTTTCAGTTTTATTTTGCCCTCATTCATTTGCCAGTTTTATTTTGCCCATATGCATTTGCCAGTTTTATTTTGCCCACATTCACTTTCCAGTTTTATTTGCCCACATTCATTTGCCAGTTTTATTTTGCCCACATTCATTTGTCAGTTTTATCTTGCCCACATTCATTTGTCAGTTTTATTTTGCCCATATTCATTTGTTAGTGTTTTTTTGCCCACATTCATTTGTCAGTTTTATTTTAGCCACACTTATTTGTCAGTTTTATTGTGCCCACATTCATTTGCAGTTTTACTTTGCCCACATGCATTTGCCAGTTTTATTTTGCCCACAATAATTTGCCAGTTTTATTTTCCCCACATTCATTAGTAAATGTTTTTTTGCCCACATTCCTCAGTTTTATTTTGCCCACATTCCTCAGTTTTATTTTGCCCACATTCATTGTCAGTTTTATTTTGCCCACATTCATTTGTGAGTTTTATTTTGCTCACATTGATTTGCTAGTTTTATTTTGCCCACATTCATTTGCCAGTTTTATTTTGCCCACATTCATTTGTCAGTTTTATTTTGCCCACATTCATTTGTCAGTTTTATTTTACCCACAATTATTTGTCAGTTTTATTTTGCCCACATTCATTTGTCAGTTTTATTTTTCCCACATTCGTCAGTTTTATTTTGCCCACATTCATTTGCCAGTTTTATTTTGACCACATGCAGTTATCAGGGTTTTTTTGCCCACATTCATATGTCAGTTTTCTTTTGCCCACAATTATTTGTCAGTTTTATTCTGCCCTTATTCGTCAGTTTTATTTTGCCCACATTCATTTGTCAGTTTCATTTTGCCCACATTCATTTGTCAGTTTCATTTTGCCTACATTTATTGGTCAGTGTTTTTTTGCCCACTTTCATTTGTCAGTTTTATTTTGCCCACATGCATTTGTCAGGCTTTTTTTGCCCACAATTATTTGTCAGTTTTATTTTGCCCACATTCCTTTGCCAGTTTTATTTTGCCCATATGCATTCGCTAGTTTTATTTTGCGCACATTCATTTGCCAGTTTTATTTGTCCACATTCATTTGCCAGTTTTATTTTGCCCGCATTCATTTGTCAGTTTTATTTTGCCCACATTCAATGGTCAGTTTTATTTTGCCCATATTCATTTGCTAGTTTTATTTTGCCCACATGCAGTGCCATGGTTTTTTTGCCCACATTCATTTGTCAGTTTTATTTTAGCCACAATTATTTGTCATTTTTAGTGTGCCCACATTCATTTGCCAGTTTTATTTTGCAAACATGCATTTGCCAGTTTTATTTTGCCCACAATTATTTTTCAGTTTTATTTTGCCCACATTCATTTGCCAGTTTTATTTTGCCCATATGCATTTGCCAGTTTTATTTTGCCCACATTCATTTGCCAGTTTTATTTGCCCACATTCATTTGTCAGTTTTATCTTGCCCACATTCATTTGTCAGTTTTATTTTGCCCATATTCATTTGTTAGTTATATTTTGCCCACATGCAGTTGTCAGGGTTTTTTTTTCCCACATTCATTTGTCAGTTTTATTTTAGCCACACTTATTTGTCAGTTTAATTGTGCCCACATTCATTTGCAGTTTTACTTTGCCCACATGCATTTGCCAGTTTTATTTCGCCCACAATAATTTGCCAGTTTCATTTTCCCCACATTCATTTGCCAGTTTTATTTTCCCCACATTCATTAGTAAGTGTTTTTTTGCCCACATTCCTCAGATTTATTTTGCCCACATTCATTTGTCAGTTTCATTTTGCCCACATTCATTTGTCAGTTTCATTTTGCCCACATTTATTGGTCAGTGTTTTTTTGCCCACTTTCATTTGTCAGTTTTATTTTCCCCACATGCATTTGTCAGGTTTTTTTTGCCCACATTTCTTTGCCAGTTTTATTTTGCCCACAATTATTTTTCAGTTTTATTTTGCCCACATTCATTTGCCAGTTTTATTTTGCCCATATGCATTTGCCAGTTTTATTTTGCCCACATTCACTTTCCAGTTTTATTTGCCCAAATTAATTTGCCAGTTTTATTTTGCCCACATTCATTTGTCAGTTTTATCTTGCCCACATTCATTTGTCAGTTTTATTTTGCCCATATTCATTTGTTAGTTTTATTTTGCCCACATGCAGTTGTCAGTGTTTTTTTGCCACATTCATTTGTCAGTTTTATTTTAGCCACACTTATTTGTCAGTTTTATTGTGCCCACATTCATTAGCAGTTTTACTTTGCCCACATGCATTTGCCAGTTTTATTTTGCCCACAATAATTTGCCAGTTTTATTTTCCCCACATTCATTAGTAAATGTTTTTTTGCCCACATTCCTCAGTTTTATTTTGCCCACATTCCTCAGTTTTATTTTGCCCACATTCATTGTCAGTTTTATTTTGCCCACATTCATTTGTGAGTTTTATTTTGCTCACATTGATTTGCTAGTTTTATTTTGCCCACATTCATTTGCCAGTTTTATTTTGCCCACATTTCTTTGCTAGTTTTATTTTGCCCACATTCATTTGTCAGTTTTATTTTGCCCACATTCATTTGTCAGTTTTATTTTGCCCACATTCATTTGTCAGTTTTATTTTAGCCACAATTATTTGTCATTTTTAGTGTGCCCACATTCATTTGCCAGTTTTATTTTGCAAACATGCATTTGCCAGTTTTATTTTGCCCACAATTATTTTTCAGTTTTATTTTGCCCACATTCATTTGCCAGTTTTATTTTGCCCATATGCATTTGCCAGTTTTATTTTGCCCACATTCATTTGCCAGTTTTATTTGCCCACATTCATTTGTCAGTTTTATCTTGCCCACATTCATTTGTCAGTTTTATTTTGCCCATATTCATTTGTTAGTTATATTTTGCCCACATGCAGTTGTCAGGGTTTTTTTTTCCCACATTCATTTGTCAGTTTTATTTTAGCCACACTTATTTGTCAGTTTAATTGTGCCCACATTCATTTGCAGTTTTACTTTGCCCACATGCATTTGCCAGTTTTATTTCGCCCACAATAATTTGCCAGTTTCATTTTCCCCACATTCATTTGCCAGTTTTATTTTCCCCACATTCATTAGTAAGTGTTTTTTTGCCCACATTCCTCAGATTTATTTTGCCCACATTCATTTGTCAGTTTCATTTTGCCCACATTCATTTGTCAGTTTCATTTTGCCCACATTTATTGGTCAGTGTTTTTTTGCCCACTTTCATTTGTCAGTTTTATTTTCCCCACATGCATTTGTCAGGTTTTTTTTGCCCACATTTCTTTGCCAGTTTTATTTTGCCCACAATTATTTTTCAGTTTTATTTTGCCCACATTCATTTGCCAGTTTTATTTTGCCCATATGCATTTGCCAGTTTTATTTTGCCCACATTCACTTTCCAGTTTTATTTGCCCAAATTAATTTGCCAGTTTTATTTTGCCCACATTCATTTGTCAGTTTTATCTTGCCCACATTCATTTGTCAGTTTTATTTTGCCCATATTCATTTGTTAGTTTTATTTTGCCCACATGCAGTTGTCAGTGTTTTTTTGCCACATTCATTTGTCAGTTTTATTTTAGCCACACTTATTTGTCAGTTTTATTGTGCCCACATTCATTAGCAGTTTTACTTTGCCCACATGCATTTGCCAGTTTTATTTTGCCCACAATAATTTGCCAGTTTTATTTTCCCCACATTCATTAGTAAATGTTTTTTTGCCCACATTCCTCAGTTTTATTTTGCCCACATTCCTCAGTTTTATTTTGCCCACATTCATTGTCAGTTTTATTTTGCCCACATTCATTTGTGAGTTTTATTTTGCTCACATTGATTTGCTAGTTTTATTTTGCCCACATTCATTTGCCAGTTTTATTTTGCCCACATTTCTTTGCTAGTTTTATTTTGCCCACATTCATTTGTCAGTTTTATTTTGCCCACATTCATTTGTCAGTTTTATTTTGCCCATATTCATTTGTCAGTTTTATTTTACCCACAATTATTTGTCAGTTTTATTTTGCCCACATTCATTTGTCAGTTTTATTTGTCCCACATTCATTTGTCTGTTTTATTTTGCCCACATTCATTTGTCAGTTTTCTTTTGCCCACAATTATTTGTCAGTTTTATTCTGCCCACATTCGTCAGTTTTATTTTGCCCACAATTATTTGTCAGTTTTATTCTGCCCACATTCGTCAGTTTTATTTTGCCAACATTCATTTGTCAGTTTCATTTTGCCCACATTCATTTGTCAGTTTCATTTTGCCTACATTTATTGGTCAGTGTTTTTTTGCCCACTTTCAATTGTCAGTTTTATTTTGCCCACATGCATTTGTCAGGTTTTTTTTGCCCACAATTATTTGTCAGTTTTATTTTGCCCACATTCCTTTGTCAGTTTTATTTTGCCCATATGCATTCGCTAGTTTTATTTTGCCCACATACATTTGCCAGTTTTATTTGTCCACATTCATTTGCCAGTTTTATTTTGCCCGCATTCATTTGTCAGTTTTATTTTGCCCACATTCAATTGTCAGTTTTATTTTGCCCATATTCATTTGCTAGTTTTATTTTGCCCACATGCAGTGCCATGGTTTTTTTGCCCACATTCATTTGTCAGTTTTATTTTAGCCACAATTATTTGTCATTTTTAGTGTGCCCACATTCATTTGCCAGTTTTATTTTGCAAACATGCATTTGCCAGTTTTATTTTGCCCACAATCATTTGCCAGTTTTATTTCCCCCACATTCATTTGCCAGTTTTATTTTCCTACATTCATCTGTCAGTTTATTTTGCCCACAATTATTTTTCAGTTTTATTTTGCCCACATTCATTTGCCAGTTTTATTTTGCCCATATGCATTTGCCAGTTTTATTTTGCCCATATGCATTTGCCAGTTTTATTTTGCCCACATTCATTTGCCAGTTTTATTTGCCCACATTCATTTGTCAGTTTTATCTTTCCCACATTCATTTGTCAGTTTTATTTTGCCCATATTCATTTGTTAGTTTTATTTTGCCCACATGCAGTTGTCAGGGTTTTTTTTTCCCACATTCATTTGTCAGTTTTATTTTAGCCACACTTATTTGTCAGTTTAATTGTGCCCACATTCATTTGCAGTTTTACTTTGCCCACATGCATTTGCCAGTTTTATTTCGCCCACAATAATTTGCCAGTTTCATTTTCCCCACATTCATTTGCCAGTTTTAGTTTCCCCACATTCATTAGTAAGTGTTTTTTTGCCCACATTCCTCAGTTTTATTTTGCCCACATTCATTTGTCAGTTTCATTTTGCCCACATTCATTTGTCAGTATCATTTTGCCCACATTTATTGGTCAGTGTTTTTTTGCCCACTTTCATTTGTCAGTTTTATTTTCTCCACATGCATTTGTCAGGTTTTTTTTGCACACATTTCTTTGCCAGTTTTATTTTGCCCACATTCATTTGTCAGTTTTATTTTGCCCACATTCATTTGTCAGTTATATTTTACCCACAATTATTTGTCAGTTTTATTTTGCCCACATTCATTTGTCAGTTTTATTTTTCCCACATTCATTTGTCAGTTTTATTTTGCCCACATTCATTTGCCAGTTTTATTTTGACCACATGCAATTATCAGGTTTTTTTTGCCCACATTGAATTGCCAGTTTTATTTTGCCCATATGCATTCGCTAGTTTTATTTTGCCCACATTCATTTGCCAGTTTTATTTGTCCACATTCATTTGCCAGTTTTATTTTCCCACATGCAATTGTCAGGGTTTTTTTGCACACATTCATTTGTCAGTTTATTTTGCCCACAATTATTTTTCAGTTTTATTTTGCCCACATTCATTTTCCAGTATTATTTTGCCCATATGCATTTCCAAGTTTTATTTTGCCCACATTCATTTGCCAGTTTTATTTTGCCCACAATTATTTGTCAGTTTTATTTTGCCCACATTCATTTGTCAGTTTTATTTTGCCCACATTCAATTGTCAGGTTTATTTTTCCCATATTCATTTGCCAGTTTTATTTTGCCCACATGCAGTGTCATGGTTTTTTTGCCCACATTCATTTGTCAGTTTTATTTTGCCCACATTCATTTGTCAGTTTTATTTTGCTCACATTGATTTGCTAGTTTTATTTTGCCCACATTCTTTTGCCAGTTTTATTTTGCCCACATTTCTTTGCCAGTTTTATTTTGCCCACATTTCTTTGCCAGTTTTATTTTGCCCACATTCATTTGTCAGTTTTATTTTGCCCACATTCATTTTTTAGTTTTATTTTACCCACAATTATTTGTCATTTTTATTTTGCCCACATTCATTTGTCAGTTTTATTTTTCCCACATTCATTTGTCAGTTTAATTTTTACCACATGCAGTTATCAGTTTTATTTTAGCCACACTTATTTGTCAGTTTAATTGTGCCCACATTCATTTGCAGTTTTACTTTGCCCACATGCATTTGCCAGTTTTATTTCGCCCACAATAATTTGCCAGTTTCATTTTCCCCACATTCATTTGCCAGTTTTAGTTTCCCCACATTCATTAGTAAGTGTTTTTTTGCCCACATTCCTCAGTTTTATTTTGCCCACATTCATTTGTCAGTTTCATTTTGCCCACATTCATTTGTCAGTTTCATTTTGCCCACATTTATTGGTCAGTGTTTTTTTGCCCACTTTCATTTGTCAGTTTTATTTTCTCCACATGCATTTGTCAGGTTTTTTTTGCACACATTTCTTTGCCAGTTTTATTTTGCCCACATTCATTTGTCAGTTTTATTTTGCCCACATTCATTTGTCAGTTATATTTTACCCACAATTATTTGTCAGTTTTATTTTGCCCACATTCATTTGTCAGTTTTATTTTTCCCACATTCATTTGTCAGTTTTATTTTGCCCACATTCATTTGCCAGTTTTATTTTGACCACATGCAATTATCAGGTTTTTTTTGCCCACATTGAATTGCCAGTTTTATTTTGCCCATATGCATTCGCTAGTTTTATTTTGCCCACATTCATTTGCCAGTTTTATTTGTCCACATTCATTTGCCAGTTTTATTTTCCAACATGCAATTGTCAGGGTTTTTTTGCACACATTCATTTGTCAGTTTATTTTGCCCACAATTATTTTTCAGTTTTATTTTGCCCACATTCATTTTCCAGTATTATTTTGCCCATATGCATTTCCAAGTTTTATTTTGCCCACATTCATTTGCCAGTTTTATTTTGCCCACAATTATTTGTCAGTTTTATTTTGCCCACATTCATTTGTCAGTTTTATTTTGCCCACATTCAATTGTCAGGTTTATTTTTCCCATATTCATTTGCCAGTTTTATTTTGCCCACATGCAGTGTCATGGTTTTTTTGCCCACATTCATTTGTCAGTTTTATTTTGCCCACATTCATTTGTCAGTTTTATTTTGCTCACATTGATTTGCTAGTTTTATTTTGCCCACATTCTTTTGCCAGTTTTATTTTGCCCACATTTCTTTGCCAGTTTTATTTTGCCCACATTTCTTTGCCAGTTTTATTTTGCCCACATTCATTTGTCAGTTTTATTTTGCCCACATTCATTTTTTAGTTTTATTTTACCCACAATTATTTGTCATTTTTATTTTGCCCACATTCATTTGTCAGTTTTATTTTTCCCACATTCATTTGTCAGTTTAATTTTTACCACATGCAGTTATCAGGGTTTTTTTGCCCACATGCATATGCCAGTTTGATTTCCCCCACATTCATTTGCCAGTGTTTTTTTGCCCACATTCATCAGTTTTATTTTGCCCACATTCGTCAGTTTTATTTTGCCCACATTCATTTACCAGTTTTATTTTGCCCACATTCATTTGTCAGTTTTATTTTGCCCATATCCACTTGCTAGTTTTTTTCCCCCACATCCATTTGTCAGCTTTATTTTGCCCACATTCATTTGTAAGTGTTATTTTGCCCACATTCATTTGTCAGTTTTATTTTGCCCACATTCATTTGTCAGTTTTATTTTGCCCACATTCGTCAGTTTTATTTTGCCCACAATCATTTGCCAGTTTTATTTTCCCCACAATCATCTGCCAGTTTTCTTTTCCCCACATTCATTTCCCAGTTTTATTTTCCCCACAATCATTTGCCAGTGTTTTTTTTGCCAATATTCATCAGTTTTATTTTGCCCACATTCATTTGTCAGTTTTATTTTGCCCACATTCATTTGTCAGTTTCATCTTGCCCACATTAATCAGTTTTATTTTGCCCACATTTATTGGTCAGTGTTTTTTTGCCCACATTCATTTGTCAGTTTTATTTTACCCACAATTATTTGTTAGTTTTTTTTTTTGCCCACATTCATTTGTCAGTTTATTTTGCACACAATTATTTGTCAGTTTTATTTTGCCCACAATCATTTGATAGTTTTATTTTGCCCACATGCACTTGCCAGTTTTATTATGCCCACAATCATTTGCCAGTTTTATTTTGCCCATATTCTTTTGCCAGTTATATTTTGCTCACATTCATTTGTCAGTGTTTTTTTGCCCACATTCATCAGTTTTATTTTGCCCACATTAGTCAGTTTTATTTTGCCCACATTAGTCAGTTTTATTTTCCCCACATTCATTGGTCAGTGTTTTTTTTCCCACATTCATTCCTGCACGAAGGATGGAAGTACATTAGCTGGATATTACTAAAAAAAAAAAGTTTAAAAAATTGAAGTTGAGGCTGTGCAGCCGTGCGTACATTCACGTGACGTTGCGCGGTGACGTCACGTGACCCGACGTGATCGCAAGATAGCCCAGTTTCCCGGGACTGCCCTACGATCGCAATATACGTGGGACATTTGCATAGTTTCTGGGACTGTCCCAGCGGATCCGGGGCAGTTGGCAACTATGTAATATATACATGCCCATATAATCTCGATTTGAGGAAAGATGCCTGCAATCTGGATTTCACCAGTCAGTAAAGCACTCAATGGTGACTGGTGGATATCCCTCCTGCTTGCAGCAAAAAACAAACCCCCCCCCATACTCCAAGACATATACATATGTTTTTATTTTGTACTAATGGCAAAAAAAATGGATTTTTAATAAAAATTACACCATTAAAAATATATTGCATGGCAGGAATTGAACACCAGTCTCCCACATGGTAGGGGAGAGTTCCACCATTAGACAACATACTCTCATTATCAATTCTGGCTTCAAAATATATATGTATACATATACCTATCAATCACTGATACAATTGTCACAGACTTTAAATACACAAATATAGTTTTAGTTTTCTATCAATCATATATAATCACATGTATAATACTCAATATTGGCTAGTGGATATCCCTCCTGCTTGCAGCAAAGAACAAAGCTTCCCATAGTCTAAAACACATACATATGTTTTTATTTTATACCAGTTCCTAAAGAAATGTCTTAATAATACAAATACACCATAAAAATATATCACAACTTACTATATTATAATTGGAAATTGAAACTAGCTCTCCCGCATGGTAGGGTAGAAGTCTACCTCTACACCAGAAATACACTTTGACAATTGTGGTTTCAAGATATATATGTATACATTTACCTATTAATCCTTGATACATTTGTGCCAGACTCAGAATTACATATACCTTTTAATACCCAAGTACAATTTAGGTTTTCTATAAATCACATATCAATATTTAAGGTAAAGAGGTGACTGTGAATTGACACATAAAATCACGTACTCACATATTATACATAGCGAAAAGAAAAAGAAAAATGGAGAGGGTGGGAAACAAAGGAGAAGTTAGTAATATATATATAACTTCAAAGAAAGTTGTATAAATCAAATTCTATATTTATAAGTTGCGCAGGTGATAGAGTCTTCAAAGCATGTACCCACTTCATCTCAGACTTCAAGTAATTTTTTTGTGTATTTTTTTCCCACATACATTGTACTTTAGACACAAATTCACAGATTTTGGTATGTGTCACTTCCAAATAACCCCCCAATATGTGTTTAGCAACATCTCCAGAGCACAGAGATAAAACCCGTGCACAGGTTTGTCCGCTTGTTTGAGGGTTAAAAGTCCACTTTAGAGAGGCATGCTCTATGATTTTCCAACTTGGAATGTTGACATGTAGAGCAAGGAAGGGGCTAATAGCTCTAATAATAGACTTTGTAGTACTGTACAAAAAAATTAACCCCTAAAAATGCACAGACTAGAAAGAAAAATTGTGCAGTGATCAGTGGCAAGGAAGGGGTTAATGTACAGGGCAGAGGTGTCGCTAGGGGGGGGGGGGGCTACTGGGGCTGAAGCCCTGGATCTTCCCTCCATAGCCCCGAATGGATACTGACCACGCCCCTAGCTTCTCGGCTCCGCCCCCTCACTGCATGCTGCAATCTGTATGCTGAACAGCACCAGACTCCACTCCCTCATGATCGACTCTGCCCCTCGTGCTTAACACCGCCCCTCAAGCTTTGCACGTGAGTGTTTGGCAGAGTGTGAGTGGCAGAGGTATGAGTGTGCATGTGTATGTATGTAAGTAGCAGAGTGTGAGTGGCAGAGTTAATAGTGTGCATGTGTATGTATGTAAGTAGCAAAGTGTGAGTGGCAGAGTTATTAGTGTGCATGTGTATGTATGTGAGTGGCAGAATGTAAGTGGCAGATTGTAAGTGTTTGTGAGTGTCAGAGTTATTAGTGTGCATGTGTATGTATGTGAGTGGCAGAGTGTAAGTGAGTGTGAGTGGCAGAGTTATTAGTGTGCATGTGTATGTATGTGAGTGGCAGAACGTAAGTGGCAGAGTGTAAGTGAGTGTGAGTGTCAGAGTTATTAGTGTGCATGTGTATGTATGTGAGTGGCAGAGTGTAAGTGGGTGAGAGTGGCAGAGTTATTAGTGTGCATGTGTATGTATGTGAGTGGCAGAGTTATTCGTGTGCATGTGTATGTATGTGAGTGGCAGAATGTAAGTGGCAGAGTGTAAGTGGGTGTGAGTGGCAGAGTGTAAGTAAGTGCATGTGTGTGAGTGTGGCATAGTGTGTTTGGAAGAGAGTGTGTGTGAGTGAGTAAGAGTTATGAGTGTGTATGTGTGAGTGGCAGAATGTAAGTGTGTGTAAGTGGCAGAGTGTGAGTGTATGAGTGAGTGTGGCAGAGTGGCAGTGTTTGGAAGAGTGTAAGTGTGAGTTATGAGTGTGCGTGTATGTGGGTGGCAGAGTGTAAGTGTGTGTGAGTGGCAGAGTATTGAAGAGTATAAGTGTGAGCAGCAGAGATATGAGTGTGTGTGAGTCCCAGTGAGATTACTAGGAGAAAATGTTATTAAATACTATTATTCATATTGAATGTGATAATCAAATGTGAAACAATGCTATCATCTCATATTATTTTTATTTTCACACTTGATTATCACATTCAATATGAATAATAGTGATTCATATATATATATATATATATATATATATATATATATATATCGATCCAAAGTACCAGCACTCTGCCCAATTTAAGTCATAAAGAATGCCAAAACTTGCCTGGGTGCAATCCACATCAATCTACAAAATCCAAAACAGAAAAAGAATGCACTCACAGGGCTTCTAAAGACAGTCATTCAGGTTTTAATGCAGGATGATCGTCAGCATAGTTTTTTCAGCGACGTTTCAGGCTGTTAAGCCTTTTGTCAAGCACTCCAAATGAGAACAAACAAACAAACATATATGCACATCTAATCAAACACTTACCAGCAGCAGCTGGAGAAACACCCTTCCCACACCACGATGTGTCAATCAATTAGCAGGGTGTGGTACGTGGTAAGTAAGTTTGCGTTCCATCTTGCGTGTCACTTATGCCTACCCGTTGCTAAACGACGCTGTGAAGGCGTCTAGTAATCCAGCGCGTGAGCGTGTATATGGACAGAGGCTAAAGCCACATAATGACACCGGGAGGTAGTGCAAAGGCATGACTATGTGTCTGGGAGGCATACTGTTAAGCCAAGTGCACTAGCTGAGCACCCGGTCAGTGACTGGGGATTCACTGCACCGGAGCTGTGTCTAGATCCAGACACAGCTGTACCTACCGTGTCAGAGACTAGAAGGGGTTGGCTAATGTGCGCGATTCCCCCAATGGGAGAGACTAATACAAAGCAGACTTGGAAGGCTGTTGATAAAATACTTACTATCTCTAATTGGGATGTAGTGGGCATGTTGAAACTACATAACCGGGTACCCTGTAACATGTTAGCATATATAAGTGGTAACATAATATAAAGAAAAAAAGAAAAAAAGAGAAAGAGAGTGATAATATCCAATAGTGTGTAAACTGTGGGAGAATAGAGAAAAGAGCAATGCACGTTCAAAGAGAAAAGAAGGAAAAACGAAAAAGGGAGAAAAAAACAAAAGAAACCTTAAAAAGAACGAAAAACAGAATGAACCAAACAAGGTGAAATATAGATATGTAGATCAAATATACATGATAGCGAAAAACAGAGACAACAACCTAAATAAAAAAATAAAATAATAGCAGAAATAAGCAAAAATAAGCAAAAAGTCCAGAACATTGATTATGAGAGCAATCTGATGATGAGAGAAATCCCAAACCAAGGGACCAAAAATGAAAAAAATTGAAAACGGGTGAAAACACCTTTTTAAAGTCCAACAGTGTGTCCAGGGGCCACTGGGTGTGGAGCATCTGGGGTGCATCCCCACCATAGTTGTTTGTGACGACTCTCAAAGGATAGTCCAGTTCGCATCTACTAAGCTCTTGACGGGAGGAATGGATGGAAAAGTAGTTGTTCATTTAAGCCTCTTGGGGCTACTGTGTCCAGTGTGAAAATCCATTTACACTCACGTTGGAGAAGAAGTTTTGCTCTATCACCCCCCCTCGGGAGTGGAGGTATATGATCGATGACAATGAATCGGAGTTGTGATAAAGAGTGTCGTTTTTCAAAAAAATGTTTGGCCACTGGCTTGTCTGTCACCTTGTCTCGATAGGCTGTTCGTATTGATGAACGATGGCCTCTGATCCGATCCCTGACAGTCATAATTGTTTTGCCAACGTATGATAGACCACATGGGCACGTTATCAGGTATATTACGAATTCAGTTGTACAGGTAATACGATGGTTGATTTTATATTGGTGTCCTGTGTGAGGATGTGAGAAATGTGTACCGGATACCATATGGGAACAAGTCACACATCCAAGGCAGCGGTAACAGCCTGTACGTTGGTATTGAGTATTAAGTGAATAGCAATGTGTTGGATCTGACTTGACTAATCTATCTCGTAGATTCGTCCCACGTTTGTAACAAAGCATCGGTGGTGTATCCACTATTCTGGGCAGCGTATTGTCGCCCGTTAAGATATTCCAGTTGTGTGTGATCACTTCTTTTACAGACGGAGAGGAAACATGGAACTTCGTCGGGAAGACTATCCGGGATTGTTTTGCTTCATGTTGATGTATAGGTACATATTTGAGTGCTTTGGCAAGAGCTCGTTGTACGTCAGGACGTGGGTAACCTCTCTCATGAAATCTTTTGGCCATTTGATCCAATTGTGTTCTCATATTCATGGGATCCGAGTTGTTCCTGATTACTCGTAGGAATTGTGAGTAAGGTAATGATTTTTTTAACGGCGGAGGATGAAAGCTATTAAAGTGTAGTAAGGTATTCCGATCGGTAGCCTTCCTATACAAGGTATAGCCCAATCTGTCTTGATTTGTATAGATCAGTACATCCAAGAACTGTATTCGTTCAGTTGAAAAATCCATAGTGAATCTTATAGGTGACGATATCTGGTTCAGAGTCGTCAGCATCGACTGTAAGTGTTCTGCTGTTGATGTCCATACCAAAAATATGTCATCTACAAACCGATTGTACATTAAAATATGTGTTGCATACTTAGAGATGATATGTTGCATTTCATATACATACATAAACATGTTTGCATACGTGGGTGCCATCGCTGCTCCCATGGATGTACCAGATGTCTGTATATAGTATTTGTGTTCAAATTTGAAAAAATTATTCGATAAACAGAAGAAGAGCATCTGACACAAAAATTCAACGGGAGGTCCCGTGTAAGTAGTCGACTGAGAAAGGAGTGTCCTCACTGCCTCCACTCCTTGATCATGGGGTATCACTGTGTACAGACTCGAGACATCCATTGTGACTAGCAGGATTTCAGATGTAGGTAGTTTAATGTCCCTTAACTTCTGCAGAAAGTCAGGAGTATCTTTCAAGCATGTAGTCAACTGGAGAGCCGTCTCCTTAAGGTGAGAATCGATCCATTGAGTGATCGGCTCCAATAGGCTGCCTTTCGCCGATACAATTGGTCTTCCTGGGGGTTTCCTTGGGTTTTTGTGGATTTTAGGTAGAGTGTAGATAACCGGGCAGATCGGAAATTTCTGATGTAAGAATTGGTGCGTATGGTCATCAATGTATAGGTGTTGTTGAGCATCAGACAGCAGATTAGTTATTGCCTGTTGGACATTCGGAGTGGGGTCTCGAGATGTACTGCGGTAGGTGTCTCTATCTTGTAATTGTCGAAGGATCTCTCCCCGGTAGTCTGCATAGTTTTGTATGACAATAGCACCGCCTTTATCGGCTGGGCGGATAATTATCTGTGGGTCTTTTGCCAAACACTGAAGTGCATATGTTTCATCTTTTGTTAAATTGTATTCTGTTCCAACGGGGCTGGTACATATTTCACGGATTTGTCTCTCTGTGATATTGGAATATGTTTTCAGCGCAATGTTTTTGGTGTATGGATCGAATTGGCTCTTCAATTTGAATGGTGCTACAGCTCCGTTCTGTGTTGGTGCACGGTGGAAGAATTCTTTTAATCTTAGAGATCTATTAAACTTGTAGAGGTCAATCTCTTGTTCAAAATGGTTAGGAAGATTCGTGGGTACAAACGATAGTCCCTTCGAGAGAAGGCTTGTTTCAGCTGGAGATAGGGCTCTATCAGAGAGGTTGAAAATGGGTTCTAATGTTTGGAGATCGGGGGTTTGCTTCTTAATGGGGTGTAGTTTCCCCTTCTGCCCACGTCTTGTGTGTGGTCTCTTCCTCGATCTCGTTGTGCTCTGGTTAATACACCTAAGGTCGGCCACTCTGTCGAATTTGTTTGATCTAAAAAAGATGGGAGTGGTTTGGTTCGCGGATTTATTGCTTCTGCATCTGAGGCTGAGTCCCCTGAGGACACATCTATTGTCGTTACTGATGGTTTCTTGATTCTCATGCGTTCTCTCCTCACACCTCGGTTTTGTGATTCCCCACTGCGTCCACTGAGCCAATGATAGACGTTGTGATACTGGTAATCATTATTAACTTGTGTCATTTTTTGTCGTTTAGCAACGGGTAGGCATAAGTGACACGCAAGATGGAACGCAAACTTACTTACCACGTACCACACCCTGCTAATTGATTGACACATCGTGGTGTGGGAAGGGTGTTTCTCCAGCTGCTGCTGGTAAGTGTTTGATTAGATGTGCATATATGTTTGTTTGTTTGTTCTCATTTGGAGTGCTTGACAAAAGGCTTAACAGCCTGAAACGTCGCTGAAAAAACTATGCTGACGATCATCCTGCATTAAAACCTGAATGACTGTCTTTAGAAGCCCTGTGAGTGCATTCTTTTTCTGTTTTGGATTTTGTAGATTGATGTGGATTGCACCCAGGCAAGTTTTGGCATTCTTTATGACTTAAATTGGGCAGAGTGCTGGTACTTTGGATCGATATACTAGTTGTAGACACCTCATCAGTGTCTGTACACAGCACCGCAAATTGTTATTTAGTAGCAAGCTTGCCTTGCTATATTTAGATTTTTGTCTGATTGTTTACTATATCCGTAGCTCATCACTCCAGCGAGCACGGCGAAACATAACACCCACATGGAAGATTTTTTAGGGAGAGCAGGCGCTCTGTTGGAGCAAGCCGAGACCATTCAGATCTCGGATGCAGAGGCTGCTAGCGCTCTATGGTCTGAAACTCAGCTGGACCTGCCCAGCACCGAGACCATCAAAGATGTATATATTGATATCCTTAAACTGAAAAAGAGGGAAACAGATTTAGATCTACATGGCCTGTTTTTGTCTGACTATTTTAAAGCAAAAAGGATACCGAGAGGTTTTAGGGTCAGAAATATACCAACCATTGGCCGAACCAACCCCGAATTTTGTAGAAGGTGGATAGGCATTCTAAATAAATGCTCTATGGATTTATTGATCCTGGTCATTGAAGAAATAACTAAGGAACTTACAGAGGTACGAAATAAATTAACAGAAATACAAACCATGAAAGCTACTGCATTATCGTCCACACCAGCCACAGACATGATGAATAAACTTCAGGAAGAAGTACTACAATACAAGAATGAAATCATTAGATTCAAACGACAAAAAATGACACAAGTTAATAATGATTACCAGTATCACAACGTCTATCATTGGCTCAGTGGACGCAGTGGGGAATCACAAAACCGAGGTGTGAGGAGAGAACGCATGAGAATCAAGAAACCATCAGTAACGACAATAGATGTGTCCTCAGGGGACTCAGCCTCAGATGCAGAAGCAATAAATCCGCGAACCAAACCACTCCCATCTTTTTTAGATCAAACAAATTCGACAGAGTGGCCGACCTTAGGTGTATTAACCAGAGCACAACGAGATCGAGGAAGAGACCACACACAAGACGTGGGCAGAAGGGGAAACTACACCCCATTAAGAAGCAAACCCCCGATCTCCAAACATTAGAACCCATTTTCAACCTCTCTGATAGAGCCCTATCTCCAGCTGAAACAAGCCTTCTCTCGAAGGGACTATCGTTTGTACCCACGAATCTTCCTAACCATTTTGAACAAGAGATTGACCTCTACAAGTTTAATAGATCTCTAAGATTAAAAGAATTCTTCCACCGTGCACCAACACAGAACGGAGCTGTAGCACCATTCAAATTGAAGAGCCAATTCGATCCATACACCAAAAACATTGCGCTGAAAACATATTCCAATATCACAGAGAGACAAATCCGTGAAATATGTACCAGCCCCGTTGGAACAGAATACAATTTAACAAAAGATGAAACATATGCACTTCAGTGTTTGGCAAAAGACCCACAGATAATTATCCGCCCAGCCGATAAAGGCGGTGCTATTGTCATACAAAACTATGCAGACTACCGGGGAGAGATCCTTCGACAATTACAAGATAGAGACACCTACCGCAGTACATCTCGAGACCCCACTCCGAATGTCCAACAGGCAATAACTAATCTGCTGTCTGATGCTCAACAACACCTATACATTGATGACCATACGCACCAATTCTTACATCAGAAATTTCCGATCTGCCCGGTTATCTACACTCTACCTAAAATCCACAAAAACCCAAGGAAACCCCCAGGAAGACCAATTGTATCGGCGAAAGGCAGCCTATTGGAGCCGATCACTCAATGGATCGATTCTCACCTTAAGGAGACGGCTCTCCAGTTGACTACATGCTTGAAAGATACTCCTGACTTTCTGCAGAAGTTAAGGGACATTAAACTACCTACATCTGAAATCCTGCTAGTCACAATGGATGTCTCGAGTCTGTACACAGTGATACCCCATGATCAAGGAGTGGAGGCAGTGAGGACACTCCTTTCTCAGTCGACTACTTACACGGGACCTCCCGTTGAATTTTTGTGTCAGATGCTCTTCTTCTGTTTATCGAATAATTTTTTCAAATTTGAACACAAATACTATATACAGACATCTGGTACATCCATGGGAGCAGCGATGGCACCCACGTATGCAAACATGTTTATGTATGTATATGAAATGCAACATATCATCTCTAAGTATGCAACACATATTTTAATGTACAATCGGTTTGTAGATGACATATTTTTGGTATGGACATCAACAGCAGAACACTTACAGTCGATGCTGACGACTCTGAACCAGATATCGTCACCTATAAGATTCACTATGGATTTTTCAACTGAACGAATACAGTTCTTGGATGTACTGATCTATACAAATCAAGACAGATTGGGCTATACCTTGTATAGGAAGGCTACCGATCGGAATACCTTACTACACTTTAATAGCTTTCATCCTCCGCCGTTAAAAAAATCATTACCTTACTCACAATTCCTACGAGTAATCAGGAACAACTCGGATCCCATGAATATGAGAACACAATTGGATCAAATGGCCAAAAGATTTCATGAGAGAGGTTACCCACGTCCTGACGTACAACGAGCTCTTGCCAAAGCACTCAAATATGTACCTATACATCAACATGAAGCAAAACAATCCCGGATAGTCTTCCCGACGAAGTTCCATGTTTCCTCTCCGTCTGTAAAAGAAGTGATCACACACAACTGGAATATCTTAACGGGCGACAATACGCTGCCCAGAATAGTGGATACACCACCGATGCTTTGTTACAAACGTGGGACGAATCTACGAGATAGATTAGTCAAGTCAGATCCAACACATTGCTATTCACTTAATACTCAATACCAACGTACAGGCTGTTACCGCTGCCTTGGATGTGTGACTTGTTCCCATATGGTATCCGGTACACATTTCTCACATCCTCACACAGGACACCAATATAAAATCAACCATCGTATTACCTGTACAACTGAATTCGTAATATACCTGATAACGTGCCCATGTGGTCTATCATACGTTGGCAAAACAATTATGACTGTCAGGGATCGGATCAGAGGCCATCGTTCATCAATACGAACAGCCTATCGAGACAAGGTGACAGACAAGCCAGTGGCCAAACATTTTTTTGAAAAACGACACTCTTTATCACAACTCCGATTCATTGTCATCGATCATATACCTCCACTCCCGAGGGGGTTGATAGAGCAAAACTTCTTCTCCAACGTGAGTGTAAATGGATTTTCACACTGGACACAGTAGCCCCAAGAGGCTTAAATGAACAACTACTTTTCCATCCATTCCTCCCGTCAAGAGCTTAGTAGATGCGAACTGGACTATCCTTTGAGAGTCGTCACAAACAACTATGGTGGGGATGCACCCCAGATGCTCCACACCCAGTGGCCCCTGGACACACTGTTGGACTTTAAAAAGGTGTTTTCACCCGTTTTCAATTTTTTTCATTTTTGGTCCCTTGGTTTGGGATTTCTCTCATCATCAGATTGCTCTCATAATCAATGTTCTGGACTTTTTGCTTATTTTTGCTTATTTCTGCTATTATTTTATTTTTTTATTTAGGTTGTTGTCTCTGTTTTTCGCTATCATGTATATTTGATCTACATATCTATATTTCACCTTGTTTGGTTCATTCTGTTTTTCGTTCTTTTTAAGGTTTCTTTTGTTTTTTTCTCCCTTTTTCGTTTTTCCTTCTTTTCTCTTTGAACGTGCATTGCTCTTTTCTCTATTCTCCCACAGTTTACACACTATTGGATATTATCACTCTCTTTCTCTTTTTTTCTTTTTTTCTTTATATTATGTTACCACTTATATATGCTAACATGTTACAGGGTACCCGGTTATGTAGTTTCAACATGCCCACTACATCCCAATTAGAGATAGTAAGTATTTTATCAACAGCCTTCCAAGTCTGCTTTGTATTAGTCTCTCCCATTGGGGGAATCGCGCACATTAGCCAACCCCTTCTAGTCTCTGACACGGTAGGTACAGCTGTGTCTGGATCTAGACACAGCTCCGGTGCAGTGAATCCCCAGTCACTGACCGGGTGCTCAGCTAGTGCACTTGGCTTAACAGTATGCCTCCCAGACACATAGTCATGCCTTTGCACTACCTCCCGGTGTCATTATGTGGCTTTAGCCTCTGTCCATATACACGCTCACGCGCTGGATTACTAGACGCCTTCACAGCGTCGTTTAGCAACGGGTAGGCATAAGTGACACGCAAGATGGAACGCAAACTTACTTACCACGTACCACACCCTGCTAATTGATTGACACATCGTGGTGTGGGAAGGGTGTTTCTCCAGCTGCTGCTGGTAAGTGTTTGATTAGATGTGCATATATGTTTGTTTGTTTGTTCTCATTTGGAGTGCTTGACAAAAGGCTTAACAGCCTGAAACGTCGCTGAAAAAACTATGCTGACGATCATCCTGCATTAAAACCTGAATGACTGTCTTTAGAAGCCCTGTGAGTGCATTCTTTTTCTGTTTTGGATTTTATATATATATATATATATATATATATATATATATATATATGTATATAGTCTTTATATTGATGGCAATAAAAGTCCATACACATGGCATTACACATCACATGTACCTGGTTATAGTATTAAAACCATACATTATGAATGAATGTGCTGCTCATTATATTATGGGCTTTACTCATGAAAGAGAGAAGTGCAGGGAAGTGAGAGGGTAATCTCAAACGTAAGGCTAAAGTAGCAGAGTTGGAGAAATTCTCCCATTCAGTTGAATTCCCCTCTCAATTCCCTACACTTCTCTCTTTTATGAGGTTGGTAGAAGGTGCATACCTTCATACCTCAGTATATTCTCCCCAGGGTAGAAGGAGCATACCTTCATACCTCAGCCTATTCGCCCCAGGGTAGAAGGAGCACACCTTCATACCTCAGGCTATTTTCCCCAGGGTAGAAGGAGCATACTTTCATACCTCAGCCTATTTTCCCCAGGGTAGAAGGAGCATACCTTCATACCTCAGCCTATTCTCCCCAGGTTTGTGACCCCTTTTTATTAAAATAATAAATATTTGTGATGTGCGTGTGAGAGTTGCAGGTTTACACACATGTCAGCGTGGCAGAATGTCTCTGTGGGAAAGGCCATCTGTGTGTATAAAGGTGTCTGTGGGGGGGGGGGGGAGGTGTGTCAGGGTGGTTGTCTGTGTGTGTGATATCCCCTTTATTATGGAATATTATGAGACTGGTAAATGTTGTAACCAAGTTTTGTATGCTCAGTTATTTTGAAATCATGGGAATTTGCTCACATCCAAGTGTGTGTGTGATGTAAGTTGGTGTGTGTAAGTGGGATTGTGTGTCTCTGTGTGTAAGGGTGTGTGTATGTATGTGTGACTGTGCAAGTGTGGATGTGTGTGTATGTGTGGCTGCATGTGTGTGTATTTGTGGCTGTGTGTTTTTGTGTATAAGTGTAACTTTGAGTAATGTGAGTTTTTTGTGTGCTGCGAGTCTTATTGTGTATTGTGGTACAGTAATGTGCAGCATGAGTGTGTGATACACTCACACACTGCATATTACTGTGAGTTTTATTGCTGTGGAGTCTGTGTTATATTCACACATTGTACATTACTGTGACTTTTATTGCTGTGGAGGTAGACACATACACACACACATACAGACTGATACACACATACAGTTGGTCACAGGCAGACATACAGTCAGTCACACACACAGTCAGTCACAGACAGACACACACACACACACATATAGTCAGTAACAGACAGACACACACACACACATACAGTCAGTCACAGACAGACACACACAAACAGTCATTCAGTCACAGACACACACACACACACATTCGGTCACAGTCAGACATACAGTCAGTCACACACAGTCACACACACACATGCAGTCAGTCATACACACACACACTCTGTCAGTCACATACACTTACACACAAGTCAGCAATTTTGTTGTTTTTTACGACAAATAAAAGTGCATCTATCCATATGTCCCCCTCCTGGCTGCTATACTTCATTCTAGCCTGGTCTGTGCCCTGTTGTTGTTTCTAGCCCTGTTGAGCACACTCAGCGCTCGGACACTATAGTACGGTGCATGTGGGGATGGAGCAGGAAGACTGTGCAGCTGATGCACACACTGCTCCCCTGCGCTTCCACTAGATAAATAAAATGATCCCAGCGGCGAGGCCACCATGCAGGGACAACAATATAATTTATAATAATTTCCTGGTGCCCGGGATTTGTTGAGCCCCGATATATACCCATATATACCTATTGTACCAATATTGATCTGACCAGACGAAAGGTGATGCTCATCTGAGCAATCACCAAACCGCCTTTGCCACTGATTGGCTGTTACTGATCGCTATAAACGCGCTCAGACAGCTTCAAAAAGAATATACTTAAGACCCTGGTGGGTACAATTAACCCCTAGTGAGTGTAACAAAGAAAAATGCAGATAGCAAAAAAAATCCTTCTGCGGCCAGATCGCTGCATATGCGCTATATGTGCTACTAATGCAGTGACCATATGTGCATATGCGTTGCTTAGGCAGTTATTTACAGCAATCAAGGGGTTAATAGCTCTTAAAAGAGCCTTTGATATACTGTAATAAATTACAGTAAAAAAATTAACCCCTAAAAAATGCGCAGACACCGCAAAATGTGCTGCTGTGTAAGATCACAGTGTACACAGCGATCAGTGGCAGGGAAGGGGTTAATGAGTGGAAATGGCTTTTATAAAAGCCCTCGGGTCTCACTTGTATTAAATATATTATAATTAAAAACTTACATTATACAGCTTTGTCTGTTTTCATCACTAAAACTCAAGTGAGTAGAGGGACCCAGATCTATTTGGGTCAGATCAATATTTACAAATATTGATCTGACCAGGCAAATGGTGATGCTCATCTGAACAATCACCAAACTGCCTTTGCCACTGATCGGCTGTTACTGATCGATATACATGTGCTCAGGCTAAAAAAAAATGTTTACGTTAAACGTAATCCTCTAGTGGGTATAATTAACTGGTAGCGGGTGTAATAAAATGTTTTTGTAAAAAAAAAAAATGCTTGTGCAGCAAGATCACTGCATTTGCAACAGATCACTGCTTAGGCAAGCAAGGGGTTAATAGCTCTTAAAAGAGCCCTTGTTATACTGTAATAAATGACAGTAAAAAAATGAACCCTTAAAAAATTCACAGGTAGCAAAAAAATTTGCTGCTGTGTAAGATCACTGCGTACGTTAATCACTGTTATAATGAGCTGTATAATGTAAGTTTTTAATTATAATATATTTAAATAGAATTTGACCCAAAGGCTTTTATAAAAGCCGTTTCCAGTATTTAACCCCTTCCCTGCAATTGATCGCTGTGTACGCAGTGATCTTACACAGCAGCACATTTTTTGCTGTCTGTGCATTTTTTTAGGGGTTAATTTTTTTTACTGTGATTTATTACAGTATATCAAAGGCTCTTTTAAGAGCTATTAACCCCTACGATGGATCAATGGAGGGAAGGGGTTAAGCATGGGAAATGTTTTTTAAAACGTTATTAAATATTGAATTTCTTAATAAAAAAATACATTAACCCCTTAAGGACAGATGACGTGCCAGGCACGTCACGGCAAATCGAGGACTTGTCGACAGGTGACGTGCTTGGCACGTCATGCACTAAATTGAGTAAAGAAAGCGACCAGCAGTCGCTTCTTTACTCCATCGGTGTTGCTACAATGCCTCTAGGTAGAGGCATTGTGCAACACCCCCCAAAAGTGCAGGGGCGCGCTACGATCACTCCCCTTTCTAAGCGATCGTTCGCTTTCCAAGCATCTGCGGTGTTGCTAAAGTGCCTCGCTTGCGAGGCACTTAGCAACACCTTCAGCTGCCCCAGATCCGATGGTGGTCACTCTCCTGTGCGACCCAATCGGCTCAGTAGAAGGGAACGCTGCCTATACAGGCAGCGCTTCCCTTCTAATGGCAAGAGCATCGGAAGTGAAAGTATTTCACTTCCGATGCTCTAGGGGGAGCCAATCAATGACGGCACAACAGATCTATGGGATCTGTGTGCAGGCATGTATGGTAAGTGCTCTGATGAGCACTTATCATACTGTCAAAGGCAATATTAGTAAATATTGCCTTTGACAAGTATTGATCTGCCTCCCTCACCTTACTAGTTTTAGTAAGGGAGAGAGACAGATCAGATAAAGTAAAAAATAAAATAAAATAATAAAAAAAATATTTAATAAAATTGTAAACACCAAGGGCTTTTATAAAAGCCATTTAACCCCTTCCCTGCCATTGATCGCTGTGTATGCAGTGATCATACACAGCAGCACATTTTTTTGCTGTCTGTGCATTTTTTAGGGGTTAATTTTTTTTACTGTAATTCCTTACAGTATAAAAAAAGCTCTTTTAAGAGAGATTAACCCCTTGCTTACTATAGATCACTGCCTAAGCAGCGATCTGACGCAAATGCAGCAATCTTGCTGCAGAAGCATTTTTAATTTTTTTAAAACTTTTTTTATTACACCCGTCACATTTTAATTATACCCGCTAGGGGACTACGTTTAACGCAAAAAAATTTTTTTTAGCTGTCTGAGCGCATGTATAGCGATTAGTAACAGCTGATAAGTGACAAAGGCGGGTTGGCGTTTGCTCAGATGAGCATCACCAATAGTCTGTTTAGATCAATATTTGTAAATAATTTGATCTGACCCGTGTAGATCTGCCTTCCTCTCACTTGAGTTTTAGTGAGGGAGACAGACAGAGCTGTATAATGTAAGTTTTTAATTATAATATATTTAAATAGAATTTGACCCAAAGGCTTTTATAAAAGCCGTTTCCAGTATTTAACCCCTTCCCTGCAATTGATCGCTGTGTACGCAGTGATCTTACACAGCAGCACATTTTTTGCTGTCTGTGCATTTTTTTAGGGGTTAATTTTTTTTACTGTGATTTATTACAGTATATCAAAGGCTCTTTTAAGAGCTATTAACCCCTTCCTTGCCGTATATCACTTCCTAAGCAGCACATATGGTCACTGCCTAAGCAGTGCGTATGGTCACTGCTTAAGCAGCGCATATGGAGCAATCTAGTCGCAGAAGGATTTTTTTTTGCTATCAGCATTTTTTTTGTCACACTCGCTAGGGGTTAATTATACCCACTAGGGGATTACGTGTATTCCTTTTGAAGCTGTCTGAACGCGTGTATGGCGATCAGTAACAGCCGATCAGTGGCAAAGGTAGTTTGGTGATTTCTCAGATGAGCATCACCATTCGTCTGGTTCGTAAATATTGTTCTGACCCATATGGATCTGCCTCCCTCTCCTCACTTGAATTTTAGTGAGGGAAAGAGACAGATCTGTATAATATAATTTTTTAATTGTAATAAATTAAATAAAATGTTAAAAAATTGTCCCAAGGGCTTTTATAAAAGCCATACCCTTTGTATAGTGTAGTGTATTAACCCCTTCCCTGCAACTGATCATTGCACAGCAGAATTTTTTTTCTTGTCTGAGCATTTTTAGGGTTTAATTTTTTTGTACAGTACTACAAAGGCTCTTATAAGACCTATTAACCCCTTCCTTGCTCTACATGTTCAAATTCCAAGTTTGAAAATCAAAAAGCGCACCTCTCAAATGTAGCCTTTCAACCCCCAACAAAGCTGACAAAGCTATGCATGGGTGGTATCCCTGTGCTCGGGAGATGTTGCTGAACATATATTGTGGTATTGTTTGTCAGTGACACATACCGAAATATGTGAATTTGTGTCTAAAGTACAATGTATGTGGGAAAAAAAAACCAACAAAATGACTACCACAAACTTTGACAAAGGCTGGTGGTAGAATTGGTGCATGGAAAGTGTTAAAATAACACCATTTAAAATAGCCTAGGGTGTCTACTTTTACAAATAATATACTTTTTTGGGTAAAATACACTGTCCTACTTTAAAAAAAAGTCCCAAATGAAAGATGGGCTCAGGCTCACTACACGTCAAAATTCCAAGTTGAAAATGCGCACCTTCACAATGTGGCCCTTTAGCCCCCAAACAACCCAACAAACCTATGCATGGGTGGTATCCCTGTACTCAGGATATGTTGTTGAACACATATCGGGTTATTGTTTGGCAGTGACACATACCAAAATCTGTGAATTTATCTCTGAAATACAATATTTGTGAAAAAAAAAACACACAAAAATTACTACCACAAACTTTGACAAAGGCTGGTGGTAGAATTAGTGCATGGAAAGTGTTACAAAACCACCATTGGAGATAGCCTAGGGTGTCTACTTTTAAAAAATATATGGGTTGATGGGGTAAAATACACTGGCTGGTTTCAAATATGTCCCAAATGGGACATGGGTGCAGGCTGTCTGCATGTAAAAATTTCAAGTTGGAAAACAAAAAACTGCACCTCACAAATTTGGCATTTTAGCCCCCAAACAACCCAACAAACCTATGCATGGGTGGTATCCCTGTACTCAGGAGAAATAGTAGAATCTATTTAGCAGGTTTTTTAATTCATTTTATCGATGAGGAGTAGTTGTTTCAAATAAAAGTCAGGAAATTTGTGTATTTGTTTTTTTTTACCATATTTTTTTTTTTTTTTTAATAATATGATAAGATATGATCAAAAAGATGGCATCCATAGAAAGCCCTTCTTGTCCCGATAAAAACAATATATAATATGTGTGGGTACAGCAAATGACAAAGAAGAAAATTACTGCTAAACACAAACAGCACAGAAATGTTAAAATAGCCATTGTCCAGAAAGGACAAAAATGTTTCAAAGGCTCTGTCCTTAAGGGGTTAAATGATCTGTCCCTCTCCCTCACTAAAACTATAGTGAGGAGAGGGAGGCAGATACACACTTGTCAAAGGCAATTTATGAATATTGCCTTTCACTGTATGATAAGTTCTCATCAGAGCAAAAAATGATCAGAGAAAAAACTTTCCGATGCTCTTGCCAGTAGAATGGAAGCACTGCAAATACAGGCAGTACTCCCTTCTGCTGAGCCGATGTGGTTGCTCAGGAGAGTGACCACCATCGGATCGGTGGGAGACTTTGGTGTTGCGAAGCACTTTAGCAACACCATCAGTGCTTACCAAGCAAACTTAATGGCGGTGCCATTTTTAAATGGCAGCTACGGTCAGTCTGCCCTGCACTTTTTTTTAGTGTTGCACAATGCCTCTACATAGAAGCATTATAGCAACAACAAAAGAGTACTTTAGTCGCATTCTTTGCTCTTTTTAGTGCATGACGGGCCAGGCACGTCATATGTCACTAACGGCATGTTTCTGCAAACAAGAGAGGCAAAGTTGTAGGAGAGAAAGGAAAGAATGAGGTTGACGGGTAATATCGAAATGATAGCTGACAAAGCGCTAATAACTTATAGAATGTGATTAAGGGATGTGAGACTTTGAGGTACATTGAAGAGAGAAGCATTTCTCAAAAATGTGGGAACCCCTCCTTTACATTATTTAATTTCTCTGCTAATCTTGCTTCAAACAGCCTAGTATCTAAATAATAAAATACATCACCAAAATGAACAAATATGGCGTATGCGTATTTGTACATAAAATCATATATATACAGTATATTTATATACACACACACATATCTATGATCCCATGATAGAATAGTAATGTGTTCAAACCACTCAGGTAGCCACCACAGAATCAGGGACACTCTTATGCCCCTGAGGAATACCACTATATTTTATATAAAAATAATTAGTTATTTCACATAGTTTACCTATGTTAGCGATGTTTTATGGCTTACATTGGTTCAGTAACCTATATAACACTGTTTATCCCAAAATAAATGTAGATTAACAGCTGTTTAGTCTGCATATCTTTAATGAAACTCCAGCTGAATAAATGTTTACAAGGTCTCCAGTTATTTCAAGAAAATTGGGAAATCGGATGTACTATATATTAAATTCTAATAATAGGGCTGAGATGGGATTGGTAGTTTGATGGTATATAAACTCTACAGAGCTATTGGTACTGAACTTACACAAGACGTGAAGTAAAATGTCTTTCCTTTGGCTCCTGTCCTGCATTGCCCTTCTTGGGAGTGCCTATGGTGAGTTTAAACATAATGTCAATTCAATTTCTTGCTATTATTTTATATCTGTGCTGCACATTGTATACAATGCTCCTCTTTCTTACTCCTCAGGCTGTGGTGTCCCAGCCATTAAGCCTGTCATTTCTGGATATGCCAGGATTGTAAATGGTGAGAATGCAGTTTCTGGATCCTGGCCTTGGCAGGTGTCTCTCCAGGTATGATCAAAAGATATAATTAATTACAAATAGCTTGAAGATGATGTTACTGTGTCTGTTGTATCATGCATGGAATAAAATGGAATAAATACACTGTCCAAAATATCCTAATCAAAACTTAGGACAGATGATTTACTGCTAAAAATGCATTACAAGTTGTAATTAAAAAATAATCCTGTATTAGTATGATGGCATTACATTCTGACAGTGTTGCCAGTTGTGTTACAGTCAGGTTAATTGGCAATATTTGTCTCTTTGGAATTACATTGTGGCCATTGTCAAAGCTAGTTGGTCATATAGAAAATAAAATATATATCTATGGCTGTGGGCATGCTGTGATCAGAACTGCAGGATGTATCCTGTGATGTGCCTGGCATGCCCTTTGTCTCAAAGAGGTTAGAGGGACTAAATCCAAAACAGGTAGAAGACTGGTAAAATGTTTCCTGAAAGCTGCTCCTAGTGTGTTCTGTTCAAAAGATATTTCTTTCTATTTGGAAGTTGAACTAACCACTACAAAAGCTGCCATTTCATGGAGTTCACCATTTCATGGAGTTCACCTGAGAGTTGGATGAGCGATACTTCCTCTCTGTGATTTGTCTACATTGATGTGGCTCACACAACACTAGCTGTGAGGTGCTCCTTGCAGTTGGATGGTGTATTTATCATTTCACAAGCTGTGATCATTACATCTAGCAAATCATTAGTCACAGTTCTGAATAAGTAAATACATATGACAGTTCAAACTATATAAACTAATTTGAAATGATACCCTGATGCCTATAAATAAAATATCTCTTCCTAGAAATTTTTCGACACCCTTAATAGAATGCTGTATGATAGACATGTGCAAAACTAAAATTTTCGTTTTGTTTTCGTCCATTCGGGACGAAAATGTTATTTATTTAGTCTAAAACGAATTTCGTTCATTACTGCATTCGTTTCAGATGAAATTCGTTCATTATTTTCGCTTCGTTTCATTTTATTCGTTCGTTTATAGAATACGTGTAATACTATTGGCTTTCTATAAACCGAACGAGAGCCCCATTCATAAGAAATTCTTATGAATGGGGCTCTCGTTCGGTTCATAGAAAGGCAATAGTACTACATGTTTTCTCTAAGCCGAAAGTTTATAAACCGAACGTTCGGTTTATAGACTTTCGGCTTATGGAATACATGTAACCCTATTGCTATTCTATAAACTGAACGTTTATGAAATAGCAATAGGATTAAATGTATTACCGAACGTTCGGTTTATAGGCTGTCGGCATTTCACTACACGGAGACAAAGTCTCCATTCATAAATTTATGAATGGAGACTCTGTCTCCGTGTAGTGAAATGCCGACAGCCTATAAACCGAACGTTCGGTTTATAGGCTGTCGGCTTATCTAATACATGTAATCCCATTGTATTCTATAAACCGACTCTATTTCGGCTTATAGAATGCAATAGTACTACGAATGAACGAATGATTTTCGTTTATTAACCATTCGTTCATTCGGCTTTCGTTAGCTTAGCATTTTCGTTTTTCGGACGAATGGACGAAAATGCTATTTTCGGACGAAAATGCTTTCGTCCGAAAACGAATGCACGTCTACTGTATGACCCTAATTAATTAGAAAACACAATATACAAAATGTTTTTGAGAGTAAACTTACAGAAGAGTAAAGTATCCCATTTGATAGGTCCACTCCAGTTCAGGAGATATGTGTCAAAACGTCAGACAACTTGTATTCAAACAATATTAACTTGACCAATCACAATATCCACATGTTTGATACCTACAGGATTACACTGGATTCCATTTCTGTGGAGGTTCTCTGATCAATTCTCTCTGGGTTGTTACTGCTGCTCACTGCAGTGTCACGTGAGTACAGATAAAATATGTATCATTGCTTACAACATTAACTGCAAAGCTCTTTTTACTATGACATTGATTTGTAAATGGTAGCAAATTATTTCTAATTAACCAGTATGAAAATCTGATTAAAAATCCCAAAAATATATCCTTTTTATGTAAAACATATGGAATCCTAATATTCTAAATTAAGTCTCTATTGACTAATTTGGAAATGAGGGAAATCAGGGATAACATTAGTGAAACAATTATTTTACATATTTCTGTAGCTGCTACATACAAAACCAAATATTTACAAATATTATTGGTGTTTATTTTATTTGATATATTTTTAAAATGACTAATATTATATGTTTCCTATGTAGAACTGCTCACCGCGTTGTCCTTGGTGAATTTGATCGTTCCTCCAATGCTGAGCCCATCCAGACCAAGACTGTTTCCAGAGTAAGCTATGAATAGACTGCAAGATAAAGTATTTAGTTATTGCATCAGTGGGAAAGCAGAGATTAGTGACCATACCCTCAAGAGTATGTCGGTGCTCCAGTTATCTGTATTGTGCTCAGTAAGCACTAAACTGTAGAACAAAAATGAAATAAATATGAAATAGAACGCGTCCACACTTCTGTAGCCCACCAACAATTCATACAAAATTTTGATTTATCAACTTTCTAACTATTGTTTGTTCAAGGCTCAAAGAGCCTTAAATGTTAGTTTCACATAACCCATGTATATTTCTAGATTGTAAGCTTACGAGCAGGGCTCTCTACCTCATGTATTAGTCTGTTCTTATTAGTCTAACTTAGTATGTAGTCCCCATCTATACATTGTACTTAGCGCTATGTAAATTGTTGGTGCTATATAAATACATTTTAATTTTATGAAAGGGAGACTTAAATGCAAATGGTTTATTAGAAAGGAGCGTGATGTGGACTGAAAACATATTCTATTTTCCACCAGGTTTTCAGACACCCCAACTACAACTCTAACACAATCATCAATGACATCACTCTTATAAAACTCACCAGCCCTGCTACTTTCACTGACCGCGTGGCTCCCGTCTGTGTTGCTGTCACAAATGATGTCTTTAATGGTGGCGAGAGATGTGTCACCACTGGATGGGGATATGTTGATGCATCATGTAAGGAAGAATTCAACAAGGAGTTATTGATGTTTCTATATTTCTTAACACAACCAAAATATTGAACATTGTCAATACTGAATGTCTAGGGACTGCTTTGATGGTTTATGTGATGAAGTTATAGGGCAAGTTCCATGCAGAGCCAGGTCTAATAGTGTACTTAAGAAAAACTTGTAATGAACTTTATTTGCCTATTGAGTCCTACACCTAGTCCTCATATCTGTTGGCAAAATATTATGTTATATAGTAGTATGGTTTGTGTTACTATAATAGGTTTGTTTTCTTCTGGCTTTCTTAGCTGTTTATTTATTTATTTAATTCTTTGTCTATGCTGTATTCATCAAGTTCTTAGATAAACACATATAAGTTTAATAACACTTTACTGATCTCTCCAGCACGTGTGACTCCATACAAGCTGCAACAAGTTGCTCTGCCCTTGCTCACCACTACTAACTGCCAGAGATACTGGGGAAGCAATATCCAGAGCACCATGATCTGCGCTGGAGCTTCTGGTGCCTCATCTTGCATGGTACAGTCTTCTATAAATGTCTATACAAATGTGCACAGGATAAATATTATATGTTACATTAGAGAAGGCAGCTTTAGTTCAATGTAAGGATGTCATATAAATGAATGTCTGTGGCAATGTAGAAACTAGGTAATGGGCAGTTTCATACAAAGTAATATTCTCTGCAGGTGATGTAGAATCGCTAGGCCTATTATAATTTCAGACCACTGAAGTCCTCCTAATTAAGTCACTGGACTTTAGATTTATTTAATTAGGTTAATTGTATGATCATGGGTGTTTTTAGCCTACCAGGAAAATGGTTAAATTGAGTGACTAGTGTGCCATATTTAAAAGTTAATAATTCTAATTTTCTACGAAATTGTCTCCATCACCAAAAACATAGCTAAAATGATGTCACACAAAGATATTTATTGAGGGACACTATGGTTTTTGCCTAGGGGACTACAAGAGAAGTGCAATAATGAGCCCAAAATGCTTGTGCCCAAGAATACGAAATTTAAATGCAATTTATATCTATTGAAAAACACCCCTAATATTGTATGTGTTTTATAGGAGATTAATGTATATTTGTAACCAGTTTTATACATATGTTGAAAAAGCCAGCTCCTTTTGTTACTAATTAATTAACCAGAAGCCAACTTTTAGTCTTTTAATGTCTGACATAGCATGGTATATTCACTGATGCATTACTTCTCACTTTCAGGGTGACTCTGGTGGACCTCTTGTGTGCCAGAGGGGAGGAGCCTGGACTTTGGCAGGAATTGTGTCCTGGGGAAGTTCTACTTGCTCCCCATCAACCCCAGGAGTGTATGCCCGTGTCACTTCTCTTAGAGCCTGGTTGGACCAGACTGTGGCTGCTAATTAAATGTATTTATAGTTTGCTTAGAAATATCAATAAATGAAAAATCTGAAACCTTCAGTATATTTGGCTCCATCTGTTTTTGTACATCTTGTTTAGGACATGGACACACGGCTCACCTTCCAGAGGTGGAAGTTATAGAGGTGACCAGTGATTTAAGGGTGTACTCAATAAAGAGAGAATTGCAGGCAATTAAGATGGGAATTTGAAAAATACAGCCACAATAACTTGAGTGGGAAAATGTATCATATTCAGCTGCATTGGAGAATTTTTCCAGCTCAGCTACATTGGCCTAAAATTGTTTGCAATTCCCTGCAACGAGAACGAGACAAATCCCAACTTGGCAGAATATAAAAATTCTAATAATATCAGCTTAGAATGGAGACTGGTAGAATTATGTGAATGGGAAAGAATAGGCAAAGAATGTGCAGCCTGGAGAATTGGATCAGGATTATAGAAAACACCTGACTTACCCTGTATAAAATTTGACACAATTAAGCGGGATAGAGGTATTGTTGTGGCATGCTAGGGGTTACAAGCAATGAATGAGAAAATATTGGTGTGTCATGTAAATTAGTATATGATATATAAGTTTTAAAATCTTACTAACACACTACATACACATATCTTAATATATAATATCATTGTTGCCAACATTTGGAAAACTGTGCAGCTCAGCTTCCAATTACTGACTTTAAGATTGGCCACACCTACTGTCCAAAGCTCCACCCTCTCCACAAAATTAGAAAAATTTAACTCCACCTACTTGTCATTGTAGATTATATCACCAAGTTCCCACCAACATTACCAGCATCCTGATAATGTCTTGGTATACAGCAGATACATTCACAGCACAACATCTACATCAGGCATTACATGAAATATAGTAAGACCTTGTGCAGATGTGCTTCAGTCAGAGAGCTGTGTGTAAACCATAAAAAATACATTAGTATAAACCTACCACTTCTGCTGGAAGGCCATTCCATGGATCCACTACCCTATCAATAAAGTAATATTTTCATTAGTCCCTGGCTTTATCTTATATCTAGGATAGCCTTATGCCTATCCCATGCATGCTTAAACTCCTTCACTGTGTTTACCTCTACCATTTCTGCTGGAAAGTTATTACATACATCCACTACCCTTTCAGAAAGCAATACTTCCATTAATCCCAGGCCTCATCTAAAATCTGGAATAGCCTTATGCTTATACTCCTTCACTGTATTATCCTCTACCACTTCTACTGGAAGACTATTACATGCATTCACTACCCTCTCAGTAAAGTAATACTTTCATTAGTCCCTGGCCTTATCTTATATCTAGGATAGCCTTATGCCTATCCCATTAATGCTTAAACTCCTTTACTATATTAACCTCTACCAATTCTACTGGAATACTATTCCATGCACCCACCACCCTCTCAGGAAACAAATATAAAATTTCTGACCACAAAAGAAACTGTTAAATATTAAATAATTCCAACCTTTTCAAAAGCTTGAGGTGGACCCCAAATATATGTATATAACTAGTTACTTTTCTTTCTGCATTTGTATACATTTTTTGAATTACTCAGCCTTGGTACAATGCAGCCGCCCATCCCATGTGTTCCCTATTAAGGGTTAATAATGTATAGGGGTGTATATACAAAAATACCCCTTTCTGTCTCATTAGAGATTTTTGCCAGAGGCTCAAAGAAGCAAGGTGAATGGTTAGAGTTAGGACCCACCTTGGGGGGTCTGCCTTGACGTTGGCAGGTGGGCTCATCCTCTCATGGCCATTGGAGGTAACTAAAAAACCTCCATTTGTTTTAAAAATACATAGGGATAAAGGAGAGAGCGCAGGTAACTTGTTTTTCTTTGGTTTTTACTATATATTGGGGCTGATGTGAACTGTAGTCGTTGCAGCCGCCCAGTGATGGGAGTGAGCGCAGGACTTTTCTTTCTGCATTTGTATCAATTTTTTGTATTACTTAGCCTTGTTACAATGCAGCCGCCCATCCCATGTGTTCCCTATTAAGGGTTAATAATGTATAGGGGTGTATATAAAAAAATAACCCTTTCTGTCTCATTAGAGATTTTTGCCAGAGGCTCAAAGAAGCAAGGTGAATGGTTAGAGTTAGGACCCACCTAGGGGGGTCTGCCTTGACGTTGGCAGGTGGGCTCATCCTCTCATGGCCATTGGAGGTAACTAAAAAACCTCCATTTGTTTTAAAAATGCATAGGGATAAAGGAGAGAGCGCAGGTCACTTGTTTTTCTTTGTTTTTTTACTATATATTGGGGCTGATGTGTACTGTAGTCGTTGCAGCCGCCCAGTGATGGGAGTGAGCGCAGGACTTTTCTTTCTGCATATAACTAGTTACATTTATACCAGGGTTGACAAACTTAACTGGGTTTTAGGAGCCAGCAAAAAAATCTAAGAGCCAGACAACACACATACACACAGTCACATGCAATCATATACAGGCACACATATGTCACATACAGTCAGTCACATAGACACATACAGTTTGTCACATACATATATACATACATACAGTCTGTCACATAGACACACACTTATACATAGTCTGTCAGACATACACTCATACATACATACATACACAAATACAGTCTATCACACACATACATACAGTCTGTCACTCACACATACAGACTGTCACATACACTCATACATACACACATACAATTGAGCAGTTTTTTTTTTTACCTTAAAAAAAAAAAAAAAAAAATGTAGATCAATATGTCCCTCGCCCCCCTTCAGCCCCCCCCCCCTCCCTGCAGGGAAAGGGGGCATTTCCGTTCCAGGTTTGTCTGTGCCTCTAACAAAAGGCACAGACCATCATTACTTATTAATTTTTTTTCCCACATTCATTTTCCAGTTTTACTTGTCAACATTCATTTTCCAGTTTTATTTTGCCCACATTCATTTGCCAGTTTTATTTTGCCCACATTAATTTGCCAGTTTTATTTTGCCCACATTAATTTGCCAGTTTTATTTTGCCCACATTCATTTGACAGTGTTTTTTTGCCCTCATTCATTTTCCAGTTTTACTTGCCCACATTCATTTTCAGTTTTATTTTGCCCACATTCATTTGTCAGTTTTATTTTGCCCACATTAATTTGCCAGTTTTATTTTTCCCACATTCATTTGCCAGTTTTATTTTGCCCACATTCATTTGTCAGTTGTATTTTGCCCACATGTATTTGTCAGGATTTTTTTTGCCCACAATCATCAGTTTGATTTTGCCCACATTTGTCAGTTTTATTTTGCCCACATTCCTTTGTCAGTTTTTTTTTGCCCACATGCATTTGTCAGGGTTTTTTGCCCACATTCACCAGTTTTATTTTGCCCACATTCATTTGTCAGTTTTATTTTGCCCACATTTATTGGTCAGAGTTTTATTTTGCCCACATTTATTGGTCAGAGTTTTATTTTGGTTTAAAAAATAGAAGTTGCTGCTGTGCAGCCGTGCGTACATTCACGTGACGTTGCGCGGTGACGTCACGTGACCCGACGTGATCGCGAGACAGCCCAGTTTCCCGGGACTGCCCCACGATCGCAATATACGTGGGACATTTGCATAGTTTCTGGGACTGTCCCAGCGGATCCGGGACAGTTGGCAACTATGTAATATATACATGCCCATATAATCTCGATTTGAGGACAGATGCCTGCAATCGGGATTTCACCAGTCAGGAAAGCACTCAATGGTGACTGGTGGATATCCCTCCTGCTTGCAGCAAAAAATAAACCCCCCCATACTCCAAGACATATACATATGTTTTTATTTTATACTAATGGCTAAAAAAAGGGATTTTTAATAAAAATGACACCATAAAAAATATATTGCATGGCAGGAATTGAACACCAGTCTCCCACATGGTAGGGGAAAGTTCCACCATTAGACAACATACTGTCATTATCAATTCTGGCTTCAAAATATATATGTATACATATACCTATCAATCACTGATACAATTGTCACAGACTCTGAATTACATATACCTTTTAATACCCAAATATAGTTTTAGTTTTCTATCAATCATATATAATCACATGTATAATACTCAATATTGGCTAGTGGATATCCCTCCTGCTTGCAACGAAGAACAAAGCTTCCCATAGTCTAAAACACATACATGTGTTTTTATTTTATACCAGTTCCTAAAGAAATGTCTTAATAATACAAATACACCATAAAAATATATCACAACTTACTATATTATAATTGGAAATTGAAACCAGGTCTCCCGCATGGTAGGGTAGAAGTCTACCACTACACCAGAAATACACTTTGACAATTGTGGTTTCAAGATATATATGTATACATTTACCTATTAATCCTTGATACATTTGTGCCAGACTCAGAATTACATATACCTTTTAATACCCAAGTACAATTTAGGTTTTCTATAAATCACATATCAATATTTAAGGTAAAGAGGTGACATATAAAATCACGTACTCACATATTATACATAGGGAAAAGAAAAAGAAAAATGGAGAGGGTGGGAAACAAAGGAGAAGTTAGTAATAAATATATAACTTCAAAGAAAGTTGTATAAATCAAATTCTATATTTATAAGTTGCGCAGGTGATAGAGTCTTCAAAGCATGTACCCACTTCATCTCAGACTTCAAGTAATTTTATTGTGTATTTTTTCCCACATACATTGTACTTTAGACACAAATTCACAGATTTTGGTATGTGTCACTTCCAAATAACCCCCCAATATGTGTTTAGCAACATCTCCAGAGCACAGAGATAAAACCCGTGCACAGGTTTGTCCGCTTGTTTGAGGGTTAAAAGTCCACTTTAGAGAGGCATGCTCTATGATTTTCCAACTTGGAATGTTGACATGTAGAGCAAGGAAGGGTCTAATAGCTCTAATAATAGACTTTGTAGTACTGTACAAAAAAATTAACCCCAGAAATGCACAGACTAGAAAGAAAAAATGTGCAGTGATCAGTGGCAAGGAAGGGGTTAATGCACAGGGCTGAGGTGTCGCTAGGGAGGGGGCTACTGGGGCTGAAGCCCTGGATCTTCCCTCCATAGCCCCGAATGGATACTGACCACGCCCCCTAGCTTCTCGGCTCCGCCCCCTCACGGTCGACCCAGCCTCCTGCATGCTGCAATCTGTATGCTGAACAGCACTAGACTCCACCCCCTCATGATTGTCTCTGCCCCTCGTGCTTAACTCCGCCCCTCAAGCTTTGCACGTGAGTTTTTGGCAGAGTGTGAGTGGCAGAGTTATGAGTGTGCATGTACATGTATGTAAGTAGCAGAGTGTGAGTGGCAGAGTTAATAGTGTGCATGTGTATGTATGTAAGTAGCAGAGTGTGAGTGGCAGAGTTATTAGTGTGCATGTGTATGTATGTAAGTAGCAGAGTGTGAGTGGCAGAATTAATAGTGTGCATGTCTATGTATGTAAGTAGCAAAGTGTGAGTGGCAGAGTTATTAGTGTGCATGTGTATGTATGTGAGTGGCAGAGTGTAAGTGGGTGTGAGTGGCAGAATGTAAGTGGCAGAGTGTAAGTGTTTGTGAGTGTCAGAGTTATTAGTGTGCATGTGTATGTATGTGAGTGGCAGAGTTATTCGTGTGCATGTGTATGTATGTGAGTGGCAGAATGTAAGTGGCAGAGTGTAAGTGGGTGTGAGTGGCAGAGTGTAAGTAAGTGCATGTGTGTGAGTGTGGCAGAGTGTGTTTTTAAGAGAGTGTGTGTGAGTGAGTAAGAGTTATGAGTGTGTATGTGTGAGTGGCAGAATGTAAGTGTGTGTAAGTGGCAGAGTGTGAGTGTATGAGTGAGTGTGGCAGAGTGGCAGTGTTTGGAAGAGTGTAAGTGTGAGTTATGAGTGTTTGTGTATGTGTGTCGCAGAGTGTAAATGTGTGTGAGTGGCAGAGTATTGAAGAGTAGAAGTGTGAGCAGCAGAGATATGAGTGTGTGTGAGTCCCAGTGAGATTACGAGGAGAAAATGTTATTAATTACTATTATTCATATTGAATGTGATAATCAAATGTGAAACAATGCTATCATCTCATATTACTTTTATTTTCACACTTGATTATCACTATGAATAATAGTGATTCATCTATATATATATATATATATATATATATATATATATATATATATATATATAGTCTTTATATTGATGGCAATAAAAGTCCATACACATGGCATTACACATCCCATGTACCTGGTTATAGTATTAAAACCATACATTATGAATGAATGTGCTGCTCATTATATTATGGGCTTTATTCATGAAAGAGAGAAGTGAGAGGGGAATCTCAAACGTAAGGCTAAATTAGCAGAGTTGGAGAAATTCTCCCATTCAGTTGAATTCCCCTCTCAATTCCCTACACTTCTCTCTTTTATGAGGTTGGTAGAAGTTGCATACCTTCATACCTCAGCCTATTTTCCCCAGGGTAGAAGGAGCATACCTTCATACCTCAGCCTATTCTCCCCAGGGTAGAAGGAGCATACCTTCATTCCTCAGCCTATTCTCCCCAGGGTAGAAGGAGCATACCTTCATACCTCAGCCTATTTTCCCCAGGGTACAAGGAGCAAACCTTCATACCTCAGCCTTTTCTCCCCAGGTTTGTGACCCCTTTTTATTAAAAAATAAATATTTGTGATGTGCGTGTGAGAGTTGCAGGTTTACACACATGTCTGCGTGGCAGAATGTCTCTGTGGGAAAGGCCATCTGTGTGTATAAAGGTATCTGTGTGTGGGGGGGGGGGGTGTGTGTGTCAGGGTGGTTGTCTGTGTGTGTGATATCCCCTTTATTATGGCATATTATGAGACTGGTAAATGTTGTTTGCAACGTACAAAAAGTTTTGCATGCTCAGTTATTTTGAAATCATGGGAATTTGCTCACATCCAAGTGTGTGTGTGATGTAAGTTGGTGTGTGTAAGTGGGATTGTCTGTCTCTGTGTGTAAGGGTGTGTGTATGTATGTGTGATTGTGCAAGTGTGAATGTGTGTGTATGTGTGTGTATTTGTGGCTGTGTGTTTTTGTGTATAAGTGTAACTTTGAGTAATGTGAGTTTTTTGTGTGCTGCGAGTCTTATTGTGTATTGAGGTACAGTAATGTGCAGCATGACTGTGTGATACACTCACACACTGCACATTACTTTGAGTTTTATTTCTGTGGAGTCTGTGTTATATTCACACATTGCACATTACTGTGACTTTTATTGCTGTGGAGGTAGACACATACACACACACATACAGACTGATACACACATACAGTTGGTCACAGGCAGACATACAGTCAGTCACACACACAGTCAGTCACAGACAGACACACACACACACACACACACACACACACATATAGTCAGTAACAGACAGACACACACACACACATACAGTCAGTCAGTCACAGACAGACACACACATACAGTCAGTCAGTCACAGACACACACATACATTCGGTCACAGTCAGACATACAGTCAGTCACACACAGTCACACACACACATGCAGTCAGTCATACACACACACACTCTGCCAGTCACATACACTTACACACAAGTCAGCAATTTTGTTGTTTTTTACGATAAATAAAAGTGCATCTATCAATATGTCCCCCTCCTGGCTCCTATACTTCATTCTAGCTTGGTCTGTGCCCTGTTGTTGTTTCTAGCCCTGCTGAGCACACTCAGCGCTCGGACACTATAGTACGGTGCATGTGGGGATGGAGCAGGAAGACTGTGCAGCTGATGCACACACTGCTCCCCTGCGCTTCCACTAGATAAATAAAATGATCCCAGCGGCGAGGCCACCATGCAGGGACAACAATAACTGGGCACCAGGTATAATTTCCTGGTGCCTGGGATTTATTGAGCCCCGATATATACCCATATATACCTATTGTACCAATATTGATCTGACCAGACGAAAGGTGATGCTCATCTGAGCAATCACCAAACCGCCTTTGCCACTGATTGGCTGTTACTGATCGCTATAAACTCGCTCAGACAGCTTCAAAAAGAATATACTTAAGACCCTGGTGGGTACAATTAACCCCTAGTGAGTGTAACAAAGAAAAATGCAGATACCAAAAAAAATCCTTCTGCGGCCAGATCGCTGCATATGCGCTATATGTGCTACTAATGCAGTGACCATATGCGCATATGCGTTGCTTAGGCAGTTATTTACAGCAATCAAGGGGTTAATAGCTCTTAAAAGAGCCTTTGATATACTGTAATAAATTACAGTAAAAAAATGAACCCCTAAAAAATGCGCAGACACCACAAAATGTGCTGCTGTGTAAGATCACAGTGTACACAGCGATCAGTGGCAGGGAAGGGGTTAATGAGTGGAAATGGCTTTTATAAAAGCCCTTGGGTCTCACTTGTATTAAATATATTATAATTAAAAACTTACATTATACAGCTGTGTCTGTTTTCATCACTAAAACTCAAGTGAGTAGAGGGATGCAGATCTATTTGGGTCAAATCAATATTTACAAATATTGATCTGACCAGGCAAACGGTGATGCTCATCTGAACAATCACCAAACTGCCTTTGCCACTGATCGGCTGTTACTGATCGATATACATGTGCTCAGGCTAAAAAAAAATGTTTACGTTAAACGTAATCCTCTAGTGGGTACAATTAACTGGTAGCGGGTGTAATAAAATTAAAAAAATAAATAAAAAAAGGCTTGTGCAGCAAGATCACTGCATTTACAACAGATCACTGCTTAGGCAAGCAAGGGGTTAATAGCTCTTAAAAGAGCCCTTGTTATACTGCAATAAATGACAGTAAAAAAATGAACCCTTAAAAAATTCACAGGTAGCAAAAAAATTTGCTGCTGTGTAAGATCACTGCGTACACAGCGATCAATGGAGGGAAGGGGTTAAGCATGGGAAATGGTTTTTAAAACGTTATTAAATATTGAATTTCTTAATAAAAAAATACATTAAATGATCTGTCTCTCTCCCTCACTAAAACTATAGTGAGGAGAGGGAGGCAGATACACACTTGTCAAATTCAATTTACGAATATTGCCTTTGACTGTATGATAAGTTGTCATCAGAGCAAAAAATTATCAGAGAAAAAACTTTCCGATGCTCTTGTCAGTAGAAGGGAAGCACTGCAAATACAGGCAGTACTCCCTTCTGCTGAGCCGATGTGGTTGCTCAGGAGAGCGACCACCATCGGATCGGTGGGAGACTTTGGTGTTGCTAAGTGCCTCGCTAACGAAGCACTTTAGCAACACCATCAGTGCTTAGCAAGCAAACTTAATGGCGGTGCCATTTTTAAATGGCAGCTACGGTCAGTCTGCCCTGCACTTTTTTTTGGTGTTGCACAATGCCTCTACCTAGAAGCATTTTAGCAACAACAAAAGAGTACTTTAGTCGCATTCTTTGCTCTTTTTAGTGCATGACGTGGCAGGCACGTCATGTGTCACTAACGGCATGTTTTTGCAAACAAGAGAGGCAAAGTTGTAGGAGAGATAGGAAAGAACGAGGTTGACGGGTAATATCGAAATGATAGCTGACAAAGCGCTAATAACTTATAGAATGTGATGAAGGGATGTGAGACTTTGAGGTACATTGAAGAGAGATGCATTTCTCAAAAATGTGGGAACCCCTCCTTTACATTCTTTAATTTCTCTGCTAATCTTGCTTCAAACAGCCTAGTATCTAAATGATAAAATACATCACCAAAATGAACAAATATGGGGTATGCGTATTTGTACATAAAATCATATATATACACTATATTTATATACACACACACACATATCTATGATCCCATGGTAGAATAGTAATGTGTTCAAACCACTCAGGTAGCCACCACAGAATCAGGGACACTATTATGCCCCTGAGGAATACCACTATATCTTATATAAAAATAATTAGTTTTTTCACATAGTTTACCTGTTAGCGATGTTTTATGGCTTACATTGGTTCAGTAACCTATATTACACTGTTTATCCCAAAATAAATGTAGATTGTAGCTGTTTAGTCTGCATATCTTTACTGAAACTCCAACTGAATAAATGTTTACAAGGTCTCCAGTTATTTCAAGAAAATTGGGAAATCGAATGTACTATATATTGAATTCTAATAATAGGGCTGAGATGGGATTGGTAGTTTGATGGTATATAAACTCTACAGAGCTACTGGTACTGAACTTACACAAGGCGTGAAGTAAAATGTCTTTCCTTTGGCTCCTGTCCTGCATTGCCCTTCTTGGGAGTGCCTATGGTACGTTTAAACATAATGTCAATTCAATTTCTTGCTATTATTTTATATCTGTGCTGCACATTTTATTCAATGCTCCTCTTTCTTACTTCTCAGGCTGTGGTGTCCCAGCCATTAAGCCTGTCATTTCTGGATATGCCAGGATTGTAAATGGTGAGAATGCAGTTTCTGGATCCTGGCCTTGGCAGGTGTCTCTCCAGGTATGATCAAGAGATATAATTAATTACAAATAGCTTGAAGATGATGTTACTGTGTCTGTTGTATCATGCATGGAATAAAATGGGATAAATACACTGTCCAAAATATCCTCATCAAAACTTAGGACAGATGATTTACTGCTAAAAATGCATTACAGGTTGTAATTAAAAAATAATCCTGTATTAGTATGATGGCATTACATTCTGACAGTGTTGCCAGTTGTGTTACAGTCAGGTTAATTGGCAATATTTGTCTCTTTGGAATTACATTGTGGCCATTGTCAAAGCTAGTTGGTCATATAGAAAATAAAATATATATCTATGGCTGTGGGCATGCTGTGATCAGAACTGCAGGATGTATCCTGTGATGTGCCTGGCATGCCCTTTGTCTCAAAGAGGTTAGAGGGACTAAATCCAAAACAGGTAGAAGACTGGTAAAATGTCTTCTGAAAGCTGCTCCTAGTATGTTCTGTTCAAAAGTTATTTCATTCTATTTGGAAGTTGAACTAACCACTAGAAAGCTGCCATTTCATGGAGTTCACCTGAGAGTTGGATGAGCGATACTTCCTCTCTGTGATTTGTCTACATTGATGTGGCTCACACAACACTAGCTGTGAGGTGCTCCTTGCAGTTGGATGGTGTATTTATCATTTCACAAGCTGTGATCATTACATCTAGCAAATCATTAGTCACAGTTCTGAATAAGTAAATACATATGACAGTTCAAACTATATAAACTAATTTGAAATGATACCCTGATGTCTATAAATAAAATATCTCTTCCTAGAAATTTTTCGACAACCTTAATAGAATGTTATTTATTTAGTCTAAAACGAATTTCGTTCATTCATTACTGCATTCGTTTCAGACGAAATTCGTTCATTATTTTCGCTTCGTTTCATTTTATTTGTTCGTTTTATAGAATACGTGTAATACTATTGGCTTTCTATAAACCGAACGAGAGCCCCATTGATAAGAAATTCTTATAAATGGGGCTCTCGTTCGGTTCATAGAAAGGCAATAGTACTACATGTTTTCTATAAGCCGAAAGTTTATAAACCTAACGTTTGGTTTATAGACTTTCGGCTTATGGAATACATGTAACCCTATTGCTATTCTATAAACTGAACGTTCGGTTTATGAAATAGCAATAGGATTACATGTATTACCGAACGTTCGGTTTATAGACTGTCGGCATTTCACTACACGGAGACAAAGTCTCCATTCATAAATTTATGAATGGAGACTCTGTCTCCGTGTAGTGAAATGCCGACAGCCTATAAACCGAACGTTTGGTTTATAGGCTGTCGGCTTATGTAATACATGTAATCCTATTGTATTCTATAAACCGACTCTATTTCGGCTTATAGAATGCAATAGTACTACGAATGAACGAATGATTTTCGTTTATTAACCATTCGTTCATTCGTCTTTCGTTAGCTTAGCATTTTCGTTATTCGTTTTTCGGACGAATGGACGAAAATGCTATTTTCGGACGAAAATGCATTTGTCCGAAAACGAATGCACGTCTACTGTATGACCCTAATTAATTAGAAAACACAATATACAAAATGTTTTTGAGAGTAAACTTACAGAAGAGTAAAGTATCCCATTTGATATGTCCACTCCAGTTCAGGAGATATGTGTCAAAACGTCAGACAACTTGTATTCAAACAATATTAACTTGACCAATCACAATATCCACATGTTTGATACCTACAGGATTACACTGGATTCCATTTCTGTGGAGGTTCTCTGATCAATTCTCTCTGGGTTGTTACTGCTGCTCACTGCAGTGTCACGTGAGTACAGATAAAGCAGATATATATCATTGCTTACAACATTAACTGCAAATCTCTTTTTACTATGACATTGATTTGTAAATGGTAGCAAATAATTTCTAATTAACCAGTATGGAAATCTGATTAAAAATCCCAAAAATATATCCTTTTTATGAAAAACATATGGAATCCTAATATTCTAAATTAAGTCTCTATTGACTAATTTGGAAATGAGGGAAATCAGGGATAACATTAGTGAAACAATTATTTTACATATTTCTGTAGCTGCTACATACAAAACCAAATATTTACAAATATTATTGGTGTTTATTTTATTTGATATATTTTTAAAATGACTAATATTATATGTTTCCTATGTAGAACTGCTCACCGCGTTGTCCTTGGTGAATTTGATCGTTCCTCCAATGCTGAGCCCATCCAGACCAAGACTGTTTCCAGAGTAAGCTATGAATAGACTGCAAGATAAAGTATTTAGTTATTGCATCAGTGGGAAAGCAGAGATTAGTGACGTACCCTCAAGAGTATGTCGGTGCTCCAGTTATCTGTATTGTGCTCAGTAAGCACTAAACTGTAGAACAAAAATGAAATAAATATGAAATAGATTTCCACACTTCTGTAGCCCACCAACAATTCATACAAAATTTTGATTTATCAACTTTCTAACTATTGTTTGTTCAAGGCTCAAAGAACCTTAAATGTTAGTTTCACATAACCCATGTATATTTCTAGATTGTAAGCTTACGAGCAGGGCTCTCTACCTCATGTATTAGTCTGTTCTTATTAGTCTAACTTAGTATGTAGTCCCCATCTATACATTGTACTTAGCGCTATGTAAATTGTTGGTGCTATATAAATACATTTTAATGTTATGAAAGGGAGACTTAAATGCAAATGGTTTATTAGAAAGGAGCGTGATGTGGACTGAAAACATATTCTATTTTCCACCAGGTTTTCAGACACCCCAACTACAACTCTAACACAATCATCAATGACATCACTCTTATAAAACTCACCAGCCCTGCTACTTTCACTGACCGCGTGGCTCCCGTCTGTGTTGCTGTCACAAATGATGTCTTTAATGGTGGCGAGAGATGTGTCACCACTGGATGGGGATATGTTGATGCATCATGTAAGGAAGAATTCAACAAGGAGTTATTGATGTTTCTATATTTCTTAACACAACCAAAATGTTGAACATTGTCAATACTGAATGTCTAGGGACTGCTTTGATGGTTTATGTGATGAAGTTATAGGGCGAGTTCCATGCAGAGCCAGGTCTAATAGTGTACTTAAGAAAAACTTGTAATGAACTTTATTTGCCTATTGAGTCCTACACCTAGTCCTCATATCTGTTGGCAAAATATTATGTTATATAGTAGTATGGTTTGTGTTACTATAATAGGTTTGTTTTCATCTGGCTTTCTTGGCTGTTTATTTATTTATTTAATTATTTGGCTATGCTGTATTCATCAAGTTCTTAGATATATACAAGTTTAATAACACTTTACTGATCTCTCCAGCACGTGTGACTCCATACAAGCTGCAACAAGTTGCTCTGCCCTTGCTCACCACTACTAACTGCCAGAGATACTGGGGAAGCAATATCCAGAGCACCATGATCTGCGCTGGAGCTTCTGGTGCCTCCTCTTGCATGGTACAGTCTTCTATAAATGTCTATACAAATGTGCACAGGATAAATATCATATGTTACATTAGAGAAGGCAGCTTTAGTTCAATGTAAGGATGACATATATATGAATATCTGTGGCAATGGAGAAACTAGGTAATGGGCAGTTTCATACAAAGTAGTATTCTCTGCAGGTGATGCAGAATCGCTGGGCCTATTATAATTTCAGACCACTGAAGTCCTCCTCATTAAGTCACTGGACTTTAGATTTATTTAATTAGGTTAATTGTATGATCATGGGTATTTTTAGCCTACCAGGAAAATGGTTAAATTGAGTGACTAGTGTGCCATATTTAAAAGTTAATAATTCTAATTTTCTACGAAATTGTCTCCATCACCAAAAACATAGCTAAAATGATGTCACACAAAGATATTTATTGAGGGACACTATGGTTTTTGCCTAGGGGACTACAAGAGAAGTGCAATAATGAGCCCAAAATGCTTGTGCCCAAGAATACGAAATGTAAATGCAATTTATATCTATTGAAAAACACCCCTAATATTGTATTTGTGTTTTATAGGAGATTAATGTATATTTGTAACCAGTTTTATACATATGTTGAAAAAGCCAGCTCCTTTTGTTACTATTTAATTAACCAGAAGCCAACTTTTAGTCTTTTAATGTCTGACATAGCATGGTATATTCACTGATGCATTACTTCTCACTTTCAGGGTGACTCTGGTGGACCTCTTGTGTGCCAGAGGGGAGGAGCCTGGACTTTGGCAGGAATTGTGTCCTGGGGAAGTTCTACTTGCTCCCCATCAACCCCAGGAGTGTATGCCCGTGTCACTTCTCTTAGAGCCTGGTTGGACCAGACTGTGGCTGCTAATTAAATGTATTTATAGTTTGCTTAGAAATATGAATAAATGAAAAATCTGAAACCTTCAGTATATTTGGCTCCATCTGTTTTTGTACATCTTGTTTAGGACATGGACACACAGCTCACCTTCCAGAGGTGGAAGTTATAGAGATGACCAGTGATTTAAGGGTGTACTCAATAAAGAGAGAATTGCAGGCAATTAAGATGGGAATTTGAAAAATACAGCCACAATAACTTGAGTGAGAAAATGTATCATATTCTGCTGCATTGGAGAATTTTTCCAGCTCAGCTACATTGGCCGAAAATTGTTTGCAATTCCCTGCAACGTGAACGAGACAAATCCCAACTTGGCAGAATATAAATTTATTCACAATTAAGCGGGATAGAGGTATTGTTGTGGCATGCTAGGGGTTACAAGCAATGAATGAGAAAATATTGGTGTGTCATGTAAATTAGTATATGATATATAAGTTTTAAAATCTTACTAACACACATACACATATCATAATATATAGTATCATTGTTGCCAACATTTGTAAAACTGTGCAGCTCAGCTTCCAATTACTGACTTTAAGATTGGCCACACCTACTGTCCAAAGCTCCACCCACAAAATTAGAAAAAATTAACTCCACCTACTTGTCATTGTAGATTATATCACCAAGTTTCCACCAACATTACCAGCATCTTGGTAATGTCCTGGTATACAACAGATACATTCACAGCACAACATCTACATCAGGCATTACATGAAATATAGTAAGACCATGTGCAGATGTGCTTCAGTCAGAGAGCTGTGTGTAAACCATAAAAAATACATTAGTTTAAACCTGCCACTTCTGCTGGAAGGCCATTCCATATATCCACTACCCTATCAATAAAGTAATATTTTCATTAGTCCCTGGCTTTATCTTATATCTAGGATAGCCTTATGCCTATCCCATGCATGCTTAAACTCCTTCACTGTGTTTACCTCTACCATTTCTGCTGGAAAGTTATTACATACATCCACTATCCTTTCAGAAAGCAATACTTCCATTAATCCCTGGCCTCATCTCATATCTGGAATAGCCTTATGCTTATACTCCTTCACTGTATTATACTCTACCACTTCTACTGGAAGACTATTACATGCATTCACTACCCTCTCAGTAACGTAATACTTTCATTAGTCCCTGGCCTTATCTTATATCTAGGATAGCCTTATGCCTATCCCATTAATGCTTAAACTCCTTTACTATATTAACCTCTACCAATTCTACTGGAATACTATTCCATGCACCCACCACCCTCTCAGGAAACAAATATAACATTTCTGACCACAAAAGAAACTGTTAAATATTAAATAATTCCAGCCTTTTCAAAAGCATGAGGTGGACCCCAAATATATGTATATAACTAGTTACTTTTCTTTCTGCATTTGTATCCATTTTTTGTATTACTCGCCTTGTTACAATGCACCCGCCCATCCCATGTGTTCAATATTAAGGGTTAATAATGTATAGGGGTGTATATACAAAAATACCCCTTTCTGTCTCATTAGAGATTTTTGCCAGAGGCTCAAAGAAGCAAGGTGAATGGTTAGTTAGGACCCACCTAGGGTTGTCTGCCTTGACGTTGGCAGGTGGGCTCATCCTCTCATGGCCATTGGAGGTAACTAAAAAACCTCCATTTGTTTTAAAAATACATAGGGATAAAAGAGAGAGCCCAGGTAACTTGTTTTTCTTTGGTTTTTACTATATATTGGGGCTGATGTGTACTGTAGTCGTTGCAGCCGCCCAGTGATGGAAGTGAGCGCAGGACTTTTCTTTCTGCATTTGTATCCATTTTTTGTATTACTCAGCCTTGTTACAATGCAGCCGCCCATCCCATGTGTTCCCTATTAAGGGTTAATAATGTATAGTGGTGTATATAAAAAAAATACCCCTTTCTGTCTCATTAGAGATTTTTGCCAGAGGCTCAAAGAAGCAAGGTGAATGGTTAGAGTTAGGACCCACCTAGGGGGATCTGCCTTGACGTTGGCAGGTGGGCTCATCCTCTCATGGCCATTGGAGGTAACTAAAAAACCTCCATTTGTTTTAAAAATGCATAGGGATAAAGGAGAGAGCGCAGGTAACTTGTTTTTCTTTGTTTTTTTACTATATATTGGGGCTGATGTGTACTGTAGTCGTTGCAGCCGCCCAGTGATGGGAGTGAGCGCAGGACTTTTCTTTCTGCATATAACTAGTTACATTTATACCAGGGCTTGACAAACTTAACTGGGTTTTAGGAGCCAGCAAAAAAATCTAAGAGCCAGACAACACACATACACACAGTCACATGCAATCATATACAGGCACACATATGTCACATACAGTCAGTCACATAGACACATACAGTTTGTCACATACATACATACATACAGTCAGTCACATAGACACACACTTATACATAGTCTGTCAGACATACACTCATACATACATACATACACAAATACAGTCTATACATACAGTCTGTCACTCACACATACAGTCTGTCACATATACTCATACATACACACATACAATTGAGCAATATGTCCATCGCCCCACTTCACACCCCCCCCGCTGCTAAATCTTATTGCAGGGAAAGGGGGCATTTCCGTTCCAGGATTGTCTGTGCCTCTAACAAAAGGCACAGACCATCATTACTTATTAATTAACATTATTTTGCCCACATTCATTTGTAAGTAAATTTTATTTTGCCCATTCATTTGTCAGTTTTATTTTGCCCACATTCATTTGTCAGTTTTATTTTGCCCACATTCATTTGACAGTGTTTTTTTGCCCACATTCATTTTCCAGTTTTACTTGCCCACTTTCCTTTTCCAGTTTTATTTTGCCCACATTCATTTGCCAGTTTTATTTTGCCCACATTCATTTGCCAGTTTTATTTTGCCCACATTCATTTGTCAGTTTTATTTTGCCCACATGCAGTTGTCAGGTTTTTTTTTGTCCATATTCATTTGTCAGTTGTATTTTGCCCACATGTATTTGTCAGGATTTTCTTTGCCCACAATCATAAGTTTTATTTTGCCCACATTTGTCAGTTTTATTTTGCCCACATTTGTCAGTTTTATTTTGCCCTCATTCATTTGTCAGTTTTATTGTGCCCACATGCAGTTGTCAGTTTTATTTTGCCCACATTCATTTGTCAGTTTTATTTTGCCCACATTCATTTGTCAGTTTTATTTTGCCCACATTCACCAGTTTTATTTTGCCCACATTCATTTGTCATTTTTATTTTGCCCACATTTATTGGTCAGTGTTTTTTTTGCCCACTTTCATTTGTCAGTTTTATTTTGCCCACATGCATTTGTCAGGTTCTTTTTTGCCCACATTCATTTGTCAGTTTATGTTGCCTACAATTATTTGTCAGTTTTATTTTGCCCACATTCATTTGCCAGATTTATTTTGCCAATATGCATTTGCCAGTTATATTTTGCCCAGATTCATTTGCCAGTTTTATTTGCCCACATTCATTTGCCAGTTTTTTTTTGCCCACATTCATTTGTCAGTTGTATTTTGCCCACATGCATTTGTCAGGATTTTTTTGCCCACAATCATCAATTTTATTTTGCCCACATTTGTCAGTTTTATTTTGCCCACATTCATTTGTCAGTTTCATTTTGCCCACATTTGTCAGTTTTATTTTGCCCACATGCATTTGTCAGGGTTTTTTGCCCACATTCATCAATTTTCTTTTGCCCACATTCGTCAGTTTTATTTTGCCCACATTTTTTGGTCAGTGTTTTTTTTGGCCACTTTCATTTGTCAGTTTTATTTTGCCCACATTCATTTGCCAGTTTTATTTTGCCCACATTCATTTATCAGTTTTATTTTACCCACAATTATTTGTCAGTTTTATTGTGCCCACATTCATTTGCCAGTTTAATTTGTCCACATGATTGGCACGTTTTATTTTGCCCACAATCATTTACCAGTTTTATTTTCCCCACATTCATTTGGCAGTTTTATTTTCCCCACATACATTTGCCAGTGTTTTTATGCCCACATTCATCAGTTTTATTTTGCCCACATTCATTTGTCAGTTTTATTTTGCCCACATTTATTTGTCAGTTTTATTTTGCCCACATTCATTTGACAGTTTTGTTTTGCCCACATTCACTTGTCAGTTTTATTTTGCCCACATTCATTTGTCAGTTTTATTTTGCCCACATTTATTGGTCAGTGGTTTTTTTGCCCACTTTCATTAGTCAGTTTTATTTTGCCCACATGCATTTGTCAGGTTCTTTTTTGCCCACATTCATTTGTCAGTGTTTTTTTTGCCCACTTTCATTTGTCAGTTTTATTTTGCCCACATTCATTTGCCAGATTTATTTTGCCAATATGCATTTGCCAGTTATATTTTGCCCAGATTCATTTGCCAGTTTTATTTGCCCACATTCATTTGCCAGTTTTTTTTTGCCCACATTCATTTGTCAGTTGTATTTTGCCCACATGCATTTGTCAGGATTTTTTTGCCCACAATCATCAATTTTATTTTGCCCACATTTGTGAGTTTTATTTTGCCCACATTCATTTGTCAGTTTCATTTTGCCCACATTTGTCAGTTTTATTTTGCCCACATTCATTTGTCAGTTTTATTTTGCCCACATGCATTTGTCAGGGTTTTTTGCCCACATTCATCAATTTTCTTTTGCCCACATTCGTGAGTTTTATTTTGCCCACATTCATTTGTCAGTTTCATTTTGCCCACATTTGTCAGTTTTATTTTGCCCACATTCATTTGTCAGTTTTATTTTGCCCACATTTATTGGTCAGTGTTTTTTTTGCCCACTTTCATTTGTCAGTTTTATTTTCCCCACATTCATTTGCCAGTTTTATTTTGCCCACATTCATTTGTCAGTTTTATTTAACCGACAATTATTTGTCAGTTTTATTGTGCCCACATTCATTTGCCAGTTTAATTTGTCCACATGATTGGCACCTTTTATTTTGCCCACAATCATTTATCAGTTTTATTTTCCCCACATTCATTTGGCAGTTTTATTTTCCCCACATACATTTGCCAGTGTTTTTATGCCCACATTCATCAGTTTTATTTTGCCCACATTCTTTTGTCAGTTTTATTTTGCCCACATTCATTTGTCAGTTTTATTTTGCCCACATTCATTTGACAGTTTTGTTTTGCCCACATTCACTTGTCAGTTTTATTTTGCCCACATTCACTTGTCAGTTTTATTTTGCCCACATACGTTTGTCTTTTTTTATTTTCCCCACATTCATTTGTCAGTTTTATTGTGCCCACATGGAATTGCCAGTTTTATTTTGCCCACAATCATTTGCCAGTTTTTTGGTGCCAACATTCATTTGCCAGTTCTAATTTTCCCACATGCATTGGCCAGTTTTATTTTGCCCACAATCCTTTGCCAGTTTCATTTTCCCCACATTCATTTGCCAGTTTTATTTTCCCCACATTCATTTGCCAGTGTTTTTTTGTCCACATTCATCAGTTTTATTTTGCCCACATTTGTCAGTTTTATTTTGCCCACATTCATTTGTCAGTTTTATTTTGCCCACATGCATTTGCCAGTTTTATTTTCCCCACATACATTTGCCAGTTTTATTTTCTCCACATTAATTTGCCAGTTTTATTTTGCCCACATTCATCAGTTTTATTTTGCCCACATTCGTCAGTTTTATTTAGCCCACATTCATTTGTCAGTTTCATTTTGCCCACATTCCTCAGTTTTATTTTACCCACATTTATTGGTCAGTGTTTTTTTGCCCACATTCGTCAGTTTTATTTTGCCCACATGTTTTTGTCAGGTTTTTTTTGCCCACAATCATTTGTCAATTTATTTTGCCCACAATTATTTTTTAATTTAATTTTCCCACAATCATTTGCCAGTTTTATTTTGCCCACATGCATTTGCCAGTTTTATTTTGCCCACAATAATTTGCCAGTTTTATTTTGCCCACATTCATTTGTCAGTGTTTTTTTGCCCACATTCATCAGTTTTATTTTGCTTACATTCATTGGTCAGTGTTTTTTTGCCCACATTCATTCCTGCACGGAGGAGGGAAGTACATTAGCTGGATATTACAAAAAAAAAAAAAGTTTAAAAAATAGAAGTTGCTGCTGTGCAGCCGTGTGTACATTCACGTGACGTCGCGCGGTGACGACATGTGACCCGACGTGATCGCGAGACAGCCCAGTTTCCCGGGACTGCCCCACGATCGCAATATACGTGGGAAATTTGCATAGTTTCTGGGACTGTCCCAGCGGATCCGGGACAGTTGTCAACTATGTAATATATACATGCCCATATAATCTCGATTTGAGGACAGATGCCTGCAATCGGGATTTCACCAGTCAGGAAAGCACTCAATGGTGACTGGTGGATATCCCTCCTGCTTGCAGCAAAAAATAAACCCCCCCATACTCCAAGACATATACATATGTTTTTATTTTATACTAATGGCTAAAAAAAGGGATTTTTAATAAAAATGACACCATAAAAAATATATTGCATGGCAGGAATTGAACACCAGTCTCCCACATGGTAGGGGAGAGTTCCACCATTAGACAACATACTGTCATTATCAATTCTGGCTTCAAAATATATATGTATACATATACCTATCAATCACTGATACAATTGTCACAGACTCTGAATTACATATATCTTTTAATACCCAAACATAGTTTTAGTTTTCTATCAATCATATATAATCACATGTATAATACTCAATATTGGCTAGTGGATATCCCTCCTGCTTGCAACGAAGAACAAAGCTTCCCATAGTCTAAAACACATACATATGTTTTAATTTATACCAGTTACTAAAGAAATGTCTTAATAATACAAATACACCATAAAAATATGTCACAACTTACTGTATTATAATTGGAAATTGAAACCAGGTCTCCCGCATGGTAGGGTAGAAGTCTACCACTACACCAGAAATACACTTTGACAATTGTGGTTTCAAGATATATATGTATACATTTACTTATTAATCCTTGATACATTTGTGCCAGACTCAGAATTACATATACTTTTTAATACCCAAGTACAATTTAGGTTTTCTTTAAATCACATATCAATATTTAAGGTAAAGAGGTTTCTGTGAATTGCCATATAAAATCACGTACTCACATATTATACATAGGGAAAAGAAAAAGAAAAATGGAGAGGGTGGGAAACAAAGGAGAAGTTAGTAATATATATATATATATAACTTCAAAGAAAATTGTATAAATCAAATTCTATATTTATAAGTTGCGCAGGTGATAGAGTCTTCACAGCATGTACCCACTTCATCTCAGACTTCAAGTAATTTTTTTGTGTATTTTTTTCCCACATACATTGTACTTTAGACACAAATTCACAGATTTTGGTATGTGTCACTTCCAAATAACCCCCCAATATGTGTTTAGCAACATCTCCAGAGCACAGGGATACCACCCATGCATAGGTTTGTCCGCTTGTTTGAGGGTTAAAAGGCCACTTTAGAGAGGCATGCTCTTTGATTTTCCAACTTGGATTGTTGACATGTAGAGCAAGGAAGGGGTTAATAGCTCTTATAAGAGCCTTTGTAGTACTGTACAAAAAAAATTTACCTCTAAAAATGCGCAGACTAGAAAGAACAAATGTTCAGTGATCAGTGGCAAGGAAGGGGTTAATGGACAGGGCAGAGGCGTCGCTGGGGGGGGGGCTACTGGGGCTGAAGCCCCGGATCTCCCCTCCATAGCCCTGAATGGAGACTGACCACGCCCCCTCGCGCTTGGCTCCGCCCCCACGTTGGACCCCGCTTCCTGCATGCTGCAATCTGTATGCTGAACAGCACCAGACTCCACCCCCTCATGGTCGACTCCTCCCCTCGTGTCTAACTTCACCCCCTCAAGCTTTGCACGTGAGTGTGCAGAGTTATGAGTGTGCATGTGTATGTATGTAAGTAGCAGAGTGTGAGTGCAGAGTTAATAGTGTGCATGTGTATGTATGTAAGTAGCAGTGTGCGAGTGGTAGAGTTAATAGTGTGCATGTGTATGTATGTAAGTAGCAGAGTATGAGTGGCAGAGTTAATAGTGTTCATGTGTATGTATGTAAGTAGCAGAGTGTGAGTGGCAGAGTTATTAGAGTGCATGTGTATGTATGTGAGTGGCAGAGTGTAAGTGGGTGTGAGTGGCAAAGTGTAAGTAAGTGTGTGTGAGTGTGATTGGAAGAGAGTGTGTGTGAGTGAGTAAGAGTTATGAGTGTGTATGTGTGTGAGTGGCAGAATGTAAGTGTGTGTAAGTGGCAGAGTGTATGAGTGAGTGTGGCAGAGTGTGAGTGTTTGGAAGAGTGTAAGTGTGAGTTATGAGTGTGCGTGTAAGTGTGTGTGAGTGCATAGTATTGAAGAGTATAAGTGTGAGCAGCAGAGATATGAGTGTGTGTGAGTCCCAGTGAGATTACTAGGAGAAAATGTGATTAATTACTATTATTCATATTGAATGTGATAATCAAATGTGAAACAATGCTATCATCTCATATTATTTTTATTTTCACCATAGATTATCACATTCAATATGAATAATAGTGATTAATCTCTATATATATATAGTCTTTATATTGATGGCAATAAAAGTCCATACACATGGCCTTACACATCCCATGTACCTGGTTATAGTATTAAACCCATACATTATGAATGAATGTGCTGCTCATTATATTATGGGCTTTACTCATGAAAGTGAGAAGTGCAGGGAAGTGAGATGGGAATATCAAACTGAAGGCTAAAGTAGCAGAGTTGGAAACATTCTCCCATTCAGTTCAGTGGCGGATCCGGGGGGGGGGGGGGGAGGGGAGATGGGGGGGCAACGGTGCAAGTGCCCTCCCGAGAATAAAAAACAGCAAAAAAAAAAACCTCACGCTTGCAGGCAGAGACAGAGGTGAGATCAGAAGATCCCCCCCTCACCATCGCTCTGCCTGCCAGGCTGCACGGTGTGCCGAACAGGCAGCCCAGAGAAATCTCTGTGCTGCCTGTGCGGCTTCCCGTGCAGTGTGACACGGAAGTGCCGACTGGTCACGTGACCGGCGCGCTGACGTCATACACGCGCCGGGTCACGTGACCTGTCGGCACAACCGCCTGGGAGCCGAACAGCCAGCATGGAGGAGACCATGCTGCCTGCCACTAGCCACCAGGGAAAGGTAAGTGCTGGGGAGTGGGGAGATGGGGGGGATGTACTTGGGATATTGGCAGGGGCTTATTAATGACAAATAACACTGGCATATTATTGGGCAAATTAGCAGGGGCATATTAAATGGCAAATAACACTGGCATATTATTGGGTAAATTGGTAGGGGCATAATAAATGGCAAAAACACTGGAATATTATTGGGCAAATTGGCTGGGGCATATCAAATGGCAACTAACACTGGCATATTATTGGGCAAATTGGCTGGGGCATATCAAATGGCAAATAACACTGGCATATTATTGGACAAATTGGCAGGGGCATATCAAATGGCAAATAACACTGGCATATTATTGGGCAAATTAGCAGGGGCATATTAAATGGCAAATAACACTGGGATATTATTGAGCAAATTAGCAGGGGCATATCAAATGACAAATAACACTGGCATATTATTGGACAAATTGGCAGGGGCATATTAAATGGCAAATAAGACTGGCATATTATTGGGCAAATTAGCAGGGGCATATCAAATGGCAAATAACACTGGCATATTATTGGGCAAATAGGCTGGGGCATATCAAATGGCAACTAACACTGGCATATTATTGGGCAAATTGGTTGGGGAATATTAATGGCAAATAATATTGGCAATGTGTATGTAATGGTGTGATGGAGGCATGTAAATGGGGTGATGGGGCATGTCCTTGGTGTGCAACGTGGGTTATGGGTCATGTCGTGGGTGTGCATCGTGGGTAGGGGGGTGGTGAACACATTTTGTCTGCCTAGGGCAGCACAAAACCAAGATACACCACTGGGGGGAGAGAGAGGAGAGAACAGGGGGAAGAGAGGAGAGAACACTGATAGGAGGGGAGAGAGGTGAGAACACTGATGGGAGGGGAGAGAGGAGAGAACACTGATGGGAGGGGAGAGAGGAGAGAACCCTGATGGGGGAGAAGAGAGAACACTGAAGGGAGGAGAAGAGAGAACACTGACGGGTGGGGGAGAGAGGAGAGAACACAGATGAGGGAGAGGAGGAAAAGAGACAGCTATTGAGAAGAGGAAAGACATACATGTTTAGAGGGACAAAGAGACAGTCATAGGAGGTAGAAAATAGAGAGAGACATGGGAAGGGGAGAGGAGACAGACAGACATGGGAAGGGAGAGGAGAGAGACATAAATGGGATGTTAGAGGAGAGACAGACAGACATGGGTTGGCAGAGGAGAGACAGACAAACATGGGATGGCAGAGGAGAGACAGACAGATATGGGAAGGGGAGAGGAGACAGATGGACATGGGAAGGGAGATGAGAGAGACATAAATGGGAAGGGAGAAGAGAGAGACATAAATGGGATGGTAGAGGAAAGACAGACAGATGGGAAATGAGAGGAGAGACAGACGGACATGGGAAAGAAGAGGATACATAGACGGACATGGGAAGGAAGAGGAGAGAAACAGACATGGAAGGAAGAGAGACAGAGGGACACGGGGAGTGAGAGGAGTGCGACAGACATGGGAAGGGAGAGGAGCGTGACAGAAGGACATGAGAGAGAGCAAAAGACAGATGGACATGGGAGAGAGGATAAGACAGGCGGACATGGGAGAGATAATAAGACAGACGGACATGGGAGAGATAATAAGACAGATGGACATGGGAGAGAGGAAAAGACAGACGGACATGTGTCCCTCCCGAGATCAGACTCTGGATCCGCCCCTATGTGGGCCATTTAAAGAACACAGTTGAAGCAACAAAATATTCCACTTTAAGTAACAAGGTGGAAGACAAGGGGGATACAAAACCTTTTATTTCTGCAGGAGCCCATAACATAAGCTTGTGCGAAAATTAGGAGTTAGTGACATGCAGGGCCAGTGCAAGGATTTGTTACCCTAGGCGAAGATTGACATTGCCACCCCCTCCAAGTAGTGTTAACATTTCATTTGGTGGTAGAGTCCAGCTCAGCTTATAGTTAGCAACGCACAGATGTAACATTAGTAACATTAGTCAGTTGTACAGAACAGCTCAATGTATAGTTAGCCAGACACATAATTGTCATTATCAAGGTATATCATACCACTGGCATATTATTGGGCAAATTGGCAGGGGCATATTAGTGGCAAATAACACTGGCATATTGTTGGGCAAATTGGCAGGGGCATATCAAATGGCAAATAACACTGGCATATTATTGGACAAATTGGCAGGGGCATATGAAATGGCAAATAACACTGGCATATTATTGGGCAAATTAGCAGGGGCATATTAAATGGCAAATAACACTGGCATATTATTGAGCAAATTAGCAGGGGCATATCAAATGACAAATAACACTGGCATATTATTGGGCAAATTGGCAGGGGCATATCAAATGGCAAATAACATTGGCATATTATTGGACAAATTGGCAGGGGCATATTAAATGGCAAATAACACTGGCATATTATTGGGCAAATTAGCAGGGGCATATCAAATGGCAACTAACACTGGCATATTATTGGTCAAATTGGCAGGGGCATATTAAATGGCAAATAGCACTGGCATATTAATGGGCATATTGACAGGGGCATATTAAAAGGCAAATAACACTGGCTTATTATTGGGCAAATTGGCAGGGGCATATAAAATGGCAAATAACACTGGCATATTATTGGGCAAATTAGCAGGGGCATATCTAATGGCAAATAACACTGGAATATTATTGGGCAAATTGGCTGGCACATATCAAATGGCAACTAATACTGGCATATTATTGGGCAAATTGGCTGGGGCATATCAAATGGCAAATAACACTGGCATATTATTTGACAAATTGCCTGGGGCATATCAACTGGCAACTAACACTGGCATATTATTGAGCAAATTGGCTGGGGCATATCAAATGGCAACTAACACTGGCATATTATTGGGCAAATTGGCTGGGCATATTACTGGCAAATAATATTGGCAATGTGTATGTAATGGGGTGATGGAGGCATGTAAATGGGGTGATGGGGCATGTCCTTGGTGTGCAAAATGGGTTATGGGTCATGTCGTGGGTGTGCATCGTTGGTAGGGGGGTGGTGCCCAAATTTTGTCTGCCTAGGGCAGCACAAAACCAAGATACACCACTGGGGGTGGAGAGAAAGGAGAGAACGCGGGGGAGAGAGGAGAGAACACTGATAGGGGGAAGAGGAGAGAACACTGATGGGAGGGGAGAGAGGAGCGAACACTGATGGGGGAGAGAGAGGAGAGAACACGTATGGGGGAGAAGAGAGAACACTAAGGGGAGGAGAAGAGAGTACACTGACAGATGAGGGAGAGGAGGAAAAGAGACAGCTATTGGGAAGAGGAATGACATACATGTTTAGAGGGACAAAGAGACCGTCATAGTAGGTAAATAATAGAGAGAGACATGGAAAGCGGAGAGGAGACAGACAGACATGGGAAGGGAGAGGAGAGAGACATAAATGGGAAGGGAGAAGAGAGAGACATAAATGGGATGGTAGATGAGAGACAGACAGACATGGGTTGGAAGAGGAGAGACAGACAGATATGGGATGGCAGAGGAGAGACAGACAGATATGGGATGGCAGAGGAGAGACAGACAGATATGGGAAGGGGAGAGGAGACAGACAGACTTGGGAAGAGAGAGGAGAGAGACATAAATGGGAAGGGAGAAGAGAGAGACATAAATGAGATGGTAGAGGAGAGACAGACAAACATGGTATTGCAGAGGAGAAACAGACGAATATGGGATGGCAGAGGAGAGACAGACAGATATGGGAAGGGGAGAGGAGACAGACAGACATGGGAAGGGAGAGGAGAGAGACATAAATGGAAAGGGAGAAGAGAGAGACAAAAATGGAATGGTAGAGGAGAGACAGACATGTGATGGGAGAGGAGAGACAGAGAGATGGGAAATGAGAGGAAAGACAGATGGACATGGGAAAGAAAAGGATACATAGAGGGACATGGGAAGGAAGAGGAGAGAAACGAACATGGAAGGAAGAGAGAAAGAGGGACACGGGGAGTGAGAGGAGTGCGACAGACATGGGAAGGGAGAGGAGTGTGACAGAAGGACACGAGAGAGAGGAAAAGATAGATGGACATGGGAGAGAGGATAAGACAGACGGACAAAGGAGAGAGGAAAAGACAGACGGACATGTGCCCCTCCCGAGATCAAAATTCAGTTGAATTCCCCTCTCAATTCCCTGCACTTCTCTCTTTTATGAGGTTGGTAGAAGGAGCATACCTTCATACCTCAGCCTATTCTCCCCAGGTTTGTGACCCCTTTTTATTAAAAAATAAATATTTGTGATGTGCGTGTGAGAGTTGCAGGTTTACACACGTGTCTGTGTGTGTGTGTAAGGTTGTCTATGTAAGGGTATCTGTGGGGGGGGGGGGGTGTCAGGGTGGTTGTCTGTGTGTGTGATATCCCCTATATTATGGCATATTATGAGACTGGTAAATGTTGTATGCAACGTACACAAATTTTTGTATGCTCAGTTATTTTGAAATCATGGGAATTTGCTCACATCCAAGTGTGTGTGTGATGTAAGTTGGTGTGTGTAAGTGGGATTGTTGTCTCTGTGTGTAAGGGTGTGTGTATGTATGTGTGACTGTGCAAGTGTGAATGTGTGTGTATGTGTTGCTGCATGTGTGTGTATTTGTGGCTGTGTATTTTTGTGTACAAGTGTAACTCTGAGTAATGTGAGTTTTTTGTGTGCTGCGAGTCTTATTGTGTATTGTGTTACAGTAATGTGCAGCATGAGTGTGTGATACACTCACACACTGCACATTACTGTGAGTTTTATTGCTGTGGAGTCTGTGTTATATTCACACATTGCACATCACTGTGACTTTTATTGCTGTGGAGGTAGACACATACACACACACATTCAGTTGGTCACAGGCAGACATACAGTCAGTCACACACACAGTCAGCCACAGACAGACACACACACACATATAGTCAGTAACAGACAGACAGACACACACACACACATACAGTCAGTCACAGACAGACACACACATACAGTCAGTCACAGACACACACACTTACATTCGGTCACAGTCAGACATACAGTCAGTCACACACAGTCACACACACACATGCAGTCAGTCATACACACACACACTCTGTCAGTCACATACACTTACACACAAGTCAGCAATTTTGTTGTTGTTTACGATAAAAAAAAGTGCATCTATCAATATGTCCCCCTCCTGGCTGCTATACGTCATTCTAGCCTGGTCTGTGCCCTGTTGTTGTTTCTATCCCTGCTGAGCACACTCAGCGCTCGGACACTATAGTACGGTGCATGTGGGGATGGAGCACGAAAACTGTGCAGCCAATGCACAAACTGGTCCCCCGCGCTTCCACTGGATAAATAAAATGATCCCAGTGGCGAGGGAACCATGCTGGGACAACAATAACTGGGCGCCAGGTATAATTTTCCTGATGCCCGGGATTTGTTGAGCCCCGATATATACCCATATATACCTATTGTACCAATATTGATCTGACCAGACGAAAGGTGATGCTCATCTGAGCAATCACCAAACCGCCTTTGCCACTGATTGGCTGTTACTGATTGCTATAAACGCGCTCAGACAGCTTCAAAAAGAATATACTTAAGACCCTGGTGGGTATAATAAACCCCTAGTGAGTGTAACAAAGAAAAATGCAGATAGCAAAAAAAATCCTTCTGCGGCCAGATCGCTGCATATGCGCTATATGTGCTACTAATGCAGTGACCATTTGCGCATTTGCGCTGCTTATGCAGTTATTTACAGCAATCAAGGGGTTAATATCTCTTAAAAGAGCCTTTGATATACTGTTATAAATTACAGTTAAAAAAATGAACCCCTAAAAAATGCGCAGACACCACAAAATGTGCTGCTGTGTAAGATCACAGTGTACACTGCGATCAGTGGCAGGGAAGGGGGTAATGAGTGGAAATGGCTTTTATAAAATCCCTTGGGTCTCACTTGTATTAAATATATTATAATTAAAAACTTACATTATACAGCTGTGTCTGTTTTCCTCACTAAAACTCAAGTGAGTAGAGGGACGCAGATCTATTTGGGTCAGATCAATATTTGCAAATATTGATCTGATCAGGCAAAGGGTGATGCTCATCTGAACAATCACCAAACTGCCTTTGCCACTGATCGGCTGTTACTGATCGATATACATGTGCTCAGGCTATAAAAAATGTTTATGTTAAACGTAATCCTCTAGTGGGTATAATTAACTAGTAGCGGGTGTAATAAAAATTTGTAAAAAATAAAAAAATGCTTGTGCAAAAAAAAAAAAAATATAAAACATTTCACTAAATAATCTTATAGAAATTAATTAGGAATAAGGGTTAGCGGGCGAGGAGAGAGGAGGATGGGGAGGGAGGCGGGCAAGGGACAGGGGAAGAGATGGAGAGAGAGGGGGAGGCGAGGAGAGAAAGGAGAGAGTAAGAAGGAGGGAGTGGACAGTGGAACAGGATGTGAGGAAGAAAAGGGGTAAATAAAGGAAAGAAAAGAGGAAAAGATAACAAGGGGAAGGGGAGTAGGGAATGTGGAAAAAGGGGGAAAAAGGGATAAAACGGTGGGGAAGTGGAAGAAGGGACAAAGGAATAGGGAAGCCCCATAATCATAAAGAATAGATCTCCCATCAAACAATTACTGCTTGTAGACTGGGACCCACTAATACTTGTGGGATTGGTTTGACAACTATTAAGACAGAATAAGGATGTTGACATAAGCAGAGTTAGACGGAGGTAGAAATACCTACTTAATACTACTTCCCATTGAGATTCACTGGATTTAACCTTAGTGATTCGTGCCCATGCATAGAATTTAGCCACGATAACCCAATTAGCAATATTTCTATGGAGGTCACCAACGACTGTAGCCTGCTAGACAGGGATTCACCTGGGAATATTTTCTTCCGTATAGGTGACGTATGATCAGGAGAATGGAAATGTATTGTTTAATGTTTTGTATTATGTATTGTATTTCTGTGTGTGTTGTGTCATTTGTAAAGGTATTCAGACTTCGGGACTTTGATAGTGGGCCGAAGCAGGGATGGGTGGAGAGGTTTACTAGATCTCGGAGCTTATTATGTCTCTGAGATTCTGGTTAATTAATGCCCGGGGACTAAATACACCAATGAAAAGGGGACTTTTATATAAAATGTTGCTGAAGGGTAAGATAGACATCTGTTATGTCCAAGAAACACACTGGAAAGGATTAGATAATGCCCTATGGAGATTCTCTAAATTTCCTGTGATCTCCGCTGCCAACCTACAGGATAAAAAAAAAAGAGGGGTTGCGATAGTGATTTCTAATCGAATTAAATTCGACCTGATATTGGAGCAGAAAGACAAAATGGGTAGATACTCAATAGTCATTTGTAAACTAAACGACCAGGTTTACACTTTAGTAAACATCTATGCACCAAACATATTTACGCAATCCTTCTACGAAAATCTTTTCGGGAGAATTGAGCAAATTAAAAAGGGTATACTAATTATAGGAGGTGATATGAACACCATAATTGACGAAAAATTAGACAAAAATAATACTCAAAGAACTGAAATTCCAAATTATATTAAGTCCAAGGGGAAAATATTCCGAGACATTTTAATAAAATATGATCTTTATGACATCTGGCGCATATACCATCCTAGAGATAAAAACTATACCTATTACTCACAGGCTCACGGAGTATACTCCCGAATTGACTTCTTCTTAACTAACTCATATAATTTAAAAAATATAATTAATACTGAAATCGGCCCGATAACTTGGTCCGATCACGCGCCTATAAGTATCACAATTAAAGACAACCCCAAATACAACATCAAACCGCAATGGAAATTAAATGAATCGCTATTACTAAAAGAAGAAGACAAAGAACACCTAAGGGCCTTAATCCTTGATTATATTAAAAATAATGACAATGGTCAAGTTTCTAACCAAATATTGTGGGTTTCTCTGAAATGTGTTATCCGAGGATATTTGATACAACTCGAGGCTCGAAAAAAGAGAGAAAAGGGTACTCCCCTAACTGATTTACATATTGATTTAGCCAAACTGGAATATAATAACAAACGTAATCCCCATTCTGGACTTATGGAACAAATTAAATCAGTAAGGGGTAAGATTACAAAAAACTTAGAAGAACAAGTTAGCAATATGATAAGGACCTCAAACCAGAGATGGTACAATTGTAATGATAAAACAGGGAAGATGCTTACTAGGAAAATAAAACAGGATCGCGCGAACCAGAAAATAAAGAAAATTGTGGAGGCAGATAAAATCCACCTTTCTCCACAGGAAATTGGTGAATCCTTTGCCAAGTACTATGAGTCACTTTATAATCTCAAAGAGACTGGATTTGCAACCTCTAATCTGAGCTCCTTCTTAAAAAAAATTAAGTTACCACAAGACTTTTTACTCTAAAGAAAAAATAGCGAATTTGAATAAACCGATTAATAGAGAAGAAATAAGCAAGGCTATTCTAAACTTAGAGAACGGCAAAGCCCCTGGCCCAGACGGGTATACAGCTCTTTTTTATAAGGTTTTTGAAACAGAAATATCTCCTCTTTTATGCTCACTGTATAAAGCAGTTGGAAACACTGGGAGTATTCCCCCCGAAATGTTGAAAGCAACGATTTCCCCGATACCGAAACCGGACAAAGACCCGCATTTTGTGTCTAACTATCGACCAATTTCTCTAATAAATATTGACATCAAAATTCTGTCGGGCTGGCTGACCGCATGAAAACAGTCGCATTAGATCTGATTCACCCAGATCAGTCAGGTTTTATATCTGATAGATCTGGGCAAGACAATGTTAGGGAATTACTGAATCTGGTTACAATAGTGAATAACACCAACATACCATGTACCTTTGTCTCTGTTGATGCTGAAAAAGCATTTGATAGAGTTAATTGGGGTTATATGTCTGAAGTTTTGTCCACTTTCGGTATCGGGGGAACTTTTAAATTACTGATTATGTCCATGTATACAAACCCTACTGCACAGATTCGTGGAAATGGGCTTAACTCTAGATGGTTCCAAATTAGGAACGGCACTAGGCAGGGATGTCCCTTGGCCCCCTTCCTTTACAACCTAGCTATGTAGCCTCTAGCTTCATATATCAGACAGACCAACACAATTTCGGGGATAGAATATGGAAAAACACAAAAAAAAAATCTGCTTTATGCTGATGATGTCATATTAACCCTCACAAACCCGGATCGTTCCATCCCAGAGGTACTGCAATGTGTGGAAGAATTTAGTTATTTTTCAAATTATAAAATTAATCTCTCTAAGACTCAGGTTATAACTAAAAACTTATCCCAATCCCAGGTCCTTTCTCTAAAACAGAGTTACCATCTAAATTGGTCAAATAAAAAAATTAAATATTTGGGCATCGACATCGAATTTGATACAAGCAGCATAGTTAAATCCAACTACCTAGGATTGTATAAAGAACTCGAGTCTAAGGTCAAATCCTGGAGGAAAATTCTGACCTCTTGGATGGGTAGGATTAACCTAGTTAAAGCTTATTTAGTACCTAAATTGGAATATCTGTTTAGAACTATTCCACTAAGAGTTCCAAGGAGGATTCTATCTATGTTCCATGCTTTGTTTGTCTCGTTTGTTTGGGAAGGGAAGAAACCCAGAATTCAATTTCAAATCATGTCACATCCTTTGTCCCATGGGGGTCTTTCATTCCCAAACATATACCATATTCATGACTCATTGATGTTCTCCCACTTCTTGCTCTGGGGCAGCATGATATCAAGGAATAAAAACTGGTATCGATACGAAAGAGAGATGTGTGGTAACATTGACCCTTTTCTCCTTTTTTGGCTGGATAAACAAAAATATGGAGCATTAAAAATAGTCAATCCAGTCATAAATAACATATTTTTGTCAATTGGTATAATCAAGTCCAAATTTTTTAAGGACAACCAATTAACACCTAGGGCCTCTATTGGTCTATTGAAACTTTTTTTGAATGATCTGAGCCTTGAACATTGGTATAAAGCCGGCCTAGAGAAGATCGGTGACCTACTTGGTGACACCAATATATTAACTTTTGAGGACCTTCAACAGAAGTTCAGCCTTCCACTGAATGAAGCTTTTTCATATATCCGAATTAAATCTCTCCTTAAGAATTTCCAAATTAATCATGACTCTCCTTTAGATAAAATTTTGTATGACACTAACCAAAAGATTTCCTCCCAAATTTGGGGAGCCCTACAACAACTAGAAGAGAGTGATAAAAAACATGCCACGATAATAAAGTGGGAAACCGATCTTATGAAAACGTACCCCCTACAAACCTGGTATAAAGCAGTGAATCTAATGAGAAAAACAATCCACTGTATTACTCTTCAAGAACTATATATGAAACTACTTCATAGGTGGTATTGGGTTCCATCAAATCTTGCGAAATTTCAATCAAATACCCCGCCATTGTGCTGGAGATGCCTCAAAGAAATTGGTAACATAAAACATATTTGGTGGGATTGCCAAAATCTTAACCCAGTCCGCGTGATCCTGGTTAAAATTTTCTCAGACCTGCATATTAATTTGGGAAATCTAACCCCAGAAAATTTTCTATTCCATCTTGAACTGCCTGGTAAGAATATATACTCAAAAAAACTAACACTGCATATCCTGATGGCGACTAAGAGGTGTATCTCCAGATATTGGAGGAAAACCGAAACGCCCTCAGAGACAGAAATAAGAAGCCAAATTTACTATCAATGTAATATGGAAAAACTGTTTTATATGGAAAATATAACTCCTACTGACTATTATAAGATCTGGAATCCAGTGATCTCATTATCACAACCCCTCCAAACTCAAACCCAATGACTTAACGGCCACCTAGATACCGAAACCCCTTTCTTAACATATTTCTTTACCTGGTAATCAGATGTGATCTCATTAATTGCAACCCCTCTAAACTTTAAATAGATATTTGGACTATTAATACCTAGTCCGCTTTTCTTTAATTTATTATCTACTCGGTTATTTGGAATTAGAATTTTGATTCCTGGCAAACTCTTGAGTAATTTGTTGATAAACTGATCTCTCTCCACCCGTCCTTATAAGAATTCGGCCTACTTTCAAAACTGACCCGTATGGCTCCCGACTTCTGAATGCCTTAGTTATTTGTCTGTAATCTGAGATACATCTACTTTATCCGGAATGAGATGCTTTTTTGCACATAATACCCTGTATACAAAGGAAACTCGATATACGCTCAAGGGACCCCTCTTCCCGATATTGCTTAATAACTTAAACTTAAACTAGGGATTAGGGAAAAAATAGGGAACAAAGCTTTCCATCTATGCTAACCTATTTACAACCTGGCCCTTATGGTCTTTATACGTATACGAGTCTAATGATGAGGTATCCAATTGCAGTTGTCTCTTTGTCATGTTGTAATTTGTACTTGTAATTTGTAATGTAATAATGTACTGTCAATTTTATACATATGTCTATTGAGAAAATGTAAAAATAAAAGTAAAAAAAAAAATGCTTGTGCAGCAAGATCACTGCATTTGTATCAGATCACTGCTTAGGCAAGCAAGGGGTTAATAGCTCTTAAAAGAGCCTTTGTTATACTGTAATAAATGAAATAAAAAAATGAACCCTTAAAAAACACACAAGCAGCAAAAAATTTTGCTGCTGTGTAAGATCATTGCGTACACAGCGATCAATGGAGGGAAGGGGTTAAACACGGGGAAATGGTTTTTAAAACGTTATTAAATATTGAATTTATTAAGGGAAGCACTGCAAATACAGGCAGTACTCCCTTCTGCTGAGCCGATGTGGTTGCTCAGGAGAGCGACCACCATCAGATCGGTGGGAGACTTTGGTGTTGCTAAGTGCCTCGCTAACAAAGCACTTTAGCAACACCATCAGTGCTTAGCAAGCAAACCTAATGGTGGCGCCATTTTTAAATGGCAGCTACGGTCAGTCTGCCCTGCACTTTTTTTTAGATTTGTACAATGCCTCTACATAGAAGCATTATAGCAACAACAAAAGAGTACTTTAGTCGCATTCTTTGCTCTTTTTAGTGCATGACGTGCCAGGCATGTTTCTGCAAACAAGAGAGGCAAAGTTGTAGGAGAGAAAGGAAAGAACAGCAAACCCTAATGAGGTTGACGGGTAATATCGAAATGATAGCTGACAAAGCGCTAATAACTTATAGAATGTGATGAAGGGATGTGAGACTTTGATGTTTATTGAAGAGAGAAGCATTTCTCAAAAATGTGGGAACCCCTCCTTTACAGTCTTTAATTTCTCTGCTAATCTTGCTTCAAACAGCCTAGTATCTACATAATAAAATACATCACCAAAATGAACAAATATGGCGTATGCGTATTTGTACATAAAATCATATATATATACAGTATATTTATATACACACACACACACATATCTATGATCCCATGGTAGAATAGTAATGTGTTCAAACCATTCAGGTAGCCACCACAGAATCAGGGACACTCTTATGCCCCTGAGGAATACCACTATATTTTATATAAAAATAATTAGTTATTTCACATAGTTTACCTATGTTAGCGATCTTTTATGGCTTACATTGGTTCAGTAACCTAAATAACACTGTTTATCCCAAAATAAATGTAGGTTAACACCTGTTTAGTCTGCATATCTTTACTGAAACTCCAGCTGAATAAATGTTTACAAGGTCTCCAGTCATTTCAAGAAAATTGGCAAATCGAATGTACTATATATTGAATTCTAATAATAGGGCTGAGGGGGGATTGGTAGTTTGATGGTATATAAACTCTACAGAGCTACTGGTACTGAACTTACACAAGGCGTGAAGTAAAATGTCTTTCCTTTGGCTCCTGTCCTGCATTGCCCTTCTTGGGAGTGCCTATTGTAAGTTTAAACATAATGTCAATACAATTTCTTGCTATTATTTTATATCTGTGCTGCACATTGTATTCAATGCTCCTCTTTCTTACTCCTCAGGCTGTGGTGTCCCAGCCATTAAGCCTGTCATTTCTGGATATGCCAGGATTGTAAATGGTGAGAATGCAGTTTCTGGATCCTGGCCTTGGCAGGTGTCTCTCCAGGTATGATCAAGAGATATAATTAATTACAAATAGCTTGAAGATGATGTTACTGTGTCTGTTGTATCATGCATGGAATAAAATGGGATAAATACACTGTCCAAAATATCCTCATCAAAACTTAGGACAGATGATTTACTGCTAAAAATGCATTATAGGTTGTAATTAAAAAATAATCCTGTATTAGTATGATGGCATTACATTCTGACAGTGTTGCCAGTTGTGTTACAGTCAGGTTAATTGGCAATATTTGTCTCTTTGGAATTACATTGTGGCCATTGTCAAAGCTAGTTGGTCATATAGAAAATAAAATATATATCTATGGCTGTGGGCATGCTGTGATCAGAACTGCAGGATGTATCCTGTGATGTGCCTGGCATGCCCTTTGTCTCAAAGAGGTTAGAGGGACTAAATCCAAAACAGGTAGAAGACTGGTAAAATGTTTCCTGAAAGCTGCTCCTAGTGTGCTCTGTTCAAAAGTTATTTCTTTCTATTTGGAAGTTGAACTAACCACTAGAAAGCTGCCATTTCATGGAGTTCACCTGAGAGTTGGATGAGCGACACTTTTGTCTACATTGATGTGGCTCACACAACACTAGCTGTGAGGTGCTCCTTGCAGTTGGATGGTGTGTTTATCATTTCACAAGCTGTGATCATTACATCTAGCAAATCATTAGACACAGTTCTGAATAAGTAAAAACATATGACAGTTCAAACTATATAAACTAATTTGAAATGATACCCTAATGTCTATAAATAAAATATCTCTTCCTAGTAATTTTTTCGACACCCTTAATAGAATGCTGTGTGACCCTAATTAATTAGATAACACAATATACAAAATGTTTTTGAGAGTAAACATACAGAAGAGTAAAGTATCCCATTTGATAGGTCCACTCCAGTTCAGGAGATATGTGTCAAAACTTCAGGCAACTTGTATTCAAAAAATATGAACTTGACCAATCACAATATCCACATGTTTGATACCTACAGGATTACACTGGATTCCATTTCTGTGGAGGTTCTCTGATCAATTCTCTCTGGGTTGTTACTGCTGCTCACTGCAGTGTCACGTGAGTACAGATAAAGCAGATATATATCATTGCTTACAACATTAACTGCAAAGCTCTTTTTACTATGACATTGATTTGTAAATGGTAGCAAATCATTTCTAATTAACCAGTATGAAAATCTGATTAAAAATAAAAAAATATATATCCTTTTTATGTAAAACGTATGGAATCCTAATATTCTAAATTAAGTCTCTATTGACTAATTTGGAAATGAGGGAAATCAGGGATAACATTAGTGAAAATTATTTTACATATTTCTGTAGCTGCTACATACAAAACAAAATATTTACAAATATTATTGGTGTTTATTTTATTTGATATATTTTTAAAATGACTAATATTGTATGTTTCCTATGTAGAACTGCTCACCGCGTTGTCCTTGGTGAATTTGATCGTTCCTCCAATGCTGAGCCCATCCAGACCAAGACTGTTTCCAGAGTAAGCTATGAATAGACTGCAAGATAAAGTATTTAGTTATTGCATCAGTGGGAAAGCAGACATTAGTGACCATACCCTCAAGAGTATGTCGGTGCTCCCAATATCTGTATTGTGCTCAGTAAGCACTAAACTGTAGATCAAAAATGAAATAAATATGAAATAGAACGCGTCCACACTCCTGTAGCCCACCAACAATTCATACAAAATTTTGATTTATCAACTTTCTAACTATTGTTTGTTCAAGGCTCAAAGAACCTTAAATGTTAGTTTCACATAACTCATGTATATTTCTAGATTGTAAGCTTACGAGCAGGGGTCTCTGCCTCATGTATCAGTCTGTTCTTGTTTGTCTAACTTAGTATGTAGTCCCCATCTATACATTGTACTTAGCAAATTGTTGGTGCCATATAAATAAATTTTAATTTTATGAAAGGGAGACTTAAATGCAAATGGTTTATTAGAAAGGAGCGTGATGTGGACTGAAAACATATTCTATTTTCCACCAGGTTTTCAGACACCCCAACTACAACTCTAACACAATCATCAATGACATCACTCTTATAAAACTCACCAGCCCTGCTACTTTCACTGACCGCGTGGCTCCCGTCTGTGTTGCTGTCACAAATGATGTCTTTAATGGTGGCGAGAGATGTGTCACCACTGGATGGGGATATGTTGATGCATCATGTAAGGAAGAATTCAACAAGGAGTTATTGATGTTTCTATATTTCTTAACACAACCAACCTAATGTTGAACACTGTCAATACTGAATGTCTATGGACTGCTTTGATGGTGAAGTTATAGGGCAAGTTCCATGCAGAGCCAGGGCTAATAGTGTACTTAAGACAAATTTGTAATGAACTTTATTTGCCTATTGAGTCCTACACTTAGTCCTCATATCTGTTGGCATAACATTATGATATATAGTAGTATGGTTTGTGTTATTATAATAGGTTTGTTTTCATCTGGCTTTCTTGGTTGTTGATTTATTTATTTAATTCTTTGGCTATGCTGTATTCATCAAGTTCTTAGATAAACACATATAAGTTTAATAACACTTTACTGATCTCTCCAGCACGTGTGACTCCATACAAGCTGCAACAAGTTGCTCTGCCCTTGCTCACCACTACTAACTGCCAGAGATACTGGGGAAGCAATATCCAGAGCACCATGATCTGCGCTGGAGCTTCTGGTGCCTCCTCTTGCATGGTACAGTCTTCTATAAATGTCTAAACAAATGTGCACAGGATAAATATCATATGTTACATAAGAGAAGGCAGCTTTAGTTCAATGTAAGGATGGCATACAATTACATGTCTGTGGCACTGGAGAAACTAGGCAATGGGCAGTTTCATGCATGGTTATACAAAGTAATATTCTCTGCACGTGATGCAGAATCGCTAGGTCTATTATAATTTCAGACCACTGATGTCCTCCTAATTAAGTCACTGGACTTCAGATTTATTTCATTAGATTAATTGTATGATCATGGGTGTTTTTAGCCTACCACGAAAATGGTTAAATTGAGTGACTAGTGTGCCATATTTCAAAGATAATAATTCTAATTTTCCATGAAATTGTCTCCATCACCAAAAACATAGATACAATGATGTCACACATATAAATATTTATTTATGGCCTCTATGGTTTTGCCTAGGGGACTACAAGAGAAGTGCAATAATGAAAACAATATTCTTGTGCCCAAGAATACGAAATGTAAATGCAATTTATATTTATAGAAAAACACCCCTAATATTGTATTTGTGCTTTATAGGAGATTAATATATATTTGTAACCAGTTTCATACATATGACAAATAAGCCAGATCCTTTTATTACTAATTAATTAACCAGAAGCCAGCATGTCGAAATAACCTGTTCTTAGTGCTCTAGTTGCTCTACTTAATCTTTAAGGGGAATTTGAGGTGTATTTGTCTTTTAATGTCTGACATAGCATGGTATATTCACTGATGCATTTCTTCTCACTTTCAGGGTGACTCTGGTGGACCTCTTGTGTGCCAGAGGGGAGGAGCCTGGACTTTGGCAGGAATTGTGTCCTGGGGAAGTTCTACTTGCTCCCCATCAACCCCAGGAGTGTACGCCCGTGTCACTTCTCTTAGAGCCTGGTTGGACCAGACTGTGGCTGCTAATTAAATGTATTTATAGTTTGCTTAGAAATATCAATAAATGTAAAATCTGAAACCTTCAGTATATTTGCCTCCATCTGTTTTTGTACATCTTGTTTAGGACATGGACACACGGCTCACCTTCCAGAGGTGGAAGTTTTAGAGGTGACCAGTGATTTAAGGTTGTACTCAATAAAGAGAGAATTGCAGGCAATTAATATGGGAATTATAAACTTACAGCCATAATAACTTGAGTGGGAAAATGTATCATATTCTGCTGCATTGGAGAATTTTTCCAGCTCAGCTACATTGGCCTAAAAATTTAAATTCTCATTACAATTCCCTGCAATTCTCTCTATATTGAGTAGAGCCTTTATAGTTTATTGGTGTGATTAACCCCTTCGCGACAAAGGATGTGCCAGGCACGTCCTGGGAGAAACTCCCTTAACGACAAAGGACGTGCCTGGCTCGTCCTGCGGTGAATTAAGCGGTTTTCGCGATCAACGATGTCAAGGCAATAGCCAGCACCGAAATTTCTATTCTGGAGCACTTACGATCGCCCCACAAAGCGATCGTGGGCGCCATATTGACGGAGCTTGCTGCTCTGTCAATATGGCTAAGTCCTCTGCCGGTCTGAGCTTCGGAATGCTGCTTGACTGTCCCTAGTGGTAGTTAAGTAGCATAGCAATGGAAAAAAATGTAAAATAAATATTTAATTAATTAAAAACTGGTTATATAGATAGATTAGCCTATAGGGTTAAAATTAAATAATTTTTAGCATAAGGGGTAGGGTTAAAATTAAATTAAAATTAAAACATATTAAGGGATATAATAAGGATTAGAGTTGGGGTTAAATTTAGTGTTAGGGTTACATTTTGGGTTGGGGTTGGGGTCAAAAGGTCAATATAGGAAAAAAACTAAAAACATAACTTGCAAAAAACCCCGAAAAATCTGGAAACATGCATATTTTTGAACTCGGGACAACATTTAGAAACTATTTAGATGAGGTCTTTTTTAATGATTTTATTTGTGTAAATTATATTTAGGTCAAAGTTAGAAAAAGTGTTTTTTTTTTAATTTTTCATTATATTTTATGATTTTTGTTTGTAGTAAATTATAAGATATGATGAACATAATGGTATCTAATGAAAGCCCTTCTTATGACGATAAAAACAACATATAATTTGTGTTGGTACTATATGTGAGAAAGAATAAAATTACAGCTAAACACAAACAGCCCAGAAATGTCAAAACAGCCTTTGTCACCAAGGGAAAGTCAAGGTAAAAAAGGCCTTGTCACTAAGGGGTTACTTGCTTATGTTAAAGGCTTGGGGTTTCCCCAAACCCGAAAAAAACATTTTAGTGTCTGATGGCAAATATGACCACTTCTAGTTCATGTAATAGGGTTTTTTTTTTTAAACATAGTGGTCCACAATGTAAAACATGCCATGAAAAAACACACTTTAAAAGCCAGTGCATGGCAATTACCAAGCTACTTGAAATATGTATTGGAGAATGTGAATTCAGTACTTAATTATTATATATAATATTATTCATGCAATAACCCTGAGATCACTAAATTCCCAAATGTATATGGTATCAATTTATATCTGTTAACAGGTTGGTTGGCTTTCACAGTTACTCATGAAAAATAAAATAGATGGGAATCTAAAGCAGAATTACCATGTGGAGAAACCAAAAGTGGATTTACTCCCATGTGGCATGTACCACAACGGGAGTCATATAACACTCTTCTGAAATCATACTTCAACAGCAAATTTCTAAATAAAAAAAGGTGTACTTGAAGAGGTTTATATTCAACAATTAACATCCAAACTGATGCACACACTTAAGTAGTTGTGTAAAAAACATGGTTAATATATATGCATAACTATAAAGCAGTAATAAATATATATATATATATATATATATATATATATATTACATAACAAAATGTAGATACTTTAACAATTTTGTAGTATAGCAGCAATTGTATTACAATGTCAGCTTGTGCTGAACTAACCTAAACTGGGAATAAATAAAGTGCCGTAATATGACAATGCTATACAACAGACAGTGGCGTCCCGAGGGGGGGCGTCCCGCACAGGGTGACACCTCCAGCGGTGGTGACACCGGTGCTGCTGGCACCCCCCGCATCGCGCTGCTAAACTTTTTTTTTCTGGCAGCCGCATCTGCTGGATCTGACGCATCTGCCGCCCGGGGACACTGAGCAGCAGCTACTCGGTAAGTAATGGGGAAGGGGGGGGAGGGGGGTAGTTTAAAATTAGCACTTTATTACTGGGCTCTGACTGGCACAATATTCCTGGGCTCTGACTGGCACAATATTACTGGGCTCTGCATGGCACAATATTCCTGGTATCTGACAGACCCAATATTACTGGGCTCTGACTGGCACTTTATTACTGGGCTCTGACTGGCACAATATTACTGGGCTCTGACTGGCACAATATTACTGGGCTCTGACTGGCACAATATTACTGGGTTCTGACTGGCCCAATATTACTGGGCTCTGACTGGCACAATATTACTGGGTTCTGACTGGCACAATATTACTGGGCTCTGAGTGGCACACTATTACTGGGCTCTGCATGGCACAATATTCCTGGCATCTGATAGGCACAATATTACTGGGCTCTGACTGGCACTATATTACTGGGCTCTGACTGGCACACTATTCCTGGGCTCTGACAGGCACAATATTCCTGGTATCTGACTGGGACAATATTAATGGGCTCTGAGTGGCACAATATTACTGGTATCTGAATGACACAATATTCCTGGTATCTGACTGGCACAAAATTACTGGGCTCTGAGTGGCACAAATTTACTGGGCTCTGACTGGCACAATATTTTTGGTCTCTGACTGGCACAATATTTTTGGGCTCTGACTGGCACAATATTACTGGGCTCTGAGTGGGACAATACTACTGGGCTCTGAATGGCACAATATTCCTGTTATCTGACTGGCACACTATTACTGGGCTCTGAGTGGCACAATATTACTGGGCTCTGAGTGGGACAATACTACTGGTATCAGAATGGCACAATATTACTGATATCCGACTGGCACAATATTACTGGTATCTATAATTGTACAATTGTCACCGCGTGGAGCTCCTGTGTGTTGCATAATTAATGGCGGTCCCATGTGTGCATTATTATGGGGCGCTTGTGTGTGGCATATTTATTGGGCCCCATGTGTGGCATAATTTAGGGACTCTTTTGTGTGACGTAATTAAGGGACTCTTTTGTGTGGCATAATTATGGGGCTCCTGTGTGTGGCATAGTTATGGGGCTCTTGTGTGTGGCACAGTTAATAGACCATCTAACTGGCATTACTAAGGAATCTTTTTGGCATTGTATGGAGGAAATCCAGGGGGGTGACACCAAGAGTTTCCGCACCGGGTGACACCAACCCTAGTGACGCCCCTGACAACACATCATTCATTGTCCCACCCAAGTGTTATCCTATATATGCTTTTAGTTTAATCAAAACATTAAATATTACTTTGTTTACAGTAAAATTAACTAAACATACTGTATTTGATCTAATAGAAGATGAGTTTTTTTTCAGCTCTTACATTCAAGATTATCTTATAATCGGACCTCAGATAGAGGTCTGACTATAAGACTAAGATCCACGTCTCCCACAGAGCTACAGGTGGCTGTCTGGGGGGTGCATTGACTAAGTCAGGGGGGCTGATGGCTGTGGGGGGGGGGATTTGGCTAAGTCTGGGGGACAGAAGGCTGTGGGGGGATGCATTGGCTAAGTCTGAGTAGCTTATGGCTGTGGGGGATGCATTGGCTAAGTCTAGGGGGGAGATTGATGTGGGGGGATGCATTGGTTGAGTGTGCGGGGCAGATGGCTGTGGGGGATGCATTAGCTAGTTCTGAGGGGTTGTGGGGGATGAATTGGCAGTCTGGGGCAGATGGCTAACTGTATGTTGGGGGTGCATTGGCTAAGTCTGGGGGTCAGATGGCTGTGTGTGGGATGCATTGGCTAGGGGGCCAGATGGCAAACTTTATGTGGGGGAATGCATTAGCAAATTCTGTTGGCAAAGTCTGCAGAAGATGCTCCATTGTGTGATATAAAAAGTTTCTAATGAGCAAACCCAGGGCCGCCATCAGCGGGGGACAGGCGATAGACCGGGGGGGGGGGGGCTTTATAAAAATGTTTTAAAACCCCCAAAAAAACGTGGGCAAACGGGGCACCGCCCGCCCGCCAGCCACACACACACACACACACACAAAAAAAAAAGTTTGCCAGTAGAGGCACTCAATGGGGATCACCCAAATAATAAAAAAACATATCCCAGTACTCAAATTGGATCCATACTATAACAAACTGTTGTCAGAGGGAATACAATGTATAGCACACAGGGCTGTCACCCTGCAGTCTAGATTATGCCCAAGTCATTATATAAATAAAACAAACAAACAAACACGCAGGCAATTGGCTTAAATGTGAAGGAATGTGCAAATGCGGAGGAACATGTAGATGCTGTGCACATCTAAAACAGGTTAAGGATATTTCAGTCATCAATTACAGGAGAAAAATTCAAAATTAATAATTTCATAATATGCAATACGGCATATGTTATGTATCTGATGACCTGTATTCATTGTAATTCCCAATATGTGGGTAGCACTATTAGACCATTACAAAAAAAGAATAAGAGAACATCGTAATGATGTGGTTACAAATTAACATACTTCAACAGTCAATAAACATTTCCAGGAATGCTGTGGAGGCGACAAGAGAAAACTAGAATTTGAGGACATAGAAAAAACATTAATCCTCCTAGAGGAGGTAATAAACAGGCCCTATTGAACAAGAGGGAGATGTTCTGTATATTTAAATTACAGACACGCCAACATTAGGCATGAATCTGGCATGAGATCTGAATCATATATTTAGATACTGATACTGATAACAGTAATGTCCAGAGTATATACACTTTCCAAGTAACTTCTCTTCCCCACTCATCAGTATACCACATCATACGATACTGTATTGTTCCATCCGTATAATACTATTTCTGCGCTTATCCCTGCATTTAGAGCCATTGCCTGCTGTGCCATTTCCAATCTCATCTGACTTCATTCAGTTTAATTTCAACTTTTTACATAATATATTTTTTTTTTGGAAACTGAAGGGAGCTGAGGATTATTCTAAATTTAATCTCTTTACTGATACACTATAGATGTACAAAATGCAAATACACTGTATTCCATGTATATGATGTATATATATTTTTGTCTGTTATTATGTGTATTTTGCATGTGTAACTTTTTTTATGATTGTCACTTTAAATTGCTAAAGCACCTTGGGACATATAAACGGGACCCATGAAATTCTTCCCTTGGTATCTGTTCTTTTTTTGAGACATGTGACATGATGTGGGGGGATGTTGCTTGACCGATACTCCTTGTAACAAACCACTAGACCTTTGGATGGGGAAACATAGAAACATAGAAACATAGAATGTGTCGGCAGATAAGAACCATTCGGTCCATCTAGTCTGCCCAATTTTTTTTTTTGAGTACTTTTATTAGTCCCCCGTTCCCGGTCTTATAGCTAGGATAGCCTTGTGTCTATCCCACGCATGCTTAAAATCCTTGACTATGTTTACCTCTACCACTTCTGCTGGCAGGCTATTCCATACATCCACTACCCTCTCAGTAAAGTAATACTTCCTGATATTACTTTTAAATCGTTGCCCCTCTAAATAATTGGGGCTGTTTTTCTTCAGCTGGAACTGGGGCCTTACTTAAGATAGAGGGAATTATGAACAGTTCCAAATATCAGTCAATATTGTCAAAAAACCTTCAGGCTTCTGCTAGAAAGCTGAACATGAAGAGGAACTTCATCTTTTAGCATGACAACGACCCAAAGCATACATCCAAATCAACAAAGTAATGGCTTCACCACAAGAAGATTAAAGTTGTGGAATGGCCTAGCCAGAGCCCAGACCTGAATCCGATTGAAAATCTGTGGGGTGATCTTAAGAGGGCTGTGCACAGGAGATGCCCTCGCAATCTGACAGATTTGGAGTGTTTTTGCAAAGAAGAGTGGGCAAATCTTGCCAAGTGAAAATGTGCCATGCTGATAGACTCATACCCAAAAAGACTGGGTGCTGTAATAAAATCAAAATGTGCTTCAACAAAGTATTAGTTTAAGGGTGTGCACACTTATGCAACCACATTATTTTATTTTTATATTTTTTCTTCCCTCTACCTAAAATAATTCAGTTTGTTTTTCAATTGAGTTGTACAGTTTATAGGTATAAAAAACCTAAATGGCCAGGAGTCAGGGCAGATGGTGGGGACCATCAAGCCACTAGTAGCAGGAGAGAGGGGGAGAAAAAAAGAGTTTTTCAGCAGAGGAGAACCAGTTGTTGGTGGGGAAGCTGTGCCAAAACTACAACTAGATGATACAGGCAGCAGAAGAAAGAATGAGCTCTGGTGGGAGGTTATGGGCATGGTTAATGCAGTTTATGGGAAAAGCAGGTCACAGGAGGGTGTGAAGAAACTTGTAGATCATAGGCCATGGGAGTTGCAGTCCAAATTTGCAGTGCATATTAAAGTTTGTGTATCAGTATTACTGCAGATCTGTGTTAACACAAGTACACAGGTGTGTGTATATGTATAGTAACATAGTAACATAGTAATTTAGGTTGAAAAAGGACACAAGTCCATCAAGTTCAACCCATCTACCCATTATTCCAGTGTTTTGATCCAAAAGAAGGCAAAAACCCCTAATTTCCTAGGGGGAAAAAATCCTTCTTGACTCCAAAAGGGCAATCAGATTTCTCCTTGGATCAATAAGCTCTATTATTAATGCTTATTCTATTATTAATAGCCCTGTATGTTCTGCTTTTTTAAAAAAAAATCCAGAACATTTTTAAATGCATCTATTGTGGTTGATAGCACTACCTCCCTTGGCAGTGAGTTACATAACTTTATTGCCCTTACCGTAAAGAATCCCTTCCTTTGCTGTAGACTTACATATAGGGACAGATATATATGTACAAATCATGGGGACTGAGATTGTCATGGGGGTTGACAATACAATTCCCACATACTTAGTATTGAACATCCATTTATGTAGTATGAATATCATTTGATATGTATTAACACTGTTCTCTAACTTACCTCCTAGCATCCTAGTCACGGTGGCCCTTCAACCCTCAGCATCAGCTGATGATGAGGCCCCATGGCCTCATGGAATCATCCCAGCAACACAGTCTGAGGGTGTTGCAGATCTTTCTTTGAGTATGTATATTTTTTTATAGGCACCCTTTGTGTGCGAGGGGGTTGGATTTTCACTGCCAACCTTCATAGCACTCAAAGGGGGGATTTTCTTCCACTTAAAAAAAAAAAAAATCATACTCCCTAATGGGCAAGTTAAAGATGGTGGGGGGTAGTTAAGGATATTATTACATTTTTATTCAATTTATTTTAGGTGGGCCGGGGGCCAAGGGCACTTCATCAACTCCAGACCCGATATATATTTAGGGGGGAAAAGGAGCAATCTGGCATTGTAAGTAGTCACCCAGACCTGGTATTAAGGGGTCAGGGGTATCATGGCCAGTGGTGTATCTTGATTTTGTGCTGCCCTAGGCAAAATCCGGGCACCCTCCAACCCAAGCTGCACACCCCGTTACACACCTAAGACATGCCCCATCACCTCCATTTCATGACCCCACATCACACATAACATTCAGACTCACATCAAGCTCATACTCCCATCACACACACACTCCTACTCCCATCACACTCAGTCACACACTCCTAAACCCATCGCACTCAGTCACACACTCCTACTCCCATCACACTCAGTCACACACTCCTACTCCCATCACACTCAGTCACACACACTGTCTCCCATCACACACACTCTGACTCCCATCACACTCAGTCACACACACTGTCTCCCATCACACACACTCTGACTCCCATCACACTCAGTCACACACACTGTCTCCCATCACACACTCTGACTCCCATCACACTCAGTCACACACACTGTCTCCCATCACACACACACTGACTCCCATCACACACACTCTGACTCCCATCACACTCAGTAACACACACTGTCTCCCATCACACACTCTGACTCCCATCACACTCAGTCACACACACTGTCTCTCATCACACACTCTGACTCCCATCACACTCAGTCATACACACTGTCTCCCATCACACACACTCTGACTCCCATCACACTCAGTCACACACACTGTCTCCCATCACACACACACTGACTCCCATCACACACACTCTGACTCCCATCACACTCAGTAACACACACTGTCTCCCATCACACACTCTGACTCCCATCACACTCAGTCACACACACTGTCTCCCATCACACACACTCTGACTCCCATCACACTCAGTCACACACACTGTCTCCCATCACACACTCTGACTCCCATCACACTCAGTCACACACACTGTCTCCCATCACACACACACTGACTCCCATCACACACACTCTGACTCCCATCACACTCAGTAACACACACTGTCTCCCATCACACACTCTGACTCCCATCACACTCAGTCACACACACTGTCTCTCATCACACACTCTGACTCCCATCACACTCAGTCATACACACTGTCTCCCATCACACACACTCTGACTCCCATCACACTCAGTCACACACACTGTCTCCCATCACACACACACTGACTCCCATCACACACACTCTGACTCCCATCACACTCAGTAACACACACTGTCTCCCATCACACACTCTGACTCCCATCACACTCAGTCACACACACTGTCTCTCATCACACACTCTGACTCCCATCACACTCAGTCATACACACTGTCTCCCATCACACACACTCTGACTCCCATCACACTCAGTCACACACACTGTCTCCCATCACACACACTCTGACTCCCATCACACTCAGTCATACACACTGTCTCTCATCACACACACTCTGACTCCCATCACACTCAGTCACACACACTGTCTCCCATCACACACACTCTGACTCCCATCACACTCAGTCACACACACTGTCTCCCATCACACACACTCTGACTCCCATCACACTCAGTCACACACACTGTCTATCATCACACACACTCTGACTCCCATCACACTCAGTCACACACACTGTCCCTGGTGGTTAGTGGCAGGCAGCATGGAGGATGTATGTGTTCGCCTTCCCGGCGATTGTGCCGACAGGTCACGTGACCGGGCGCGCGTATGACGTCAGCGTGCCAGTCACGTGACTGTCGGCACTTCCGTGTCACACTGCACGGGGAGCCGAACAGGCAGCACGGAGGTTTCTCTGTGCTGCCTGTTCGGCTCCCCGTGCAGCCTGGCAGGCAGAGCGATGGTGAGGGGGGATCTTCTGATCCCCTCTCACCTCTGTCTCTGCCTGCAAGCGCGGTCTTTTTTTTTTTTTTAAAGGGCTGGGTTTTTTTTTTATTTTTTTTTGCAGTGCTGGGGGGCACAGCCGCCCCCCAAAATTTGCCGCCCTAGGCATCCGCCTAGGATGCCTCGCGGTAAATACAGCACTGATCATGGCATCTGTATTTAAAGGTGGGAACACATTTACAATTTTTTTACTGGATTATTTAACAGGTGAAGAACACCCATTATTTTACCAGGTGGGGTACGAAATGACTGCACCTGCAAACATTTCAGTCAGCCTCGCTACGTTTAAAGGTAGCGAGTTTCACAGGTTGATTTGGAAATCAAAGTCCCATTCGTCTCCTAAATAGACATTTTGACGTTTTAGTAAATTTCTATTCTTTTTGCATATAACCCCTTAGTGACCGAGTGCTCTACTGCATTTGATGTACCTTGAAGACCAGAATTCCATTATTTCTGTCATATGTTTACTAAACTATGAATTTATTTCTTTGTGTTCAGTCCACCCACACAAATTATATATAATTTTTTAAAGGACGGATAGGGCTTTAATTTGATACTATTATTTTCATCATATGATATAATTTACTATTAAAAAAAATATAAAATATGATGAAAATATGCCATAAAAAACACTTTTTCTAACTTTGACCTGATTTTTTTTAAAACAATTACAAATGGTAAAAAAGACCCCATCTATATATTTCTAATATTTGTCCTGAGTTTAGAAATACCAATGTTTCCATGTTTGTCTATGTTTTATTTCAAATAATAGGGCAATAAACAATATTAGTGTTTTTTTGTTTTCTAACCATTTTCTTCTACAGTGCCCTTTTTACCCCAACCCTAAATTTACCCCAACCCTAAATTTACCCTAACCCTAAAATCTACCCCCAACCCTTAATCTAACCCTTGTACTCACCAGAACCCCCCTGTAACCTCAATTATAACCCTAATTATGACCATAACCCTAGATCTAGGTTTAGTAGATCAAGGGTTAGCTTTTTCCATTTATTTATTTAATCTATTTTTTATTTCAAACAGTAATATTCCTAACTGCCTCTAGGGGCAGTCAAGCAACGGTTTCAGAGCGACGGAAGACATTTTTTTCTCTCTTTACCGTCACTCTCCTCTGGGCACGCTGTATTGGAGGAGCCCCAGGATCACAGGGTGATTGCGGTGCCCAGGGGGGCACAGAAGGTGTTGCATGATGCCTCGATTGAGGCATCATTGCAACACTTGACACACATAGGCAGTGATCAGCTTTCACTGCCTATGTGTGTAACGCGCATACGATCACATTTGCCGTGATCGAATGGTCGCAGTGGGGCGACGGGTTGATCCGAAGCAGCATCTGGGAATAGCAGCAGACATGTAGAGTTGCGCTAAAGAGCACAACGCTATATGAAAACTGAGGATGTATATATACGTCCTCATGGTCCTCAAGGACCATGCTTTTCAGGACGTATATAAGCATCCATATACGTTAAGGGTTAATGAAGGTGAGATCAAGATGAGTGTCCGAGTTTGGATTTGTCAAGGAGAAGGGAGGTGGAGGATGACTTTGTTTTAGTGAATGGCTCAAAGTGGTTGAGTTATAAGGTCAAATTTAAATTTTAAACTCAAATTTTATAAAAAAAAAAAAAAAAGCTCAGCACTCCATATCTGTGATATGGTCTTTTTCAAGCCATAAATCAAATGTGCAAGCAGTAGTGATTTTATACACTCCAAAAAAGGTCAATGTGATTAACATATCTGTGAATTCATGCTCGAAGTACAATGTATGTGGAAACAAAAGATTAAAAAATTACTAACCTAAAATTTGACAAAGGCTGGTGGTAGAATTAGTGCATGGAAAGTGTTAAAATACTACCATTTGAAATACCCTAGGGTGTCTAGTTTGCTAAAATGTATAGTTTTGTGGGGTAAAATACACATTCTGGCTTCACAAATGTCCCAAATGGAATATGGGCGCAGGTTTTCTGCATGTCAGAATTCCAAGTTGAAAAACCAAAAAGCGCACCTCTCAAATGTGGCCTTTTAACCCCCAAATAATCTAACTAACCTACACATGGGTGGTATCCCTGTACTCAGGAGATGTTGCTGAACACATATTGAGGTGTTGTTTGGCACTGACACATAATAGGATCTGTGAATTCATGCCCGAAGTACAATGTATGTGAAAAAAAATTACTATCCATAACATTGACATAGGCTGGTGGTAGAATTAGTGCATGGAAAGTGTTAAAATACTACCATTTGAAATACCCTAGGGTGTCTAGTTTTCAAAAATATATGGCTTTGTGGGGTAGAATACACTTTCTGGCTTTAAAAATGTCCCAAATGGGACATGGGCGCAAGTTTTCTGCATGTCAGAATCCAAGTTGGAAAACCAAAATGCGCACCCCCTAAATGTGGCCTTTTAGCCCCAAAACAAACCAACAAACCTATGCATGGGTGGTATCCCTGTACTCAGGAGATGTTGCTGAACACATATTGAGGTGTTATTTGGAAATACCCCTTCACATTTTAAGGTAATGTTTACCTAAATTGCAATCTATGTGAAAAATTAAAAAAAATGATTTTTTGCTGCAAACTTTGGCAAAGATTGGTGGTAAAATGGCTACATGAAATGTGTCAAAATACCCCAAGTTAAATGCCTTGAGTGGTCTAGTTTTCAAAAATATGTACATGTTGGGGGTCATTCATGGATTTAGTACAGAAATCAGTGTTACAATGTCACTATCGCAAATTTTTAAAAAAGGATTTTAAAATAGCTTCGCACTACTTATAGTTCTGGCCCTGTAACATGAATAAAAAAGCACAAAAACATGGGCTATTTCTGAACTCAGGGCATATATTAGAAACTATTTAGCAGTGTTTTTTTGTTGTCTCTTGTACATGAGTATACAATTTTTCAAATAAAAGTCATAAAAAAAAATTTTTTAATTGTTTTGCCATATTTTATTATTTTTATTACATCAAATTATATGCTATTATCAAAAAAAATGGTATCAAAAGAAAGCCCTTCTTATCACGACAAAAACGATATATAGTTTGTGCAGGTACACTAAATGAGACAGAAATAAATTACAGCAAAACACAAACACCTCAGAAATGTTAAAACAGCCCATGTCACCAAGCGTCGGACAAGCCAAAAAAGTCATTTGACTAAGGGGTTAAATTTCCGTGTGATGTTTAGTTACAAATATATACAACATACATAATTTTATGCTGGCTCCAATCCAGATGCAGCTGCTTTTGTACACAAACATGATACAATATAAATCTTGAATAGTGTAAATCTGAAAAAATATATTTTAAAAAAAGGACACATTATCAACTGCCAGTGCTGGAACAGCTGCACAGAAATCTGTGAATGGAGAAAGAGAGGAATTAGTGTTATTTTTCTGCACAGTAAGAACACACTCATGCTTATGCTGAAATACTCTTACCGCAATATGTGGAGTCCAGATGCAGAAGAAATACTGCACTCTCATACAAATGAGCACCATTCCAAAGGCAATGGTGATTCTGTGCATGAGGGTATGCAGAGGTCAGGGTACCTTGTAATCCAATAGTGTCAGGATTCAACAGCAGCCCCAGGAATGCTAAGTGGCAGCTTTACATTAACTAAGCACTGAGGTAGAGAAGAGGTAAAGTTTTTATAGGCAGCAGCTGAGTGGCAGTAATTGGGAATAGTGTGTCCAGGTGGTCTGTGTTGAACTGTTGCTATGGGATTTCCATTGCAATGCAAACTCTTCTCAAACTCTTCTGTGAAAAGGCCACCCGCCTTTGACAGCTTTGAAACTCTGTTACCAAGGAGGAGGAGTGTTCCAGTGTAAAAGGGTGTATGTGGAGGTTTTTTCCAACCCCCAAGGCGCACATCCTCTGGGCGACAAGGGCCAGGGCGATCGGTATGTCTACAGTGGAAAGCATGGACAAACATCCGGGCATGTAGATTACTCGATTTTACATGATTTCTCCTCAAGACCGTAGCCTTTCCAATGAACGAGGTATTCAAGACGACTACAACGATATCGGGAGTCACTGATCTCCTTCACTTTAAATTCTTCTTCTCCATCAATAAGAACAGGATAAGGCGAGTTCACAGGTCTAGAGATGGTCGAGTGTGCTTGTCATGGCTGAAGGAGAGAAATGTGGAAGAACTGGTTAATGCCATACTGTGGAGGTAGAACAAGTTCCACTGAGACCGGATTGACCACTCTTTGGATCTTGAATGGCCCTATATATTGGGGTCCTAGTTTTCATGTAGGACAAGGTAGCTTGAGGTGCTGGGTAGAGAGCCACAACTTGTCTCCTATTTTGCAGACAGGGGTTTGTGACCTGTGTATGTTGGCGTACTGGTATTGCTGTCTTTGAGTCTTTAGAACGGCATTCCGTAAATTAATGTTCAGTCGTGTAAGTTGTATTCGGGTGTTGATTTCTGGTACCGGACCACAGATGGGTGTGCCAGGGAGCATTGTTGGATGGGTACCATAATTGACATAAAATGGAGACATGTGAATTGCTTGATGTATCTGGTTGTTGTAGGCAAATTCGGCTAGGGGCAGATACGTACTCCAGTCCTCTTGAACATGACAGGTGTAGCAATGCAGGTATTGGTCCAAGGTCTGGTTGGTTCTTTTAGTCTGACCATTCGTCTGTGGATGAAAGGCAGAAGATAAGGCTCTTTCGATGCAGCCCAGAATTCGGACATGAACTGGTTTCCTCTATCTGAGACTATGGATTCAGGAAGACCATGTAATCTGAAAACATGTTTTAGAAATAGGGTGGCTGTAATTTTTCAATGGGTATAAAATGCGCCATTTTGGTAAACCTATAGATGACTGCCAATAAAGTAGTGTATCCTTTAGATGGAAGTAATTCCACAATAAAATCCATCACTAAGTTAGACCATGGCTGGGAAGGAACAGTTAAAGGATGAAGAAATGCAGGTGGTTTTACACTTGTTTTTTAGCTTGAGCACAGACAGTACAGGTTGTAGCAAACTGGTCAACTTCAGAGTACATGGAAGGCCACCAAAATACTCTTGTAAGGAGGTTAACGGTCATTTTGCTTCCTCCATGACCAGCTGCAGGTGTATCATGATGAAGCCATCCGGTATTCCAACAAAGTTTAGGAGGAACATTTATTTTATCATTATTCAACATGAATCCATCTTGTGGTATTAGAGTATCGGTGGGTAAACTGGTATCATTTCTTGTTTCTTGTTTTAACCTTTCCCAAAAAGAGGTGGTCAAGGAGATGAAACAAGTAAGTGAAAAGATAGTAGAATAGGGGGATGGGTCACACATCGTGTTCTCGTAGTTTCTGGAGAGAGCATCTGCTTTCATGTTTTTTGACCCAGGGCGGTATGTGATTATCATGTGAAACCAGCAAAACTAAATGGACCACCTGGCTAGAAGGAAACAGAGACGTTTTGCGGTTTGTAAATATTCAAGGTTCCTATTAGACATGTGCAAAACTAAAATTTTCGTTTCGTTTTCGTCCATTCGGACGAAAATGTTATTTATTTCGTCTAAAACGAATTTCGTTCATTACTGCATTCGTTTCAGACGAAATTTGTTCATTATTTTCGTTTCGTTAATTTTAATTTGTTCGTTTTCTAGAATACAATGTAATACTATTGGCTTTCTATAAACCGAACGAGAGTCCCATTCATAAGAAATTCTTATGAATAGGGCTCTCGTTCGGTTCATAGAAAGGCAATAGTACTACATGTGTTCTATAAACCGAAAATCTATAAACCGAACATTCGGTTTATAGACTTTCGGCTTATGGAATACATGTAATCCTATTGCTATTCTATAAACCGAACGTTCGGTTTATAGAATAGCCATAGGATTACATGTATTACATAAGCCGAAAGTCTATAAACCGAACGTTCGAATTATAGGCTGTCGGCATTTAACTATACAGAGACAGAGTCTCCATACATAAAATCATGAATGGAGACTTTGTCTCCGTGTAGTAAAATGCCGACAGCCTATAAACCGAACGTTCGGTTTATAGACTTTCGGCTTATGTAATACATGTAATCCTATGGCTATTCTATAAACCGAACGTTCGGTTTATAGAATAGCAATAGGAATACATGTATTCCATAAGCCGACAGCCTATAAACCGAACGTTCTGTTTATAGGCTGTCGGCTTCTAACTATACGGAGACAAAGTCTCCATTCATAATTTTATGAATGGAGACTCTGTCTCCGTATAGTTAAATGCCCACAGCCTATAAACCGAACATTTAACTATAAATTATGAATTATAAAATTATGAATGGAGACTTTGTCTCCGTATAGTTAAAAGCCGACAGCCTATAAACCGAACGTTCGGTTTATAGGCTGTCGGCTTTTAACTATACGGAGACAAAGTCTCCATTCATAATTTTATGAATGGAGACTCTGTCTCCGTACAGTTAAATGCTATTGTATTCTATAAACCGACTCTATTTCGGCTTATAGAATGCAATAGTACTACGAATGGATGAATAAACGAATGATTTTCGTTTATTAACCATTCGTTCATTCGACTTTCGTTAGCTTAGCATTTTCGTTCTTCGTTTTTCGGGCGAATGGACGAAAATGCTATTTTCGGACGAAAATGCATTAGTCCGAAAACGAATGCACATGTCTAGTATATAGTCACATGTAAATTGCTTTAACAAAAAATTATGATATAAAAAAATTAATTTCTTGTTTTTATTTCCTTTTATGTGACAATGCTGCCTCTCTCTTTCCCTTGCCCCCAGATTTGTCGCTCTCCCCCCCTTAGTGTTGTCTCTCTCTCACCCTCCCTTTGTCTCCCCCCTCGCTCCCCTTGTGTCTGTCTCTTCCCCCCTTCCCTCCCCTTGTTTCTCTCTGCCCCCCTCCCCTTGTTTCTGTCTCTTCCCCCCTCCCTCCCCTTGTTTCTCTCCCCCCCTCGTTACTCTGCCCCCCCCCTTGTTATTCTGTCCCCCCCTCACCTGTTTCTTGCTCCCTGGTGGCTAGTGGGGGCAGCCGGGGGATGTATGCACTATACATAATAGACGTAAGTGTCGTGCAGCATGGAGGATGTCTGCACGATTCGTGCAGACATCCCAAGCTGCCCGATTCTCCCTGGTGGCTAGCGGTGCAGCGGAGGATGTCTGCGCGATGAGCGCAGACCTCCCCTGCTGCCGCCCGGAAAGACCGCCAGGACTTTTATGAGGAAGCCGGAAGTACCCAGCTTCATCATAGAAGTCCCGGCGGTCATGCCGGGCGGCAGCAGGGGAGATCTGCGCTCATCGCGCAGACATCCCCTGCTGTTAGAGAGGGGGATCCAGGTCCCCTGCAGCTCTGCTGGGGACCTGGATCCCAGTCTTATAGTCTGACCTCAATTTGAGGTCAGATTATAAGACGATCTCGATTATAAAAGGGGTATTAACACTTCCCTTGCTGATCACAGTTTCTTTTTACTGTGATCCGTTTCCTTCCAAGTTTAATGACCTCATTTAGTTTTTTCAAAATAAATTTTATTTTGTACATTTTTACTGTATTACTTATATTTTTTTCATGTATTAATGTAATTACAGTTAACTCCTACAAGCCTGTGCTGTGATCATGACCAGAGCAAACGTTAACCCATTCGTGACGTTGGGACGTTCTATGCTGTCCTGATTTTAAGTCCCTTAAAGTCGTTAGGACGGCATAGTACGTCCTGTGTTAAACATCTCATATCGCGGCTCGGATCATGCTGCAGGCACTTGCAGCGGGATCCCACCTGTCAGATCAGGGGGAAATTTAGCTGGTGCTCAAAACGAGCACCAGCTACATTTCTCTAAATCGTGCGTGATGTCCGAAGGGCTTGCAATTTTTGGGCAGGGACCCACAGGGTCTATTAAGACCCTGATTGGGTCTTTGCCATAGTGTTCCTGGCTAACGATCACCTTGTGATCAGTGGCCAGGAACAAATCGTGACGTTTTGGTGCTTACGTCATTTGGGACGCAAGCACCATGCGTCACAAAGGGGTTAAACCTCTCCACTTTTTTCAATGTATTTTTTAATACTAAATTCAAATCATTTCATGCTATAGGCAATGCATTCTATAAACCGAAATAGAGTCGGTTTATGGAATACCAATAGCAAAATAGCCAATACACATACATTACATAAACCGACATAATGAACGAATTTCGGTTTATGGAATGTAATGCTATTGGCAATGGCATTCTATAAACCGACTCTATTTCGGTTTATAGTAATGCCATTGCAAATAGCATTACATTTTACATTCCATAAACCGAAAGTCTATAAACCGAATGTCGTTCGGTTTATAGACTTTCGGCTTATAGAACAGCAATAGCATTACATGTATTCTATAATCCGAACGTCGTTCGTTTTAAAGACTTTCGGCTTATAGAATACTATTGGCTTTCTATAAACCGAACTAGAGTCGAGTCCCCATTCATAAGAAATTCTTATGAATGAGGAGGGACTCTAGTTAGGTTTATAGAAAGCCAATAGTATTCTATAAGCCGAAAGTCTTTAAAACGAACGACGTTCGGTTTATAGAATACATGTAATGCTATTGCTGTTCTATAAGCCGAAAGTCTATAAACCGAACGACGTTCGGTTTATAGACTTTCGGCTTATAGAACAGCAATAGCATTACATGTGTATTCTATAAACTGAACGTCGTTCGGTTTAAAGACTTTCGGCTTATAGAATACATGCAATGCTATTGGCTTTCTATAAACCGAAAGAGTCCCCATTCATACGAATAGGTCAATTGACCTATTCATATGAATGGGAACTCAATTTCGGTTTATAGAAAGCCAATAGCATTACATGCATTCCATAAACCGAAAGTCATTCATGTCGGTTTATGGAATGTAATGTAATGCTATTCGTATTCTATAAACCGACTCTATTTCGGTTTAGAATACCAATAGCACGAATGGACGAATGGATGAATGAACGAATGATTTTCGTTTATTAACCATTCGTTCATTCGGATTTTGTTACTTAACATTTTCGTTATTCGTTTTTCGGACGAATGGACGAAAATGCTATTTTCGTCCGAAAATGCATTCGTCCGAAAACGAATGCACATGTCTAGTTCCTATGATCAATGTATATTAGTATATAGTGCTTAACCTCTTCCAATAGGTGCCACCACTCCTCATCAGAGCATGTTTTATGGCCAGCAATTCTTTTTATCCCACATTGTAATTTCTTTATGGTGGAGATAGTATTTTGGAGTAAAAGGCCACTGGATGCAACATTTGTTTTTCTCCTGTTCTTTGTGAAAGAATGGCTCACATATTGACACAATATCACATATTGTTAGTCAGAATCAGGTAAGATCAAGACTGATTTGTTAAGGTTGTCAAGGGTTGTGTGGTGGAGGTGAAATTTCTTATAAAATTTCTAGAAAAGTTTTAAAAACCAAGGAATCTTTTGGCATTTAGTTTGCGAGGGTCCATTTCCAGGCTGTGTGGGGTAATGATATAGTCAAGAAATTCTATGGATATGGATGAAATGTGCACTTCTCCAACTTAGCATATAATCAGTGTTCTCTCAATCGGGTTAGAACCATTGTGACATGTTTCTTATGTTTATCAAGCAAGGAGTAAAAAAGTATATCATCGAGAGATACAACCATGAATTGATCCAGATAATCACAGAATATGTAGTTTAAAAATGCTTGCATTGTAGCGGGTGTATCACAAAGGCTGAAAGACATAACGTAACTGGATCTTAATGCTGTCTTCCAGTCGTCGCCTTTTCTTAAAAGGACAAGGTTGTATGCACCTCTTAAATATACTTTGGTGTATATACTTGCAACAGACATGTGCTCCAACAATTCAGGAATAAGGGATAATGGGTACCGGTTTTTGATCAGTGATCTGATGATGGGGGTATGTTTTCCCTGGTTGCTTGGCCCCCTTTAGACAGTGGGTGCTGGGCAAATGCCCAATTTGGGAATCAGCCAGAAGAGAGACCTTCATACAAGCCTCCTACAGATTAGCAATACCCTAAAACCATATACAGCAGGAAATGTATATGTATCTATGGAATGACTTCATAGTTCTCTAAAGTGAAGTTTTTGATTTAAGTTGATAATAGCCTATTACTACATAGTGTGTAATGTTTCACAGCTTACATTATTTTAATACCAGATACTATAGTTGGTGTAACTGAGCATTATTTGTTTTCCCCAAAATAAAAGTAGATTAACACCTGTTGAGTCCACATAACTTTACTGAAAAACCAGCTGAATAAATATTTCATTTTATCCCAAGGTCTCCCGATAGTGCAGTAATTTCAGTAAAAATACCATTTCAAATGAACTTTCCTATGACTTCTAATCATAGGGCTGAGTGCAGATTGGTAATTTAAGAGTATATAAACTCTGCAGAAACACTTGTATTTTACTTACTTGGAAGTGAAGCACCATGTCTTTCCTTTGGCTCCTGTCCTGCATTGCCCTTCTTGGGAGTGCCTTTGGTAAGTTTAAACATAATGTCAATTCAATTTCTTGCTATTATTTTATATCTGTGCTGCACATTGTATACAATGCTCCTCTTTCTTACTCCTCAGGCTGTGGTGTCCCAGCCATTAAGCCTGTCATTTCTGGATATGCCAGGATTGTAAATGGTGAGAATGCAGTTTCTGGATCCTGGCCTTGGCAGGTGTCTCTCCAGGTATGATCAAGAGATATAATTAATTATGAATAGCTTGAAAACAATGTCACTGTGTCTGTTGTATCATGCATGGAATAAACACACAATACAAAATATCCTCATAAAAACGTAATTTAGTTGATGAAAAGATTTGATTAAAAAATGATCTTGTATTAGTATTATACATTCTGAAATGAACACTGTTGCCAGTTTTGTTACAGTCAGGTCTCTGAGTTAATTGGCCATATGAAAGGCATATTTGAAATCATATATGTTTATATAGTTCGCACATGATTTTTTTCTGTCATGTTTTGTTATGTGTTATTGTGGCCATTGTCAATGCTAGATGTTTATATGTAAAACAACATATAATTGAATTTACATATTAAATTATGCTCTATTTAAATAAAGAAAAAAAACATTTGATAATGTGTCATTCTCATTAAGAGTAAACTCTTTAAAGAGGACCAAACACAAAACAAGTAGATGGCCTCATTTGTGCTCGACTGTAATATTTCAGCTCAGGGAGTCAGCTGAGTAAATTGTTCTTTTTGTCATTGGTGTGTATTGATGCACCTCACACAACCGCATGCTTTTAGGAGATAAATGCCTACATTTAGTAAGAAGGGGTGTTTTGCATTTTTATCATCAAGGGCTGTGATCATGGAACCTTGGAAATCTTTACTTGTAATATCATATAATGTATTTCAATGTATTGTGGGATGATGAAGGACCAGAATTCATTTATACTTACTGTTCAGTAAAAATTTCTGTACTTATTCTATTACAAATATTACATAATTAGTTAATATTGACAATTTAACAACGAATGTTTTGGAAAACTAAAAAAACAATATATAGGATTTTGTTAGAGTAATATTAATGAAGAAAATCATCAAAGGATTACAGGTCTGCTTCAGCTCAGGAGATTTGTGTATAAACAATTTACAAATTCAAAAATTCAATCAGCTTGAATTTTGGAAATGTTAATTTGACCAATCACAATATCTATTTGTTCGATACCTACAGGATTACACTGGATTCCACTTCTGTGGAGGTTCTCTGATCAATTCTCTCTGGGTTGTTACTGCTGCTCACTGCAGTGTCACGTGAGTAATGATTTTTTTTTTTATATAGGAATAAATTAAGCTATGTATTATATGGTATAAAAAAAACATTATTCATTTTGTTATTTAAAAAAAAAAATAGCAACATTAATAACAATTGCAAAATATTTAGCTATAACATTGACTCCCAATTTACCAATAAAAAATCTGATAAAAAATCAAAAGTATAGCCTTTTTTATTTGAAATTATTAGTGGTTCCTGGTAAATGATTAGAAAATGAACCAAAGTTACCAATAATTTTTTTCTTTTGTGTTTGTCAGAAATTAGGAGAACACTTTCTGTAGCTACCATTACAATGCTAAAACATTTCTAATTGATAATAGATTTATTTTTACTAAACATTTTTTAAATTACTGATATTGTATGTTTCCTATGTAGAACTGCTCACCGCGTTGTCCTTGGTGAATTTGATCGTTCCTCCAATGCTGAGCCCATCCAGACCAAGACTGTTTCCAGAGTAAGTTATTAATAGATTCCACAAAATGTTTTTGGAAACAGTAGTTTACTAAATCTACTAAATATAAAATAGAACCCTTCCATACTCCTGTAGCCAACTAACAAGTGATACAAAATGTTTATTTATCTTACTGCAAATGATTTACTAGAAATGAGCATCATGTGGACTAAAAACATATCCTATTTTCCACCAGGTTTTCAGACACCCCAACTACAACTCTTACACAATTGTCAATGACATCACTCTTATAAAACTCACCAGCCCTGCTACTTTCACTGACCGCGTGGCTCCCGTCTGTGTTGCTGTCACAAGTGATGTCTTTAATGGTGGCGAGAGATGTGTCACCACTGGATGGGGATATGTTGATGCATCATGTAAGGAAGAGTTTCATTTATAATACAGAATTCAACAAGGAGTTTTTGATTCAATATTTCTTAATGCAGATCAACTTAATGTTGAACACTGTAAAAACCAGATGTCTATGGACTTCTTTGATGGTTTATGTGGTGAAGTTATAGGGCAAGTTCCATGCAGAGCCAGGGCTAATAGTGTATTTAAGAAAAACTTGTAATAATTGCAGTGTATTTGTTATGAACTATATTTGCCTATTGAGTCCTACACCTAGTCCTCTTATCTGTTGGCATAATATTATGACATATAGTAGTATGGTTTGTGTTACTATAATGAGTTTTATCATAGGATAGGTTTGTTTTCATATGGCTTTCTTGGTTGTTTATTTATTTATTTTATTCTTTGGTTATGCAGTATTCATCAAGTTTTTAGAGATATAGATACTAGTTTTGATGCCCTTGTTTTTGTTTAATAACACTTTACTGATCTCTCCAGCACGTGTGACACCATACAAGCTGCAACAAGTTGCTCTGCCCGTGCTCACCACTTCTGACTGCCAGAGATACTGGGGAAGCAATATCCAGAGCACCATGATCTGCGCTGGAGCTTCTGGTGCCTCCTCTTGCATGGTACAGTCTTCTATAAATGTCTATACAAATGTGCACAGGACAAATGTCATATATTACAGAAAAGAAGGCAGCTTTAGTTCAATGTAAAGACTGCATACAATTGCATGTTTTTGGCAAAGGGCAATGGAGAAACTAGATTATGCTTGGTTGTAATAATTCAGTAAAATTATCTACAGGTGATGCAGAATTGCTTGGCCTATTATAATTTCAGAAAATTGAAGTCCTAGTTAAGTCACTGGATTTCAGGTGTATTTCATTAGATTAATTGTTTGTTCATGGCTGTTTTTCACCTACCAGAAAAAAATGGTTAAACTGGGAATGTTGTACACAACATGCACTAGTGGCTAGTTTGCCTCGTATAAAAGTTAGAAATTCATTGATTTTCTATGAACTTGTCTCTAACTGCAAAAACATGAGTCGTGAAACCCCACCATTCTACATAGCCATTAAGGTCCAATATGGTTTTTGCCTAAGGGACTAAAGACAAGTGCATTTAATATCCTTGTGTCCATGAATATGTATGCCCATGAGATGTAAATCCAATTTATATCTGTAGAAAAACATCCTAAATATTGTACCTTTATTTTATAGGAGAATAATATATATTTGGAACCAATTTTATAAAAAACTAGCTCCTTATATTTTAATTAATTAACTAGAAGCCAACATGTCGAAATAAACTTTTTTAGTGTTATAATTTCTCTGCTTAATGTTCAAGAGGAATTTGAGGTGTATTTGTTTTTTAATGTCTGTCATAGCATGGTATATTCACTGATGCATTACTTCTCACTTTCAGGGTGACTCTGGTGGACCTCTTGTGTGCCAAAGGGGAGGAGCCTGGACTTTGGCAGGAATTGTGTCCTGGGGAAGTTCTTCTTGCTCCACATCAACCCCAGCAGTTTATGCCCGTGTCACTTCTCTTAGAGCCTGGTTGGACCAGACTGTGGCTGCTAATTAAATGTATTTATAGATATAATAGAAATACCAATAAATGAAAAATCTGAAACCTCAAATATAAGTTTTCCATCTAGTTTTATTCATATTGCTTTCCTAAGCTGACATCTTCCATTATTAGAAAGTATAGAGGTGACCCACACTTTATTATTTATTGATGTGGATTAATACTTACATTACAGGTTTAGCAGTTTATATCCCAACAAAACGTTATGGACTCTTATCCTTCAAACAAAATGACTTATTTTATGAAACATAGAAGTACACTGTGTAAAACCAGTGGTTATACACAGGTGAATAATGAAATAGTCACAGTATGGCAATTCCCAAGGTAATTAAAACAACCAGACAGACTATACTACTGATCAAAAGTTTGGGATCACTTAGAAATGTCCTTGTTTTTGAAAGAAAAGCTAATTTTGTCCATTAAAATAACATCAAATGGATCATTAATACAGTGTAGATATTGTTACTGTTGTAAATGACTACTGAAGCTGGAAATGACTGATTTTTAATGGAATGTCTACATAGGCATACAGAGAACTATTATCAGTAACCATGACTCCTGTGTTCCAGTGGTACAATTTGTTTGCTAATCCAAGTTTATCATTTTAACAGTCAACATCTTAACGTCATTTCTTGTTCATTTTGCAGCTCATTTGAATGTTCTGGTAATCTGCAAGTTAGGATAATGTGCATGTGTCAAATTTAAAACATGCCATGTACTCACACATTGGTTTTTTTGCCTGCCCCTCTGGCTAAAACATGTCAAGCTGTCCACCAGTGTGTTATTGAACATCAGTAAACTGGCCAACTATTATCTTGTGCTTAAAACATTTTCAAGCACAAGAAGGAGAAAAAATATTTGTACACAATGATGATTTAAGTGCCATTTTGCTACTTAAAATTTATAATTAGCTATCCTAACATTTAAAAAACCAATAATGTTGATTTTTGAAACAGCCATTTAAATAAATAAATACACATACTGTTGTGTTATTCAATCAGTGGTAACCAGAGATAGGCAAAGTGTCTGTACAAGGACATCACTGTGTGGGTTTAGTGAAGAGTCCAGTAAATGTCCATCTTGACCAATGTTGGTGTCTAGTCCTGGTAGTAACACACCTTTTCCTGACACAGTTCCGAAGTCAAACTGGGACTAAAATACTTCACACACAATAAACGACATTTACAGATGATCAATTCAAGACATGTATAAAAAGAAATGAACAAAACATAAATGATGTGTGCAGGACCCTCATAAAAGACTAAGGGGAGAAGTTAAAAGCTCTTGTTACCAGCACATATACAATTAAGTGGGTGGCTACTCACTGGGCCCCTCTCCGTGCCACACTCTACTATGCGTCTGATGGGGAATAATTAAATAAATCATAGGACTAATGGATGCCCAGTTCCCCAGTATGTTATCTGTTGCTCTATGGTAAACTGATTGGGAAATGCTCACTACCCTAGCCAGCCAACAAAGAATATCCACATCATTGGATTTTTTAATCATGTAAAAATGTTAATTCATGAGGTAATGCTGCAGCTTATTTGTGGCTGCCAGTTTGGTGGCAAGTTCTACATGGGATCAGCTACAACAAATGATGTGTGTATCACATAAAATTCAAACCACTTTATCCTTGGAATAAAGCACTAAAATAACTTAAATCATTTAAAGTTTAGTTACTCTTTAAATGATGTATATACTTCTTTGATGATATTTTTTCTTTGAGTGTATTTTTTTGCTGTATACTCCAAGATAATATGCGGCACTTTGGCAGACAAGTGGGCACACATTTTCATATGTGAATGATAATAAATAATTTGTGCTAGTACAGTAAATGAGAAAGAAGAAAATTACAGCTAAACACAATCACCACAGAAGTGTAAAAACACCCATAGTACAATGGAATCTTGATACATAGTGTATTATGCTTGCACAATATAGAATATAACAATATTTGTTTTGCATACAAAGAGTTCAAAATAAAACCCAAATTGTACAGTAGTGATAACACACATTTTAATATAGTATATTAGGAGAAAAAACACATTACATTTTGTAACAAAGATTGTACATCAATAGAGAAAGAACAAAAACTCAAAGTGGGAGGAGGAAAAGAGAGGCTGTAAGTACATATCAAAACTATAAACATTTATTGAACTAGATTTTATCTTAAAGAGTTCATTTTTAGTACATAGATCCAGAAATATGCAATACTATGTATTTACGTCCTAAATGTCTCAGTAGATTTTCTATTCTCTAATGTTTGTCTGTCTTGTGACTATCAGTTAAGCATAGACAAGCCATAGGGCAACATTACATAATATGAATTTCAAATTAAGTATCATAAAGAAATAAAAAAATATCCTTGTACATAATACACCAGGGGACTACAATGCAGTCTTTGTGACAGGAGAACACTTCCAGTTTTCTGCTTTTGAACATTTAAAAGGGACAATTCAGTGCCCAAACTCACTTTGGAGCAAGTGGAAGACTACTGCTTGAATAGTGCAGGCTTTTTTCCAGTGTGATTTGAGGCAGGCATTCTGCATAATCCCATTTTTAATATTCTACTCCAGCCCTCCCCTACATCCTATCCTACAGGTACTGCCACACTGATTGTGTGTAGGCATTGAGCATGTACCAGTTTTGTTTAATTTAGTCACTTCCTCTGCTGGTGGAACAAAATACATTGTGGTGTGGAACCTAAGCAAACTTACTCTTTTACACTTAGGAACTCTTAACAGTGCAACAACACATTGTCTGAAGACATCGCTGGAGAAACAGATTATTCCAAAAATTTGAATGACATTATGTTAATTGGTTCCTGGAGTATTTTAAATTTTAAGCAATGCAAAATGTAAAACATACATTTTAAAGTACTTTGAAAGCATTAGATGCATTAATATTTGGAAGTTGCATTTTGAAAATATAATTTAGTTCATCTCAGACAATTGAATGCATGCAACACTAATTGTAAATGATCAATCATGTTGGCCATCAGGTGGTGCTATATATCCCCAACAAACCTAGCTAATATTTTTCATGTTTGGCAAATGACACAAGCAAATAGATTGATGCAAATTCAGAATTCTCAAAACTGGACAAAACTAGTAAGTGGAGTACCTCATGGTCTGTGCTGGGTCATCTTGTACAGTCTAAACTTGATGTTTCTTCTCTGCAGGGGGATCTAGACAAATTAGGGGACTGGACAGACAAGTGGCAATGTAGACGCGAAAAGTTATGCAATTTGTGAAAAATAATAACAATGAAACAAATACGTTAACCCCTTTCGTTACTTTTTAAATAATTTCTGTCATGCTGGACATGTCTATATTAACATTTCTGTATTGTAAACCTGCAATTTTCCTGTTTCTCATTTACTGTACACATCCAATTGATGTGCTGAGGTATTTTGTTGACATATGGCTCCCACTTCTTTTGTCGACACAAGTTATGTGTATATATATTTTTTTTTTTTTTTTTTTTTTACAGTAAGGCCAATAAAGTTATGGAACTCCCTGCCAAAAGAGCTAGTGCTATCAACCACAATATATGCATTTAAAAATGGTCTGGATGTTTATTTTTATTTTTTTAGAAAAGCAGAACATACAGGTCTATTAATAAAAGAATAAGCATTAATAATAGAGCTTCTTGATACAAAGAGAAATCTGATTGCTCTTTGGAGTCAAGAAGGAATTTTCCCCCTAGGAGGCAAAATTTTAAATAGCTTCTTTTGGATCAAAAACTGGAATGATATGTAGAAGGGTTGAACTTGATGCACTTATTTACTATGTATTACTATGTATAATTACTATGTTACTATGTTACTAAGTATTATAAAAATACTTTTTCCAAATTTTACTTGAAAAACCTTTTGCTCATCTACAAAAGTAAAAAAAAAATGCAGAGACAAATCAGAGTTACAAAATTCCAAGCAAGAATCAAGAAGCCAGAAAGCTCAAAATCCAAAGCCAGATAATGGAACCAGTGGTCAGCAAGTAACATGCTAACCCAGGTGAGGGAACTAGAGAGCAGCAAGTAACATGCTAACCCAGGTGAGGGAACTAGAGAGCAGCAAGTAACATGCTAACCCAGGTGAGGGAACTAGAGAGCAGCCAGGTTAGGTAATCACTGTTCTTCTGGATCATATCCTTCCCAGTGATACTCCAAATTACCTTATATTACATATACAGGAATCCAGGATTCTTTGGACCACATACTCCTTCTTACCATCCACCAGAACAGAAGCAGATGGAGATGACGCATATCCAGGAATAGGGTTAAAAATTTCAATGATGTGATATGGTCCTGTTTATTTTAGTCTACACCCCTTAGAGGGACATGGACGTTTCAGATGAGTGGTAGACAGCCATACTTTGTCTACGTGGTGATAATGTGGATGCTCAGAATGGAGATGGTCTGCAAATTGTTTATAAGTCTTTTTGGCAATCAAGTTTGTCTCAGGATTTCAAACTGCGGAGTTGATGAAATAAGGTATTCAGTGATTTTAGAAACTGAGTGATCAGTGGGAAGGCCAGGCAACATGGCTGGATGATAAACGTAGTTGGAAAAAATTGAGACATCTTTATGACGCTTTGTCTTTGATTGTTTTATGAAAATCTCGGCCTTGAGGAGTAGCTGTAACCAATCATCTTATAAATAGGTGGTGAAGCATTTAAGGTATTGTTCCAAAATTTGGTTAAGTCACTCCATTTGTCCATTTATCTGAGGATGAAAAGTGGTAGGCAAATAGTGGAGATTATGGCAAAAAGAATTCCAGAAATGGGGGGTAAATTGAACTCCCCTATCCAAGGTGATTTACGAGGAAGTCTACGCAGGTGAAAAACTGCAGAGAGGATTAAAGACGTGGTCTGATGGTAAGAAAAAAATGTTCCATTTTCTAAATATACACATACATTGCATTTCTGAAGTTAGGGGGCCTCACCATTGGTGTTCCGTGCTGCCTCCAATGTTGTTCACTGTTAGATGGGGCGCAGATCTAATTTTGCTTCACTCTTACATAAATTGTTGTTTTGACAGTGGCTTCTTTATCCTTCAGATAAAGGACCACAGGTGAGGCCAATCTGCTTGGGTTCTTCTGATGGAGATGCAATAAGTCGAGCGGCTCTGCTGCCCTTGGTGTCAGTCCCCTTTTTGCCTGCCTCTAGTAACTGCATGTCACCAGTAGTATAATCATGTACAACATATAGGCATTAATTTAGAGGGAATTGTATGGTGTTGAGAATGTAATTCCACAATTAATACTAAACTGGTCACAATGTCATGGCTCATCGGTGTATTTATATATCTATATCTATCTATCTATCTATCTATCTATCTATCTATCTATCTATCTATCTATCTATCTATATACAGATAGATAGATATACATCAATAGCAATATATATCAATATAATTCTTCTCTTTAAAGGTGTCAATATAAAGACAATACAATTGTATCTAAAGATAGAAATGTTTATGCTCAGGGACATTTAGAAATGAAAACTTGTCAAGCCCCTGCCCATTTAGCCATATTAGCAGTAATCATACAGTAACTCATGTAGATGTGATTTATGGGTCCCCTGGACAAATAGAAGAGTTAGATAATCTACTAGTTGAGGAAATAGCTAAAATGACAATGAAGGGTGAAGTGATTATCATGGGTGTCTTTAATCTTCCTGATGTGAACTGGAAATCCAAAATAGCTAAGCTCCTGACTGAGATTATCTCTAAAGCAAGTAGTTGAGGAGCCAACTCGAAAGCAGGCCACATTAGATTTAGTCTTCACTAGTGTTGAGCGAACCCGAACCGCACTGTTCGGGTTCGTACCGAACATTACGGTTTTTAGACCCCGGTTCCGAACATTCCACTGTATGTTCGTGTTGGAGTTCGGGGTACAGTGATTACATTGTATGTAATGCTATTGGCTTTCTATAAACCGAAATAGAGTCCCCATTCATAAGAAATTCATATGAATGGGGACTCTATTTCGGTTTATAGAAAGCCAATAGCATTACATGTATTCCATAAACCGAAAGTCTATAAACCAAAAGAGTTTGAATTCCAATATTGTTAAATGGATTAGGAAGTGGCTGAGTGACAGGAAACAGAGGGTTGTAGTCAATGGAGTATATTCAAAGCAAGGTATCGTTATTAGTGATACCTCAAGGATCTGTCCAAAGGCCCATTCTATTCAATATTTTTATTAGTGATGTTGCAGAAGGTCTTGTTGGCAAAGGATGTCTTTTTGCTGATGATACAAAGATTTGCAGCAGGGTTGATCTTCATGGAGGGATAAGCCAAATGGCAAATGATTTAGCTAAACTAGAAAAATGGTCAGAGCAGTGGCAACTGACATTTAATGTGGACAAGAGCAAGAATATGCACGTTGGGCGTAAAAACCCAAAAGCAGACAACATCTGAGGAAAGGGATTTAAAAAAGGCTTATGTAAAAAGCATTTAAAACACACTTGTTACAGCAAAAATATGTTAATATAATCTACTTTGAGACATTTATATAAGTGGGCTAACCAAGGAGTACTATTTGAGCATTAAGGGAGTATATTTATACTGACACTTGCTATGCATATGCTATCAGTTGTAATAAAATAAACGCATCATGTCAATCACACACAGTGCCATGGGATTTCAATCCTGTTGCGCAGGTGATACATTTGAAAGGTTATCCTATCTTAGAAGGGTAAGCGGTATCTGAACTCTTGTATGTGTTAATGGAAAGTCTACATTTAGCTATGTGCTAAGTTTCAAGGTAAATTATTTATATTTTTTTCTAATCCGCTGTTTAGCAGAGAAAATATAATTTAAGAATATATAGTGCAATCGCTCAATATAAAGATAAATGTTTGTTCTTTATTGGAGCAACCACATGTTTTCAATTGATGTTAAAGGGAGATTTTGCTACTGGACTGTATTTCCCTTGCTGTAAACTTGTGACGTCTAGTTGTACATAGCAATTTTTTACAACACTCTTCCTGCTGCTGGTACAGGAGAGAAGGTAAAAAAACAAAAGGTACAATGGGCAGCTGCTTTGAGCAACTGTACTATGTTTCAGCCTTGGGCATAAGGATGGCAATTAAGGATTTTGCCCTGCTTTATGGATGGTTATTAGTCCCAACTGAACTAATTTTGTTCTAACTAGCCTGATTCTGGATAGTCAGTGTCTGTAAAAGGTATCTGTGGAAATGTGTGTGAAGTCCATAGAACATCATTAAAAACACATTATATTGTACATCACAAAGTCCAGTAAATGTGCAGTAAGTGATCTTGAGTTGGCACATATAGCTGCCATTGTGGCAGCCTCAGTCCTCCCTATACTTTGACTTATTTTGGGCAAATAATGGGAGGATGTCGGCTATTATGAAAATGTGAAATGGCCTGAAGGAAAATAAAATGAAAAATACAATTGTTTAAATATACAAAAATTAAATATGATAGAAAAATAAAATAAAAATAAATAGAAAAAACACATTAATAGAGAAGAAATATAGTTTCAGTCAAAATTGTATAATGTTTTACTAATTATAATATTGAAAAAACAACATAATCTATAGAGAAAAGAAAATATCACTGAATACAGTGAATGTGTAGACAAAAATGAGACTTTAAGTGACCTTGTGACAGTCAAAACCAATACGTTTTAATTAAAGCTCAGAGGTGCTATTTAGTAGTGCTGGTCAGAATATAGATTTTATAAATTTAGCCACACAGAGAGAAACACGAGCCTTAACTAATTCAGAGCTTTTGAAGCCCAGATGTAATAGGACATGCTGCAAATAACATCATCCTGAAGAGCTTAATAGACAGCTTAATACCAATTCTCAAGATCTACTGTATAGCCTCTGTGTGTTATTATTATTAGCAACAGTATAGTAAAAATGTAATACGTTATTTTAAGTGATAAATGGTCATGGTAGCAAAATAAGTCAACTGATGCAACAAAAAGTTTCACCACCAGATGGTGACTGGTAATTGGAAATCCCATTAAGATGTACCTGACATGCAATGAATAATCACTTTGTCCATGGCAATTAAGTAGATAAAGTCATTCAGAGCCTCTAGTAACAAATGCAAAACATCATGTTATTTATAAACATAGATTAAAATCTTAGTGAAGTGCTAGTAAATCCTGCTAGGAAGTGTATTTAGGTCTAAATCACGTCAAAATTGTATGGCAGGAGTCTATACTTACGGATGATTTATGTACAGGATTTATGCCAGGATTGGTAAACAGAGAAGGTAGTCAGACAAAGCCAGGGTTGGTACACGGAGAAGGTAATCAGAAGATTCCGGGATTGTTACACAGAGGTCATAGTCAGACAATGGCAGGATCAATGCACAGAGGATGTCGTCTGGAAGCCAATATGAGTACACAAAAAATGCTACAGCATCTGTATACACTTGTGGAAAAGTTGCAGCCCCTGGGATGTTCCCTGGGCACTCAACCCTAAAATGGTGCTGGCTGTAAAATTGGTGCATTTCAGTGGTACAAGAATAGCTTGACTTACATGAATAAAACAGTGGCGTACTCTCCGTGTGCACCGCACCTATGCATGACCCAGCCCAGTTTTTTCTGGGTTTGTGTTCTCCAAACAGACAGCACACAAACCCTGAAAATATTTGAAATATGAACAAGAGGCTGATAGCAGCACGAATTTGGCATCAGAGTCACTCTGTTGTAGATTCCACCAGCACAAAAAGTATACAATGTTAATGACTCTGTGTGACTGCCAAATTGCCAAAATTCATGCTGCCATCAGCCTCTTGGTTATATTTTGCATTTCTTCAGGGTTTGTGTGCTGCTTGTTCACAGTAAACCTGTAAATCATTGGTGGGATACGCCCCTGGAATACACCAACATATAACTTCGTCTTTACATATAACGTCTTCTTCCCTGTCTCCCTTTTATAAGTATCCTTTTGCAATGCTTCCTTATCAGTTGTATGCATGTGCTGGATCTACACCATTTTTTACACATCAGTTGTTCTCCCCTTGTCATTCCTCATGGTCTTGTAATTCTCAACATTTATTTGGGGCTTCTGAGTTGCTTGAAGGCACATAATAAATGCCACATCTGGTGCCTGGTGATGCATGTGTGGCATTAATTTACTTTTGCTTCTTGCTTCTTGCTCTAGGCAGGTACTGCATGCCATCACTAAGTCCATGTGGTTACACACAATGCGTCAGTTGACTACCAGTGTCGTAAAATAATTTATAGAGATTATATTTTATTCTCTGTTCAAGTCAGGTGAACTTTACCATTTGGCAAAACTGGGAATAATGTCAGCCGTTTTTGTTTCTTTCATCTTCTGATTCAACTAAAAACATGGAAAATTTGATTTGTGAACTCTGCTCACCCTAATATGCTAACTATATCCTCACACGTGTGAACTGACGTTGTTTGAATGGGTTGTTATTTACAGATATGCAAAACAAGGAACATGTTTCGCTGTATTTTTTTTTCCTTTACTATCAAAAAGCCAAGTTTAGACATGGAGAGACCAAGAGGAGGGGGTCTGTTTGTTGTCCTTGATGTTTCTTAGTTAAACATTAACTAAACAATATCCATATATGTTTTTTAGCTATTTTCCTATATAAATGCCCCATGAGTACATAGATTCTATTCAATCATGGCATTCCTTTGGCTTGTATCTTCTCTGGCTTTATTCAGTGCAGCTTATGGTGAGTTTGTTAATGTTAGCATTCCATTCTTTGAGTATTCAGGTAGCAGAGTAACCCTGTTTTCATCAAGTTTATATCGGAACTGGGAAACAGAAACTTGACATCACCTGTGGCACAGTAGGCAAATTACACATTTCCCATTGAAAATCAGTTTATTTGCAGGTGGTCATAACCAGAAGACTCCACCAACAACATTTAAAACACATTTTTCTTCTAATTTAGGCATTTGCTTGCAGTTTTGCTAATACAATGTATAGATTATTTTCAATATTTGTTTTATACTCTACATGCACAGTAAAATAATACAGTCCTTTTAAGTCTATACTATTTTCCCTGTCGCTTTTGCAGTAATAGACATTAGTTTTCACTCACAATCAATTTATCAGATCTTAACCTAGGTGTCTAGACAATATAGTCTGATCTGGTCTGAACTGGATTCGGATCTAGAAGTCTATGGGGTGGACTGAGGCTACCATGCATTTTGACAGATTTTGGTGTCAGTGTGGAAGCAGCTGTGATGTCCGAATTGTGGACGTATTCAGAGACACTTTAGAGATACCTAAGTAGCCTGAAATTCTGGTTTTGTTTGTACCACCGATGTGATCCAAATACGTCTGCAATTTCCAAGCACCATTTTGGAGCATATTATCAGTACATATTGTGAAGACCCTCAGATCTTCTACATCAATTTTATTTATATTGCCTTCTTTCCCTACAGAAGAAATGACAGAAGTCTTCTGAATGACCAGGGATTCCCTAATGATAAGCTAAGGTTCACACTAGTAATAAAAAAGTAATAAACCCAGTAATAAAAAAGTGGCTTGAGGCTATTGAGGCCTGTATTTCATGGAAGAAAAGATGGTAGCTCTAGTGTACAAAGCCAGTGTTTAGAAAGCTATATGAATGGCTTGTTCCAATGATTGAACAAACTAATACGATGTGTTCAATCACTGATTTGATAAAAAATGATTTCCAAAAAACAGTCAATGAATGAGGTTTCTTTATGTGGGTCTTACATGAAATGTTTGTATGTACTTCCATTACAACAGACTTAGCTCAAGTCTTAATTATTAACTTAAATATACCTCCAGGCTGCGGTACTCCTGATATCACACCTGTTGTCAGTGGTTATGCCAGGATTGTGAATGGCGAGGAGGCAGTTCCAGGTTCCTGGCCTTGGCAAGTGTCCCTACAGGTAATAACTTTGTAACAGATAAAATAGAAAAGAAAACCCAGCACTCATTGTGAAAATAAAAAAAAATACTTTAATAGTGCATCATGAAAGAAATCCCATGTTCAGAGCCCAGAAATAGTCTTCATAAGGAACAAAGTGAAAAGAAAATAGACCATTTTTTTTGTCATAAACTAGGATTTCTTGTATCATATACTATTACAATACTATTAAAGTAATATTGTGTGAAACTGACCCTTGTGCCACTCTAGTAACTGTGAATTATGTGTGTGAGTGCTTGCTCCTCATCTTGTAATAAATGAGACACAGAAACATATTTTAAACATTTTTAAACATACTGAAGTTGAGTGAGAGAGTGGTTATAAGATCAAGCTAGGATTTCAAAGTGTAGCTATCATCTCTCCATTTATATTTTAAACAGTGAGGGAAAAAAATATTTTATCCCCTGTTGATTTTGAATCATTGCCCACTGACAAAGAAATGATCAGTCTATAATTTGAATGGTAGGTGTATTTTAACAGTGAGAGACAGAATAACAAAAATAATCTCCTGTGAATCATTCAGATGTTCATTGGCAAAATTCAGACGGCCTGTACATGCGCTTTCTTGAGCAGGGGTACCTTGTGGGCTCTGCAGGATTTCACAGCGTAGTGTGTTACCAAGAGAGTGCTCCTAATCTCAGCTCATTACCTGTATCAAAGACACCTGGGCCAGAAATCTTGCTAATCGATATCGGATCAAATACTTATTTTACTCATTGACATGCAAATCAATTTATAACTTTTTTGACATGCGTTTTTCTGGATTTAATTTTTCTTATTCTGTCCCTCAGAATACACCTACCATTAAAATTATAGACTGATAATCTTTTGTCAGTGGGCAAACATTCAAAATCAGCAGGGATCAAATACTTTCCCCCCTCACTGTATATAGTTACTTTAGCTACTATTGTCAGTTCAAAATATGTTCACCCATTTAATGTGACAAAAGGAAAGAAACTACATTGATTTCCTCAATGACTTTACATGTATACTGTAATAAGAGACATTCCATTTTACCCCTAAAATCTAAAGGGTCCCTAAACTCAAACCTCTTTTGCAAAAGTATTGAGAGATAACCTGATTGGAAATTATGTTGTCTTTGGTCAGACAGAGTACATAAGTTGCAGATCTCTTTTCTCGATGATTATAGACTAGAGATTGCTTTCCTGAAAAGGGTACAAGGACAGAATTTTAAAGTAAAGTGAAGTTCAACACCTTATAACACACACGTTTATTGAAAAACTTGTTTTTGCTTACTTCTCCTGCATTTTTTGTTGTCTCCACTCTGGAATTTCTTTTGGTGAGCCTAATCCTGGGAGTTGCTTGTGCCTTGACATGCTGAAGTCACCACAAACCTTCCGATGGCCTTTTCTAATTGTTTCTATACACTGTAACCATCAATGCTTGACAACACCTCGAAGAACATCACCATTTGATTACTTTAATAATTAACATTAACTCTCTTATTTACTTCAACTTATAGGATAGGACTGGATGGCATTTTTGTGGTGGCTCTCTCCTCAACCAGCAATGGGTTGTGACTGCTGCTCATTGTGGAGTGATGTAAGTTTAACACATTTTACAGTGCTATACTTTGAAACAGTGAATCCAATTGAATATAAAAACATACAATTAAGTTTTCTATTTATTAATCATACCATCTATATCTTGAAATTGCAAGAGAACCTGAGCTTATAAAATAAACATTATCTAAATTCTAAAACCAGTAGATATGTTACAAATATTTAAGCACACAGCAGAAAATGATACTGCAGAGCACTATAAAATTTACCTTGCTATAGACGTCAAACAGGTTTAGATTTCATGATGGCCATCTCTCTCTGAAACCAAGGAGCTATATTTTTTGAAATGACTAGGAGTGAATATCTTTTATTACAATTTTAATGAGTCATCTTCTGCCTCATTAAAGGATAGTTAGGGTTTACTTGCTCTTCAAGTGACAGATGGACTCAGGGGTGCCATCAGAAATTGTGGGGCCCATTACAGAAGAAATGGTCTGGTCTCTCCCTCGTCCACTCGATTCCCCCCCCCCCCCCAACTCCATTTCTCCTTTCATTATTGCCCAAACATTCCTTGTACACCAAGGACTTACCACAGCAAACACCCACTTTGCATTCACAGGACGTGCCCCAGAACATGGCCCAACACCCACATTGCACACCCAGGACATGCCACATCACCCACAATGCACACCCAGGGCTTATCCAAGCACCCCAGAAAATGCCCCATCCACACATTACACACCAAGAACTTACCCCAGCATCCAAGGGCATGCCCCATCACTCACACTGCATGCCCAGGATGTACCCCAGAAACCTAGGGTATGCCCCATCACCATTCTGCGCTCCCCAAACATGCCCCATCACCCACATTGCACATCCAGGACATACCCCATAATCCACATTAAAACCCTAGGACTTACCCCAGCAACCCAGGACTTGCCCCATCACCACACTGTACTCCCAGGACATGCGCCATCATCCAAATTGCACCCCAAGGACTTACCCCAGCAAGCCAGGACATGCCCATCACAACGCTGTACTCCCAGGACATGCCCCATCACCACATTGCATTCCGAGGACTTACCCCAACACCCCAGGACTTGCTCCATCACCCACATTGCACATCCAGGACTTACCCCAGGACATACACCATCACCGCAATGCACTCCCAGGACTTACCCCAGCATACCCAGAACTTGTCCCATCACAACATTGCACGCCCAGAACTTACCCCAGCATCCCAGGACATGCCCCACACTGCATGCTTAGGATGTATCCCAGCAACCCAGGACTTATCCCGGCATCCCACAATATGTCCCATCACCACACTACACCCCCAGGATTTACCCCAGGTTATGTCCCATTACCACACTGTGCTCCCAAGACTTAAGGACTGCACCTCCAGGACAAGCCCATCAACACACTTCAATACCAGGATTTACCCCAGCCAGCACCCACAGCTTCTTGGTGTCTGGGGGCAGAAAGCATGGTGTCTGTGTGCTGCCTCTCACACTTCCATATCTGAAGTCTAAGCGACGGCAGGTTATGTGACCCTCTACGCTCTAGACCTCAAACACCATGCTGCCTGCGCTAGACACCCTGAAACTGTGGGTGCTGGCTGGGGTGAGTCCTGGGAGTGCAATACACCTGTCATGCTAGGCCCATGACATTTTTATGCCTGTCAACCCCTGATGCCGGCACTGGATGGACTCGTAAACAAACAGCAAAGGAAGACTTGAACAAATAACACACTGTTCTTCATAATAAACACTATGAATTTTTTTTATTTTTTTTAACCCTTGCTTCCATAGAAGAAGGAAAAATAATGCCCCACTTCTCCAAAGCAAACCCAGTGTGTAGATATTCATGGATTACTCTCAGCTCTGCCTCAGAGACAGTGTCATTGCAAGTCAATCAGAGCGGTGGCTCACCCTGCTTGTGTGATCAGGGTCTGTATGGAGCAGGGGTCTCTTCATAGTAGGGGGACTACATATTTCTGTTGTACTTCTAAATTAGAAACACAAGTGAAAAAAAAGTCTTGCAGTATACATAAAATACTTTAATAAGATAGTGGTTAGAACAGGAAACTGCCATTATAATTTATGAATGATATCATTCACACATACTGTTTGTAATATTTGTAGTTTCTTTGTGCATTTACCTTCTGTAGAAGTACTGACAGGATAGTTCTTGGAGAACATGACAGAAACTCAAATGCTGAAAAAATTCAGACTCTGAGTGTCAGCAAGGTAACTATATTTTTTTTTACTTACTTGTTATATGGTACAGTTAGAACATTATTATTAACAAAGACAATGGGGATTGTGTATAAAGGTAAGTTCTGGGGCAAAGTTCTAAAAGTGATCTAGTCAGTTGGAATAGTCCATGGTACCACCTTTAGAACTTTGCCCCACAACTGACCTTTTGTACGTAACCTCCAATGTTGCCATAGTGGTGGCAGAGAAGAACTAGTTGACCCATATAACTACCCCATAATAAAATTCAAGACACATTTGTTCTAGAGCAGTGTCTGACTTTTTAATATTAAGGACAAATAATATAGAAACATAGAAACATAGAATGTGTCGGCAGATAACAACCATTCGGTCCATCTAGTCTGCCCAATTTTTTTTTTGAGTACTTTTATTAGTCCCCCGTTCCTGGTCTTATAGCTAGGATAGCCTTGTGTCTATCCCACGCATGCTTAAAATCCTTGACTGTGTTTACCTCTACCACTTCTGCTGGAAGGCTATTCCATCCATCCACTACCCTCTCAGTAAAGTAATACTTCCTGATATTACTTTTAAATCGTTACCCTTCTAGTTTCAGACTATGTCCTCTAGTTGTGGTAGTTTTTCTTCTTTTACATATACTCTCTTCCTTTACTGTGTTGATTCCCTTTATGTATTTAAATGTTTCTATCATATCCCCCCTGTTACGTCTTTCCTCCAAGCTATACATGTTAAGATGCTTTAACCTTTCCTGGTAAGTTTTATCCTTCAACCCATGAACCAGTTTAGTAGCCCTTCTCCTAACTCTCTCCAAAGTATCAATATCCTTCTGGAGATACGGTCTCCAGTACTGCGTACAATACTCCAAGTGAGGTCTCACCAGTGCTCTGTACAATGGCATGAGCACTTCCCTCTTCCTACTGCTAATACCTCTCCCTATGCAACCAAGCATTCTTAGTTTGGGTGGCTGGACGTTTTTGAGTTCATGAAGTAATATGATAGAACCTATGGGCTTTTTAACCACTAAAAGTGCTGTACCTTAAGGGTCACATACAGCCATGGACTGGCAGTCGTACATCAGCGTACTAGGAAAAAGCCTTATTATTCCACAAAATGATGCTCGCCTTCTGGCATTTCCTTTGCTCCTTAGAAATATACCTTTCAAAAACTACCAATTTGTGTGTAGTGCTTCAAAATAACATATACATGTATGAGTGTTTCAACTACCATACTAGCAACATTACGAGTAAACATGCAAAAAGGAAAAATGTAGTGCAATTCTCGCCATCCACCGGTTTTTAGGCAGCATTATTTATCTTCATCTCATGTGAGAAACATGTTGTTTTTCTGTATATGTTTATTTTTTTTACGTGTGTTTCAAATTAAGAAGCACAGGAGAAAATGTTCAGTTTCAGTACTGCCTAAAATCTGATAAAAATCTATAAAAATGGACAAATTATTAAAAGTATATACTGTACTGGTATGATTATTGTTAGTAAAATACCTACACATAATACATAAATCTGACAGAAAGTAAATTCCAGGGTCTATTTATTGTGAGATGAGTCCTAATTACCAAGCTAAGCATTGCTGAATTGACTCATCTAAAGAAAAATTTGGTAAATTCATTATTTGACAATTTACACAAATACATTTTGTGAATTCCTTCAAGCTAAATCCTGAGCCCGCAAGAAGACTGGAGGAAGTAAATCTCATTTTCTACCTTATTTAACTAGTGATATCTTCCAAATGAAACATAATAAAATAATTTTACAATTATTTTAAATATAAAAAAATAATAAAACCAGCAAAATGGAATAATTAATTATTAGTTTTAAAATGTTGTCCATTGTCTTTCTCCAACTATTCCCTGTTTATAGCTGTGGCTGAGGTCATGATCAATTATATATATATTTTTTTTTCTTTAAGGTATTTACTCACCCACAGTGGAATTCCAATACAATTAGTAATGATATTTCGCTGGTTAAATTGGCTTCTCCTGCTGTCCTAACTTCCACTATTTCTCCAGTTTGTGTGGCTAATTCTGGAGAGGACTATTCTGGTGGTAGACTGTGTGTTACCTCCGGATGGGGAAAGACCAGATACAATGGTAAGAACAAACATATAAAAACTAGAGCTCTGCTTCTAACACTGAAACTGGAGTTTTAGATTACCGTATTTTCCGGCGTATAAGACGACTGGGCGTATAAGACGACCCCCCAACTAAGTCGTCTTATAAGCCGAAAAAATTGCATCTATATTTTAACCTTTTAGGTTAAAATATAGAGTTTGCCACCCACCTCCCCCCTTCCCCAATCCTCAATCCCCAGTACTTACCTATTTTCTGCTCTGTCTCCCGCTGTTAAGCCGGTCCGTGGCTGTGAGGGAAGCGTTGTGAGCTCCACTCAGGCCGCGCGGACAATAAAGTTTTGTTTAAAAAAAAAGTTTAAACAGACTTTATTGAGCCCCGCGGCCTGAGGGGAGCTCACAACGCTTCCCTCACAGCCACGGACCGGCTTAACAGCGCGAGCGGAGACAGAGCAGAAAATAGGTGAGTAAATCCCAGTACCCGGCGTATAAGACGACCCCCCAACTTTTGAGAAGATTTTCAGGGGTTAAAAAGTCGTCTTATACGCCGGAAAATACGGTACTTAAAAACAAGCAGAAAAATGTTAACAAGGAAATAAGTACAGTGTTAAAGAAGACATAAAATATTAAGAACAACTAGGAGTCCATTCTGTCTGATTAAAATATATTTTGAACTATGCTCCTGGCGACCATAGTTCAAAAGTGATTCTTATTTCTTTAGGAAATCTCAGAGACTTCCAGACTGCCAGGTTGTGAAACTTATGCTCCATGTCCTGACATGCTGAATGCTGTGGCTATTATGAAAATGCTTATCTCATCCTCCACTACTGGCAGTGTGAACACATGCACACATCCAGGATGGAAAGAGTTGGTCCCAGCACTAGTTTTCACTGCTGCCACAGGGTATTGCATTATCAAACGGCAGTCCCTTGTCTTTGCATTTGTAAAGACTAGTGATAAATAACTTTTGGTGCACAATCAGTTTGCGATTGAAATTAGACATGTGCATTCGTTTTCGGACTAATGCATTTTCGTCCATTTGTCCGAAAAACGATGAACGAAAATGCTAAGCTAACGAAAGCCGAATGAACGAATGGTTAATAAACGAAAATCATTCGTTCATTCGTCCATTCGTAGTAGTATTGCATTCTATAAGCCGAAATAGAGTCGGTTTATAGAATACAATAGCATTTCACTACACGGAGACAGAGTCTCCATTCATAAAATTATGAATGGAGACTCTGTCTCTGTATAGTTAAATGCCGACAGCCTATAAACCGAATGTTCGGTTTATAGGCTGTCTGCATTTTACTACACGGAGACAAAGTCTCCATTCATAATTTTATGAATGGAGACTCTGTCTCCGTGTAGTGAAATGTCGACAGCCTATAAACCGAACGTTCGGTTTATAGGCTGTCGGCTTATGGAATACATGTATTCCTATTGCTATTCTATAAACCGAACGTTCGGTTTATAGAATAGCAATAGGAATACATGTATTCCATAAGCCGACAGCCTATAAACCGAACGTTCGGTTTATAGGCTGTCGGCATTTAACTATACGGAGACAAAGTCTCCATTCATAATGAATGGAGACTCTGTCTTCGTATAGTTAAATGCCGACAGCCTATAAACCGAACGTTCGGTTTATAGGCTGTCGGCATTTAACTATACGGAGACAAAGTCTCCATTCATAATGAATGGAGACTCTGTCTCCGTATAGTTAAATGCCCACAGCCTATAAACCGAACGTTCGGTTTATAGGCTGTCGGCATTTTACTACACGGAGACAAAGTCTCCATTCATAATGAATGGAGACTCTGTCTCCGTATAGTTAAATGCCCACAGCCTATAAACCGAATGTTCGGTTTATAGGCTGTCGGCTTATGTAATACATGTAATCCTATGGCTATTCTATAAACCGAACGTTCGGTTTATAGAATAGCAATAGGATTACATGTATTCCATAAGCCGAAAGTCTATAAACCGAACGTTCGGTTTATAGACTTTCGGCTTATAGAAAACATGTAGTACTATTGCCTTTCTATGAACCGAAAGAGAGCCCCATTCATAAGAATTTCTTATGAATGGGGCTCTCGTTCGGTTTATAGAAAGCCAATAGTATTACATGTATTCTATAAAACGAACGAATAAAAATTAACGAAACGAAAATAATGAACGAATTTCGTCTGAAACGAATGCAGTAATGAACGAAATTCGTTTTAGACGAAATAAATAACATTTTCGTCCGAATGGTGAACATGTCTTATTGAAATATTAGTTTTAATAAGGCACGTGTGGCTTTCTGTCTCATACATTTTATTTTATTGTTTAGGCACTCATTAATACATTAATAAGTCTGCACTGTTGTTCCTGTAGTACTTTAGACATCAATGCTAATGAATAAAAAATGTGGCTACTTTCAATAAAACATGTTGAGATTATAAAACAATGCAACATTTGAGAAAAAGTATCAAAATGTATCATTGTATGTAAACAGTGTCCAGCATGAGTCATCGAATATTAGAATATTCTCGCCAGTGGACAGACCAAGGCTAAGAATCAATAATAGTTTTAGTCACAATGCATCAGTCAATTTTAAAACAAATAAATAAACTCATAACAAGGTGTTTGCACCCCGAGAGAGCTTAAACATAAACAAATAATACATCTTCTAAGAACTCCAGACAGATTGGAATAATTTAAATTCCTTACAAATAACTCCCTCAAAACCAACATTTGGGGAAAAAAAACACGTGTGTTCAAGCAAGTGAGTATGGAAAAAATGTAACATTGTAGACCTTATTCTTGTATTTATGCATAATTCAGTTATTTTACAGTACATTACATTAACATTTATTCATACAGCGCCAACAATTTACGTAGCGCTAGGTACAGAGCATAGAAGGGAACTACATACTAAGTTAGACAAACTAGAACAGACTGGTACATGAGGTAGAGAACCCTGCTCGCAAGCTTACAATCTAGAGGGAATGGGGTACATGAGACACATAAAGGATGGACGATATAATTTAGTGCAGGTTTCTAAGGAGATTACTCCCTCTGCAGATGAATTTGTTTGTCAGTGATCTTGAAGCTTTGATGTGAGCATTATAAGTTAACCTATTTATTTTTTCACACAGCGTTGACAACCCCCAACAAACTCCAACAGACAGCACTGCCCCTGCTGACCAACACTCAGTGCAAGACCTACTGGGGTAGCAACATCCTTGATTCCATGATCTGTGCTGGTGCTGCTGGATCCTCTTCCTGCATGGTTTGTATCGATTTTCTCTCTCTCAGACAAATATGCATGCACTTGTGTGTACACAATGGAGATTTTAGACAAACGGGAAGGCAATTGTTATGGGACATTCAGCAATACTAAATGCAATGTTATGTATTTTTGGAAATAACATATTTACCGTCTTACATTCAAGGTCGTCTTATAATCTGACCTCAAATTGAGGTCAGACTATAAGACAGGGATCCAGGTCCCCAGCAGAGCTGCAGGGGACCTGGATCCCCCTCTCTAACAGCAGGGAATGTCTGCGCGATGAGCGCAGACTCCCCTGCTGCTGCCCGGCACGACCGCCGGGGCTTCTATGAAGAAGCCGGGTACTTCCGGCTTCGTCACAGAAGTCCTGGCGGTCGTGCCGGGCGGCAGCAGGGGAGGTCTGCACTCATCGTGCAGACATCTTCTGCTGCCCCGCTAGCCACCAGGGAGAATCGGGCAGCTGTCCGTCATCATAGACTGCCGTGTTGGGCAGCATGGAGGATGTCTGCACGTATCGTGCAGACATCCCCCGGCTTCCCGCACTAGCCACCAGGGAACGAAACCAGGGGAGGGGGAGGGGGGAGGACACAGACAGACAAGGGGAGGGGGGATAGAGAGAGACAAAGGGAGGGGGAGGACACAGACAGACAAGGGGGGGGGAGACACAGACAGACAAGGGGAGGGAGGGGGGAGACACAGACAAGGGGAGGGAGGGGGACAGAGAGAAAAGGGGAGGGTGGATAGATCGAGACAAGGGAAAGGGGGAAGAGAGAGAAGTTTTGGGGGGAGAGAGAGACAACACTGGGGGGGAAAGAGACAGCCGGGGGAGGGGGAGAGAGGCCGCATTGGCACATAAAAGGAAATAAAAACAAGAAATGCATTTGTATAATATACATTTTTTTATTAAATATTAAAAAGCAATTTACATGTATAAAAGTTCAACTTTTTTCCTATAGGGTAGTCTTATAATCAGGCTTTTAGTTTTTTTCCTAAAGGAATGTACAAATTTGGGGGAGTCGTCTTATAACCAGGGTCGTCTTATAATCGAGCAAATACGGTAATCAATGCAGATGAGTTAGGTAAATGTGGAATACTTTTGGAATTTGTGATCATGGATTTATTGACAAAGAGGAGTAAAACAGAATTTTGCTTCTTTGTAATACATAGTAAGACACCTTGATCATGCTACTCAATTTTAGGCACCAATTCTTAAAATGACATCATCGAACTGGAGAAAGTGTGCATACCTGCTATAATGTTAATGTAAAAGGGAATTAAAAAGCTTTGCTACAAAGAAAGGCAAGATAAGCTGAATTTGTTTACACTACAGAACTTTACAAAGGATATAAGGTCCTCCATTAAACTCATATATATTAAACACTACCAGTGTTATATCTCTCCCTAGGCTAAGTAGGCTCAGGACTAGGGTGGTAGATGGGAGAAGGGCAGCAGCAGATTGAAGGGGGAAACAGCAGAGCCAGCTATACTATTGTTGGAGGTACATCCTCCCTCACGCACTGCCTGCATAGGCATTTAGGCTGCCCCCACTAGATCAACAGGGAGCAACATGGTTGCGTTTTAATGGATTTTAATGGTCCTGTGGAGAGGGATATGGGGTCAATCTGTCACTGTTGTAAGGCCAGTGGGGGTTAATCTGGTGTAGTGGAAATGTTATGTGAGGGAGGGGCGCAACCTGGAAAAAGAAAAATGACGGTTATTTTATAACTAAATTCTTTTAAGGACAACTTACCTCTCTGGTACATTGGCATTAGCAGAGTTTAAGCAATCATCAGGTGCTGCTGAGAAGGGGTATCCAACCCTGTAGTTTTGTAGACAATATCCCTTCTTGTTTAATTAAAATAAGTCATCTTTATTGGATCATGTTAGAATCATACATTCATGGAAGAAACCAGTCTTACATATTTTGCCAAGGCAGCATAATCACAGACATGTCAGAGGACAGAAGTGTGCTGTTTGCCTGCTCAAATATTGTGTGCATGAGTTTAATCAGGCCTGAGCACAAAATCTAAATACACCACTGGGCACTATACCTATAGATCAGTGAAGATCTGGAATCATTGGCTAGTGAAGTTGCTCTAATACACACAATTATTACCTTTATTAAATGCCTGGGTGTTTTTTTTGTCTTTTTAGCAAATCAGCACTCACATAGCAGTACTGATAACCATTCTTGGATTCAGTAGCCTGCTGATTTGGAATTTAATCCGATTGCCATTTCTGAATCTAGAAGGATTTTTTCCCATCTTTTACAATAATGTTATGTGAAAAGTTGGTTATTTCACCCTGAAATGTTATGTTAAACATGATCACACAGCTATCTTTTTTTTAATCCCAAACAATTATTTTATTCCAGCTTAAGGGTTTCAGCATGCACAACCTTCTTTCATGTTATTAGTACAAATTGGCACCTATAAAGTTTCAATGCATACTTCTGCTGCCATAGGGAGTAGATTTATACACAAACCCAGTGCGTGAGTTCATTGCCTGAGGCCATTGCGGAAGCAGGCACTGCCGTTTGTGTGAAATTCAGCACAGATTTTGATAGGTGGGGCAGGGAGGCAGTTCTTTTATTAATGGTAAACAATTGTACAAATAATATTGATGCATTAATTAGTAACAATTGCTATATTTAAAATGTTTTTCTATTTAAATTTTCTGTTCTTTTTGACCACTTAGGGTGATTCTGGTGGACCTCTTGTGTGTCAGGATGGTGATGCATGGACACTAGTTGGTATTGTGTCCTGGGGAAGCAGTACCTGCTCTACCTCTTCACCAGGCGTGTATGCCCGTGTTACTTTACTCCGCAGCTGGCTTGATGAAATTGTTGCTGGCAACTAAAGAAATGACTCTGCAAACATGTGCATGTGCATACTCACACGCACAGACAGATGAATTAAAATTGCTCTTGATTGCTTATTATGTATGCTGTGATTTTATTTTTCATAAAGCAATATTTAAGAAACAATAATTTGTATTTGTGCTTTAAATAGACCCAAACAATGGTGGATTTCCAGGCAGGAAAATAAGTCAGAGTACCTTAAACCATTGGATAAAAAGACACATCCATAATCTCTTTCGTGGTTCTTAACAATGATTTTGGCATGTTATAGCGAAGTGACTTGATCTCTCAGTGAACTCTGAATGTATACAAATTCACAACATTATTTGTTTTTGTTTTTTTGCTTGCAGAATTGTTTATTTTTGCAATATAAATCACATAATGTTCCTCTTAAAAAGGCACGCTGCTATTGCAAAGTTTCACAACTGAAAATAGAAAAATGGACGAAAACGAATGGACGAAAACGAAAAGACATTTTTTTTAGTTTTGCACATGTCTAGTTATATATATCTTTGAATTCTATGGTTTTACACCACAGGACATAATACCACTCATCTGTTCCTTAGCAGAATACAACCTCGGATGTTTATGCACAGCTCTCTCCATTACGGTCCCTCCACATCATTTCAAATGATTTGAGGTCTGGAATTTGACTGGGCTATTGCAACACCTTGATTATTTTATTTTTCAACCATTTTTTGTAGATTTTCATTTCTTGTTGCGTGATCCAAGTTTGGCCAAGCTTTTACCTGTTGAATATATGGCCTCACATTTGACTCTAGAATACTTTGGTTTACAGAGGAGTTCATATATTTGCTATACAGAGGAGCTGGATGCAGACTGCCGGCTGCTGCTTCCGTTACTGTCTCTGTGTAACAGTGGTGAGGCATGTTAAGCCGGGGGGGGGCCTTAACAAGAGGGCCCTGGGCAAGTGGCAAGTGCCCACTTTGCCTATTGGTTAAAGCGACCCTGCAGATCCATACTTGTCAAAGGCAATATCTGTAACTTTTATCACTTCCTAAGCACATGTGTGCAGCTGGCACCACCATCCTAGGAACACCAGTTACGATCACTCCGGGGACTACACCCCACTACTACACCCTACTACTATACTAACGTAGCACCTATTTGCTTTTTGTTTTACATGGTATCTGCAAATATATCTGGTGGAACATGCATACCTACAACTTAATATGCATGGTTGTATTCTTTTATAGCTTCTGCTCTGTTTTACAAATATAGGTGGGGACTATATATACCTTTTTTTGGGTATCTCTTTGAGAGCACTTATACCACACCTGTGCAATACATACACATTGTGAAATCATGAATTAAATTCAGTATAGGGTGAAAATATCATACATGTAGGGAAGGCAACATACCAGATTTACTGAAACATAGTTGATATACACATACAGTGGTGCTTATCTGGCAATTCAAGCTCAGCTAATCCTATGGAAGCATGGCAGCTGTCGGTCAGAAGATAAACTCGCGTGTACTATCAAAAGTACACACCAGTTCATCCTCATACTACGGACAATGGGCATTTCATTTGTGCTTCTATATTAGAAGCCCAAGTGAAACATTTTTTAGTGTCCTTTAAATCCCTCAGTCTTAGCATTTTCTCTAATATCATTATCTAAGGATTCCACTGACAGCAGGTACAATAATGGGGAAAGAAGGCATCCCTGGCGGGTACCGTTTCATATTTTGAACCATTGGGATGATAGGCCCAGAACACATCTATCGCCCATATTCCAAAGCCTACTGCCCTCATGGAGGCTCTCAGGAAACCTTTAATGCACCAGGAGAGAAACATGTCTTTCTTGATTTAATTGTACAAAAATATAGGAAATATAAAATCATACATAATAATATACATTAATACATGTATATACAAACCATATATCACATATAAAAAATAATTATGAACTACTATTGGGACATAATTGATGAACTATAAGTGAGAAATTGGATATTAATTATAAATTATTGAAATAATGAAAATAAATATAATAAGCACACAATGTACATAAAAAAATGCACTTCAAGAGATTCCAGAAGGGACCCACTCCCTATACAGAAAAAAGGCCGGATGGGGGGGGGGGGGGTGTCTCTATCCCGATCCATAAGGTACTCATAAAAAAGGTTTAAGTGCAAAACCTTTATTAAGGAAATGGGAATATAATGTTTTACGTTTATGTATCCAAAATGCTTCTCTCTGATTAAGTTATTTGGCTCTATCACCTCTCTTCCATGAAGATAAAACATGCTCAATGACCATAAAGTTAAAATTATTGGGGCGACCCATGGAACAATGCGAGAAATTAATGGGAACTGAATGGTTCTGGTTGCCCTCTGCAACCAGACACATATGTTCAAGAATGCAAATCTTTATTTTTTTTTTTTTATAAATCATTCTTTATTGAAATTTTCATATATTATAAATAACAATACGACACACAGAAAAAACATACAAATTGCCAATTATAAAAACATACGTCATGCGCTGAATCAGGCATTAGGTGCCAGAGTGGGGAATAGACAGAAGAAAGAAGAGAAAGAGAGAAAAGAAAAGACAAGGGAGAAAAAGAGAGAGAGAAAAGAAAAAGAAAAAGAGAAAGAAAACCCCACCTGCATCATACCATTCATTCTTCATACATTCTTACACTGATGGGATTCATGCCTGGAGGGTACTGCCTGAATGGGAGTGTCGCACGCTCAAGAAAAAGGAGACCCCCCCCCAGCCCCCCCCCACTGTCGAATTATATCCACAGCTTGCCTATTTCATATTTTTGCATGCACTCCACCCATTTTACTGGTGTTTGGATTGTAGAGTCCAGAGTGTAAGAGAGAGATCTTTCCATTCTCAGTTGAAAACTCAATTGATTTTGGAAGTGTCTTATTTCTGGTTCCATACTTTGTCTCCATTGTCTGGCTATGATTTTTTTTTCTGCAAGGAGAGTATGGATTGTAAGAGTAATTTGTATGTTTGACAGTATCGGCCACCCTATGTGTAGAAGGATAGAGCTAGGATCTTCGGGGATGGAGACACCAGTCATTCGTTTCAAGAAGTCTAATACTCCTTTCCAGAAGGGTATGATTTTTTTACAGCTCCACCATATGTGGATATCCGTCCCTTCCTCTCGGTGACATCTCCAACAGATTCCGGAGGTATGTGGATAGATTTTTGCTATTCTAGCAGGGACCAGATACCAATTGTTAAGGATTTTGTAGTGCATTTCTAACAGCGATAGATCGTGAACTTCTCTTGTAGTTAATCTAAATGACTTTCTCCACATCTCTGATGTAATTTTAGTTGTACTATGTTTTTCCCATTTTTTAACAATTGGTAATTCAGTCAAATTTTGAAGTATCCTAATACAATCCAAGCATTTGGAATATAGCCTCCTGTTGGTATATTTTATTATCAGTTTGGAGAGTCTTCTCAAGAAGTCGTTATTTATTTCTTTAAAATTTTTTGACAGGCAGCTTTTGACTCTTAGATAACGAAACACATTTAAATTAGGTAGATTATATTTATCCCTCATTTCTGGCATTGTCAACATCTGACCTTCTTGATACAAATCAGAAATATTTTGTATTCCAGCGTTTTCCCACTCTCCAAGTGAGAGATCTTCCAAAATTGCTTCAAGGACATTCAATTTCTGTGTTCCAAATATTTTGTTGTCTATATTAGCCTTCCGTTTAAGTGAGAACCAATTCGGCATGATCTAATCGACTATTACACTTTTGTTTTTCATACTGATTGGATATTTTTTATGCTTAACTGACCAAATTATAGATGACATGTCTTTCCCACCTAATAGTTCTACTTTAATTTTATACCACGTTTCCTGTTTAGCCTGTGGTAGCTGCGTTTTGACTAGATGCAGTAGCATACTCGCCTCGTAGGATTGTCTAATCAACGGAAATCCCAAGCCCCCATCTTTCGTCTTCATCCCCAGTATTCTTGCTGCAATTCTAGGGGGCTTGCCTTTCCATACAAAATTACACAAATTTCGATGTACCATCTCCAGCCACTCTTTGGGGATCTTTAGCGGTACCATCCGAAACAGGTAAGTCCACTTAGGCATCAAATAAGCCGCAACAGCATTGCTACGGCCCCACCAAGTCAGCTCAATGGTTTTCAACTTTTTTAGAAATTCGTTGGTGATTCTCATTAAGTGAGAGAAGTTAGTTTCCATAATGTCTTGAATTTTGTGGGGTATTTTGATGCCTAAGTAGTCAAACGTGTCTCTACCTGCTTCTAGCTGATATAGTTCTTTAATCTTTTCTCTGGTGGTTTTATCCAAATTTAGGGCCTGTGCCATAGTTTTACTCCAATTAAGTTTGTAGTTGGCTATTGTTCCATAGTCTTCAATTTCTTTCAGAAAGTATGGCAGGGAATCAAGTGGTTTAGACATAAATACCAACACATCATCTGCGTAGAACAAGAGCTTAATTTCCTTCTCTCTAACTTGTAGCCCCTGAATGTTATTGTTCTGTCGAAGTCTTGCCGCCAATGGCTCCAACGACAGAACGTATAGTAGGGGTGAGAGCGGACAGCCCTGTCTCGTTCCGTTACCTAGCTTGAACCATTCAGAACACAAACCCGAGCCTACTACCCTTGCACTGGGGGACTGATAGAGAGCATCAATCGCTGTAGATATCCATCCCCTAAATCCCAGGGCCATAAGGGTTTCTCTCATGTATCCCCACCCGACCCTGTCGAACGCTTTCTCTGCGTCTAGCGACAGGGTCAGGAGGGGGACATTTCTTTTAGCGGCAAAGTCTTTAATGTCTATCAGCCGACGAATATTATGTGCCGAGTCCCTACCCGAGACAAATCCCACCTGATCATCGTGGATAAGATCTTGCATAACTACCTTCAGTCTGTCCGCCAATATGGAGGAATACAGTTTGATGTCCACGTTGATCAGTGAGATCGGTCTGTAACTTGAGACCTGGTCCGGAACCTTGCCGGCCTTAAGAATCGGCATAATATTTGCCTGGAACATTTCTGCTGGGCAAGTTCCTTGTTCAGCTATCTCTCTATAAGCCTCCAACAGTGGTTCTGAAATATTGTCTTTCATTATCTTATAAAACAGATGGCTAAATCCATCTGGGCCTGGTGTTTTATGCTTTACCATCCTTTCTATACCCTTAGTTAATTCTATTTTCTCCAAAGGTTTATTCAGGAGCTGGATCTGTACCTCGGTCAGTGTTGGGAGACCTGTCCTCCTTAAATATGCTTGTATTTCCTCCTCTGTAGTGGTCTTTGGGATGTTATATAGCGTTTCATAATACTCCCTAAAGCCACCAGCCACCGCATCCGGGGTCATCAGAGTTTGGTCATCTTTAATGATTTTATTTATTCTGTTCTTCGCTCTCTTATTTTTTAATTGGTTTGTCATAAGTCGGTCAGGTCTGCTACTCCTATGGTAATATCCTACCCTTAATTTCTCCATAGATTTTATTGTTTGATCTAATTCCCTCTGGTTTATTTGTTTTTGAATCCTCTCTCTTTCTTGTATATATAATATGGAGGGATTTTCTTTATTATACGGTATAAAGCTATATAAAGATCTGCTAGGGGACTCTCTATTGTTTTCTTAAGATATTTCTTTAATTTTATAAAATGGCCTCTAATAACTGCTTTATATGCACACCACCTCATTGCGGCTGATGTTTCCTTAGGTCCATTCTCCTTAAGATAGAGAGTGGTCATATTTGAAATATAATCCTTGTGTTCTTGTCTATATAGGAGGGAATCGTCTAATCGCCACGTAGAGACTGGGTGTCGAGTTGTTTGTTTATTAAATTCTAAAATTATCAGACTATGGTCTGACCAAGTAATTTCTTTTATGTTTATATTATTAATATTTCTTATAGTATCGGCATCCCCAAAGACCAGATCTATCCTAGAATATGTATGATGTATGTTCGAGAAGTGTGTATAATCTCTTTCGTTTGGATGTGTTACTCTCCAAATATCGTAGAGGCCAGTTTTATGGATTAGATTTCGAAAAGCTCTTGCCTTTTTGGTCAAATTTTTTTATTTTTTTTATTTTTTGAGATCCGTTTATCCATATCCGTGTCTAACACGCAATTAAAATCTCCTGCGATAACCATTATGCCTTCTCTTATTTTTTGTGCTTTCTCTAGTATTTTAATCAACACGGACAATGGGTCTGTATTGGGGAGGTATAGGTTCACCAGGGTGTATCTAACTTCATCTATAGTACCTATCCATATCAGGTATCTCCCATTAATATCTTGTTCGACATATTTGGTATAGATTTTCAGAGTGCTTGAGAAAACGATTGCAACTCCTCTCTTTTTTTTTTCTGTCATTGATGAGTGGAACACGTGTGGAAAACCCGTACCTCCCCACAGTATTCTATCCTTTGATCGCCAGTGGGTCTCTTGTAGGAAGGCCATTTCTATCTTCTTTTTTCGGAGAAAGTTATAGACCCTGGTGCGTTTAGAGGGGGAGTTTAAGCCCTGGACATTGCCCGACATGCATCTAATCATTTGTGTATGGAGTCTGGTAGTCTATCGGACAGTGCCTAGTGCTCTCCAGCCGGAGGGCAGAGGGGGAGCCTGCAATCCCGAACGCGCTCCCCGGCAGCCCTACCTGCATGCGCCCCATCCATTCATATCTACATACATTCACATACAAAGGGGTCGGGGGGAAATGCCCTCCCCTGTTCCATTCAAAACTAGCCCTCTCAGAATAAACTTCCTGAGAGATAATTTGTGTAACCAAGGGATTATGATTCTTGCCCATTGGTACACCCTTAAGTTCCACTGGAACTTATTAGGCAAAGACGTATGCGTCTGTGGGTGATTCTTAAAGAAAGATAAATTAATCTACATAGGAGCATATACCCCCTCAGTTTTCTGGTTCAAATTTAGGGTATTCGGAGTTCAGAGCAAAGTATAGACAGGCGGGAGGAAGAACAGAGAGACAGCGGTAGAAGGGGGAGAAAAAAAAAATGGGAGGCAGAGAAGAGAAGAGAAAGAGAGAAAGGAAAAAAAAAAAACCCCCAGTACCCCAATATAGGTCTGCATCACATTACATCATTGAATTTACCTTTCCCCCTCCCTCCCCACATACAGAGAGGAAGAAAGAGGACGAGAGGAGAGGAGAAAAAACAGAGAGAAAGGAAAAAAAAAAAAAAAACCGTTACGGCCAATTTATCCTAACATTGGTTTTATATACAATCATTTGCCTCTTATTTAATTAAGTAAAATAGAATGGAATCTGAGTGCGTTCACCCAAATGTGACATAATTACTCTTTACTTCTTATATCTTTATATAGTGCAAACATCTTAATTTATTAATTTTATATATATTCTTTCAGAATGATAATCCGTTTTAAATGCACAGTCTACTACTTTATTGAGACCTATATTAATCTAAATATACTTTTGTGTGATATATTATAACTTAGTGCATTCATCCCCCTCTATCGTAATTGGCTTATCCCTTCCTCGCTCCTCCACCTCTTTAATATGGGAGGGTTTTGCTTATCTAAACATATTTTTGTGTGTCTTTTTTTACTGTTTTATTTATATTCCCTTATGTTGTGCTGTTAGTGCGTTCGTTTGTTTTTTTCCTTTTTTTTTTCCTTTCTCTATCCCTAAAATATATTAATCAAATCTTGTGTTGTGGATATATAAAGACGCCCACGTATCCCGAGTGAAAAAAAAAAAAAAAAAGAATGCAAATCTTTAAAGGTCTTGTATTGGATACCGCAACAAATTAAATAAATAACATACGTTGTGTTACAATTGATAAAATAGCTGACCTTATATTGATCTCCTGTTACAAAAGATTTTAAATGTTTTTGATTATTGGGAGTGTTTTTACACGCTTTGCAATTAGTGCACTTAAAATATTCTTTAGGTTTGAGGCCTAGGCATGTGGTGTTTATTTTGGGGATTTCTCTTGGCAAACTTGGAGCCACAAAGCTTTTAAGATTGGGTGCCTTTCTAAAAATAATATGAGACTTTTTGGGAATTGTAGGGCCTAAGATGTTTTCTGCTTTTAACACATCCCAGTGTTTTTCCAATATTTTAATGTTGTACTGAGTACAAAATGATAGTGAGAAATCAGAGACATGAATGGATTTTTGTTTGGGGAGAAGCATGGAATCACAGTCCATCAGGGCCACTTTCCCTTCAAAAGGGAACTGGCTAGATAGTTTTGGTTCCAGAAACCTGTTTCTAAGAGTGGTACTCTGTTCTGTAAAAGTATCAAGATCACTACAATTCCTCCTAGTACGCTGGTATTGTCCTTTGGGGATATTGTTATGCCATAAGGGCAGATGACAACTTCATGTAACTATTGCTGTCAACAGTTTTACAGTAGGTATTGGTTTTGACCTTTGAATTCTCCATGAAGAAAGTTACATCTAGAAAAGTGATGTTCTTATCATTCACATTGAGATAGGATTGGACTCAATTTAAATCTTTATCCCAGCCTTTCCACACAAAAATGACAAATGACATCATCTATACAGTGCCACCAAAGGGCCAAGTCGCCATAAAAGGGAACCTCAATCTCCCAAGCGCACATAAAGATGTTGGCATAACTGGGGGCAGTACCGCACATCTGTAAGAAGAAATGGCCCTCAAAGAAGAGATTATTGTGTGTTAAGATAAAGTTTGCAGAAACACACATACATTGGATGCCCTGATTATGATTATAACAGGAGTATAGGGACGAAACATCCACTGTTACCCATAGGTATGAAGAATCCCAAGTAATTTGTTCCATCAACCATATGATACTAGTTGTATCCTTGATGGATGAAAAAAAAGTTATGACTAATGGCTTTAAAAGACGTGCAGATAATGGGATGGATTAGTGAGTTAATGACTGCAATAATAAGCCTACCCAGTGGTTTCATAAGACTTTTATGGACCTTAGAAATAAGGGACATTAGGATTTGGTATAATTAAAATTTTAAATTCACCTTCATCTAAAATGTTGTTTAATTTCGCCTTTTCTAACAAGGAGACGAGTTCTCTATCAAATCCAATTGTTAAAGGTATATGATTCAATTCTTCTAAATAGAAGTCTCTGCTCATTACCACGATGCCATCACCCGTATTGGCAGGTGTGATAATTAAGGCATCATCCTTGATTAATTCTTGCAGAGCTTGTTTTTCTACAATACTCAAATTCCTCTTGGGTTACCTTTTTGTTGTGGGAGTGTTTAAACTTTCTTAGAACACAATCTCTAAAGACTTCAGGTTGTTGTTGTATATAAAATTATACGTACTTGTACAATATGTTATATGTTGGCATGTGTTCCAGGTCACGCTGAGAGATGTTTTATATATATTGGCAGTTTGTCTGCTGTAGTATATCTTTAGATCTCTTATAGATCGTATAGTTTCAGCACTCTGCGTTGTGTTTTAAAATGTTCATTCACTCTGTCCCACCTTTCCAAGCAAATTACTTGAATCACCTTTATCACCTTATCCAGATAAAGGCCTTTCCCATGTATATTGCTACTCAGGCTCCAGCAACAGAGATGAAATAAAATACTTAGTCTTTCCAGAGAGAGTTTCTTACTTTATTCAAAGTTTGCCCAGGACAAGATCACACAAGGATATTCAATACTTCAGTCAGCACAAGAATCTTCTTGACCATCCTCTCTCACCAGACTCCAAACTTCTTCCACCTAAACTTCCCAACAAGTTCCCTAACTTTACTACTCCTTTAGTACAATCCCTTTTGTAACGTCCCTCCTCTTTTACTCCCAGCAACAATCAACTTTGATGTTAATTAAAAACTCCCCAGGTAAAACAACTCCTTCCCTCCCCTCTGGTATCGCCATCAGTTGTTTTACAATCCCAAGCAAGTTACTATCTTCCTGTAAGGAGTATTCAAACATCAAAGCCCATCCTGCTCTACCTGACAGAGTGATGTGAACTCCCCAGGGAACATCATATACAACCAAGGACATTTGTTTGTAAACAGATACACAAGGGAATCCTATTAACACATAGATCTACATACCCACATACCTACATGCAGGTATACACATGCGTACACAATTATACATACACAACCATATATCCATACATATACACATACATACATACCAATACACATATGCATAGACCCATATGCCTACAGTTGTATGCTCCTTTCATTAGGTGGAATAAAATCTGACTTAGGTTTTAGGCCTGTGTGTTAAAACGAAGGACTGCCATTAAAAGAGAGGGGATCCAGAATAGTGCTGTTAGGGTCCACTGAAGGGCTGGTGGAAGAGACATTTAGGTAGTATCGTTAAGTTTCTTTTTCAGAAAGAATCTTTTTATCATTAATTTTCTTAAACTTTCTTAAACTTGTGCATATCTACACATGTAAGGCCCTTATTTAAAACACAAAGTTCCAAGGCTTCTTACCTCTCTGTCCTCTTTTTCGAGAGAAAGTTTCCTTTTTCCTTGCCATGGTGACCAGATTCTCCTCTTGTCCCAGCCCGGGGAACTGAGGAAGCGCCTACAGGGTGTAATCTGTACGAGGAGTTGGGTGGGTGTTTGTAGCCCACGGTATGTGGATAACAGCATCTGAATTATTCAGCAGCATGTGAGGTATTGCTAAACTACTAAAGCATCAGAGACCTTTATACCTAACGGGGATCGAGGTATGATCTCATTCCAAATGCTGTCATTACTGTTATAATTTTGCACCCGTACTTTCCTGGCATGACTGGACTAATATCGAATGGAGACAGCAAATTCTGAGTTTGATTGCATTAACAGCAGTTATCGTTCAACATATGCTTTGATCTGACTGTGGCAATCTCAAGTTTTGCTACTTGCTACTAGTATTTCTATGGCACAATGTTATTGATTAAAGACATTTATACCACTCAGCGACTACCATTTGCCTTATTATATATATATATATATATATATATATATATATATATATATATATATATATATATATGTATTAATATTCTTTTTGTGTATAGGAGTAGTACTGTGGAATGCCTGCTATTACGATATCTTTTTCTCTCTCTTGTAGGCTGGTAGTCAACAGACAAAACAAAATGCAGATATCCAAATGATTTCACAATAGGATAATTGATCCTCAAATTATGGAACAGGTTCCTTGTAGCACAAAGTGCTCTGCTATTTGCCCTCGTCTTCACAATGTTTCAAGAAGCTGGGAGCTGGCCAAATGGCTTCCAGTCCCTGTATAATACCTTAGGGGCCCTGATTCCTGTATAATGAACTAGGCTGGGAGCAAGCCAAATGGCTCCTAGTGGTGTTACCTATAATAAAATGATTGCCCACCATATAATAAAATAGTCCTGGCCCCTGGATACAATAAAATAATTCCCCCCCAGGGGAAGACAGGCCTGGGAGTCAGCCAAATGCTCATAGCCCCCCATGTTATACATTGGGTGCTAAATACTGCTGACCCCCCTTATCAAAGATGGGCCTAGGCAAAAATTGTTGGAAGGTCAGGCAGAGGCGTCAATAGGGTTGGTGTCACCCGGTGCGGAAACTCAGGGCGTCACCCACCTGGATATCTTCCAATACCATACAGGAGCACCAACAATTTTGCCACGTAAAGGAGCCCCACAAATGATGTCATGTGCAGGAGCCCATTAACTAAGCCACACACGGAATCCCCTTAATAATGCCACACACAAAAGCCCCATTAATTATGCCACAAACAGATACCCCTTAGTTATGTCACACACAGGAGACCCTTAATTATGCCACACAAAAGAGCCCCTTAATTAGGGGATTGGACAGTTCATCGCGGCTGCATAAACGCAGCCGCTTCACCGCCACCTCTTCATCGCGCGAGAGCTCGTCGCGGGATATTTCATTGCTAAAGGTGAGTTTTAATGAGTTAGAATTAGAATTTTAGTATTAGGGTTTAGAGTGGTTATAATTAAGGAGTTAGAATTAGTATTAGAGTTCAGGGGTTAATTTTAGTATTGGGTTTAGGGGTGAGTATTAGGGTTCGGGGGTTAATTTTTGTATTAGGGTTTAGGGGTTAGTATTAGGATTCGGGGGTTCATTTAGTATTAGGGTTTAGGGGTTAGTATTAGGGTTCGGGGGTTCATTTTATTATTAGGGTTTAGGGGTTAGTATTAGGGTTTGGGGGTTAATTTTAGTATTGGGGTTTGGGGGTTAATTTTAGTATTGGGGTTTGGGGGTTAATTTTAGTATTAGGGTTTGGGGGTTCATTTAATTGGGGGTTTGTAAGGGCTGACAGTTCAGCGCTGAACTGTCAGCCCTTACATAGCACCGATGAAGCGGCCGCGTTATTCTTCACCGCTGACAGTTCAGTGTTCAAACTGCTGCGCTGAACAGTCAGCGGTGAGTCAGCTGCGATGAAGTGTCCTAGACCCCTTAATTATGCCACACAAAAGCGCCCCATAGTGATGCCACACAAAAGATCCCCATAATTATGCCACACACAAGTGCCCCATAATTATGCCACACACAAGAGCCCCATAATTATGCCACAAACACAAGAGCCCCGCGAGGGGCAATTGCACAATTCTAAAACAATAAATATCTATACACATCTCTCTCTCTCGCTCACACTTTTTAAAAAAATTTCTTTATATAAAGTACAAAAAAGATACAAACAAATAAATATCATAGGTCCAGAAGCATGACTAACATTCTCTTGAGCATATTGTTTAAAATTACTTGTATTTAACACACTTTTATTGCAATACTTGTTCTCACTCCATTGTTTCTCCAAGTTGTATTGTTTCCTTATATTACATGCTGCACTGGAAACATTAATTCCTAAAAATATTAAACATTAATACAGATGTAGGCACTTATTCCAGAGGGGAGAGGGGGAAGGGGAGCGGGAGTTGCGAACAGACCAATTCAATCTTTCTTATTTTTTTTCCACTTCAGACACTCTACCCACAACAGGGCTGCAGCCATACTGGAGGAGCATGCTGCACTCAAAAAATGCTACAGACAACCGCTCCGTGAAGTTATCATGTGTGCCCCAGAATACAATTTTCGATGCTGCCTTATGTCTCCACATGGGCAAAGGAGTTGACAGCTGGATGCAGGGTCACCACCAGGAATTTCAGGGCCCCTTACTGAACAAATTTTCTGCCACCCCATATCTCCCACTCGCCCCACAGACCCTCAGAAGCATGTTATCCCAGTCTAGTGTAATGTGGAGGGTGGTTGGGAGCAGTTGGTCAATATGCCAGTAATATTTTGCCACTCAATACGCCAGTATTTTGCCACTCAGTATGCCAGTATTTAGCCATTCAATATGCCATTATTTTGCCCCTCAATATTCCATTCTTTTGCCAATTAATATGCCATTCTTTTGCCCTCAATATGCCATTCCTTTACCCTCAATATGCCAGGATTCTGCCCCTCAATATGCCAGTATTCTGCCCCTCAATGTGCCAGGACTTTGCCCCTCAATATGCCAGGATATTGCCCCTCAGTATGCCAGGATTTCCCCCCACAATATGCCATATAATATACCATGATTCTGCCCCTCAATATGCCATTATTTTCCCCATCAATATGCCAGGATATTGCCCCTCAGTATGCCAGGATTTTGCCCCTCAATATTCCATTCTTTTGCCAATTAATATGCCATTCTTTTGCCATCAATATGCCATTCCTTTACCCTCAATATGCCAGGATTATGCCCCTCAATATGCCAGGATTCTGCCCCTCAATATGCCAGGATTCTGCCCCTCAATGTGCTAGGACTTTGCCCCTCAATATGCCAGGATTTTGCCCCTCAGTATGCCAGGATTTTGCCCCTCAATATGCCATTCTTTTGCCCTCAATATGCCAGGATTCTGCCCCTCAATATGATAGGATTCTGCCCCTCAATCTGCCATTCTTTTGCCCTCAATATGCCAGGATTCTTCCCCTCAATGTGCCAGGATTTTGCCCCTCAATGTGCCAGAATTTTGCCATTTAATATGCCAGGATTTTACCCCTAAATGTGACATGATTTTGACCCTCAATATTCCATTCTTTTGCACTCAATATGCCAGGATTTTGCCCCTCAATATACTAGGATTCTGCCCCTCAATCTGCCATTCTTTTGCACTCAAAATGCCAGGATTCTGCCCCTCAATGTGCCAGGATTTTGCCATTTAATATGCCAGGATTTTGCCCCTCAGTATGCCAGGATTTTACCTCTCAATATGCCATTCTTTTGACCTCAATATGCCAGGATTCTGCCCCTCAGTATGCCAGGATTTTTCCCCTCAATATGCCAATTTTTTGCCCTCAATATTCCAGGATTCTGCCCCTCAATATGCCATTATTTTTCCCTCAATATGCCAGGATTCTGCCGTTCAATATGCCAGGATTCTGCCCCTCAATGTGCCAGGATTTTGCCCCTCAATGTGCCAGGATTTTGCCCCTCAATATGCCAGGATTTTGCCATTTAATATGCCAGGATTTTGCCCCTCAATATGTCAGGATTTTGCCACTCAGTATGCCAGGAGTTTGCCCCTCAATATGCCATTCTTTTGCTCTCAATATACCAGTATTCTACCCCTCAGTATTCCAGGATTTTGTCCCTCAGTATGCCAGGATTTTTCCCCTCAATATGCCATTCTTTTCCCCTCAACATGCCAGGATTCTGCCCCTCAACGTGCCAGGATTCTGCCCCTCAATATGCCAGGATTCTGCCCCTCATTATGCCATTCTTTTGCCCTCAATATGCCAGGATTTTTCCCCTCAGTATGCCAGGATTTTCCCCCTCAATATGCCATTCTTTTGCCCTCAATATGCCAGGATTCTGCCCCTCAATGTGCCAGCGTTATGTTCGTTTGCCACTCTTCTCCCCCCTTCCCCACCACTTACCTCCTTCCTGCTCTGTCTAGTGTCTAGTCTAGTGTAATATGGAGGGTGGTTGGGAGCAGTTGGTCAATATGCCAGTAATATTTTGCCACTCAATATGCCAGTATTTTGCCACTCAGTATGCCAGTATTTAGCCATTCAATATGCCATTATTTTGCCCCTCAATATTCCATTCTTTTGCCAATTAATATGCCATTCTTTTGCCCTCAATATGCCATTCATTTACCCTCAATATGCCAGGATTCTGCCCCTCAATGTGCTAGGACTTTGCCCCTCAATATGCCAGGATTTTGCCCCTCAGTATGCCAGGATTTTGACCCTCAATATGCCATTCTTTTGCCCTCAATATGCCAGGATTCTGCCCCTCAATATGCTAGGATTCTGCCCCTCAATCTGCCATTCTTTTGCCCTCAATATGCCAGGATTCTGCCCCTCAATGTGCCAGGATTTTGCCATTTAATATGCCAGGATTTTGCCCCTCAGTATGCCAGGATTTTACCTCTCAATATGCCATTCTTTTGACCTCAATATGCCAGGATTCTGCCCCTCATTATGCCAGGATTTGTCCCCTCAATATGCCAATTTTTTGCCCTCAATATTCCAGGATTCTGCCCCTCAATATGCCATTATTTTCCCCTCAATATGCCAGGATTCTGCCGTTCAATATGCTAGGATTCTGCCACTCAATGTGCCAGGATTTTGCCCCTCAATGTGCCAGGATTTTGCCCCTCAATATGCCAGGATTTTGCCATTTAATATGCCAGGATTTTGCCCCTCAATATGTCAGGATTTTGCCCCTCAATATGCCAGGATTTTGCCATTTAATATGCCAGGATTTTGCCCCTCAATATGTCAGGATTTTGCCACTCAGTATGCCAGGAGTTTGCCCCTCAATATGCCATTCTTTTGCCCTCAATATACCAGTATTCTACCCCTCAGTATTCCAGGATTTTGTCCCTCAGTATGCCAGGATTTTCCCCCTCAATATGCCATTCTTTTCCCCTCAACATGCCAGGATTCTGCCCCTCAATATGCCAGGATTCTGCCCCTCAATATGCCAGGATTCTGCCCCTCATTATGCCATTCTTTTGCCCTCAATATGCCTGGATTTTTCCCCTCAGTATGCCAGGATTTTCCCCCTCAATATGCCATTCTTTTGCCCTCAATATGCCAGGATTCTGCCCCTCAATGTGCCAGCGTTATGTTCGTTTGCCACTCTCCTCCCCCCTTCCCCACCACTTACCTCCTTCCTGCTCTGTCTAGTGTCTAGTCTAGTGTAATATGGAGGGTGGTTGGGAGCAGTTGGTCAATATGCCAGTAATATTTTGCCACTAAATATGCCAGTATTTTGCCACTCAGTATGCCAGTATTTAGCCATTTAATATGCCATTATTTTGCCCCTCAATATTCCATTATTTTGCCAATTAATATGCCATTCTTTTGCCCTCAATATGCCATTCCTTTACCCTCAATATGCCAGGATTCTGCCCCTCAATATGCCAGGATTCTGCCCCTCAATGTGATAGGACTTTGCCCCTCAATATGCCAGGATTTTGCCCCTCAGTATGCCAGGATTTTGCCCCTCAATATGCCATTCTTTTGCCCTCAATATGCCAGGATTCTGCCCCTCAATATGCTAGGATTCTGCCCCTCAATCTTCCATTCTTTTGCCCTCAATATGCCAGGAATCTGCCCCTCAATGTGCCAGGATTTTGCCCCTCAATGTGCCAGAATTTTGCCATTTAATATGCCAGGATTTTACCCCTAAATGTGACACGATTTTGACCCTCAATATGCCATTCTTTTGCCCTCAATATGCCAGGATTCTGCCCCTCAATATACTAGGATTCTGCCCCTCAATCTTCCATTCTTTTGCACTCAAAATGCCAGGATTCTGCCCCTCAATGTGCCAGGATTTTGCCATTTAATATGCCAGGATTTTGCCCCTCAGTATGCCAGGATTTTACCTCTCAATATGCCATTCTTTTGACCTCAATATGCCAGGATTCTGCCCCTCAATGTGCCAGGATTTTGCCCCTCAATGTGCCTGGATTTTGCCCCTCAATATGCCAGGATTTTGCCCTCAATGTGCCATGATTTTGCCATTTAATATGTCAGGATTTTGCCCCTCAATATGTCAGGATTTTGCCACTCAATATACCATTCTTTTGCCCTCAATATACCAGTATTCTACCCCTCAGTATTCCAGGATTTTGCCCCTCAGTATGCCAGGGTTTTGCCCCTCAATGTGCCAGAATTTTGCCATTTAATATGCCAGGATTTTGCCCCTCAGTATGCCAGGATTTTACCTCTCAATATGCCATTCTTTTGACCTCAATATGCCAGGATTCTGCCCCTCAGTATGCCAGTATTTTTCCCCTCAATATGCCAATTTTTTGCCCTCAATATTCCAGGATTCTGCCCCTCAATATGCCATTATTTTTCCCTCAATACGCCAGGATTCTGCCGTTCAATATGCCAGGATTCTGCCCCTCAATGTGCCAGGATTTTGCCCCTCAATGTGCCAGGATTTTTCCCCTCAATATGCCATTCTTTTCCCCTCAACATGCCAGGATTCTGCCCCTCAGTATGCCAGGATTCTGCCCCTCATTATGCCATTCTTTTGCCCTCAATATGCCAGGATTTTCCCCCTCAGTATGCCAGGATTTTCCCCCTCAATATGCCATTCTTTTGCCCTCAATATGCCAGGATTCTGCCCCTCAATGTGCCAGCGTTATGCTCGTTTGCCACTCTCCTCCCCCCTTCCCCACTACTTACCTCCTTCCTGCTCTGTCTGTCTCCTGGTGCAGGTCCGGGCTGTGAGGGAAGCGTTGTGCACTACCTTCCAGCCGTGCGGCTTCAATAAAGTTTGTTAAAAAAAAAAAAATGCATTTTTTCCCCCTAACAAACGTTATTGAAGCCGCGTGGCTGGAGGGGAGCGCACAACGCTTCTTGGGGACCCTTTGGTCTCAATTTTATTAAATATATTATAATTAAAAACTTATATTTTACAGATCTGTCTCTCTTACTCACTAAAACTCAAGTGAGGAGAGGGAGGCAGATCTACACAGGTCAGATCACTATTTACAAATATTGATCTGACCAGGCGAATGGTGATGCTCATCTGAACAATCAGCAAACTGCCCTTGCCACTGATCGGCTGTTACTGATCACTATACATGCTCTCAGACAGCTAAAATAAATGTTTACATTAAACGTAATCCCCAAGCTGGTATAATTAACCCATAGCGGCTGTAACAAAAAAAAATGCATTTGCGTCAGATCACTGCTTAGGCAGTGATCTACTGCAAGCAAGGGGTTAAGTCAGGGTTCGGAACTAAAAAAGAAGAGGAAGAAGAGGCATGGGCAGAGGGAGAGGGGGGCTGGATATGGCGTGAGATGTTATTAGCTGTAACATAAAACTATTTAGCTTTTTTGAAACACCTTAAAAATGTTTTTTTTTTCCTCTGCCAAGCTCCAGCTAAGCACTGAAAGATAATAGGAAGTGTCAATAGAAGCTGCAGTCATGATATTTGGGTGTAAATTAAACTTATTTAAAAGCCAACCATTCAGAATTTAATGAATCCATACATTAATTTGCATAAACAAAATTTAGGTCAGGTTGAAATTGGAGCATTGCTTTAATTTCCCAGAATTGTGTCATTAAGAACAAGCATTATCATAGTTAAAGAAATAAAGTTACCTCATACTTGATTAATGTTAGTGAGAAAAGTCAACAAAAAACAAACTAACTACAAAAGTGAAGAAGAATAGATTGCTTACACAGACACTTTTGAAAACTGTAGTATAGTAGCAGTTCCCTATAACAAAGATGATAACACTGCAGAGCCTTCTTTAATATTGATTGGATCTTGGTCAAGAATTTGCTTGGGCCCCCTGGACCCTCCTCCCAATTCCTTGGCTAGAAGTAATCATGAATGGTGCTGAGCATGCACCATCTGCCCTTGAACTATCCAGGTTAGTGCCAAAGGTTGTCAGAAATCTTTGCGGTTAGAACGGTTAGTACCCTAAGATTGCTACAGTCACACATTTCTGCCTAAAGGTGTTTGGACTTTAAGATGGAGAGCAGCGGCGAATGCGACTGCTGTGTATATGCTCCAGCTGACAGTGTGCTGAGTGTCATGTTTTTGGAGGTTGTTAATAGCCTGCCCTAACCAGGACAGTGAACCCTGGGGCAGAAGGAGCCCTTATTTGCTACTGAGGAAGCGACTACAGGGTGTAATCTGTACGAGGAGTTGGGTGGGTATTTGTAGCCCACGCTATGTGGATAACAGCATCTGTATTATTTAGCAGCATGTGAGGTATTGCTAAACTACTAAAGCATCGGAGACCTATACCTCACGAGGATCAAGGTATGATCTCATTCCAAATGCTGTCATTACTGTTATAATTTGTCACCCGACTTTCCTGGCATGACTGGACTAATATCGAATGGAGACAGCAAACTCCGAGTTTGATTGCATTAACTGCAGTTATCGTTCAACATATGCTTTGATCTGACTGTGGCAATCTAAAGTTTTGCAACTTGCTACTAGTATTTCTATGGCACAATATTGTTGATTAAAGACATTTATACCACTCAGCGACTACCATTTGCCTTATTATATATGTATATATTTTAATATTATTTTTGTGTATAGGAGTGGTACTGTGGAATGCCTGCTATTACGATATCTTCTTCTCTCTCTTGTAAGCTGGTAGTCAACAGACAAAACTAAATGCAGATATCCAAATGATTTCACAATAGGATAATTGATCCTAAAATTACGGAACAGGTTCCTTCTAGCACAAAGTGCTCTGCTATTTGCCCTGGTCTTCACAAATGGCTCCTAGTGGTGTTACCTAGTCCTGGTCCTTCCATATAATAAAATGATTGCCCACCATATAATAAAATAGTCCTGGCCCCTGGATGTAATAAAATAGACAGGCCTGGGAGTCAGCCAAATGCTCATAGCCCCCCATGTTATACATTGGGTGCTAAATACTGCTGACCCCACTTATCAAAGATGGGCCTAGGCAAAAATTGTTGGAAGGTCAGGCAGAGGCGTCAATATGGTTGGTGTCACCCGGAGCGGTAACTCAGGGTGTCACCCCCTGGATTTCCTCCAATACCATACAGGAGCCCCAACAATTATGCCACACACAGGAGCCGCTTTATTAAAGCGCACAAAAGATGCCCCTTAATTATGTTGCACAAAAAAAAGGCCCCATAGTGATGCCACACAAAAGAGCTCCATAATTATGCCACACACAAGAGCCCCATAATTATGTCACACACAAGAGCCCCATAATTATGCCACACACACAAGAGCCCCGGGAGGTGACAATTGTAAAAATGTTAAAACAATAAATATCTATACACATCCCTCTCTCTCTTGTTCACACTTTTAAAAAAAAAGTCTTTATATAAAGTACAAAAGACATACAGACAAACAAATAAATATCATAGATCCAGAAGCATTACTAACTTTTACGGTACCCTCAGCATCCGATGCACAAACCGCCGTTTAGTAGATCTCCCCCCCCCCAATAACGAGACCACGCTCTGTGTTGAAGGTAAAACATGAACTGCTTTTACTGTGGGCTACACGTCCGCATTTATCCAGGTCTCCCACTTGGTGGACACTCCCCTAGGGGACCCAATGGGAGACTGTAACAATAGACAGACATAAGCCAATTTAGGACTCACAGACACAGATTATTCCCAGCAGGCATTATGATTTCCTCCCCCCTGCCCTGGAGATAATTGGGAAGTAATTCAATTATCTCCAGGACAGAGGCGAATTGCCATTTTAATTTCAACACAAAAAAAAACACATAAAACACATAACTTTATAATTGTCGAACATTTCCCATTCGTATCACATATCCCCAGATAGCCTGGATCTATCACACTAACATTCTCTTGACCATATTGTTTAACATTACTTGTATTTACCACACATTTATTGCAATACTTGTTCTCACTCCATTGTTTTCCTTTAGCAATTGTGATGCCCTAGGTTAATTTGCATTGCCTAAGTTGTATTGTTTCCTTATATTACATGCTGCACTGGAAACATTAATTCCTAAACACATTAAACATTAATACACATGTAGGCACTTAATCGGGAGGGGAGAGCGGGGTGTGTAGTTGCGAACAGACCAATTCCTTCTTTCTTCTTTTTTTTCACTTCCGACACTCTACCCACAAGAGGATCAGCAACCATACTGGAGGAGCATGCTGCTCTCCAAAATACTGCCCACAATCGCTCAGTAGAGTGATCATGGGTGCACCAGAATACAAATTTCGATGCTGCCTACTGTCTCGACATGGGCAAAGGAGATGCCAGCTGGACGTGCCTGACACATCCTTTGTCGTGAAGGTGTTAATGGGAAAACTGGCTGTGGCATATTAATGGCAGCACAATACTGGCATATTAATGGACAAATTGGCAGTGGAATATTAATGGGCAAAGTAACACTGGCATATTAATGGGCATATTGGCAAGGTGGCTATGGCATATTTAATGGACGAACTGGCTGTTAATGATAAATTGACTGTGGCATGTTAATTGGTACCTGACAGTGGCTTTTAATTGGCAAAGTGATGCTACGCCATGTTTAGTGGGGCAAAATAACATGTACTGTGGGGGAAAGTGACACTGTAGCTTGTTCTGCAGGGGCAGTTCTGCGGGACAAATTGACACTGTGGTATGTTGTGTGGGTGCAATAGGAGTGCAAGCCAAGTGCTGTGGGTGCAATAAAGGTGCATGACAAGTGTTGTGGCTACTCTATGGGGCTCTGTTGAGTCCTTTAGGCGCAATGTGGGTGCAAAATAAGGGATAAAACAAGAAATGTAATTTTTCAATAACATTTTTATTACATATGAAAATAGCTGAATATCATATTAAGAAGTTCATATAAGTATAAATGCAACTAGAGAGAGAGAGAGATGTGTTTATTTTTAAATATGTATGAACATGGTGGTATTTTAAACACTTTCCATGCACTAATGTAATTTGTTTGTTTTTTGTCACATACATTGCACATGAATTTACAGATTTTGGTATGTGTCACTGCCTAACAACAACCCAATATGTGTTCAACAACATATCCTGAGTACAGGGATACCAACCATGCATTGGTTTGTTAGGTTGTTTGGTGGCTAAAAGGGCACATTTGGAAGGTGCGCATTTCCAACTGGACAGTGTATTTTAATGGTGGTATTATAACACTTTCCATGCACCAATTCTACCACAAGCCTTTGTGAAAATTTGTGGTAGTAATTTTATTGTGTTTTTTTCCCACATACATTGTATTTTGGACAAAAATTCACAGATTTTGGTATGTGTCACTGCCAAACAACACCCCGGTATGTGTTCAGCAACACCTTCCGAGCACAGGGATACCACTAATGCATAGGTTTGTCAGCTTGTTTAGGGTTAAAAGGCCACATTTGAAAGGTGCACTTTGTTATTTTCCAACTTGGAATTGGAATTTGCATAAACAAAATTTATGTCAGGTTGAAATTGGAGCATTGCTTTAAGCTCCCAGAACTGTGCCATTAAGAGCAAGCATTATCATAGTTAAAGAAAGAAAGTTACCTAATACTTGATTAATGTTAGTGAGAAAAGTCAACAAAAAACAAACTAACTACAAAAGTAAAGAAGAATAGATTGCTTACACAGACACTTTTGAAAACTGTAGTATAGTAGCAGTTCCCTATAATGAAGATGATAACACTGCAGGGCCTTCTTTAATATTGACTGGATCTTGGGCAAGAATTTGCTTGGGCCCCCTGGACCCTCCTCCTATTTCCCCGGATAGAAGTCATCATGGATGGTGCTGAGCATGCACATATTCTTTCTGCCCTTGAACTATCCAGGTTAGTGCCAGAGGTTGTCAGAAATCTTTGCGGTTAGAATGGTTAGTACCTTTAGATTGCTACAGTCACACATTTATGCCTAAAGGTGCTTGGACTTTAAGATGGAGAGCAGCGGCGAATGCGACTGCTGTGTATATGCTCCAGCTGACAGTGTGCTGAGTGTCGTGTTTTTGGAGGTTGTTAATAGCCTGCCCTAACCAGGACAGTGAACCCTGGGGCAGAAGGAGCCCTTCTTTGCTACTGAGGAAGTGCCTACAGGGTGTAATCTGTAAGAGGAGTTAGGTGGGTGTTTGTAGCTCCCGCTATGTGGATAACAGCATCTGAATTATACAGCCGCATGTGAGGTATTGCTAACTATTGCTAAACTAGAAGAGCACTGCCCTACAGCACTGAAATGGTTAACATCTTAAAAAAAATGGAAGAGGGGCCATGGTGCCTCCCCTAATGCCCTCTCCCTCACTCCTAAAAATTTAAATAATTTGTCGCCTGGGGCCTGTAGCTTCCTGCTGGCCCCATAAAACACAGGCAGGCATCATGCTCATGGTCACTAAAATTATTATGAACTCCATAGGGCCACAAACCAGTGCAATGCCTGTGCCCAAAATATTAATAAATACTGGCCTCAGAGCTGCAGGCTGGCGAATGCCTGTGGCCCTCAATATAATATAATCATGTTGGGCATACAGGGCCACAGACCAGTGCAATGGCATTATTCCCCAGAATAAATATACATTTCCTTCCCGCATTCCTCCTTCCTTCCCCCTCTTGTGCCAGGGGCTGGCCAAATGCCCTTGGAACAATAAATACATTCTAATTAGTCCCCACCTATTCCTCTCTGCCATAACCTTGGCCAGGTAGCGTGGGGTGGGGAGAACGATAAAGGTTGCACCAATATCTCTGAACATAACTGCCTGTCCCTGTAACACACAAAGGGTGCCCTGTAGAGAACAAAATAGTCCTGTATTCATGTTCCAGCGGCAATCCATATTGCCCTGGATCCTCTGCTTCTGACCTTTGCAAGGGGGCATCGGTATTTTTCTTTTTAAATAAAAAAGAGAAACATTTTTTTTGAATTATTTTTTAAATGTACTGTGTGTCTGAAATTCGGCAGGGTAATGTGGAAATAAAATGTATATTTAATATGGGTTTGGGGCATATCGCCGGCCCAAACCCAAGGGGGGAAATCATTCATTTATATTGGGGACATAGAGGAGGCAATTGTTTTATTTTAGTGACTGGCGTTGGCAGGCGGTAAGTCATTAGGGGTTAAATATTTTTATTCTGTAGGGCCAGAGGGAGATTGCTGTCCCAGAGAGACCAATGATTTAGACTTTTTCGGGTAGATGCTAAGAGACTAGTGGTGGCTATTATACCTCCAGTTCCGTAGCATACTTTTAACGTGGAAACAGGGAAATATTGCGGGTCCCTGTTGCAGCTGAATCGCACGCGATGTAGAATGCAATAGTGTGCGGTAAACTAATTGTCCTGAGTGGGGTAAATAACGGAGGCAACTGAGTCTACCCCAGTGTTTAAGTGTATCACAGCTAGGGTTGTTACCGCTGCTATTTTTGTTTACCAAATGTATTTAACTTGTGCATGCTGCCTTGCAGTGTGTACAACTCATATGACACCAGAAGTAAATAAGATAAATAATTAGTAGTGGATCCCACAAAACCACATTGATTGGTTAATTAGTTGTTTTTGGTCACAAACAACTTCTACAATGCAGAGTGGCATGCACAGTGTATATGAGGTTGGTAACAAATGGCCAAGGTGGCAACCTTAGTCACAGCAGTGACTCAAAAATACACCCTTGGCTTTTCTTACAAATAGAAAAGGCTGGTTAATCTGGTTACAATAACAGGGCTCAGCTAAACTGCCCAATTAGCCATTAACCCAACGCACCATTTTACTATACATTTGATGTTACATTAGAGTTCCCACCTCATTACCTGTCATTTGTGATCAGGAAAGCAATTAGTAAATTAATCTGACTGCTTAATTGATTTCCTTCTACATACTGTACAAGTCAATTTCTTGGAAACAAGTAGGGTGGCCATAAGTCTATGGAGGCCACACTAGAAGCTAGGGCGGGTGGGCTAAGGACCCCCCATGTTTACATTTCAAGCCTAGAGTGTTGTGAAATATTCAGGGGGTGGAGCTTTTAGGAGGCTGAGCAAACCTGCCTGCTCTCTAGCTCCCTCCCTTTCCTATTCTCCCCTGCTGTCTTTTACTGCCCTGCCTACAAGGTATACAGCTCATCCATGTGGTAAATCTTGCTCCCTCTGTTTTTCTATGTGCCTGACATTTCATTTATTGCCTTCTCTAGTCTGACACTTTATTACTCTACCTTTCTGTACATCAAACTTTAACTGTCTCTCCGAAACTTGCTGTTTGTCTATCTTTCAATTCCTATACCTCTCTCTCCCTGTAATTATATGTATATTTAACTTCCTTTTTTGTTAGACACTGATATACAGATTGATTATCTATTCATCCACCTACAATATATAACATGTATGCCAGAAAAGTCCTTGCAGGGATGTTAAAACATTATTCAGAATCATATAATTCCCATCCTAGGCTGGGAATAAATCAGATCAGGCACATGTATATTTGGTATGTATGTGTACCATGGCATTGTTGCCAACATCGGCCATGTTTCCAGGGACACATTTGTTCCACATGCTGCAGACAGAGCATGCAAAGTGCCGCCCGGCAGTATGTAGAATGCATACAGACACAATCCAATTAATTAATCATGGTAGGTCCTATGATATTTACACCCTGATTAATTAATTGGATTCTGCCTGTGCGTATATCCATACTGCCGGGCTGCACTTTGCATGCTCTTTTCTGCAGCATGTGGCACAAATATGTGTCCCTGGAAATATGGCCAATGTTAGCAACTATGCCTAGGGCTGCCACCTCAGCCCCCCCCCCCCCTTTTTTTTTTTTACCAGCCACATATAACTTTTGCAGGTTGCTTTGCGATATCCAAAAGTAAATCAATCAACATGGTTATGTGTGATCCACTACTTAATTACATACTGCAAAGCAGCCTGCAGAAGATATTTGTTGGTAAGAAATGGCTTCCCTAGTTTGATCATTCTGGTTCTGTGGGATTCTCCACCTTGATTAATTAACCTATTTGTTTACACACACAACATCTCTATATGTTGCAAATCAGCATGTAGTTATGTGTACAGTGAAAAATATCAGTAACCCCATGCCTTATATAATTACATTTTCTGGTGTTATACCAGAATTGAAGTTGGAGCTTATTTTATGTTTAATAACCAGCTATGGGCAGCTACTCAGTTTATAGTCTATAGGTTAAAATGAAGACTGCAGGCTGATCTAAATTTTACTAATCATCTCCCTAGATTTATTATCATAAATAACATGAATACATTTGCAACTCTGTCACCCTGCTCCCTTGAGTCCCTGGCTTTATGCGTCCACAAACAGGGTTATTGGAAACATAAAGGGGTGTCTTGGAGTATAGGGCTAGGAAAACCAGATTGGATTTTATAGTTTCCGTTTCATGACAAGACTTTATGCCAGATATATCCACAAGATCCACATACAAACAACGGTATAGTCCTGCAGTGCACCAAAGACTTGCATATCACTGGGAAGAAACAGCTGAATTCAATATATCACTTCAGCAGGAATAAAAAGAGGATAAAGTACCCAATCTTCCTTGAAACCCCTTGGTAGGTAAAAGCACATTGTAGATCCAATCACAGAGTTCAAATAATGACATCATTCTTAACTAAAATTACCTTTTCTGGGTTTCTAGGACATCTTAAAATACCTTTTTTTTAGAGGTCTATTCATTAAAAGGGGAGATGAATTTCACCACAACTCACCTCATCTCAACATGTTATCTACACATTGTGCAGGTACAAGTTTGGGGAATTTCCCTTGGTAAGCCAACTCGCCAGGTTTGTACCTACGCTATGTATAGCTAAATATTATTATTAACATTAAATGTTCATCTCGCCTCACCTTTTAGTGAATAGACCCCTTAGATGTATTTCCTCTTTCCTTTTTTTGTTCACACAAGCAAAATAAATATGGGGCACAAAATAAACAGACCCTAATTCTGGGCATTAAAAGCAGTGCAGTAAAACTAAAATGTGGTGTTGAAAAGCTCCCACCTCATATGGTTGTATTTGAGCTCCAATATTTGGCATCCCATTGCTGCATATTTTATCATAAGGGGATTCTGTTAACTAAACCATCACTTATATTGTCAACGTAGAGGTGAAACAAATGATATATAGATCGTGTTAGCAGAATTGCCTGCAAAGATAAATATAAATATGTTTTTAATGGGTCTGTGGTGCTTCCTGTTTATGACATCACCTGTGACTTGATATCCAAATTAACTAATTTTCAATGGGAAATGTGTAATTTCAATATCAAGCCACAAGATGATCTCTTAAGCAGGTGGCACAACAGACAAATTTGTCTCTTACTTGATGCATTGCTTGCAATTTTGGTAATACAATGGGGGTAATGTATAAAAACTAAAACACTGTAAAGTGTTGGGGGTTTCATAAAAAAATCACAATCGCCATTTATGTAAAATGGCGATTTAAAAAAAAGAAAAATAAGTGTTTGGCAGTGGTTCCCTGATTTTTTTTTTTTTTTTTATACATAGGCTGTGCCGGCGCAATGAGTGTCGACACAACCCTAAATCTACACATTTGCCATTTTTAACTCTGTGAGTCTGCTTTATACATTGCCACACACGCTGATTGCACCAGTCTTTGGCACAATCAGCTTGTGTGTTGTGCTTATACATGCCCCCAATGTATAGATCATTTTTCAGCATTTTTTTTTCTCTCTAAATTCACAGAATAAGCAGTGTTTAACTCCCTTTTAATCCCCATGACTGAGCACTGTGTAAGGTGAAGGAGCAGTTCCCTGGCTTAAGGCTGCAAAATTCTGTGAAGGAGGTGTATATCTTTTACATGTAGTCTTACCATATGTAAAATTCATACATTCATTGGGAAAAGAAAGTATGCCCCCTCTGAATTCTATGGTTTTACATATCATGATATAATAACAATCATCTGTTTCTTAGCAAGTCTTAAAATTAGGTAAATTAGGTAATTAGGAAGAGACTAATTACACTTTTCCCCAAGTATCCCTCCAGCATTTAAAAAAAAAACATACTTTTTGGGTTAGGATTTCATAGTTATATAGCAGTTTAGGTTGAAAAAGCACTTGCATCAATCAAGTTCATTCCTTTCCTTAATAAAGATTAAGGTTATAATACATTTTATGTTATAAAAGGCTAACCCACAGAGGCCCAGTAACATGCAAGGACTGTCAGTCTTCTAGAGACATTTTATTTAAACATAATATGGCTGGTGGAGCCAGTGCTTTGAGCTCAAAATACTATAATTTGGACAGCACCCCATAACCAGCATATGTTATATAGCGCACCACTGTAGTGACAAAAATTCTCACAATGTAATACTTAAATTCAGTGTGCAACCATACAACATTATCTTAACATCATTTTTTACATTTTTAAATATTTTAAGTTATTTTAAAAGCACATAGCTTAGATGAAAACATATTGGAGATGTAGTCACAATAGAAACATAGAATGTGTCGGCAGATAAGAACCATTCGGTCCATCTAGTCTGCAAATATCATATATTTGGCCATATCTTCCTTAGCCCACCACTACACCAAAGTACTAGAAACTTGGTGAGTCCTATCTCTGTAGCTCACTTACATGGAACTGAATCTCTCTGACAATCTGCCTTAAGCTGTAATTTATACAATTTTACTGGATACCATACATAGAGCACCTGTGAGTGGGTGGTGTCCACGCCCAGAAGCTGTTCAGGCTTACTATAGATACAAAATACTAGAATTTTGACATAACCGGCTTTGCACTGGCCCTCAGCAGTAGAGAGGGACCTGCAGCAACTGGATATGTTATCCATGCAGCAAGGTGCCAATGGTAGACAAGATCTATGCTGCCTGCAATAAAATTAATTTCCTATGTTGCTAAGGTAGCTTTTGGCTGTCTGAACATAATAGGAAATGCAGTCCACAAAGCAATATAAATGATGCACACCCACGAAATGACCCATAACCCACGATGCACACCAAGGACATGCCCCATCACCCCATTTACATGCCTCCATCACCCCATTACATACACATTGCCAATATTATTTGCCATTAATATTCCCCACCTAATTTGCCCAATAATATGCCAGTATCATTTTCCATTAATATGCCGCAGCCAATTTGCCAATTATGCCAGTATTTGCCATTGAATATGCCCCTGCCAATTTGCCCAATATTATGCCAGTATATTTTGCCATTAATATTCCCCAGCCAATTTGCCCAATAATATGCCAGTGTTATTTGCCATTAATAAGCCCCAGCCAATGTGCTCAATATGCCAGTGTTATTTGCCATTTAATATACCCCTGACAATTTGCCAAATAATATGCCAGTGTTATTTGACATTTAATAAGCCCCAGCCAATTTGCCCAATAATATGACAGTGTTATTTGACATTTAACTTGCCCCTGCTAATTTGCCCAATATTATGCCAGTGTGATTTGCCATTTAATATGCCCCAGCCAATTTGCCAAATAATATGCCAGTGTGATTTGCCATTTAATATGCCCCTGGTAATTTGCCCAATAATATGCCAGTGTTATTCTGCCATTTAATATGCTCCAGCCAAATGGCCAATTTTAAGCCAGTATTATTTGCCATTTAATATGCCCCTGGTAATTTGCCCAATAATATGCCAGTATTATTTGCCATTAATAAGCCCCAGCCAATGTGCTCAATATGCCAGTGTTATTTGCCATTTAATATACCCCTGACAATTTGCCAAATAATATGCCAGTGTTATTGGGCAAATTGGCTGGGGCTTATTAAATGTCAAATAACACTGGCATATTATTTGGCAAATTGTCAGGCGTATAGAAACATAGAAACATAGAATGTGTCGGCAGATAAGAACCATTCGGTCCATCTAGTCTGCCCAATTTTTTTTTTTTTAAAAAGTACTTTTATTAGTCCCCCGTTCCCGGTCTTATAGCTAGGATAGCCTTGTGTCTATCCCATGCATGCTTAAAATCCTTGACTGTGTTTACCTCTACCACATCTGCTGGCAGGCTATTCCATACATCCACTACCCTCTCAGTAAAGTAATACTTCCTGATATTACTTTTAAATCCTTGCCCCTCTAATTTAAGACTATTTCCTCTAGTTGTGGTAGTTTTTCTTCTTTTAAATATACTCTCTTCCTTTACTGTGTTGATTCCCTTTATGTATTTAAATGTTTCTATCATATCCCCCCTGTTACGTCTTTCCTCCAAGCTATACATGTTAAGATGCTTTAACCTTTCCTGGTAAGTTTTATCCTTCAACCCATGAACCAGTTTAGTAGCCCTTCTCTGAACTCTCTCCAAAGTATCAATATCCTTCTGGAGATACGGTCTCCAGTACTGCGTACAATACTCCAAGTGAGGTCTCACCAGTGCTCTGTACAATGGCATGAGCACTTCCCTCTTCCTACTGCTAATACGTCTCCCTATGCAACCAAGCATGCTGCTAGCATTTCCTGCTGCTCTATTGCATTGCCTACCTACCTTCAAGTCCTCTGAAATTATTACTCCTAAATCCCTTTCCTCAGATGTTGAGGTTAAGACTGTACCAAATAGTCTATATTCTGCTTTTGGGTTTTTACGCCCAAGGTGCATAATCTTGCACTTGTCCACATTAAATGCCAGTTGCCACTGCTCTGACCATTTTTCTAGTTTATCTAAATCATTTGCCATTTGGCTTATCCCTCCATGAATATCAACCCTGCTGCAAATCTTTGTATCATCAGCAAAAAGACATACTTTGCCAACAAGACCTTCTGCAATATCGCTAATAAAAATATTAAAGAGAATGGGTCCAAGAACAGAGAGTAACAAGACCTTGCATCGAATATACCCCATTGACTACAACCCTCTGTTGCCTGTCACTCAGCCATTGTCTAATCCATTCAACAATATTGAAATCCAAACTCAAAGATTTCAGTTTATTGATAAGCCTTCTATGTGCGACAGTGTCAAAAGCCTTACTGAAATCTAGGTAAGCAATGTCTACTGCACCACCCTGATCTATTATTTTAGTTACCCAATCAAAAAAATCAATAAGATTAGTTTGGCATGATCATTGGTGGATGGGGGAGAGGCAGTGGAGAAGGCTGGAAACCTTCTTCATAGAGTACCAGCAAGTAGGAGGAGCTAAGGTGTCACTCAACTGGTGGGAGGGGTTTTGGTCCTCCAGCCCCATATAAACCCAGCAATACCTTCAATCAATGCTTGGTTGTCAAGCTGTTTATAGCTCTGCTCTGTCCAGCCCCTGGTTCCCACTTGTGGATATCCATATTAATTCTTACTGATTTCCTTTTTGTCCCCGGCTTGTCTACTGATTTCCCTGCTCGTACCTTGCCCCGACTCTGGATTGTTACCCATTTTGCCTTTTAAGCTGCCTGCCCCGAGTCTGGATTGTTACCCATTTTACCTTTTAAGCTGCCTGCCCTGACTCTGGATTGTTATAAAGGATTTTCTTACTAGATCTACTGAGCTGTGTGTATTCCTTTATCCTTTGGGCCTCAGTTATCCACCCTGCGAACCAGCTCCCTTCCCAAGCCCGACAATTAGTGTGCAATGAGTTTAGCATGAGCTTGTGTTATGTAACTACTAATTGATTCTGTAAATAGCTATGTTAACTGCAGAGATTGTGAGGTGCTCATTAGTATTAGGAATGCCAATGTACCATAGTTCAGGATTCAGATGACCATGACTGTGATCTGTAAGTAAATGTGATGACTACATCCTGTATTGCAATGTCATAAACCTATTATGTGTTTGCAGATCTGTGGAGGCAACACACATCCCCCCAGGGTGGTGGGTCAGAGATGCATTCGATGTTGCGGTCTATGGTCTGATTGCTGGTACCCAGTATGATGTGGCACACATGGACCAACAACTAACCATGATAATGAGCAACCAAGAATGGTTCTATTGCCACATGATTGGAGGCTGGGTCATAGATAGTCACGTAGGTTTGAATGTTGGGCATCTGGAGGAGATGAGGCTATAAACCGCAACAGAATTTTGAGAGATACACAGAAAAGGAAATGCAGCATGCCTACTTAAATCTTACTGTTCCTCAAGAGGCAATTCCCATGCCTAACATTCTTCCATCAGCAAAGTTGGCTGAAGATCAGTGATACCGACATGATTGGACGGCTGCCCATTATATCATTCTTATCCAATGATGTGTAAATCACACTGTAGCATCTTGGTAATAGCCATTGAACCTTTGATTGCTTAATATTCCTATCACCCAGTTGTACACCTCCACTGACAACTATGTACCCCCCTCTAACTGCCCTTTCCATGCCCTGGGTTTGTAAGGAAAAAAATATTATTTTTCCAATTAATTTAATTAGACATTTTAAAAAGAGTGTATTATTTCAACTTATTGGTTTTCATCTGTGTTGTTATTAAGGTAAATTCACACCTCATACACTTCCAAAGTTCATGGTACTTTTTTATTTCTCATTACCCAGCGGCCTTGGATACCTTTCATTGTGTTAACGTTTTTTAGGTCTTATTTTTTTTTTCCACAGTTCCATACACATAAAAATACCATGTTTTCACCAAATATTGTAATGATTAATATTTGTATCAGAAATGTATATTATGGCACATATAGGTATGTCCATGTGAAAGAACATTTTCAAATCATATGCAATGTATTTTAGTTGGCTTTGAGGTTGAATTCTCCAGTTAAAATCTGGAGAATTGAAATGGATGAAACAAGTGAATTTTGTCTATGTTTTCCGAATTCGGAGTGTGTTTGTGACTAGTGCATATTGGATAGCCGAAGTGCTATGGTTTTCAAAGTGAAAATACCTCAATTCAAATGCTTCTGATGCTTCGGTTTCGAACGGATGATTGGGACACAAATTCAGTGATCATGAAAAGCTTCCTTTTGAAAATTTGTTGGCTGATCACACTCAATTTCAGGACAAATTGTTGCGTATATTGAGTCGTCACTCTAATATTTATTTTGCATTACCAATTAGACTTAACAGAATAAGCTAAAATACAAATCAAAACTTGCACTGATAATTTTCCAGTCCTATGTGCTATGCAATTTCAAAATATTGGGGGCTATCTATAACCACAGCACACATGCAGATAGTGGCACTATCATTGTGTGCACCTTTGAATAAAGTAGACTCCCGACAAATGTGGCGGTACTCATTGCACTGGCACAGCCAGTGTATCAAAATCAGGTGCTTAAAAGCTCCTTACACTGTTTGTCCTTCTCTCCCACACTGCAATGTGTCAGGAGTTATAAAAACGCCCAACCACCAGTATACATGCCAAACGGTGATTGCCTGAGTTTAGAAATATACCAGGTTTACATGGTTTTCTGTTGTTTTTTTTAGGGCTATAAAGTTGTGTTTTTTTTCCCCCTAACAGTTTTCCCTACCATGACCTTTTAACCCTATCCCGATGATCAACGTAACCCCAATCCTAAATATAACCCTTACTATAAACCTTACTTTAACACTAATCCTTCCTGTAACCTTAACCCTAGATCTCAACCCTAACTGTTGAATTTATTTTTTAGTTGTAATATCGCAGACTGCCAGTGGTATCCGCGGGGGGTGCGGACCGCACAGGGTGACACCTCCAGCGGGTGTGACACCCGTGCTGCCGGCATCCCCCCGCACCGAATCGATCTGTTTAACTTTTTTTTTCTGGTAGCCGCATCCGCTGGATTTGGCCGCTGGAAGAAATTTTTTTAAAAAAAAAATCACTACGACCGGATGTGACGTACCGAGGAGGAGGGAGGAAGAAAATGAGCACTGGAATGGCACAATATTACTGGGCTCTGAATGGCACAATATTCATGTCGTCTGATTGGCACAATATTACTGGGCTCTGAATGGCACAATATTCCTCGTATCTGACTGGCACAATATTACTGGTATCTGAATGGCACAATACTACTGGTATCTGAATGGCACAATACTACTGGCCTCTGAATGACACAATATTAATGGCATCTGAATGGCACAATATTAATGGCATCTGAATGGCACAATATTCCTGGTATCTGAATGGCACAATATTCCTGGTATCTGAATGGCACAATATTCCTGGTATTTGAATGGCACAATATTACTGGTGTCTGAATGGCACAATATTCCTGGCCTCTGAATGGTACAATATTCCTGGAATTTTAATGCACAATATTACTGGCATCCGAATGGCACAATATTTATGGCATCTGAATGGCACAATATTACTGGCATCTGAATGGCACAATATTCCTGGTATCTGAATGGCACAATATTCCTGGTATCTGAATGGCACAATATTCCTGGTATCTGAATGGCACAATATTACTGGTATTTGGATGGCACAATATTACTGGTATTTGGATGGCACAATATTACTGGTATTTGAATGGCACAATATTCCTGGTATCTGAATGGCACAATATTCCTGGTATCTGAATGGCACAATATTACTGGTATTTGATGGCACAATATTACTGGTATCTGAATGGCACAATAATACTGGCATCTTAATGGCACAATGGTATTGGCATCTGGCACAATAATACTGGCATCTTAATGGCACAATGGTATTGGCATCTGGCACAATAATACTGGCAAATTAATGGACAAATTGGCTGTGGCTTATTAATGACAAAATGATACTGGCATATAATTGGGCAAATTGGCTGTTAGAAAGAGAGAGAGAGAGATGTCTGTATACATGGATATGTATTGTTTTAGAATTGTACAATTGTCACCTCGTGGGGCAACTGTGTTGCATAATTAATGGCGGTCCCATGTGTGCATAATTATGGGGCGCTTGTGTGTGGCATATTTATTGAGCCCCATGTGTGGCATAATTAAGGGACTCTTTTGTGTGGCATAATTAAGGGACAATTTTGTGTGGCATAATTATGGGGCACGTGTGTGTGTGTGTGTGTGTGTGTGTGTGTGTGTGTGTGTGTGTGGCATAATTATGGGGCACCTGTGTATGTGGCATAATTATGGGGCACCTGTGTGTGTGGCATAATTAATTGGGCAGAGGTGAGGCATAAATAGTGGGGCTCTGGTGTGGCATAATTTATGGGGCTCTGATGTGGCATAATTTATGGGGCTCCTGTGTGTGGCATATTTAATGGGCCATCTGACTAGCATTACTAAGGAATCTGTTTGGCATGGTATTGGAGGAAATCCAGGGGGGTGACACCATGAGTTTCCGCACCGGGTGACACCAACTTTAGTGACGTCCCTGCAGACTGCCGCTAGAGGCAACAGAGCAATGGAAGTGGGGATTCACTGCTGCTGAAGCTCCTGCCCACAACAGGACGATGCCATTTCTGGTATGGCGCTGTTCTTCTGATGTGGCGCATACATTTGCTCCTAGGAACAGTCGGATGTGCTCCATAGTGGCTTTTTTTGGTGTTGCCTGATGCCTCTGTTAAAGAGTCAATTATAACCAATATAAAAACAAAGCTTTAACTGTAAAAAAGCAAAATAATCCGGGCTGCCCAAGTGAGCAAGATAGCAAAGGTAAGTAATCCTCAATAGCTGATCTCTGGTGCCTTTTGCTGGTGTGAGACCCACACCAATGATTCTGTGCAGGGAAGGAAGTGTCAATTTTTTTTTTGCCACTCACGAGATAATGAGCATAGGCAAAAACGAGATGATTTAATCGATGAAATATTCAACGTGCATAAATAATCACACACAGCAGAGAGTGAGAAAACAAAAAAGGTAAGTATAAGCTTGACGCGTTTCGCGCTTCTAGCGCTTAGTCATAAGCTAACAACTAAAGGTTGTTAGCTTATGACTAAGCGCAAAACGCGTCAACCTTATACTTACCTTTTTTGTATTTTCACTCTCTGCTGTGTGTGATTATTTATGCACTTTGGATATTTCATCGATTAAACCATCTAGTTTTTGCCTATACTCATTATCTCGTGAGTGGCAAAAATTTTTTTTACTGTAAAAGTGTGAGCTAAACACCAGAAATCCTATATATATATATATATATATATATATATATATATATATATATATATATATATAAATGCTTTATATCTTGCTTTAAGAATCACATTATGTTTAAAAGAATGAAAATGTTTATTTCTCACTTTTGCTGACAGTACTGAACACACCTAGTCAGTACTGGACTTAGGACTAGCTTGACTTGATTAAATGTGATAAAAACAAACACCCCCTACCCAAGCTGCACACCCACGTTACACACCTAAGACATGCCCCATCATTCAGACTCACATCAAGCACATACTCCCATCACACACACACTCCCATCACACTCAGTCACACACTCCTACTCCCATCACACTCAGTCACACACTCCTACTCCCATCACACTCAGTCACACACTCCGACTCCCATCACACACTGTCTCCCATCACACACACTCTGACTCCCATCACACTCAGTCACACACACACACACACTGTCTCCCATCAGCACTTACCTTTCCTTGGTGGCTAGTGGCAGGCAGCATGGTCCCTCCCTGCTGCCAGTTCGGCTTCCCGGCGATTGTGCCGACAGGTCACGTGCCGGGCGCGCGTATGACATCAGCACGCCGGTCACGTGACTGTCGGCACTTCCGTGTCGGCACACTGAATGGGGAGCCGAACAGGCAGCACGGAGGTTTCTCTGTGCTGCCTGTTCGGCTCCCAGTGCAGCCTGGCAAATAGAGCGATGGTGAGGGGGGATCTTCCGATCCCCTCTCACCTCCGTCTCTGCCTGCAAGAGCGGTTTTTTCTTTTTTTTTTTAAAGGGCCGCGTTTTGTTTATTTATTTATTATTTTTTTTTCAGTGCTGGGGGGCGCTGCCGCCCCCCAAAATTTGCCGCCCTAGGCATCCGCCTAGGATGCCTCGCTGTAAATACAGCACTGCTTGAGACCCTAATAAAATAATTGAATAACATAGTAATAAAAACCTGTGGTCAGATCGTGCGGAATAAGCATGATTTGACCAGATGACCTAATGTCTTAAAACATCACGTGAGCATATATTACTTTTATTATTAATGTTTAACTAATTGATTTAAAATGTATAAATACTGAAGTGTGTAATATGCAAATCAGACTTGACTGAAAGAGGCTTTCCCACCTCCCGGTCGACTCTCCTTGATTGCGCAATAAAGACAGCTTTCTTGCTTCTGGCTACTCCGTCTCTGTCTCATAATTGACTCCGTGAAACAGAGGTTGAACGTATTGGTAACAGAATAGGCGACTTCTGGCGACACTCCTATTTTTCCTGATTGCATGATACATACTGGACCGGTGAACCAGAGGTGAGAATTGCCGGCTTGTGGATCCGTTGTGTCCAACCTCATATCTGCTGTCACCGATCCTGTGTGACTCTGCACCTCGGGTAACGGAGCCTAAAGGACCAGTGGAAGTAGGAAAGGCAACAGACGGTAATCTGACTGACGCAAACCTGTTCTTCAAACTGCCAGGTAATATGAACTTTCATTACTTATTAGGTTTATAAGTGTTATAACGAGTTCAGGGAACTTTGGAGACTTATCATTAAGTTTATAAGTGTCGAATCAAGTTCAGGGGACGCAAGAGGTTGTGCACTTCAGCATTCTTGCAGGAAAGACCAGGTATATAATGGGGGCCAGTCACAGCAAAGCATCAGGATGTACCCCGTTGCAGTGCATACTTGATAACTGGAGTTTGGTTACCGGGTACTCAAGGGAATGGGACAAGGAAGTGTTTGTACATTTATGCGAGGTGGTCTGGCCAGAATTAGGGACCGATTGGCCATCGGTCGGCAGTTTGGAGACAGGTGACATTTTATCTTTACGTAAGGTATTGATGGAGCAGGGACGTTGGGAGCCAGACTTCATTATTAATGATTTGTGGTTGGAAGCTTCATATATGGGAAAAACCTTGGTTGAAAGATGCAAAATGAATGCCAAACAGATTGATAAGAGTGTCCGTGTCAAGAATAAGGTGCTGTTTGTAAGCAAAGAGAAATGCAATTTGAATTTGACACATGTGAATGAACGTGAGCCGTGCGAAATCCCTTTGTCAGTTCCCAGACTGTATCCTCGTATACCTGAGGAGGCTACTATTCCGGCCTCAACAGGAAATATGGCTGCAGTTTCGGATAAACCACCCCCTCCCTACCCACTGCGGGCTGAGAGTGGTAAGAGTCCGAGTATGAAAAATGAAGGCGCCTCGCGTGATGTTGACCGTATGAATGATGAAGAGTTGAACAAATATATGAGTCGGGTAAGATTGGTACGAAAGACATCTAGAGTGGGAATGAATACCCGAGCTGCTATTAAAAATAGAGGGGGTTTGGTTGCTCCCCTTAGAGATACAATGGTAACTGATGCTGAAGGAACAATTGTTACAAGATGCGTTTATGTCCCATTCTCTACAATTGATTTGGTGAATTGGAAAGATAACAACCCCACGTATAGCGAAGATCCTAGTAGAATTACTGCTCTCTTTCATACAATTTTTCAACCCACTTGGGGGGATGTCCAGACCCTGTTGCATAGCCTCCTTACCCCGGAGGAGATGAGACAGGTTCTGGAGAAGGGAAAGACTATTGTGGACAGAGAGGATTATGAGAATGTGGAAGTCATATTTCCTAGTAAGGATCCAGAGTGAGATCCTAATGGTCATAATGGACGATTGTTTCTGGAAGGTTACAGAAAGATTGTTTTGAACACAATTGAAGCTAGAAAATCTAAGAACACAACTTTCACAATTTGTTAACAACAAACTAGCATGATGACATTTAATGACACCGAATACTGTTTACATATTAATCAACCCGGAAAACTTTTGGCTTAAACGCTTAAAAGACGACAAACTAGATAATCCATTATGGAGATTTGAGATTCTAAAGGCACACTCAAAAACCAGACACCGAAGCTAGTAACAGTCTTTCTAAAGTATTCTGAATTATACATTGCCAAAAAGACTAATTCTTGTTTATCTGCTTATGCATCCATTAAAGTTAGTCGAACCACAATATAATCCAATTACTATAGAGGAGATCTACGCGGCTATTAAAGCAACACCATATGGGAAAAGTCCGGGGCCTAATGGTTATACTATCTTCTATTCTATATATCAAGAAGAATTGGCACCTTTGATGAGGGATATGTTCAATCTAATCCTAAAATATCATTAAGCAAAACTGAAAAGGAATTAAATTTAGTTAACTTTCAAATTATAATGTAAATGTTTCCGAATCTGAGTAAAAAATATATCTATACGTTTGGCAAATGTGCCCTAAAGATTTAAAATATCTGGAAATATTATTTAGTTATGACTAAAATAACTATTTTCATTAAATATATCTCCAATGCTTGATACAAAAAGGGAAGACCTGATTAGATGGAGTTCCCTACAGATAATTTGGCTTAGAACAATAGCGGTCTTTAAGAGGAACATCTTACCTAATATCATATTTTTTACAGGCTTTACCAATACAGATTCCTCATGTTCTATGTAAGATAAGACATATTTTGCAAGGCTATATGTGGAGGTGTAAATCAGCAAGATTGGCATATTCTTGTATAATTAAATCAAGACTTAAAGGTCAACTAAACTTTTTTTTTTTTAACTCAAGGTTTTTTCAACACCGAGTCAGTAATTAAACTAATTGAACTTATTTATTAGCAATAGAAAGAGGGAAGTGCTCCTGCCATTGTATGAGACCTCACTTGGGTTAAAGCATCTTAACATGTATAGCTTTGAGGAATGTTATGGGGGGGATAAGATAGAAACATTTAAATACATAAAGGGAATCTACAAAGTAAAGGAGGAGAGTATATTTAAAAAAAAAAAAAAACTACCACGACAAGAGGACATAGTCTTAAATTTAAGGGGCAGAGATTTAAAAGTGATATCAGGAAGTATTAATTTACGGAGATGGTAGTGGATGTATGGAATAGCCTTCCAGCAGAATTAGTAAAATAAAGGAGTTTAAGCATGAGTGGGATAAGCACAAGGCTATCCTATAAATATGATAGGGCCAGGGACTTATACAACTATTTAGAAAATTTGGAAGACTAGATGGGCCAAATGGTTCTTACTTTCTGACACATTCTTTGTCATGCAATAAGACGCTCAGCTAACCTCTCTCTGCAAGCCGCACATTAGCTGCGCATTATATGTCAAAGAAAAACGTGTGGCTGCAGTTTTGCCATCAAGGTACAGTATGTGCTAGTTTTCCAGGATGTTGCTGTGGCCTCTTAAGGGTACATTCCAACCAACTGCCTATGTTTTTATTATGTATTACATGTAACTTAATGGAAATGTTTGTTAAATTAAAAATGCAATTCTGTATGATGATTTGATTTCCATTATCAGAATGTATCCTTTGTGTTTTTTTGTGCAGTACCATGAAATACAAAGTCATTTGGTATGTTTTCCTTGGAATCTTCACAATCACATCTGTAATGATATATACTTTTAAAGAACCGTCTATAATTCAGAAGACACCCACAATTAACCTGGCTCTTTTACCAAAAGAGAAAGTACTTTCAAAGTTTTCATATGATGAAATTGGGTAAGAATTTTTTTTTTTTTACATAAAAAAAAATGTTGTAATTAAACCTGAATTTGTGTAAGTTTTACCACAAAGGGGAAGATAAAGTTGAATTACAGTTGGCCACTAAGTCACACAATTTGAATCGGCTGTCCGTCAAAATGGACGGAAGTGTCGGGCAGCAGGGAGGATGTCTGCACATATCGTGCAGACATCCCCCGGCTGCCCCCACTAGCCACCAGGGAGAGACAAGGTGAGGTGGTGAGGAGGGAGGGAGGGAGGGAGAGAGAGACACAAGGGGAGGAGGGGGGATAGAGAGACACAAGGGGAGGAGGGGGGATAGAGAGACACAAGGGGAGGGGGGCGAGAGACACAAGGGGAGGGGGGCGAGAGACACAAGGGGAGGGGGGAGAGAGACACAAGGGGAGGGGGGAGGGAGAGACACAAGGGGAGGGGGGAGAGAGAGACACAAGGGGAGGGAGGAGGGAGAGAGAGACACAAGGAGAGGGAGGAGGGAGAGAGAGACACAAGGAGAGGGAGGAGGGAGAGACAGACACAAGGGGAGGGAGGGGGGGAGAGAGACACACAAGGGGAGGGAGGGGGGGAGAGAGACACAAGGGGAGGGAGGGGGGGAGAGAGACACAAGGGGAGGGAGGGGGGGAGAGAGACACAAGGGGAGGGAGGGGGGAGAGAGACACAAGGGGAGGGAGGGGGGGAGAGAGACACAAGGGTAGGGAGGGGGGGAGAGAGACACAAGGGGAGGGAGGGGGGGAGAGAGACACAAGGGGAGGGAGGGAGAGAGAGACACAAGGGGAGGGAGGGGGGGAGAGAGACACAAGGGGAGGAGGGGGGGAGAGACACACAAGGGGAGGGAGGGGGGAGAGAGAGACACACAAGGGGAGGGAGGGGGGAGAGAGAGACACACAAGGGGAGAGAGGGGGGAGAGAGACAAACGTTTTTTGGGTTAGAGACAACGAGGGGGAGAGAGACCGCTGGGGGAGAGACAGAGACAACACTAATGGGGGGAGAGAGACAAAGCTGGGGGGAGGGTAAAGAGAGGCGGCATTGGCACATAAAAAGAAATAAAAACAAGAAATGCATTTTTTTATATCATAATTTTTATTAAATATTAAAAAACAATTTACATGTGAATATATACAAGTTGAACTATAGGGTAGTCTTATATTCAGGCTTTTAGTTTTTTCCTAAAGGAATATCCAAAATTTTGGGGGTCGTCTTATAATCAGGGTCTTCTTATGTTCGAGCAAATACGGTATAAAGGATGATTCCCAGTCCACCCTTAAGTTTTAAGTTATGTATAGTTCTAAGATTCTGTTAATAGAAAAAATGAAATGTAAGTAAATAAAAATGGGAAAGAGGAAATGACAAATAAAAAAATATTAACACAACAAATTTAGATGGATGAATAGACCAAACACAATATCTTCCATATTTATGCTAGTAATATACACAGAAGAAAAATGTGGTACAGGAAAATAGTTATTTTCAAATATTAATGGAATAAAAATAACAATACAAAAAAAATAGCTCTCACTATTGTGTTTGTCCCATTGGATTGTAAGTCTTTTAAGGTCTGTTAAAAGGTAAGTATAGTTTACTATGCCTAGGTTCTCAAGTTGGTGGGTAATTTTTAATACCAAGATACTCGATTGTTTCTGAGCTACTTGGTTTTTTCCCAAATAGCTGCAGTATCTGAGGGTAATCTGATGATATGAAAAAGGCCATAGTTTGTGTCTTGGCCAAATGTAATCTATAATTAGAGAGTGACCCATAAAGTTCAAGAGCCTTCATGAGAGGGGCGATGGAATCTGTTGGGGAGGAAAGGGTTAACAGCACATCGTCTGCGTATAATGTAATGGTATGCTCGTGTTGCCCCACTCTGAGACCACGAATGTTGCTGGATCTCCTTATATATTCAGCTAGAGGCTCAATTGTAAGGGCATACAACAGTGGTGCCAATGGGCAACCCTGTCCTGTACCGTTCCCGATATGGAAAAACTCAGAAGCCAGAAAAGGACCCTTTATCCTTGCCTGGGGGTTTGAATATAGTGCCATAGTAAACTCGTAAAATGGGCCCGCAAAACCAAAAGCCCTAAGGGTTTATACCAAAAATCGCCAATCCACTCTATCAAAAGCTTTCTCTGCGTCCAGAGCTACAATGATAGAGGGCAGCTTCTCCTGGTTGATGTAATCCATAACCCCGAGAATCCTATGAACATTATCAATGCCTGATCTTCCCTGCATAAACCCAGCCTGGTATCAGGTTTGATATCACCCCTCTTAATCTCTGAGCCAACATCTTTGAATATATTTTGATATCCAAATTAATAAGCAAGATAGGTCTATAATTGCTCACTTGGGTGGGGTCCTTTCCTGGCTTCGGGATGGGGGATATAGATGCCTCCAGCATCTCTCTCTGAAACCCGTTGCTACCATTCACTGCATTGAACACTCTGGTTAGCACAGGGGTAATAGTCGTGTTCAATGTTTTGTAAAATATAGTGGAGAATCCGTCGTGTCCGGGAGCCTTCCCTTTCTTTAAATCTTTAATATTATTGGATATTTCTATGGGAGAGATTGGATTATTAAGGAGATCCAACTTCTCTGTCGTAACTTTTGGCAAATTAAGAGATCTCACGAAGTCAGAGATCTGTGAACTAGTAGCATCAGAAGTTATACAGTGTTTCATAGTACATTTTAAATGCTTTAGCTATCTGTTTAGGGGAAATGTATGTCAGTCCATCTTGAACAATTCTTTTAATTCTATGGTTTTTATTCACCATTTTAATTTTTTTAGTTAGTTCTTTACCAACTCTGTTATTGCTATAATACTACTTATACTTTAGACGTGACAGAGATATTTCGGCATTCTTCCTCAACCTATTTGTAATCTGTTTCTGTATTTCCTGAATCCAATCCCCTCCTGCACGACCAATTGTGCCAAATCTTTCCCCTTTTTGTTTTTTAACACATGCCCCTTTTTTAATCAAATGGCCTCTCATAACACTCTTTAACGCACACCATAAAGTTGAGTCAGAGGTCTCATTATTATCATTACACTCAAGGTACAGTTTTGTCTGGTCTACCAAATCCTGTTTACTTTCCGGGGAGGTTAAGAGATGGTCGTTAAGTTTTCAGCTTTCGTGTTATATAGGCTGGATTCCCTTTTACTTCCATAAAAATGGGGAGTGGTCTGACCAGGTAATTTGCCCTACCCTTATCTTAGAGCAGGGGTGGGCAATTAATTTTTACCGGGGGCAGCATGAGCAACCCGAGCACTGCTGGAGGGCCACATCGACAATATTTCAATTAAATTTTGCTCAATATCTGTCTCTCCCCGTACCCTCTTGTCTGTCTCTCTCTCTCCCCATTCCCTCATGTCTGTCTCTCTCTCCACTCATGCTCCATGTCTCTCTCTCTTTCCATTCATGCTCCATGTCTGTCTCTCTCTCTCCCCCCATACCCTCATGTCTGTCTGTCTCTCCCCATACCCTCATGTCTGTCTGTCTCTCCCCATACCCTCATGTCTGTCTGTCTCTCCCCATACCCTCATGTCTGTCTGTCTCTCCCCATACCCTCATGTCTGTCTGTCTCTCCCCGTACCCTCATGTCTGTCTCTCCCCGTACCCTCATGTCTGTCTCTCCCCGTACCCTCATGTCTGTCTCTCCCCGTACCCTCATGTCTGTCTGTCTGTCTCTCCCCGTACCCTCATGTCTGTCTCTCCCCGTACCCTCATGTCTGTCTCTCCCCGTACCCTCATGTCTGTCTCTCCCCGTACCCTCATGTCTGTCTCTCCCCGTACCCTCATGTCTGTCTCTCCCCGTACCCTCATGTCTGTCTCTCCCCGTACCCTCATGTCTTCTCTCTCTCCCCATTCCCTCATGTCTGTCTCTCTCTCCACTCATGCTCCATGTCTCTCTCTTTCCATTCATGCTCCATGTCTGTCTCTCTCTCGCCACTCATGCTCCATGTCTGTCTCTCTCTCGCCACTCATACCCCATGTCTGTCTCTCTCGCCACTCATACCCCATGTCTGTCTCTCTCTCGCCACTCATAACCCATGTCTGTCTCTCTCTCGCCACTCATACCCCATGTCTGTCTCTCTCTCGCCACTCATACCCCATGTCTGTCTCTCTCTCGCCACTCATACCCCATGTCTGTCTCTCTCTCGCCACTCATACCCCATGTCTGTCTCTCTCTCGCCACTCATACCCCATGTCTGTCTCTCTCTCGCCACTCATACCCCATGTCTGTCTCTCTCTCGCCACTCATACCCCATGTCTGTCTCTCTCTCGCCACTCATACCCCATGTCTGTCTCTCTCTCGCCACTCATACCCCATGTCTGTCTCTCTCTCGCCACTCATACCCCATGTCTGTCTCTCCCCTGCCACTCATACCCCATGTCTGTCTCTCCCCTCATCCCTTTTATCTTTTTCCATCTCTATCTTTCTGTTCCCCATGCTGGTCTCTTGTACACACAGTCATACATAAACACACACAGTCACACAAACACAGTTACACACTTAGTCACCCTCACAGACATATATTTACACAGACACCCGTATACACACTGTCACACATACATAAATACACACACAGCCACCTTTACACACAGGATACACTTGCTCAGACACTCATGTACATACACTTACACAGACAGTAACACACACATAGTTATACACATTGACACACACATACACACTTATACACATTCACACACACTTCCACAGACACTTCCTTTCTTTTTTTATTTTGACCCCCCCCCCCAAACTGTTATTACCTAATCCTCCTTGTTAATCCAAGCACAGCACAACGGGGGAAAGCTCCGCCCCCGTCGCGTTCTGTGATTGGCTGCAGGGAGGAGGACGTTCTCTATGGTGTCTTGGCAGATGCCCTAGAGAACGTCCTCTTTCCTAAGCAAGTCGATCACAGAACGCGACGGGGGCGGAGCTTACACCCGTCGCGCTGTGCTTGGATTAACAAGGAGGAGGATGGCAGGGAGAGAGCTCCCTGCTACAGCGCCTCTCCTCCCTTGCGCCTGGGCGCGGTGCACCCTGTGCACCCGGCCAGGATCGGCCCTGCCTCACGCGTGCCGGACTGGACGCACAAAGGGCCGGATGTGGCCTGTGGGCCGTAAGATGCCCAGGTCTGTCTTAGAGCATCTGTCCAGTGAGGATCCCGGCATTAGAAAATAATCAATTCAAGAGTATGAGGTATGGGGCCTGGAAAAGAAAGTCAATTCTCTCTCCTCCGGGTGATGAACTCTCCAAACATCATACATATTGTTTCTATATAAGCAGGACGAAAAAGCGTCCGCCTTGGCTTTCAAACGTAAATCATATTTACCCAATCTCGGTGCTCTTCTGTCAGGTCAAAGTTAGCGATTGAATTTAAGTCGCCCCCTATTATAACCAGTCCTCTCAAATTTTCCGACTAATTCCATCGCATACTTGATATTTCTTATAGGTCTGTCGGATGAAGCATAAAGATTAATCAATGTGTACATAACATCATCAATTTGACATAGCAACAGCAAGCACCAACCCTTCTGATCACATTCATGAAAGACGTATTCAAATTTGTGTCTGGCAGACAATATTATCGCCTCTTTTTTTTTTTTCTCTGACATAGAGGACATGTACACATATGGATATCTACTATACTTCCACAAACTTGGTTGATCACGCTTCCAATGCGTTTCTTGAATGAACGCCACATCTACTCTTTCTGTTTCTAATAGGTCATATAGGTAGGAACGCTTGTAAGGCGAATTCAACCCCTGCGCATTTATCGTCACAAATTTAAGAGATTCTAAGAGCCTGTTCCAGCATATCCAGACTCCTCCCAGAGCGACACCCTATACTCTCCCCCCCAGCCTCCATATTCCCTTCCCACACATACAACCATTCATACCTCACTACACAACAACTCGTAATAGCCACGCGCTCTGGATAAAACATCTCCAGCATGCTCGTGAGCGGTGGAAAAAAAAAAGGTCCCTGTCTTTTGTCTTCCAGACCTCCGTGGGGACTTTACTTCACAACTCAGCCACTCGTTCACTAACCCCGCCGGCGTCCATCTCAGAAGACCCAAACGGACATCTGTTTTCAGCCCGAGATCCTCCGCGATGCCAGAACCTTGGTAATTTTCCTCAAGCGTGGGAAATCTCAGTGAGCAGAAGGTTGAAATTCTCCCACAATTCCGGGACAGCAAGACGTTCGTCTCTCTCCTCCTGGCAGCCCGACACGCCCCTTCCGTCCTACGTGCTATTCATGATGCCCAAGAACTTCCCCCTTCTAAGAAACAAACAACTATCCTTATTGTTGTTGACAGATTTACAATGATGTCTCATTTCATTACCTTGCCCAAAATTCCTACCTCTAAAGAGTTATCCATGGTCTTCATTTCCAACATCCTTCGATTACATAGTTTGCCAGATACAATCATATCCGATCATGGAACACAATTCACATCATTGACAGGTGATTTGGTGTTACTCTATACAAAAAACATCAAAACAACCTGACCATCTAAAAAACTGGATCACCTCTTCATTGGTCCTTTGCCCATTGAAAGAATGATCAACAATGTTGTTGTCAAACTCACCCCACCTTCCACTATTAAGTCGCATACTGACTCCCATTCATCCCTTCTTAAACCTCATGCTCCTGACCCATTTTCGAGAATTGTTCATACCGCCCCTGATCCTATTATTAAACCAAGGTATTGAGGAATATCAAGTTGAAAAGATACTGGACTCTTGTTTTCACAGAGGAAGATTGAAATATCTCATTAGATGAAAGGGTTATACTCCAGAGGAAGACACGTGGGAATATTCGACTGATGTACATGCAGCCAAACTTGTATCCTCTTTCCACAGAAATCACCCTGAGAAGCCACAAACTTAGCACCCAGAGTGTGCCCCTTGTGGAGGGGGTACGGTCATATCTTCCGGCTCACGATCCCTTGCTCTGCCATTTTCTGTGATGCGGTCTTCAATCGCCTTATAGGGAAGCTGCGCCACAAGTTAGGTGTTGAGTTATTTTGTTTCTTTTCGTAGTTACGTGATGCCTCAACTCTCTACATATTCGACTTACCTGTGTACCAAACCCTGCTTTCGTTTTCTGACCACGCTGACTTCTCTCTCCTGTAGACCTCGGATTGGATTTTTACAACGTTGCTTCTTCATCAAGCCCTTAGATCCTGGATTGTCTTTTACCAATTATTCTGCTTTCTCCAACCTTTAGACCTAGGACTGTATAACGGACTTCTTTACATCTACAACTCTTCAAGCTGATGATTTAATGTTACAGGTAACAGTTCAATTATACTATACTTCCTGGACTACTGTTAACCTATTGCTTACCAGCTTATACATGCTTGCCTGCTTTTGATTAACAACAGGATTCACTCTGTTACCAAGCCTGCCTATTTTAAACCTAAAAAACTTTCTCTTATTGATCAGAGACTTTACCGTTTGTGTTTTCAACTCAGGTAAATATATCTATATATACATATATAGATATAACTAATACCAAGTTTCTACTACTTGCCAGTAATCCTACATTATATATCAATTGCCACTTTCAATATATACTCTTGAAACATAACCTATTACAATCATATTACAATTCATTACTGAACACCTCAATACTGTTTCTACTAGTACTAACTATTTCTGCCATAGTGTTCTACTGTACGTGTTGACGTACCATATAATTCAGTAGACTAATCGTGTCACTCTCTCTCGCTCACTCTCTCACACTAGTTGCATTTACACTTATATGAAGTTTTAATAATATTAAATTCAACTATTTTCATATGTAAAATATAGAAAAATTGCATTTCTTGTTTTTATTCCCTTCCTCTGAACCCACATTGCACCTAAATGACTCAACACAGCACCATACAGCACCCACAACACTTGCAATGCACCTATATTGCATCCACATCCTTGGCTTGCACTCACATTGCACCCAAGCAATTTGGCATGCCACAGTGTCAATTTGCCCCACAGTACATTCCACAGTGGCACTTTGTCCCATTGAACTGCCCCTGCAGAACAAGCCACAGTGTCACTTCCCCACATAGTGCATGTTATTTTGCCCCACAGAACATGCCACAGCATAACTTTGCAATTAAAATAAACCATTGTCGGGTTTAACCAATTAACATGCCACAGTCGCTTTGTTATTAATATATGCAACAGCCAGTTTGCCTGTAAAAACAATACTCTGTTTGTCCATTAAATATGTCACCGTTTGCCCATTCATATGTCAGTGTTAATTTGCTATTAATATACCAGTGTTATTCTGCCATTAATATGAGTGTTATTTTGCCATTAATATGCCAGTATTACGTTTGCCATTAACATGTCAGTATTATCTATAACCCCCCCCCCCCCCCCTTCCCTAGTACTCACTTGCTCCGTATCCCCAGCCATTTCCTCTGTGCAGTCTTCCCTCAAGCACGGGTACACTTGTACACAATTCCACTGTGATATATTCACTTGCTTTTCATTGGACTCTCTTAAAGTATATAAGACTGCGTCCTTTGAAATACACACAGAGAAAATATACAGACCCTTTAATGAGGATTATTTCGTTTTCATTAGTTTGCAAATTTTTCGCTTCCTATGCTCAGTAAGTGTTGCTGATTGCCAAGTCGAGGCAATCAGTAACACTCCAAAAAAATGCACGATCTTGGTCACTGTGTGACCAAGATGGCGCTGCCCTTCTAAGGGCAAGAGCACAGGAGGCAGGAAGTACCTGCTTCCTGTGCTCTTCAAGCAGTCACAGGATTGCCTCTTCACAGAGGCAATCTGTGACTGCAGGAAGACTGACAGTCAGTGGGGATGCTCTGATGAGCACCCCCACTGCCTGGTCAAATCAATATTAACCCTATATTGATCTGACCAGTTCGGATCTGCCTCCCTCTCCTCACATTTTTTTTAGTGAGGGAGAGAGACAGATCAAAGTTATAAAAGTAAGTAAAAGTACAAAAAAAATAAATAAATACACAACACACGAATAATAAAACAATAAAACAATTTTTTATAAAATCAATTCCCTGCGTTTAACCCCTTCCCTGCCACTGATCTTGCGTAATCAGTGATCGTGCACATCAGTGCATTTATTTTTGCTGTTTGTGCATTTTTTAGGGGTTAAATTGTTTTTTGTACTGTAATTTATTACAGTACTGCAAAGCCTCTTCTAAGAGTTATTAACCCCTTCTTTGCCGTCGATCACTGCTTACGCAATGATATTGACGCCACAGCAATTTTTATCTGTCTGCATATTTTTTTTTACACATACCCGCTAGGGGATTACATGTAAAGTAAAAATATTTGAGATTTTTTTTTTTAAGCTGCCTGAGTGCATAGCGATCAGTAACAGCGAATTAGTGGCAAAGGCGGTTTGGTGATTGCTCAAATAAGCTCACCCTGGTCATATCAAAATTGGTCGGATCAATATTCACAAATATTGATCTGCCTCCCTCTCCTCACTTACATTTTTGTGACAGAAAGAGACAGATCAGTATTAGTGATATAAAATAACAACATTTTATGAAAGTATATATTATATATTAGTGCATGGAAAGTGTTAAAATACTACCATTTGAAATACCCTAGAGTGTATAGTTTGCAAAAATGTATGGGTTTGTGGGGTAGAATACACTTTTTGGCTTCAAAAATGTCCCAAATGGGACATGGGCGCAGGTTTTCTGCATGTCAGAATTTCAAGTTGGAAAACCAAAAAGCGCACCTCTCAAATGTGTCCTTTTAGCCCCAAAACAAACCAACAAACCTATGCATGGGTGGTATCCCTGTACTCAGGAGATGTTGCTGAACACATATTGAGGTGTTATTTGGAAATACCCCTTCACATTTTAAGGTAATGTTTACCTAAATTGCAATCTATGTGGAAAATAAAAAAAATAAAAAATTGCTGCAAACTTTGGTGGTAAAATGGCTACATGAAATGTGTCAAAATGCACTGAGTGGTCTAGTTTTCAAAAAATATGTACATGTTGGGGGTCATTCATGGATTTAGTACAGATATCAGTGTTACAATGTCACTATCGCTAATTTTGAAAAAAAGGATTTTATAATAGCTTTGCACTACTTATAGTTCTGGCCCTGTAACATGAATAAAAAAGCACAAAAACATAAAAAATGGTCTATTTCTGAACTCAGGACATATATTAGAAACTATTTAGCAGTGTTTTTTTGTTGTCTCTTGTACATGAGTATACGATTTTTCAAATAAAATTCATATAACAAATTTTTTTTACATTTTTTTGCCATATTTTATTATTTTTTTTACATCAAATTATATGCTATTATCAAAATAATGGTATCAAAAGAAAGCCCTTCTTATGACGATAAAAACGATATATAGTTTGTATGGGTACACTAAATGAGACAGAAATAAATTACAGCAAAACACAAACACCTCAGAAATGTTAAAACAGCCCATGTCACTATGCGTCGGATAAGCCAAAAAAGTCATATCACTAAGGGGATAATAGCTATTTTGAGATTATATCTTTTCTTTTTTTCTTTTAGTTTTTATTCAGAAGAAGGTTGTTCATGTGAGAAGACAGATGGTATTACCACTTACCAATTAATGGATTACTTAAATAAAGATGAGATTGATTCAATCAAAGATAGAAAGATGAAAGAAATTGCACATTTTCAAAAGAGGTACGTTTATTGTATTTACTAGATTTTTTTTTTTCTAAAACACTTAAGTAGAAAATTAATGTGACATTGTATATATTTATGGTTTACTCATTGTTCTAAGCTTGTGATGGCAACCTCTGCCCTCTTGGCACACCCGACATTATGGCCTGGTATCCTGAAAACCAAGGGCAGTGATATAGGGCTCATGGGTGTGAAGAGGAATTTGGAGGATTCTAAATGCTGGCACATTTTTACTTTTATGCTTACCAATAGAATGAACTCTGGAATGGGCTCATAGTGCTGCAACACTTAGGACAGTGATGGTGAATGTTTTTGAACCAAAGTGCCCAAAGTTGAATTGAGATTGATCACCTGTTGGGGATAAGACGCTTCTTTATTGCAGCCACTTCACTACGACCTCTCGTGTGATGGGCAGTTCAGCTCATCAGAAGTCATCAGATGAGAGGTCCTAGCAGATAGTTCATCATGGGATTACGTACAGGGTGAGTATTATTATTATTAGGGCTTAGTGTTGTTATTAGGGCTTAGGGGTTAGTGTTAGTATTAGGGTTCGGGGAGGGGTATCTTTTAGGCGGGGTATAATTTATTGGGGGTTTAATTTATATGGGGGAGTTACTCTGATTGTAAGCGCTGACAGCTCAGTGGTGTAGCGGCCACGCTGAACTGTCCTAGACCCCATCTGTTTACCATATTTATGGGATAGAAGCTTCTCACTTTATTGGTGCTTCAAATGGATAGGGGAATTGCAGCTGATATGGAGGGTAAGATATTAGGTTAAAAAATAGATATAGATCAACCACCATGTGTCTAGTGATGAAAACACAAATAAGATGACAGGGGTATGAACATGAGGTAGTGAGGGGGTTTTATCACTTTGGGCACTTAGTGACGGTGTATGTTTTTGAATCTTAAATTACTATTAATTGGCAAGCACTGATTTTTATAGAATATTACTAATAGTAAACAGTATTACTTGGGTTGCTATTTGTAAAATGCATGTACTTTTCAAGCTCCTCTGCAGAGACTGCATACCCCTGTGATGGTCTCTCACAAAAGTGTCTTCTCTCCTGAATAATTCCAGGTGAATGTTCCATTCTCTGGTCCTAGGTAGGCTAGGAGGCCATCTCGCATCCTCCACTGTGGACATCCATCAGTAAGTGAGATGGCTTACCAAATCATGTCATAGTGGGGTGAGGACCGGGGTCTCCTCAGAAACCAAAGAATTAATAGAGAAAAAAAAACAAGAGGACAAGCATAGCATAGCTCTGTATATAATAATTAAAAATGTGTAATTTATTATAATAAAACTCAGAAATCAACATGCAGTGACCAGCTCTAGTGCAAAACAGGCATTTTTGGTAAATAAATTACCAGTCTCACATGCAGCAGTAGTATGATGGTACAAATCTCATACACTACCTTTAACATCAAAAAATATGTGATGGGAATAAATATGAGGGACTCATAACGCTAATTAAAGTGTCACAACAGTGAAATTCTAAGACAGTGTGCATTATGGCATACATCTTGCTGAACACAAGAGGTGCGATGAAAGAATTTGCACAAATACCCAATTCATGGTGCTTATTAAAAATACAGTTTACCTTATGGTTTATTTCCTGATGAACATAAATTGTATAATGGGAAAAAAACCTGTATTAGTGCCCAATGGATAAACTCAAATCAAGTACATTATACTATATAAGTTAGGAGGAAATATATGTTGTCCCTTTATTGAATCTTAACTTTATTTACAATATATTTCATACATACCGGACATAAATGTTAGTGCTGCCTTGACAGCAGTCCCCAAATCTCTAAAGATGCCCCAAAAGAATCCAGGAAAGTTCTCTGTAGAACTATCATCGACAGAATAGAAGAAAGAAGACAACCAAACTTATATTTATCTCAATTCATCAGTGTTTGACTACTATTATTTACAGCAGTGGTTCTCAACCTGTATAACCTCAGGACCTAAATTTATCTTTGGTCATTAAGTCATGACCCAAAATAATTTATTCCACAAAATATTTTGTGAGACTTTTATGAGGCCATTAGCTCATGGGGCTTTTGTAGAACATGCTCATCTGTTTTTTTCTGATAGACTGAGTTTGTTGTGTCTGAATTCACTTTAGCTTTGATTACTTCATGCTTTTGTTACCGGGTGTTTAGCTACACATAACACACTGAGGTTTCTGTCCTCCTTGTATATATTCAATGTGTGAAAACCCATATTTAATATAATTTGTATCACATTATGTTTTGAGGCCATGTTGACTGAGAAATGCTACTTTAACTCGGTGGACTACTGTGACAACGTTAGTTTTGGTAATTGGTGATTTTTAAGTGAGTCACTGGTTAGTGAAAGTTATTTTCTTTGGAGTGATCATACAGTTTTGACATTTGCGCTCTAGAATGCAATCACAGTTTAATAAAAGCACATAATTGGAAGTTCAAAAACACGAATTGTCAGGTCTAAAAGAAACCAACTATGTCAAAATCTTAAAATTAAACCACAGGGCACCAAAGTTTTTGACCTGTGTATCCAAAAGTCCTCCCTTTGTTAGAGCTTGTGGACAATCTCTCATGTTTGACATGTTGTATTGGAAACCAAAGGAAATTTTGGGCATTGGTTGCAATGTAAGGGCACTGGATGTTTCTTCGATTCAGTTCGATTTATTATTATTTATATGTTCTCTTATTCTTCTCTATAGGTTAGGTGTTGTCACACAAAATTTAGGAATCAGGTTTTAAAAACCCCCCTTTACTATGGCTTCAGAATTTCATTATTATTGTAGAATTCAAGGAACATCTTCTGCCTTTGAACCAATTAAAAAAAACTAATCTAGTACATTCATGTTTATCTACTTCCATTAAAATACTGTTGAGGTTTCTTGCTCACTGATAAATCACTTGTGGTCTAGCCGGTAGTTCTTCAAGAAATTATCATGCAATAAAATATACCAATATTTGTCCATTTTGTTTATTTGAATGATGATGTGTGATAAACAGTGTGATGGAACCCTCTGGGTGTCCTGGAGTGAACTAAAGACTAGTCTCCTTCCTACAGACTATGGGACCTGGCCTTGCAAGGGGTTCTGTTTTGTGGAGGTTGGTACAGGGGATCTGTTTGGACTTCTTCCCATGTGCATATCAGAAGAATCATAAAAAATAATACTCTCCAGTAAAAATGCAGCTTTCCACACAGTACTCCTTGGGTACTCTCAAACAGCAATACAACAAACAAGGGAGCACAAAAACATGGAAGAGAAGAAGCAATGGATCATAGCATAATACTGTATGGTGTAACAGGAGGTATATAATGGAGTATATATGCACTCAAAAACAGATCTCCTTAAAAGAGCCCATCAACAAATAAAAGTGATGATCCTCACCAATCATCATGAAATCTTCTTTTAATAAATCTATAAAAGGTTAAAAAGCCAAGGGCACAGTATACACATAAAATACAAATGAAAGAAAATAGTGACACTTACAAGACATTAGGCACATAAAACATGTGCACTATAAGATCACAACTGGAGGAGAGTCAGTGTACTGACCCTACTCTCACCACTCCGAGGTGAATATTCTGATAGAAGTCTCGAATCTCAATGCATTTCGCCAGTGATATTCGGCTTCCTCAGGAGAAAAAAACAGGTAAAGTGTCCAAGTGCTTACAGTCAGCAGCAGCATCCATCCATTTTTCATGGTGTATAAATAGATGCCTCAAGTCCACTTCAATATCCAGTTTTACATCACTTCCAGTTTCAGTAATAGTTGAAGGAAAAGCATTACATACAGTTACATCAAAACGTGGAAGATCTATACTAACAAACATTACATAATGATCATTATAAACAGAGAAATAATTAGCAAAAATGAGCAGAAAAAACAAGTGAGCTTCCATATACTGGAAGTCCACTACACTTATAAGGCTCCAAAATCATGGCCGATGGCATGGAAGGGGCGGCGTCAGCAGACCAATGGCGGTAATCTTCATTTTGAAGGGGAAGGCACTGGGCAAAGTCTGTTTCATCTCCGTCCGCATCTGGTTGAAAAAAAAGGGGCAGTAGGTGGGCTGCCGACTTGCCCAGGTCCCTCCCCTCCCATGGATACCATGGGACAATCATCATTTACCCCATTATCAGGGTGATTCCAGCAATTGATACAGCATGAAAGACACAAAGATACAGTAATTAGAATTTATTTTAACTCACAATTATTTTTGGTTTGAACATCCCTTTTATTTGCAATTATGCAGTACAGCCATCGGCAGCAGGCTTGAGCTGAGTTATGCCAACATCTATGTGGCCGATTGGGTTTCAAAACATATATGGATGGATAATCCTTTTGGCACAAATCTGGTGCTCTGGCGACATTACATAGATGATGTATTAATAATCTGGTGAGGGTCCAGAGATCACCTGGACGATTTCATTTCGCATATTAACCAAAACACTTACAATTTAAAATTCACTTCTAATATTAACACAAACACTAAAGATTTTTTTAGATCTCAATCTTTTTGTTCACACACATGTTATTCACTCTCGCACCTTCTTCAAACCTGACGGGAATGGTTTAATTGACTCTAACATAATCATAACGCTGTATGGCTGCAGATTATGCAGGATGAGAAGGAATTGTCCTGAAGGCCTTTTAGAATCCAGTATGTCACAGGTTAAGTCCATTGATCGAAACACTCTCCTCAAGAAAAGGGATCGGAAAGAGGTTCATCGAGATTTCTCCTTCTCTTTTTTAATTAAATTTAATGACAGGGCAAAGAAAATCAAAAGGGTTTGAATAGATGTTGGCCCATCCTGAAACTTGACCCAGTGCTGAAAGATATAATTCCTGATATGCCTAATATCATCTTTAAATGGGCTGATACTTTAAAACAAGCTTTGGCTTGCACATGTTTTATGTGCCTATTGTCTTGTGTCACTATTTTATTTCATTTGTATTTTATGTGTATACTGCGCCATTGGCTTTTTAATCTTTTATAGATTTTTTAAAAGAAGATTTCAACCATGAACATGAGGATCATCATTGTTATTTGTTGATGGGCTCTTTTGAGAAGATCTGTTTGTGAGTGCATGTATACTCCATTTTATACCTCCTGTTACACCATACAGTATTATGCTATGATCCATTGCTTCTTCTCTTCCATGTTTTTGTGCTCCCTTGTTTGTTGGACTGCTTCCCCTGGTTTTGTTATGGCATGTTACCCCAAGTACTAGGGGCCCTGAAGACTGTTGAGTTGGCATACACATTTGGGGTTTCTTTGTTTCATTGGTGTATAAAGTGATCAGCACAGACCAGCCTTCCCTCCCAACCCCCCAACCCCCCACCAGGGTTGGTGTCACCCGGTGCGGTAACTCATGGTGTCACCCCATGTGGTGACAATTGTACAATTCTAAAACAATACAAATCTAAACGCTTTCGCTCTCTCTATAACTAGTTGCATTTATACTTATTTGATTTTTTTAATATTCAACTATTTTCATATGTAATAAAAATGTTCATTAAAAAATTTCATTCCTTGTTTTTATTCCCTTCCTCTGCACCCACATTACACTTAAATGACTTAACACAGCACCATACAGTACCTACAGAACTTGCCATGCACCTATATTGCACCCACAGGACTTGGCTTGCACTCATATTGCACCTACATGATTTGACATGCCATAGTGTCAAGGCCAGACAGAACATACTACAGTGTCACTTTTCCCCACAGAACTATCCAGTGTCACTTTTTCCTCATAGTACATGTTATTTTGCCCCCCATACCATGCCACAGCATCACTTAAATAAAAATAAACCCGTTTTCCCATTAACATGCCAGTGTTTGGCCATAAATATGGCATAGCCAATTTGCCCAATAATATGCCAGTATTATTTTGTCATTCATAAACCACAATTTGCCAATAATATGCCAGTATTATTTTGTCATTCATAAACCACAATTTGCTCAATAATATGCCAGTATTATTCTGCCATTTAATATATGCCAGTATTTTTTCATTCAATATACCAGTATTTTTCCATTTAATATATTCCAGTATTATTTTGCCATTCAACATGCCAGTTTTATCTTGCCATTAATATGCCACAGCCAATTTGCCCAATAATATGAAAGTATTATTTTGTCATTAATAAGCACAGCCAATTTGCCCAATAATATGCCAGTATTATTCTGCAATTTAATAATTGCCAGTATTTTGCCTCTCAATATGCTAGTTTTATTTTGCCTCTCAATATGCCAGTATTATTTTGCCACTCAATATACCAGTATTATTTCACCATTCAATATGCCAGTATTTGGCCACTCAATATGCCAGTATTATTTTGCCACTCAATATGCCAATATTTTGCCATTCAATATGCCAGTATTTTACCACTCAATATGCCAGTATTTAGCCACTCAATATGCCAGTATTTAGCCACTCAATATGCCAGTAATTAGCCATTCAGTATGCCATTATTTAGCCATTCAGTATGCCATTATTTAGCCACTCAGTATGCCAGTATTTAGCCACTCAGTATGCCAGTATATATCCATCCAATATGCCAGTATTTTGCCATTCAATGTGCCATATTTTAGCCATTTAGTATGCCAGTATTTACCCGCTCAATATGCAGTATTATTTTGCCATTCAATATGTCAGAATTTAGCCATTCAATATGCCAATATTTTTCCACTCAGTATGCCAGTATTTTACCACTCAATATGCCAGTAATTAGCCATTCAGTATGCCATTATTTAGCCATTCAGTATGCCATTATTTAGCCATTCAGTATGCCAGTATATAGACATTCAGTATGCCAGTATTTTGTCACTCAGTATGTCAGTATTTTTCCATTCAATATGCCACTATTTGGCAACTCAATATGCCAGTATTATTTTGCCTTTCAATATGCCAGTATTTTACCACTCAATATGCCAGTCTTTAGCCATTCAGTATGCCAGTCTGTAGCTATTCAGTATGCCAGTAATTAGCCATTCAGCATGCCAGTATTTAGCCATTCAGTATGCCAGTATTTAGCCATTCAGTATGCCAGTATTTCGTCATTCAATATGCCAATATTTAGCCACTCAATATGCCAGTGTTTAGCCACTCAATATACCAGTATTTGCCACTCAATATGCCAATATTTGTCACTCAATATGCCAGTATTTTGCCACTCAATATGCCAGTATTTGTCACTCAATATGCCAGTATTTGCCACTCAATATGCCAGTATTTTGCCATTTAGTAAGCCACTATTTGCCACTCAATATGCCAGTATTTGCTACTCAATATGCCAGTATTTATCCACTCAGTATGCCAGTATTTCGTCATTCAATATGCCAATATTTAGCCACTCAATATGCCAGTATTTGCCACTCAATATGCCAGTATTTGCCACTCAATATGCCAGTATTTTGCCACTCAATATGCCAGTATTTGTCACTCAATATGCCAGTATTTGTCACTCAAAATGCCAGTATTTGTCACTCAAAATGCCAGTGTTTAGCCACTCAAAATGCCAGTGTTTAGCCACTCAAAATGCCAGTATTTTGCCATTCAGTATGCCAGTATTTTGCCATTTAGTAAGCCAGTATTTGCCACTCAATATGCCAGTATTTGCCACTCAATATGCCAGTATTTTGCCACTCAATATGCCAGTGTTTTGCTCGTTATATGCCTCCCTTCTCCCCCCTTCCCCGGTACTTACCTCCTGGCTCTCTGTCTCCCGGTCGTCTCCTCCATGCAGTGTTCCCTCTTGCACTGAGGAGGGAAACACAGCAACTGGATGTGACGTAACGTCACATCCGGTCGCATTGATTTTTAATTTTGTTACTGTTTTTTTTTTCATCAGCTCGATGAGCTGCACCCCCTTCGGGCTGCCTCTGCTGCAGATGACATCCTTACACAGGAAAAGGAGGCTTTGTTATAATGTTTGTGTGAAGGATTATGCTTAAGGTGTTGTGTACAATGTTCATTTGGAACTGTTAAGAATTGCTGTTGTGTTTCTTCCTGTTTGTAATGCCAATAAATTAGTGTGATGTGCTACTTTTTTGTTGTGGTATGAATTATGCTATTTCAGGATGTTGCCTAACTATCTTCCTGCAGGCTGTAATTAAAACATCCGGAGTTAACTTTGTGTAGCATCCTCCCTTGTTTTCCTATATATAAATTGGTCTGTTTTGAAAAAAAGTAGAAGTCTTTCCCAAGAGTTTGCTGTGTGTTCATCCCTGCAGCAGAGTCTTCGGACCTGTCAGCATTTCGGTGAATACTTGGCAGCCTACCTGCATCTCTCTCCAGTCGGTAGAGCACTCTGTTATGGCCCTGGCTACCAGCTACTGCCCCTTCACCCTCACTTTGATGTAGTCACTGACTTGACCCTGGTCTCAGCAATGATCCCATTCAGGATGATACACCTAGGGGAGAGGCTGCTCTAGGGTTCCATATAGTCATAAACAGTATACCACAATCTCTTTTATTCTGTTTTTTGAAATCACTATCACCCACCAAAGTGTTTCCATCTATCCTACCTATCTCCTCTATAATAGTGTCTAATTGAAGTTGGTCAGAATGTTTCTCAACCAATTTATTCTTTCAGCTTGATTTCTATATACTCCAATATTAGTACAATACCTTCTGAGGCTGTTGGGCTCAACCAGTCTATGAACCCGTTGCCATCCATTGGTTTTAAAAATAACTCTAGAGGATCTGCCAAATATACACAGATTTGTTCTGAAATTGATTCAGGTACTTTTTAGCAGTTCAGGCCATCCGGAAGGCAAAACTTTGGAGGTGTTCAGATCGAGATATTTTCACCATGAAATCCATAGATTGTTCAGACAGCCAATGTGTCATCTCTGTGCTCAAGCAGTTTGCCAGTGGCATCTCTGTGCTCAAGCAGTTTGCCAGTGGCATCTCTGTGCTCAAGCAGTTTGCCAGTGGCATCTCTGTGCTCAAGCAGTTTGCCAGTGGCATCTCTGTGCTCAAGCAGTTTGCCTGTGGCATCTCTGTGCTCAAGCAGTTTGCCAGTGGCATCTCTGTGCTCAAGCATCTCATCAGCCATCTCATGCCAGAGGCATGTCCGACCACTCACGCAGCCTGCCAGAGGCATGTCCGACCCCTCACACAGCCTTTCAGTCATGTCGACCCCTCACACAGCCTTTCAGTCATGTCCGACCCCTCACACAGCCTGTCAGAGGCATGTCCGACCCCTCACACAGCCTGTCAGAGGCATGTCCGACCCCTCACACAGCCTGTCAGAGGCATGTCCGACCCCTCACACAGCCTGTCAGAGGCATGTCCGACCCCTCACACAGCCTGTCAGAGGCATGTCCGACCCCTCACACAGCCTGTCAGAGGCATGTCCGACCCCTCACACAGCCTACCAGAGGCATGTCCGACCATTCACACAGTCTGTCAGAGGCATTCCATACACAGCCTTCCAGTGGAATCCCTTTGCCCTCATACAGCACACTAGTGTCATCTCTGTGTCCAAACAACTGTTCAGTACTGTATGACAGTGTCAACTTGCCATTGGCTGAAGGTGATCCAATCCGCCTGCCTGATATAGATTCTGTGCTGCAAATGTACCTACCGCATACCAATGATGTATGGTAGTGTTGGTGGGAACTTGGTAATATAATCTGCACAATAACTAGGCACAGCTAAATTATGCTAATTATGTAGGTTGGGCAGGGTTTTGGGGAAATTGGTGTAGTACATTTTCAAGTAAATAATTGATAGCTGTGCTGCAAAGTGTACCTTTAATTATTTTTCAAATGTTGGCAGCTATGGCTATCTCTCTCCTGTGTCCTAGTTTCTGTTAGTTTTACTATCATGCACTGTATATAAATACATTTTGTGTACAAAATATTTTAGGGATCAGTCTTCAAACAAAGAGATCATTATTGCTCAACCTAATTCTCCACTGAGTTACCCCATTCAAGGCATACAGGTTTTGCCCCTTCACACCATCCAAATGAAAGGTAAGGCCATTCAATGCTTCTTTGCATGAATATGTCAAATTGAATTAACTCTGTCAAGTGATGTCAAAAGATTTCGAAGGCAAAATTCACAGACCGTCTGAAAAGTTTAAAGGAAGTGTAACTCTGTGCCTACACACTCACCCACCGCGCCTTGTAATCAGTCCTGCATTGCAGGCTCGGTCTGTGTAGGTGCACCATACAAGTCCTTACAACCCATCTCACAGTAGCAATGGAATCAAAAGAATGTTATCCTATGTCTTATTAGTATAATTCCTCATATTTAGTAATTTGCTAGTAGGTTTTATAAATGAACTTTGTCATGGTATGCATGCATGCCAGAGCCCCTTTAACCCAATATCTCAATTTTAGTTAACTGATAACTACTTCACATATGTATTAGATGTTCTTTGAATACTTCAAATATATCATAGATATTGTTAAATGTTGTAACAATGGTTTTTGGAGGCAATGTATTGACCCATTATAGAATTTATTCTAATACATAGTTATGGTCTACATTTTAGGTCTAAGTGTTCATACAGAAGACATACAGAACTATAAGGTAAATTATATTCTGTTTAGGAACTTTTCATACATTTAATAAAAGCATGTTTATAAATAACAATTTTTAACTGGAAATAGCAATGTAGACCCTTGATTATTGTTCTGAATTATTTTCCCTTTTAAGGGAATGTGCCATTGGTTATAGTGTGAATGCAGAAAAAAAAACAAAGAAAAAACAACCAATATCCTATATACGGTATTGTTTGCACACCTGCAAGCAGATGCACAGATTAGGAGGGAATATGTTTTAAATGCATCTGGTTAATTAGCATATAAAGACACAAGGTGACATCATATAAACAGGAGACTCCACAGACCTTTCTCTTATGTTATGGAATTGCCTGCAGATCTGCTAATGCAATGTATAAATCATTTTTTTTTTTTTGTTCTTATTTTTTATTCTTTTCACTGTCATCATAAATAACAATGCTTACAGAACAAGTCCCTTTTAGGGGATTAAACTGAGTCAGTATTATTCACAGTGCTGAGAAATTTTGGTCCTTATATAATGGCAATAGTCTCCTCTTTCTATGCAGTGCATAGTAGGGTTTATCATTTTAAATATTCCTTACTGACCCTCCATGGCAGCATTACAAATGGGTACCTAGCTCCTCCCTCATCAGGTGTCCGGAACAAAACGCAAACACTTTACATAAACTAAACCTCTACAGCGCTGCAGTCTTTATGAATAGTTTTAAGACAAATGCAAGCAACAAAAATAAAACTGGACAGTGCATAATGCTGCCATGGTTATGACAGAAAATTGTGGTAAGTATGAATACATGAAACCCATAAACCCCAATTTACAAAAACAAATAATGTACAGCAAAGTCCTACATGTAACTAAATAATGATTTTATACACTTTTTTTTTACATTTTTAATTTTTTTTTATTATACTGCTTGACAATTTATTCTTTCCCGTTTACCTGTTGATTAATGACCCATCCACTCATGTCTGTAGTTAAATAAATATTACCTCTTTGTATTAAAGGTTGTCTTGAGTGCATCTCTTGGGATTTTTAACACATTTGCTGATGTTTCTGAAGAACAAGTAAAAGGGAGAGAAAACAAGACTCTAATTATAACCACACCATACTTAGAGCTGGTAAACCACATTTTGCATCATTTAACATACACCAGCATTGAATTTAATACCAAAGCTGTAGATATTGGTGAGTGTGTAAATGTTTTATATATTTCAGTTTCATGACTTCTTTGTTATATATGATATGTGTATTATTTTCTATTTATCTTTGTATATTTGTTTTCTAGATATTATCTTTCAACTGACAAAGCTTATGTAAAGTGTGAATTTAACTGAAAATCTGTATACCTTGTATGATTGAATGATTTCCAGATGTAGAGCTAAACATGTTGTCCAATCATTACTCTTTCATTGAAAAACCTATTCTGCTTGAATGCAGTCATTTTCATTGATGTAGGTGTATTATTGCTATATGCTCTGTCCCTTATCACTTTAACACATGAATGTTAGTGGAACGTTGTGCGTTAATGACTGTGGCTATTTTAAAACTTCTGAGGTGTTTGTGTTTAGCAGTCATTTTTCCATCTCTTATTTACTGTACCCACACAAATTATATATTGGGTTTTTTTTCAGGACAAAAAAGGATTTTGTTTTGATACTATTATTTTGATCATGTCATTTAATTTATTATAAAAAAATATAATAAAATAGGGTGAAAACAAAAAAAAAAAACACTTCCTGACTTTTATTATTAAAATCTTTTACTAATCTACAAAAGCTAATGAAAAAAATGTCTAAATAGATTCTAATATTGGTCCTTAGTTTCGAAATACTAAATTCCAATGTTTATGGTTTTTTCTTTTTTTGCATGTTATATGGCAATAAATACAAGTAGCACATAGCTGTTTCAAAAATATTTTTTTCAAAATTAGCGCTTGTGACATTATAACACTTATATCTGTCATATCCCTGAATAACCACCCATATGTACACATTTTTTCAAAGTAGACATCCCAAGGTATTTAACTTGGGGTATTTTTACTCTTCTTCATGCAGCAATTTTTCCACCAATCTATGCCAAATTTTGCAAAGAAAAAAAATGTTTGGTGATTTTTTTTTTTTACACTTTTTATTAACTTAGAATGTACAGGGGTACTGCCAAACATCGCCAATATGTGTTCAACAACATCTCTTGAGTACAGAAATACCACCCATGCATAGGTTTGTCAGGTTGTTTAGGGGCTAAAAGGCCACATTCGACAGGTGTGCTTTTCAGAATTCCAACTTGGAATTTTGCATGCAGATAACATGCACCCATGTCCTACTTTGGACATTTTTGAAGCTGCCCAAGGGTATTTAACACCTTTCATGCACTAGTTCTACCACCAGACATTGTCAACTTTTTTGTGGTTTTTTTCCACACACATTGTACTTCAGGCATGAATTCACAGATTCTGTTATGTGTCACTAACAAAAACATCTCCTGCGTACATTGATACCCCCCATGCATAGGTTTGTTGGGTTGTTTGGGGGATAGAACATCATATTTGTGATAAAGAAAATAATCAAAAAGTTACAAATTTGGGAACAACTGTATAAATGTATTGGGTTTCTGAGTGGTAGTTTTTAAAATATGTGCTAATACACAAGCCACTTTCTGAATGGGACAGTAAAATGCCTGTCCTTTTCCTTTGCTATAACACACACAGCAGTGTTTCTCGGGGTTTGCTTTTTTTTAGTTGGTGGTATTTTAAATAAAAAGTGTGAAACCCCAGTTCTTGACTCAGCTGTTGGGTTATTGAGTAATTCTGAAATCAGCTACAGCTGAAATTTGAGAAAAGGTGTTTTTTTCAAAATTAAAAAGGCATTATGTGTTGCCACCTGCATAAGATACATTGCCACCATTTTATAGCAGGCAATGGTCTTTCTTAAAATCAGATATGGCTCTATAAGTTGATCACCCAAATCTACACCCCCTATGTGTCAGTTATAAGCCCTGATACAAACAAGCTTGGACTAGGCTCTGCCTCAGACAGTGGTAGACATTGACTCATCATGGATGGTTGTTAGCATATTAACATCTTTCCTGTCCTTACATTTTAACACCAACAACTCAGCTTTGTGCAGAGCTTTGGACTCTCCTTTTTTTAGTTTGGCCTTTAGAAGAGATGTGGGAAACTCTTTGCAATTACTTTGTCACAAATAGGTACAACATCTGAAATAAGGGGTCTCTGCTATAAAAATTGTCCAGATAAAGGTGTTGTTCTTATTGAACAAGGGGAGCATTAAATCCCACACAATCTTTCCACTTGTCCCCAGAATGGCAGGGCAGCCAGGAGGATCCAGGTTCCCTCATAGACTCTAAAAGTGTAGGTATAACTCTGACTCTCACAAAGTTTATAAAACTTTATCCCATATCAAGCACGCATTGAGGGAATATACTGCTTGAATCGTAAGCGCCTTTGTACTTCATAAGTAACTCATCCACTGAAATATCTTGTTTGGGGGTGTAGACCCCACCAAAGGTATTTTGCAGATGGATTATTAGGGGGCGTATGTTATAAAGTCTGTCATAGTCACATACGCCCCCTAATAGTCCATCTGCAAAAGAGCTTTGGTGGGGTCTACACCCCCAAACAAGATATTTCAGTGGATGAGATAACCGCCTCTGTCCTAGTATAAATCACCCCGATTTATACTAGGACAGAGGCGGTAAACACTGAAGTGAAGAAAGCGCAGCAACTCATATCGTTATCTGGACATGGTTTTAGAGTATATGGGGGTACATATGATAGAGTTGGTGCTCCAGTATAAGCGGACTGTTGGTTTTTTCATAATCTCCATGAGCATTATAAGTGCCCAGAATTTTTTACTCTCTGGGACATCTGTGGGGAACCAATTATGCTCCCTAACTATACGTCTACCAATATTGGCATGAATAAATTTTGCGGCATACAGATTTGTCTGGGACACAATTTCCTCCCAAAGATTATCCCCTTAAAATAAACCCATGTACTGGATATGGGACAAATCAGTAACATCTACATGAATGCCTGCATTGGCACTGAAATGGGGGACTTTGGGCTTCTCAAACCGTCGCGGTACCCACTCTTCCGCATTAGGGGTAGCATGGCTTCTTTTAGCCACTGGCTCGCAAACATGTGACACCTCACTAGATTTATCAGTAAACTGACGTGCATCAAAATCTGATGCTGTGTCAGTGGCATCAGAGTCAGCTGCCAAGAAGGCATATGCCTCCTCTAAACTAAACTTGTGCTGTATAACTAAGCAACACACAAGCTACCTATCTAACTAACCTAAAGACAAAATAACCAACACATACATTTTTCTTATAACTTACTACCTATCTATCTACGTAACTAACTGAATTTTCTAACTATGTAACTAACTGACCTACAGGCTAAATTTCCAAGAAATTACCAAATATACAATTAAAAAAAAAATCTTATATCGTTCTACCTACCTAAATGATCTGGCAACTGCGAATGTAGATTTAGTGGCTGTTACTGAGACGTGGTATAATGAAAAACATGATAATACCAGGGTGCTCTTTATTAGACATGTGCAAAACTAACATTTTCGTTTCGTTTTCGTCCATTCGGCCGAAATTTTTATTTATTTAGTCTAAAACGAATTTTGTTCATTACGGCATTCGTTTCAGACGAAATTTGTTCATTATTTTCGTTTCGTTTCGTTTTATTCGTTCGTTTTATAGAATACGTGTAATACTATTGGCTTTCTATAAACAGAACGAGAGCCCCATTCATAAGAAATTCTTATGAATGGGGCTCTCGTTCGGTTCATAGAAAGGCAATAGTACTACACGTTTTCTATAAGCCATAAGTCTATAAACCAAAGGTCGCTCGGTTTATAGATTTTCGGTTTATAGAATACATAGAATTACATTTTGGCTTATAGAAAACGCTTATAGAAAACGTATAGTAGTAGTGCCTTTCTATGAACTCATTCATAAGAATTATGAATGGGTTCATAGAAAGGCAATACTACTATACGTTTTCTATAAGCCGAAAGTCTATAAACCGAAGGTCGTTCGGTTTATAGACTTTCGGCTTATGGATTACATGTAATACTATGGGCTTTCTATAAACCGAACTAGAGTTCCCATTCATAAAAATTTATGAATGGGGACTCTGTTTCGGTTTATAGAAAGCTAAGAAGTTGAACGAATGGTTTAATATAAACGAAAATCATTTGTCCATTCGTGCTATAGTATTGGCATTACTATAAACCGAAATAGAGTCGGTTTATAGAATGCCAATAGACTTACATGCATTCCATAAACTGAAAGTCGTTCATTATGTCAGTTTATGGAATGTAGTGTACTATGCTATTGTATTCTATAAACCGACTCTATTTCGGCTTATAGAATGCCAATAGTACTACGAATGGACGAATGAACTAATGATTTACGTTTATTAACCATTCGTTCATTCGGCTTTCGTTAGCTTAGCATTTTTGTTATTCGTTTTTCAAACGAATGAACGAAAATGCTATTTTCGGACGAAAATGCATTAGTCCGAAAACGAATGCACATGTCTACTCTTTATATAGAAAATGCAAAGAAGGCAAGAAAGGGGGAGGGGTGCGCCTGTATGTGAGGGATAGCTTAAAATCTAACGTAATACAAGTTAGTGGGTGAACATAGAGTCAGTTTGGGTTACGTTAGAATTTGGTAATCATACGGTAACTCGGATAGGTGTGATTTATAGGCCCTCTGTACAAATTGAGGAGTTAGGTAATCTACTAGTTGAGGAAATAGCTAAAATGACAATGAAGGGGGGGAGTGATCATCATCAGTGACTTTAATCTGTCTGATGTGAACTGGAAATCCAAAATAGCTACTTGCACCAGGAGTCCACAAATCCTAAACTCCCTACTGGGATTATCTCTAAAGCAAGTAGTTGAGGAGCCAACTCGAAAGCAGGCCATATTAGATTTAGTGTTCACAAATGGAGATTTGTTATCAGATATTACTGTAGGTGAAAGTTTAGGATCCAAGTGATCACCAGTCAGTGTGGTTTAATATAAGAACAGTGATGTAGTCACACCACACACAAACAAATGATTTTAAAAAAACGGACTTTTCTCAAATTAGATTATGTGTAAAGGAGTCATAATCAGACTGGAGCAATTTAAATGGAGTCCAGGAGAAATAGGATTATCTAAAAGTTGCACTACTGAAGGCAACAGAAAATTGCATTAGGCTTGTCAGTAAGAGCAAAAAATTGAAGAAACCACTGTGGTACTCTGCAGAGGTGGCCAAAATAGTAAAAAACAAAAGCTAGCATTTAGTAATTATAAAAAATTTCAGAGTGCGGAAGAAAGAAAGATCTATAAGAGTAGGCAGAAAGAGGCAAAGCAAGCTGTATAAGCTTCCAAAGCACAAGCAGAAGAGAAAATAGCCCAGTCATTGAAAAAGGGAGATAAAACATGTTTTAGATACATAAATGAGAAAAGGAAAGTAAAACAAGGATTAGCTAGATTAAAAACAAAAGAAGGATGCTATGTAGAAGAGGATAAAGGCTTAGCAGACTGCCTTAATGCAGGGCTCGACAAACCCCAGGCGCCAGGTTGCCATGGCGACCAGGAAATTAAACCTGGCGACTGGGTGCCGTCAGCCTCGTGGTCCCCTTGCCGCTGCCATCCAATTTTTTTCTTTTCCTTCGGAGCGCGAGGGGGTAAAGTCTGTGTTGATGGCACAGACTGCAAGCCCTGCCCCCTTGCGCAACGCGTGTCTGAGTGCCGGGTGTCGTCACGTGACATCCTGGCACTCAGCAGGCCGATCAATGAAGACATGCTGCAGCGTTAAGAAGAAACCAAGAAAATACTGTGTGAGGTGGGTGTGTGTTTGTATATATGTAAGTATGTAAAGTAGGTGTGTGTGAGGTGTTTGTATATATGTGTATATGTAAAGTAGGTGTGTGTGAGGTGTTTGTATATATGTAAGTATGTAAAGTAGGTGTGTGTGAGGTGTTTGTATATATGTAAGTATGTAAAGTACTAGGTGTGTGTGAGGTGCTTGTGTATATGTAAAGTAGGTGTGTGTGAGGTGTTTGTATATATGTGTATATGTAAAGCAGGTGTGTGTGAGGTGTTTGTATATATGTAAGTATGTAAAGTAGGTGTGTGTGAGGTGTTTGTATATATGTAAGTATGTAAAGTACTAGGTGTGTGTGAGGTGCTTGTATATATGTGTATATGTAAAGTAGGTGTGTGTGTGTGTGTGAGGTGTTTGTATATATGTATATATGTAAAGTAGGTGTGTGTGAGGTGTTTGTATATATGTAAAGTAAGTGTGTGTGAGGTGTTTGTATATATGTGTATATGTAAAGCAGGTGTGTGTGAGGGGTTTGTATATATGTGTATATGTAAAGCAGGTGTGTGTGAGGTGTTTGTATATATGTGTATATGTAAAGCAGGTGTGTGTGAGGTGTTTGTATATATTTGTATATGTAAAGCAGGTGTGTGTGAGGGGTTTGTATATATGTGTATATGTAAAGCAGGTGTGTGTGAGGGGTTTGTATGTATGTGTATATGTAAAGTAGGTGTGTGTGAGGTGTTTGTATATATGTAAAGAAGGTGTGTGTGAGGTGTTTGTATATATGTCAAGTAAGTGTGTGTGAGGTGTTTGTATATATGTGTATATGTAAAGTAAGTGTGTGTGAGGTGTTTGTATATATGTGTATATGTAAAGCAGGTGTGTGTGAGGGGTTTGTATATATGTGTATATGTAAAGCAGGTGTGTGTGAGGTGTTTGTATATATGTGTATATGTAAAGCAGGTGTGTGTGAGGTGTTTGTATATATTTGTATATGTAAAGCAGGTGTGTGTGAGGTGTTTGTATATATTTGTATATGTAAAGCAGGTGTGTGTGAGGGGTTTGTATATATGTGTATATGTAAAGCAGGTGTGTGTGAGGGGTTTGTATGTATGTGTATATGTAAAGTAGGTGTGTGTGAGGTGTTTGTATATATGTAAAGAAGGTGTGTGTGAGGTGTTTGTATATATGTAAAGTAAGTGTGTGTGAGGTGTTTGTATATATGTGTATATGTAAAGTAAGTGTGTGTGAGGTGTTTGTATATATGTGTATATGTAAAGCAGGTGTGTGTGAGGTGTTTGTATATATGTGTATATGTAAAGCAGGTGTGTGTGAGGGGTTTGTATATATGTGTATATGTAAAGCAGGTGTGTGTGTATGTATGTGTATATGTAAAGTAGGTGTGTGTGTAAATATGTGAAGTAGGCGTGTGTGTTTATGAATTGTGTGTATGCTTGCGTGATTGTCTGGCTCCTACATTTTTTTGCTGGCTCCTAAAATCAGATTAAATTTGTCAAGCCCTGCCTTAATGAATATTTTTGTTCAGTTTTTACAAATGAAAATGAGGTTAAGGGACCTCATTCAGGGAAAAAGACTAATTAATCTTTTGATGCATGTAAATTTACAGAGGAAGAGGTTTTACTTCAGCTGTCTAAAGTAAAAACAAATAAGTCGATGGGCCCTGATGGTATGCATCCAAAGTTATTAAAAAAACTGGTGGTGTACTAGCAAAACCATTAACAGATTTATTAAACCAATCATTGTTAATGGGAGTAGTACCAGAAGTTTGGAAATTAGCAAATGTTGTGCCCATTCACAAGAAAAAGGTAGTAGGGAGGAGTCACGCAACTATAGACCAGTAAGTCTTACTAGTAGTGGGGAAACCTTGTAAAAGAATAGGATTCTTGAACTTCTAAAATCACATGGATTTCAAGATCAGAGACAACATGGGTTTACTTCAGGGAGATCCATGCCAAACTAATCTTATTCATTTTTTGGATTGGGTGACTTAACCCCTTGGCGACACAGGACGGACTAGGTCCGTCCTGTGTGCCGAGGCGTTAGTGACACAGGACGGACCTAGTCCGTCCTGTGTCAAAACGAGCACTGAAAGCGGAGTTTTTCCGCTTTCAGTGCTCAAGCCGCATTGTAACGATGCTTCCGTGTGGAAGCATCGTACAATGCTAAAAAAAATGCCCGTCGGCATTTCGATCGCTCCGGAGAGCGATCGAAATGCCGGTTTTAAAGGCACAGTGCCTTTAAAACGCGGGCATTTAAAAAATGAGCATAGGAAGCGAATCTTTCGCTTCCTATGCTCAGAAAGTGTTTCTGATTGCCTCGCAAGTCGAGGCAATCAGGAACACAAAAAAAAAATGCACGATCTTGGTCACTGAGTGACCAAGATGGCGCTGCCCTTCTAAGGGCAAGAGCACAGGAGGCAGGAAGTACCTGCTTCCTGTGCTCTCTGGCTGTCACACGATTGCCTCTTCACAGAGGCAATCAGTGACTGCCAGGCACACTGACAGGCAGTGGGGATGCTCTCCTGAACATCCCCACTGACTGGTCAGATCAATATTAACTCTATATTGATCTGACCAGTTATGATCTGTCTCCCTCTCCTCACATTTTTTTTAGTGAGGGAGAGAGACAGATCAAAGTTCTAAAAGTAAGTAAAAGTTAAAAAAAACAATAAATACACAACACACAAATAATAAAACAATAAAAAAAAATGTATTAAAGCATTTCCCTGCGTTTAACCCCTTCCCTGCCACTGATCTTGCATAAGCAGTGATCGTGCACATCAGCGCATTTATTTTTGCTGTTTGTGCATTTTTTAGGGGTTAATTTTTTTGTACTGTAATTTATTACAGTACTAAAAAGGCTATTCTAAGAGTTATTAACCCCTTATTTGCCGTCGATCACTGCTTACGCAATGATATTGACGCCAAAGCAATTTTTATCTGTCTGCATATTTTTTTTTTTTTTTTTTTTTACACATACCCGCTAGGGGATTACATGTAAAGTAAAAATATTTGAGTTTTTTTTTTTAAGCTGCCTGAGCGCATAGCGATCAGTAACAGCGAATTAGTGGCAAAGGCGGTTTGGTGATTTCTCAATTAAGCTCACCATTCGCCCTGGTCAGATCAAAATTAATCGGATCAATATTCACAAATATTGATCTGCCTCCCTCTCCTCACTTACATTTTTGTGACGGAAAGAGACAGATCAGTATTAGTGATATAAAATAACATTTTATAAAATTAGCAGGTTTTATGAAAGTCTTTCACTGTGTATTAACCCCTTCCCTGCCATTCATCACTGTGTAAGCAGTAATCCTGCACAGCAACAGTATGTTTTGCTGTCTGCACTGTTTTATGGATTAATTTATTTGTACTGTAATGTATTACAGTACTAGATAGGCTCTTCTAAGAGCTATTAACCCCTTCTTTGCTCGAGATCACTGCTTACGCACTGATTCTGAGGCCGCGGACTCAGGGTTCGATTTTGACCCTATTCAGCTTTCTGATACATCATCTAGCGATGTATCGGTGGCTGCTGAGCCCTTGCCACAAGTAGTGATGGGGGTCTACCGATAAAAAAATATATGGTTTGGTGGGGGTAAATTACATTGGCTGGCTTCAAAGATATATCCCATAAAGGACACGGACGCAGGTTGACTACATGTCAAAATTCCAAGTTGGAATTTTGAGATGCGCATCTCACAAATGTTGCCTTCTAGCCAAAAACAAACCAACAAACCTATGCATGGGTGCTATCCCTGTACTCGGGAGATGTTGCTGAACACATATTGGGTTGTTGTTTGGCAGTGACAAATACCAGAATCTGTGAATTCATGCCTGAAGTACAATGCATGTGGGAAAAAAAACTCCCAAAAAAGTACTACCACAAACTTTTACAAAGGCTGGTGGTAGAATTAGTACCTATACAGTATTAAAATACCACCATTTGAAATACCTTAGGATGTCTATTTTCCAAAAATATATGGTTTGATGGGGTAAAATTCATTGGACGGCTTCAAAAATGTTCCAAATGGAACATGGGCGCAGGCTGACTACATGTCAAAATTCCAGGTTGGAATTGCGCACCCCCTAAATGTGGAATTTTAGACCCAATACAAACCAACAAACCTATGCATGGGGGGTATCCCTGTACTCAGGAGATGTTGCTGAACACATATTGAGGTGTTGGTTGGCAGTGGCAAATACCAGAATCTGAAAATTCCTGCCTGAACTACAATGTGTGTGGGGAAAAAATGACATCCCATCCCTTTGACATAGGTTGGTGGTAGAATTAGCACTTGGAAAGTGTTAAAATACCACAATTTTAAATACCCTAGGATGTCTAGTTTTCCAAAATATATGGTTTTATGGGGTAAAATACTTTGACAGGCTTCAAAAGTGTCCCAAATGGAACATGGGCGCAGGCTGACTACATGTCAAAATTCCAAGTTGGAAATGCACCCCCCCCCCTAAACGTGGCCTTTTAGCCCCCAAATAATCTAACTAACCTACACATGGGTGGTATCCCTGTACTCAGGAGATGTTGCTAAACACATATTAAGGTGTTGTTTGGCACTGACACATAATAGGATCTGTGAATTCATGCCCGATGTACAATGAATGTGAAAAACAAATTACTATCCATAACATTGACATAGGCTGGTGGTAGAATTAGTGCATGAAAAGTGTTAAAATACTACCATTTGAAATACCCTAGGGTGTCTAGTTTTCAAAAATATATGGTTTTGTGGGGTAGAATACACTTTTTGGCTTCAAAAATGTCCCAAATGGGACATGGGCGCAGGTTTTCTGCACGTCAGAATTCCAAGTTGGAAAACCAAAAAGCGCACCTCTCAAATGTGGCCTTTTAACCCCCAAATAACCTAACCAACCTATACATGTGTGGTATCCCTGTACTCAGGAGATGTTGCTGAACACATATTGAGGTGTTGTTTGGCACTGACATATAACAGGATCTGTGAATTCATGCCCAAAGTACTATGTATGTGAAAAAAAATTACTATCCATAACATTGACATAGGCTGGTAGTATAATTAGTGCATGGAAAGTGTTAAAATACTACCATTTGAAATACCCTAGGGTGTCTAGTTTTCAAAAATATATGGTTTTGTGGGGTAGAATACACTTTTTGGCTTCAAAAATGTCCCAAATGGGACATGGGCGCAGGTTTTCTGCACGTCAGAATTCCAAGTTGGAAAACCAAAAAGCGCACCTCTCAAATGTGGCATTTTAACCCCCAAATAACCTAACCAACCTATACATGTGTGGTATCCCTGTACTCAGGAGATGTTGCTGAACACATATTGAGGTGTTGTTTGGCACTGACATATAACAGGATCTGTGAATTCATGCCCAAAGTACTATGTATGTGAAAAAAAATTACTATCCATAACATTGACATAGGCTGGTAGTATAATTAGTGCATGGAAAGTGTTAAAATACTACCATTTGAAATACCCTAGGGTGTCTAGTTTTCAAAAATATATGGTTTTGTGGGATAGAATACACTTTTTGGCTTCAAAAATGTCCCAAATGGGACATGGGCGCAGGTTTTCTGCACGTCAGAATTCCAAGTTGGAAAACCAAAAAGCGCACCTCTCAAATGTGGCCTTTTAACCCCCAAATAACCTAACCAACCTATACATGGGTGGTATCCCTGTACTCAGGAGATGTTGCTGAACACATATTGAGGTGTTGTTTGGCACTGACATATAACAGGATCTGTGAATTCATGCCCAAAGTTCAATGTATGTGAAAAAAAATTACTACCCAAAACATTGACATAGGCTGGTAGTATAATTAGTGCATGGAAAGTGTTAAAATACTACCATTTGAAATACCCTAGGGTGTCTAGTTTTCAAAAATATATGGTTTTGTGGGGTAGAATACACTTTTTGGCTTCAAAAATGTCCCAAATGGGACATGGGCGCAGGTTTTCTGCACGTCAGAATTCCAAGTTGGAAAACCAAAAAGCGCACCTCTCAAATGTGGCCTTTTAACCCCCAAATAACCTAACCAACCTATACATGTGTGGTATCCCTGTACTCAGGAGATGTTGCTGAACACATATTGAGGTGTTGTTTGGCACTGACATATAACAGGATCTGTGAATTCATGCCCAAAGTACTATGTATGTGAAAAAAAATTACTATCCATAACATTGACATAGGCTGGTAGTATAATTAGTGCATGGAAAGTGTTAAAATACTACCATTTGAAATACCCTAGGGTGTCTAGTTTTCAAAAATATATGGTTTTGTGGGATAGAATACACTTTTTGGCTTCAAAAATGTCCCAAATGGGACATGGGCGCAGGTTTTCTGCACGTCAGAATTCCAAGTTGGAAAACCAAAAAGCGCACCTCTCAAATGTGGCCTTTTAACCCCCAAATAACCTAACCAACCTATACATGGGTGGTATCCCTGTACTCAGGAGATGTTGCTGAACACATATTGAGGTGTTGTTTGGCACTGACATATAACAGGATCTGTGAATTCATGCCCAAAGTTCAATGTATGTGAAAAAAAATTACTACCCAAAACATTGACATAGGCTGGTAGTATAATTAGTGCATGGAAAGTGTTAAAATACTACCATTTGAAATACCCTAGGGTGTCTAGTTTAAAAAAATATATGGTTTTGTGGGGTAGAATACACTTTCTGGCTTCAAAAATGTCCCAAATGGGACATGGGCACAAGTTTTCTGCATGTCAGAATTCCAAGTTGGAAAACCAAAATGCGCACCCCCTAAATGTGGCCTTTTAGCCCCAAAACAAACCAACAAACCTATGCATGGGTGGTATCCCTGTACTCAGGAGATGTTGCTGAACACATATTGAGGTGTTATTTGGAAATACCCCTTCACATTTTAAGGTAATGTTTACCTAAATTGCAATATATGTGAAAAATTAAAAAAAAAGATTTTTTGCTGCAAACTTTGGCATAGATTGGTGGTAAAATGGCTACATGAAATGTGTCAAAATACCCCAAGTTAAATGCCCTGAGTTGTCTAGTTTTCAAAAATATGTACATGTTGGGGGTCATTCATGGATTTAGTACAGAAATCAGTGTTACAATGTCACTATCGCTAATTTTGAAAGAAGGGATTTTAAAATAGCTTTGCACCACTTATAGTTCTGGCCCTGTAACATGAATAAAAAAGCACAAAAACATAAAAACATGGGCTATTTCTGAACTCAGGACATATATTAGAAACTTTTTAGCAGTGTTTTTTTGTTGTCTCTTGTACATGAGTATACGATTTTTCAAATAAAAGTCATAAAAAAATTATTTTTTCATTTTTTTTGCCATATTTTATTATTTTTTTTACATCAAATTATATGCTATTATCAAAATAATGGTATCAAAAGAAAGCCCTTCTTATGACGATAAAAACGATATATAGTTTGTGCGGGTACACTAAATGAGACAGAAATAAATTACAGCAAAACACAAACTGCTCAGAAATGTTAAAACAGCCCATGTCACCAAGCGTCGGACAAGCCAAAAAAGTCATGTCACTAAGGGGTTAATAGATTAGGGTAGTGCAGTAGACATTGCTTACCTAGATTTCAGTAAGGCTTTTGACACTGTCACATATAGAAGACTTATAAATAAACTGCAATCTTTAAGTTTGAATTTCAATATTGTTGAATGGATTAGAAAATGGCTGAGTGACAACAGAGGGTGGTAGTCAATGGAGTATATTCGATGCAAGGTCTTGTTACTAGTGGGGTACCTCAAGGATCTGTACTTGGACACATTCTCTTTAATATTTTTATTAGTGATATTGCAGAAGGTCTTGTTGGCAAAGTATGTATTTTTACTGATGATACAAAGATTTGCAGCGGGGTTGATGTTCATGGAGGGATAAGCCAAATGGCAAAAGATTTGGTTAAACTAGAAAAATGGTCAGAGCTGTGGCAACTGACTTTCAATGTGGACAAGTGCAAGATTATGCACCTTGGAGGTAAATACCCAAAAGCAGAATATAGAATATTTAGTACAGTCCTAACCTCAACATCTGAGGAAAGGGATTTAGGAGTAATAATTTCAGAGGACTTAAAGGTAGGTAGGCAATGCAATAGAGCAGCTGCTGAGACCTCACTTGGAGTATTGTACGCAGTAGTGGAAACCATATCTTCAGAAGGATATTGATACTTTGGAGAGAGTTCAGAGAAGGGCTACTAAACTGGTTCATGGGTTTAAGGCTAAAACTGACCAGGAAAGGTTAAAGCATCTTAACATGTATAGCTTGGAGGAAAGACATAACAAGGGGGATATGATAGAAACATTTAAATACACAAATCAACATAGTAAAGGAAGAGAGTATATTTAAAAGAAGAAAAACTACCACAACTAGGTCAGCACTGTAACATAAGCAATGAAACTGCTGCGAGGAATGTGTGGCTTGCAGAGAGGGCTGTTGAGGGGAGATCATATGATCTCCTCAGCCAGTGAAATATGGCTGCCTGTATCTGCTCTGCCTGCTTCTTTGATACATGTATCTCGTGAAGCATTGAGCTGCTGCCCCTCCAAGAGCTGGTGCCTTAGGTGAATTCTGGCTCTTAATAGGAGGTCAGTTCCCAGGATCAGCATTGAAACAACCATTCACTCTCTTGATTCTACCTAATATATTAGCTATATAGGTATCTGCAATTAACTCAAAGGATACCCTGATGCCTTTGATGCTTACTATGAAATATTGCTTTTCAGTGACATTTCAAATGGGAAAGTATGTGGCAGAGTTTCCTGTGGAGATTAAGCAGCAACAGATTCCAGTATTGTTTGATTCAGGACCAGGTAACTGTAATTTCATCACGCTTATCTTCTTGATTCTTCCTGTTGCCTGAATCTCTCTCCACTTTTTTTTTTAACAATACAACCTCATCATCCATATTACCACATTTTATATACTGTTTGTATTTTGTAGATTATTTTTTTAGTAAAATAACTATGTATACCCTGTTTTTAATTTTTATATCCAGCTCTGTTAATATTTTGTTTATTGTGTAGATCAAAAAATCAGATCACTGGTCACCATCACCACAAAGACTTTTTTAAGGTACAATAAGCTGAGAGCTTTGATTAGGAGCATCCGACAGTTTTATCCAGACATCAAAATAATTGTGGCTGATGATAATAAAAATCTGGAGAAAATAGAAGATCCAAACGTGGAACAGTATTTCATGCCATTTGCAAAGGTATGTATTAAAGTTAACGCATATTAATTACTCCATAGTGATTTGTCTTTTCATCACCTAGTAACATTAGAGATACTGTGTAAGTGATGTGATGGGATGATAAGCTGCTTTAGGTGATGCACCGGGGATGATGCACCGGGGAAACGAGCGGACCATCTCCTCTCTAATATGCTGAAGGCTAGAAGAGCAGAGTGGACCATTACTAAATTGCTGGTAAATGGGAAAATCATTTTATCTCACGAAGAAATTGGTAAAGAATTCAAAAACTTTTACTAATCGCTATACAATCTACCAACTATCATACCAAGGATAGGGAGATAGTAGATTATTTTAAGGATAGAAAATTCCCAAAGCCCTCTCTTGAAGCATGGAAATATCTTAATGAACTATTATCACGGGAAGTAGAGGATCGAATAAAAGAGATAAAAGTGGGCAAATCACCAGGCCCAGATGGCTTTGGAGGAATTTTCTATAAGATCATGGGAGATAAAATTACCCCAGTACTGACCAGATTATTTAATGACTGTCACTTCTGGAACTATCCCAGAAGAGATGTTGAGAGGTAATATTGTCCCCATCCTAAAGCAGGGTAAAGACCCACATGACTTGACCAGTTACAGACCCATATCCCTGTTGATTATAGATTCAAAACTATATGCTGGGATAATAGCACAAAGGATGAGAACAGTCATAGGGGACCTAATCCACCCTAACCAAGTGAGATTCCTCCAGGGCAGAACAGCAGCAAGCCACATGAGAGATCTAGCCATGATCCTTGATACAGCCTCCCAGAGAGGAGTGCCCCAGCTGACCCTGTCATTAGATGCCAAAAGGGCATTTGATAGAGTCGGCTGGGGGTACATGAGAGAGACTCTTGAGGCTTTCGAGTTGACGGGAGATATAGGCAGGGTGGTGATGGCACTATATTCCTCACCCACTGGCAGAGTAGTGGGCCCAATTAAAAAATCTGATTGGTTTCCCATCACAAATCACACTCGCCAAGGTTGCCCCCTATCACCATATACTAACACTGGAACCTCTAGCAAGAGAACTTAGGTGAGCTTCAGTGGTGGTAGGGGGAGGAGGAGGAGAAAGGGAGCATATGATAAAACTATATGCTGACCACATATTACTCACCCTGGAAGACCCGGTGGTATCGCTGCAGGAGGTTATGAGGATCATAGAACAATATAGCTCCCTGTCAAAGTACAGGCTTACCAATACTAAATCCATTGCCCTCCCAGTAAACCTTAACCAAAAGGAAAGAAGAAGATTTAAATATATAGTTTCAAATGGGCAGAAGGAACTGCCCCATACTTAGGAATAATGATAACACCAGAACCTGCAATGTGGATGGAGGTTAATGTTATTGCCTTTATTAAGGATATGAATATGACTCTCAAAAAATAGAAGGGGCTCTATGTTTCCTGGTGGGGAAGAACAACTGCAGTTAAGGCATATGTCTTACCAAAATGTATCTATCTTGCCAGAATGCTCCCATTTCAGGTAGCATCAAGTTGGCTGGTGCCTATTCAATCTGCTTTTAATAAATTTATACGGGCAGGTAAGAAGCCCCGATTAAAATTTCAAATGGTAATGGGAAAAAAAGGAAGGCGGTATAGCATTACCTAATATAAGGGAACAAGCCAATGCTGCACTCTTGTCGCAGGCTATTACTACCTAGTTAAGTGGGACATCTAAGGAAGCATTGAAACAAAGGGAGATTGGGCCATATAAAGACCTTGGTTTCATCTTCTGGATGTTTAGCTCAAGGTCAGAGAAATTAATAAAAACAATGTGTTTTGGGCCCTTGAAACAGATATTCAGAAACTGGCTTTGCTTTAAGAAGAAGTTGGGCCTGGCTTTGCGTTAAGAAGAAGTTGGGCCTATCAGATAAATTTCTCAACTGCCTCCCTGAATCAATTATAGATATGGAAGCAGAAGAGTTGGATCTTAAAAATGGAAAGACCAAGGGATACTCAGAATTAGGGACCTCTTGGACAGGGGCAGTCTCAAGCCCTTCGCTAGATTACAGGAAGAATTCAGCTTACCCATCCAGGAATGCTTTAGGTACCTAAGGGTCAAGAGCATAATATTAAATCATACGGTAGAGACTACTCCCAATAAGACAACCTCCTTTCTGGAAAAAAATCTTTGAAACACGAAACAACTACCATCCAAATTACTTGAAATTATTAGATTGGGGGATCCAAAAATTCTCACAGTCACCATTCAGAGATGGGAAAGCAGGTTAGGAAGGATTATCCCTTTGGCTGACTGGCAGTCCGCCTTAGGATATACATACAAACAGGTGCTTGAATGAAGGACAATATAAATTGATGAATCTGGTCCACTACTCTCTGGCCAAGATGTACCCATCAGCTGCACCAGTGTGTTGGAGAAGTGGACAGGGAAGGGGAGATATGCTCCACATCTGGTGGAGCTGTCAAATTATTGAAAAAATATGGAGAGCTTTCAAACAAACTTACAACAAAATATGGGGAAAAATGGAGTTTAACACCTGAATGAGCTCTGTCACACAGGTGCTCCCCTTTCTCATCCACATTTTAACAGCAACAAAACTGACGATTGCAGGGAAGTGGAGAACAAGTGAACCCATCCTTTGGCAGTACATTAATACCCAACTGATACATCATGGAAAATGGTATTACCACACAAAACAAATACAACCCCGAAAGGATACAAATCTGAAACAAACAGGTTAAGCTACTCCAGAAAGGTGAACTAGATTAAGTAAAGTAATCTCCTAAAGAATAATTATAGGGGGTAGAACGGGAAGGTCAAAGCGGAAGCTGAGAGTGGGAGAACGAAGAGAGAGACTGGGGGAAGGGAAGAGATAGGTGGAGAACAAAATTTATCTAAAAAGATGTGTTTCTGAGCTACCGTATCTACTTACAATAATATCCGTGTGGACGCAGGATAATTTATTTGTTGTTTGTTTTGTTTTGTAATGTTTGTTTTCAGTTTCTGGGTTTCGTCTGGGTAGATGAAGCTAAACTTTCTTGTTCCAAGGATATCAATGTTGGTAATAGGACAGAAATGTTAAGCACTTTTCAGATATACGGGATGCAAACAGAAGTATGTCATCTAAGTACGCTCCTATCATATTTTATCAAATCCGTTTTTAGAAATGCTTTAAATGTACGGATATAATATGTTGTAATCTTTTTCTATCTTCATAATAAAAAAAAAAATCACAACTGGCTGGTAAATTCCCAACAAGAGCAGCTTTTTCATTAAAAAGAGCTTTATAATCCAGGCTAATTAAAATGACATGTAACTATATATATTTTGTGTATAATGTCCTCCATCTATATGATTAAGAAATACCAAACTCTGCATATACCTTGAAAACCAACCAGTGGAGAAGCTGGGATTGAAACCATTTGATTGGCAGAATCAGCCAATCATTTGCCATTTTTTCTTCAAATGAGAACTGATTTTTCGCACAGTGAAGTTTTTATGGCAACACAACCTTTTTTTTTTTAATATAGAGAATAGGTGGATTTATTTACATTTTTTGGGTGGACCCATTCATTCCCTGGACAGAATATAGCGTTTAAAAAAAAAAAAAATTATTGCAGGGAAATTGCCCCCTCCTACCTGGGCAAGGTAGAGGTGGGGAGGTAGGTCGGGAAAATTATTTTTTAAAACCTTTTTAATTAATCTTATGTGATCTGAGGGCCTTTAGACAGCCCCAAGAACCTACAGGCCTTTTTTTTTTTTTATGGCATCTGGGGGCCCATCAGCAGCCTCCAGACCTTTGGGAGGCAGTTTTAGGGTATGGGGTCTAGGTTTTTTTTCTTTTTCTTTTTTTTATAAAAGGTGTTGAAAAGCCCATTGGCAGACCCCAGGGGCCAATAATTTTATTTTTTATTGGTGCCTGGAGGCATTTGTCCAGCCACCGGGTGGGGGGTTTATTGTAGGTGGGGTACGTCCTGTTGGTCTACCAGCTCCAAGCTCCAGTAATGTACACTGTATTTTATATGTGGCTGGTAGCACTTAGGATTTTTTTTGTTTATGTTTTTCATGAATGGGGCCAGTGGATTTCCAGGGTGGGGGTTCCACTCATCCCCGAATCCGAAAATGTATTCAGGGCTGATAATTGCATATTGGGTAGCTAAAACTGTATGCTTGTATAGCGCAAATGTTCAGATTCAAAGGCCTTCATGTGAAATGCCAATTAGGAGTTAAAAGCTGTATTCTGGGGTTTAATTGTTCTATATATAGTATACCCTTTAATAATTGGATTACTATCTTAGTGTTAATATTAGAAATTATGCAAAAAATAATATCTCATGTGGTAGTAAAACCCAATCAATATTAATCCATGATACATATACATATACCCAAAGAGGACTGGTGCTCTCTTTTCCAAAATCTCTTGCATGTGTCCAGGTAAATTCACAGACCACCATTCAATGACCTACATTTGACATATCTTTTATAGAAAATGCTTTTTTTTAAGCCTCAAGTTTAACTACAAAAATGACACATTTATAGGGCCAATAAGAATGCACCTTGTTCTATGGGCCACACGTTGTTCTCCCAGCATATAATGTGTGTACATATATCCAAAGCCATGTCACACAATAAAGTTGTAAAGGCAGTTAAAGTCTTGATGATGAGACTGTGACCTGAAGAGGAACGGGTGGATCCAGAAGGTGTGACATACAAGGCTTGGGGAGTGCAGGTGGTTAATCATACCTAGTCCACCACAAAACCTAAATATACCACTGAATCTATTATCCTGTATGTTTCCCCCTCCATTTAGGTTTACTTAAACACTTTTAAGAGTTGAACTTGATACAAGTCTTTTTTTCAGCCAAAACTTCTTTGTAACGTTTCAAAATTTTACACTACCATTTCTAGTATCTCAGTGCATGGATTTGTTCTTTTGTCCCCTTTGAAGGCTATTCATTAGAACATGACTTGTAGGTGAGTTGAGGTAAGATAAATGTTTCTTTTCAACAATTTTAACTATACCTTGTGCAGGTCCAAACCTGGCTAGTTTCCCACGCTATGCAAACTCATTAGGTTTGTACCTGCATAATGTACAGCTACATTGGTTAAATGAAATGTTCACCTGCAACTCACATTTTATGGAATAGACCCCTATGTATAAAAGTAAATTCAGATGGGAAAAATGTGGCATAACATGGAATAAGTGATATTTTTGGAATGTCACATGCAGCCAGTATATTGAAAGTGTTATCAATAATAGAGGCATAATCCATTTCGTCTGTAAAACTAATGGTATTATACAGCAATTATGTCAACTTCCAGGAAACAACTTATCTGACTATTAACAATGTTCCTCTGGACTTTATAGGGATGGTTTGCAGGACGAAACCTTGCTGTTTCCCAAGTTACAACAAAATATATCATGTGGGTTGATGATGATTTCCTATTTACAGAAAGAACCAAAATTGAAAAGTTGGTAGAGGTTCTTGAAAAAACAGACTTGGACGTGGTACGTATTACTTAAGGTGTTGATTAATATCATGGGAAGTGATGAAGCTTGCAAAGAGATATTATATAGGTTTCTTGAAAGTTTTTTTCTTCATGTATACAGCATGTATTTAAAATGACAAAAAGGTGTGTAGATCCACTATTTTAAATTTGTTTTAACACTAACAAATATTTTAAAGCACTTGCAAAACATCGCTGGGCAGATCAATTACCATATAGCCACACTATGTGTACTCCTCCATGAGTACTCAAGGGGTATGCAGAAAAATTGCTCATGATGGACATTTACTCAGGTCTGTGATGGACAATTTAAAGATGTTTTATGGAGCTTCGTAGACCTTGCCATGGGCACTTTGCCTATCCCTGCTTACAACTTCCTGTTTAATTATGCAGTCTCCCTTTGATCCGTGGCTTGGGAGGGGGAGGATCGTTTTTACCGTGCATGTGTGCAATATAATCTATAAAATATAATAAAATAATAATTTGCCAGAAAATGATTGGAAAACTCCACAGTCACAGTGAAAAAATATTAATCATCTATGCAAATAGTGAGTTAACAAGTTAAGTATTGCTAGAACAAATAAATGCATATTTATTTTTAAAGTGTCAGCTTTAATATGAATTCATGTGCGCAGATTTCATTTTAGACTGGATTGATCTTTTAACATGTATTATTTCTGACCATTCCATTTCAAATATAGCACCCAGATAGAACTCACAGGACTTACCCCAGCACCCATATTGCACTCATAGATTGGAGCTATCCATTAACATATATTATTTTTGATAGTTCCACTCTAAGTAAACCACCCAGATTTCACTTGCAGGACTTAACCCAGCACCCAGATGACACCCAGGAGTCCCCCCAGCACTCAGATTGCCCACAGGATTTGCCCCAGCACCCAGGACTTGCCCCAGCACAAAAATTGCACTCAAAGTACTTACCTCATCACCCAGCACTTGCTACAGCACCCAGATTGCACTCACAAGACATACTCCAGCACCCATAACTTACCCCAGCACCCAGATTGCACTCACAGCACTTACCCCAGGACCCAGAAGGCACTCAGGACTTTTCCTGGCACCCAGTTTGCACCTCTGACTTAGGACTTACCACAGTACCCATGACTTGCTCCAGCACCCACATGGTACCCATGAATTGCCCCTCAAGCTAATTGCTCTCACATGACTTACCACAGCAGGCTGATTGCACAACCCAGGACTTGCCCTAGCACTCAGGACTTACCCCACCATACATTGCACTGACATAACTTACCCCAAAATGCAGGTCTCACCCAGGACATGCTCCAACAGCTGTCACATGAACGCATAGGCGTGCGCAGCCTATTGCATTAGGGTGTGCACCCTAAAGCACAAACACACACGCCGCACACGTGTGTGTGTATAGATATATAGATAGATATATATCTATCTATATATCTATACACACACATACACAAATGCACTCTGCATACTTACATACAGACCCGCATTCATATAATTATCAATATAAACAAACATTTAAAAACTGTATTAAAACTTTTTTTTTTATTAATTAAGCATTTAGCAATGTAAACAAACATTTCACATTTTTTAACTTAAAAAAACATTTAAAATAAATAAGCTGTTATAACTGTAAAACTACAATATACAATAACACATCCACCATTAAATTGAGCAAAATCAATCAAATGCGCTTAGTGTTTTGAAGTGCAATAATTCAGAACTGCCATGTATATTGCAAGTATTTTATATGTCAGAGTATGGAGCTGTAACATTCCAGAATAATGATAAATGGCATAATATTTATTAAGAAATAAATTTGGATTCCTTCAATTCTCAAGTATGTTCTCAAATGCAGGTGTGTGTCTATTTAATTCTCAATCTCAGAACTATAAATAATATAGCCGGACCTCAAACACGAAATCAAACCTGCAGCCTCAGAAATCAATCAATCAAATTTAAACTTACTTAAAGTTTACCAGCCAGCCGGCCGCCCCAGAACCCCTCCTGGGAAAAAACGATGTGCCTGTGCTAGTAATATAGTGCCAATCAGATACCCAGTAATATAGTGCCAATCAGATGCCCAGTAATATAGTGCCAATCAGATACCCAGTAATATAGTGCCAATCAGATGCCAAGTAATATAGTGCCAGTCAGATACCCAGTAATATAGTGCCAGTCAGATACCCAGTAATATAGTGCCAATCAGATACCCAGTAATATAGTGCCAATCAGATGCCAAGTAATATAGTGCCAGTCAGATACCCAGTAATATAGTGCCAATCAGATACCCAGTAATATAGTGCCAGTCAGATACCCAGTAATATAGTGCCAATCAGATGCCAAGTAATATAGTGCCAGTCAGATACCCAGTAATATAGTGCCAATCAGATACCCAGTAATATAGTGCCAATCAGATGCCCAGTAATATTGTGCCAATCAGATACCCAGTAATATAGTGCCAATCAGATACCCAGTAATATAGTGCCAATCAGATGCCAAGTAATATAGTGCCAGTCAGATACCCAGTAATATAGTGCCAATCAGATACCCAGTAATATAGTGCCAATCAGATACCCAGTAATATAGTGCCAATCAGATGCCAAGTAATATAGTGCCAGTCAGATACCCAGTAATATTGTGCCAATCAGATACCCAGTAATATAGTGCCAATCAGATACCCAGTAATATAGTGCCAATCAGATGCCCAGTAATATAGTGCCAATCAGATGCCCAGTAATATAGTGCCAATCAGATGCCCAGTAATATAGTGCCAATCAGATACCCAGTAATATAGTGCCAATCAGATGCCCAGTAATATAGTGCCAATCAGATGCCCAGTAATATAGTGCCAATCAGATACCAGGAATATTGTGCCAGCCAGCCCCCCCCCCCCCCCCGTACTTACATGAAGCGGCTCCGTGTCCCCCGCCGGATGTCTCCTCCGTGCAGTCTTCCCTCTTGCACGGAGGAGGGAAACAGACACCGGATGTGACGCGACGTCACATCCGGCGTCAGTTTTTTTTTGTTTTTTTTTTCCGGCCGTCGCATCCATCGGATGCGGCTTGCCGGAAAAAAGCGTTCACAAGCGCAATGCGCTGTGAACGCGGCAGCAGGGGCTGGGGGCCCACGGGACAGCTGCCTTGGGGCCCCCCAGGAGTAAATGGGCCCAGGGCAGCTGCCCCGTTTGCCCCGCGTTACAGACGGCCCTGTGATTAGGGTGTGCCCAGGCACACCCCGTGCGCACGCCTATGCATGAACGCTGATGCTCTGACTTCTGGTGACATGCGGGAAGTGAGAGGCAGCCTGAAAGGATTTCTGTGCACCTGAGCAGCGCACAGACATCTGTGTTCTCTCTCCATTCCCCTGTTCCAATTGGGGGGCTATATAATATGCAGGAGAGGACATGGCCAACTTTTACCCTCCCAGCAACCCCACTGTAGGTGATACAGTCCCTTTTAATAGCTATAATGTTTTTTTTTTTTAAAGTCTGCTTTACTATTCGTCAAGTGTATAAAGTAGGGGCAGAACTTTTAAATCATTGCACTATTTCAAAGTCACTCATTAAGAAACACTGCTTTATGATTGTGTTTTTTTTTTTTCCATTACTTTCAACATTGAAACTTCTATCATAGGTAGGAGGGAGCGTTGATGGAAATGATTACAAGTTCAAGTTATTATACCAAAAGGGAGATGGCAATGGTGACTGCCTACACAGGAGAAAAGGTCATTACCATAAGTTGGAAGGCTTTCCAAATTGTGTAATAGGCAGTGGAGTGGTTAACATGTTTGTCGCCCACACACGACAAATACTGGCTGTTGGCTTTGATCCCAAACTCAGTAGAGTGGCCCATTCAGGTAAGATATTAACTAACTACAAATATTTTAGATTAGTTCAGATTGAGAGTAAATAACATAAGTAGTATTGTTAATTTAAAATTGGAACTTAAAGGGACACTCCCACCAAAAAAGTTTTATTTTTGTTATTTTTTTGAATTGTTGATGTCTTTTTTTTTATTTAACCCCTTCCCAACGCTAGCATGTACTATGCCATCTGATTTTTACAGTGCCTAAAAGACGCTAGGACGGCATAGTGCGTCCAACGTTAAACAGCTTATCCCGGGCTCCCCGTGATGAGCTGCGCTCGGATGCCGCTGCAGAGACTTGCAGCAGGATCCCACCTGTCAGATCAAAGTGGCCTCAGTCCGACAGGGAAAATGCTCAAAGCAAGCACCGGCTACATTTCACTAAATCATGCTATGCCCGAACTTCCTGGTGATCAGTGGCCAGGAACAAATCGTGACGTTTTGGTGCTTGCACCATGCATCATGAAGGGGTTAATTAAATATTTTACTAAACAAGTGTGACTGGGCGCCTCCATTTTGTGAAATTTAGTGTTTTTGGGTGCCCCATAGTAACTTTACATCACTAGTATCTCACTATGGGGTTGGGGACATATAATGCAGTCTTAAGGAAGAATTCTGGCATAGACTTGCATTGAATGGGAGGGTCATGTAACTATTACATCGCAAGTGGGCAGAGTTATGATCTTGTTTGATCAGATCGATCACCTCTCTCTTCCAGAAAAAAATATTTTTGTGTGTTGGAAGGCAGGTAAAAAAGAGATGTACACAGCCACCTAGTCCTGCCAGCTAGTGATACACAGGAGCCAGTAATAGAGCAGAGTTATATCTTATGACATCTTCAGTCAGGCTCTGCTCACAGTTGTAAAATGAGACTTGCTGGAGGATTTTGGAGAATGTTGCATCATGGGTAAAATTCACAAAATGAATTCAGGAGATAGACACCTAATTTTATTTTTACTTTTATATGCAATTAATTCAAACATAGAAAAAAAACACTGGCAAATGTCTTAAATATGTGTGTGGCTTTAAATGGACAGGTAAGCTAGTAACATTTTATGTAAGAAATAGTGTTCCTTTAAGGTGCCAGGAAGGGTAAGCAAGTCTAATTGTAATTATTGCCTGAAAATATCCCCAGCCTTTTCATGGTGTCTGGAGCACGGGGAGCTGAACAGGCAACACAGACAAATCTCCATGCTGCCTGTTTGGCTCCCTGTGCGGTATGACGGGGGAGTGCTGACAGTTCACATGACACGGAACTCTGACATCAGACACATTGCAGGACATGTGACCTGTCAGCACTCGCCATGTGGGGAGCTGAACAGGCAGCATGGTAGGACACCATACTTCCTTCCACTAGACACCACGGAACAACGCTGCCCAGGGTAAGTCCTGGGGTGCTGAGGGCATGTACTGGGTGTATGTAATGGAGGTGATGGAGGTCATGTAAAGGGTTGTTGGGGGGGCATGTAATGGGGTGCTGGGAGTATGTAATGTGGGTGATGGGGTATGTAATGGGGGTGATGGGTGCATGTAATGGGCTAATGGAGTAATGTAATCATGTAATGGAGTGATGGGGTCAAGTGATAGGAATCATGTAATGGGGTGATAACGGAATTTAATGTGTGTGCAATATGGGTAATGGCAGGGGTCCTCAAACTTTTTAAACAGGGGGCCAGTTCACTGTCCCTCAGACCGTTGAAGGGCCGGACTATAGTAAAAATAAAAACTATGAAGAAATTCCTATGCACACTGCATATATCTTATTTTGAACAAAACGAGAACAAATACAATATTTAAAGTAAAGTTAAATCAACAAACTTACCAGTATTTCAATGGGAATAGTGTGCCAGTCAGAGCCCAGGAATATTATGCCAGTCAGATGCCCAGGAATATTATGCCAGTCAGATGCCCAGGAATATGATGCCAGTCAGATGGCCAGGAATATTATGCCATTCAGATGCCCAGGAATATTATGCCAGTCAGATGCCCAGGAATATGATGCCATTCAGATGGCCAGGAATATGATGCTAGTCAGATGGCCAGGAATATTATGCCATTCAGATGCCCAGGAATATTATGCCAGTCAGATGCCCAGGAATAATATGCCAGTCAGATGGCCAGGAATATGATGCCAGTCAGATGGCCAGGAATATGATGCCAGTCAGATGGCCAGGAATATGATGCCAGTCAGATGCCCAGGAATATGATGCCAGTCAGATGCCTAGGAATATGATGCCAGTCAGATGCCTAGGAATATGATGCCAGTCAGATGCCCAGGAATATTATGCCATTCAGATGCCCAGGAATATTATGCCATTCAGATGCCCAGGAATATTATGCCAGTCAGATGGCCAGGAATATTATGCCATTCAGATGCCCAGGAATATTATGCCATTCAGATGCCCAGGAATATTATGCCATTCAGATGGCCAGGAATATTATGCCATTCAGATGCCCAGGAATATTATGCCAGTCAGATGCCCAGGAATATTATGCCAGTCAGATGCCCAGGAATATTATGCCATTCAGATGCCCAGGAATATTATGCCAGTCAGATGGCCAGGAATATTATGCCATTCAGATGCCCAGGAATATTATGCCATTCAGATGCCCAGGAATATGATGCCAGTCAGATGGCCAGGAATATTATGCCATTCAAATGCCCAGGAATATTATGCCAGTCAGATGCCCAGGAATAATATGCCAGTCAGATGGCCAGGAATATGATGCCAGTCAGATGCCCAGGAATATGATGCTAGTCAGATGCCCAGGAATATGATGCTAGTCAGATGCCCAGGAATATTATGCTAGTCAGATGCCCAGGAATATGATGCCAGTCAGATGCCCAGGAATATGATGCCAGTCAGATGCCTAGGAATATGATGCCAGTCAGATGCCCAGGAATATTATGCCATTCAGATGCCCAGGAATATTATGCCATTCAGATGCCCAGGAATATTATGCCATTCAGATGCCCAGGAATATTATGCCATTCAGATGCCCAGGAATATTATGCCAGTCAGATGGCAGGAATATTATGCCATTCAGATGCCCAGGAATATGATGCCAGTCAGATGCCCAGGAATATGATGCCAGTCAGATGGCCAGGAATATTATGCCATTCAGATGCCCAGGAATATTATGCCATTCAGATGGCCAGGAATATTATGCCATTCAGATGCCCAGGAATATTATGCCAGTCAGATGCCCAGGAATATTATGCCAGTCAGATGCCCAGGAATAATATGCCAGTCAGATGCCCAGGAATATTTTGCCAGTCAGATGCCCAGGAATATTGTGCCAGTCAGAGCCCAGAAATATGATGCCAGTCAGATGCCCAGGAATATTATGCCAGTCAGAGGCCAGGAATAGTGCTCGTTATCCCTCCCTCCTCCCCCACTTCCCCATCACTTACCTCCAGCTGCTGTGTCCCCGGACGTCTCGCGCGGTGTCCTCCTGTGGAGGAGGGAAACAGTTACCGGATCCGGATGTGACGTAACGTCACATCCGGTCGCGGTGAAGTTTTTTTTTTTTTTCTTCCTGCAGCCGCATCCTTTGCGGCTGCCAGAAAGAAAAAAAAAAAGTAAACGGGGTGGGTGCCGGCAGCACCCCCCGCGGGCCACATAAATGTCCTCGGCGGGCCGCATGTGGCCCGCGGGCCGTAGTTTGAGGACCCCTGGGTAATGGGGTCATGTAATGGGGTGATGGGGACATGTAATAATGGTGATCAGGTGAAACTCTTCTCTCTTCCAGAAATATGTACTTTTTGTGTTGGAAGGCAGATGATGGGACATTTAATGTGGATGTAATGTGGGTGATGGGGAATGTAATGGGGGGATGGGGCATTTCCTGGGTGAGCAACATCGGTGGGGGGTGCCCAAATTAATTATGCCTAGGGCAACACAAAACCAAGATACACCACTTACCAAACCGTTCTAGAATAGTCCCTAGACTGTCCTTACTAGGCAGGGCAGGCCCTTTAATGGGGCAGACTGGAGCAGCTGCCCCAGGCGGCACCCTGGCAGGAGCAGCACTTTGCTGCTCCATGCAGATTTTTTTCTTTCCTGTGTCCGGGGGAGCTTGATAGGAGATCTCAGCCAATCAGGTGAGACCTCTCAACTCTCCTCAGTGGCTGAGAGTCCAGAAGTCTCCCCTGATTAGCTCAGTCCCTACTTCACATGAGGAGCTCAAAGCAAGAGATGACTGCACCAGGTAAGGTAAGAACTGTCAGTGAGTGTGTTTCAGTGAGTGAATGTGTGTGTCAGTGTGAGTGAGTGAGAGAGAGTGTGTGTGTGTGTGTGTGTGTGTGTGTGGATCTGTCTAGCCACCCAAGGGGTTAACTCCTCTGACACTGCCTTTATCTGTCTAGCCACCCCGGGGTTAACTCATCTGATGCTGCCTATGTCTATCTGGATTTTGTCATAGGTCACTGGTCACATTATGATTTAGGAAATGGCATAAGGGTATTAGATAATAATGTTTTACCATTACTTTTTTTTCACCTTATGAGTGAGCTTTGAAAAAAATGTTTTATTATGAATATAAGAAGTGCTTTATTGGGCATATAAAAATAAAATATTTTTTTCTAAGAGCTCACCCACGAGGTGAAAAGCAAGAAATGGTAAAACAAACATTATTATGAAAACAGGCTGTGCAATTTCCCAAAACATAATATGTGACCACTGACCTATAACATGGCTTCTTCAAATACTGTACATTAAGTTTAAATGCTTAAACATTTAGGGCACACATTTTAATCATGGCCTGCCAATACTCGGGTCAATACAGTATTTCATATAAATTTGAATATAGAAAGATGCTCTTGCCTTAAATTATAAATTCCTGATAAGTTTGATTTTAGTTTGAGTTATCATGCCTGTGGGATTTTTTTTGTGGGGGGAGGCAGGGAGCAGGGGCAGCATTTTCATTTTTCCCACAGTAGCACCAATGCCTCATTAGTCTTCAGACCACTAAGCTCCTCTTTCTGCTTCTTTTGATTCTCTAATTCGGCTGATCTCTTGTTTCTTCCTACTTTTCCCCTTTTCCTGGTGATAATCCCATTTCTCCTGAGTAGTGAAAGTTAAGCTTTTATTGGAAATGGAAAAGTCTGGTGGATCTGGTAAGAATGGATAACCTAGAGCTGGTGTCAAACATTCAATAAGGGAATACCTGGAAAATAGTGCACATAACATGTATGAAATGGTTATAGGAACCCCCAAAATGCTTTCAGAAGGCTAACGTCACCACCCTGAGTAGAGCTTATTAAGTGCCTTAAACTATTCTCAGGGAAAACTCAACAAATAAACATTATATAGTCACGCACATATTTTTTAAAATATGCATGTCAACATACACCATTTGGGGAACAAACATAAAGGAGCAAATTAAAATCAATGTGGTTTTAAGCAAAAAAAAAAAAAAAACAGCACTTGAGTCTGTCTATAGATCAGCAGGATCTTTTAAAAAAATAATTCATTGTATGAAATATTTAAGGATGCTAGAAATATATTTTTAATGCCCAAAGTTGCAGAATGAGCTGCCAAAATGACTGATCATTTGTCTAAATTTTAAATAAAAAGCTGATAGCTAGCAAAAGCAAGACAATCCCTCCCCTCATTTTGTGTTTATCAAGTATGTACATAAATATGTTTATGGATATGAGTAGTGTTGAGCGAACCCGAACCACAAAGTTCGGGTTCGTACTGAACACTACGATTTTTGGACCCCGGACCCAAACACGGACATTCCACTGTATGTCCGGGATGGAGTTCGGGGTACAGCGATTAATATCCCCTTAAATTTAAAATTACTAGTGATTGGACAGCTATTGCTGCCCAGTCACTAGTAAAATACCCCCAGTATTTTGCCATTTGATATGCCAGTATTTTGTCATTTAATATGCCAGTATTTTGCCATTTAACAAGCCAGTATTTTGCCCAATAATATGGCAGTATTATTTTGCCATTAATAAGCTACAGCCAATATGCCAGTATTATATTGCCCATTTAATATATGCCAGTAATTTGACAATTAATATATGCCAGTAATTTGACATTTGATATATGCCAGTATTTTGACATTAAATATATGGCAGTATTTTGTCATTTAATATGCCAGTATTTTGACATTAGTATGCCAGCGTTATTGTGCTCGTTATATAAACATATCCGGTGTCAATGATTGTTCCTTTTACTTTTTTTCCAGCAGCTGCATTGTTTTTAGCAATGCGCTGCGGGAGGATGCAGGCAGCATGGCAGCATCGGTGTCCCCCCGCAGGGGGGTGTCACCCTGTGTGGTCTGCACCCCCCTCACTCCCATCGGGATGAAACTGCTGGGGAAGCTAAATTTTGCGGATCAAAATCATGCCAATGGGTAGGGTTTTTAAAAGGAGCTTGGCAGGGGCTATGGCGCAAGTTGTCCAGAGGATGTGCTACGGGAGCTGGGTGGGTTACACTTTCAAATTAGGCACTCTAAATTAGGCACTCTAAATTAGGCACCTTTATCCCACTACCAATTTGTCAAGGTTTTTAAGCTAACATTAACTAAACTGGGTTTCGATAGGTCTACATTTGGTGGCCATTCATTTCACACAGGTGCTGCGTCAGAGTTATCCAGGCTAGGTTTTTCTGAGGGAGATACAGTGCATGGCTTCTCCCTGAGCTTGTTCAGCTTTGCAGACTTTTGGGTCCCCCTGATGTGTTGTTAATCCACCTAGGCGGCAACAATCTGGTGTCTATCCCGGTGTGGGGTTTGGGTGACCTTGTCAAGCAGGATTTAGCTAGGCTGTTAGTCTTATTCCTGGAGTTTTTTTTAAATTTGGTCGAGCTTGTCCCATGCAATTACAGTCCTGCTTGAATAATCAGAGGGCGATGGAGAGGTGCAGGATAAAATGTAAAAAGCAAGTTTTTAAGTTTATGCTGGGGGTTGGGGGTGTTACAATTCGCCATCGGGTATTTGAGAGGAACCCAGCTGTATTTTTCAGGAGTGATGGGGTTCACCTCAGGGAAGTTGGTTTAGACCTTTTTAATTTGGCCTTAGAGGAAGGGGTGGGACAGGCCATGGCAATGGAGGTGGGTGGCTTCCACTGATTCAAGGCCATAAAACAGAGGTACATGTCCTTGCCGGTCAGGGATGGTAATGGAAAAGCAGGAGTCCGATACATTGGAAGAAGTTTTGGGCTTAACCCTCCCCTAACCTCTCTTAAGGTGATCAATCCCCATATGGTACCTGCCCACTGAGCAGGAGAGTTGGATAGTGGTAAGCATTGAGAAGGCTAAGAGACCCTCGGACGAGGAGGGAGGGGAGTACCACAGGTTTGATGGTAGTTGCACTATGTATAGTTAAGTTCTAAATTATGTCAGTGGATTGGCAAGGACATAGTTTATTTGTAAGGCTGTATTTATCTGAGATTAAAACTACGGTCATTGGCTGATACAGTCCTAACATGTTTTTATAATGTCTTTAATAAATTGCTGTGGCCTATGATCTTTATTCATAAGGGAATGGGAGTTTGTTACCAGTTTATACACCAGCACTAATAATTAAAAAGAGAGACAGTGCAAAGACATGAAGCAAAGAAATAATATGGACTCCAGAGACAGGTGTATATAATATAAAATATATACATTTATTGCACAAATAGATATAATAAAATGTGCATACATATAAAGAAAAATAGTCTATAAGTATATATAAAAGTGGTCACATGTATGAAACAAATACAATATAAAATAACAAGTAACACACCAAAGAATAACATGTAAAATTAATAATAATGTAAGAAACACACAGAAAAGTCTTTACCCACTGGGTTTGTTCGCCTGGCCAGGTATTTGAACAATTAGGTAAAAAAACCAATGGTGCACTGAAGAAACCGCTACACCCCACAGGACACGTTTCTCAGCTGGTGGGTGCAATAAACCCAGTTGGAAAGGAAGGTGTCTTATATCCTGCATAATGTACATATAATAGCCATCAGCTGGCTATCAGTAATTTGTTCGAAATTTACTAAACCGGAAGGGGTAGTTGGATACACTTCCGGAAAAACAGCATCGTTGTCATGGTGACGCGTCCAAACCCGGCATAGCAGGGAGAGGACCGCGAACACACACAAGTTGCCCTCTCAGTGAGATATACATCAAGTTATAAAATTAAACAAGCATATTATCCTTCTATAGTTTTATATATAAAGAAGCGAAAAAAATTGTTGTTTATCCCATTGTGCAAATAAACAGATCCAATATATCAAAACAGATCTTTACAGGAAAGATATAGACACCCGGGGAAAAACGCTAGGCATCTACATCTGATCCATAGCTATACCGATGCAAATATACATTCCCATACATCACTGATTATTGGTTTATTTATTTTTACATATTTCATACGGATACACAAACAGTTATGTTCTCACTACATTCCCCATATATCTACACAATATCCACCATTATATATCCCATGACCACATGTGGAGATCGCCATCTATTTTCCAAATGTAATATTAAGAGAGAACACCCTAATCTAAGTAGGGTATAATATCAAATTTAGCATTTAAACCTCTTGGAACTAGAGTATTTAAAGTGATTATCCAAAAGATTAATCTTTTCCTCAAAGTTAGATGGCGATCTCCCCTTCTGGACCCCATAACAATCTGTTCAATGACCCACGCTCTCAGCAAGGTGTCATTTTTGTCATGAATCTCTTTAAAATGGTTGGATACTGTATGTTTCAGATAGCTTGTTTTTATGTTGTATCTGTGTTCATACAGTCTCTTTTTAAAAAATCTGTCTTTTTGGCCCACATACTGGAGGCCACATGGGCATTCCAGCATGTATATAAAAATTTTTGACAAACAGGAGACATATATTTGGAAATCATATTTTAAACTAGTAGTAAAGCAGATAAAACTAGCTTTCTTTTTTGGACATATATCGCAGTGGCCACATCGGCCACAGAAATACTATCTTTTGTTTGTCTCCAAAAATGTGCCATATTTTGAACTATTGGGGTTCTGAAACTTTTTACATTTTTAAGTTAAATCTGATGGAGCCAGTAGCATTTTTAAACTAGCGTTTTTTCTACAAATAACTGTGCTTGTAGTCAATATTGGATCTGTTTGAATGATATGCCAATGCTTGTCCAATCTATTTTTGATGGTACCAATTTTATCTGAGAAGGTCATAATAAAACCCATTTCAAACCTATTGTTGCTCTTATTATGATGATCCCGTCCACTCCACTCTATCTATTTTAAACATTTGTATTTTCTTACCTTTTTGTTTATTATTTTGGAAAAAGGTTTCCCTTTCCGTCTCTCTGGCAAATTGTCTACTCATTTCTACTTTTTCTTTTATATATCCCTTTTCCAATAATCTGTTTCTAATAACTTGAGCTTGGGCATCAAATTCACCTCTAGGGATATTATTAATCCATTTTTTGTCATGGTAACTCTTTGCACTTAGGGTTTTTTTTATCTACAGTTTTTAAATTTGTCCGGGTCCCGAAGATCCCTTTATCTTTATTACTACTGATGGTTGGATCCACAAAATTAATACATTTCTGATCTGCCTCCAAGGTAAATTTTAAACCCAGAGAGTTGCTATTTAGCTCCTCAAAAAAAGTATTCAGGGTATCCATTGATCCCTTCCATAGAATAAACAAGTCATCAATGTAGCGTCTATATAGTGCCAACTCGGCACGGTGATGGGGACCAACAATTGTCTCATCCTCCCAACTACCCAAAAAAATATTGGCATAGCTGGGGGCAATACGGGTCCCCATCGCCATGCTGCATGTCTGCAGATAGTAATCCCCATTAAAAACAAAGTAATTGGACTGCAAAAGAAACCTTATACTATTGCACAAAAAATTTCTGTGTTGATTACTCAAATAGTTATACTGATTCAACATTTTACTTACCCCCTTAACTCCGTCCTGATGTCGAATTGACATATATAGTGCTTGAACATCAGCAGTGACCAAAAAAATGTCATCCTGCCAGGGAATGGTTGCTAGTATATTAAAAAGAGATTGTCGATCCTTAAGATAGGAGGGCATAAGAGGGACCAAAACCTGAAAAAAAGATATAAACATAAAGGGACAAATTGCAAATCAAATTGGGAGGGGGGAGGGGGTTATTTTTATGAAAAAGCGCTATTTTCGGATTCCTCACTTTTTGTATCGCCACATCCCCTCCTTTGTCAGCACTTCTAATGACAATCCCACTAGTATGTCGAAGGTTTCTAAGAGCCTTACGTTTGAATCTAGTGAGATTGTCATGTCTACATTTCATATCCATCTCCCAGACTTCTCCCACTATTAGACTTTTAAATACCTCCAAATACATACCCCTGCTAGAGGTGGGATTAAATTTAGAGGGGGGGGGGTCTCAAGTTGGGATTAACCCACATTTCGTCTATTTCAATATCATTATCATTCAATAGACCATTTAGGACAGATACAGCGGACAAATCTTTCACCGATAGACATCCATTTATATCCCACATTTTTGAAGATAATGTATTGTCAATGGAGGATGAAACATTATGTTTAGTTAGAAAAAATCTTTTAACAGCCAGTTTAGTTACAAACTTCTATCAATAGGTCCACCTTGCTCAGATATCTGCTGGGTGCACATTTAAAGCACTTTAGCAACAAAGTTACTTGACTTACAGTTAAAACATGATTAGATGTATTATAGATTGCTAGTTTTTATAAATCCATTATTGAACAATCCTTGAACGCTTAATTGTGTCTCTTAGTATTTGCTCTTCTTCCTCCTCTTCTTCCTTGGACTCGAAATCTGACCGGTGGTGTCTGTCTCTGAGGGTCTTTTTTTCGAAAATAGGTTGGCCTTTCTCTTTACAAATCTCTGTTCTAAGAAAGATGATGATGTAGAGGAAGGCATAGAGGAGGAAAAGGAGATGGAGGGAACAGCAGTCATAGAGTTTGTAGACGAGAAAGTAGTGTTGGTAAAAAAAATTTCTTTGCCCTTAAGGCCATCAAAACGATTTTGAGTTGTAACACCAAAAGTGACTTTAGTTTTCCCACCACTTTCCTTCTTATGATTGTTTCTATTTTTCATGTCAAATTTAAATTCTTTATCCGGCATGGTATTTCTATGACCAGAGGTGTAATTGGACCTATCCCTGCTAGGGATTCTTTCTTTTTCCTTATTTTTCCAGTCAAACTGTCTTCCATGTAGATAGTCCTGTTTATCTCTTCTAAATTTAGACTGTTTAATCTAAATAATATCCGCTTCTATCTTATCTAATCTCTTCTCCAGAATACTCTCTAGATCATTGAACTCAGTGGCATTTCTATATTTTTCCACTAATTTAATCTGCTCCTCAATTTTTTCTTCTACCTTAATTAGCAAGTTCTTTCTTCTCTTAACTGCTATTTCCATGAGCTTAAAGGAACATTCCTCCAAAGCACTATTCCACTCTCCCAACAGGGCGTTATCACTATCCCCCATGTTTAATTTTTTGTTTATCCTTAAACCTCGTGGTATTATTCGTGCCTTGATATATTGTTCCAAACTAGTGATATCCCACCAGTGTCTAAGTTCAAATTTGTACTTCAAAGAACCAGGTATTTATATTTGTATCTTTTGCATTTTCCCTTGATTCTACGTTATTTACATTAAATATTTTTTTCACTAATTAGTGCTCTCTTGCTCTTTTTCTGCATATAACTCTCCATTTTACAATACATAGAAAAAAGGCAAAATTATTATCAATAAGTGAAATAAATAAATAAAAATATAAAAAGATAGTGAAGCAAGCAGCTTTGCTATAAAGTGTAACACAAAGCCAAAATAGAAAAAAGGGCACAGCGCTAGTAAACATATGCTTGTATTGTCAAAAAGTGCATAAAAATAACCCCTTTTCCAAATAAAATTGAATTAAAAGTAGATACTAACCAATAATCTAATGTATATAAATACTCAACACTGTTGACAGGGAGGAGCACGGACTGACAATGTAGAGATAAATATCCCAATCGTGTGGAGTAGAAAACCTCCACCTAAATTTTATATTAGCAGCTAGTCTTAATGAAATGCAATGAAAAATACCACTGCAAAGAAGAAACAGAATAATTAAAAAGAGAGACAGCGCTAAGACATGAAGCAAAGAAATAATATGGACTCCAGAGACAGGTGTATATAATATAAAATATATAAATGTATTGCAGAAACAGATATAATAAAAATGTGTATACATATAAAGAAAAATAGTCCAGGGCCACTATAAGTATATATAAAAGTGGTCACATGGATGAAACAAATACAATATAAAATAACAAGTAACACACCAAAGAATAACATGTAAAATTAATCGTAATATAAGAAACACACACAGAAAGTTCCTTACCCAATGAGTTTGTTCACCTAGCCAGGCATTTACAAACACAGTTTTCATTCTTATCCATCGAAAACATTGTTTTGAAGTCCAAAAAACACAGCTATCAGCATACAATACAACATAATATATACAAACATCAGAGTACCTTAAAGGGTATATATCAGGACACTGCAACAGCAAATAAACAGATACAATATATCAAAACCCATATTTTACAGGAAAGATATAGACACCTGGTGAAAAACGCTAGGCGTCTACATCTGATCCATAGCTATACCGATGTAAATATACATTCCCATATATGATTTTATTGGTTTATTTAATTTGACATATTTCATAGGGATACACAAACAGTTATGTTCTCGCTACATTCCCTATATATCTACACAATATCCACCATTATATATCACATGACCACATGTGGAGATGTGATTAGTTTTTATTGGTATTTATGGTAGTGGGACATTAGGGAATGTAGTGGTGTTTTTCCTGGACACAGTATATGTACGCACTTTATTCATTTAAAAACAAAGTTTAGTAAATAATCCTGTATGTTTTGGTACTTTCTTTCAGGTTTTTGGTTCTCTATGTGTGGGGGTTATGAGTTGTATTTGTTTAGCATGTACAGTGCTTTGCAAAGTATGCCAGCATTATCATTTGCACCCTGCACATTTTGAATGCAAATCTAGATACTCCATCTGTTACTAATCTGAGTTGTAGGTTGAAACCTTTTTTTATGTTAACTCAAGATGTTTTTGTGATTTTTTTTTTGTTGAGATTTTTGCTTTCAAGAGGTCTATTCTCTCCCTCTTAAGACATTTGTACAAATGAAACTGGTTGTTTTTGATATTTCCATAAAATTTAATCTCAGCTGAAATGTGTCCAAGTTCCTTATTTGTGTAAACTACACCCTTTTTTAAATTCTTTTATTATCCATTCTTCACAGAGTTTTTCTTTGACGGATTTGGAACTCTCCGAGTTGGTTCCTGCAATGATGTTGTTGTTGGTCACCAGAAAAAAACACAAGCAAATACAGAAGCTGAGCGAGATTATGCACAGTTTAGACAGAATAAACATCCCCAGGTGAAATTCAAGCTGGGCTTACTGTATTTTAAGAACAATCTCAAGTGTTATACTCAGAATTAAAAAAAATATCCAACATTTCCAATTTTTCAATTCATATTTAATGGTTTCCATGCCAGACCTACATTATTAGGTATAAAAAAAATAAACTAAATGCATGACCCAAACTTTATTCTTATTCTTATTTATTTTTTTGTATCTGTATCTGTATCATTCCTTTTAAGAGATCAACCTCTCTGGATTTCTTGGTGCTTTCCTCTAAACTAACAATAAGTAGTATGTTTGGTTTCTAGAATCCATAACCATCTCTATGGTCGGCAATGGTGCAGGATAATGGGAATGTGTACTTCCATGCCCATCCATGACATTACAGAGTTGTGTTTATGACTTTCCCAAAAACCCTTCAGCTTTTGAGGTCTATCTGAAGAATATCTTTTCTTCAGTGTGGCATGAGAGCTCGACACTTGACCTCAGGAAATTTCTGATGTGAGACATGCTCCAATTTTATCATTTACAACCCTGTATGTCCACATGAAGTACTAGATTCTGGCTTTGGATTTCTACATCCCAAATGTGTTCCTTTTTTACGTTTTTGCTCATTAAATAGTATTTACCACTGTTCTGTGTATTCTTTGCCTTTTATCAAATGTTTAAACGACAACTGTTAGTAAGATTACATAAAATGTAGGAATTTTAAATAGAAATGCATTCATGAAATAAAACAAAAACCACTATGTTACTATGTAACTTATTGAGCCCACTTTGCTATTTTTCCACTATCATTGTCCTTCCTGACCATCTAACCCAATATTCTAACCAGCATGTCTGCCCCCTTATAGAGCTATACAAGCAGCGGGGGCTCAAGCAGGTGTTTTATTTATATTCTTTCATTAAAGCATTTTGATTTAAAACATCTACACATGCTGCAATTTTTCAATTAAACAGATCTTATTTTCTTGCTGACGTTTATCCTTTAACCATTTGCCATTTGGGTTACTTAACCAGGAATGCATATTTTTTGTGACATTATCAAAAAACATTTGTTACCTTTTGGTAAAATCAAAAACACAACATAAACAACTCATGCTTTAAAGATGTATAGTCAGTAGTGTATTTTGGTTTTGCGAAGCCCTAGGCAGACTAAATCTGGGTGCCTCCACCCACATTGCAGTACCAGGACATACCCCAGCATTCTTGAATGTGCCCCATCATTCACATTACACACCCATTACAGGCCCCATCACCACAGGACATGCCCCATCACCAATATTGCACAGCCATTACATACACCATTACCATAGGACTTGCCCCATCACCAAAATTGCACACCCATTACATGTATTGTATCCCCATCACCAACTAAACACAAACCCTGCCATGAAAAGAAAAGAAAACTGCATATCAACAGATAGCAATGGACCATCCAAGTGCACTATTGCATAATAATTCAATAAGTTCCTTTATGTGAGAGAAAGCTTCAATTAATGTCCTCCATGAAAACCGTGCATATAACTTCAAAGAAGAACATTAGTTCCCAGACAGGCTCTGCTACTAAGATCATGCAAGAAAATCCAGACTCTTTCAAGATCTATCTCTAGCCTAGAGTCTCTTATTGTTGCTAAAACCCAATTATCTATACCAATAATTATAAGTATGGAAAAAATTACTTAAGAGCTAATTAAAGTTGTATCTTGTTCTATAAAGCCCATGGGATCTATCTACTCTGAGTAAAATCCCTAGTCCTTTTATTAAAATAAACAAATAAATACTGCTGCGGCCTACTAACAACCCTTGTGGCCCGATGGTTGCTCTAGTGGCCCAGGTTCCTGCCACCATCCAATAGCGTTTCAGCCATCAGGGCTGAGAGGATCACCTCAATGTCAATGAGGCTGTGGAAATACTGCTCCAGCAAGTCACAAGCTGTTGCTGAATAATTGGCTGACGAGATGCAGGTTACACAGCCCTATTTATAGTCTTGGTTACCCTCCTTCTAGTGGAAAACAATCACAACTGTACCATTCATACATACCATTAATGCCTTGCACCCCACACTCACACAAGGGCCCCTGTCCACCTAGCTGTGCTTTGTTTCCCAAGGGAAACAAATGACACAAATATTCCAAACAAGCTTTTGTCTGCAAGGGGTTAATTTCAAAACATGGACTTGATTCACATAAAGATAACATACAGTACAGTACATCTGGCAATGTTGCTCGTCCAGTTGAGCAACAAATAGTCTAGTAATTCTAGTAATTCCAAGTAATTTAAAATGGAGGTGTGACATGTCATATGCAAATCAAACAGATATCCAGGATTTGGAAATCTCTTGAAAAACAGTTACCTGAAGTGTGATCATTAGTAGTTCACAGTTTTTCCCTGGGACAAACAGCTAAAGACAGACTTATTGCACTGTGCTGAGCTTCACATGTCAAGGTAAACCAAGATATCTTTTTATACCTATATTTATGCCCATTGCCTTACTGTTCAATGTTCCCCTGTCATTCAAAACAGGCTAGTGCTCTGTAAATTATTGACGCTATATAAATGCATATTAATGTAATCCTGCTATATATCAGATAGAGTTGAGTGAGCAAAAAACATCAAAGAAAGTATATGTATATATATGTGAAATGTTTATATTCAGCACAGAACTTGATGTCAAATCGTTGGAGATTTATATAGATCCAGTACATGTTAAAAACAAAAAAAGAAGAATATAGTGCATACACAAAGTTAATATATAATGCAGAGAACAATGAAGTCCCACTTACTCTAGCCAAATATTATTAGGTACACTGGAGAGACATTTGGCACAGAAGAGAAATAAATATTCACTTAAGACATTTAATATAAAGAAAACAATTAGGGTATATGCTTACAGACTTCTGTGGTGGTGCCCTTCATTTCATCAGGTTGTGCTTTATAAATTACTACAATACCAATGTCTCAGCACCTATGAATATGCATTATTAGGCATGTTAATGGCTTACAAATGACAATTACATGTTATTAATTTGTTGTCATAATTGCTCAGCGTTCAATCCAAGATTGCTATATGCTAGGTGTTCAGGGATTGAATACAGAGGTGACTATTCACTAAAAATTAACAAGTAAACTGTAGTGCATGACAAAAGGGCATTAACTGCAAGAAAGGTAAATATGGGCAAAAAAAATCTTCAGATAAGAATTATTGCGTGATTGATAATGCACTATATATTGTTTTATTTATTTTTCATATTTATTTCATGTTTGATATACCGTGTGCAATTTTTATCTGATTAAGGCACTACATTTTGTATTTATTTTATGCCAATGGTAAATAATGCACACAACCCATATGTTTTTTTCCATATTGTCTATGCCACTGGTTGTGACACCAGAGAAAGTTGCAGCTGATCTGACAAAGGTGCATCACCATTGCTATGCATACACAATCACAGACACGCAATCACACATAGCCACTGACACATACTAGTCTCACACTATCATACAGACAGTCACACACCTACTATTGTACATAATCACAGACCCACCCAGCAGAGGCGTCGCTAGGGGGGGGCTACTGGGGCTATAGCCCCGAATCTCCAGTGCATAGCCCCGAATGGAGACTCTGGGGCTAAAGCATACTTTAGCCCCTAGACTCCAGGGCTATCACTGTTTAAAAAAAAAAAAAAAAATCTCCCCCGCAGAGCTTTCCCCCGTCTGGGACATAGTCCCAGAATCGGAGGTTTCTGCTCGTGCGGGGGGTGAGGAGGAGAGGCGCTGCTCCTGGAGGTGCGGCCCACAGGCAAGTGCCTGCGGTGACCGCACCTCCTGGCCATACTGACAGCGCGACGGGAGCAAGCTCCGCCCCCGTCGCACTGTGAGTCTGGCTGCGCGCCGAATGTGACATCCTGCAGAAGAAAGTGAGTGCCCCGTCCTCCTCCCTGCAAACAGAGGTATTTAGCAGGGAGGGGACCAACGCTATAAGGTTTTTTTATTTATTTTTATTTAAATATTAAAAAATGTGTGTTAGTGTCTGTGTGTAAGTGTGACTGTGTGGGTGAAACAATGTGTATAAGTGTGTGTGTGTCAGGGTGTTTGTATAAGTGTATGAGGGTGTGTGTGTGTCAGGGTGTTTGCATAAGTGTATGAGGGTGTGTGTGTCACGTTGTGTATGTGTAAGTGTGTGTGAGAAAGATATAGACGCTGTGGGAGATATAGACGCTGTGGGAGATAGACGGAGAGTGGGAGAGAGAGAGACGGAGAGTGGGAGAGAGAGAGACGGAGAGTGGGAGAGAGAGAGACGGAGAGTGGGAGAGAGAGAGACGGAGAGTGGGAGAGAGAGAGACGGAGAGTGGGAGAGAGAGAGACGGAGAGTGTGTGGGAGAGAGAGAGACGGAGAGTGTGTGAGAGAGAGAGAGACGGAGAGTGTGTGAGAGAGAGAGAGACGGAGAGTGTGTGAGAGAGAGAGAGACGGAGAGTGTGTGAGAGAGAGAGAGACAGAGAGTGTGAGAGAGAGAGAGGGGGAGTGTGTTAGAAAGAGAGGGAGAGAGACAGGGTGCGTGAGACAGAGAGAGACGGGGTGAGATTGTGTGCGACTGGGCTCAAGCCCCTGATCATTTGTTGACCTAGCAACGCCCCTGCCACCCAGACCCACTGTAGGGCCAAATCTGGTGCTACACAGATTCAGTGGCTTTAAGCACCTCCACCAAACGGTGTTTGTCATAGGTGCATTTTATTTTTTTAACTTCCTGACTCTTTCTTGTGCATGTGTCTACAAAAATAGCACCAATGTCTGAAGTGAGACAAGTTTTGTTAAGCATAAGGAAACTGAGGGAAACAGACATTCAGCTAGCATAGGTATTACTAGGCTGTAACATGCAGAGTTTGTTTACTAAAGAATCTAACAGCAGAGTAAGGAAGATATCAGGTAACCATATGAGAATATAAACTTGTAGCTTTTTAAACTAATGGTAATAACCTCACCTGCAGGGAAATTTAGGACTAGATATTGTAGGATACAAGGGGTTTATTGTGAATTGGATGGTGCAGAAGAGTGCTGGTTTTATCATATTTTTACTTTTTGGTTTACCCATAACAGACCAGTGTCAGCAGGTTGGTGCAGATACTGAATAGCAGTGCACTAAAATGACTTGTAGTTATCAGGCTTTGCCTAATAAACTGGCCATTTAATACTGTTTGGACTGCCTTACTGAATGGTTCCAAAAAATAAGGACCAACTACATTTCTCAGTCTGTTTATACTATTTGCTCTGTGCAAGATTGAGGAGATGTCCTTGCTTGTAGTTTGTATATTTTTAGTTAACAAATACACACACACACACACACACACACACACACACACATACACATACACACACACACATACACACATACACACATACACACATACACACATACACACATACACACATACACACATATACACATATACACATATACACATATATACATATATATATATTGGAGAGGAGACTTTTTTTTTCCCTGACCCCGTCTAACTCCCACAAGCCCTGAGAAGATATGCAGGATGCACAGCAGTGATGTGGACTCCCTAAGGAAGTTGGAAAGGAGGTTGAACGGGACGCAGGCAGAACAGTTAAAATTCGGAACAAGAATTACAATGATTCTAGGGAAAATATATAAATAAGATCATGACTGATTTTTTTTCTTTTTGATAGACTATATATATATCAATAATTTAAAGGCAGAAGGCCTTCACGAACTGAAATTGAGCACTATAGTAGAATATAATGGGAGGGGGACGGAGTAAGAGGAGGGGAGGGAGGGAATTACTAGAGTCACCTTTGGTAATATGGTATACAGTAACAATTCAAGGTTTCCACAGAACTGAAGCTAAGCACCACAGTAGATTGTAACGGAAGGGAAGTGGAGTAGAGGGGAGGGGACGGAGGGAATTACTAAAGTCACCAAGATATTGCAAATAAGGTGTATGTAAGAAGCATTTGATTAAAAAGGGATGAATATCCTAGGGGAGGGGGAGGGGGGACCACAGGGGGATATGGACAAGCTGTTCATGCACCAACTATATTTTGTTTCCCTTTCCCTTTTCTTGTTTTTTTTTTGTTGGCAAACTGTATATACCAATAATTTAAAGATTTAAGGTTCCACAGAATGAAGTTAAGCACTATAGTAGAACGTAATGGGAGGGGGGTAGAGTAGAGGGGAAGGGAAGGAGAGAATTACTCTAAATACCCAGGGACTGAATTCAGTCCAGAAAAGATCGATCCTATTTAACCGATTGAATTAAGAAAGGATTAATGTCGTCTTCCTTCAGGAAACCCACTGGAGGAAAACAGATAATATCTTACAGTAAGAAATCATAGATTCCCCATCTCCATAGTGGACTCATTAATGAATCAAAAGAAAGAGGTGTAGCAATCCTTTTTTCAAAATATCTAGAGATAAAAATAAAACATGAAGAGTTAGACCCAGATGGGAGATATATGATTGCAGTAATTGAGATTCATGGTAAAATGTATACGTTGATAAACGTTTATGCACCAAATGGCACTCCGATATGTTTCTTGACAAAGTTTCTAACAAAGATAACGAGGATCAGACAGGGACTTATGATTTGGATGGGGGATTTTAATTGTGTATTGGACCCTCCCCTGGATAAAAGGACTACACAGAACAATAGAGCTAATAAAAATACAATAAACCAAGCCCAGAAACAACGCGCCTTATTAGATAAATATAATCTCCTAGATATGTGGAGAATTTTCCACACTACCAAAAGAGATTATACGTGTTTCTCAAAATCATACTGCGCGTACTCACGTATTGATCTCATTATTGGGGAATCTAACCTTGCGGCAGTGATGAAAAAAGTTGACCTAAAAGTTAACTGAAGTAACCTGGTTTGTATATTTTTAGTTAACAAAACAAAAAAAATAAAAATATATATATATATATATGTGTGTGTGTGAAAAAGTATAGTGTTATAGGCGCTACCAAAATATCAAAAAAGGTTACTATAAATGTGCTGCTCACTTAAATGTGAAGAAAACACCTCTATTCTTTACTAATTAATAAAAGGTCAAAGGAGTAAAGGAGCGCAAGTATCAATTAGCAAAAATACAAATTATGTGAAGATAAAAAAATTATGTGCAACTTCGTGCAAAAAAACAACAATAAAACATGCAAGTGATCAAACAGATATATACTTATACTTAGATTTATATGTTAATATATTTTCACTGTTGATTGGAGATTTCAAATTGATGTATATCTCTCAAAAGAAGAAAAAAATAAAAGATAATAGTGCTTTCTGTCAGACAAGGTGATGTATTGAGTTGAAAAATATGGACAGTACTCACGAATTTAAGAGCAGTATACTGCTCTCTTTTTAGGCAAATAAGGAGATTCCTAGCAGTATGTAGGGAATAATGATGTCAGCTGCTTTGCATGAGGGCTCTCCCGATGTTTAGTATCCAATCACATATATAAAAAGGAAAATGCCACCATAGTAAAGTATTGTGCAAACAGGATACTTTAATTAAAGAATAAAAATGAAGGCTTACTTAAAAGTCTGTGAGTACAATTACGTAACTCACAGAAGCGCTTGGTTAAAAAACACAGAAGTCTGCCTGCAGCAGGTGGTTATCATGTAGCAGGAACAGAAGGCACCAGGGATTTGAAGTATTTTAATTTTTTATCTTCACATAATTTATAAGTATAAGCTTGACGCGTTTCGCGCTTCTAGCGCTTAGTCATAAGCTAACAACTAAAGGTTGTTAGCTTATGACTAAGCGCAAAACGCGTCAACCTTATACTTACCTTTTTTGTATTTTCACTCTCTGCTGTGTGTGATTATTTATGCACTTTGGATATTTCATCGATTAAACCATCTAGTTTTTGCCTATACTCATTATCTCGTGAGTGCCCAAAAATGTTTTTACTGTAAAAGTGTGAGCTAAACACCAGAAATCCTATATATATATATATAAATGCTTTATATCTTGCTTTAAGAATCACATTATGTTTAAAAGAATGAAAATGTTTATTTCTCACTTTTGCTGACAGTACTGAACACACCTAGTCAGTACTGGACTTAGGACTAGCTTGACTTGATTAAATGTGATAAAACCATAAAACTCCCTCTAATGACTAATATAAAGATTCATTTATAAAGAGACACTGATCAGCAATAATTAAAGTCACATGTATTCTGTACTTGAGACCAGTGGTGTATCTTGATTTTGTGCTGCCCTAGGCAGACAAAATCCGGGCACCCCCCTACCCAAGCTGCACACCCACATTACACACCATGCCCCATCATTCAGACTCACATCAAGCTCATACTCACATCACACACACACTCCCATCACACTCAGTCACACACTCCTACTCCCATCACACTCAGTCACACACTCCGACTCCCATCACACACTGTCTCCCATCACACACACTCTGACTCCCATCACACTCAGTCACACACACACACACTGTCTCCCATCAGCACTTACCTTTCCTTGGTGGCTAGTGGCAGGCAGCATGGTCCCTCCATGCTGCCTGTTCGGCTTCCCGGCGATTGTGCCGACAGGTCACGTGCCGGGCGCGCGTATGACGTCAGCACGTGGGTCACATGACTGTCGGCACTTCCGTGTCGGCACACTGCACGGGGAGCCGAACAGGCAGCACGGAGGTTTCTCTGTGCTGCCTGTTCGGCTCCCCGTGCAGCCTGGCAAATAGAGCGATGGTGAGGGGGGATCTTCCGATCCCCTCTCACCTCCGTCTCTGCCTGCAAGCGCGGTCTTTTTTTTTTTTTTTAAAGGGCCGCGTTTTGTTTATTTATTTATTTTTCAGTGCTGGGGGGCGCTGCCGCCCCCCAAAATTTGCCGCACTAGGCATCCGCCTAGGATGCCTCGCGGTAAATACAGCACTGCTTGAGATCCTAATAAAAGAATTGAATAACATAGTAATAAAAACCTGTGGTCAGATCGTGCGGAATAAGCATGATTTGACCAGATGACCTAATGTCTTAAAACATCACATGAGCATATATTACTTTTATTATTAATGTTTAACTAATTGATTTAAAATGTATAAATACTGAAGTGTGTAAAATCCAAATCAGACTTGACTGAAAGAGGCTTTCCCACCTCCCGGTCGACTCTCCTTGATTGCGCAATAAAGACAGCTTTCCTGCTTCTGGCTACTCCGTCTCTGTCTCATAATTGACTCCGTGAAACAGAGGTTGAACCGTATTGGTAACAGAATTGGCGACTTCTGGCGACACTCCTATTTTTCCTGATGGCATGATACATACTGGACCGGTGAACCAGAGGTGAGAATTGCCAGCTTGTGGATCCGTTGTGTCCAACCTCATATCTGCTGTCACCGATCCTGTGTGACTCTGCACCTCGGGTAACGGAGCCTAAAGGACCAACGGAAGTAGGAAAGGCAACAGATGGTAATCTGACTGACGCAAACCTGTTCTTCAAACTGCCAGGTAATATGAACTTTCGTTACTTATTAAGTTTATAAGTGTTATAACGAGTTCAGGGAACTTTGGAGACTTATCATTAAGTTTATAAGTGTCGAATCAAGTTCAGGGGACGCAAGAGGTTGCAGCATTCCTTCAGGAAAGACCAGGTATATAATGGGGGCCAGTCACAGCAAAGCATCAGAATGTACCCCGTTGCAGTGCATACTTGATAACTGGAGTTTGGTTACCGGGTACTCAAGGGAATGGGACAAGGAAGTGTTTGTACATTTATGCGAGGTGGTCTGGCCAGAATTAGGGACCGATTGGCCATCGGTCGGCAGTTTGGAGACAGGTGACATTTTGTCTTTATGTAAGGTATTGATGGAGCAGGGACGTTGGGAGCCAGACTTCAATATTAGTGATTTGTGGTTGGAAGCTTCATATATGGGAAAAACCTTGGTTGAAAGATGCAAAATGAATGCCAAACAGATTGATAAGAGTGTCCGTGTCAAGAATAAGGTGCTCTTTGTAAGCAAAGAGAAATGCAATTTGAATTTGACACATGTGAATGAACGTGAGCCGTGCGAAATCCCTTTGTCAGTTCCCAGACTGTATCCTCGTATACCTGAGGAGGCTACTATTCCGGCCTCAACAGGAAATATTGCTGCAGTTTCGGATAAACCACCCCCTCCCTACCCACTGCGGGCTGAGAGTGGTAAGAGTCCGAGTATGAAAAATGAAGGCGCCTTGAGTGATGTTGACCGTATGAATGATGAAGAGTTGAACAAATATGTGAGTCGGGTAAGATTGGTACGAAAGACATCTAGAGTGGGAATGGATACCCGAGCTGCTATTAAAAATAGAGGGGGTTTGGTTGCTCCCCTTAGAGATACTATGGTAACTGATGCTGAAGGAAAAATTGTTACAAGATGCGTTTATGTCCCATTCTCTACAATTGATTTGGTGAATTGGAAAGCTAATAACCCCACGTATAGCGAAGATCCTAGTAGAATTACTGCTCTCTTTCATACAATTTTTCAATCCTTTCAACCCACTTGGGGGGATGTCCAGACCCTGTTGCATAGCCTCCTTACCCCTGAGGAGATGAGACAGGTTCTGGAGAAGGGAAAGACTATTGTGGACAAAGAGGATTATGAGAACGTGGAAGTCATATTTCCTAGTAAGGATCCAAAGTGGGATCCTAATGGTCATAATGGACGATTGTTTCTGGAAGGTTACAGAAAGATTGTTTTGAACACAATTGAAGCTAGAAAATCTAAGAACACAACTTTCACAATTTGTTAACAACAAACTAGCATGATGACATTTAATGACACCGAATACTGTTTATATATTAATCAACCCGGAAAACTTTTGGCTTAAACGCTTAAAAGACGACAAACTAGATAATCCATTATGGAGATTTGAGATTCTAAAGGCACACTCAAAAACCAGACACCGAAGCTAGTAACAGTCTTTCAAAAGTATTCTGAATTATACATTGCCAAAAAGACTAATTCCTATTTATCTGCTTATGCATCCATTAAAGTTAGTCGAACCACAATATAATCCAATTACTATAGAGGAGATCTACGCGGCTATTAAAGCAACACCATATGGGAAAAGTCCGGGGCCTAATGGTTATACTATCTTCTATTCTACCTATCAAGAAGAATTGGCACTTTTGATGAGGGATATGTTCAATCTAATCCTAAAATATCATTAATCAAAACTGAAAAGGAATTAAATTTAGTTAATTTTCAAATTATAATGTAAATGTTTCCGAATCTGAGTAAAAAATATATCTATACGTATGGCAAATGTGCCCTAAAGATGTAAAATATCTGGAAATATTATTTAGTTCTGACTAAAATAACTATTTTCATTAAATACATCTCCAATGCTTGATACAAAAAGGGAAGACCTGATTAGATGGAGTTCCCTACAGATAATTTGGCTTAGAACAATAGCGGTCTTTAAGAGGAACATCTTACTTAATATCATATTTTTTACAGGCTTTACCAATACAGATTCCTCATGTTCTCAGTAAGATAAGACATATATTTTGCAAGGCTATATGTGGAGGTGTAAATCACCAAGATTGGCATATTCTTGTATAATTAAATCAAGACTTAAAGGTCAACTAAACTTTTTTTATTTTTAACTCAAGGTTTTTTCAACACCGAGTCAGTAATTAAACTAATTGAACTTATTTATTAGCAATAGAAAGAGGGAAGTGCTCCTGCCATTGTATGAGACCTCACTTGGGTCAGGGGCGGATCCAGAGTCTGATCTCGGGAGGGGCACATGTCCGCCTGTCTTTTCCTCTCTCCCTTGTCCGTCTGTCTTATCCTCTCTCCCATGTCCGTCTGTCTTATCCTCTCTCCCATGTCCGTCTGTCTTTTCCTCTTTCTCATGTCCTTCTGTCACGCTCCTCTCCCTTCCCATGTCTGTCGCACTCCTCTCACTCCCCGTGTCCCTCTGTCTCTCTTCCTTCCATGCCCGTTTCTCTCCTCTTCCTTCCCATGTCCGTGTATGAATCCTCTTCTTTCCCATGTCCATCTGTCTCTCTCATTTCCCATCTCTCTGTCTCTCCTCTCCCATCCCATGTCTGTCTGTCTCTCCTCTACCATCCTATTTATGTCTCTCTCCTCTCCCTTCCCATGTCTGTTTGTCTCCTCTCCCCTTCCCATATCTGTCTGTCTCTCCACTGCCATCCCATATCTGTCTGTCTCTCCTCTGCCATCCCATGTTTGTCTGTCTCTCCTCTACCATCCCATTTATGTCTCTCTACTCCCTTCCCATGTATGGCTCTCTCAGCCAATTTGCCCAATAATATGCCAGTGTTAGTTGCCATTTAATATGCCCCAGCCAATTTGCCCAATAATATTCCAGTGTTATTTGCCATTTAATATGCCCCAGCCAATTTGCCCAATAATATTCCAGTGTTATTTTCCATTTAATATGCCCTTGCCAATTTGCCCAGTAATATGCCAGTGTTATTTGCCATTTTATATGCCCCAGCCAATTTGCCCAGTAATATGCCAGTTATTTGCCATTTAATATCCCCTGCCAATTTGCCCAATAATATGCCAGTTATTTGCCATTTAATATCCCCTGCCAATTTGCCCAATAATATGCCAGTTATTTGCCATTTAATATCCCCTGCCAATTTGCCCAGTAATATGCCAGTTATTTGCCATTTAATATCCCCTGCCAATTTACCCAGTAATATGCCAGTTATTTGCCATTTTATATGCCCCAGGCAATTTGCCCAGTAATATGCCAGTTATTTGCCATTGTATATGCCCCAGGCAATTTGCCCAGTAATATGCCAGTTATTTGCCATTTTATATGCCCCAGCCAATTTGCCCAGTAATATGCCAGTTATTTGCCATTTTATATGCCCCAGCCAATTTGCCCAGTAATATGCCAGTTATTTGCCATTTAATATCCCCAGCCAATTTGCCCAGTAATATGCCAGTTATTTGCCATTTAATATCCCCTGCCAATTTGCCCAGTAATATGCCAGTGTTAGTTGCCATTAATATTCCCCAGCTAATTTGCCCAATAATATGTCAGTGTTTCCTATCATTAATAAGCCCCTGCCTCTTTCCCCAGTACATTCCCCCCAGCACTTACCTTTCCCTGGTTGCTAGTGACATGGTCTTCTCCATGCTGCCTGTTCGTCTCACAGATGGTTGTGCCGACAGGTCACGTGACCCGGCGCGCGTACAATGTCAGCGCGCCGGTCACGTGACCTGTCGGCTCTTCCGTGTCGGCACACTGCACGGGGAGCCGAACAGGCAGCACGGAGGTTTCTCTGTGCTGCCTGTTTGGCTCCCTGTGCAGCCTGCCGGCAGGCAGAGTGGATGAGGGGGATCTTACGATCCCTTCTCACCTCAGTCTCTGCCTGCAAGCGCGTTTTTTATTTTTTTTATTTTTTAAGTGTCTTTTTTGGTTTTTTTTCCCCTCTCTTCTCGGGGGGGGGGGGGGGCAATTTCCCCTCTTGCCCCCCCCCCCCCTGGATCCACCACTGACTTGGGTTAAAGCATCTTAACATGTATAGCTTTGAGGAATGTTATGGGGGGGATAAGATAGAAACATTTAAATACATAAAGGGAATCTACAAAGTAAAGGAGGAGAGTATATTAAAAAAAAAAAAAAACTACCACAACAAGAGGACATAGTCTTAAATTTAAGGGGCACAGATTTAAAAGTGATATCAGGAAGTATTAATTTACGGAGATGGTAGTGGATGTATGGAATAGCCTTCCAGCAGAATTAGTAAAATAAAGGAGTTTAAGCATGAGTGGGATAAGCACAAGGCTATCCTATAAATAAGATAGGGCCAGGGACTTATACAACTATTTAGAAAATTTGGAAGACTAGATGGGCCAAATGGTTCTTACTTTCTGACACATTCTTTGTCATGCAATAAGACGCTCAGCTAACCTCTCTCTGCAAGCCGCACATTAGCTGCGCATTATATGTCAAAGAACAACGTGTGGCTGCAGTTTGGCCACTCAAGGTACAGTATGTGCTAGTTTTCCAGGATGTTGCTGTGGCCTCTTAAGGGTATATTCCAACCAACTGCCTATGTTTTTATTATGTATTACATGTAACTTAATGGAAATGTTTGTTAAATTAAAAATGCAATTCTGTATGATGATTTGATTTCCATTATCAGAATGTATCCTTTGTGTTTTTTTGTGCAGTACCATGAAATACAAAGTCATTTGTTATGTTTTCCTTGGAATCTTCACAATCACATCTGTAATGATATATACTTTTAAAGAACCGTCTATAATCCAGAAGACACCCACAATTAACCTGGCTCTTTTACCAAAAGAGAAAGTACTTTCAAAGTTTTCATATGATGAAATTGGGTAAGATTTTTTTTTTTTACATAAAAAAAAAAAATGTTGTAATTAAACCTGAATTTGTGTAAGTTTTACCACAAAGGGGAAGATAAAGTTGAATTACAGTTGGCCACTAAGTCACACAATTTGAATCGGCTGTCCGTCAAATTGGACGGAAGTGTCGGGCAGCAGGGAGGATGTCTGCACATATCGTGCAGACATCCCCCGGCTGCCCCCACTAGCCACCAGGGAGAGACAAGGTGAGGTGGTGGGGAGGGAGGGAGGGAGAGAGAGACACAAGGGGAGGGAGCGAGAGAGAGACACAAGGGGAGGGAGGGAGAGAGAGACACAAGGGGAGGGGGGAGCGAGAATCACAAGGGGAGGGGGGGAGAGAGAATCACAAGGGGAGGGGGGAGAGAGAGAATCACAAGGGGAGGGGGCGAGAGAGAGAATCACAAGGGGAGGGGGCGAGAGAGAGAATCACAAGGGGAGGGGGCGAGAGAGAGACACAAGGGGAGGGGGGAGAGATAGACACAAGGGGAAGGGGGGAGAGAGAGACACAAGGGGAGGGGGGGAGAGAGAGACACAAGGGGAGGGGGGAGAGAGACACACAAGGGGAGGGGGGGAGAGAGACACACAAGGGGAGGGGGGGGGAGAGAGACACAAGGGGAGGGAGGGGGGGAGAGAGACACAAGGGGAGGGGGGGAGAGAGAGACACAAGGGGAGAGGGGAGAGAGACACACAAGGGGAGGGGGGGGAGAGAGACACAAGGGGAGGGAGGGGGGGAGAGAGACACAAGGGGAGGGAGGGGGGAGAGAGAGACACAAGGGGAGGGAGGGGGGAGAGAGAGACACAAGGGGAGGGAGGGGGGAGAGAGAGACACAAGGGGAGGGAGGGGGGAGAGAGAGAAACAAGGGGAGGGAGGGGGGAGAGAGAGAAACAAGGGGAGGGAGGGGGGAGAGAGAGACACAAGGGGAGGGAGGGGGGAGAGAGAGACACAAGGGGAGGGAGGGGGGAGAGGGAGACACAAGGGGAGGGTGGGGGGTAGAGAGAGAGACACAAGGGTAGGGAGGGGGGTAGAGAGAGAGACACAAGAGGAGGGAGAGAGACAAAAGTTTTTTGGGGGAGAGACAGAGACAACACTAATGGGGGGAGAGAGACAAAGCTGGGGGGAGGGTAAAGAGAGGCAGCATTGGCACATAAAAAGAAATAAAAACAAGAAATGCATTTTTTTATATCATAATTTTTATTAAATATTAAAAAACAATTTACATGTGAATATATACAAGTTGAACTATAGGGTAGTCTTATATTCAGGCTTTTAGTTTTTTCCTAAAGGAATATCCAAAATTTTGGGGGTCGTCTTATAATCAGGGTCTTCTTATATTCGAGCAAATACGCTATAAAGGATGATTCCCAGTCCACCCTTAAGTTTTAAGTTTTCTTTATGTATAGTTCTAAGATTCTGTTAATAGAAAAAATGAAATGTAAGTAAATAAAAATGGGAAAGAGGAAATGACAAATAAAAAAATATTAACACAACAAATTTAGATGGATGAATAGACCAAACACAGTATCTTCCATATTTATGCTAGTAATATACACAGAAGAAAAATGTGGTACAGGAAAATAGTTATTTTCAAATATTAATGGAATAAAAATAACAATACAAAAAAAATATCTCTCACTATTGTGTTTGTCCCATTGGATTGTAAGTCTTTGAAGGTCTGTTAAAAGGTAAGTATAGTTTACTATGCCTAGGTTCTCAAGTTGGTGGGTAATTTTTAATACCAAGATACTCGATTGTTTCTGAGCTACTTGGTTTTTTCCCAAATAGCTTCAGTATCTGAGGGTAATCTGATGATATAAAAAAGGCCATAGTTTGTGTCTTGGCCAAATGTAATCTATAATTAGAGAGTGACCCATAAAGTTCAAGAGCCTTTATGAGAGGGGCGATGGAATCTGTTGGGGAGGAAAGGGTTAACAGCACATCGTCTGCGTATAATGTAATGGTATGCTCGTGTTGCCCCACTCTGATGCCACGAATGTCGCTGGATCTCCTTATTTATTCAGCTAGAGGCTCAATTGTAAGGGCATACAACAGTGGTGCCAATGGGAAACCCTGTCTTGTACCGTTCCCGATATGGAAAAACTCAGAAGCCAGAAAAGGACCCTTTATCCTTGCCTGGGGGTTTGAATATAGTGCCATAGTAAACTCGTAAAATGGGCCCGCAAAACCAAAAGCCCTAAGGGTTTATGCCAAAAATTGCCAATCCACTCTATCAAAAGCTTTCTCTGCGTCCAGAGCTACAATGATAGAGGGCAGCTTCTCCTGGTTGATGTAATCCATAACCCCGAGAATCCTATGAACATTATCAATGCCTGATCTTCCCTGCATAAACCCAGCCTGGTATCAGGTTTGATATCACCCCTCTTAATCTCTGAGCCAATATCTTTGAATATATTTTGATATCTAAATTAATAAGCAAGATAGGTCTATAATTGCTCACTTGGGTGGGGTCCTTTCCTGGCTTCGGGATGGGGGATATAGATGCCTCCAGCATCTCTCTCGGAAACCCGTTGCTACCATTCACTGCATTGAACACTCTGGTTAGCACAGGGGTAATAGTCGTGTTCAATGTTTTGTAAAAGATAGTGGAGAATCCATCGTGCCCGGGAGCCTTCCCTTTCTTTAAATCTTTAATATTATTGGATATTTCTATGGGAGAGATTGGATTATTAAGGAGATCCAACTTCTCTGTCGTAAGTTTTGGCAAATTAAGAGATCTCACGAAGTCAGAGATCTGTGAACTAGTAGCATCAGAAGTTATACAGTGTTTCATAGTGCATTTTAAATGCTTTAGCTATCTGTTTAGGGGAAATGTATGTCAGTCCATCTTGAACAATTTTTTTAATTCTATGGTTTTTATTCACCATTTTAATTTTTTTAGTTAGTTCTTTACCAACTCTGTTATTGCTATAATACTACTTATACTTCAGACGTGACAGAGATATTTCGGCATTCTTCCTCAACCTATTTGTAATCTGTTTCTGTATTTCCTGAATCCCATCCCCTCCTGCACGACCAATTGTGCCAAATCTTTCCCCTTTTTGTTTTTTAACCCATGCCCCTTTTTTAATCAAATGGCCTCTCATAACACTGTTTAAGGCACACCATAAAGTTTAGTCAGAGGTCTCATTATTATCATTACACTCAAGGTACAGTTTTGTCTGGTCTACCAAATCCTGTTTACTTTCCGGGGAGGTTAAGAGATGGTCGTTAAGTTTCCAGCTATTTCGTGTTTTATAGGCTGGATTCCCTTTTACTTCCATAAAAATGGGGAGTGGTCTGACCAGGTAATTTGCCCTACCCTTATCTTAGAGCAGGGGTGGGCAATTAATTTTTACCGGGGGCCGCATGAGCAACCCGAGCACTGCTGGAGGGCCACATCGACAATATTTCAATTAAATTTTGCTCAATATCTGTCTCTCCTCGTACCCTCATGTCTGTCTCTCCCCGTACCCTCATGTCTGTCTCTCTCTCTCCCCATTCCCTCATGTCTGTCTCTCTCTCCACTCATGCTCCATGTCTCTCTCCACTCATGCTCCATGTCTCTCTCTCTTTCCATTCATGTTCAATGTCTGTCTCTTTCTCGCCACTCATACCCCATGTCTGTCTCTCTCTCTCCCCATACCCTCATGTCTGTCTGTCTCTCCCCATACCCTCATGTCTGTCTGTCTCTCCCCATACCCTCATGTCTGTCTGTCTCTCCCCATACCCTCATGTCTGTCTGTCTCTCCCCATACCCTCATGTCTGTCTGTCTCTCCCCATACCCTCATGTCTGTCTCTCCCCGTACCCTCATGTCTGTCTCTCTCTCTTTCCATTCATGCTCCATGTCTGTCTCTCTCTCGCCACTCATGCTCCATGTCTGTCTCTCTCTCGCCACTCATACCCCATGTCTGTCTCTCTCTCGCCACTCATACCCCATGTCTGTCTCTCCCCTCATCCCTTATATCTTTTTCCATCTCTATCTTTCTGTTCCCCATGCTGGTCTCTTGTACACACAGTCATACATAAACACACACAGTCACACAAACACAGTTACACACTTAGTCACCCTCACAGACATACATTTACACAGACACCCTTATACACACTGTCACACATACATAAATACACACACGGCCACCTTTACACACAGGATACACTTGCACAGACACTCATGTACATACACTTACACAGACAGTAACACACACATAGTTATACACATTGACACACACATACACACTTATACACATTCACACACACTTCCACAGACACTTCCTTTCTTTTTTTATTTAGACCACCCCCCCCAAACTGTTATATCCTAATCCTCCTTGTTAATCCAAGCACAGCACAACGGGGGAAAGCTCCGCCCCGTCGCGTTCTGTGATTGGCTGCAGGGAGGAGGACGTTCTCTATGGTGTCTTGGCGCTGTGCTTGGATTAACAAGGAGGAGGATGGCAGGGAGAGAGCTCCCTGCTACAGCGCCTCTCCTCCCTTGCGCCTGGGCGCGGTGCACCCTGTGCACCCGCCCAGGATCGGCCCTGCCTCACGCGGGCCGGACAGGGACGCACAAAGGGCCGGATGTGGCCTGTGGGCCGTAAGATGCCTAGGTCTGTCTTAGAGCATCTGTCCAGTGAGGATCCCGGCATTAGAAAATAATCAATTCAAGAGTATGAGGAATGGGGCCTGGAAAAGAAAGTCAATTCTCTCTCCTCCGGGTGATGAACTCTCCAAACATCATACATATTGTTTCTATATAAGCAGGACGAAAAAGCGTCCGCCTTGGCTTTCAAACGTAAATCATATTTACCCAATCTCAAGCATAAAGATTAATCAATGTGTACATAACATCATCAATTTGACATAGCAACAGCAAGCACCAACCCTTCTGATCACATTCATGAAAGACGTATTCAAATTTGTGTCTGGCAGACAATATTATCGCCTCTTTTTTTTTTTTTCTCTGACATAGAGGACATGTACACATATGGATATCTACTATACTTCCACAAACTTGGTTGATCACGCTTCCAATGCATTTCTTGAATGAACGCCACATCTACTCTTTCTGTTTCGAATAGGTCATATAGGTAGGAACGCTTTATTGTCACAAATTTAAGAGATTCTAAGAGCCTGTTCCAGCATATCCAGACTCCTCCCAGAGCGACCCCCTATACTTTCCCCCCCAGCCTCCATATTCCCTTCCCACACATACAACCATTCATACCTCACTACACAACAACTCGTAATAGCCACGCGCTCTGGATAAAACATCTCCAGCATGCTCGTGAGCGGTGGGAAAAAAAAGGTCCCTGTCTTTTGTCTTCCAGACCTCCGTGGGGACTTTACTTCACAACTCAGCCACTCGTTCACTAACCCCGCCGGCGTCCGTCTCAGAAGACCCAAACGGACATCTGTTTTCAGCCTGAGATCCTCCGCGATGCCAGAGCCTTGGTAATTTTCCTCAAGCGTGGGAAATCTCAGTGAGCAGGAGGGTGAAATTCTCCCACAATTCCGGGACAGCAAGACGTTCGTCTCTCTCCCAAGACGTTCGTCTCTCTCCTCCTGGCAGCCGACACGCCCCTTCCGTCCTACGTGCTATTCATGATGCCCAAGAACTTCCCCCTTCTAAGAAACAAACAACTATCCTTATTGTTGTTGACAGATTTACAATGATGTCTCATTTCATTACCTTGCCCAAAATTCAACTCAGGTAAATATATCTATATATACATATATAGATATAACTAATACCAAGTTTCTACTACTTGCCAGTAATCCTACATTATATATCAATTGCCACTTTCAATATATACTCTTGAAACATAACCTATTACAATCATATTACAATTCATTACTGAACAGCTCAATACTGTTTCTACTGGTACTAACTATTTCTGCCATAGTGTTCTACTGTACGTGTTGACGTACCATATAATTCAGTAGACTAATCGTGTCACTCTCTCTCGCTCACTCTCTCACACTAGTTGCATTTACACTTATATGAAATTTTATTAATATTAAATTCAACTATTTTCATATGTAAAATATTAAAAAATTGCATTTCTTGTTTTTATTCCCTTCCTCTGAACCCACATTGCACCTAAATGACTCAACACAGCACCATACAGCACCCACAACACTTGCAATGCACCTATATTGCACCCACATCCTTGGCTTGCACTCATATTGCACCCAAGCAATTTGGCATGCCACAGTGTCAATTTGCCCCACAGTACATTCCACAGTGGCACTTTGTCCCATTGAACTGCCCCTGCAGAACAAGCCACAGTGTCACTTCCCCACATAGTGCATGTTATTTTGCCCCACAGAACATGCCACAGCATAACTTTGCAATTAAAATAAACCATTGTCGGGTTTAACCAATTAACATGCCACAGTCGCTTTGTTATTAATATATGCAACAGCCAGTTTGCCTGTAAAAACAATACTCTGTTTGTCTATTAAATATGTCACCGTTTGCCCATTCATATGTCAGTGTTAATTTGCTATTAATATACCAGTGTTATTCTGCCATTAATATGAGTGTTATTTTGCCATTATTATGCCAGTATTACGTTTGCCATTAACATGTCAGTATTATTTATAAACCCACCTCCCCCCCTTTCCCTAGTACTCACTTGCTCCGTGTCCCCAGCCATTTCCTGTGCAGTCTTCCCTCAAGCACGGGTACACTTGTACACAATTCCACTGTGATATATTCACTTGATTTTCATTGGACTCTCTTAAAGTATATAAGACTGCGTCCTTTGAAATACACACAGAGAAAATATACAGACCCTTTAATGAGGATTATTTAGTTTTCATTAGTTTGCAAATTTTTCGCTTCCTATGCTCAGTAAGTGTTGCTGATTGCCAAGTCGAGGCAATCATTAACACTCCCAAAAAATGCACGATCTTGGTCACTGTGTGACCAAGATGGCGCTGCCCTTCTAAGGGCAAGTGCACAGGAGGCAGGAAGTACCTGCTTCCTGTGCTCTTCAAGCAGTCACAGGATTGCCTCTTCACAGAGGCAATCTGTGACTGCAGGAAGACTGACAGTCAGTGGGGATGCTCTGATGAGCACCCCCATTGCCTGGTCAAATCAATATTAACCCTATATTGATCTGACCAGTTAGGATCTGCCTCCCTCTCCTCACTTTTTTTTTTAGTGAGCGAGAGAGACAGATCAAAGTTATAAAAGTAAGTAAAAAAATAATAATAAATACACAACACACGAATAATAAAACAATAAAACAATTTTTTATAAAATCAATTCCCTGCGTTTAACCCCTTCCCTGCCACTGCGTAATCAGTGATCGTGCACATCAGTGCATTTATTTTTTCTGTTTGTGCATTTTTTAGGGGTTAATTTTTTTTGTACTGTAATTTATTACAGTACTGCAAAGGCTCTTCTAAGAGTTATTAACCCCTTCTTTGCCGTTGATCACTGCTTACGCAATGATATTGACGCCACAGCAATTTTTATCTGTCTGCATATTTTTTTTTATTTTTTACACATACCCGCTAGGGGATTACGTGTAAAGTAAAAATATTTGTTTGTTTTTTAAGCTGTCTGAGCGCATAGCGATCAGTAACAGCGAATTAGTGGCAAAGGCGGTTTAAATAAGTTTCAAATAAGCTCACCATTCGCCCTGGTCATATCAAAATAGGTCGGATCAATATTCACAAATATTGATCTGCCTCCCTCTCCTCACTTACATTTTTGTGACAGAAAGAGACAGATCAGTATTAGTGATATAAAATAACATTTTATGAAATTGTCAGGTTTTATGAAAGTCTTTCACTGTGTATTAACCCCTTCTCTGCCATTCATCACTGTATAAGCAGCAATCTTTCACAGCAACAGTATGTTTTGCTGTCTGCACTGTTTTATGGATTAATTTCTTTGTACTGTAATGTATTACAGTACTAGATGCCTATCTAGTACTGTAATACATTACAGTACAAAGAAATTAATCCATAAAACTAGATAGGCTCTTCTAAGAGCTATTAACCCCTTCTTTGCTCAAGATCACTGCTTAGGCACTGATTCTGAGGCCGGGGACTCAGGGTTCGATTTTGACCCTGGTCAGCTTTCTGATACATCATCTAGTGATGTATCGGTGGCCAGGGGAGGGCTGGCAGCCTTAGGCCTGGGGGGCAAATCCAGTCAAGTGGCCCATTGCACCATCGAATCGTCTCCCCATCCACGGCCATCTTTTCCTTGTTTTATAACGAATATTGCCAGGATTTTCCCCCACAATATGCCAGGATTTTCCATTTAATATGCTAGAATTTTCCCTTACAAAATGCCAGGATTATGCCCCTCAGTATGCCAGGATTATGCCCCTCAATATGCCAGGATTTAGACACCCAATATGCCAGGATTTTCCCCTTAATATGCCAAGATGATGCCCCCTCAATATGCCAGGATTTTCCCCTCAATATGCCAGGATTATGCCCCTCAATATGCCAGGATTTAGACACCCAATATCCCAAAATGTGGGCACCCCCCCTACCCACGTTGCACACCTACGACATGACCCATAACCCACGTTGCACACCAGGACATGCCTCATCACCACATTTACATGCCTCCATCACCCCATTACATACACATTTCCAATATTATTTGCCATTAATATTTCCCAGCCAATTTGCCCAATAATATTCCAAGGTTATCTGCCATTTAATATGCCCCTGCTAATTTGCCCAATATGCCAGTGTTAATTGCCATTTAATATTCCCTAGCCATTTTGCCCAATATGCCAGTCTTATTCTGCCATTTAATATTCCCCAGATGATTTGTCCAATATGCCAGTGTTATTCTGCCATTTACTATGCCCCAGTAAATTTGCCCAATAATATTCCAGTGTTATTTGCCATGTAATATTCCCCAGCCAATTTGCCCAATAATATGCCAGTCTTATTAGCCATGTAATATTCCCCAATATGCCAGTCTTATTTGCCATGTAATATTCCCCAGCCAATTTGCCCAATAATATGCCAGTCTTATTTGCCATGTAATATTCCCCAGCCAATTTGCCCAATAATATGCCAGTCTTATTTGCCATGTTATATTCCCCAGCCAATTTGCCCAATAATATGCCAGTGTTATTAGCCATGTAATATTCCCCAGCCAATTTGCCCAATAATATGCCAGTGTTATTAGCCATGTAATATTCCCCAGCCAATTTGCCCAATAATATGCCAGTGTTATTAGCCATGTAATATTCCCCAGCCAATTTGCCCAATAATATGCCAGTCTTTTTTTCCATGTAATATTCCCCAGCCAATTTGCCCAATAATATGCCAGTCTTATTTGCCATGTAATATTCCCCAGCCAATTTGCCCAATAATATGCCAGTCTTATTTGCCATGTAATATTCCCCAGCCAATTTGCCCAATAATATGCCAGTCTTATTTGCCATGTTATATTCCCCAGCCAATTTGCCCAATAATATGCCAGTCTTTTTTGCCATGTAATATTCCCCAGCCAATTTGCCCAATAATATGCCAGTCTTATTTGCCATGTAATATTCCCCAGCCAATTTGCCCAATAATATGCCAGTGTTTTTGCCCCCCCGCCCCCTCCCTTTCCCATCTCTTACCTTTTTCCCTGGTGGCTAGTGGCAGGACTTCCCTGGTGGCTAGTGGCAGGAGGACTTTCCTGGTGGCAGGCAGCATGGTCCCTCCATGCTGCCTGTTCGGCCTCCCGGAGGTTGTGCCGACAGGTCATGTGATCGGCGCGCGTCTGACGTCAGAGCGCCGATCACGTGACTGTCGGCACTTCCGTGTCACACTGCACGAGGAGCCGAACAGGCAGCACGGAGGTTTCTCTGTGCTGCCTGTTCGGCTCCCCGTGCAGTTTCGCAGGCAGAGCGGAGGTGAGAGGGGATCTTCCGATCCCTTCTCACCTCCATCTCTGTCTGCAAGCGCGTATTTTTTTTTTTTTTTTTTAAACACTGGCCAGCGGCCGTGTTTTACAAACATTAGGGTGGCCTGGGGGGCAATTGCCTCCCTGCCCCCCGGCCCAGCCCGCCCCTGTCGGTGGCTGCTGAGCCCTTGCCACAAGGAGTGATGGGTGTCTACCTTTAAAAAAATAAATGGTTTGGTGGGGGTAAATTACATTGGCTGGCATCAAGATATATCCCATATAGGACACGGACGCAAGTTGGAATTTTGAGATGCGCATCTCACAAATGTTGCCTTCTAGCCAAAAAACAAACCAACAAACCTATGCATGGGTGGTATCCCTGTACTCGGGAGATGTTTCTGAACACATATTGGGTTGTTGTTTGGCAGTGACATACACCAGAATCTGTGAATTCATGCCTGAAGTACAATGCATGTGGGGAAAAAAACTCCTAAAAAAGTACTACCACAAATTTTACAAAGGCTGGTGGTAGAATTAGTAAATATACAGTATTAAAATACCACCATTTGAAATACCTTAGGATGTCTATTTTCCAAAAATATACGGTTTGATGGGGTAAAATACATTGGACGGCTTCAAAAATGTTCCAAATGGAACATGGGCGCAGGCTGACTACATGTCAAACTTCCAGGTTGGAAATGCGCAACCCCCTAAATGTGGCCTTTTAGCATTTTTGCCAGGTATTTTAGTGGTAAATACCAGAATCTGAAAATTCCTGCCTGAACTACAATGTGTGTGGGGAAAAAAATGACATCCCAACCCTTTGACATCGGTTGGTGGTAGAATTAGTACTTGGAAAGTGTTAAAATACCACAATTTTCAATACCCTAGGATGTCTAGTTTTCCAAAATATATGGTTTGATGGGGTAAAATACTTTGACAGGCTTCAAAAGTGTCCCAAATGGAACATGGGCGCAGGCTGACTACATGTCAAAATTCCAAGTTGGAAATGCACCCCCCCTAAATGTGCCCTTTTAGCCCCCAAACAACCCAACAAGCTGGCATGCATGCAAGGTATCCCTGGACTCAGGAGATGTTGCTGAACACATATTGAGGTGTTGTTTTGCACTGACACATAACAGGATCTGTGAATTCATGCTTAAAGTACAATGTATGTGGAAACAAAACATTAAAAAATTACTAACCTAAAATTTGACAAAGGCTGGTGGTAGAATTAGTGCATGGAAAGTGTTAAAATACTACCATTTGAAATACCCTAGGGTGTATAGTTTGCAAAAATGTATGGGTTTGTGGGGTAGAATACACTTTTTGGCTTCAAAAATGTCCCAAATGTGACATGGGCGCAGATTTTCTGCATGTCAGAATTTCAAGTTGGAAAACCAAAAAGCGCACCTCTCAAATGTGGCCTTTTAGCCCCAAAACAAACCAACAAACCTATGCATGGGTGGTATCCCTGTACTCAGGAGATGTTGCTGAACACATATTGAGGTGTTATTTGGAAATACCCCTTCACATTTTAAGGTAATGTTTACCTAAATTGCAATCTATGTGAAAAATAAAAAAAATAAAAAATTGCTGCAAACTTTGGTTGTAAAATGGCTACATGAAATGTGTCAAAATACCCCAAGTTAAATGCACTGAGTGGTCTAGTTTTCAAAAAATATGTACATGTTGGGGGTCATTCATGGATTTAGTACAGATATCAGTGTTACAATGTCACTATCGCTAATTTTGAAAAAAAGGATTTTATAATAGCTTTGCACTACTTATAGTTCTGGCCCTGTAACATGAAAAAAAAAAGCACAAAAACATAAAAAATGGGCTATTTCTGAACTCAGGACATATATTAGAAACTATTTAGCAGTGTCTCTTGTACATGAGTATACGATTTTTCAAATAAAATTAATAAAACAAATTTTTTTTTAATTTTTTTGCCATATTTTATTATTTTTTTTACATCAAATTATATGCTATTATCAAAATAATGGTATCAAAAGAAAGCCCTTCTTATGACGATAAAAACGATATATAGTTTGTATGGGTACACTAAATGAGACAGAAATAAATTACAGCAAAACACAAACACCTCAGAAATTTTAAAACAGCCCATGTCACTATGCGTCGGACAAGCCAAAAAAGTCATATCACTAAGGGGATAATAGCTATTTTGAGATTATATCTTTTCTTTTTTTCTTTTAGTTTTTATTCAGAAGAAGGTTGTTCATGTGAGAAGACAGATGGTATTACCACTTACCAATTAATGGATTACTTAAATAAAGATGAGATTGATTCAATCAAAGATAGAAAGATGAAAGAAATTGCACATTTTCAAAAGAGGTACGTTTATTGTATTTACTAGATTTTTTTTTTCTAAAACACTTAAGTAGAAAATTAATGTGACATTGTATGTATTTATGGTGTACTCATTGTTCTAAGCTTGTGATGGCAACCTCTGCCCTCTTGGCACACCCGACATTATGGCCTGTTATCCTTAAAACCAAGGGCAGTGATATAGGGCTCATGGGTGTGAAGAGGAATTTGGAGGATTCTAAATGCTGGCACATTTTTACTTTTATGCTTACCAATAGAATGAACTCTGGAATGGGCTCATAGTGCTGCAACAGTTAGGACAGTGATGGTGAATGTTTTTGAACCAAAGTGCCCAAAGTTGAATTGAGATTGATCACCTGTTGGGGATCAGACGCTTCTTTATTGCAGCCACTTCACTACGACCTCTCGTGCGATGGGCAGTTCAACTCATCAGAGGTCATCAGATGAGAGGTCCTAGCAGATAGTTCATCGTGGGATTACGTACAAGGTGAGTATTATTAGTATTAGGGCTTAGTGTTGGTATTAGGGGTTAGTGTTAGTATTAGGGTTCGGGGAGGGGTATCTTTTAGGCGGGGTATAATTTATTGGGGGTTTAATTTATATGGGGGAGTTACTCTGATTGTAAGCGCTGACAGCTCAGTGGTGTAGCGGCCACGCTGAACTGTCCTAGACCCCATCTGTTTACCATATTTATGGGATAGAAGCTTCTCACTTTGTTGGTGCTTCAAATGGATAGGGGAATTGCAGCTGATATGGAGGGTAAGATATGAGGTTAAAAAATAGATATAGATCAACCACCATGTGCCTAGTGATGAAAACACAAATAAGATGACAGGGGTATGAACATGAGGTAGTGAGGTTTTTTTTTATCACTTTGGGCACTTAGTGACGGTGTATGTTTTTGAATCTTAAATTACTATTAATTGGCAAGCACTGATTTTTATAGAATATTACTAATAGTAAACAGTATTACTTGGGTTGCTATTTGTAAAATGCATGTAATTGTCAAGCTCCTCTGCAGAGACTGCATACCCCTGTGATGGTCTCTCACAAAAGTGTCTTCTCTCCTGAATAATTCCAGGTGAATGTTCCATTCTCTGGTCCTAGGTAGGCTAGGATGCCATCTCGCATCCTCCACTGTGGACATCCATCAGTAAGTGAGATGGCTTACCAAATCATGTCATAGTGGGGTGAGGACCGGGGTCTCCTCAGAAACCAAAGAATTAATAGAGGGAAAACAAGAGGTCAAGCATAGCATAGCTCTGTTTATAATAATTAAAAATGTGTAATTTATTATAATAAAACTCAGAAATCAACATGCAGTGACCAGCTCTAGTGCAAAACAGGCATTTTTGGTAAATAAATTACCAGTCTCACATGCAGCAGTAGTATGATGGTACAAATCTCATACACTACCTTTAACATCAAAACATATGTGATGGGAATAAATATGAGGGACTCATAACGCTAAGTGTCACAACAGTGAAATTCTAAGACAGTGTGCATTATGGCATACATCTTGCTGAACACAAGAGGTGCGATGAAAGAATTTGCACAAATACCCAATTCATGGTGCTTATTAAAAATACAGTTTACCTTATGGTTTATTTCCTGATGAACATAAATTGTATAATGGGAAAAAAACCTGTATTAGTGCCCAATGGATAAAATCAAATCAAGTACTTTATACTATATAAGTTATGAGGAAATATATGTTGTCCCTTTATTGAATCTTAACTTTATTTACAATATATTTCATACATACCGGACATAAATGTTAGTGCTGCCTTGACAGCAGTCCCCAAATCTCTAAAGATGCCCCAAAAGAATCCAGGAAAGTTCTCTGTAGAACTATCATCGACAGAATAGAAGAAAGAAGACAACCAAACTTATATTTATCTCAATTCATCAGTGTTTGACTACTATTATTTACAGCAGTGGTTCTCAACCTGTATAACCTCAGGACCTAAATTTATCTTTGGTCATTAAGTCATGACCCAAAATAATTTATTCCACAAAACATTTTGTGAGACTTTTATGAGGCCATTAGCTCATGGGGCTTTTGCAGAACATGCTCATCTGTTTTTTTCTGATAGACTGAGTTTTTTGTGTCTGAATTCACTTTAGCTTTGATTACTTCATGCTTTTGTTACCGGGTGTTTAGCTACACATAACACACTGAGGTTTCTGTCCTCCTTGTCTATATTCAATGTGTGAAAACCTATATTTAATATAATTTGTATCACATTATGTTTTGAGGCCATGTTGACTGAGAAATGCTACTTTAACTCAGTGGACTACTGTGACAACGTTAGTTTTGGTAATTGGTGATTTTTAAGTGAGTCACTGGTTAGTGAAAGTTATTTTCTTTGGAGTGATCATACAGTTTTTACATTTGCGCTCTAGAATGCATTCACAGTTTAATAAAAGCACATAATTGGAAGTTCAAAAACACGGATTGTCAGGTCTAAAAGAAACCAACTATGTCAAAATCTTAAATTAAACCACAGGGCACCAAAGTTTTTGACCTGTGTATCCAAAAGTCCTCCCTTTGTTAGAGCTTGTGGACAATCTCTCGTGTTTGACATGTTGTATTGGAAACCAAAGGAAATCTTAATTTAATTTTGGGCATTGGTTGCAATGTAAGGGCACTGGATGTTTCTTCGATTCAGTTCGATTTATTATTATTTATTTATTCTTCTCTATAGGTTAGGTGTCGTCACACAAAATTTAGGAATCAAGTTTTAAAAATCCCCCTTTACTATGGCTTCAGAATTTCATTATTATTGTAGAATTCAAGGAACATCTTCTGCCTTTGAACCAATTAAAAAAAGAAAAAAAAATCTAGTACATTCATGTTTATCTACTTCCATTAAAATACTGTTGAGGTTTCTTGCTCACTGATAAATCACTTGTGGTCTAGCCGGTAGTTCTTCAAGAAATTATCATGCAATAAAATATACCAATATTTGTCCATTTTGTTTATTTGAATGATGATGTGTGATAAACAGTGTGACGGAACCCTCTGGGTGTCCTGGAGTGAACTAAAGGCTAGTCTCCTTTCTACAGACTATGGGCCATGGCCTTGCAAGGGGTTCTGTTTTGTGGAGGTTGGTACAGGGGATCTGTTTGGACTGCTTCCCAAAAAGTGAGATCACCCTCTGTGTGCAAATCAGAAGAATCATAAAAAATAATACTCTCCAGTAAAAATGCAGCTTTCCACACAGTACTCCTTGGGTACTCTCAAACAGCAATACAACAAACAAGGGAGCACAAAAACATGGAAGAGAAGAAGCAATGGATCATAGCATAATACTGTATGGTGTAACAGGAGGTATATAATGGAGTATATATGCACTCAAAAACAGATCTCCTTAAAAGAGCCCATCAACAAATAACAGTGATGATCCTCACGAATCATCATGAAATCTTCTTTTAATAAATCTATAAAAGGTTAAAAAGCCAAGGGCACAGTATAAACATAAAATACAAATAAAAGAAAATAGTGACACTTACAAGACATTAGGCACATAAAACATGTGCACTATAAGATCACAACTGGAGGAGAGTCAGTGTACTGACCCTACTCTCACCACTCCGAGGTGAATATTCTGATAGAAGTCTCGAATCTCAATGCATTTCGCAAGTGATATTCGGCTTCCTCAGGAGAAAAAACAGGTAAAGTGTCTAAGTGCTTACAGTCAGCAGCAGCATCCCTCCATTTTTCATGGTGTATAAATAGATGCCTCAAGTCCACTTCAATATCCAGTTTTACATCACTTCCAGTTTCAGTAATAGTTGAAGGAAAAGCATTACATACAGTTACATCAAAACGTGGAAGATCTATACTAACAAACATTACATAATGATCATTATAAACAGAGAAATAATTAGCAAAAATGAGCAGAAAAAACAAGTGAGCTTCCATATACTGGAAGTCCACTACACTTATAAGGCTCCAAAATCATGGCCGATGGCATGGAAGGGGCGGCGTCAGCAGACCAATGGCGGTAATCTTCATTTTGAAGGGGAAGGCACTGGGCAAAGTCTGTTTCATCTCCGTCCGCATCTGGTTGAAAAAAAAGGGGCAGTAGGTGGGCTGCCGACTTGCCCAGGTCCCTCCCCTCCCATGGATACCATGGGACAATCATCATTTACCCCATTATCAGGGTGATTCCAGCAATTGATACAGCATGAAAGACACAAAGATATAGTAATAGTAATTAGAATTTATTTTAACTCACAATTATTTTTGGTTTGAACATCCCTTTTATTTGCAATTATGCAGTACAGCCATCGGCAGCAGGCTTGAGCTGAGTTATGCCAACATCTATGTGGCCGATTGGGTTTCAAAACATATATGGATGGATAATCCTTTTGGCACAAATCTGGTGCTCTGGCGACATTACATAGATGATGTATTAATAATCTGGTGAGGGTCCAGAGATCATCTGGACGATTTCATTTCGCATATTAACCAAAACACTTACAATTTAAAATTCACTTCTAATATTCACACAAACACTAAAGATTTTTTTAGATCTCAATCTTTTTGTTCACACGCATGTTATTCACTCTCGCACCTTCTTCAAACCTGACGGGAATGGTTTAATTGACTCTAACATAATCATAACGCTGTATGGCTGCAGATTATGCAGGATGAGAAGGAATTGTCCTGAAGGCCTTTTAGAATCCAGTATGTCACAGGTTAAGTCCATTGATCGAAACACTCTCCTCAAGAAAAGGGATCGGAAAGAGGTTCATCGAGATTTCTCCTTCTCTTTTTTAATTAAATTTAATGACAGGGCAAAGAAAATCAAAAGGGTTTGAATAGATGTTGGCCCATCCTGAAACTTGACCCAGTGCTGAAAGATATAATTCCTGATTTGCCTAATATCATCTTTAAATGGGCTGATACTTTAAAACAAGCTTTGGCTTGCACATGTTTTATGTGCCTATTGTCTTGTGTCACTATTTTATTTCATTTGTATTTTATGTGTATACTGCGCCATTGGCTTTTTAATCTTTTATAGATTTTTTAAAAGAAGATTTCAATCATGAACATGAGGATCATCATTGTTATTTGTTGATGGGCTCTTTTGAGAAGATCTGTTTGTGAGTGCATGTATACTCCATTTTATACCTCCTGTTACACCATACAGTATTATGCTATGATCCATTGCTGCTTCTCTTCCATGTTTTTGCGCTCCCTTGTTTGTTGGACTGCTTCCCCTGGTTTTGTTATGGCATGTTACCCCAAGTACTAGGGGCCCTGAAGACTGTTGAGTTGGCATACACATTTGGGGTTTCTTTGTTTCATTGGTGCATAAAGTGATCAGCACAGACCAGCCTTCCCTCCCACCCCCCCACTAGGGTTGGTGTCACCCGATGCGGTAACTCATGGTGTCACCCCACGTGGTGACAATTGTACAATTCTAAAACAATACAAATCTAAACGCTTTCGCTCTCTCTATAACTAGTTGCATTTATACTTATTTGATTTTTTTAATATTCAACTATTTTCATATGTAATAAAAATGTTCATTAAAAAATTTAATTCCTTGTTTTTATTCCCTTCCTCTGCACCCACATTACACTTAAATGACTTAACACAGCACCATACAGTACCTACAGAACTTGCCATGCACCTATATTGCACCCACAGGACTTGGCTTGCACTCATATTGCACCTACACGATTTGACATGCCACAGTGTCAAGGCCAGACAGAACATACTACAGTGTCACTTTTCCCCACAGAACTATCCAGTGTCACTTTTTCCTCATAGTACATGTTATTTTGCCCCACATACCATGCCACAGCATCACTTAAATAAAAAATAAACCCGTTTTCCCATTAACATGCCAGTGTTTGGCCATAAATATGGCATAGCCAATTTGCCCAATAATATGCCAGTATTATTTTGTCATTCATAAACCACAATTTGCCAATAATATGCCAGTATTATTTTGTCATTCATAAACCACAATTTGCTCAATAATATGCCAGTATTATTCTGCCATTTAATATATGCCAGTATTTTTTCATTCAATATACCAGTATTTTTCCATTTAATATATTCCAGTATTATTTTGCCATTCAACATGCCAGTTTTATCTTGCCATTAATATGCCACAGCCAATTTGCCCAATAATATGAAAGTATTATTTTGTCATTAATAAGCACAGCCAATTTGCCCAATAATATGCCAGTATTATTCTGCAATTTAATAATTGCCAGTATTTTGCCTCTCAATATGCTAGTTTTATTTTGCCTCTCAATATGCCAGTATTATTTTACCATTCAATATGCCAGTATTTGGCCACTCAATATGCCAGTATTATTTTGCCACTCAATATGCCAATATTTTGCCATTCAATATGCCAGTATTTTACCACTCAATATGCCAGTATTTAGCCACTCAATATGCCAGTATTTAGCCACTCAATATGCCAGTATTTAGCCACTCAGTATGCCAGTATATATCCATCCAATATGCCAGTATTTTGCCATTCAATGTGCTATATTTTAGCCATTTAGTATGCCAGTATTTACCCACTCAATATGCAGTATTATTTTGCCATTCAATATGTCAGAATTTAGCCATTCAATATGCCAATATTTTACCACTCAGTATGCCAGTATTTTACCACTCAATATGCCAGTAATTAGCCATTCAGTATGCCATTATTTAGCCATTCAGTATGCCATTATTTAGACATTCAGTATGCCAGTATATAGACATTCAGTATGCCAGTATTTTGTCACTCAGTATGTCAGTATTTTTCCATTCAATATGCCAGTATTTGGCAACTCAATATGCCAGTATTATTTTGCCTTTCAATATGCCAGTATTTTACCACTCAATATGCCAGTCTTTAGCCATTCAGTATGCCAGTCTGTAGCTATTCAGTATGCCAGTATTTCGTCATTCTGCCTCTCAATATGCCAGTATTATTTTGCCACTCAATATACCAGTATTATTTCACCATTCAATATGCCAGTATTTGGCCACTCAATATGCCAGTATTATTTTGCCACTCAATATGCCAATATTTTGCCATTCAATATGCCAGTATTTTACCACTCAATATGCCAGTATTTAGCCATTCAGCATGCCAGTATTTAGCCATTCAGTATGCCAGTATTTAGCCATTCAGTATGCCAGTATTTCGTCATTCAATATGCCAATATTTAGCCACTCAATATGCCAGTGTTTAGCCACTCAATATACCAGTATTTGCCACTCAATATGCCAATATTTGTCACTCAATATGCCAATATTTGTCACTCAATATGCCAGTATTTTGCCACTCAATATGCCAGTATTTGTCACTCAATATGCCAGTATTTGCCACTCAATATGCCAGTATTTTGCCATTCAATATGCCAGTATTTTGCCATTTAGTAAGCCACTATTTGCCACTCAATATGCCAGTATTTGCTACTCAATATGCCAGTATTTATCCACTCAGTATGCCAGTATTTCGTCATTCAATATGCCAATATTTAGCCACTCAATATGCCAGTGTTTAGCCACTTAATATGCCAGTATTTGCCACTCAATATGCCAGTATTTGCCACTCAATATGCCAGTATTTTGCCACTCAATATGCCAGTATTTGTCACTCAATATGCCAGTATTTGTCACTCAAAATGCCAGTATTTTGCCATTCAGTATGCCAGTATTTTGCCATTTAGTAAGCCAGTATTTGCCACTCAAAATGCCAGTATTTGCCACTCAATATGCCAGTATTTTGCCACTCAATATGTCAATATTTTGCCACTCAATATGCCAGTATTTAGCCACTCAATATGCCAGTGTTTTGCTCGTTATATGCCTCCCTTCTCCCCCCTTCCCCGGTACTTACCTCCTGGCTCTCTGTCTCCCGGTCGTCTCCTCCATGCAGTGTTCCCTCCTGCACTGAGGAGGGAAACACAGCAACTGGATGTGACGTAACGTCACATCCGGTCGCATTGATTTTTAATTTTGTTACTGTTTTTTTTTTCATCAGCTCGATGAGCTGCACCCCCTTCGGGCTGCCTCTGCTGCAGATGACATCCTTACACAGGAAAAGGAGGCTTTGTTATAATGTTTGTGTGAAGGATTATGCTTAAGGTGTTGTGTACAATGTTCATTTGGAACTGTTAAGAATTGCTGTTGTGTTGTTCCTGTTTGTAATGCCAATAAATTAGTGTGATGTGCTACTTTTTTGTTGTGGTATGAATTATGCTATTTCAGGATGTTGCCTAACTATCTTCCTGCAGGCTGTAATTAAAACATCCGGAGTTAACTTTGTGTAGCATCCTCCCTTGTTTTCCTATATATAAATTGGTCTGTTTTGAAAAAAAGTAGAAGTCTTTCCCAAGAGTTTGCTGTGTGTTCATCCCTGCAGCAGAGTCTTCGGACCTGTCAGCATTTCGGTGAATACTTGGCAGCCTACCTGCCTCTCTCTCCAGTCGGTAGAGCACTCTGTTATGGCCCTGGCTACCAGCTACTGCCCCTTCACCCTCACTTTGATGTAGTCACTGACTTGACCCTGGTCTCAGCAATGATCCCTTTCAGGATGATACACCTAGGGGAGAGGCTGCTCTAGGGTTCCATATAGTCATAAACAGTATACCACAATCTCTTTTATTCTGTTTTTTGAAATCACTATCACCCACCAAAGTGTTTCCATCTATCCTACCTATCTCCTCTATAATAGTGTCTAATTGAAGTTGGTCAGAATGTTTCTCAACCAATTTATTCTTTCAGCTTGATTTCTATATACTCCAATATTAGTACAATACCTTCTGAGGCTGTTGGGCTCAACCAGTCTATGAACCCGTTGCCATCCATTGGTTTTAAAAATAACTCTAGAGGATCTGCCAAATATACACAGATTTGTTCTGAAATTGATTCGGGTCAGGTACTTTTTAGCAGTTCAGGCCATCCGGAAGCAAAACTTTGGAGGTGTTCAGATCGAGATATTTTCACCATGAAATCCATAGATTGTTCAGACAGCCAATGTGTCATCTCTGTGCTCAAGCAGTTTGCCAGTGGCATCTCTGTGCTCAAGCAGTTTGCCAGTGGCATCTCTGTGCTCAAGCAGTTTGCCAGTGGCATCTCTGTGCTCAAGCAGTTTGCCAGTGGCATCTCTGTGCTCAAGCAGTTTGCCAGTGGCATCTCTGTGCTCAAGCAGTTTGCCAGTGGCATCTCTGTGCTCAAGCATCTCATCAGCCATCTCATGCCAGAGGCATGTCCGACCACTCACGCAGCCTGCCAGAGGCATGTCCGACCCCTCACACAGCCTGTCAGAGGCATGTCCGACCCCTCACACAGCCTGTCAGAGGCATGTCTGACCCCTCACACAGCCTGTCAGAGGCATGTCCGACCCCTCACACAACCTGTCAGAGGCATGTCCGACCCCTCAAACAGCCTGTCAGAGGCATGTCCGACCCCTCACACAGCCTGTCAGAGGCATGTCCGACCCCTCACACAGCCTACCAGAGGCATGTCCGACCATTCACACAGTCTGTCAGAGGCATTCCATACACAGCCTTCCAGTGGAATCCCTTTGCCCTCATACAGCACACTAGTGTCATCTCTGTGTCCAAACAACTGTTCAGTGCTGTATGACAGTGTCAACTTGCCATTGGCTGAAGGTGATCCAATCCGCCTGCCTGATATAGATTCTGTGCTGCAAATGTACCTACCGCATACCAATGATGTATGGTAGTGTTGGTGGGAACTTGGTAATATAATCTGCACAATAACTAGGCACAGCTAAATTATGCTAATTATGTAGGTTGGGCAGGGTTTTGGGGAAATTGGTGTAGTACATTTTCAAGTAAATAATTGATAGCTGTGCTGCAAAGTGTACCTTTAATTATTTTTCAAATGTTGGCAGCTATGGCTATCTCTCTCCTGTGTCCTAGTTTCTGTTAGTTTTACTATCATGCACTGTATATAAATACATTTTGTGTACAAAATATTTTAGGGATCAGTCTTCAAACAAAGAGATCATTATTGCTCAACCTAATTCTCCACTGAGTTACCCCATTCAAGGCATACAGGTTTTGCCCCTTCACACCATCCAAATGAAAGGTAAGGCCATTCAATGCTTCTTTGCATGAATATGTCAAATTGAATTAACTCTGTCAAGTGATGTCAAAAGATTTCGAAGGCAAAATTCACAGACCGTCTGAAAAGTTTAAAGGAAGTGTAACTCTGTGCCTACACACTCACCCACCGCGCCTTGTAATCAGTCCTGCATTGCAGGCTCGGTCTGTGTAGGTGCACCATACAAGTCCTTACAACCCATCTCACAGTAGCAATGGAATCAAAAGAATGTTATCCTATGTCTTATTAGTATAATTCCTCATATTTAGTAATTTGCTAGTAGGTTTTATAAATGAACTTTGTCATGGTATGCATGCATGCCAGAGCCCCTTTAACCCAATATCTAAATTTTAGTTAACTGATAACTACTTCACATATGTATTAGATGTTCTTTGAATACTTCAAATATATCATAGATATTGTTAAATGTTGTAACAATGGTTTTTGGAGGCAATGTATTGACCCATTATAGAATTTATTCTAATACATAGTTATGGTCTACATTTTAGGTCTAAGTGTTCATACAGAAGACATACAGAACTATAAGGTAAATTATATTCTGTTTAGGAACTTTTAATACATTTAATAAAAGCATGTTTATAAATAACAATTTTTAACTGGAAATAGCAATGTAGACCCTTGATTATTGTTCTGAATTATTTTCCCTTTCAAGGGAATGTGCCATTGGTTATAGTGTGAATGCAGAAAAAAAAAACAAAGAAAAAACAACCAATATCCTATATACGGTATTGTTTGCACACCTGCAAGCAGATGCACAGATTAGGAGGGAATATGTTTTAAATGCATCTGGTTAATTAGCATATAAAGACACAAGGTGACATCATATAAACAGGAGACTCCACAGACCTTTCTCTTATGTTATGGAATTGCCTGCAGATCTGCTAATGCAATGTATAAATCATTTTTTTTTTGTTCTTATTTTTTATTCTTTTCACTGTCATCATAAATAACAATGCTTACAGAACAAGTCCCTTTTAGGGGATTAAACTGAGTCAGTATTATTCACAGTGCTGAGAAATTTTGGTCCTTATATAATGGCAATTCGTCTCCTCTTTCTATGCAGTGCATAGTAGGGTTTATCATTTTAAATATTCCTTACTGACCCTCCATGGCAGCATTACAAATGGGTACCTAGCTCCTCCCTCATCAGGTGTCCGGAACAATACGCAAACACTTTACATAAACTAAACCTCTACAGCGCTGCAGTCTTTATGAATAGTTTTAAGACAAATGCAAGCAACAAAAATAAAACTGGACAGTGCATAATGCTGCCATGGTTATGACAGAAAATTGTGGTAAGTATGAATGCATGAAACCCATAAACCCTAATTTACAAAAACAAATAATGTACAGCAAAGTCCTGCATGTAACTAAATAATGATTTTATACATTTTTTTTTACATTTTTAATTTTTTTTTTATTATACTGCTTGACAATTTATTCTTTCCCATTTACCTGTTGATTAATGACCCATCCACTCATGTCTGTTTGTAGCTAAATAAATATTACCTCTTTGTATTAAAGGTTGTCTTGAGTGCATCTCTTGGGATTTTTAACACATTTGCTGATGTTTCTGAAGAACAAGTAAAAGGGAGAGAAAACAAGACTCTAATTATAACCACACCATACTTAGAGCTGGTAAACCACATTTTGCATCATTTAACATACACCAGCATTGAATTTAATACCAAAGCTGTAGATATTGGTGAGTGTGTAAATGTTTTATCCATTTCAGTTTCATGACTACTTTGTTATATATGATGTGTGTATTATTTTCTATTTATCTTTGTATATTTGTTTTCTAGATATTATCTTTCAACTGACAAAGCTTATGTAAAGTGTGAATTTAACTGAAAATCTGTATACCTTGTATGATTGAATGATTTCCAGATGTAGAGCTAAACATGTTGTCCAATCATTACTCTTTCATTGAAAAACCTATTCTGCTTGAATGCAGTCATTTTCATTGATGTAGGTGTATTATTGCTATATGCTCTGTCCCTTATCACTTTAACACATGAATGTTAGTGGAACGTTGTGCGTTAATGACTGTGGCTATTTTAAAACTTCTGAGGTGTTTGTGTTTAGCAGTAATTTTTCCATCTCTTATTTACTGTACCCACACAAATTATATATTGGTTTTTTTTTTTCAGGACAAAAAAGGATTTTGTTTTGATACTATTATTTTGATCATATCATTTAATTTATTATAAAAAATATAATAAAATAGGGTGAAAACAAAAAAAAAAAACACTTCCTGACTTTTATTAGTAAAATCTTTTACTAATCTACAAAAGTGTTGTAGACACGCATTTATTTATGCTAGTTTGTTGATCTTATACACAGATATCACTTAAATAGCAATATATATATATATATATATTGGTTTATATGTGTGGAGTATTTGCAGGTGGCTGGTGGTCTAAGCAACAGTGTTTCCAGGTAAACATACTGGCTATTGTTCAGGACTGGACTGTAAACAACATGGAGTCTGACAGTTTGGTCACCTGACCAGGGTTACTATGGGAAAGCTGTACCAACAAATGCTTCATGTTAAAAGAGATGCATGTTAAAGAGATTTCAGAACTTTCCTGAAGCTCCAACAATGGAGAAGCTACTGCTGAAGCCAGTCTTTCCACCTGAGTTCTCCTGGCAACGTAACATCTAAGTATCAGCATTTATATTTTATTTTACTTTCTTTTACTTGAATAGAGTTAACTATTCTTGTTTCTATTAATAGATTGAGTATTTAGCATTGTTTATTTGTATAACCTATATTAGATATTGTTGTAGAATTATCATTAAACTTTGTTATGCTTTAACCTATTCAAGTGTGTGGATATTCTGTTATTTGGTTATTGAATATAACTCTCTAATAATACCTTATGGAATAATATAATCGTTGTATTGTTATATTATTTCCATTTATAAATTTGTTGTTGAGGTTATGCTCATTTGGCTCCTATTGTTATGTGTAACCGTGGGAACCAAACTGTAAAGTGTTAAACAGACACCAATAGATACCATATCTTGTATTAATTTAGATAGAGCATTTACTAATCTTCACCATTTCCAATACAACTGGCGTAGTCGGCAGGATTATTGCAGAGTTATTATATATAATAATTAATAACTGAATTCCGCATTTTCCAATTTTTCCCTCATGTTTCTTGTTTATGTGTAAAAAACAAAAAAGTAATTGTTTGACATTTAGAGTGCTTGCTACCTAGCCAAGTGACTAGCAACTGAACCATTACTTGGACATTGACTAGTCACTAGCACTTGTAACTAGACAGGTGACTCTGGCCAGGCAGATTATTGTTTAGTCTATAAACCCCCTAAATTATTTTTGAATGTCAATACCACACTGCAACGAGAGTGGTGGGTTTTAGTGTTGTCATTGCTGCAATGGGTTTATTTACTAAACAGTGTTTTTTGTTGTTGTGATTAATAGATTTTTTAGTACTACTTATTATTATCCTGTATTGCTTATAAGTAGGCTTTTGAAACTTATTAGCAATAGTTATATATTGCTCTGGGAAGGTGGCAGGCTATTTATTACATGTGAAGTAATAAATGGTTCTAAGAGACCAGGAAATACATTGTGTGTTTATGTATTACATGTAAGCCTAGTGCATAGTGTTTATGTATGTAATACTGTATGCTGCTCTGGAAGAAATATGTTCTATTTGCATGTGGGCTGTGCGTGCAACACAGCTGAGATGGCACTATAGGGACCTCTGCAGACCAGGAAGTGTACGGCCGAGTGTATGGACCTGGGAAGGATGAAAGGCTATTAAATGACTAGTAATAGGTGCCACTGAGAGACCAGGAAATATGTTGTATGTGAATTTGTAGTATTATGTCTATTGATTGGTGTATGTATGCCTGCATGGAAAAGGGAAGCTATACCATAAGTAGTGACCCACAGGAACCAGTAGGTATTTGTGTGTAAACCGTCCTGGGGTGGGAGGGCTCTAATGAGGGACCCCACTGTCCAGTAGTTATGTGTGTTTAAACTGACCTGGGGTGGGAGGGCTCTAATGAGGGATCCCATTGTCCAGTAGGGTTTTGACCTGAATGTCTGTGTAAAGTGCTTGTGTGGTCCATCCACTCATGTAGTCCTCACAAGTGTTTTAACTCTTTTCCCACTTTACTAGCCAGATATCAGGGATTAATAACTTGAAGCTGGACAGTACAGAAACGTTTAGAGAGGAGTGTTTGTTTTCATGATTCCCTAGCAAAAGCATCTTAAAGGAACATGTAAAACCTGATAAAGTTTCTTCCTCAGCCATGCTGGTTTGCTATGTGCAGAACCAACAGCCTGAAGGACAGAAGAGATAGATATTCAACCCGCTGTGAGCTCTATTAACACGTTTGTCTTGCCTGTTTTAATAGTCAGATGACTCTGGGTTGGCTGCTGACTACCGGGAGGTGGATGCAGTAGTGCCATCAGTGAGCACTGCGGTTCCGAGTACCGTCAACGCAGATGAAGGGCAAACAGGCAGACACGTGGCAAGCTGGGATTGAATTAGCGAATGCTCTCTCTTTAATTCTCCTTGCACCAGAGATGCACTAACAAGCTAGCTTTGCCTGGGAGAAGATATCATATACATCCAGGTAGTGCATCAAGACAGTGAACAGGGTTGTGAGTCATCGTATCCTGAAGACTCCGGTGTCTCTAAAGAAACAGAAGAGATACTCCCAGCACTGATTGACAGGCCTGGACAGACATCAGTGTCCAGAAATAAACCGTCTACCTGAGCACAGTGCAAGAAGAATATGAAGATACAGACAAAGAAGAAAGCATCAAGCAAGATTGCCAATGACACAGCACATTGTCTTTCTGTACTCCTGCAGCTGCAAGCTGGCACCCTAGTCAAAAATACGGGTCACAGAAGAGGTGAACTCACTCGTAAGAGAAAGAGGATGAGCAGCTGATTCCACCTGTCAAGAAAGTTGGCCATACCAAGTAGCCCTCAAGAATAAAGTTGGGCAGACTTGGCAGTTGAACTGTGGAGGCCGAAGACCAAGAGGTGGATTGAATTGCTGCATTGTTGTGCAAACTATTCTGAAGAGTTGTGGCTTGCAGAGAATGCAGCAAGAAGACACTAAAAAAGAATTCAAAGAAGAACCAAAGACAAGAACTTGTTATCTATGGACAATTGTGCTTATGTTATTGAGCTACCACTAAGCATATTGTGGTCCCTAGCCTATCACCCTAAAGCCTCTAGGTTGATAGAGTGGTGCAAAGAGTTTTCAGGAGAGCACATTTGAGTACTGTCCCCAGTAGTGATAGACTGTGGGTGGGAATGGGTTTGCAACCATTTTTCCTTTTTACAGTACTGCCCACAATGATTCTAGTGTGGGATGTTGGGTTGTATTACATGTTAGAGTGTTAAGCAGGTTTCAGGGGGTGGTGAGTGTTTGTTTGTGACAGTCCCCTTGTCTGATTGACCTGGAACCTGGTGAATGCATGTGAGTATGTGGCGTGAAGTGAAGGTGGTGAGCTGTGTGCGTGTACTGTGTTGGGGGAGATAGCCATCTGGGTAACTCAAACAGTGTAAGTTACAAGGGACCAGAGCTAGCTGATTCAGATAGGGACCAAAGTGTGAGTGCTACCCAGATCTAGCAAGCAACAGAGGCAGAAGCTCAAAATAATATCAGATGGACCTGGTGATACCTAGGTTGTATTATTATACTGTGATATTAAATCTATTTTCTTTCCTTCCAGCCGACTGGTGGCAGTTTGAGTCAGCGGAACCAATGGTCCTCCAACACCTTTGTGCACATAAGAGTTGTAACCTTACACCTAGGCCTTGGTGTGTTAGCCACCAAGAGAGAAGTCTGACAGTTGTCAGCAAACAAATACTGCAGCTACCTCATTAACAACGCAGAAGTTAACCATGATTTGACCAAACTTCCTGCCATGTGGGAAAAGTGGATACCGACTTTTGGGTGGCTGGGGAGTTTGGGAAACACGATTGTTCATGGACTGTTTAGTAGCTGTGGTCATATGGTTTTTCTACTGTTATATGTGTAGCATTATTATTATAATTTTTTTTATAAATTAGTTAACGCAACATTTAGAGTAATATAGTAGTGATGTCAGTGGTATTTGACCAAGGGGTGGAGTGTTGTAGACACGCATTTATTTATGCTAGTTTGTTGATCTTATACACAGATATCACTTAAATAGCAATATATATATATATATATATTGGTTTATATGTGTGGAGTATTTGCAGGTGGCTGGTGGTCTAAGCAACAGTGTTTCCAGGTAAACATACTGGCTATTGTTCAGGACTGGACTGTAAACAACATGGAGTCTGACAGTTTGGTCACCTGACCAGGGTTACTATGGGAAAGCTGTACCAACAAATGCTTCATGTTAAAAGAGATGCATGTTAAAGAGATTTCAGAACTTTCCTGAAGCTCCAACAATGGAGAAGCTACTGCTGAAGCCAGTCTTTCCACCTGAGTTCTCCTGGCAACGTAACATCTAAGTATCAGCATTTATATTTTATTTTACTTTCTTTTACTTGAATAGAGTTAACTATTCTTGTTTCTATTAATAGATTGAGTATTTAGCATTGTTTATTTGTATAACCTATATTAGATATTGTTGTAGAATTATCATTAAACTTTGTTATGCTTTAACCTATTCAAGTGTGTGGATATTCTGTTATTTGGTTATTGAATATAACTCTCTAATAATACCTTATGGAATAATATAATCGTTGTATTGTTATATTATTTCCATTTATAAATTTGTTGTTGAGGTTATGCTCATTTGGCTCCTATTGTTATGTGTAACCGTGGGAACCAAACTGTAAAGTGTTAAACAGACACCAATAGATACCATATCTTGTATTAATTTAGATAGAGCATTTACTAATCTTCACCATTTCCAATACAAAAAGCTAATGAAAAAAATGGCTAAATAGATTCTAATATTGGTCCTTAGTTTCGAAATACTAAATTCCAATGTTTATGTTTTTTCTTTTTTTGCATGTTATATGGCAATAAATACAAGTAGCACATAGCTGTTTCAAAAATATTTTTTTTCAAAATTAGCGCTTGTGACATTATAACACTTATATCTGTCATATCCCTGAATAACCACCCATATGTACACATTTTTTCAAAGTAGACATCCCAAGGTATTTAACTTGGGGTATTTTTACTCTTCTTCATGCAGCAATTTTTCCACCAATCTATGCCAAATTTTGCAAAGAAAAAGAATGTTTGGTGATTTTTTTTTTTTACACTTTTTATTAACTTAGAATGTACAGGGGTACTGCCAAACATCGCCAATATGTGTTCAACAACATCTCTTGAGTACAGAAATACCACCCATGCATAGGTTTGTCAGGTTGTTTAGGGGCTAAAAGGCCACATTCGACAGGTGTGCTTTTCAGAATTCCAACTTGGAATTTTGCATGCAGATAACATGCACCCATGTCCTACTTTGGACATTTTTGAAGCTGCCCAAGGGTATTTAACACCTTTCATGCACTAGTTCTACCACCAGACATTGTCAACTTTTTTGTGGTTTTTTTCCACACACATTGTACTTCAGGCATGAATTCACAGATTCTGTTATGTGTCACTAACAAAAACATCTCCTGCGTACATTGATACCCCCCATGCATAGGTTTGTTGGGTTGTTTGGGGGATAGAACATCATATTTGTGATAAAGAAAATAATCAAAAAGTTTCAAATTTGGGAACAACTGTATAAATGTATTGGGTTTCTGAGTGGTAGTTTTTAAAATATGTGCTAATACACAAGCCACTTTCTGAATGGGACAGTAAAATGCCTGTCCTTTTCCTTTGCTATAACACACACAGCAGTGTTTCTCGGGGTTTGCTTTTTTTTAGTTGGTGGTATTTTAAATAAAAAGTGTGAAACCCCAGTTCTTGACTCAGCTGTTGGGTTATTGAGTAATTCTGAAATCAGCTACAGCTGAAATTTGAGAAAAGGTGTTTTTTTCAAAATTAAAAAGGCATTATGTGTTGCCACCTGCATAAGATACATTGCCACCATTTTATAGCAGGCAATGGTCTTTCTTAAAATCAGATATGGCTCTATAAGTTGATCACCCAAATCTACACCCCCTATGTGTCAGTTATAAGCCCTGATACAAACAAGCTTGGACTAGGCTCTGCCTCAGACAGTGGTAGACATTGACTCATCATGGATGGTTGTTAGCATATTAACATCTTTCCTGTCCTTACATTTTAACACCAACAACTCAGCTTTGTGCAGAGCTTTGGACTCTCCTTTTTTTAGTTTGGCCTTTAGAAGAGATGTGGGAAACTCTTTGCAATTACTTTGTCACAAATAGGTACAACATCTGAAATAAGGGGTCTCTGCTATAAAAATTGTCCAGATAAAGGTGTTGTTCTTATTGAACAAGGGGAGCATTAAATCCCACACAATCTTTCCACTTGTCCCCAGAATGGCAGGGCAGCCAGGAGGATCCAGGTTCCCTCATAGACTCTAAAAGTGTAGGTATAACTCTGACTCTCACAAAGTTTATAAAACTTTATCCCATATCAAGCACGCATTGAGGGAATATACTGCTTGAATCGTAAGCGCCTTTGTACTTCATAAGTAACTCATCCACTGAAATATCTTGTTTGGGGGTGTAGACCCCACCAAAGGTATTTTGCAGATGGACTATTAGGGGGCGTATGTTATAAAGTCTGTCATAGTCACATACGCCCCCTAATAGTCCATCTGCAAAAGAGCTTTGGTGGGGTCTACACCCCCAAACAAGATATTTCAGTGGATGAGATAACCGCCTCTGTCCTAGTATAAATCACCCCGATTTATACTAGGACAGAGGCGGTAAACACTGAAGTGAAGAAAGCGCAGCAACTCATATCGTTATCTGGACATGGTTTTAGAGTATATGGGGGTACATATGATAGAGTTGGTGCTCCAGTATAAGCGGACTGTTGGTTTTTTCATAATCTCCATGAGCATTATAAGTGCCCAGAATTTTTTACTCTCTGGGACATCTGTGGGGAACCAATTATGCTCCCTAACTATACGTCTACCAATATTGGCATGAATAAATTGGGCAGCATACAGATTTGTCTGGGACACAATTTCCTCCCAAAGATTATCCCCTTAAAATAAACCCATGTACTGGATATGGGACAAATCAGTAACATCTACATGAATGCCTGCATTGGCACTGAAATGGGGGTCTTTGGGCTTCTCAAACCGTCGCGGTACCCACTCTTCCACATTAGGGGTAGCATGGCTTCTTTTAGCCACTGGCTCGCAAACATGAGACACCTCACTAGATTTATCAGTAAACTGACACAGCATCAAAATCTGATGCTGTGTCAGTGGCATCAGAGTCAGCTGCCAAGAAGGCATATGCCTCCTCTAAACTAAACTTGCGCTGTATAACTAAGCAACACACAAGCTACCTATCTAACTAACCTAAAGACAAAATAACCAACACATACATTTTTCTTATAACTTACTACCTATCTATCTACGTAACTAACTGAATTTTCTAACTATGTAACTAACTGACCTACAGGCTAAATTTCCAAGAAATTACCAAATATACAATTAAAAAAAAAATCTTATATCGTTCTACCTACCTAAATGATCTGGCAACTGCGAATGTAGATTTAGTGGCTGTTACTGAGACGTGGTATAATAAAAAACATGATAATACCAGGGTGCTCTTTATTAGACATGTGCAAAACTAAAATTTCCGTTTCGTTTTCGTCCATTCGGCCGAAAATTTTATTTATTTAGTCTAAAACGAATTTTGTTCATTACGGCATTCGTTTCAGACGAAATTTGTTCATTATTTTCGTTTCGTTTCGTTTTATTCGTTCGTTTTATAGAATACGTGTAATACTATTGGCTTTCTATAAACAGAACGAGAGCCCCATTCATAAGAAATTCTTATGAATGGGGCTCTCGTTCGGTTCATAGAAAGGCAATAGTACTACACGTTTTCTATAAGCCAAAAGTCTATAAACCAAAGGTCGCTCGGTTTATAGATTTTCGGTTTATAGAATACATAGAATTACATTTTGGCTTGTAGAAAACGCTTATAGAAAACGTATAGTAGTAGTGCCTTTTCTATGAACTCATTCATAAGAATTATGAATGGGTTCATAGAAAGGCAATACTACTATACGTTTTCTATAAGCCGAAAGTCTATAAACCGAAGGTCGTTCGGTTTATAGACTTTCGGCTTATGGATTACATGTAATACTATGGGCTTTCTATAAACCGAACTAGAGTTCCCATTCATAAAAATTTATGAATGGGGACTCTGTTTCGGTTTATAGAAAGCTAAGAAGTTGAACGAATGGTTTAATATAAACGAAAATCATTTGTCCATTCGTGCTATAGTATTGGCATTACTATAAACCGAAATAGAGTCGGTTTATAGAATGCCAATAGACTTACATGCATTCCATAAACTGAAAGTCGTTCATTAGGTCAGTTAATGGAATGTAGTGTACTATGCTATTGTATTCTATAAACCGACTCTATTTCGGCTTATAGAATGCCAATAGTACTACGAATGGACGAATGAACTAATGATTTCCGTTTATTAACCATTCGTTCATTCGGCTTTCGTTAGCTTAGCATTTTCGTTATTCGTTTTTCAAACGAATGAACGAAAATGCTATTTTCGGACGAAAATGCATTCGTCCGAAAACGAATGCACATGTCTACTCTTTATATAGAAAATGCAAAGAAGGCAAGAAAGGGGGAGGGGTGCGCCTGTATGTGAGGGATAGCTTAAAATCTAACGTAATACAAGTTAGTGGGTGAACATAGAGTCAGTTTGGGTTACGTTAGAATTTGGTAATCATACGGTAACTCGGATAGGTGTGATTTATAGGCCCTCTGTACAAATTGAGGAGTTAGGTAATCTACTAGTTGAGGAAATAGCTAAAATGACAATGAAGGGGGGGAGTGATCATCATCAGTGACTTTAATCTGTCTGATGTGAACTGGAAATCCAAAATAGCTACTTGCACCAGGAGTACACAAATCCTAAACTCCCTACTGGGATTATCTCTAAAGCAAGTAGTTGAGGAGCCAACTCGAAAGCAGGCCATATTAGATTTAGTGTTCACAAATAGAGATTTGTTATCAGATATTACTGTAGGTGAAAGTTTAGGATCCAAGTGATCACCAGTCAGTGTGGTTTAATATAAGAACAGTGATGTAGTCACACCACACACAAACAAATGATTTTAAAAAAACGGACTTTTCTCAAATTAGATTATGTGTAAAGGAGTCATAATCAGACTGGAGCAATTTAAATGGAGTCCAGGAGAAATAGGATTATCTAAAAGTTGCACTACTGAAGGCAACAGAAAATTGCATTAGGCTTGTCAGTAAGAGCAAAAAATTGAAGAAACCACTGTGGTACTCTGCAGAGGTGGCCAAAATAGTAAAAAACAAAAGCTAGCATTTAGTAATTATAAAAAATTTCAGAGTGCGGAAGAAAGAAAGATCTATAAGAGTAGGCAGAAAGAGGCAAAGCAAGCTGTAAGAGCTTCCAAAGCACAAGCAGAAGAGAAAATAGCCCAGTCATTGAAAAAGGGAGATAAAACATGTTTTAGATACATAAATGAGAAAAGGAAAGTAAAACAAGGATTAGCTAGATTAAAAACAAAAGAAGGATGCTATGTAGAAGAGGATAAAGGCTTAGCAGTCTGCCTTAATGCAGGGCTCGACAAACCCCAGGCGCCAGGTTGCCATGGCGACCAGGAAATTAAACCTGGCGACTGGGTGCCGTCAGCCTCGTGGTCCCCTTGCCGCTGCCATCCGATTTTTTTCTTTTCCTTCGGAGCGCGAGGGGGTAAAGTCTGTGTTGATGGCACAGACTGCAAGCCCTGCCCCCTTGCGCAACGCGTGTCTGAGTGCCGGGTGTCGTCACGTGACATCCTGGCACTCAGCTGGCCGATCAATGAAGACATGCTGCAGCGTTAAGAAGAAACCAAGAAAATACTGTGTGAGGTGGGTGTGTGTTTGTATATATGTAAGTATGTAAAGTAGGTGTGTGTGAGGTGTTTGTATATATGTGTATATGTAAAGTAGGTGTGTGTGAGGTGTTTGTATATATGTAAAGAAGGTGTGTGTGAGGTGTTTGTATATATGTAAAGTAAGTGTGTGTGAGGTGTTTGTATATATGTAAGTATGTAAAGTACTAGGTGTGTGTGAGGTGCTTGTATATATGTAAGTATGTAAAGTACTAGGTGTGTGTGAGGTGCTTGTATATATGTGTATATGTAAAGTAGGTGTGTGTGTGTGTGAGGTGTTTGTATATATGTATATATGTAAAGTAGGTGTGTGTGAGGTGTTTGTATATATGTAAAGTAAGTGTGTGTGAGGTGTTTGTATATATGTGTATATGTAAAGCAGGTGTGTGTGAGGGGTTTGTATATATGTGTATATGTAAAGCAGGTGTGTGTGAGGTGTTTGTATATATGTGTATATGTAAAGCAGGTGTGTGTGAGGTGTTTGTATATATGTGTATATGTAAAGCAGGTGTGTGTGAGGGGTTTGTATATATGTGTATATGTAAAGCAGGTGTGTGTGAGGGGTTTGTATGTATGTGTATATGTAAAGTAGGAGTGTGTGAGTTGTTTGTATATATGTAAAGAAGGTGTGTGTGAGGTGTTTGTATATATGTAAAGTAAGTGTGTGTGAGGTGTTTGTATATATGTGTATATGTAAAGTAAGTGTGTGTGAGGTGTTTGTATATATGTGTATATGTAAAGCAGGTGTGTGTGAGGTGTTTGTATATATGTGTATATGTAAAGCAGGTGTGTGTGAGGGGTTTGTATATATGTGTATATGTAAAGCCGTTGTGTGTGTGAGGGGTTTGTATGTATGTGTATATGTAAAGTAAGTATGTGTGAGGTGTTTGTATATTTGGGTATATGTAAAGTAGGTGTGTGTGTATATATGTGTATGTATGTGTATATGTAAAGTAGGTGTGTGTGTAAATATGTGAAGTAGGCGTGTGTGTTTATGAATTGCGTGTATGCTTGCGTGATTGTCTGGCTCCTACATTTTTTTGCTGGCTCCTAAAATCAGATTAAATTTGTCAAGCCCTGCCTTAATGAATATTTTTGTTCAGTTTTTACAAATGAAAATGAGGTTAAGGGACCTCATTTAGGGAAAAAGACTAATTAATCTTTTGATGCATGTAAATTTACAGAGGAAGAGGTTTTACTTCAGCTGTCTAAAGTAAAAACAAATAAGTCGATGGGCCCTGATGGTATGCATCCAAAGTTATTAAAAGAACTGGTGGTGTACTAGCAAAACCATTAACAGATTTATTAAACCAATCATTGTTAATGGGAGTAGTACCAGAAGTTTGGAAATTAGCAAATGTTGTGCCCATTCACAAGAAAAAGGTAGTAGGGAGGAGTCAGGCAACTATAGACCAGTAAGTCTTACTAGTAGTGGGGAAACCTTGTAAAAGAATAGGATTCTTGAACTTCTAAAATCACATGGATTTCAAGATCAGAGACAACATGGGTTTACTTCAGGGAGATCCATGCCAAACTAATCTTATTTATTTTTTGGATTGGGTGACTTAATAGATTAGGGTAGTGCAGTAGACATTGCTTACCTAGATTTCAGTAAGGCTTTTGACACTGTCACATATAGAAGACTTATCAATAAACTGCAATCTTTAAGTTTGGATTTCAATATTTTTGAATGGATTAGAAAATGGCTGAGTGACAACAGAGGGTGGTAGTCAATGGAGTATATTCGATGCAAGGTCTTGTTACTAGTGGGGTACCTCAAGGATCTGTACTTGGACACATTCTCTTTAATATTTTTATTAGTGATATTGCAGAAGGTCTTGTTGGCAAAGTATGTATTTTTACTGATGATACAAAGATTTGCAGCGGGGTTGATGTTCATGGAGGGATAAGCCAAATGGCAAAAGATTTGGTTAAACTAGAAAAATGGTCAGAGCTGTGGCAACTGACTTTCAATGTGGACAAGTGCAAGATTATGCACCTTGGAGGTAAATACACAAAAACAGAATATAGAATATTTTGTACAGTCCTAACCTCAACATCTGAGGAAAGGGATTTAGGAGTAATAATTTCAGAGGACTTAAAGGTAGGTAGGCAATGTAATAGAGCAGCTGCTGAGACCTCACTTGGAGTATTGTACGCAGTAGTGGAAACCATATCTTCAGAAGGATATTGATACTTTGGAGAGAGTTCAGAGAAGGGCTACTAAACTGGTTTATGGGTTGAAGGATAAAACTTACCAGGAAAGGTTAAAGCATCTTAACATGTATAGCTTGGAGGAAAGACATAACAAGGGGGATATGATAGAAACATTTAAATACACAAATCAACATAGTAAAGGAAGAGAGTATATTTAAAAGAAGAAAAACTACCACAACTAGGTCAGCACTGTAACATAAGCAATGAAACTGCTGCGAGGAATGTGTGGCTTGCAGAGAGGGCTGTTGAGGGGAGATCATATGATCTCCTCAGCCAGTGAAATATGGCTGCCTTTATCTGCTCTGCCTGCTTCTTTGATACATGTATCTCGTGAAGCATTGAGCTGCTGCCCCTCCAAGAGCTGGTGCCTTAGGTGAATTCTGGCTCTTAATAGGAGGTCAGTTCCCAGGATCAGCACTGAAACAACCATTCACTCTCTTGATTCTACCTAATATATTAGCTATATAGGTATCTGCAATTAACTCAAAGGATACCCTGATGCCTTTGATGCTTACTATGTAATATTGCTTTTCAGTGACATTTCAAATGGGAAAGTATGTGGCAGAGTTTCCTGTGGAGATTAAGCAGCAACAGATTCCAGTATTGTTTGATTCAGGACCAGGTAACTGTAATTTCATCACGCTTATCTTCTTGATTCTTCCTGTTGCCTGAATCTCTCTCCATCAGGTCCCACAACTCTCGGCTTTTAACTTGACAGAAGTCTAATTTATTTGATAAGCAAACATCTTCCGTTTGTCTTCTTTTTTTTTTAACAATACAACCTCATCATCCATATTACCACATTTTATATACTGTTTGTATTTTGTAGATTATTTTTTTAGTAAAATAACTATGTATACCCTGTTTTTAATTTTTATATCCAGCTCTGTTAATATTTTGTTTATTGTGTAGATCAAAAAATCAGATCACTGGTCACCATCACCACAAAGACTTTTTTAAGGTACAATAAGCTGAGAGCTTTGATTAGGAGCATCCGACAGTTTTATCCAGACATCAAAATAATTGTGGCTGATGATAATAAAAATCTGGAGAAAATAGAAGATCCAAACGTGGAACAGTATTTCATGCCATTTGCAAAGGTATGTATTAAAGTTAACACATATTAATTACTCCATAGTGATTTGTCTTTCATCACCTAGTAACATTAGAGATACTGTGTAAGTGATGTGATGGGATGATAAGCTGCTTTAGGTGATGCACCTTAGGTGATGCACCGGGGAAACGAGCGGACCATCTCCTCTCTAATATGCTGAAGGCTAGAAGAGCAGAGAGGACCATTACTAAATTGCTGGTAAATGGGAAAATCATTTTATCTCACGAAGAAATTGGTAAAGAATTCAAAAACTTTTACTAATCGCTATACAATCTACCAACTATCACAAAGGATAGGGAGATAGTAGATTATTTTAAGGATAGAAAATTCCCAAAGCCCTCTCTTGAAGCATGGAAATATCTTAATGAACTATTATCACGGGAAGTAGAGGATCGAATAAAAGAGATAAAAGTGGGCAAATCACCAGGCCCAGATGGCTTTGGAGGAATTTTCTATAAGATCATGGGAGATAAAATTACCCCAGTACTGACCAGATTATTTAATGACTGTCACTTCTGGAACTATCCCAGAGGAGATGTTGAGAGGTAATATTGTCCCCATCCTAAAGCAGGGTAAAGACCCACATGACTTGACCAGTTACAGACCCATATCCCTGTTGATTATAGATTCAAAACTATATGCTGGGATAATAGCACAAAGGATGAGAACAGTCATAGGGGACCTAATCCACCCTAACCAAGTGAGATTCCTCCAGGGCAGAACAGCAGCAAGCCACATGAGAGATCTAGCCATGATCCTTGATACAGCCTCCCAGAGAGGAGTGCCCCAGCTGACCCTGTCATTAGATGCCAAAAGGGCATTTGATAGAGTCGGCTGGGGGTACATGAGAGAGACTCTTGAGGCTTTCGAGTTGACGGGAGATATAGGCAGGGTGGTGATGGCACTATATTCCTCACCCACTGGCAGAGTAGTGGGCCCAATAAAAAAATCTGATTGGTTTCCCATCACAAATCACACTCGCCAAGGTTGCCCCCTATCACCATATACTAACACTGGAACCTCTAGCAAGAGAACTAAGTTGAGCTTCAGTGGTGGTAGGGGGAGGAGGAGGAGAAAGGGAGCATATGATAAAACTATATGCTGACCACATATTACTCACCCTGGAAGACCCGGTGGTATCGCTGCAGGAGGTTATGAGGATCATAGAACAATATAGCTCCCTGTCAAAGTACAGGCTTACCAATACTAAATCCATTGCCCTCCCAGTAAACCTTAACCAAAAGGAAAGAAGAAGATTTAAATATATAGTTTCAAATGGGCAGAAGGAACTGCCCCATACTTAGGAATAATGATAACACCAGAACCTGCAATGTGGATGGAGGTTAATGTTATTGCCTTTATTAAGGATATGAATATGACTCTCAAAAAATAGAAGGGGCTCTATGTTTCCTGGTGGGGAAGAACAACTGCAGTTAAGGCATATGTCTTACCAAAATGTATCTATCTTGCCAGAATGCTCCCATTTCAGGTAGCATCAAGTTGGCTGGTGCCTATTCAATCTGCTTTTAATAAATTTATACGGGCAGGTAAGAAGCCCCGATTAAAATTTCAAATGGTAATGGGAAAAAAAGGAAGGCGGTATAGCATTACCTAATATAAGGGAACAAGCCAATGCTGCACTCTTGTCGCAGGCTATTACTACCTAGTTAAGTGGGACATCTAAGGAAGCATGGTACAAATTGAAACAAAGGGAGATTGGGCCATATAAAGACCTTGGTTTCATCTTCTGGATGTTTAGCTCAAGGTCAGAGAAATTAATAAAAACAATGTGTTTTGGGCCCTTGAAACAGATATTCACAAACTGGCTTTGCTTTAAGAAGAAGTTGGGCCTGGCTTTGCTTTAAGAAGAAGTTGGGCCTATCAGATAAATTTCTCAACTGCCTCCCTGAATCAATTATAGATATGGAAGCAGAAGAGTTGGATCTTAAAAATGGAAAGACCAAGGGATACTCAGAATTAGGGACCTCTTGGACAGGGGCAGTCTCAAGCCCTTCGCTAGATTACAGGAAGAATTCAGCTTACCCATCCAGGAATGCTTTAGGTACCTAAGGGTCAAGAGCATAATATTAAATCATACGGTAGAGACTACTCCCAATAAGACAACCTCCTTTCTGGAAAAAAATCTTTGAAACACGAAACAACTACCATCCAAATTACTTGAAATTATTAGATTGGGGGATCCAAATATTCTCACAGTCACCATTCAGAGATGGGAAAGCAGGTTAGGAAGGATTATCCCTTTGGCTGACTGGCAGTCCGCCTTAGGATATACATACAAACAGGTGCTTGAATGAAGGACAATATAAATTGATGAATCTGGTCCACTACTCTCTGGCCAAGATGTACCCATCAGATGCACCAGTGTGTTGGAGAAGTGGACAGGGAAGGGGAGATATGCTCCACATCTGGTGGAGCTGTCAAATTATTGAAAAAATATGGAGAGCTTTCAAACAAACTTACAACAAAATATGGGGAAAAATGGAGTTTAACACCTGAATGAGCTCTGTCACACAGGTGCTCCCCTTTCTCATCCACATTTTAACAGCAACAAAACTGACGATTGCCAGGAAGTGGAGAACAAGTGAACCCATCCTTTGGCAGTAGATTAATACCCAACTGATACATCATGGAAAATGGTATTACCACACAAAACAAATACAACCCCGAAAGGATAAAAATCTGAAACAAACAGGTTAAGCTACTCCAGAAAGGTGAACTAGATTAAGTAAAGTAATCTCCTAAAGAATAATTATAGGGGGTAGAACGGGAAGGTCAAAGCGGAAGCTGAGAGTGGGAGAACGAAGAGAGAGACTGGGGGAAGGGAAGAGATAGGTGGAGAACAAAATTTATCTAAAAAGATGTGTTTCTGAGCTACCGTATCTACTTACAATAATATCCGTGTGGACGCAGGATAATTTATTTGTTGTTTGTTTTGTTTTGTCATGTTTGTTTTCAGTTTCTGGGTTTCGTCTGGGTAGATGAAGCTAAACTTTCTTGTTCCAAGGATATCAATGTTGGTAATAGCACAGAAATGTTAAGCACTTTTCAGATATACGGGATGCAGACAGAAGTATGTCATCTAAGTACGTTCCTATCATATTTTATCAAATCCGTTTTTAGAAATGCTTTAAATGTACGGATATAATATGTTGTAATCTTTTTCTATCTTCATAATAAAAAAAAAAATCACAACTGGCTGGTAAATTCCCAACAAGAGCAGCTTTTTCATTAAAAAGAGCTTTATAATCCAGGCTAATTAAAATGACATGTAACTATATATATTTTGTGTATAATGTCCTCCATCTATATGATTAAGAAATACCAAACTCTGCATATACCTTGAAAACCAACCAGTGGAGAAGCTGGGATTGAAACCATTTGATTGGCAGAATCAGCCAATCATTTGCCATTTTTTCTTCAAATGAGAACTGATTTTTCGCACAGTGAAGTTTTTATGGCAACACAACCTTTTTTTTTTTAATATAGAGAATAGGTGGATTTATTTACATTTTTTGGGTGGACCCATTCATTCCCTGGACAGAATATAGCGTTTAAAAAAAAAAATAATTATTGCAGGGAAATTGCCCCCTCCTACCTGGGCAAGGTAGAGGTGGGGAGGTAGGTCGGGAAAATTATTTTTTAAAACCTTTTTAATTAATCTTATGTGATCTGAGGGCCTTTAGACAGCCCCAAGAACCTACAGGCCTTTTTTTTTTTTATGGCATCTGGGGGCCCATCAGCAGCCTCCAGACCTTTGGGAGGCAGTTTTAGGGTATGGGGTCTAGGTTTTTTTTCTTTTTCTTTTTTTTATAAAAGGTGTTGAAAAGCCCATTGGCAGACCCCAGGGGCCAATAATTTTATTTTTTATTGGTGCCTGGAGGCATTTGTCCAGCCACCGGGTGGGGGGTTTATTGTAGGTGGGGTACGTCCTGTTGGTCTACCAGCTCCAAGCTCCAGTAATGTACACTGTATTTTATATGTGGCTGGTAGCACTTAGGATTTTTTTTGTTTATGTTTTTCATGAATGGGGCCAGTGGATTTCCAGGGTGGGGGTTCCACTCATCCCCGAATCCGAAAATGTATTCAGGGCTGATAATTGCATATTGGGTAGCTAAAACTGTATGCTTGTATAGCGCAAATGTTCAGATTCAAAGGCCTTCATGTGAACTGCCAATTAGGAGTTAAAAGCTGTATTCTGGGGTTTAATTGTTCTATATATAGTATACCCTTTAATAATTGGATTACTATCTTAGTGTTAATATTAGAAATTATGCAAAAAATAATATCTCATGTGGTAGTAAAACCCAATCAATATTAATCCATGATACATATACATATACCCAAAGAGGACTGGTGCTCTCTTTTCCAAAATCTCTTGCATGTGTCCAGGTAAATTCACAGACCACCATTCAATGACCTACATTTGACATATCTTTTATAGAAAATGCTTTTTTTTAAGCCTCAAGTTTAACTACAAAAATGACACATTTATAGGGCCAATAAGAATGCACCTTGTTCTATGGGCCACACGTTGTTCTCCCAGCATATAATGTGTGTACATATATCCAAAGCCATGTCACACAATAAAGTTGTAAAGGCAGTTAAAGTCTTGATGATGAGACTGTGACCTGAAGAGAAACGGGTGGATCCAGAAGGTGTGACATACAAGGCTTGGGGAGTGCAGGTGGTTAATCATACCTAGTCCACCACAAAACCTAAATATACCACTGAATCTATTATCCTGTATGTTTCCCCCTCCATTTAGGTTTACTTAAACACTTTTAAGAGTTGAACTTGATACAAGTCTTTTTTTCAGCCAAAACTTCTTTGTAACGTTTCAAAATTTTACACTACCATTTCTAGTATCTCAGTGCATGGATTTGTTCTTTTGTCCCCTTTGAAGGCTATTCATTAGAACATGACTTGTAGGTGAGTTGAGGTAAGATAAATGTTTCTTTTCAACAATTTTAACTATACCTTGTGCAGGTCCAAACCTGGCTAGTTTCCCACGCTATGCAAACTCATTAGGTTTGTACCTGCATAATGTACAGCTACATTGGTTAAATGAAATGTTCACCTGCAACTCACATTTTATGGAATAGACCCCTATGTATAAAAGTAAATTCAGATGGGAAAAATGTGGCATAACATGGAATAAGTGATATTTTTGGAATGTCACATGCAGCCAGTATATTGAAAGTGTTATCAATAATAGAGGCATAATCCATTTCGTCTGTAAAACTAATGGTATTATACAGCAATTATGTCAACTTCCAGGAAACAACTTATCTGACTATTAACAATGTTCCTCTGGACTTTATAGGGATGGTTTGCAGGACGAAACCTTGCTGTTTCCCAAGTTACAACAAAATATATCATGTGGGTTGATGATGATTTCCTATTTACAGAAAGAACCAAAATTGAAAAGTTGGTAGAGGTTCTTGAAAAAACAGACTTGGACGTGGTACGTATTACTTAAGGTGTTGATTAATATCATGGGAAGTGATGAAGCTTGCAAAGAGATATTATATAGGTTTCTTGAAAGTTTTTTTCTTCATGTATACAGCATGTATTTAAAATGACAAAAAGGTGTGTAGATCCACTATTTTAAATTTGTTTTAACACTAACAAATATTTTAAAGCACTTGCAAAACATCGCTGGGCAGATCAATTACCATATAGCCACACTATGTGTACTCCTCCATGAGTACTCAAGGGGTATGCAGAAAAATTGCTCATGATGGACATTTACTCAGGTCTGTGATGGACAATTTAAAGATGTTTTATGGAGCTTCGTAGACCTTGCCATGGGCACTTTGCCTATCCCTGCTTACAACTTCCTGTTTAATTATGCAGTCTCCCTTTGATCCGTGGCTTGGGAGGGGGAGGATCGTTTTTACCGTGCATGTGTGCAATATAATCTATAAAATATAATAAAATAATAATTTGCCAGAAAATGATTGGAAAACTCCACAGTCACAGTGAAAAAATATTAATCATCTATGCAAATAGTGAGTTAACAAGTTAAGTATTGCTAGAACAAATAAATGCATATTTATTTTTAAAGTGTCAGCTTTAATATGAATTCATGTGCGCAGATTTCATTTTAGACTGGATTGATCTTTTAACATGTATTATTTCTGACTATTCCATTTCAAATATAGCACCCAGATAGAACTCACAGGACTTACCCCAGCACCCATATTGCACTCATAGATTGGAGCTATCCATTAACATATATTATTTTTGATAGTTCCACTCTAAGTAAACCACCCAGATTTCACTTGCAGGACTTAACCCAGCACCCAGATGACACCCAGGAGTCCCCCCAGCACTCAGATTGCCCACAGGATTTGCCCCAGCACCCAGGACTTGCCCCAGCACAAAAATTGCACTCAAAGTACTTACCTCATCACCCAGCACTTGCTACAGCACCCAGATTGCACTCACAAGACATACTCCAGCACCCATAACTTACCCCAGCACCCAGATTGCACTCACAGCACTTACCCCAGGACCCAGAAGGCACTCAGGACTTTTCCTGGCACCCAGTTTGCACCTCTGACTTAGGACTTACCACAGTACCCATGACTTGCTCCAGCACCCACATGGTACCCATGAATTGCCCCTCAAGCTAATTGCTCTCACATGACTTACCACAGCAGGCTGATTGCACAACCCAGGACTTGCCCTAGCACTCAGGACTTACCCCACCATACATTGCACTGACATAACTTACCCCAAAATGCAGGTCTCACCCAGGACATGCTCCAACAGCTGTCACATGAACGCATAGGCGTGCGCAGCCTATTGCATTAAGGTGTGCACCCTAAAGCACAAACACACACGCCGCACACGTGTGTGTGTATAGATATATAGATAGATATATATCTATCTATATATCTATACACACATACACAAATACACTCTGCATACTTACATACAGACCCACATTCATATAATTATCAATATAAACAAACATTTAAAAACTGTATTAAAACTTTTTTTTTTATTAATTAAGCATTTAGCAATGTAAACAAACATTTCACATTTTTTAACTTAAAAAAACATTTAAAATAAATAAGCTGTTATAACTGTAAAACTACAATATACAATAACACATCCACCATTAAATTGAGCAAAATCAATCAAATGCGCTTAGTGTTTTGAAGTGCAATAATTCAGAACTGCCATGTATATTGCAAGTATTTTATATGTCAGAGTATGGAGCTGTAACATTCCAGAATAATGATAAATGGCATAATATTTATTAAGAAATAAATTTGGATTCCTTCAATTCTCAAGTATGTTCTCAAATGCAGGTGTGTGTCTATTTAATTCTCAATCTCAGAACTATAAATAATATAGCCGGACCTCAAACACGAAATCAAACCTGCAGCCTCAGAAATCAATCAATCAAATTTAAACTTACTTAAAGTTTACCAGCCAGCCGGCCGCCCCAGAACCCCTCCTGGGAAAAAACGATGTGCCTGTGCTAGTAATATAGTGCCAATCAGATACCCAGTAATATAGTGCCAATCAGATGCCCAGTAATATAGTGCCAATCAGATGCCCAGTAATATAGTGCCAATCAGATACCCAGTAATATAGTGCCAATCAGATGCCAAGTAATATAGTGCCAGTCAGATACCCAGTAATATAGTGCCAATCAGATACCCAGTAATATAGTGCCAATCAGATGCCAAGTAATATAGTGCCAGTCAGATACCCAGTAATATAGTGCCAATCAGATACCCAGTAATATAGTGCCAATCAGATACCCAGTAATATAGTGCCAATCAGATGCCAAGTAATATAGTGCCAGTCAGATACCCAGTAATATAGTGCCAATCAGATACCCAGTAATATAGTGCCAATCAGATGCCCAGTAATATTGTGCCAATCAGATACCCAGTAATATAGTGCCAATCAGATACCCAGTAATATAGTGCCAATCAGATGCCAAGTAATATAGTGCCAGTCAGATACCCAGTAATATAGTGCCAATCAGATACCCAGTAATATAGTGCCAATCAGATACCCAGTAATATAGTGCCAATCAGATGCCAAGTAATATAGTGCCAGTCAGATACCCAGTAATATTGTGCCAATCAGATACCCAGTAATATAGTGCCAATCAGATACCCAGTAATATAGTGCCAATCAGATGCCAAGTAATATAGTGCCAGTCAGATACCCAGTAATATTGTGCCAATCAGATACCCAGTAATATAGTGCCAATCAGATGCCCAGTAATATAGTGCCAATCAGATGCCCAGTAATATAGTGCCAATCAGATACCCAGTAATATAGTGCCAATCAGATGCCCAGTAATATAGTGCCAATCAGATACCCAGTAATATAGTGCCAATCAGATACCCAGTAATATAGTGCCAATCAGATACCAGGAATATTGTGCCAGCCAGCCCCCCCCCCCCCCCCCCCGTACTTACATGAAGCGGCTCCGTGTCCCCCGCCGGATGTCTCCTCCGTGCAGTCTTCCCTCTTGCACGGAGGAGGGAAACAGACACCGGATGTGACGCGACGTCACATCCGGCGTCAGTTTTTTTTTTGGTTTTTTTTCCGGCCGTTGCATCCATCGGATGCGGCTTGCCGGAAAAAAGCGTTCACAAACGCAATGCGCTGTGAACGCGGCAGCAGGGGCTGGGGGCCCACGGGACAGCTGCCTTGGGGCCCCCCAGGAGTAAATGGGCCCAGGGCAGCTGCCCCGTTTGCCCCGCGTTACAGACGGCCCTGTGATTAGGGTGTGCCCAGGCACACCCGGCACACCCCGTGCGCACGCCTATGCATGAACGCTGATGCTCTGACTTCTGGTGACATGCGGGAAGTGAGAGGCAGCCTGAAAGGATTTCTGTGCACCTGAGCAGCGCACAGACATCTGTGTTCTCTCTCCATTCCCCTGTTCCAATTGCAGGGGACAATTGGGGGGCTATATAATATGCAGGAGAGGACATGGCCAACTTTTACCCTCCCAGCAACCCCACTGTAGGTGATACAGTCCCTTTTAATAGCTATAATGTTTTTTTTTTTTAAAGTCTGCTTTACTATTCGTCAAGTGTATAAAGTAGGGGCAGAACTTTTAAATCATTGCACTATTTCAAAGTCACTCATTAAGAAACACTGCTTTATGATTGTGTTTTTTTTTTTTCCATTACTTTCAACATTGAAACTTCTATCATAGGTAGGAGGGAGCGTTGATGGAAATGATTACAAGTTCAAGTTATTATACCAAAAGGGAGATGGCAATGGTGACTGCCTACACAGGAGAAAAGGTCATTACCATAAGTTGGAAGGCTTTCCAAATTGTGTAATAGGCAGTGGAGTGGTTAACATGTTTGTCGCCCACACACGACAAATACTGGCTGTTGGCTTTGATCCCAAACTCAGTAGAGTGGCCCATTCAGGTAAGATATTAACTAACTACAAATATTTTAGATTAGTTCAGATTGAGAGTAAATAACATAAGTAGTATTGTTAATTTAAAATTGGAACTTAAAGGGACACTCCCACCAAAAAAGTTTTATTTTTGTTATTTTTTTGAATTGTTGATGTCTTTTTTTTTATTTAACCCCTTCCCAATGCTAGCATGTACTATGCCATCTGATTTTTACAGTGCCTAAAAGACGCTAGGACGGCATAGTGCGTCCAACGTTAAACAGCTTATCCCGGGCTCCCCGTGATGAGCTGCGCTCGGATGCCGCTGCAGAGACTTGCAGCAGGATCCCACCTGTCAGATCAAAGTGGCCTCAGTCCGACAGGAAAAATGCTCAAAGCAAGCACCGGCTACATTTCACTAAATCATGCTATGCCCGAACTTCCTGGTGATCAGTGGCCAGGAACAAATCGTGACGTTTTGGTGCTTGCACCATGCATCATGAAGGGGTTAATTAAATATTTTACTAAACAAGTGTGACTGGGCGCCTCCATTTTGTGAAATTTAGTGTTTTTGGGTGCCCCATAGTAACTTTACATCACTAGTATCTCACTATGGGGTTGGGGACATATAATGCAGTCTTAAGGAAGAATTCTGGCATAGACTTGCATTGAATGGGAGGGTCATGTAACTATTACATCGCAAGTGGGCAGAGTTATGATCTTGTTTGATCAGATCGATCACCTCTCTCTTCCAGAAAAAAATATTTTTGTGTGTTGGAAGGCAGGTAAAAAAGAGATGTACACAGCCACCTAGTCCTGCCAGCTAGTGATACACAGGAGCCAGTAATAGAGCAGGGTTATATCTTATGACATCTTCAGTCAGGCTCTGCTCACAGTTGTAAAATGAGACTTGCTGGAGGATTTTGGAGAATGTTGCATCATGGGTAAAATTCACAAAATGAATTCAGGAGATAGACACCTAATTTTATTTTTACTTTTATATGCAATTAATTCAAACATAGAAAAAAAACACTGGCAAATGTCTTAAATATGTGTGTGGCTTTAAATGGACAGGTAAGCTAGTAACATTTTATGTAAGAAATAGTGTTCCTTTAAGGTGCCAGGAAGGGTAAGCAAGTCTAATTGTAATTATTGCCTGAAAATATCCCCAGCCTTTTCATGGTGTCTGGAGCACGGGGAGCTGAACAGGCAACACAGACAAATCTCCATGATGCCTGTTTGGCTCCCTGTGCGGTATGACGGGGGAGTGCTGACAGTTCACATGACACGGAACTCTGACATCAGACACATTGCAGGACATGTGACCTGTCAGCACTCGCCATGTGGGGAGCTGAACAGGCAGCATGGTAGGACACCATACTTCCTTCCACTAGACACCACGGAACAACGCTGCCCAGGGTAAGTCCTGGGGTGCTGAGGGCATGTACTGGGTGTATGTAATGGAGGTGATGGAGGTCATGTAAAGGGTTGTTGGGGGGGCATGTAATGGGGTGCTGGGAGTATGTAATGTGGGTGATGGGGCAATAATGGGGTGATGGGGTATGTAATGGGGGTGATGGGTGCATGTAATGGGCTAATGGAGTAATGTAATCATGTAATGGAGTGATGGGGTCAAGTGATAGGAATCATGTAATGGGGTGATAACGGAATTTAATGTGTGTGCAATATGGGTAATGGCAGGGGTCCTCAAACTTTTTAAACAGGGGGCCAGTTCACTGTCCCTCAGACCGTTGAAGGGCCGGACTATAGTAAAAATAAAAACTATGAAGAAATTCCTATGCACACTGCATATATCTTATTTTGAACAAAACGAGAACAAATACAATATTTAAAGTAAAGTTAAATCAACAAACTTACCAGTATTTCAATGGGAATAGTGTGCCAGTCAGAGCCCAGGAATATTATGCCAGTCAGATGCCCAGGAATATTATGCCAGTCAGATGCCCAGGAATATGATGCCAGTCAGATGGCCAGGAATATTATGCCATTCAGATGCCCAGGAATATTATGCCAGTCAGATGCCATGGGAATATGATGCCAGTCAGATGGCCAGGAATATTATGCCATTCAGATGCCCAGGAATATTATGCCAGTCAGATGCCCAGGAATAATATGCCAGTCAGATGGCCAGGAATATGATGCCAGTCAGATGCCCAGGAATATGATGCCAGTCAGATGCCTAGGAATATGATGCCAGTCAGATGCCCAGGAATATGATGCCAGTCAGATGCCCAGGAATATTATGCCATTCAGATGCCCAGGAATATTATGCCATTCAGATGCCCAGGAATATTATGCCAGTCAGATGGCCAGGAATATTATGCCATTCAGATGCCCAGGAATATTATGCCATTCAGATGCCCAGGAATATGATGCCAGTCAGATGGCCAGGAATATTATGCCATTCAGATGCCCAGGAATATTATGCCATTCAGATGGCCAGGAATATTATGCCATTCAGATGCCCAGGAATATTATGCCAGTCAGATGCCCAGGAATATTATGCCAGTCAGATGCCCAGGAATAATATGCCAGTCAGATGCCCAGGAATAATATGCCAGTCAGATGCCCAGGAATATTATGCCATTCAGAAGCCCAGGAATATTTTGCCAGTCAGATGCCCAGGAATATTGTGCCAGTCAGAGCCCAGAAATATGATGCCAGTCAGATGCCCAGGAATATTATGCCAGTCAGAGGCCAGGAATAGTGCTCGTTATCCCTCCCTCCTCCCCCGCTTCCCCATCACTTACCTCCAGCTGCTGTGTCCCCGGACGTCTCGTGCGGTGTCCTCCTGTGGAGGAGGGAAACAGTTACCGGATCCGGATGTGACGTAACGTCACATCCGGTCGCGGTGAAGTTTTTTTTTTTTTTTCTTCCTTCAGCCGCATCCTTTGCGGCTGCCAGAAAGAAAAAAAAAAGTAAACGGGGTGGGTGCCGGCAGCACCCCCCGCGGGCCACATAAATGTCCTCGGCGGGCCGCATGTGGCCCGCGGGCCGTAGTTTGAGGACCCCTGGGTAATGGGGTCATGTAATGGGGTGATGGGGACATGTAATAATGGTGATCAGGTGAAACTCTTCTCTCTTCCAGAAATATGTACTTTTTGTGTTGGAAGGCAGATGATGGGACATTTAATGTGGATGTAATGTGGGTGATGGGGAATGTAATGGGGGGATGGGGCATTTCCTGGGTGAGCAACATCGGTGGGGGGTGCCCAAATTAATTATGCCTAGGGCAACACAAAACCAAGATACACCACTTACCAAACCGTTCTAGAATAGTCCCTAGACTGTCCTTACTAGGCAGGGCAGGCCCTTTAATGGGGCAGACTGGAGCAGCTGCCCCAGGCGGCACCCTGGCAGGAGCAGCACTTTGCTGCTCCATGCAGATTTTTTTCTTTCCTGTGTCCGGGGGAGCTTGATAGGAGATCTCAGCCAATCAGGTGAGACCTCTCAACTCTCCTCAATGGCTGAGAGTCCAGAAGTCTCCCCTGATTAGCTCAGTCCCTACTTCACATGAGGAGCTCAAAGCAAGAGATGACTGCACCAGGTAAGGTAAGAACTGTCAGTGAGTGTGTTTCAGTGAGTGAATGTGTGTGTCAGTGTGAGTGAGTGAGAGAGAGAGAGTGTGTGTGTGTGTGTGTGTGTGTGTGTGTGTGTGTGTGTGTGTGGATCTGTCTAGCCACCCAAGGGGTTAACTCCTCTGACACTGCCTTTATCTGTCTAGCCACCCCGGGGTTAACTCATCTGATGCTGCCTATGTCTATCTGGATTTTGTCATAGGTCACTGGTCACATTATGATTTAGGAAATGGCATAAGGGTATTAGATAATAATGTTTTACCATTACTTTTTTTTCACCTAATGAGTGAGCTTTGAAAAAAATGTTTTATTATGAATATAAGAAGTGCTTTATTGGGCATATAAAAATAAAATATTTTTTTCTAAGAGCTCACCCACGAGGTGAAAAGCAAGAAATGGTAAAACAAACATTATTATGAAAACAGGCTGTGCAATTTCCCAAAACATAATATGTGACCACTGACCTATAACATGGCTTCTTCAAATACTGTACATTAAGTTTAAATGCTTAAACATTTAGGGCACACATTTTAATCATGGCCTGCCAATACTCGGGTCAATACAGTATTTCATATAAATTTGAATATAGAAAGATGCTCTTGCCTTAAATTATAAATTCCTGATAAGTTTGATTTTAGTTTGAGTTATCATGCCTGTGGGATTTTTTTTGTGGGGGGAGGCAGGGAGCAGGGGCAGCATTTTCATTTTTCCCACAGTAGCACCAATGCCTCATTAGTCTTCAGACCACTAAGCTCCTCTTTCTGCTTCTTTTGATTCTCTAATTCGGCTGATCTCTTGTTTCTTCCTACTTTTCCCCTTTTCCTGGTGATAATCCCATTTCTCCTGAGTAGTGAAAGTTAAGCTTTTATTGGAAATGGAAAAGTCTGGTGGATCTGGTAAGAATGGATAACCTAGAGCTGGTGTCAAACATTCAATAAGGGAATACCTGGAAAATAGTGCACATAACATGTATGAAATGGTTATAGGAACCCCCAAAATGCTTTCAGAAGGCTAACGTCACCACCCTGAGTAGAGCTTATTAAGTGCCTTAAACTATTCTCAGGGAAAACTCAACAAATAAACATTATATAGTCACGCACATATTTTTTAAAATATGCATGTCAACATACACCATTTGGGGAACAAACATAAAGGAGCAAATTAAAATCAATGTGGTTTTAAGCAAAAAAAAAAAAAAACAGCACTTGAGTCTGTCTATAGATCAGCAGGATCTTTTAAAAAATAATTCATTGTATGAAATATTTAAGGATGCTAGAAATATATTTTTAATGCCCAAAGTTGCAGAAGGAGCTGCCAAAATGACTGATCATTTGTCTAAATTTTAAATAAAAAGCTGATAGCTAGCAAAAGCAAGACAATCCCTCCCCTCATTTTGTGTTTATCAAGTATGTACATAAATATGTTTATGGATATGAGTAGTGTTGAGCGAACCCGAACCACAAAGTTCGGGTTCGTACTGAACACTACGATTTTTGGACCCCGGACCCAAACACGGACATTCCACTGTATGTCCGGGATGGAGTTCGGGGTACAGCGATTAATATCCCCTTAAATTTAAAATTACTAGTGACTGGACAGCTATTGCTGCCCAGTCACTAGTAAAATACCCCCAGTATTTTGCCATTTGATATGCCAGTATTTTGTCATTTAATATGCCAGTATTTTGCCATTTAACAAGCCAGTATTTTGCCCAATAATATGGCAGTATTATTTTGCCATTAATAAGCTACAGCCAATATGCCTGTATTATATTGCCCATTTAATATATGCCAGTAATTTGACAATTAATATATGCCAGTAATTTGACATTTGATATATGCCAGTATTTTGACATTAAATATATGGCAGTATTTTGTCATTTAATATGCCAGTATTTTGACATTAGTATGCCAGAATTATTGTGCTCGTTATATAAACATATCCGGTGTCAATGATTGTTCCTTTTACTTTTTTTCCAGCAGCTGCATTGTTTTTAGCAATGCGCTGCGGGAGGATGCAGGCAGCATGGCAGCATCGGTGTCCCCCCGCAGGGGGGTGTCACCCTGTGTGGTCTGCACCCCCCTCACTCCCATCGGGATGAAACTGCTGGGGAAGCTAAATTTTGCGGATCAAAATCATGCCAATGGGTAGGGTTTTTAAAAGGAGCTTGGCAGGGGCTATGGCGCAAGTTGTCCAGAGGATGTGCTACGGGAGCTGGGTGGGTTACACTTTCAAATTAGGCACTCTAAAATGAATGTCTTGGCTAAGGCGTCGTAGGTTTTCCTGTGAGAGGTCTCTGACTCCTCTATTTGCCTGGTGGCACGTTTTGACACATATTGCGTGTCATGCTCGACTGCCTCTGGCCCACTGCTACTTGATGGGGCCCCTTTATCCCACTACAAATTTGTCAAGGTTTTTAAGCTAACATTAACTAAACTGGGTTTCGATAGGTCTACATTTGGTGGCCATTCATTTCACACAGGTGCTGCGTCAGAGTTATCCAGGCTAGGTTTTTCTGAGGGAGATACAGTGCATGGCTTCTCCCTGAGCTTGTTCAGCTTTGCAGACTTTTGGGTCCCCCTGATGTGTTGTTAATCCACCTAGGCGGCAACAATCTGGTGTCTATCCCTGTGTGGGGTTTGGGTGACCTTGTCAAGCAGGATTTAGCTAGGCTGTTAGTCTTATTCCTGGAGTTTTTTTTAAATTTGGTCGAGCTTGTCCCATGCAATTACAGTCATGCTTGAATAATCAGAGGGCGATGGAGAGGTGCAGGATAAAATGTAAAAAGCAAGTTTTTAAGTTTATGCTGGGGGTTGGGGGTGTTACAATTCGCCATCGGGTATTTGAGAGGAACCCAGCTGTATTTTTCAGGAGTGATGGGGTTCACCTCAGGGAAGTTGGTTTAGACCTTTTTAATTTGGCCTTAGAAGGGGTGGGACAGGCCATGGCAATGGAGGTGGGTGGCTTCCACTGATTCAAGGCCATAAAACAGAGGTGCATGTCCTTGCCGGTCAGGGATGGTAATGGAAAAGCAGGAGTCCGATACATTGGAAGAAGTTTTGGGCTTAACCCTCCCCTAACCTCTCTTAAGGTGATCAATCCCCATATGGTACCTGCCCATTGAGCAGGAGAGTTGGATAGTGGTAAGCATTGAGAAGGCTAAGAGACCCTCGGACGAGGAGGGAGGGGAGTACCACAGGTTTGATGGTAGTTGCACTATGTATAGTTAAGTTCTAAATTATGTCAGTGGATTGGCAAGGACATAGTTTATTTGTTAGGCTGTATTTATCTGAGATTAAAACTACGGTCATTGGCTGATACAGTCCTAACATGTTTTTATAATGTCTTTAATAAATTGCTGTGGCCTATGATCTTTATTCATAAGGGAATGGGAGTTTGTTACCAGTTTATACACCAGCACTAATAATTAAAAAGAGAGACAGTGCAAAGACATGAAGCAAAGAAATAATATGGACTCCAGAGACAGGTGTATATAATATAAAATATATACATTTATTGCACAAATAGATATAATAAAATGTGCATACATATAAAGAAAAATAGTCTATAAGTATATATAAAAGTGGTCACATGTATGAAACAAATACAATATAAAATAACAAGTAACACACCAAAGAATAACATGTAAAATTAATAATAATGTAAGAAACACACAGAAAAGTCTTTACCCACTGGGTTTGTTCGCCTGGCCAGGTATTTGAACAATTAGGTAAAAAACCAATGGTGCACTGAAGAAACCGCTACACCCCACAGGACACGTTTCGTAGTCTTCCTCAGCTGGTGGGTGGTAGTGCAATAAACCCAGTGGGAAAGGAAGGTGTCTTATATCCTGCATAATGTACATATAATAGCCATCAGCTGGCTATCAGTAATTTGTTCGAAATTTACTAAACCGGAAGGGGTAGTTGGATACACTTCCGGAAAAACAGCATCGTTGTCATGGTGACGCGTCCAAACCCGGCATAGCAGGGAGAGGACCGCGAACACACACAAGTTGCCCTCTCAGTGAGATATACATCAAGTTATAAAATTAAACAAGCATATTATCCTTCTATAGTTTTATATATAAAGAAGCGAAAAAAATTGTTTTTTATCCCATTGTGCAAATAAACAGATCCAATATATCAAAACAGATCTTTACAGGAAAGATATAGACACCCGGGGAAAAACGCTAGGCATCTACATCTGATCCATAGCTATACCGATGCAAATATACATTCCCATACATGACTGATTATTGGTTTATTTATTTTTACATATTTCATACGGATACACAAACAGTTATGTTCTCACTACATTCCCCATATATCTACACAATATCCACCATTATATATCCCATGACCACATGTGGAGATCGCCATCTATTTTCCAAATGTAATATTAAGAGAGAACACCCTAATCTAAGTAGGGTATAATATCAAATTTAGCATTTAAACCTCTTGGAACTAGAGTATTTAAAGTGATTATCCAAAAGATTTCTCTTTTCCTCAAAGTTAGATGGCGATCTCCCCTTCTGGACCCCATAACAATCTGTTCAATGACCCACGCTCTCAGCAAGGTGTCATTTTTGTCATGAATCTCTTTAAAATGGTTGGATACTGTATGTTTCAGATAGCTTGTTTTTATGTTGTATCTGTGTTCATACAGTCTCTTTTTAAAAAATCTGTCTGTTTGGCCCACATACTGGAGGCCACATGGGCATTCCAGCATGTATATAACAAATTTTGACAAACAGGAGACATATATTTGGAAATCATATTTTAAACTAGTAGTAAAGCAGATAAAACTAGCTTTCTTTTTTGGACATATATCGCAGTGGCCACATCGGCCACAGAAATACTATCTTTTGTTTGTCTCCAAAAATGTGCCATATTTTGAACTATTGGGGTTCTGAAACTTTTTAAATGTTTAAGTTAAATCTGATGGAGCCAGTAGCATTTTTAAACTAGCGTTTTTTCTACAAATAACAATGTGCTTGTAGTCAATATTGGATCTGTTTGAATGATATGCCAATGCTTGTCCAATCTATTTTTGATGGTACCAATTTTATCTGAGAAGGTCATAATAAAACCCATTTCAAACCTATTGTTGCTCTTATTATGATGATCCCGTCCACTCCACTCTATGTATTTTAAACATTTGTATCTTCTTACCTTTTTGTTTATTATTTTGGAAAAAGGTTTCCCTTTCTGTCTCTCTGGCAAATTGTCTACTCATTTCTACTTTTTCTTTTATATATCCCTTTTCCAATAATCTGTTTCTAATAACTTGAGCTTGGGCATCAAATTCACCTCTAGGGATATTATTAATCCATTTTTTGTCATGGTAACTCTTTGCACTTAGGTTTTTTTTATCTACAGTTTTTAAATTTGTCCGGGTCCCGAAGATCCCTTTATCTTTATTACTACTGATGGTTGGATCCACAAAATTAATACATTTCTGATCTGCCTCCAAGGTAAATTTTAAACCCAGAGAGTTGCTATTTAGCTCCTCAAAAAAAGTATTCAGGGTATCCATTGAACCCTTCCATAGAATAAACAAGTCATCAATGTAGCATCTATATAGTGCCAACTCGGCAAGGCGATGGGGACCAACAATTGTCTCATCCTCCCAACTACCCAAAAAAAGATTGGCATAGCTGGGGGCAATACGGGTCCCCATCGCCATGCTGCATGTCTGCAGATAGTAATCCCCATTAAAAACAAAGTAATTGACTGCAAAAGAAACCTTATACTATTGCACAAAAAATTTCTGTGTTGATTACTCAAATAGTTATACTGATTCAACATTTTACTTACCCCCTTAACTCCGTCCTGATGTCGAATTGACATATATAGTGCTTGAACATCAGCAGTGACCAAAAAAATGTCATCCTGCCAGGGAATGGTTGCTAGTATATTAATAAGAGATTGTCCATCCTTAAGATAGGAGGGCATAAGAGGGACCAAAACCTGAAAAAAAATATAAACATACAGGGACAAATTGCAAATCAAATTGGGAGGGGGGAGGGGGTTATTTTTATGAATTTTGTGAAGATGGGGAAAAAAAGCGCTATTTTCGGATTCCTCACTTTTTGTATCGCCACATCCCCTCCTTTGTCAGCACTTCTAATGACAATCCCACTAGTATGTCGAAGGTTTCTAAGAGCCTTACGTTTGAATATAGTGAGATTGTCATGTCTACATTTCATATCCATCTCCCAGACTTCTCCCTCTATTAGACTTTTAAATACCTCCAAATACATACCCCTGCTAGAGGTGGGATTAAATTTAGAGGGGGGGGTCTCAAGTTGGGATTAACCCACATTTTGTCTATTTCAATATCATTATCATTCAATAGACCATTTAGGACAGATACAGCGGACAAATCTTTCACCGATAGACATCCATTTATATCCCACATTTTTGAAGATAATGTATTGTCAATGGAGGATGAAACATTATGTTTAGTTAGAAAAAATCTTTTAACAGCCAGTTTAGTTACAAACTTCTATCAATAGGTCCACCTTGCTCAGATATCTGCTGGGTGCACATTTAAAGCACTTTAGCAACAAAGTTACTTGACTTACAGTTAAAACATGATTAGATGTATTATAGATTGCTAGTTTTTATAAATCCATTATTGAACAATGCTTGAACGCTTAATTGTGTCTCTTAGTATTTGCTCTTCTTCCTCCTCTTCTTCCTTGGACTCGAAATCTGACCACTGATCGGTGGTGTCTGTCTCTGAGGGTCTTTTTTTCGAAAATAGGTTGGCCTTTCTCTTTACAAATCTCTGTTCTAAGAAAGATGATGATGTAGAGGAAGGCATAGAGGAGGAAAAGGAGATGGAGGAAAAAAACGATTTTGAGTTGTAACACCAAAAGTGACTTTAGTTTTCCCACCACTTTCCTTCTTATGATTGTTTCTATTTTTCATGTCAAATTTAAATTCTTTATCCGGCATGGTATTTCTATGACCAGAGGTGTAATTGGACCTATCCCTGCTAGGGATTCTTTCTTTTTCCTTATTTTTCCAGTCAAACTGTCTTCCATGTAGATAGTCCTGTTTATCTCTTCTAAATTTAGACTGTTGAATGGAAATAATATCCGCTTCTATCTTATCTAATCTCTTCTCCAGAATACTCTCTAGATCATTGAACTCAGTGGCATTTCTATATTTTTCCACTAATTTAATCTGCTCCTCAATTTTTTCTTCTACCTTAATTAGCAAGTTCTTTCTTCTCTTAATTGCTATTTCCATGAGCTTAAAGGAACATTCCTCCAAAGCACTATTCCACTCTCCCAACAGGGCGTTATCACTATCCCCCATGTTTGCTTTTTTGTTTATCCTTAAACCTCGTGGTATTATTCGTGCCTTGATATATTGTTCCAAACTAGTGATATCCCACCAGTGTCTAAGTTCAAATTTGTACTTCAAAGAACCAGGTATTTATATTTGTATCTTTTGCATTTTCCCTGGATTCTACGGTATTTACATTAAATATTTTTTTCACTAATTAGTGCTCTCTTGCTCTTTTTCTGCATATAACTCTCCATTTTACAATACATAGAAAAAAGGCAAAATTATTATCAATAAGTGAAATAAATAAATAAAAATAAAAAAAGATAGTGAAGCAAGCAGCTATGCTATAAAGTGTAACACAAAGCCAAAATAGAAAAAAGGGCACAGCGCTAGTAAACATATGCTTGTATTGTCAAAAAGTGCATAAAAATAACCCCTTTTCCAAATAAAATTGAATTAAAAGTAGATACTAACCAATAATCTAATGTATATAAATACTCAACACTGTTGACAGGGAGGAGCACGGACTGACAATGTAGAGATAAATATCCCAATCGTGTGGAGTAGAAAACCTCCACCTAAATTTTATATTAGCAGCTAGTCTTAATGAAATGCAATGAAAAATACCACTGCAAAGAAGAAACAGAATAATTAAAAAGAGAGAAAGCACTAAGACATGAAGCAAAGAAATAATATGGACTCCAGAGACAGGTGTATATAATATAAAATATATAAATGTATTGCACAAACAGATATAATAAAATGTGTATACATATAAAGAAAAATAGTCCAGGGCCACTATAAGTATATATAAAAGTGGTCACATGGATGAAACAAAAACAATATAAAATAACAAGTAATAGACATGTGCAAAACTAAAATTTTCGTTTCGTTTTCGTCCATTCGGACGAAAATTTTATTTATTTCGTCTAAAACGAATTTCGGTCATTAATGCATTCGTTTCAGACGAAATTCGTTCATTATTTTCGTTTCGTTCATTATTATTCGATCGTTTTATAGAATACAATGTAATACTATTGGCTTTCTATAAACCGAACGAGAGCCCCATTCATAAGAAGTTCTTATGAATGGGGCTCTCGTTCGGTTCATAGAAAGGCAATAGTATTACTTGTATTCTATAAGCCGAAAGTCTATAAACCGAACGACTTTCGGTTTATAGACTTTCGGCTTATGGAATACATGTAATCCTATTGCTATTCTATAAACCGAACGACTTTCGGTTTATAGAATAGCCATAGGTTTACATGTATTACATAAGCCGAAAGTCTATAAACCGAAAGTCGTTCGGTTTATAGGCTGTCGGCGTTTAACTAATAAGAGACAGAGTCTCCATTCATAAAATTATGAATGGAGACTTTGTCTCCGTGTAGTAAAATGCCGACAGCCTATAAACCGAACGTTCGGTTTATAGGCTGTGGGCATTTTACTACACGGAGACAAAGTCTCCATTCATAATTTTATGAATGGAGACTCTGTCTCCGTGTAGTAAAATGCCCACAGCCTATAAACCGAACGTTCGGTTTATAGGCTGTCGGCTTATGGAATACATGTTTTCCTATTGCTATTCTATAAACCGAACGACTTTCGGTTTATAGAATAGCCATAGGATTACATGTATTACATAAGCCGAAAGTCTATAAACCGAAAGTCGTTCGGTTTATAGGCTGTCGGCATTTAACTATACAGAGACAGAGTCTCCATTCATAAAATTATGAATGGAGACTTTGTCTCCGTGTAGTAAAATGCCGAAAGCCTATAAACCGAACGATCGGTTTATAGACTTTCGGCTTATGTAATACATGTAATCCTATGGCTATTCTATAAACCGAACGTTCAGTTTATAGAATAGCAATAGGAATACATGTATTCCATAAGCCGACAGCCTATAAACCGAACATTCGGTTTATAGGTGTCGGCTTTTAACTATACGGAGACAAAGTCTCCATTCATAATTTTATGAATGGAGACTCTGTCTCCGTATAGTTAAATGCCGGCTTTTAACTATACGGAGACAAAGTCTCCATTTATAATTTTATGAATGGAGACTCTGTCTCCGTATAGTTAAATGCCCACTGCCTATAAACAGAATGTTCGGTTTATAGGCTGTCGGCTTTTAACTATACGGAGACAAAGTCTCCATTCATAATTTTATGAATGGAGACTGTCTCCGTATAGTTAAATGCCGGCTTTTAACTATACGGAGACAAAGTCTCCATTTATAATTTTATGAATGGAGACTCTGTCTCCGTATAGTTAAATGCCCACAGACTATAAACCGAACGTTCGGTTTATAGGCTGTCGGCTTTTAACTATACGTTTGTCTCCATTCATAATTTTATGAATGGAGACTCTGTCTCCGTATAGTTAAATGCTATTGTATTCTATAAACCGACTCTATTTCGGCTTATAGAATGCAATAGTACTACGAATGGACGAATGAACGAATGATTTTCGTTTATTAACCATTCGTTCATTCGGCTTTCGTTAGCTTAGCATTTTCGTTCTTCGTTTTTCGGGCGAATGGACGAAAATGCAATTTTCGGACGAAAATGCATTCGTCCGAAAACGAATGCACATGTCTAGTATATATTCACATGTAAATTGCTTTTTTAATAAAAAATTATGATATAAAAAAATTCTTGTTTTTATTTCCTTTTATGTGACAATGCTGCCTCTCTCTTTCCCTTGCCCCCAGATTTGTCGCTCTCCCCCCCTTAGTGTTGTCTCTCTCTCACCCTCCCTTTGGCTCCCCCCTCGCTCCCCTTGTGTCTGTCTCTTCCCCCCTTCCCTCCCCCTGTTTCTCTCTGCCCCCCTCCCCTTGTTTCTGTCTCTTCCCCCCTTCCCTCCCCTTGTTTCTCCCTGCCCCCTCCCCCTTGTTATTCTGTCCCCCTCTCACCTGTTTCTTGCTCCCTGGTGGCTAGTGGGGGCAGCCGGGGGATGTATGCACTATACATAATAGACGGAAGTGTCGGGCAGCATGGAGGTTGTCTGCACGATTCGTGCAGACATCCCCCAGCTGCCCGATTTTTCCTGGTGGCTAGCGAGGCAGCGGAGGATGTCTGCGCGATGAGCGAGACCTCTCCTGCTGCCGCCTGGAATGACCGCCAGGACTTTTATGAGGAAGCCGGAAGTACCCAGCTTCATCATAGAAGTCCCGGCGGTCATGCCGGGCGGCAGCAGGGGAGATCTGCGCTCATCGCGCAGACATCCCCTGCTGTTAGAGAGGGGGATCCAGGTCCCCTGCAGCTCTGCTGGGGACCTGGATCCCAGTCTTATAGTCTGACCTCAATTTGAGGTCAGATTATAAGACGACCTCGATTATAAAAGGGGTATTAATTAACACTTCCCTTGCTGATCACAGTTTCTTTTTACTGTGATCCGTTTCCTTCCAAGTTTATGAACCTCATTTAGTTTTTTCAAAATACATTTTATTTTGTAAATTTTTACTATATTACTTATATTCTTTTCATGTATTAATGTAATTACAGTTAACTCCTACAAGCCTGTGCTGTGATTATGACCAGAGCAAACGTTAACCCATTCGTGACGTTGGGACGTTCTATGCCGTCCTGATTTTAAGTCCCTTAAAGTCGTTAGGACGGCATAGTACGTCCTGTGTTAAACAACTCATATCGCGGCTCGGATCATGCTGCAGGCACTTGCAGCGGGATCCCACCTGTCAGATGAGGCCATTTTAAATGGCCTCAGTCTGACAGGGGAAATTTAGCTGGTGCTCAAAACGAGCACCAGCTACATTTCTCTAAATCGTGCGTGACGTCCGAAGGGCTTGCAATTTTTGGGCAGGGACCCACAGGGTCTATTAAGACCCTGATTGGGTCTCTGCCATAGTGTTCCTGGCTAATGATCACCTTGTGATCAGTGGCCAGGAACAAATCGTGACGTTTTGGTGCTTACGTCATTTGGGACGCAAGCACCATGCGTCACAAAGGGGTTAAAACTCTCCACTTTTTTCAATTTATTTTTTAATACTAAATTCAAATCATTTCATGCTATTGGCAATTCTATAAACCGAAATAGAGTCGGTTTATGGAATACCAATAGCAAAATAGCCATTACAAAATGCCTCGCTAGCCACCAGGGAGAATCAGGCAGCTGGGGGATGTCTGCACGAATCGTGCAGACAACCTCCATGCTGCCCGACACTTCCGTCTATTATTTATAGTGCATACATCCCCCGGCTGCCCCCACTAGCCACCAGGGAGCAAGAAACAGGTGAGGGGGGGGGGGACAGAATAACAAGGGGGGGAGGCAGAGAGAAACAAGGGGAGGGAAGGGGGGAAGAGACAGACACAAGGCGAGCGAGGGGGGAGCCAAAGGGAGGGTGAGAGAGAGACAACACTAAGGGGGGGAGAGCGACAAATCTGGGGGCAAGGGAAAGAGAGAGGCAGCATTGTCACATAAAAGGAAATAAAAACAAGATTTTTTTTATATCATAATTTTTTATTAAAAAAGCAATTTACATGTGAATATATACTAGACATGTGCATTCGTTTTCGGACGAATGCATTTTCGTCCGAAAATAGCATTTTCGTCCATTCGCCCTAAAAATGAAGAACGAAAATGCTAAGCTAACGAAAGCCGAATGAACGAATGGTTAATAAACGAAAATCATTCGTAGTACTATTGCATTCTATAAGCCGAAATAGAGTCGGTTTATAGAATACAATAGCATTTAACTATACGGAGACAGAGTCTCCATTCATATGAATGGAGACTTTGTCTCCGTATAGTTAAAAGCCGACAGCCTATAAACCGAACATTCGGTTTATAGGCTGTGGGCACTTAACTATACGGAGACAGAGTCTCCATTCATAAAATTATAAATGGAGACTTTGTCTCCGTATAGTTAACCCCTTAGTGACATGACTTTTTTGGCTTGTCCGACGCTTGGTGACATGGGCTGTTTTAACATTTCTGAGGTGTTTGTGTTTTGCTGTAATTTATTTCTGTCTCATTTAGTGTACCCGCACAATCTATATATCGTTTTTATCGTTATAAGAAGGGCTTTCTTTTGATACCATTATTTTGATAATAGCATATAATTTGATGTAAAAAAAATAATAAAATATGGCAAAAAAATGTAAAAAAAATTTTTTTTATGATTTTTATTTGAAAAATCGTATACTCATGTACAAGAGACAACAAAAAAACACTGCTAAAAAGTTTCTAATATATGTCCTGAGTTCAGAAATAGCCCATGTTTTTATGTTTTTGTGCTTTTTTATTCATGTTACAGGGCCAGAACTATAAGTGGTGCAAAGCTATTTTAAAATCCTTTCTTTCAAAATTAGCGATAGTGACATTGTAACACTGATTTCTGTACTAAATCCATGAATGACCCCCAACATGTACATATTTTTGAAAACTAGACCACTCAGGGCATTTAACTTGGGGTATTTTGACACATTTCATGTAGCCATTTTACCACCAATCTATGCCAAAGTTTGCAGCAAAAAATCTTTTTTTTTTAATTTTTCACATATATTGCAATTTAGGTAAACATTACCTTAAAATGTGAAGGGGTATTTCCAAATAACACCTCAATATGTGTTCAGCAACATCTCCTGAGTACAGGGATACCACCCATGCATAGGTTTGTTGGTTTGTTTTGGGGCTAAAAGGCCACATTTAGGGGGTGCGCATTTTGGTTTTCCAACTTGGAATTCTGACATGCAGAAAACTTGTGCCCATGTCCCATTTGGGACATTTTTGAAGCCAGAAAGTGTATTCTACCCCACAAAACCATATATTTTTTTAAACTAGACACCCTAGGGTATTTCAAATGGTAGTATTTTAACACTTTCCATGCACTAATTATACTACCAGCCTATGTCAATGTTATGGATAGTAATTTTTTTTCACATACATAGTACTTTGGGCATGAATTCACAGATCCTGTTATATGTCAGTGCCTAAAAACACCTCAATATGTGTTCAGCAACATCTCCTGAGTACAGGGATACCACCCATGTATAGGTTGGTTAGGTTATTTGGGGGTTAAAAGGCCACATTTGAGAGGTGCGTTTTTTGGTTTTCCAACTTGGAATTCTGACGTGCAGAAAACCTGCGCCCATGTCCCATTTGGGACATTTTTTAAGCCAAAAAGTGTATTCTACCCCACAAAACCATATATTTTTGAAAACTAGACACCCTAGGGTATTTCAAATGGTAGTATTTTAACACTTTTCATCCACTAATTCTACCACCAGCCTATGTCAATGTTATGGATAGTAATTTGTTTTTCACATTCATTGTACATCGGGCATGAAGTCACAGATCCTATTATGTGTCAGTACCAAACAACACCTTAATATGTGTTCAGCAACATCTCCTGAGTACAGGGATACCACCCATGTGTAGGTTAGTTAGATTATTTGGGGGCTAAAAGGCCACGTTTAGGGGGGGTGCATTTCCAACTTGGAATTTTGACATGTAGTCAGCCTGCGCCCATGTTCCATTTGGGACACTTTTGAAGCCTGTCAAAGTATTTTACCCCATAAAACCATATATTTTGGAAAACTAGACATCCTAGGGTATTTAAAATTGTGGTATTTTAACACTTTCCAAGTGCTAATTCTACCACCAACCTATGTCAAAGGGTTGGGATGTCATTTTTTCCCCACACACATTGTAGTTCAGGCAGGAATTTTCAGATTCTGGTATTTGCCACTGCCAACCATCACCTCAATATGTGTTCAGCAACATCTCCTGAGTACAGGGATACCCCCCCATGCATAGGTTTGTTGGTTTGTATTGGGTCTAAAATTCCACATTTAGGGGGTGCGCAATTCCAACCTGGAATTTTGACATGTAGTCAACCTGCGTCCGTGTCCTTTATGGGATATATCTTCGAAGCCAGCCAATGTAATTTACCCCCACCAAACCATATATTTTTTTATCGGTAGACCCCCATCACTACTTGTGGCAAGGGCTCAGCAGCCACCGATACATCGCTAGATGATGTATCAGAAAGCTGAATAGGGTCAAAATCGAACCCTGAGTCCGCGGCCTCAGAATCAGTGCGTAAGCAGTGATCTCGAGCAAAGAAGGGGTTAATAAGAGCCTATCTAGTACTGTAATACATTACAGTACAAAGAAATTAATCTATAAAACAGTGCAGACAGCAAAACATACTGTTGCTGTGCAAGATTACTGCTTACACAGTGATGAATGGTAGGGAAGGGGTTAATACACAGTGAAAGACTTTCATAAAACCTGCCAATTTTATAAAATGTTTTTTTATATCACTAATACTGATATGTCTCTTTCCGTCACAAAAATGTAAGTGAGGAGAGGGAGGCAGATCAATATTTGTGAATATTGATCCGACCAATTTTGATCTGACCAGGGCGAATGGTGAGCTTAATTGAGAAATTACCAAACCGCCTTTGCCACTAATTCGCTGTTACTGATCGCTATGCACTCAGGCAGCTTAAAAAAAAAAAAAATCTCAAATATTTTTACTTTACATGTAATCCCCTAGCGGGTATGTGTAAAAAAATAAAATAAATATGCAGACAGATAAAAATTGCTTTGGCGTCAATATCATTGCGTAAGCAGTGATCGACGGCAAAGAAGGGGTTAATAACTCTTAGAAGAGCCTTTTTAGTACTGTAATAAATTACAGTACAAAAAAAATTAACCCCTAAAAAATGCACAAACAGCAAAAATAAATGCGCTGATGTGCACGATCACTGCTTATGCAAGATCAGTGGCAGGGAAGGGGTTAAACGCAGGGAATTGCTTTAATAATTTTTTTTTTATTGTTTTACTATTTGTGTGTTGTGTATTTATTGTTTTTTTTAACTTTTACTTACTTTTAGAACTTTGATCTGTCTCTCTCCCTCACTAAAAAAAATGTGAGGAGAGGGAGACAGATCATAACTGGTCAGATCAATATAGGGTTAATATTGATCTGACCAGTCAGTGGGGATGTTCAGCAGAACATCCCCACTGCCTGTCAGTGTGCCTGGCAGTCACTGATTGCCTCTGTGAAGAGGCAATCGTGTGACAGCCAGAGAGCACAGGAAGCAGGTACTTCCTGCCTCCTGTGCTCTTGCCCTTAGAAGGGCAGCGCCATCTTGGTCACTCAGTGACCAAGATCGTGCATTTTTTTTTTGTGTTTCTGATTGCCTCGACTTGCGAGGCAATCAGAAACACTTTCTGAGCATAGGAAGCAAAAGATTCGCTTCCTATGCTCGTTTTTGAAATGCCCGCGTTTTAAAGGCTCTGTGCCTTTAAAACCGGCATTTCGAATGCTCTCCGGAGCGATAGAAATGCCGACGGGCATTTTTTTTAGTATTGTACGATGCTTCCACACGGAAGCATCGTTACAATGCGGCTTGAGCACTGAAAGCGGAAAAACTCCGCTTTCAGTGCTCGTTTTGACACAGGACGGACTAGGTCTGTCCTGTGTCACTAACGCCTCGGCACACAGGACGGACCTAGTCCGTCCTATGTCGCCAAGGGGTTAAAAGCCGGCATTTAACTATACGGAAACAGAGTCTCCATTCATAAAATTATGAATGGAGACTTTGTCTCTGTATAGTAAAATGCCCACAGCCTATAAACTGAACGTTCGGTTTATAGGCTGTCGGCATTTTACTACACGGAGACAAAGTCTCCATTCATAATTTTATGAATGGAGACTCTGTTTCCGTATAGTTAAATGCCGGCTTTTAACCCCTTGGCGACATAGGACGGACTAGGTGAGGGGGGGACAGAATAACAAGGGGGAGGGGGCAGGGAGAAACAAGGGGAGGGAAGGGGGGAAGAGACAGAAACAAGGGGAGGGGGGCAGAGAGAAACAGGGGGAGGGAAGGGGGGAAGAGACAGACACAAGGGGAGCGAGGGGGGAGCCAAAGGGAGGGTGAGAGAGAGACAACACTAAGGGGGGGAGAGCGACAAATCTGGGGGCAAGGGAAAGAGAGAGGCAGCATTGTCACATAAAAGGAAATAAAAACAAGAATTTTTTTATATCATAATTTTTTATTAAAAAAGCAATTTACATGTGAATATATACTAGACATGTGCATTCGTTTTCGGACGAATGCATTTTCGTCCGAAAATTGCATTTTCGTCCATTCGCCCGAAAAACGAAGAATGAAAATGCTAAGCTAACGAAAGCCGAATGAACGAATGGTTAATAAACGAAAATCATTCGTTCATTCGTCCATTCGTAGTACTATTGCATTCTATAAGCCGAAATAGAGTCGGTTTATAGAATACAATAGCATTTAACTATACGGAAACAGAGTCTCCATTCATAAAATTATGAATGGAGACAAACGTATAGTTAAAAGCCGACAGCCTATAAACCGAACGTTCGGTTTATAGTCTGTGGGCATTTAACTATACGGAGACAGAGTCTCCATTCATAAAATTATAAATGGAGACTTTGTCTCCGTATAGTTAAAAGCCGGCATTTAACTATACGGAGACAGTCTCCATTCATAAAATTATGAATGGAGACTTTGTCTCCGTATAGTTAAAAGCCGACAGCCTATAAACCGAACATTCTGTTTATAGGCTGTGGGCATTTAACTATACGGAGACAGAGTCTCCATTCATAAAATTATAAATGGAGACTTTGTCTCCGTATAGTTAAAAGCCGGCATTTAACTATACGGAGACAGAGTCTCCATTCATAAAATTATGAATGGAGACTTTGTCTCCGTATAGTTAAAAGCCGACAGCCTATAAACCGAATGTTCGGTTTATAGGCTGTCGGCTTATGGAATACATGTATTCCTATTGCTATTCTATAAACTGAACGTTCGGTTTATAGAATAGCCATAGGATTACATGTATTACATAAGCCGAAAGTCTATAAACCGATCGTTCGGTTTATAGGCTTTCGGCATTTTACTACACGGAGACAAAGTCTCCATTCATAATTTTATGAATGGAGACTCTGTCTCTGTATAGTTAAATGCCGACAGCCTATAAACCGAACGACTTTCGGTTTATAGACTTTCGGCTTATGTAATACATGTAATCCTATGGCTATTCTATAAACCGAAAGTCGTTCGGTTTATAGAATAGCAATAGCATTACATGTATTCTATAAACCGAACGTCGTTCATTTTAAAGACTTTCGGCTTATAGAATACTATTGGCTTTCTATAAACCGAACTAGAGTCGAGTCCCCATTCATAAGAAATTCTTATGAATGAGGAGGGACTCTAGTTAGGTTTATAGAATGCCAATAGTATTCTATAAGCCGAAAGTCTTTAAAACGAACGACGTTCGGTTTATAGAATACATGTAATGCTATTGCTGTTCTATAAGCCGAAAGTCTTTCGGCTTATAGAACAGCAATAGCATTACATGTATTCTATAAACCGAACGTCGTTTGTTTTAAAGACTTTCGGCTTATAGAATACATGCAATGCTATTGGCTTTCTATAAACCGAAAGAGTCCCCATTCATACGAATAAGTCAATTGACCTATTCGTATGAATGGGAACTCAATTTCGGTTTATAGGAAGCCAATAGCATTACATGCATTCCATAAACCGAAAGTCATTCATGTCGGTTTATGGAATGTAGTACAATGCTATTGGTATTGTATAAACCGACTCTATTTCGGTTTAGAATGCCAATAGCACGAATGGACGAATGAACGAATGATTTTCGTTTATTAACCATTCGTTCATTCGGATTTTGTTAGTTAAAATTTTCGTTATTCGTTTTTCGGACGAATGGACGAAAATGCTATTTTCGTCCGAAAATGCATTCGTCCGAAAACGAATGCACATGTCTAACAAGTAACACACCAAAGAATAACATGTAAAATTAATCGTAATATAAGAAACACACACAGAAAGTTCCTTACCCAATGAGTTTGTTCACCTAGCCAGGCATTTTAACACAGTTTTCATTCTTATCCATCGAAAACATTGTTTTGAAGTCCAAAAAAAACAGCTATCAGCATACAATACAACATAATATATACAAACATCAGAGTACCTTAAAGGGTATATATCAGGACACTGCAACAGCAAATAAACAGATACAATATATCAAAACCCATATTTTACAGGAAAGATATAGACACCTGGTGAAAAACGCTAGGCGTCTACATCTGATCCATAGCTATACCGATGTAAATATACCTTCCCATATATGATTTTATTGGTTTATTTAATTTGACATATTTCATAGGGATACACAAACAGTTATGTTCTCGCTACATTCCCTATATATCTACACAATATCCACCATTATATATCACATGACCACATGTGGAGATGTGATTAGTTTTTATTGGTATTTTTGGAAGTGGGACATTAGGGAATGTAGTGGTGTTTTTCCTGGACACAGTATATGTACGCACTTTATTCATTTAAAAACAAAGTTTAGTAAATAATCCTGTATGTTTTGGTACTTTCTTTCAGGTTTTTGGTTCTCTATGTGTGGGGGTTATGAGTTGTATTTGTTTAGCATGCACAGTGCTTTGCAAAGTATGCCAGCATTATCATTTGCCCCCTGCACATTTTGAATGCAAATCTAGATACTCCATCTGTTACTAATCTGAGTTGTAGGTTGAAACCTTTTTTTATGTTAACTCAAGATGTTTTTGTGATTTTTTTTTTTTTAAGATTTTTGCTTTCAAGAGGTCTATTCTCTCCCTCTTAAGACATTTGTACAAATGAAACTGAATGTTTTTGATATTTCCATAAAATTTAATCTCAGCTGAAATGTGTCCAAGTTCCTTATTTGTGTAAACTACACCCTTTTTTAAATTATTTTATTATCCATTCTTCACAGAGTTTTTCTTTGACGGATTTGGAACTCTTCGAGTTGGTTCCTGCAATGATGTTGTTGTTGGTCACCAGAAAAAAACACAAGCAAAGACAGAAGCTGAGCGAGATTATGCACAGTTTAGACAGAATAAACATCCCCAGGTGAAATTCAAGCTGGGCTTATTGTATTTTAAGAACAATCTCAAGTGTTATACTCAGAATTAAAAAAATATCCAACATTTCCAATTTTTCAATTCATATTTAATGGTTTCCATGCCAGACCTACATTATTAGGTATAAAAAAATAAACTAAATACATGACCCAAACTTTATCCTTATTATTATTTATTTTTTTGTATCTGTATCTGTATCATTCCTTTTAAGAGATCAACCTCTCTGTATTTCTTGGTGCTTTCCTCTAAACTAACAATAAGTAGTATGTTTGGTTTCTAGAATCCATAACCATCTCTATGGTCGGCAATGGTGCAGGATAATGGGAATGTGTACTTCCATGTCCATCCATGACATTACAGAGTTGTGTTTATGACTTTCCCAAAAACCCTTCAGCTTTTGAGGTCTATCTGAAGAATATCTTTTCTTCAGTGTGGCATGAGCACACTTGACCTCAGGAAATGTCTGATGTGAGACATGCTCCAATTTTATAATTTACAACCCTGTATGTCCACATGAAGTACTAGATTCTGGCTTTGGATTTCTACATCCCAAATGTGTTCCTTTTTTACTTTTTTGCTCATTAAATAGTATTTACCACTGTTCTGTGTATTCTTTGCCTTTTATCAAATGTTTAAACGACAACTGTTAGTAAGATTACATAAAATGTAGAAATTTTAAATAGAAATGCATTCATGAAATAAAACAAAAACCACTATGTTACTATGTAACTTATTGAGCCCACTTTGCTATTTTTCCACTATCATTGTCCTTCCTGACCATCTAACCCAATATTCTAACCAGCATGTCTGCCCCCTTATAGAGCTATACAAGCAGCGGGGTCTCAAGCAGGTGTTTTATTTATATTCTTTCATTAAAGCATTTTGATTTAAAACATCTACACATGCTGCAATTTTTCAATTAAACAGATCTTATTTTCTTGCTGACGTTTATCCTTTAACCATTTGCCATTTGGGTTACTTAACCAGGAATGCATATTTTTTGTGACATTATCAAAAAACATTTGTTACCTTTTGGTAAAATCAAAAACACAACAAAAACAACTCGTGCTTTAAAGATGTATAGTCAGTAGTGTATTTTGGTTTTGTGAAGCCCTAGGCAGACTAAATCTGGGTGCCTCCACCCACATTGCAGTACCAGGACATACCCCAGCATTCTTGAATGTGCCCCATCACTCACATTACACACCCATTACAGGCCCCATCACCGCAGGACATGCCCCATCACCAATATTGCACAGCCATTACATACCCCATTACCATAGGACTTGCCCCATCACCAAAATTGCACACCCATTACATGTATTGTATCCCCATCACCAACTAAACACAAACCCTGCCATGAAAAGAAAAGAAAACTGCATATCAACAGATAGCAATGGACCATCCAAGTGCACTATTGCATAATAATTCAATAAGTTCCTTTATGTGAGAGAAAGCTTCAATTAATGTCCTCCATGAAAACCGTGCATATAACTTCAAAGAAGAACATTAGTTCCCAGACAGGCTCTGCTACTAAGATCATGCAAGAAAATCCAGACTCTTTCAAGATCTATCTCTAGCCTAGAGTCTCTTATTGTCGCTAAAACCCAATTATCTATACCAATAATTATAAGTATGGAAAAAATTACTTAAGAGCTAATTAAAGTTGTATCTTGTTCTATAAAGCCCATGGGATCTATCTACTCTGAGTAAAATCCCTAGTCCTTTTATTAAAAAAAAACAAATAAATACTGCTACTGCCTACTTACAACCCTGGTGGCCCGATGGTTGCTCTAGCGGCCCAGGTTCCTGCCACCATCCAATAGCGTTTCAGCCATCAGGGCTGAGAGGATCACCTCAATGTCAATGAGGCTGTGGAAATACTGCTCCACAAGTCACAAGCTGTTGCTGAGCTGAATAATTGGCTGACGACATGCAGGTTACACAGCCCTATTTATAGTCTTGGTTACACTCCTTCTAGAGGAAAACAATCGCAACTGTACCATTCATACATACCATTAACGCCTTGCACCCCACACTCACACAAGGGCCCCTGTCCACCTAGCTGTGCTTTGTTTCCCAAGGGAAACAAATGACACAAATATTCCAAACAAGCTTTTGTCTGCAAGGGGTTAATTTCAAAACATGGACTTGATTCACATAAAGATAACATACAGTACAGTACATCTGGCAATGTTGCTCGTCCAGTTGAGCAACAAATAGTCTAGATTACAAGTAATTTAAAATGGAGGTGTGACATGTCATATGCAAATCAAACAGATATCCAGGATTTGGAAATCTCTTGAAAAACAGTTACCTGAAGTGTGATCATTAGTAGTTCACAGTTTTTCCCTGGGACAAACAGCTAAAGACAGACTTATTGCACTGTGCTGAGCTTCACATGTCAAGGTAAACCAAGATATCTTTTTATACCTATATTTATGCCCATTGCCTTACTGTTCAATGTTCCCCTGTCATTCAAAACAGGCTCTCTTCCTCATGTATCAGTTTGTTCTTGTTTATGTAACTTAGTATACAGCCCCCCTCTATGCTCTGTACCTAGTGCTCGGTAAATTATTGACGCTATATAAATGCATATTAATGTAATCCTGCTATATATCAGATAGAGTTGAGTGAGCAAAAAACATCAAAGAAAGTATATGTATATATATGTGAAATGTTTATATTCAGCACAGAACTTGATGTCAAATCGTTGGAGATTTATATAGATCCAGTACATGTTAAAAACAAAAAAAGAAGAATATAGTGCATTATTGCTACACAAAGTTAATATATAATGCAGAGAACAATGTAGTCCCACTTACTCTAGCCAAATATTATTAGGTACACTGGAGAGAAATTTGGCACAGAAGAGAAATAAATATTCACTTAAGACATTTAATATAAAGAAAACAATTAGGGTATATGCCTACAGACCTCTTTGGTGGTGCCCTTCATTTCATCAGGTTGTGCTTTATAAATTACTACAATACCAATGTCTCAGCACCTATGAATATGCATTATTAGGCATGTTAATGGCTTACAAATGACAATTACATGTATAATTGCTCAGCGTTCAATCCAAGATTGCTATATGCTAGGTGTTCAGGGATTGAATACAGAGGTGACTATTCACTAAAAATTAACAAGTAAACTGGAGTGCATGACAAAAGGGCATTAACTGCAAGAAAGTTAAATATGGGCAAAAAAAATCTTCAGATAAGAATAAAACCATATATTCATTTGCTGATTTTGCTAGCGAACATAAAGATTAGTTTGCCTACCTGAAGGGGACAAACGCATACATACAGTTAACCTCTTAGTCTGCCTGGACCTCCTTCTATAAATCTCCCCAGGACACAGGGGAAAAAAACGGAAAAAAAATGCACCCACATATATTATATGTTTCTTTATCAGGGACGCTATGACTGTACACAAAAGTAATACTTAACTAAAATCAATGAGGTATGGATAGATGTACAGAGGAGGGAAATAGTCATATGTGGTGGCACTTATTTTTTTTTTCAAGCGGTGCGGTCCGGATCAAAACTGCCTGCGGGCCAGATATGGCCCTTGGGCCGTAGTTTGGAAACCCCTGGTCTAAAGTATATGGATGGGGATTCTGCATCCAAAGTAAAAACAGCCAATGTCCATTATGTGGGTCAAAAATTGAAACAAGTCAATATAAGACAAAATGTTGTTTGGAAACAATTTTTTGCTTGCTCTTTGTGACTTACAGTTTTTCTATTTTTTCTTCCTTTTTTTTATAATTTTATTTTTGTTCGCTACATATTTTCTCCTTTTTCTATAAATGAATTTGATAAAGCATTTGCTAAAAATAAAATAATATTTTCAACTAAAATCCTCAGTGTGCATGTCTGACTTTTGTATGTTGTTTTTTACTTTTGGTATAAGCTCCCTGGAAGAGTGTTTATAAGCAGCATCTTTTGTACCTGGCAAACTCTCATTACCCATACCAATAGTAGCTCTCACCTACCTGTTTTGTATTCTATATTAGAAGCACAAGTGAAACACATTTAATTGTAATTGTATATTTGAAACACAAGTAAAAAAAAAAGTGCAGTTGTCCTTTAATATTTTTGATTGTATTATAGTGCTTGGTGACTATCCATTTAAATAATTTAATCATGAAAATAAATATATTATTTGTATTGTTTAGTGTTATTTTTAAGTTTTATTATTAATTGTATTAGTGTAAAGGGCAGGTATACCAGAAGATGTCCATCTTTCCTTATATTGCATATAACTATCCTTGAATATGCTATTATATTTACCATTAGAAAACACATTTCATCTGTTTTGTGTGCTTGTTTAACTGTAATTTCCCTTTCTCTTCAATTAGATGGACACAAAGCAGATTTTATTTTCTTCTAGGACTTTGTTTTGATACCATTTTAATTTTTGAAAAACATAACGTAGTGTGAAATTTTTACTAAAATCCTAGCATCAGTTTTACATTAATGTAATGCTAGGACTGTCATTGAATTTAATGGGTTAACATATTTGTTTACTCTAACCTTTAACAAGACTCTACTTTACTTTCTGTTTGTGGAAACAATAGTTTGGGGATCTTATTTCCTCCTTTTTTGAAAGAACTATTATTACAATGACAGGGAAGTTAGACTAATCGTTTTTTTTTTTTGTGATGATTGTGTCACGGTCGGCTGTGCCGATGTGGTCTGGAGTCGCGGTGCAGGGGTAGTGGGTGATTCAAGGCCCTGCGCAGGGTGAGCACTCTCCACCTGGGGTGGAGCCCCAGGCTTTGAATGCCCACATGCAGAGGCCTTGTTTGGTTTCCCACGAGTCATAGCCAGGCAGGGACAAAGCAGGGTCTAGGAACAAGCCGAGGTCAAAGGACTGTAGAAATCAGGGATGGTCAGAATCAAGCCGAGGTCAAGGGACTGGAGAAAACAGGGATGGTCAGAATCAAGCCGAGGTCAAGGGACTGGAGAAAACAGGGATGGTCAGAATCAAGCCGAGGTCAAGGGACTGGAGAAAACAGGGATGGTCAGGAACACGAAGAACAGGAATCAAAAACACAAGCCAGCAGAAAATAATGTACCAGCTCTGATTGCTGGGAGGAAGGGGTTTAAATAGCTCCAGGGCTCATTATTACAAGGGTCTACACCTGGGCAGTAGGTAATCAAGAAAACAAAATCAGAGAGATAGCCACCACTGCTACATGAGGAAACAGAACCAGCAGGTGGCGTCTGGAACAGGAGCAGGGAACAGGAACCATAGCAGTCAGGGTTCGAATCCAGGTAAATCGTTACAGATTGGATGATAAACACAGTTCAGTGTTTTGCAATGTACAACACTACCACTCTAAGTCCGAGTTCTGGCATGTATATGCTTATTATTAAATGGCAAAACCAGTCTCCTCTCAGACGCTGACTATACTTGATTCAACATAAACATGGATGCCTTATAGTTCTATATAACCATGTGTATTTTTCATTCATTCCCGTATGTTGATATCAAAAATATAAAATACATTTCATTCGTGTTGTGTACCTACATATAGATGTGTATCCCTTTTCATACCTGTTTTGAATGCGTTGCTGGTATAATTTGTCTTCCCTCTATTATCTCTTTGCCTAAGCCTCCACCTGGGATATTTATTATTTCTTCTAGCAATTGATTGAACCCATGATGCATTACCCACATTATACTCTCATACTTGAAAAAAGAGAAAAGAGGCTAGAATGAACAAATACATTAAGAACAAATTACACTCAGGAGCGGCGCCTCCTCAGTGAAGGAGGCGCCAGCTTAGTGCTCATTTTTGCAAGGGGAGCCAATGTGCGGCTATTTTCCTTCCACAATATGGCACTGAGGGAGGGAGGCTGACCTCACCGGGCACACGGTAAAGGTCTGCCCCCTTCTTCTATCACAGTGTGTTTTTTTTTCTGAGGAGCAGCAGGCAGTACTAGCTCTGTGTGTTAAACCCACACAGAGCTCAGACAGTGCTGCTCGTGCTCCTCACGCACACTGATCATTCAGAGCATTGAAAATACGATGGTTTGAATGATCACTTTGCATGAGGAGCATGGATAGCACTGTACGAGCTCTGTAGAGATACTACTGCCTGCTCCTCCCCAGTAAAAAAAAAATGTGCTCCGAGGGGACAGACCTTTACCTTGTCTCCGGTGAGGTTGTCTCCCTTCTTCAGTGACACATTGTAAAAATGTGGGGGACAGATCACACACATGAGAAAGAAGGAGGGAGGTCGGGGAGTAAATACCACACACATGGGAGAGAAGGAGGGACGGGGGGAAGACCACACAAATGGGAGGGAGGTTAGGAAGGAAATACCACACACATGGGAAGGGGAGACCACAGACATGGGGGAGCAGACCACAGACATGGGAGGGAAGTGGGGGGCAGACCACAGACATGGGAGGAACAGACCACAGACATGGGAGGGAAGGGGGAGGCCGGCCACAGATATTGGAGGGAATGGGGGGGGGGCAATAGATATGGGTGCAGAGAGGAGAAAGAGACAGGCATTTGAAGGGAGAGAGGAGAGAGAGAGACAGGCATGGGAAGGGAGAGATGAGATAGACCAGCATGGGAAGGGAGAGGAGAGGGACAGGCATGAGGAGGAAGAGGAGACAGACAAGGGGACACATTAAGAAATTTATGTTTAACAAGAAACAAAAACTGCTCGCTTGTGTATATGTGTCTGTGTGTGTGACTGTCTCTGTGTGTATGTGTGAGATTGTGTTTATTATTGCGTGATTGATGTGCTGTTGTCTGGCTGTTATAAGTAGGAGGGGTAAGGGGAGCCAAGGGGCAGCAAAATGGGGGTTCGTCTAGGGTGGCAGAAATCCTTGCACTGGCCCTGATTACACTTCACACCCAATCCGATAGTACCCACAAAAATGTCCCCTGTGCTTGTAAGATGCAAGTGCACAACATGACCAGTGTTTAGGTAGTGCTAACCAGGGTTCTATTATTTATAACAAGAGGATACCTTTTCTGAGGTATACCTTTGCCTGATAGTGGCGCTGGTAGGCAATGTTCACTCACTCTGCATAGTAAGTTACCAGTGCAGAGTGAGTGACCATTGCCTAAAGATTTCTGAATAGCACCATTGTCTGTAAATATAATGCACTATATATTTTTATTTATTTTTCATATTTATTTCATGTTTGATATACCGTGTGCAATTTTTATCTGATTAAGGCGCTACATTTTGTATTTATTTTATACCAATGGTAAATAAAGCACACAACCCATATGTTTTTTTCCATATTGTCTATGCCACTGGTTGTGACACCAGAGAAAGTTGCAGCTGATCTGACAAAGGTGCATCACCATTGTTATGCATACGCAATCACAAACACGCAATCACACACAGCCACTGACACATACTAGTCTCACACTATCATACAGACAGTCACACACCTACTATTGTACATAATCACAGACCCACCCAGACCCACTGTAGGGCCAAATCTGGTGCTACACAGATTCAGTGGCTTTAAGCACCTCCACCAAACAGTGTTTGTCATAGGTGCATTTTATTTTTTTTAACTTCCCGACTCTTTCTTGTGCATGTGTCTACAAAAATAGCACCAATGTCTGAAGTGAGACAAGTTTTGTTAAGCATAAGGAAACTGAGGAAAACAGACATTCAGCTAGCATAGGTATTACTAGGCTGTAAGATGCAGAGTTTGTTTACTAAAGAATCTAACAGCAGAGTAAGGAAGATATCAGGTAACCATATGAGAATATAAACTTGTAGCTTTTTAAACTAATGGTAATAACCTCACCTGCAGGGAAATTTAGGACTAGATATTGTAGGATACAAGGGGTTTATTGTGAATTGGATGGTGCAGAAGAGTGCTGGTTTTATCATATTTTTACTTTTTGGTTTACCCATAACAGACCAGTGTCAGCAGGTTGGTGCAGATACTGAATAGCTGTGCACTAAAATGACTTGTAGTTATCAGGCGTGGCCTAATAAACTGGCCATTTAATACTGTTTGGACTGCCTTACTGAATGGTTCCAAAAAATAAGGACCAACTACATTTCTCAGTCTGTTTATACTATTTGCTCTGTGCAAGATTGAGGAGATGTCCTTGCTTGTAGTTTGTATATTTTTAGTTAACAAATATATACACACACACACACACACATATATATATATATATATATTGGAGAGGAGACTTTTTTTTCCCATGACCCCGTCTAACTCCCACAAGCCCTGAGAAGATATGCAGGATGCACAGCAGTGATGTGGACTCCCCAAGGAAGTTGGAAAGGAGGTTGAACGGGACGCAAGCAGAACAGTTAAAATTCGGAACAAGAATTACAATGATTCTAGGGAAAATATATAAATAAGATAATGACTGATTTTTTTTTTCTTTTTGATAGACTATATATATATCAATAATTACAGGCAGAAGGCCTTCACGAACTGAAATTGAGCACTATAGTAGAATATAATGGGAGGGGGACGGAGTAAGAGGAGGGGAGGGAGGGAATTACTAGAGTCACCTTTGGTAATATGGTATACAGTAACAATTCAAGGTTTCCACAGAGCTGAAGCTAAGCACCACAGTAGATTGTAACGGGAGGAAAGTGGAGTAGAGGGGATGGAGGGAATTACTAAAGTCACCAAGATATTGCAAATAAGGTGTATGTAAGAAGCATTTGATTAAAAAGGGATGAATATCCTAGGGGAGGGGGGACCACAGGGGGATATGGACAAGCTGTTTATGCACCAACTATATTTTGTTTCCCTTTCCCTTTTCTTGTGTTTTTTTTTTTTGTTGGCAAACTGTATGTATATACCAATAATTTAAAGATTTAAGGTTCCACAGAATGAAGTTAAGCACTATAGTAGAACGTAATGGGAGGGGGGTGGAGTAGAGGGGAAGGGAAGGAGAGAATTACTCTAAATACCCAGGGACTGAATTGAGTCCAGAAAAGATCGATCCTATTTAACCGATTGAATTAAGAAAGGATTAATGTCGTCTTCCTTCAGGAAACCCACTGGAGGAAAACAGATAATATCTTACAGTAAGAAATCATAGATTCCCCATCTCCATAGTGGACTCATTAATGAATCACAAGAAAGAGGTGTAGCAATCCTTTTTTCAAAATATCTAGAGATAAAAATAAAACATGAAGAGTTAGACCCAGACGGGAGATATATGATTGCAGTAATTGAGATTCATGGTAAAATGTATACATTGATAAACGTTTATGCACCTAATGGCACTCCGATATGTTTCTTGACAAAGTTTCTAAAAAAGATAACGAGGATCAGACAGGGACTTATGATTTGGATGGGGGATTTTAATTGTGTATTGGACCCTCCCCTGGATAAAAGGACTACATAGAACAATAGAGCTAATAAAAATACAATAAACCAAGCCCAGAAACAACGCGCCTTATTAGATAAATATAATCTCCTAGATATGTGGAGAATTTTCCACACTACCAAAAGAGATTATACGTGTTTCTCAAAATCATACTGCGCGTACTCACGTATTGATCTCATTATTGGGGAATCTAACCTTGCGGCAGTGATGAAAAAAGTTGACCTAAAAGTTAACTGAAGTAACCTGGTTTGTATATTTTTAGTTAACAAAACAAAACAAAAAAAATATATATATATATATATATGTGTGTGAAAAAGTATAGTGTTATAGGCGCTACCAAAATATCAAAAAAGGTTACTATAAATGTGCTGCTCACTTAAATGTGAAGAAAACACCTCTATTCTTTACTAATTAATAAAAGGTCAAAGGAGTAAAGGAGCGCAAGTATCAATTAGCAAAAATACAAATTATGTGAAGATAAAAATTTATGTGCAACTTCGTGCAAAAAAACAACAATAAAACATGCAAGTGATCAAACAGATATATACTTATACTTAGATTTATATGTTAATATATTTTCACTGTTGATTGGAGATTTCAAATTGATGTATATCACTCAAAAGAAGAAAAAAATAAAAGATAATAGTGCTTTCTGTCAGACAAGGTGATGTATTGAGTTGAAAAATATGGACAGTACTCACGAATTTAAGAGCAGTATACTGCTCTCTTTTTAGGCAAATAAGGAGATCCCTGGCAGTATGTAGGGAATAATGATGTCAGCTGCTTTGCATGAGGGCTCTCCCGATGTTTAGTATCCAATCACATATATAAAAAGGAAAATGCCACCATAGTAAAGTATTGTGCAAACAGGATACTTTAATTAAAGAATAAAAATGAAGGCTTACTTAAAAGTCTGTGAGTATAATTACGTAACTCACAGAAGCGCTTGGATAAAAAACACAGAACTCTGCCTGCAGCAGGTGGTTATCATGTAGCAGGAACAGAAGGCACCAGGGATTTGAAGTATTTGAATTTTTTATCTTCACATAATTTATATATATATATATAGTATGGCAATGATTTAATTTTCTGTGGTGTTTCCATTAGGAAGTAGAATCTTTTCTATTTTATATAGATAAATTGTTCAATTTGTAGTATGTCTCTTGCCTTTGCCTCTGAGAAAATCATTATACTACCCTGGAGTGTTTACCAGTTTATTAAAGCCTGCATAGCAATTCATTTATTTTTGTACCAATTATTTCTTTGGTGGTAATTGCAGATAGAAACATTTATTGTATTTGCTTCACAAATACCCAGTAGATACCCCTTTGCTTTATTCTTTTCTCCTTTTTATTTTTGAGAACAATTGGACTTTTTCATAAGATTTGTATCTCTGTATTTTTATCATCTTCTATTTTATAAAAATGTTATTGAATTGTATTAAGTTAAAACAAAACAATTTGGACTGTGTTACATACCAAGAAAGCAAAACAGTGTCCTCTGAGAGGGCCTGTTGGGAACCATTTTAAGATCTGCAGTAAACCTGTTTTAAAGCTGTTTCAGTATGAGATATATGAGTGGTATCTGAGGATTTAACCACCCTGTTGACTGTTTATTCATCTGGGATAAAGTGACTCACGACTTTTATTAGAAGCAATTTTGTTGTCAAATACATACCTGTTGCAAAACAGTGTTGAAAGGACATTTTTTATCCCTTTAACAAAAAAACATTCCCGTATTAGTATAGATTAATATAGCTAATAGGGTAGTACCGTGTTATCCATGGGAAAAAAGTAAACAATTAGGGCTGTATCACCTAAGCATAGTTTTACTGTGAATGTTGAGCATAAAAATGATTGAAAATGGGTATTCCACAGACACATTTAAAACAAATTGTTCTCCTAATTTAGGCACGTGTTTGCAGTTTTGTTAACACAATATATAGATAATTTTCAATCATTTTTATTCTCAGTAAAACAATGTTTAGGTGACCCAGTCTCTTTAACATGATACCATTTATTGGCTAACTAGGAGATTAATTGCAACCTTCCAATACCAAGTTGTTAGGTCCCTTAATATATCTTAATTACAAAGCACAGTTTGAAGCTTTAAAAAAAAGAAAAAGGTATAATAAACATATGGCTATTGATGCATTTACTCAGCAGTAAATGAGACAGTCTAGTAAAGATCTAATAGTTCAGCCAGAGCATCATAGGCTACTCCATGGTTAGTGGTGTCTCCAGCCATCATATTTAGGAGGGGCCAAAGGTGTGATGAGACAAAATTCTATAAATTTATATATATAAATAACTTAATTTCCTTTTATTAAAATGCTAAACCAACAGTGGTTTAGTAGTGATATATACAAAAAATAGTTTGGTGCTGTTGCAAGACTTTTGGGTTCAATGTGGATGCAGAAGATATAAATAAAAACAAGAAATTCATTTTTTTCAACAAAATCTTTATTATATTTGAAAAAAAAATCTAAATATAATAATAAGTTAATATAAGTATATTTGAAACTATGTATCTAAAACATATAGACAAATATGTACATATATATACATATATACATTTGTGTGTGAAATTCTTGTTTTTATTTCCTGCCTCTGCATCCGCATTGAACCTAAAGGTCTTGCCACAGCACCCGACAGAGCTTTTTTTTCTATCACAACTAAAGCTGTTGGTTTAACATTTTCAATTTAAAAGCGGGTCTGTAAGAGTCTACTATGGGTACACCCCCCCCTTTTTTCAACGTTATCAATAAAAAACATTATCAATAAAAAACAGATCTGTTGAGTAACTGCATATTCTCTAAAGCTCTTATGAATATCTAAAAAAAAAAAAACAAGACTACTTGTGTAGTCACAGAAGGTATTTACAGTAAAGGCAAGAAGATATTTACAGTTCTTGTGCATTGGAAAAGATCTCCATTCAGCGTTTTTCTCTATCACTAAAATGTTAAAAGGCAGAAGGTACTAAAAATGGCACTTGTAGAAAGCGTAGGACAGCTGCGCCAACATATGAGTCCCACCTCACTTCATACAATTACATAAACATATACAGGAAAAAATTAGAGCACTGTGTGTACTTTTAATTGGGTGTTTCAGATTCCCTACCACCTGGCACACCTGTTACCTTGTCTGCTTGTATCTGCATCCCATTTTTCATCTTCTTTAGCCAGTATGTCAGATTAGGTAAAAACAAAGCCTTTCACAGTCTGCTGCTTGTTAGCACCGGCCGATGTCTGGTTTATAGGGATTAGTATTGGCTAGGCCGTCTTTGGTAACTAACTGGTAATCTCTGTATATATGTACTATTATTATTTTCCACTTTTCTTAGCTAAGGAAGTATTCCTCTCTCTCTCCAGTTCCCTACCCTCCCAAATATTGTTTAAATCAAAATACAGGAATGTAAGGGTGGCTTCTGTACATGCTGATTTATTACATCATATCCATGACTATGAGAGACGGTGTATTAACGTTAAAAAAGAAAAAGTTCACAGACCAGATATTTTGCCAGGGCATCTTGATGTTCTGGCTTTTTAAACTTATATATGTGTTTTTTCCTATATTGTGACAAACCTATTCTATACGCTATGCAGCTGCATTACCAATTAATTTTTTGGATTGGCACAATTTGTTTTGTCAGTGTTGTCTTGTGTTTATATGTCCTAGTGTATTAGCTGTGACTTGAGTTATGTGGCAATCCACTAACCGTGTTCTCTATTTTTATCAGCATTACCAATACAATTTATATATTTTTTATCTTGCCATACTGATGCCATTTTTTGTTAGTAGTCTGTTTCTCAGCCACACTTTGTTATATTATCGAGTACTCGGAATATCCCTGTTCTTTCTTTCAGCTATGTACCAATTCCTCATTATACTTTTTAATTATACAAAAATGTGCAAAAAAAATGTATGAATTCATACATTTAAAAAATATGATTTGTCGTACAACTAGATGTCAGGTTCATCCATCATTTGTCATCATAGGATGTCACAACAACTCCAAGGTGACCAATAAAGATAGCAAGCAAAATAAAAAGATATAAAGTTCACATCTGCAGATCGGTATCGCTGGTCTACGCTGCTTATTTCCAATGGCATATGTAAAATATTAATGTGACACTGATATATTTTATTAAAGTACAAACAGGAAATTCTTATTTCAAAATTTACACAAAGGCTTGATTCAGGTAGCTCCAAGTTTGTATGTGAAATTTGGAGCCTCAAATTTCATCCCTTTGTCTGATCATTTCTATGATCCAAATAACCCTTTAAGTCAGGCCATTCAGCAATCATCAAAATAGTAGCCTCAAACTCCCCATTATGGTCTGAGAGGATTTTGCAAAAATAAATCCTCCCGAAAGACACTGAAATGACAAAGAATTAAAAAAATTAAATTAAAATAAAAAATCTCCTATTTACATAAATAATTTAAAAATATGTTAACTAATAAAAAACAATAAAGGATATATTTGTTATATTATAATATATAAAACCTAAAATAAATACAATAATATCATAATACAAATATATGATTATATATATTTAATATACATATAAATGTATAAAATACATATGAATACATACATAAATGTATATACAAATATCACATATAATACATAATACAAGAATAAATCATTTCAAAAAGACAGTACATGAAAACCAACATGTGTATCCCATACACCATTTAGTAACTCCACAAAACGTTAGACAATTGCCACATATGTATGTATATTCAGTAACATATATCATTTTACACATCTCCATAACAGGGCTTGTGGTATTATAATACTGGTAATGCCATGCCAGTTACAAGCTTCATCTAACTGGTTATTGTTCATAGAAGTTAGGTTATATGTACCCTCCTGCCATCATGTCACATGTATCACAGTGCCATTTCATGTCCACAGTCCGGGCGGTAACATTGATTGTCAAAAATAGTAATATTTGGGATAAATTCGACCATATTGAACTGTTTGTTTCTGTGTGTGTTTGTTTGTAAGCGCTGTCAGTGTATGAAGCAAGGATTTATCTAAATTAGTCAAATATATAAATACATGTACCATTTTATAAGAACATTACATTTGTTTTTACAAGTTTTTCTCACGGAAACATGTCCTTTTTAAATAAACACTCTATAAATCACTAGGCGTACAACCTAATAAAATGTGCTGCAAGATCTATAAAATAATCTGAAAAACAAGTTAGCCATCTGTAGTTCTTTACTTTTTACAGCAAAAAACTACATTAACCCTGATTTGTTTTTAAAAAAAAAATTCTATTATGTTTGGTCAGAAATTTTATAAAATAGGGAAGAAAACCAAGCACTAGGGCACCTACTTATTTCCAGTAACTGTTTGTAGCATGGTCTGTGCAGATGCTCCCTTACTGATATGTTAGAACTAGAGTTGAGCGAACACCTGGATGTTCGGGTTCGGCAGAACTTTGAAAAAAAGTCCGCGTTCGGGCTTGAACTTGACCCCGAACCCGAACCCCATTGAAGTCAATGGGGAACTAAAATGCCTCTAAAAAGTCCTGGAAAGGGCTAGAGGGCAGTAAAAGCCGCTGCTGCCCCTACCTGTGCCAGCCCCCCCCCCCCCCCCCTGCAGTAGGGCTAAGTCACCTAAACAGTGAGAAGCCAGTGGCCAGTGGACCCTTATAATGTTAGGGGGGACCTAATGTCCCCCCAGTCCCCACCCATTGCCCGTGGGTGGGGACCTTAAAATAATAATGAGGGGGGACCTAATGTCCCCCCCAGGTCCCCACCCATTGCTGGCGGGTGGGGACCCTAATATAATAATGGTGGGGGGGACCTAATGTCCCCCCAGTCCCCACCTATTGCCCGTGGGTGGGGACCCTAATATAATAATGGTGGGGGGGACCTAATGTCCCCCCCGGTCCCCACCCATTGCCCGTGGGTGGGGACCTTAAAATAATAATGAGGGGGGGACCCAGGGGCGGGCTGGGCCGGGGGGCATGGTGGCAATTGCCCCCCAGGCCGCCCTAAGCTTTGGAAAACACGGCCGCTGGGCCAGTGTTTTAAAAAAAAAAAAAAAATGCGCTTGCAGACAGAGACTGAGAAGGGATCGGAAGATCCCCTCTCACCTCCGCTCTGCCTGCAAAGCTGCACGGGGAGCCGAACAGGCAGCACAGAGAAACCTCCGTGCTGCCTGTTCGGCTCCCCGTGTAGTGTGCCGACACGGAAGTGCCGACAGTCACGTGATCGGCGCTCTGACGTCAGACGCGCGCCGATCACGTGACCTGTCGGCACAACCGCCGGGAGGCCGAACAGGCAGCATGGAGGGACCATGCTGCCTGCCACCAGGGAAGTCCTCCTGCCACTAGCCACCAGGGAAGTCCTGCCACTAGCCACCAGGGAAAAAGGTAAGGGGGGGGGCAAAAAACACTGGCATATTATTGGGCAAATTGGCTGGGGAATATTACATGGCAAATAAGACTGGCATATTATTGGGCAAACTGGCTGGGGAGTATTACATGGCAAATAAGACTTGCATATTATTGGGCAAATTGGCTGGGGCATATAACATGGCAAATAAGACTGGCATATTATTGGGCAAATTGGCTGGGGCATATTACATGGCAAATAAGACTGGCATATTATTGGGCAAATTGGCAGGGGAATATTACATGGCAAATAAGACTGGCATATTATTGGGCAAATTGGCTGGGGCATATTACATGGCAAATAAGACTGGCATATTATTGGGAAAATTGGCTGGGGCATATTACATGGCAAATAAGACTGGCATATTATTGGGCAAATTGGCTGGGGAATATTACATGGCAAATAAGACTGGCATATTATTGGGCAAATTGGCTGGGGAATATTAAATGGCAGAATAACACTGGCATTTTATTGGACAAATCGTCTGGGGAATATTAAATGGCAGAATAAGACTGGCATATTATTGGGCAAAATGTCTGGGGAATATTAAATGGCAATTAACACTGGCATATTGGGCAAATTAGCAGGGGCATATTAAATTGCAGATAACCTTGGAATATTATTGGGCAAATTTACTGAGTCATATTAAATTGCAGAATAACACTGGCATATTATGGGACAAATTGGCTGGGGAATATTAATGGCAAATAATATTGGAAATGTGTATGTAATGGGGTGATGGAGGCATGTAAATGTGGTGATGGGGCATGTCCTGGTGTGCAACGTGGGTTATGGGTCATGTTGTAGGTGTGCAACGTGGGTGGGGGGGGGTGCCCAAATTTTGGGATATTGGGTGTCTAAATCCTGGCATATTGAGGGGCATAATCCTGGCATATTGAGGGGAAAATCCTGGCATATTGAGGGGGCATCATCTTGGCATATTGAGGGGAAAATCCTGGCATATTGGGTGTCTAAATCCTGGCATATTGAGGGGCATAATCCTGGCATATTGAGGGGCATAATCCTGGCATATTTAGGGGGAAATCCTGGCATATTGAGGGGGCATCATCTTGGCATATTGAGGAGAAAATCCTGGCATATTGAGGAGAAAATCCTGGCATATTGAGAGGCATAATCCTGGCATATTGAGGGGCATATTGAGGGGCATATTGAGGGGCATAATCCTGGCATACTGAGGGGCATAATCCTGGCATTTTGTAAGGGAAAATTCTAGCATATTAAATGGCAAATCCTGGCATATTGTGGGGGAAAATCCTGGCAATATTCGTTATAAAACAAGGAAAAGATGGCCGTGGATGGGGAGGCGATTCGATGGTGCAATGGGCCACTTTACTGGATTTGCCCCCCAGGCCTAAGGCTGCCAGCCCTCCCCTGGGGGGACCTATTGTCGGCAGGTGGGGACCCTAATATAATAATGGTGGGGGGGACCTAATGTCCCCCCTGGTCCCCACCCATTGCCGGCGGGTGGGGACCTTAAAATAATAATTAGGGGGGACCTAATGTCTCCTCCAGGTCCCCACCCATTGTCGGCAGGTGGGGACCCTTTAATAATAATGAGGAGGGGACCTAGTGTCCCCCCACCCATGAGCGGCGGGTGGGGACCACAAATAAAGTGACTAGGGGTGCCCAGCCCCTAGTCACTCCCCCCCAATAAAAAAATGCCTTTCCTTCCCCCTAATAATAGTGAGGGGGGTGGGCAATAAACTAACCTGTAAAAAAATAACAATTTCATACTTACCATTTGATGTCTTCTTTTTTGTTTCTTCTTTTCTTTCTTCAACCCCAAAAAAGGCCAAATAAAAAAACCATAGTCCGCACCGCAACTGTTAAAAAAAACAAAAAAAAAAAACGAGCGCAAAAAAAGTTCTTTGGAATTTTCCCACTCTGTTTAAAATGGCTATTACTCTGATTGGTTGCTAGCCACTTTTTACAGTGTGCGAAAATTCCAAAGAACTTTCCCATGCTGTGTAAAATGACACAGAGCACTCTGATTGGTTGACTTAAACCAACCAATCAGAGTGCTAGCCATTTTAAACAGAGTATGAAAATTCTAAAGAACTTTCCCACGCTGTGTAAAATGACACAGAGCACTCTGATTGGTTGGATTTCAAACCAACCAATCAGAGTGCTGTGACAGGTAAATGGAGAGACTTAAATGCTCTGAGCTTAATTGCAGGGTGGGGCAAGGCTTTATAAGCCTTCCCCCGCCCTGCAGAGCTCAGTCTGCGTGGGGCCCTCCATGGGCGAAGATGAATTATTTTTACACCAGTGGATTTTTTTATTTTTTTTAACAGTTGCGGCACGATTTATGGTTTTTTATTTTTTTGGGGAAAAGAAAAAAGAATACATCAAATGATAAGTATGAAATTGTTATTTTTTACAGGTTAGTTTATTGCCCACCCCCTCACTATAATTAGGGTGAGGGGGGAGGTAGGTAGGCATTTTTTTAATTGGGGGGAGAAACTAGGGGCTAGGCACCCCTAGTCACTTTATTTGTGGTCCCCACAAGCCGCTCATGGGTGGGGACCAGGGAGGGACACACTAGGTCCCCTCCTCATTATTATTATAGGGTCCCCACCCACCGGCAATGGGTGGGGACCTGGGGGGACATTAGGTCCCCCTCATTATTACTTTAAGGTCCCCATCCATGGGCAATGGGTGGGGACCGGGGAGGACATTAGGTCCCCCCCACCATTATTATATTAGGGTCCCCACCCGTCGGCAATGGGTGGGGACCAGGGGGACATTAGGTCCCCCCTACATTATTAGGATCCCCACCCGCGGGCAATGGGTGGGGACCAGGGGGGGGACTTTTGTGTTGCCAGGTCCCCCATTATTTTACTAGTGACTGGGCAGCAATAGCCTATCAATCACTAGTAGTTTTAAATTTCAATTTAGGCGATATGCCCATACTCGCGGCATTGGGGAGGGTTTGACCTCCTTTTTATCAATATGGGGGTCCTTTTGACCCCCATATTGATTTATATTTAGTTTTATGACAGTGAGCAGACACTGGCTCCTCGCTGTTTAGGTGACATGCCCCTACTGCAGGGAGGGGGGGGGGGCTGGCAAGGGTAGGGGCAGCAGGATTTTACCTGTGCCAGCACCCCCCTTATTGCACTAGTGACTGGGCAGCAATAGCCTTGTTTAGTCATATGAATCGGCGAAACCCGAACTCCAACCCGGACATACAGTGGAATGTCCGTGTTCGGGTCCGGGGTCCAAAACTTTGCGGTTCGGGTTTCCTCAACTCTAGTCAGAACCTAAATTTGCATACCATCCAGTATTTGAAATGGTCAAATAAGAACACATTCATTTTCAAGGGTAGTCATTAAGGGTGTTTCTATGGGGCATTTTAGATGAGTTTATGGCCAATTGAGAGCTATGCATGAAATTTAGTACATCATTTAGAATACTATAATGCATCTTTATTTGTGAAAACTAATATATAAACATATTTGCTTCCTTTTAAATACACTATATGATGAGTTTTATTTCTCTGGAGAACTGTGATCATCTAAAATGATGTGCTTTTAGATAATAGGGAATGTTGGTCTGTTGGTTTTGGTGCAAAAACAGGGGCTGTCCCTCCTAAATAGGGACACTTGTCTGTCAGTCTTGTCAGTCAAGTTGATTACTAACCAGTTACTGACAGATTGATTATGTTCTACTTACATATCCAGGTAGGTAAGATATATATGTATACCAATGACTGTCACTATCACATTGCCCCTTTCTTGTTTTTGTGTGCAGGGCCATGAAATACAAGGCACTCATATCGTGGACATTACTTGGAATCTTAGTAGTAATAACCCTACAGTCGTATATGTTTTATGGATCTAAAACATTTAAGAAGAAAAATACATTCAACATGAAACTTTTACCAGAAGAGGAAATGATTTCAAAATTTTCGCATGATGGAATAAAGTGGGTTTCTTCACATGCCTTGCAGTTTCACCCACCGCCTTTTACCTTCCAACCCAATTTTATTTTTTCCTTATCTTCCCTTTCTTCCTTTCAACCTCTTATTTTGTGCAAAACGATTAAAGTATTAAGCCTTTATTTGTGTCTATCAATCAACCTACGTTCTTTTTTTAACTCTGCCCACTGTGTGTTTTGGCATTTGCTGGCATTTACTGTCCATGCTTTTCCTATTTTTTGGCTTTTTAATCTACCTTTAATCTCCTTGAACATTTATTTCCCTGGAATTCCTCATATCACAACCTTTTTAACCACACTTTTCAAACTCCTTTCCTAACGCCTTCTAAAACTCTATTTTGTAACCTACATCTATATTTTTCATCTTTCCTCCCCTTCATCTTCATTAAAGGACGACATTTAGCAATTTTTAAATATATTTAATTGAAAGATTGCATCAAGTGTAAGAATTTTAATAGACTTTAATGAAAGAATACAAGTCTTGTTCCTTATTGTACCCAAGATTCTAAACGACATGCCTGCCCCATGATAAATCTTTTCAAAGAGGGCTCAATAAGGTACCCTATTCGTATTCTTTCAGTTAAACATGACTTAGTTATTTGCAGAGAGTTGTCCTTTTTACAATTAAACTGCACATCTCTCATCCTTACTTACAAACATCCACAACCAGTTCTCTTTTACCATTGCCTTTTTTCTCCTCTTACTTCTCCCAAACAACCTTTTATGCTCCCCAATAACTTCAGGTGCCCTTGAATTAAAGTTACTAGGATATTCAAGGAACCAGTTTGAGACCATGTGACATGGTGCATTATTCTTCTGAAAATACTAGCCTCTTGAAAATGGGTGGACCGTGATTCACCGTGAATGAGGGAGGCAAATAGTCAATACACTGGATTCATATGATGGTCAGCTGTTATTAACTGGCCAAATGTATTTCAAGGAAAAATCCTGCACTGCATTACAGCACCATTCTGTATTGTTGCATCAGTGCAGAATGGATTCATGAATTCAAATGGTTAATGCCAAATTGTAACTCTTCCATTTGCATGTTGCAGTAGAAATATCATACTTGACATTGTTTTTTCAGTATTCAGTCACCAGTTTTGCTAATCATGTGCACCTGTTGCTGACAGTAGGGGGAGAAGTATACCTTTAGCTTCAATAGCTTCTGGATTGTAGGTGTTCCGTCCCACTGACTGCTGGTCTCTCTCAAAGCTAGGTGATCCACACCCATATATACAAGGGTTAAAAAAAAGAAAAGAAACATTTGTGGAATTTGCGGGCAGAGCCACCAGATGCAACATGGATTTGCTAAAAAATAGATAGATAGTTTATTTAGTAAAAGTTTGGGCGTGCACTCCACCCACTCACAGGTGCTCTGTGTATGGTGTCCAGTGAGATTTGTATAAATTCTAGTTCAAGACAGATTGTCAGAGAGATTTATTCCAAGTAAGTAGCTAGAGATAGGACTCACCAAGTTTGGAGTACTTTGGCGTAGTGGTGGGCTAAGCAAAACATGGCCATATATTGTGACTAAATCTCCAATATTTTTTCATCTGAGCTAGGTGCTTTTAAAAATATTTAAAAATTATTAAAAATGTTTAAAATTATTAAGATTATATGTTGTATGGGTGCACACAGCATTTATTGCCTTTATTGTAAAAATTGTGGTCTCCTTAGTGGTGCTCTGTGCAACATATGCCGGTTCTGGGGTGCTGTCCAAACCATTGTTTTTGCATATTTAGTAAAAGTGGCACCTACAGGAAAATATAGTGATGATGGCCTTACGCGTTTTGTGCCTTATTGGCAGTTAGTCATAGGCATACACATTGAGGTTTTCGCACACATTTTATATTAATTGTATAATTCATTGTTAATTGGTTTTGCATGAGTAAAATTCACTGGGTTAAAGAAATAACTTAAAATTAAGACATATATTAAGTGTATAGACATACAAATTAACATTAAAACTGTACAATGTGAATTACTAGTCTTTGTCTTTTTGACTAGAACAGAGGGAATAAGAAGTTTCATTTAACTAGAGTGTAAGATATGAGCAATTTAAGAGGCTTAAATCAATTTTGTCTATACAATTTCTAAATCGTTTTAATTTACACTCTGAGGTGTGATCGTAGCGCGCCCCTGCACTTTTTTTTTTAGTGTTGCTCAATGCCTCTACATGGTCGCTTTCTTTGCTCTCTTTACTGCATGACATGCCAGACACGTCACCTGTCACAAAGTCCTCAATTTTCCGTGACGTGCCTGGAACGTCATCTGTCGTTAAGGGATTAATGATATGTTTGATATTATTCAAATCGCCACTGTAATTAGTACACAAAATATTTAATTTGTTTTCCTTTTTTGTGTAATTTTTCTCACTTATTTTTATTTTCTTCGTACGTGAGTTCAGAAGGCTCTCTCTTGATTTAATTTTTGAAATATAATATCCCTTTTTATACTGGATGAGGAATAATCTCTATGTGGTAACCTTTGAAACAATGCTTTAGAATTGCTTTTAAAGAGTGAGTCCTCCGAACAATTTCTAAGTAACCAGATAAATTCCCCTATTGGGACGACACTGAAGGCATATTTAGGGTGACAACTACTGGCATGTATAGTAGTATATACAAGATAGTATTCCCTGTTGTGTCATTTCTAAAATTATCTGTCATTATTTTATCAGACTTTTTTGTCACCAATTAACATTAGGTCCAAAAAACAAATTTGCGAATGACTGCTATCCATAGTGAATTCTAAATGCAAGTCATTTAAAAGAGATTGATCACATGTCCATATAAGGAGCAGGCCATCAATGTATCTTCCATACCATGCTATGTGTTCTTTAAAGGGATTATCACTAAATATGAAAAAACAGTTTACATGTGAATATTTACAAGTAAAATTTGTAGACTTATAAGTAGACTTATATTCAGACTTTTTCTTATTTTCCTAAAAGAATATTCAAAGTGGGGGGTCATTTTATGATCAGGGTCGTCTTATATTCGAGCAAATACGGTATACTGGATCTTCACCCTACAAACCAGATTCCCAAATGGTCTAAATTCAAATCATGATGTTCTTCATTTTTGAATCAGTAGATTTTGTTGTGGTATAGGATAAATATTTAAAAATGTAATATCATGCACAAAAAAATCAAATTGATTTAGAAACTGTATAGACAATCTTAAAATTGATTAAAGCCTCTTAAATTGCTCATATCTTACACTCTAGTTAAATGAAAACTTCTTATTCCCTCTATTCTATTCAAAAAGAAAAAGACTAGTTTTAATTCCCATTTGCACAGTTTTAATGTAAATTTGTATGTCTACAGACTGAATGTGTCTTAATTTTAAGTTCTTTCTATAAAGCAGTGAAGTTTACTCATGTGAAATCAGTTAACAATTAATTATACAATTAGTATAAAATGTGTGCGAAAACTTCACGGTGTATGCCTATGACTAACTGCCAATAATGCACAAAACGGGTAAGGCCATCATCACTTTATTTTCCTGTATGTGCCACTTTTACTAAATAAACCAGCTATCTATTTTTGCGTCTGGTGGCTCTGTCCGCAAACTCCACAATTGTTTCTCTATATTTTTTACCTGATGACATTAGAGGGACAGAGAATAGTCTTTTGCTTGAGTGGTATACAATTGGTATAAAATCCCAAGACAACCTCAACATTTTGTGTCCACTAAACCCCTTGCATCTAGTGAAAAAAAGAGGCTGCCACGACCACCACAAATGCAAAGTAGGGTCTAGAAGCTAAAATATGGTGAATATAAATGCACTAAAATAAACCCAAAAATTGTCAGTGTTGCTTAATTTAAAGTGCAAAACAGTATAAAGTGAAAATATGCAAAAAATAATATACAATAGGTAAATAAGAAAAAAATCAATGTATCATGCCACACATCAGCAAATGCACATACACAATCAATATCCAAATGTACCTATATCTAAGGCTAAAAACTAAGCACGCATGTGGTGCACTGATATGTGATAAAGCTAAAAATGTATAAGGGTTTAATATTAAGCACAGTTATATTAACTCCATCTATATTTTTAATTTACAAATACTGAACCATATATTCTCTGTATTTGCATTGCAGGTCAACATGAATTAATAACCCTTTGGGTAATCTGTGTGTTTATTTAATATTGGTATTTGTCACCAATGATTCTTGTGTTATGCACTTTAAAGAGAAATATATTGTTTTCACGAGTTTTACTATATATGAGTGCACCATATGCATGCATAGGTTTTAGCCTTATATACAGGTGTATTTGGATACTGATTGTGCATGTACATTTGCTGATGTCTGGCATGATACACTTAGTTTTTATTTCTTTACATACTGCATATTTTTTGTATATTTTTACAGTATACTGTTTTGCACTCCAAATTAAGCAACACTGCCTATTTTAGCACACTTTTTGGTGTATTTTAATGCACTTATATTCACCATATTTTAGTGCCTAGACCCTACTGCATTTGTGTTCTCTTTATATATAAATATATGTGGTCTTTGTGTCACTTGCAACGAATCAAGAGGTGTTCTAACTGGTACTAGATATATGTGGCCACTGAGTGCATGTTTTAAATTATGATTTTACTGATGTTTTTTGTTTGTTTTTAGCTTTTATTCAAAAGGAGGTTGTTCATGTGAGAAGAAACCAGGCATTCTCATGTACCAATTAACAGATTACCTTAACAAAGAGGAAGTTGAATCAATGAAATCAAGAAGGAGAAAAGAAAATGCCCATTTCCAAAGGAGGTAAATGAATTGCATTATTAGTTAGTGTTTCTCAAATAGAGTTATAGATATTGGAACAGTTCTTAAAACAATACTTAAACTATATCCACAGTGGAGGTGGAGGTTCCCACCTCATAGAGTTTTCTGCCCCCCCCCCCTCCTGCCTGCTTATAGAGGGGTTAATTCTCTGTTACTGCTCCTGTCAGCTAATAGAGGGGTTCATTCTCTGAAACCCCTACAATTTCCATGTTGGCTCAAAAGGTCAAAGGCCGGCAGAGAGCCATCAGAGGAATCTTCACTGGTGTTGGTCTGCACACTGTTATTTAACCAACCAATCAATGCATTGCATCCACATTGCTTGGTTTATTATGGAAAGAAGGTCAAAATCAGACAGTGTAAGTCTATTACTGAGTATGTCCAGTGGTGCAGCTCTTTTTCATGAGAATATTAAGGTAAAATCTAAAGACTGTTCTCCACCAATATCACTAGAATTATACTGATAAGTGCTATAAGGTGCAACCAAGCAGATGGAGCTGGTCTAAAAAAAACAGTAATGAGTCAGTTATGATTACAACACATTAATTTGTTTGTTTTCACCTAATGTTGTTCCTGAATCAAAACACACCCTTAAGATAATTTCTGTTATGACCTAGCCTTGGATGAATCTCAGTACATCCTGCTTGGTCAATGAGGAAACAAGAAAGGTGCTGGTTGAGAAGCAATCTGTTAAAGACATTGCGTACACTTGTTAATGTTTACTAATCTCTTGTTAGGGTGTAGTGTGGGAAGTATGTCTCCTGTGGTACAAATCTATTTTCATCTACTTAATCAGATCTGGATTATGATGGGATATTCTATAGTATGATTCCAAACTCACCCACTTCTACAGTGCCTAATAAAACCAGACACTAGGATTTATTTCACCCACTTTCACATGAAAATAATAATCTCCATTTCCCTAACACCTTTGTGTTTTATCCACCACACTCTCAAAAAAATTATCCAGCTTAAACCTTTTAAAAGCTTGTGTTTAGCATCATTGTCTTACTATTCATTACTGCCTTTCTAGTTGAACTCCTGAGAATATCAAAAATGTAACAATAGGTTTGATTTGATAGCTCCTTTGTCTTCGTTATGCTGTTCACTTAGATATATTTGCAGTCAAACTATCAGGGTCTTTTAGAAAAAACATGTTTAAGCTTTAATTTTGTCCAGGGTGACAGAGCAATAAAGGTGTTATTAAACTCATGTTGTAAAATACCTTGATTTTTTTTTCTTTCTTTTGGACAATGTATTTCTCTGAAAATATTTGAATCCATCAAATAATAATAGAAAACATTTTTTTTTTTTTTTAAGGTTTCCAAATGAAGAAATTATTATTGCTCGCCCAAATTCTCCACTGAGTTACCCCATCCAAGGCATACAGGTTTTGCCCCTTCACACCATCCAAATAAAAGGTAATTTTGGTAAAATTATCTTACACACACATTATTATTTTGGTATTAAAATCGCAGAATAAGAATGACTGCAGTTTCCAGATTAACTAAATATCAGGGTCAACAAGGTGTTACTTTGGTTCCACGCAGGGAACAGTTTAAGTGAATTTAAACCAGTGTTCTTTGAAAACAGTATTCTGCACAATCTGCGTGTGTGTTGTGTTTATGCATGTCCCTCTATGACTGCAGGGGTATCCATCCATGATTAATTGGGACTTTTGCTCCACTGATTCTTCATTGTTCCTTTTTTTTTCTCATACTGTGAGTCAACACACATTTTAAGTTTCTCTTGGTATATAGGGCTGATATGTGATGTGCAATACCGCTCTATGCTGTTTACATTTCCATACAGCTATTAACCCCTTAGTGTCAAGACATTTTCACCTTGACTTTCCCTTGGTGACATTTCTGGGGTGTTTGTGTTTAGCTTAAATTTTCTTCTTTCTCACCTACTGTACCCACACAAATTATATGTTGTTTGTATAGTCATAAGAAGGGCTTTCATTAGATACCATTATGTTCATCATATCTTATAATTTACTACAAAAAAAATCATAAAATATGATGAAAAATTAAAAAAAAAACCTTTGACCTAAAATATAATTTAGACAAATACAATCATTAAAAAAGACCCCGTCTAAATAGTTTCTGTTGTCCTGAGTTCAGAAATATGCATGTTTCCATATTTTTTGGTATTTTTTTGCAAGTTATGGGGCAAAAACCAAAAATAGTGTTTTTTTCCTATATTGACCTTTTGACCCCAACCCAAAATTTAACCTTAACACTAAATTTAACCCCAACTCTAACCCTTTGATTTTAATTTAATTTTAGCCCTATCCCTTATGCTAAAAATTATTTAATTTTAACCCTATAGGCTAATCTAACTATATAACCAGTTTTTAGTTAATTAAATATTTATTTTACATTTTTCCATTGCTATGCTACTTAAATACCACTAGGGGCAGTCAAGTAACATATTCATTCAGCATGCTGCTCCGTAAATTTGGCTCCCACGATCGCTCGGTGGGGCAATCGTCGGGGCCCCAGAAAAGAAATTTCGGTGCTGGCTATTGATAGACCATCACCGTTAAAGCTGTTTTAGCGATCGTTGATCGCGAAAACCGCTTGATTCACCGCAGGACGTGCCTGACACGTACTTTGTCGCGAAGGTGTTAAAGATAAGTTAGATAAATTCTGAGTTCTCTCCTGTTTTATTTTGAAGCACACTTTGCACATGTGTCATGAGTGCATGCATACCTTGATTTCTATTTCACTGTTTTCATACAAGTTTATGCCAGTCAGTCACTGTAGCAAAGCATAATATTTCAAGAATGCCTTGGATGTGCAGTACATAAAGCTTTCATTATGATGAACTGGTTCTTATCAGCAATCTTAATCCATGTGTCTATGTTTAGGACTGAGTGTCCATGAAGAGGGAGTGACGCATTATCAGGTAAGGTGCAATATTCATGAAATTGTGATAAATGTTGTGTACATACTAATTCATTTTAAATAATAAAAAAAAACAGTTTATCTCAAGGCATTATGCATTACTGAAATTTGGTGCCTAGGGCACACGCGATCAATCCATGGAGCAAATCACGGGCACCATAATGGAGAGCAACATGCTCCTCCAATATGGCTGCTGTCTTCTTGTGGAAAGAGCGTCAGAAGTGAAAAAAAATTCAGTTCTGTCGCTCTACAATGAAAAAAAACAACTTAATTAGCTTAACATCAAGGGTTAGGGTTAGAATGATGGTAAGGGTTACAATTAAATTAGGGTTAGCATAAAGGTTAAGGATACAATTAAATTAAAAGTTAGAGTTATGGTTAAATTTAGGGGTTGGTTTGGGGTCAAATGGTCGCTGTAGGTGAAAATGGTTAGAAAACAAAACCCCCCACTTTTTTTGGTTATTACCCTATTGTATAGTAGTTCCACTGTCCTTCTGTTGTGTCAGCTGCCTTGTTAACCTGACACCAACCCTATTTAAACTTGCAGCTTATTACAAACGGTGCCTTTGCATTGCTCTGTTTATATCCTGTATAGTGCCTCTGTGCCTGTACTAGCATTCCTGATTCTTTCGTTTGATATCATGTTGCTGAATCCTTGCCTGTCCTGACCATGCCTGTTTGCCACCTATCCTGACTTGTTTGCCTGCCTTATGAATTTGTCTAGTGATATTCCTCCGTTGTACCTCGTCCTGACCCATGTATGACCCGGCCTGCTGACTATTCTATTTGTGTGTATTTGTCCTGCTTCAGTGTGCGATCAGTGAGCTAAGGTCCTGGGAGGTCATTTGCCTGAGGCTCAACCATCGGGTATAATACAATCCAGGTTAAATAGCACTGTACTGTATCTTATCCTGTTGCAGCAGCTTCCAGTTCTGTCCTTAGTTGCCAGTCTCTGCTATCAGTCATATCTCTGCTGCCAGTCCTGTACTCAACTGCCATTCTCCACTACCAGTCCTGTCTGAGATTCCATCCAGTCCTTAGTTACATTGTGGGGTGCAGACAGACCCCACGCCATGCCCTGCAGGGAGGCTCCTCCCTGGTCTGCTATCCAAGGTTGTGACACCTATCACAAAAAAACAATAGAAAAACATGGAAAAAGCATATATATTATAACTCAGGACAAAATTTAGAAACTATTTAGATGGAGTCTTTTTTTCTGATTGTATTTGTGTAAATTATTATAGGTTAATAGTTAGAAAAAGGGTTTTTTTAAAATATTCATCATATTTTATGATTTATTTTGCAGTAAATTATAAGATATTATGAGCAGAATGGTATCTAATGAAAGTAATTCTTATGGCGATAAAAACAATATATAATTTCTGTGGCTTCAGTATGTGAGAAAGAAGAAAATTAGATCTAAACACAAACACCCCAGAAATGTCAAAACAACAGGGTCAATTGGCCATGTCAAATGGCTGTATAATGATAATATATGGGTGGGATAATGTTCACCTCTGTGTCTTTAATAAAATCATGACATAATAATAGGAAAGTCTTACAATTTTATTACAAGACCTGTGAAAGGGACCAAGTCTGCTCTTAGGAGTCTTCCAGCACGTCTCTTTGTACACAGCAATATATCATGAATGATTGGCTTCACGTGGCGGAAGCTGACGTCACAAGCGCTTGGAGAGATAAAGAAATCGGACACAAGTTGTTTTTCCTTTAGCTCTGATTTTTTATTGTTTAGATAGGCATATATATACTCAAATTAAGGCTTTGGCTACTACAATCTAATTGGCTATAATTTTGAGCATAGAGGCATGTAAAAGAAACATGCAAAATAACCGTTACAAAAATGTCTTTAGTAAGTGGAAAAATACTAAAGTTGGAAAGGAATATACTGACAATTAAAAAAGATTTGCTGCTTACATCCTGGGCTTGAACAATGAAAAGAACATTCCGGCAAATTTGCTTTTATGAATGGAGACTCATTAAATTTATGAATGGAGACTCTGTCTCCGTGTAGTGAAAGCCAATAGTACTACTATTACATTCATTACAAATGTTGAAAGTCCATAAACCGAACATTCGGTTTATAGGCTGTCGGCTTATTTAATACATGTAATCCTATTGCTATTCTATAAACCGAATGTTCGGTTTATAGAATAGCAATAGGATTACATGTATTACATAAGCCGACAGTCTATAAACCGAACGTTCGGTTTATAGACTTTCGACATTTGTAATAGTACTATTGGCTTTCACTACACGAGATAGACATGTGCAAAACTAAATTTTTCGTTCATTACTGCATTCGTTTCAGACGAAATTAGTTCATTTTTTTCGTTTCGTTTTATTCGTTCGTTTTATAGAATACGTGTAATACTATTGGCTTTCTATAAACCGAACGAGAGCACCATTCATAAGAAATTCTTATGAATGGGGCTCTCGTTCGGTTCATAGAAAGGCAATAGTACTACATGTTTTCTATAAGCCGAAAGTCTATAAACCGAAAGTCTATAAACCAAACGACCTTCGGTTTATAGACTTTCAGAACGTTCGGTTTTTAGACTTTCGGCTTATAGTAAACGTACAGTAGTAGTGCCTTTCTATGAACCCATTCATAAGACTACTACTGTTCGTTTTCTATAAGCCGAAAGTCTAAAAACCGAACGTTCGGTTTATAGGCTGTCGGCTTATGTAATACATGTAATCCTATTGCTATTCTATAAAACAAACTTATAAAACGAAACGAAAATAATGAACGAATTTTGTCTGAAACGAATGCAGTAATGAACGAAAAATTTAGTTTTGCACATGTCTATCAGGCATAGCAACATAGTTAACTTTATCGAAAGATGTTGTAAAGATACATTTTCATTTCCTGCCAAATTTAACATCCCAAAATGATAAGTATCTCTCCTGCGGAGGTCTTAACATCTCAATTCCCTTCACAAGTCTACAAACTCAAGGATAATTACCACCCTGTAGGCCATCAATAGGGCTATGTCTTGCTGATTAAGCTGACCTGTATACTTTGATAGTTCTAAATGCCATCACTTCAAAAATATGGGATAGAAAATTACTAGTTAAATCGGTATGTAAGGGATTGAGATCCTGTTTCATGCACCAACATAACCAGAAATTTCATGTACAACATTATGATTTGTTGTTCTTGTGGCCCATGATTCTGCCATAAGTGATAGAATAGATTGTGGAATCTCGAGGTCTGATCTATATCCCCTGAAATAAGTCAGGAAAACAGTATGGAAACGGTAAAGAGAGATTTAAGCATAACATGAGCCTCTGGTCCTGTACTAAAATCTCTGGTTGTCAGCATATGTAAAGAAAAGGAAAAAAAAACTACACCAGGTAAAAGAATGTATTCTGAATATGGTAAAACACATTCCAAAAGAAAACTCAACCATTAATGCATGAAAACATGCATAGTTGTTATATATTTAAACATGGAAAAACAAGTATTTTTCACCTGCTGCTTGTATTTGGCAAATTTTGATAATATAACTTCAGAACTGCACATGATTATCAAATTCCCCAAATGTCCCCACTTGTACTGTCAGAGACCCATGCTCAAATATTATATGTCCTTAAGACAGGCTATGGGAAGGAGGGATTTTGCCTTTCCATTTGTGACAATGCAGCCTCTTCCCCATCAATACAGGACACTAGAGGAGTTGCTATGGTTTTAAATGATCCTGGGATAGAAGCCCATGGGAGAATATAACATACCTGTATTTTCACTTAAAACACAAACATTGTGACTGTCCTGCAGGAAGCGGGACAGTTGGGAAGGATGTGAATCTTTCTTATTACATGGTTGTTGTTTTGTTTGTGTTGCAGATTTTTTTGAATGCGTCACTTGGGATTCTTAATACATTTGCTGATGTTTCTGAAGAAGTAAAAGGGAGGGAAAGCAAGAACCTAATCATATCTACTCCATATCTTCAACTGGTAAATCACATTCTTCAACATGTTACATATACCAGCACTGCATATCACACCAATGTTGTGGATATTGGTGAGTATACATTATGCTTTCTTTGTGGTAGTGTAAAAGTGTATTATGTACATTATACTACTAGGTAAGGTGTTGTGAAAAATAAATTCCCTCACAGTCCACCACAATTTAGCAGTAGTGTGTCATTACTTTGACAGTCCTTTCATTAGTCAGTAAATTGGATATGTAGCTTAGTAAAGAAAAATAAATAAAAACATAATAAGCAATAATAATAAAAAAATAGATGTGTGTCTTACACTACACATCCCCCTTTATTCTAAGCACTTGAAGCAGCTAAGTCCGACAGAAAGAATCTGATTCCACTGCAAAGGCTAATGCATAGTTGCCAACAGTCCTGTTTTTAGGGGCCCTGTCCCACCACATTTGGGTCTGTCTAACAGACATACACAGTCTAAACAAGGAGAATTCAGCTCCAGTTACCCGGTATCTGTACCGGGGAGGATGTAGCTCAATTTTCTAAGGTCCAGGATCGGTCAAGGATGTGACAAGGATGTTCCATCTCTGCACATGTTTGCCCCTCTCCTTTTTATCCCAGGAGCCAAGATAACCTTGCAGGTATACTAATAAAAAGTATGTTAAAACAGTATGAAAATTGATGCAGAGGGTCACAATCTGCCCCTATGTACATCCTGATATCACTGAATTTAGAGTGTACTGTGAAATCAACTATTTTCAACTAGAAAGAAGTTTCATATGTAATAAAACATGTACAACAAACATAAAATAAGCTGTGTAGAGATGCCTCTTTATATGAAAAACCTCAGACCCTAACTTCTAGGCAATAAAAAGCATTCAGATAAAAGTTCATTATTCCAAGTCAAGTTTCAATGACTCAAAAAGACCAATAGTTTGATAAATAAAAAAATAGGAATGCCTGGAATTGAATGTATTTCTTTGAAAACAGAGGGAAAGCGTTTTGGTTTTAACACTGGTTTCTAATGCTTGTGTCTATCAATATATTTTAATATATTTAATCTCTGTACATGTGTTCATTAATGTTATAAAATCTCCATTTGCCCATACAACACTTGTTTTTTAACTGTAACCCTTTACATAGCTTTTATTTGAAGCAACCTATTATGTCACGGGCTTTAGAAATAATTATATGATCTTGAATTTCAGTGACGTTTCAGATGGGAAAACATGTGGCAGATTTTCCTGTGGAAATAAAACAGCCGCAAATGCCACTATTGTTTGATTCTGGACCAGGTACCTATACTATTGTATTCATTAACTAGAAAGCAAACAAACTTTCCCTCATTATCTGCCTCACCCCAGTGTTTTACATAGTGCTTCCTGCTACATGGAGACCAGATGCAATCTTTTGAAAGAGACAGAAAGCAATACACATGACATTACATGGACATGGGGGGGCTCAAAAACATTGCAGCATTACTAGGGAAGGAAATGACCACTATTTCTAATTCTGACATGATGTGTGTTAATAGCAGTAGAGATAGCCTATAAGTAACATAGAAACATAGAATGTGTCGGCAGATAAGAACCATTCAGTCCATCTAGTCGGATTTTTTTTTTTTGAGTACTTTTATTAGTCCCTCGTTCCCAGTCTTATAGCGAGGATAGCCTTGTGTCTATCCCATGCATGCTTAAAATCCTTGACTGTGTTTACCTCTACCACTTCTGCTTGTAGGCTATTCCATACATCCACTACCCTCTCAGTAAAGTAATACTTCCTGATATTACTTTTAAATCGTTGCTCCTCTAATTTAAGACTATGTCCTCTAGTTGTGGTAGTTTTTCTTCTTTTAAATATACTCTCTTCCTTTACTGTGTTGATTCCCTTTATGTATTTAAATGTTTCTATCATATCCCCCCTGTTACGTCCCCCTTCTTGGGCAACTCACATGCTGATCTCCATAAGAAGCGCTTTCGTGAGATACCATTATGTTTAGTTTATCATATCTTATAATTTACACAAATACAAAAAAGTCCCCATCTAAATAGTTTCTAAATTTTGTGCCGAGTTTAGAAATATGCTTGTTTCCATGTTTTTCTGCTGTTTTTTTGCAGCAGAAAAACTTATAGTTATAGGACAGCGGTGGCGAACCTATGGCACGCGTGCCACAACTGGCACGTCGAGCCCTCAGCAGTGGCATGCGGTCAGGTTCAGCTCTCACCACTTATCTGCTCCGTTGTCCTGGAGGTGCAGGCATCAGCGTAATAGATTGGCGCCGCCGGTCATCTGCTTCTTCTCCAGATGATTGGCGCATGCGCATTCTGTGAAGAAGCGTTCAAGTCGGAAAGCAATTAACTGTTTGCTTTCCGACTTGAACGCTTCTTCACATAACGCACATGTGTCAATCATCTGGAGAAGAAGCAGGTGACCGGCAGCGCCCGTCTATTACACTGATGCCTGCACCTCCAGGACAATGGAGCAGATAAGCGGTGAGAGCTGAACCTGCATGTGTGTGTGTTTGTGAGTATAAGTGTGTGTGCGTGCGAGTATGAGCATATATGTGTGTATGAGTATTATTATTGTGTGTGTGTGAGTATGAATATGATAAGTGTGTGTGTGTGAGTATGATAAGTGTGTGTGAGTATAAGTGTGTGTGTTTGGGTATAAGTGTGTGCAAGTATGAGTATAAGTGTGTGTGTGTGTGTGTGTGTATGAGTATGAGGGTCTGTATGAGTATAAGTGTGTGTGTGTTTGGGTATAAGTGTGTGTGTGTGTGTGTACGTGTGAGTATAAGTATGAGTGTGTGTGAGTATAAATGTGTGTGTGAGTGTAAATGTGTGTGTGAGTTTGAGTATAAGTATAAGTGGGTGTATGAGTATAAGTGGGTGTGTGAGTATGAGTATAAGTGTGTATGAGTGTGTGTGTATGAGGGTGTGTGTGTATGAGTATAAGCGTGTGTGAGTATGCGGTGTTGGCACTTTGTGGTCTGCAAATTTGTGTCGGTCAAAAATTGGGCACTCGGGACCAAAAACGTTCGCCATCACTGTTATATGACATAACTAAAAATAGGTTTTTTTTTTATTGCAATGTTGCTCACTGCCTCTGGGTGTAGTCTAGCAAAAGCATCAGAGTGATGGAAGTGACATTTTTTTCCCTACCGATGCTCTTTCCACAAGAGGGCAGCACCCATATTGGAGGAGCATGATGCTCTCCTACATGACGTGCACTATTCGCTCCATGGAGCGATCGTGGGTGCCCTGGAAACTAAATTCTGGTGCTGCCTAATGCCTTCACATCGAGGCATTAGAAACTTTCAGTGGGACCCCCTCTGTCACATGAGGTTACTCTGAATGTGTCACAGTTCAACCCTATTTCCTGGCTGTTTTCTCTTTAGCTTCTAGTTGCCGCCATTCTTGTGTTTCCATTTTCCATTATGTCAGCTGTCTCATTAACCTGAGCCCAACCCTATTTAAACCTGCAGCATATTGCAAACGGTGCCTTTGCATTGCTTTGGTTACAGCCTGTATTATGCCTATGTGCCTTTCTTGCTATTCCTAATCTCTGTTCCTGAATACTGTTGCTGATTTTTGCCTGTCCTCGACCAAGCCTGTTTGTCGCTTGTCCTGACCCATTTGCATGCCTTATGACTTTGTCTAGTGTTATTCCTCTGTTGTACTTCATCCTGATCCATGGATGACCCGGCCTTCTGCCTATTATATTTTTGTGTTTTTGCCTTGGTGCAATTGTCCTGCTTCAGTGTGTAGTCTCTGTCAGTGTGTCTAAGTCCTGGGTGGTTATTTGCCTGAGGCTCAACCGTAGCATATAATACCACTCAGGTGAAAAGTACTTTTTAGTTTCCAATCCTGTTGCAGCAGCTACCAGCCCAGTCTCAGCTGCCAATCCTGTTGGAAATCCGGTCCTGAGTTATGAACTGTTGTGTGCAGACAGACTCCACATCATACCTGCAACAAGGCACCTCCCTGTTCTGTTATCCTAGGTTGTGACTGAGTGCCTTCAGTCTGATATAAGAAATGTAGCTGACACTCAAAGTGAGCGTCAGATACATTTCACTAAAAAAACAGTAGGGCGGCATAGATTGTCCTGAGAGTAACAGCTCAGCTCCCTGCGATGAGCAGTATAGCAGGAACTTGCAGCAGGCTCCCCACTGTCAGATGAGACCACCTTGAGTGGCCTCAGTCTGACATCTAAACTGTAACGCACAAGGTGATCTGCGGCTATGTTTTACTTAGACACGTCGCAAAGTGTTGCGGCATTTCGTCAAGGACTAACAGGGTCTGTAAAGACCTTGATAAGGTCTCTCTGCCTGTATATCCCTGGCTCCTGATGACTCTGTTGTTAAGGACTTAAGCACCATCCAGCGCGATGGGGTTAAACAATCTTTTTTGTGAGTTGTCTTAATCTGGTGCTCTGTGATGCAGTCACACACCAAACATTCTGAGCTCCTAGAAAAAAGGGACAACAGAGAAGGAAAGAAGAGGAAATTAAATTATATATAGGGATTGCCCCGCCCACAAACTAGGAACACTTGGTATACACCTCTCTTCGAGCAGCTTCTCTATTTTCAGTTTTAAATCATTTATACCATCTGATATATTTGTATATACAACTACATCATTTGTTGAAATATAATTTTCTAAATATGTATCTATTTCCAATTTTGTGCAGATCAGAAAATCAGTTCACTTGTCACCATCACCACCAAAACATTTTTAAGGTACAACAAACTGAAAGTCCTAATTAAGAGCATCCGACAGTTTTATCCAGACATCAAAATAATTGTGGCTGATGACAATGAGAATCCTGAGAAAATACAGGAGCCAAACGTGGAACAGTATTTCATGCCGTTTGCAAAAGTATGTATTAACCTTTCTGGATACTTGAAATATATCTTAAAGATTGCATATGTATCACCATTCACACTGTAGATAATAGAGAACCTTGCTCCATTGAAGATATTGCACATTAAAACATGTTTTAAAAACATTTTCAAGCAATTGCATTATCATTGTTCTGTTTACTGTTAGTAAATTTGGACACTTAATACAGATTTTACGACACTATAACTTTAAGAGCTTCCATTTTACTTCTTTCTGCTTTATGCACTTTTGTTAAAGTGACCTCCACAAACAGCGAGCATGGCTATAACAAGAAGATGAGGAGGTTGTTATGATGGTTTAGTAATGTTATGACACACGGCCAGCAGATTGATAACGTCAATGATATTGCTGCACAAAGAACTATATTTGACAAGAACCCTTTGCATTTTACAGGGCTGGTTTGCAGGAAGAAATCTTGCTGTTTCTCAAGTTACTACAAAATATTTCTTGTGGGTTGATGATGATTTCCTATTTACAGAAAGTACCAAAATTGAAAAGTTGGTGGAGGTCCTTGAACAAACAGACTTGGACGTGGTAACTCGAGTTTAAACAAATATGTATATTTTCACTGTTAAAAAAAGGGAACATACTAATTAATATAAAGTGATCAGTGTTGTTATAAGAGACAAGCAGCAGGGACCGTAAATTCATAAATTCTTATGAATGGGGACTCTATTTCGGTTTATAGAATAGCAATAGCATTACATGTATTCCATAAACCGAAAGTCTATAAACCGAAAGACATTCGGTTTATTGACTTTCGGTTTATAGAATAGCAATAGCTATTTATAGACTTTTATAGACTTTCGGTTTGTGGAATACATGTAATGCTATTGGCTTTCTATAAACCGAAATAGAGTCCCCATTCATAAGAAATTCTTATGAATGGGGACTCTATTTCAGTTTATAGAAAGCCAATAGCATTACATACAATGTAATCGCCGAACCCCAAACTCCAACACGAACATACAGTGGAATGTCCGTGTTCAGGGTCCAAAAACCTTAATGTTCGGTTCGGTTCAGTGCGGTTCGTGTTCGCTCAACTATTTGTTTCAGAAATAAAATTCATTATTAGTAATATTTTCAGAAGGCAGCCTATTTTGCCCTGTTGTTTCCTTATTGAGCACACACTAGTTTCTGTTCACAAGATTGTTACACACTAGTTTCTGTTCACAAGATTGTTACACACTAGTTTCTGTTCACGAGATTGTTACACACTAGTTTCTGTTCACGAGATTGTTACACACTAGTTTCTGTTCACGAGATTGTTACACACTAGTTTCTGTTCACAAGATTGTTACACACTAGTTTCTGTTCACGAGATTGTTACACACTAGTTTCTGTTCACGAGATTGTTACACACTAGTTTCTGTTCACGAGATTGTTACACACTAGTTTCTGTTCACGAGATTGTTACACACTAGTTTCTGTTCACAAGATTGTTACACACTAGTTTCTGTTCACAAGATTGTTACACACTAGTTTCTGTTCACGAGATTGTTACACACTAGTTTCTGTTCACAAGATTGTTACACACTAGTTTCTGTTCACGAGATTGTTACACACTAGTTTCTGTTCCATACTCTCAGAGGCTGTCCCAAAGAGTGAACGATATATCCAAAGGAGCAGTCCTTGCTCACTATGTCACCCATAAAAGACCAGAACATACATTTGAGCTTGCTGTATCCTTTTTGCAGGGAGGGCATACACCACCATTTGTGGGCAGGATCAGATATGTTCATGGATACTCTCTAACACCATGGCACAAATGAGCAGAAAAATGTGCGAGACACATTCAAGTGGGCACTTTTCCATATGGCCGAATACTGACGAAGAAAACTGTTGGGTAGTTAAAAAAAGGCAATCGTCTTTATACATCAAAAACTGGTGACCATTCCTTTTAATAACTTTCCAATAGTTTTTTTGGGGCTGCTGCACAGCTACTTAAGTGTAGAGTGAGGAATCATTTTGAAATGGTAAAGGTGTATTACCCTGCATTTTTTTTATTTTTTTATACAACATAGGACTTTATTAATGAAAGTGAGAATTGCAGGGAATGGAGAAGGGAATTTGAAACTTAAGGCCAAAGTAGCTGTATGGGAGATTTTTTCTAACTTGGCTACTTTTGGCCTTACACCAGCTTCCATTAATATTAAAGCATTCCAAATGCTTTAAAGATTTGTTGGACATTTTTTGAAGAAATACAACCTTTGTACTTTTTTGCCACCCAAAATTATCAGTTTCAGTCCTCAGGAATTTCCCTAAATCCAATATAATAGTATTGTTAACAAACAACTGCCAGCTAAATAAATCTATTAATAAAGTAATGTAAGTTCTTATGTAACTTTACCTCCATTTCCTTTTACACTGTAAGTTTGCTTGTGTAGGATGATCCTTGCTTTATGTTCCGGCATCACTTCACTTGTAGTAAATTCTTTCATATAAAAATAATACAAGAAATGTTTCTCATAGTTATTTATATCCTATTAACTTTGTAACTTCTAATACAGGTAGGGGGGAGCTTGGCTGGAGATGATTTCATGTTCAAGGTATTGTACCAAAAGGGAGATGATGATGGTGACTGTCTACACAGAAGAAAAGGTTATTACCAGAAACTGGAGGGCTTCCCTAATTGTGTGATAACCACTGTGATAGCTAACCTCTTCTTAGCCCACACACGACAAGTACTGGCTGTTGGCTTTGACCCAAAGCTTGATAGAATTGCCCATTCAGGTAAGACATCGACAAAAGTGCATCCTAAACAAGAACATAATGTGCACAAAAAGTAGAATAAAAATAATCTTATTAAAAATTATGAACTTTTTTCAGTGTAATTAGTTTCACATGTAAAGAAAAAACAATACAAACGATATGTGTGACACTATATAACATGAGCGTTTAACATGCGGCAGAGAGTGGCAGCTGTAGCCGAACCTCTGAGCCTCTCCAACAAAGATGTCCTGACACCTGGTGCTCCAACTGGGTCAGAGCGTGAGGGGGCGGAACTTTATTCCCTCATGCAAGGGAGAAAGCTCCGCCCTCTCGCACTTTGACCCTGTTTGAGCAATGGGTGTCAGTGACATCCTGGTGCTCAGATGGAGATATTTAAATTATAAATCAAATCCTTTATTTGTTTTATTCCTCTTGTATTCCAGGAGGTCAGGTTAATGTTTTCTAGTCTGCTTTCAATCACCCTTAGGAGAAGTGATGGAATTATTTTGTCTCTGAGTCCTACCTTATTTTTTTACAATATATCAGGTTTTAAAGATGTTTCCTTTACCCCTTTTTAGGGATATTTTTTTCGGAGGTCTGCCAGAATAACTTGGACAGTCCGGTTGTAGGGGAGATGTTTCCCTGTTCCATTCTGTACCAGTCCTCCTGTGTTGCCCCTTCATTTTGTGTCATGATCACTTGCCCGAATAGTGCTGTCCTGGCATATTCCTGGATGACTGGTACTCTTAGTCCTCCCTTTGGTATATTCTTACTGAGCATTTTTAAGCTCAGTCGTGCTGTCATTCTTTTTTTCCCTGCCCAAGAATTTGTTAAAGCTTGCTTGGATCATAGCCTGCGATGAATGAGGGATCATAAAGGGGATCAATCTAAGTTCACATATAAACTTGGGCATTACATATTATTTTATCACTGTGAGGCATCTCAACCAGAATATGCAAAATCTCTTACATTTTTTTAGTGAGAGATTAGTTTCTCTAATCAGGGGTAACAGATTTCTCTCCCACCATCTAGCAGGGTCTGTACCAATTCTGACCCCTAAATAGACAAACCCCTTCCTGATCCAGGGAAAGCCATATCATTCCACTTCCGCCTTATCCTGGAGGGACATGTTCATACCCAATGCCCAAACCATTTATTAAAAACACAGTAGCAAACCTATAAAAAAAATGTATACCCCAAAATAAAGGTTATAGATCAATCTCTTCCCAGCCTGTCCCCGGGATTTCATATAATTGCCACCCTGATAATGAGTATGAGGGCAGGGTTTTCAATATTTCAAAATGTTGCCAAACACTGTTTTATCATTACTCTTTTTTACTATTCCTAATGTGTGCCACAATAGATGAATCACCTATGAAGTTTTGCAAGTAATTAAGTCTTGTACTTTTAGTAATATATGGAACTTGAAATCCAGAGGAAGTTCTCTTTTGGGGTTTTGCTTGGGTGATATTTCAGTTTTGGGTCCCTTCTATGCATAATTTTTGTCTTATGATCCAGAAAAGTGTAAAGGGTTGTTTCACAAAATAGGGCAATATTTGTTTATAATTTTAATGACCTGTCTGCTATAACCACTATAATCTAAAATAACTGGAAACTCTTTCCCTTTAAAGTCATCTCATTTCAGTTTATGTAGTAAACGATCATTTCAATCTAGGTATTTTACCTCTTCAATTGAAATGTCACAGAGTGCCTTTTAAATAACTTCTGTTAATATAGTTGAATTTAAGGAAAAAGAAGCCTCCCCATATATGAAAAATACCAGATGAAGGGATAATCCTGGAATTAATAAATTAGCTAAGAAGACAAAAGGAATCTGATATTCAAAAAGGAAAACATGTTAAAACGTATCCTTAATTATATATTGAATAAAACTTCATTGATGAAATTATATATTCAGTGTTAAGGAAAAACTTAATAGTGTAAAAGTGAACAATGGTGACCAAACAGTGATATAAAAACAGTATCAGTCCTACCCCTCTAAATGTTCAGGTGGAACAAACGTTCCTTGTTGTTCCTAGCTATAAGACCGGGAACGGGGGACTAATAAAAGTACTCCAAAAAAAAATTGGGCAGACTAGATGGACCGAATGGTTCTTATCTGCCGACACATTCTATGTTTCTATGTGTATATAAAAAGGTAGGGGTTAAAAGTATATTGCAACTGCACATTAGTAGTGTTAAAGGCAGAAGATGTCTGAAATAATATATACGTTGTTTTTGCAAATGTGAATGGAGGACGTAATAAAATGCTGAATGATGTAAGGTATAATTATCCATACAAGGAAGGAAATAATAAATAAGAATATTCCCACTCCCACTCCATGGGTAAGTGTGAGAGCAGTACCTATCAAATGTATGAGACACAAAAGCTCATATATTTAATACATGGTCACAGTACTACTACTACTATGCATGGAGGTTAGTGCAGCACAGTCTGCTATATGATATCCTTATTATAACTTGTATTCAGTTTGTGACATATCTTGACAATCGTGATAGACAAAAGCAACTGAAACAACTATTCCTGTTGGTTAGTTGCAGATCCAAACACAAGTTTTAGGGGAGTGTCCCTTTATCACTGAACAAATACAGCCAAATACCATGGTTATATTTATTCATTGTTAAGGGGCACTCCCTCAAAACGTTTGTTTGTCTGGACCTGCCACTTTGTAATGTTCAAGAGGTTTCACTTTATGTATTTTCCTGAGTGCTGGAGGTTTTTTTTTTTCTGTTTTTGCATTCTGGGTTATTTTGTACTACTTGGAAGCAGTTTCACCATTTACAAGAAGCAGCACAGGATTGTGACATACTTATTCGCACATGTTGTAAAAACGACACACAATACAGTACTTCTGGTTGCCTTTTACACTACCACTGTAATTGTTTTTATTGCCAGCCACTAAGCATGTTAACTAAGAAGCTCATTTGCCCCACTGTGCTTTATTTGCAGTGCATTTGTTTTTTTTTTATTGCTGTGCTTGTTGTTGTTTCTCTTATTTATTTTCATGTATGTGGTTTTTGTGGGGATTATGTTTACTTGTTTGCTTCTGTCTTATTATCATTGATATTTGAATAAAAATGTAAAATATATATTATTTTGCTAAAAATGTTTAACCAACCATCGCATTCTAGTGTAGGAGTAGGACCCACCAATATTGGAGTACTTTGTCACAATGGTGGGCTAAGCATGATATGACTGTATAGTGTGACTACATCTCCAATTTTGGTCACTTTAGCAGAAGCCTGTATGAAATACACTGTTTTAGGGTTGTGCTCTTCATTTCCTTGTGTTTGTATATGTAAATTGACATCTGAACAGCTTTTGGGTTTAGTTCCCCACCCACCCACTGGTGCTCTATATATTGCATTAGAGTGTAGGACCCACCAATAGGGTCTAGGACACTTCTTCGCCGCATCTTCATAGCTGACAGTTCAGGGCGGCAGTTAGAACGCTGAACTGTCAGCAATGAAGCATAACGCGGCCGTGGCTATGTAAGAGCTGACAGTTCAGCGCTGAACTGTCGGCTCTTACAAATGTAAAAGTAAAAAGAAAATACCCCCCCTAATAAATGATTCCACCCCCCAAAGTGCCCCCCCAAACCCCAATACTAAAATTAACCCCCGACCCCTAATACTAACCCCCGACCCCTAATACTAACCCCCGAGCCCTAATACTAACCCCCGAACCCTAATACTAACCCTCTAAACCCTAATACTAACCCCCAAACCCTAATACTAAAATTAACCCCCTAAACCCTAATACTAAAATTAACCCCGAACCCTAATACTAAAATTAACCCCCTAAACCCTAATTCTACCCCCTAAACCCTAATTCTAACCACTCTTACTAAAATAAACTAAAATAGCTAAAATACTGAAATAAACTTACCTTTAGCGATGAAATGTGCCGCGATGAAATCTCCAGCGACGAGCTGTCTTGTGGTGCAGAGTCGGCGGTGAAGCGGCTGCGCAGAAGCAGCCGCGATGAAGTGTCCCATCCCCCTACCAATATTGGATTACTTTCATGCAGTGAAGGATTAAACATGATAGGTCATATGGTGTGACTAAATCACCAATTTTGTGATATAGGAGAAGTGTTTTTTGGTAGCTTTAAGCGTGTGTGCTTAAATTCCTACATTGTGATAATATAAACCAATAAAACTGTAGAAAATGGAATAGAAAACTGACTTCCAGATGTCATAACCTAAAATCCTAGAGTGTTAGAGAAAATTCCCTAAAACTGAACTGGCAAGTGCACTATAACTATCAGAGATTAATATTGAGTTGGAAAAATAGGCAGGTTGGATCATTTTTCCAACTTAGCTGTTAAAGGACAACTAATCTTTTTTTCCACTTGCGCTTCTAAAATACAAGCATAATTTTAAAATTAGTTGTGCCTAGTCTGAGGATAAAATAGCTCCCCTGGAAAGCAGGCAGTCCGGTCTGGTCGCTGACTGCCTAGTTATGCTAGCACAGTGAGAGACCATCATTTTTGCAGGGGATCAGCAGAGGGGGAATAAAATAGTATACTTCCAAAACCCCCAAATAATAAATGCACATCAAAATAATATTCAAAATCCCAATATATTATCTGATCAGGTACAAAACACATGAACATTCGCAGTGTGGACAGAACCCAGCTAGCATTGTACATAATGGAGTCAGATGGCAACTGGTACAAACCAATTAAAAATCCATGGCCCTCCATGTTAGCAATGAAGCAATTCATAAAGAAAGAGTGCTTTTTGAGAAGCACAATGTATCCCCGCACTCCCCGTTGCTCATGGTATATCTCTCGTTCAAGCCATCGAGCTGCATGAGCACCTACCATAACTCTTTAACTGCCACATGCTGAAAACATTGCAGGGACATTAAACACACAAGACACAAATAAGTTTGATTGTCAGTATTGTGTTTTACAGTTCATGCAAAATGTGAAAATACCTGCTTTGTGGCTGGCTGTTCTACGGAATAATTAGAACTCCCCTCATACCAATAACCAGTTTAGGGATTCTAATTTTACATAGTGTAGCCAATTCAGACTAGTGCGTGTTCAGCATTTTCAAGATCAACCTACCAAGATGTTGAACTAAGTGATCAGTGATCAGCTTCACCAGCTGGAAATGGTTGAATATACCCTTCCCTACCAATTAAAGAGTAGCTGACCACCCAGAAAGATGTTTTGGGATCCCATACGTTCTATAATGATGGCTTTAGAAGAATATAGAGGCTACTGAATAAAGAGAGCATTGCTGGCAATTGAGTTTGGAATTTCAAGCTCTGGGCCAATATTAAGATTCTCCAATGCAGGTGAACGGCTTAATTTTGAATTCCTGTCTCACTTCCCTTTCAATTCCTTCTTTACTGAGAGTCTGTCAACTGTTTGTCTGCTGACACTGTGGAAGAAGGCTCTAGTTAGAGCAAGTGTCCTGAAGTAGTTCTCTCCCATCATTAACTATGCCAAATGTTCTTGTCCATTAATTCCCATGTCATCAGACGAGCCAACCACATTAACACTTTGGCAATCACAGAGATACATAAAGGATACTAAGCCTTGCTGACACCTTCATGTCTAGTAGATCAGCAGCAGTCAGACATGTGCCAGAAGCATGTCAGATATTACTAAATGTTCTCAAAATGACAGTTAAAATAAATGCATGTAAATACTGTGTACATAAAGGTTTTGGTGGCATTGCCACAGTACAACTAAATTGCTACAGATTTTTCTTCCCATTTCTAATCCTGCAAATTGATTTTCATATCTGTTTTTCCACAGAGTTTTTCTTTGATGGATTTGGGAGTCTCCGAATTGGTTCTTGTGGTGAAATTGATGTTGGCCACCAGGCAAAAACAGGAGTAAATTCAGAAGATGGGAAAAATTACACACGATTTAGATTTAACAATGATGTGAAATTCAAGCTAGCCCTAATGCACTTTAAGAATAATCTGAAATGCTATACTCAAAATTAAAAAAAACCGATTGAATATTGGCGCAGAAGACCCCTATAAAACATGGGTCACTGATGTGTACTTTGCACATAAAAAAAAAAATGTTACAGTAGATTGAATTTAAAAAAAAAATGTTCATTGATTTGCAAAACTACAAAAATACAAATCAATGCCAGACATTCAAATCAGACGTGCATTCTAATTAAAATCTGGATACTGTGATAGACGGTGCACAGGAAGATCGGCAATACAAACATTATAACAAAGTGATAGGGATAGGCTGACAATTGACAGGTAAAGAAGAATAGCATTTTATTGGATATAAAGAAATGTAGGGAGGGAAACTATTGTGGAAGAGACCATGCTGGAAGGAAAAGTAAATTATTTGCATGTTTAAGATGCTAAGGGGTGACATATAATTACTGAATATATCACTGCATACTAGATAAAGAAAAATGGGTAGCATTTATTCCATTAAGTCATGGCAATCCCTAATTATTTAGTATATAGTTGCAATGTCACCTTCAAAACTTCCCTCAAAACTAACCTCTTTAAGGAAGTTTACTTTTCATCCCACTAGAATACCCAGTAAATAACCTCTAGTCAATCCTGCTTAGCTCTCACTGTCCTCAAAAACTGTTTGAAATAAGAATCTTACAAGTCATTCATTACAACACACATAACTAATCTCTGGCTAAACCAACCTAGCTTAAACCATCCCTAATACTGTTACTACCACCCCTACGCTTTGTCCTCTTCACTCCCTTATGTGTCTCATGTCCTCCACTCCCTCTAGATTGTAAGCTTGCGAGCAGGGCTCTCTACCCAATGTGTCAGTCTGTTATTATTTGTTTAATAGAGATACATCCGAGGGGCCGACGTCAGCTGCGAAATTGGCAACAGAGTGACTCACTCTGTTGCCAATTCGACAAGCACTAAAAGTATACGAATTTTCAGTTAACAGTTGCCGAATTTGCAGCTGCCGTCGGCCCCTCGGATGTATTTCCGTGGTTTGTGTGCTCTCAAAAATACACAGTACAGCTGCTTCGTGCTAGGTGCGCGGCGCACACCTAGCACATATGGAGCATCCGCACCTGATTGCTACATAAATTGTTAGCGCTATAAAAATAAATGTTAATGTAATATAATGTTATTTTTCTATATTTTGTGTACAGTAAAGTGCTCTATTTTGACTTATTATTTAACTCTGTGGCATTATTCTCTGCATTTTGATACTCTCTCTGTGCTTTTCACGAATGTCATAACTATGTGACTTAATAGTCATTTATATAAATAAGTTATATAATCCACGCTTTATTTATTGTTAGTTATTTTATTATTTATTCATATTCTAGGGCCTTGGGAAAGCCCTCCTGACCAATTCTTGTCAGTTTATGGGGAGATTAATTATTACCCCCTCATCACTGTGGTTGGGGGTATGATTTTTAATAGGTCAGAGAACCTGGGCAAGCCCATTCATTTTAGCAAAACTAGGGGCCATTTGTGGGGGGGGGGGGCAATAGGTAGGCTCACAGACTGTATTACTACTGCTTTTTGGCTCCCAACCCCATTAATAATAGTGGCCCCTGCCCTTGCTCCCTATATGTGGTAAGGGTACCGGGGGTACCATTGAAGAGCCCTGGGACCCCTTTTTTGACAGGGAGGTTTAGATTATCGCTAATGGCAAGCTGTCTAAAAAAAGTTAAATATTTCCTAACATTGGGAAATGTTATCAAACTTCAATTCAACCACCAACTCTGCTCCTTTTTTCCCTCCAAAAACAGGGGCATGAGTGGACATAGAAGCTCAATATGTTCACCCCCACACTCTCTCAGACCTTCTGACAATCTCATTATCTAAGACACAAAACCAGCTCCCACATTTCCTACCACAAAACTCTCACTTTGATACTGGAAACATTTTTGGCCATTTTATACTTTCCTACCCCATTTATAATCATCTATAATAATTTATTTCCATTCCAACTGCATTCCAGGGCTCATGCTTGTGTATTGGATTCAATGAGGAATGAACTCTATATAAAAAAATATATATTTTACCCTTCTTAACACTCAAAACACGATTGAACCTATTGTAATCTGATTTCTTTAAATATCCCATGTTCTCTCCCATACCATACATGACACCTCCAACCTACGACAAGTTTCCACATTTCTGGATCTTCCTAATCAAGCTTGCAACATAAAAAGCTGTTTCTATAAGTTACTCTCTACTTACCGATTGTGACAACATGTAGAAACTCTAATTTCTGACAAAATGGGACAGAAAACTTAACATCAACTTAGATACCAAAATATGGTTTTAGTTCTTTATACAAATTCAAAGGCTATCCAAAAATGTTACTCATCTAGAAACATCCAAGTAAGTATCTAGAAAATTGATTAAGATGTTTCTGAACACCTCTCTACTCTGCTGGAGATTTAACCAACAAGGAACTATGGCCCAATTTTAGTGGCAATGACCCTAGCTCCCTACGTTTTGTACAAATTTGATAACCTTTAAGGAAAGGCATTATCGTTTACTTTACCATATGAAGTGGAATTCATGTTCCTAGATGTAATACCGGACAGAATACCTAAACCTACCCGCAAACTAATTATGCACATGTTATTTACTGCAAAATCCTGTATAGTTATGTCATGGAAAAAAAATAGCACCTACAATTTTACATGATGTTCTCGCCAATACTATAGTGAGTTTTTACAAAGTTTAGGAGCTATGTGACAACAATTATGACTCAGTTTATACTAACTCTTCCTAACCACCTAGCATCACCAAGCACTAGACTCTATAACAGATCTGAGACGCTACTCCCTAACTCCCCATTGCCTACTTTTACGGCTCAGGAGTGAGGTTTCCTGTTTGGAGGCAGATGTTAGTTACTCTTTAATAGGAAAAATGATATGAACGTGGTAGTAGTGGTTAACAGAGCTGCATGTATCTGCGCAGCATGAAAACGTTAGTTTACATAAGCTAGGGTGGGGTCTTAAAGTTCAAGTCATGATGGCCTGTCTCAGAGTTCCTGTTCTGTTAGAGTTCCTAACCTGTTATAGTTCCTGTCCTGTTAGTTTCAGCCCTGTCTAAGAGTTTTGGACATGCTCCAGCCTGCACCTTGATTCACACCCAGGACATGTCCCAGTCAGCACACAGATTGCACATCTAGGATATGTCCCAGTCTGTATAACATTGATATTGATATACTAAAGAAATAAATATTTTTCCGCCAAATAGAAGATAAATGTGACATTTGTGATGTGTTATTACTAAGGCTAAGGTAGCTAATTGGGATTAGGCTCATGTCCCAATGTGACAAAAAAAATACACTCATATATATTGCCAGTATTTTACTGGCAGGCTGGTACAAAAAAAAAATGTATATCTAGCGCACAGTGTGGAACCATATCCAGTGAATACCGAAATATATAAAGGCATACAACAACATGAGAGTAATAAGAGTACTGATATACTTCAATGTAAATACTACTCAGAGTACAGTGTATATCACTCTGTGCAATATAGAATGTGAAAGAATACTTGAATAATGTCAATAGTGCAGTATATCACAGTAAAGTAAAATACAACTGAGAGCTGGAAAACATAAAATCTCACAAGTGCAGCTCCTATAAACGTAGGAGCACAAATGACAGCTTCTTAACCAATTCCAGTGTAGCCTGACCCAGGAGTATTTCACTGTTAGCTAGCCAAACAGGGATCCCAGAAGATGCTACAGGGGAGAAATCCTCAGTTGATATAACCGAATTTAGACCAAAACTTTACTCCAAAGAACTCAATGGAGACTTTATCTGAAATTGAATGAAATATTTACTGAATGAATTTCGGCAATAAAAAAAACACCTGGAACAAACGCCCGGCAATACGAAAAGTGGCGTTTCCGCGATGCAAGAGTCCAGTGCACGAACTCATCCTGGCAACCTGGAATACACGTCTCTTATTTACGGATGCCGATCAAGTTCACACAATAGCCTAACGCGTTTCGTCCTGAGAATTCATAAAGGGGATTTTAAATCCTATAGCAATAAAATTCACACCAATGGGGTGCTCCACAGAAATAAAATCCATTTTATGTACAGTGTATGTAATTTATGTAATTTACAAAGTATATGTAACACTGAGTTTGTACACTAATACATTCAACACATGTATCTGTTATAACAATTTAACCTACACAAACCTACCCTCTATACTAATTTTATTATGACTGCATTTTTTTCTGTATCCTGTAAAAAGGCGTATTTCTTGATTTGTCCTTGCATGGAATGTTTTGCATATGTTTAGGGTTTTTATTTTTAGGTGTCATTTTTGGCAACCAGGTTAACTGTATAATGGCATTTCTAGCAGATGCACCTATGGGAGTATCCAGAGGGTAAGAACAAGGACTTAATGTAAAGTTTGTAAAAGTAATAGAAATGTCTTAAAGGATCCATTAAGAAATGATCAAATATTTATGTAAGAGTTATGAGACTTGGCTATATTCGCTATTATTGCTCCCTGAATTTTAACTTTATATCAAAATGTGAGGATGCCTTTACTGTATTCTCATATGTGTATTTTCTTGCCTGTGCACATGATTTGAGTATCAGCTGCTGTATTCCCATGATTCATTGATTAATGTAATGTTGTGTGTTTCTGGTACTGAGATTTTCAGTCTCTTCACTGAAAAGTGAACTGTGGTGTACTGTCAAGTATACTGCGAAAATGGAGTATAAATTGGTTAATAGGCAAATTAGAAAATGTCTCTAACTCAGCGATAGATATTTGAGTCAGTGCACCGCACCAGTTCATGTTTTAGTGACAAGATACATTATTCAGTTAGATTAGGGAAATATGTCCCTCATATTTGGTGAGAGGTTTCCTCACCCAATGATGCAAGCAAAAATGTACCTCTATCATCCCCATACACTTCTACGGGATGAAATAAATGCATTTCAGGAGGAATCTGGCTATAATAAGAATAGCTGAACTGCTTCCGAAAAAAATAAGGTAAAAAAACAAATAAATGAAAAACAAAAGAAATGTAAACTGTGGGTTCCCCCCTAACATAATCATGTAAGGCCAGGGTAATTAGCCCAGACCCTCCCCCCCCCCCCTTTTAAAAACTGTGCTAGGTGCCACCCAAATTACTCTCAGTCCCCTGTTACACAGTCAGGGAGCCCTGAATCCCCTATAAGAAAGGGGTTGGGAAGTGGGCAAATGCTCCCAGCCCCATCTAAAATACGTCAGAGGGCTAGTAGCCCTGGCCCCCTAACCTGACCTGGACCCACCCAAATGGCTTCCCGACACCATATAAGTACGTAAAATAAATAACAATTAAACGTTCGCTACCTACTCCCCCCACCTTCACCTATCTCAGGTAGGGAGGAATATGACTCACCTGAAAATATTTCATATTTTGATATTCTTTGTGAAGATTTTTTCCAGGAATATAACCATATTTATAGCTATATTTTTTCCCCTTTTTTCCCTTTTCTATAATAATGTTTTATAGGATTTTTTTTTATTCAGATTTCCTAGTAATGCTTAGGATATATATTATGTATGATACAATCTGGCACTATTGAGATATCATTTGAAATAACATCTTATAAACAAATACTAAAATTGATGGATTAATTCCACAGATTATTGCACATGTTGCTGTTTGTTGCACAATGTTTTTATTGGTTAAAATTGTCACATGGTTTCTATAAAAAATAGACATGTTTTAGTAAGCGTTGTTAGTGACGCAAAAAATGTTACATTTTCTGTAGAACGATTTGTCGCCTGCTTGTGTCACAGCTATGGATTAAAAGCACTATCGTGTTGCAAGAAAAGTGGTGTGCTGAGACCTTCAAATGGATTGAAAAAGTACAAGATGTATGCCAGTATTTTTTGGCAGGCTGGTACAAAGTTGTGATGAGGCCAATGTTAAGTTTATGAAGGCAATAGCATGGCTGGTACATTAAAAAAAAATATCCTATAGCATTACAATTCACACTAATTTGTGGTGCATCACAGAAATAAAAAATTAAATTAGTCTCAAAAATTGCTTTGATCATTTCCCCTCCCATTCAGGACTGCCATCAGGGGGCGACAGGCGATACAGGGCCTTTAAAAAAAAAAAAAAAAAAAAAAAAACACTTGCCAGCAGAGGCGCTGGCTGTGCAGATCAAAAGCATCTCAGCATGAGAAGGCAGCATGGTGTCTGTGCAATGCACAGATATCCTTCCATACTGCCTCTCTTGCGCTATCCAAGCTTCCCACGCACTGATATCAGAGCCCCGGGGTCATGTGACCTTCCAGTGGTCAATCTTCAGTTCAGTACACAGGAAGCGCGAGAGAGGCAGTATGGAGATTTTTTTTCTGTAAGGGGCCCTGAAACTTCCCTGCTCCCTGGGGAAGATTCGAACTTGGGTTTTTTTCTCCAAGTCAAACCTGGGTACCGATGTTGAATTTTAGTGAATAGACCCATGAGTGTGTACACTAATGTAACGCTTATGACCGTTTACCCCACACAAGCCTACCTTCTATCCCAGTTTTATGAAGACTTCATTAACATTGTTTTCGGATCTTGTGTCATGTAAAATGCTTGTTTCTTGATTTGTCTTGGCATTGAAAGTTATATATCTGGTTAGGTTTTTTATTTGTACGTGTGATTTTTGGCAACAAGGATAATTGTGTAATGTCATAAATAGGAGACACACCTATGGGATTATCCTTTTGTAAATAAATATAAATGACTTAGAGGAAACAGTTAAGCAATTTAATTTGCATGCGCCAACATGGCTGTGGGAAAGACATATCTAACTTAATTCTTCTAAGAAGAAGAAGAAGTGAATAAAAATATACACATGGGTGCTGCAGTGGATGTGATATAGTTAGACTTTGTTAAAGCATTTACTCCGAATCCACACAAAAGCTTACTGTATAAATTCACTTTAATAGCCTTAGGGCCAAATGCTTTTTGTGGATTGGCAATGGGTTGAAAGATGGATACATGGAGTAACTCTTTTAAATTTATTTATTAATGATCTCCCAGATGGCATAGGGAGCCATGTGAAAGGAAAGGCCGGTCTCTGTTCCTTTATATATGTATACATGTCACAGGGGGGGTGGACAATGGATACATATATTGTCACTAGGCAGAAAAGCTAAAATAAAACTCAATATAGTCAGTCAGCAGACAAGATAGTTGAAACTTACTACAGCATTAGTTCCTCTAATTGTAGTCTAAGACCTTTCTTACATAAACCATTATGTCTTATCTGACTTCCTCAGGGACTGTGACCTTTATCTGAACTTGGTCAAGCAAGGGGGGGCTTCTCAACATCAATTTAACCCTTTCACCATGTCTCAGTGTTTATAGAGGATTTGGACAAATTGGATAATTTGGCAGATGAGTCAATATAGACAACTGTAAAATTATGCATTTTGGGTAAAAACCCCTGGGCCCCAGACCCCAAAAGGCCCCAGACCCCTAAAAAAATTGGCCTGCTGGGGTCTGGTGGCTGCCAATGGGTCCCCTGTCCCCAATAAAAAAATAAATTGTCTCATTTGGGGTCTAATGACTGCTGATCGGTCCCAAGACCCCAATAAAAATAAATGTTGGCTCCCCCTACTCCCCAGCTCTACTTTTCCAAGGTAGGGGGGAAGATGACTCATCTGAAAAATAAATCACTCTCAGTTGATACCAGGGGGGTGGGCAGTGAAAATTTTTAGCTCATAATGTGTTTAAATAATTTTCATATTCTGGTATTGTTTGTGCACAATGTTTCTCTGCAAATAACATTTTTATAGCTATTTTTTGCCTTTTCTATAAAAATGTTTTTTTAGGAATTTTTCCCCCACTAATAATATTTTGTTTAATTGTATGCACTATATACACTATGTCACTTTAATCAAACTTATTAGTAATAATTAGGATACATACAATGTATGATATAATCTTGCAATATTGAGATATCATTATATCCCCTTAAGGACAGACCTTTTTTGGCCATTCTGGACAATGGCTTTTTTAACATGTCAAGCTGTAGTTTTTTTTATTTGTCATTTGCTGTACCCGCACAAATTACATTTTTTTTTTTTATCGGGACAAGGAGGGATTTCTTTGGATGCTATCATTTTGATCATATCCTATAATATTTTATAAAAAAAAAAAATATGGTTGAAAAAAACACACACACATTTTTTCCTGACCTTTATTTGAAACATCTTCTCCTCATCAACAAAAGCAAATGAAAAAACCTGCTAATTATATTGTACTATTTCTCCTGAGTACAGGGATACCACCATGCATAGGTTTGTTGGGTTGTTTGGGGGATAAATGGCCACATTTGGGAGGTGCAGTTTTTGGTTTTCCAACTTGAAATTTTTACATGCAGACAGCCTGCACCCAGGGGCGTCACTAGGGTTGGTGTCACCCGGTGCGGAAACTTATGGTGTCACCCCCCTGGATTTCCTCCAATACAATGCCAAACAGATTCCTTAGTTATGCCAGTTAGATGGCCTATTAACTATGCCACACACTAGAGCCCCATAAATTATGCCACACACAGGAGCCCCATAAATTATGCCACACCAGAGCCCCATAAATTATGCCATACCAGAGCCCCATAAATTATGCCACAACATGAGTTCCATCTTAGCTGGGGGGAGACCGGCCGACCCCCACTGACCTCCACGCATCAAACATGTTAATGCTGAGTATGTTGAACAATTATATTGTTAGAATGTGAGCACGCACTGATATACTGAAAAGCCAAAGAGGACGATATTTGCCCGATTAATTATGATCAATAATTAAGAAATGTCTACTTCATTATCTAGTATTATGTTAAATTGTGCAATCTTTGGCTTATTCTCCTTTCCGACGATCTATATGTAAACCCACGTGCCTGCTATTTTTATTTATGTATGTATGTTATTTATGTAGTTTGTATGTTTATAATAAAATATATTTAAAAAAAAAAAAAATTATGCCACACCAGAGCCCCATAAATTATGCCACACCAGAGTCCCACTATTTATGCCTCACCTCTGCCCAGTTAATTATGCCACACACACAGGTGCCCCATAATTATGCCACACAGACACACACACACACACAGGTGCCCATAATTATGCCACACAAAAGAGTCCCTTAATTATGCCACACATGGGGCTCGATAAATATGCCACACACAAGCATCCCATAATTATGCACACATTGGACCGCCATTAATTATGCAACACACAGGAGCCCCACGAGGTGACAATTGTACAATTATGGAATATTGTGCCATTCAGAGCCCAGTAATATTGTGCCAGTCAGATACCAGTAATATTGTGCCATTCAGATACCAGTAATAGTGTGCTAATCAGAGCCCAGTAATATTGTGCCAGTCAGATAACAGGAATATTGTGCCATTCAGAGCCCAGTAATATTGTGCCAGTCAGATACCAGTAATATTGTGCCAGTCAGATACCAGTAATATTGTGCCACTCAGAGCCCAGTAATATTGTGCCAGTCAGATACCAGGAATATTGTGTCATTCAGAGCCCAATAATAGTGTGCCAGTCAGATGCCTGTAATATTGTGCCAGTCAGAGCCCAGTAATAGTGTGCCAGTCAGAGCCCAGTAATAGTGTGCAAGTCAGAGCCCAGTAATATTATGCCAGTCAGATACCAGGAATATTGTGCCAGTCACAGCTCAGTAATATTGTGCCAGTCAGAGCCCATTAATAGTGTGCCAGTCAGAGCCCAGTAATATTGTGCCATTCAGATACCAGGAATATTGTGCCAGTCAGAGCCCAGTAATAGTATGCCAGTCAGAACCCAGTAATAGTGTGCCACTCAGATACCAGTAATATTGTGCCAGTCAGAGCCCAGGAATATTGTGCCAGTCAGATACCATAAATATTGTGCCAGTCAGAGCCCAGTAATATTGTGCCAGTCAGAGCCCAGTAATATTGTGCCAGTCAGAGCCCAGTAATATTGTGCCAGTCAGATACCAGTAATAGTGTGCCAGTCAGATCCCAGTAGTATTGTCCCACTCAGAGCCCAGTAGTATTGTGCCAGTCAGAGCCCAGTAATAGTGTGCCAGTCAGAGCCAAGTAATAGTGTGCCAGTCAGATTCCAGGAATAGTGTGCCAGTCAGAGCCCAGTAATATTGTGCCAGTCAGAGCCCAGGAATATTGTGCCATGCCAGTGCTCGTTTTAAACCACCCTCCTCCCCCCTTCCCCATCACTTACCGAGTAGCTGCTGCTCTGTGTCCCCGGACGGACACCTCCTCTGTGCAGTCTTCCCTCGTATCGTCACATCCGGTCGCAGTGATTTTTTGGGGGGCTGCCAGGAAAAAAAAAAAAAAAAAAAGTAGCGTGGTGCGGGGGGTGCCGGAAGCAAGGGTGTCACTCCCGCTGGAGGTGTCACCCGGTCCGGTCCGCCCCCCCCTCGGGACGCCACTGCCTGCACCCATGTCCCATTTGGTACATTTTTGAAGCCAGCCAGTGTATTTTACCCCATCAACCCATATATTTCAAATGGTGGTATTTTAACACTTTCCAAGCACTAATTCTACCACCAGCCTTAGTCAAAGTTTGTAGTAGTAATTTTGTTGTATTTTTTTTTCACAAACATTGTACTTCAGACATGAATTCACAGATTTGTGTATGTGTCACTGCCAAATAACACCCCAATATGTGTTCGGCAACATCTCCTGAGTATAGGGATACCACCCATGCATATGTTTGTCAGCTTGTTTGGGGGTTAAAGGGCCACATTTGAGAGGTGCTCTTTTTGATTTTCCAACTTGAAATTTTGACATGCAGACAACCTGCGCCCATGTCCCATTTGGGACATATTTGAAGCCAGCCAGTGTCTCTTACTCCATTAACCCATATATTTTTTTTAAAGTAGACACCCTAGGCTATTTCAAATGGTGGTATTTTAACAGCTTATTTGTCAGCTTATTTGGTGGTTAAATAGTCACGTTAGAGAGTTGTGCTATTGGATTTTACAACTTACAAATTTTACAAATTTTGACATGTAGAGCAAGGAAGGGGTTAAAAGCTTGTATAAGAGCCTTTGTAGTACTGTACAAAAAAATTTTACCCCTAAAAAGGCACAGACAAGAAAAAATGTGCTGCTGTGCAGTGATCAGTGGCAGGGAAGGGGTTTATACACAGAGTATACAATACCAATGGTATGGCTTTTATAAAAACCCCTTGGGTCTCACAATTTTGTAACATTTTATTTAATTTATTACAATTAAAAACTTACATTATACAGATCTGTCTCTCTCCCTCACTAAAACTCAAGTGAGAAGAGGGAGGCAGATCCATATGGGTCAGACCAATATTTACAAATATTGATTTGACCAGGCGAATGGTGATGCTCATCTAATCCCCTAGTGGGTATAATAAACCCCTAGCCAGTGTGACAAAAAAAATTCAGATAGCAAAAAAAAAATTCTTCTGCGCCAGATCGCTCCAAATGCGCTGCTTAGGCAGTGACCATATGCGCTGCTTAGGCAGTGATCTACGCAAGCAAGGGGCTAATAGCTATTAAAAGAGCCTTTGATATACTATAATAAATTACAGTAAAAAAATGAACCCCTAAAAAATGCACAGACAGCAAAAAATGTGCTGCTGTGTAAATCTCTGTGTACACAGCGATCAATGGAAGGGAAGGGGTTCCTAAGCACATGTGTACAGCAGATGCAGCCATTTATCCGGGGAGTGATCGTAGCGCGCCCCTGTACTTTTTTTTAGTGTTCCTCAATGCCTCTACATAGAGGCATTGTAGCAACACTGAAAGATCAAAGAAAGCGACCAACAGTCGCTTTCTTTGCTCTTTTTAGTGCATGACGTGCCAGGAACGTCACCTGTCACAAAGGCCTTGTTTTTCAGTGACGTGCCTGGTTAATTTCACTGATCATTGCACATGTTACGATTTGTCGCCTGCTTGTTTCACAATTATGGATTAAAAGCATCATGTTGCAGTGGTGTGCTGAGACCATGGTTTTTGTTTGGCTTATTGAAGTGGCCAGTTCTGACCATTGTGTTTAAAGCAATTGCACAATTAGCAAGTGATATAGGTGTTCCATGTAATCCTACTGTTTGGTATTATATCCCCATTAGTACTGGATCCCAATAATGAACAAAAACCTGTTCGGAACTAAACATAAAATTATATTTTTAAGGCATTAACTTAATATGTGGGTGGTTTCGTATATAGGCTTCTTTATTGATGTAGCTTGCACATGGGCCGTCACAAGAAGCCCCGATGATCTTCTATTGCCCGGGAACCTATGAGTTGTCAGTCCACCCCTGCATCTTAGCTGTACAATGGAATTAAGCAAATTAATTCAATAACTACTTTGTAGGATGCGCCACAGCTCTTATAGCAAAACACCACAATGAAGATCATGCCACTTTTTCTATGACAGACAAGTCACTACCGATATCACCCCTGGCCAAACACATTGCTGAATTTGAATATACTTCTATATCAGATAGTGAAATAGAAGCGCATCTCCTCAATCAAAAAATGAAATTACAATGTGGGCCGGATCTACTTCCAACAATGCTACTGAGGCTGAGTGCGCCTGTTACTGCGCGACCCATTGCCTGCTTAATCAATGCGTCCCTTGTCCTCTGGTTATGTCCCCAAAGCCTGGAAAAAAGCCAGAGTTATCCCCATACACAAAAATGGAGATGTAAACTTAGTGTCAAACTACAGGCCTATTTTACTGCTACCCATACTTTCTAAAATCCTGGAAAAATGTGCCCATGATCAACTGTGCGAGTATTATCAACGCTCCAACTATCTAACCTCGCTTCAATCTGGGTTTAGGTCAAATCACTCCACGATAACTGCCCTCTTAAAGGTGAGCAATGACATTCAGAGTGGCATGGAGAGGGGTGAACTCACAGGTGCAGTTTTCCTAGACTTTGCAAAGGCCTTTGACACAGTTGATCATGAGCTGCTGCTAAACAAGCTAAGTTGTTCCGGTGTAAATGAGAGGTCGCTCTGCTGGTTTCGTTCGTACTTGGCTGATAGAACTCAATATGTGTCCATGGCTGATACTGCCTCCCTCCCGTTGCCAATCAAGTGTGGAGGGCCTCAACGATCTGTTCTTGGGCCTCTGCTATTCTCGCTATTTATAAATGATCTACCCTCGGTGTGTGACCTGGCTCGTGTGCATATGTATGCTGATGATACGGTCATTTATACTTGCGGTACTCAACTATCGCAAGTGGAGTCCGTGCTACAGGATCAGTTTTCTAAAGTTGAAAATTGGATAGCTACCAACAAATTATTCCTCAATGCTGAAAAAACTGTGTCCATGTTGTTTGGGACAAATGCCAAACTACTTAAATTAAACAATCCTCAATTAACCATCAAGACCAAAACCACTTATAACCTGACCCAGGTAAACTCATATAAGTATCTTGGCATGTGACTAGATCCAAACCTTTCTTTTGGTCTCCATATTAATAAGCTTGTGTCAAAGCTATATCCTAGGATCGGCTTTCTATACAGAAACAAATCTAACCTAGATTCCACGGTAAGGAAACGTATTGTGCAGCAAATGTTAATGCCGATCTTAGATTATGGAGATGTTGTGTATGATTCTGCCCCGCAGACCCATCTCGGTAAACTCGACACTATGTACAATACATTGTGTCGTTTTGCACTACAGTGTGATTATAACACGCATCACTGTAAAATGTTAAAAGAGTTAAATTGGCTGACGCATGACTCCAGGCGTCCTCTCCACCTAGCTTGTTTAGTGCATAACCACTTCTCTGGAACGCTCCCCCCCCCCTACCTGAGCGGCATGCTCGCTCTTACTCCCTGCACATCCCACAATCTCAGATCCTGCACCAACCCTTCACTAGTGATTCCCCACTTCAAAAAGGAAGCGGGTAGAGGTGCGTTCTCTTTCAGAGCTCCTCAAATGTGGAATAGCCTTCTGCTAAATCATCATCTACTCTAAGATCCCTGAAAATAAGTATCTCCCAAATCCTCAAAACAGATTGTACCTGTTATTAGTTTACAAACTCTTTCGTATATTGTACATGTTGTTCCTTTTTTTGTATCAATAATGATTTACCCTGTATGTTCTCCTTCCAACTTGTTTAATATATGTATGTATTTATTTTTGAATCTACTGTTAAATGTGTAACTCTGTGTAACTCCATTCTGGACTGGGTCCCCAGGACATACTTGAAAACGAGAGAAATCTCAATGTATTCTTCCTGGTAAAACACTTTCTAAATACATAAATAAATAAATAAATAATAAGCTCTTACACATGTAAAATAAACAAGGATAAGTTATAGTGGAGGTTTGGCCCCCTCTTGTGGCTGAAGGAATTTATTTTTCATTAACATCAAATTTGAGGTTTCAGCACAAAGGGGTACTGTTATAGAGTGCAGCAAAATAAATAAAGACACTACACTGTAATTGCAATATTCTGCATGATACAATAAAAAAAAAAAAAAACATATAGACATGCAAATCAGGGATTTTGATACATTAATAAAAATCATGGCAATATTTAGTAATTGTTTTAACCTAATTCTTGCTAACCTGTCACAGTTTCACCCTGTATTCCAGGTTCCTGAATGTAGTTATTTCTATTTTCGGTCACTAGACTGATGTGTATGGTAAGGTGTATTAACCCCTTAGTGACATGACTTTTTTGGCTTGTCTGACGCTTGGTGACATGGGCTGTTTTAACATTTCTGAGGTGTTTGTGTTTTGCTGTAATTTATGTCTCATTTAGTGTACCCAGACAAACTATATATTGTTTTTATCATCATAAGAAGGGCTTTCTTTTGATACCATTATTTTGATATTGGGATGTAATTTGATATAAAAAAAATAATAAAATATGGCAAAAAAAATAAAAGATTTCAGATTTTATTTAAAAAAGCGTATACTCATCTACATGAGACAACAAAAAAACACTGCTAAATGGTTTCTAATATTTGTCCTGAGTTCAGAAATAGCCCATGTTTTATGTTTTTGTGCTTTTTTATTCATGTTACAGGGCCAGAACTATAAGTAGTGCAAAGCTATTTCAAAATAATTTTTTTTCAAAATTAGCGATAGTGATATTGTAACACTGATATTTGTACTAAATCCATGAATGACCCCCCACATGTACATATATTTGAAAACTAGACAACTCAGGGCATTTAACTTTGGGTATTTTGACACATTTCATGTAGCCATTTTACCACCAACCTTTGCCAAAATTTGCAGCAAAATCTTTTTCTTTAAATTTTTCACATAGATTGCAATTTAGGTAAACATTACCAGAAAATGTGAAAGGATATTTCCAAACAACACCTCAATATGTGTCCAGCAACATCTCCTGAGTACAGTGATACCACTCATGTATAGCTTGGTTAGGTTATTTGGGGGTAAAAAGGCCACATTTGAGAGGTGCGCTTTTTGGTTTTCCAACTTGGAATTTTGACATGCAGAAAACCTGCGCCCATGTCGCATTTGCGACATTCTTGTTTGAAGCCAGAAAGTATATTCTACCCCACAAAACCATATATTTTTGAAAACTAGACAACCTAGGGTATTTCAAATGGTAGTATTTTAACACTTTCCATGCAATAATTCTACCACCAACCTATGTCAAAGTATTGGGTAGTAATTTATTTTCACATACATTTTACTTCAGGCATAGATTTACTGTTATGTGTCAGTGCCAAACAAGACCCCAATATGTGTTTAGCAACATCTCCTGAGTACAGGGATACCACCCATGTATAGGTTGATTAGGTTATTTGGGGGTTAAAAGGCCACATTTGAGAGGTGGGTTTTTTGGTTTTCCAACTTGGAATTTTGACATGCAGAAAACCTGCACCCATGTTCCATTTGGGACATTTTTAAGCCAGAATGTGTATTTTACCCTACAAAACTATACATTTTTGAAAACTAGACACCCTAGGGTATTTCAAATGGTAGTATTTTAACACTTTCCATGAACTAATTCTACCACCAGCCTTTTTCAAATTTTAGGTTAGTAATTTTTTAATGTTTTGTTTCCACATACATTGTAATTCAAGCATGAATTAACAGATCCTGTCATGTGTCAGTGCCAAACAACACCTCAATATGTGTTCAGCCACATCTCCTGAGTCCAGGGATACCACGCATGCATAGGTTTGTTGGGTTGTTTGGGGGCTAAAAGGCCACATTTAGGAGGGGTGCATTTCCAACTTGGAATTTTGACATGTAGTCAGCCTGCACCCATGTTCCATTTGGGACACTTTTGAAGCCTGTCAAAGTATTTTACCCCATCAAACCATAGATTTTGGAAATCTAGACATCCTAGGGTATTTAAAATTGTGGTATTTTAACACTTTCCAAGTGCTACTTCTACCACCAACCTATGTCAAACGGTTGGGATGTCATTTTTTATACACACATTGAAGTTCAGGCATGAATTTTCAGATTCTGGTATTTGCTACTGCCAACCAACACCTCAATATGTGTTCAGCAACATCTCCTGAGTACAGGGTTATCACCCATGCATAGGTTTGTTAATTTGTTTTGGGGCTAAAAGGCAACGTTTGGGATGTGCGCATTTCCAACTTGGAATTTTGACATGTAGTCAGAATGCGCCCATGCTACATTTGGAACATTTTTGAAGCCGTCCAATGTACTTTACCCCATCAAACCATATATTTTTGGGAAAAAGACATCCTAAGGTATTTTAAATGGTGGTATTGTTACACTGAATATGTACTATTTCTACCACCAGCCTTTGTCAAAGTTTGTGGTGGTAAATGTTTGGAGTTTTGTTTCCACATACATTGTATTCAGGCATGAATTCACAGATGCTGATACATGTCTAAAATCTAACCCTGTGTCAGCGACCTCAGAAACAGTGCCTAAGCAGTGGTCTACAGCAAAGAAGGGGTTAATAGCTCTTAGAAGAGCCTTTCTAGTACTATAATACATTACAGTACAAATAAATGAATCCATAAAAAAGTGCAGACAGCAAAACATACTGTTGCTGTTCAAGATTACTGATTATACAGTGATGAATGACAGGGAAGGGGTTAATACACAGGGAATGGCTTTCATTTAACATGCCAATTTTATAAAATGTTATTTTATATCAGTAATACTGATCTGTCTCTTTCCCTCACAAAAATGTAAGTGGGGAGAGGGAGACAAATAATGGTCTGACCAGGCGAATGGTGATGCCTTTGCCACTAATTTGCTGTTACTAATCGATATGCACTCAGACAACTTAAAAAAAAAAATCAAAAATATTTTTACTTTACACGTAACCCCCTAGCGGGTGTGTGTAAATTTTTTTTTTTTTTTTTAAATATGCAGACAGATAAAATTTGCTTTGGCGTCAGTATCATTGCGTAAGCAGTGATCGACGGCAACGAAGGGGTTAATAACTCTTAGAAGAGCCTTTGTAGTACTGTAATAAATTACGGTACAAAAAAATTAACCCCTAAAAAATGCACAAACAGCAAAAATAAATGCGCTGATGTGCAAGATCACTGCTTACACAAGATCAATGGCAGGGAAAGGGTTAAACGCAGGGAACTGCTTTTATAAAAAAAATATATATAGCTTTATTATTCGTGTATTGTGTATTTATTATTTTATTGTACTTTAACTTAATTTTATTACTTTGATTGGCAGAGGCATCGCTAGGGGGGGCTACTGGGGCTGAAGCCCCGGATCTCCCCTCCATAGCCCCGAATGGAGACTATGACCACGCCCCTCAAACTTGGCTCTGCCCCCTCATGTTCGAACCCGCCTCCTGCATGCTGCAATCTGTATGCTAAACAGCACCAGACTCCGCCCCCTCACGATCAGCTCTGCCCCTCGTGCTTAACTCAGCCCCCTCAAGCTTTGCACGTGAGTGTTTGGCAGAGTGTGAGTGGCAGAGTTATGAGTGTGCATGTGTATGTATGTAAGTAGCAGAGTGTGAGTGGGTGTGAGTGGCAGAGTTATTAGTGTGCATGTGTATGTATTTGAGTGGCAGAGTTATGAGTGTGCATGTGTATGTATATGAGTGGCAGAGTGTAAGTGGGTGTGAGAGGCAGAGTGTAAGTAAGTGTATGTGTGTGAGTGTGACAGAGTGTGTTTGGAAGAGAGTGTGTATGAGTAAGTGTAAGCATGAGTGTAAGAGTTATGAGTGTGTATGTGTGTGAGTGGCAGAGTGTGCGTGTATGTGTGTGGCAGAGTGTAAGTGTGTGTGAGTGGCAGAGTATTGGAGAGTATAAGTGTGAGCAGCAGAGATATGAGGGTGCGTGTGAGTGAGTGTAAGCGTGAGCAGCAGAGTTATGAGTGTGTGTGAGTGGTAGTGAGATTACTAGGAGAAAATGTGATTAATTACTTTTATTCATATTGAATATGATAATCAAGTGTGAAACAGTGCTCATACCATTTTTATTTTCACACCTGATTATCATATTCAATATGAATAATAGTGATTCATCTTTATATATAGTCAATAAAAGTCCATACACATGGCATTAAACATCCCATGTACCTGGTTATAGTATTAAACCCATACATTAATGAATGAATGAATGAATGAGCTGCTCATTATATTATGGGCTTTACTCATGAAAGAGAGAATTGCAGAGAAGTGAGATGAGAATTTCAAACTGATGGCTAAAGTAGCAGAGTTCGAGAAATTCTCCCATTCAGTTGAATTCCCCTCTCAATTCCCTGCACTTCTCTCTTTTATGAGCTTGGTAGAAGGAGCATACCTTCATACCTCAGCCTATTCTCCCCAGGTTTTGACCCCTTTTTATTAAAAAATAAAAAAATGTGTGCATGTGAGATGTGCGTGTGAGAGTTGCAGGTTTACACACGTGTCTGCATGGCAGAATGTCTGTGTGGGAAAGGCCATCTGTGTGTATAAGGGTGTCTGTGTGTAAGGTTGTCTGAATGCGAGTGTGTGTGAGTGTAAGGTTGTCTATGTAAGGGTATCTATGTGGGGGGGGGGGGGTGTCAGGGTGGTTGTCTGTGTGTGTGATATCCCCTATATTATGGCATATTATTTTTAGGGGACTGTCCCGTGAAAACCGAGATTGTCCCAGGGGAATTCTCACCCTGGGACAATCCCGGCAATTGGAGCTGTTTTAGCGCGATGGCGGGTCACGTGACGTCATAGCGCGATGTCACGTGACCCGCGCAGTTCAATCTGTGAGCTGAGCTCACATCAGCTTGCTGTATCCATCCCTGCCACACGCGTCTGCTGGAAGCAGGCAGGACGCGTGTGACAGGGCTGGTAACAGGCTGCTCACAGACTGAACTGAGCGGGGGAGTTGTTCTGTTTTTTCAAAAAACTTTAATCAAACAAACAAACCTTCTGCCGGTGCACAGAGGAGACATGGAGCAGGTGAGTACTGGGGCAGGGAGGAAGGGGGGAGGAGGGTGGTGGCATATTACTGGGCATTTAAACTGTGGCATTTTACTGGGTATTTAAACTGTGGCATATTACTGGGCATTTAAACTGTGGCATATTACTGGGCAATTAAACTGTGGCATATTACTGGGCAATTTAAACTGGCATTTTACTGGGCAATTATGCTGGGCATTTAAACTGTGGCATATTACTGGGCAATTAAACTGTGGCATTTAAACTGTGGCATATTACTGGGTATTTAAACTGTGGCATATTACTGGGCATTTAAACTGTGGCATTTAAACAATGGCATATTACTGGGCAATTAAACTGTGGCATATTATTGGGCATATTACTGGGCATTTAAACTGTGGCATTTTACTGAGCATTTAAACTGTGGCATATTACTGGGTATTTAAACTGTGGCATATTACTGGGCATTTAAACTGTGGCATTTAAACAATGGCATATTACTGGGCAATTAAACTGTGGCATATTATTGGGCATTTAAACTGTGGCATATTACTGGGCATTTAAACTGTGGCATTTTACTGGGCATTTAAACTGTGGCATTTACTGGGCAATTATGCTGGATATTTAAACTGTGGCATATTACTGGGTATTTAAACTGTGGCATATTACTGGGCATTTAAACTGTGGCATATTACTGGGTATTTAAACTGGCATATTACTGGGCAATTATGTTGGGCATTTAAACTGTGGCATATTACTGGGCAATTAAACTGTGGCATATTACAGGGCATTTAAACTGTGGCATATTATTGGGCATTGAAATTGTGGAATAATACTGGGCATTTAAACTGTGGCATTTAAACTCTCCCCTTCCCCTCCGATGTCTGAACGTGTATACTGAGATTGGTCTCCATGACAACTCTTGGAGACGGCTGGAGAGACCACACAGAAACCACCAGAAGCGGTGGAACGCGGAAGTGCGACAAGCGCGTGACGTCACGGGATGCGACGATCACGTGACGTCACGTGACGCGACACCCGGAAGTTGGCGGGAAAATTAAAAAAACGGGACTATTTAAAGAAGAAGACAAGGAACAGGAATACACTTGAAAAAGCCTATTTTAAAAGGAGAAACGCGTTGTGTATGGAGAAGGAGCACTTACAGGAACACTTTGCACCTTAAAAACTTGGACTCTCTGCACTTTATAAGCTGGATGCTGCCTGTTTTTATGTAAGATTTTATATTTTTATCTGTGTATCATTAAAAGTGTTTTTTACTGAGAATACATCTCCTTCCTCCCCTGTTCCACCATATCTACCTGAAATTGGAGCTACTTTGGAATCCTATTTTATCCAGGACCCCACGAGGGGCTCCCGAATACCCTATAGACTGAGCAGGATACTGCTCAGTAAAATGTGAGTGTGTCTACGTCTACGCACCTATATCACTTTATGTTTTATGAATATACTACACTATAAGAGTTTTTTTCTTTTTCCCTTTGCATACCACGGAGAGGATTGCCTCCAGGTATAGGGTAAATACGAGTGTGTAGTGTTTTTTGGGAAGCGCACTGTTCACATTGTGTGTATTGTTTGTATTTTTTTACCAGGAGTGAAGCACTGGTTGTGTTTCGGTGCTGCTACTCTTCTCACATAAAAGGCGCAGTGTATTCTATTTTTGTACGTCATTTAAACAGTGGCATATTACTGGGCAATTAAACTGTAGCATATTACTGGGCAATTAAACTGTGGCATATTATTGGGCATTTAAACTGTGGCATTTTACTGGGCACTTATGCTAGATATTTAAACTGTGGCATATTACTGGGTATTTAAACTGTGGCATATTACTGGGCATTTAAACTGTGGCATATTACTGGGCATTTAAACTGTGACATATTACTGGGCAATTAAACTGTAGCATATTACTGGGCAATTAAACTGTAGCATATTACTGGGCATTTAAACTGTGGCATATTACCGGGCAATTATGCTGGGCATTTAAACTGGCATATTACTGGGCAATTATGCTGGGCATTTAAACTGTGGCATATTACTGGGCAATTAAACTGTAGCATGTTACTGGGCAATTATGCTGGGCATTTAAACTGTGGCATATTACTGGGCAATTATGCTGGGCATTTAAACTGGCATATTACTGGGCAATTATGCTGGGCATTTAAACTGTGGCATATTACTGGGCAATTAAACTGTAGCATGTTACTGGGCAATTATGCTGGGCATTTAAACTGTGGCATATTACTGGGCAATTATGCTGGGCATTTAAACTGTGGTATATTACTGGGGGATCTGGCTGTGGCATATTAATGGCCAGGCTAATAGTGGCAGATTAATGGTCAGGCTAATAGTGACATATTAATGGGAAAATTGACTCTAGCCATGGTGATGCTGTACTATGAGGCAAAGTGTCCCTGTGGTGTGTTCTGCAGGGGCAAAGTTACATTGTGGTATGTTCTGGGGGGCAATTTGACATTGTGGCATGCCAAAACGTGTGGGTGCAAAGTGCTGTGGGTGCTGTATGGTGATGTGTTAAGTTCTTTAGGTGCAATGTGGGTGCAGAGGAAAGGATAAAAATAAGAAATTAAAAATGTTTCAATAACAGTTTTATTACATATAAAAATAGTTGAAAACAATATCAAAAAGTTCATATAAGTATAAATGCAAATAGTTATATACGTATATTTGGGGTCCACTTCAAGCTTTTCAAAAGGCTGGAAATATTTAATATTTTAATGTGTTTTTGTGGTCAGAAACGTAATATTACTTTGCTGAGAGGGTGGTGGGTGCATGGAATAGTCTTCCAGCATAAGTGGTAGAGGAGGAGTTTAAGCAGTAATGGGATAGGTATAAGGTTATCCTAGATATAAGATAAGGCCAGGGACTAATGAAAGTATTACTTTACTGTGAGGATAGTGGATGTATGGAACAGTCTTCCAGTAGAGGTGGTAAAGGTTAATACATGAAGGAGTTTAATCATGCATGGTATATGAAAAAGGCTATCCTAGATATAAGATAAGGCCAGGGATTAATGAAAGTATTACTTTACAGAGAGGGTAGTGGATGCATGGAATAGTCTTCCAGCAGAAGTGGTAGAGGTTAATACAGTGAAGGAGTTTAAGCATGCATGCCATAGGTATAAGGCTATCCTAGATATAAGATAAAGCCAGTAACTAATGAAAGTATTACTTTACTAAGAGGGTAGTGGATGCATGGAATAGTCTTCCAGTAGAAGTGGTAGAGGTTAATACAGTGAGGGATATGGGATAGGTATAAGGCTATCCTAGATATAAGATAAGGCCAGGGACAAATGAAAGTATTACTTTACTGAGAGCTTAGTGGATGCATGGAATAGTCTTCCAGTAGAAGTGGTAGAGGTTAATACAGTGAAGGAGTTGAAGCATGCATGGGATAGGTATAAGGCTAGCCTAGATATAAGATAAGGCCAAGGACTAATGAAAGTATTACTTTACTGAGAGGGTAGTGGATGTATGGAATAGTCTTCCAGTAGAAGTGGTGGAGGTTAATACAGTGAAGGAGTTAAGCTTGCATAGGATAAGGCTATCCTAGATATAAGATAAGGCCAGGCAGTATTACTTTACTGATAGGGGAGTGGATACATGGAATGGCCTCACAGCAGAAGTGGTAGGTTCATACTAATGTATGTTTTATTGTGTACACACAGCTCTCTGGCTGAAGCACATCTGCACCAGGTCTTACTATATTTCATGTAAAAGTGATCAAATGCACCTGTCTGATGTACATAGAAACATAGATTGATGTAGATGTTGTGCTGTGAATGTATCTGTTGTATACAAAGGATGCATGGTAATGTTGGTGTGAACTTGGTGATATAATCTACACTGTAGGTGTAGTTACATTATGCTAATCATATCGAGTGGGCGGAGCTTTTTAAAGGAGGTGTGGTCAATTGGAAGATAAGCTGCAAAGTGTCCCTGGACATTTTTTTCAAATGTTGGCAGCTATGATGTTGTAGTTGAGCTCTTACATATGTAAAAGAAACAAGGATTAGTTATAGTGTAGGTTTGGCACCCTCTTGTGGCTGAAGGATTTTTTTTTTTTTTTTTAAATCAGGGATACTGTGATAGAGTGCAGAAAAATAAATAAAGACACTACATTGTATTTGTAATATTCTGCATGATACAATAAAAAAGAAAACAATGTATGAACATACAAATCAGGGATTTTGTTACATTAACAAAACAGGAAGGCAATACATTTTTTTTTTTTTTACTAAATTCTTGTTAGTGTGTAACTGTGAAAGTTTCACCCTGTATTATAGTTTCCTGAATGTATTAACCCCTTCAGGACAATGCATTTCTGTGTTCCGATACACATTATGGGCAATATTGTGTTACATTAGCTTTGCTGCATTTAAATAAAAGTGCTCACTATACATATTATATACTGTTTTTTTCAGGACAGATATGGCTTTCATTTTAGACCATTATTTTGAGACATAACCCTTTGTGTACTGAATACATTTTTCTGGGACACTATATATCTCTCCTCTCTCTCTCTCTGACACAAGATCACATTGTGTCAGTGAGGGAGAAGAATGCTTTTGATAATCAGTGTTTACACAACACTAATTGTGCTGTAATGAATTTTCGCATAGATCACATCAATACATGCAAGAAATAATGGTTGCTCATAGTCTGCCTAACTGTTAAGGCAACCAAGATCAACTCACACCATCCATCCCCCAAATTTGGGGGAGGATTGCAATGGATTCTGATTAGCCCCTAGCCTAATCAAAATCCCCACCACAATGGCGGAGACAGCCTGTATCAGCTATTGCACGCTAAGACAGGCGTGTTTCAGACTTGCCTCCATCATACAGGCATTGTCGTGAAGTTGTTAATATTAGTAATTAGTGTTAATATTAATAATGGTTATTTCCATTTTCTGCAACTACACTGATGGTAAGATTTGTTAAGGTGCATAGAACATAGTCACCTGTACCTCAATTATCATATCGATGTGTTAGACCACATCACACTGAGCGTAATTATCATATGGATGGGTTAGTGCCACTTAATTACTACTCAAAAGCTGCACTTCGGCTGTATCATCACACTGAAATATAGACTCACAAATGGCAAAATATATGGGTTTTTGGCAATGATGACTCAGGAACTAATCCCAAAAAAAACACACAAATGGTGTGACCCAATGATGTAAACGGGGATGGTGCAAGGATTTTTGCCACCATAGGCGAACCCTCATTTTGCCGCCCCTTTGGTTCCACCTCTTGCCCCTTCTCTTACCCTGCCTACTTATAACCGATAGGCAACCGCACATCAATAACGCAAACACACAAAGTCTGATGTACACATTTACACACACACAAAGACAGTCACATACACACATACACAGACAGTTACATACACCCAATCCAGAAGTTTGTTTAGTTACTTGCTAAAGAAAAAGTACATTTCCTTAATGTCCTCCTGTCTGTCTCCTCATGTCTGTCCCTCTCCTCTCTCTTCCCATGCCTATCTTTCTCTCCTATCCCCCTCCCATTGTATGTCTCTCCTCTCTGTACCCATGTCTGTTGTCCCCCCTCCCATTTCTGTTGTCTGTCCTCCCCCCTCCCATGTCTGTTGTCTGCCTCCCATGTCTGTTCTCCCCCCCTCCCATGTCTGTTCTCCTCCCTCCCAGCAGAGGCATCACTAGGGTTGGTGTTACCCGGTGCGGTAACTCATGGTGTCACTACCATGGATTTCCTCCCATACAATGCCATACAGAATCCTTAGTAATTTCAGCCAGATGGCCCACACAAAAGAGCACCAATAATCATGCCACACGCAGCCCCATAATTAGATACTAAACATCCCTCCCTCCTACCTGTACTCACATGGATGCTCTTGCAACTGCCCAGCGCTTCCCTTACAGGAAAGACTTAGGTGAATGGGGAGGCAGGGCAAATCCTCCTCCTTCACCTTCCGGTGCTAAAAGGACATGGCTGGGTCACGTGTCCCGAACCTTGTCAGTGCTGAGTCTTCCTCCATTAGGACACAGAGGAGGACTAAAAAAACACTTCCTACATTGCAAGGGAGTGCTTCTAATACTACAGAAGCGCTCACTTGTTGCAGGTATTATCCGCCACACTGCCAGATAAAAAAAAGTTTGAACCACAACTTGCCCTAGATCCACAGTGCCAGTTGCGACCCATGCGAGTTATGCCACACTGTGTGAGTGTGTATTAGTGAGAGTTATGTGAGTTTGTGCATTAGTGTGAGTGTGTCTATTAGTGCGTGTTATGTGAGTGTGTATTAGTGTGAGTGTGTGTTTTTTCACATAGCAAGAAAAGTTAAGATTTTACACCCTCCCTGCTGGGCATTTTCTTACTATATAAAAGACAAATTATTTTTTTATCCAAACAACTTAGTTGCTATATTATTGGTTATGTCATAAACTGCAGATGTGGTTTGGTCAGTGGTAAAGTTCTGCTGTATGTTTGTATGTATTTATATATGATATGTAGATATTCCAGTGAATTCTCACTTTAATACATCAACTCAAATGAGCAAGGATTTCCTGCCAGTTATATCTCCTCCGTGCAAACACACAAAGGATGTTATGGAGCAGGGCTGATGAACCTAAACCTAATTCTGACAAGTTTTGGTCCCATCCACCCACAGTCCCTCCTTCTCCTCCAACATGCTGCCACCGGGAGGAGAGAGGTAAAGTGTCTGCGATTGTTTGTCCAGCACATTCACAGATAAGAATGCTGACCTGGTTGTAGTAGTCTCCTGTGCATGAGGGAAGCTGCTCCTGGCAGGGAGTGAATGGACAGATACACTTCATTTTGCTTTGAATTCCGTTTTATAGTTACACGGACGAGAGCGGAGTTATGTAAAACTTTTTAAAAAGCCAGTAACAAACATGGTTACAGGGATTCTGGGCCCCCAGTTACGCTATTTACGGCAGCACAAGTGTCACCCCCGATTGTTCCTCTCTCCTCAGCCCGCGGGCGCTCCTTTTAAAAAGGCGGTGCCTATTTTGCCTAAAGGTGGCTCCGGCCCTCGATTATAATCTGTGATTTGGAGAGGGCCCAGGCCAGTTATGATTACAGGATAGATAGCTGTGTATTATCAGCTGGTTAATGTAAATTGGTGGCTTTGCCCATTGGCTGAATAGTTCACTGTGTAAAGAAACATTGTGATGTTATTTATGTTCCCATGATTTAAATAAGAATAATTAAACAATCCTGCTTCATTTTGTACACAAAGCATCATTTTATCTGACTGGAAAGTCGCACCAGCAAAGGTGCATTTTGTTGCCAGACTAAAAGCTGGAATTATGTTTGATGTGAACTAAAGTCTAATAATGAAAAGGAAACAAGTAAGTGAAATCACATATTTAATTTAAAATGGGTGTTGGCTAATGATGTTTAGCCTTTCGGCTGTATCAATCTGTTTTTTATTTATTATTATATCATTTCAAGTCATACCATTCACATGTCATTAAAAAACAAACGTATAGATATCATATTATTATGTATAAAGTACATCAATATGAAAAAAAAATCCATAAATTCCATGTTTTTCAACAGTAATCATGAAAATTGTTTACATTTTTAGGTTCAATGTTGTTATAATCCTAAATATTCATTGTTGTGACATCAAACCATAATATCAACATGACAACATTAATCCCCTTAGTGACTGAACAGTTTTAAAAAAATGTTTACCCTTGGTGAATGGCTATATTACAACTTCTGCAGTGTTTGTGTTTAGCTTTAATTTCCCTTTTTCTCATTTAATGTACCCAAACATATTATATATTGATTTTATTGAAATAAGAATTATTTTTTAAAGATACCTTTAGTTTCATCACATCTTATAATTTACCATAAAAAAATCATAAAATATGATGAAAAATCACACACACGCATCTTTTATACAATCGCAGATGGTAAAAAAATCTTAATAGTTTCTAATATTTGTTTTGAGTTTAGACATATGCCATGTTTACAGGTTCTGTTTATTTTGTAAGTTATAAGGGCAATAACATAAAGTAGTGTTTCTTTGTTTCCTAATCATTTTCTCCTACAGTGACCTTTTGACCCAAGATCTTTTTGGCTTTAAGAGGTTAAACCTAAACATTTCTGAACAATTGACTACTGTGTTGTACAGTGTAAAAAAATTGTGATCACATATATTCACAGTGAAAGGTATTCAGTAGATTTTATAGCAGTGTCTGAATGTAGTGGGGGTCTCTGGTACCACAAAGTGAGATCTTAATTTTGCATGGTGTCAGCATAGGGGACCTAGTTAAGGTACCACCTGCTGATCTCATGTAAAAAATAAAGGTTCTCTCTCTCTACCGAAGTAGAGAGGGCCAGACACCAACCAGACCAGGCTTTTTACTTCCAATGGGAACATGGCAGCTGCCAGTCAGAGGATAAACTGCCATGTACTATCAAAAGTGCATGCCGGTTTATCCTCATACTAGGTACAACTAGCCTTCTTGTGAGAGAGGAAGTATCAGTTTGTTATGAATTAGTTACCTCCTATGCAGCTGTTTGTGATTGGGCTAATTACACTGAGCATAAAAGTCAGCTTCTTAATGTAAGACATGTTACATGTTACCCTCCTACAGGGTTATTCTTTTACGGAATGTGTGATGAATGAAACACAAAGACAAGTGTATATGAAAATGTATGTTGATATTAAATTAGGATACTGTAACTGGTTATAACAGGAAATACACATGAAACATTATACATAATCAGCTCATAATCATTTTTAACAGAAAAGGGCAATACTTTTTTTTCAATTAAATGAAGATCTTCTCCTTGGGACTTCTGCTTGCTGTCTTCGCCTCACCCAAGAACAAATAAGAATTATTCTTGCAGTTCGTAGATAAGTATCCCGGCCTGGTACCTCCCAGAAAGTTACCTCCCAGAAATTTAAATAACTTCTAAAGAAGTAATCTTTGCTGCAATATTCTTGACAAGCTCTTTTGATGTGCAAATTAAATTCCATTGTGAAACCAGATTACACACCCACATCACCAAAAACATGTGTCTATATATTGAATAAAATATAATATTTAGCAAGGCACAACACATCTCTTACATTACCATTTGGGTTTTTTTAAATGGAGGAAATGCTCCAAGCCTGAAGAAATATTACAATTTTGAAACACGTTGCAATATTTTTATTAATTTCATCCAAAACATATCAAGTGTAAGTTTACAATTAATTTGGCACGTTTATTCTATTTTTCTATAGTTATACATTATTTATACTATATTAGTTTTTTAGCACATTATAAATTATTTTTTGATAATTAACCTTTGTGTGACATATGTTTTTTCTTGCACATTTATTTAGCGCGATCCATGTTTTCATTATTCTGATTTTCTTATTAGTTTTCAGAGTTTTTTCTCTTTACGTCAATTTGATATTGCTGTGGGCAAGTAAATAGTTTCATTTCTCTTAGACGTTATCAGAAGGATTGCTGCTTTGAAACTTTATTTGCATTGTATAGCACTTTATTCACCTGTTTAGAGCAATTCACCTAAATATTTGTATAATTTATTTCAGCGTTGTACACCAATTTTTACACACTGTTTTTAACTATTAAGTTAGATTGTAATACTATTTAAAGTCATTTAAGACTTTACCTTCTTTGCAGTTTTTGCAAAGACTACAAACGTGGGTCCTGTTATAGCAGTGTCTGCTGGCATGGTAGCAGGTCCTGATAGTGTGCAGCTATTGGCTGATTCAGGGATCCCAGATGCTGCTGAGGTGATGAGATATCCTTCCGTGACTTTCCTAACGTTGTCCAGATGCACTTGATTGGATAAATGTGCTTATAATGGATTTTAGCATGGAGCTCCCTTTCAGAAACGTCTGGCCATGTTGGTGGCTGGCCATGCCCCCTGGTAGGCATTATTTTTAATATGTCCCCATTTCATTATGCAAAGAGAAAGACATAGTAATAATAATCAATGGATGTATTTTGTCAGGAATCATACAGGAGAGACAACATGCTGCCTGCACTTTTAGGCTCTCATTGACGTCATTTCACTTTGCCTGAGGCACACATATATTAGTAATGGGTATGAGACTGAGAAGGGTTTTAACTGGACTTTTATGCATCCACTGGTATCCTATACTTTCTATATATGAGTAATTTGTCATATACACAGTACTTAATTCCTATTGTGAAGAACTATAGGATTAATAGGTCAACTCTGCTTACCAATCCATCTGCGTGAAAAACAGATCTTCTTGCCTAAAGCAAGCAACCTGTTGTGAATTAAGTAAAATCTAGCAGCTAAACTATACAACTCGCACTTAACGCTCGATTGACACAAATATAATAGGTGTCATTACTTAAATGTATACCATATAATTCTAAAATGCATACCAATGCTATTTATCCACTTTTTATCCAAGCTGATTTTCAAATGCAATTTGAGCAGATTGTGATGGAGTAGGAAACCTAAAATAATCACCAGCCAATGAGAGCCTGGGTCCTCATATCTCTCCATCACCTCATCCTAAAGATTAGCGATTATTCATAAAAACAGGATGTAAGTTCCCAGTGACGCTAACAGTTGAACATCTCTTTGTACCCAACACATGTAACAGAACTTGTCAATTATGGGTCATTTTACCCTACAATCTGTAACACAATAGGCACTCAAGACAGGGGGCTCAGTACCTAGGGTCACCCTAGATTCTGTCCCAGCACCTGGACTCTTCAGACACACTTCTCTTACCTGTGATTGCTGCACTGTAATGCATGGAGAAAATGTAGTTTTGAGACTTGATGTCTTCTAAATATATCCTATATTATGTGCATCACTATAGAACATCATTGTGATGTGACAACTCCATGCTGTTTATTAATTAATGTTTTATTTTTATGTCATTAAAGTAGTTTGTCTTTTTAGTGCCACAATGAAAATGCTTCCATTGCATTGATCTCCTCTGTGGGACTAGAAGGCTTAGCATAATGTGTGATCAAATCGATCTTATTGAATGAAAACATTCTAAATATTATTTTTGTGGGTTCAGCATTAATGGCAACAAATGATATGAACCTTGAAGGTACTAACACTCACAGCATGAAACAAAATATGCTTTCACATTGATTTCACTGGACGCAATTCTTCCAGAAGATATGTCAATTCAGAGACCATTTCATTTGCTGATCACTTCCAAATGAACTGGAAACGTCTGCTATCAAATCTAAGCTTTGCATTTTAAAAAAATGATTAATAGAATAATAGAACCTGAACCTCAGAATAATAAGAGTATAATAGTTAAAAAAAATTATCTAGATGACATTAACTATTACCAGGTAGGTTTCTTTATAGAATGATTTTTATTCTAAATGTATGCAGTGGGGGATTGATATTGCTTTAAACGCAATATCAGTTAAATCACGCGTTATTCAGTGGCATACCTTTCATGTGTGCTAGGTGTGTTTTCCGGTATAGGGCCCCTTTAACCAATGGGAAAAGTGGGCACTTGCCTAGGGTCCATTGTTTAACGGGGGCCCAAGGAAGCTATCCCATGAGCCCCCGCTGGCCCACGGTGGTAGCGCTGCCTGCGTAACTGTCTCACACGGAGGCGGTCACGCTGTCCGGCTTACTGCCACTTTAGCCAGATATGACAGTAAGTGCGCTGCATGCCTGTAGGGAAGACTGCGGAGGAGACGGCCGGGGATCAGAGAGAGCAGCAGGTGAATACTGAGGAAGGGGGTAATAATTTTTATTAGTGGCATGTTAATCGGCAAATTTGCTGTGGCATACTAATGGGCATACTAATAGTGACATTTTAATGGGGAAATTGGCTGTGGCACATTAATGGGCATACTAGCAGTGGCATATTAATGGGCAAATTTGCTGTGGAATATTAATGAGCATACTAACAGTTAAGTCTTTTAGGTGAAATGTGGGTGCAGAAGAAGGTAATATAAACAAGAAATGCAATTTTTCAATAACATTTTCATTACATATAAAAATAGTTGAATATAATATTAAAACGTTTACATTTACATACAGTTTTACATTGTGGCTTTAGAAAAATTGGGTCAAGGAGGGCCCACTGCTAAATGCTTTGCCCAGGGCCCACTGGGGTCCTTAAAGCAGCCTTGAGTAGCAGCACCTGTGTCTCACATTACCAGCACATGCCCCTGATGTTATTCCTCAAGCAATAACATTCATTAAAAAAAAAACATACTTTCACCGAAGTTTACGGCATTAAATCTACTCCGTTAGGTCAAAGTTCAGCGGCCATGAAATAAGTCTATTATTTGGAGAGTTAATCCCTTCTGAACCTTCACCTCTACCTGTTGTCTACCTGATTAGCCTCCTATGTGTGGTCTATATATTTGTTTGCTGCTTATTCTATGCAGCTTCTTCCATTGTATAGCATACCTCACAGAATTTTCCCCTGGCGAATCAGGACATTGGGAGGTCAAGTGTTATGTTGACAGCTGGGAATGTGATCAGGACCATAAAACAGTTGGTGGGTGTGATATACTGTATTTATAAATGTCTGCATTTATGTTCTCTCTCTGTCTCTGTATGTACCTATATCCATATGCAGGGCTAGTCTTGACTTTCGCTCCTTAACAACATTCTATAAAAACATTGAGAGTGTACTATCTATTTATCTTATGTCTCTGTAGCTGCCTCCCTTTATCTTCCTTAATCCATATGTAAAATATGGTGGACTACATTTTCCATGGTTCTCATCCAGCCATTTGGCTGAGAAACATGGGAAATGTAGTGCACAATCTCTCTCAGTAAATGCTCCATACTGTATCTACCTTCCTCTAAGATCAGCCCACTCTACCCAACCCACATAATTACCATAACCATCTAGTTAATATCGTGCTAAGGTGAGATACATATATAACACAGGACAACATACAGAGTATAGGGTAATGGCTAAAGGGACACAAGAGACGGAGTGAGCTGAGATGCTCAGATGCTTCAAAAAGGAAACCAAGCTGGACATAGGGATAGAAGAGAGGAGCCAAGATCCTTGGGTGCTTCAGGGAAAGGAGGTTAGGGAACATATACACATAAATATAGGAACTAACCTTATAAACAATGAGGCTTTAGTTAACCCCTTAGTGACAAGACATTTTCACCTTGACTTTCCCTTGGTGACAATGGCTGTTTTTGACATTTCTGGGGTGTTTGTGTTTAACTGCAATTTTATTCTTTCTCACATACAGTACCCACACAAATTATATGTTGTTTTTATCGTCATAAGAAGGGATTTCTTTAGATACCATTATGTTCATCATATCTTATAATTTACTACAAAAAAATCATAAAATATGATGAAAAATTAAAAAAAACCCACTTTTTCTAACTTTGACCTAACATATAATTTACACAAATAAAATCATTAAAAAAGACCCCATCTAAATAGTTTCTAAATGTTGTCCCGAGTTCAGAAATATGCATGTTTCCATTTTTTCAGTATTTTTTTGCGAGTTATGGGGCAAAAACCAAAAATAGTGTTTTTTGTTTTTTTCCTATATTGACCTTTTGACCCCAACCCGAACCCAAAATGTAACCCTAACACTAAAATTTAACCCCAACTCTAATCCTTATTATATCCCTTAATATGTTTTAATTTTAATTTAATTTTAACCCTATCACTTATGCTAAAAATTATTTAATTTTAACCCTATAGGCTAATCTAACTATATAACCAGTTTTTTTTAAATTAGTATTGTGTCAAACCTTGTGTGTGCAGTGATACTGTGAGTCTAAATTAATAGTTGCTTCTGTTTTGGGGAGGGTTGGTGTTCTGTGTATGTTTGTATAATCCTTTTAATTCTTTATTTAATGTGGTTCTATATTTAAATTCTCAATATATTTAATTCTTATAGACTTGTGCTTTCGGGGCTTCTATATTTAATTCCTTAGTGATACCTATAATGTGTACTATATAAGTGTGCTGCCAGTTTGGGGCCTATTCAACTAGACCAAGAGCTCTGAGTTTAGATTGCTCTTCATTTGGGTTTGTAACCACTACTGTTTCACCTTTGAAGAAAATTAACAGTTTAGTGGGGAAGCCCCACCGATATTGTATTCCTTTAGATCGTAGTTGTAGTGTTAATTCTCTAAAGGTATTCTGGTTCATTCTTGTTGTATAGGACAAATCTGGAAACACTAGTAAAGATTCAAATTTTCCCTTTTTTTTTTTATCAAGGTTAACTCGTAACTGGCGGAGGAACTCATCTTTTATGGAGCAGTTTAAAAACCTCACAATTACCTCTCGAGGTGACGAGCCGGCTGTTTTACTTGATCTTAGTATTCTGTGGATTCGTTCAAAAGGAGATTTCCCTAGGGTTTCAGGGTCTACCAATGACGAAACTAATTCATACACATATTCTGTGAGATTGACATCCTTAACTTCTTCGGGTATACCTTTGAATGTGAGATTGTTCCTTCTAGACCTGTCTTCAAATTCTGTTATCTTATTATTGCAGTTTTTAACCTGGTCTTTCAAAATAGAGTTTTGAGTCCGTAGGTCTGCCATCTCTTCTAACATCTTTGAAATTGTTTCGTCTTGATTTGATATTTTAGCTGTCAATGCAGCGATTTCCTTGGCTAAGTCTGAGATGTTTTGTTTGAAGTCAACCTTTAATTTCTCATATAGCTCGTCCATAGCTGTAGCCAAGCTTAAATTTGTCACCGTTTCTGTCGTTATTGACTTACCAACATTCTCTTGTGGGGCGGTTATATCGGTCATTGTTGGAGAAAGAGATCGTCTCTGCAAAGGAGGTTTATTAACCCCTTAGTGACAAGACATTTTCACCTTGACTTTCCCTTGGTGACAATGGCTGTTTTGACATTTCTAGGGTGTTTGTGTTTAGCTGTAATTTTTTTCTTTCTCACATACAGTACCCACACAAATTATATGTTGTTTTTATCGTCATAAGAAGGGCTTTCATTAGATACCATTATGTTCATCATATCTTATAATTTACTACAAAAAAAATCATAAAATATGATGAAAAATTAAAAAAAAAACACCTTTTCTAACTTTGACCTAAAATATAATTTACACAAATAAAATCATTAAAAAAGACCCCATCTAAATAGTTTCTAAATGTTCTCCCGAGTTCAAAAATATGCATGTTTCCATATTTTTCGGTATTTTTTTGCAAGTTATGGTGCAAAAACCAAAAAGTGTTTTTTGTTTTTTTCCTATATTGATCTTTTGACCCCAACCCGAACCCAAAATTTAACCCTGACACTAAATTTAACCCCAACTCTAATCCTTATTATATCCCTTAATATTTTTTAACTTTAATTTAATTTTAACCCTATCCCTTATGCTAAAAAATATTTAATTTTAACCCTATAGGCTAATATAGCTAAATAACCTGTTTTTAATTAATTAAATATGTATTTTAAATATTTTCCATTGCAATGCTATTAAACTACCACTAGGGGCAGTCAAGTAGCATATTCAGAGCGACGAAAGTGAAGTTACTTTCACTTCCGAAGTTTAGACCGGCAGAGGACTTAGCCCTATTGATGGAGCAACATGCTCTGTCAATATGGCTCCCCACAATCGCTCCGTGGGGCGATCGTGGGGGTCCCAAAATAGAAATTTTGGTGCTGGCTATTTTTTTTTTTTATTTCCTTTGCAAAGGCCTAAGTATGGGGTTCAGTAACTATCAATTTGGGCCTGCTTTAAGCGTAATTGCCCGTTACTACAAGAGAGTCCGCCTCGCTAGTGTAATGCAGTATAAACACAGCGTTTGTTCATATAGATCACAATATGGAATTACTACTCCAATACTAGATTACACAATTGCGTTCAGAGTTAAGTTTAGTAAACTGAATGGAGACTCTGTCTCTGTGTAGTGAAAGCCAATAGTACTATTACATTCATTACAAATGCCGAAAGTCTATAAACCGAACGACCTTAGGTTTATAGACTTTCGGCTTATAGAAAACGAACAGTAGTAGTGCCTTTCTATGAACCCATTCATAAGAATTATGAATGGGTTCATAGAAAGGCACTACTACTGTACACACAGCATACATTTCTAGGAGTGCAGTGCACTGAGTATTTCCAGTACACACAGAGTAGGGACTTGCCCAATATTTAATACCTTTCTGATACAGGTACCTGAAAAATGGAAACTGTAAGGTAAAAGTACTAATCCATCAATGAACTACATGTGAATCTGATACAGCCTGTGTATGTTGTGGTATAGAGTCTACCAAAGTCTGAAAATTGGCTGAAACATGTTGCTAAGTTGCTAAGCATACTGTTACTTAAATATAAAAGGTTTCCACAAATATAGATGTTTCAAATGTCTGGCAGTCCCCTATATATCAAAATTGGGGACCAGGGTAATGAATTCCCTAATTTTTTTAATGTTTTTAACAACCTTAAAAGATGGTGATGGTGCCTAGATATTACTTCAGTCCCTAAAACAGAAAACATGCTCTTTAGGTTCAATCTTCAAACAGACGGCATGCTCTTTATGTCACTTCATTGTGTTTCAGCACATTCTTAAAAGTGGCTTTAAGAGCACACAGCATGTGGTGGCTCTTGCTCTCTGCTGCTGATAGAGATATTGTTAAGTGTAGGTTGGGTTTCAGGGCAGATTGCTAGTTCTTCTGTATAACAACTTACAACTATATAGACTGCAAGCTTGTTCGGGCTACTTCCCCTTTCTCCACCAGCGATGTAGTAAAAGATCAAAGCATCTACTCGGTTAACTCCATTTTTCCTGGGAAAATCAGAGCTCTAAAATCCAAGCCCAATTCTGATCACTTTGGTAAATTGAATGGCCCCTTAAATTGGGCTACTAAGGAATCACTGAAGTAATTCCCAACTGGCACAAAAATTGTCCATCTCCTGTCCACTGGTCCCATTTACTAATAAATTTGGTTCCCATGGGGCCAGTGGTTGTCCATCACTATGATTTTTGGTCCCTATGGCCTCTGCTGAGGACAGATGCCTAGAGATAGGGCTGTTCCATTTGGGGGGGGGGGGGGGGGTTTGATAAATTTTATTGCTATTTTTTCTTCCACAGAGCACCTTTTTATAGATTTAAATTTCTGTTTGAATTGTTCCCCCTACCTGGGAACTGTAGAGGTAAGAGAATTAGGTAGCGTTGGTTAATGATATTTAATTTTTATTTAACGTACGTAACCACAGGCCCTTGGCCCCATGGGGAAGAATAGTATCTTTTTGTGGGTCATCGGACTGCTGCTGGCCCCATGGGAACCATATTTAATAGTAATGGGGCTAGTTGACTGCCACTGGCCACATGGGGGGGGGGGCATATTATCTATTGTAGGAGCTATAATTTTATTTGGGGCCAGTGGCATTTGAATTTATTGGGCCACCAACATTTCTCTAGGGCCAATATATATATATATATATATATATATATATATATATATATATATATATATATATATATATATATATATATATATATATATTATTTTTAATTGAAATTCGACAGATATTAACTGACCTGAAATCCCGGTAATTCAATTATTTGGGGGGATTTGGGACCTTACTGAGTAATAGGAATCCTAAGGCTTCCCAGGTCGATCTCCCTAAACAGAATATGGCTGAAACTCACCCTGGAATTGACTGAAATTGCAGATTCTGGGCTGAAGTATATCATATTGAGTAACTGTTGGCCCCCTCCCCCACAAAATTAAATATATAAAAAAATATATAACAATTCTCTACCATGCCCAGGTAGGGGGGTGGACAATTTAAAGTAAATGAAGATGCCTGTAGAAAGAAAACCATCTTTGTGTGCCATGGGGTGAGATTACTGGCCACTCCCCTGGCACTCAAAGGGTTCCCTTGTGAATAAAAAAAATGCCCACTAATGATCATCATTTTCAGCCTACGGGAAATGGGCCATCTAGAAATAAAAATTAAATAAAATCAAAAATCTATCTCTAAAAAAAAGAAAAGAAACCATGCTCTATCTCTAAGCATCCTTCCTCAGCAGCAGGTAGATTTAAAATTAAAAAAAAGTAAGCATCTGATTGTCTGACTCTCTCAGTCAATCAGAAGTCTCCCTATTCCAGCCCTACTATTAGCTAGTTTTCATTAGATGTTATTTTTTTCTACAGGTGTCTTCATTTACTTTGAATCATACAACCCTTCCTATAAAAGGTAGCGGTGGAAGGTGTGCAGGTGGTGTTTTTTTTTATTTATTTACTGTATTACCTTGACAATAGGATGAGATTTTTTCAGAACAAATGCTCTGAAAAAGATATATTCCAGGTTCGTCTTCTAATCAGACCTCAAATAAAGCTGCAGGGGACCTGGCTCCTCCTTTCTGGCAGCTTCTGTACACAAGTATACTCCGATGGTGCCCTACACTTACTCCTGGACTCCTGAGCCAAAACACTGGTGGTCATGTATCTGCAGGCATGTGGTCTCAGAAATCCCGGCAGAAGTGTGAGGCAGCATTGGAGGATGTTACATAGTAGTTTAGGTTGAAAAAGGTTGTGTCCATCAAGTTCAATCCTTTTCCCTTTCCATGTTTACCGCTGTTGATCCAAAAGAAGGCAAATAAAAATCCCCTTCAGCAATTTCGAATTCTGCTTTCAGTGGGGGAAAAAAATCCTTCAGATTTCTCCTTTAATCAGCAAGCACTAAAAAAAATATTAATGCCTATACTAACATGCATAGCACTCTATGATCTGACTCATTAAAAAAGTATCCATGTCCTATCCATCTAACTTATTTCCTACAACTAGGCAGATAATTCCATGTCTTAATTGTCCTTACTGCAAACAATCCCTTCTGCTGTCATAGACTAAATCTCCTTTCTTCAAGTCTTAGCGGGTGACCTCTTGTCCTTTGTACTGTTTATTAATGAACAGGTTTTTAGAAAGTCCTTGATATGGGTCCTGTACCGCTGTCACTGTGCAGTAGAGGCGTTGCTAGGTTTCCAAAATATCTGGGGCTAAAGCCCATAAGACTTTTTTTTTTTTAAATGGAACCATACGGGCACTTACTGAGTGAGTGTGCGTGCATGACAGCGTGAGTGAGTGTGTGCATGTCAGTGAGAGCGAGTGTGTGCATGTCAGTGAGAGCGAGTGTGTGCATGTCAGTGAGAGTGAGTGTGCATGTCAGTGAGAGTGGGTGTGTGCATGTCAGTGAGAGTGGGTGTGTGCATGTCAGTGAGAGCGAGTGTGTGCATGTCAGTGAGAGTGAGTGTGCATGTCAGTGAGAGTGGGTGTGTGCATGTCAGTGAGAGCGAGTGTGTGCATGTCAGTGAGAGCGAGTGTGTGCATGTCAGTGAGAGCGAGTGTGTGCATGTCAGTGAGAGCGAGTGTGTGCATGTCAGTGAGAGCGAGTGTGTGCATGTCAGTGTGAGTGTGTGCATGTCAGTGTGAGTGTGTGCATGTCAGTGTGAGTGTGTGCATGTCAGTGTGAGCATGTCAGTGTGAGTGAGAGTGTGTGCATGTCAGTGTGAGTGTGTGCATGTCAGTGTGAGCATGTCAGTGTGAGCATGTCAGTGTGAGTGAGAGTGTGTGTATGTCAGTGTGAGTGTGTGTATGTCAGTGTGAGTGTGTTTATGTCAGTGTGAGTGTGTGTATGTCAGTGTGAGTGTGTGCATGTCAGTGTGTGCATGTCAGTGTGTGCATGTCAGTGTGTGCATGTCAGTGTGAGCAAGAGTGTGAGCATGTCAGTTTGAGCGAGAGTGTGTGCATGTCAGTATGAGCGAAAGTGTGTATTTGTGTCAGTGTCTGAGTGCCGAGATATAACAAAGTTTTACACACACTGTCAGACAGCCACCCTTACACACATAGCCACCCTTACACACACTGTCACACTCACACACATAAATACACACAAAGCCACCTTTACATACTTAGACACCGGATACACTTGCACAGACATTAACACACATACTTATACACACTGACACACACACTTATACACACACACCCTGTAGACACTGACATACCCTTCCATATATTGACACACACAAACACTTCCACACATCTATTTATTTATTTGTGAACCCCCCCCAAACTTATGGTGTCCTCCCCCTCACGTTATCGATGGTGTCTGCAGAGGCAGACACCGGCATCTAGTTCCTGCTGCCGGATGTCAGTGTCAGCTGACATCCAGCAGAAGAAACTAGATGCTGGTGTCCTGCCTCTGCAGACACCATCTTCCTTCCTGCAGCCAATCAGAGCATGATGTGGGTGGGGCTTACACCCGTCACGCTGTGCTTGGTGTGACAGGGAGGTGCGGTTACCGCAGGCACTTACCTACGGCTCGCACCTCCTTGTCACACTAAGCACAGAACTGTGATTCAGGCGCCTCCCCTCTCATGCGCCTGGGCGCGGTGCACCTCATGCACCCGCCCAGGATCGGCCCTGAGGAGAAATATTTTCAAGTCTGAAGATGCATTGGCAAGTCTGGGGAGTCCTTGCTTAGTCTCAGTGCGCATTGGTAAAATAAAAATAAATAAAAACAATTAATGCATTTGTATTTTTAATCATATTTTTATTAAATTTGAAAAATCAGTTTACATGTGAAGGAATATTTACTAGTAAAACCTTTTTTATACACAGTCATCTTAAATTTAGCCATGTTCTTTTTTTCCTAACTTAATATTCATGATAATAGGGTCATCCAGGGGCGTTGCTAGGTCTTTGGATGATCTGAGGCTAGAGCCAGGATTGAGCTCGGTCACACACAGGGGCGTACCTAGAGCATTTGGCACCCGGGGCGGACCCTGAGTGTTGCACACACACCCCCCGACACCCCCATAATAAAAATGTAAGAAAACACCCACAATTTTTTCAGTGTTTGAAAATTGTACAATTATAGATACCAGTAATATTGTGCCAGTCAGAGACCAGTAATATTGTGCCAGTCAGAGCCCAGTAATATTGTGCCAGTCAGATCCCAGTAGTATTGTGCCAGTCAGAGCCCAGGAATATTGTGCCAGTCAGAGCCCAGGAATATTGTGCCAGTCAGAGCCCAGGAATATTGTGCCAGTCAGAGCCCAGGAATATTGTGCCAGTCAGAGACCAGGAATAGTGTGCCACTCAGAGCCCAGTAATAGTGTGCCACTCAGAGCCCAGTAATAGTGTGCCAGTCAGAGCCCAGGAATATTGTGCAAGTCAGAGCCCAGGAATATTGTGCCATTCAGATACCAGGAATATTGTGCCAGTCAGAGCCCAGTAATGGTATGCCAGTCAGAACCCAGTAATAGTGTGCCACACAGATACCAGTAATATTGTGCCAGTCAGAGCCCAGGAATATTGTGCCAGTCATAGCCCAGGAATATTGTGCCAGTCAGAGCCCAGTAATATTGTGCCAGTCAGATACCAGTAGTATTGTGCCAGTCAGAGCCCAGCAATATTGTGCCAGTCAGAGAACAGGAATAGTGTGCCAGTCAGAGCCCAGGAATAGTGTGCCACTCGGTGCCAGTAATAGTGTGCCACTCAGAGCCCAGCAATATTGTGCCAGTCAAATCCCAGGAACATTGTGCCAGTCAGAGCCCAGGAATATTGTGCCAGTCAGAGCCCAGTAATATTGTGCCAGTCAGATACCAGTAGTATTGTGCCAGTCAGAGCCCAGCAATATTGTGCCAGTCAGAGAACAGGAATAGTGTGCCAGTCAGAGCCCAGGAATAGTGTGCCACTCGGTGCCAGTAATAGTGTGCCACTCAGAGCCCAGCAATACTGTGCCAGTCAAATCCCAGGAATATTGTGCCAGTCAGAGCCCAGGAATATTGTGCCAGTCAGAGCCCAGTAATAGTGTGCCACTCAGAACCCAGTAATATTGTGCCACTCAGAACCCAGTAACATAGTGCCAGTCAGAGCCCAGGAATATTGTGCCAGTCAGAGCCCAGGAATAGTGTGCCACTCAGAGCCCAGGAATAGTGTGCCACTCAGAGCCCAGGAATAGTGTGCCACTCAGAGCCCAGTAATAGTGTGCCACTCAGAACCCAGTAATATTGTGCCACTCAGAACCCAGTAACATAGTGCCAGTCAGAGCCCAGGAATAGTGTGCCACTCAGAGCCCAGGAATAGTGTGCCACTCAGAGCCCAGTAAAAGTGTGCCACTCAGAACCCATTAATATTGTGCCACTCAGAACCCAGTAATATAGTGCCAGTCAGAGCCCAGTAATATTGTGCCACTCAGAACCCAGTAATATTGTGCCACTCAGAACCCAGTAATATAGTGCCAGTCAGAGCCCAGTAATATTGTGCTAGTCAGAACCCAGTAATATAGTGCCAATCAGAGCCCAGGAATATTGTGCTAGTCAGATACCAGGAATATTGTGCCAATCATAGCCCAGTAATATTGTGTCACTCAGAACCTAGTAATATTGTTCCAATCATAGCCCAGTAATATTGTGCCACTCAGAACCCAGTAATATAGTGCCAGTCAGAGCCCAAGAATATTGTGCCAGTCAGAGCCCAGGAATATTGTGCCAGTCAGAGCCCAGTAATACCCAGACACACACACACACACCTAGACACTCTGACACACACACACACACACACACACACACACCTAGACACCCTGACACACACACACACACCTAGACACCCATACACAGTCACACTTTTTTTAAAATTTTTACTTACCTTACACTTGGTCCGTCATCCAGGACCTTCTGCCGGATGTCCGTCCACCTGACATCCGGCAAGCAGCTGACACAGCGCGACGGGGGCGGAGCTTGCACCCGTCTCGCTGTGATCTCTATGGCCAGGAGGAGAGGCTAGGGAGAGAGCTCCCTATAGCAGCCTCTCCTCCCGATCGGCCCTCACCCCCGCGTGAGGTTAATCCTCCGATTCTGGGGTGTGTCCCAGACGGAGGAGAGCTCACCGGGGCATTTTTTTTTTTTTTTTATAGCCCTGGAGTCTCGGGGCTTAAGAATACTTTAGCCCCAGAGTCTCCATTCGGGGCTATGAAGGGGGGACTCGGGGCTATAGCCCCAGTAGCCCACCCCTAGCGACGCCTCTGGGGTCATGTTATATTCAAGCAAATATGGTAATTGCATAGGGCAAGGAACATTTCATAAGCCCCTTTAACTGTTTTTTTTGTGGGGCCTGTTGCATAGTGCCAACATTAAGAAAGTCTACTTTAATGGGCCACGGGAACTTCACTGGCCACATGGGGCCAAATATGTTATACAAAAAATGTCAGCAGGAAGCTGCTGACCCCATGGGGACCAATTATAACATTTAATGGAGCCAGTGGGATGCTGCTGGCCCCATGAGGCCATATTTTTTATGCCATGGGGCCAGCAAGATGCCGCTGGTAACATGGGGGCCACTTAGGTTATGTAATGAGGCCCGCCATGTGTTCAAATATTTTATGGAGCCAGGGACCTTTGGCCAGCCCTTGGCCCCGGTATTTAAAGTTAGCGGTAATAGGAGCATTGGGGAACTCTTGTTTTTTTGCCCTTTCATTTTTAACGGCCCTTACTGAATTACTGTTTGTGTGGTAATGACTGCTTCAATGCTGTTATGATACTTTCAGTGCTGTTTTTTAAGGCCTTTTATCATTATTATTTTTTTTACAGAACTCCAATAATGTATAAGTCTCCCCCCAAAAATATTGCACCCATGGGCGTCCGCAGGGGGGGCAAAGGGGGGCACTTGCCCCCCCTGGATTTTTGCAATTCCCCTTTAAAACATTTTTAAAAAAATTATATTTATTTTTTGAATTATTATTATTTTTACTCAGTGTCTAGCCTCTAGTTGTCCCTAGGGTAGGAGGGGTAGGAGTTGCTGGGGTAGGAGGTGGCACCCAAAGCTGTTGCTCTCTGCAACTCTGCTTGCTGTAATACTGGTCTCCCATCCACATTGGTGCAGTCATGCTGCATGGAGAGCCAATGACAGGGGTGCCCGGGGATATGAAGTTATAACCTGCACCTCAGCCCTCCATGTGGCAGCATGACTGACAGAAGAGAGCCTGCAGGGGAAGATACTCAGAGACCACAGCTGAGCCTCTGTAACAGGTAGGAAGAGCTTATAATAGCTTTAAGGTACATGTCAGAGTGGGGTAAATCCAGGGAGGTCACTCCCATTGCCCTGAGGTCTCCATTTATCCAGTCTGAGCAGCTCCTCTGACCAGGCTCTGCTCACATCAACATGGTGACAAGTGGATGGGGCAGAAAAGATAATGGAGGATAAAATGATGTGATAGATGGAGGCAGATTGCAAACAAAATGGGATGACATGGGGCAGAAAAGATAATAGAGGATGAAAATAGGTGATTGGAGCAGAATACAGACAAAATTGTGACATGGGGCAGAAAAGATCAAATGTAGGTGAAAAGAGGTCACTGACATGGAGGAATAAAACACTTAAAATGATGGGGAAAGAGATGGCAAACATGGAGGAATAAAACATATAAAAAAGGGGGAAAGAGATAAAGAAATGTCATGGATTTAGGAATTTGGGTGTTAAGGGAATCTGTTGCTTTGTGTTTATATTGTGTGCTATAGTGTTGTATCTGTTGCTTTGTGTTTATATTGTGTGCTATAGTGTTGTATCTGTTGCTTTGTGTTTATATTGTGTGCTATAGTGTTGTATCTGGTACTGTGGAGTTATATTTTTTATTTTATTTTTTATTTAGAAAGTGTTTTACCAGGAAGAATACATTGAGATTTCTCTCGTTTTCAAGTATGTCCTGGGGACCCAGTCCAGAATGGAGTTACACAGAGTTACACATTTAACAGTAGATTCAAAAATACATACATACATACATACATACATATATTAAACAAGTTGGAAGGGGAACATACAGGGTAAATCATTATTGATACAAAAAGGAACAACATGTACAGTATACAAAGGAGTTTGTAAACTAATAACAGGTACAATCTGTTTTGAGGATTTGGGAGATACTTATTTTCAGGGATCTTAGAGTAGATGATGATTTGGCAGAAACAGGAAGGCTATTCCACATATGAGGCGCTCTGAAAGAGAACGCACCTCTACCTGCTTCCTTTTTGAAGTGGGGAATCGCTAGTGAAGGGTTGGTGCAGGATCTGAGATTGTGGGATGTGCATGGAGTAAGAGCGAGCATGCCGCTCAGGTAGGGGGGGAGCGTTCCAGAGAAGTGGTTATGCACTAAGCAAGCTAGGTGGAGAGCACGCCTGGAGGCAAGCGTCAGCCAATTTATCTCTTTTAACATTTTACAGTGATGCGTGTTATAATCACACTGTAGCGCAAAACGACACAATGTATTGTACAGAGTGTCGAGTTTACCGAGATGTGTCTGGGGGGCAGAATCATACACAACATCTCCATAATCTAAGATCGGCATCAACATTTGCTGCACAATACGTTTCCTTACCGTGGAATCTAGGTTAGATTTGTTTCTATACAGAAAGCCGATCCTAGGATATAGCTTTGACACAAGCTTATCAATATGGAGACCAAAAGATAAGTTTGGATCTAGCCACATGCCAAGATACTTATATGAATTTACCTGGGTCAGGTTATAACTGGTTTTGGTCTTGATGGTTACTTGAGGATTGTTTAATTTAAGTAGTTTGGCATTTGTCCCAAACAACATGGACACAGTTTTTTCAGCATTGAGGAATAATTTGTTGTTAGCTATCCAATTTTCAACTTTAGAAAACTGATCCTGTAGCACGGACTCCACTTGCGATAGTTGAGTACCGCAAGTATAAATGACCGTATCATCAGCATACATATGCACACGAGCCAGGTCACACACCGAGGGTAGATCATTTATAAATAGCGAGAATAGCAGAGGCCCAAGAACAGATCCTTGAGGCACTCCACACTTAATTGGCAACGGGAGGGAGGTAGTATCAGCAATGGACACATATTGAGATCTATCAGACAAGTATGAACGAAACCAGCAGAGCGACCTCTCATTTACACCGGAACAACTTAGTTTGTTTAGCAGCAGCTCATGATCAACCGTGTCAAAGGCCTTTGCAAAGTCAAGGAAAACTGCACCTGTGAGTTCACCCCTCTCCATGCCACTCTGAATGTCATTGGTCACCTTTAAGAGGGCAGTTATCGTGGAGTGATTTGACCTAAACCCAGATTGAAGCGAGGTTAGATAGTTGGAGCGTTGATAATACTCGCACAGTTGATCATGGGCACATTTTTCCAGGATTTTAGAAAGTATGGGTAGCAGTGAAATAGGCCTGTAGTTTGACACCAAGTTTACATCTCCATTTTTGTGGATGGGGATAACTCTGGCTTTTTTCCAGGCTTTGGGGACATAACCAGAGGACAGGGACGCATTGATTAAGCAGGAAATGGGTCGCGCAGTAACAGGCGCACTCAGCCTCAGTAGCATTGATGGAAGTAGGTCCGGCCCACACTGTAATTTCATTTTTTGATTGAGGAGATGCGCTGCTATTTCACTATCTGATATAGAAGTAAATTCAAATTCAGCAATGTGTTTGGCCAGGGGTGATATCGATAGGGACTTGTCTGCCATAGAAAAAGTGGCATGATCTTCATTGTGGTGTGTTGCTATAAGAGCCGTGGCGCATCCTACAAAGTAGTTGTTGAATTCATTTGCTATTGCCACTGGAGATTTTAGAACTTCATTATGTGTCTTAATTGTGGTAGGTTCTGAGCGGCGCGGAGGGTCATACATGTTTTTTATGACGCTCCAAAATTTGGTAGGGTTCGCTAGATTTCTATTCAGCCGTTCAGAGAAATATGTTGTCTTGGCAAGTTTGGTTTGAGTCTTGCATCTATTGCGGACTTGCCGATAAGTGTTGTGATCTTGGTCTGAGCCAGTTTGCTTAAATTTTGACCATAAAGCATCCCTGAAATGGAATAAGTCCAAGAGGTCAGCAGTGACCCAGGGAAGATGGGCACCCCTTACTCTCACTCTACGCAGGGGGGCATGTTTATCACTGACCTGCATGAACTCAGATTGAAAATATTCAATTGCAGAGTCCAGATCGGGTATCAAGCTTAGCCTGCTCCACAGACAATTACTCAAGTCATTGAGAAAAGACTGGAGATTAAACTTCTTAAAACATCTTGTAACAATTACCCTAGGGGTCGATTTGATGGGTCTTACTTTCCGTACACAATACACTATGCAATGATCACTGAACACATTGGGTAGAATGCCAGATTGCTGGATTCTTTGGGGACAAGAGGAAAGGACCCAATCCAGCAGCGTATGGTTAGAGCTGTTGGGATTCATCCGAGTAGGAGATGAAATAAGCTGTGTTAGGTTCATGGATTTGAACAGTGAGCATGTTTTAACATTTTTGTGGTCTAACCAGTCTACATTGAAATCTCCAAATATGAGCAGCTCACTTTTCTTATTTTGGGCACTAATATCACCCAGTAGTTTCTTGATGTCAGTAAGTGACTGAGCAGGGGAATTTGGTGGGCGATAGATCCCTACAAGTACTAATGGTTTTGAGAATGTGTGTAATATTCTTCCGGCTATAACTTCAAAAGTAGAAGGGGTACTTGATAAGGAAAGGTTTATGAAATTAAGTGACTCATGAATATATAAAACAATACCTCCGCCTCTCTTATTTCTGTCTTTTCTGGAACAGATATATCCTTGTATATGTATTGCAGAGTCTGGGGTTCTAGGGCTTAACCAGGATTCAGTGATGACAAGAGTTTTAGGTTTGTACACCTGACACCATGCTCTTATTGTGTGCTATAGTGTTGTGTCTGGTGCTGGGGGGTTATATTGTGTGCTATAGTGTTGTATCTGGTGCTGTGGGGTTATATTGTGTGCTATAGTGTTGTATCTCATGCTGTGGGGTTATATTGTGTGCTATAGTGTTGTATCTGGTGCTGTGGGGTTATATTGTGTGCTATAGTGTTGTATCTGTTGCTGTATGCTTATATTGTGGCTATAGTGTTGTATCTGGTGCTGTTGGGTTATATTGTGTGCTATAGTGTTGTATCTGGTGCTGAGGAGTTATATTGTGTGCTATAGTGTTGTGTCTGGTGCTGTTGGGTTCAGGGCCCGCCTTAAGTGTCCCGGCGCCATGTGCCTTTCCTCTTTCACCCCCGTATGTATGTGTCCCTTTCAACTTCCTTGCCATGTCTGTCTCTCTCTAACTCCCCCATACCTGTTTTCTCTCTCTCTCCCTCTGTTCTGTCTCTCTCCTCCCCCTCCTCTGTCTCTCCCCCCCTGTTCTGTCTCTCCCCCCCCCTGTTCTGTCTCTCTCCCCCCCTCTGTTCTGTCTCTCTCCCCCCCTCTGTTCTGTCTCTCTCTCTCTCTCTCTCCCCCCTCCCCCTGTTATGTCTCTCTCTCCCCCTCCCCCTGTCTCTCTCTCCCCCCTCCCCCTGGTCTGTCTCTCTCTCCCCCCCTCCCCCTGTTCTGTCTCTCTCTTCCCCTGTACTTTCTCTCTCTGCCCCCTCGCCCTGTTCTGTGTCTCTCTCCCCCCTCCCTTTGCCTGCAAATGTTGATCCAAGGAGGGGGCGGAGCTTACTGGCTGAGCAGTGTAGCTCCGCCCCCACCCTGTGAAGCAGAGCAGCGTCTGCTTCACAGGCAGCAAGAAAAAGTGCTGCTCGGCTCCCCATGCTTAATGCAGGCTTCCCATGCTTAATGCAGGCATGGGGAGCCGAGCAGCACTTTCTCTTGCTGCCCACGGCTCCCCGTGAAGCAGACGTTGCTCTGCTTCACAGGGTGGGGGCGGAGCTACACCCCTCAGTCGGTTAGCTCCGCCCCCTCGGATCCAGCAGAGGGCTGGTGAGGAGGGATCTTTTGATCTCCCCAATCCAGTGCCTCTACCTGCTCGCAGAGGTCGCACACCCCTAAGGGCGGCCCTGGTTGGGTTATATTGTGTGCTATAGTGTTGTATCTGGTGCTGTTGGGTTATATTGTGTGCTATAGTGTTGTGTCTGGTGCTGTTGGGTTATATTGTGTGCTATAGTGTTGTGTCTGGTGCTGTTGGGTTATATTGTGTGCTATAGTGTTGTATCTGGTGCTATGGGGTTATATCTTTGCTATGTTGTTCTATCTGTTGCTGTGGAGTTTTAGCTAGAGCTCTGGATATTTATCTGGTGCTGTGGTTTATATCTTGTGTCATGGGTTTTTAGCTGGTACCGTGGGTTAATATCTGGTGTTGTGGGTCTATATCTGGCACAGTGGATCTATATTTGGTGCAGTGAGGCTATATCTAGTGTGGTTGGTTTATATCTGGTGCTGTGGATCTGTATCTGGTGCAGGGTTTATCAACCCTTTGCATGCCTTCACTGATAATGACAAAGCTCCTCCACTTCATGATAACTTGTCAAAAAGAGGCGCGGCGCAGAAAGGATGACGGTAAAATTATGCCCCCCCCCCCCCCCGAAAAAATGTCTGCGGATGCCCATGATTGCACCTATTATAATATCTATAAACACTGGTCTTTCTGAATCTAAAATCATAATACAATTCTAATAACTGTTTCATTTTCGCTCCTTTCTTTTGTATATATTTGTTAAATGTGTACTGCATTATTGTAGCTGTCCATGCTCCACGGGGCATAATTAGAATTGAAAGAAATCTCCGTGTATTCGTCTTAGTAAAACACTTTATGAATAAAATAATTAGTTAAACTAGAAAGTGTTCAGAGAGGGCACCAAATCTAATTAGAGGGGTGGAAGATTTCAGTTATAGTGACAGACTTTTCAAATTGTATTTATTAAGTGGGAACAGAAGCATCAATGAAAGAATGTGATTACTATTTGCAAGTAAAACAAAGGAGATTTTTTTAGATATGATTACGGCAAGTGGATGAAACATATAAGATGCTTGTAGCTTATCCATCATGGTCCACATGTTTTAACTATTTGGAATAGAGTTTTTATTGTGGATTTTCCAATTCATCAAAGCTGATGCAGAGAGAGACTCTCATTTTAAAGGCCAACACTTGTCAAAAAATGAAATTATGTTTAATTGAAGGTTTTCATTAAGTGTTAGCATTTTAAATATAAATGTTTTAATGAAAGAAAACAAATAAAGTACTGTATTGATTCAGATCTTCCTTCCTCTAAATCAAGATGTCTGCCCTCTGAGCAGTACAAGCAAACAGGTCTTAATAAGATTTGTTTTCTTTCACTAAAACATTTCTATTTAAAATGCCAACTCTTGATGCAATCTTTCAATTAAACATTACTATTTTTTGCCCTTAGAAAGAATCTGGTTATTGATTACAAACAAGGATCTCTAAATGAAACGTTCTGTATTAGCACTGAATGACGACCTTTAACCAAATAGTGACAAGACATTTTCACCTTGACTTTTCCTTGGTGACAATGACCGTTTTGACATTTATGGGGTGTTTGTGTTTAGCTGCAATTTTCTACTTTCTCACATAGTGTACCCACACAAATGATATGTTGTTTTTATCATCATAAGAAGGGCTTTCATTAGATACCATTATGTTCATCATATCTTATAAATTACTACAAAAATCATAAAATATGATGAAAAATTAAAAAAAAAAACATTTTTTAGTACTTTGACCTAAAATATAATTTACACAAATACAATCATTAAAAAAGACCCCATCTAAATAGTTTCTAAATGTTGTCCCGAGTACAGAAATATGCATGTTTCCAAATTTTTTTGAGAATTATGGGGCAAAAAACATGTTTTTGAACTTTTGACCCCAACCCGAACCCAAAATGTTACCCTAATACTAAATTTAACCCCAACTTATGCTATCCCTTAAAATATTTTAATTTCAATTTAATTTTAACCCTATCCCTTATGCTAAAAATTATTTAATTTGAACCTTATAGGCTAATCTAACTATTTAACCAGTTTTACACTAATTAAATATTTATTTTAATTATTTTACATTGCTATGCTGCTTGGCTACCACTAGGGGCAAATACAATAAAGTAAACATGTGCGCTAGTGACCAACACTAGAAAAAAAGAGCATTACCCTTTTCTATGAGACGAAATGCTCAGATATTATCTTGAAAAAGCCTCAACAAGAGGGGAAACGCGTTGTGTGAGAGGAGAGGAGTGCACAGACAACACTATTGGTTTTATGGACAAGCATCTGGGACTTTTAAAACGTTTTTAAATGTAAGATCTTACTGTTTGTTGGCTTTATTGCTTATATTAAAATACTTACTTGCGCAATCCTGCCTTCTCCTTCCCATGTGATCTGGATATCTGGGCTGCCTCTGGAGCTGGTTTACAAGATCTACCTGCTCTTATCTGAGCTCACCCACGCTATTTATCTTGAGCAGGGTATTGCTCATGTAAATGTGAGTGTACCATTTATGCACTTTGCACTATTATACCATTGCACTGATATACTACACTATTATTGTTTTTGTTTTTTTCCCTTTGCATAATATCTGAGCATTTCGTCTCATAGAAAAGGGTAATGCTCTTTTTTTCTAGAGTTGGTCACTAGCGCACATGTTCACTTTATTGTATTTGTTTTCACTGGTTTGCTAGGAGTGAGACACTAGCTGTGCACAAGTGCTAGCTTACTCCATCACAGTTATTGGCGCGGTATACTGTATTGTTTGTTTATACCACTAGGGGCAGTCAAGAAGCATGCTCCGTCAATATGGCTCCCACGATCGCTCCGTTGGGCGATTGTTGGTGCCCCAGATAATACAGTTTGGTGCTGGCTATTGCCTCGACATCGAGGCTATAGACCAGCACCATTAAAGCGGATTCACCGCAGGACGTGCCTGACACGTCCATTGTCGCGAAGGTGTTAACCTGATCAGCTTTCATGTTTTGTTGTGACATATGGAGGCTGGTGGTCAGAGTTTAATATGTCATGCATCTTTAATTTTCCATGCATTGTATTCTTCTACTAGGGCCAATGAACTTTTCACTTATGCTTCTAAAGCACAAGTACAAGAAAATAATAGCTCTTTGATAATATATTGTTAGCGCAGTATCTCTAGTATGACCATTTTATTGACCAAGCAGCAATGGTAATTTCGTCAATTAAACATTTGTGTCATAGTTTTTGTCAACTGGTTGTTTTCAGTGACAAAAACTAAATAATAGCTAAATAAAAACTAAGTTAATAGGACTACAACTATGATGAAAATCCATTGAAATTTCCGTCAATTGACGAAAAAGTTAGAGACAGATATTGCATTACCTATTTGGACTTCAATTTCTGGTTCCCTTAGATCTCTGCCAAAGCCTTGTTCCCTGACTCTATTGGCAGTTCGATTGGTTGAGAGGTAGGCCCCCTGTGTCTGTCTGTTGCCTTCAAAAACGCCCTGCAAATTCCAGAGTAAAAGGATACTCCTCCATCAGAATGCTCCTACATCTAATTCACCTGGTATTGTCACGTGAGTGTTTCCCCTCACATGTTACTAGCAACTTAACTCAACAATGTGTAGCCGCATTCTCAGACCTATTCCCTACCTCACTGCTGGAGAGTTAGTTGATTAAAATCTACTGAAGATTTAGTCAACTAAAACAAGACTAAAACTAAAACAATTCAGATGACCAAAATACCACTAAACTAAAATGGCATTTTAGTCAAAAGATTATGACTAAAACTAAATCATAATTTGCTGTCAAAATTAACACTGATTGGCTGAATGGAATTCTTTTAGTAAAGAAATGTACACACTCTATAAATCTGTTGGAGTTGCACTATAACTTATATTGGTATCTCAAAGACTGGTTCCTCAAAGACTCCATAAAATGTTGAACTCTTATTCCAATATTTGTTGGAGATGCTATAATGATATTGGGGGTAGGCACCATGTTTGGTGGGAATGTGATCTTTTGGATTCTTTGAAGGCAGCTTTGACAAGGTCATTGAGAATCTCAATAATCCCAGATTTTGTCTTGTCTCCTCTATTGTTTTTATTCCATTTAGATTTATCAAAGTTTAGTAAGCTGAAGAAGAGTCTACTGATACACATTCTGCTAGCCACAAAATTCTGTATAGCTAGGCCCATTAGTATTGCAAGAGGTGATATGCCAAGAAGACTACCAGTGTAATATGGAAAGAGGCTTCTACGATGCTAAGGGACAATTAGACAGACATAAGGAGATCTTGGAATCCTGGATATCTATGTGCAACTAATAAATTACTATAACGATGCAGTACAGCGACTCCCCAGCTGTCCAGTCTTCCACTCTGTCTTAGAAGCCTACCAGAATGATGTTTGTCTTATATGTTTGTTGGATTCATGTGAGATTCATTGCGACCACAATGGTTCATATGTTGGGCAATATGCAAAGGTTGTGCAATATGAATTTATTGGGCATAACATATATATATATATAGCCTAACGTTAATGTGAATATTGAAATTGTCTTTTATATACTTTTGTTACAGAAAATCTAAATAAAAATAAAAGGTAGAAATATATATATAAAAATTAACAATGCCCCCCTAACCATGTTTATAAACTGTTGAGTTCTAATGTATAGATGAACAGGATAAGAAACTGTAGTTTATTGAAAGAAACTAATATAAAAAGTTGTCTATTTCCTAAAGTAGGATGCACTGTCCAAATATATTATCCATACATCCCTCTCTGGTGCTTAAAATATTTGTAGCACATACCTGAAAGTTGATGCAGGGTTTGATGATGACATTTGATCTCCCAAGTCAGTATTTTTCTGATGGCAGATTTTCCAGAAACTTGCTTCCATAATGACTCTTCTTAAAGATCTGAGCAGTCCCCTAAATGTGTGGGGCTCCACATAATGAAATCTTATATAATTTTTAAACCACACCAGTTTTCCTATATTTCATTATACATTTGAAATCACACAGCCATTTTTATAGATAACGTTTATTGAACATATGTTTTATTTAAGAAGTTGACACTAGAGAAAAGATAATATTGGTATATGTGTGATGCAAACAAAAAAGAACACCAAACCCATAATTAAGGGGGAAAGTTATTATTTTTGTGATATTGTATTATTACCCTTTTCCGTTAAAATTCCATATAATTCCTGACTGGAAAACGCAAAGCTACTCCATTGTAAAATGTAAATGTCTTACATATTCTTGGATAGTTCTGTGCATTATTCCTGAACATTGACTGAATGTTTGACTTTTTAGAGTTATTGTGGGTGCCCCCAATTACAGTCGCAACCAGTTGGTGTCCAAAAGTAGGGAAAGTGCTGTTTCAGGTGCCTCTTGGGCTAGGCACTCCTCTTGGCATTACAAAATCACACCTAAAGCTTTCCAGGATTTATGCTTTTTGAAAATAAGTTTTCTTGACACCTTTTTGATGTCGTTGGTATTCCAGATTTTAGGGAAACAGTACAGGAATTGGCAAGTATTATGTTTATGTTATCCTTTTTTCACTACTAATGTGATGCAATGTAAAAGCAATACAAGCTTGTTTAATTTCAGATGAGGAATGCTGGATATTACCAAACGCATAGAACCAATTAGCTTTAGTAGGCAGCTAATTCATAAAAGGTGTGTGCATTGTCCTGAAGAACAACATTGGAAGTTCTAACACTTGGTACAAACAAAACTATATCAGCTTCATATTTCTGAAAACCAAGTGGAGGTCCTTTTTCAATTCCTCTCCTTGATGATATACATTGGATAAAGCCTAGTGCTTTTCTATTTCTACTCGTACAGAGTAGTAGCTCAACTGTGCATAATAAATTTAAAGTATGACTTTACAATGTATCAGCACATAGAACAATTTGGCCCATCTACTCTGCCCATATTTTGCTGTACTTATGCCTTATTTGGGTCATATCCTTATGTTCAGGATAATCCTATGCATTTCCCATGTATTTATTACTTTTCTTGTAATTTTGTCAAATTTGTGCTTTTGTCAAGTTATTTTTAAACTAATGAGCAATTTAATTATTCTATTTGATCTTCACAGATGTCGAACACAAATCTAGTACAATTAGTCACCTGCTCTGATGATCCATGCTGGGGCATAACATCCTTTTAAATAAGTGTTTTGTAATTATCAAATCAATGTCTCCTTCTATTTGTTCAAATTTTATCACGATCACCAACTTTACATTTGGGGACTTCTGTGAACTAAATTCTGAGATGTTTATCACGCGGTCAGTATTTAGTATTTAGTTAACAGCCGTTGGCAGTGCGGAATATTCCTGTGTTTCAGAACAAGAACATTGTTTATAGTATTCCATGTTTCTGTTTGCTTGTTTTATTTAGTTGAGCTTGCTCCGGTAATCTGACTAAATATTTAATTTTACTGCATTGTGGTAAACAGACCTTGGGAGCAATACTAGACCAGTACAGTGTTAAAATCTGTCATCACAGCCTTAACCAAATCAAAATAATAATATTTATGAACCATCAATATTAGGAAAATATATTTAAGAAACATTTGAAACATATTAAATATATTTCATTCATTTGTCTTTTGTTCTGTTCTACACAGACTTAGGATAATGGATTTTTTTTTTACACGTTAGAGTAGACGTATTGTGTCTTTTCTATATTTAAACAGTATTTTCTTTTGCCCAAAAGGAACACTTCGGGTTTTAACAGCTTTAAAGTTTTGTACCCATCCCTTAACTGAATGAGATGCCACATTTTTATCTCTGTCCCAGAAGACTATGCAGAGCTGTGCTGATTAACCAAGTGAAGCATTCAGTGGTATCAAAGACCAGTTATCCTTTAGTTACCAGCACTTTTAGAATCAAACATTGGCCATCAAATTGAAAGCATTTAAATGTTTTTGGATAACATTCCAGACAAACATAGAAACTTCATTTGAAACACCTTGATACATTCAATATTGATTACCTACCGTATATAAATTCATCCTTTCAGTAGCTTTTATTATATTATATTAGTGTAGTCCAAATGATTATCTTGGAGAGCTGTGTGTATCATGTAAAAGCATGCACTTAAGAAACCCTATTACATTGATGATATAACACAAAACAAATGGGATTTCCAGGCAGCTTAGAAACCATACTATGGCGGCAATTTATAAAAATAAAATCTGGGGCAAAGTTCTAAATGTGGAGCAATCACCATGGAAACCTATAAAGGGCTCTAAGCACTTTTAGAACTATGGCCAATATTTATTTAAGATTGCATAACATATGCACATGGGTAGACAGATAAAACTGAAAACTATCCATAGAAAATGTGTGATACCCCTACATTGCCAGAGAGGGTGCAATTTTCCACTTTGTTTTTCAAACTGGTTAACAAGCTGAATAAGCACTTTTGAGAATAGTCATTGAGGTAGCATTGAAATATCAGATGAAGCAGTTCCTGTGGCCATCCAGTATTACATTATCAGTTAGTACAAATGTGTTGTTTTTTATCATAGTTTTTTTTTTCATGCTGCCAAATTTTACCTTTGGTGAAACTGGTTGTTATGTATATCGCATTTAATAATGTTGTTTAGCCCTTACAGAAACGATTAAAGATGCAATATCTTATATAGAATAGCACATTTAGAGTAATGTAATATGTTTCTAAACTCTACTGTAGAGTGTGTAGCTGTTTGCCGTTTATTTAAAGGGGTAGCTGATGATAAGAAACAAATATATAACCAGTAAAAGTATCTAGAGGATGTACTCAATAAAGAGAGAATGACAGGGAACTGAGATGGAAAGTTCAAACTTTAGGTCAAAGTAGCCGAGTTGGAAACATTCTCTGATGCAGCTGAATGGTCCTTTGTTTTATGATCCATGACCATAATATGCATGTATATCTGCATTATGAAAACACCAATAAGTCAGTCAGTACACTGTTAAAGATGCCTTGATCTCTCTCTCTCTGCTTTGCATAGTGTTTGCTTTCTCTGAAATGAAGCAAGCTTCATACTCTTGACATAAATTACATGGACTTTTTAGGGTGCTAATTATTAATATTAAATTATATTTAGAGGACCTGTAGCAAATTACAATGCTTTGACTTGTAAAGTTTGGGGTTACAAAATGGAATACTTCTTAAAAATGTCACATTAGCCAAGGGTAAAAACATACATCCTATATGCTTGGCTTATTTTTGTTAACTGTCCTTTTTGACAATATAATATCAATGCAGCTCAGTATTATATATATATATATTCAGAGAACAGTAGAAAATCAACGTTTAGAAGTCCGGTATCGAGTCTTCGTCAGGTCAATTCTATAATCTCTTGTAGAATTGTACTGATGAAGACTACATACCGGAGCTCGAAACGTTGATTTTCTACTGAATAAATATTTGGCTATATAAGTCCCACGAGTGCCACCTCTTCTGTTCTCTGGATATCTATTCGGTTGTGCTTGCACCTGGGCTTTAAACTATATATATATATATATATATATATATATATATATATATATATATATATAATCTGTTAATCACTAGTCCCGTTTTTTACAAAATAAATGACCAGTTAAGCATATATAAATACTGTCAGAAAGGAAGCATTCTATGGGTTTATGAAATGCTAACATAAGATCTACAGAATTCTGTTCGCTGCTGTTTAATGTTCAGTCTGTTTTAGGTGACATGAGCAATTTAACAAGTCAACATTCTCAGTGATAACATGTAATAAATTGGAAAATGAATTGTTTGGATTTGTGCACAGCAAAATAATGGGCTCTGTCCAATGACCTGAGTAAATTTATCTCTGGTTATTGAATATCATAGTCTGCAATAAAATGTATTGAGTTAAAAACCATGGATAATGCATAACATGTCATTGAATAGAGCCCAATATGTCCAAAACTACAAACATAATATATACCATTGTTATTTTTCCCACCCCCTCTTTTCTCTTGGTCTTCTTCCTCTTTTCCTTTCGTTTTCTTTATATTGCTGTTTTCTCTTATTATACTCTTCTAATACTATTATAAGTATTGTTGAAATAATTAGAGAAAACAACATCAGCAAAATTATTGTTGAAATGCAGTTGCTTAAACTGGTGTTTTGTTTATCACTTATCTATTCATGAAAAACTTTTTTGCAAAAAAAATAAAAATAATAAATACACCATGAAATAATATAAATAATATTTTTTTTAAATGAATGTCCTGCTTGTATGGACCAGTGATGCATTATTTGGCTATATTAACACTGTGTATCATCATCACAATCTGGTTCTCATAGACCCTAATATGACTTGCAAGGCTATATTAATTAAGTGTCATCAGAGTTTTATATAGCTGCTGATGCTGAAAAAACAGGATAATCGAAGCTGACGGTCTTTAAAGGATAACTGTCAGCAAAAAAAAATCAGTTATGTTTAATTGAAAGTGTAGGCATTTTAAATAGAATATAAACAAATTACCTTACTGGTCCATATAGCTCTATCAGAGAGCTGACACACTGTTTACAATCTTGGGTAAGATCAAAACCCTAAATGTCTAACACAAGATTCTAGACAACATGATAGCCCACTATTACAACTATACAAGCTATACAAGCAAATATGAATTAAAACAGTACTTTATTTGTAATCTTTCATTAAAGCATTTCATTTTAAAATGCCTTCACTTGGTGCTTTTAGGAAAGCATAAGATCCATTGGCATAAGATATATATAAGCAATGTAAGAACTAATTAATGAGGCATGGCAATTAATTAAAAAAACAGATCTGATTAGCAAAGTTAAGTAACAGACGTATTATAGATCCAACAAACAATCTAATTGATTGCCGAACAATGGCAGAACATTGATCAGGATGAAACAGGCAGCATATTGTTGACCAAAAGTGGGATGGAAGTTGTATAATTAAGTAAAATAAAAGGTATGTTTCTAAGACTTCATGAAATATTTACTTGTGAATGTTTTCCTGCATACATTGTGATACAATCTGTGTATATTTTTTTTTCCTTTCTCCACAGATATATATTTATGAATAAACACTCTGTTTTTCAAAATATAGATTTTGTAAAGGCTAAACTTAACAGACATATTTTTTCCAACCACAACTGTTTCATAACCATATAATCATTACATATATTTTGGATTATGGATTTTTAAAACACCTTCAGTCATTTGTTGTTTTTTATTCTGTAACATGTTGATACCCAAAACGTTTTTTTAACCAACTTGTAGAAACATCAGTGGAACTCCCCTTAGTTGACCATAAGTCACACATCTTTATTTCAATGATGAATATTGCTCTTCACTACACATGTACTGAAGAACTGAACACCTGAGTGGTTAAGGCATGAGTCACCTTAAATTATTGGCAATGTTTTGGAGGGGCTAAACTAATTTCAGGTAAGTTACCAATGGCTTCAACAAATCACATTTTACGACTGAAATTTTAGGAAATTGCAATTCGACTGTAAACTCTTGGGATTAAGATTCTCAGCGAATGTAAATTCAGTATACAGTAGTGTATGTTTTGATGTAGATATGAAGTTGAATTACAAAGAATCAGAACATTTCAATAACCTTCTGCATTAACAATCTCAACACTCTTTTACAAGGCCGTAACATCTGCTTTATTGATATTCTGATACTCTCTTTGCCCCAGTACCCCAATTTCCCTTTTTCATTTGTCCTTTTTTTTATTTAGTGGGGTATTTGGAGATAGCCTGGGTTGGTGAGATGGGTTTTTTTCTCAAAAGGGTGTGGGGCAGTAGATTCAGTCCACGAAGAAGTTAAACGCACGGCTCAGCGTTCAAAAAAACCAAGACGACACCACACAAACCAGAATAGAAATTACCTTGATCTTTAGGAGGGCATGGAGAAAGTTGGGGGCAATTGGGGTAAGGGAGGGGAGAGCATAACCAAGGCCAGTCCAGTTAGCCCTCTTTCAAAATTGCTTAGTAAGTTTTTGTCTCTAAACATAGTCCTCCCAAAACACCAGTATCCTCTCCCCTCAATGGCTCCACCTTGTTAAAGGATTATAGTTGGTTGATCTTCAGTTATCATTTCACTTAGGTTCAACGTGTCTATCAATGGAAAGAGATCTCCACACTACATCCCCTTACCCACTACCACCACCATTTGACAGTAACCAGCTTTTTATTATTTTAAGATTTTCCAACTTAGTGGAAATCTTGACTTTTTCTCCTCAAAAGGATAGAGGAGGAAAGGAAAAAGGGAGAAGCATAATGATGTGTATCCCTTTGATGTCAAAGAGAAGGTTGTAGGTGGGCACAGGGATGTTAAAAATTAGAGGCATCTCTTGTTGTCTTGCTTGTCCCATCAAATGATCAGATCATGGTCAATTGGCTGAAGACTGGTTGGTGCTCATCCACTGTTTGGTGATTTGATGACCGGTGGTTATGTTCATGTATGGTTCCTTAGTTATTTAACTGTAAGTACTGTAGTTTGGCTAGTTTGTCAACATTCAAATGGCTAAACAAAATTTACCATCTGGTCAACCTTTAGCTGGGTTCTTACAGTTAGCAGCTATTTAAGCGTCAGAGTAGCTTGATGGACAGCCAACTGTTGACCTGGGGCTTAGTCACTGTTACTTAGTCAATGATTGGTCACAGCATGGGGTCAGTCTTGTATCTTCATTAAATGGTTGGCTGGATTTTTCCCAACCCTACCTCCACATTTGGGAGGGTCCATTCTGTGCCTTCACACATAATACTCTTTGTCTTTATTTTTCTTACTCTTACCAGCTGTTTTAGTGGCGGGAGCTGTCTTTTCTTTCACCACAGCACCATTGCTCTGGGCTGAGTTGCTGATGTAGTTCCGGCTTTGGTCCACCTGGTAGGACCCCTCATCACGATTCCTGTACTTGTACATTGCGTAGAGGAGGATGAGAATGCAGAGGGCAGCTGCTGCCACGATTCCCACCACCATGCCAGTGGTGCTGCTGGACTCCCTGATAACTTCCACTGCACCAGGGGCCCCTTTCTCCCCTGAGCCTGTTGGGTTTGCTGTTGGGAAATTGTGGAAATTGGGGGAAGATGTTATTGGTGGGAACCTCTGTTTATTCAGCTTGTCTAGCTGGAAGGAGGTAGGGATATGGGGATATTGATCTACATTAGGTTTTGGGGGCTCCCTGTTGTTCATTTTACCAGCAGGGATGTTCCGTACAAGGTCAGGGGATGTGGTGGAGGTGAGAAGGTCATAAGGAGAGGAAGTTGAACCTCCTGCTCTTATATTTGGACGATATCCAGGAGGTTTCCTTGCTGCCCCATCTGATCTGGACAGCAAGGTTCTATCTGTAACTAATGGAAAACTGGTGTAGAAGTCCTCATCATCAGTGGGAGGGAAGCTTGATTCAAAGACCTCCCCTGAAGCATAACCAGAAACCTCTATTGCCTCCTCACAATCACTATCCTCCTGCTCTGAAGGGCAAGGTGGCCTCGAGTTGGAATGACTACTCAAGGAATCTTTGGTGGTGTCCACCAGAGTGAGGACAGGTTGATAGGTAGGGGGAGGTGGTACAAAGGGGGAACGGGTGGCGATGGGAGGGGTATCTAAGGAATCTTCGGTGATAATGGGTAATATTAATTCCCCTCCTGCAAACAAGAGAGAAACACAGAAAAAAAACAGCAAAGAGAAAGTGTGTGAATAAAAACCTCAGAAGGTCAACACATGAATAACACAGCCCTATCTGCTAACTACCTAATTGTATATTAAACTAACAGCTGAGTAGAGCAATTAAGTTTTAAACCCAAGAAATATTTTAGCTTCAAAAATTTGAGAAGTCTATCTAAATCAACTTTGTCATGACATTATTTTTTACTAAATGTCTGGAACAGAGAAGACTATCATAACATTTTAACTTTTACCTATCGCTTTCATGTAGCTTCTGTACTTTCTTCCTGACCAAGACTTCCTTCTCATACTGTCTCTGAACATTTCTATTTAATGCTACTTAATTCAGCCTATTGTTCTCTCTCCCATATTTCTCTATTGCCTCAACCCATTTTCCTAAAATACAGTTAGCTGCCACATTCCTTGTATATTTTCTTTTTTCTCTCTCTCAGTTAAAGTCCTGGGTAATATTAAATGGGCAGTGAAGCATGTTTTCTACACCAAAGAAGACTTTGATCTTTGTTGAGTCTATATTATGGCTTTAGTTTTCTCCCACTATCAAATGCTCATCATTATCACTTAACTGTTCTATTGCTAGAGTAAATCTCATCATTCATGTATGATGACTGGTAGTCGTTATTCTTATATTTCTTGGGGTTGTCTTAACTTTGAATATTTATTATATTTAATATTTACTTTTTCATAAACATCTGACTGTCCTTTCACTCTTTCTAGTTACATTCAGTTATTCTATCAAACCTGGCTAAAGCATGTCCCTTTAAATAATTTTTATGCAATTATATTAACTTCATTTTCTTAGGATAATTAATTATTTCCTTAGTTTTGCTCCTCCCTCCCCTTCCATCTAGATTATCTATTCCAACATTCCCCCTCCCCAGTCTCATGTTATGCTCTCTATCTTTTTTATTATTTCTAGCACTCCTATTCTCATCAAATAAAATTGATTCAGAATATTTAGACAACTTACATCAAACAATTGGCCACATGTGATTTTAGCATGAAGACAAAAAAAAAATTACAAAAGAAACTGTGAAACCTCTGCGTAAAAAAACACTTCTGCTTTTAATTATTTTTACTGTTTCACGGTCACTTACTATTTTACGTTTTCTTTAATTATATGTTTACCCAAACAACACATATACTTTGGTTATTATTAACACTAATTAATTTAGAAATTATATTTTTTAGGCCCAGCGAGGCTTAATGAGATTTCCTCTATAAGCCCTCCTGTCCCTAAAAAGAGGTACAAAAATAACGTTTAATGATTAATGACCATGAACCATAAAATTATAAAATATATATATTTTTTTTTTTTACAAAAACAAAAAGCAAATTATTTAAGAGGAGTAGAAGACACAGAAACTCCCCAAAAAATTCAGGGAGACAATAACACCTCAATATTTCTATTTCATCCTGTCTTATTTTATACCATCTCCTTTCCCAAAAAAAAACTGCAAGCAAAAACCACATTATTTAGTATTCCCATACTAAAGATGATTGTAACCTTGACTCACATTATACAATCTTCATGCACTGAAACTTTTGATTAACACCATTCTAACTCAAACTCCAAGCCTACAAATGTCATTATCATTTCTTATATATTTAAGACTGACCTAACCTTGAGTCCAAAAGTGTCACTAAATTCTTGCAATGAAATCTAGGTTTTCATATTGTTTGCCACACATCAGATACACACTGTACACACCTTTAAAACTCATACCTAACATTTATTTTCCTTGGTTTCAATTGAAAATGTAAAAATTGACAGGGGACAATAGTAAAATTGTATGATGTACCTAATTAAAACTGTGACACTGTGTTTATATTTTTCGAATATTCACGTTTATAGTTGTAGTCTTGGATCTCAAATCAAAACCCCAAATGGTAGCTAAAAGAGTAGGAAACAATTTACTAAACTACATTATAATTCTGTTGATGGTACACTGAATTATAATTTTTAATTGCTTACAAATTTACAAAGGAAATTACAATTTAGCTTACTTCTGGATTTCAGGCCAAATAGCCAAAACGCTGTTCACAGTGTGCCTCACAGACTCAAATGTTAAAAGATGAGGCAACATGAGGTCTCCCGAGGAGGTCAAAACTAAGTAAAACTTGACCTTCGAGACTGGAAGTTGAGTGTGACTTAGAAGAAAAAAAACACTTGTTTCAATTCGCCTTCCATTATAGCATAAGAAGGCGGATTGAGACACCATCTCCAGATGGTCCCCGGATCCTCTATCACATATTGGAGGCCAGGGCAAATGGCCCTGGTCCTTCTTTATTATTAATGGGGCTGGGTGCCTGCCTGAGGCACCCGACATAAGTAAGAAATAAATAAAAAAATGACCACCACATTATTCAGGGGTCAATTCAAGGCCTCCATTCACCTGGGCCTCCCAATTCGAACTGCTTTTGGTTTTGGTTTTTAGTGAATATAAATTTTTATTGAGAGTTTGAGATGGGTGATTGAGATGGACTTTTGTGAGGTGGGAGGAGTAGTAGGTTATTTTGGAAGGTTGACTTTTAAAGTGTAAGTCAACCTCCTGGCACTATTCTTGACTTCTTCATTGAAACTAACTGGGATTAAGAATTTAACTTAGAAAAAACAAACCTCCTAATTTGACCTCCTTGCACTAATCACAATTAAAACAAATTCAACCTCTGTCTCAAACTACCTTGCCAAATTTCATCTTGGACTCCCAGATTGAACTCCCTTTAGTTAAAAGCAAAATAAGTCACTAGAAAACCAAGGAGTTCAAATTGGGAGCCACATTTGACTTTGACATCCAACCCCCATCCCGTAACTCACCCTGACTAGTGACAAATAACAATCCGCTCTTCCCCCTATATAAACTGGGTCCAGGGACTACTGAAATTGCCCCCATGTCCCTTACACATATGTGGGGACAGGAGAAGTGGCCATGACCAGCCCTTCTATAACAAACAATTCGGGATGTTGCCAAAATCTCCTGGCACCTAATTAAATGAATCAGGGGCCAGTGCTACGTGCGCTGACCACCCCTCCTATAGTGAATGTGCCAAAAGCTGGCAAGAGGCTCCCAGAACCCTAATTAAATGTATTGGGTGCTAGTGCATTTTGCCCTAAACACTCCATAGTAAACAATGCCAGGAGCCAAAGACTCCTGGCACCCTAATGAACTGAATCGGGGGCCAAGGCTTACTTGTTCAGGTGCCCCTATAACAAAATTGAAAGTTGTACTTAAGCTGAAAAGCATTTTTTCCTTCCGCCATTGAAGTGAATGGGAGCAAGTTTAATCTTGCTCCCCTTCATTTCAGATTGCATCAACACATTTTGATCTTTGTAAAATAGTTAGTAAATACTATTTTGCAAGGTTGAAAAGGGGTATCTGAGGGGGGGCAAATCTGTCTGAGGTTGTATGCTGAAATTACCACTAACTGAGTATCACACAAAAGGAATATTCCATTTTTCCATCGATTGATAATGATTGTTTGTATCACTTGGTAATGTAAAGTAAAATGCATTATTTTGTAGTTATGTGGTGTTATTTTATATTCTTTTTTTAAGATGGAGTGACATTAGCAGGAAACAAGTTAGCTTCCAAAAAATATGAGGATAATATAAAAAAAAAGGCATTACATTTAAATAAAAAAAAAAGCATTCCCCTAGGTCTATATCAGGACACCTGCACTTCCGCTCATGAATAATTGTATGCTTGCTGGGTGTTACATCTTCAAATGAAAGTTAATCAAGTAAGGTAATGCCTCTTAACTGGTAGTCTTCACATTTTTGTTATGTATGACTAATACAATTAAATCATTCAGCCAGAATATGTGTTGGTAAGCTTGCATTTTTGTCTGAATGCATGCTCCCATTACAGAATCTGGACATGTTTATGTCTCCTATGTTGTAGGTTTCTTTCCACAAAAATCACTCAATGGGTTAATTTGGCATCTCACAGTGGAGGGGATCTGTTACATGCAACAATAATTTCACTAACAATGTGTATGTATATACTCATCCTTCCCATGCAGAATGTATTTTAGGAAGGTTAGAGACGGGGAAGGGATTGTGGCTGCATAGAGATGGAGTTTTACACACACAAATCGATTATCCGAACTTTAGAAATGTTTATGTAACATTATCCCCAGCAGGAAAAATCATAGAGATGAAAAAAACAGGTAAATATTCCAACAAAAGTAAAACTAAAAAAAGGAGGGAATACATTAGTCACTCAGAAGTCACCATGGTTTCCTACACTTTCTGTTTTTGTTTTCATGACTACAAAACATGACTAAGAGTTGTTTTATTAAGAAAAAACGTAATATTATGATATCAAAAAATGCATTTTGTATTTTTATTTCCTTTTATGTGCCAATGCTGCCCCTACTCCCCTCCCTCCCTCCAACGCTGGCTCTCTCTCCCCACTCCCTTGCCTCTCACTCTGCCCTCCTTTGCCTCTCTCTCCCCCTCCCTTGCCTCTTTCTCTCCTTCTCCCCCCCTCCCTTGCCTCTTTCTCTCCCTCTCCCCCCCTTGCCTCTTTCTCTCCCACCCTCCCTTGCCTCTTCCCCCCTCCCTTGCCTCTTTCTCTCCCCCCCCTCCCTTGCCTTTCTCCCCCCCCCCCCTCCCTCCCCCCAACATTGCCTCTCTCCCTGGCGGCTAGTGAGGGCAGCCAGGGGATGTTTGCACGAGACGTGCAGACATCCTCCATGCTGCCCGACACTTCCATCAATTATGACATCCCCCGGCTGCCCTACTAGCCACCAGGGAGATTTGTACAGCTGGGGGATGTCTGCATGATACGCCCAGACATCCTCCGCAGCTGCCTGGCACTTTTATGATGAAGCCGGAAGGTCACATGATGAAGCCGGAAGCCGACGGACATGCCGGGCAGCAGCAGAGATGTCTCTGCGCATTGCACAGCCATCCGCCGCTGCTTGCAAGGGGGATCCAGGTCCCCTGCACCTCTGCGGTAAACCTGGATTCCAGTCTTTTAGTCTGACCTCGATTTGAGGTAGGATTATAAGACAACCTCGAATATAAGACAAGGGATCTTTTTCATTTGCTCTGAAAAAAATCTTGTCTTATTTTCACGCAAATACAGTATGAACAATTCTGTTTTATCTGAGTTTAGCTTCTGAGTTGTGACCCCATAAAATGAAAGACTCTTCTCATAACCATACTGAATCCTAACCATAGACTTTGTAAAACACTCCTGCACTCATTTCTATGCTCAGGGATGTGCTTGTGTGCAGGATAACCATTCACAGTAAAGTATGTGGTTAATGAATAAAGTAAAATGTTCTGTCTGACATGCCTTGTACACTAGGTACTTCATTGTAAGTTGCTTAATCAAACCCTGAATAAAATTAAATGTGTGACACATAATTACTCACAATCAATGACTAAGAATGTTATTGGCTGTTAACAATTACCTAATGTTGATAGATCACAACTCAATCTATTTTCCAATAAATATAAAGCTTAAAAGCAATAGCACTGCATTGTATAGTGTATGTAGTCCCTAAGCGAAGACCTTATGATGGTACAAGCCTCATAAGCAGCTCATGTCCAACTACCAAACTAACACAGAAAGTACTAGTTTAAAAGGCATGCTCCAAAATATTACCACTAATAAAGTGAACCCATTTACATGCAACACAAGTGTGATTTAATTAATGTTAAATCCTTAACTAATGGTGTATCAACATTATTAGTTGTTCACTATCAATAACTTCTACCTGATTGCGATTGTTTGTTTCTTACTGATTGGTTATATATTTTCAGTACTCCACATTTTGTTTTCCCGATTGTTAATTCATTGTGTGGCACACAGTAAGGATTATTTTGGGATTTGACTGAGCAGCTTACAATTAAATACCTAGTGTGTGATGTGTCAAGCTTTTAGCCAGCTTTGCAAGATACCCTATATTATGAAGTTACAGCATACTTTGCTTAGCAGGCAAACTGTTATTTCATCTGTGAAATTGTATGAATTGCAGGTAAGCTACAGCATAATGACCGGATTGCATTATATTTTAGTACTATTTTCAATTTTCCAATGTATTTAATTTTACAATTGTATACATTTTTTTCACACTGAAAACAATGTATTACCTCACTATGCTGTTCTTAATTCTTTTTTCCATATGCACATCAAAATATTCCTTATTTTTTGACAAACATGTATATATCTCAACTCTATGCATGATACCTTATTTCTGCCATTGCAACTACAATATGAGAAATACATGCCTGTGGTCTATGTTCTCCAGTGCACCACTTCAATACTCACATCCCCATACACCCATTTATACACCATCCATATATGCCATCTAATGCATTCAGTTATCACTACCAAATTACTACCTTCCATATTTACTCTATCATAGTATATCCTTCTAATTATACTTCATTCTACTTCCTCGCTTCCCACTAATGCCATAGATTTTTTACATTTTATACTATAAATCTTAATCTAAGTTTTTGTAATTCATATTTTTAGTTATAACCCACATATCTGCATTCACTTTTTTGACACATTGTATTAGTTCTTATCCCAGTAATGCCACTGGAGGTGCCATATATTCAGTAATGATCGCTGAATCATTTTCTGTGTACAATTTTGTTTTGGACATAACTCTATTTATGCTACATTATATTTCTTCATTACTTATCACTGAAGTAATGAACTTTGATTATACAACATCATAATCCTTCAAATTACAATACCAACACATAAGCCTTCATGTCAGTTAAAATATATATTGTTTACAATAACCGTTCCCTATAATTAGTATTGATACAAATACTATTTATCAGACAGAGGCATAACTTGAAACCACCGGGCCCTGGTGCAAAAAATGCCCTGGGGCCCCCCAAACCCACCTTGCTACTCCTATGTTATTATAAAAGGATGGTTTATATATTTATATAATGTAATAAATATAAATATATTCTGGTTAATATAATATATATGTCTGGTTTATATAACGCATTATATAAAATCAGATATTGATATATATATATAAATATAAATAATATACATATTATATAAACTAGCCATATGTTTTATATATATATATTGGCTCAGGTTTATATTGTATATAATTTATGGCTGGTTTTATAATATTAGTTGGATATATATATATATATATATATATATATATATATATAAATTTGTTATATATATATATATATATATATATATAAAACATATGGCTCAGGTTTATGTAATTATATATTACATTATATGTTTACCTAATGGCTGGTTTTATAATATTTATATAACAAATATTCTATAAAACCAGCTATATGTATCATATTTGTTATAATCTTACAGTTACATACATACACAGTCAGACTTACACTTACAAACACACACAGTCAGACTTATACTTACATACACATACAGTCAGACTTACAGTTGCATACAGTCAGACTTACAGTTACATACATACACACACACACACACACACACACACACACACACACAGACTTACACTACATACATACAGTCAGACTTACATCCATACACACACACAGACTTACATCCATACACACACACAGACTTACATCCATACACACACACAGACTTACATCCATACACACACACAGACTTACACTACATACATACATACAGTCAGACTTACATCCAAACACACACACAGACCAGACTTACATCCATACATAGACGCAGACTTATAGTACATACATACCCACAGATATGTTTGCCCCCCTCCCAGCACAATTACCTTTCATTGCAGGGAGGGGGGTCGATTCAGCCTCCGTTATCTTCTGAGCGCCATGATGTCATGGACATCCGCGCTCTAGGAGGCTCAGAGTGCGAGGGGGCGGAGCTTTCACCCCCTCGCGAGACCAGCGGAGGTGCGGCTACTGGTCACACAGGCCGCATCTCGCTCTCTGGAGTGCCTGTACTATGCGATCAGTGCAGATCGCATAGTACAGGCTTTTATATCTCATTATCGCAGGGGTCGGGCCCGGGCAGGGGTCGGGCCTGGTCGCAGCTGCGACCCCTGTGATAATGATAGTTCTGCCACTGTTACCAGACCCTTATTATTAATATAATGGATATCATATCATATACTACATCCATCATTCTCCTACATTTCTCACTATTGTATGGATGCATCACTTAAAGGACAACTTGTGCTTCTAATATAGAAATACAAGTGAAAAATGTAGTGCTTCAAGTTTGAGGATAAACTGGCATGTGCTTTTGATAGCACATGTGAGTTTCTGCTCTAACTGGCACTTGCCATGCTTCCCTGTCTGGACTGAGACTGTCTCTCTCTACTAGTGCAGAGACAGACACTCATTCTCAAACCGGATCAGCAGAAGCAAGGTTTTAAAACAAAACAAAAAACAGCCTACTGTTACCTGATAAGCAATTTCCAATGACTAATGTGCAGAGGAAAATCATTACCACTAACTATGTTTACACCTGTACATTCTTCCATATACAATACAAAATACTTAATTCTTTCAGCCGTAATATATTCCTCTATATACCTCTTAAGCAGTATCCTACTGCATCTCTTAATGTACATATCTAAGCACACCAATTGTCCTTACTTTCATAACATTTTCCTCTATGGAATACAAACACACTTCATTATTTATTACTACCATATTTTATCTTTTCTTTTAACACCAATACTCTACCGCGCATATAAATATTATCCTATATTTCACCAACTGCAGTGTACTCCAAAATTCACCGTGGTTCTTGAATTTCATTATATAAGATTATACGATTCTACCACATTCCCTATTTTTACACCACTCTCTATGATTCATCATTCAGCAACATGTTATGCATTAGCTTTGTATCCCACAATATTCATATTATAGCATACCTTCAAACTTCTGCCTTGGGAGGCCGTGTCAGCACTGCCATGTGCAGTAGCACTGTTATTCAAATGGTCATTGCTGCTGCGCATGCACAGAATGCATTCTCCAGACAATGAAATTGGGATCAAAAGCGGGACACAGATAGAGCTTGGCAGGACAGCCTCCCAAAATCAGGACCGTCCAGCGCAGCATGGGACAGTTGGGAGGCATGTTATGGTGCTAATATGTACGCTTCTCACTAAAAAAATGTGCAAAACTAAAATTTTCGTTTAGTTTTCGTCCATTCAGACAGAAATGTTATTTATTTTGTCTAAAACGAATTTCGTTCATTACTGCATTCGTTTCAGACGAAATTCGTTCATTATTTTCGTTTCGTTTTATTCGTTCGTCTTAAAGAATACCTGTAATACTATTGGCTTTCTATAAACCGAACGAGAGCCCCATTCATAAGAAATTCTTATGAATGGGGCTCTTGTTCGGTTTATAGAAAGGCAATAGTACTACATGTATTCTATAAGCCGAAAGTCTGTAAACCGAAGGTCGTTCGGTTTATAGACTTTCGGTTTATAGAATACACAGAATTACATGTAATTACATGTATTCTATAAACCGAAAGTCTTTAAACCGAACGACCTTCGGTTTATAGACTTTCGGCTTATAGCATACATGTAATACTATTGGCTTTCCATAAACTGAACTAGAGTCCCCATTCATAAGAAATTCTTATGAATGAGGACTCTAGTTCGGTTTATAGAAAGCCAATAGTATTACATGCATTCCATAAACCGAAAGTCGTTCATTATGTCGGTTTATGGAATGTATATGTAATGCTATTGGTATTGGACTCTATTTCGGTTTATAGAATGCCAATAGCATGAATGGACGAATGATTTTCGTTTATTAACCATTCATTCATTCGTCTTTCGTTAGTTTAGCATTTTCGTTATTCGTTTTTCGGACGAATGGACGAAAATGCTATTTTCGGACGAAAATGCATTCGTACGAAAACTAATGCACATGTCTACTTCTCACATTGCTGTTATATTCATCTTTATACACACAACTTCTGTTTACTCACTTCATTATACAGCCAACAATTGCATATTCTCTTTTCCTTCATGCAGTCTTTGTTTTTTTGTGCTTGTTATTGTTTTCCATATACACACACAATTCAATTTCTCATAAGTTCTTGGTAGACTTTTCTATACACGTCACTCTGTGGACCTTAATTACTTTTTATTGAATTCTGTGCACACCACATCGCTGTCTGCCTGCATTCTTTGTTACACACTTAAATCATTCCACTAGGAAAGATATACACTAATTAGTGTACTGTGGTGAACTATTAATTGCAAAAATATTCGTAGAAATCTTATGGAGTTAGCAGTTACAAGTATTTCTTTATGCTTATGATAGTTCTTCTCTATCAGTTTAAGGTGGTTATTACATACACATGATGAAGAAGTGGTAGGCATTTTTACACCCCCCAGAGGTTTTGTGGCGGGCAGTACAAATTTGGTGGCTGGAGATTAATATTTGTTAAACATGGTTAAAAATGGTTTCATGGTACTGTGGAAAGTTTAAGGTTTGGTATAGGCATGAAAATACTGTACGCTGTTGCCACTCCCACCCCATCAGATGGGTTAACATTGTATATGATTATTTAGGATGTATAACTATGCTATGTATTTGCTATGAGATTTATATTTATGGTTATAACATGTGTATGAATACATTTTAAATACATTTAAGTGTCTGTATCTGTTTTTTATGCGTGACTAGGACTAGAACCTATGTTCTCAAATTTACTCCTAGTGTGCAACATAAATTATTTAACTAGTTTAAAGTTAAAATATACTGTTTGTGATTCTATTTTATCAATACGTTGTTGTAGCTCTTGACATTTTTCATAGATCATAACAAGCTTTCATTAAAGAAGAGGTTGGAGAACCCTGATTTAAGCCATGGCAACGGATTAAAGGTAAATATTTTAAGAGAGAAGTGACCTGTTATCTTGTTTTGTAGTTTGTATTTATTTATAACCCTCAGTATTCTTTTCTGTAAAGGTACAAGCATGTTGCTACACGAAGAGCTTCCACTCAGCACAGGGAACATTCTGTCCCCTTTCAGCCCCCAGCATCATCTCTGTACCCATTCAGCCCCCCAGTGTCATCTACGTCACCATTCAGTCCCCAGTGTCATCTACGTCACCATTCAGTCCCCAGTGTCATCTGTCACCATTCAGTCCCCAGTGTCATCTGTCACCATTCAGCCCCCCCAGTGTCATCTCTGTCTCGTTTAGGCCCTCCAGTGTCATCTCTGTCCCCTTTCAGCCCCCAGTGTCATCTCGGTCACCATTGAGCCCCTAGTGTCTTTTCGGTCCCCAATCAGCCCTCTAGTGTAATTTCTGTCACCAGTCAACCTCCCAGTGTAATCTTTGCCCCCATTCAACCTCCCAGTGTCATCTCTCTGTACTCCTCTTAGTGAATCTCTGTCACCAATTGCTGCCTCGTTGTCATCTCTTACTAAAAAGAGATTTGTTACACTTTCTTTAATTTAAGTTTAATTTCTATATTTTCTTCAATTATTAAAAGATTCAGTTTGAAAATAATGTGAAGAAATAAATTGTGTAACATAAGGATGCACGTATGAGTGGGGCTTGTTATGTGGATGGGCCTTTTATATAGATGTGGCTTGCACATGGGCAAGCCCCATTGATTTGTCAGTACCTAGAACACCTAGAAACGCTGTCAGTCTTCTCACAGCCTTACTATTCTCTTTTATCCGCTGCATATCAATTTTATCCTCATCAGTATAAACAAGTCTCTCAATCACAAATTACATTCCCTATGAAATACAAAATTATGTTTCATTTTCAATCTTATAATACCCATCCCATCTACATTTCTACATCCAAGTATGCTTTTTATGTAATATTATATAGCTTATTTTAACTGAGTACTATAATTGGACCTGGGTGAGAATAGGATGAGCAAAACCAGTAGTGCCACAGAATAAAAAATGATAACACAAAAAATTCTAATAATTTGAGTGTTCACCGAGAACCGGCAGCTAAAAACAAATACAACAGACAGCTTCAAAACTGCGTGACAAAAGTGCAAAAAAAGAGAGTGATATTAGTGCACAGTGCATGGACACTTGTATGTAAAACAAATGAGATTTGCCCTTCTGGTGACACAAAAATGAGCACATTATTGCACGGAACAATAACATACATAAAAAGTGCAAAAAAACAAAGCAACAAAGTGTAGTCACATGAAGTGTATCACTGTGCAAATTGACCAATATAATAATGCTATGAACCAAAATACAATAACAGCTCACGCAAGTGCATACAAAACACATATGGCAATAATGTGTACAAACACATAATAGTGTACATATAAATGCAAGATACACTTCATGTGAGTACACTTTGCTGCTTTGTTTTCTTGCACTTTTTATGCATGTTATTGTTCCGTTCAATATTGTGCTCATTTTTGTGGTCACTATAAGGCCATATCTCATTTGTTTTTACATACAAGTGCACTATAATTCCCATGAAAAATCTGACTATACTGTAATACAGTTAAGCGTTCATTATTAGTCCATGTATTACAGAATTAAAGGGAACACACCATCTATAGGTCACACATGCCAAATAATGGAACAGGTAACAACTCTCATTGAAAGCTATCCTGTTAGTTCCCTTTGTAAATAGTAAGTAAAGCCATGGATTTAAGTATTACAGGAAGGGCTCAATGACTAGGCCCAGATTTGGGAAGGACATTAAGGTATCTCCTATAGGGGTGGGGAGAAAATTGTTACACAAGCTAGGGTCTTCCTAGCTAATGACAGGGAGACCTAAAAGAATTGACTCCAGAGCAGGAGGTGGCCCTCACAGGGAGGGCTACGCTGGGTGCACTGTCTAATGGGTAGTGCATGATTCTTCAAGGACTGGGCCCTGAGGAGTTATTTGGACAATTGTGCCACATGCTAGGAGGAGGCTTGTGATTTTTCTTATCATCGGAATACGCTGGTACTATTGTGCCTGGGGCAATTCTTACGGGATGTTGCTTTTAAGTGTGATATTTGTTATCATATATATTACTATATGTTTTATAAAGTTTATTACAGTATAATAAGTTGTTACAGTGTGTTTGGAAATAAACGCTGTGGCCTTTGGACTCCAACCTGTGTGCTGAGTGCTTTATTGGGGGGATAAATTCCCGGTGATTCTCCCTAAGTAGATGCTGCCTATATCACGATGTTAGAGTGATTAATATATTGTCTTCTTATGCTCTTCTTATACCACCATCACACAACCTCCCTCACTGGGATTTACACTCTTACCTATATTCCTAAATACATGCTTTATACTTATTTGCCTTATTACAACTTTCTGTACTATATGTACATTGATGTGATCAGCAATGCTTCATTTTACACCTCACTAAACACAACATGCATCATTAAAGCCTTTTACTATCATTTTACTCACTTCCTTTCCTGCACATCCTAAACACCTCTACCTTCCTTTGATACATTCATATCCAATCACATATCTTTATTTGTTTCTTTCTTTTTTGTAATGTTCATCCCAATGCACATAAACTTCCTGTTCCTGCCTTGTATTTTTGCATACCTTCCTACTTCACATAACCTTTTTACTGCGCATCCCACTTTCTACATTTATTCATACAACCCTAATCTTTGTGAATGGGTTTGTGGGTTACTTTCTATTTGTAGGGTAATTTTGCAGTTTAGTGCAAAGTACAGTTTGAGTCTTACCAGTGCTTGGCTCACACTCTTCTAAATCTTCATCGTCACTAGGACATTCAGCTGAGGCTACTAGAAGGTCATCTGAATTCTGAGAAGAGAAAAAAGAATGGTAGTTTAGTAATGGATTTGAATGGTGACTAAAGTTAAAGATATATTACATAGATGATACATATTTTCTAATTCCATGTTTTTAATGATTCATTGCTCAAATATACCCTTTTCTCCTACCATGCCTATATTTGCCCTGGTCCTAGTAGTTGGGCTTTAATTTATTCATTATAACTCAGACTAATCCAGACTAATGTTCAATTGATTGAAAAGCCATGGACATGTATTGCTAATGAAAGTGGTTGCCACAGCAAGAAGCTTTAGCACCAAATGTGAAGGCCATGAAACACTCTGAACTGCACATATGAATTATAATATTGTCTAAAAAATCAGCTGTGAATGCTTTATATTTTTCATAATTTAATGGTACTTGACTGTAAATTGAATCAGATATACAAAAAAATGACTAATGATAAGTGTCGGGGAGATAAAAAAAAAAAAGAAAACAACATACACACATTAATTATTTCTAATAAAGGTGCATTTACTGAGTGATGCCAAGAATGTACAGGTTGCAAATGTGCTCTATAATAGTGTTGAGTATCTGTGCATTAATAATGAAAGAATAGTACTTTAGAATGATGACACATATTTGCAAACCAATAATGATAATAGGATATTGCATAATTACTCTGCATGGCTGTGTACCTTTCCAATATCTCCCCTGTAATTATGATGGATTTCCTTCTTGTGTCCAGCCCTGTAGGCAATTAACATGGTGCATCCTATAATTACTGTTGGGATCGCTACAACCAGGCAGTTCTTTTGTGCATATATAGTTATTAATCGGCCTGTCAATAAACCTGGTCATTTTCTAATGCAGATCATACAAAATAAAAATGCATACCAACGTAATGGTTTCAGAAGAGGGATACATTTTACAGACACGACAAGACTCAGTACGACCACCTGAGGCTCATATAAAATACATACATTATAGAATCAGTCAATCTATATATGCAAAGATGCCAAATCCGATATGTGTGTAGGAAGTAATAGAGAGTGTTTGACAGCATAGTAAACAATACATCAATACAGTATTAAAAATATGTACTACAGGCAGTAAAATTGTCAATACACAGAACTTATTAACCTTCCTGTGACCAAAATCATTCCTTTAATGTTATTATAAAGAAAGAAAGAAAAAAAAACTTATGTAATAAATATTGGATGATTTGTTTCCTTCTCTTTATTGTGGTGACTCTTCCCATTTAAGGGATTGGAATAAGTGCTCAGCCCTTCATGCTATACAAGAAGCAAATATAAACATTTATTTCGCTGAGTAAATGTAATGTTATTTTGGAGGAGATTTGAAACATTTGTTCTTCTATATAAGTAATTACAAAACATTACGATTTGCAATCACTGTCAGAAAACAGAAGGACAATCTAATAGGAAGTTAAATGTCACACAACATCTATAAAGGAAATATCCAATATGCATATCATATTCAATATAACATCTAAGCTCTCATTTTTAGCATAGTCTTGTCCGATCTGGGTGTGGGTGGTGGCATTTCTTTTTGAGAGAGCAAGGCATGTGATTTGGCCAGGGAGGTTTAAGTAATACAGCCAGAATGTACTGTTTTATTCCAGTTATATAGACTCACAAACAAAAGGGGGCCAGGAGAGGAAAAGCAAACGGATAGTGTAGTTGATAAAGGGTATCAAACTAACTGCTAAGTCATTGATGGCTAAGAGACAATAGGTCTTGAAACATTGCGACTTTGTAGACAGTTGGAAGGGCTGTGTGATCACATAAAGTTTGAACCCATGTTCTAGTATTATTGAATGTTAAATACAGTGCCAATCATTATTTTTTGTTACAGAAAATAACAAGGCTTCTAATATATTATACTTATATTATTACCCCAGCTTGTTTATCACTAGAACACAATGCAAGAAATTCTGGTTTAGGCTTGAAATCCATAATTCTAGCTCATCTTATTTGCTCTGGCTGTATGGTATTGATCCACTCAGCCAAGAGAAATGTTTAGGCTGCAGATAACTAGGAGCAGACAGAAACTAAGAAAAATAGAATTTTAATGTAAGAAAAAAACAACAACTGGCAAATGAATGGATTGAGAGAAAATGTAACCAACACTTGATTTTGACACAGCAGCAAAAACAGATGTGTGTATTCAGTCACCTTAAGATTTGCTTAACTTCCTACACTGCCTGGAGTGTGAGCAGCAAACTAAGTATTGTGGGTCAGGTGGATCCATACATATAAGTTTCATTAAGAATAGGCAAAGTGTACATGGCAAGGTTCTTGTAGGTCCATAGAACAGCATTAAGTTTTCAGTCACAAAGTTCAGCAATACTCATCAGGAATAATGTGGGTGCCTACCCTTGGTTTCAGTGTCCATTTTATTATTCTCTATAAACTGATACCATTTTTTGCATGACATGTACGCTATAAAGCTTTTTAATGGCCTTTCTCAATATTTTGTATAGTGAAAGAACCAAGTTCAAATGAATAACTTCACTCTTAGTGTTAAGAGATCTTTAAACACGGGGAACTGCATATTGAAAGCTTCACCTAAATTTCTAAATATTTAATTTATAGTTACTTTCCCTTGAATACCAGCTCATTTTTCACCTCATGGCAAAGCAATATGGAAAAACAGGAATACAGCAATAATATCTATCAATCTACTTGAATGTCTTATTATACACCTGTTTGCCACTATGTTTATCCATCATGCACACAATTATCCTCTGTCACTTAAGTATCAGTAACAAAATGTGTAATTAATAGTTACTAGGGAACAAGGGCAAGGGCATGTAAATTAAAAACCTGAGATTAATTGGGGGTCTTAGGTTTTGTTTTACGTATGAAAAAAGGGCAAAATATGCAGGACAAATGGCCCGTATCTTCCATTAAATCCAATGTATAAATATAAAAGCCTCAATTTCCTCAGCCCACACATCTGGTAATAAACAGCATCTACTACTGATTGTATTGAAGCAGTAGTCCTTCATTATAGCTATAGGTGGTTATGCAAATCACTTGCCAATGAAAAAGATTGTATAAATGGAATTAAACATGCAGAGAGAGAGATACAAAAATAGATAGATGTAAGGTATTGCCAGGACTTACGAAATAACTATATCTCTCAATTTTTTATAGATACAGAGTCTCCTATGGTGCTTATCTCTTTCTTTATTTTCCCTCAGCAGCAATGAAAGAGTTAATAAAAACTTGAACAATAGAATATCAAACAACTCCCTTCCCTCCTCTTCCCTATGAAGCCCAGTGCCTCCTTAACACTTCCTCTTTCTAATTACTTTATACTGTATTTGATATTTTTAATTTACTGCAATGTTTAATGCACTTTAGTTTATTTACGTACATGTATTTAGCCTTTTTTGCTAGCTGTATGCATTGTTGCTTTTTCTGTGGTATACGTTTTACCTCTGTACCCTTCCATTTTTACATCTGTATTTGTCACCATGTCTACCTACCGTTATCCTTAGGGGTGGGTTGTGTCCCCTCCTCTCCCTGTATTTTACTCCTATATAAATGTTGGTTGCCACTTCACCCTATTTGGGGGCCTTCACCTTTGCTTTTTCCCACCGTGCATGCGCATTGCATTGCGCAGCAGCCATTTTCTTTTATCTCACGATTACCTCCCGTTGCACATTGTGGGGGCTATTTTATTGGTGTCTACACCTTGTATTGATGACGCGCACGTCTCTTTCCATAAGGCAGCCATTTTACTGAAGCCCTATGTGGGCTCACATCGCGGCGGCTATTTTAAATGTTTCCCTTGTTGTATTACTGCCTGTGGTGTCCATTTTAACTCATTCAACTGCGTTTTTTGGATGCATGCACGCTGCTGTATTGTCCTACCCATTTTTTATTGCATCTATATCCTTCTCTCTCTCGCTGTTATTACTGCCTACTGTCTCAGGGTTTGTACCTTTGCTATACTCTGCTATTGTTACTGCTACCTCCACAATTATGAAGAAACAATTTTCTGGGGCACCCCTATCCCCCACCATGACTCCTGCACTGACTTTCTTAGGGAAGATGACTTCCTTAACTCTGACTTCCTTAACTTGAAAGAATTTCACACACTCTAGGATTCAACTATGTCTGATTCGGTGAACCAAGCTATACAATCAGCTATGGGGCTAATGTCCACCATCTTAGCACAGTCCACATCCTCTGCCCTGTTGGCTTCACATATCCATGAGTGAGTCCCACTCCCACACTACCCGTAAGGGAAAGAGGGATCTCACAGCCTTGTTACATCACGCTCGACCAATTGCCTCCAAAACAACAAAGACCAGCGTGGTTAATGCCACCAAGGAGGACGTGATCACACCACTGAAGAGAGCCTAATCAGTACGTAACTGGAAAAAGGCCCCGTCTGAGGATGAAGCCCAATAGGATACCACTATGGTGGATCTTAATACCCATGCTGCCTCTACTGAGGCCTCTAATGGAGAGCCCTTATTTCACCCCGACACTTTGAACCATTCCTAGGTCTGCAGAATGGTTCCCTGCAGATTATATTGCAAAGTACATTGGGATGAGGGCACGTAATCCCTTAGATAAAATCGCATATAATTAACTGCGGGCTGAATGTCCCAGGAGTACTGTACCCAATATGGCTTGTGATACCCCAGAAATTGACCCTAAGATTATCCAATTTTGGGGAAAATCAGGATGGAAAGCAAAAAAGGGGCTTGATTTTTCGCTAAGAACTTGTCAGGAAAAGCTTCTGGACATTTTGAGACCTTGTGCCAAAATATTTTAGATGGTCGAATCCGGCCTTTCGACTGACTCCCCTGTGGATCTGTTCACCCCTAAAGGGTGAATCCAACGCTTCATCGGCTTTATCGGCAATACAAATAAGGCATTAGCCACTGAGAGATGCAAGACCATACTGTTCAAGATAGAGCCAAAATCGGTTAACATATCCATTTCTGAACCTTGCCCTCAGGCCAAAGGCATGCTCTTTGGTGACAATTTTGTAAAGGAACTCAGGTCTTTTGTCCATACCTTTACTGCCTTGGACAAAGCATAATCCAATATCAAGTGTGTCTTCAGCAACAAGGTTTTTGGTGGGGCTGGCAGATTCAGGGGCCCCTGGTTTATCTATGGGGTTCCGCAAATGACTTTGGCTCTCCTGGAAGGAGCTTGGGCCCCAGGTACCAGACATTCCTACAGTCATGCCTGGGGTACAAGGGCTGATTAGTGCTTGGAACAACATTCAGATCCCGTTTCAGCACCTGTAACGCATATTCTCCGCTTTCTCACAATCATGTTTGAGAATAGCAGTGCTTATCGCACTATTAATGTATATAGATCCGCTATTTCGACTGGACACATGGACTTTGAGGGTTTACCTGCTGGGAAACAATCTGTGATTTGTCGTCTTCTCAAAGGTATACAACTGGCCAGACAACCTTTACCTCATTAACCCACACTCTGGTATATTAATGTGGTCTTCTCATTGTTTGAACACTGGCCTCATATTGATGTTCTGTCTCTTCGACAACTTTCTGCCAAACTGGTCATTCTATGCTGTCTGGTTTCTTGTAAATGAGTGTTGGATGTTAGGGCATTGGATATAGCCTGTCACTTTTACACCGGAGGGTGTTTCCTTTAACATTTCCAGGCGCATTAAGACATCCATTACCTCTGTATTCTATCTGTCTTTCCCAAATAATCCTCAGTTGTGTCCACTTCTTTGTTTAATCTCCGAGATCCTTCACATACAGAGTTGTTTTTGGCACTCCTTACACCTGATCAACCTGTTTCCACCAGTTTATTAGCATGATAGGTCAAATGGATTTTACAAGAAGCTGGAGTTGATACCTCCATTTTCAGCCCACATTCCTCTAGGGGGGATGTTGATTAGAAGACTTGATGAAAGTGGGTGACTGGTCCTGTGAATATACATTTCAGGAATTTTATTTCAGACCTCCATCTCACTTTACTGATTCTGTTATTGCTCAGCTTTGAACTAGCATAATAGGAGCCTCCATGTCTTTATAAACTCCTAGATTTTACTAATAAATTATGACATAAAGTCATGCTTTATAAAGACATGGAGGCGACTATTATTCCCACCCGATTTTGGTTGGTGGATTAGATTTTTTTCTCCCACTGATGTATGAGTTATGTTATGAATGCATATTATATGTTTTTACCATTGATGTTTTGATCATTATATCTTCCGATTGCATTGATTATATCACAACTTCGGTTGTCCATTTGATGATACAATTCCATTATGTGATTTTATCGTATATTTTCTCTCTTCAATTTTCAGCTTGAAGATTAGATGCTTGGTTCTCCTGGCCTTTGGGATTCTGTTTTCTGTGGAGATATTCAGTTTGGTCTGAAGATGATCGTTGTTCTGTGATCATGGATTTTGGTCTTAATTTACTATTTTTTTCTGGTTTGGCCATTTTTCATACAAAGAAACAGGCAGTGTTAAGGATGCACTGGAGAGGGGAGGGGAGAGAAGGGAGTTGTTTGATATCAATCTATTGGTCAGGTTTTTATTAACTCTTTCATTCCTGCTGAGGGAAAATAAAGAAAAAGATATGCATAATACTCGCCTATGTGTCTTTATAAATCATGACTTTATGTCATATCTAGGTATTACTCAGGGGAAGATGTTACTAATAAACCGGAAATGGCAGTGGCATCTTCAATATTAGTGTGTGCAAAATATGAATTTATATCCCTATTAATGTATTGATTACTGCAGTGTTGGCATATATAACATGCATGAGTTGTGTTCTGCTTTCAAATGAAAGTATTCTGCAAATCTTGATTTCACATTTAAAGTACTGTAATATTTTGATCCATAGGGCTCCAAAGCAACCTGATGAATGCTTTTTCTCATTTAAACACAGATATACACATGGATTATGACGCCATATAAGAACCAATGAGGCCATCTAGTTTCCATATACATTTTTTTTCCTGTTTGATATCCCAGTCAGTCAATAGCTTCCTTTCAGCTGTAGCCATTTACTACTTGAAGATGAATATGTATCTACTGTAAAATAACATTTTGTTACAATTTCCATTAACTTCCCACAACTGAACTTCACTTTGCACTCGCTTATTCTAGTTCACGGGTGTCAAATTGTGGCCATATTGTGGGAACTATACACAGTACAGCATAGCACCTATATGCATTAGTGTAGCAATATTTTCTACCTGATATATTATAGTCAGACACAGCTGGTAGTATATTATTGTCCAAATATGTATATAGTTAACAAGACACTACCAGTGGTATTATAGTGCTATAAATGATATATAGTTTAACATATAGTGACAGATCTATAACTGGACAGAAAAGAGCACATGAAGGGCAGAGCACATGGACTGGCAATATGTGCCCCATCTTCACAGTGTGTCACACAGCCATACATACTCGTACTGGCAAATGTACACCCTCAGTGTAACACATCAATGCAGTGTCATGTACATACATACACACATACACACTCACAAGCAGTCACACATAGATACACACACACATACACACTGTCTCATGTCAGGAAGAAAAATCTTTGCATTTACGTATATATGCCACCCTCCCTGCTATTTTACCTCTCATGGCAGATGAGAAGGATCTTGTTGTTCAGTGGGAATTATTATTATTGTTATACAAACAGTCCCTTTTCAGCTAGCTGGCATTGCAGTGCTACAATAGTTAATCACTGGCATTCTACAATTAGCCATTACCGAGTAGTGAAAGTCTAGATTGTAAGCTAGCGAGCATGGTTCTCCACCTCATGTACCAGTCTGTATTTTTTTTGTCTAACTTAGGATGCATTCCCCCTCTAGATCTGTATCTAGCACTATGTAAATTGTTGGCCCTATACAAACAAATGTTAATATAATATAATTGATGGGGCATCAGAAGCAAATATCATTTTTACAGATGAAAGAATTATAAGTGGTTCATTTCCAGCTTGCAGTATAACAAATATTCACAAGTACATAGGACCTTGGAGTCCTACAGAATGTTTGTAACAATGATCCCTTTGTGTATCAGTGGCTATAATAGGAACAAGGTAATTTTTATAATAGGGATCATTACTCACCATGAAATATAAAGGTACAGAGAAAGCTTTAAGTTCATAAAGAAAAGATAACATTCAGAGGAATAAAAATACAATTATATATTCTATATCAATGTATGTTGTTAAGGGGTATAGTGTTTTACTTGCAAGATAACAGTATAAATACAATTATTGGGATAAGTGGATTGACATCCTAATGACTGCTAAACATATAAATCACTTATCTTAAAGGGCTAAAGTTGTGTTTTATCCCACTTCCTACTTGGGAACAAGTCCGCTATATATGTATTGTACTGTTTTATTTTTATTATGTGTTGTTATACACATTATACATATTAATTACTATCAATCTCTACAAAGATTCATTCTTATGTGGATCAACACAATGTTTATTTGTCATACTATAACGAGTCTATGACCATCCAGTGTGTCCATTTCTCCGCTGACAGTGCACTGTGGCAGTTTCAGCGCTGAACTGTTAGTACTTAAAAGTAGTAGCCAACCCCCTAACCTCCCCCGAACACTAAAAGTAACCTGGAGCCATACAACTAACCCTATAACTAACCCCCAACCCTATAACTAACCCTAACACTAACCCCAAGCCCTAATAACATTAATACTAACCCTAAGACTAACCCCCAATTCTAACCTTTAACTAACTCCTAATATTAACCTTAAACTAACCACTAAAATACATATATGGTGATTGATCGGCCACAATGAAAGTGCCGTGATGAATGTCTTGCGATGGGCCGACCATGCTGAACTTTCCGATCCCCTACTATAACCTCTTTGTAACAAATTGATCTCTTATATTAAAAAGTCTTGCGAAAGAAAAAACAGAAACGTCAAATGCAATTGATAAACGGTATCAAATAATTAATGATTAAGAGCTAATAGCGCCTTAATGCAGAAGGGGCATTAGTCAGTAAAGATATTTAAGGGCCGCTATCTGAAAAGGTTGGAACTCCTGTTTCAGACAAAGTTAAAATTTAGACGTTGATGAATCTGGTGTCCAGTGTCTATGATTGCTCATAGACAAACTTTACAAGTTAACATGTATAAACAAATACATTTGATGTAAAGCCGCTTTACTATCTTTGAAGTGAGAAAATGCAGGTTCTCGGATTAGCCGACAGTGACAATTATTCAAATTCAATTGATCTCTGACTGTTGGAACAGTAGCCATAAAATCGAGCCAGAAATGTTTTTTACTTTGCTATAATTTGTGACAGTAGGATGCTTTATGGAATGGGTTGCAAATGTGGTTGGTCAGGGCCATAATCCAGCAGTAGTTTTAGTATTTTTTCTTACAAAGACATATTTAACAAATTAATGATGTGTATCAAGACCATTGTTCCCCATGTTAAAGTACAAATGGGTTACAAACGGCAACATAGACTGTTTAATGTAGTAAATATGAAAAGTATCATATTCACTTTGCAGGAAGTTCTACAAAAAAAATACCAACTGAAACAAATTACTAAAATTATCGTAGGTATTTTATTAACGAAAAACAAATTCAAAAGTTTTAGTGCTTGATTACATTGCCAACAATAAACCACCCTATAATGTCAAATAGAGCATGAATCCGGTGGCTCATATCAGACTTACTACATTGCTATACATGACTACATTACTTTACATGTCTACATGATGGTAGAGTAATGATCATCAATTGGTCATTCAAGTTCAGGTGTAACCGGTCAAAAAAAACAAACAATTAACTACTGTGTGATTCCCTTAGAACAAAGGGAAACATGCCACAATCAATTTAGGTGATGAATATATATAATATATAAACATGCTATATTGCCGCTTCCATCCTACCACACAACAATAGCCCAATGGCTCCCTTTGATAACTAAGCAGTTTGGGAAATCTTTCATCTTTTTTATTTATTTAATTTCCACAAAAAGAATAAACATCTACCTAATATTTAAATACATAGTATATCAAATTCCATCAATTAAACACTTGTACCATCCATTAAAAGTCCTGCCAGCTACAGCTTGTTACAGACCAGCTGCCAGTTATTTTAACACCACTTAGTAAGAATTATAAAGGCCTGTTTAATCTTCAATTCAGCAGGACATGACTCTCCATGCCCATTACAAGAGCAACATCCAACTTGTACATATTTAGTACACTGCCTGCCAACTACAGTTCCACATGCTGTTGTCAGGGTTATATTTCTGCCTAGGCTGCCTAGGTTTAGGGCAGTAGACTAGAGGGGAGGCAGCAGCATACTGAAAGGGGTAGCAGCAGAGCCAACACTACCATTGTCACTCACTGTCTTACACTGCCCATACAGAATCTGCACTGCCTCCACTAGATCACCAGAGAACAATATGGTTCTGTGCAAAGGGGTGTATGGGCAATGTGGTATAGTAGAAAGGGATGTGGGAGGAAATGTTTCAGTGGAAAGGGATCTTGGGGAAATATGGTGTTTTGGACAGGAAAGTAATGCCAACTTGGTGATGTTGTAAGGTATGTGGGGTAATCTGAAATTTAAGAAGACACTGGAATATAAGTAAAAGACTTCAAAAACTGTCACCTGTAATAAACTTGGTAGCCATTTGTCAACAAATGCTGAGATATTGTATAAATATTGTAAGCACTGTAACAACCAGCAGTATATGAATGGGAATGTGGGAGCAATTACATCTCAGGATATACAGGATATATAAAGAACTACTGGCAAGTTAAGTTTTTTCATATACTGCTGGTTGTTACAGTCCTTACAATATTTATCTCAATATTTTTCTCCTGGATTAGCTTTGTCCTTTTTTTTCAATGTAATTTTGCTGACTGCCTATAGGGGCACTTTAATAACGGATTGATGGGAGTTATGTCTGATAACCTCCGTTGCTTTTGCTGGATACGACACTAAGTGACATGTTTTTGATGACATACCTGGTACTTCCAAAGTCGGGAAAGAGTTCATATATTTTATTTTTTATCCAGTTTTTTATTTGTATTTTAGTTCATTTTGTGCCATTTTGGCCCAGAATAAGCTGAAGTCCTCCCCATTGAAGTCTATAGGGAGGACTTCAACTTATTTCAGGAGGACCTCAGCTATTATGAAAATACCCAAAGTCATTCCACTGACTTCTATGGGAGGATGGCGGCTATTTCCGTAATAGCCTCGGGTTTCCCAAAATGGCCACATAATAAGTCTCAGTCCTCCCCATAGAATTCTAGAATTCTAGAAATTTTGGCATGAATTTCCGAAAGAAAAATAATAGACGTGTTTTGTCCGTGTCTACTGTTTATTTTAGGTTGTATGAATTGAACATGTATAAAACATGGACTTTTGTATGTTTAACTAATTTGTTTCATGATACGGGTATGATTTATTTTTAAAACTTTTTTTGCATGGTGTTGTATTCCCTGAGCGCTGTACACTGTACTTTAATTATCTAAATACATCAAACATGGAAGGGTGGTTTCTGCTATTTAACAATAAATAGTCAATATTTTTTTCATTTGTAGACAAGACATGAAGTTATTTTCTAAGGTCAGAATAGACAATGTGTCTGTTACAACAAAGAAACATGTTATTCAGAGAAACATCAGCTAAGTTATTGGACACTATTATGTTTACCTCCAAGTACAATTTGGACACAATTTTAAAACAGAGCAAATAATATTGATCTGATTGTCATTGTTTAAGTTAATCCAAGTTTCTTTACCACCGACGTGAAAAAGACTTTCTGTTTTGTTAGTCTCTTGAACAATCATTTAAATAAGTATTAAAAACGTATGTATATTATTTAAGTCAGTGTTTATCAAATAGTGGGTTCTAACCCAAAAGTAGGTCATGAACTGGTGCGAAGTCATTCGTGGATGTGGGGGAAGGAATAATGGTGTAGCAACACACACTACATTCACTGTCTGAAGCTGAGAAGCATTTTATAGTGCTTTCAAATCTCTTCCAGTAACCCCTCTAGGTTTAGAAACAGCCAAGACTTTACCATTTACAATTCTCCTGAGATGGGTCAAGTGACGTTTGAGCTTGATGCAACAGATACACCTTAGTGAGTGTTTTATGTACCTATCCTTGTGACAGTGGCTTCTCATCCTTGGTTCTGCTGAAGACAAAATGTAGGAATAGAATGGACATTGAACACAACCTCCGAGTAGCTTTTTCTATAACCAACCCAGACTTTGAGACACTTAGCAGCAAAAAGCATCCCCAGTTTCCCTGTTAGTTCTAATTGGTCTCATATGTTTAAATGGCTTATTCTTTTTTGGGTTTTAGATCAGTAGCATTTTCATTTGCACTGTGATTACTGCACTACTTGTTTTGCAAAGAAGACATATTTTTGGAACAGTGCATATATACATTGTGGAATACTGTGCAAATTATTTTGTGGAATAAATTATAATATTTCAAAAATGTAATTATTTTTGGGTTGTGACTTAAAAGACCAAAGACAAATGTGGGTCTTGAGCATGGCCGGTGCTACTATAATGCAGCACAAGCGGCCGCCTTAGGGCGTCACCATGAGGGGGGCGCCAGCCAGGGGCAAAAAAAACAAAAAACGTTTGAGACTAGCAGCACTCGTCTGTGCTGGCTTGTGAAGAGCCAGCCGGATAATGGTGTTCGGGGCTCGTGACATAGAAGTCACGTGACGTAGAAGTGCGGAAGTCACGTGACATAGAGGTCATGTGATCTCGAGCAGCGGATTTTCCCGCCCTGGATTTTGGATAGAAGGAGGTCCTTGAGGTGAGAGCATCAATGGCATGGCAATACTACTAAATTAAAAATATGTGTGTATGAGGATGGCATAGTTTCAGTGTGTGTGTGGTTGAGAGTGTGTGATGGCAGAGAGCAAGTGTGTGTGTATGAGGGTGGCATAGTGAAAGTGTGTGTGTGTATGAGCGTGGCATAGTGTAAGTGTATGTGTATGTAAAGGCTTTACACACAAAAACACACATTAAAGCAGCTGCCAATGATTTCTTATTTATGCAGGTCAGACCAGGTATTGCAGAAAAAGCAAAAAGTTAGACAGCTTGAGAACCACTGATTTAAGTACTATCTGATCTAACCAAAAAATAGTTTTTTTTAATGTATGTAACTATTGTTTGAAGCACTTACTCAGATCACAATACTGCTTGTTACTGGAAGAATGAACATGTATACTAACATTAGCTTTAAGCAACACAGGTATGCAAAAGATGGCGATGGTTAACATGTAATTATAACGTTTTGATAAAGGGTCTCCACCAGGTGCAGCACATAAGTTACATATATATTTATCATATATCACTTTTTAAGTTATATTATTTAAAGGGACACTAAACATTTTTTTTTCACTTGTGCTTCTAATATAGAAGCACAAGTGAAATGTCCATTGTCCCTAGTATAAGGATGAACTGGTGTGTACTTTTGATAGTACACGCCAGTTTATCCTCTGACTGACAGCTGCCATGCTTCCATAGGAAGCAGGCAGTCGTCTGGTCGGCGACCGGCTCTCTCTGCTAACACAGAGAGAGACCCTTGTTTTTGCATTTTTTTTCCTTGAAGGAAGCAAAGGTTAAACAAGTTGGAATGCCCCTTTAAAATGTATAGGTGGCATCTTTAATAGTTATTTGATAAGAGTCCATTTTATTTTATTATTACTACTGACACCTGCTACTTTGTGAGATGATGAGTTTTTTTTGTAAATGCATACCCAGCATAGAATTTATGCCTAGGCAAACTAGGTCTAGAGTTGAAGGGGGAGGGGAGGGACGGCAGCAGATGGAGAAGGTGGTGACATCCTGCCTGCACTGACATCTGTGGGTGCATATGGGCAGTTGACAGGGATGAGGGTTTAATCCGGCTCTGTGGATAGGGATGTGGTGGCAATCTGACTATGTCGAAAGGGATGTGGGGGCATTCTAGCTGTGTAGAGAGGGATGTGGGGCCAATCGGGCTGTGTGGAAAGGGATGTGGGTGTATCCTGGCTGTGTGGACAGGTATGTGGGGGAAATCTGGGTATGTGGACAGGCATATGGGTGCAATCTGGTGCTGAGGACAGGGATGTGGGAGCAATCTGGCACAGTTGCAAAGTAGGTGGGGGCAACCTGGTATAGTGGAAATGTTATGCAAGGAAAATATGGAGTTGACGGGTCCAACCAATGATGGTCGAGTTTGCATGAGTTTAGTCAGGCCTAGAACAGCACTACAGAGACTAAACAAGCCAAATGTAGGTTTAAGCACCCTGCAGAAAAATCTAAAAGAGGCTGTATCATTGCATAAAACATAGCATTTATTCTAGTAGATTAATAGCATACATTTGGAAATCACTCACAGAACTATTAAGATGCCGATGTTTGACTAACACGCTCACTTGCCATGTAGGGGCTTAATTTTATACACAAGTCATGGTGCCTTTGATTAAGCAAGTGCTAAAGGTGCATAATGACACTGTGGCAAATGCTACAAGTGCCAGTGTGACACTGCGGCAAGTGCTGCAAAGGTCGTGTGGCAGTGTGACACCATGGCAAGCACTATGGGGCATCATAGCACTGTTCAAATTGCTGTGCTTCTATTTGGGTAGACAATGTGATAGAATGGCAAGTGTTCTGGGGCAATGTGACACTGTGACAAGTATTGTGGATCAATGTTACTCATGGCATGTGCTGTGGGGGCAATGTGGAACTGTTGAAAGTGTTTATTGCGACAGCGATCTGATCCAAAAGAAATGGGCTTTTCAATAGTGAGGTAGTATGGTTTCCAAAGAAAAAGGGTGTGCATACAAGTGTCATGTTTTTGAGGCATTGGGAATTCTATTCCTTATGCAAATAGTCTATGCACCCCAAGCACACCAGACCTGTCTGTCCTGGTGTGCACACTTTGTTCCTCATTACATGGCCCCTTCCATTATGATCAGTTTAAAATGGGCAACTAGGATGATTTGCTGATGTTTATGCACACATTACACATAATGTACCATGTTCTCAACTTAATAAAATGTATCTTCCTCTAGGTTAAACCTCCCCAAGCCTTGATTTATCTGTACATTATCTAATATGATATTCTATTCTATACCTCTAGGCTCAACTCAATGATGGCTAATCTTCCAGTCTTCATCACTATAACTTTCACTCTAAACCTCAAAATGTTTTTCCCCAGATCTCCATTTATAGGTGACAGGCTGTCAGTCTCAAAATCCATCAAAAAATATTCTGTTTTCTTTTTTTTTTTAATTCAGAAAAAGTCTGATCTCCAACAAGGATTATCTGCAGTTTCCTATATATAGACACATCTTTAGGTTCTTGGTTTATTCCTGAGAAATCTGTAAAAATCTTTAAATCCCAATTACTTTACCTTCATATATCAGATCACCTAGCTGGTCATATTGGGACACTATTTCACTCATCCATTTTGCTTATTCGGTCATTTGCTACTTACAGCTATAAGAAAGATTATTGAGAAAATATGATTATTAAAATGAAACCTTGTTTTTGTGACTTATTTACCTTTTAACTTGTCTTTCTATCTGTGTGCTCATTGAGATGTGACCTCAAAGTCTAACTGTTACACATGGATGAATCATTAATATCGTTTGAATTGTGATAACTATTAGACGATTCAAAAAGCAAGATAATCAGGCAAAAGTGTCCTTGTGTCTGATTAAAACTTAATTGTTGGCTTTATTCCTTCTTCAACGTTATATCTTCCAAATGAAAACCTGAAAGAATGGGCCTGTTCTGCTGATTAATTTGCTTTTTAAATTACCAGTCTATTAAAAGTTTGCCAGTGTTGGCATTACAACCTCTTTAAAATGGTGTTTTTAACATAAAAAAATCTACAATTACAGATAAAAACGTATTTAGCTTCATGCATACATTTTTTTATAGAAAAAAAATTACCTGCTTGTTTTGATTAAACACAAGTTACACAAGAATCTAATTACACCTAATCTAAAGCCAACCGCTGACTGCACTTCACCAAATTGTGCAGTGCAGCTCTCATACTTGGATGAAATCAGCTGATTTTTTGATTGGAGCGGGCAATAACTGTGCTGTTCCCTCCTATGCTTAGATATGTGTCCCTCTTATAGCTTACAGAATTTGAGCAGTGACTAAAACGACGTCCTGTGATACTGAAGATCGGCATATTTTCAAAAAGAAGTTGCAATTTAGCCCGTTTACTGAAAATAGAACAAAAAAAAAAAAAAGATGGGGTTCATAACGTAACATCAATTGAACATGGTGGGAAGAGCCTGTGGCTGAGTGTTCTGTGCAGGTTCCTGTTCACTGTGTGTATGTTCACATTGCAACTATACTTATCATTTGTGATATTTTGTTTGTTCCATTTTTTAAACACTTTAAATGCTAGAGAACTCAATGTTCTGTAGAGTAAATAAAAAATTAAAAAACAAATTCTACACATATTCAAATAGTAAGTAGTAATAATAAATGCATTATTTTTTTTATAATTATTGCACTTTAATATACATGATAAAAGGAAGGTCATTTTCAAAGGTCCTTTAAACATCTTTGATATATAGTAGCATGACATGAAAACCCAATACTTTGTTTCCGTTTAATAGTTGCAACTACACTACATACAATAGGAAGCACTTCAATCTACATCAAAATGTTCATATTTATTTTCATACATCAATAAAATATGGACAATATGATGTTTAACCCATTGTATTTTATTCTAATACACTTCCCCTATGTTGGATTAGCTGTTTTAGAGATATAGGAAGAATAATGTAAACATTGTAACCAACAGCTGGAAAAGAGTAGAGCTATGCAAAAAATAGAAGGAATATGTCAATAAGAATGCAATGTTTTAATGAAAACTGGATAATATACAAAAAACAAAAACTCCTTTTAGTTTAAAACAGCAGATGCAAATGTTAAAAAAAGGACAGTTTAATTGAATCCTTGTATTTAATCCAGAAAATGCTCATTTGTTATTAAAACATTGTAAACTTAGGAACATGTTAATAAATATTAAATTGTATATGTTACATATTTTATAATATAAAACATTGTATTCTGCAATACACCTCCACTGTCCACACACTAGCTGTGTCCACATACCCCTTGCAAGGTCAGGGATCTCCTGGGCCACGTAGGGTGGGCATTCCAGTTGCAGTGGTAACTGAACCTACAAGTGGTGTATGGCGAAAGCTTTTAAGTGGACTGTCAGGGGTACTGCACTGGTGTTACTATGTGGTGAGGTGTTCACAGGTACATGTGGCAATCTTACCATCTGGCACACTGGTTTCTATTCACACCACTGCCTAGTAAACTCACATATGTAATAGTAACCTTTCATATTCACATTAGACAATGGTGCATTGCCAAGCAATGTGGCCATCCACACCGTGGACATATAATGGTAGTGTGATACACGTGGTATGATGACTTGCGGGTACATGACCTAACAGCTGTTGATGGTGAACCCTAACCAGTGATGTTATCCCAACCTATGTCATCACCAGCATTGTTATACCACAAGAGCTGGTATGCCAGTGTATAAAAAGATATATGTTCACGAATGTATATATTCATACATGGCCATTCCCTAGCTTTTATTGGGGTTACTAAATGGCGTATGTGGTATGCCACTTAGTGGTAATTTTTATAACATGACATGATGATGGAGGTGGTAATTGTACCATTTATTACATAATAGCATCTTGTAATAAAAAATTGCAATTATTAATGTTTTACTAATAACTATGCTATTATGGCATATTAAACCAATTGTCATGGCAATTATAAATTGATGTATTATGTTTTTAAATTATATACACTGAACAAAATTACAAATGCAACACTTCTGTTTTTGCCCTCATTTTTCGTGAGCCAAACTCAAAGATCTAAGACTTTTTCTATGTACACAAAAGCCCTATTTCTCTCATATATTGTTCACAAATCTGTGTAAATCTGTGTTAGTGAGCACTTCTCCATTGCCGAGATAATCCATCCACCTAACATGTGTGGTATATCAAGATGCTGATTAGTCCGCATGATTAAGTTCAAAGGGGTGCCTTAGGCTGGCTACAATAAAAGGCCTCTCTAAAATGTGATTAAAGTTTATCCTCTGACCGACAGCTGCCATGCTTCCATAACTAGCAGGGGGGACCTTAACTAGGTGATCCAATGCAAAAATTAGGTACTCTCTCTGTGCTAGCAGCGAGAGACCCTCGTATTGAGCAGTCTGAGCGGGGCGACAACCACGACCTGCTGTATCTCGCATGTGAGTAAACCTGCGTGGATCTATTAAGACATGTTTTTTTAATCCTTAAAGGTAGCCATGGTTAAAAAAAAAAGTGCAATGTTCCTTTAAGCCAAAGTAGCTTAAGTTGGAAAAATTCTTATGTCGTAAAATGGAAGAACTTTTCGAACTCTGCTACTTTGGCCTTAAGTTTGAAATACCCATCTCAACTCCCTGCAATTATGTTTCTACCAAGTAAGCCCTAAAATGATTAAATTGTAACTCCTTCTCTTACATGCAAGGGAAATTTCATTGTAATTCCTCAGGATTACTGCAGCATAAGTCATTCATTTTCTACAGTTTACCCAGATTGCACAGCTGATATTGAATTGTTGAATAGCTACATAGACTGTATTGCTAATAAGTCTAACAAGCATTTAATGAATTAAATTGCTATCATTCACTTGAATGTATGCTATTAAAATAATCCATGCAAAATACAGCAGTCAAAACATATGTAATAAACATGTAAATTTCCAAAGAGATTTTATAGCTAACTTCAGCAGCTACATACCAACTGGCATTATTCCTACTCCCACTGGTATCACAGATATGAATACTGTCACAGATTCGTATAGCCTTTGTTAGTGCGCATACATTAGGTGAAATGTTCTCTGAACCTTAATATACCACCAGATATTATCTGAAACCACAGCTGCTACTGAATTCACATCCATTCACTGGAAATGGAATAACTGAGATGTTAGTCTTTTGAAGCATTCATTGTCAGGAGATATACATAATGGCTGTCCATTTTTATTTTCCCATAGATATGCACCATAGAAGAGATTAGAGAATAATGTCATGCATTCGACACATGGGCACAGTACCTGATAATCTCTTTGGTCTGGACCTAACAGCCCAAAGGAGGCAATCCTCTATGATAAGAACTGTGCAAAGTACTTACCTACTTCCAGTATATTCACCAATTGTTTCATATAACATGTGTAAGACCTTATCTTTCTACAGAGTATACTGGAACCTGTGTACTCATAATGTGAAAAGTCCAATATCTTATAATATTCCTTTGCCCATTATCTAGTCTTCTATTTGGTTATTTTTCATCTATTTTGTCATTCCAAAAATCTGAAACAGAAACTTACAATCTTTATTAGATTTGGGAACTGACATTATCCTATCAGATTTTTTTTTTTTTCATGAGTGTTCAGCTATTTGTATTATACGGACCTGCGATTTTGTAAGAGCTATAAATTAGGAGCAGAAGTCCTGCTGATTGCGTGAGTACAATCTTTTAGGTATGTATACCGAAATAATATGAGAATATTAGTTGGTTTATCATGTGTGAAAAACTGTACATCTTGAAGCCATTTTTAGAGTTGTGCAGAAATTATTCATGTAAATAAAATAAATGTTATCCAGTGAACGGGAGTTTTGTGAATACTACTATTAATGGATATAACAGTGCATGCAGAGATAGAACATAGCTCAAACTGCCAGCGAATTGAACATGGGCCTTGGAGTGACTTTCACTACTGCTGTGGCACAGCAGAAATTATTTGGCAGAGCATTTAACGAAAAGAAGATACTTAAGCAATTACCATGTCAATTAGCATTTCACCTGCGGCCCATATGGATTTTTTGCTGGCCATTTAAACTCTTGCTTTCCTAAAACCTTGCCAAATTTATTGCAGCTGGTGACTCATATGTAGCTCTACCAGAAACAGTATGTGTTCTGTGACATTTTTTCGGCCCTTAGTATTGTATTTCTCCAATGTTTTGTGCTCCTTCAGTTTTTTCTTGGTTATGTTACGGGTAGAGTATGGTGAAAGGGTGAGGGCGCTGGTAGTTACGCAGGGAACATGAAAAAAAATTAAAATATATATAGTGCAACAGAGTACAGGTGTATATTGTGTGAGATAATACGTATATCTGAGTACACTCACAAGCAACCATGTGAAACAGGCATCAAATGGGATTTTGGAAAAAAACTTCTGTTTTTAATCTGTAGAAATGGAATAAAACAAGAACATACATAGAGTAGTACAGTGGGAACAATAGGGGTCTGCGCGTGGCACTGCACTTACAGAATCCAAATGTAAACAAACGTCAAAGGTAAGGTCCACAGGGGTTACTGGCTGAAGTCCCAGTCTGGTCAAAAGATTCTCAACGCGTTTCTCCGGGGAAAAATCGTGGGTCCCGGCTTCCTCAGGAGTAGAAATGATAAGGGACAGTCAAAACGACTGTCTCTTAAGTAGGATGTTAAGTACTGACGAATAGTACCCACTTCCGGTACGCGGACAGCGTCAGACCGGAAGTGACGTCATGCGTTCCACAGTGTGTTCCACCATCGGATTTTTGCGTTCCAGAAGATCATCAGTGCAGTGTATAGTCCCATACATTAAAAAGGGAGCGGAGAAAAGCTACATACACATGTAATGATGACATAAAAACAATGAGGGATATTTATTAGAAAAAATATAACGAGATAAAACCATAAACAGATGGGGGCTGTACATACACTGAGTAAATGAGATGATAAATAATTAATTAAAGGGTGAAGACATGCACATAAAGAATGAAAACGAACGTATTGAAATGTATATAAAAAACACATATAAAATATATATATTATTTATTAAAACATATATATTGAAATGTATATATTAAAATGGAATATGTTGGAATGGAATGATGTACTATATGGAATAGAGAGACGATTTTTGTATATATATAGACCCAATAAATATACAATGCAGCGGGGAGAGTCCTATCTAAATAGAAATAAAGAAGGAACCTAGTCTATTGAGGAGTATGTGGAGGGGGATAAGATATGAGCTATGCTTAATAAAAAGACATGATGTCAAGGTCCACATTTAGGCCCTTAAGTACTAGGGTCTGCATCTCATATATCCATTTTGTTTCTCTTTGTGAGAGTTTTTGTGTAAGGTTACCTCCCCTCCAGTGAGGACTAATTTTGTCTATACCGATCAATTGGAGTTTTTCCAAAGAGAAAAAACGGCATTTATTACAGTGTTTTGGTACTGTAAATTTTGTTTTCTCATCTCCAATACCTCCTATGTGTTCGAGAATTCTTTCCTTTAGGGGTCTGATGGTTCTACCTATATATTGTACCCCACAGGGGCATTGTATAAGATATATCACGTTACTTGTATTGCAATTTATGAAATGTTTGATGTGATGTGATATTCTCTATCAGTGATCTTGCTTTTAAATTGGGTGGTACTTCTGGGAAGATATTTGCACATTTTGCATGTACCACATTTAAAAAAACCTTTTGGTTTTTGGCTTAAAAAATGTGTAGGTCCTGGAGTTTTTATTGGGGGTAGAGAACTGGGAGCTATCATACATTTTAAATTGTTGGCTCTCTTGAAAATTGTTGTGGGTCTGGAGGGTAATAAAATTTATCTCCCAAGAGGATGGGCCATAATTTATCTAGAGTTTTTTGAATTTTCTTTGCCTTTGGATTGTATTGGGTAATGAAAGGACATTTTGTGATGGTATTGGTTTTTATCTGGTGTCTAGATTTGCTGGTAATTAGATGTTTTTTATCTATTTTGTTGACCTCTCTAAAACTTTTTTCTAGCAGATGATCTGGATATAATTTCTCTTTGAACTTATTATTTATAGATTTGGCTTGGATTGTGAAGTCGGTATCTAGTGTGCAATTTCTTTTAATTCTGGTCAATTGGCCTTTTAGGATATTATTGAGCCATTTGATGTGGTGGCTACTGCGGTAGTCAATGAATCCATTTGCATCAGTGGCTTTAAAAAAGGTTTTTGTGGATGCGGCCGCCGGGTGAAAAAAAAGAAAAAAAAAAAATATCACAGCGACCGGATGTGACGATACGTCACATCCGGCGACTGTGTTTCCCTCCTCCGTGCAGGAGGGAAGAGAAGACTGCACGGAGGAGTCGTCCGTCCGGGAGAAGCAGCGATTTGGTAAGTATCAGCTCTGACTGTTACAATATTCCTGGGCACTGACTGGCACAATATTCCTGGGCACTGAGTGGCACAATATTCCTGGGCACTGAGTGGCACACTATTCCTGGGCACTGAGTGGCACAATATTCCTGGGCACTGAGTGGCACACTATTACTGGGCTCTGACTGGCACAATATTCCTGGGCACTGAGTGGCACACTATTACTGGGCACTGAGTGGCACAATATTCCTGGGCACTGAGTGGCACACTATTACTGGGCACTGACTGGCACAATATTCCTGGGCACTGACTGGCACAATATTCCTGGGCTCTGAGTGGCACACTATTACTGGGCACTGACTGGCACACTATTACTGGGTACTGACTGGCACACTATTACTGGGCTCTGACTGGCACTATATTACTGGGCTCTGACTAGCACAATAATACTGTCTCTGACTGGCACAATATTCCTGGTATCTGACTGGCACAATATTACTGGGTTCTGAGTGGCACACTATTACTGGGCTCTGACTGGCACATTACTGAGTTCTGAGTGGCACTATATAACTGGGCTCTGACTGGCACACTATTACTGGGCTCTGAGTGGCACACTATTACTGGGCTCTGACTGGCACTATATTACTGGGTTCTGAGTGGCACTATATTACTGGGCACTGACTGGCACAATATTACTGGGCTCTGGCTGGCACAATATTACTGGGCATCTGGCTGGCACAATATTACTGGGCTCTGACTGTTACAATATTCCTGGGCACTGAGTGGCACACTATTACTGGGCACTGACTGGCACACTATTACTGGGCTCTGACTGGCACACTATTACTGGGCACTGACTGGCACAATATTCCTGGGCACTGACTGGCACAATATTACTGGGAATATGACTGGCATAATATTCCTGGGCACTGACTGGCACATTACTGGGTTCTGAGTGGCACTATATAACTGGGCTCTGACTGGCACACTATTACTGGGCTCTGACTGGCACTATATTACTGGGTTCTGAGTGGCACTATATTACTGGGCTCTGAGTGGCACACTATTACTGGGCTCTGACTGGCACAATATTACTGGTATCTGACTGGCACAATAATACTGGTATCTGACTGGCACACTATTTCTGGTATCTATAATTGTACAATTTTCAAACATTGAAAAAATTGTGGGTGTTTTCTTGCTTTTTTATTATGGGGGGGGGGGGGGGGGGCTGCGCCACACTCAGGGTCCGCCCCGGGTGCCAAATGCTCTAGGTACGCCCCTGATTTCACCACATTCATCTATTATGCCTAAAATGGACCAATTTAAACCTAGCATCAAACTTATGCTTTTTGTTAGGCTGAAGGTTACAAACAAAAGTCCTTGAAATCCATATCTGGATATATGTCCTGCATACCTGCCACTGGATACCAATAATTGTAATAATTTGGGGCATTAAGACTAGAAGATAATAAATAATTTAGCATGATTTTTTTTTTTTTTTTGTTGCAAAATGTATGTATAACTTTGCATTTGTCTGAATGATAGCACCATGTCATGTATTGTGTGATCCTAGATGTGTCATTAAAACACCTATGGAGTAAATTGCAAAAATGTTGACAGACAAAAGTAACAGGTATGCTGTATTAAAAAAATACTAAATCTGGCTCACGTTCCTTAGATACTGTGCAGTTATAAAAGATCCCTGCTCTGATACACCCAGCCCATGCTGGTTACTCAAGGCAAATTTGTCATCTCTTATAAAAATGGAGCAGAATATCACGTGGACAATTCAATATTTTTGAAATACATAATCATTAATTTTAAGAGCTTGATTGAACAAAACAATATTTTATGGATGATGTGACAGGTCCATTTTAAATGGTAGATGAGTTCACACAGATTTCATTCTCGATAAAAGCATAATTGCATTTCAAAATGATTTTTTTTCCTTTCTTTACTTGTCCTGATCTGATTGAACAGCTTTCTGTACAACACAATCAAGGAGGAAAGTGAGATATGGGCACAGCAGGGATTTGACCATATGCTCCAGTCAGTATTATTCATGGCACCCAAAACAGACCTCCTTGCCTGTTGTCTGCCAGGATAACACAGAGGGCTGAACCATGTGTGGTCCATAAATCTGCCTACCCACTGTTTTCTATATTCATTTCGATGTTGTCGCTGGTAAAGCTCTGCTGTTTGTATTTGGAGTGCTGCCTTATATTTATGTTAGCCACATTTGCCAGCTTTCACAATGGTATCTGCAACATGCACCATTTGGCATTGTCCAGATATACAACTATACTGTATAACTAGCATCATTTCAAAAATGGATACCTTTTGGCACATGTTAGTTATCAGTTCTTTACATGCCTCGTCTACTGTACTTACTGTCCATCACCTGATTCATAATACCAGACCTTGAAGCTTCCTGCCTGCATAATGGCAGGAATTGGATGAAACCTATTTAGCCTTGCTGGCCACACGTTTCAGAATGAGTTATTCATCAATCTCTCAGATGACTCCTTGTTAAAACAGCAGATACACCCTGCTTTAAGTTGGAATAGCATGTGTTAATGATTTAGATTGTCTCTCCCTCAGTGATAACTACAATACTTGAATAAATTACATTTTTATGGGATGTATCATTTTAGCCTGGAGGATCTTTATCTATAATAATCAGAAAATGTATGAGCAATAGGCTATCATATCAGCGCCGGAGATTCTGAAGCTCTTAACATCCACCATGAATTATTTGACATGGTGCAGTAATTTACACAAAACTGGCTATTTTCTTCCCCTTGTGTTCATATAGTTTTGTGGATTTGCCACTACACCTCACAAGAACTTCTGGCATTTTCATCTTTTGTGGGCATACTTTATTTTCAAATATATTTTTGGGCAACAACTTTTAGTCACACGGCCGTTGATATCCATTCTATCATCTGGAATTTGCTTCTTTGTGGCACCGAAGTTGCATTTTCTGCTAACCAAAAATGTTAGTTGTTTTATCTACTGTTAGCCTAAATCAGTGCACCTGGACCACACTGATGTTGCACATTTATTTTGCATTCTTGATAAATAAATCCAGTCCAAGTCTTACCTCGCACCTGAAGGACAAATTCTCATCTTTTCTAGTCACTGCAGGACAAAAGCCCGCCCTAACATTGGTTTGTGTCTAAATGATTAATCAAGATTCTGCTTAATCCAATCAGCAATCAGAACTTAAACTATCCAATTAATGATAAATAATCCTGCCTACATTAATCTTGTAAAGGAAGATTGTACGGCAAGGCCAGGTAACTGTGCTTTTCTTAGCTTGCACTACACATATGTTTATTTATATTGTTTTACTAACCCAACACAATGTGTTTTAGGAAATTAAAATTTTAAGTCAATTCATTTTGTTTAGATTGTACCACTATTACAGGCACCTGTAATCTGTTTTAATGGATAATATACATAAAACAGTAAACCGTAGTTAATCTATAATGTATCTATAACAGAAATATTGCCAATGGTAACAGAACTTGTTACATTGGTGCCTAGTTACATAACATATATATATGTTATTACTGCTAAGATTTTCAGAAATGTAATTTGCTCCTAGAATGGTTAGAGTGTGCTCTATAAAATTAAATATATACTTTGTTTTTTAAAGTAGGCTACATGGAATTATACTTATTTTACATTATTTTATATTATACTTTACATTTAAAATGAACAACCTTAGTATTAATAGCGACAAGTCATGTTTTTTTTTTGTCTCTTTTTGAAGCACAGTTGGAAATAGCTTGTAGGGTTTTTGCCTTCTATTGGGTCAACAGCAGCAGTGGAGTTAAATAAAAAGTTGGAGTTGATGAACTGGAAACTTTTTTTATTCCAACATAAATGAATATGTGTCTATGTTTTTACTCACACCATTAACATTACAATGGCTGAGGTAGACATTTCATAATGTGGCACTGCTCATTGTGACCTCTAGCCATACCCTACGCAACATATTTATCATTTTTTTTTTTGTATTTGGTTGTTTCAATACCAAGAGAGGGGATGCAGGAAGTCATAGTATGGAGAAAAGCAGTATGTGGCTGCGGCAACTAGGCTGCATCCTATGAATACAAGGGGACGATGTAATGAGAGAATTAATAAGGGGAGATTACATAACAGGGTTTATGAGGTGGTAATGTAATCAGAGGACAATACTGTTGGTAGAGTAAAAGGAACAGTTGCACGTGGAACAGCACAACTAGAGAACACATTTTGGCGACCCAATTGTTGTGTTTGGGATAATTATGGGAGTCATTATCCATAGGTGACCTTTTGGACTTCAGCTGTTGAGCACTGATATGACTAAGTTCTTGCTTTGCAGTAACTGATGTGCCAAAGGTTAGGTGGGATCTATGATCTATCAGCCCTTCAGGTGACTGAATATCATGGGGAAAAAATAGTGAAATACCAAAGGTTTGCCATCACTGATACAGTGAGTTAAATGAGGGGGGACTACTCAAGTACATGAAAGATGGTAAAAGAATAGGTTGATTTTTTTCTTCATACATTTGGCTTATTTCGGTGGCCATTTCAGGAGGACCTCAGTGGTAGGACTTTTGCTATAGCCGACATAGCCTAAGTCCTGCTGAAATGACCCAAAGTGTAATCAAATAAAAATCAAAAGAAATATATAAATAACATGATACATTAATTAAGTAGAAACAAATAACTGAAGTAACAGAACATAAAATATTATATATATAAAATTATGATATAGCACATTAATATAGTATAATAAATATGTTCGTGTTTAAAATATATTAGCATTAATTCTTCTAACTTTTTTATTCAATTCTGCAACAAAAATCTGTTGAATTGAAATAGGCAGATTTAACCTATGTTTCCCGAATTTGGAGCATGTTTGGGGGTTATCTGCACACATTGGGTAACAGAAATTGTATGCTTTTTATAGCACAATTGTCCCAATCTGAATGCTTCCAATGTTTTCATATTCAAAAAGCTCAAACGAGTGATTAGGAGCTGAATTCAGCCAGATTTAGAAGATTTCTGAAATTCGACTAAGTTGCTTGATCCAAATCCATTTTGGGCCAGATTGGGCTATATTGAGTCAACCCTTTAAAGCATTTCAAGATGGAATAGGACCATTGAAGCACAGACTGTTATGATAGTACAGACCATTTGTTCTATATACTTTTTATATTTCATTCCAGTGGGTCTAGCTGCATAAAAAGAATCAAACTCCATTCAAAATTTGGGGTCACTTAGAAATGCCATTGATTTTCAAAGAAAAGCAAATTTTGTCCATTAAAATAACATGAAATTGTTAATGTTGTAAATTACTATGCTAGCTGGAAAGCTGATTTGTAATGGGATATTTACATAGGTGTACAAAAGACCATTATCAACAATCATACCAATACACATTGCATCATCTTGACTGCATTTCCTATTCATTATTCAACTCATTTGGTATATGCCATGGAAAACAAGAACATTTCTTAGTGACCCCAAACTTTTGAATGGTAGTGTATTAGTATATGCTAATGTAGACAAGAAATAGGATTGTCTTCTGGATTATTATATGCCTTAGGCTACAGGTATTATATATTAACTAACACAGCAAACATGTTTAATACATTATGAAAACTAACTAGTAATGCATGCACATATGGAAACAGAGTTAGTAATACATATATTAATAGTAAATAAATAATATAGCAATGGAATGATTTCAATAATGCATTCAGTCATTGTGGCTTATACAGCCAATAAAACTTATTTAGCTGTATGTTACAAATCTAACCAGTGTTATTTTTGACACAGCTCACTTGGCTGTGAGAATAAAAGCGACAAACACACTAATCCCATTTGGGAGGGAATTATTTTTCCATTCATATCAAGCTCAGCAATCAAGTCATGTATCACAAGGGTTAGAAGATGTGAATCAATGGGTTAACAAGAAATTTCAACTGCACTGAGCTTGAGAAACGAAGGGAAAAAAAATAAATACATCTCAATTCTCAGCGGCTTCTCCCAACCTGGGTAATTACTGCGCCATCACCATGGCAACCCCTAGACGGCTCTGTCAGCATTTTGTGCTGGGATTAGGATGTGACCTGAGGGGGGGAACAGATTCTGCATATCAAAAGCCAGTGAGAGGGAGGAGGGAGGACAGAGAGAGGGAGAACCAGCGTGGGCGGAGAACAGACTGCATCTTGTTAGGAGGACTTTCAGTGTAGGTGAGAAAACCCATGAAAAAATAATAATACAAAGGGAACGATCACAAATCTTGGAAATTATGTAAGGGCAGAAGCTGTGATTCTCGGAAAATCCCATCATGTTCCTAGTGGGATTTCAATTTCTGAATGGAAATGGGTGGAGGGGTGTTGTGCCTGACATATGTCAATTAAGAATATTTTGTTCTTAGGCTCTCAGGGGCATGGTGAAATATTTGAGAAGAGGAATTTTGTTATTGTGTTAGGATAATTTTTCGGAAATTATTTTGCGCTTCCAATGACGGGGAATTTGAAGCATGCCAACACTTCTTCACATGATATGACTAATGTGTTAGTACGTGTTAATGTACTGTTTCTAATGTAGTGGCAAATATAAATGTGATAAAAATGTATTACTTACTATTATTACATGCTAATAGTAGTAGTGGGTGCAATAGAAAAACTACCAAAATAAATAGATGACAATGGCATCAATGTGTGAAGGAATTTCATAAAGAGGTTTCAGTTTCTTAAAACGGTAACATCATATACCACCATTTTCCAAAATAATCACTTTTCTTTTTCTCTGGCAACAAATATTTAGACCTTATTTTAATATATATATATATTTATATTCCGTCGTTTGCATCATATGACTGTTATTCCACTCTATATTCAGAATAACAATTAAACGTCACAGCATCACTTTGCTGTACTGTATGACACTACCATAGAGACCGTGTGCCATATATACAATGTAATTCCTGGCTAAAGTCCCACATTTGCATCAACCAGCACGGATATTTTTTATTTTTTCCATGATAGCTGCAGAACTTGTAGAATTATTCTTTATACATCTAATTCAGTAATTTAAATGAGTTCCTGCTTTGTGTTACACACTCTTATCTATGACAGTGCAGTGCTGAGGTGGGTGCACAGGGTGCACAACACCTAGATGGTACTGTAAAAGGGGTGCAGCACACACTAGTCTTCTTCCCATGAGCCTTCACAATTTAGCGTACTGGATCACCTGACCACATAACGCTCTGAAAGAGACGTGCAGGAGAGCCAAAAGCAGGGGGCTCTTTGATCAAAATCCTTACTAATCTTCTTACTTATCTGCGCACATCTGCCAAATGTGAATAGCCCATGGGAAACCAGCAAGGAGCTGTGCTACCAAAATTAATGGACCAGTATACCTTCCCCTGCCACAAGGTAAGGCGAGGCAGGGGAAAGTGATGATGTTGGGGGAGAGCAATTTGAATTAAAATTGTTCAGTATATGAGTACCATAGCATATGAAGGACTAATGTTAAGTGAATAGTATTGTCGGAAATAGACAGATTGGTCAACCTGAAATACGCCAATATTTGCCCACAAAATTGTGCCTCCAAATTGCGTATCAGGACCCAAATGTTGAGCTACCAAGTATGCTTCGATGTGCCTCCGAATATGTCCGCAATTTGGACATCATAGCCGATTCCACACAGAAACCGAAAGAAGCCAAATCATGCTAAAATGCACCAAAACTGGTAGCCACTATTTCTCCATATAGACTTCTATGGGAAGGATAGAGACTTATGTCAGGAGGACTTCGGCTATTACGAAAATAGCAGAAGTCCCCCTGAAATAAATAAATAAAATGCTCCCAACCCCCTCGTTGTACATATGGGGGGTCAGTGCATTTTCCCTAGACCTCCTTTAATAACCGGGGCTGAATACTGTGAAAATGCTCACAGCCCACTATATAATATACAGTTGGGTACCAGGGCTGATAGCCAGCCAAATGGCTCACAGCCTCCAGCCTCCATACTATACATCGGGGGAGAGGGCTAGTAGCTTCTGAAATACATCTGGGCCCCCCAATCAAAAAAAAAAAAAAAAACTCAATGCCAAATGCTTCTGGTTCCCCTTCCAATAAAATCAATTTGCCCGCTGGGTCTGGTTGCTGCCCAAAAGACCTGATAAAAATAATAAAAATAACATTAAACTCTACCTTCCCTGGGCAGGGGGTAGTCACCTGTAAAAAAAAAAAAAACACCCTTTAGGTGCCCTGTGAATAAAATAATATTGTTGCTGATGTCTAACGATCATATGTAATTCCTTCAAGTCCTTATTTTCCACCCAGGGAATAAAAATGAATCCACCTACTAATAAAAAAATTCACATCAACAAAGAAAAAAAAATTGCATGGGCCCTCTCTCTAAGCATCTGTCCTCAGCAGAGGACAATTGTAAAATAAAATCCAGGCGGAGATTTAAAATGAAAAAGGCTTCTGACTGGCTGACTGTGTCAACCAATTAGAAGCCTTCCAATCCCAGCTCTACCATTGGCTGCTTTCCAACACCATGATTTTAATAAGGAGCATTTTCTTTTATTTATGGGGCCAGTAGCTGTCCGCTGGCCACAGAGGCGGGCTATTTTTATTTTATTTTGTTTATCGATTTTCATTTTAATTATCCAGTTTTTAACTTGTTTTGTGACCGAATATAGCCATAAATCAGAATAACATCATTGACAATTGCTGATTTGGGGCTAAAGATGGCTATATCGAGTAGCCAATTTTTAAAAAAAAAAAATTCTTGAACTATTGTGCCCGATCTGAACCAATTTCAGAAAAGATGGATGTATACTGAGTCGACCATAAAGTACTCGTGAAAAATCTGAGTCCCTTGAAGAGATTATAATGACATGTGGGTGAAGACATGAGAGGAATGATCAAACAGGCACCTGATGGAGGGTCACTGAGCTGTTGGGGGAGGGGGGCAATTTTATTTAAAATTCATAATCAGGTAGAAACCTCATGTAAGCTTTTTTCCCCTTATTGTGTAGACTACTTTTCTCATAATGCCATGCAAGCATTATGGGGACTTTGGGCTTGCTGATTCTCATGTAAGTTGTAGATAATGTTTGCTGTTGACTACACTTCCTTCTGTTGATGCTCAGCCAGTAGCATGCTAGCAGTTTGTCGGGCTGAGATTCAGCAGAATTGTAGTTAACAGAAGATAGAGTGACAAATGTTACCTCTTCTATTTCCCATTATAAAGAGCATCTTAGGAAGGGTAGTGCACAGCAATACGTCTCATGATATCGGCAATACAACTCACTGTAACATGTAAGTGTATCACAGAGCAACACAGCACTAACATTCACAGTAATGTGTAGTGTATGAGTGTATCATGGAGTCCCCCAATAATATGCACTGAAATGTATGGTAATATGCATTGTGCAGCAGTGGCGTCCCGAGGAGGGGCGGGGGGGGGGGCAGACCGAACCGGATGACACCTCCAGCAGGGGTGACACCCGTGCTGCCGGCACCCCCCACATCGTGCTGCTTACGTTTTTTTTTCTTTTTTCTGGCAGCCGCATCCGCTAGACGCGGCCGCCGGAAAGAAAAAAAAAAATCACAGCAACCGGATGTGACGTTACGTGCAGGAGGGAAGACTGCATGGAGGAGGCGTCCGTCCGGCAGCTGAGAGAAGCAGCGTTCTGGTAAGTGATGGGGAAGGGGGGGAGGAGGGTGGTTTAAAACGAGCAGTTTATTACTGGGCTCTGGCTGGCACTATATTACTGGGCTCTGGCTGGCACTATATTACTGGGCATCTGGCTGGCACTATATTACTGGGCATCTGACTGGCACTATATTACTGGGCATCTGGCTGGCACTATATTACTGGGCTCTGGCTGGCACTATATTACTGAGCATCTGGCTGGCACTATATTACTGGGCATCTGACTGGCACTATATTACTGGGCTCTGGCTGGCACTATATTACTGGGCTCTGGCTGGCACTATATTACTGGGCATCTGGTTGGCACTATATTACTGGGCTCTGGCTGGCACTATATTACTGGGCTCTGGCTGGTATAATATTCCTGGGCTCTGAGTGGCACATTATTACTGGGCATCTGGCTGGCACTATATTACTGTGCTCTGGCTGGCACTATATTACTGGGCTTCTGCCTGGCACTATATCCTGGGCTCTGGCTGGCACTATATTACTGGGCATCTGGCTGGCACTATATTACTGGGCTCTGGCTGGCACTATATTACTGGGCTCTGACTGGCATAATATTCCTGGGCTCTGAGTGACACTATATTACTGGGCATCTGGCTGGCACTATATTACTGGGCTCTGGCTGGCACTATATTACTGGGCTCTGACTGGCATAATATTCCTGGTCTCTGACTGGCATAATATTCCTGGGCTCTGAGTGGCACTATATTACTGGGCATCTGGCTGGCACTTTATTACTGGGCTCTGGCTGGCACTATATTACTGGTCTCTGACTGGCATAATATTCCTGGGCTCTGACTGGCACTATATTACTGGGCTCTGACTGGCATAATATTCCTGGGCTCTGACTGGCATAATGTTCCTGGGCTCTGACTGGCACTATATTACTGGGCTCTGACTGACACACTATTACTGGGCTCTGACTGGCATAATATTACTGGGCTCTGATTGGCACACTATTACTGGGCTCTGACTGGCATAATATTCCTGGGCTCTGACTGGCATAATGTTCCTGGGCTCTGACTGGCATAATATTCCTGGGCTCTGACTGGCATAATGTTCCTTGGCTCTGACTGGCACTATATTACTGGGCTCTGACTGACACACTATTACTGGGCTCTGACTGGCATAATATTACTGGGCTCTGATTGGCACACTATTACTGGGCTCTGACTGGCACTATATTACTGGGCATCTGGCTGGCACTTTATTACTGGGCATCTGGCTGGCACTTTATTACTGGGCTCTGGCTGGCACTATATTACTGGTCTCTGACTGGCATAATATTCCTGGGCTCTGACTGGCACTATATTACTGGGCTCTGACTGGCATAATATTCCTGGGCTCTGACTGGCATAATGTTCCTGGGCTCTGACTGGCACTATATTACTGGGCTCTGACTGACACACTATTACTGGGCTCTGACTGGCATAATATTACTGGGCTCTGATTGGCACACTATTACTGGGCTCTGACTGGCATAATATTCCTGGGCTCTGACTGGCATAATGTTCCTGGGCTCTGACTGGCATAATATTCCTGGGCTCTGACTGGCATAATGTTCCTGGGCTCTGACTGGCACTATATTACTGGGCTCTGACTGGCATTATATTACTGGGCTCTGATTGGCACACTATTACTGGGCTCTGACTGGCACTATATTACTGGTATCTGACTGGCATAATATTACTGGGCTCTGACTGGCATAATATTACTGGGCTCTGACTGGCATAATATTACTGGGCTCTGACTGGCACACTATTACTGGGCTCTGAGTGGCACAATATTACTGGGCTCTGAGTGGGACAATACTACTGGGATCTGAATGGCACAATATTACTGATATCTATAATTGTAAGATTGTCCCCTCGTGGGGCTCCCGTGTGTTGCATAATTAATGGTGGTCCCATGTTTGCATAATTATGGGGCACTTGTGTGTGGCATATTTATTGGGCCCCATGTGTGGCGTAATTAAGGGACTCTTTTGTGTGGCGTAATTAAGGGACTCTTTTGTGTGGCATAATTATGGGGCACCTGTGTGTGTGTGGCATAATTATGGGGCACCTGTGTGTGTGGCATAAGTAACTGGGCAGAGGTGAGGCTTAATTAGTGGGGCTCTGGTGCTGTATAAGTTATGGGGCTCTGGTGTTGCATAAGTTATGGGGCTCCTGTGTGTGGCACAGTTATGGGGCTCCTGTGTGTGTCATAGTTATGGGGCTCCTGTGTGTGTCATAGTTATGGGGCTCCTGTGTGTGGCATAGTTAATAGGCCATCTAACTGGCATTACTAAGGAATCTGTTTGGCATTGTATGGAGGAAATCCAGGGGGTGACACCATGAGTTTCCGCACCGGGGGACACCAACCCTAGTGACGCCCCTGTTGTGCAGTATGTGAGTGTATAATGTTTACGTGTATCACAGAACTCCATGTAAAAGTATTTGGCAGTATGTGAATATTATATCACAAAGCTCAACACCACTAGAACCACAGTAATTTGCAGTGTATGACTGCTTCATAGAGCTCCACAATAATTACCTTCATAATAATGTGCATTGTTTGAATATATATCACAGCACTAAAACTTACAGTAATGCGCAGTGTGTAAGTGTATCCCAGTGCCCCACAGCAATAAAACTCATAGTAATGTGTGATGTCAGTGTATCACAGAGCACAGCAATATAACTTACACTAATACACACTGCAAATTACTAGAAATGTCTAAAGTAATACAATGTACAGTTACGTACAGCTACATTGAATTCCTGAATTCCCTATTAATAACTAACTTAGATTTTTTTTTTATATGGAGCGTACCATTTACCTAGCTCCAAATATAACTAAGCTGGCTCCTGTATTGGTTTGTTCGAGTCCAAAATTGTACAAATATTTTTCTAAACCCTGCTTCTTGGATAATTGACCTCAAGCTCTTTCACTTTCTTCCTCTGTACCACTTCTACTTAAAAGGTATTAGTGAATTCACTACTGTCTCAGTAAATTAATATGTTATATTGTTACTAATTCCAAACACTGAAAAGGGAACCTGAAGTAATCTGGACAGAAGGCAGTTCCAAAATAATGCAAAGGCGTTGTCTAGAAAGAGCTATTTGGCAGCTCCTTATGCATGAGACTTTTTCCCTTTTTTCTGCCTCTGTGTTCGGCTGTTCTTGGTGCTTTGAAGTGCACACATACATTAAAAAAAAAACCCTTTTTTTTCAATGGATATTGCCGCTGCATGTTTTGGAGGTGCCTTCTGTCTTGATTACTTTTCCAGTGGTTTCCATAGAAAATACGTATTACATTAAAAAAGGGCTTGATTAAAAATTGACATTTTTTGAAAAGGAAGAGTTTGTAGGAGAGCTGTGACCACCTGGGGCCCAGAAGTCAGTAACCATAGGTTTGGCCCTGACTATAAGCAATCTTTGGAACTTCTTCACACACAAAAATTAGGGCTACATATGATTGTGAAATCGTTTTTTAGTAACTGCCCGCACCCATTCTATTTTGCTCATTGAGCAGCCTCATTTTGAATGTGTAGTGTATGGGGAATGCCGGATTACTCAGACAGCTCTCTTTATTATGAAACACATATGCAGGTTGAGCTCTAGCATGAATGAAAAATATGCTAATTACTACAGATTTGCATTGCTTAACCTATGTTGGTCAGATGTCAAAGCAAGGACATTAAGTGCAGGTAACTGGCCACTGGGGACACTAGCAGACTCATCCTATCTGTGTTTTTCACTTATTTACACATATGTGCACAATATCCTTTATGGGGTAAAAAGAAGACATTAGAAAGCTTGTCTGCATTGGAAAAACAAATCACATGTCTAGCAAGTAACATGACCATAAGCTTGCTCCTCAATCATCACTAACTAAATGGATTCCCTATACATTTTTCTGGTTGGGTAGTTCCTCCTTTCCTAAATATGTCATATGTTATTTCATTTGGCTGATTTATTGAGCAGTATTTTCTATGCTTTATAGGAAGTTTAATAAATCAAAATCAATGCCGAGAGTTTGCTGCACGTTAGCAGATTTGCTTGCAGAATTATGTCTATATCATCATGGGAAGACTCACTAAAACACTAATATGAATATGCTGCGTACATGTGCTTGCAAACAGCCTGCTTGATCACCAGTGCGGAACTTTCCATCAGTGCTTTGGCACATTTTATATACAAATACCTAGATACAGAGATTTTAACTACCTAAGAGACACCTTGGTTGCCATTTATATGGTGTAATCACCCTATGTTGCTTTAATGGTATAGCTCCCTTTTAACAATATTATACAGTATGGAGTGTATTTCCTAAGCATGTAAATACTCAGCGCTAATGTAGATCTCATTACAAATGTATGGATGTTTGGCATATCCATATAGTGTTCATTATCAAGACAGATATGATGCTTCATTATGCAGTGTTGTGTACCCATAACCTGATAATGAATAGTATTACTTTCTAATCATGTGCATTCGGTGTCAGTTTCCAAGCACTTATTTCAATCAGGTGTGAAATATTTCAAGGGAAAATGTGACGCTTAATTATCTTAAAAAATGCTTAGTCTTTTCTGACAATTTTTTAAAATGTAAATCTTCTCATTAAAACTGATAATATTACACAAATAGTGTATAATAATAATGTTTGTATGAACTGGGAGATCTTTGATATAATAAAGAGTGATGAGTACAACATAAGACATTGTGAGGCCCAGGTGTAGGAACATTTCTAGACTTTTATTCCCATATATCCCAAATAGAGATTGTATTTCTTGTCCCCACTCTACTTTGCAACTTACTGTATTTTTTTTTAAAATGTTCTCATGCCTTTCCTCTGTTCTCATTGCCCTAAGCAACTGGCAGCCACTTTTTCGAGTGTAAGCGTAGCATACTCCATCACAAATGTCCACAGAATTCCACAGATTCTTTCAAAGTCCTTCTTCTACTGTCAATTGGCTGTATGCTACAGGAGTGTGAAGAAGTGTTTGCTACAAAGATATGATCCCCATCCCCTTTTAATTCAGATGATGGGGTACTATGGTATCCCATATATCCATTATTTAACTCGCTGCCACAGGACCACTCTACCACCAGGTTATTGTACAAACATCAACTGCACATCAACTGGCTGCCATGGGACCACTCGAATGCAGGTTATAATGCAAGATATTAAGTGCAGTGGTAGTGGTTCCAGTAGGGCTGCCACCCACCTGGTATTTGAAGCCAATATTAAATCTATGGAGGTGAGAGCGTAGCCAGTATTTTTTGAAGAAAGGTTGGCAACCCTAGTTTACAGTACTGGGAATGCATTATTAAGCACAGTTTGTTCATTTTATAACTCATGATAGTAGCAGAGTAATTCTCTAAATAGATAAGATGGCTGCCTCAAACCCTTATTTTCTCACGTGTTTCTTCAAACAATAAGTAGCATATATAGAGATTTGGAACAATCTACTTTATTCCCATGTTTTTGGAAATGACTTTTTTTTCTAAATGAAAACAACTGGCTTTGTAGTAAGATGATTAAAAATGTTTGAATCTGTAATTGTAATTTAGAAGGTTGAAAACAGGCTTGGTTTGAACAACCATATTATGTTTACCACACAAATCCCTGTGTGTGATGTCTTGGCAATTCCAAAATGTAAGCCTAAGTGTTTCTTTCAAGAATAGAGATAAGTTGATTCTGCATCATCCCATGTAAATGGGTAGGCACCGCTCTTAGTATGCTAGTGAGCTAAGCAGTGTGCGGCTGCATCATGTGACCAACATTTCAAAACATCGTAGGAAATTGAATGAAGGCAATTTTCAACATTATAAAGAAGTTAATGTTTAGTATATAGAGAAGTTAGCTAAATGCACTCATTTTGCTCATAACTCTGATGGCCAAATTAACACCTTTGCATTTAAATGTGCTTATTAGCTGCATAACGTATACAGAAATTCTAAAGTGACTATCCTGTCTAATCAGAATAAATGGTATCATTTTATTTCAATAAATGTGACTTGAAGTAGATATAAACTTTATATTATAATATGCTTTTCTTCAGACAGACTAACACTGTAATACCAAGGAGCATATTTATTGTTAGTATATAGTTAACGCATACAATCAATCCATTTTTCTTGAGAATCTCTATACCTTTCAATATTGTCATCTGCAAAAATTAGCAACTCCTCATAAGTAAAGTCCAAAGCATTTCCATTACCATGTGAATGTGTAGCTTCTCGGTATCATACAGCAACTTAATATCAAGGTGTAGATGTTTTTTACAACAAAAATAAATTGTCATGATCGATATGAATGGAACCATTTGCATAATGATTAGACAAGCTTTGCATCACAAAAAAAAAAGCCTAATGATATTATATATAGGCATACTTTATCAGTATAATGTGTGACATCTTAAACTGCTTTGGAACGAAATACGATTGTTGAGAACGGAGAGCTATTTGTCATGTCATAAAGACACTTAAAGCCAACTGTAGATCTATACCAAGACTGTTGAGAACGGAGAGCTATTTGTCATGTCATAAAGACACTTAAAGCCAACCCTGCTCTGTAGATCTAAACCAAGACTGGTGATGGATTTGTACCATAGCTGCTTACCTGTGTGATGCTGTCTCTCATAGTAGGGGACCTCCCTTTCCTTGTCGTGGTGGTGGCCATGGTAGTGGTGGTTTCCATAATGGTGGTGGACATGTCAGCCAAAAGTGTGGTGGCTGTTGTTTCTGTTGTCATGACAGATGGAACTTCCCCAACCAACATTAAGTTGCCCTCTGTCTTGACATTGGGGTCACTCTCAGCAGCGAGAGACAGCACCTTCAGCCCATTATAGTATAAGCCTGAGATCTGGCCCTGGAATGGACGACCCTGATCCTTCCCTCCAACTTTTATAGCCGCCTGACTGTTGAAGATGGTGAGCTGCCGACCTGTAGGAGAAAGGAAAGACGATTCATCGATGACCTGCTTTAAGCTAGATAAATAGAGTATCTCTCCACATATGATGAAGCTGATGTACAATTTCATATCTCGTGGACATTAACATGCAGTTCCATTCAACTGGTGTAAATTGTGAGGCAAGGTGTGATCTGAACACATAATAACTTCTGCACCAACGTGTCAATGACATATATTTTTACAAACTAAGATCAAGGTTGAAAAGCTGAAAAATATTTCTACAACATTAAGTTGCTAGATCTAGATCATGACAATGTTAGCGATTAAAAGATGAGTGTATATGTGTTACATCGAAAGGAATGTTAATGGAAGCACATTGAATTGGAAACAAGGGAAAGTGACATTTAAGATAAGGTAATACATTTACTGTGAGACATCTCTAGATCATCACAGGGCAAAGATGGTTACAGCATCATTTCTCATGTGTTCACATCTCCAGTATTAGACAGTCAAAGTTTCACTTCACAGACATCATGTGTACTGTTTCAATATGGCATTCTGAGCTTACAAACATGACAAATATATTATACAGCCTGATAAAGTACAATATATATATACACACACACACACACACACACAAACAATATATATATGCACAAATGTATATCTATATTTCTATATCTATATATATATATCTATATATATATATATATATATATATATATATATATGTGTGTGTACAATTGTATCTATGTCCAATCAATACTGCACTCAGCCCAACAGTTACAAAAGCCTCTATGCCCAAGTACTAGGTCGCTCCATACACACTATCCATAAACAAACGTAATATCAAAACATTGTTGATTTAATCACTGCACAGGTCACATGAGTATAATCAACGTTTCGGTTTACACTGCAAATCTTCATCAAGACTTGATAAAGGTTCGGGGTGCGAACTGAAACTCATTTGACTGGCAGAGTGGTTAAATCAACCGTCTTTAGATATTAAGCCCCATGAGTGCAGGATTTTTTATGGATATTGTACATGTGTGTGAGCATATATATATATATGTGTGTATTTTTATATATATATATATATATATATATATATATATATATATATATATAATTTGGCATTATTCGAAAGCAACCTAATCTAACATATTAGATGATATTATATGTTTTTTAATATAAATGTAATGCAATAAATAAATAATGTAAGGTTTCGAAACTGTATTAATCATGTGAACATATAATGTATTTGCAAGTAGTAGCAGAGTATCATGCAACTAAGGAGTTGAAAAATAATTAGCAGAGTAATTCTCAAGGTCACAGTTTTTAAAATGCCAAGTCTAGTCATCTGTGATTAAATCTGTTTCAATAAAACATGTTACATAATGTTTTGCCCCAAAAAGTTGAATATGGGGAAGACACAAAATATTTGGTGAAAAATATATTTTAAAAAAAACTGTTGAAATGTTATTTAAGTAGGTGATCGATCTTGCTATCTGGTTTCAAATGCCACAAGAATATTTAAAAGCATCCACTGTAAATGAGGGCTATTCAATAATAAACATTATATGGAGCTTAAACTGGCAAGATCAACTGACTAGGATAACATTTTACAGCTGTTAATGTACTGAATAGGATTGCAGGATAATGACCAGACCATAGGTCACATGTTTAATGTGAAATGCACTCATTGGTTGATTTGAACCAATGTAATATCATTTCTGCATCTTCATTTTCACTGTGTAATTCTTGTAAGGGTATTTATTACGAGTCCTAACATGTCTGATCTTACAGGGTGTCTACTTCAGACATTCAAGAAATAGAAATGTTTGATGCAAGACAAGATCGGGAACTGTTTGAATAAAATTCGCTCAGATGTCCAAAATGCCACCATTTCCCGCATTTAAGTTCAAGCAGATAAAGTGCATGGGGATATTGCAGAGGTCTCACATAGCTTTACACATTTCACAGCAGCTCTTAGTCAACCTATACAGGGGTTTCACAATGCCTTACGCGTTTTGAGCTCAAAGGAGCTCTTAGTCAACATATGACTACATATGTGAAGGGCGTAAGGTGTTGTGAGATCCCTGTCTGCACCCAGCCTCTGCTTCATGCACTTTATCTGCTTGAAATTAAAAGCTTGAAATTTGGCATTTTGGACGTCTGAGTGAGGATCTCTTAGTTAACCTGTGACTATGGGCTCCTGTGAGTTCAGAATGAGGAAGGGGTTGTGAGACCTATGTCTGTTTCCCTACCTCTGTTTTACCCAACCCATAATGCACTTTATCTGCTTGAAATTAAAAGCTTGAAATGTGTCATTTTGGACGTCTGAGTGAGGATCTCTTAGTCAACCTGTGACTATGGGCTCCTGTGAGTTCAGAATAAATAAGGCATTGTGAGACATATGTCTGTTTCCCTACTGTTGTTTATCTCAAACCCTAAAGCATTGTATCTGCTTAAAATTAAAAGCTTGAAATGGTGACATTTTGGAGGTCTGAGTGAATCTGATCTTGTCCTGACGTTGAGGCTTGCATTCTGTTATACTGAGTTGGGAGTGATCCATTCTAACAAGCAGTATTTGAAGGCTTTGACTTAAACACCTCACTGAATTATTTTATACAATTGCGAGTGAATTAATATTACTTCATGTATCCATTCTTTTCTTGTTAAAATAACAGAGAGCTTGTGTTTCTCAATGAAATGATTTTTTGGTTTGTTTTTGTTTAAATTCAAACACATGGCTTCTGTCATTACAGGGAATATGTTAATATGTATTACTCAACATCCCACTTCCATCCATCAATGACATCCTTTGACACAATGGAAAACATTAATTGAACATCATTTATTAGTCATCTGAACTGTCACTAATGAAAAATCTCAAGAGGAAACCTATGTCTTGCTGACTTAAAATGTCATATATAACATTTCCTAAAACATATGTAATAAGTAATGGGATTGGATTTATTAGCACAACTGGTATGAGCCCAATTACACTGTGCATTGTATGGCTGTTCTTATAGCTAAATAGGAAAATAACACGCTTGAATGATAACTCCCCTTTATGGCTAAGCTAAATGGTTCTGCTGACACATTTTATATTCTGATGGCTTTTATTCATGCAAGAAGGAAATGCAGGGAATTGACAATGGAATTGTAAACTTAAGGTCACAGTAGTCCACAGCTGAGGGCAATTAGCACAAGCCCCATTGATCCATGGTAGGTACACCACAATAGCTATGTCTATCCGTATACATACTATACTTATATGTGTATTGTGGCTATTTATTTTATTCTCATACTACCTTTCTAGATAGGATCAGTTCCACTTACAGTGTGCAAAACATATTAACCCCTTCGTGACGCAAGGTGCTTGCGTCCCAAACGATATAGCACCAAAACGTCATGATTGGCTCCTGACCACCGATCACAATCACAATGTGGCAGAGACCCAATCAGGGTCTTAATAGACCCTGTGGGACCCTGCAAAAAAATGGCGAGACCTCCGGACGTCACGTTCGGGGCACGGCACGATTTGTTGAAATGTAGCCGGTGCTCGCTTTGAGCAAAGTGGCCTCATCTGACAGGTGGGATCCGGCTGCAAGTGCCTGCCTCAGGATCCGTAAACAGCTCATCGCGGGGAGCCGCGATGAGCTGTTTAATGCAGGACGTTCTATGCCGTCCCAACGACTTTAAGGTACTAAAAGTCAGGACGGCATAGTACGTCCTAACGTCATTAAGGGGTTAATAGGTAAGTTCTCCACCATGTAAAGCAAATAAAAAAAACATATCTGTGTTTTCATATTTTCCCTCAAACAAGCACCCAGTGTATAATCTGTTCAGTCTTTATGGTTGTATCAGTTTATTCTGAATTAGATAAAATGAGTGCCATAGCATTGGATAATATTAACAACAGTAAAAGTAACGTCCCAAGGATATACCTGAAAATGAGAGACTATCTCAACATACGTTTCCTGCTTAAACTCTGTTATTATTATCTCCTAGAAAAGCAAATACAGAGTTACAATATTATAATTATAATCAAGTTACTGCGGCTGCTGCTGCTGTGCCAGCAGTTCTACTTGGAAGATAGATTGTATGTCTTGCTTTTAAATGGGATTTTTAAGAAGAAATCCTTCAAAGTTTGGAGTTTTTAAGCACGTTCTTTGGAGTTTTTGATTGTTCAAAAATGAAAGGTCACTTGAATTAAAAAGGTTATACCTTTATTAGAGCAATATAAATAAACTCCTCTTTAAATGCCATTCTGATGATGACTAGGCGATTGTCTTGCATTTGATTATCAGACACTGCGGTTTCAGTCATATGACTCCTAAGATAATGACTACCATAGTGTCTACTCAAAACTGTAGTGATCCAAAAATCCCATTGGTCAGCTCCCAGCCCCATTAATTAAGGGGGGCAGGGCAATTCGCCCTTCCCATCCATGTATGTAACATTGGTCTGGGGGCATTTGACCCTCTCCTGTTCCAGTTTTTTAGTATGGATATTATGGAGGCTGGGAGTCATTGGGGGTGGGGCTCTACTTGGAATTTGTTTTTAATTTATGGGGTCAGCAGCTATTTGTTTATTGATTTTTTTATTATTCTAAACTAATTTCTTTCGTTTTTAACTGGAGGATTGAAATGCCAAGAATTCGACTGCTTTAGCAGATTTCCAAATCTATTCAGCGGATTTCAGCCTATACTGAGTAGTGCGAATTCAGAGATTCCATAATAGCCGAAAATCAGACCGCAAACAGCCAAAATCAATTATATTGAGTAGACAAATTTCTGAAAATTCCAAATTTCGGTTACATTGACTGATCTAGTCCCATTTCGAGTAGACCCTCAAGTGTTCGTTAATCAGAACACCTTTTGGCAATATTGAGATGTGAAGCAGAGAAATATCATCTATGTTGATAACATGTATTTTTCAATAAAGAATTTTACAAGTATCACACATGGATAGCATAACAATATCCATTCTATCTGCTCTTGGTGTGAGAGAGCTGAGTGTCACATGACATCCTGGCATTCAGAAGAAAAGCACCTACAGACAGCAGCAGCAGCAGCAGGAGTAGCTCAACATGGTCTGTGCCAATGTCATAGGAACAGACCACTCTGGACCTTGCGTTCCCCTCCCTGCAGGTGTCCTGAGAGATAAAATAAAAAGGGAGGTGGGCAGTGGCGTCCCGAGGGGGGGGCGGGTGGGGTGGACCGCACCGGGTGACACCTCCAGCGGGGGTGACACCCGTGCTGCCGGCACCCCCCCGCATCGCGCTGCTTAAGTTTTTTTCTGGCAGCCGCATCCGCTGGACGCGGACACCGGAAAAAAGTAAAAAAAAAACAAAAAAATCACAGCAACCGGAAGTGACGTTACGTCACATCCGGCGACTGTGTTTCCCTCCTCCGTGCAAGAGGGAAGACTGCACGGAGGAGGCGTCCGTCCTGGAGCAGAGAGCAGCATCGGTAAGTAATGGGGAAGGGGGGGAGGAGGGTGGTTTAAAACGAGCAGGGCTCTGACTGGCACTATATTACAGGCATCTGACTGGCACAATATTACTGGGCATCTGACTGGCACTATATTCCTGGGCATCTGACTGGCACTATATTACAGGCATCTGACTGGCACAATATTACAGCCATCTGACTGGCACAATATTACTGGGCTCTGACTGGCACTATATTACTGGGCTCTGACTGGCACTATATTACTGGGCATCTGGCTGGCACTATATTACTGGGCTCTGACTGGCACTATATTACTGGGCATCTGACTGGCACTATATTACTGGGCATCTGGCTGGCACTATATTACTGGGCTCTGACTGGCACTATATTACTGGGTATCTGGCTGGCACTATATTACTGGGCTCTGACTGGCACAATATTACAGGCATCTGACTGGCACTATATTACTGGGCATCTGGCTGGTACTATATTACTGGGCTCTGGCTGGCACAATATTACAGGCATCTGGCTGGCACTATATTACTGGGCATCTGGCTGGCACTATATAACTGGGCATCTGGCTGGCACTATATAACGGCATCTGGCTGGCACAATATTACTGGGCATCTGGCTGGCACTATATTACTGGGCATCTGGCTGGCACTATATAACTGGGCATCTGGCTGGCACAATATTACTGGGCATCTGGCTGGCACTATATAACTGGGCATCTGGCTGGCACTATATAACTGGGCATCTGGCTGGCACTATATAACTGGGCATCTGGCTGGCACAATATTACTGGGCATCTGGCTGGCACAATATTACTGGGCATCTGGCTGGCACTATATTACTGGGCTCTGACTGGCACAATATTACAGGCATCTGACTGGCACTATATTACTGGGCATCTGGCTGGTACTATATTACTGGGCTCTGGCTGGCACAATATTACAGGAATCTGGCTGGCACTATAGTACTGGGCATCTGACTGGCACTATATTACTGGGCATCTGGCTGGCACTATATAACTGGGCATCTGGCTGGCACTATATAACTGGGCATCTGGCTGGCACAATATTACTGGGCATCTGGCTGGCACTATATTACTGGGCATCTGGCTGGCGCTATATAACTGGGCATCTGGCTGGCACAATATTACTGGGCATCTGGCTGTCACAATATTACTGGGCATCTGGCTGGCACTATATTACTGGGCTCTGACTGGCACAATATTACAGGCATCTGACTGGCACTATATTACTGGGCATCTGGCTGGCACAATATTACTGGGCTCTGGCTGGCACAATATTACAGGCATCTGGCTGGCACTATATTACTGGGCATCTGGCTGGCACAATATTACTGGGCATCTGGCTGGCACAATATTACTGGGCATCTGGCTGGCACTATATAACTGGGCATCTGGCTGGCACAATATTACTGGGCATCTGGCTGGCACTATATTACTGGGCTCTGGCTGGCACTATATTACTGGGCTCTGGCTGGCACTATATTACTGGGCATCTGGCTGGCACTATATTACTGGGCATCTGGCTGGCACTATATTACTGGGCTCTGAGTAGCACAATAATACTGGTATCTGACTGGCACAATTTTACTGGTATCCGACTGGAACAATATTACAGGCATCTGACTGGCACACTATTACTGGGCTCTGACTGACACAATATTCCTGGTATCTGACTGGCACAATATTACTGGGCTCTGTGTGGCACAATATTACTGGTATCTGGCAGGCACAATCTTACTGGTATCTGACTGGCACACTATTAATGGGCTCTGAATAGCACACTATTCCTGGTATCTATAATTGTACAATTTTCAAACATTGAAAAAATTGTGGGTGTTTTCTTACATTTTTATTATAGGGGGGGGGGGTGCCACACACAGGGTCCGCCCCGGGTGCCAAATGCTCTAGGTACGCCCCTGGAGGTGGGCATTCATTGAAAAATTAATTTGTGTGTGTGACAGTGTGTGTGTGTGTGGGTCAAACTGTCTGAGAATGAGACTGTATGTGTAATAATGTGTGTGTGTGTAAGATGGTGTGAGTCTGTGTGTGTAAGAGAGTGTGTGTATACAAAAAAAATGATGTATGATAATAATAAAATATTTTTTTTCAAGAATTCATCCACATGGTGAAATTAAAGGTAAAACATTTTTCGGAAACATTAAATAATGTGTTATCATTCTTTTCACCATGTTGGTGAGTTCTTGGAAAGAATGTTTTATTATTGCATATATAATTTATTTTTTTTGGCAGCATTTCATCACTGGTCGCAGGCAACGCAATGTCTTGGGCCAGCCCTGGACCTATTGCATACGTCTCACCCAGGGCCAACGCCTCGTATAGGTGAAGTAGACGCTGGCCTAGGGTGCATTTTTGCCATGGGCGCCCGCGCTCTCATAATTTTCTGCCACAATGTGGCACTGAGGGAGGGAGGCGGACCTCACCGGGGACGAGGTGAAGGTTCGCCCCCGCCTTCTATCGGATCGCGTTTTTTTTTTGCCTAAGGAGCAGCGAGCAGTACTAGCTCTGTGTATTGAACGCACACAGAGCTCAGATAATGATGCTCGTGCTCCTTACGCACACTGATCAGGGTGCGTGAGAAGCGCAGGCAGTACTGTCTAAGCTCTGTAGAGTTAGTAATGACCGCTCCTCCCCAGTAAAAAAAAAGACATGCTCCGATGGAAGGAGGGGGTAGACCTTCACCTCATCCCCAGTGAGGTCTGCCTCCCTTTTTCATTGCCACTTTGTAAAAATACGGGAGACAGACCACATACATGGGAGGGAGGTAGGTCGGGGAGGAAAGACCATACACATGGGAGGGAGAGAGGGGAGAAAAGACCACACACATAAGAGGGAGGAGGGGAGGAAAGACCACACACATGGGAGGGAGGAGGGGAGGAAAGACCACACACATGGGAGGGGGAGACTACAGACATGGGGGGAACAGACCACAGACATAGGAGGGAAGGGAGGTACAGACACAGACATGGGAGGGAAGGTGGGGACAGACCACAGACACGGGAGGGAAGAAGAGGACAGACCACAGACATTGGAGGGAAGGGGGGGACAGACCACAGACATGGGTGGAAAGGGGAGGGACAAGAGATATGGGTGCAGAGAGGAGAGAGAGACAGGTATGGGAAGGGAGAGAGGTGAGAGAGACAGGTATTGGAAGGGAGAGAGGAGAGATGCATGGGAAGGGAGAGAGAGAAAGGAATGGGAAAGGAGAGAGGAGAGAGAGAGACACGCTTGGGAAAGGAGAGAAGGAGAGAGACATGGGAGAGAAGACATGGGAGGAAAGGGGGAGCAGGCCACAGACATGGGAGGGAAGGGGGAGAGACAGACCACAGACATGGGAGAGAAACGGGGGACAACATATATGGGTGCAGAGAGGAGAGAGAGACAGGAATGGGAAGGGAAAGAGGGGAGAAAGAGAGATAGGTATGGGAAGGGAGAGAGGAGACATCCATGGGAAGGGAGCGAGGAGACAGACATGGGAAGGGAGAGGGGAGAGAGAGACCAGCATGGGAAGGGAGAGAGGAAAGAGAGATAGACCAGCATTGGAAGAGAGAGAGACCGGCATGGAAAGGGAAAGAGACCGGCATGGGAAGGGAGAGAAGAGTGACAGGTATGAGGAGGAGGAAGAGGAGACAGACAGGGGGACACATTAAGAAAAGTACTTTTTATTTAACAAGAAAAAAACCTGCTCGCTTTTGAATATGTGATTCTGTGTGTGAGACTGTGTCTGTGTGAGATTGTGTTTATGATCGTGTGATTGATGTGCTTTTGCCTGGCTGTTATAAGTAGATGGGGTAAGGGGAGGGGCATGGGGTGGAGCCAAGGGGCGGCAAAATGAGGGTTCACCTAGGGTGGCAAAAATCCTCGGCCCTAGTCTAACGCTCTCAAATAGCCAAAGAGGTAGACTTATTTTTCTGGATGTAACTGAAGGTGTCTACAGGCAGAGCATTGCAGAGACATTTTCAATGATTTTATGGCAAATTGATAACTATTTATGTGATTCTTTCGGCAATGTTCTGCTGGGAAACCTTGGGTCCTGCCATTCATTTGGATGTTTTTTTGACACTACCACCTAACTAAACATTGTTGCAGATCATGTACACCCTTTCATGGAAATGGTATTACTTGATAGCATCAGCCTCTTTAAGCAGGATGATGTGCCCTGCCATAAAGCAAAATGGTTCAGGAATGGTTTGAGGACAAGGCATTGACTTGGCCTCCAAATTCCCCAGATCTCAATCCAATCGAGCATTTGTGGGATGTGCTGGACAAACAAGTCTGATCCATGGAGGCCCCATCACAAAACTTACAGGACTTAAACGATCTGTTGATTACATCTTGGTGCCTGATACTTCAGAGGTTAGGGCTGTTTTGGCATCAAAAGGAGCACTACACAATATACTACAGGCAGGTGGTCATAATGTTGTGGCTGATCGGTGTATATAAATATATTAATTTGTATTTGTACAAAACACACCAACACATTTAGCAGATGCCAGCATTGCCTGCTGTAATATAAAATGCATATTGATCTGCTTGCTAAAAACTACTGCAATATGTTTGCTTAAACATAGCCCTGCGAGGTGCAATGTTATTTTCTGTTTTTATCAGCGACAGTTTGAATGAAAATCTACTTTTTTTGTTGTACTTTTGGAATAAACTTTGTAATGTAAAGCGGCATACCATACTTAGCTCCCGAAGTCTGTGCAAGAAGTCTCAAATGAGTTCTTCTTTACCTTGGGTTGCGATCAATAGGTGACTTAGTTCTAACACACACGCGTGTTGCATTGAGAATTGCGGATCTTATTGATTCCTGAGATGTTTGAAAATTACACAAAACACAAATGAATCAGGGATATTACCAGACAGCACCTAAGTGTGGTATTCTCATGAGAGCTGGTCATTACACAGACAAAAATCAGTCCCTACATGCATACATATAAAATCAATAGAACTTTTATAAAGAACAAATCTTGCAATTGTATTGCCTGTGACATAAAGGGCCATTACAATTGAGTTAAACTACAAGCTTGTCATTTACTAGGTCGAATATGAGTATATGAGTATTTTATGTGGGAAAAAAGTATTTGAATTGTTTATTAACAGGATTTTGTAATATGTTTTTAAAATGGGTTATCCAATTTCTTTTGTTAGATATCACATGCATACATGTTTTTTGTTCATATTGTTATTGATTATTCATTTGTGTATCTATTTGTGTTTGCTGGCAGTTAGACTAAGTATTTAGAAGAGCAGCTGGGAATTTGAATAGGACAATGTATAGTTCAGTAACAGTGGCACTGAAACAAAACATTTCCATTTATTGGCTTTGGATGATAGGAATTATAGCCAACAGATAAACTACTACATTTTTGTTTCGTTTTCATCCATTTCGTTCATTACTGCATTCGTTTCAGACGAAATTTGTTTATTATTTTTGTTTCGTCTTATTCGTTCGTACGAATTAATTGACCTACACATTCCATAAACCGAAAGTCTATAAACCGAAAAACAAATTGGTTTATAGAATTTCGGTTTATGGAATGTATGTAATGCTATTGGCTTTCTATAAACCGACTCTATGTCGGTTTATAGAAAGCCAATAGGATTACATGCATTCCATAAACCGAAAGTCTATAAGCCGAATGTCTTTCGGTTTATAGAATTTCGGTTTATGGAATACATGTAATGCTATTGGTATTCTATAAACCGAAATAGAGTCCTCATTCATACGAATTGACCTATTCGTATGAATGGGGACTCTATTTCGGTTTATAGAAAACCAATAGCATTACATGTATTCCATAAACCGAAAGTCTATAAACCGAAAGACATTCGGTTTATAGACGTTCGATTTATGGAATATATGTAATGCTATTGGATTTCTATAAACCGAAAGTCTATAAACCGAATCTCTTTCGGTTTATAGACTTCCGGTTTATAGAATACCAATAGCATTACATGTATTCCATAATCCAAAAGTCTATAAACCGAATGTCTTTCGGTTTATAGACTTTCGGTTTATGGAATACATGTAATGCTATTGGTATTCTATAAACCGAAATAGAGTCCCCATTCATACGAAAAGGGCAATTCGTATGAATGGGGACTCTATTTCAGTTTATAGAATACCAATAGCACGAATGGATGGATGGACGAATGATTTTCGTTTATTAACCATTCGTTCATTCGGCTTTCGTTAATTTAGCATTTTCGTTATTCGTTTTTCGGACGAATGGACGAAAATGCTATTTTCGGACGAAAATGCATTCGTCCGAAAACGAATGCACATTTCTAACCTGGTCTTTAATCGATAATGATCACACCCATTTCAGGGTAAAAAAGATAAACGCCAGCAATTAAAGTGGAGGTTAATTTGATAAAATTTGATACGTAAAACACATTAAAAGGCAGCAGCATGTACTGCAAATACAGATAATCTGGCTGCAAAGTGTATTACATTAAAAACAAAAACATGATAGAAATGAAAGGGGTTGGTTACAAAATATATTATCACTGGGTAAAGTAATAATTCTATAAAATAATGGACTAAAAAACACTTTTTATATTTAAAAAAACTTCTAAAGACTTTCTGACTAGTTTGTGCGCTAGTTATAAGCATGTACACTTACACAGAGACTGAGCCATGAAACACATGCTAATCTTAAAGGACAACTGCCAGGTAAAATAATAGATGAAATAAATATCAGCATCTTTATGAAACACAATCCTTAGTGGTTGTTGTTGTTGTTTAATCATTAAAATAGGATTTCAGTGATTCGACCGCAGGGAACGTAGCAGGCTGTCACTGTGTAGCTATTTGATGCCACAGACGCTTTCACTATGAGAGCCTCTGCTGCTGTGCACTGAGCATGGCATTAAATAACTTTACGGTACATTCGCTAAATGAAATGCCTTATTATTTTAATCTATTATTTTAACTGACAATAGTCTCTTAAATATGTTTATATGCTGAATCATATAACCAAATCTCACTAATTTCTGTCATATTTTTCCATATTAATGTTCATTCTATGAGGGTGCTTTTTTTAGCCAAATCTCTATTTGCCCTACACACTGCTACCTTTAGAAAAGCTCTAAATATCACATTTTAACCTTCAATTTTATTGTGTGCCAACAGTCCCAATTTTGATGGGACAGTCAGTTAAAATTTAGACTGCTGTTTATGAGCTGTGCACAAGCAGTGAGAGATACAGAGAATAGTTCAAGGGGGTAAACTTCTTGGAGCTGATGATGGTGGCTGCTTTTTGACATCTCTTAATCCAATCCTTCTAGCCTCACCATACTTGTGCCAGACCACATTTTAATAATAAACTAGGCTTCAACTCTCTGTGTGGGGTTGAAACTTTTTTATGTGGTAAGGACATATCCCTGTAAAATACGAACACTCTCCTGGTGCCAATCAATAGAGATTTAATGGACAGATACTGGGACTGGGCTGTAGCAAACGTGGGCTTGCCCTGCTGCACCTGTCTGACGGACATGCCGACACCTGGGAACCTGTGACTCTAGGGATTGCTCTGCTGCCTGTGGGCTGAAGACTGTGACTGAAACTCTGCAGCCCACTCTACTGCCCCTGAGGTGGAGTTCCTCTACTGCCTTCTCTGGTCAAACCACCTGCGACACCAACACTCATGAACACCAGGATACTGCCTGAGAGCAGGAGTAATTTGGATGCTGTATTTGTTCACAAATATACCGGCAACCTCCTCACTACTTGCGAGGTGAAGTCCTTTTAACTGCATTTACACAAGAATTATACTGTTCTTTTCATCACCATTGCCTACAGACATACAGGCTTCTGGAGTGTCTACTACTCTGCTTTGCCTGATTGTTTGCTCAAGGCCTATAGGTGCCAGTGTTGGGCACATTATCTACTCTGGTTCCTGAGCTTACTCAGTGTATTTATATTCCCCAGTACCAACCTGGAAATACTCAGCTGCCAGATATTTAAGATGATAGCATCAATCCATATCTCCATGCTCCCTGCCTGAACTTCTAGCCTGCAAATATATATATCCAAACAATGGACAGGAATAGTAGGTCTTTGGCCAACCCTACACACATAGAGACCCCACCAACCGACCATAATGTTCCCTATGGGAATACTTTCAAACCTTTTCAATACCTCCGACACCAGCTCCCACCTCTCCTCTCCTCAACGCATAATGGAATAAACACTTACAGAAATGTTCCACTCACTTCCCACCAAGGAGAACTTCAGCATCCTCATTACAGAGGTTAAACAGATGGTAAGGGAGGAGATTGCTGCCATCAAAACGAATTACCCAATGTGACTCTCGAGTGACTAAATTAGAGGCCCATGCACTCGACAGAGACTTAAATTCAACAAAAATTGCAATAGATGTTTGTATGGAAAAAATGTTGGGTATGCAACACCATCTAAAAGATCAAGACAACAGAGACAGGGACAACATTAAAATACAAGGGCTTTTGCAACACCCTCCGTTCAATTTTTCAGATGACCCCCCCATCAAATTTTCTCCCCAGGATCTGGTTCATGTCCTGGGGTGCAGAGGTAAATCCTGGACATGAAATGTGGGTGATGAGGCATGTCCTGGAGTGCTGGGGTTTGTCTTGGTTCTGCAATGTGGGTGTAGGGGGGCACCCAAATTTAGTCTGCGTAGGGCAGCACATTACCAAAATACACTACTTCTCCTACCACATATATTCCACCCTGATCAGACTAAATGCAAAACCGCCAGACTGCTCAACATCATGCATAGGGTCAAAATGGATCTAGGTGGGTGCAATTTAACTATTGCATACAGATTCCAGCCACATAGAAATGTAAAATCTTTGGAAACTGCAGATAAGTAAAGTGAGTTAGATGGCTAAGATTTTTGCTATTAACGGTGTATAGGTTGGATAAACATGCAATCCTACAATATGTGGTAAACTGTTTGGCATCTCCAGCAGCGGTTATCACACCTTTAAAGAATTTATATCCTGGAGGTGATTGAGCTGTGATGTGTCAGTGTTAGTATTTTAGTCAGTTTCTAGAGGGCTATAATTTTGGGGGTCCTGTGTATTGATTTTTCAGTACCATCGAGTACAGCAGAAATATGCTGAAATGGACTCTCATTGGAGCATAGAATTGTGACGTCCTTTGGGTCACCATAAGCAATCTGTTGTTGTGTGATAGAGTTAAAGTAGTGTGTAATCTGCAGATATGTAAGTATCTGTGAGCTCTTGTCCCTGTCAACTGATGCCGAAAAGGCATTTGACAGGGTGGACTGGACGTTTATGTTCTATACCTTCACAAATTTGGGTATTGACCCAAACATGCTGGAAAAGATCCAGGCCCTGTACACCAACCCGATGGCACAAATCCACATTAATGGTGCCATATCACAACAGCTATATAGTTCAGGGGGCACACGCCAATGATGTCTACTCTCCCCATTACTTTTCACACTTCACTTAAACCCTTCGTAAATGCAATTAGGGTGAACAATAACATAAATGGCTTCAGCTCTTACACTACAAGAAAAGTTGAAGCCTTTAATTACCATGTGAATGGGGAATTACATTATGATGTTCAGGTGCTATCCTGGAGATCCACTCTATTCAAACCATCAAGGCAACACGAACCAATGGGCGGATCACCTATGTTGACTATAATGCTCTCGAGCACTGGGGGTTGTTTTAAAATGTGAAATCTTTATTTTAATAAATTCTTTCAAACTACACACTACAATACAGCTAACACACTACACACCACAAAAGTCACAGCATACGCTGATGACCTACTTTTTATTGTGAAAAAACATTGGTTTCTGTGACACACATAACTTAGGAATTCTGTAGATATGGGGATCTTTCCAACTTTAACATAAAGTACTCTAGATCATAAATCCTGAGCTCTCCATCTCTTTTAAATGGTTTCTCATGAAAATTAAACACCTGTGAATTTGGTTAATCTCCAATCTTGGGCACTGCTAAATATCACGCCACTACATACAACACTAACACAGTAAAGATCCACCCATGTGCAGGCTCATCCAGGCTGTGTACAGTCATTTTATTATGCTTTTTGCTTTGCTTTCTTGTTTTTTTACGCTTGTTCCTGTCTGATTGTATCCTTGCCATGTTGCTTGCATCCTTGTCTGGTCACAGTGTGGAATCCTACCTTTGTTCGGCCCAAGTGCAGCCCCTGCCCAGTGTGGCACCTGCCCACTTGGCCGTAGTATGGCACCTTACTAGTTGGCCAAAGAGCAGTACCTGCCTAATCCGGCTACATTCCGGTTCCAGCCCTGTCTAGTATTCCAGCCCAGTCATAGAATAGCCCTTTTTATTTGTCTCCACCTTTGTATCTCTGCTTCTTTGTAAACCACACATATTTCTGTTCAGTGGTTTAGTTCCCAGTTTGTGCTGTCCTGCAGTCTCCAAACTTCAGTTTGTGCAGCTCAGTCTTCAAGTTTGCTTTGTGTCTGTGTATATGTGCAGTGTAAATCTTTAGATTCTGTCATAGTAAGGGACTTGCCTAATTGTGGGGTACCTTGACGTGGTTGGCAAGCTTAATCATTTGGCCAATTGGTGTAACCAAACCCCTACCATTTTGAAAAGTCCTTCAAAACGTATCTCTTTAAAGAAGCTTAATACTGATCCCATTTAGTAATCCCGATCCCTGTCTCCACCCATGCACCGTAGCTCCTGAACTCGGGAGCCCATGGTCCTGTGCGACCTGGACCCCTGTCTGTTACAGTCACATAAATGTGATCAAAATGATAATTTTACCTAGAGCCTTATATCTTTTCCAGACACTCCCTGTTCAACAGTCAAAAGATTTTTTTTAACACCTTATATATAGCAATGATTACATTTGTCTGGAATACCAAAGACAAAGCCATGCACAACTATTCCTGCTAAAACATAAGGTGGCCTTGCATTGCCAGCCAAGCTGAAATACTATCACTAACTAACACTTACTACAAATCATTGACAGGTCCAGTACTCCCTGTTTACATGTGGGTCCCACAAGAAAAATACCCAACACCTGACATACTTGCCTATATTTGCCCAATAGCGCATACTTTAGCACTCATGGACAATCCCATCCATTAGGGAACTCCACATTGGCAGTATGCTGCTGGATTAGACTCCAATTCCTCACAACCTCATCATGACATATGCTACCACTGATGCACAATAATAAATTCCATCCAAGTGCTTCTCTAGGAGCTATAGTCTTCTTGAAGTTACCTAACCTGGTGAGCATGCACAACTTGGTTGAAAACGGCCAGATATAATGACTACAATTGTTCACTTCTCTCTGTACTTACATATCTGTAAATTACACACTACTTTAACTCTAGCACACAACAACAGATTGGTTATCGTGACCCAAAGGAAGTCACAATTCTATGCTCCTATGAGATTCCACCTCAACATGGTTTATTTTTGCTGTACTCGATGGTACTGACAAATCAATACACAGGACCCCCAAAATTTATAGCAATCTGGAAACCACAAAACAATGCATTCACATATGCACAGTTGACTAAAATACTAACACTGACACATTACAGCTCAATCGATATTTCCTTGGGATCACACCCCTCCATAAGTTCTTTCCAGGTGTGATAACCGCTGCTGGAGATGCCAAACTGTTTACCCCATATTGTGGGATTGCACAATGATACAGTATATACACTGTTATTATCAAAAATCTTAGCCACTCACTTTACTCATCTGCAGTTTCCAAAGATTTTAAATTTCTATGTGGCTGGAATCTGTAGGCTTATATTGCACCCACCTAAATCAATTTAGTCATCTCTGGTTTGACTCACTCAGCAGTCATTTCCCCAATATCTTCCATTGTCACAGTTTACTTTTATCCCCCCCCCCCCACACACACACACACCTTTCCTCCTGCCTCTTCACTCACCTTATGCTTCTCATGTTCCCCATTCCATCAAGATTGTAACTCCCCGTTATGCTCTGTATATGCACTGAGTAAATTGTTGTCGCTATATAAATAACTAGTAATGAAATGTAATTTTCATGTGTATGTACTTAGTCAATAAAGAAAAGATAACAATTTGTTTTCTCAAGATGATAATTTGTTTTCCTGAGAAAATGACTTGTTATCAAGAAAAAACAACTTCTCAAGAAAATAAGTCAGATATTAAAATAAATGGTCTCTCAGGGCTTCCGCAGCACATAGACCACATTAAACAATTTTTTTATGTTCTGTTGATTAATGCAAACTTGTCTAAAATGACTAGTCTGCTTTATTTTTTACATCTATTAAAACAGTAATAAAATAGCCATTTAATCATCAGAAGTAAAAGTTGGAATGTTTTTTTACTAATGGCAATGGCAGTGGTGTAGCAAGATGTGGTTACAGCATACTGCCATTTTGATTTTACAGCTCCTGCTAGACATTAGAACATCAGATATTGATTTCTGGAGTACTTTTACAAGTAAAGCAGCGCATAAATAGTGCACAATATCAACTTCTGCTTTATAGATTGCTTCACAAGAGCTATCATTTTTAAACTATAAATAAACGACTGTTATGGATGAAACCTTTCAAAAGTTTGGGGTTACTAGGAAATGTCTTGTTTTTGAAAGAAAACAAATTGTGTCCATTAGACATGTGCATTCGTTTTCGGACGAATGCATTTTCGGACGAAAATAGCATTTTCGTCCATTCGTCCGAAAAACGAATAACGAAAATTTTAACTAACAAAATCCGAATGAACGAATGGTTAATAAACGAAAATCATTCGTTCATTCGTCCATTCGTCCATTCGTGCTATTGGCATTCTAAACCGAAATAGAGTCGGTTTACAATACCAATAGCATTGTACTACATTCCATAAACCGACATGAATGACTTTCGGTTTATGGAATGCATGTAATGCTATTAGCTTCCTATAAACCGAAATTGAGTTCCCATTCATACGAATAGGTCAATTGACCTATTCGTATGAATGGGGACTCTTTCGGTTTATAGAAAGCCAATAGCAGCATGTATTCTATAAGCCGAAAGTCTTTAAAACAAACGACGTTCGGTTTATAGAATACATGTAATGCTATTGCTGTTCTATAAGCCGAAAGACATTCGGCTTATAGAACAGCAATAGCATTACATGCATTCTATAAACCGAACGTCGTTCGTTTTAAAGACTTTCGGCTTATAGAATACTATTGGCATTCTATAAACCTAACTAGAGTCCCTCCTCATTCATAAGAATTTCTTATGAATGGGGACTCGACTCTAGTTCGGTTTATAGAAAGCCAATAGTATTCTATAAGCCGAAAGTCTTTAAAACGAACGACGTTCGGTTTATAGAATACATGTAATGCTATTGCTAAACTATAAACCGAACGACTTTCGGTTTATAGAATAGCCATAGGATTACATGTAGTGCATAAGCCGAAAGTCTATAAACCGAAAGTCGTTCGGTTTATAGGCTGTCGGCATTTTACTACACGAAGACAAAGTCTCCATTCATAATTTTATGAATGGAGACTTTGTCTCCGTGTAGTAAAATGCCGAAAGTCTATAAACCGAACGATCGGTTTATAGACTTTCGGCTTATATAATACATGTAATCCTATGGCTATTCTATAAACCGAAAGTTCGGTTTATAGAATAGCAATAGGAATACATGTATTCCATAAGCCGACAGCCTATAAACCGAACGTTCGGTTTATAGGCTGTGGGCATTTTACTACACGGAGACAAAGTCTCCATTCATAATTTTATGAATGGAGACTCTGTCTCTGTATAGTTAAATGCCGGCTTTTAACTATACGGAGACAAAGTCTCCATTTATAATTTTATGAATGGAGACTCTGTCTCCGTATAGTTAAATGCCCACAGCCTATAAACCGAACGTTCGGTTTATAGGCTGTGGGCATTTAACTATACGGAGACAAAGTCTCCATTCATAATTTTATGAATGGAGACTCTGTCTCTGTATAGTTAAATGCCGGCTTTTAACTATACGGAGACAAAGTCTCCATTTATAATTTTATGAATGGAGACTCTGTCTCCGTATAGTTAAATGCCCACAGCCTATAAACCGAACGTTCGGTTTATAGGCTGTGGGCATTTAACTATACGGAGACAAAGTCTCCATTCATAATTTTATGAATGGAGACTCTGTCTCTGTATAGTTAAATGCCGGCTTTTAACTATACGGAGACAAAGTCTCCATTTATAATTTTATGAATGGAGACTCTGTCTCCGTATAGTTAAATGCCCACAGCCTATAAACCGAACGTTCGGTTTATAGGCTGTGGGCATTTAACTTACGGAGACAAAGTCTCCATTCATAATTTTATGAATGGAGACTCTGTCTCCGTGTAGTAAAATGCCGACAGCCTATAAACCGAACGTTCGGTTTATAGGCTGTCGGCTTATGGAATACATGTATTCCTATTGCTATTCTATAAACCGAACGACTTTCGGTTTATAGAATAGCAATAGGAATACATGTATTCCATAAGCCGACAGCCTATAAACCGAAAGTCGTTCGGTTTATAGGCTGTCGGCATTTTACTACACGGAGACAGAGTCTCCATTCATAAAATTATGAATGGAGACTTTGTCTCCGTGTAGTAAAATGCCCACAGCCTATAAACCGAACGTTCGGTTTATAGGCTGTCGGCATTTTACTACACGGAGACAAAGTCTCCATTCATAATTTTATGAATGGAGACTCTGTCTCTGTATAGTTAAATGCCGACAGCCTATAAACCGAACGACTTTCGGTTTATAGACTTTCGGCTTATGTAATACATGTAAACCTATGGCTATTCTATAAACCGAAAGTCGTTCGGTTTATAGAATAGCAATAGGATTACATGTATTCCATAAGCCGAAAGTCTATAAACCGAAAGTCGTTCGGTTTATAGACTTTCGGCTTATAGAATACAAGTAATACTATTGCCTTTCTATGAACCGAACGAGAGCCCCATTCATAAGAATTTCTTATGAATGGGGCTCTCGTTCGGTTTATAGAAAGCCAATAGTATTACATTGTATTCTATAAAACGAACGAAAAAAATTAACGAAACGAAAATAATGAACGAATTTCGTCTGAAACGAATGCACTAATGAACGAAATTCGTTTTAGACGAAATAAATAACATTTTCGTCCGAATGGACGAAAACGAAACGAAAATTTTAGTTTTGCACATGTCTAGTGTCCATTAAAATAACATCAAATGGATCAGTAATACAGTGTTAATGTTAATTGTAGCTGGAAACAGCTGATTTTTAATGGGATATATATATATATAAATGTATATTTATATATATGTAGTATACAGCTTAAAACTGTCGTGTTGATTAAAGAACCAATAAAACGGGTCTTCTTTAGAATCTAGATCATTGTTGTTAACTTTGTCAATGTTTACACCAGTGGTTCTCAACCAGTCAAACCCCAGGACCTACATTTGTCCTTTGTCATGTAGTCATGACCCAAAAATAAGGGTTTGAAAAGAAATATAAAAAAAACAAACCTTCTTCACAAAATTAATAGTGCAGTAAAAGCAGTGCAAGTGAAAATGAAAGTTATTTTGCGCTAAAAACCCAATAAAATAAAAAAGCAATTGAAACACAAGAGACTAATTGGAACTAGTGGGAAATTCTGTCTTCAGCTGGACCAAAGCTGAGTAGCCTCTTACACAGATAAGTACATTAAACACTCACTGCTATGTATCTGCTACATAAAAGAAATATCAGTGGTACTATCAAACACACACTTTTGTTTAGAGTTTTACGAGAATATGTTAAGACCAAGAGAGTGGTCCATAAAATTTTATTGTATAGAATTTAATAAGGTCATTGTCTTATGTATGTCCTTGTATTAAGAAAAAATTTGAACAAATAATTTTAACCGTAAAAAAACAAAACAACACACCCTTGGGGAGCTTCTCATCTTCAGACTATGAATGCAGAGTGCATCGCTACATCATTATTCCTCCCCCAATCAAATATTCGACTTTTTGATGAAGCTGAAGCACAGCTGAAGCACAGGTCCGGGATCCACTAAGCACCAGCTCGTGACCAACGTTTGGATTGGGACCAATCAATTGAGAAACAATGGTCTAGACTGTATTTCCTATTCATTTTGGAACTCATCTGATGTAGGTTTTCACAGAAAACAAGAACATTTCTAAGTGACCCCAAACTTTTGAATGGTAGTAGAATTTTAAGTTGAGTGTGGACTTTTTCGTATTTGAGCTGCACTCCCTATGGGGAAATAGTACCAACATTTTGTTTCTGACATCAACCATTAACTTTTAAATCATTTTTGCTATGTAAAATTATATCTTTTTATTTTATTTTTGTTTAATATCTCTTTATTTTCAGATATTTAAAGAAAACTCTCAAAAATAATCACAGATATATACATATATATATTTATATATATATATATATATTTATAGATAGCACAGTCTCATTGGGTTACATATCTTGAATACATAATATACAATACAAAAACATGCTATAGGATACATCCTTCCCCTCCAAATGCACCTGAAATAAGAAACAAAATCCAATAAATAATCTTTAAACCACTTCTGCTAATACTTTAATTATTAATTAATTTTTGCATGATCAACTCATTATTATTAATTTTGTCAGAGATACACAGTAACTCTCCCGTTCCGAACTAATGTTGATAATTAACCCATGAAATTACGAGCCAAAACTGAAGTAATTCTTGGGCAAAACAACTATTTGGCGCAATCATTGTTTAAACCAATGTAATGCTGTTGGGTGCTCCATATTAAGTACTTTCCACCACAATTTCCATCGTTTTTCCTTGATTAGCTTTTCATTGACTAGTATGACTTTTAAATAAAGCATTTGTATGAATAACTTTTTTGTGTGTTTAATATACAGTGAATCAATACAAGAATCAGCACAAGGCAGGAGATTTCCAACATTTTGTCATGAAGGCGCCCAATTCACCAAATGTGTACTTTAAGCTTATTTCATGAATTGTACATTTGGATTTCTGCAAAATTCATAAAATTCCCGAAATATGCAGAACTCGTTGTGCACATTTCATGAACTGAACAAGGGCACCATAACATTCACTGAAAGTACAAAAATGTGTGCATTTCATAGATTGTGTAATTACACAATTTGCATGTAAGATATGCACCCATACCTCTTTCTCAAAAAGTTAAGATGGTTCCTATAATGGGGGTCATGTATAAATGCAGCGCATATGCAGATTGCGGCAAAAACTGGCACAGCCAGCGTGTGCGCCAACATATAAAGCAGACTCATGGGACTCTGCAGTATCTACGCTGAATGCGTAGATTTAGGTTGTGTTGGCTCTCGCTGCGCCAGCGCAGCCTAAGTATTAAAACAATCAGACTCAGAAAAGCGCCTGATTTGTTTCGAGGAACCTCTGTCAAACACAGTTTGATGGATGTCCCTCTCTCACTTCAAAGTGTCGGGAGTTATAAAAAAGCGCAATCGCCATTAAACATTGCAAACAGCGATTGCGCTTTTCTTTATAAAACTCCCTGCAGTGCAGGAGTTTTTATGCATAACCCACAACATTCTTACTTTTGAGTTTATTTTTGTTAAATGTAAGTCAGTTGAAAGGAGCTGACAAAGAAAAACAAAGTGACACATATTTCATTACAACTCTTAAAGAAAACTGTTCTGGAGTTTGGCAATGTTCGTATTCCTATTCTAATAATGTGGGGATGGTTTACTTTATATTTTATTTACCATGTCAGTCATACATTCTTTACTGTCATTTTGGAAGCTGAAGGTGCCCTAGAGATGTCTCCAACAGTAAGAAGTACAACACTTTACTGTGTTTACTAAGCAATATGGAGCAGCAAAGAGCGCATTATTGATGGACTAAATAGCGTTTTCAGTAACATGGAGTAACAAAAGGAGGCGTTTTAGAGAATGTATATGTGGAAGAGTTTAATGTAGAAACATTATGAAGCTATAGTAATAACAAGTGGATACATATATATAAGGGATATAAAACAGTGATGTATGGCATGGGTTATGAAAATAATACACTGTATTAATGGATGACACTATATGCAGCCATTGGATGAATTATGAGAATTATAAAAATTGCAATACTGCAATACAGTGTGGAACCATAGTAAAACAGACAGTGGTAACATGGCATAAAAATCACTACCACATTATGTATTGATCCCTAGTGTCAAACTCAGTCTGTCAGGGCTTTGATCTTACCTGTATTGTAGGATTCATCTAATTACTATGAAATTATACATTGTGTATACATATAATCCCTCTAGATAACATGTTAATTAATCCATTGTGGGTCACTGAGCAATGACCCATTGTGTATCAAAGAATAATGTTTTCAAGACTATGATGAATACCCAGTGTGACTGCAACCCTAGAAATCCTGAGTTTGACCTCTTCCAGTCGTAGAAGTAATTTCTACGGTTTACTTGTATTGATTTGAATATTTTATGCCTTTGAAAAGAATATTCTATTCATAAATTGGAACGATGGTGCAAGAAAACAGTCATTAAACAAATACTTAATAAATGGCATAACATAAATTCAAACAATTCACATCCAGGAAGGATTTATATCAAACTCTGCACCCAATACAAATTGAAAAGAGGGAGAGAGTTATAACCCACTTCGGGTAAAACCTTGTTGTCTGCAATTTTGGACCCATTAACGAACAGTTTTTAAACCCCACCACAAAATTTATAAGAGCTGTAAAACTGTAATACATAGTTTATCATAACAAACATTTTAATATCCAAACGATGAGTGTTTGACTTTTAAAAAAAGTGTTGCTGAAACAGAGTGCTGAAATTATATATTTCATCTCCTTCTGTAGCACTAGAACAGTGTTTGTCATTTATTTCACTCTTTGTGGGAATTACAACTTCTTACAAACTTTTTGAAGTCAAAACCTCATGGCTAATTAATGTTTCATCCTGTTCCAAAATGTTCTGAATTTGAATATATGTGCACAGTATTGTGTATAGCATCTCAATATGGTATAAGGACATTGCACTTCACATACAGATCAATACTCCATGCCAGCAATAGACTTGTCCACTTCTAGCTATTTTCTCACACACACACCCATAGCTTAGGTGCAATACAGTGCAGTGAACCCTTTCCATAAATGACAAATCCAGTTAACTCAGAAGACACAGGCATGTTTCTGCATTCATTCTTCAGAGGCTAATTGTTAGTGGCACTGAATCTCTGGAGTTGGTAATATGAAGTGTATTACAATGGACCATCAAGACTCTCTAGAATAATATAAATCCATTTAAAATGCACTAACTTCTTGCTATCCTTCATGGAATCATCATCAAGGACTTGCTGGAGGTATAGGGAGGATTTAGTTGCAAGCTAAATATGGATGTTATGAAAGTAGGGTTATAAGTGAAACATGCCCTCTGATATCTAGGCATTGCTACATGTCCTTGATTAACTATGGCCAACACATGACATTAATGGCCTATTAAGTGTGTCAACGTAGCTGTATACTGAAAGTTTTTCTTTCACTAGTTGAATAGATGCAGACGCATACTATTGTAAAACTGACACAAAGGGCACTTTTTATCAAGACAAAATAGGTGGTCAGTGCTAAAAAAAAAAAAAAAAAGTGCTAACATAGTAGTAATGACCATGGAAAACAATGGAAAGTTATGGCAGTTTGCTCCAACTTTAGCACTTTAAAAAAAAAAAAAAAAGCACCTGTTTTGCTTTGATAAATTTGGCTCCTAATTATTAAATTGGCTGCAACAAATTGAAAATCTATGTTAATGTTACCTTTGAGGTTTTGGACAATGGCAAGCATTATTTTTTATACTTCACCATTTTAGAAGCCACAACATATTATGCCACAGGCACTCTCAGCCACAAACCAACCTTTACTCTGTTAAAATTATTCAACTTCCTGGACTCCCAGCTGTGAAAAATTAATCCAATTGTCAAAAGACCTGCTTTAAACAAAGCACCGAAATACTTTGCAGCCGGATAGTTAATTTCTTTAGTCTCTAATTTAGAACACACTCTGTTTCTAGTGTGTCTAGAAGCAATGCCAGTGTTTTGGTATCAACTCTCCTTTAATGCAACACCTCAAAGTACTGCAGTGGCAGCATTCCCACAAAAACACAGCACAATAACAATGTACAAGGAAACTACAACATAAAAGCTCTGATTCAGCATTTAAGAAAATCATCCATTCCATCACATGCTCCCTAGTACCTAGAAGCACAAGTATTGTTGACAGAATTATTTCCAGCGTGCCTGCACAGTAGAGATAGCAACGTTGTATTGTTGTCAATACCTCAGCTTGTTTGCAGAATGGCTGCTCAATGACAATACACATAAACATGTCAACCTGATTTTACCTCAGACAGCATCGCAAACCAGCGTCCTTTTTCATAAGGCACATTTACCATTGACCCCCTCCCTTAATCGCCCACCCCGGGCAGAAAATGTTAAAGGGACTTCATATTTATAAATCTATTGAGTTCCCCATCTGCTGCCTTTTAACTCTGCCCATATGCCATTGACACAGGTTTATAAATTAATTTATTTTTTTAACCCTCTGTAGTTAATTTTCTATTTACAAATTGGGAGCGGAAGTAGCTTATTTCTTTAGAAAAAATAAATAATTAGTAGTTAAAGTTTGTTTAGAAGTTGGTTAGTAAATATTCCATTTCTATTTTTTTAGAGTTTTGTTAGGGTTTTGTTTGTTTTTTGCTCTTTTTTATTGTTTAATTCCTTATCTTTAATTTTGTATCCTGTTAATTTCCTCCTCTCTGTTATGAAAATAGAATTTTGTCAAACCACTAGAGTGGTTTATTTATCTTTTGTTTGTTTGGAATTTTGCTGATGTTTTGTAAAAGGATATCAGGTATTTTCATGATGCACCTTAAACACTGTTTTAGCAGGTGTTGATCAATTTTAGATGTATTCAGCAGATTATTTGATTAAACTGGAGTAAAAGATCGCTAACATCGGTATTTCCTGAGTGAAGTTTCATCTATACATGGTAATTACAGCTCCATTTTACATTTTACTTGGAGGGAGGGAACGAACATGAAAATGTTGTCGGTTCAGCTTTAACCCTTTAGTTCCAAAATATTGATGTTAATCCTCCTGTGACTCAATGCAAGATAAGCATCCTATGTTTTGCTTATTTAATAAATGTTTTCCTTACAAATGTTTTCACTGTGTGATAAGTTAATTAATCTAATGTTTTCTCTACAATAACTCTTTGTCAAAAACAAGAATATTCCTTGCAGTCCTATTACCTATTAGATTCTTTGCATAATAATGTTTTGTTGTCCCATTAAATGTACTTATTTAGTGTCAATTTTTTTTTTTAGAGAGCAAACATTTTCCCTGCATTTGAGTGTGGGATTGTTTATGTTTGTGTTTGCCTATATGATGTCATGGTAAGGGAGATTAAAGGTTAACTACTAATTTTAAAGAAATTGTTCTACGCTCAATATTACTCTCTCAGAGACTTAAAGCTTTAAGTGCAGGGCATGAGATGGCTGTGGTTTTGACAGTCTCTGTGGTCTGTTCACTAAAAGGTGAGTTGAGATGAACATTTAATCTCACCAATTTAGCTATCCATTATACCGGGACAAATCTGGTAAATTTGCTTAGTGGGGGGTGGGGTAGTAAGATTCATCTCACTTCCTCTCACCTCACTCACCTTTAAGTGAATAGAACCCTCTGTGATAAGATGTATCACATAAAGGATTGCTTTGGAACACCAAGAAGTTTGTTGCTATAATAAAATCAGTCTGTCGGGTGAACACTGTATGCATTTTTACGGACAGAACAAGCTTAGGAAATACACGTAAAAACACATGTGTTTCTGGTTTTTGTTTTTTTTTTTACAGGATTTTTCCCCTTATATTTTATTTGGGCCACTGTAGGTACTACTTATTACCACTGGTGGTTGTATAGTGCTAGTGTTTTTAGTATGACTGATTTTCAAAGCCTTTATGTATAACACATTTGAATAGATAATGCTGCAATACATTTGGACTTTTCAATCCGTTTAATGCTATTATTGGCTGGTCATGAAACTCTAGTTCTTCAGACTACCTTTGTGAGGGTTTTTGGCTCCCTTACAACTTGAATAAATTTATTTCTCCTATAGAAGGAAAAGGGTACCATGCTGTTGAGAACATTAAGAAAATATGTAGTTATATATTTCTGGATTTTTATTTTGATTATATAAAACATTGTGCATTTAAATTCTAATACAAGTATTGCTTGCAACGAGTGTTTTTTTTTGGTCACATCTTATTAATGTCTTGACCTATAAACAGTAACAGTGTAGCCTACTATTATATTCCACTGTTATTCTTTTATTTTTAATAGATAACAATCTTTAGGCTAAGCCTAACATAAGTATGTTATCTTAATAAACACGCCTAATTCGAAACCAAGCTGTGTATTAACAATAGGATTTAATTACAAGGGCTTTTACTACTGTGGCTTGGATATATATATATTTTTTTAAAATGACCTGAATCTGTTATGATATATTGAAACAAAATCACTTTTGGGATATCAGTCCCTTTGATTTTCTCAGTGTATTTCACAGAATTTAAACTAAAAGTGTTTTATATTTTCTTTCTTATAAAACGTAAAGGAATTTTCTAATATTAAAAAAATATATAGTTGTGTATGATTTAATTCCTCATTACTTTAGTTAGCAACAATCACATCAGCATAATTCCAAATTCATATACAATCAGTGGAGGATGTCAACATTTTATTTACAGCAAAGGGTTAAAAATTAATTAATTCAGTTGCCTGCATTTCTGAATTTTTTGGGTTAAATTACAATTAGTCCCTTTAACGTTTTGTTTTATCCATTGGGTTTAAAAATCGTTAAGTTCTCTCTCTCTCTTTCCTATTATTCATTTTTTAAACATATAAGCGCAAATAATAGAAAATAAAATGTTTATCAGCTGTTTAGCAGAAATTATTAGGTAATTAAATTTAAGTTAGACTTTTGAACATATAGATATATGTGCTACATATATGTATATTGGTATGTGTGCATATATATTTGTTTATACACACATACATATATAAATATATACATTTATATGTATTTAGATTTGTAAGGATTGAGAAGGAGAAGAGAATTCACGAGGTCATGTCAAACATAAGATAAATCACCACTTATGAAAAGGGTTAAAGGGTTAAGGGAAGATGAAGGGTTCATGGTGGAATGGGGATACATATGAAATAGCAAAACTATAGCTATTAATCAATCTGTCCAATACCAAACCTAAGATGGAAGTGAGAATTGAGTGAATATGATCCTACAATGAATGCTTAATTCTTCTAACACAAAGCCAACATCATTCTCAATGTTTTAATACTGTACAAAAAAAAATTAATTATCATTTTAGCTTCTCCTACATTCCCAATTCTGGACCAGACTATTTTTACCTACTACTCTATATATCATTGCCTATTTCTAAATAATATATTTTACCTACTACTCTAGATATCATTGCCTATTTCTAAATAATATATTTTTACCTACTATTCTATATATCATTGCCTATTTCTAAATAATACATATATATATATTATTATTTAGAAATAGGCAAGGGTATATATCTGACCACTACCAGGGCACTTAACTAGTATAAAATTCAACTAACTTAAATTGAAAATTGATGCTAATTCCTTAAAAGTATACCAGTAAATCAACTGGACATGAAAACTTTACCTACCACGCTATATATCTTTAATGATTGAATAATAAGCAATATTTGAGTTTACTAAAGTAACGTCAGTGAAATTCTGCATTACCCGGGACAATGAGTATTGCAAATACTGTAGATGGTGTATCCGTATAAACTATGGCTTACTGAACAGTAAAGGGGTAGCATGGGTATGTTGTCTAAATGGACTAGCTAAGTAGAAGCTGTATTGCATACTATATTGTATAGTGTTTTATTATGCACCTTTCAGATATCAGTCGTTGATATTTTATTGTGCCATATAGAGACGGCCTTAAATTAATCTACTGAAAACCTAATATTCTAATGCAGCGCTCTTTCCATTTGGTGGGCCCTGGATGTTTTAAATTCCATCAAAAAGACCTTATTAAAACCATTATGTAATATGAGAAATGCTACCGAATTTCACATTTTGACCACCAGGTTTCCTTTTTCCATGCAGATTAGGTGAAATAAAAACACATAGAAACAAAAAAAATAAAACCTTGTTGGTCACATTTCACATAACAGCATCAAGTTGGGCAGTTTTGCTCAGATTCCCACCTAATCCCATGAGTATTACATTAGAAATTGATGGTTGCTATTGCGTACTACACTGAAATTCTCTTCTTGTAAGGTTATAGATTCTTTGTTCTTTTGTTTTCAAACTGTGAAGCATTATTAAGACCTGGTGTTCAATTAGCTATTCCAAACAATACTGGGAGTGTTCACGGTGGTCTGCTGTGTTTCCTTATGAACTGATATATTCAGGCAATTGTAGTTAATCATTCAGAACATAATATATATTGTTTAATGCATATTTTTATATCATGAAAAACTGAGAGAAATATCAGTTTGAGACTAGACTATTCTTTGCTTGTAGATGATTATTCAACTACATGCAACTAAGTACACGATTAGACATTACCACAATGACAAACATATCACACTGCTCAACAACTAACCTCATTCTCTGTGGGGTATGTATTGGACAGTGCATTGTGGTAAAATGACAGCTAAGGTGCAAAATGTTGACCAACATGGTAGACTTGGAAAAATCCAATGTCACTGTTTTTTCAACTTGGATAGACTGGCCTGTGTTAGGTTTAAATAGTCAACTACATTAGTTGAGTTCTGCAGAGAAAGCAGTATTAGCGAAGCATTGGAGTAATATAAATTGTATTCAGCATGGGCGTTACAACAGGTTTTACATCTATAGTTAGATCTGATGAAAATTATTATGCTAAAGAAACACAGTGGAAGAAAAATGATAAAACTATTTACATAATTCTCAGCTTCACCCATTGTGTAATATACTGTAACTTCCATTTTGGGTCAAGGATGGGATTTGTGGTTGGAATGGGAGAAAAAATAGTCCTTACCTAGCAATTGTACAACTAGTTATTTGTCCTGACAACACCAATACATATCAGACTAAGAATACAAAGAATCACACTACCTCAATCTCATGTAGTTTATAAAACAACAGTATGGCTCCTGCACTAACTTCAAAACTAGGCATGGAAGCTTTGAACATAAAAACACTGATGATTGTTCTTCTCTTCTATTAAAGCTCATGCTGTGCTCCAACAGACCATAGTTATATAGCCAAGCATCTGTGTCAGGTTTAGGGATCATCATCTTTGCAGCCAATGTTACCTCTTTCTGAAATAACGAATAGCAATTTCGAAAATCCACTGAAGCAAAAGCAAAGATGCAGTTCAAACCCTTCCCATCAGCATATTTTGTCCTAATATATTCTGTAATTATACATGCTTTATTTTTGGTAGTAAATGCCTGTCGTTTTTTTTTATGTATGTTAAATTTTAATTTATTGCTTTGTGCTTTTACAGCAAATGAGTTTTAAAATAACTTCTAGCTGCTGAAATTAAAGCCGTTAAGATCACTAAATGTCACATTCATTTTATTATTACAGAAATTGTTGTTCTACAAAAGTATGAATGGATGATTTGGCTTTGAGAAAAAACAATTGCGTTTGCTGATCTCTATAAAATATGCAAGAGTCTCTATGGAGGAAATGAAAAACTTACACCATGGGTAACCATGGGTAACACTCAAAATAAGACTCTCTAAATAAGATATCAACAAAGTACCAGCTTCTTCCATCTTACTGACAGAGACACACCTGTCAAGCTATACTTGGCCTAGAATTAACCACACCATTTGTTTTATTTGAAATGTAATCAAAGGATTTAACATTTAAATTAGTAGGTGATATAAGTATATCAGTGTCTAGAGCTTTAAACCAATAATAAATAAATGAATCCCAAAAAGCATTTTAATTCATCGAATTGACCATTAGAGAAGATTAGGAGAAACATCCCAGGTTCACAAAGAAAAAAGGGGTTTACATTTTCCAAAATGTATTTTATTGTGTCTAAGATGTAAGTTTGACAACCATAACTGTCCGAGGTGTACACAGAGCGTATTAAATACTGTAAAATAAATACTGTAAAGTGACTATTTTCTATACTAATCAATATCACTGAGAAATATTAATAGAAAATAATTATATTAATAAAACTAACTGCAGTATACAAAATAAATTACTGTCATTATTTATTAAAATGTTGTGCTTATGTGGCTTGTAAAATTCTATTTCTATTTTTGAAAGCAATTTTCTGATATGTTTTATATCGTATGGAGAAAATCAATTGTATAGTTAAAGTTAATGTTGATAAACTTCACTCCACACACTGATGATAGTGCTATGACAAAGACTTAAGTACCAAGCTGCACTAAAGGCTTTAAAACAATGCTGGTGATTATATTATTTATGTATACCAATAAACCAGATTAATAGTGTTATCTCAAATCCTGGCAAATTAAATTGTTCTAACAGAGCAACTAAAGTTGAAATGTGACTTAAATAATTATTATTCTAATTTAAGAGCATTAAATCCTAAAGTTTACTTAAGGTAATTTGCATAAAATATTTGTTTTAACTCACAGTAAAGTTATTTGTTCTTCACCTATCAACTACTGCTGCAGGGCCTAGTATGCCATTTTTGTTGGAGGACTACAAGAAGAAGCCCCGCCCACTTGACCTAAGCATTTTCACATAATCCCCACCGATTTTTGATTGCTTCTTTTTTGGCCTCTTATGGTGCATGCACTATACACTTTTTGTTAAGGTGCAACCTCAAAGCTTTGTAAGGTGTGTGATGCAGAGTCTCTGTGCCTAGAGGAACAGGGGATGTCATTTAAAAGCAGTACTATTGTACTAATAGTACTAGATTATATGTATAGGTATGTATAAAGATCTCTTATCTTTCATGTTGGTGAAGTCAAATCTAAATCTTGTAAAATATTAATATATTATAAAAAAGACATAAAGCAATAAAAATGTTCTGTATATTCAAGACTGTAAACTTGCAATGAGTTGTACCTCATTGCTTAGTGCTATCCTTTTTCACAGAGGAAAGCTGGCCAGCTTGATACAATAGCTGCATGTACTATCATTATCTCTGCTTGCAGTCAGACATGGCTGCTTACATATGCATGGGAAGAGCAAGTGTATTACCTGGTGTTAGGCTCATAGCAGCAAAGTAATTGTTATAGTTACTCTCTGTACTTTGCTGGATGCATAGGTTATACGCTTTGTTTAGTTTCCCTTTAAATTGTACATTCCAATAAATCAGTCAGCATGGTTTCATTTTAAAAATGGCATAAAATAGATACAACTCAACATATGTTTTTCCCCTAATAGTGATTTGATAACAAGATGCATAAACAATTTTCACTCCTGTAAGCAATATGTGAACATTTATTAGGTCCATTAAAGTAGTGTAAGCTCTTTAAGTGCCTGTTTATGCCAACCTCTGTTAATGAACATTAACATTATTATCCGCTACTTATAAGGTGGTGATGTATAATACTTAAATATTATAGCTACTTCTCTTGTCAGGGATATCAGCAAAGCTTACAAAGCTGGTAACACTTGAGAAATTGGTCAGGTTTTGTTGCAATTCTACTCAACCTAGGTACTACTTTTGACAAACTATAGTAATTTTTGGAAGTCCTTAAACTTTGTATGCACTACATTTTCCCTAACTTGATATTGCGTCTGGTCCAGTTTAGCTCATACAAAGACGTATTCCTGAGTCTATATTTCCTAATAAATGGTGTAAATGATGTGGCTGCAAAATCTTAATGGAAGGAGATTCTTCTACAAATCATAAAAAATAATATGCAATTGTGACAAAAAGCAGAACAGATCTGGCTTAGTCCTGGTGGTCCTCGTTTTTATGGTTACTTCGGTTAAATTTATTTTGGTATAGACTGAATCGACATGTTAAAATGCTAAATGGAAATGTGGTTTGCAAAAGGAAATGTGAAAGTAGGAAAAAGGGGAAGAAGATGGAGATTTTGGTTACGAACAAGTGGTAGATAGTATTAAAAAATACAAACACCCTCGATTTTGTTCTTTTAAGAATTCTCTCCACCTTCTCACTCATTTTTATAACCCAACCTCCCCTTCCCCCCAAAGTTACCTTTGTCTAGCAGCCACTCGTCTACAACACGACCCAGGCGGTAGGGGATGCGCTGACGGGCAAGCGCCAATCTTTCACTATCTGGGTTCCCTTTATAGAGTTTTAATAAAAGAACATTAGAGGCATTAGGATCTGAAAGGTGAAAGGTTAGAGGTTAACAGGTCAAGGCACAGTTTCAGAGGTTAGAGCAAGGTTAAGATATATTTTAGAAGATTAATCCCATCCTGCCTCATTCTTAATAGTTACCAGGAGCATTGTATTCTAAGGCATCGGTTGCAAGAATTGGGAAAGTTGCCATAAACACACATCATGTTTCCAATACTGAACCAGTGTGTAAAATGTCTGCCAAGTGTAAATCTTAACAAAAGTGAGCAGAAAGATGAGCTCAGAAGTACATTAATAACACACGTTTGAATAAAGAACCTTAATTGTTTTAACATACTTCTAGCATGACTCAAATCTAATAGCTTGGTGCATAGTAAGTGTTAACATTTTTGTAATGCAATATATACCGTCTTCACATAACACTCTGGAACGAGGTAATTAAACAGGACCTTTATTTTCTTCCAAAGTGCTTTTCTGCAGCAGGTTTCTGCTTTTTTGTGTGAAAAAAAATAGTATTTATTTTCTAAGCTGTTCATGTCAAAGTTTATTTAGTTTTTTTTGTCAATCTTCCACATCCTGGCATTCATAATGTTTATGACCATGAGAAGGACTAAACTGGAAAAGGATGATTCATGTTTTGACTTGATATGCTAGCTAGTTTGCAGAAGGAACACAAAAAACAAAAACAAAATCCATAGAGTAGAGCATTGGAGGCAATCAATATGCAGGTAAGTAAAACGACAATAACTGGGAAAGAATAGGAACAGGAGATGAAGAAATGCTGAATAAAAGATTTTAGGGCAGGACTATTTTATTAAATGGGCAATGTTTGTAATTAAACGGAACCATCATAGAGACTCGATGTTATATCTATAAATAATATATCAGCAATCTAGTTGCCAGACATAACATTTGAATTTCTTTTATTATTAATAAATGTGTTAATTTCATTCATATTTTCCAAAATACAAAGAAAACCAAAAAGGAGAGTATAGAAATATTTGTGGCCCTAATAACAAGGTTAAGTTGGAAAAATTACATCAATGATGGATACATATTGTAACCTGTAAAAAGAAGGAGAGGGATGGAAATTGATACCACAGTAGGAACAAAGGAGACAGGAGTTAGGGGGGGGGGGGGGGGGGGAGAAAGAGTATATATACAAATACCTTGCTAAGTAGAACAACTAAAACATTTATTGAACATGGTAGGGTTTTAATGTGTGTATAAGCTATATAAGTACATTATTTTGGTGGACATTCCCTTGCTTAACTGCTTAGAAAAGAGGTTAACCAATGACTTACATGTAACATATAACAGTTACTTTCTTCCATGATTATTATGCAGATATTCCAAGATCAAAGGAATCTCCTGGTTTAATATCAGGGACTTGTATTTTTATACATGTCTGCATTAGGGCAGTCCATAGTCATAGAACAACCAGATGCCAGAAGAATCATTTTGTGTAAATTACAATTTACAAAATTCTAGACATATAATCAATGTTTAGCTGTAGATTAATAGGTCTTAACTTTACAACTTCAGGTTTGACTAGTTTTAAGTCAGGAAAAGTGATACAATTAATCGAAATCTGATGCGATTTTATGGTGAAAGAATAATTTCTCCATGTGTTTTACCTTAAACTCCTTTGCACTCCAGACTTGATTACATTTATAATGTGACCTTCAGTTAAAGATGTTAGTTATCCCTACATTAACTTCAGCCACACAACCACATTTCTCTCTCTCATAGTTGATAATGCCACAATGGCTCCAAATTCTCTTGCAATTTCTGACAAATGACACAACCAAAATGTTAATCCAACAGCTTGTAATGCCTTGTCTTCATTACTGCAACTCTATTCTAACTGTCTTGCCACTCAACTGGAGAGGGATCTCCAATTCATTCTGACTACCACTGCCACTCACAACTCACATCATTCTCCATCTGCCACTGGCAATCGCTCCACTAGATCCCTTTTACTTTACAATCCCCTATGCATTGGCTCTTATCTCCAAGTAGTCTTTGAAACACCTTCTTCCTTCTGTCACTAAATTATGTTTCTCTTATTCTATCATCACTTCCTTTAGGTCCCGTCCCCACGACTTATCCAGTGCCATACAGGTTCGGGAATTTATCTTTCACTCCCCCGAATCTCCCCTACCATAAATTTAGTAGCATTAGTTTTAAACTCTTTCGGGACTGAACAAAGCTTAACCCAAAAAAAGTTGCTATCTAGTGCAAACTAACATTACATCATGTCCAGATAATTCTCTCTTTCTTTCCCTTTCCCTTTTGTTTCTATCAACCCCAATATCCAAATAAACTGTACACTAATAGAACCATGGTCATCTAACATTTTTATTTCAGTATATAATTGTACATATAACTTTTCATGCAATGCTTCTATAAAGGTATTCCTTAAAGACTGGAATTGCGACACTAAACGATACTATATTATTTCAATTAATTAGTCACCTTTGTATCTTTATTTACATTATATATCTGATAGGCAAAATAACACTTGCATGTGTAAGAGTATACTTTATTTTGGCAATTGTTTCCTTTCCCAAATATTGCATTAGACAATTTAATAAAATATTGAAGCCCCGGTTGACTATTAAGATAAAGGCAGAAGGGATTAAAAGCTAAAAACTAGTTAGTTCCGTTTATGATGAGGTTAGTAAGGACAGTTTAAGAACAGACTCCCACTCCAATTTTAGAATTAGGTTTATTAGTAGATTTGTGTTAGCTAATTAAGATTTCCTCAGTTTTTCTTTAGTCAAAATACCAATACAACCTTTAAGACAAAGAAGCTCCCAATTGTTTGTTTATTGTGAAATATTAACCTCTTTGAAAACAAAATTAATAATTTTTCTAATACAGCTTATCAATGAGCATGCTGGGAAGTGAAGAGACCAATCCAATGATTCACATGGGAAAACGTGGTCCATATAATCAATTTGCCACAACCAGAAGAAAAACAAATTCTAACATTTTTAAGAAATTAGAATAGTACCAACGTTTTTCAGATAATTCTTTTTTATTTATATTATTTTTTAACTGCTAGTATGTGAACATACCATCTCTTATAACAATATTTTGTTTAAAAAATGACTCCTCAGCCTCAGTGGGAGCCTAATACTTTTTCGGCTGTGATGCGAGTGTTCTGGGGTTTAATTTTCCAGCATGCACCAGCCGATGTGGTATAACCAAAGCATAATCATTATTCACATGACCAGGTAGACATAGAGAAAGGTTGGGGTGATAGGAACAAAAGAGGTTGGGGAGGATGAACAAGGGAAGGTTATAATTAAAGAATTAACAGGAGGTAATAGCACTACATACTCTCAGGAGGGCTATTCCTTTTACCAGGGTCATTTCTCACCTGCAGGATATCGCTCATTGACGGGCCAGCTGTCCACCTGCAGGGTAGCATTGCCCCCACTGCGAGTAAACCGTACGACATGATACTTCCCATCGCTCACCAGGGCCCCTGGCTCCTCAATAGTTATATCATCTGTGCCCACGTTAAATATCACCCCCACTGTACCCTGGTCCTAAGGGAGGAGAAAAAAAGATGGAATATTTTACATAATGCAAAATGGTAATTGCCATACACAGTATTAAGTACACATATCATTACATTTTAATGCTTACTGCATGCATGTAATATGTTAATACATATATATAAATCAAAAATAATAAGAAACTTTTTGGACTTACTTAGGGATCCATACCCACTTCTTATTTACTTTCCTTACTTTGCATGCATTTCTCATTTTCCTAAATTGTTGAATGTGATTAAAATCTTTGTATTCTAAATATGTTTCAGTGTCTGCCATTTTGATTGTCAAGTGGATTATGTAATGTCTTGAAATCTGCAAGACGTTCTTGACATAAGCATAATGCTACCCTCACCCTCTTCACATAGCATAAGCATACGTAAGTGTGCTTATGTAACATAACATTAGTGTAGTTTTGTTTTTGTGTCACCCTGATTTTAATCTATACTGCACCATTGGTGTGCTTTTACTGTTGTTAAGAACCATGAAATAAAATGATTTGTTTGTGAGTGTTTACATACAAGTCTTGAGTATATCCTTTGTATGTTATATGGCTTTACAATATGTATATATTTTAATCTCTCCACATGTTTGTACACCACTCTAAGATATGATTTGTTGGTCAAAACAGCACTCTTGAAGACAGCCATGAAAAACATCTTGAGCAACAGAAAATGCAAACAATGCAACTTAGCAAAGGAGGAAACTGTTTCTTTGGAATCGTAGGTGGTTACTGACTCTAGTGAGACTCCCATGTGGGGAGGGCACAGAGAGATGTGCATTAAGAAACACTGCCACAGTCCAAAGCCAACCACTCTAATTTATGAATGGGGTTTCCTATTATTATTGAATGAACAATATTCAACCTGTCAGCTTAGGTCTGCTCCGCTAGATTCATTTCTCCTCCCTAAATATGTTTTTCTTCTCCTCAGAGATATATCCTAACATTTTCCTTCACAATTTATGACTCCTCTGTCTTTTGCTTTCATTGACTGTAGACAGAACCGATGATCTAGCAAACACCATATAGCCTCACAAATTTCCCTTTAAATCTTGTCACTATTGATAAAGCAGCTGTCATTTCCAAAAGATATGCTGGAGGGTTCTATAAGGTCAGTTTGTCTGTGTGATGTGCTTTGTTTAGGAAGGTAGAACTAACACATATAACATACATTAAGTCATACAATAATATTGGTTAATGTGATGTCTTCATTTGTTTGACTTATTTACATTAAAAAATGTGTCCTATTCATAACCACCCATGCATTGCAAAACTACTTACATCTATTACATACCAAGTTTGTCTTTATACATGTCTTACAGTGTTAGATCCCTCTATTTTCAATTTTTATTGAATTAAAGATAGGAACAATACAATGTTTACTTTGATATGGCCTGTAGCAATGGGATCATCATAAATATTTCAGAGAAAGCTAGACAAATGTTTTGTGGTACAAACATTAAAGGAGATCTAGAAACTTTTTTTTTATTTAGTTAATATATTTGTTTAAGGAATATAGTTCAATATAAAGATGATATTTCTTTTTTTGCAGAACTGTGAAAGTTTTAGACTTGCTCTGTTTCTGGGTTAAAGGGACTGTATAACGTAATGCTTATACTGTGTTTGTAGAGAATAACAAAATGATTTAAAATGATCTATACACTGTGTTAGCAAAAGTGCATGTAAATGCCTAAATGTGTTTTAAATGTGTCTGTGGAGTCTCTTGTGTATGACTTCACGTGTGGCTTAATATGCAAATCAACTGTTTTCAGTGGGAAATGTGTAATTTCCATATTGAGCCACAGGTGAGGCCATAAGCAGGAGACTCCACTGAAAAAACTGTTTTCAGTGGGAAATGTGTAATTTGCATATCAAGCCACATGTGAGGTCATAAGCAGGAGACTCCACTGAAACAACTGTTTTCAGTGGGAAATGTGTAATTTGCATATCGAGCCACAGGTGAGGCCATAAGCAGGAGACTCCACTGAAACAACTGTTTTCAGTGGGAAATGTGTAATTTGCATATCGAGCCACATGTGAGGTCATAAGCAGGAGACTCCACTGAAACAACTGTTTTTCCCAAATTTGGGCATTTGCCTGCAATTCTGCTAACACAATATCCAGGTAATTTTAGAAAAATAGAATGTGTAGACAGATAAGTACCATTCGACCCATCTAGCCTGCCCAATTTTCCAAATACTTTTATTAGTCCCCAGTTTCCTATCTTATATCTAGGATAGCCTTGTGCCTATCCCACGCATGCTTAAACTCCTTCACTGTGTTTATCTTTACCATTTCACCTGGAATGCTATTCCATACATCCACTACCCTCTCAGTAAAGTAATACTTCCTGAAATTACTTTTAAATCTTTTTCCCTTCTAATTTAAGACTATGTCCTCTAGTTGTGGTAGCTTTTCTTCTTTTAAATATAGAAACAACTTTGCTTCTGTCTGGTTTTCAATCATTGTATATTCTCTACATTCACAGTGACTGGTAACTCCATAAACAGATTGGGGAGTGACTGGTAACTCCATAACCAGATTGGGGAGTGACTGGTAACTCCATAAACAGATTGGGGAGTGATCGGTAACTCCACAAACTCTCTGTCCCACTCACGTCATTCCATGGCCACTTTTCAATGGAATCAGTTACTTAAAAAGCATTTGCAATGTAAATGTACAAGACATATGCGCAACATTCTCACCTTTCAACATTTAACCAGACTGACAATTGTTTGCCCAAATCCCACTCCACAGCCAGAGCAATGTTCTACCTCCCCTCACAATCATCCCTCTCTCTATATCTAAAATCACACAGCTATTTATAATAATGTAGTAAACAGAGGAAAAAAGCTGAGCCGCATTAAAAATACTTGCCCTGTGCAAACAAAGGTGTGGGGTCACTTCAATATAAATTCAGCTTGTACTAATTAGAGAGATTAGTTGAAAGAAGTTTTCCCTTTAGAACTAGTGACTTATAAATCTGGTTGCTGGAAGGAATAATTATTGGGTTTATCCTGGATTATCTGCACTGTGTTTACAATATGGATGGGATTTAATGTTGGCTTGCAGTTGTGGATTCACAGGGCATAGCTATTACATTAGTGCAGTCATCCAGTTAGTATTTTGAATAAATAAGTAAAGACTGAGCTGGGTAATACATGTTTTAAATTGCTTTATGCGTGATGGAATACCTAACTAGCTCACAGTCTTGAAATAGAATCTAACTCGCTTTGGGAAAAACTTACATACATGTGATTAAAAAATAGTTACTTCTGATGCATGGTGTTTGTAAGCTGAGAAACAAGGAATGATCCAGGGCAGTTACAGATTTTTTTGATAAGGGTGCCATTCTGGTTTTCATACTAATTAACTTTTGGGTTTTAGTGAATTGTGACTATTCATAAAGTCGTTCAAATTACTTCGCAGTTCAGCCGATGAAGATCTTATACATAGGAGCGGAACTACCAGTGGTGAAGACGGGATACACATATCAGGCCAAAGGTGATGTCATAAACTGGAGAATCCATGGACACATTTAAAAAAAATGTTGTCCTAATTTAGGAGCACTTTTACTAACACGATGTAAAGATAATTTTCAGTCATTTTTGTTCTTTACATTTACAGTGAAAACAGTATTTAGTTGATACAGACCCTTTTACAACAAAAAAAGGAACTGTGGTAACTTTAACACGCAGAAACCTGATACGTTGCATCCCGAAGAGGCTCAGGTTATTGTTCCAACCACTAGACACCTAGCGAAGGAGCCTCTTTACCCACCCCTCCAGGTAGGGAACAGGAGAGGAGGGACTCCAGCCATGTGAACGATATTTATTATAACGCTCAGCCACCTTAGACATGGACTAATCAGTGAATATTTGCTAGTAAATGCATGTCACTGACCTACAATAATTAAAGCCTTCCCCTGCAGCTTCACCAAAGAGTTATAGGACAGCAATATTAATTAAAAGAACACATAAGTCCTGCTGTTTTCCTTTATGTTGTATATCAGCCATAACATTATGACCAGCTGCCTAATATGTTTTAGGTCCATTTTTGATGCCAAACAGCCCTGAACTCTCTAGACATGGAGTCCACTAGACCTCTGAAGGTGTGCTGTAGTATCTGGCACCAAGACGTTAGCAGAAGATCCTTTAGGTCCTGTAAGTTACAAGGTGGGGCCTCCATGGATAGGACTTGTTTGTCCAGCATATATCAAAGATGCTCGGCTGGATTGAGGTCTGGTGAAATTATCCTGCTTGAAGAGGCCACTGCATGGGGTTTTTTGTCTGCAACAATACTTAGGTAGGTGGTACATGTCAAAGTGACATCCACATGAATGGCAGGACCCATGGTTTCCCAGAAGAACATTGCCCAAAGCATCACACTGCCTCCGCCATCTTGCCACCTCTCAGTGGTCATAGTGTTATGGCTGATCGGTGTATGTTGTCAATTTGTAATTAAACTAATAATACTAATAGTAATATTAAACTAATAGAAGGGAATTCCCAGGATAATGCTTCTTGTCAGTGAAAAAGCTTACTTGTTTAATGATGAGTCAGTAAGCATTGCACTGGGATAAGTCAATATATATGCACTAACCTCTCAGTTGCCTCTCTTCCCGAAGTATGACAGTTTGTGACAGAATTTCTATTGTTTTCTTGTGAATGGATAAATAACTCTTTTCTACATAGAAAACAGTTTACTAATAAATGTGGTTGCTTTCCCTTAGAGAGCTGATCTTATTCTCTGAGGTGCTCTGTATAGGAAAATAGTTCACTTCATGGTAAATTATGCTCCCCTTTTCAAAGTGGCAACTCTAATTAGAGCTGCTGTCTGGTTAAGAAAAGTTGGAAAGGATAATCATACAGGGTGAAGGAACTGGGAACGATAATGTTATCGGCGAGGGGATAGAAAAAGCCATTTATATTGGATCTGTAGAGGATGATATTGGAGGTAGAATAATAATAAATGGGGGTGGAAAGGTTATTACAAAGAAATGGTAAATTGGAAAGGATGATGACATGGGGGTGGATGTATAATTAAGCATACTGTTCTCTTTCCTCTCTAAATAAAAATAGTTTTAAAACCACACATATAATTCTACACAACATTATTGTAGATTTGTAAGATTCCTTCATAAGCCAAAATGCAAGAATCCAGCATTTCTCACAAACAGCAGATTTAACATCTGGTGTGTTTTCTTTAATTCCTGTTAGTTTTATCAGTCCAGCCTTCATTTCTCTCTGTGAAATGTCTCATTAACTGACAAGGGATTAGGCTTTAGTAACTTTGTTACCACAGCAACACCTGAAGCTTTTCAAGCCAATTTGGTTGAAGATATAAATAATGGCATTCAATTTTCTTCAATTACCATGCACAGCTACAATTCACTAACTCTGCTCCCTATTGCATAATATAGGTTAGGACTGTATTTAGCCATTTGTAAGTTATTCAGGTATATTTACTTTTATCTCTGCCTTGGGTACTGATGCCAGTGTTATAGAATTAGGATCATCTAGTTAGTAAGTATTATTAGAACACTGAAATGTTGATGGTCAACATATATAGAAATATGATATAGGATGTCGATAAGCAAAAGCTGTGGTAAATTGTTGATATCTTAACCTGAACCTATTAAAACACATACATCAAAGTAAGACAAGTAGCTTTGGGACCCCTGTAAGACTGACCTACCTTTCGGCCTCCTCTAACTTGTGCCTTCTTTTAACTATAATCCCATTTTAGTCTACTTTCTACCAAGTCTATTGCAGAAATCCATTTTCTACTTTTAGCCTTCTCCCCCCCCCTATTTTTCTCCCTTGCAGCCAATTCCCTTTTTCTACTCTACTGGCTTATGATCAGGATGCTCGATTGGGCCGAGATCTGGGGAATTTGGAGGCCAAGTCAACACTTGAACTCGTTGTTGTGTTCCTCAAACTATTCCTGAACCCTTTTTGCTTTGTGGCAGGATACATTATCCTGCTTAATGCCATCCAGAGATTTCCATAAAAGGGTGTACATGGTCTGCAACAATGCTTAAGTAGGTGGTACATTTCAAAGTAACATCCACATGATTGACAGGACCCAAGGTTTTCCAGCAGAACATTGCCCACTGCCTCCACTGGCTTGCCACCTGTCACTGGTCATAAAGTTATGGCTGGTCGGTGTATATTTTAAATATATACAAATACCAAAAACATAATAAAAAATTAAATAAACCCAAGAAAAATTAATTTGGTGCAGGTTTTGAAAAGAAATGCAAGTATCAGAACAAAGATACCGACACAGGGTTTACTTGTAATAATTATCAGGTGCTTTTGCTTTACTGAATAAATTCACTGAGCATAATAAACTGTCAAATGCTACAAATATGAGTGGCAAAAGCTATCTTACTGGTGCAAAATGGCACTACACAAAGATACAATCTAGTGTTTGTGCATGTATATAACATACAATGCAGCCTCAATCAAAAGCAAAAAAAACAAATTCCGATTAGATTTTACAACATTAAAAATACTGTAAAATTATGTTTAAGGTATGGATTTTTAGTTTACTCAGAAAGTAAAAAGGATGAGGACTTTAGCTACTGACCCATTCACATTGATGATCAGGTGATCTAATTTTTGTCTCACATAAGATAAATGTAAATCTGCTTTTACACACAAATTCTTGCAGAGATACATAGAGAGAAAGCAGGGCTAAAATAGTATATCAAACATACTAATACCATGTGAGAAAAACCAATACCCATACATCCATGAATACATTATATACTCTACAATAAAATTAATGCTCTTTTATACCCAGTATGCGTGTGTGTTACATTAAAACATAATAATACCATTGAGACAGTAATGAATTATACATACTGTAACATGGTGTGATTAAAGAATAATGACCATCTTTCCACTATAGTATAAACCCCACCATTGAAATTGAGATTTTATCACTACATTTATTTACAAGGTAATGAAAACTGGGTGATTTGTTATATGCATTCATTCCACATTGTTAATGTGTGTTTCACACTTCCTCTATGTGGAGGAAATGAGTGTTTGGGTCGACAGAGGAGGTGTTTTGAGGAAACCCACATTATGGAAGAGGAGGGTTGTATCTAGACATGTGCATTCGTTTTCGGACGAATGCATTTTCGTCCGAAAATAGCATTTTCGTCCATTCGTCCGAAAAACGAAGAACGAAAATGCTAAGCTAACGAAAGCCGAATGAACGAATGGTTAATAAACGAAAATCATTCGTTCATTCGTAGTACTATTGCATTCTATAAGCCAAAATAGAGTCGGTTTATAGAATACAATAGCATTTCACTACACGGAGACAAAGTCTCCATTCATAATTTTATGAATGGAGACTCTGTCTCCGTGTAGTGAAATGCCAACAGCCTATAAACCGAACGTTCGGTTTATAGGCTGTCGGCTTATGTAATACATGTAATCCTATTGCTATTCTATAAACCGAACGTTCGGTTTTTAGAATAGCAATAGGAATACATGTATTCCATAAGCCGACAGCCTATAAACAGAACGTTCGGTTTATAGGCTGTCGGCATTTCACTACACGGAGACAGAGTCTCCATTCATAATGAATGGAGACTCTGTCTCTGTATAGTTAAATGTCGACAGCCTATAAACCGAACGTTCTGTTTATAGGCTGTCGGCATTTTACTACACGGAGACAAAGTCTCCATTCATAATTTTATGAATGGAGACTCTGTCTCCGTGTAGTGAAATGCCGACAGCCTATAAACCGAACGTTCGGTTTATAGGCTGTCGGCTTATGGAATACATGTATTCCTATTGCTATTCAATAAACCGAACGTTCGGTTTATAGAATAGCAATAGGATTACATGTATTCCATAAGCCGAAAGTCTATAAACCGAACGTTCAGTTTATAGACTTTCGGCTTATAGAAAACATGCAGTACTATTGCTTTTCTATGAACCGAACGAGAGCCCCATTCATAAGAATTTCTTATGAATGGGGCTCTCGTTCGGTTTATAGAAAGCCAATAGTATTACATGTATTCTATAAAACGAACGAATAAAAATTAACGAAACGAAAATAATGAACGAATTTCGTCTGAAACAAATGCAGTAATGAACGAAATTCGTTTTAGACGAAATAAATAACATTTTCGTCCGAATGGACGAAAACGAAACGAAAATTTTAGTTTTGCACATGTCTAGTTGTATCCATAAATAGCTTCTGTGATTGGCCTGTTATTGAGGAGGATACGGTTGGATAGAATTCTCTAAATGCTGAATTGTTGGCTTTAACATGCAGCAAAGTAATTTCAGTCTATCCTTTTATAATAATTCTCAACAGCAGATGGCCCCATCAAAAATGACTTGAGTCACTTAAGTAAAATGAAGTAATTTTATTGGTTCGTCCTTGACATTTTTTTGTCTGAGAGAAACAACTCTGGAGCTTTTCATTATTGCTAACATACTTTAATTGTCATTTGACATGTCATATTATGTTGGTATCCTAATCGAACAAGGTCTTTAGGCAGTGCATCAATCAAGTCTAGCAATGCCAGTCAGGCAGCTGGGAAATGAATGCATTTTTATCTGAAACTTGCTTTAAATGACATGTTTGAAGTGTGTCCTAATCTCTCCTGTTTAGCATGGATCATCACATAAACTTTCAGGCATAAACAGATAAAACACTAAAATCTTCTGAAATCCTAGCATGACACTATGGCATGATCACTCCATAAGAATAAGAGGATAATTCAAAAAGCGCTAGTATACAGAGTATTTGACTTAAAAACCAATTAAAATTAACAGTAGGGTTTAAATGTATGTCCATTGACTCCCCATCCAGTGAGTAAAATATGTAAAAAAATATTTTCTTTACATTGTTCCCAATTATTGTATTGTACAATAAGGTAAACAATAAATGGCTATCCATAGAATGAAAGAAAAGAAACACAAAAAAATGCCTAGTAAGGTTGGATCTGATTTATGAAAAGATGTGGTTTAATTTTGAAAGAGTAAACTGAGGGCCAGCAACTGCAAGAAGACTAGGCAAAGATAATGTCTAACGACCAGGAAGGTTGCGTCTAGCAAGGAACTATGGGATATAGCCAATGAATTGTTAAATATAAGAACTGCATGTTAGTATTTCACCACCACCATCTTATATTAAGATTGTGTCCTTCGATTGAAAGTCATTTCCTAGAATATGTTTGTTTTAAGATGATGTAAGGATATTTTGTGAAGCAAGGATTTGTTCTTCTGATTGATGGGAGGGGTTTTAGTTGCTGTAAAGACTGGTTAGTGAGCAAGAGATTCAACAAGTTGTGGCCATCTTAGTTTGCAGCTGTGTCGAAGAATTTTAATATATTTATTTTAAAGTGTGCTATTATGATTTGTTGTAAAAACACGAAACAAGTAGAGTTAAAATTATACCTTTATCGCCCAACTAAGAATTTAAGCTCAATCTTTGAAGCTGACTTAGGTCCCTTCATCAGGCATGTAGCAAAATTATGCTTTATAAAGTGCAGCACCATTTTAGGTATGCCGCTTAAATATTTTGATATTTATGAGAAGAACCAGTAAAATGTTTCCTTAGGGAACCGTCATTTGACTTTTTTTTTTTTTTTTAATCGTATCTTAAATAGCTTTGAGGGTTTTTTTTCTTCTGTCAAGTGTCTAATTATTTAAGGGTTTATACATTCAACTTTTAATAATGTGTCTAAATAGCTAAAATTCTTCCATTTTATGGATTGTCAATTAAACTTAAGTAATTTAGCTAGTAGAATTTTGACTAGTTTTCTTGCAGCCAACATTCCATTTATGCCAGCTATTTCTGATCAGTGGTCGTCAGGACAATATGCTATACCTGTTGCACAAAATGCCGGTGAGGCAGAATTACTCTTACAAGTGAGCAACAATAGCGTGATTATTGTTTGAGGTGCAAAAGAAAACACCTCACACACAAAAACACAATGTTAAATAATAGTATCGTCCCAAATTTAAATACCAATATACGTACTTCAGATATATTGTGTCATAAAGAAAAATGGCCGCTCCCCAAAATCTTATTTAAGTAATTTCCTTCAAATATACGAGAAGATTGAAGCGGCAGACATCAAAAAAGCTGCCAGCAGGAGCAATGTTTTCTAAAGGTAATTATGTCTAGTTTAAATTATAGGTATAATTTGTGTTTAATTGAGAAGCTGAAAGTTTTAGATTAAATGGAATGACTGCAGTGCTTAGCTGGACATTTTAACAGCGTGGGTGTAAAAGCATCTGCAGCCTCGATATGGAGAGTAGTAGAGTGAAGTAAAGATTATTTAGGTCATAGTAAAGAATCGGATAGGTGCAAGCAGTAATGCTGGATACTGGGGAAAAAAAGTATAATGTATTATGGGGCTGGAATCTATGTCTTCTAATATAAGGAAATTGGTATCGTTAGGCAAAATAAAGTGGCAGTGAAGTATTTTTCTAAAAATGTTCTTACTTAATGGCACAAAAAGTTTAAAAAAAATAAACCCCAACAACTGAGTAAACACATGGAGCAGAGCTGACCTTGCTGGACCTGCAAGCTGATGGTGTCAGTGTGTGCTCAGTCAGTCAGACTGCTCACTCAATACTTGCATCTATGGGGGCAGACAAGTGACAACTCTCTGCTGCTGTAATTATGCCCCCTTTATTGATTACATGTAAACACAACAGTTTCCCTCCGCAGTTGCCTATCAGCCTGGATACTTCAGAGTCAACAATCAAGACTACTGGCCAGAAGATCCAATGGAATGTTCCTTTGAAAAGTACATGCCATTTTAATGCCACACTAGGACTACTGGTCATTTCTGGTCATGTCACTAGTATTTCTATTATAGAGAAAATAAAATAAAGCTGAATGGCTGTTTATATGTCTACTGTTTTTTTTTTTTTTTTTTTTTTATGAAACCATCATAGAACTGTTCATTAGAGAAAATATTAGATTAGATTAATCTAGATTTTAAATATGTATATATAGACTGTATACTGTGCAACAGTATGATTTTGTATACTTTTCTGTGGCAGATGGTATATAATTTGTGGTGTTATTCACAAGCTAGATAAACACCCACACTCACTCATTATACAGAAAGACATACAAGACAGGATAAAAGACACATGCATATTGTAGTATAAACTACTTAAATGAGGAGAAGTTCAATCAACTATAGACCAAATCTTTGTTTGGACAGAGGTGGGCACAGCAGAACTCTATTCCAAGTGTTTTGAATTACGGTATTTACTCGATTATAAGACGACCCTGATTATAAAACGACCCCCCAAACTTTGGATATTCCTTTAGGAAAAAAACTAAAAGCCTGAATATAAGACTACCCTATAGGAAAAAAAATTAAACTTGTATATATTCACATGTAAATTGCTTTTGTAATAAAAAATTATATCCAAAAAATGCATTTCTTGTTTTTATTTCCTTTTATGTGCCAATTCTGCCTCTCTTTCCCTTGTCCCCCCCTTGTTTCTCCTGGTCCGTCATAATAGTCTGCCGTGTCGGGCAGCATGGAGGATGTCTGCACGTATCGTACAGACATCCCCCAGCTGCCCGATTCTCCCTGGTGCCTAGTGGGGCAGCAGAGGATGTCTGTGCGATGAGCGCAGACTCCCCCTGCTGCCGCCCGGCACGCTCGCCGGGACTTCTGTGACGTAGCCAGAAGTACCTGGCTTCTTCGTGGAAGCCCCGGCGGTCGTGCCGGGTGGAAGCAGGGGAGTCTGCGCTCATCGCGCAGACTTCCCCTGCTGTTAGAGAGGGGGATCCAGGTCCCCTGCAGCTCTGCTCAATTTGAGGTCAGATTATAAGAAGACCTCGATTATAAGACGAGGGGTAGTTTTCAGAAAAAAAATTCTGAAAAAAATCTCGTCTTATAATCGAGCAAATACGGTATTTAGTTAAGAAACGTCTAGGTGATTATTAATAAACAATTTTTGGTATCATTTGAACACAATTTACAAGCATAAATAGGGTTATATTTTACTAGTCTAAGTGAGCTTTTTTCCTCTTTCAAACGTTCTGTTTCTGTTCTTACTAACTTTTCTGAACTGGGGAGATTCATTACTGGTGCTCCCTCAGTAAGTGTCCATTAAAGTTAATGGAGACCAAAGCCAAGAATACTAAGGGATGTTGGTGAAAAGTAAATGAACTAAACACTCCTGGTCTTTTCAGCTATGGGTTTCTGTGAGTTTCCACATGTCTGTCTAGCTAAAACTAAGGATTTGTTAACAGATCTGATGTAGAAGAGATTTCTTTAGATGGGCTGTTCAGATACTTTTTTCAATGTTCAAAAGTTACCTTTGGTTATTTACATGTTACTCAAACAAATCTTACAAATCAATCAAATATAAGTCTCAATGCACAAGCATTATCAAGTTACCAATGCCATGGTGTCTTTGTATGGAATAGTTTTCATGCTCTATATTGCAAAATAATGACTGGTGCAACATTGATCAAGAAGATCTAGAAAGGTACTATAACACTCCCTACTAGCCCTCAATCAGTTCACAAAGTTATAGGATATTTTCTCTAAAATCTTAATACAGGGTAATAAAATGATTGACCAGTTGTGTAGTATATTTCTATATTTCCAGTGAATATAGAAATGTGAGCTAGAAACCTAGCACAAGGTTGCTAACCATGAAAGATACCAGTCTAGCACATCATTATTTCTGCTGTCCTGTCCATTTCTTCATGAATGCCCATGTTAATTGTTGGGGTCCTAATACTTGCATTGATCTGGCTATGACTCAAGTATGACTTGGGTATAGATACACCATGTGATGAGGCTAGACTATATTGAAATGTATTGGTTTAATTAACAGCACATTTGTAATTAATCAACTTTGTGTAGTGCTGTAATTACAGGGGCAACATGAGAGGCTGACGAATGGTCTGTAGAACCTTGCATGTGTCTTCATTTGCCTCCAGGAGGTCTACTTGAGTTAAAGCATTTAGATCTCTAGCAGTTCATTCAGTCAATGTGAATCCAGCACCTAGGCAGGGGAAACAGATCCCTGCCATTTTCAGCAATGATAAAAGGCCCATTATGATTTTGCAATCACATGAAAAAATAACTATCTGTTATCATAAGGGGTTTTGTTTGCTATCACAATGTAGTTATACATATACATGCTGTTTCCAGGGTATCTTTCACTTCTAGCAAAATGATCTCACCTCTGCCATTTACTACTGACTGCTTAGAAAAGCTGCTTTGTAAAAGTCCAGCACGGTACGCAGCATCCAGAATTAAGGGACTAAATTGTTTCCTTTATCCCCTTAATCACTGTGCTTGTTGCTCCCTGGGATTAATTAACACATTTCTTTAATTATGACCTCCTATCAATCCTAGGTAGGTAATTTGCTGCATAAATGCTTTGGTATTGAATGGCTGAGGTGGCAACCTGTCACTTCTCAGGGGCTTTACATAGAGTTTCATACAAATGCAAAAGGAATTAATAAAAGTTATCAAAAGATAATAACAAGTAAATGAGTATCTGCTGACTGTCTCTTTTTTTGTTCAAAGATAAGAATAATTAATTTAGACTCTATCTCAGATTAAATGCAATGCTCTAATATCCACTCACACTAAATACTTATTTATTACTTTAAATAAATGTGAAAATGTCAATATTGATAAAATAACTGACGCATCAGCATGAAATATGCAGTTGTTAAATATCATTTTAAGAGAAGAAAAGATTAAAAAGTGCAATCTCTTGTGATTATATGAGGTTCTCAGCAAATATCAGGAAGGTTTTTGCTGGATAAGATGAAATAAGATGAGATATTGCGAGTTAAGCTACATTCCGTAAGTTTTTGTTAAAATACTAATTTTCAGTTAAAAACCTTTTTTTATTATTATTATTATATTACCACTTGCTTGTAATTAAATAAGCCTGCACAATAAGTTTGGAATATGCCAGGCTGTGATTTCACACATAAAGGGATTCAGTTGTTTAAGATAAAATCCAAAACTAATTTAGTATTACAGTAAATGACATGTGCGTTGGATCGAACAGTGTTTTGTAAAATCAATCCCTGTTGTACATATAATGGTATGATCCTGAGAGGACGATGTAAGAAGCTGATTACTTCCATGTTCTATGTCATGCGCTGGTAAGAAAGCGCGCTATCACTTCTGCATGGCTCATGATCTATTTAAATAAAGATTAAACAGTATTTTCAGTAAAGTGTAATGAAGGTGAAATAGTAGTTATCCTTGATTGCCAGTTGAAGGTGTGGCAAAATGTATAGACATCTAGATAAAAAGTAATTTTGAAATGCGTCTACTCAATATGCTGTGATTCAGATCTGAATCAGTAATTTGGTCCATTAGGAAACCGAATCTTCGGAGGCCTTGGGATTGGGACAAGTACACCCTGAAAACCATAGGTTTTTGGCTACCCATTATGCACTGATTACCCCCAAATACAATTTGTATTCTGAAATGATTGTCACATTTAATCCATTGTAATTCTTCTATTCTGAGCAGGAAAAATAACAAAGTTAAACATTTCAAGTAATTTAACCCCCTCAGGGGCAAGAGGACTTCTGCTTCCATCAGAAATGGGGCTGGGAGCTGGGCAAGTGATCCCAACCCCATTAAAAAAATTACATTGGGGGCGCAGGGCTAGTAGCCATTGGCCCACCTAACATTACTACCGCCCAAAAGCTTTCCAACCTCCATTAAATAAATTAAAACATCCCCCTGGGGTATTGGGTTAGTAAAATGCCCCCAAACCCCAATAAAAAATAATAATATGGCCCTCTGGGGAATTCCGATAGGCCCCCAGACCTATTAAAGATAATAGATTAGCCCCCGAGGGACTGCCCGATACCCCCATCCCTCAATTAGAATAAATAATATGTCCCCCTGGGTCTAGAGGTTGCCCAGACCCAAATTAAAATAAAATACTAGGACCCCGGGGTCAGGGTTTGGGCTATAGGGACACAGACCAAATCTAAGTAATTTAAATAAATACAATTATTATATTTTTTATTTAATTTTATAATCAGTACAAAATCACAATTAGAAATATACTGCAACATTTAAATACCGTATTTGCTCGATTATAAGACTGAAAAATACCCCTCGTCTTATAATCAAGGTCGTTTTATAATCTGACCTCAAATTGAGAGCTGCAGGGGACCTGGATCCCCCTCTCTAACAGCAGGGGAATGTCTGCGCGAGGAGCGCAGACTCCCCCTGCTGCCGCCCGGCACGACCGCCGGGACTTCTATGATGAAGCTGGGTACTTCCGGCTTCGTCATAAAAGTCCCGGTGCTCGTGCCGGGCGGCAGCAGGGGAGGTCTGCGCTTCTCGCGCAGACATTCCCCTACTGTTAGAAAGGGGGATCCAGGTCCCCAAGATTTGATTTGATTAATTAATTAATTAATTCTCTATTTTTACCATGAGGCTACAGACCCCAAGACCCCCTCTAATTATTTTAAATAAATAGAATTTTTTTTATTTGCAGAGTAACCTTTGGATGCCAGAGAGGTGGGCAGTGATTTTTATATAATGACACCAGGAAACAGTATGTCAGGAACTGACTTTATGTGGACTTGAATCCTCACTTGTTCATGTTCTTACCTCTCTTCTTTACCAGTTCGCCAGCCGTTTTTTCACAATTAACCTGTATTCAGGTACCCATGAATCTACAAGCCTTGTTATCATTGTCAACTCTCCTCAGCTGTGTCTGGTAATGTACTGACTCTCTGCCTATGAGGCCATTACCTGTCGCAATACCATTGCCAGATTATTGTGGTTCCTGCCTGCATTATAACCAAGCCAGCTACTGATCTCTATTTACCTGCTACTCATTTTGGAGCCTTTCACTACTCTGCCTTCTCCTATCTACTGACCTCAGCTTGCCTGACTTCGCTTCTACCGTTTGTTTTTCAGTTTGGTGTTGGTTTTGGGCTTTTATTGGCCATGAAGGCGGAATTGCGGCCACAGACACTCCTGCTCCGAACCACCAGACTTTGTTCTGGGTTGCGGCTGTGCTGCACAAGTTTTTAAAAAAATGTGTCCAAGGCTCTGGGCACATATCAGTTGAGGTGAACACCACAGTTTGTAACTTCAGGGGTGATCTCTTGTTTATAGTAGCACTATACAGTTGCAAAAATTGATGTACCAAGTGCACACATGTCCTGATCCAACTGTAAAATCACCGTCTATACATATATTAGATCAGGTCCTACAAAGACGTTCTGGGTTAACTTTACCCATTTCTTAATGCAGAAGCTCCTGCAAGACATCTAAACAAAATGTGGATGTGGTTTTAAAAGATGATTCTATTTTAAACAAGCAACGATTATGATTAAAGTACCAGTTGGCCAATCCAGTCCAGTTGGCCAATCAAGAGTCTTTCTGTTTTAATATCCTTCCTATCTCTTATACCATATATTGAGATATCATGCTATATTAAACCTGCAAAAACCATTATATTAAAGTCTGCAGATGCCCTTGGGAAGAACAATTCTGTAAATCCTTTAAAACAACTTCTTGTTTCAAACACTGTCAGGTCATTCATAAAACCTGATCACTCAATGTAGGAGTGCTGCCAGAATTTCATTTTATTCCAAGAAATGAGCAGCTTGCTCAACTGCAGAAAGCCATCCTAGAAGCTAAAATGGGATTGGATGACAAGAAGCGGACAATATTTTGGTGACTGACAACCACTTATGTCATCTTGATATACAAGTGAGTTATGTACAAGATGTTAAGAAATGTAATTTACCTATTGGTATTTATTTATAAAATCAAGTCTTGATCAAGCGTAATTGCTTGATTAAAATAAGATGAAGTTTGTTTTTTGTAAACACAGGATGCGCTAGTCAAATGGCCATATACATAGGATATATATTTTATGGCTAAGTGCTGTAGTGGTGTCAAAACACATAAGGCATATTTAAGGCTCTGTTTTCTTACACCTATGTATAAATTACTTCAGCATTCAGAATTAACATTTAAAAGACACATTGTACTAAATATGCTCTGTTAGTTGTCTGTCTTTGGCCCCCATTAAAAACATTATTGCAACACTATTAATAAAGATGACATTATTTGTTTTTTCCTCTGTTCCCACTGACATCCTTTGTGATCCCCTGACAATCACATAAAATGGGCAAAGCCTCATCATATATCCCAGTTTTTCTCTTCTGCAAGTCTAGAAAATACACCTGTCACAGTAAGACATGTCTGGCTTCATCAGAGTAGATTTACTTTTGTCGATTTACCATCAAGAACCTGGTGAAAGTCAGGGAAGAACCTGCCTTTTAATGAACACACATACACAGCACATTTACAAGAGTTACAGGTTGTATGTGTAAATCTAGTATGATGTGGTGAACTGACACTTGACTGACAAGACATCCCACAATCTCTCCAGCAGTGTCTTTGTTTCCACAGACATATCATTACCTGAATATTGCACGTAAAGGTTTGCATGTAAATGCATGTGTTGGTATATAGTTATCTCTATTGTCTACATTGGTTATTTGGGATGGATTTTTTTTTTTTTTACACAAGTTACTGGCGGTGGGACAGGTGTGACATCACTGGTGACAACCTGCACAAATGCTTTGGACATCCATGTGCATATTTATGCTAGTTCTCAGAACGTTTTCCTGGAGATGATGGGAATGCACAGTTTTTACTCAAACCATGTTGGGAGGATTATTCCCCAGGAGCCAGCATACAAAAATGATAAGTGCCAAATATTACAAAAAATAAATGCAAAACATGGAGCAAATAAATAAGTGCTAGCTTTAATAGGCATTTATGTGTCCATTTTTTCCACACTGGAGTGATCCTTTAAAACCAGACAAAAATATGATTTTATCATAGTATAGCACTTATGATCCACACTGGCTAGATTATCTTGACATCAGTAAAATATATTGCAATTTGTACTAGTGTAGCCTATCAATGGAAGTTCCTCAACAGGATTAAGATAGACTTTGCCTACTCCCATTGGATACTTTTCTCACTCAATGTGATTTACTATTATATTTCTCAATCTTCAACTATTATTATTAATAAATGTAATAATATTCGTAGATGGGACACCTTACTTTTTTTCACAGATATTTTATATTTATAATCCCGAAAAATGTGATAACATATAAACTATCTAAAGAAATGAAACACATGAAGGTCTTGTAAGAGATTAACATCACTTCTATACTATAGTAATCTAATATGTTACAATGTGAATTTAGTGGTCACACCACAACTTTCAGGTGAGGACAGTAGAGATTAGATCTGAGTTTTTTAATGTCTCTGTAAATCATATATTTAATGAAACTAACTCAGGCTTTATTTTTATAAGTCTAGGGTGTGCAATTATCCACAACTTGCTTCATAGCCTTCTAATATACAGTAGTAACAACACTAATGTATGACACATGTACTAGATACTTCCAACAGTTAAACTTGATTATCTAACAGTAAATTGAAAAACTCACGCCAAAATAGTAGAGCTGGAAAACAATTCCAGGTCTCCCATTATTCCAATTCAGCTATTTTGGACTGCTTTTTGCAATTCAATTACCAATTCACCACAGTTACGTGTTTTTGAATAGGCTCATTGTAAAAGTAACATACTAGTTTTTGAAGTTACAGGTGTACTTACTATATGGAGCTGTAAATAGTCTCCCAGACCAGAGGCACTGTCCACTCGGAGTAATACTGCATCCTTTTGTTGAGTCGTGAAGCCAACGGCAAGTCGATCAGCTCTCGTACTTGGTCGATCATTAGGGGGCCAAGTATAGGTGATGAGGGCTCCCCCCTTTCCAAAAATGTAGGTGGTACCAGCTGAAAGAGAAGAGAGTGGCTTAGAGGAGAAAAATGTTTTCATAGTAATAAAGTACTCAGCTTTGAAGGAAAATGTGTACAAGTGAGATTCTTGAGGAAAGAGAAGTAGGATGACTTTAAAGTAAAATGTAGATTGAGATTATAATTTATTTGAAATAAAAATATCTTAAATGATTAGAGTTAAAAGTTAAAGTTTGTGTAAGAATAATGTAATGTATGTAATGTAATGTAATGCATGATAAAAGAGCAACACAGAAGATACTAAACAAAATGATGCTCTGTTAAATAGGTGAATGAATGTGTGTAAGTAGCAAGTGCAATGTCTAAAGAAGAGAAGTCAGGGTTACATCTCACAGTTAAAAAGGAGATAACTTAACAGTGAGGTGAGTGTGAGGTGAGATACAGTCAAAGATAAGCTATAAACAGTAAAAACTTTGTACATTAAAGTGATTTGAAAGTAACAGATCAGCATTTTTTCAAACTGAGAACCACAGCGCTCTGATGTTACTTGCTTCTAAGCAAAGCGCATTGTTTGAAGAATGAAGAAAGCATTTAAAATATGTTTGTTCATTCAATGGGCTGAGTTATCACCTATCACTGGCTTTTATCTCAAAATGTTCTATTCCAGTTTATGGATACATTTCTCTGGTCATTAAATACCCCCCAATATCACTTATTTTATTTCACATTTTGACACAGCTCCAACTCAATTCAAAAGATTATATACACATACACTGTTCTTACACTGCTTTTGCTGATGCAGCAGGCAATCATTCATTTTACTCCAGTACTTAGACCTCAGAATGACTTCCTTAATACTTTACTGAGCCAAACCAGAATCTGTATACTGCCAAGAACAGTCAACCAGTATTTCAGCAACATTCTTCACCTTTATAACCCCAAATCTACCAATCAGCCATTAACCACACATTTAGGAGAGGGCTGGCAAATTTTGGCCCAGGTTCCAATTACAGCATAGTTGCTCATAGTGCAAGTTCACTAGGCCACCTGTAATCATCAAAGACAGACAGATAAGGCATATAGATTGATAAACAAGACAATTGTATAGGACAGTATAAAGTGCTATCCACTTGGGCATTTAGAAGTGAAAAGTGGTGCAGATTCAGCCCACTGAAACAGGTTAAGGAGCTGCCAGGTGGGCAATTTTCCATCTACCCCCCTTTCCAGCCCTACCCTGTACACAGCCATGCCTTACTACCAAACGTACGTCCCTTTTACTGCTTCTACCATGTAATCAGCACTCTTACATTATTCCTATATTGTACTTGAGTCCAGGAGAAAATGATAATACTTGGGTCGAAATGACAATTGTGGTTTTCTCTAGAACTCTCAAGGAATTTGGTCCTTGAAAACTATTAGACTGGTTCACCATTTATGATGATATATTACCAGTCAGAAAGAATGGGTGGTTTTGTGAATCCAGGACACCGCTTTCCTTTGTTGGATTCCCAAAGATAGAAAGGCAGCCAAAAGAATTGTGAATGAGTGCGATGCATCTTCAATTTTAACACCATGGAAACGGTTTTCTCTCTCTTCCATCCCTTTATGGTTCTTCATAGCTACTCGTTTATTTCAGATGCTGACCTAACCAGATGATTGTTAGGGACTGCTTGCTCTTCTGGCAAATATTATGCCTCCTACCTGCTTCTTTATTCTGTGACTTTTCAAGTTTCACAATAAAAAAAAGTACATCTATGCACACTATAATGAATGGCAGCCAGGGCTACTACGCACTGACATGTAAAAATATTCCATCGTATATATTACCTTTAACAAGCTGTGCTGCAATTGAAAAACATGTGCTCTCTTCATTCGGATTTTATTTTGAACATTTGGTGGATTTTAAATATAACTAACATTCAAAGAGAAATAGTTGAGATGAAGAGAGATTGTAATCTAAGATAAGCTTTTCTTGTAAATAAAATGTATTTAAAGTGAAATTTCAAGAGAGATTCTAGAAGGGTCAACATAACTCTGGCTTTGCTAGGATCTCTTTAAAGAATACGAGAATTGAACTGCAAAGGTCAGCCATTAGCAGATCTGTAAAGGATAACTGTTGGCAAATAATTAACCTACGTGTAATTTAACATCATTTCCTCCTGGAAGCAAGATCTGGCCCATATATCTCACCTTTTGAATGCATACACTTGATGCAATCGTTCAGTTTAACATAAGTTGTTTTTTTTTTAGGGAATTTGTTTAACCCTTAGATGAAGCAAGGGTTAAAATATTAGTCTCCCTTCTCTCAAGTCAGAGCTAGTCTGATGGCTGGCACATGATTTCAGTGTCATTGCACGCACACCCACTCAGAGGGGTGTTTTTTCCCCACACGTCTGACTCAGGTCTCGCTCTGCTGGTGCAGGGAGACACCCTCATTTTGACATGAGATCCACAGCGGAGAACTAATTAAACTGAATTAAGGAGCATGGCAAGTGCCAGTCAGAGGATGAACTGGCATGTATTATTTAAAACACATGCCAATTTATACTCATACTTGGGGGCACTAAACGGTTCACTAAAGTGTGAAAAAAGCTTATTGTCACTTTAAACAGCAGGGCATCCAGAGGAAGCAGTGAAGGAGAGGCACAGAACTACCTGCCACTAGACACAAGAAACTGGCCAAACAACTGCACAGAAAAGTAAGGTGATGGAGGTTAGTGCATGTAGCACTGCTTTACTAAATATCAAGGGAAGTACCTTTAAATAGATCACTTTCCTAAGTCATTTTGTGGCTTTGATATAATTCTTATCTATCGTTTAAAAGGCCATAACATCTTCAAAACTATCAACATTCTTGCAAACCAATCTATTCTATCTTTCCTTGAGTACAAACTTATGTATGAAAGAGGGTCAGTTAACTTGCAAGATCTCACTTCATAAGACGAAGAGAAATATAGAATTGATGCTTTTGTTTTCTAGATACTTTGTCGTAATAGAAACAAATGACATATGTCTGCTTCTCTGATATATGACTCTACTAGATTTGTGTAACACTTAAAGGAGCTGCGGATGCTTTGGCAGAAATTAAATCTTCCCAGTAATATATCAAAAGAAGAATGACAGAGAACCTTGTACGAATATTTATCTTGTTGTTTAATCATGCAAAAATATTTAAAAGAAATACAAGGACGTTTTCTCGACAAGTATAATCATTTGTCACATTGTTTTCTTTTTTTTCAGGAGACGACACTATATTTACTCTAAACAATTCTCAATGTCCAGCTATACATTGTATTCATAAACTGTGACAAGTGAATAATGTGTACCACAGGGCCACAATAAAAACATTGCTGCTCTACATAATATTATACTGCATAGTCATTATCAGCTCCTATATCGAGTGCAAACATATCCTGCAGCACTATAGAATAAGTAAACACAACATACATGTATTTGGCAGCCTGTACAAATAAGCTTACTATGAAAGAAGTTGAAGATGTAGGTACTATAGATTTGAGTTAAAAGTACATATTATGATGGTCTAGCTATGCTCACATATCCGTATCTAACAGTTTGTTATTTATATACCACAAAAGCTATAACATATTGTACAGTAGGATGGTATAGTTGGATTAGTGAAAAGGCAAGTAACTTGAAGCAGATGGCTGGAGGATAGGGGAGTTTATTAGTGTTCTGTGAAGTAGTGTATATTTAGAAATTGTTTTTAAAGTCAAACAGTTGTTAAAATAAGGTAAAATAACCTTGGGGTATACCATTCATTTGGGGCAGAAGATCTGAGAGTGAGATGGAAAGCACACAAAAAGGGTGAGATTAATAACAGAGAGTAATCACAGATACATGTCCTGGAATTTAAGTGCTTGGGAGGAAAAAAAGAAAAACTATAATAATATAACTAACATGACTTGTAATTGTAAAGTTCATTGTATCTTCACCGTTTTTTCAATCTTTTGTTAAGGGTTCAATATAAGAGCTGAAACATGGAAGGGATACATGTTTTTAAACACAAAATAATCCTGTCGAAGCCACTGCTTAAGATAGGTCACTTTGGAAACGCAGCAAACATCCTTGAACTCTAGTTAAAGCTTGTTGAGCCATTAATGAGCAAAAGACCTTCAGGCCTGATGTGCAACATGAAGATGATTGTAAAAGCTCCATCTGTAAAACTTGATTCAATTAGTATTACAAATGGGAGGACACTGGGCCTAGAAAATGTGCTTAGTGGTTTTGTAAAACGGTTCATATTTAATTTGAGAAGAGGCAATGCGTGTGTAAGGTGGATGTTTCAGATGTAAGCTTGTTAAACATATTATGGTAATAAGTCAATACTCTCTTTTACTTAAGGTCTTATTTATTTGCAATCATTATAAAAGTTCCAGGAATTACACTTCATAGGACCCCAATGTCTTTCTGCATCCCATTGATTTCAGTAGTGTAGATAAGCTAAAAGGCTTCTTAACACTCAATTTGCTTAATTCCTCTAAATCCCTAATCCCACTAAACTGGTAGTCTCTTCAGCCATCAGCTGTGACTGAATTGGACAGAAATAATTACTGTCCTTTGAAAAAATGTCAATTGGAAACAAATTGTGAACACAAGGATGATAAGGTATCTTCTCGAAGTTGTCCTGAAGCTGTCAGGCTACTAATATCTGTATATTAAAGTATTTGCACATTTCTTAGTTTTTGCAGCTCTTATTTTAGTGAAGTACATATGATTTCCATGCTGATAAATTCAGTTTTAATTGTTTGTGATTTTATAGGAATGCAGGAAAAAGAATGGTCTCTTAACAACGGAGTCTACTTTATGACTGAAAGGACAAACAACAGAATATCTGGAAAGTGTCATGGTTCCTGGGTGCTCCAAATTGTCATTCCGGGGACTGTTGTAAGGCATGTGGGGGCAATATGGTGTCATGGAAAGGTTATGCGAGGAAGGGATGCAACCTTAAGAGAAATGAATGTGACAAATGAGGGTTATGGTGTGCATAAGCTTCATCGGGCTTACGGCAAAACAAGACCTAGTTACACCACTGGCTAAAGCACTGTTCAACTGTATTCATTTATGTTGCACATTTTTAAATTAAAAGTTGTTCTGATTTCTATAATCAGGTTCACTAAAAAATAATGGTTTTCTGATGAAAGAGTACCCAAAAAGCAGAACGTGCTACTACAGGGAATACATGTGATACTTGCTGTCTTTCCGATTAGGCACGGTCTAATTCTAAGGTCATTTTTTCACACTCATGTTCTGTCTATTTCACATGTTTCCCATCCACCTTGTTCTACTATTTTATGTGATACTATTAAACAAAATGTTGTAACAACAGAGTATAACAGTGTTCACATCTTCAAAACAGAACCAACTGATAGTAGGTTTATAATTCTGGCAAAACCATCTCTTTAAATAATAATTTACTCTCAATCTGATTTCCGAATCATATTTTCATGTTATAATTTGAAGTAAATGCACATGGTGTTTCCAAGGAGGTTAGTAATCATGTGAAAGCCTCGGGGGCTTTATTTAAGTATAAATAATACCACAACAGCATTGTTGCTTTGAATATGTTTTGATCTGGAGCATCCGACAGACAAAGCAACAAGAATATACGCCCCTAGGTAGTACTTGACCTGAACACTGGCCTTTAATAAGTATAGAGCACGACCATTTGTAACATGCGTCAGTCAACATCTTCAGAAACAGGCCTACAGATAGTCGACCCTAATAGATATCCCTAAAGGATCTAAGGTCATGGCCTTAGGCATCAACAAGATGTATGCACAAATTTAGGCAACAAACTAAAATAAAAAGAAAACATTTCATATTGCAATTGTTAAAATTAGATGTGTTCTTTAAATTGCACTAAAATGCAAATGCAATTTATAAATATCTGTAATTCACGTATTTCATCCATGTCTATTTGATAATTTTGAAAACATGTAGTATATGAATTGTTTTCATTTTATGTTATTTTGAAAAACAACCACCTATACTCAAGACGCTACTTAGAACCTTTTAGTTCTAAGGTGAGGACATAAGTTTATTATTAAAATCATTACTTTGTTTCCAGAATCTCCCACACAAAGATTTAAAATGGCTGCTTAGGAACGTTGTTTGTAAATTTGCTAGTTAGCTAAAATTATTAGAGTAGTTATACAAAGTTATCCGTGGGGGAATTTACATCCACAATTCCCATTTGTACTGTGTCTATTTCCATTTTTGTAACAATATTAACTGTCTAATCTGTGTCAAAATAAGATGCAAAGCCCTTGCCCTAATAACATGGAATTAAGTGACCATATATCTTAAGTTCACAATTGTAATAGAAACAACCACAATATAAATAGAAACATCGATTATATTGATAGATATGAGTTAATTGGCCAACATAGTCTATTTGAAATATATTAGCAAATGTAGCCTTTGTGAAATTATTTTATTAAATATCTAAAAATCTCACAATGCTCTACCTTTGGGCTAGTTTGCATTTCTGGAAATGAAATGTAAAGAGAGACACCCCCACTGAAACCAGACCCCAGTCAGACTAGTGGGATGAGCCCCCGCTCTGATTGGCTGTGGGCCCACTGACAGTGTCCGAGAGGGCTAGCCTCCAAACTGGCTTTGACTCAGCTTCAGAGCATGTTTTATCAGAAACATTTCAATTATTAAAGTGACTTTGTTACATAAACATTGTTTATTATATGAATGTAGCGGATAAAAAATAATAATAATAATGATCTACATGTTGTTTTAACCGAATGGCAGGAAGATGCATTCATTAATAAAAAAACAATGTATTTACATTTTTCCTCTTGAAAAGTAGTTCATTTGCACATCAAACCACAGATGATAAACACCACATACACATTTTAGGGTCTACTCGAAAAAGAGATCATTGCAGGCAATTTAGACTGGAATTTTAACCTTAAAGCTAAAGTTGTAAGAAAAATTCTCCTATGCAGCTAAATGGGAGAATTTTTCCAACTCAACTATTTTAGTCTTAAATGTGAAATTCCCATCTCAAGTCCCTGCAATTATCTCTTTATTGAGTAGACTCTTTCAAGTCCATATGTTTGGAATTCTTGACAATATATAGACTATTTTTAATTCTCTACATTTCCGAGCATAAATCATTTAAGTTACTTGAAAACCAAGTATTTTAATGGTAAGAATGATGTTTAATGTATGGTATGTAGTAAAAGACTACTGATTAGGAAATGAGCACATGCAACCATAATTTCATCTTTTTCTTGCACTGTGCTAGTGGACAGGGAAATCAGTAAATATGTCCTTCTCGTTCACTCAATCTACCGAATTCGGATAGGACATATTAAAAAGGCCCAACCGACCACTGCGCTTGGGGAGCTGGTCATGTTTTCTTCAGTTCTTACTACTTAACGACTTTGTCGCATGAACACAATCATGCATCCAAACTGAAGCCTTTCATATTCACTACAAATATTTAAATCCAACTAAGGGTTACGATGTTTCTTCAACACCGACTATTTCTTCAACACAGAAAAAAATGTGCTGTATTACTCAGTAGTTGGGGATCTTTAAATTATACCCCACTATGTCAACAAATAACCAAACTAGATATAGGGCCAACACAGTCAAAATAAGTGTGGTATTAGTTTACTTTGAAATATGTCTTTTAGGAAGAAAATACTAAAGATATTGGAATTAATCCTGCCTATGGGCATGGGATTAAGGTCCATATCTCAAGGTTGGGTTTCCAAGTCATTTTCCATTAATCTGTGATTTTGGTCACCTCATAATCTGCCTTATTCACACTGCAGTCAGCATCATTTACACAATGCTCCTCCAGGAAACATATATAGGTTCTCCTTCCACCCCCACACTGAGTGCTCCATCCAGCTGTTGAAAACTATGAACAGATGTGGTGAAGGTTGCAGCTAGATTTTGTTCTGAAAAGTGAGTGGGGGCGCAGAATACTGGTTCTCTCTAATTATCAGTTAACGCCTATGTTCGAAGCATGCAGATAATCACTCAAACCTACCTCTGCTAAAGACTGGCAAACCCTCAAACCCTTAGTTATGGCTCTACATAACAAACTCCATTCATGTTATTTATTTTCACTCATGGAAACATGATTTGAGCTGATAGGGTGTTTATATTAGTAAAGCCCATAACCATTATTTTAGCTATATCCCCACAAACTTACACATAAACATAATTTGAATTGGCTAATGTGTAATATATGAAATTTGAATGCGCTGTCAAATATTTGTCTCTAATAAAAAATAGAGTTAGGATAATATTTTGGGAATATGTAAACAAGCAATATTTCAAGATGTCACAGATGCAGCCAAACAATAAAAATATGTATGCAAAAAAGCAACTTTTGAATTATCAATAAATAAAAAATGTTGATTTTCGCGCATGCACCATTAAAGGGAAACCTGACACTTATCAAAATGGGGCGGGGGGGAGATCATAAGAAAACATTTCCTTGGAAATACATCAATTTTTGGGGGGTATAGAGCAACGGAACTCTCGTCTTCATGACTCTCGATAGAAGCGTTAACTTACGGATTTATGGCAAGCCTTCGTGGTAACAGACAAGACACACCTTTGGTTTCAGTGGATTTGGATACCTAATTTTGACACTCGACCAGCGAATGGACATTGGGAGGAGAGAGGTTTTTAGGGCAGCAATTTGTCTGTATTAGATTAGGAGTCTATGAGTGTATAAGTTTCCTGATGACGTTGGAATCTCCCCAAATGAAACCCATAGGACTGCATATATCTGTGCTTCATTTTTATTTCTATTGTGGTTAATGGGTCCCTGCACAGATTCCTTTGTAACTTATTTCCATCAGTTCCAACATTGTTGGAGGATACCCCATGCAGAACTGCTATTCATTTGGACTTCATCCACAGGGAGTTCATGGTGGGTAAAATCCCCCCCATATTAACCAATGTGCATATTGCAAATTAAGCTGGTCTTGTTTGCATATTTTAATTTGCACAGATTGCTGTGATGTATCACACTATGTACCTTCCTCTCTGTTTTCAATTTGGTACACTATGTCTCTTATGTGACTTCATAGATCCAAGATCTACATAGGACCGGAGAAGTTTGCTATCAAGTGTTAGTGTTGGTTTCTCATATCTTTTGCTATTCAGTTTTTGGATCGGAGCAGTATCCTGGAGAGTGGCACAGGAGAGCATATTTTTCTATACATTTTCTTCAACTGTTTTGTACTTCTATTTTGTCGGCTTTTTGTAATATGTAATATGACTGGTGTGAGGTGGAAACTTTGTCATAATACAATACAGAATCCAAATTATACCAATAACAAAATACATTTTTTATTCTGCAACAAATGTTCCCAAAACAGGTTCTGACAATCTGTAGGCCCAGATGAAGGCTATAGAACCAGTATTTATCTTTGCTGAATAAATCATATTCATTTTCAAATTAGGACATTATACTCATTCTTGTGTTATTCTTCAGTATGTTTATTCTGAAAATACATACCACAAAGTTGCATTCAACTACATGAATGCCTGCAGGATTGTTACACGACGGGGTTTTTTGTTGGATAATGGCTTCCGTGACAATATAGAAAAAAAAAATCCCATAGAGGTTAACCTCTCTACCTAATAGAATTCTCCCCAGTTAATTAGCAGACCCTGTTGTGCGCACAGAGAGGTGGGGAGGAGAAGATCTCCTTTAATTAAAAAATGATAACGAGCTCTAATTTCACATGGCAAGGAGGAAGGGGCGGTAGGAGGGGATGGAAGCTGTAGAAAGGAAATATGAACAAGAAATAGAAGGTGAGAGAGGAGGAATAAAAGAGGGGAGGTAGTGTACACATTACATCATGTGTTAATGCTTCTTACTGCAATTGAGTTAGACGAGCAGGATCGGATATGGAAAGCAAAGTACAAATGGTATAAGCAAAATAAGGTACGAGAAGAGAAATCACATTAATCACTTCCAATGAGCCACTGGTATGGAAGAGAACAGGGAAGTGAGTTCAAAAAAGCATAACATCAATGACTATAATGTGAAAGAGAAGGTGGGGATTATAATGGAGATTGTAGGTAGTTCATCCTAAATATTTCAGCACAAGATATTAGAGCATCTGGAGTAGCCTGGATCAATAAAAGAGTAACAGCCCTAGCTCAGTACAGCCTAAGGTTATAGTTTAGAACCTAGAAATGTAATACACTACTATATTTCATTGGTCAGAAGAGGGATCCCTGGTGGTCCACAGAAGGGTCAGAACGGTCTGTATTTAGCACATGAGCACAAATTCAACCTGCTCTGCTTTCACATGTTTGAGTCAAAATGCCAGATATCATGAGACGCCCAGCGACATGACTATCTGGGAATAGCAGTAGCATAAGGGAGAAAAAGAGGAAACGTTTGTAGTTGTGTGCTAGACCCGTCCCCTCACACCCCTGTCCCCTCACACCAATAGGCAGTGAGATACATTATAGTGGCACTTTAGGTACTCACCAGGACTGGTAGATCTTCCACAAGGAGTATTTTGAGTAATGTCATGTATTGAACATGGCAGATGACTCACTGATAGTCAAATCAACTGTAGTACTTAGTGTTTCAACTGCGGTTTGTTTCAGTTAGCAATGGTCTTTTTTCCATTGCAGGTAAATTAGCTTAGTTTTTGTTTTTTTCTTTGCTTTAACTGATCTTATTTACTGGAGAATTATGTTAAACACTGTAAAGCGCCCACACTCAAAGACACTAGAAATACAATCGATATACCTAATTTGTATCTGCAAAAGGAAAACAAATAAACACTGGGGTTTTGATTTTTTTTGTTGCACATAAAAATTATGTGCATCAGTTGTATTTCTAGTGTCTTTGAGTGTGGGCATTTCATTGTTTTACTGGTACTCTGGTGGTTCAAAACCTATTTTGAATACCTTTAGGGACAATGTGATACACATTGTCCCTAAAGGTATTCAAAATAGGTTTTTGGGGAGTAGCATGCAGCTTACGATTAAGCACCCATGCGCAAAACTATCTGGTCAGCGTTTGCAGTTACGATGTGAGCTTGACACAATAAAGAGATCTCAACTTTCAACAGACTTGTTGGTGATAGTTTATTAGTGACTACAGAGTGCATAAAATACTCACTTGTTGGTATCCCATTCAATAACAACCTCTTTTTCCAGAGCAAGGTGGAAGTTATGCCATTTGCACCAGGACTAAAATGAAATTAAAATTGCACCCGATATTTGTATGTACTTAATTCATTAACAACCAAATTTGCAATTAAAGTATCAATTTCTTAGATCAACTGTTAATCTAGACACGATTGGTGAACGCAACGCTAATCTGTACACAGCAGGTTCTGACAGTTGCTTAACACAAAGGATAAATCAGCAGATGATTTTAGAAGACAATTTGACTTGCCTTCCAAATTACTACTGATTTCTGCAGAATTCCATTGCCTTTATTAGGTTAATCAAACATGAATTCAAGATGTTGAATTTGATTTGGTTCGACAATGATGCTATTGGATCGGAAGAATCCAGCAGCCGATACCAACCAACCGAATAAAGTTAAATTGAAATTTCTTATTTGGCTGACGGGCGTTTAACCTTTCGTCAAGAGGCCACAATGTTTATACTTTAATTTGCCTCTCCGATTTATTCAGCCACAGCCTTTTTTTTCTGCTGCAAAGTAGAGCTTCTTGCAAAGAAGATAGAGAAAGGGATTTAGATAAATAATTGAAGGTGAGCTGCAATTGCACTTAGTACATAACCCTCATGGTAGATTCCTTAACGTGTTAACATGGTTAAACAATATAAAAGAGATCTCAAATTACATTCTCAGCTGGCTCAAAAAAAACAACAACATTCACAGATAGTCCACATTTCCTCAGATGCCACAATAATTGGTTGTCATTTTATTATGTAAGTGAAATTGTGGGTAGGCTACCACATCCCCCCTAAGTGTCAGGGAAATCAATGAAACTACAAGATCAGTACACAGAAAGATAGATGCTTGGGGAAAACAGGAGAATAGAGTTGTGTAGGAAATAAAGAAATACAATAACTGAGAAAAGGATCGGAAGCTGTGTTCTATGGGAAAAAGACGGGGTCATTGAGGTATTTCCGTGAGTTATTTAAACAGTAATATAAATTAAAAAATGTGCCTTATTAACCTTAGGTCCCACTAAACTTGCAGCCATCAAATCAGATACATAAAAGAAGCTTGTTCCAAGCGTGTTCCGTGTAGATGTTAAAATGTTCTACTGGATTGGTAAAGGCAAACATCATGTTATAAAGTAGGTTGAGTCCTCTTTTTTCACGAAAACATGGTAACAGTAAGTTTGTATTTTGTACTTATTCTTCAAACATAGAAAGAGATACAAAATAATAATAAGTACATTGTTGCAAACATAGCATAGGGTAAGAAGAAGGAGTAACCTAGTCTGTAATATCTGGCATATTACACTCTTCTATTACACATGCATGTACTATTTCAGGGGTGTCCAAGGTTTTTCTGAAGTGCTCTGCATAATCGAAAATACATGTGCATGTTGGGTCACATTATTTATTTGAATATACAGTAATGGTAAAGAATGGCTTATTTAGCAGTAATACAAATGAAATTCAAAATAAGTTTAAATTAACTTCTATAGGTATAAGTATACATGTATAGGGATAATGACAATATGGGCAGCTAAGCATACCTCTCAAGATTTCAAATGGCCAAAGAGGGACACTTTTTATTTTGTGGGAGTGTGTAAAGGAGAGGCAGGGAATTCTCAGCAAATGTATGGTCAATTGGTAACTATTTATGTAATTTGATAGGTCATGTAGAGTTTACACAAATTAATGTAACAAAACATTTACAGCAGTTTAAACACAATGCATTTTTGAGTAGGGACACTTGTGAGTTATGGTTAAGTACACATTGATGTGTTAAGTACACATTGATGTCAAAGAGGCCACAGTAGGCCCTCAGGCCATGCTATTTTTAATACATATGTGGACTATGAAGTAACTTATATAATTGTATTTTACCTTGCATTGTTTATTAATTGTGTGTGTATAAAATTAGACATACAACCATGGGAAAAATTCTATGGTTTTACATATCAGGACAAAATAACAATATGTGCAACAACACATGACATATTACACCATGTCATGCTTAATTTAACAAAATAAAGCCAAAATAGAGAAGCCATTTGTGAAAAACGAAGTACACCTTATGATACAATAGTTTGTAGAACCACATTTACCAGCAATAACTTGAAGTAAGACTGTATGACTTTATCAATCTCTCACATCATTGTGTAGTCATTTTGATCTAATCTTCTTTACAGCATTGCTACAGTTATTGAGGTTTGCTGGTATTTGTTTATGCACATCTCTCTTAAGGTCCTGCCACAGCATTTCCATCGGGTTGAGGTCTGGACTTTGACTGGGCCATTGCAACACCTTGATTCTTTTTTTTTCCAGCCATTGTATTGTAGATTTGCTGGTGTGCTTAGAATCATTGTCCTGTTGGATGAAACAATTTTGGCCAAGCTTTAGTTATAGGACAGATGACATCCAATTTGAATCTGGGATAGTTTGTACAGAGGAGTTCACAGTTAACTCAATGACTCCAAGGTTCTCTGGTCCTGTGGCTGCAAAAAAAAAGCCCAAATCCTCACCCTTCCACTACTGTGCTTGACAGTTGGAATGAGGTGTTTGTGCTGACATGCTGTGTTTTTTGCCAAATGTGGTGCTGTGCATTATGGCCAGACATCTCCACTTTGGTTTGTTCGGATGCAATTTTGAAAACCTAAGCCATGCTGCCATGTTCTTTTTAGAGTAAGGAGACTTTCTCTTGGCAACCCTTCCAAACAAACCATGAACTTTATCATTTAACCTGATAACTGAGGACTGTAGATTCTGGGATGTAACTCATTTCCCGGCCTGACCTCAGGTTGAATTTGATGGGACATACACTCTTATGAAGTTTGCCAACTGTCTTGAATGTTTTCTACTTTTGAATAATCTTCCCAGTTTCATGGGCAGCAACAATTGCTTCTCTAAGATCATTGCTGTTGTCTTTCCTCCTTGGAATTGTGTTAAAACACCCCTGAACCCTCCAGACCAGCAAACTTCTAAAATGTCAGCTTTTATAGGGATGGTCACACTTGCTGATAATCAATTAATCAAAGGTATTTGATCAGCAGCACATGTCTGCTACTAAGCCTCTTAATGTCTATGAAATCAGTAAGGGTGTACTGAGTTTTTCCACACATGGCTCACCATTTTGCCTTTTGTTAAATAAATCATGATACTGAGTAATATGTCATGAGTTGTTCATCTGAGGTTGTATTTACCAAACCATAGACTTCAGAGAGGGTGGACTTTCTTTTTCCATTGACTTTAGATGTTATTACAGCATTTTTATGTGTATTTAATACAAATGCAATATTCACTAGACCTGGTCAATAGGATAAATATTTCTTTGCATCTTTGTCTATTGTCCATGCAAAATATCGGAATTGCCAATTTGAAATTTGCTAGAACAGAGCCTGCTTATCTTTTGTGCTTAATATGTCTTGCAGTGTTTTATCTTTAGCCTCTGCATTTGTTTCAAACTATAGGGCTGCAATGTGAAATATATTATCACTTTACATAAAAAGAGGGAGAAATATTGCCTTAATAAAAGTACATTGTTTCTTTCAGACATGTAAATTTAGTATGAATGTGGTTCCCTCTGCTGGTGCATTCTAGCCCTGGATCTGGGAGTCTGTAATTATCCCTTCTATGCCAGTTCACCTGTACCGAAAATACCAAAATCCAATGAGGAAATTATCTTTTTTGTTGTTATAAAGATAGCTTCAGAATTCCAAATTTTGGAGGTTATAGTCATAATATTAGAAAATGAAGTTATCCTAACTAATGATTTTTTTTCTAAAGTAAGTACTGTTATTTTTTAATAGCTAAACTAAATAAATTCCATTGACTGGCTTGCTATTTTTGTACAAATTGTAAAGTTTGATGTCTTTATTTCAATCAAAATAATTTCAACAAAATATTAATTTGCAAAGTGTAGCTTATCCTACATACTAACGGGAGGAAATAACACGTTGCTCCTTGTGCTATGACATACACTATGAAATCTGTACTTCCATTGATATTATTATGTTTTATTTATAAAGTGTCAAAAGATCAAATATCGTACAATGGAGTAAACAAAACACAGATAACAATGAAAGAAGAGCGAACAAAATGGGGTTATGTGTTAAAGGTATTATTTGGATTAAGAAACAAAGGTATCATATGTACAGTCTAAAGGTATGAATTTTTTTATATATAAATTTAGTTGTCAAATATATGGACTGTCCACTGAATTTAGAAAATGTAAACATTTTATTTAAATATACACTTCTTTCTACCACTCATAACGTTCAAGCATAAACATGTAGGTCTAGAATAGAAACCAAAACTGAAATCCACAGCTTTTGCAAAGTCGATTGCTGAGTAATAATATTATCTTAAATCTTTTTTTATTTTGTCCTTACTTTGTCTAAAACAATTATACTTTATTTTCTTCATGAATCATAATTCTTTTTAACCACCTTCATTGGTGGCCATTTCTCCTCCTAATAGGCACTGCACACGCACCATGAGGTAACTTCAATGCATCATGTATCAATGGGCCAGACAAGCAAATTGAGGAAACTGGCAGAACATAAAAATGTTCTTAAGATTTAGCTTCAAAGAAAATATGTGATTCATTTAAAAATACTATTTTAATATACCATTTAGAGTACTACTGTTGACAAGACAATATGAGGGTTGGAGAAATTCCAACGTTTAAATATTATCTCAAATGGGAAAAAAAACACTATACTATCATTCATAAAATAATATTTGAAAAATGCAGAAAAAACTGCACATTTATTTCTACAAAAACATTACACTAAGATGTGCTTTAAGGTAACTGATGTCACTATTTTAGTTGAGGAATGCTGTGGGAAAAAACACGTCTTCTGGCTTGTCTGGTGTGTGTAAATGTGTGTTTAATAATGCCTCTGCTAACCCCTGAATATTGAGTTTAAACACTGTTTTTCACCTATATACCTATATTCCCACATGATGTACCACAGTTCTGATGTACTTGAGAACACTGAATGGTACTATGAGAAGTCTGCATGGAGCCAATAAATGTAGACCTTAGAGTAAAAAACCATACAGGTTTTAAGAAAATGAAACATACCTTACAGCACAAGTCAAATGACCCTTTTTTGTCCTCCCTAGTTCCATGGATCAGTTATCTCATTCCTGCTTGTTGAACTGTGACTGTACAGCAAAGCTATGTGCCCACAGGCTGCAGAACCTCTGAGGATCAGTCAGCCACTGTCAGACAAATTAGCCATCATCTGTTACATTTGATTTGGGCCTTGGAAATAGAAGGTACAGGATTATAGCCTATGCATTGTCTTCATATTATGCAAAATGACAGGTTAGTGTTTCAATTGAAGACATAGCACCTGTAATGATCGAGCAGGGAAGTCCTAATGCTATATCAGGTTATATCCCCATTATTGTATGCCTTGTCAAATCCCATAAGGTAATTTTGCTTCCATTGCAGCAGGTGCAATATATTTTCCATGATTTACTACAATATACATCTCACACTTATACTCATTAATGCAACACAGCAAACCAATCCCCATCGCCGTTCTTTACGAAGTCATGATAAAGAAATTGGTAGGTGCAAATGGTTGAGATTGTTAGGGCATGATGATGGGTTCATGAATTTATTAACATATGTATGTATAAATTCTGGTGATCCCTGCAGTTTTTCTTAAATTACATTGTGTAGGGAAAAAAAACATGCATATGATTATAAACTAACACTTGGTGAACCTTTTTTGCAAAATATGTATCTATATGCTTACAGTATATATTTCAGTAGAGTTGATTTTCATTAATATTTTGAAGTACATTTGGTTTCTTGCAAATATGCATACATTTTGCGTTTTAATTAAAAAAAAAGCACATATGGACCAGAGGATGCTTTTATTTAAATAAATAAGATGGCATTTATTGCACCATTAAGTATATTTTTGAGCACACATATATGGAGTGACTGTAGGATTCTTAATAGAATGTTTAAAATGTTACTAAGGGGTTACAGATAACTACCCAATAGACACTTTTGAATTGTGCTTATAAAAATGGATGACAAAAAGCAATGTCTTACCTTCTTATATTACCATATATCTCCCTCTGATGCAATATGATTTAATGCATGGCATGATTCTCAAACAGATGCTACACAGTAATAGCTTTTTAAATGTTTAGTAGACAGGCATACAGAGTATTTAAACCAGGTTTGTAATTCATAGACGTGTTTAGAATCTGTGAAGTTGTTTTCTTTGACTGCAAATTCAGATTCAATAAATATTGGCTTGGGTTAGGAGCTTCCAGGCAAAAATCATACTATAAACACTATATATGTATATAGAGAGAAATTACCCTATCCTATCATGTTTTCCCTAATGGTTAATAGTCTCTAAGATACTCGTGTATGGTGGTGTGTTTACATTGGTTACACACTATTAATCATTCATTTATTTTGTATGTTTTAATGTATTTTTTATAAAATATGTATATAGATTCCTACTGGCAAATTCCTGAGCAAAGCATATTTACTTTATTATAAAGGTACCTTTTTTTTTACATAAACAATATATGTACAGTTTATATATATAATATCTATATTATATATATATATATATATATATATATATATATATATGTGTGTGTGTGTGTGTATACATGTAGACACACACATATAGTGAACTATATATACACTGTATACATATAAATAACAATCCTTCCTCCTAGATATTTTTGTTCATTCATCAATGGCTGATTACCTGCATGTGACATTTTGGGAGCTTAAGAGCAGAGGCAAAAAGGACAGAAAGCAGCAAGGAGAGGGAGGGTGGGAAGCAGCAAGGAGAGGGAGGGTGGGAAGCAACAAGGAGAGGGAGGGTGGGAAGCAGCAAGGAGAGGGAGGGTGGGAAGCAGCAAGGAGAGGGAGGGTGGCTGCTTAACCAGGCAAATAGTGCTGTGTGAAACAGTAAGTGTATTTTTGCAACTAAAGCCATACAGTGTATGTATATAAAAAGTAGGAGAAGAACGTGCAGATATTAGGATTCCCAGAACCATAAACCTGTTTCAGAAGTGTATTAACTAATCTATTTTATATAACTGATATAGTGGGACCCTATCTATCTAAACGTACAGAATGAAAAAATGATAATACAAAGTTCTCAATTTGGTCTAATTAGCCCATAAATTAGACATAAACTTAGCTGCTATTTCAACTACTCCAAATATAGCATTTTACTCTAAGCCATGTCTTGATATGTTTGATGCCATGCAAAGTATTATGTTTATTTCATTGTATTTAACTGGGAACTGAGCCAAATCATATGCATCATAAAGATCTACACCTTACCATAGAAAAATATAACCGCAGCAGACAGAAAACAAACTAAAGTATTGCATACAGGAGAAGTCCTATCAAATCACCCTGTGCATTAGCTGTATTCACATGCTTTACTGTATCTACTAAGCTATCACTTTTCCAGGGTGCATTGTTTTCTCTCAGACATCTCTTTTTATTTGATCATTTTCCGTTAAACAGTTAGGTGTGACCAGGCCCGGACTGGCCATCGGGCACACCGGGCAAATGCCCGGTGGGCCGCGGTGGCCATGGGCCGAGGCTGGCAGGGGAGGTCCCAGAATCTCCCCTGCCGGTCTATGCAGGGCCGGCACTATCCGAGCGCCGGCCCCGCTGTTTGACATGAAGGGCCGGTGAGGACATCAAAGATCTCCCTCACCGGCCCACATGCCTTCAAACGCGGCCGCTGGCGGGGAGAGAGGGAGGGAGACTGGAGAGAGGACCCGGCGGAGCTCTAACTTGCAGCTCCACCGGGTTCCTCTCGCGAGATCCGGAGCATTGCCATGGCAACGACCGGATCTCGCGAGAGTGAACTCTAGCCCACAGGCTAGAGTTCACTCTCCACGAGGACCACCAGGGAACCCCGCCTCCCAGTCTAAAGGTAAGAAGGGAGTGATATATGGAAGTATTGTGTATGTCTGTTGTGTGAGTGTTGTGTATGATGTGTGTGAGAGTGCTGTGTGTGAGAGTGCAAGAGTGCTGTCTATGATGTGTGTGAGAATGCTGTGTGTGCTGTGTGTGAGAGTGCTATGTGTGTGTGCTGTGTGTGAGAGTGCAAGAGTGCTGTCTATGATGTGTGTGAGAGTGCTGTGTGTGAGAATGCTGTGTGTGATGGGTGTGAGAGTGCTGTGTGTGATGGGTGTGTGTGTGATGGGTGTGAGTGTGATGGGTGTGAGAATGCTGTGTGTGAGAGTGCTGTGTGTGATGGGTGTGAGAGTGATGGGTGTGAGAGTGCTGTGTGTGATGGGTGTGAGAGTGTGTGATGGGTGTGAGAGTGTGTGATGGGTGTGAGAGTGCTGTGTGTGATGGGTGTGAGAGTGCTGTGTGTGATGGGTGTGAGAGTGCTGTGTGTGATGGGTGTGAGAGTGCTGTGTGTGATGGGTGTGAGAATGCTGTGTGTGATGGGTGTGAGTGCTGTGTGTGATGGGTGTGAGAATGCTGCGTGTGATGGGTGTGAGAATGCTGCGTGTGATGGGTGTGAGAATGCTGCGTGTGATGGGTGTGAGAGTGCTGCGTGTGATGGGTGTGAGAGTGCTGTGTGTGAGAGTGCTGTGTGTGATGGGTGTGAGTGCTGTGTGTGATGGGTGTGAGAGTGATGGGTGTGAGTGCTGTGTGTGATGGGTGTGAGAGTGCTGTATAAATATTAGAATGGATTGTGTGTGTGTGGGGGGGGGGGGGGGGGGGGGGGCATTATGTCCCCCCCGGCATTATGTCCCCCCCGGACATGGGCCGCTGTGATCAAAAAATGCCCGGGCCGAATTTTTCTCCCAGTCCGGCCCTGGGTGTGACGTATTTATTGACTGTAAGAATTTGGTGGCTGGACTTCTGGTCGCAGACATGATGTCAGATACAGAGAGCTGGCGACCGAGTGGCATTCAGAATCTCAGGAGCTGTATATGGATCAATCAGTCAGTAGCAGCAGCTTAAAAAGTATTCTGTGTCTCTGATCTTCCACCCCCACTCCATATTTGATTACACTACATATCTGCTGTTCTTTCCCAGCATCTGTGATTTTTCCTCACTTAATTATGTCTTCTTCTCCTCCTTACTTATCTCTTTTTCAGGAGATCTGATCGTTACCCGTCTGCTTCCTGCATCTCCTATTTTCTCCAGCATCTCTGATCTTTTTTTTCTTCCCTTTTTGTCTAATGCATTTCCTTCCCTCCTTATAAGCATGGGGAAAGATCAAACAATATAAGTATGCAGCACATTAATGTGCACTCTAGTAGGAGGCATTAAGTGCTTTACTTCTAGGTGGAGCCAGTAGCAGTTAAGAGCAACAAAAATATCAAAAGGTGCCTCATCTAATTTACTACAAATTGTTTAAGCAATAAAATACAGACAGTGGTATGTATGAATCATTATTTTGCTTATATTCATTCATAATGGGCACTCTGTCAGTACTGCCCAGCAGGCTGCCCAACTGATTTGTCTAATACATGCTATGTATGCCCACCTTAGTAAGAGAATATGGTCTACTCTCTAAACAGTAAACATTAGTGAATCTACAAGAAGATATCCAAATATCAGGCCTTTTCAACTAAGTTGCAAATATTCTCTAACTTGTCTATCTTTCCAGTTCAGCTATGAATGTTCCATCTCTCCTTTTCCCTGGTCATTTCACTGTAGATCACAGATTAGCAATAGGCACCACTTTGCGGCTTAGTATGCAAATTACACGTTTCCCATTGAAAAATTTGGTTTTTTGCATAGCCACAAATTATGTCAGAGACAGGAGACACCACAGACACATCTAAAATATATATTTTTTATTTTATGCGTTTCCTAGCATTCCTGCTAACACTATAGGGTCTATTCACAAATTGTCAAGATTAGCCCTAGTCTTGACCACAAGCCTGGAACAGACACGCCCCATACCCCTCGGATGACCTTGCAAAATGGTATTTACTAACCTACATCAATCACTTGACTCGGATTTTTAAAACCAGCCAATAGTGGGGCTGAGACAGGGAGGCTTCTTATTGGCTGACTGAGATTTCATTTTGGTTTTCTCTCTGCTAATATTGATAGGACCAGGCTTTTGTTTATTATTATTTATTTTGGGCTGTCCCATTTCCCTGTGCTGTAGGTGAGGAGTGAGTGTGTTGCTGATTATCAGGGGACACATTTAATTAAGGTAATATTTTAGTTACAGGGCACTCTTCGTGTGCCGGGGGGTGGGCAGTGATGTTCACTGCTGACCTTCATGGCACCAAAAGGATTTTTATTTATTTTTACATATTTTGGGCATTACTGAGAATCATTCCCCCCTAGGGAGGATGGTAGGCCTCATTTCCTTTAATTTGATCATGCCTGCAGGATGGGGGGGGGGGGGGGGTTACATATTGGGGCCATTATTATTTATTTGTGTAGGGTGTGTGTGTGTGGGGGGGGTTATTATGCATTGCTTGAGCGATGACTTAATAATAAACCCCACCATCCCTGTGCAAATAGGTGTATGTCAATGGGCCAGGGACCTTGAACTGGTCCCTGGCCCATTACGTTGCGAGGGTTGGGAGTCATTTATTTTTAAGGGAAAAGGGCTACTGGTACTGGGGGCCATTGGAGGAGCCCCTATTTTATCATTAATTTTCATTTTTCTTTTTAACTTTTTTATGTAATTGGTTTCCCAATTTGAAGTTGCTTCGGTTTTTAGAGAATAGCCCTTTTTATTGCTTTTCACTGAATGGAGCTCAAGATGGGAGATTGACCTCACCTTAGTGAGGTGGGGGGAGAGTTTGTGTTTTTAAAGTGTAAGCTGACCTCCCAAGTCGACCGCCACACACACTATTCTCAAATTTTTTTGACAAGACTCCTATGTATGGATCATGTTTCCTCATTTTTTTCTACATTGATAGAATAAGCAATGATTAAGTTGATAGAATCCTTAGAATACTTTGAATTGAGATAAAAGTAACAGACAAACAGAACAACAATATAAGCATGTAAAAGGTATTAGACCAAATAAGTTCCATTTGTGACTTCTTATTGAATGTTTTGTGACATATGTTGTGCATGCAATTTTCTGAAATTAAAGTTCATTAAAGAAAAAATTGCATTAAACATATTATTTTAAAGTAAAATATAGTTTTACTTCAGTAAACATTTCATAAAATATGGGAAATGTATTTGTTCACTTTCTCAGTTTCAATGTAATAATCTATCTATATAATGTGCTGTTCACACCTTCACCTAAGATGTGTGTTTGCATGGCCAACCAACTGTGTGATTGCAAGACCAACCCATGAAGAGAGTGATGTTGCAAGGGCCACAAAACAAGTCAAGGTTACAAAACAATGAAATCATAAAAAAAAAAGGCGGTAGAGGTAGAAATAAGCCGGACTCCAGGAATTGCTGTGGATAAACGTTTATTCCAAGTAAAACGTCACAGCTATCTGCTACTAACAGAGTGGAAATCACCTGGTGAGTCAGAAAATAGAGCCTACACGTTTCGCATCTGCGTACTGGCGCTTCGTCAAGGGCATCTTTGCAAAACAATGAAAATATGAGACATTACATTTACACAGTATCAACAAGGATTCCCTTATGAACTAATTTATGAAACTACAAATCAAATTGTTTCACATAGGTTTCTGTAATTCATTATCTCCAGAAGGATATTGATACTTTGGAGAGAGTTCAGAGAAGGGCTACTAAACTGGTTCATGGGTTGAAGGATAAAACTTACCAGGAAAGGTTAAAGCATCTTAACATGTATAGCTTGGAGGAAAGACGTAACAGGGGGGATATGATAGAAACATTTAAATACATAAAGGGAATCAACACAGTAAAGGAAGAGAGTATATTTAAAAGAAGAAAAACTACCACAACTAGAGGACATAGTCTTAAATTAGAGGGGCAACGATTTAAAAGTAATATCAGGAAGTATTACTTTACTGAGAGGGTAGTGGATGTATAGAATAGCCTGCCAGCAGAAGTGGTAGAGGTAAACACAGTCAAGGATTTTAAGCATGCGTGGGATAGACACAAGGCTATCCTAGCTATAAGACCGGCAAAGGGGGACTAATAAAAGTACTCAAAAAAAAAAAAAATTGGGCAGACTAGATGGACCGAATGGTTCTTATCTGCCGACACATTCTATGTTTCTATGTTTCTATTACCTAGCGCCTAGTCTTGAGCCTTTAAACACTATTTTTTACCTCCATCTTTTATGCATCTCTGCTGCATCCAGTAAAGCAGTACATGGAGAGACTTGATTTACTCAGTAGATAAGATGGATTAAGATCATTCTCTAAGATGACTTAGGGTGAGGGGAAAGATTATACCATTCTGTAATGAATGGCTCATATGAGCAAGAAAGTTACATAGAGAGTTTATTTTTCAAATTTATGTTGTGAGACATGCCACACATGATGCTGTTCTCTTTTGAACGTACCCCAGATGACTGTCTGACATCTTCTCCAAAACATTCTTACTTGCACTCAGGCCTGGCTTTAAAATCTCTGCAATATCTATGAATCGTCTATCTTCTTGACTGGCAGCACCAGCGGCAATGGATTGCTTCTTAACACCAAGATACAAAGAACATTGAATTTCCAGTCCTGCGCCCAAGCTAAGCCTTTCAAAAGAAGCAGAGGTACTGTGCAAATTTGAAAATCCATGGAATCTATATCCCAATCGTCTAGAGACTCCATTCTGCTTTCCTACACACCAACGTATCTGTTTATTTATTTAAAATATTGCTCTTGACACTGAATCCATAGAAATCCCTCAAAAAATGTAAATAGCTTACACATGGACCATAGTACTGGGAAAATCCAGATGTGCTGTAGTTCTGCAGCTAATATGACCATATTTTGAAGTCATGAACATTCACACCTTCTGCTAGTTAGACAAACCTGCATCCTAACGCTATGCATATGTAATCAACTACCTCCCAAACCTGATCTCCACAACATTAACTCCATCAGCGTCATATTCAAATATTTGTCATATTTAGAAGTTGGGCGGAAGACATCATAGTGGGCATCTCCACCTTTTTAAGAGATACATTGATGATCTATTGATAGTCTGGAGGGGGATGGGACTTGGCTTGAGAGTCTTTTTGAGGATTTGAACAATAACCATTTTGGTTTAATATTTACATCAAAATTCAAATCGACATAGATAAGGAAATTAGGGTACATGAAAGTGAGAAAAAAAACTCTATATCTATACTTATCTTAAAGAGGCGGATCAAAATACCTATTTGCATGTCAAAATTGATAACCCTCTTTTTTATGTATTTTTAATTGTATGTATTTTTATTATTATTTCTATGTATTAAAATAATTTTTTCACCACACATTTTGTTGGTATCGGCTATTTAATTTTATTTAGTCTGATTAGAGCAGTCTATTTTTTATGATTTATTTTTCCTCATCACCAGATTCATTACAAATCAGGAGCTGTTACTTCTATAAAGTTTATTATCTATACATGGTCTGACAAAACTCTCACAGAACGCTTCTATATTTGGTTGTTATCTTTTACCCTGTAGTTGGGGTTGGTAAGGTTCAATCCTTTTTTATTATCACTTACTGCACATTTTATTTACATTTGGTATTTTTATTAAGTGCTATACATTTTCTTTATATACTATAAAGCAGTAGGGTTCTAGAAGAGATGTCCTATGCAATGCCCAATTAGTGAGGAACAATACTGCTGTCATTGCTTGTATTACTTAAACGTAGGTGATTAAAATGGGCCCTGAGGCTTTAAAGCAGCTGTTCAGAGCACCACCTCTCACACAACACTGTCCTAGACCCAACCAAGGGAGGAGTAGCAATCTACACCAAACAATCTTTAAATCCTAGGTCAATTAAAACACCAAAAATGCTTTTAAAAGCTAATTCTAGAAAATCCAAGATGGCTAATCCTGGGGGGACGTCAATGTCTGGCTTGATGACACTCTTTCCCACCTTGGACATGACCTTCTCTGAATCATGAGCAATCTTGGCTTCACACAAACCATCACCTCTGCCACTCACAGAAAGAGGCTACACACTCAAACATACTCAACCTTGTGTTGTAACTTCTAAACGAAATCACTTCTGTAAAAATAAACTCTGTCTTGTGGTTAGATCATCAATGCATAAAATTCTCCATCTCCTCCGAATCACCCAAACCTCCAAAACTTGTCAAAGATCGCTCATTAAAGGGCATATCAAATTTTGACCTAACAGATTTACTGGGCACCTGCACAGACCCTAATTTATTACTTTAATAAGAAGGCGGTCGATACCTTAGACAGCTTTGTACAAGGCGCATACAACCTATAAACCCTGTTTACATAACAACATCAGAAGGGTGAATAAAAAAGGCCATAAGTTTGAAAAAATATGGCATAAAACATGTACATAGAGTGACAAATGTACCTTAATCAAGCACATCAATTATTATCAATAAAAAATTACTCCGAAAAAAAAATCTATATTCCTCTCTTGAGAAAATAGCCTTGCACACAACACACCAGGCCAGTTATTTCGCACAGCAGAAAGACTCGGTAAGCCATCTTGCTTGCATACCCCCACAAACCTTTCACACTCTCAACGTGAAGATTTTTCAGCCGAGGGCTTTGCAGAGATCAAGGAGAGATGCAGGATATTTCTAAGACCCAGCACCTACACATCTTATATCAGCATGCACAGAAATAATTAGTCTAGTCATTACAAAAAATAGTCCAATTATCTCTTGTACCTGTAATCTTTCCAAAAGCAATGGTGAGATATCTTCAAAAAAAGACTCCAACCCAGACTGTACATAGAACTATAGGCCTGAAAAATATTTGTTAAACTTGAGACCCATCTCTCAAGAAATAACACTATCTTTGATCCTTTCTAGTCAGCTTTCAGAAAACATCACAGTACTGAAACGGGTTGATTTTTAAAATGATCTTCTGATTACAAGAGACAACTTTTAGTTGTCTCAGAAGTGGACAGATTAATTCATGCATTTGTGACATCTCGTCTGGATCACTGCAATGCACTGTACAATGGCCTCACAGAAAAATAACTTCACCGTCTACAGATGGCTCGATATGCAGCAGCCAAACTATTGACACGTCAACCCCTCTCGTGTCTTATTTAACATATTCTCCATGTTCTCTTTTGGCTAATTTAAGATAGGTTTGTTAGGCATTTAAATTACCTGTTACCTGACAGAGCTATCATGATCCTATAACCCAACTTATCCCATTTGATCCCTTTGCCCAGGGTGTGCAAAGCATGCTGCTCCCATATTCTGGAGATTCCTGCCACATGCAGTCAGAGAGGCCGATTGTTTAAAAAAATATTTAAAACTTACCTTTTCTCTATAGCCTACATCCAATTCACATTTTTTTTCCATGAACGTTCTAATGTCCAATTATATAGCTATATGTAGTATATAATGCACAGACACCTGTAATGCACTTTGAGTTTCACTGAGAGATACATGCTATATAAATTCCTGTTGTTGTTTTTAGTCGAAATAAGGGAAAATGGTAGATGATTGATTACAAGCGCTCAAACTTATTTTGCTAGGGGTGGAGGTCAAGTACTATAGGTTTTAATTCAGTTATTTCACATTTTCATTTGTTCTTTAACAGAATGTCTTGATGGTAAGGTATGCCTTTTTTTATGACACAAAGACTTGCAACAGGGTTGATGCTTCTGCAGGGATAAGCCAAATAGAAAAGTATTAAGGTAAACTATAAAAATTTTCACAGCTGTGCCAACTGATGTTTAATGTGGATAAGTGCAAAATAATGCACCTTGGGCATAAAAATACAAGGGCAGAGTGTAGAATGTTTTATACAGCCCTAACCTCAACATCTGAGCAAAAGGATTTAGGGTTAATTATTTTGTATGACTTAAAGGTAGGTAGACAGTGTAATAGAGTAGCAGGCAAAGCCAGCAGAATGTTTGGTTGTACAGGCAGAGGTACTACTAGTAGGAAGAGGGAAGTGCTCATGCCATTGTACAGTGCACTAGTGAGACCTCACTTGAGGTATTGTACACCATACTAGAGACCAGGGCCGGACTGGGAGAAAAATTCGGCCCGGGCATTTTTTGATCACAGCGGCCCATGTCCGGGGGGGACATAATGCCGGGGGGGACATAATGCCCCCCCCCCCCCCCCCCACACACACACAATCCATTCTAATATTTATACAGCACTCTCACACCCATCACACACAGCACTCACACCCATCACTCTCACACCCATCACACACAGCACTCACACCCATCACACACAGCACTCTCACACACAGCACTCTCACACCCATCACACGCAGCACTCTCACACCCATCACACGCAGCATTCTCACACCCATCACACGCAGCATTCTCACACCCATCACACGCAGCATTCTCACACCCATCACACACAGCACTCACACCCATCACACACAGCATTCTCACACCCATCACACACAGCACTCTCACACCCATCACACACAGCACTCTCACACCCATCACACACAGCACTCTCACACCCATCACACACAGCACTCTCACACCCATCACACACTCTCACACCCATCACACACTCTCACACCCATCACACACAGCACTCTCACACCCATCACTCTCACACCCATCACACACAGCACTCTCACACACAGCATTCTCACACCCATCACACTCACACCCATCACACACACACCCATCACACACAGCACTCTCACACCCATCACACACAGCATTCTCACACACAGCACTCTCACACACATCATAGACAGCACTCTTGCACTCTCACACACAGCACACACACATAGCACTCTCACACACAGCACACACAGCATTCTCACACACATCATAGACAGCACTCTTGCACTCTCACACACAGCACTCTCACACACATCATACACAACACTCACACAACAGACATACACAATACTTCCATATATCACTCCCTTCTTACCTTTAGACTGGGAGGCGGGGTTCCCTGGTGGTCCTCGTGGAGAGTGAACTCTAGCCTGTGGGCTAGAGTTCACTCTCGCGAGATCCGGTCGTTGCCATGGCAATGCTCCGGATCTCGCGAGAGGAACCCGGTGGAGCTGCAAGTTAGAGCTCCGCCGGGTCCTCTCTCCAGTCTCCCTCCCTCTCTCCCCGCCAGCGGCCGCGTTTGAAGGCATGTGGGCCGGTGAGGGAGATCTTTGATGTCCTCACCGGCCCTTCATGTCAAACAGCGGGGCCGGCGCTCGGATAGTGCCGGCCCTGCATAGACCGGCAGGGGAGATTCTGGGACCTCCCCTGCCAGCCTCGGCCCATGGCCACCGCGGCCCACCGGGCATTTGCCCGGTGTGCCCGATGGCCAGTCCGGGCCTGCTAGAGACCATATTTCCAGAAGGATGTAGATATTTTAGAGAGAGTTGAGAGAAGAGCTATTAAACTGGTTTATGGAATGCAGGATAAAATCAGGGAATGTTAAAGGATATTAACATGTACAGCTTGAAAGAAATACAAGCAAGAGGGGATGTGACAGAAACATTTAAATATATCAAAGGATACAACACAGTAAAGGAGAAGAGTATATTTAGAAGAAGAAAAACTACCACAACTAGAGGACATAGTCTTAAATTACATAGTTACATAGTAGTGTAGGTTGATAATAGACTTGCATCCATACATTTCAACCCTTTTCCCAATCCTTGTTTACTGCTGCAGAGCCAAACTTTATTTCAGCAATTTTGAATTCTGCTTTCATTGGGGGAAACAATTCCATTGTCACTGCAAATGTCAATCAGATTTCTTATTGGGTCAACAAGCATTACATAAATATTAATGCATATACTAAAGTACATAGTATATCTCCTAAAGTACCAAACCCCCAAAGTTGGCCCCCATAGTAAAATATAAAAATATTTAAATAAAACGATGGTATATTAATTTTACATATTAGAATTATATATTTACATTAATATAAGCATTTTAAATTTTTTATAAAAAACGTTTTATATTATTTACAAATTTTGTCCATTTACTTTATTTTATTGTAATTAATTAATGTATAATTAAAATAATATTTTTATAGATTTAAATTTTATTTCATTTTGAGTCATTTTCACAATAGCCGAGTCCTCCCACTAACTTCTTTTTTTTTTCTTTTTTTTTTTCTTATTCAAATTCGCATATACAAAATAATCCATACATACTGGTGAAAGAATCCTCATGATTACATCAATTTTCAATTTATAAGTAATGTGTACAATCAAATTGTATTATAAAATCTTGTCCATATTCCAACCATTCTATATCTACTCCCGTGGTGGCAGAAACACATACGTTTAAATAATCTGCAGTTAAGTATAGTGTTTATGAGTCGTGTATATGTCTGCTCCCACGGTTAGTGGGAATACTCACATACAGGTAGTTTACAAACAAATTACTGGGTTTGGGGGACATATATATGCAGTAGATGTTTTATTAAGAAGAGAAAAAAAGATAAAGTGCAAGTGGTTAAACTTCCTCCCAGTCATACATCCATACAATAAACCCTAAATTGATAACACAAATTACTTCTAAGGGAGGACTTTGGCTATTTCCTTAATAGCCAAGTTCCTCTCAAAATGGCACTGAAATCAGCAGAAGTCCTCCCCATAGACATCTATGTCCGAGGCGACCACAGAAGTGATCTTGAATCAGCACAAAAATTGTCAGCCTAATGGCATCCAGACTCCTGAAGATATCAGCTTACAAAATGTCAGCACAAAAATGGGGCACACTGGCCAATTTTTGTGCCGATTCCAGATCACTTCAGTAGTCTCTGAGTAACCCAAATTTTAGGGCGACTCAGAACACCAAAGTTACCTGATTGGGTACAAAATTCTGAGCTTGATTTTTTCAAGAAAAATCAGAGCTACCCAAGTTGACCTAAGGCCAGTCACTAATAAATTGGACAAAATAAAAAAAAACATCATAGGGTACATTACATGGGCCGAATGGTACTTACCTGTAGACACTTTCTTTGTTTCTACAGCTTTTAAAACTTTCATAGAGCTAAGTTTTATAATTAAGCAATATATATATATATATATATATATATATATATATATATATATATAGTCACTAAACACCGAATATAACAAATGGAAATGCTTTATTATGTGTTTAGTGTTTATGATTCCAAAATATTTATGGACTCAGCTTTGAGTATGGAATTTTTCCCTTGCATAAGGACCTGGATAAAAAGGTAATTGTAATTCAAGACAGAAAATTAGGTTCTGCGTCAATAGACTTAAACTAAACCTGTCACTGTAAAACATGTTAATACTGATCAATATAATTAGTTATGAATTATTTATTAAGAGAAACTGTTAAAACCAATCAGTAGCTTTTAAAATGCCTTTATTAATAAAACAAAATGTATCTGCTAAAATCATTAATCATGTACCATTTATAGCATACACCTAATTAACTACCCTTGAAAGGCCTTTTTCTTTAGTCATAAACAAGTAATATAAATTTTATAATTTCACGAAATTGTCAGCGAATCAGGAATACAAAATTAGCTGCCTTATGGTGGTTCCAATTGGATGGAGAAGTGCTACACACAAGAGTATGGTGAACAAACAAAGTTAACACAACATACACACATTTTTGTATGTTCTATTGATTAGAGATAATGTACATCCTTTAATGATGTCAAGGTCTTTTTTTGGTTCATATTCAAGTATCCACGTGTTCAGCATACAGAAATGATGATCCTATCAGTTTTTTGGCCTTTCCATTTGTTACTCTTTGAACGGATATAACCAATTGTTTTTTTCTTCAGGATATTCCTTTCTATCTCTAGAATATTGGTATCTAACTTGCTAAGCCATATCGAATATTAGATTCGGAAAAATTTGAGATTGTTAGGAAGTTCCCCAAGAAATAAGTGTTTTTATATTACCTTCAAAAAAAGGTACAGAGCTTTTTTAGAGAGGTCAGCAGCATCCAGAAAAATGTAGATAGCAACATAAAGGGATTGTGGTCCACAGTCTGGTACCTGTGAAACTGAGTTGTGATTTGTGAATTTGAAAGAAGTTCAATTATAGTTGCAATTATTGGTTAAAAACCTGTGGTGCCCAAGGGTATTTCTTTCTCTGTTAAAACCCTGCTTGTCTACTGTAGCACAGAATTATATATTTTCACCAACACCGCACAATGCTTAACAATTTTGCTTTGGAAGCCAAGGAGCAGATCAATCTGCACTGTAACACACAAACACCCAATACAATTTTGACATAATTAAGTTCTGATGAAATCAGACTGGAACTATGAGAGTAAAATGTAAATGTAAAATGTTATAGATTGTTGCCCCACCCTCTACCTCTATTTCCAATCCTTGACTGGGTGTTTAGGGTATAAAGTGAGACAGTGGCATGTCCCACGGATAAAAAGGGAGCTAATTTTTACATACTGCCCACACATATTGACAACCAAAGGTGAATGGCATCCAAATGACCTTTGGCACTCACTTTAATGACTAGACCACATTTGATGTTATAAGAAAATATACTCATGTGCCAGAAAGAAGATGAGACACTTGGCTACATGAATGTGCAATTAAAGGTATACTTAACTATTCTTCTAATTCCATTTTCAACTTCTATCATTTTTGTTCACAGAATGCCAACATATCAAAGCATTATGGAATGGCAAACAAATTATACAGACATCAGTGATGATACAAATTATAATATACCGATATGGAAAGAAATGAAAGCTCAGTTTGTGGAAGATTACAGGTTAGAAGCAGTAAGGGCGGTCATATGGAACATTTGTGTAAAGCACCATGGCAGGAGGTAGATTTTAGGTGTGGGATTTGTGGTGGACGGTGTTTACAATAATATCAGCAATTCACAAGTCAAAGTTTAAGTATCCGGAGGGAGACTAAAGTGAGACACAGAGATTTGGGCTTTGTTGGCTGGAATATATTAAATTTACTATATGAAGCAATCTGAAATACAAAAATGTTGTATGTAAAAAAACATTGGATGACCATAAAATGAAGATATTATTGTTTTATTATAAATACATTACACAATTTAATAATTTCTTATGGAAAACTAAAAAAAAAAGTAGTGGATTTAAAGAACCATTGTACAAAAATCCCAGCAAAGGAGTGGTTGAGTTGTTAGAGAAGGCAACAATGTGTGGAGGGTTTTAGCATTTTATAGAAAGCAAGGTGGTCAGCAATGTCAAAAGCAGAAAGAAAAGGCCATTAAAAGGAAGAAAGGGGGTGAATGTTTCCTTAGCAGTGAAGCAGCAACACATTTTTCCTTTAATCAGATTAACAATCAAAATTGTACTAAAGTGTTAAGGGAGAAAAATGGAATGAACTAATGATAGGGACATTAGCAGTGAATGAGAGATTGGCTAGTGAACCAAGCAAGTCTGATAAATTTAAAGAAGTTGTATAAGCTGAGTAATGAGGTAGGTGTGATAAATGCCCATCTAAATACCATTCTGTTCTCCTTCTTCAAATTGTGTCCAAGTTGTTGGAGAGAACTGTGCACTAAAAAACTAACCAAGTTTCTGAACACTAATGACCTACTTGATCCTTTTCAATCTGGCTTTAGATCATTACGATCTACTGAAACAACTCTCAAGTCAAATGACTTACAATCTGCCAACTACAAAGTCCACTTCTCCATACTGATCCTCATAGATATTTCTGGTCGCCTTGGTGAACAGTCCACCATCTCCTTCTTAACAGACTCTCCTCAATCATCATAAGTGGTGTCATACTCTCTTGAAATGAGTTGTATCTGAGATCTCCTTCCCGGTGATGCTTGCTGGAGAGATGTTGTCCCCTGTTCTGCTCTCTGTTGGAATCTCCCAAGGCTCAGTCCTTGGCCCTCTGCTGTTTTCCCTGTACACCTTCTCTCCAGGAAAACTTATCAGCTCTTTTGACTTCCAATACCGTCTGTATGTAGATGACACCAAGATCTACCGCTACTCACCTGACCTCACTCCCTCTCATGTCACATGTTGTGGACATGAGTCATCACCACCTGAATGTCTGATTGCTACCTAAAACTTAATCTTTCTAAACTGGAGCTGATCATCTTCCCTCTCTCGAGCTCCATCCCTGTACCTGACATTGCAGTCATTGTATAGAACCTTAAAATTGTACCCACTGACCAGGTCCCTCAGTGAAGAGACTGCCATAATCCCATCATTCTCCCCTGCAATCTATTTAAAATACAGCTGCCAGGCTCATCTTTATCACTCATTGTTCTGATTTGTCTGCTTCTCTCAGCAATGCCCTCCACTGCCATTATACAAAGACATGTTAATGTAATGCATTGTAATGTGCATGAAAATGGAAATATTTCAGCCTGAGGAGAGAAACACATGCTTTGGGGACTAGTTTGGACAGGAGAGAGAAAAAAAGGAGAGATAATGAATATGGTTTGATAGATATGGTCATAAAGGGGGTAAAGACTACAGGTGAATGAGGTATATACATGTTTTCTAAAGTGCAAAAAAAGGTGAGAAGAGATGTAAGACGTAGAGAGAGCTGGGGTGTATGCGTAAGCCGATATAAAAAAAAAGAGCCATGTCAGTCTTGTCCCTAAAGATGACATAAATTTGTTAGCCTATGAAACAGTTGAGGAGTTTATTGGGTCTATTGCAATCAAGAAATGCTCCATAGAGCAATAGACCCTTTAAATGAATTGGCATCACTGGATCATAATTGTATTTTGACATATGAATGACCGCTTACTTCATTAAATATTACTGGCATTAGTTCCATTTGCCTCTACAAGACAATTATCCCTTACTCTACTAGTCATTATTTTACGGATCTATAGGATCATAGGTTCATGTTATTATTACACTACTCCTTATGTCAGTTCAGCCATCCAGGTTTTTCATGGTTTATTACATGGCTAATTTAGTTGAATACCTCACTAATATGATCGTGTGAATTGCAGCTTACCAGACATGACAGCACAGAAATATAACACATTGACCTTGGTGAAGAGCATCATTTGAATATGTCATTACTGTTTGGTTACTTGGTAGCATCAGCATTTTGTTCCAAATGCAGGCGCCTTTAGTATCCGGCAGATCTATGTTAGTACATACATTTCACACAGGTGATATGAGCTGGGTTAATTGGTTGATAAAAAGTTTAGCAGAGAAACTAGGTAAATCCTATCTGGAGTACCCTAGGGAGATGAACTTTTGGAACAATGCTCTTTATCAATATTCAGAGTGCACGAGAAGTAGAGTTGTATTAATAAATCTATACTTGTTATAGTTTAATGAATTCAAGTGTTTTCGAGTCCAAGAATGTTCCCTTTATTGTATATATATTTATGTCCATCAATGTTTCCTCATATTTCTTTATTTCATGCCACTTCCTTATACCATTCACCATTTCAATGCACATGTCATACTAGCACATTCATACACCCTGCCATTTTCTGAAGCTCCTCTATTTCTCTCTCTGCTCTGGTTTTATCAGCGTGGGAAGTCGTAAATGTGTCTGTACTAATTATATCTGCAGAGAGAGAGTGAGTGGGTATGCAAGGAAGACAGAAAGAGGAAGCAGTATATATTGCACATGTTATAAATGTGTGCACAGACAAAATGCACAATTATACTTAAACTGCATTTTTATTTGTGCTGGTCATTTATTGTGTGCCAAAACAGGTATATTTTGATGTGACTATTATACAAAACATTGGTACAGATGTAGATATGGACAAATGCATTTAGAGATAAAGAAATCACCAAGAAAACGAGAGTCAGACAAATAACAACAAAAGGAGTAAATCAGGAGATAGGTCTAATGTAAGACTTGTGAATGGAAAAAAAGACAAACTAGAAATGATATTGCAGCAGAGAGAGAGTAGGCCAGGAGCAAAACAATTCCACAATCCCTCTGTATTCACCAATTAGTCGTGGATTTAGTTGACCTTTAATTTCCTCCCAAAGGAGTAAACGATATAACCACCCCCATATTCTCTCTCTTAACCCTTTCATTACAAGAGGGGAGAGCTTTGAATTGTATCCCCTGACATTTATTGGTTATAGCATTTCAATTAACTAGTTGTGTTGCATTTCCCTATCCCATTCTTCCTCTTAATTTGACAATCTCTTTCATTTCTCCTTCATTCGTGCTCTTCACTCGTCTTCTGCGTTCAATCCTATCACGCTGCATCCCACAGAATTGATTCCTGCAGTCCGCCTTACTTCCTATTCTCTTTGTATCTCACTCTTAACCCTCTCTTGGCTGTTGGAACATGCCTGTTAACAAACACTGCACATGTCCTTCTTCCTTCATATTTTATATGTAATATACCTTATTTCTTCCTCTTCCTCATCCCTTCTCTTGTCTCTGTTCCTTCACTTCTATATTATTTATTACTTCTTTTCATTTCACTCCCTCCCTCCCTCCTGTCTATCGTTTTGCTGTTATAACAGATTTACCAGATCCATCCCACACACAAAACTGTACCAAGCCAATTCTCTAGGGATTATATGCAGACACACAATAAATATAAAAATGGCCCATATACATTTACTATGACACAGAAAAAAAAAGAAACATTAAATGACAACCTTCCTAAAGCCAAATAACTGCTCTAAATGTATCACTGAAAACAAAAGCCGCCATTTCCCTTTTGCTAAGGCATCTTAGATGTCACTAGTACACGTTCAAATAGATATATTTTGGGGATAGTATTCCTACAAAACCTTTATTTAAATTTAAATCCAAATTGTTGGTATGCTTCTCGTTGATTCATTACTTAACAAGCTATGTCAAATCAAATTATGCATTTTTTAAAGTCTGATAGAGCAAAATGGATGCCTTTTTTTAACCAAGTCAACTTTCTAACATGTTCAAAATTGTAGTTGTTTACATTAAAAGGGAATTAGTCTAGCATATGATAACATACTGCATCTTACCACTAACCATACAAAACATGCTTTAGATATTATCAAATGATCAATTACTCAAACCAGTATTGAAATTTTGGATGACGAACCCTCCAAATTAGTATTTATTGATCTCTACTTGTGGGCTAATTTAAAGTTTTGGAATAAGAGAGGATTTTCTTTCTAAATAGGAGAACAAGCTACAACATGCATGTTTGGTTATTGAAATAAATTCCCACATTTAGCAGCATAAAGTTATTTTACCCCTTCAAACTTATTACAGTCAGCAACTGTGTATATAAAAACTAATAATATTGTCAGACATTTTACTACAATTGGGACCCTTACCTGTATTGGATTTAGAGAAACAGAAAAGGGGGTCGAAAATTATACCTCAACTTACAAGTTTGCACTTTTTTCTTTACTTTTCATGTGATTTTGTAATAACGTGCAGTCATCCATTTCTATCCATGTGTGTATCAAAAAATAAATGTGAAAATATTTGTGATAAGATTCTCTGTTATGATCACTGACAATAGATGTGTGGAACAGGAGTAATGGTCTGTTGGTTACTGTTGTTCGGAACCTTTTTTGGTAATCTGCAGTACCAAATTACTACATGCAGATAGAATTGCCTGAGTTTACAATGTTATATGGTACCAATTCTTCCTTTTTTACTTTTTTCTACAGCTTGTAGGAAGCTGTTCCTACCTTACTTAAAGTCTGTGCAACTCAAGTGCAGTTTCAAGCTAACAGTGTTGCTGGATCACTATTCATCTTACCTCACAGTCTGAAACCTTTGAACTTGCCCATTTGTTAATTCTATAAACCGGCAAGGAGTATTGCAAGATAACACATGAAGATGATAATCGATCATCATAATGTGCCCAATATAATAACTTCACAGCGGTTGATTTGTCAGTGTAGAAGAAATAACAAAGCCATAGGGCGAATCCCACCTTTGGCTTTCCTATTCTCTAATAATCCCTTTCTACTATCAATCCTACTTTATGCAGTGTTACTTTGTGGTTTGCAATGTCTAAGGCTTTCATGTTTGAAATGTGGTGTAGAGTAGACTTATATGTCTTGCTGGTCATTTCAAGATGTAGATTTATTGAAAAATTCTGCATTTCTGCATTGGCATGTAAACCCAACCTTCTATAAGGTAGAGATTTCTGGGCTTCCTCACAAACTACAGGATCTGCCACAGCTATGAACTATGAAATAAACCCCTGAAGGATAATCTTGGCACTGAGAAACATATACGGCTCTCTGAGCACCATGTCATATAATTGACGGACCATCATGGGACCTGTAGTTTCAAAACATCTGTAGTGGCTAGATTATCCATCACTTATGTAAAAGCATATTTTTAGTGTAGACTGTGTGTATTAAAGGTACATATGTATATTGCAAAATATTATAGCATTTGTGTCTTTCCACCATTAATTAAATCTTCCCCTTTTGTAGAAATATGTCACAATGTCAGGAAAAAATTGAAGGATATGCTGTACAGTATAGGTTAGTGTCACTTTAAAAAAAGATACATTCTAAAATAATAGCATATGTTTGCATACTGTATTATGACACAAGGCTATCCTAGCTATAAGACCGGGAACGGGGGACTAATAAAAGTACTCAAAAAAAATAATAATTGGGCAGACTAGATGGACCGAATGGTTCTTATCTGCCGACACATTCTATGTTTCTATGTTTCTATGTACTGTGTGTTTGTGGTTTCCTTTCCAACATATTTGTGCCTCTTACTTTTTTTTTACCAATGGTTTACAGGTACTGATTTGTGTAAATCACCAGTTTCCCTTTAAATATGATGAATTATTCATTGTATAGTATTCTGTAAATCAGGTGTTATTGAATGTAAAAAAAAAAAAAAAATTATCCCAATACACGCATGCCCACAGGCATACATATATGTGTGTGAGCCTTAAACCAAGAGATTTTAATTGGGAATATGGCCCTCTCTGGATGTCAGCCTTTAAAACCATAGCATTTTGTATATGACAATAACACTCGTTTCTTTATTACCTTGCATCACACTTATTTGTGGTATGTGCCGCAAATGTAATTGTTGCCATTTTTTTGTAGGCTATTTTTTACGATTTAATAGTATTCATTTGTAACTAAATTAAAAGAATAAGAGTTCAAGCCTGTGGCTAGATGTCTGCCTTTGTGACAAGAAAGCCTCCAATGTATCATGGGCAAGGGAAATTACATGCAAATTAATGTTATGCATGGTGTTAATTGTGTAATGTTTTACTTCATTTAAAGTCTTTCGATAGTACACAGCTGACATGTAACCTCTGCCTCATGAGATAGGACAAAAGCAATTAAGAACCCTCCAATCTTCAGTATTTTATGTTTGTTATGAGCAATGTCTTCTTTATTACCGTATTCCACAGACTCCAGGATTGCTAGAGCTATCCAGGCAATGGGCTGCATGAGACGATAAGAATACATTTGCTCCTTCCTGATGCTTTCCCTAAGGATCTGCTCCTGGCCGATGCTCTGCCTTATCTTTAAATGCTTGCCCAGAAAATGTGGGTGGCCTGTCGCCAGTCTTCTTACATGTCTAAGTATTCTGGCAATGTTACCTAATGTAGCCAGTTACCATATTGTCTCCCTGAAGCTGTAATAAGGAATCTGTAACCTTTATGGCAATACCGGCACTAGTGACTGGAAACTGATGGCAATTGTATTTAGATGTGAGTATCACATGAAATGGGACTTCTAATAGAAGAAGCATCTGCAGAAAACATGATGTCCATGGCAGTAAATATAATATGGCTATTAAAAGCACAAACGGATAAAATGGGATCACCCAGAGAAATATCCTACAGAGTGATGTTTCTGTAAGACAAACCACTTATTAGAACACCAAAAATCAGGAACTTTGTTGTGGTTTTCTATGAAATCATTAGATATATCAATGACCTTTTAGTAACAAAAAACAAAAAGTTTGGACAGCTGGCTCATCAGCAGGTATGTGAAATAATGGTTATGTGAAATAGGGCCAAAATGACTTGAGAATAGATGAAAATCCACAAATGTCTTTTTATGTCCTAAAATAAATAAGCACTTAACTTGGAGGAAGTTCTTTCTGAACAATAAATCCATATAGCACTGCATTACCCCAAGTGCTGCCAAGCGTTATCAAATAATCCACCAAGTTTAACTGCTCTCCATGAAATCTACAGGTTAACCTTTTATCTCATTCCCTGCTAAGAAGAATATTATTATATTACTATTTGCAGCATGTCCTGCCCCAGTGTTGCTAAGCAGCATTTTCACTGATCAACTATCTTTTCTGTAAGACTGTATTTCCTAATGTGGACGCTTCAAAATTTGTTGACTCAATTTTCTAGCCACTGTAATATATATATAAAAAAACTCTTCTCTTTTGTACCATAATAAATCCCTTCATGGATTTTAATATATTTATCATGTAATCGTAAAATCTTTTTTTTTTCTATATGCTATCCATATTAATCAGGAAAATTATAATATTATTATCTGGAAAACAGAAAAGGGTCAACTGCTTTATATTGACACTGACTATGAATCCACACTTAAAAGGGTGATGAATTTATACCATAAAAAAAAACTATCTTTAAATTTGCATAATGAAGTGAATCTGTACAACACATCAATGGACACAATTCTAAAGAACACAGAATGTGCAAGGGATGTATAAACATGATGCATGATGGGAAAATCCTAATATTATTCAGAAAAACATTAGTGACACATTGGCCAATGTTTTTTTTTTTTTTTTTTTACTGCGTTTACAAAGTTGAGTAAAATCACCATGAAATTTGGTATAATTATTTCTAAAAAATATGATATGTTTTCCAAACTATAATTTTTGGAATAATTGTACTACACTTTGTGTAAGATAAAATTCCTGACGTTTTGTATCTACATCTAAAATATTTCTAAAACTTCAAACACTTGACATAGGTGGTCTCTTGAAATCTAAATTTATATTTTCAGGATTCACTTTCTGCTGAACCAATTACAATGTATGCAATTTCTAGCTCAAAAAGTATTCTGTCAAGAGCCAGCAGTCACTGCCATTGATTTGTATGAAGAAGGTATTGGAGTAAAAAAAAAAAACACGAAGCATGTTCCATCTGTACTCAACAGATCGCAGAGGAAGAATGTGCATACAATTTTGTGTTTAATGAATTCATCACGTGGTTCATAAGAGAAACGCAGTGACACAGTCAGTGCTGATTTTATTTATAAAATGGAGAACAGGCCAACAGCAACTACAGATCCATCTTACCAGCATTTCCATGTTTCTGTGACAAAATGTTGGTAAGTAGCTGCAAGAGTACTGTCTGCTCTATGATACATGGATAGATATGTCAGAGAATTAAGATTTGTCTTATTAATATGAAGCAAAATAAACTAGAAAAGCATTTAAGAGATCACATGAAAAACCAAGAACATATTTAGAGCATTATGATGTCAAGGAGCTAATGAATTCACTAAGACTGCATTAAATAAAATATTACACAGGGGTGAAATATGATATGATATGATATATTATATGAAGCCACTACAGCTTTAAACATCTCGTTTTGTTGTTTGGTTTAGTGTTCAAGAGATTTGATCTGGCTGTTCCATTTTACAATAATATGCAATATCTGCCCATAAGTAATATTGCTGGTACAATTTAAGAAAACTGAACTCACAATGCTTTCCAAAATATGGAGCTAAGCCTCTAAGGTTTTTCTTAAAAGGATAGTCAATCTTACAAATAAAAATCATATTTAAAAATATATATACCATTGTCATGGGAGTCAAGAGGAGAGGCAAGCGGATGCACTTTCCCAAAGAACCCCTTAACATTCCAACAGGTTCACAGAAGCAGAAGCAGGGGAGAAAACAATAGTAGACTAAAAACTATGGGAATTGCAGTTAATTGTAGAATGAGGTAATAGTGTCTAATCTGTACTACCCCAGCCAGGACTGCATTAACATTGCGGGCAAAGTCAGGAGCCCACAGGTAAAGGAAGGACCACCCATGGCTCACCTGCCCACTCATCTGCACACCAGGCAGAGTGGGGAGGCGGAGTGCCATGGGTGAAGTCAGCTCTTGACAAAGCTGCCTATTCATGAGCAAGAGGAGGCGTAATGTGCTTCCAGATATCTTTAGTCCTAGAGAGAGTGTATTATTGGGGACTTCTACCTGATGTAAATGTATAGCTTAAACCAGCGATGGTGAAGCAATGGCATATGCATCACAACTGGCACACCAAAGCCTCACAGGAGGGCAGTGTGCCATCATCACACAGGGTCACATCACTGACTTCCACTCACAGAGAACTTGTAAGTTGATAGTAGATCCCACTCACACACACACACAGTGCATGCTTACACACTTACATACTCACACACATACATGCATACATACATACATCACACAGCTTCGTAGATACAGTTTATTATAGCAAGACATGTATATGAGTTTATTGGGGGGGAAATTTAACATTTTGAAAAATAATCTGCATTATGTTTTTCACTGTACATGCCAAGCTGTGAGATGTATGTAAGGGTGTGTATGCATATACTGAATGTGTATATGCATGTATTGTATGTGCGTATACACCTTGTGATCGGTTGCCAGGAACAAATCATGACGTTTTGGTGCTTGTGTCGTCTGGGACGCAAGCACCATGCATCATGAAGTGGTTAAACCCCATCAGTAGGGTTGCCACCTGGCCGGTATTTTACCGGCAGGCCGGTAAAAACTGGCATCAGGCCAATGTTAAGTCTATGGAGACAGTACCAAGGCCGGTATTTTTTTGAAGAAAAGGTGGCAACCCTACCCATCAGGCTGAGACATCTTCATTTGTTATTGGTGCGAAGCATCTGCAGTAGTCAGCTGGAGTGAATACACACTTACAGTGTTCATTTTTTACATATTCTAGCTGAGGTAGCTGCTATGCTGTATGTAGTACAGTACCACCAATGTAGCGTGACAGGTGACAGGTGTTATATTGGATATATACTATTAACTAGCCCTAATGTTAGCAGTTTTGGGCTTCCTCTTTTAAAGTGAGTCTTAAAGGGACATTCCTACCCAAAAATTAAAAGGATTTATTTTTTTATTTTGCATTGTTGATTTCAGATATGTCTTTTGTTTTTGTTATGTGAGTTTATTTTATGAAATATTTTACTAAACAGGTGTGACTGGACGCTGCCATTTTGTGAAATATAGTGTTTTTGGGTGCCACTCACTTTGGGGCTGGGGACACAGAATGCAGTCTACAAGTCAGAATTCTGATCTGATTCTGCATTGCATAGGAGAGTAATGTAACTATTACATCACAAGGGGCAGAGTTATAATTGTGTTTGATCAGGTTATTCTCCTCTCTTTGTGTTGGAAGGCAGGTGAAAAAAAAAAAGTTGTACACAGCCACTATGATACACAGGAGCCAGTTAAAGAGCAGGGGTGTATCTTATGACATCATCATGCAGGCTTTGGCCAGAGTTGTAAAGTGTGACTTTCTAGAAGATTTTGGAGAATGTTGCATCATGGGTATAATTCTCAAAATGGATGTTGGAGATAAACACCAAATTTTATTTTTACTTTTATATGCAATTAATTCAAACATAAATGAAAAAAACAGTGGCATATGCCTTATTTATGTGTTTGTTTTAAATGCACGGGTGATCTATTTACATCTTATGTCAATTTAAAGAGACATACCCCCAATGCTTTTTTTCTTGTTGTATAGCTCCTTCTTTTTAGGTTTGAAGAACTATTTATTCACATGTGGTGTTTGCAACTGCATTGGAGAATATTCCAACTAGGCTACATTGGTCCAGCGTAACTCTTTATTAACTAGAACTTTTGGTTATTCATGTGTTGTGTTGTGGTAATGCTAATCATTGACTGATCTTGTATTTTTACTATCAATACAATTTAAGTAAAATCAGAAACACACTCCAAATTCTCATTTGTGAAGTTGGTGCTGACTGATTTGGCACAGACTTAGTGTTGGGGAGGCTCTTTGAAGACAATAGTGGCACTGGCAAGCTGTTTGAACACAACTATGTAACTTGTAAATTGTTTGGGGACAAAAGTGGCACCCAAAATCTGTGCCAAATCTGTTGGGGGACACGTGACAAGTTGTTTGGGTGCAAAAGGTAGCACTGGCAAGGTATTCAGACACAAAGGTTTGCAAACAACTGTGACACTGGCAAGCTGTTTGGGGGCAGATGTAGCAATGTTAAGCTGGGTGGTGACATATATGGCAAGCTATTTGGGATGCAAATTTGGCACTCGCAAGCTGCTTGGGGACAATTATGACACTGATAAGTTGTTTAGAGGCAAATATGTCACTGACAAGCTAAAGGGGACAAATATCCACTGATAAACAGAGTGGTGACAAATGTAGCACTGGTTCACTGTTTGGGGACACCGATGGCAATCGTAACCTGTTTGGGGTCAGACATCTGTCTTTCAAGCTGTTTAGGAAAATATATTGCACTAGCAAACTATTTGGAGACATACAGGTGTGTGGTGGACATATATGAAACTAGTAATATGTTTTGGGGCATTTGGCACTTATAAGCAGTTTGGATATTTCACCCCACTATTAAGCTGTTTGGGGAACCAGATGAGAATCAGATGAGACACTGGCTTTATGGGGTCAGGAATAGCACTGACAAGCTGTTTGGAGACATATGACACTGTCAAACTGCTTATTTATTAAAAACAAATGATTGCACTTTTCTGTAATATTAGAAAAATTGGGTACAAGATGGGGTTCACTGCTACGATTTTTCCCAGAGTCAACTATGACTAAAGTTTCCATGGTGCCCATTAGCTTCCAACACAGGCAATGGGGAGGAGGTAAGGAATTATTCATATGATAGAGGGGAAAACCCATATATCTTGCCTTCTCTGGTAAAAATCCTGCAGATGCCCATGACTCTTCTGCTCAAAATAGTGCTATCTCCTGTTTTCCCTCACACCCTTATGAAAAACAATATTAGAAAAATATTGATGTCTCACTAAATTCTACTTATTCGAAAGTTTGTCAGCCACAGAGTCCCTACTGACTGCATATGTCACTATGGTGTCACTGCAAATGAGAGGAAAGAGATCTTTCACATTCACTGTAGCACTTCCTTTAGTTGTTACTCCTTTACTGTTATCGCAGCATGTTTATAATTATGTTTACTAATAAGCATTCACTATTACACTGTTTTGTTTAATAGTGGTTTTCCCACTGCACTTAATCTGCCATTTTCAGAAGATTCTTTAATTGAGATGGTGTTAGTCATCAGTGGGCATGCAGGAACCAGGCTTGTACATTCAATACATAATGGGTGTTATGGTTAAAGTGTTTCAGAGTAAAATACCCTTTCCCCCCATCATTATTTTGCTGCAAAGCTATGCATATATTTTTGAAAGAAAAGAAAATTATTTTGTGACTTAATTTTTGCCCTAAAAAAAAACTGTGTCATATCCATAATATTTGCATGAGCATTTGGAGAGACTATGATCTGGTCCATCCTCTTCAGGGATAAAAAAAAAATGACTTTCCACAGATCTACATCTTGTCAAGCATCATCATAAATAAACTGAAGGCCCAAGATTAACATATATGTCGTTACAGTGATGTAACAAGAGAGTAGAAAGGATTTGTGCACAGGAAATCATGGTCAAATACTAGCATGGGGGCATATTTGTCATTCCCAGCCATGTTGGCCAACAGCCTGTTTTTAATTAATCTTGTTTTTTAATTTTAATATTTTGCTATTGGTAACCTAATTCTTTGTTCAGTTTTGGAATCATAGAATGTGTCGGCAGATAAGAACCATTCAGTCCATCTAGTCTGCCCAATTTTCAAAATAATTTTGTTAGTCCCCAGTTCCCTATCTTATATCTAGGATAGCCTTGTGCCTATCCCATGCATGCTTAAAATCCTTGACTGTGTTTACCTCTACCACTTCCGCCAGAAGGCTAATCCATACATCAACTATCCGCTCAGTTATGTAATACTTCCTGATGTTACTTTTAAATCGTTGACCCTCTAATTTAAGACTATGTCCTCTAGTTGTGGTAGTTTTTCTTCTTTTAAATATACTCTCTTCTTTTACTGTGATGATTCCCTTTATGTAATTAAATGTTTCTGACATATCCCCCCTGTTACGTCTTTCCTCCAACTTTCCTGGTAAGTTTTATCCTACAATACATGAACCAGTTTAGTAGCCCTTCTCTTCTGGAGATATGGTGTCCAGTACTGTGTACAATACTCCAAGTGAGGTCTCACCAGTGCTCTGTACAATGGCATGAACACTTCCCTCTTTCTACTGCTAATACCTCTCCCTATGCAACCAAGCATTCTGCTAGCATTTCCTGCTGCTCTATTGTATTGCCTACGTACCTTTAAGTCCCCTGAAATTATTACTCCTAAATCCCTTTCCTCGGATGTTGAGGTTAGGACTGTACCAAATATTCTATATTCTGCTTTTGGGGTTTTACGCCCAAGGTGCATAATCTTGCACTTGTCCAAATTAAATGTCAGTTGCCACAGCTCTGACCATTTTTCTAGTTTAGCTAAATCATTTGCCATTTGGCTTATCCCTCAATGAAGATCAACACTGCTGCAAATCTTTGTATCATCAGCAAAAAGACATACTTTACCAACAAGACCTTCTGCAATATCACTAATAAAAATATTAAAGAGAATGGATCCAAGTACAGATCCTTGAGTTACTGCACTAGTAACAAGACCTTGCATTGAATATGCTCCATTGACTACAACCCTCTGTGGCCTGTCACTCAGCCATTGTCTAATCCATTCAACAATATTGAAATTCAAACTTAAAGATTGCAGCTTATTGATAAGCCTTCTATGTGCGACACTGTCAAAAGCCTTACTGAAATCTAGGTAAGCAATGTCTACTGCACCACCCTGATCTATTATTTTAGTCACCCAATCAAAAAAATCAATAAGATTAGTTTGGCATGATCTCCCTGAAGTAAACCCATGTTGTCTCTGATTTTGAAATCCATGCGATTTTAGATGTTCAACAATCCTATTCTCTAACAAGGTTTCCATTATTTTCCCTCTACTGAAGTAAGACTTACTGGTCGGTCTATAGTTGCATGCCTTCTCCCTTCTACCGTTGTTGTGAATGGGCACAACATTTGCTAATTTTCCAACTTCTGGGACTACTCCCGTTAACAATGATTGGTTAAATAATCTGTTAACGGTTTTGCTAGTATGCGAGTTTTGTATGCAAGTGCTGTTTTACATTCCCAAGTCTCAATAACGTTGTGGTCACGCCAGGTTTTGTATTTTAAGCAAAAAGGACATAGATACATTAAATACTTTTTTGTAACATCTCTTGGGAAATTCACTGTGCCCAAGCAGCAGGCATGTGGAACAGTCCCCCATAAAACAGGGCTGTCCATCCAAATCCAGGACTGTTGGCTGGTATAATCATTGCCAATAAGACAGCATCCGCACATTTCAAAAGTTCACCTCCTCCTTCATTTGTGACTGCTGTTAACATTTGCAGCACCATTCATATTCCTACTGCTATTGGAAACTGCTATTGCAAAACCAAAAGGTATTTTACTGTTGCCAGCAGCATATGACTATAATGCTGCAAGGCAATTCAATATCTGCAATCCTTGTTTATATGTCCAGTCGCACAACTATTAGGATACATATCAACTATACAAGAGGAAACATTATCCTACTAAATGTAGCACAGATCTTGTTGCTTAAGTAATTATATGTATTACAGATGCTAATTCTCTATATTATATAACTGAAGCATGTATTGTGACAAAAATTGTGACTTTCAGCTATTAAATATGGCTGGGATGGGCCAAAATTTCCTATTTTAGCTAGGGTTGCCACCTGGTCGGTATTTTACCGGCAGGCCGGTAAAAAATTGGCTTGACCCCAATGTTAAGTCTAAGTAGAGATTTAAACTTAAAAATGGCCTAAAAAAAATTAAAAAGTTTTTTTATATGGAAATTGCAACAAATATGAAATAATATAATATTTGTTAAGAAAAAATATTCTTGACTGAAATATTAAAAAAAAACTTTTTATCTGCAATTACCTTGTTGATCAAGATTTCTTGTAATATAATACACGTATCACATATGCCACTTAGTAACTGCAATAAAAGATGGCCACGAATTTATATGTACTCACATTAACATATATCATTTATTTGTTTCAATGTTTATTATAATGTTCATATTTATACATTTGATCCAAAATATATGGAGAACTACTACGTTTAAATATGTTAACTGATATTTTACCTTTGATTGTAATGCATACTAAATTACTTGAAAATAGTTTATATTTTTGTAGTTATATCTGATATGTATTTACATGTATTAAAACTAAGTAAATTATTATTATTATTATGATTTAATTCTATTCTATTCATACATGAAAGGTTATTCTAAGCTGAAGAGTGTGAAAAGAGAAAAAGTACAAGTATGAATGTGCACTGTGGCACACTGTGCTCCCACAAGTTTTTAGGCAATGCCTAACAAAGATATACTAGGGTGTGTTGCATTGATTGGTAGGCATTATGGCAATGCTATAATGTGCACAGGCCAATGAACAAGCCTTCGGTATATCTTTTACTCCATTTAATTGATAGCATTTTCAGTAGCACTATAGTATTTCACAGCAGCTTAAAAATGAGATTTACTGTTTTAGTAGTAAACCAAAGCAGTTCCTATATGAGACAAGGCTAACCCTTTTCAGCACTTATTTTATGTTACTCAATGTATGGGAAAGCGACAGTTGGCATAAATACACACATTTAAACTGCTCACCTGGCAGTAGAGAGCAGTCCATAGAACAGAGTAAACTCTTTTGCAGCGTAAAGGAAATGAGCATTATCATGGAGAAATGAGGATACGTTTGATGCTTGTTCTCACCACTGAGCCACCAAGGAAAATGGCATACCTAACCTCCTCCACATTAAGAGATATAAGCAGGAGGGATGTATGGTGGAACAAAATAGCCACTCTTGCTTTGGGAACTACATTTAACATAAGGGTCAGCCAGCTTATGTCAAAAAAGCAAGTACCAAATAATCAAACTGTTGTACTAGGCATTGATTTCCACAGTTAGAGAGATTCTAAGCATTAAAAAAAAGTTTAGTTAAATAAATGAAAGTGTTTTTTTGGATTCTTATACAGTAAGTCAAAAGTCACTTAAAACTTAACTAGATGGGCTACTACCAGATCTTACAAAAAACGGACATGCCAGAGACGCATGCATAGTGTGCATTGTGGTTTGCCCAGCTATATGGTTGTAAAAAAATATTTCTGTTGCAAAACAGACTTGAACCATGAAGTGCAGCTGTTTTATTTTGATGTACAATTGCATATAATTACATGTTTGTGATCACAGTGCTCTTACAATAAAATTTGTCTATTTTTCAGTTCTTATCTCCTCAACCCACCTTGAAATATCAAAATTATGTTTCCCTCTGATTTGTGTTGAAAGCAAAAGATAACTTGAAAAAGACGAAGAGCCAATATTGTAAAAAAAAATTGCTCTTCTAATGATCTCTTCCCATAGATAAGACCAGGAAAATAATAGTTCTCTTTCATGGGTCAAACAAGTGCCAGCATTAATGTATTTTTGATCAATGAGACAAACAAATGTGAACTGGCTATTGGCTAAGTGCTGCCAAAAGATAGAGCTTAATCAGTTGTTTAATTATGACTTTCATTATTTTTAGCTAGCCTTTCAGACAGGAATTATGGGAGTTATAATTCAATAGATCTAGCTGCTGGGACGATTTGTGTTGTATACAAATTGCTCTACAATACTCGTAAATATGTGAAAAATATAAGGGTTTAAGTACAAAGGTCAATTCTGGGGTGAAGTTATAAAAGTGGGGCAAACAGCTAGATCATTCCATTGTCATTCCGTTGGTTTCCATGGTGATTGCTCTATAATTGACCTTTATAAATAACTCACGTAGGATTCCATTTGCTAAACTGTGATGAATGGACAATAATATAGCAATATTGATCCAAATACCAAGCCAGCACTCATTACAATGTATACAGGGTGCAGAGAGTATGCCAGTTCCATAACTCTGGTAATACAATAAGGAAAACAAAGATACTCAGCACTCCTTTCAGTGTGACTTGATAAAGACCTGCTCGGGTTAAAACTTGGCATGGTCAAAAATGAGCAAAAATCAAACATTCATAGCTGAGGCAAATTGGATAACGTACAGAAAAATATACCTCATAATTATTTGTATGATAGATAAACATTTAATTGGTTCAAGCAAAATACTTATGCTGTATCTGGAGCAATTTCTCTGGGGGTCTGAATTAACTGAATAACATATGGCATTTTCTATCCTGTGTGGATTTCATTGGAAGTCATTAGAGTATTGGTTTAAGAAAATGCATGTTAACCTCTTCCTCTAGATATTTGTCATGTTTTTGTTAATAATATGGATTTTTTTAATGTCATTATGCATGTTCTATATTTTTATGTTTGCAAATGGTATGTGGGAATTTTTTTAATATCTGCTAATTTGCTAGACAGAACGTCTGCTCCTAATTTATGAGTGTTAAATTATTAAATCGAAGTATGTCTGAAATTGAAACAGAGTTGTATGTATAGTCAGATGATCTAAACACATTTCAAAATACTGTTAATATTAGCAGGTAATCAAATAAGGTTATTTTTCATACAATTTCATTTCCCTCTAGATTATTTTTGTATATGATTCATTTCTTCTAATTATATACCAAATTGATGGTTTAATTTTCTGTCATGGTAATTACTACAACTTATTTTAAGCAACAGTAACTCTGTTGTAACTATCTGCACTTTCTTTCAGTCATTTTCACTAAATTACATACAACATTTTGTAATTCTAACCATATCTGTGTCTAAAATGGTCTCTTATTCATCTAAAAATGTAGGTTTCTCCAAGAGTTTATTATACTCTACTCCACATGTATACGCTATTCTCTGAAACTAATCCTCCATTCAATAGTCCATGATGAACTAGGTTCGATGTTTGTGAAGTAAAATAGACCCTAGTGGCCCTTGCAGCTTGGTGATGTAGATAGCCTTCTATTTTGTCTGTTTGACATCAGAGCAGTAGTGTATCTTCCACAAGGCAAACAAGGCACTCGCCTAGGGCGGCACTTTGCCAGAGGGTGTTAAAGCACACTTCTGGTGCTTGAAACATTTTCATTCCCTCCCCCACTGTTTCACATGCTTTAGCTCCACCCAGTTAATCGGAGTAATGAGGGCATATAATGGACGTGGTGGTGGTATGAAATGAGGGTTATGGTGGCATGTAATGGGGGTGATGGGGCATTTAGTGTGTGTGCAATGTGGGTGATGGGGTATGTCGTAGGTGTGCAACGTGGGTGATGGGGCATGTCGTAGGTGTGCAACGTGGGTGATGGGGCATGTTGTAGGTGTGCAACGTGGGTGATGGGGCATGTCGTAGGTGTGCATCGTGGGTGATGGGACCTGTCGTGGGTGTGCAACGTGGGTGATGGGGCATGTCGTAGGTGTGCATCGTGGGTGGGAGGGTGCCTGAATTTTGTCTGCCTAGGGCAGCACAAAACCAAGATACACCACTGCATCAGAGGCAGCCATCCTCTTACTGTTATACGAAGAATGGTAGGATAATTATCAGGGCAACCTGCTATTTACTTTCTGAGACTAAGAACATTTACAGATCACTACCTCCTATGCCGCAGAAGCTGTCCACAAATAGAGAATCCAAAGGTTAAAATAGAACATGTCCAGACTAGCGCATACTCAAAACCAAAAGAGTAATATATGGATCCGTCCACCACTGTTTTGTACAGAGAGGGTTGTTTATGGAACTGTTCTTCCATCTCTGTTTTGTAGAGAGAGGTTTGTTTAAGTCAGTCGATGATCAAGATATTTAATCTTTTGGCTGGGTAAGGTGAGTTCCCTATAAAGTGTCATACACATAGGTAGGAATAGTGTTATAATGGTTGCAATTTTAAGTTTTTTTTTCCTTCTTAATAGATGTGATAATAATAGTGGTATTTAATAGATTATCAGCTTTTAACTAGTATTGCTCTTTGTGACATTATAGTAACCACATTCCAATTCAATCTATGACTTACCGAAATATTAATGATATTGTTTACAACCCTTTTGGAATGTCAATTCCCTTGCAGATCTGTGTGAAAAACACATATGTACAATGCAATTTCCTATGGCATTAATAATAAATACACCTGGGGTTTTCAACTATAACCTTTCCTACAGCTAAATGAATCCAATATATCATGAATATCTAACTCAGATGTAAAGGGCCATTACATGGATCGGGAAAATAGATTTTGCTCATGGCTAGGGTAACAATATTTAGCGGCAATGGTATTCAGGCTTAGAGGGGGGTCTTCCATCAAAGATAGTGCTATCCAGCACTTTATCTGGATTGACTGTGAATCAGTAAGAAGTGCAGGTTAAAGTTTAAAACAAATAATTGTATGTATCATAAGCTAAGGATATTTAGGATGTAGAGAAGACCTCACAAAAAGATCTGGAGTCTATACTGGCTTCACTATGATATATGGAAGTGGAAGATGTTTACATAAGAAGGACGAGAAGCCGAAAATAAAATGTCAAGATCCTAAGGAAAGGGACTGCTATGTTTAATCAAGAAAAAAGTAGAGTTAACATGGTACCATTTACTGGCTAACAGAGTTTGATTGGCGAGTTTTCAAGACCAAGTTGCTAGGCCCCTTCCTCAGGCAAAATTCTTAACAACAAAACATAGTTAACAGCTTTAAAAAAAAGGAAAGAAAAACACAGGGTATTGATGTTATTGTTATTAGGAATTTGTTTTAACTTTATTTGTGTAATGTTTTCATGCCTAACACTGTACTACTCTTTTAACAATGTTTAATCAAGACATGTATCTCTCCATTTGGGTGAGGGAATACATTATTAGCATTATTATTATTATTATTATTTATTTTTGTGACCATAGCAAATGGAATCATGAGATGCCAAACATAACTATTACTTAAAGCAAAATTTACTCATCGGGTTATTTTTAAATAATAGTTATGTTTAACCATGATCCCCATAGTTATACTTTTGCACACATGGAACAAGTAGCATAATCACTATGTTTAATGTAATTTGCAATATTCATATTCTCTGTATAGGGCTCTTTTATACTCTGCAATGAGGATAACACTAGAAATAGGATGGAGAAAAAACTTAGTGTAATATGTCTATCCAATAAATGGCGTGGTTTTGTGAGTTTCTTGCATAGCCTATGACAAAATACTTACACAATGATTAGATCACTTTTCTATGTTGACACAACTGCCACAATGCTGTTTGTTTGGGTGATAACCGTCTTACATATATATGAGAACACTAATTTATGGTGCAATCGCACTACTTTTCTCACAGAACCAGTTTAACATCCCCTGGTTTTAGAGAATTTTTTAATATTGAATAAGACCATTTGTGGAATACAACTTATATAATAACAGCCAAAATATAGTATCTACAGAGATCTGGCTCCAAAACAATAATGTAATAGACAACTATTATTCTAATTTATTTACAGCACTTACAGGGTATCTGGAACTCCAAAACGTTATCTTTACCAAGTCATATGTTATTATTTTAAGGCCACAATTACAACGCATAAAATGTCTTTGTTCAGACTGCGGAAGAAAACCAACAAGAAATGATTGTTTACTGAACTCATACTGAATAATAATGATGTGTTTCTTGATGTTTCTTTTCACGTAATAGAACACTTGGGTAAAAGCAACCACAATATGGTTTCTTTAGAGATCAATCTCCGAAACCATACTAAAAGGGATCAATCAAAACTCTTAAAGGAATATTAATGTATACAAATGGAAACTCTCAGGAGAGGCAGCGTCCATGAGAGACAGAGTTATCAGCACTCACTTGTATGGACTGCTTCAAAACATTACTAGCCAGGAAGGAGTTCCTGTTTGCCAAGAGTCAGTTTGGGACCTTCAGGGGACAAGACTTCAGAAGTGTCTGAGCATATTATAAATGGATATTTAGCTGACATAATACAGTGGTCATCAATAAGATATCACAGCTTGAAGACTTTTTTTTCAAGTCAACATAATAGTATAATACTGGCCAGGGACCATTGGCCTTTAATTCTGATCTGAGAGAGTCTACCCACCATAGCCAAGAAGATATAAAAGACTGTCTTAGAAAGAGGATGTAGATTCTCAAATAAAGACAGGAAAGGGCTAACACCAGATTTCTAATGACTATATATGTTCATGGGGGACCTGGTTTATTAACAGGTATACAGCAATCGTCAAAAGCAAGGTAGAAGCAGAAACCGAGGACAATATACTTAGAATAAAATAATAATAACAATTTTGACATACATAGTAGGGACTGGTTTGAATACACATTGGATAATAAGATCATGATTTGTATTGGTAATGAAAAAGAAAATTCCACTTTTAACTAAGCTAAGCTCTATTTTACAATATTAGTCACAAGAAAGCAATTGTTATTTCTAATTGCAGTTTGTTGTTATCCCCATAGTGACTGGACTGCTAGAATATTTTTGTTCATTCCGGACAATGGCTGTTTTTACATGCAGTGTTTGTGTTTCCTGTACCCACACATATTACCGTATTTGCTCGAATATAAGACGAGGTTTTTTTCAGAGCAAATGCTCTGAAAAATCCCCCTCGTCTTACATTCGAGGTCGTCTTATAATCTGACCTCAAATTGAGGTCAGACTATAAGACTGGGATCCAGGTCCCCAGCAGAGCTGCAGGGGACCTGGATCCCCCTCTCTAGCAGCAGGGGATGTCTGCGCAACGAGCGCAGACTCCCCTGCTTCCGCCCGGCACGACCGCCGGGGCTTCTGTGAAGAAGCCGGGAACTTCCGCTTTCGTCACAGAAGTCCCGGCGAGCGTGCCGGGCGGCAGCAGGGGAGGTCTGCGCTCATCGCGCAGACTTCCTCTGCTGCCCCACTAGGCACCAGGGACAATCGGGCAGCTGGGGGATGTCTGCACTATACGTGCAGATATCCTCCATGCTGCCCGACACCTCCGTCTATTATGACGGACCAGCTGTCCATCATAATAGACGGAGGTGTCGGGCAGCATGGAGGATATCTGCACGTATAGTGCAGACATCCCCCAGCTGCCCCCACTAGCCACCAGGGAAAGGGGGGAGATAGGGAGAGAGAGAGAGAGAGGGGGGGGGATAGAGAGGGGGGGGATAGAGAGAGAGAGGGGGGGGATAGAGAGAGAGAGAGAGGGGGGGATAGAGAGAGAGAGAGAGGGGGGATAGAGAGAGAGAGAGGGGATAGAGAGAGAGGGGGGGATGGGGAGAGAGGGGGGGGATGGGGAGAGAGAGAGAGGGGGGATAGAGAGAGAGACAGAGAGGGGATAGAGAGAGAGAGAGGGGATAGAGAGAGAGAGACTAGGGGAGGGAGGGGGGAGATAGAGAGAGAGACTACACTGGAGGGGGCAGGGAGAGAGGCCGCAAGGAAATAAAAACAAGAAATACATTTGTATAATATCAATTTTTTATTACATATTAAAAAGCAATTTACATATATACAAGTTAAACTTTTTTTTCCCTATAGGGTAGTCTTATATTCAGGCTTTTAGTTTTTTTCCTAAAGGAATATACAAAGTTTGGGGGGTCGTCTTATAATCAGGGTCGTCTTATAATCGAGCAAATACGGTATATCATGTTTTTTATCACCATAAAAAGGCTTTCTTTAGATACCATTATTTCACTTTTTTTTTTACATGAAAAATATCTTTTACACATTTACAAATGCAAATAAAAAAAAACTGCAATAGCCCATGTTTACATGTTTTCTGTTCTTCATGTTATAGGGCAATAACTAAAAGTCACATTTTGCTTTTACCTAACCATTTTCTCCCACAGTGACCTTTGACACCAACTCTGACCCCGACCCTAAATGTATCCCTAACCATAATGCAACTTCAACCCTAACCTTAATGCAACTCTAACTTTAACCCTAATTGTAATATTAACCCTAGATCTGATGATGATTAGTTCTGAAGCTCTTTCCAAGTACAGGGCAGCACCATACTGAAATTGCATGCTGCCTCTCAATATGGTGCTTGCTCTCTGGAGCAATCACATTATGCCCTGGGGGCAAATTAGGGTGTTGCTAGATGTTTTTCTGTGCCCATTTCACAGCATCACGTACCAGACATGCCAATTTGACACTAACTGCTCATTTTTGCGTGATGTGCCTGGCATGGCAATTGTTGCAAAGGGGTTCAATTCTATAATTGTAAAGGACAGCTCTAGACAAAAAAAAATGTATGTTTAATTGAAAGATTGCATCAAGTGCAGATGTTTTAAATAGATATCCTATAATGTAAGACCACATACATTTTGTTTTGTACAATCTTGAGTCAGCTCTGACCTGAGATTCCAAACACTATCTATGTTCTCTGTTACAGCTATACGGAGCAACGAAGGGTCAGCAAGGTCCATTTTTTAAATATATTTTTATTTTACTCTGTAAAAACCATCTACACTATGCAATCTTTCAATTAAACACAATTGCAACTGTTGTCCTTTGTCTTTAGTTGTGAAAAAAGATACTTATATTGTTCGATCGACCATACTGTGTGAGGATGAACATTGTTGGCTGTGTTGAATAAAAAGTACTAGTATGTGAAAGTATTTGAATTAATAAATCTTCACCTGCACATAAAGAATTGTAGCTTATGCATTACTATATTGGAAAATGTTATTTAAATTCATCCTATCATTTCCAATGTACAGTAACCCAGACCAACATTCATCTTTGCCCAAAGCAAAATCCATAGTCAGCTGCACTGTGCAACTGAACTTAAAAGACAACATAAAAATAACCCCCTAGCATCACTACCTGCGGGGTGGGAGCGGCCATTTTGCTCACCCTTCAGAGCTAATATAATCTGACCAAAGTTGATCGAGTACTCTAGGCTGCCACTGTATGTAGAATTCTTAGTGCATACACAGTGAAGCGATTTGATGTAGGCAAGGCTTTGACTATGAGACCCTCATCCATCAAATCTATCAAACAGCACTGCATCAAACGGCATCACTGTGTCTGCATTAAGAGTGCTACATATAGCGACAGCCTGCAGAGCTCAATCTCCCTTTATTTGAATTAGATATGATCCAACACGTGTGTGTAAAATGGCCTCCCCAACAGCAGCCATCCATACATGCCTAAAGAGAAAACACAAAGTATAGGATTTAATTAAACAATCTATTATGAATGTAATATTAATAATATGTTACAGTCGTTTTTTAATAATAATAATAATAATAATAATAATAATAATAATAAAGTATAATAATGAAATATTTTCTCATTTTCCTGGTGATGTCACAATTGATTAACACCCAGGAGATGTTAGTACAGGTAATCCTAGTTATAACACTATGTGTTATAATGCTGTGCTCCGATGGCTCCCACAGAGCTATGGAGCCACTAGATCTCACAATAACTTTCACATTCAAGCGGATGTGAACCCTGCATTATAGCGGGGCTCACTTGTATAAGCCAATGTAATAAACCATTTGCTGCAAGTAAGGAGTCTGCAAAAATCCTAATTAATTCAATTCATCAGTCAAAGCCTTTTTGCAGTCAGTGTCGACTTATTGCGGAGTCTCAGTTGGGGAAAGTATCCAATAGACATTTTTGTTGTGAAGTATGAAAGTGACAAAGTAAATGATGTCAGAATGTGAAAGTCAGGAAAAACAAACATGAATAAATCCATTAAAAGATGTAGATAATACTGATATTGACAAGGAAATTGAAGAAGGATGCCAATTTAGTAATACATCGTTACACTTAAAAATAGGCAGGTTTATGGCTAAGCAGCGCCAAGTAACAAAATGTATACGTTGCTACTGGTTTTGCATCTTAACACCCTTGCCAGTGTCAAATGTTGTTTAAAACGTTTAGTGGATTTTAATAGCATTTGTTTTTTACAGAAGTTGGCTTCCTGACATAATTCATGCAGGTAGGAAAGAGAGGCCTTTTCATGCCCTTAGTTATCTTTATGTTGATTAATGTGTAGTTGCTTATTGTCCTTAAGTGCTCGTTTAATAATGCTAATGTGTTATATATACTGTGTGAGGATGGTCATTATTTTTATTTTAGTGAAAGATAACATTGCCATTCAATAAGCATTTGTGTTGGTAAATCTTCAAGCGTACAAAGAGTACACATTAAAGTAATAATAAGTTCTACCTTATGTTAAAAAGGCACACGCAGATATTTCAATTATATGATCAGATGTGCGGATAATGTTTTCTTTATCAGTAAAACTTACATAAATAATGGACTTGTAATGAAACATAAGGCTAAAAAGACATGTTTTGGCCTACATCTAGTGTAAATGCTTTTTACAAACAATGTAACGTTACCTAACCATACAAAAGATGTGATCAATTAGGTTTATGTCATTCCTAGGATTTGTACATTTTTTTGTGGCATATCCGCAGGTGAAGAACAGCACCACAATAGAACGGTTAGGTTGTGAAGATATGATTTATGATGGTCTAGTTGAGTAAAATGAAAGAGGTAGTGTATAGGAATACATTGTTCTTTTCTTTGGTCAACTTCTAAAAGAAAACAAAGTGAACTTGAAAGCTTGCACTTTAATGCTAATCATTTAGACGTTACAGCATCCCCTTGGCTACATTTATTTCCTGTTATACGTAATCAGATGGCCTTTTAATATGGGACACGTATAAAACTGAATACTGCTGGGCTGCATTATTTTGCAGTTCAGCTCTGCAGAATTAATTTTTCATAAGTGTCCTGCATTACAAGGAAAGCCTGCCCACTTTACTCACAGGCAATATTCATACTGCAGGCGGTTCACCCAGGTAGTGTAGCAGCTTCCCAGCAGGCCTAAGATATTTTTCAAGGCCATGCATTACATTTATCCCATTGCGAACATATAGGACATACTTTCAACTATGATTTTTTTCAAACATGGAAATATGCATATTCTAAAAGATTACAATGTTACATTTTGATGTTAAATTATTTAACAAGATAGCATGGACTATCATCAGAATTCCAAGATACATATGTGTACTGACAATGGTTGAGTTGGTCAGATCAGAGATTTACAAAAAAAAACCTATTGTGCATACTTATTCTAAAACAGTTCTGCATATGCATTTTTTTTTTTTTTTTTTTACAAATGTGTCATGATAACTATCAATGAATTTGCAAATTATGTACTTTAACATGACACTTAAAAAGGTATGCTACTTGTGCATTGTTTTTTTAATCATCATCTATTTCCAAAACAAAATAACTATATAACTTACTACAACATTTTGTTTTGGTAATAATATCAAAATAAACAAACACTACAATAACAAAACTTTCTGCAATTTGCTACAACCATTACAGAACAATACAACCAGCATTAGTACAACTATAATACGAAAACTAGATAACAATACCTCTAATACAACAACACAGAATGCTAATGCAAGAATCTAAAGCTTTAACAAAACTATCACTATCAACATAACAAAATGTCAGGGACTGATCAGACATGTGGCTGCTTTTTATTACACACAATGTACCCATATGTTCCCACATTTGCCATTGCATTTCATTTTACTTTCTACACTAAAAAAAAGAAGTATACACAATTGCAATGCAGACTTTGCCTGACTATACTGTCATCTCATACAAACAAAGGGAATCAAACAGGGTTCTCAAGGGCCATAATCCTGCTAGTCTTAGAAAAACCTCAAATTAAAACTTAATCAAACAATCAACATTGTGTGTGGTAAATCTGCTAAGTATTAGCTTGAACACCCTATGTGTTCTAACCACTTGAAGACTGGGATGAAATGCAGTATAAGCTAGTGTGTTAAAACTTAAATCTTCAAGAGGTGCAGAAACACCAGGTTTTAAAAATAAAACTAGCACATTGCAAATTAACAAACAATGTTAATACATTTGATCATGGCTAATTAGATCAATCCCAAATCCCTCCACTGACTACAGCCTTGCATTTCTATCTTGACTACAATTCTTGAGGACTAACATGCCAACCAGTTCTCTCCTTCCATTCATTGTAGCACGATGTCTAAGTTTGTAATGTAACCACATATGTATGTTCATTCTAGCTCATGTCACTACAATGATAAACAAACCACTACTTTTACCGATAACAGATCTGCTCAAGTTTAGTCTTCATAAATATTACCCAAAAGCTCTTCTTTTAAGTCCATATTTAAATCTTTCCTTTTTATACATAATGAGAATATTAGCTTCAAGGAACACATGCTTTCGATTGGCAGTACATGATGTGACAGCACTGAAGTAGGCCGTATAATGGATAGTCAGTGGTTGGAAATATGTTTCTTCTGTTCAGAAAAATAAATAGAAATTTCTTAACAAAAAAATCTAATTTACTGTTGCATCCCCTATAACCTGGATGAATGTAGGCAGCCACAAAACCACAAAGCTTTTCACAGAAGATAAGGAGTTTCCTGCTGTGCCCAGAGGAATGCTTGCCGAAGAGGAATAGGTTAGCTTAGTGAGTTAGTAAGTGGGCTTTATGTGGAAGTACAGTGCCTATTATTGTAGCAATTGTAGAGAAGCCAGAGTACTAAACACAGATTCATTAATCACAATTTAAAAAAACTGTTTGTACAAAAGATTTTGGGTTCATTTTGGAACCCAAGAGAAATGAGATAATTACACCAAATTTATGGAACAAGAAGATTAAATCTGATCACAGGGCCTCCTTCTGTTGATACAGTATATGAGCACAAATCTCTATTCCATGTTTTTTTTTTTCTTCTACTTATGTAACAAAAGGTTCACATTGAAACAATTTGGGGCCATTTTCCTAAATGTGAACTAAGGTGAACTGACAAGTGAATTGCAAAAATCAAGCAATTATAGTTGGAAAAATAAATCCCCAACTTGCCTATCTTGTTAGCTCATCTATTAAAGCTTAATTATTGAAGCTGCATTAGGCAGTCCACCACGATCACTGTTTAGTGAATAGACTATTTTATTAATATGCATAACCATCTCATGATATGAAAAAAAGCCTAAAAATGAAGTGACTTAGTAAAAATTCACCTGAAATCATTGGCAAGCTAAGAATCAATACAGCTTGTAAACAATATGGTTACTTAACAATTTAAATTACCATAACAATACACAACAATAAAACATTTTTAGCAAATCCAAATGTATCCCGTAAACCATCTTATGTGTTCATTCTAGTGTTCCAAGGGCAGAGCTAGTTAACACACTATTAATTAATAACATCAAAATAAACCCTACTAAATGGTGTACACTGATGGCTCTCTAATTCAAGATGAAGAAGCTTTAGTCTGTTTGCAAGATGTAAGGAGTAAAGCAGACACATACAGCAAAAAGTGCAGCTTTGTGAACAGTCAGGCCTACTTACTAAGCTGATTTAATTCATGAAATCGAGCTGTGCTATGGCTGTGCCAACCAGCTGAACCAATGATAGCAAAGGTGGACAGGGAATATTGCTGCTCTTTGCTCAGTCCGTTTATTAATCACTTGCTAATTACAAGCATTGTGCTTGTGTCTAAATGGTTTTCCAGCTTTCAGGAGGTGGTATCACTAATTGATAACTGCTTAGGCGCTACTAAAACTTTATGCATGGAGTCACAAAGCCGTTTATGCACTATTAAAGGTGCAGTTATGCTTTAGACCAATGTTACCCAACTGAAGGCCTTAAAAAAGTTTGTGTTTGGTGCCTAGCTTCCCTGAGAATCTAATAATATCTATTATGTTCTATTTTTTACTAAAAGGTACCCATTCTAGGTTTCTGGCAAGTATACATTTATCCCCATTAAGGAATTATGTAACACTGCTTTTAATCATTAAAACATGTATCACTAGAGTTACATACACTTCCACACAAAAATGTCTACACGTAAAGCTAAATATATTTAATTTGACAATGGTGGTCTCATAACATATGCTATTGAACCTTACATTTGCAGAAGATATCCCATAAGCCAGATACAATTCATAATCTCCCCTTTAAAGACTGTATAAAATATCTTCAGCCCATTCACTAATCACATAATCAATGCTTTAAAATTAGCCACACATGAAGGACACAGTACAAATATGAGATTATATGGACTCCTAATGCAGAATTACTTTGTTATGGATAATTTAAAACCATTACATGCCATGCATGAAGAGTCCTATTTATATTTTAAAGCTTCATCAATCCAGTAGTCTTGAAAATAATTCATTTCAACATAAGCATTCAAATTAAAACATATACATCTCAATCAAAGCATAATGTGACCCCTGTAAGCAACAATTTGTTGTGAATGGTCCACTAAGATAACTGCAATGGCTACAAGACCACAAAGCCATTGCAAACTACAAACAGGTTTAATTATTTTCTTATAAACAAAATCCCAAAAGTATAATTCGAACATTAACGCAACCTTTGAATAAGTTTACAGAATGGAAAATAATAAAATGATGACTAACCTTGGGCACTAGAGCTATTGTGAAATACAGTATATTCCCCATGATTCTCTGCTTCGACTAACTGATTATTACAGGAAGCAGAGTCCTATCGTTGATGTTCCAATGGTTAGCTATCACTGGTCTGTTCTATAGAAACACTGCATAATGTTTCCTTAACAGCTGAAATCAAACCCCAATAGTCAATAAACAGATTGTTTCCCACCTTGGACATTATTTATGGACAAAGAAACAGAAAGCTTGTAGCACAAAACAATGAGATATCAGTGTTCACATTACCATGAACAAACCTACCTATGTACATTCACTGCACTGGTTTATAGGAGTGACACCTTTTCTTCACAAAAAAATACCAGCCATGCTATTTCCTGCATAGACTTAACATTGGCCTCAAGCCATACTATTACCGATTTGCCAGTAAAATACCAGCTGACTAGCAACTCTACTGGTGCCTGAATTTATATTGGTGTTACTGCCTGGAGCCATACCTATCCTGATGCCCAGGCCAAAGGCTCACGTTTCATTTTATGACTACCAAGCTTAAAAAGAAGTTGCACTTAAGACATGGCCACTAAATAAAGACTGTGTCCAAATCGACCCCATAGTGGTCTAATGATAACCTTAAACCATCTATGTGCAAATGTCTCCATCTGTAAGAAATTAAATAAGCCAAAACACTGAGAGACAAATCACGAAAGTCCATTTTAATGCAGATGCTGACACATCTTAAAAACAGGCATACCATAGACTGGCACCTACAAATCATCTAAATATCATGAATACATCCACATTGTCATCAAATAAATATGCCTAACAATCCGCTTGTGTTCTGCACACTCCCAGCCCCCATGCCAAAATCAATAGCAATTTCACTCAATATGGCTACCCTATAGAGTGTGATAAAATGCAAATATTCGCTACATGGCCACAATGTTTATTTAAGAACCTTCTAAAAAGGAAATCTACAGCAACCTTTGCTGAATGGCACAACAGCTGTTGTCATTCCTACAGATGTCATTTTTAAAGAGACATTTTGGATGCAATCATTCTCTGATACAACACATCCCTTTCTGAACATTTGGTTACTGGTCAGGACCATAATAGAATGTAACACAGTGAGATTTAAATGCAGCCTTATTTAGGAACAAAAATACCACAATATAACCCACTCTGGAGGTGAAAAGAAAAGCAGAGAGCACCCCACTTAACTCACGTAACTCTTGTATTAACATAAACCTTTCTCACCGCAAAAATAGAATTTTAAGATTGGAACAGTTGCTACTATACAAGACATACAGTGGTCATGATAAATGAACCTGAAATCCAATACAGTAGGAACTGACCCCAAGGAGAAAATGTAAAAATGGATTCAAAGTGTACATACATATCTGATTTAGATGTTCACCCCAAAAAAGATTTCATGCCTACTTGCTGAATGTAGATGTGTTAATATGTTAAATACAATACATATACCACAATGTTAATACTCACCACAACCCCATATTAATGATCAATGGATTCTAACAAAAGTGACATTGTAAAAATCCATATATATCAAAGCAGGTACAGTCCCCAAATTATAAGCACTGATTTCCTAGTGATTAATGCCATGTGCCCACATTATCTTAATCTACACAATGCTATGAGTATCCTATCACAAACCCTCTTTTTTAACCCTCGTGTCATTTTTATGTCTCATATTAAACACATGTAGACCTACTGCAGTCATCTTAAAATGTACACAATTAAATATGTTTCACTCCAAACATTAGTCCTAAATCAACAGCAGCCATTCCATGTTGAGACCACACATTGACCAAACTTAATAGTGGATGCCCCACAAATGTGTAATAAGCACCAGATACAATCTTGTTTGATTTCCTGATTGATGCAAGCAAGGTATAGATGCACCCCCATCTGTCCCCATGGTATACTTACCATGCCCCAACCTGGTTAAGAATGGGGTCCTGTTAATGGCGATGGGGACTGTCCCGTGCTTGTTATGGAAATGGTGCACATGGTGAGTAGTGCTGAGACTGGACGATACCCGTGCTGTGTCCGAGACCCTGGCCAGTGCCAGGAGGCCAAGAGGCAAAAGGGTCCAAGCCCAGTGGCCGAGACTGGCCATGACCCCCAGGGGGCTGTGTGATGCTCCGCTGGGGGCCAGGAGAAGGGGCAAGCACAAGCTTCTCCTTTCCAAAATCAGCATGTCATGCTGACCCCCATTGCCCGTCTTACACTATCTCCCCCTTTGATACCCAGGTGGGGAGGGAAAATTCTTCTGTCTGGAAAAGAAGTGAGTGGGGGGGGGGTTACATCTGTGGGCTTCAGCCCCCTCCAGCATCCATTGATCCAATAAAAAAACCAGATTACAAAATGCCCTAGCACAGAAAGATATTGATATAAAAATGAGGAACCTTGTATTTTGTGGGGGATCTCCCCCCCAAGGCTCCCAAAAATCAGTCTTTCTTTCGCCTTATACAGAGATTCAGAAAACAGAAAAATCAAGGGATTAAATGAGTGCCTTGTTTTATTTCAGAAAGACTTCATTGTAGATAAATCTGATCCATGGAAGCTGTGGAGAATTCAACATCATGGACAGTGAAAGAGAGAAATGGAGGAGGAAAGGAGAATTGTGGCATAGGGAGAAAATAGATTCACCACACAAATATTCCGTTTTAGATTCTCCCGTGTCTTCAGAGAGGGTCTTCTAGCATTCCATACCCCCAGCTAGAAAAGAGAATGCTATACAATCTCCAAAATTCTCTCGGTTAACAAAAAATAAAAACAAAAGAGGATTAAAAAATAAGATGAGAATAATCAACAGCAGTGGAAAGAGAGAGAGAGAGATCAGCCTGTGTGTGCTGCAGAGGGAAAGAGGAAGGAGGGAGGGAGGAGAAAGGGAGAGAGAGAAGGGGGGAGGGGGAGAGATGAGAAGAGAGAGAAGGTGGGGGAGAGGGAAATCAGAGAGAGAGAGAGTGTAGCAGAGATAGCAAGGACTGAGGGAAAGATGCAAAGATAGAGAGATGCAGACAGGTGTATATAGAAAGGAGAATGGATTCAGGGACAGCGCAAATGGATTGCTATGTGACAGAGGGAGACAGAAGCTCAGAAAGAGGTGAAGGATGTAGAGAAAAAGACTGTGACAAGGAGAGAGGGGGAGTCATAGGGCAGACAGAAAGAGACACTAACCCAAACAGAGTGGGAGATGAGAGAGAGGAATAGATGGGAGCAAGAAGCAGAGATTTGGAAATAATTAGAAGGAGGAGGTGAAAGAGGGAGCGATGTGGAGGATGCAGCACTGAGCAGCGAGGAATACGAAAAGAGACTTGTAGAGAGGGAGAAAAGAATCCATAATAACTAAAGGTATATAAAAAAATAAATAAAAAAAAACAAGGAGAATGAAGGAGAAGAGTTGAGGAAAAAAAGTGCAAGGAAGAGGAATATATGGGATGGTGACACATTTGGAATGCCAAAAATGGACAAGAGAGTGATGATTGACAAAAGTACAATAAGAATGGGTAGTAATGACTGCAAAGACTGCAGTCAGGAGAAAGTACATGGGACAAAGTTAAGAAAAAGGAAAATCATGAGACTCAGGAAAATATGAAAGGACAAGTAACTTATGGAGGTAAGAATAGAGAATAAGGGGTGATACACTAGGGTACACACAAACTTAGCACACAGGTTGAAATCTGAAGGGTTGAGATTAATATAGAATACAATGACTGATTAAGAGAAAGATTGATAAGTGTATCCTCTGATTTTTACACAGTCTGGTTTCACTTGCGAAATACTGAATAATGCAGTGGGATCTTTTTTAACACCCTCTGATCCTTCGCTTTGATGCCATCCTCCCTTACCTACCAAGAAATAGCTTCCTCCCACACAACCAATCCTATATAGCCAACCCTTCCTATTCCTACAAATAGAAGGAAATAGGAAGAAAGATGTGGAAAGGTTTATTAAGAATAGAATTCAGGACATACTACGATTTGAAAGAGGGGGGAACAGATTTAAAATATGTAATGGAGCTATTGGAAGGGTGTTATCAAGCAGTCGATAATGGTTGAGGAGGGAGTGGTCTGAATGGTAAAAAGATAGATGAGGAAATCAGGTGGAAATCAGAGAAGGAATTAAATATTTAACAGGAGGAAGACATACAAACATAGAATGTGTTTGCAGATAAGAATTATTCGGCCCATCTAGTTTTCTTTTAAATATATTCTCCATCTTTACCGTGTTGATTACCTTTATAACAGGTGATGTACAGGTGGGGTACAGCATTTTTCATGGGTAAAAGCAAAAGTTGAAAGAAATTGGGTTATGCATAGAATCCAAAAGGCCAGAGTTTGAAAAGTGGGTAAATCACCACATAAACCAATGAAATATTCTTTGAATATCACAGTCGTAGAGCGCTATGCCATAATTGCTCTTTATACAAAACCTCAATAATTAATGTAGATTGAAAAAAAAAATATTTTGGAAGCAAAGCAGGGAAATGGGGAAGACAATAATAGAGAAACAATGCTGATAAAATAAGAATTTGTTCTTCCAGATTTGAAGATGTTTGGTGGAAAGGGTTAAAAGAAACAGAAAAAAGGTTTACAGACATGGGAAATGAAAGATTGTAAAAAAAAAAAAAAAAAAAAAACCTCTTAGGTTTAAAATCTTTTAGGCATGAAAAATATTGAAATGTATAGGCAAATAGGTAAAAAAGAGACAATTCCTTATCACAATTCATATTGCTTAATGTTCTGGATAGATTGTCACTTACAAGATCGAAGTTGAAATCCAGTTTTTTTAGTTAATGACATACCTGATTACATAACGAAACAGAAACTGTTAATCTTAACCTCATTTTTGTAATGTGTTAATAAAAAGAAGATGAATACATAATCAAGCCCACACACCAAATGTATATTTCCTTTTCGTGATATCATCATATCCACAGTCCAATAATATATCAGATTACTCACTCTCCTATATGTCATTTAAACCGCTCCCAAAACAAAGTTTATAATCTAAGCATAGTGTTGCCACCTAGCTGGTATATTGCCGGCAGGCTGTTTAAAAAAACAGCTAGATGCATATGTTAAGTATATGGAGGCAAAAACAATTGAAGAAAAGGAGGAAACCCCCACTGGGAATGATGACCAGTTCCTCAATGGGAACATCCGAGTCTCGCAATCTGTGTTTTCATTTACACTGCTGTAAACAGGCTTTCCACTCACTCAAATATCCCTGTACTGTATGCTAAAATGGTAGGTCTTCATCAATGGAACACCGGATGTACACCACTCACTAGCTTTCAAAAAACATATCTACAATTTTGAGGGGTTATTGGATTTTTTTTTTGTTCTTATTTTCAAAACCTCCTGTTTCTCTGCACATAATTTTAGTGAGAAATGCTGAAATAAGACATTACTCCTCTCCCCCTTTGAGCCATTTACATGAAAGTCTGTTTCTCCAGGATGCCATGCCATCTGTATGGACATTGGGCCAACAGAGTTTACTTCTCAACTCTGCCAGCACACAATTGGGAGCAGGTTCATGCTCTCCTCCAATGCATGTTCAATGTCACAATTGTGTAAGAAGGGTCCTGCTCACCACTTCAATTGCCCAGTACAGTCTTGAAGTTGAACTCAATGTAGAGGGAGGAAGCAGTCAGGTATGAAATCTGTGTGAAAACTTGTGTTTATGAAGCTGACTACTCCTTAAAGAGCAGTGTACACTTATCAAAACGTCCCCATAACATAGCTGTAAGACAGATTGCACTAGCATTTAAAAATTTTCAATTGTACTTCACCTCAATTTGTATGTGCCTCACTTATCCCAACTTACCTACCACTGTCTCCAGATGCTTCCTAATTTATCCTTTTTAGTTTCATATGTTTTCTTTTTCCTCCATCTGCCACCAAGTATGTATGTATGTATGTATGTATGAATGTATGAATAACAGTATGTGTTTATTGAAAAAGTGATATCAAGCACACAGCTCTGCAGAATATATAAAGCGTCTAAACACAACTGCAGAACAGGAAATATGAATACAAGTGTATCAGTGAAGCAATACCAAAACAAGACATGAGGGTTTAGAGAGGGAACACCTCAACACCAACCTAAAGCACTGTCTCTTGCCTCCTGTCTAACAATAGCTTCCTGTGTGGTGACAGGAAGTGGTGCTATGAAACAGAAGAGGTTGAGGCAGCAGGCAAAATAACTTTGCAGTAAAGGGTATGGCAAAATTTTATTCATCTATTAAGGGGAACTGGAATATATGATATCTCCTTGGAGAAACATCATAGGGGCTAAATCAAATCATTATTAAGTTCCTCTACTGGACTGTGGTGTAGTACCTAATTGTTTGTTCATGTCTAGCTTCCTCACTCATTGCTTTAACTATATCAGTTTTTATATTTCATTCACTCTGATTCCTACATTCTAGAAACTGCTTGTTGTATCTGGAAAGAGATTACTGAAGCAGAAAATAGGATAGAACAGAGAGTGAGAAAACGACAGGAATAAATGGGAATACAGAGAAAAGCATTGGGGAGAGAGAAGAGGGGGAGTGCGAGAGTGTAAAATAGTGGTCAAACTAGACAGTTATAAGCACTGAGAATAAACAAATGTACAGTAATGAATCGTACAGAACATACAATGTTATGTTTGCTATAAATTTGTAAAACACTGTTATTTTACACACTGCCTTCATCATAATCATCAACACTTTCAATGTCTTTCTTTTAGCAGAGCTGTCCTCTTTCAAGTGTTCTAGAACAAAGATACCCAATATTTACTGTACAAGGCAATATATAATTTGGAAGCATAGCTCTGAGGTTAGCTGATCTTCAATAATAAAATATAAAACAAAAGTAAAAGTGGTGTGTCGTTTCATTGGCTAATTTGAGGGTTAAATGTGAATAAACAAAGGGGTACTATGTAGTGTCTTTGTAGAGCAGTTTAATAGTGCTGTGGTTCAGCCCTGTTCCTCCAAGGTCATGTCCTATTATTTTCTACTTTCTCTTAATAGGCTGGTAAACCTTTAGTGCACCCTCTACAGTCAAAGTACCTCTTTCCTGCTACTAATCAACCTCTTCACATATTATTTCTCGTCACCACACTACAGAAGCTAGCAGTAGAAAGAAGGCAAGAAGCAATGCTGGATTTACAATCTTGGCCTTCTCCAGGCCAGTGTCTAGTAGTTCCTTCCCTAAACCATCATGTTTCATTTGTATTGCTTCAATGAGACAATTGTATTCATATTCCCTGCTCTGCAGTTGTGTTTAGATCGCTGTGTAAATTCTGCAGAGCTGTGTGCTTAGCGGCTCTTTCTCAATAAACACATACATACATACATACATACATACATACATACATACAAAGTAGCAGATGGAAGAAACAGAGAACATGTCCTTTAACTTTTTCCCCCCACTATTCAAAGCTCAACGGTTGTACAAATACAGGAAATATGGTTTGCAACTCAAAATGTGCAGATTGCTTATCCGCCTGTGCAGTTTCATTGAGTCTTTCCAGATTAAGAGGTGAACTCAAATAATTTGCAGCAACACCCCTACCTAACATTAAATATTTTAGATTCCTTGCTGATCATCACAATCCACATGTACCTATATAGCCTTTTATATCTACCCTAACACTCTTCCACTGTTTTACAGAGTACAGCAATACAACTTATAAAAGCAATCAGAGTTTCTAACAAGAGTTTCCAATTGCCCTAATTAATACATTTCTACTAATAACCAATTAAACATGATGGGCATATCATTGAATTAACATGTTTACATGTGTATATGAAGTGTTAATTAGTCATTGACCGGAGTGTTGTGGTCTTTCTACAGGGAATGACTAGAGAATAAACATTTTAGGTTAAAAAAGAAAAATCTGCCTAGGTTTTAGGTGTTGGCATTTTTATAAACATACATAGCATATTGTAAAATTAAGTATATTTACATAACATTTAAAAAAACCACATGTTTCTAGTGTCTTCCATAGGAACATATTAACTGACGGTTAATTGAAAGATTACAGTGTAAAAGGGATTTTTTTTGAGATGTAATGATACAATATAACGTTCCTAGCTTTGCTCTAACAGGAAGCAGACATGTTGTTTATAGAATCTTGGCTCAGAGAGGTCAAATTTTCTTTAGTCTGAAGATTTGACCCAAGATTCCAAAACATGTCAGCTCCCTGATATAGATTTATGGAACAAAAATGATACAATAAGATACACTTGCAATCTTTCAATTAAACATAAGTTAATGTTTTTGCTACTGTTGTCCTTTATTATTCATCATGGGCTTAAAACTAAAATATATATATTTAACCCTACAAGTATTGAAGTACAGTGGAGCTTTACTGTAAATGTAAAAAATCAATTTGCTGGCAATACAGGATAAGTCTTCTGAAACCCAGACACTTATCTTATAGGCGCACTCAAATCTTATTGTGGCTTTTAAGGACAGGTGAGGTGAACACTCAACTTAACCCTTCAATTGACATAAGCCTTAGAAGAAACAATAAAGATTTACCAATATTCTTTGAAATCATCCCTTAATACCTCTTGTACCCCTCTTCTAAACTTACATTTAATCCCCTGGCATATGACGGCTGTGCAAAAGCATTATGTTTGCTGTCTCTTGCTAGAAAAAACTGCATATCAGCACTAAATGGGTAATATGTGGAGCGCATTTAAAGCACACAGTGTGTAGTTAACTAGTACATTAGACATGTAGTCCATCAATATCCCTTCCACACACCTTTATTTTTTGATCCAGAAGAAGGCAAAAAGTCCAAATAAAAACACTTCAAATTAAACACATAAGGACAAAAAATCTTTCTTAACACCAAAGATGGTTACATTTATCCCGAGTCAGTATTACCTAGGGTACTGTATTCATTTATTCGCTAGAAATGCATCCAACCATTTTTGTTAACACATTGATTATAGTCACCCAATAATATTTTAGCAAATCTTCTACTGTGTTGTACCTTAAAAAATAACACAGGCTAACACGGGCTCCTGTTAATCTCTCACTGAAGCCATGTTCCAGGTATATAGCTGTGCAATGTATGTGATGTCATGTCAGATTGCACACATGAGGGTGGACTTTCAAAGGTTGCACTTGCAGTAGAGGTAAATACAATGCAATAGATAGGGGTTATTGAATAAAATATTAAACATTATTGAGGTGTTTAAGATGAGGTTATTTCAACCTTAAAGGAGAAAAATTTAATCTTCCAAATATTAATGCATATTCATGTGCTTTCAAAGTAATTTACAATGCATGTTTTACATTTTGCATTGCTTAAAATATATAATACTTATAACTTGATGAAATTGTGAAATTACAGCAGTTTGCAAGAAACTAGGACTGCCGACACTAGCTGAGTAAAAATCATTTCCTTTTTATTCATTTTTTTGCTTGAATGGAATTTCTTGTCCCTCTAGTGATGTCATGAGGAAATGTGTTGCACTGTTAAGAGATCCTTCTGTGTACATGAGCAATGTCAAACAACGTATTTACTTTGAAGGGCACAGGAAGTGGCTAAATAAAACAAAACCTTATATCTGTGTCTAGATAATCAGTGTTGCTACACTTGCAGAATACATGCAGTGCAATCACTGGGAAGGGCTTGTGTCCCTTATAAATGTTATTTTTGCAGAATGCCTGCATCAAATCACATTGGAAAAAAGCAGTAATCTTTATCGTGCACCAAAGTGAGTTTGGGGACTAGACTATCCCTTTAATGGATTATCTTCCATTGTAAATGTATGTTTTTCTATTCCAGTCGCCCCATGTCTTTTTTTTTTTATTGTAAAATTGCACCAAATAGATCTGATTAGCTCCTGCTTAGATGCAGACTTGTGTTTTGAGACTCTGCACTTAATTTTTTATTTATTGATAACAGTTTGGTTGCCTTTACAGCAGCTGCCTGTGATTGCACATATCTGCCCACTCGATTGACAAGTATGCCCAAATATTTCTCCATTGAAATGTCTAAATAGACATTTAGGGAGTAATTAGCATTTTTGTTTTTCTTGCTCATCATTTTGCATCTATTTTTTTATATGAAAACACATCTGCATTTAACTGCCCAGTCTATGATTTTGCATCAATGCCTTTGCAGAGAAATAACACCCAACTCTGACTTTATTACCTTAATAAATCTGTATAGCAATCTGTATTGTGTTTTAAAAACCTTATTTGAGGCTAGGTGTAATGCTGCATTCCAAAAACATACGGTTGGTGAATACACACTTAACAGGCACATACAAAGTTTTTGAGTTGCTCATATAGTTCTAATCAACAGACAACAGAGGTCAAAATGTAACCACACCTTAACAGCATGCCTACACGAACCAATCAGACCACTGCTAGAAGGAATAGATAAACATTAACCTCACAGTACACAATCAACAACAGGAAGAGTGCTAAATCAGTAATTATTCATGTCCTGAAACCTGCACTGGGAAGCTTGGTAATCATATCATAGCCCTGTGGGCTTTTGGTATAACCAGGCATACTTTCTTTTTCAATAAAAAGCAGAAGTTCTCATGTAAGGCTTTTTTTTTAAAGCCTTCTTAGTAGCACCTTGAAGGTGTAGCAAAAGGCAAAACTACATCAGTTTTTTATTTTGTCATATATTTTTAAAGAATATTTTGATTCATCTTGATGGGTGTAAGAGGCGGAGACACCACTGCTTGAGAATGCTGTACTAAAGTGATGGCTACAATAATTACCTCTATAAGGGGGTGTATTCTATTTGTAAGAACAGAAAAATTCAAATGACATAAAAAATATTTACTTAATATCATCACTATCATGGGTATCTAAGAGGCACAATTTCCCTAGCACCATTTACTGCACACCAACCCAATAATGGTGAAGCCTCAATATTAAACATATACACCTGAACACACCTTGGGTAGGAAGTAAATATGTCTGGCTCTACCAGGAAATGTTTATAAGAGATCCATGGAGTAGTAGAGAAGACACCTGCCACATTAGTTCATGAATGTATTTGTGGTTTGCAGAATTGTTATCCAGGTCATCTAATGTGTCTGCAAGCACAAAAATGCATTGAGATATTAAATCTGTCTAAGAATGCCTTTAATATATATATATATATATATATATATATATATATATATATATATATATATATATATATATATTTAAATACCAGCTGCTGGTTCTATTTTTGGAGATTGCATGATTTTAATTAAGCACAAAATGTCTTCTCATACCTGCTTGGTTGAGTGCGGGAAGTTCCTGATGGGTAACTGCAAATTAAAGGTGCTGTTCCATTAAGACTTTTTTTTGCACATTTTTATGTACTTATATTAGTGTACACTTGAATGTGTGTCAAATGACCTTATTCTTGATTTTAAATCTTGAATGCTAAACCATTCCCCTGTATGATTTTCAGTCAGGATCTCATATTTTGTTACTCAGTGTCCTTCAACCCCGGTGTGCCTTACCATGTCTGACATCATCACAAGCACAGCTCAGAGCAGGAGGCTGCAAGGTCCTAAACACCTCCCACTACTCTATCACACAAGACTGCTACTGCTGCTCTTCTTGATGGGAATCTCATGTAAGGAGTGAAGGAGAGGTTTGCACTCTTACTGACACTGCTGCCTGTTAGAAGGAATATTTGAGCTCAATCCCACATTGTGCTAACACTGTGTATTAATTTGGGTGCATGCAGGCAGCCCAGCATTGCAGAGGTTAATCTCTCAGCAGTTCTATTTTCCCACTTGCTACATGCACAGCATCAGCAGTCAACCTAGCATTAGACTGCCATGTTCCCTTTCATAGGCGTATTAAACAAAATAGCTTAAGCTAGCTATTGTTTAGACACTTAAAGCAAGTAGGCCTCTTCACTACATAAACCCTTCTTTTAAAAAAGTAAATAATTTGTTTTAGACATTTCTATTCATGCCAACAGACCTGGATTGTTTACAGAAAAGTCCCATTAAACATCTGATTATCCTGGTATCTAAAAATGAAAGAAAAAATGTGAACCCAGCAACTCCAGCACAAGGGCTTGGAGCCAGGAACAGTGTTCAAATATATTATATGGTGATGCTTTCACTGAGGTATGACATGGATGTGATGTGCCTGCTATGTGCTTATACTGAGGTATGACATATGGCATGATGTGCCATTGATATCATTCTTGTGATATAGTATACTGACATGGAGGAGAGGTGTAATAGGATACTATATCATGCCCTTTTGCTTCTGCAAGGAAAACCGCAACCCAGGGAGATTTGCTATTGTGTGTGCATTAGCATGGCGGGAGGGGTTATAAGAGCTCTCTTTGCAGTGATGCCACAGATAGAGGAGGACTTTGGTACTTTTTTTCTAAGAAAGCTCAAGAATGTGCTAGGCCTTTATATCTAATCTTTAGGGGGGGCATTAAAAAATAAAATGCTAGATCTGTTTCCTTAGCTTCCCTGTGCAGCACTTATATGGAGTACTTTTGTACTGAATAAGTATGTTAGTAAATTAATTAGACAAGGCTAAGCGTCAGATCAAGTGGTCTAAAGCATGTCACACTGGACTCCGGAGCAGTGGAAACGGCAGTCTGATGGGCAAGTGTGTGTGTGGCAGATGCCAGGAGAACGTTACCTGCTAGACTGTATTGCGCCAACTGTTTGGTGGAGGAGGGATAATGGTATGGGGATTTTTTTCAGGAGTTGGGCTAGGCCCTTTACTTCAATTTAATGGAAATCTTAATGCTTCAGCATACCAAGACATTTTGGACAATGCTAGGCTTCCAACTTGGTGGGAACATTTTTTGGTGGGCCATTTTCTATTACAACATGACTGTGCCCCAGTGCACAAAGCAAGGTCCATAAATACATTGTTGATCTCATACCCTTCAAACACCTCTTGGATGAACTGGAACGGAGCCAGGCCTTCTTGTCCAACATCAATGCTTGACCTCACAAATGGGCAAAATTTCCTACAGAAATACTCTTAAATCTTGTGTAAAGCCTTCACAGAAGAGTGGAAGCTGGTATAGCTGCAAAGGGAGGACCAACTACATATTTATGTCTATGTATTTAGAATGCAATGTCATAAAAGTCGCTGTTAGTGTAATGGTCAGGTGTTCCAATACGTTTGTCCATATAATGTATATTTATTTTTAAATCTGGTTGTAGATTTCCTTAAAGGGACTTTGTCATCTTAACATTGTGTATTCTGTGAATGTAGAGAATAAAAAAATATCACACATGATCTTTATATTGTGTTAGAAGAATTGCAATTAAATGACTACATTAGGAAAACATGAGTTTTAAATGTGTTTGCGCAGTCTCCTTTTTATAACATCCCCTGTGGCATGGTATGCAAATGAACTGTTTTTCAATGGGAAATGTGTAATTTGCATATCAAGCCACAGGTGATGTCCTAAACAGTAGACTTGTCAGACATATTTAAAGCACATTTCTCCTAATTTATGCATTTGCTTGTAATTTCGCTAATTGTATGTCTCTACATTCCCAGTACAACAATCCTATTAATTTAAACAAACACGTGCATAGCTCAATATATGATATTAGGTAAACATGAAAGAATAGGTAACCATGAAACATAGGCACACATAGGTACTATTAACAATAGTCTGTAAGGATTTGGACAATGCAAGACACGACACCTCAGTAGATTCGGACGCAGTTAACACAAATTATTTTGCTGCTTGCCACCAAAGCCAAATTTGCCCCAGGAAAAATAGTAAATTTACTCCAATGTTATTAAGAAATGCAAGCGTCCAGACAACAATGTTCACTATACTATGTGAAGTGACTTGACCCTATTGATTAGTCCTACATGTAATAGGTGATTGCGTTGTTTCAACTGAATTCACCTTGTACATGAATCTTATCCATGCAGTTCATGAACTAGCCCATGCACCTGACTCTGCAAAACCAGTATTTGCTGGGCCTGGAGATGAAAGAAGTCCTTTTGATACAATTTAAAGTGAAAGGAGATGTTACCTTTGCTTACTCAAGATATAATAGTGTTATGTGACCACCCATGTGTTTTTGTTTCAGTAATCACATAATAACTAGAAAAAAATGCTTTTTAATGAGTTGAATATTGGGGCAGAAAACAGGGATCTCTTGGAAAAAAGAGACACCTTTTTATTGAAGAGGAGTTACCCATCCATAAAGAGCTTTTTAATGTTGTATACTCTCCATGGACAGCTAGGACTTAATTTGTTCATTTTGCCTAGATCACTGATTTCATACAGCAATAGGACAAATTAAAGACTTTGTAAGGAGATGATTTGAGTCACAGCCTGGCTTTCATGTCCAATTAATACCTTTTGAATACACTAAAAACAAATCTTTCTGTAACTATCTTCCCTCTTGTTTTTACACTCCTATGCCAGTTACTGAGGGTACAAAAACAGAGAAGAACTACAGTTCCTTTGTGTTGTGGGTACCATTCTACTGCTGGGCATCAAGAGTTGCCAAGGCCATTTGATTGAAATGGTGGACAAGGCGTAATGTTATGCACCACCATCTCTTCAAACTTTAAACAGTTGGTAAACACTAGGTTATGTTTAATTGAAAGATTGTAGGCATTTTACATAAAAATGCATTAATGAATAAATATAAATAATGCACCTTACTGAGCGATCTATGCTTGTATATCTTTATTAGGGGGTGGGCCTCTTGGGTCAGATCTTTTTAACTTATTTGAATTCTTTTATTAAAGAATGTGTACTTTAAATGCCTACACCTGACACAATCTTTCAGTTAAACTTCGATTTTGATGACAGTTGTCCTTTAAATTACCCCCCTATTCTTTAGTTTCTTTAGATCTTCCAACACCAGATATTATTTCAGTTGGAGAAGGAATGGTTTAGACCGCAAGAATGTGAATTCATTCTCACATTGCAGGGGCAAAGGTGAGTCAGTTAATTTGGTTCAACCATCCAAGCACATCCTTAAATGTGGATTTATTTGTGGAATGGGATTTGTTACAGGTCTATGAGGATGGGAGCTTTACACAGAGAATAATTTATTGATTAGTGATTATGTATTGGTGACATAAAACATGCAAGCCTTTCTGCTGGACTATTTTTCCAATCTTGAGTTTATTTTAAACTTTTCCCAGGTTTTTTCAGCCCACTTCCCAATCTATGAATGTTTTATATGCCTGATAAAAGTTGTATAAGACTTGGTAAAAAATATATAAAAACTGCCCACAAGAGCTTTATGAAGTACCATGTAACCACTATGAGGCAAGAAAAAACATTTTCCTTAGTTTATCCATTAAAATTGCCTAACACTTTATCAAAACTTCAGACCTCTCCATTCACAGCATCACTAAAAAATTTAAAATGAATCAGTCAACCTCTTTCACTCAAGGTCATTGCGTAGAAAACAGTTTTGTCGGTTTCTACAACAGTACTTATTACTTTTTCCTTCTTATTCCTTCCAAGCATCTCTTAACCAATACCCTTCCATCTTCTTGCAGAACTTCACTTGATATTTGTCTTTCCAGTGTAGTACAGAATGCTGTGCAATAGCTCTCTGTTATATCAATTCAGACTATCTCTTAACCCCTCTACTTTCAGGGCATCACAGAGAGATCACATAACCACGATCAAGGTAGTGCAATCGTAATCATTACTTAGCCACTCTTCTGCAAGAGCCTTAGATAGAAACACAAAAACTTTAGTCCTTCTGAATGATTACTTAACCTTTATCCTGAGAGCACCATACATAACATCACTTAACCCAGCTTACTATCTTAACAGCGTGTCAAATAATCCTTCTCTTTCAAGAAGTAGGCAAATCATTGCTTAATTCTGCTCTTCTCAGACCACTCCTCTGGGAAACTTTAACTGGTCGGAAAACTATTTCTGGTTCAACAAAGGCAAGTCAATCAAAATGGCCACCTTTATATTGACACAAAGGACTAGAATGTCTAAAAATACGAATGGTTATAAACCCAAAGAGAAGTAACTTATTAAATGTCTATGTTTTAACATTTTTCAAACTTGTCTTTCATTTTTTATTCTGTCAAAAATCAGCAAATATTTCTTAATGTAAAAACTTTAAATTGCTAATGACGGTTTGAAAAGAGAAACTGTCAGATGTGCAGGGGAAAGCTGGAGTTTGATAACAACTGGGGTAACTAAATACAATTCAGAAAAAAATTTAATTTGGCCACTTAACAAATACAAATATTTAACATCTGCTGACCTCTGTCACTAATGCCCCATTGGCATTGCTGGTTCCTCAAATGCCTAAACAGGTCTTCTGTAGTGCTACTGATTATTGTATGGTCACCAAGTGCTAGACTCATAAATCTTCATGTGAGACCCAGATGATTCCATCCCAGATTACATTCACATGTCCTATGTAATCTGATAGTAAAATACATCCGAGTTGATAGTCAATGTATTCAACCTTTTGTTCCGGCAGTAGCATTTTCAGTGGGCAGTATTGAAATTATTCTCACGACATTCCTGGGCTGACATATAAGAATTTCCGGAAATTTAGAGCTTTTTTTTGGATGAATGAATTATAGAATTCTGATCATTAAAAGCATGTTATATTAACCAAAGACTGTCTTACCCAATTATAACAGGTTCCACTTAACACATCTAATTCCAGAGCAATATGGAGCACCAATTAAATAGCCCCTAACCTGCAAATGCCCTTTAATCCAACATTTAAATGTTTGTCTCATAGACACCTGAAGAGGCTCTTGCATAATCTGTCTTTTATAACAGACGATAATACTGCTACACTGAAAATCAAGTTATCCACCATATTATTATTAACCCATTTTGTTATCTAGACCTGCAGGGTAAGCATAATTAACTCTTTTAGATAACATTTAATCTATTTTGACATTTTACCTCAGCTACTTAACCTCTTTCCTTCTAGATCCAGGAATTGTCAGTTTAGCCTTTTTGCATGAATACTACATACAATATTATATACAAAATATTACATGTACACCTATGTATTAATGGAGTCCAGTTATCACAAACCTTTGTCAGTCACAAAGAAACATGTGGATAGTGGAGTTTTTTTTTTCTTGGACCTATGGATCTCACCCAGAGATTTCAGGCCTTAAGCAGACACTGCAGGCAGCATACTAACATTGGTCATCTTTTAGTGTTTAATCTTCACATTGCACAGGGTTTTTGCATATAAATACATGCAGACATTCCTTGTTGTGCAGATTAAAGAACCAATAAAACTGTCCTTCTTTAGTATCTAAAGCTTCTTTACTATCTTAGCTATATTTCCTATTTATTTTGCAACTCATTTGATGTAGGTTTTTATGGAAAGCAAGGAAATGTCTAAGTGGCCCCAAACTTTTGAACAGTAGTGTATACCACTTTGAAATGGCTTTGTGGTGTCTGTAAACACAGTAAAGGTTGCTAAAGTGGCCAGTCATGCTGTTACTTGACATATGAAAAGTGCTGCCCAGCAGTATACAACATTCTTATGGTGCTGGAGAGAAATCAATTAGGGGATCCCATAGGAACTGTGATTAATTAATTGTTTCCCTACGGAAACCTTGGAAGCCTACATACTGCTGAGCAGTAGTTTTCATGTGTCTTCTGTCTGCATGAAGAAATTATGTGTCCAATGTCCAGTAACGAATGGACATTCATTCTAAATTCCTAAACAGCAGCACAGTCAGACTGATGCAGAGCATAACTTAGCTCCTCTTCAGGCTGAGATTTATAGAGCTTTGTTTAGCTCCTTTTTTTGCATGTGTATGAGTTCATCTCTCTTCTGAAGCACTCCAGTGGATGCTTTAAGAAACAGCAGGTAAGGTTCACAGGACCGTTGTTCTCCCACAGTCTGTTGAATAGTAGGACAAGTAATGTCAAATATCTTTCAGGGTTCGGTAAGTTTAACATAGGTTTATGTTAAAACACATGAAAGAACATACACGAAAAACATGTCATGTCATTTCATTTTAATCCTCCCCTCAGATTACTGCAGCACTTCACTTCATCCATCTCCTGCTCCAGTCTGGTACAACGTTACTTAACCTTTCTCTTGCCATAGCACTGCAGAGTATCATTTAATAAGTCTCCCATTGGAGTCCTGTACAGCATTATTCAACTCCTCCATTTTCATTGATCTACAGTAAGTCATTGAATCCCTCCCTTGAGTATAGCATAACCACTCCTATGCAATAGATCCACACAATATGGTTTATCTGCTTTTCTACTTAGAACGAATATAGCATTATCTCCACTGCCAAAACCATTTATATTATCCCTTTTTTATTACACTCACCCTCATCCCCTTTCTCTTTTACCATATGTTATTCGCGGTTCCCCACACTATTTTTATCCATTCCCATCATTCCCTTTCAACTCTGTCTCTTTCTCGTTTACTGACGCATGTTTCAAATTTGAATAGCAAGTTCTCAGCACCCGAGAATCACAGTGTAACAATGTTCAGTACAACATAGATGGCTAAACATATATTTTTATGATGCTAAAAATGTGAGCAACACATTGAACCTGAAACTATATAACACAATGGAAATTATTCATTATGAAGCAAAATACAAATATGCTAAGTGTCCTATTAGACTTGTAGTCTATGGAGGTAATGTGTTGCATTAAAAGCATTATTTCAATAATCAAAGCTAAGCTACTTTCTGGTCTGTATGGACACATATGTCTGGTCTGTATGGACACATATGTCTGGTCTGTATGGACACATATGTCTGGTCTGTATGGACACATATGTCTGGTCTGTATGGACACATATGTTGTCATGTAAAGCTCTAAATGTTGTTTTATCACAAGCCCAACTAACTTTGAACGAGTAGTCCCTTATATATAGTTGTATATTATATTGTAACATAAACCTTTATTCTATTCTAATAGTGGTGTCAATTGCTAGCACTGCCCTATTTGTGTTTATAGTTATATAGCTGGGGTGGTAAACATTTGTCGCACCTACCCCAGTCTACATTTCTTATGGTGTTTAGCCCCGTGGTGTATCTTTCTTTTGTGCTGCCCTAGGTAGACAAAATTCAGGCACCCTCACCACGTTGCATACCTACAACATGTCCCATCACCCACGTTGCATACCTACAGCATGCCCCATCATCCCATTACATGACCCCATTACCCAAACTTTGCATCCACACTAAATGCACCATCAACCCCATTAAATACCACCATCACCCTCATTTCATACCCCCACCACGTCCATTACATGCCCCCTTCACCCGATTAATTGGAAGGAGCTAAAGCTTGCTGAACGGTGGGGGAGTGAGCGAAAATATTTGAAGCACCAGAAGTGTGCTTTAACACCCTCTGGCAAAGTGCTGCCCTCTGGCAAAGTGCCGCCCTAGGCAAGTGTCTTGTTTGCCTTGTGGAAGATACACTACTGGTTAAGCCAGTAATGGCTGGTTGTATTTCATGGGAGTTTCAGTCAACAACAAAAACATTAGTGTGTAGTGTAGTCCACCACAAACCCAGTCTATAACTATGTTTCCTATGAAGTTCAGAAATATGGCTAGATATTATTGTAGATACAATCAACAAAAGTTAGTGTTTGTACTGTAGACAGTGTATCCCCTTCGCACAGCCCCAACTGTTAGCTACTATTCCCATAATAATCAAATTGCAATATTGTTTTTTTCAACATCATGGGAGTTGTAGTCAACAAAAGTTAATGCTGTGTAGTGTAGCTCTGTGATGCACAACAAACAATATGAGTTATTACAAAAAAAGGATAGGTTACAGGGTAATAAAAAGAACATAAAGGTTTGGATCCAAAATAGGAAAATTGCCATTTATGCCGCAGAGGCGACTAACCTTTGGCTCTTCAGGTGCTTTTTTTTACATTTCTCATGATGTTCAGCAAACCAAATGGATGGCTGAGAATCACAAGATATGCAATCCACAGCAGCTGCACTAAAGATCCATAAGATATAATAGATAACCTTTGGCACTCAAGTTGTTGACTACCTCACTTTCCCATGATGCTTAACATACCAGCTGGAGTATTAACTAAACCTAGCCGCAATACATGTTTAAATAAATGACCTTGTGTTGCTACCCAGGCAGGAAACTCTATGCATTTGACGTAGCAGCATCCAGAGTGAAGGGGAGGAGACCAGCTAAGGGGAGAGGAAGAGAGCAGACCAAACCACTCTGACAGCAAGCGGATGTATATAATTAAATAACCACTTATTTGTTGCACTCCCCTGCTTGACAGGTGTTTTCTGCTCTTTATGTCTAGTTAAACAAGTGCACCTCGTGACCCCCTGGATGCCCATGAATGTGGTCGCCCTATTCTCTGCCTAGAGATGAGTTAGTCAACCTGCTGCCATTCATCTTATGTTAGACTACCAGTTTTAAAATCCACCAGCAGGATTGAGGCTGTCTGGAGATGGAAAGAATTTGTAGTCAGATGGCAACTGACGGGCAGTAGGTTTCTTCTGAACTATGTCAATGACCATCACATAAGGAGAGGTATTAGCAGTAGGAAGAGGGAAGTGCTCATGCCATTGTACAGAGCACTGGTGAGACCTCACTTGGAGTATTGTACGCAGTACTGGAGACCGTATCTCCAGAAGGATATTGATACTTTGGAGAGAGTTCAGAGAAGGGCCACTAAACTGGTTCATGGGTTGAAGGATAAAACATACCTGGAAAGGTTAAAGCATCTTAACATGTATAGCTTGGAGGAAAGACGTAACAGGGGGGATATGATAGAAACATTTAAATACATAAAGGAAGAGAGTATATTTAAAAGAAGAAAAACTACCACAACTAGAGGACATAGTCTTAAATTAGAGGGTCAACGATTTAAAAGTAATATCAGGAAGTATTACTCAACTGAGAGGGTAGTGGATGTATGAAATAGCCTTCCAGCAGAAGTGGTAGAGGTAAACACAGTCAAGGATTTTAAGCATGCGTGGGATACACAAAAGGATATCCTAGCTATAAGACCGGGAACGGGGGACTAATAAAAGTATTCAGAAAAATTGGGCAGACTAGATGGACTGAATGGTTCTTATCTGCCGACACATTCTATGTTTCTATCACTAAATGGTACATGCACCCTGACAATACAGCAAACATTTATTAACCTCTTAAAAATAAATGTGTATTTTTTTATTCATTTAAAGGTCTGTGTATAAAGGGACTGTTTAGACCACTACCAATCCCTGCAGTTTGAAGAACACAATAAGAATTACAAAAATGGAAAGCTATCTAAAACTCAAAATGTGGGCGTCTGGAAGCAATTTAGATGTCTACCTTGTTAGTACAGTGCAACCAGTCTCTTCATGAGCTGTACTGTATGCAGAAATGATTTTCAGATTTAGTGCATAGAGAAACAGTATGTATAACTAATTTAAAGCTTGTGTTAGTAAGAACATTTCTAAGATTCTTATGGATCAAGCCATATTAAGTGATGATGTAATGTAACATAGCATACTGGGTTATCAAGCAGACTGAGAGTAGAAACCTTTTGTGAACCACATGCAGCCTAAGGGCCTTGAATTGAACAACACTGAACTAAAATATTAAGTGCATCAGAGTATATGCCACATTCCTGATAAGTAAATACGACATACACAGAGACATTAAATGGACCTATTCAATAAAGAGAGCATTGCAGGGTACTGAGACAGGAATTTCAAACTTTAAGCCAGTGTAGCCAAGTGGGAAAAATTCTCCAATGCAGCTGAACGGGAGAATGTTTCCAACTCAACTACTTTGACCTTAAGTTTGAAATTCCCATCTCAGTCCCTGGAATTCTCTCTTTATTGAGTAGATCCTTAAATCGTTCCCCCATACAAAGCATGATGATGGTGTTGAATATAAACGAGTAGGGGCCCCACAGAGACCTTAAATCAAGGCTTACCAATAATGATTTCAGTTTTCACCGACATTTACCTTAAATTCACATGACCGAGATGATCCGAGAATCATTTTTGACTGATTTCTACTGATCTTACTGTAATAATTATAGAAAATAAATGAAAACATCTATAAATTGTATTAGGATAATTGCAGGTAAATGCTAAATTAAAAGAAGAATGTATGTAAAGGGAGCAGATCACTCCTATTCATAAATGTATACAACATTGTTCTGCTCTACACTTCCACTGCAAATACTATTTAGGTGACAGATGCTTGTAAAATATAATTCCAGTATATTTAAACTCATGCAGCGCAGTAAAATTATTGGAGATTATAATGACATCTGGTATTACAGAACTGTTAAAAATATAAAATATACAGATCATACATATTTATGATCACTAACAGACAGACAGATTGCATTCCATCAGTACATCCGACTACTATATTTATGTATATTTATATTAAATGTGTATATAGTCCTCATTTTAATTATCTAAGGGTCTACTCAATAAAGCGAGAACTGCAGGGTATTTCAAACATAAGGCCAAAGTAGTTGAGTTGGAAAAAATCCCCAATGCAGCTGAATGGGATAATTTTCCCAACTCAACTACTTTGGTCTTATGTTTGAAATTCCCATCTCAATTCCCTGCAATTCTTTCTTTATTGAGTTGACCCTTTAGTTTTAACTTGATTTTGGTAATTTAAATGCTAAACATCATTTCCATCATTGATAATTGTATATGTGTTTACACTAAGGGTTTCCTGAATATCCCTTTCATGTTCTCTTCACTTTAACATATCTTCCTGTAGGTTGAAGCTGCTGTACACAAAATATGTGTGATTCAAATGCATGATCAGCTGGCTGAAGGAGACTAGGTACTATATGTGTCATTACAATCGCTGGCTGTGCTGTGAGCCACTTTATAATATTGAGTTTGGGAGAGAGAAGCACTCACCTGAAGACACATTTATAATAAAGGATGTTGCTGAAATGACCAAAATTATACACAATAGACAGAGGAGAGAACACATTCACACAAAATAGGGTACACATATTTTCTTAAAGCTATAGACACAGATTCTCTTAAAGTTGCAGATGCCTATAAGCTGCTTTGTATTGATATGTACAGATCTCTAGATGTACAGTATGCCACTTTAGTGCCACCATTTGGAGCTATTTTCACATGCGCTCATAATAAACAGACACAGTAGGCCAGGGGCATTTAAGTCTTACAGTCAAACTTTCCCACCAAATCATACAGACTTACATAAGCAGTCACGGGTTACTTTGTTAACAAAGTGTTACTACTGACTACAGTATTATCAATGTGTGTCAGTCTTACTCCATTGTTCATCTATATATATCCACAATTTGCATGTATGTGATGTCACAATGCATAGTTTTTGAAATAAACAATACAGCATAATATTATATTACAAATGGCTACATTCAATATAGGAGATATCCTGTGAAATATACTTAGAATTAGTAGAGAGAATTAGGACAATGAGTGCTGTTGGATTTTTTTTTTTCATATCAACTTACCTTTGCAAATCAACAGATAGGTAGTATAACTCAACACAATACAGCTCTTTGCAATTTTTACACAATTCATACAATCAAAATAAATGTGTTAAATGTAAGGGTACATGTACTAACCAGTGAATTGTAATGGATTGACAGTCATAGTTCTTCTCTGCTTGATTATATTTATTATAATCAATGATACCTAATTTAAATTCAAGCACCAACATATTATTCAACATAGGTGTCTATTCAATGAAAGGTGAGTTGCAGGTGAGGTGAAATTGGATTATCTCATCAACTTAACTGTACACACATGATGTACTTCTCCTGCTAGAACAGCTCAACTGGCCATGGATAATGCATTATTATATCTATAAAATGTCTTACTTTTTTTTTAAGTTCTACTAAACTTTTTTCACTCATGCACAAGTGAATAGCTCATCTTTTAGTGAGTACATCCCATAGATTTCAGACATTATCTAAACTTGTATTTGTGTATGTTGTATAAAAACTATTGCAAATTGTATACAAACCATTATTTCAAATTAACTAAAAATAGTTCAATACAAAATGTAAAATGTATAATAGCATGGATATGGTTCATGCATATAAAAATGTTGCCCTTCCTAATCCTGCAGAATGCACTATATGTGTCTTTTTATTTATGAGGACAATCTGGAACCTCACAAAAAGAAAGGGTGATATTGTATACGAATGTGCAACACTTGGGCGCAAGACAGGGCTATATATGGGTAAAGTACAAGAAAAAGTAAGAGAACCCTTTGGAATTACCATAATTTATGTATGAAAGTGTCTTAATATATGGTCTGGTCTTCATCTTAGTTACAATAATGAAACTACACAATCTGTTTTAACTAAAAACACACAAACTATTGTGTCGTACATGTCCAGATTACTTAATTGTGTTTCACAGCGTGGGTTGGAAAACGTATGTGAAACCCTAGAATAATGACTTCAACTAAAGGTTATTGGAGTCAGGAGTTAGCAAACCTGGATTCAATGAACGAAACAGTATTTGATGTGTGCTTTAGAGCTATTTTGAGAGTTAAAAACACTCAAACATTGAGTTTGCTATTTACATGAAACATTTACTGATGTGAACCATGCCTCATAAATAAAAGATGTCTCAGAAGAACAGAAAAGGTTACAAAGTAATCTGAAAGAGTTTACATTTTCATCAATCCACAATTAGACATATTTTTTATATAAATGTAGCTGATTGTGTGCTGTGGCTTCTCATTCTAACAGTAGGCACCCTGTTAAGATAACTCCAAGGATACAATGCAGGATGCTCAGTGGGGCAAAAAATCAGTGGAACTTATTAACAACTCCGTTCATAAGTCTACCATATGCAAAACGTTGAACATGCATGGAGACCATGCCAGGTCACCCTGGAGGATGCGGCAGCTCTCCAAAAGCACTACTAGAAAATATTTTGTGAAACTAAGGTTGAATTGTTTGAACAGAGCATGCAGAAATACGTATGGCATGAAAAGGACATTCAAGGTATCATACCACATAATGTCAGGCTAGCTGTCCACCAGCGGAAGCTCAGTAGACGTTAGGGACCAAATCAGTGACCAAATCAGTGCCCAGCCCTTAACCCAATAGAGATGCTATGGAACAACCTCAAGAGAGTCGTAAGAAAGTGTGGTCCAAAATTCCTCCTGAACATTGTGCAGATCTGAACTGCAGCTGCTAAAAGTGCTTGTTAGAGGTTATTGCCGCCATTGTTTGTGTCTTATTAGCTTAAGAACATTGTGTTTGTCTAAACATGTGATAGATAGATGAAGATCAGATCACAATTTATGACCTATTAATGCAGAGAACCAGTTAATTCCAAAGGGTTCACTTATTTTTTTTTAAAGATTTTAAATGAGTGGCATAATGGAAAAGAAAACTAAATATCTTGAAACAAACAAACAACCCCAAAATACTGTTTTCTTTATGAAATACAATGTTCTGGTTTGAGACTAAGAAGACTGACAGGTCTTAGTATATTTGTTTGAATGGAGACACAAAGTGTCTGTGAATTAGAAAGAGACACAAACAAATGTGTGTACATGACAGAGATAAAGCAGTGCGGCTAATGCAGAGATTACAGCCGTTTGTCATACGTAATATGAGACAAAAGTCAAAGAATCTAAATTCAATATGGAGAAGAAAATATGAATGCGAGGCACATAATGGAATATTTAATACAAAGAAGAAATACAAGGCAATGCAAAATCTTTACACAAATGTGACAAATAAAAATGTCAGTGACTAAATGTGTGAATATTAAAGCTGTAAGCAGTATGTAAATGTGTAAGTGTATGTGTGTGAGCAGATATATTTCAGTGTATCCTAATTTAAATACAGGAAGTATGAAGCGTATGAGGGCTCAGTTTTGCTGCATTAGGATATAACAGGCATGACAGTTAGGCCCTTTGCTTCTAAACATGGCTAATGTACTACTGTTCATGAGTAGAATTTGGAAGTGCTCTAGGGAATTGTTAAGCTAAGTGGACATATAATTAGAATATATGACCAATTAAATCCTCATTTTTGAGGCATTTTCCTTGACACTGATCAGAGTATATTCTGGCAAGGGTCTTTAAATTGTCTCTGTCAACCTAAAACTTGCTTATACTGTAAATGTAGAGAATACAAAAATGATCTGTGCATTATACTAGCAGATTTGGATGTAAATGCAGGAAAATATGTTTAAATGTGTCTGTTTTATCTCCTTCTTATGACATCACTTGTGGCTAGATATGCAAATGAACTAATTTTCCCTGGGAAATGTGTAATTTCCATATCAAGCCACAAGGTGGTGTAATTTGCATATCAAGCCAAAAGGTGATGTAATAAACAGGTACACCACAAATACATAACACCTAAACAGTGTTTTAACTCTGAATGTATATAATAAATGATTGAAAATGATCTATACATTGTGTCAGCAGAATTCCAAGAATCTATGTGTTTTAAAGGTGTCTGTGCACAATGTATAGATCCATTCTCCACATTCACAGTAAAAGAATGTTTAGGTGACACAGTCCCTTAAAAGAATATATGTCTCTTATTTTATGTATTTGTATGCAATTCTGCTAACACAATATATAGATCATTTTTTGGATTTTTGTATACTCTACATTTCCGGTATAAGTAATTTTTAGATTGACAAAATCCTTTTAAATGCACCCATCGCTACATTTTATTTCACATATTTTGCATATCATAGCGCTCTACGTATAACAATTGGAATGGAAACAAAAGTGTTACATTAGCATTATAATAGCAGATAATCAGAATCAGGGAGCAGGTCCAATCTAACATAACATTCTTCCTGCTGCTCTTACTGGGAAATTGGTTACTGTGCAAATATAGTCTGACGGCACTGTGTAAACCCAATTTAATTACAATAAAACATTGGCCAGGAGTCAATGACCCCTGTCTGGTTATAATCTTAAGTGTTAATGGTGCGGTGCACAGCCCAGTACTGAGTTAGTTAAACAAGGGTTTTTCCTGTGTAAATGGCATTATAAAGGAATTCATTGAGCATTGTGTTTATTACAGGTTATTACTTAACTGTTTTAGTGCTGTGGACGTAAGATCATAAAAGGAACAAAGACTCAAATGAAATATGCTTCTGAGATGGTTAAGCGGTACTGAGCTTACTCTGTGTTTCCCTCTTATATTCCTTAGTAGCTGGATAAATGGAATTTATTGTTACTCCCATACTTGGTCATTTTATCATTTGTTGGGGGGGCTGTGATTGCAGTATTTGCTCCCATACTACATTTATATGGGATCCTTCTCATCAACACTATGAACAGGACTATTTAGAATGGGCAGGAGTTACATGAAAATAAAACATATATTATGTTTTGTAAAGGGCCAGTCCACCACCCTTTTTTTCTGTATCTTATACAGATTTTATAATATATATATAACATGCACTATTTAGGGGTGGAGCTCATTTGTCTGGTGACAAGAGCCTGTGAATGCAGGACATCAGTTATTTTTTTACACACAATAGATTAAGAAACAAAGCCTGAAGTGCTCCTGTGGGATACATTGATATTCTTGAAAGTTGAATAAAACAAACCCCAAAACCAATAGAAGGCTGGAAAATCTATTTTGGCTTTTAGACTACAGGTTAATTTTTGATAACTAATTGAATTTGACAACTTCCAGATTCCACTTAGCTATTGACCACAGACTTAACTGTGAGTTTTTTTTATTTTTTTTATAATTATGCTTTTTCAGGTTACATTCAGTCCAGGACACATAGAACAGATCAGGTTTTATTCATTTAACTTAGTGGTTTTGAAACCCATACTCATGTTTGCCCAACGCTCCAGGATTTAGTGATTACTTAATTGTGTTTAAAAAAATATTTACAAAAAAAAATCAAGTTTAGTTTGGTTTGAAATGGGTAATCCCTAAATCCTGGACTGTTGGGGGGCATGAGGACTGGTTTGGGAACCACTGATATAACTGATAGATTGCTGAAAAGTCCACGGAGCGGAGTAAGTGAGTTGTGCCTTTTCTGATGTATTAATGTGAGAGTGACTCATTTTAATAAAAGGGGTTTGTTGGCCTGGTATACTCTGTCAGCACCATGGACAGCAGAAAATTCACAACAACTAGCAGTGAGTCCTAATAATAATGCTTTACTCAGGACACTCTGTCAGCAGTGGGTGTAGTAACAATGTAATTGGTTGTTCCAAAAGAAAACTGTGTACCAAGCTAGTTTTGGATTATTAGTAGATGGACACAATTAAGAAACATGAAGAACTAATAAAAAGTATCTGTCTGTAAACTTGAAACTCAGCTTAATTAATTTTCCCAAACCATTTATCCTGCATTTTTTGAGTGTTTGTTTTTTTCTCCAACCTTTCTAAAATACTATCAAATAACCAGTAATTTATTTTACCAACAATGACTTGTTAACCTTAGAAAGAAGAGGCGGCTGTTTAGTCTTAATACCTATGAGTTAATAACATAGTTATTCAACTATAAGCTTAATTCCTTTCCAGCCAAAATTGAGGCTTTATCCATTCCTTTTTGTCAATGGAAACATATAGATTGGCTTGCCACATTTGGAATCATTGCCTAAAATGTGGTTTGCTGATGCTGAGATGGTAACGGAGCAGGACCTTGGAATGAAGTTAATGATTTTATGAATGTAGTGTGACTGTAATGAGCAAATAGGGCAAAAACCTGTGTAACACTTCATGAATGCAGTTTAGTACATGACCCTGAGAAGACATCTACATGGTGAGTATATCATCCCTTAACTATACATTAGGGAAATGTGCTATTAACACATTCATCTCATATAGTGGAATGTGAAAAATTGCAAAACCAATCATACTGTGCAACCTTTCATTTCCATTATGTATTCATGTAATATGTTTCCCTTACTGTGGTGGTTTAGTACATCTTCTAGTAATGCATAACTACTTGTTTGTATGCAAATCCTATTGCATAGTATATTCCCATTGTACAATGTTTTATTATAGCCCCAAACAGTGACAGTGATGTCACTGTATGTATATTAAATGGAAACTATATACCACTGCGGGAATGTTATTAAATAGGATTTACTGTCTATGATTGAAAGAGATATAACGCATGCAAATATGAAGCAGAAATTGGAATGTGAATTTGGTGTATACATATCATGTGAGCATGGAGACAGAAACATGTGAGAACATCTAAATGTGTCTGAAATAATCATGGTGCAAAATGGAGAGAATGGGTCGAGAAGTATTGAGATAAAGGTCAATGCATTTCACTTACGATCATTGCAGACAGGTCCACCATATGAGGTCATGGTGCAATCACATGTAAAGCCATCCCACTGCTGGAGACACACCCCAAGATTTCCACAGGATTCCTCAGAGCATGTGGTACTAGGACCTATAAAAAAGGGATAACATTTTTATTGAGAGAAACCCAACACACTGCATTTAAACCTATTACAGTATGTGCTTTCCTTTCTGTCATTCAACCCATAACTATGCCTTGTCTTCTCTTCCATCTGTTAGGTGTGTCAGCTTTATCCAGCATCCAGCACTCGTACCTCTATTCCTATTGTATATTATAGCACATTAACTTTACATTTGAGATTATATATTCTAAGTAGCTAGACTTCATACCATGCATTCGTATTTCTCTGGATAGTACACCATGGGGTGCATTATTTTTATATAGGGGATTCTGAGGCACTTGTCCAGCCTCTGGACCCCAGGGGGCATTTTTTTTATTATATGGGGGCACCAGGTTTACAAGGAAACATGGGTCTGGAAGTAATTTGCCCAGTGCCAGCCCCATTTATCATTTTGTTAATAGAAGGCAGGGGATGTTTTATTTATGGGGCTAGTGGCAGTACACTAAACCCAAGGTGGCTATATTTAAAAAAAATGTTTATTATTTTTATTTATTTATTTTTCAGGAGGACTCTGGCTATTTTCATAATAGACAAAGTCCTCCTAACATCAGTCTCTATTCTCAATATAAAAGTCTATGGGGAGGATATAGGCTACTATTTAATTGAAAAGAACTCCAGAGGAATTTGGATCCCAAAATTTCAGTCACAAATTCAAGGGCTATTTGGATCACTGAAGTGGTCCTAAAATGCGGAGCTCCAATTTTCTCAAAGAATTATCATCATAATATACATTTGCTGTTAAAGTCAAATGGGTATTTATTGAGGCTTAATATTGCTCAATCTTTATTTTTCATGTTAAGATGTAACATTGGGTTGACTGAGTTTTCATGTGCATTTACCCAAAGATTTACCATGTTCTCTGAACTACAGCAAATATTCATTAACTGTGTCATTTTGATACATCTGTTCAGTAACCATTGTGTTTATATGTTATCATGCTAGTGTGTTAGAGACTTTTATTTTCTGTTCATGGACTAGAACTTGTAATTATCACCTATATTAATGGTATTCACTTTTAGAGCAATATATGATGTTAAATCGTATAAAGGATGAAATATAGTAGACCTGTTAAATATGCTTATGCTCAAATATCCTTTACTACATTTATAAAAGTAATAGCATCACCAGTATCACTTTAGGCTAAAAGAATGCAGAAAAAGAAAATGTTAAATAACGATAGTAAGTAATGATTATAATAAGCAACTCGGATACTTAAATACCTCTGGAATTTTTTTTTAAAAGTGCAAAATATAATATAAACAATGTGAATCTGCATATCCATCTCTAGAGTACTTTCTAATTCAAGGACAACATTCAATGAATGGCAAAAAATAACACAGCATAAGCATTGTCATGCCATACATTTGAACATACAGATCAAAACCCAGTGCTAGCTTGGAATAAGGGGATCTCTTTTTGTGCTCTTGACTTCATAGAAGTATTATTAGTGTCTCCTTGAGTTGTAATGACACTTGTCAGCCAAAGCCTCAAGCTGTGGATATTTAAAAAGTGCATGTTATGTGGTATTTTACAGAGGTATTTCTATGACATCAGCAAGGAAGCAAATCGTGCAACCCCCCCCAAAAAAAAAAAACTAGAGCAGCTAGAAGGAACACTGTTGACTGGCTCCTATTCTGCCTCTGAGAGGGTATGAGTCCAGCTCCATAATAATTAAGGCTTATTTAAAACAAAAATATCACCAAAACATTTAATCTAGTCTAAACGGAGGAAATTTGGACTAGACAAAACTCCTTGGTGATATTTTTGAATACTATTAGACACCAAAGCCACCTGATTTGATTGATAACCTGGAAGACTATGAGACCCAATCTGGATGTTGGCACAATCATGAACGGACTTCCACAATATCTACTAATTACTTACTTGTGAACTGCTTTGTGTGTGTTTCTGAGCTCCGCTTATTAGATTTTAGTGTCTTTTATATTTTGTATGAACTGTTTTTACTTGGTTGTGTCTCTCTTGATCTTTTTGTTTTAAAGGGACAGTGTAGTCCCCAAACTCACTTTGGTGCAAGTTTAAGATTATTGCTTGTATAGTGCACCGGCTTTTTTCCCAGTGTAATATTTTACTCAAGCCCTCCCCAGTGCTTACTCTGCATGCGTACTGCAAGTGCAGCAGCACTAATTATATAGACACAGAGCATATAAAGTTTTGTTTCATTTAGTCACTTCCTGTGCTACTGCAATAGAATCCACATACATTGTGTGGACTCTAAGTGACCTTGCTCTTTTACACAGTAGGATCGCTTAACAGTGCAAAACATTTTCTGATGACATCACCAGAGAGACAGGAAATTCCATTAATTTGAATTGGAAAAAGGAAATTGACTTTTACTCAGCTAGCATGGGCAGTCCTGGATTCTTGCAAACTGCTTTAATTTCACAATTTTGTCTAACTGTAAGTATTTTAAATTGTAAGCAAGGCAAAATATAAAACATGCATTTTAAAGTATTGTGAAAGCACACTGAGATGCATTAACAGTTAGACACATTTTGGCCACCAGATAGTTCCTTTAAGGAATATTGAACAATCTGGATTGAAGTGATGTGGGTGTAAAGCCTCAACAGACTGTGTTTTGCTCCATAATATATTTGGAGGTTATCTTGTGAGTATATTTTATATTTATTTATTTTTAGTCATTCTTATTTTTAGTCGTTCATTTATTAGTTTATCATTGGATCGTCAAACCAACACAAAATATTTTTTCTTAGTACTTATCCGTAACATATATAAATTGGCAATACCACTTTATTTTCTTGCTGTCAAAACTTTTTCCAGTTTAACCTTGAATTTTGCTTAGCCTGCCTGTAAGTAATGTAAGTAAATTTAAATTACAACTAACCAGGTGTTTTTCCTCTTCCACTGTTATTGCTAAGTGCCATGTGTCTATAGTTTGCATTATGCTTTTTGATATGTTGTAATTTAAACTTATTATTTTGCACTTTGTCAATTATAAATCCCACGCTTGTCCATTCCTCTAATTTCCTTAAATAATATCCAATTTGATATTCCCCACTTAGATTTTGAATTTTATTGCAGATTTTTGTGTCATCTGCCAAAATGTTTTTCAAGAGCTCTATGTAAATTACAAATGAATAACAATGGCACAAATGCCTAACAGTGACTAACTTTCCTATCTTCTAAATATACTGCATTGCCTATATCCCTGTCTAGTACATTTTGAAAGGCACTGCAAATAACATTGTAAGAACTATTTGGTCAATTACCAACACTATAGTTAGGCATTCCAAAAACGTTGAAGACCCACTCCAAGAAAAAATATTTTCTACTGTTAAATTAAGTGTACCTTAAGCGGTCAACTCTCTCAGCCAAACATTCTGAATTGCTACGAATTTCTTGCTATCAACTAAATAGATCATTTTTAAGATGCACCTAATGACTGCAGGGCCAGCCTTTGGGGTGTGCGACCTGTGCGACTGAACAGGGCGCAGCAACCCAGGGGGGCACCCGCCACTTAAAAAAAAAAAAAGTATGCCTGTAGAGGCACTTGTTTGGGAGATCAGAACATCTCCCATCACTAGCCGCACAGGAGGATTCCGGGAGGGGGTGGACCTCACCGGTTGAGTGGTGAACATCTGCCCACAACCCTGTAGAGCAGAGCGGCGTCTTCTTCATGAGGAGGTGCGGTCATAATAAGCTCTGCGTGTTGAAAACACACAGAGCTCAGTAAGTGCTAATTGCGCTCTCCGTGTAAATCGAACATTTCGATACCCTGCATCATCACTAAGCACAGAGAGATCGAGCAGAACTTGATGAGCTCTGTATGTGTTTAACACATGGAGCTTATGCTGCCCACTTCAAGTAAGAATGGGGGAGAACAGAGGAGGAGGGGGAGAGAATGGAGGGGGAGAAAACAGAGGAGGTGGGCAAGAACAGAGATGGGGAGGCGGGATAGAACAGAGATGGGGAGAGGAGGGGGAGAGAGAACAGACATATGGGAGGGGAAGCGAGTACAGAGATAGGGAGGAGGGGTAGAGAGAACAGTGATAGGGAGAAGGGGGAGAGAGAATAAATATGAGAGAGGAGGGGGAGAGAACAGATATGGGGAGGAGGTGAGAGAGAGCAGAGATGGTGAGGAGGTGGAGAGAGAGCAGAGATGGGGGAGGAGGGGAAGAGAGAACCGATATGGGGGAGGAGGGGAAGAGAGAACTGGTATGGGGTAGAGAGAACATGTAGGGGTGGAGCGGGAAGGAGAACAAGTATGGGGTGGAGGGGGAGATAGAGCAGGTATGGGAGAGGGAAAGAGATATGGAGAGGGGAAGGAGAGGGAAAGAGATATGGGGAGGGGAAAGAGATAGCCATGAGGAGGGAGAGGAGACAGACCGATATGAGGAGGATAGAGAGGAGTGGAGAGCTATGGGTGTAGCCCGCACAGGGCACCGGAACACTTAAGGCCAGCCCTGACTCTCTGTATCCAAGCATAAAGCTATATGATCAACCATATTTTTAGGGGACACACATAAATTGTATGTACTGTCATGCAGAATGTATAAATTATATGTGCCCAGAAAGAAATACATTATTTAAGCAAGATAGCTTGATTAATTAACATTGATTTATTAACTGTTTAATCAACATATGGATAAGTATGCATTCTGCATTCTGAAGAGAGCAAATAAAAGTTACATGTATCTAGCAAAATATTGTCTGATGTGGAAAACCTAGCTGCGCACCTTAGGAAAAAAACAGCCCTGCAGACATGTGCTTTTAAAAACACCTAGGCAATATATGCATGCACACATTGCAGATTTACTTATCATCTAGGATACTGTGATTGTTGCATTTTTTGAACACTTTAAATGTTGCACTGGCTCCTGACAAAAGCTGAAGGGTTTAGTGGTCGCGTCAGTAGAAGATGCTATCTTATGATATTTGTAAATAAATGTTACATATTTAGAATACACATATTGTTTTTTTTTTTTTACATGCACACTTTTTTAACTATTGAACTTTAATACGTCAATTAAAAAACCGAAGTCTGATAGGTAGTGATAAGGAGAAGGGGGGAGAGAGAATAAATATGAGAGAGGAGGGGGAGAGAACAGATATGGGGAGGAGGTGAGAGAGAGCAGAGATGGTGAGGAGGTGGAGAGAGAGCAGAGATGGGGGAGGAGGGGAAGAGAGAACCGATATGGGGGAGGAGGGGAAGAGAGAACTGGTATGGGGTAGAGAGAACATGTAGGGGTGGAGCGGGAAGGAGAACAAGTATGGGGTGGAGGGGGAGATAGAGCAGGTATGGGAGAGGGAAAGAGATATGGAGAGGGGAAGGAGAGGGAAAGAGATATGGGGAGGGGAAAGAGATAGCCATGAGGAGGGAGAGGAGACAGACCGATATGAGGATAGAGAGGAGGGGAGAGCTATGGGTGTAGCCCGCACAGGGCACCGGAACACTTAAGGCCAGCCCTGACTCTCTGTATCCAAGCATAAAGCTATATGATCAACCATATTTTTAGGGGACACACATAAATTGTATGTACTGTCATGCAGAATGTATAAATTATATGTGCCCAGAAAGAAATACATTATTTAAGCAAGATAGCTTGATTAATTAACATTGATTTATTAACTGTTTAATCAACATATGGATAAGTATGCATTCTGCATTCTGAAGAGAGCATATAAAAGTTACATGTATCTAGCAAAATATTGTCTGATGTGGAAAACCTAGCTGCGCACCTTAGGAAAAAACAGCCCTACAGACATGTGCTTTTAAAAACACCTAGGCAATATATGCATGCACACATTGCAGATTTACTTATCATCTAGGATACTGTGATTGTTGCATTTTTTGAACACTTTAAATGTTGCACTGGCTCCTGACAAAAGCTGAAGGGTTTAGTGGTCGCGTCAGTAGAAGATGCTATCTTATGATATTTGTAAATAAATGTTACATATTTAGAATACACATATTGTTTTTTTTTTTTTACATGCACACTTTTTTAACTATTGAACTTTAATATGTCAATTAAAAAACCGAAGTCTGCAGATCACGGCATTCTAAATGTACAGTAATTTAATAATGTGCCATCTTCCCATTAAGTTTTCCACAAGTGATGACAAGTGATGTCTAGTGTTGAGCGAACCCGAACCGCACTGTTCGGGTTCGTACCGAACATTACGGTTTTTGGACCCCGGACCCGAACACGGACATTTCACTGTATGTTCGGGTTGGAGTTCGGGGTTCGGCGATTACTTTGTATGTAATGCTATGGGCTTTCTATAAACCGAAATAGAGTCCCCATTCATACAAATAGGTCAATTGACCTATTCTTATGAATGGGGACTCTATTTCGGTTTATGGAATAGCAATAGCATTACATGTATTCCATAAACCGAAAGTCTATTGACCTATTCTTATGAATGGGCACTCTATTTCGGTTTATAAAAAGCCAATAGCTTTACATGTATTCCATAAACTGAATGTCTATAAACCTAATGTCTTTCGGTTTATAGACTTTCGGTTTATGTAATACATGTAATGCTATTGCTATTCTATAAACCGAAATAGAGTCCCCATTTATAAGAATAGGTCAATTGACCTATTTGTATGAATGGGGACTCTATTTCGGTTTATAGAAAGCCCATAGCATTACATACAAAGTAATCGCCGAACCCCGAACTCCAACCCGAACATACAGTGAAATGTTATTATATGGCTATTGGCTTTCTATAAACCGGAATAGAGTCCCCATTCATACGAATAGGTAAATTGACCTATTCGTATGAATGGGGACACTCTTACCCACATTTTGCAGCCCTCTAGCCCTTTCCAGGACTTTTTTAGAGGCATTTTAGTGGCCAAAAGTTTGTGTCCCCATTGACTTCAATAGGGTTCGGGTTCGGGGTCAAGTTCAAGCATGGACCCGGACATTTTTTCGAAGTTCAGCCGAACCTGCCTAACCCGAACATCCAGGTGTCCGCTCAACTCTAGTGATGTCACACTAACATGGTTCTTGTCCTTGAAGAATGCAGGTAAAACAAAACCTGCATTCTGTACACATTAACACAATTACTAGTGTATTTTTTTGCTTCCTATAAAATAAAGCAAAAAATAAACGAATTGTAACAGAATATATATTTTTACATGTCTGTACTAATGTTTATCTATCTCAGTCCTTAGTGGGAACATTCCTTTCATGGTCACAGATAATGTCAAGTATGGTAATAACATATATTGACTTATATGGTAGCAACAAACCCTTCCTATATGTTATTAAACATGAATCAACAATATTTGCATCTTTACAATAGTTATTTATTATGTTGATGTCTTAAAGACATCAAATAACTGAAATTAGCATTTTTAGGTATCTTGAAGACATCAGTAGCTTAGATTGATACTTACATTCCCATATCGCACTGAGGAGGCAGAAGCATATTGCTGTGATAGGTCGTGAACCTATTATTAGGTTCTAAATATTTATTTATAAAAAATCCTCGGTCAATCAATAAGTACTGTCAGCCTGCAGTATACATATGGTTTTTTTTATATACTGAAGAGGTATATCTGCTCAATTACGTACAAGACCTGTGTTCATTTCTGAAGTACCCAACCAGATAATAAAAACATAATAAAAACAAACAACAAAGTCTAAATTTATGCATTGAAACATTTAGAAACAAGATGAATCATAATACGTTGTTTGTAAAATGACTGAGACATGCTGCATCTTGGCAATCTCATGATTAAAATCTTTAGATAAAAGATAGCCCAGGATGGATAGCAGTGAAGATCCTAAAATTGAGTGACAATTGTCAATAATGCAGGAAAACAGTATATTTCCATTACAGGTCACCGAGACAATGCATGTCCCAAAAGGAAACTTAGTGATAATCTGTACATACATTTAACTTAATTCCCTAATGGGTCTACACAGTTAGCTCCGGTGATCCAAAAAGCCCTTAAATTTGGAGAGCACTGAAGTAAACTTTAACTGGCATGGAAACAGTCCAATGTGGAAGATGTTTGTGCCGCTATTTTGGCAGCCAAACTACTCTGGTTTTTATTAAAATTTGAAAATGCATATATTAGTGTAAACATACCATTATAATATATAACATAAATCTACTATAATTGTATATGAATATTATTGTGTTTTAGGATATAATAACTTTCATTTTTATGCACTTTGATGCTCAATACTTCAACTAAAATCTGGAGAACTGAAATACCATATTCTGGCCATTGAGTCAGCATTCAGCCTTTATTGAGAGAGGACATCCAAATAAACACCCAGGTCATTTCCCCCGAACCAAACATGGATGAATATCAGCCCAAAATCAGCAGAACTGGCTTATTCCGGCTGAAATTGGCTATATGAGTACCTAAATTACAGAAGATTACATAATTTGGCTAGAAGCTCCGATTAAGCTCCATTTTGGCCCAGATCAGTCTATATTGCGTAGACCATAAAACAGTGAAATAATAAGTGAACGAAAAGTAATTCCTGCGTTTGCATTTAAGGTGTTTGAGATCTAAACCAATTTAACCATTAACCATCCTGGGTCTTGGTACTTTTAAAGTAAATTTTTCTTTTTAAGATTCTACTGGAATAGGATGACCAGATATCACCTGTTTCAATGGCTAGACTTTGGGATGAAACCAGTGTAATTGTATCCCCAAAAATGTCCCCAGGTCAGTGCTGGATGGGTATGATGGGATTTTGATATTTTTTGTGATACTGTGGTGAATAGCCCAAATATTTCCAACTAGTGGATTTATAATCTTTGCCAACAGGCTTATACAGTGGCCTTTAAAAAAATAAGATTAGATCTTCAAAATATGGTCACCTAACACTGAAAATGTAACCCTACTGCAGATGGGGATTCCTTCATGATCATTGTGAGGCAGATGTGGATGGAGTATTGGAACCTCCAAAATTCCCTCGTCAACTTCTGCTAACATATATTGCAAAAAGGACAAAGGTGAGATGAAAGTTTCCCAGCACAATTAAATGCCTTATTTTTGCAGTTCACTTGTCAGTTCCCATCAGTTCACTTTATAATGAAACCACGTAAGTAAATGGTCGTGGATGCACGTTATAGCCTTTCAGCAGAAGTGTGGTGGATAATATAGTGAATTAGTGGAAGCATATGTGGGATACTCATAAGGCATAATATATGAACATTTTTCAGCAGATCAACATATAAGCATTTTAGATTAGGGTCATTTGGTACTCATCTGCCAACATATTCTATTGTTAAATTAAGACTGGAATATTTTACATTTACTATGTATTTGCACAAGCTGACAAAATGTTCTTTCTCAAAGGTGCAACCTATATTTTAGTGATGGATTTATTTAATATTATTTTCCCGTCTACGTTCTAGAACTTCGCCAGTGTTCCCTATTTGCCTTCCATAAATTTCCCCAGTGCCATATTCACAGTATTTAAATTTTGGATTAATTAAGTAAATCGGTAAAATAAGGATTACGTATTTTCATTGTTTGTTTGTGATGTGTATTTTCACCACTGGTGATCTAGATTAGAAAACAGGCCTCTGGATAGAATCCGCCTGTAAGGACTTTTCTTGTTCCTTGCTCCCTCCAGTGCAGAAATAGCAGCAAAGCATCTTTCTTTTCTACCTGCTAAGCTGTTACATGTCTCATTGGTATCAGCATGAATCAGCAAATTGAACAAGTCGAGGATTAAGTTATGCAGCTATATTGTCCCTCCAAACCAAGCAGTACAAAACAATTTGCTACACAATCCTCTATGCTTTCTCTCTGCCCATCTTCTGCCATTGCTTTTTCTCCCAGTCTTCCTTGAAATGCCTGTCTTTTGTCTTAAACATCTCGCGAGGCTCACTGGCACTTAAAAAAGAGTGACAGTAACATCGCTACAAATTATGTAAATTATAATAATAACAGCAATAGCCAGGCTGCTCTAACAGATTAAAAAAGCAACATAATTACCACCTACTAAAAGAACAGAAATATATAACGATCCAGAGTGATGAATAAAAAATTAAAATAAAGATTGAGATATTTAATAAGTGCTGTTAAGGTCAAATATAGTGCAAAATAATTATATAGATAAAGACAATCCAGTAGACATGAAATAATATACTCAGGCTTAAAAAGATCTTCTTTTCTCAGATGGTATACCTATCTTGATGTCAAAGGAATTATGCAAAGAGATAAAACATACAAAAAATCAGACTCTTTGTTTAGATTAAAACAATATATATGGGGAAAACGACACATGCCTCCTTAAGTGGAGCAAAAATGATTGCTCAATCTGTCCACAATATCAAAGTACCAGATCCTTGATAATTGAAGTGATTAAATAATTTGTAGTTCAAGGTTAAATAAAGCACATTAAAAAACAATGCTGCCAAATCCAAGGCTTACATGAAAAGTGGTGAGAAACTGGTAAGGTCTCCACAATAGCGCATATGCTGCCAAGTCTTCCACTAGCAATAGACACACCATTTGAAGTATGCTTGGCAGCATATGCGCTATTGTGGAGACCTTACCAGTTTTTCACCAATATTCATGTAAGCCTTGGATCTGGCAGCATTATAGTTTATTGATAAGCGATTAAATGTACTTTACTTAATCTATGGTAAATTATGTATCACTTCAATTGAAGGAGCTGGTACTTTGATTTTGGTCCATTTAAGTAAGCAGAAAAAAGCCCTACCGCAGTGATTACTCTGCATGTTTACTACATTTTGTTTCATTTTGTCACTTCCTGTGCTGCTGAAATGGAATACATTGTGTGGGCTGTAATAGACTTGCCCTTGTACACAGTAGGATCTCTTAACAGTGCAACACATTGTCTAATGACATTACTAGAGAGAGGAAATTCCATTCATTTGAATGCAATTATTCTCATTGGTTCCTAAAACACACAAAAAAAGAGGAAATTACTTTAACTCAGCTAGTGTGGGCAGTCCTGGTTTCTTGCAAAATGCTGTAATTTCACAGTTTCATCTAGCGGTAAGTATTTTATATTTTAAGTAATGCAAAATGTAAAACATGCATTTTAAAGTATTATGAAAGCACATTAATATGCATTAATATTTGGAAAATGCATTTTGGGCACCAGACAGTCTCTTTAAGTTTGAAATTGTCATGTAAATTCCGTGCAATTTTTTTTGTTGAGTAGACCCTTTATTGACTTCTACTACAGCAGGTCTGCTATAAGCCAGATCAGTAAGCCCTGGGTGTGTTTCCATGATCCAGAAGCTTGGCGGGGTGATCAGTAATTTTTTGGGAAAGAGAGCTGTGTATGCATGCATTTGTAAGAGTGTCTGCATGGCAAAATACCATTATTAAGCTGCATGAACTACTAAAGCACTGACATTCAGATGAACAGACTGATTATTCCAGCAATATAAACAAATCCCCATTAATGCTCTGGGAAACATTTCATTTGAAAATATTGAAAGGAAACTTTTTTAGTGCTTGATAGTTAAGTTCAATTGCCATTTATATGGCATTTAAAGATAAGCATCCTACAACCAACAGAAATGTTCCACCTCTAGGTCCAGTAAGCCCTTAATCCAGCTCTGACAGTACAGAGACTGAATAGCTTCAGTGTAATCTTTCGGTTGCCCAACGCGTGGCTGAAATTGCAAGCTCTCTAAGCTCACAGTTGGAGATGCACAAAGGTATGATAAGTTTACGAATCTTCACCCACTAGGAAAAACCTCTCTCTTTATAAAACTCACTTTTGAAGCCTATTTAAAGTGTTAAAACAAGAAATAAGACATGTTCAAACGAAGGAAGAAGACCTATTGCAAAATTCTCCTCCCACTTCCTGGATTTTCGACAAATATAATTGGTTCATGGGTACCAGCCAATCAAAGGATCGATGACTTACAGAAAAACAAAATGTACAAAATGAGACACCGAGGCAGAAATGAAATAAGATGACCACATTGCCATTTTATTTAGGGATGCTTATGAACAATGCATACCCCAGGGCTGGAGTAAATATTTTTTTAAGCACCCCTGCATAAAATGATGACGTGGTCACCCTAAGGCTAAAGCGTATGTTGTATTGCAGCAGCTAAGGTGACATATGACCTAGTTAAGAGGGTGCTCTTTTGTTGCTTACTCCACACATTTCATGAAGAGAAGCTACATTTTATATCTATGACTAAGCTACCACACAGAAAATGTGCGGGGTGAGCAGCCTGAGTGATCCAAATGTTACTTTAATTGCTGCAATAAAAGTTATGTTTTAATCTCTTACCTGGTGAGCTGTTTTTCTTTATATTTTTATAGTTTTTGTTTTTCTAGAGTGAAAAGTTGAGATAAATGTATGCAGCTTCTGCCATGCACATCAAACCACTCAAATGGTTTTCTTTCCTTGCATTCAATTCCCCTGCACATCGGTTTACCTTACTCCTAGCATCTCTCTCTGAACTTCCCAGTAAAAGGTGAGATGCAGGTGAGTTGAACATTTTCAAATCACCAGTTTAGCTATACATTGTGCAGGGACAAACCTTCTCAGTTTGCTTAGCACAGGAACTATATAGGTAAATTAGAGAGATGAAATATTCATCCCACCCCAATTCACCTGCAACTCACCTTTTAGTGAATAGTTCCCTCTGTTTTTCTTGCACTTGAAACTGGTTCCATTCCCAGGTGTCGGAACACTGAAAAATTAATACTGTGCATGCGCAGATGGTTTTTGCATGCGCAGATGGTTTTTGCATGGGCAGATGGTTTTGCAGCATTGTCAGATTCCGTGACAACCCTACCTCACATGAGCAGTAGTGCTTACACTAGATCTCCCAACTCCACCCTCCAGTGTCTCACATGCCAGGGGCAGAAGTTGTTTAGGTATGTTAAGAGTTATATTAATCTAAGTTGCAAACCTGCTCCCCTTTTGTAAATAATCTCTCTCATGCCCTAAATATATACTTATTACATTTACCTGTAATATGTTTATAACTAGTTTCTATCGGTAACTGACAAGATTACAAATGACAATCAATAAGATGTGGGGGAAACGACAAAGAAGGTTATCATTCAAAAGTTTTTTCACTTTGCATAAGTAAAAACAAAGACTAGGGAACTGGCATCTCACAGAGCATTGCTGTGTGGCAGCAGTGAATACCGGTCCTACAACCAGCTCTGTCCATCATTGGTATGTGAAGACATCAATCGCATTCTCCATAGCCAATAGTGGAGGAGGAGATTTTTATCTGGCAAGACAACACTGCGGAATATGACGGCTCTTTATAAGTAAATTAATCATAAAAGTTTCTCGATGTCTGCAGATGATGCACATGGCCCTACACACCCATGTGGCAATGACACTTCTGCGGTATGTAAAAAGAACTTGTCTCACATTTTGTTTGTACAAAACATTCTAACAAATCAAAAGATGATCTTTAAATTGATTTGAGTGACATAAAAAAAGTTGGGTGTTATTTCACGTTTTTGTTTTTGCCATCTGTCTTTGAAGGGTGGGTAGTGTATTTCTGTGCTTTTGGAATAAATAAAATATATCTTATTAAGTGTATGATATAAAAAGAATAGAATGATTCATAGTGCTAAAAATGATTGTATCTCTTGAAAACATGTGTTAAACATGAAAATAAAACATGGTAATGAGATAAATGAGTGTGTACAACAATGGAAATTAGTAACAGGCTAGCCATTCTATGTTCAGCCAAAGCATTCCATAATTTACACAGCAATTACCTTGATCTGCTATAAATATGAGAGGAACAATTTAGGATTTTTTTTTTTACTAGTTTTTTTAATGGGATTGGGATATACAAAAGGCAATTTAGAAAATGCAGTATTTTTATGTATGTAATGGAATAATTCATGCTATGTTAGTGTGTTTCCTCACAATTTCTTTACAAATCCAAACACACACCATTGAGGTAATTTGGCTTTTGTAAATATGCAAACCTGTCTTGTGCAACTAAAAGGGGCCTAAGCTGCATTTTATCATATTGCAACTTTTGTAAATCTAAGCATTGTGAAGTTTTAAAAATCAACAACATTATGGCGTCTATTCACTAAGATGTCGCCTCATGGTGGTTGAGTTGAGAGGTAACAGTTGACATTTGACTTAAAAATAAAATTTGACATCCCAACTCACCCACCTTGAGCTATTCACTTAACTAAATTTGCCCTCTCTCTGTCCCCCCATCTTAACACAGTCCAACTTGGACATTAAAAATTGAAGGGAGTTCGATTTGGGAGGTGAGTTGTACACTTCTCCCTCTGCAACTCGCCACCTCTAAAGGTGGCAAGTTGCGCTGAAATGGCTATGGGTGCACTCATTTCATAATGGGTGTTCTTCATCTGACAAAACATAGTCCTAACGCTAACCCTAAATCTAGCATTAACCCTAACTCTAACCCTATCTTAGATCTAGGTATAATGTTGACTATTTACTATAGTGCTGCTGACTGCCTCTAGAGACAGTCTAACCACAACAGAGGGGCAGAAGTGATCACTGGCCTGTTAACTTCCAATTTAGTGCCACAGCATCCAGCAAGGGCCAAATGTTGGTGTTACTGGATGCCTTGCTATCAAGGCATTCCATCAACTGCAGCTAAACACAGCCATTGAATGTTTACTGCTATCTATACATGTTTCACCGCAGGCCGTACCGGGTATGTCCTCTGCATTAACTGATGGATTTTCCGTGACATACCTGGTAATTCCATTGTCACAAAGGTGTTCATAATGGTGGGACCAGGGGCACTTGACCAATCCTGCCTCCGTTGATTATCAAAGTCCAGGAAGGTGAGTTTGAGATGGGTGTCTGAGGGGTGGCGAGGTGGAGGTCAAATTTATTTTATCAAATAGCTCAAAGAGGTTGAGTTTTTTCCCTAATTCCCTAATTATTCCCTTTTCTAGCAACTGGGGGGAATTAAAGCAGATTTCCATAATGGCTGTAAGGCACAAAGCAGTGTGATTTTCATATAGTTTGTTGTACTGTGGACTAGTTTGGTAAGACACTGATGGGTTACATTTTCTAAGTTCTATTTAATGAAAAAATGTTGTTAAAGATTATGTAGGGAGTTGCTGTAAGCTGTGATTCCAACAGAATTAGTACCTACACATATTGTATGTATAAATTGGTTTCTTCCTGAAAAAAGAACAAATGTGCCAGCTGTGCCAACACTAAACGGGAAATTTTTCTAATTATTGTTTGGAAACATTGCAGTTGATGCAAATAATAAAAAAAAGATTATATTTTTGTTCTCTTTATTGCTCCACAGGTTGTAAAGACAGACAAACCAAAACTTTGTTTTTGGCAACAATAAGGATATTGGAGTAAGAAGTCAACACGGTTTCATGAGTATTAGGTCATGTCAAACTAACTTCCATAAAATATTAAGTCTCAGTATAAGATGAAGTAATACAATGATGTGATTTACCTACATTTTGCAAAGGCTTTTGATTTAGGTTACTGTGTAAATTAAGACGTTACAGGGTAGCTGTATATAGCACATTGCTGGCTTGATAAGGGTTTTAAGTGGAGTGCCTCAGGGTTCTGGCCTTGGGTCTTTTCTATTTTGTTAAGTTATCAAAGACCTGGAAGAAGGTACTGAAGGCAATGGCTCAGTTTTTGCAGATGACACACATTTATGTTAGGTAATAATGTCAGAACAAGATGTTATTTCTCTGCAAGATTTAGAAATATGGGAGTATGAGCAGCTAATAGGCAGATGGGTTTCAACATAAATAAATGTAAAATTATACACTTGCATAAGAAAAACAATAGTTTTATTCAGAGGCGGCTCTCTAATTAGGCGAGTTAGGCAGCCGCCTAAGACCTCGCACTCACGGGGGCCTCGCGGCTGCCTAACTCACCCTATTGCCTTTCATGTAACAGGGAGCTTAACGCTGCCGTTAAGCTCCCTGTTACACTAACCTGGGACGTTTCCTCCGTGCATCTTCTCTCCTGCACGGAGGAAGGAAGTTCCGATCGCGTTTTTTTTTTTTGAAAACTTTATTGAACCTGCGCAGCTTCAATAAAGTTTAAAAAAAAAACGCGACCGGAACTTCCTTCCTCCGTGCAGGAGAGAAGATGCACGGAGGAAACAACGGAGAGCAGCATGGAGGTAAGTACTAGGGAAGGGGGAAGAGGGGAGGAGGGGGGCACAAACGAGCAAAGACTGGCATAATGAGGTGCTAAATATTGGCACAGTGTGTGGCAAAATCCTGGCATAATGAGGTGAGGGGCAAAATCCTGGCATAGTGAGAGGCAATATCCTGGCATACAGTGGCAAAATCCTGGCATATTGAGAGGCAAAATTCTGGCATTGTTAGGGGCAAAATTCTGGCATAATGAGGGGCAAAATCCTGGCACAGCGTGGCAAAATCCTGGCATAGTGAGAGGCTAAATCCTGGCATTGTGAGGGGCAAAATAGTGGCATTATGAGGGGCAATATCCTGGCATACAGTGGCAAAATCCTGGCATATTGAGAGGCAAAATTCTGGTATTGTGAGGGGCAAAATTGTGGCATAATGAGGGGCAAAATTGTGGCATAATGAGGGGCAAAATCCTGGCACAGAGTGGCAAAATCCTGGCATATTGAGGGGCAAAATTCTTGCATATTGAGGGGTAAAATCCTGGCATAGAGTGGCAAAATCCTGGCATAGAGTGGCAAAATCCTGGCAAATTGTGGGGCACAATCCTGGCATAGAGTGGAAAAATCCTGGCATATTGAGGGGCAAAATCGTGGCAGATTGAGTGGCACAATCCTGGCATATTGAGGGGCAAAATCCTGGCATATTGAATGGCTTAATCCTGGCATATTGAGGGACTAAATCCTGGCATATTGAGGGGGTAAATCCTGACATGTTAAGGGGCTAAATCCTGGCATATTAAATGGCTAAATCCTGGCATATTGAGTGGCACAATTCTGGCATTTTGAATGGCTAAATCACAGTGCATCCGGTGCTGTGAGGAAGAACAAAGTGCCAATCTTCTAGCACAACGTGGTCTGTGAGACCACTTTCAACATTGAGCACCTTTCCTTCTGGCTGAGTGTTTCTCTCAGTGTGTGATTGTGTGCTTTCTGAGTGTGTCTGTGAGTCAGTGTGTGCTGGATGAGTGTATCTGTGAGTGTGTGCTGGCTGAGTGTGATTGTGTGCTGACTGAGTGTGTCTGTGAGTCAGTGTGTGCTCACTGAGTGTGTCTATGAATGACTGTGTGATATGTGTTAGTGTTCACATTTAGGACACAGCAATAACAATGTGAGTTAGTCAGCCGCACACAATTTTATCTATACCAAATGTTTATAGATGTTTGTATAATAATTATGAGACAAATAAAATTCTAGGAGCTGTTCATTTCTAGAAGCTGGGATTTGAGTCTGATCTTGAAATATGCTATTTCTACAGTTCATTTTTATTATCACTTGCATATATTTTATTTAATAATGTGTGTCCGTGAGGGCCTCATGTTCGACTTTCGCCTAAGGCCTCACAAAGTCTAGAGCCGCCACTGGTTTTATTATACTATAAATGTTTGCTTATTGGGTAAATAGTCTATGAATAAAGATTGGGGCTCTCTTGTCAACTGTGTCCAACTGTGCGCAGTCTCAAGTACCTGCAGCAAAGGCAAGTAAGGTGTTGTCATGTTTTAAAAAAAAACTATACATTCATGGATCAAAACATAATTCTGCCTCTTTATAAATTATTGGCAACACCGTGGCAGGATTATCCAATGTATTTGTATCCGCTAGACCAAAAAATAACATAATGCTACTGGAATAGGTCCACAGACAGGCTACAAAATTGATTAAAGGATTGTAAGAATTCAGCTATGAAGAAAGGCTTTCCCTGGAGAAAAGATGGGTATAATTTGCATTAATTAATGCGTTTAAGGTCAGAACAAATACCTGTTTTTTTCCTAAAAGGAACCTTCCAGATAACAAACGGCAGTTAGATTGTGGAATAGACTATTTGATACGTATAGGGCTTTCATGTAGCATCTAAAAGAAGTTTAGGTAATGCTGATCTAGAGTGAGCCCAACCGCCTTGCAGTTCATGAGGATTTTTTTCCCTTTCAGGTTAAATTACAAGTTTTATTTTGTTTTGTCTTCTTCTAGTTGAAATAAATATGGGCTTGCAGCATTGGATCAGCTTTATATTATGCAAAACTGGTGAGCGTCTCCTGCTAGAAGAGTTGAGATGGTTGAGATATGGTGGTCTCACTTTTTATAAGAGCATTATGCAGGGCCAGCTCTGTTCTTTTTTAAGGAGAATGCATAGTTATCTATGAAATGTTAATCTCACCAACTGTTCATCTCACCTATTCACTTTTAGATGGCATTATAACTCCCAGGGATAGATGCAAAGGGTGATGTAGTTTTAGTTAGAAAAAGCATAACAAATCCATAGGCTTGATAGATCTTCCATAGGCTTGACAGATTTCCTTACTGGTAAAGGCTGGCAAAACGTGAAATTAGTTGAAGAAAGCACTCTGCTGTTTCTGCACATAACATAACTGTCAGCGTTCTACCCTGACCTCCTGACATGTGCATTTAAAAGTCTTAATGTTTGTGTTCATATACCTTCTTCCTCCTCTAGAGGACTCCCTACCTATAGTTTTGATGGGTTAATGGTCATTTTGACTATAATTAATCTCATGGTGAATATAGTCCTCTTGTGTGAGTCTTTCCAGGGTTTGGTAATATTTACATTGTTTTTGCAATATTGCCAAATATTTTAGAAGGTTTATTACAATTAAATGTAATGAAGTCTGTGTCGTTATCCCAAAACCTTTCCTGTATGTATATTTGCTAGTTTTTTTTAAAACATTTTGTCTTTCTTTTCACTTTTTCACATTTTTGTAATTTTCACTTTTAGATTAGCACTTAAATTGTTGTTTTTCTCCGAAGTGACATCACACGCAATCAGTATTCAACCTGTTAGCTTACTTGCTATTAATTTCATCGTTTAACAATCCTGCATAGGGTGTATCTATTGAGACTAATTAATAGCCCTTTAAAGAGTATGTGTGTGCTGTCACTCTGTAGCCTATGATTAAGTGCCAATCAGCACGAAACGTGTAAGGCAGATCTTTCTGTGAGCTGTGGAACTCGTATAACACGAGTTCCACAGCTCACAGAAAGATCTGCCTTACGCGTTATCTGCCACCCACTCGTTATTCACAATACACAATAACTTTTTGGATACATCTTTTGCTGCCTGGTCTGCTCACTCCGCATTCCATTTTTCCTCAAGTTGACCTGGTAAAGGGGCTGACATAAACAGACTAAACTGAAGTGTGTTTCTTTGCTTTCTCTTGCACGTGCACTTTTTTCACAAGTATTGATTTATGGTTATATACGTGTGCTTATTTATATAAGCACACGTTCATCATGGGTAGATCAATATTATTGACAATACACTATAAATATTATATTAGGTATGTACTATAGTGATGGACGATATAATATACTTGACCGATGTGTGAACCAGGCCTATATTCACATAGGTTTGATATTTAAAGAGTAAACAATAAAATAAATCCTGGTATATGTACAAAAGGTTTTTACTCACATACACAAATAATGTTGTTAAAGAGTTGCCTATCCCTGAACTTGTACTGTGTTTATTAATACATTTTATAACTGTACAATTGTTTTTGTTTTTTTATGGCGTAAACATGTTTAATGATTGGTGGTTTAGCTTTTGCTACAAACTTTCATGTAAAATTGTTGACATTCTAATATGTCTAAACGAAAATATCACAAAATGAAACGCACGTTTTTCAAAACACTATTGAATTATAGAAATATACCTACAATAGAACATTTACAATGTTTTTCAAATTAGAGAATACATGCTACACAGAAAACAAGACAATCACAGTGACAAGAAGCAAATTGCAGTATACTTTAAGTAATAAAAACTTCTGAAGCTATTATTTATTGATCAGTAACATAAAGGATTTTCCTTTCGGAATATGATGCTAATAGTAGTGGGTGTTATATTCTGACATTGAATAGGAAGAGAATAATACAATTCAAAAGATAAGCGTAACAATAGAGCACCAGAACTGAATGATTTATATTACTGTAAGCACAAAAATAGGTGCTACAACTGGGTTTAATGCATGAGTAATGGTGAGTGTATACTGCATTTTATTGGAAGGATTTAAAAACAAAATTCCCTGCAAGCACACCATTCTATACATGGCACAGGTGAAGGACAACATCATAATGGATAACATGATTGCTTGCCATCAAAGAAAGTCACCATATATACATAACATAAGCCCTTCAATCATTAATCATTATCACTCTATTCCACTGTGCTTTTATTAGGAACTGGTCCGATTAATACAAACATGTGTATTTCTTTAAAAAGGGAGTAATATGATTTAAATATATGATCTACTGATTTTACCACTTTCAAAATGACCTTTCTATCATGTTTTATTCAGAAAAGATCACAACTATATGTTGTATGAATGTATGTATTGTATTGTGTGAATTTTGCTTATTCCACTGGTGCGCTATATTACATATAGCAGTTATGGGTTGCTGCCCAAATTCTAGTTTCCGTGTGATATCAAAGAATGTCAAAAGTCACCACTTTTACAATTCATAAACCCTTCAATCATTAGTAGAGTCATTGTCACTCTATTCCATTGTGGTTTTTATCAGAAACTGATTAGATTAAAATAACCAAATGTGTATCCCACCAAAAAATTCAAAGGTTTTATTTTTTTATTTTGCATTATTGATTTCAGATATGTCTTTTGTTTTTGTTATGTGAAAATGTATTAATATTTAATAAATGATGTAACTAAACAAGTGTGACTGGGCGCCACTTTTTTGTGAAATATAGTGTTTTTGGGTGCCACCCCTAGTGACTTTATAGCACAAATTTCTCACTTTGGGGCTGGGGACACATAATGCAGTCTGTAAGTCAGAATTCTGATCATAGACTTGCATTGAATGGGAGGGTAATGTAACTATTACATCACAAAGGGGGCAGAGTTATGATACTGTTTGATCAGGTTACTCTTCTCTCTTTGGGTTGGAAGACAGGTAAAAGTTGTACAAAGCCACCTAGTCCTGCCCACTATGATACACAGGAGACAGTAAGAGAGCAAGGAGTATCTTATGATATCATCATGCAGGATTTGACCACAGTTGTAACGTGAGACTGGCTGGAACCAGGGCCGGACTGGGAACAAAAAACCAGCCCTGGAAAAAAATTGTATATCAGCCCCATAGCATAACACAGGGCTCGACAAACCCCGGGCGCCAGGTCGCCATGGCGACTAGGAAATTGTACCTGGCGCCCGGGTAGGATCAGCAGCACATGGCGCTCCACCGTCCTGAGGTTAGATTAAAAAAAAAAAGTATTATTCTTTTGCAGCGCTGTAGTGTCGGATCGGCGGGTGTCACATGACATCCCACCAATCAGCAGTAGCATGCAGACCGTCTGTGCCTGTGTGACAGGCATGGACCAAGCTGCAGTAGAAATCCCCCTCCCGTGCAATAAGGTAAAACAGCAGGGAGGGGGAGTCACTTTTTTTTTCTTCTCTTTTCTTTAAAAAAAAATAACAACCTGATGGCTTATGTGTGTGTGTCTGTGAGTGACTGACTGACTGTCTCTGGATGTGTGTGGATCTGACTGACTGACTCTGGATGTGTGTGGATCTGACTGACTGTCTCTGGATGTGTGTGGATCTGACTGACTAACTGTCTCTGGATGTGTGTGGATCTGACTGACTGACTCTGGATGTGTGTGGATCTGACTGACTGTCTCTGGATGTGTGTGGATCTGACTGACTGTCTCTGGATGTGTGTGGATCTGACTGACTAACTGTCTCTGGATGTGTGTGGATCTGACTGACTGACTCTGGATGTGTGTGGATCTGACTGACTGTCTCTGGATGTGTGTGGAGACTGACTGACTGACTGTCTCTGGATGTGTGTGGAGACTGACTGACTGACTGACTGTCTCTGGATGTGTGTGGAGACTGACTGACTGTCTTTGCATGAATGTGACTGCCTTTGTATGAATGTGACTGACTGACTGTCTCTGTATGAATGCGAATGACTCTGTGTGTGTGTGTGTGTATGTATGGTTTTGTGAATGTGCCGTTGTCTGGCTCCTAGATTTTTTTTCTGGCTCCTAAAAGTAAATTACATTTGTCAAGCCCTGGCATAACATTTTTAAACCAGCCCCATAGCATAATATAATTTTTTTGTTCAAAAAAGGGGAAACCATGCATGTTTTAAAAACACATCTGAACAGAGTATTATTTATAGATAAGACTGATATATAAGCCTGCCTAGGGCAATATATATATTGAGTTATATGAATTGCCCTGTGCAGAGGTATATATCGGAGCAGTGTGTGAGACATTTCCTTGTGTACATATTTCTGTAGCCTCTCTCTCTCTCTCTCTGTATCTCTCTCTGTCTCTCTGTCTCTCTCTCTCTCGTAGCCTCTCTCTCTCGGAGCCTCTCTCTCTCGTAGCCTCTCTCTCTCGTAGCCTCTCTCTCGGAGCCTCTCTCTCTCGGAGCCTCTCTCTCTCGTAGCCTCTCTCTCGTAGCCTCTCTCTCGCTCTCTTGTAGCGTCTCTCTCTCTCTCTCTCGTAGCGTCTGTCTCTCTCCTGTAGTGTCTCTCTCTCAGTTCTGTAGTGTCTCTCTCACCTCTCCCCTTCCCCTGTAGTGTCTCTCGCTCTCCCCTTCCCCCTGTGGTGTCACTCTTACCCCCCTTCCCACAGTGGTGTCACTCTTACCCCCTTTCCCCCTGTGGTGTCACTCTTACCCCCCTTCCCACAGTGGTGTCACTCTTACCCCCTTCCCCCTGTGGTGTCACTCTTACCCCCCTTCCCACAGTGGTGTCACTCTTACCCCCCCTTCCCACAGTGGTGTCACTCTTACCCCCTTTCCCCCTGTGGTGTCACTCTTACCCCCCTACCCACAGTGGTGTCACTCTTACTCCCCTTTCCCACAGTGGTGTCACTCTTACCCCCCCCCCTTCCCACAGTGGTGTCACACCCCCCCCCTTTCCCCTTGTAGTGTCACTCTTTCCCCCTCCCCCCTTTAGTGTCACTCTTTCCCCCTCCCCCCCCCCCGTAGTGTCACTCTTCCCCTTTCCCCGTGCTCTCACTCACCCGGCTGTCTCTTCCTCCTCACCGCACCGCGCAGGAACTGCTGCTGCAACATCCGGCGGCAGCAGGCGAATTTCTTAAAGAGGCGGCAGCCTCCGAACTTCTTAAAGTGTCCTGCCGCCACTTTAAGCAGTTCGGCGGCCATCGCCACTTTAAGAAATTCGCCTGCTGCCGCCGGATGTTGCAGCAGCCGAACTTCTCATAGTGGTGGCTGCCGCCGCTTGGCTTTAAGTGGCCAAGGCGGCCCCGGAGCAGGCGGCCCACCGGGATTTTTCCCGGTATCCCGGTGGGCCAGTCCGGCCCTGGCTGGAACTATTCGCAAAATGGAGCCAGGAGATAAACACCTAATTTTATTTTTCCTTTTATATGCAATCAATTCAATCATATAAAAAAACAGTGGCATATGATTTATATATGTGTTTGTTTTAAATGCCCAGGTTAGCTAGTTACATCTTATGTAAGTGGTAGTGTTAGTTAAAGAGGGAGTAATGTAATTTAAATATCTGATCTGCTAATATTTCCACTTTCAAAATTACATTTCTAATCATGTTTCATTCAGAAAATATCACTGGTTATATAGAGGAGAAACCATGCCATAGAAGATTTAATTTTATGGCAAGACAGGAGGCTTCATATTTGCATAATCCTTCTTTACTGAAACCTCCAGCAGCAAAAGAGTTAACAGAGTTGTAAAGATTCAACCAATAGAAACAAACACAGGATGCATATATAAACCCCTTCAGGACACTTCCTCTTCCTCTTTCTTTGCTGCTGCCTCCAGGTGAGCACCTTCCACACTAGAGTGTTTCTCACTATATAGTTTATTTAATCTATACTTCAGATTGCTTTATTACTATGTATTGGGTTTTTTTCTCCCTTTATTGTGTTTTCCTTCACAGGTTATTGCTTCGTTTTAGGGATTTACACCTCTAATGGAGTTCTCTTTTTCTACCATTAGTGGCAATACTGCTTTCCACACCCCCCTCACCATTTTATGTTTCTCTCTAATGGTTGGCTTTTTCAGCCCCTCTCTTGGTGCTTGTACTGCCAGGTTAGGCCCTGTTTTTGGCCTACATACATATATATTACATTATTATTGTTTAAGGCAAACATACCACAAACTGTTCCATGCAAGGGGATGACCCCCTCTTTCTGACACCTACTGACCTAAGAGTCTGCCACATCCCACATATATTTGATAAACCAGGTTATAAAGGGATATTTACTTCAGGGATCTAGCTCCCATATTTCATTCTTGGCAGTTCCCCTGACAATTTTAAACCCCTCCAGGTTTATTTTGCTTGCTGCAGCAGCATGTATGCTGCTTCATGTTTAAAGTGATATAACCCCCTCCGGGGTTTGTGTTAACCTGCCTGGGTGCAGGTTTTTTCCAATAGGGTTACCCCCCTAGTCAGTGTGTGATAATGGTGTTTTCACACCAGCTTACAAAAAAAAAACACGCTCTGCCAAACATTTTTACACATTTTAACTGTATCACCAGATGAATATATTGATGTTGGGGTGACCCCCCCCCCTCTCTGTGTAGGTAGGCTTCTCTATAAGGTGGCATCAAATATATATAAAAATAATATGCCACAATATTGCTGCCAACTTTATTAGGGTGAGAAGCGCAGACATGTATATATACATTGTACAGCCAATCACACTGTATTTGTAGCATGCTCACATCTGTTTGGTAAGCATCATTTTATACATTTATATTATTTGAGCCTGTGACTAGCTTAGCGCACCGACATGTTTCTTTTTTCTAAGCTGCTGACCCCATCTGTGGGTGAACCCCCCACTGGGCAATTGGGTGAACCCTGTTAAATTTCACTTTTATTATATATAGCTCCCCATTTCATCTTTCAGATATCATTACTGAAAGAGTTACCACTTGTCATAGAAAGTGATATGGATAACCCATGCGTGGGGCCATTCAGGCATGGCTCCAGTCGACCTTGGCTGCATCTTTGCCAGCAGCCCTGGCCGTTCTGCAACAAACCAACCCCCAACATTACTCAGGACGCCCCTGAAGCTCCTTCACTTGCATGGGTCAGATCTGAGGACTCGTACCATTGTCATGATCTGACACCCTCTAATAAGAGGTCCGGGTTGGACTCTCTTCCTCAAGGAAAGGGCAAGACACCAAGGGTTAAGTGCTCCCCACTTTTGGTTACACTGAATACTACATCTGAAGAGGCAGATGTGCCTTCTGGGGATGAGAAATTTAAAACCTTTGATGAATATCTGACTCGTTCCTCTAAGCAGGGCTCTCCTATGATACACCCATCTACAGAATTACCCAGGAATCATTCCTGGATATACAGGCACCACAACAAATGCCTTTGCCAACAAGGCCAGGGGTCCCTATGACTAAAAGGATTGGCCTAACAGCCTTTTACCCAGTGTATTGGGTGACCCCCACTGATATCTCGGATTACTCCCGATATGTACAGGCACCCAAACATATGCCTCACAATAAGGCCAGGGGTGACCCCCCTATGAATAAAGGGATTGGCCTAACAGCCTTTATGCCAGTGCGGTGGGTGACACTCACTGACACCTCAGGTGACCCCCAATTTATATACAGGCACTAAAACACATGCCTCTCACAACAAGGCCAGGAGTGACCCCCTATGAAGAAAGGGATTGGCCTTACAGCCTTTATCCCAGTGCTGTGGGTGACCCCCACTGACAAGTCAGGTGACCCCTGATTTATATACAGGCACAACAACATATGCCTCTCACAACAAGGGCAAGGGTGTCCCCCCCCCCCCCTCTGATTAAAGGGTTTGGTTTAGCAGCCTTTATACCAGTGCTGTGGGTGACCCCCACTGACACCTCGGGTAACCCCCGATTATATACAGGCACCACAACATATACTTCTCTTGTGCCTTGAATAAATGGCACGGCACTGAGACAGTTTGACAGAAGAGACTTATGTGCCCACAGGGCTTTACTCTTGGCTGCGCTCTGTTCTGGCTGACAACCTCATCTATACACTGGCTGCTCTACATCAGTCCCAGGAATTCTCATCCCCATACTCTCTGATGGCAGAGATGCTTCTGAATCCAGGGCTCTCACTGATCCTTTAGACCCAGAGATTCACTGAATGCCAAGTCGAAGGGCAGGATGCCTGTAAAAAAAAAAAAAAAAAAAAAAAAAAAGGCCAAGAGTGGCCCATTAGTGGTCCTTCATGACCCTACCTCAACAAGGGGTTCAGAAGTTGTGGTAAAGGAGTACTAAGCAGGGATCTATAGACCAGGATGCCCTAGGATTCCACTTCTTGCTGATCTATCAGGACTCTGCTCCATGACTCCATCACAGGCTCCTCTAAACCTGGCACACCCTTGGAGATTCTGGATGCTATGGGTCTCCCTTTTTTCGACCCTTCGTCATTCCAGGTCCTCAGAGTGGTGTCCTACCTAGCATCCCCTGGAAAAGGATGTATGCCAGAAGCTCAATGCGGAGTGTCCTTGTCCTACTATACAGTACAAAGTGGCTAACACCTCCGTTTGACATGACCTTTGTAATTTTCATGCCCAAGAATGTCAAAGACCTTGCAAAGGGCTGGAACAGGGTCTTAGCATCTAGAAAGACAAACTGATTGATGTCTTGGCCACCATCACAATTGTTCCTCATCACAGATAAAGCTTTGACAGAGGGCACCCCACTGGATACACGGCTGTCCCGGGAATGGGCGCAACAAGCCATGTGTCTACTAGGCAATGCTTACGTGGCTATGTTAGCAGAACAGCACAAAGCCACCCTTTACAAATTGGATGTCAAGCTGACATGAACTGGCCCCCAAGGATCTTGGCCCAGAGGCAGGACATATCTTGCGGGACATATCCTGGGATAGGGACCTCAACTAAATAAATAAACAGGTCAACATATTTACCTAGCTAAACAAAGCTCAGGCATTAATGAAGCAGGTCTTCCATGGGGATCGTTTTAATTCAGGGCTGATCGGCAGAGGGCTGTGCCACCAGCAGAACGCCTTTTACAGAATCAGGCCCCTCTGCTCAGAATCTGACATCCTACCAGTTTTCAAAACTGCACATTCTTCTACCGTTCACTGTCCTATTAGGATGCATCATCCTCCTTCCAGGCCAGATTAATATCTAGTAAGGGGTATGTCGCGTTCTCCCACACATACTCCGGTTTTTCTGACAAGATCACCTGTGGCCATTCGGGCTCTGCACCTTGGTGCTTCACAAAACTGCCCAAGCCAGTTATGGAGTGCCTTTATGCTCGCTGAATCCACTATCCTTTATCTGGACAACATCTTGCTGATGGTGCAAGATCGGCCATCTCTTATAGAATCTTGGCTTTATGATCAACAAGGCAAATTGGAATAAAAATCCATTCAATCCATACAATTCCTGGGTTTCATGATACTCGGTGTCGGTTGTCATCAAACTATCTCAGTCCAAGATCTCCACCGCCTTCTCGGTTGCTCTTGAGTAGCATGATCGTCTGCTCTCTGCCTCTATTCAGGCCATTTTTTCCAGGGCCCTTGCACTATCTCGTAATGCAATGTCTGAAGGCTCATCTTTAGGTTCCTATGACTGGATTGTCTCCACTCTGGAATGATGCATCGTAGATTCTGACGCCAGCTCCCTCAGATGAGGTGTATCTCATGTGGAGTCCTGAAGAACGTGGATTCCATATCAACTTACTGGATATCATCAGGTGTCCCTTTTGTGATTCCCAGTTTCCTCTAAGACAGAACTCACTGTTCATTGGCCCCACACATTGGCATGTGTCCCCATTGGTCATTCTTGCCCTGAATCTCAAGGGTACCTTCAACCTTGAAATGTTTGTATTTAGGGAAAACTGTCAGACACCAGCCCTCTTCAGCTGGATGCCAGACCTCTCTCTATGGCAGTGGATGCGTTCTCCAGGGACCTTATGCCTTCCCACAGTTCTCCGGTCTCCCTATCTAAACACTCCCCAGTGAGTAATGGGCTTATTAATCACCCTGCTGTGGAGGTCACATGTATGGTTATCTCTCCTTGTACTATAATGTGCTGACACTTTGGCTCTCTCCCTGTCTGGCCCTATACTGTCTATTCTGTACTTTAGTATTATGAACATCCTGAGGTTCACTTTCCCGGCGGTACATTTTCCCTTCTAGGAATGTTTTTCAGCTATGATCCATTGGTTCTTTGCCTTTTATGTGGCATCCACTTGGCTTGACCTTCAAAAACGGGGCACAATTCATTTCGGATGTGTCTAGGGTCCTTCATTGTGTTGAGGAATGGCAAGATAACGTTGCTCTCCTTTGCTTTTGCTCTATTTGGTGTAATTGTGCCGGTTTTCTGATTTTATGGCTTTTCTATGGATTATTTTTCCTTCTACCCGGAAAAAAGGGGTGTTTTTCTGGACTAGCTGTGTCCATAGGTATTTGTCAGCCAAGTCCACTTTTCGTGCAGTGCCTAACAGGCCGCTTCTGATCTCTTACATCAATCTGATTGTTTAAACCTGTTTTCCTACAGTTGATAGATGGAGTTCTTCATCTTGCTCATTTGGTGCATGGGATACTTTTCTCTTAATGAGCGTTAAAAATGCAAATATGAAGCCTCCTGTCTTGCCATAAAATTGGGGATTATTCTAGCCTTGGTGAAGAAATAATCTTTTATTAAAGACAGGAGGCAAATATTTCCCCCCCAGTTTATTTATTTTCCCCCAACCCTTATTACATCTGTGGGTATTATTATATATTATGATTGTGTATCTGACTTTTATTGTTTGAAGTCTTATTAAGACTTTGTATTATATATTACGACTGTCTCTCTGTTTATTGTTTGCAGTCTTATTATGAATCTTTTTAGTAGACCAGTTTACTTTCACAATTTTCTCTTTGCCTTCCAGCATGGTGTTCTGAGTTGACATCTGTCCGGTTCCAGTGGTCCGACTCTTTGTGGTGGTCGGTTACTTTTGAGAATTAAGTTGTTCGGCTGTTCAAAGAAAGAGGAAGAGGAAGTGTCCTGAGGGGGTTTATATATGCATCCTGTTTGTTTCTATTGGTTGAATCTTTACAACTCTGTTAACTCTTTTGCTGCTGGAGGTTTCAGTAAAGAAGGATTATGCAAATATTTGCCTCCTGTCTTTAATAAAATTAAGATTATTTCTTCACCAAGGCTAGAATAATCCCCAATTCCTGGTATACCTATAGAAACATAGAAACATAGAATGTGTCGGCAGATAAGAACCATTCGGTCCATCTAGTCTGGCCAATTTTTTTTTTGAGTACTTTTATTAGTCTCCCGGTCTTATAGCTAGGATAGCCTTGTGTCTATCCCACGCATGCTTAAAATCCTTGACTGTGTTTACCTCTACCACTTCTGCTGGAAGGCTATTCCATACATCCACTACCCTCTCTGTAAAGTAATACTTCCTGATATTACTTTTAAATCGTTGCCCCTCTAATTTAAGACTATGTCCTCTAGTTGTGGTAGTTTTTCTTCTTTTAAATATACTCTCTTCCTTTACTGTGTTGATTCCCTTTTATGTATTTAAATGTTTCTATCATATCCCCTCTGTTATGTCTTTCCTCCAGACTATACATGTTAAGATGCTTTAACCTTTCCTGGTAAGTTTTATCCTTCAACCCATGAACCAGTTTAGTAGCCCTTCTCTGAAATCTCTCCAAAGTATCAATATCCTTCTGGAAATACTCCAAGTGAGGTCTCACCAGTGCTCTGTACAATGGCATGAGCACTTCCCTCTTCCTACTGCTAATACCTCTCCCTATGCAACCAAGCCTTCTGCTAGCATTTCCTGCTGCTCTATTGCATTGCCTACTTACCTTCAAGTCCTCTGAAATTATTACTCCTAAATCCCTTTCCTCAGATGTTGAGGTTAGGACTGTACCAAATAGTCTATATTCTGCTTTTGGGTTTTTACGCCCAAGGTGCATAATCTTGCACTTGTCCACATTAAATGTCAGTTGCCACTTCTCTGACCATTTTTCTAGTTTAGCTAAATCATTTGCCATTTGGCTTATCCCTCCATGAATATCAACCCTGCTGCAAATCTTTGTATCATCAGCAAAAAGACATACTTTGCCAACAAGACCTTCTGCAATATCGCTAATAAAAATATTAAAGAGAATGGGTCCAAGAACAGATCCCTGAGGTACCCCACTAGTAACAAGACCTTGCATCGAATATACCCCATTGACTACAACCCTCTGTTGCCTGTCACTCAGCCATTGTCTAATCCATTCAACAATATTGAAATCCAAACTCAAAGATTTTAGTTTATTGATAAGCCTTCTATGTGCGACAGTGTCAAAAGCCTTACTGAAATCTAGGTAAGCAATGTCTACTGCACAACCCTGATCTATTATTTTAGTCACCCAATCAAAAAAATCAATAAGATTAGTTTGGCATGATCTCCCTGAAGTAAACCCATGTTGTCTCTGATCTTGAAATCCAAGCGACTTTAGATGTTCAACAATCCTATTCTTTAACAAGGTTTCCATTATTTTCCCCACTACTGAAGTAAGACTTATATATAAGGGGATGTTGTGAACATGGTGTGAATCCAAAGGTCACTCCTCCTTATATGTATTTTAGACCATTCATGCTCAAGACAGTCCTCAGGAAGCCCGCACCCTCCATGCTCCAGGATCTTGGGATTACCCAGATATGTTTAAATAAGAATATGAATAATATGATTACGCAACTGGGTTATCTCTAGATCCTGGAGCATTGGGGAGATCATGAGAACTGATTTGAGAATGACCAAATTAGACTGTCAATCAGAGAGACTTTATTTGACAATGCACCTATTGGGCTGTTAGACAGTGAAGGAGTGTTCTAGTGCTTGCTTTTATTCATATGATTTCAGTGATACTTTTTTAATAAAACATAACAGAAGAGTATTTTAGAAAGCAAATAAGTCTGCAAAATGTAGTTACTAGTAAATAAAGGTTATCATTTTTATTGAAATTAAATTTAAAAAAAAAGGGAAATCTGGAATTAAAAAAGGTGGGCTGATAACATAAGACTGTAACAAATAAACAAATGTTGTATATGTTTTTGGGTAAAGGTATTTTTCTATAGGATGTTGTAATTTATTGATAAAGGTTTAGCTAATTTGATTCCTAAATAAATATCAAACCATTTTCAATGAAAACAATAATGTAATGTAATAATAACTTATGTGAATGGCAACTACATTTTGTATTGCAATGTAGGATGTCTGACAATTGTGATATTGTTTTTAAACACTAGAAAACAAACATAATGAAAAAAGTGTGTAATTATAAAACCCCAGGTGGACTTAGCCAAATCAATATGTGGGACTTCGCTTTGTCAAAACTATACACACTTGTGGGAAAAGAAAAACTGGATCAATAGAGTCCGATCACAAAAGGGAAACAGTAATCATGAAAATGTCAATAATCTTTTGAAGTACACTCTTCTTTATTAGTACACTCAAAAATACATGGCAGGGGACGACTGCAGAATACAATGCCTTATAGGTTTCAAGAAATTGTGGGACATTGATGCCTAGGATTAAGATTGTCACAAGCAGGGGCATTGCTAGCCTCCTAAATGGTACGTAAATAAAGAATTGTGTGAAGATACATAGATAGTTAGACTGATAGAGGTCCACAAGGATCTAAAATACATAATATTCTGACTTAGTATTCTACAACTCTCCATCCCCTGTCATTTATTTTTGAGTGAACTGATAAAGAAGATTAGAATTAATTTTATGCCTGTTGGTTCATTTTTGGGACCAGACTTTCTTTATCCAACATTTCTTATTCTGCATGATTTGAAACACATTAAGTAATAAGAAATTAGAGTTGCTAATTTTACCTAAATATTATACATTCTGATTCGTAAACTGAAGCAGAAGTTATGTTTTTGGCGTGTAATCTGAAGGTATGTATTTCTGGAGTTTCATGCCGCCTAACTCACTCAATATCCATAGCTGACCAGCACATGTGTAAGTTGTCAGCTTTCATACTGATAGAGGAGAGATAGTTAGTACTATCTCTAGTATCAAAGCCTCTGGATATGGGGAAAATGATGCGTTCTTCAAATTTTTTGTTGTATTTTTAGTGTCAAGCAGGAGACTGAGATATCATTCTTTGTTCACCCTTGTTTCACTGAAGGGGTTCAGAAGAGACATTGGTGTCTAGCAAGTAAATGGCAGATGTGAACATTAGCTCAACACCGCTCTGGCGTTTATGTAAGGCTTGAGATGAATTATGGAAGGCTTTTACAGTAATTTTACAAACTACATCCAATGTGTCATTAGGCTCCCACATCAGCTGATTTACTTATGACAGACACTGTTTTTTCATTCTGTCACATGGTTTGAAAACTGTGACAGGTAAAATAGATAAAGTCCATGTTAAAGGGACAGACTGGTCCTCAAACTCACTTTGGTGCAAGATGAAGATTACTTCTTGTATAGTGCACAAGCTTTTTTTTACCAGTGTGATTTAATGCAGGCATTCTGCATAAATCACATTTTTAATATTTGACTCAAGCCCTCCCCGGTGATTACTCTGCATGTCTACTGCAGGTGCGGCAGCACTGATTATATGGACACTGAGCATATAAATTCTTGTTTCATTTGGTCACTTCCTGTGCTCCTGAAATTGAATACATTGTGTGGACTTTGATGAACTTGCTCTTGTACACAGTAGGATCTCTTAACAGTGCAGCACATTGTCTGACAACATCACTAGAGAGACAGGAAATTCCATTCATTCAAGTGAAATTATTTTTGCAGCAAAAAATAAAATAAAAAAAGGGAACTGGCTTTTTGCAAACTGCTGTAATTTCACAATTTCATCTACCTGTAAGTATTTAAAATGTTAAGCAATGCAAAATGTAAGACATGCATTTTAAAGTACTTTGAAAGCACATTAATATGCATTAACATTCATTAGTAGACTGTATTGCAGGTCTTGAAAAATATTTTGAAGTCAAACTGTTCGGACCAGTTGAGGAGCCAGCCCACTTATTGTCAAACTTTCCAGACCAGTTGAGGAGCCAGCCTGCTTATTGTAGGAATCATAATGGTCTATGTAAAACAATCAGAAAGTTAGAAGCCAAAATAGAGATGTTTGGATCCTCGGCTCCTTGGATTTGTCAAGCCCTGCTGTAATGGTAAAATCCAAATGTATACCAGTGCAGACACAACTTGTAAACGTGTACACATACCATAAGCTTACCCCACTGACAACATTACTCTTTCCAACCACTTTGTATGTCAGTAGATACATTTAATAAACCAGATTTATATTACAGTAATGAGCATTGACAGATATTCTTTCCACCTAGTTTTTCATTTTTTTTTACCTTTGTTCAATGGACAGTTAGTTAATGTTTCCACATTTGGGCTCTTTGTCCCCAAATGAACAAGGTCAATGAGGAAAGACATTTTAACATGAGCTGCATTATGATAACCGATTCCACTGGCCTCACAAAGATCTGGCAACACATTACAATGTATTAATACATGCATGTATATTACACCTCAAATATATTCTGCATTGTGCAGCAGGAATTATTTAAAGCGATAACAGATGATTGCTCCTCTTGTCAATACACACATATTATCCTACCTATTAATACAGAAACTCTCATACACAGAAATAGCAATGGACAGTGATCATTTTCACCAAGCAGTGAGCTAATATTTAAACAAGGCACATTTGTGCAATTCTTTTGATCTTTTGTATATAATGGGTGATAACAGATTGTTCAGGCACAACTTGAACCTGTGTCCTGGTGAGCAAGAGTCAATCCTCACATTCATATAGTCACTAGATGGCATGTCTGCTTTCCCCCAGTTGTCAGCCTGTTATTTTTTTGTGCCATATCTTTTCTTTCTGTGTAATCCTCTAGGCATATTTAAGCTATCAGGTCCATTACTCAGTTATTGGCTCACTCAATGTTATAGCTTTTGGTTCTAGTGATCCAGGTATAAGCTATCTGTTCCTATGTTCCAACAGTCCTGGGTTCTTGACCAGTTCCAAGTATTCTGCTCCAGTGTTCCTGATACCAGTTCTGTTTTACTGGTCTGTTTCCTGCAAATCACCACCCATTGCCTTATTCTCTAACTGTGTCACTGGAGCCATTGCAAGTATCTTCAGAGCATACCCCCAACTGTCTCGCTTTCCACGTGATAGTCCTGACTAACGTGTGTAAACACTGCAGAACAAATAATGCGCATGTGTAGGGTTATAAGCAAGAGCAGATGCCTCCACCTCGTGCTTAAATGCCTGGAGGAGACCAGTCAGGATGAAAGCTGCTTTAAGTGGTTCTGGTGGCTTAGTCTTGGCTGAGCTCATGAAATGCAGAATTCTCAACTATATTGTCCACACTAGGAATAGATCATGCACTATTTACCTTCCACTAACAATAATGTAAACCATGATATATGTACATATACCAGAATGCTTACTGCATTAACTGAGCCCAACTGAATGTATTTATCAGTACCATGAGCCCAGCAAGCGAGAACCTTGGTGATTTTTGTCCATTACCTGTATTTGCTTTTTATATTTCATGTGATGTTTCACTGCAAATCAACTCATTTGTAACTGTGTTTCACTGCTCAATACTTTAGAAATTACTGCTGCTTTATAAATAATTATTATAACAATAATAATTGGCTCAAATAAAACAATTTAAAAAAACAAAACCTGGTGTTCTGCAGAGAGCACAATCATATGGCTTGGTAAAACTGATTTACTGTACAAGAAAGACCTTGACTGATACAGCAATATATTCCTAATATAACTACAGCTGCCTTCAACATATCAACATGGAGCAGCAGAATTCCTGCCATACAAAGTGGAGGATGATTTCTCTGCTGTTCCATTGAAGCGCATGCAACATTTCTATAGAGCCTGGCTGTAAGGCTGAATTTTCGGTCACTGAATATCATAGTGTAACAACATCTGAAACGCCGTTGGATAGCATCTGAAATGCTGCTAGGCACTTTTGGAAATTCTTGTGAGTGTTGCAGGAATACATTATGGCTATGACACCCCACCTTAAGAGGATTGCTTATACCTGTAGCCAGTATATAAAGATTCTAGTACCCTCAAAAAAAATTCTTCTACTAATTTTAATCTTATACATAATGGTACAGGCCATGTTCTGCTATAGTTGGTGCGGGTACAGTTTTGGTACAAGGAGTATATTTTATATTAAGAAGTGTCATGTTATAACTTTGAGCAGCAGCCAAATCCACACTGACACAGAACTGCATTTACATCTCTTTTGGCCTGAGGCACAAGATCTTAAGCATACTCCATCCTCTGTCCTTTTAATGCAACACTAAGCTGGACCCGAACAAATGTCACTGGGCAATGTTATTGTGTTTATATACACCATAGAGCTGCAGAGCTTTATAATGCAATCAACAGAATAGAAGCAATTCTCTGAAACATGTTAACCCATTGACTGTATTGTGGCTGCTGAAACCCAGGGCGCTACATTCACAAGACTATGCTGAAAGGCCCAGTAGAAATCTGGCCTTGAGCTGACATTCACATCCAGTAGGCATGAATAGTAATATGCATATCAGTTCACAACATTATATTTCAAGTGTAACCCACAGGCTAGATTTAGCAACACCTCTTTACCATGGCAACAGACTGCTAGCCCTGTATCACAAAGCTCTTTGCTCTTTTTAAATAATAACAATTTATCTGATTTATTAATGTTAGGAGACCAGGAGTCCAGGACTAATTCAGTACCTTTGTATTGTTGGGAAAGGAGTCTCTGACCAGAGCCACCATCAGCGGGTGAAAGGCAATACACCTGTCAGGAGCCCGGCACCAAGCAGGCAGTTATATTTCTGTGCAATAGCACAGACAATCCCATGAGGCCTCTCGCATTGCTCACGCTGCTCTGAGATGTGCAATGTGGACGGGGGGCATGTCCTTGGGGGCAGGGGTAAGACCTGGATGAGCAATGCGGGCAGTGCTGTATTTACCGCGAGGCATCCTAGGCGGATGCCTAGGGCGGCAAATTTTAGGGGGCGGCAGCGCCCCCCAGCACTGAAGAAAAAATAAATTAAAAAAAAAAAGAAAACAAAAAAAAACACTCGGCCCTTTAAAAAAAAAAAAGACCGCGCTTGCAGGCAGAGACAGAGGTGAGAGGGGATCGGAAGATCTCCCCTCACCATCGCTCTGCCTGCTGGGCTGCACGGGGAGCCGAACAGGCAGCACAGAGAAACCTCCGTGCTGCCTGTTCGGCTCCCCGTGCAGTGTGCCGACACGGAAGTGCCGACAGTCACGTGACGGGCGCGCTGACATCATACGCGCGCCCGGTCACGTGACCTGTCGGCACAATCGCCGGGAGCCGAACAGGCAGCATGGAGGGACCATGCTGCCTGCCTGCCAGGGAAAGGTAAGTGCTGATGGGAGACTGTGTGTGTGTGATGGGAGTCAGAGTGTGTGTGATGGGAGACAGTGTGTGTGACTGAGTGTCATGGTAGTCAGAGTGTGTGTGATGGGAGACAGTGTGTGTGACTGAGTGTGATGGGAGTCAGAGTGTGTGATGGGAGTCAGAGTGTGTGATGGGAGACAGTGTGTGTGACTGAGTGTGTTGGGAGTCAGAGTGTGTGTGATGGGAGACAGTGTGTGTGACTGAGTGTGATGGGAGACAGTGTGTGTGACTGAGTGTGATGGGAGTCAGAGTGTGTGATCGGAGACAGTGTGTGTGACTGAGTGTGATGGGAGTCAGAGTGTGTGACTGAGTGTGATGGGAGTCAGAGTGTGTGACTGAGTGTGATGGGAGTCAGAGTGTGTGTGTGATGGGAGACAGTGTGTGTGACTGAGTGTGATGGGAGTCAGAGTGTGTGTGATGGGAGTAGGAGTGTGTGACTGAGTGTGATGGGAGTCAGAGTGTGTGTGATGGGAGTAGGAGTGTGTGACTGAGTGTGATGGGAGTAGGCGTGTGTGACTGAGTGTGATGGGAGTAGGAGTGTGTGACTAAGTGCGATGGGAGTGTGTGTGTGATGGGAGTATGAGCTTGATGTGAGTCTGAATGATGGGGCATGTCGTAGGTGTGTAACGTGGGTGTGCAGCTTGGGTAGGGGGGTGCCCGGATTTTGTCTGCCTAGGGCAGCACAAAATCAAGATACACCACTGAATGCGGGTGAAGGGGCAATCCTGGGGGCAGGGGTAAGTCCTAGATATACACTGCAGGTGATGGGGCATGTCCCGGGGGGCAGGGGTAAGTTCTGGATGTGCAATGTGGGTGATGGAGTAAGTCCTGGGGGGCAGGGGTGAGTTCTGGATGTGCAATGCAGGTGATGGGGCATGTCCTGAGGGGAAGGAGTAAGACCCGCATGTGCGTTGGGGTTAGGATATATGCCCCCTTGAACCCGCTAATTAAAACTGATGTTTCCTATCTATCTCTTTATACTTAAAAAATAGTTTTGAATACAATAAGAAACAGAGATATATATATATACTCTGTCTAATATCTCTTGAATTGTATGTGAAGTATTGAATGTTTTAATATTGTTAGTCATGTATTTTAATGTTGTTAGTCTTTGATATAATCAATAAAGAATTATAAATAAAAAAATAAAAAAAGACCCGCATGTGCAATGCGGGTGATGGGGCATATCCTGGGGTTCATTTATACCTCATTGGCATGTATATACAAAGACCTGGATAAAATGACCTTGGGATGGTAGAGGGCGAGAGGGAGACAAAGGGATGGGGGGGGGGGGGGGGGTTTCTGTAAGGGGTCCCAAAATTCCTGATGGCGGCCCTGTCTCTGAGACACTTGTATATATTGGCCTGTCTCAGCCTGTGGGTCAGGGTAAAGTATTTCAGTAAGTATGATGTCGAGAGAAAGATATTCAGCACTCCAATATTCTGTGCTTGTCATCTGGGTAAACACAGATAACTACACAGATTTGCCAAGTTGCTACCCCTGAAGGTGAAGGACCTGAATTAGCACAGATCATATACTGAGGATAATCTAAGAATGCAGCTGGCAGGTGCAGAGGAACCTCTGGTGCTTAGTTATTTCCATTTCAGAAAAGAGCAGCAAAATATACCACTCTCAGATCCTACATAAAGATAGGTTTGTGGGACTATCACACAATAAGGGCCATATGTATCATTCCAAAACTGGTGCTATTTCAGGAAAAAGTACTACAATAGTAGTATGGAATGTATTGGTAGTTTGCTCCAAATTTAGCACTTTTTTTAAATAGTTCCTTTTTGCCTTGCTAAATCTAGCCCTAGCCCTAAGTGTCCTATATACGGTATGTGCAGCAAACTGCCCTGGTACCCATGATTTTATAAACTGCTTGAATACAGACTATGTTATACCCCTTATACATATACATCAGTGTCAATTAATTTGTTCTAGTGGGAGCTGCATATCCAAAGCCCAAGATACCCAATAGTTGAGCACACTCCAAGAAAGACATCGCCAATCCATCTGTATTTCACTCTGTAGATAACATTCAGTCTTACATATCACATCTGTACCGTTTAGCCATAAAGAGAAGTTGCCTTTTTCTGACTTTAGGTCAGCAACATTTATTTTTATATATATAATTATATTTATATTTCTTTGAATGCTCTGATATGCATCGTTTTTGGAGCATGTAACAATAAGTGCATGCTCCAATTCTGTGTTCCTTTTAGCAAATATGAGCATTCAAATAATCAGAACTACATATGTCCCGGAATTCCCTCATTGAAGATGATAGAGCAATCACTGCAGCGCACAAAAGCCTTTATGAATAGCCGTATAGACCATGTGACTGCCTCATATGACACTCATATTTCCAGAGCCAAGGAAGAGAAAGCAGAGAAGGACTTGTGCTGTACTACAGGGTAAGTATTGCAGCAACTAAAAAATAACATTGTTTATGCATATATTTGTAGTTCAAGTGTTCACATTAATTACTGTGTTTGGAGGGTGGACTTTGAGAGGTCATTTAAATGGCAGTAGTAATTGTCGTATATATAATATCCATTTTATGGTTTCAACTAAAAAAGAAGACTGTTTCCTTTTCAAAAAATCAAATAGTTTCACAGTTGATTTTAGTGTATTACAGTCTGATGACAAGTAATTGCCAGAGGTGGACTTCGACACATTTCTTGAGGGAATGAAGTTATTACTTCCCAGAAAAAAAAATAATAATAATTACTCCCTATTCTAACAACTAAAGGCTGCATTGGAATTTGATTTCATGTGCTCACAGAACTTTTGATTTTATTACTTATTTAATACACAGGCCAAAACCAGAGGCCATCTTTGACACTCACATATTAACAGAGATATGTATACTGTACGGTCGACTGAATATACACTGATCTGTCACAAACTCCAATTTTGGACCAAATTTCGTTCACATTCTGTTGGGGGGATTGGATTGTTAAATTCTATTTTATTTCACTTACTCTTACAGGACTGAATTGCCTTGAAGTTGGTTCAAAATTGGCAGAAATTGACATTTTTGCACAGTTCAATTTGCCAGGTATTGGCTAGCGAATTGAACTTAAAAGTCTTTAAAAAATATAAAAATATATAATATTGAGTACAAATGTTAAATTAACCCCCTAGAGGACAGACCCTTTGAAACATTTTTGGCCATTCTGGACAATGGCTATTTTAACATTTCTGTGCTGTTTGTGTTTAGCTGTAATTTTCTTCTTTGTCATTTTCTGTACCCACACAAAGAAGGGGGGACAAGAAGGGCTTTCTTTGGGTGCCATCATTTTGATCATATCCTATTATATATAAAATATAATATAAAAAAAAACAATAAAATATGGTGAAAAAAATAATTCCTGACTTTTATTTGAAACAACTTCTCCCCCCCCCCAAAAAAAACATATATTTGGTAAGAGTAGACACCCTAGGCTACTTTAAAAGATGGTATTTTAACACTTTCCATGCACCAATTCTACCACCAGCCTTTGCCAAAGTTTGTGGTAGTAATTTTATTGTGTTTTTTTCCCCACATACATTGTACTTTTTCACAATTCACAGATTTTGGTATGTGTCACTGCCAAACAACACCCCAATATGTGTTCAGCAACATCACCCAAGCACAGGATACCACCCATTCATAGGTTTGTCAGCTTGTTTGGGAGTTAAAAGGCCCCTTTTGAGTGGTGTGCTTTTTGATTTTCCAACTTGGAATTTTGACATGTAGAGTAAGGAAGGGGTTTATATCTCTATAAGAGCCTTTGTAGTATTGTACGAAAAAATTAACTCCTAAAAATGCACAGACAAGAAAAAATGTGCTACTGTGCAGTGATCAGTGGCAGGGAAGGGGTTAATACACAGGGTACACTATACAAAGGGTAAGGCCTTTATAATAGCCCTTGAGTCTCACAATTTTATAACATTTTATTTAATTTATTACAATTAAAAACTTACATTATACAGATCGGTCTCTCTTCCTCACTAAAACCCAAGTGAGGGGAGGGAGGCATATCCATATGGGTCAGAACAATATTTACCAATATTGATCTGACCAGGCGAACGGCGATGCTCATCTAAGTAATCACCAAACCGCCTTTGCCGCTGTTCGGCTGTTACTGTTGCTATATATGCGCTCAGAAAGCTTTAAAAAAATACACGTAATCCCCTAGTGGTATAATTATCACCTAGCGAGTGTAACAAAAAAAAATATAGCAAAAAAATTATTTTGCGGCCAAATCGCTGCATATGTGCCAGATCGCTACTTAGGCAGTGATCTAAATAGCTACTTAATAGCTCTTAAAAATCACTTCTTATGCTCTTTCCAGTAGAAGAGAAGCGCTGCCTATACAGGTTGAGCTCCCTTCTGCTGAGCCGATGTGGTGGTTCAGGAGAGCGACCACCATTGGATCAGGGGGAGACTTTGGTGTTGTTAAGCGCCTTACTAGCAAGGAACTTTAGCAACACCATCAGTGCTTAGGAAGTAAACTTTTGTGCAGCCAGTGCCTTCGGTCACTTTCTTTGCTCTTTTTAGTGCATGACGTGCCAGGCATGTCATGTGTCATTAACGGCGTGTTTCTGCATTATGAGTCTATTTTATATAGACGAAAGCTCAAACACTTTTTTGTTCATCATTCATATGGTAAATATTATGTTATTTTTTAAGTAAATAATTCACAGACTTAGAGATTTGACTTGCTATATGAAGGAACCTCCGAATAAATGCTTTGAAATATTTAAGTGTTTCAAAGAAATCTTGGTTATTTTTCAGTATGAATGAAAATATACTTTAGGTCCATAACTTAGCACTTGATATACACTTCCAGGGTGGTATTGCTTGTGCAAGGAAAGGAGAGCATGAGACAGTTGTCCCACTAGTGGCACACATATGTAAATGCAGAGTTATCGCATGTACAATACATCGATATAGATATAATATACGATAAACAATATATAAGCACCATTTTAAACCAAGTGCACTGTGCATTACTCTACATAACGGAAAAGACAGAAGCTGCTTTAAATGAAAGCCCTACAGTGTGCTCATTTGTTAGTATAGGTAAAATCTAATTGCTTCAGTGGTGCAGCATCATAGGAGAAGAACGTCTATTCACATATCTCGCAACTTTTGAACCAGAGGGCACGACCAACACAATAGTACACAAATTTTACTGTGCCATACCCCCTAACAAATCGAATTGCATTGCTTTGGAGCCCTGTGATATACTCACACTCACCAAACATTCTGAATTCCTTGAAAAAAATAAGAAAAGTGACTTGTGTCCACAATAGGGCCTATCAAATAGTATAAACACAAACATTTGCATATGGGATCTATTCACCAATCAATGACCTGACAACCAAACTAAAAAATCATGCAAAATAGTTTGGGATTTTTTATTTTATTATTCTCATTATCAAGGCCTCATGTGTGCAACTTGTTTATCACTATTTGTGAAAGCGCTCTACATGTGTTGTGTGGTAGCTTAATGCCATAGAGCCCCAAAATGTAGTACTATGTTTACAGCATTTTTGGAATGGCACTACACATCAAACACTTGCCTTGCAATCTTGTTTTTTTTTTTAAATCTTACCATCACATCCTCTTTCCACAGGGCCAATCCGATGCAGAGCATCAGTTAGGAGGTCAGGCAGACGACCATTGAGATCTACGGAAGCTAGACAGCCCTGAAATCCATCTCGAGATGCCACAAGTTTAGGCAGTGTGACATACATGTTTCTGGGAAGCCCACCAATGTATAATTCACCTGTGAAGAAAAATATAAGGGAAAATTCTATTATTATGTTAGGGATAACAATAAGAAAACCAAATGAAATGCTCTTTACAGGCTTGGCCAGAGATTTCCGATTGTTATTTTCAATGGCCTCTGCCAGGTCAAGTATTACATTAACAATCCCACCGACCCGACCAACATCTATAGCAAATTATGCCAAATTATATGCAATACCAGATTTCTGTTTGTTCCAGTAATCACATACACAGCAGGCCCACTCAATGTATTACATTTATTAAGTTAGAATCACATATCTCGGTGACTTGTGAAAACAACACACAAGTTACATTTCGGTTCTCCCAACAAGCTGTCAAGGTCTACTAAATGTGTGATGCATATGCCTTTCAAACACAAACTATAAAAGTAAATTGTTCGATGGTGTGAAAAAAAAGTACCGTATAACATGTTTATCAAAAAAAATTCTTGCTCAATTATTGCATTAAGTTACTCTGAATCATTATGAATCACTGAAATGTTAATAATTTGTTTCTAATTTTTTAATATACTTTTTTATAAATAGTATACTGAATGAAAAAATATAAACACAGACACATATAGCTAATAGTGCTTTACAGTATTTTACAGTGTGCATTGGGGTACATTCCTCAATTAAGAGATTCCCTTTAGATCAATTTTGACAATTCAGGTGTCTCCTGAGTGGTAAACTTGTCTTCATGTACCACACAATATGTGGCTGTAAGTCTCTTAACTTTGTAGGATGTTTATTTCACTACAAGAATGATATGTTGTCCAATGTTTTTCCCATCTTGGCCAGGAGGCGTTGCTTCTATAGAAAAGGTAATACAATGGAAAAGGTCCCTAACAGGAATACAAATAGGGAAATTGATCCGAGCAGCTGTTGGGAGGTAAATTAAAGGGAACACCTTACCAGTTGAAGCACAAATATGTGTCTGTTTATGTGCAGTTCTCTACATGATTTTACTGATTCAAAGAAGAAAAGGACAAAAAGCTTCATATTCTAGATGCAAAAAATAGTATTGAAGAGTTGCGCTCTGAAGGTCTGGGGCTCCAGAAATTACCCATAATAACGCACGATAATGCAAACATGCTCAGCACACCAATATTATGAATGAAGGTGTTTATGCACACCACACGTGACAACACTTCAACCTACTAGAGGTCTTTATCAAGCCCTCAAGCAGGTTGAAACATTGCATTCTAGATGGACCTGTAGGTGGAAAAAACAAAAGGATCCTTCACAATTAACAAACAATAATTCCCTAGTTCATGAAATGTTCACAACCCATGTTGAGTCACCATCATTCACTCCTATGGTAACTGGTAACAGGGACGGACTTTCTGCAAACTTACTGAAACCAAACAAGAGGTTAATTTGCTCCACGTTTATATGCATGTCTACCGTGTCTATGTCGTATTGGTTTGTGTACCAAACATTGAGTAAAATGTTGGCTCCATTGTGATCAGACGTGGAATCTTACTGCATAGAGTCCTTACTATTCTTGCAGTATAGCGCAAATAACCTAAATGTTTAATGTTATCAATTCATAAAATAGATATCTGTACCCAGTTAAGAAAATGTTCCTATATGTTCCTATCTTCAGTCAATTTATCAAACTGAATTAGTTGTTCAATACTATTTATAACTTTGTAAATATAGGCCAAAAATCCATCACCTCCACTGTGGTTTTTAAAAGCTTGTGCCCATCACCAGCTATACCCAGCATTCCACAGAGTATGTTTCACACGGTTGAAAGTAGCGTGAGTTACCACTGGCTACAGAAACCAAGTGTATCTCATGTACCATGAAAGCTCACACCAGCTACATCATCATCACCTCTTTTCTCAGTTTACATCTCATGTCACTTCACGTATTATTATCAGTTCCTAATGTGAAACCATCTTTGTCTAGCCACTTAGTCGTGGCCACTAATGATACACAGGAGCCAGTAAAACAGTGTGTGTGTGTGTGGTGGGGGGGGATCTTATGACATCATCATGCAGACACGGCCACAGTTGTGAAGTGAGACTTGCTGGAAGATTTTGGAGAATGTTGCATCATGGCTAAAATTCTCAAAATGTATACTGTAGATAAACACATAATTTTATTTAAACTTTTATATGCAATTAATTCAAACATAGAAAAACATATATATATGTGTGTGTACAGGTAATCTAGTTACATCTTATGTAAGTGGTAGTGTCCCTTTAAGTTCTGTAGCAATGCCCTTTGTCTGTGCCCTATCTGTCTCTATGTTATTATCTGTAAACCTGTGTCCTCTAATGTTTATTCTTAGTCTGGTTTCTGCTCTGCACTGCTTATGTTTTCTTCTGTACTGCTCCAGTCTGTCCTGTAGTCCTGCACTATCTAGTCAGTTGCTTTTCTGAAATTGTGCTGCTTAGTCTGCCTCTTAGTTTGCCTTCCCTAGCCTGCTACATCCTCCTATCTTGTCATAGTTGTGTTTCATGATTCTTCCAAGATGTCTGCAGGGTTTTCCAGTTACTGCCTTGGTATTCTGGACACAGCAGCTGCTTCCACAGGGCCCTGGCATGTGACAGCACAAACCTGGGGCTTCAAGTTACCAGGAGAGTGCAGTTACCCTACACCAGGCCCTGTGTCTCCACATCTGTATCTTAGCTCCTCTACTTTTATGGTCTTATGGTCACTTATGGTCACTTGTCAACTGGACTCCGCTCGTGACACTTAATAAGGTTGAGCATCATGGGATATGTAGTTCCTAAACACCTGCACCTCAGCTATTTTGATCTAAGTCCCCACTATTCCAGGCAGTCACATGGGACAGTTCCGATTAAGGCAGTGTAATCCTACAGTCCTGTTTTTATTCTCTGGTGTCTCAGACAACAGAGAATACATACCGAGTGTGCACAGAATTGTGTGCATGTAGTTTGATAGACAGCGCTATAGAGCTTACTCTCGACCTCTCAAACTCCAACCCTGCATTCCAGGCAGAAGTTGGCAACTACGCTATTCCCTCCCTTTGTGGATAGACTAAAGCATTTTCCCTTTTTATTATTGTTAGTTAAAATACTGTGCACAACTAATTTTAGAAAAAAAGAGTAAAGCGTGTATCTTCCACAAGTTAATAAAATGCCTCTAAGCAAAATGCTCAGATTTTAACTACAACTAGCCCAGCAAATCACAAGGAAAGAGACTACAATACATATAGTAGATTCCCCTATGGTTTGTGTGAACATGGGCCTGACAGCTTGTTTAAACGGCTTCTGAGAAACAGATACTGTTAAATGTACATGTTGAGATATGCTCTCCAGGTGTTGCCTAGATCTGATCAAAATTATTCCTGAATTGCTTCAATTGATCTTAGAAGATTACTTTACAACTTGTGTGTGGCAGATGGTTTGCTCCCAAAAGCTCTTAGGCATCAAATATTTGTAATATTAATTTATTAGTTGACACAATGAGCAAGGCCAATTAAAAGGCTGTTTCCAAGTGTTAACTGAAGCACTGGTTAGCAAACCCAGGAGAACTGGAATGCAGTCAGAACTACCTTTCTGTTTCATCAAGGGAAATTCTGTCTTCACCAGCAAAACACACATTGGATCATGGTTTCTGCTAATCTATGTCAATAGAGTCCCCAGGTTTACTGCTTTAGAACCAATCTGCTCTATTAACCAAGACCATGGAGATATAGGGGTGTGTACACACATTCAAGGCTCTAGTACTAAGCTCTAAAGCATGAATTTGTGGTTTTAAGACAATTCTTTTTTTCTAAAATGCAGAGATAGCTGTGGACTAATGGTTCGAGCAGTGCACTTCAACATACAGTATACATACTATCATTATAAAGGTTTAACTGAAAACAGTGATTGATGGCTATGGTAGGAAATGGGGGTTGCCTGTTTGACAAGCCATGCTTTCAACTTTCCAGCCTACCCACCTTTCCCACCTACCTTCAGAAGTGCCTTCACTTCTCAAGATCGGATGACAGGAAAAACATCAGCATTATACAGAATGATAAATCACACTGTCTCCCCACAATGACACTATTCCATATGTGACTTCTTTCCAATTAGTATCATGATTAGTCCCATATCTTCTACATTTCTCACACTGAAAACTGCTTTCAAATGATCCATGCATTTTTTAATCAACCTTTTAAGCCAATAATTGGTACCTACTAATTGTTTTATTAAAGAACATATATTCGACGGTGGGTAATATATGGATATACCCTTTCCATTTGAAATGCACAAGAAAAAATCTGCAAAGTAAGAGAGTATATTGGTTCTTTTGTACAGTGGAATGCTGGGAGCATTCAGGTTATCTGAGATCTCAGATTACAATTAGCTGCTGACAGCAGATTTTTTTTTAAAGCGTAATCTTTTGTGGATGGCACAAAGTTATTCCATGGAGGCCACTGCATACTAAAAACAACATGTGATTATGTGTAAACACATTTTCAGGTCACAGTGCCCCTTAAGATATTGTATGTAGAGTCGCCACCTTTTCTTCAAATACTTGTCATAGTGTTGCCTCCATAGAACTGACACTGGCAGTAGTGGCAAACATGAAATATATGAATTCTATATCACTTGAAAACAGCACAGGAGTTTCAGGCCCATAGCACCACCAGAGCTGTTATAGCAAGATTGCAGACAGTGTAAAACTTTGATTTAGGAGACACTCAAAGCTGGAAATGCTATTCTATTGATACAGCTGGCCTGTATGCCAATTCATGATTCTCGGATACTAGGCTGAAGGTTTGCCAAGCTGCAACTGTTACTGCTACCTAATTCTCTTGAAAGGGATCCAATGCACTTGAGAATTATTAAATTCCGAACTAAATGCTGACATATTAAGTAAAAATAATACGGTCGATAGATAAGAGCTCTATATGTATGTAAGGTTCACTGGTTAGACTTGTGAAGGTTTTTCATTCACATATAATATTAAACTTGAATTTATTTTAATTATTTCCAAGGGGAACAGGGTTTTTGCCATCCAACACCATAAATGCTGACCCATGATCTGAAGTAATTATTGAATTCATTCAAAGTATCTTAAAGAGAAGCCAATGGCTCCATTTTAAAACTAACAACTAATTGTCTTTTTTGATAATTTTACCAATTATCTCTGAACCTTGTTTTGTTTAGCAAAAAAACACCAATTACACTAGTGAAAAAAAAGTACACTTGCTTCCCAGCAAATTTATGTTGACATGATCTGTAGAGGGGGTACCCTATCGGTCAGAAGGTTTTTTCTGCGATCTAAATGTAGAAGTACTTACTTGACAGACCAATAGGTGGTACTATTTCCTCCAAGAGACCACACCAACACGCAGAGGTGAGACAGAAAAATAACTGGTATGACTGTCACAAAGATACCCGCAGGGATACTCTCTTTAATTATATTGTCTACATTTGAAATTGTAAAAAGTGATAAAAAAACAAGGCCAAATTATTGTTTTAAATTATTGACATTAGTCCCTATTAACTATCTCAAATGATTCACATGTGATCACCTCTCAATAGCCAGGATAGCTATAGTTCAAAGATCCTTTTTGCATCTGGCCAAAAAAGAATCACTCACTGACAACTTGATTTGAAGTGGGAAAGTTAAAATAAAAGTAATATTTTTAATTAAAAACATGGCCACATTAAGATAAATAAAATTTTGTTTCCAGAACTATTGCTTGCTTTAAAAATTTCCTGATCCCACGTGAACTTTAAATGTTTCATTGTTTCTACTTAAATTCCACCAAATTCAGAGGTCACCGGGAGAGAAATATTGTCAATCGACACATGCTCCCTACAATCTGTTATGTGAAGCACGCCACATAGAAGAAAATGCTGCTGTATGCCTGCCTCTGTCCTGGTTTTGCTATATGTCTTGCTCTGATTCCTTCCTGGTTATATTTTGCCTTATTTCTCTACTTCTATATGAATGTGCCCACCACAACTGTGTTTGTTTCATTCTCTAGTCTGTCCTGCTTTTAGTTTTCTGAAGACAAGGTTAGTTCTAGGAACTTGTCATATTGTGGGGTACCCTGATGTGTTTGGCAAGCTTCTAATCTCATGGCCATTTGGTGTAACAAAACCCTCACCATTTGATATGTCAGTCACTGCTACCTCAGGGCCCTGGTATGTGGTCGCACCAACCTGGGGGGTGAAGCTCTCAGGGGAGTACGGTTAACCTATGAGTCCCTTCTTACACATGAACTCCTGTATACCATGTATGCTCTGGTTCCTGTGTTACCTGGGCCCCGTCCCTGACAACAGCACTTGAGAAAACAGTCAGGTTCCAGCCGGTTCCCCAAAACATATAAGAAAGCTCAGCACTTCAAATGTGAGGTTGGTTTATTCAACAGTGTAGGCAACACCAGTGAGGTCTTTCTCAGGTCAGTGGATACACCTCTTTAATTATTTAACTGCTTGTGATTGACAAGTATCGCTGCAAAATAATCCCTTTCCTCCGAATTTTGCTAGTTTAGAGATTTAACTATTTCGGAGTTTAGTAAGTATGTGTCTAGCTACTGCCTTTTTGGTACCGTTTAGTAACAGGATAATAGATGTCTTATTACTAGAATAATAATTCAAATGCAACAGCTTTACTTCCATATGTCAGTTACATAACCCCCCACATTTTATGCTCTTTGTGACATTTGCATGTTCTAGGTACAAACATTTGCAAAGTCTCTGTGTTTTGGCACAAAGTGCCTAGCACATGGCTGTTAAGAGGTCCCATCCGCTTCTTGAGCAAAAACAGCCTTGAGCTGGATAATGAGGTCTTGTGTCTAATTTACCAAGCATTCAATGATACAGTCTTCTGTCCCAACCCCCTCCAATGCAGTAACCCTGTGCCACACAACAAATATTTTTTTCCGGAAATGCTGCTATAAAATATGGCACTGTGCCCTCCAATATCATATCATACTATATTGGATTGTGCTGATGGGGGAGCTTTACAGTTGTTAAAAATATTCTGGGTTAGCACAGAAAGTAATAAATAACAAAGGGAAAAAATAAACACTAAAAGGTCTACTCAAACCAATGTGAAATTTCCCGAAATTCGGCTAAACGGTATAGCCGCTTTTGTACCAAAATCATCAATGATATCCTGACCCCACTGATAAAGGTGAAGTGGGGTTTGGAGTCATTTGGATGGTCTCACCCATTTATTTTAAGAGGTAGGTAGAGCTAGTAGCCCTGGACCCTGATTAATTTAAAAAAGACTTTTAAAACTTTTTATTTCATAGCTGAAGACATCCCGACATGAGTCTCTATCCTCCCTGCAGAAGTCTCTGTAGGAGTTCAGCTGCCGAAATTTTGGAACTAAAATCAGCCACAATGGCCGATTTTCGTAATGATTAGGGACCACATCATTGGCCTTTGAGTAGCCCAAATTGAAGGGGTATTCGGATGTAGCTACATTTGTGGTACGGTTTGTTCACATCTTTCAATCTGCAAACAGATTGAATGATAATTTGTCTATATGGGGCACATTTCATCTGAACACTGGCTTTATCTATTAATAGAAACAGAAATCAGACATTACGTGGACAAGATACCATTAAATATATGACTGCTCAGAGTTTAAATAATTACATCTTTTCCCCCAAGATTGTAACTGACCAATGCGAGAATAGTGTCACTTCAAATTTTCTCACCCTTTAAATCCAGATTGCTGGCTCCAGTAGAGTGTTGTGTAACTGTTCTTCCATCAATTCTCAATGTATGAGCATTTCCAGGATCCCTTGAGACTGCCACACTGTGCCACTGGTTGTCATTCAGTGGTCGTTCCGAGTTGCCTTTCATAAGTGAGGGACCATTTCCAAGGTCAAACACATAGTGTATGTATCTAAAGATTTCAGACAAAAAGGGACATACTAGCATGTTAATGCATTCAAAAGACAAAAATGGAGAATATATATTATTGAACTGTCTGTCATTAATAAATTAAAGCTGTTTAGATCTGGGAAAATAGGGTAGAGAGGTTTGCACAGCATTACACATCTCAGAATGTTAAGGTAAATCACGCTTGGAATAATAACTTTTGTTATAGTAAATATGATTATGCCACATATGCATGTCAGAGTGACTTATGTAAAAGTCATAGACCGTGAGGTAACAAGATTAAGCTAGATTAACAGGGCTGATCTCTCACAACTGTGCTATGCGAATATATTGACAAAGCTCCAGAGCAGCATAATGTCATTATGAATAGTTGATTCAGAAGCGTATATGATAGATTATACAGATGTGTTTATTGTGAACAATCTGATGAATGTACATAAACAAAAGGCAAATTGAGAGATACTGAGATAGATTAAAAGATGCCTGTTAAAGCAAAAAAATCGCAAATTACGCTACATTAATGGGCAAAATTCATTTAGTGCCCTGATTCAGTGGGTCAGTTCAGATAAGGGATACTCACTTATTATGACTCCACCATCATCTTAGATGGAAGGGACTTTGAGGTGCGATGAGAAGTAGTCACTCCCAGTAGCTGAATTTATAACTCAGCCCTACACCCCATTTAGGCACATATTGGATTTATTAAATAGGGTATTGCAGGAAATTTCACGGAATTGAGAAGGAAAGTGCAAAATTTAGGCCAAAATAGCAGTTTCAAGTATAGATTAATGGGTGATTTTTTCCCCCAAAACAACTGCTTTGGCCTTAAATTTGCAATTCCCTTCTGAAATCCCTCTTTCATGACTAAAGCCCAATGTGACTGCTACTTTATCCTGTGAAACTCTCACAATGTGTTAAATATATATTTTATTACCATAATAAAACTCAAGGGTGTGCAATCCTTGAAGTAGATGATCTCATGAAGATTATTAACGGAAGTATCACATGCTCACTATAGATCAAAGAAAAACACTCTTGTCCATGGATTTAATGTGTGACTCACATTTTGTATACATGACGTTTTAGATGAGACTACTTTTTTCTTGATAGTTTCATTAACCTGTTGACGATGGGAGGACATTTAATGCCATCATGGATTGTTTATTACACAAGTGTAACCATTCACCCTTGTGCAGGCTCATCCAGGCTGTATCCAGGCATTTCTTTATCCTTCTTGCTTTGCTTTCTTGTTTATTATTCATGATTATTGCTGCCTTGCCCTGTATTCCTGCCTTGCCCTGTAATCCTGTTGTGGTTTTCTTTCTGCCTGTCCTTATGTTTCATTCCAGGTTCTGATTCCCTCTGCCTTGTTAGATTACTTCGATTTAAACCACACCCGTTACTGTTCAGTCCTTAGTAGTGCAGTCTACAGGTATTTCCTCTGTGTCTATTTCATGTATGGCTTTTCAACTATTGTTTGCTTTTGCTTTGCTAATATTATGTTTGAGTTAGGGACTTTCCTAATGTGAGGTACCTTGACGTGGTTGGCAAGCTAACATCTAAATTGGCCAATTTGTTTGAACCAAACCCCCACCTTTACCATCTTTAGTGTGAGGCTAGTTCCTGTATTTATGTTTGTTCCTTTGTAAGTGCCTTTTGTGTCCTTTAACCCTGTGCCTTGTATTATTTATCCTTAGTTTGGTTTCTGCTTTCTTGCTTATGTTATCCCTCTGTCCTGTAGCCATGCACTCTGTATTTTAGTTCTGCTCTCCCTCATTCACTTTTCTGTTTTAACTCTGCTTGGTTATCACTTAGTTAATTTCCTCTCTAGCCCTTGGACCTGGATACAGCAGCTGCTTCACAGGGCCTGGTTGTGGCTGCAAAGACTTGGGGTCCCAAACCACCAAGCGATTGCAGTTACCCAGCACCAGGTCCTGTGTCTCCACCCTGCACCGAAGTTCCTGAACTAGGGCGCTCAGGGTCCCTTTACCATCCCGGACCCCGTGCGTTACAACAAGTAGCATATAAAAAGAAAAACTCTTCTAATGGAACTGCTGACCAGTTTTTATTGTATATCGATGTGTGTGAGTATTTGATTTATGAATCTATTAATTTTAACATGTTTCTTCTGGTTTCTTCCCACCCGAGTCATAACTGGAAACAAGAGCAATCTCAATAAGATCTATTAACTGAGCATATGTGACTTAACAATTACATTTTTTTTTAAAAGGGTCTTAATGGGTGAATTGGAAATAAATTCCAATTAACCTATTTTTCCAGCTCAGATATCATTGCCTGATATTTGCAGTTCAGTTGTCATTTCACCATTGTTCACTGTTTAGTGAATAGACACCAATATATGTTATGGTAAATGTTTTAAAAATGAATGAATACATGTTTTATGATCCTGCAAATGCAAGGACCTTTGTCTGCTGTGACATTGGCACAATTGTGTCTAAATGTTTTGCTGTTTTCCAAATAAGTAATAGAGAACAGCAAACACCTAACAAGTAATAGTGATACTCAAATAAGGTAACATAACTCTTCTTATATTATAAAAAAAGACAGTGTTTTTACCAGCAGTACAGTTACTCCACATGACTCTGCTAATTATGTCAGCGTATACATACTTGTTTAATTTTAGAAATGTTTTTTTTTTGTTAGAGCATAGTCACTTTGGGAGTATTACTAAAATAATATTAACAGTGACTGGTAAATCTGTTACGAATGGAGTCTGGTTGTTAAAATATTGTTACACTTTCATATAAAGGCATTTAGATCCATTTAAATCCATTACTTTTCTTATTTGTACAGTTCATGTCAAGACCAATAAAGCAGAATATTTTATTAAGTCCCCTCTTTTTTCTAGTTGCACATGACCAAATGATCAAAAATAACTGCATAACAGGATGAAATAGTTTAGATACATTTTTGTAAAATGTCTACCTCCATTGAAATAAAATGACCTACCCCTTGACCAGTTCTACAGCAATGAAGTCAGGACCCTGCCCTCCATTGTAAAGCAAGAGCCCATCCGGGTGTCGTCCTCGGAACATAAAAAGGAGGTGCATCGAAGCATAAGCTTGAAGTCTCGGAAGGGCCAAGTGGGCAGGACCAGAACGAAAGACTACGGGATCAGCCAACAGTGGGCGCAGGCCTCCAGCACGAGCGTTGAGCTCACATCGCCTGCCCAGCTCACCATCCTGGCATAAGTCAAGGTAGGGTGCACCATTATAGCGGAGAGCTGTAAGGTGCCCCAAGAAGTTTGATGGTGGGGCTGAAAGGAATCGTCGTTCAGTCATTATGCCAGTCTCTAGGTGGTGGAGTTCTAGCCGTGTGTGATCGCCAGCCATGTGCCCTGTAGAAAGAATAAGAAAAGAATATAACCCAACTATGATTACATGTTATGATTTACCTGTAATTATATTGTGTCTTAACAGCACTGATATATTTTGGATGGAAAGGTAGATATTTAGTTTTATTTGGAGATCTGTAATATTCTATATTCATCATTTGTCAAATATAGATTTTTATTAGTAGCAAATAATAGGTTATTATAGAGTCAAGTAAAAATAAAGCAAGTATCTAATATTAACAGTTGAAAGATCTAGAAGGAAAAAACAAACCCCAAACATAGAATGTGTCGGCAGATAAGAACCATTCAGTCCATCTAGTCTGCCCCAATTTTTATTTTTTTGAGTACTTTTATCAGTCCCCCGTTCCCGGTCTTATAGCTAGGATAGCCTTGTGTCTATCCCACGCATGCTTTAAATCCTTGACTGTGTTCACCTCTACCACTTCTGCTGGAAGGCTATTCCATACATCCACTACCCTCTCAGTAAAGTAATACTTCCTGATATTACTTTTAAATCGTTGACCCTCTAATTTAAGACTATGTCCTCTAGTTGTGGTAGTTTTTCTTCTTTTAAATATACTCTCTTCCTTTATTGTGTAGTTAAAGGGACAGTCTAGTCCCCAAACTAACTTTGATGCAAGATGAAGATCACTGCTTGTATAGTGCACAGGCTTTAATTCCTGTATGATTTGAAGTAGGCATTCTGTATAAATCACATTTTTAATATTTGAGTCAAGCCCTCCCCAGTGATTACTCTGTATGTTTACTGGAGGCGTGGCAGCACTGATTCTATAGACACTAAGGATGTTTCCTGCAAACTGCTGTAATTTCACAATTTCTTCTAGCTGCAAGTATTTTATATTGTAAGCAATGCAAAATGAAAGACATGCATTTTAAAGTACTTTGAATGCACATTAATATGCATTAATATTTGGAAGATGCATTTTGGGCACTAGACAGTCTCTTTAATTAATGTAAGCTCAGAAATGTTCAATTGGAAATAGTTGTATGCGTATGATATTGTCCTATGTACAAATAAAAACAAGTAAGCTGTAAATTGTATTGAGGGTTAGATTAAATGGTATTGAAAAACGTGTTTGTTGCAGGAAAGAATGTTATATTTTTCTGTGGCTAAGACATTGCTGTATGAACCTCCTGATGAGTACCTGATAAGGTTTAAGTTATATGAAAGACATGCCTAGAATTGATTAGATCGACATGGATAGAACTGATACATGTAGTAACCTTTCAAAACATATCATTGTATATGACACGTGAAATAAAAGGTTTTAGATATGTTGACGTTGATTGATTTCATTATTTATATTTTAACTACTCCGGTATGATAATGTGATAGTGCTGTGGACAAGATGGGATGGTAACACACTTTATCTGTCTTTCTTATCTATTGCTATATATCTAGTCTTGATAAGAACAAAAATAATGTGCACTCCACACTCCAATTAATGCAAAAAAGAAGGTGCTTTAATATGTGCAAAGCAGACCAAACAGTGGTACAAAAAGTGCAAAAGGCGAAAAGAGACCACACCTCTTTTCCCCCTTTACACTGTTTGTACCACTGTTTGATCTGCTTTGCACATATTAAAGCACCTTCTTTTTTGCATCGATTGGAGTGTGGAGTGCACATTATTTTTGTTCCTGTCTACTATTCACGCTTAATCAGCGATTAGGGAACACCCAACTTTCCATTTAAAACCCACAGGATATCAACTACAAATTGCTAGTAAGTGGAGCCTGCCAGCACCTGTAAGGTGTTACCTTTTGGATTGCATCTAGTCTTAATAAACTTTGCATGCAGAAGCTAAAACATTTAAAACATGTTCCCAAATACCCTAGAGAGCTAGTCTTCTTCCATACCATTATATTTTTTGGTATTACTATATCTGACCCATGACCAAGACACGCTTGAACTGCTCAATTCCACCTGTTTTCAGATTTATAGGTATATGTACTTGTAGTTTGGTTAATAAAATTACTATTTGTAACTATGAAAAAGAAAGCCAAAATCCCATTATGCCAGGGATCTGCAAAAACAATGTAATATACTGAATATTACTACTGATAGTTAACAAGAAAATCCGCCACTTAAAAGGCTGATTTAAATTGAAAAATGTGTTCATGTGTCAGATCTGTGCAGACACCATTAATACTGCATTAGACTGCTCCCTAATTAACACCTATCATTGTCACACGTCTTCCTATTAATGGTGATGTGTAGGAGACAAGAACTACACACATCTTTTTCATTGGAATTAAACCTTTTAATTAGTGTTAGCTAGTTTTTTGTTGATCCTTCTAGCAACCAGTTATACAAATGGTTAAATAGTATTCGGTACATGAAGTGCTACAAATATAAAACGTGTTATATTAATGTACAGGTATCTAACGTCATATGTCTTACAACATATTCTATGTTTCTATCAAGAGGTCATAGTCTTAAATTACAGGGGAAAAGGTTTAAAAGTGATGTCATGAAATAGGTTAACACAGTGGAATTTAAGCAAGCATAGCATAAGCAAACGGCGATCCTAGATATAAGATAAGGTCAGGGACTAATCAAAGATTTAAAAAAATGGGCCAACTAGATGGTTCCAATCTGACGATATACTTTCTATCTTTCCATCAAGTTTCTCCATAAATATAAAGCGTTAACTCTACCTATTAGATGGCTGCTAATGTACATGATTCCAGTTAAATGGTTTTAAATCAGTTGTTATGGAGTAATAGGAAAGAAAGCGATTGCACACTGTGTTAAAAATATTGTAGAAGTAACTTACACAGGTAAGATGTCTAACACAGTCTTCGTGGCCCCAAGAATTAGATTGTGACATAAACATCATTGTCATGTGATTTTTTTTTTTTTGGGGGGGGGGGACCCTGAAAAACTTTCTCCTCTTCTGGTTTATAGCGAAATTAAAAGAAAGATTGGGAGTAATAAGTGGAACCACTTTATAACATGGCATTCGTTGGCAGGAGATTGAAAAGGAATAAAATATGTAAAAACGTTTTCAGTTTCACAATTCATTTTGAAAAATGGAACTGCTGAGATTTTATTTTTAGAGTGATTGATAACATGCTCCCAAATGCTGGATGTTCAAATGTAAGTAGAACTATATGTTCTAGTAAATTGTCTGTAATTGAACAAGAATGATAGGAAAGTACATGAAAGCAGAATCATGTGCAGGAAAAACAAATATTTATGTTGTACCTTGTTTTTTTTAAATGTATATATTTATATATATATATATATATATATGTGTGTGTATGCATGTATATATTGGGAGACTTATATGAATTCTTATTCTGCTTGTCTGACCTGTTTAGCTCATTTGTTATTCACTTTAGTAACTTGGAGTCTTTTTTTACATTTCCAATTAATTTTGTCAACCATTATATATTCAACTGTCTGTACCACGGGTGCAAGAAGCCTAGGGCTACAGACATTTGGCCCATATCTCATATGACAGGACCATCCCTGTTTTGTTCACAAATGCATATGTGCATAATGGTGAATATTAGCTTCGTAATCATATATTTATGTTTGGTTATTTGACCTCAATACAAAAGCAGTCCAAAACAGTTTAAATCAACTTTATTCAAACAAAACTGCGTATTTGTAGAGATAATGAGTAGATAGGTAGATAAATTAGTTAGGCCGCATCTTGCTGTTAGATGGGATGCATTTGGCCCATGGGCCACATGGAGGACACCCTTGTCATATACTTATACCTTGCATGTTGGATTCTGATACCTAAAGTCCTTGAAAATCCTGATTAGATGCTTTACTGAGCTGCACAAGAGGGTCAGAGAGCAGCATACTGCATGCAGCATGTAGATGCACCTCCTAGTGGTAGCAACAAAAATCATCACTGGAAAGTAATTAAAGAATGTTTGCTATGTGCATGAGGCCAACCCTAAGAAGAAATACATGAAATAAGTCGGAGATTTAATTATGGGCAAACTAAAAGGGCCAACAGATTCTGATCTGGAACTAAAATCATAGTTTCAACATGAACATCTATGCAAGGTGGGCACTATATTATAATCTTTCGAATACTGACTTACTAAATACTGCTTGTGCACAGAGCAAAGCATAGTCAGTAGTATGCTAGGCCAGTCCCAAATTGTACAAGTCAGGTACCCCAAAAACTTGGAGTGCTGGCAACTATGAGATACTATGCTCTTGGGGAACAGGATTCCTCTGTCTCTGTCTATAGACTGAAACTTCAATTCTATGAATGGGAAATCCACGGTCTCTTCTTTGATCTATGCCGGAGTCATGATGGATTTTTAACTTAAACTATATATATGACCCAGCAGCATTACCCAGTCCTTCAGCCATTCTATCCCACTCACCATCCATTCTGGGTATTCCATATTGATTATTGAGTCTTTCTTTAGAAGAGGAAGGACTAGGACTCCTGGTGACTCATCTATCAACATTTCCTACTAAAATTATTCTAAATCACAGGTTTGTAAGCAGAAGGAATTTATTTTGCTCAACACGGAGCAGCATGATGAGCTGGATTGTTGTGAGAAGACTCTTGGGTATATTCACTAAAATTCGACTTTGGAGGTTGACTTTCATTTTGAGACAATTTAGCACCCAAGCTTGACTTAGAAAAAAAGCCCAGGTTTGAATCCTCCCCACTTAAAGTAATTAACGTGAAATGATCAAAGCTATTTTTGAGACTAAGTTAAATTTGGCACCTGAGTTTGACAGTCTCAAAAATAGCTTCAATCATTTTGCCTCCCATTACTTTCAATGAAGAAGATTTGAACGTATTTGGGTGCTGAATTTAACTTAGTCTCAAAATGAACGTCGACCTCCAAAGTTGAATTTTAGCGAATTGACCCATCTGATGCCAAACGCGGTGGATGTTTTTTTTTGTGTGTCTTTTTCTATGCTTTTTTTTATCAGTAGAAACATAACAGTCTAGCCAGAGCTCAAGAGATCAATGTTTATTTTCAAAGTTGTGTATTTTGCATTGGTTGTGATGTATTTATGGGAGTTCAATTAATAACACTATGGTTTTGCCAATAATCATAGTTTATCCTTTATATCCTTTTAAAGGTCCAGAGGTATGTAGTCACAATATATAAATACATACATTGTACGTTTTTTTTATATATTTAGCTAGGCAATGTGTTTTCGTTTTCATTTTTGCATTGTTCAATGGATGCCACTTTTTCATTTAACTCCAATTTTTATGATTGCATTACAAGATTTCACACAGGGATTTAAGATTTTCTAAACAACATCTGTTGTAACCTTAAACAAGGTGCCAGTGTGCTAATGTGTTGTTTCACTCCTTCTGCTGTAACTAGGTTCAAGGTAAATTAACATGACAAAATAGGTCTGCTCTAAAAAGACTTGTATTTATGTTTTATACCCAAAAGAGTACATTCTGCACTAAGGTCCTTCTAGTATATTGACAACTTAGATTTGTCAGAAACAAAGAACAGTTTTCTGTTTCTTTTAGCCTAATAACTATGGAAGCATTTAATCAATATATTCAAATTGTTGGAAGTCTTTGTGGCAGTGTAATGGATATCATGACAAAAGGTTGTTTAGTTAATGGTGAATGTAAATTAGAAGGATTTCAAGTTTTGTTTGTTGTTTGCCTCTTTTAGGGCTGGAGTTGATGGTCTGCATATCTTCTTTATCAATCTAATTAACTTTGTAACTAGGGGTTGACAGCAACATTGCTCATTTTAGACATTTATTGGATGCTGTGATGGACAATTTAAGGATGCTGTATGGACCTTACCACACTTTGACACTTTGCCTATCCCTGTATGCAACTATGTAATTAAATATTTTACTGACAAGGAGAGAATAACATGGACCAAGAGATGATAACAAGGTTGTGTGGTTTTTACTCCCAGCATCCTTGTTTTTATGTTTCTGAAGCAACCACTCATAAATGTGGGTTACCATTTGCGGCTACCTCTAAACTTGATGTGGTTCCATTTGTTCTGTTCTCTTGATTGATCTGTTGAATAAGTACGCCAAGATGCTCTAAAGAGATGAAGCATTCTAAGCATCTTTTACTATTTGTTAGGCCATCAGTAGAATTGTCAGAAAAAACCTACTACCCTGAGTGGCTGGAAAAACCCAGGGGGTATCTGGAGATACCAAATCAATGCTTAATCCTGGATGAATCTACTGATTGCATCTGTCACTAGAGAGGGAGTAGGCATAACATAGGGCTATCATTTGTTTGGCACCTGACTTGATTTGACAAAAGATAGAATATGAAATGTATTGAACGTAAAATGTACCATAGAACATGAAATTCTTAGATGCCTGATGAGAAATATGATGAAAGTTTTACTCTCCTACTGTGTGGGATGTGTGCTACTCGGACAATGAAGGAATCTGTGTTTGGGAAGAAAGCACACTGGAAAAATCATTTATAATCCCTGTTTGCATGAAATATTGGTTGATGATGTAGTCAGTAGGCCTGTCAATTGCCCTGGGAAGTATCCAACTAATCAGTGTTTTTATTCATTTTGTCCTAGTTGCGTCAGTTTGTAATTATTATATTTAATGTTCTATTGGCTTATTTTATGTGGTATCATAGTATGATTATGCTGACACAAGTAATTTTATCAAATAGAGATTTAGCAAATATGTAGGTATGCATCTGTTGCATAGAAACCACTAAATGAAAAGCAGAAAAGGATCAGCATAACGGATGATTTTAGGATGGCACACATGAGGCCAGTGTTACGTCTATGGAGGCATGGACTGTTTTTTTTTAAGAAAAAGGTGTCAACCCTACACTGAAAAATAGATTCTCTGCTTAAAACATTGCTGGTGATGATGGGTGCTACACACTGCCATGATACTAGCATATCTAGAAACACAGCAGTTTTACTCCAAGGATTTAGGACTCAAAGGATGCACTATAATGGGTTTTTAAAAAAAATATTTTTGTAATTTTACAATGGCTAAATTGATTTAATATATATTTCAACTCTAGAGAGTTGTGCCAGAAATACGGTACATATAACTCAGGATTACTGTCTGCATTGCATCAAAGAGAGGTAATATGCTTACCAGGATAGAACGTTGATTTTGAGGTCTCCATATCAAACCTTCCTCCTCCGGTCAGCAGGACACCAACATGTAGATATATCATTCCCTAGTTTCTGGGAAGACTCATCCACATTTTGATGGGGCGCCACTTTATTGGCACATCTCCTATTTTTTGTTGGAGTTGTCCCTGACAGTTGTTCCTGCCTATAAGGTGAAGATCCCCACACCACTGCCCCACCAATGCATATTATTGTGCACCTCTAAAGTTAGGTTAACTAGCATTGCTATCCTTCTAAGGATGGGATATTTAAAGGAGCAGATCCAACTCTTATTTCCTGTATGTTGCTCCTGTGTTTAATATAGGTGAAATGTAGTTTGATACAATGCACAGTTCTCCTATAGTTTTACACTGAAAATTCATGTACTGTGTGTGTGTGTGTGTGTGTGTGTGAGTATATATGTGTGTCTGCAACTGTGTGTGTATGTATGTGTGTCTGCGACTGTGTGTGTGAGCATGTGTGTCTGCAACTGTGTGTGAGTATGTGTGTCTCCAACTGTTTGTGTGTCTGCAAATATGTGTGTGTGTCTGAATATGTGTCTGCAACTGTGTGTGTGTGTGTTTGAATGTGTCTGCAACTGTGTGTGTGAGTATGTGCACCTGCAACTGTGTGTGTGTGTAAGTATATATGTGTGTCTGTAACTGTGAGTGTGTGAGTATGTGTGTCTGCAACTGTGTGTGTGTTTCTGCAAGTGTGTGTGTATGTGAGACAGTGTGTCTGAAACTGTGTGTGTCTATGAGAGTATGTATGTGTGTCTGCAACATGTGTGTTTGTGTGCGTATGTATGTGTCTGCAGCTGTGTGCGTGTTTAAACTGATTAGATCCAGGGCCTCCATTTTGACCCACAAGCTAAAATACATACCTTACTGCTGCTCTTCGTGATTTGAAACATCAAAGTAACAAAATGTGATTTAAAGACCCTATAACTTTTCTGACATGGAATGCACTACATATTTTTACAGCACATGATTCTGAATAAGTCATTCTATGCTGGTCGATGATCTACAAAGAACCACTCAAGTCTGAAAATACGTACTGTTTTCTTCTAAAAGGCCAAAAATATGGACATTCTTAAGGGACAGCTGTCAGCAAAAAAATAAGTTATGTTTAATTGTAAGATTGCATCAAGTGTAGGTATTTTTAATGAAGCCGACGTGTAGCCACAAGTTTGGCCTGGCAACAACATTTTGTTTAGATTGCAGAGGAAGGCCAATCAGGAAAGTATTACAGTACTCCCTTTTTGTTTGATGTTACTGGATAGTGAGGATGAGATGCTTGCTTAGAGATTTTATTTCAACACTAACTCCCTTTCTTTTTCCTGTTACTGAATTATGGAGATGTGATTACGTTATATTAAATTGTAAGATTGCATCAAGTGTAGGAACTTTAAATAGAAATGCTTTAGTGGAAGAACACAAATATGGTACCAAATTGAGCCCTCTTTGTGCCATATATGGGGGTGGAAATGTTGTTTAGAATCTTGGGTTATATCTTTCATCATCTGAACCAAGATGATATCATTATATAAAACATACATCAATAGGGTACTTTATTTGTATTCTTTCATTAAAGGGACTGTATCACCCACATATTGTTTTTACTGTGAATGTAGAGCATTAAAAATGATTGAAAATGACCTATACATTGTATTAACAAAATTGTTAGTAAATGCCTAAATTAGAAGAAAAATGTGTTTTACATGTGTCTGTGGAGTCTTCTGTTTATGACATCACCTGTGGCACGGTATGCAAACATTTCCCATTGGAAAGCAGTTCATTTGCATATCATGGCACAGGTGATGTCATAAACAGGACACTCCACAGACACATTTAAAACACATTTTTCTCCTACTTTTCAATTGCTTGCAGTTTTGCCAATAAAATGTATACATTATTTTCAATCATTTTGTATACTCTACATTCACAGTAACAGCAATGTTAAGGTGATACAGTCCCTTTAAAGCATTTCTATTTTAAATGCAATCTTCCAATTAAACATAACTTATTGTTTTGCTGACAGTTATCCTGTAAAGGGACTCTATCAGCCTAAACATTAATTATACTGTTAATGTAAACAATTATTATAAAATAATGATCTCTACATTGTGTTATAAAAATGTTCTGCAAATGCATAAAATAAGGGAATGTATGTTTTAATTGTGTCCGTTGTGTCCGTTGATGTCATCAAAAATGAGACACCACAGACACATTTAAGACATATATATTTTAAAATACCATACCAACCTATTGCTGGTCATACAGAACTCCAAGCTAATATGTACTGTGAAGAAATATTTTTTTGATATAAAATAAAAAAAGTATATTGTTTAATAATGATCTGTCCAAGAAAATACTGGAATAGGCATAAATAACATTTTAAAACATTGAGGTATTTTCCAGGAACTAGAACAGATTCCTATTTTTATGTCCACGCTTTTTAGTAAAGTGGTTTCTTCTTCCAGGCTGGCTTTTTATTGCTTTCAGTATTCAAGAAGAATAGATGGCCCATATTCATGGAATGTTATTGAGGAAAGTTACACCATGGGTTTTATGGAATAATCCTTGATAAATAAGTCTGAGGTTTTTTCTTTTTTATTTCAGCACTATTATGCAATTGAGTCCTGTTACGTTAATTCCCACATAAAGCAGTTGCAGTGCACAGTTAGACAAACACGGATTTGTGGGAAACAAAATGTAGGCCTTAATGGGTTAATCAGGTAATTGTTATTAAAGTAAGAATAATGCAATACTTGGTTGTCACATTATTATTAGTGTTGAAAAAATGTATTACCCTCAACTGTGACATTGTCCACGCTGAGCTGTAGGTACTTCCCTCGCCGGAGGACTCGGACTGTGTGCCACTCGTTGTCATTAAGTTTTTGACCAGCAAACAATGTTTCTGGGCCTTTACCTATAATGGCAGGAATGTGGAAGTTAGTTTTCATATTTTAAACTGCAGAAACACAAAATGCTACCTACAAGTGGCAGTGGTGACTGCGTGTGCATTTACAATGTAATAATGATTGAACTGTGAATTGAAAGTCTTCTATTTGCATTTTCAATGCTATATTATGCTTGTGTATACAATGACATGTTCTGCCATCTAGAACACATAGGGGCAAATTACAGATTTTGAAACTGTGAACAAAATGTATGCACACTACCAACTGTGCTGTGGAAGATGTAATACCAAATACCTGTGTTTAATACAAATACATTAACAGAGCAAGAGTCAAAGTGAAAAGATAAAGAGACAGACTAAAATATCAAGACAGAACTAAAATGCCCAAATATTCAATATATATGTTGAAAAGAGGGTGATCAAATTGGCCACGGTGGGTTTTGTGTGGCACAAGGATAGAAATTATACCGACTGAGTGTCATTCAACAATAATTATTAAAAATGACACAAGGGAAGTGAGTACACAATATTCCTTTTTCCTTGGCACTAAGGAAATAAATTGTAAGAAAAAAAACTACAGTTTTGAGGGCTATAGAAAAAAAAGTAATTTATATGAAATGAACATATTCATAGGAATAAAAGGAACAGGAAAATATCTACACAAGAATCCAAAGGTTCTCTAAAATCCAAATATTTATATAGGGGTTTTCTATCATTGTTTGTCATTAAAAGCAATGGCAGCTAATTATGAGCTGAACTCCAGTGCGTACAAGATATTATTTAATCTCAACTAAAGAAGGTAAAAAAAAAGAAAAGAAAGAAGAAAGTAAAAGCACGTAAATGACTATAAATATTCAAAGTAGAAAAATGGAATTGGCACAAAACATGAGAGACAGAAAGAACAGATGAATTTAAAAGAATAAATAATTAGTAACATAGAAAGAATGCATTTAAACAGGAGGGAAATAGACTGCAGAAAAGGGAGAAAGAGCATACAAGGTGAACGAGTAGAAAATAAACAGCTACTGTAGGAAGCGCAGTGAGAGCAAATATTCAGGTGGAGACTTACTGGGCCCGCATACTATCCGTATACAGTCTGAGGGGGAGAAAAAGAGACAGCCTGGGTTATCCTTCAGATATCTCTGCAGACAGAACAAACAAGCACCCACATATTCCGGGGACGCACATGTGTCTCAGGGGCCATTTCATATCCCAATCCATCACATGCTGACTAAACAATGTAGCAAAATGTAGCAAAATTGCCTGGTTTCTTGTTTGCTGGAAAGGTTGTTTTCTACATGCTTGGCCTGTATTGCAATGTAAATAAACAGTTAAAGGAATAGCAAGGTTTTACATTAGACAATACCGGGAGCTGTATTTGTGCGTAAAGATAAATTTGTTCTGGTTGATTATGGTTACATGTCTAAGGATCAATCTAATGTAACATAATTAAGCAGGAGTTGATCTGCCATATGGATCATGTGGTACTTTACAGTATTAATGTTTAATAATAGTAAACTTCATGGGAATCCAATTTTCAGTTTCAGGTGGTCAGGTTGTGAAATAACAATATTTTACTCACTATACATGTAACTTTTGAACAAGCAAAATACAATAAACATCTATAAATTGAATACCTGCCAAATATGGAGGACTATTTTAGAAACAGCAATGTTAAACTTGTATAAATTCCTAACTAACTCACAAATATTCTTTCCTTTTTTTTAACGTTTCCCCTACATGAAATGGCCACCTTGCAAACTCCAGCCATACAGCCAGGCAGTGAGGAGGTGGTCTCAATCTATGACCTCATAAGCTCACATCTGGGGTAAAAGGCTAGGTCTGAGCATTTACTTGCCCTTTTCCTATTTAATACCAGTCTACCATTGAGCTTAGGAGGGGAGACCTCAACTCCCATGTCTGCCACCTTCAGACTCCTCCCTGCTTTCTCACTACCAAGAGAAGTAAGGGTAGGGTCTGGGGCTGATAGCTGTTGTCACCACATGTCGTCAACCGCGACGGAAAAGGGGATGTAGACAAAACAGGAGCAAAACCATGCCCCACTTTCATACTCTGCGTGGATGGCAGTATGATGTAGCTAATTATATGAAGACAAAGCTGTGTGAAAATAAAAGATTTTCTTTTTTAATTTAACTCATTGCACAATAAATATAGGAAGACATTAAATCTATCTATGCTTTATAGATATGTTGAATACATTTGTGTTCACTCTGTAGCACTTGTTGTATTCAAATTGACCTCTCTCCACTGCAGATGTACTATTGCGAAAGAGTATAGTGTTATAGTATTATAGGGTTACTAGTTTAATATTGGTCTCATTACTTGTACATGGCAGCTAATTTGCATTCATAGGGATCACATGTTTATTTTCTGCAAATCTGATCTGAACCCAGAGTGAAAGTATTAGTCTAACAGATAATTTTCCGTGCAACATATATTTTAAATGGAGGTGAATTTGTATAAAAAGGTATGTGTTATTTACTGTGAATTTTAAATGACTTTATTTTTAGAAACACACATAGAAACATAGAACGTGTCGGCAGCTTAGAACCTTTTTTTCCATCTAGTCTTCCCAATTTTCTAAATACTTTTATTAGTCCCTGGCCTTATCTTATATCTAGAATAGCCTTGTGCCTATCCTACCCATTGTAAAATCCCATCACTGTGTTTACCTCTACCACTACTGCTGGGAGGCTATTCCATACATCCACTTCCTGATATTACTTTTAAATCTTTGCCCCTCTAATTTAACTCTATGTCCTATAGTAGTGGTACTTCTACTTCTTGTAAATATACTCGCCTCTTTATTCAGTTAGAGCCACTGTATGCTTTAGTTCTAGATTTACCAATAAGTGGAAAAATCTTGAGGCAGGAAAATATCTTCAAATTAGATTTTATAACTATGGAATAAAATTATGAACATGTCTTATTTCAATTCAATCAAAATGTATCAATTTTTGAGGAGAATAATTGAAGACATCAGATTTTTTAATCAGGGGTCTCACTGTCATTTCTAAAATTGTCTCTGTATTTAAGATTGTTATATGTGCTCTTCAAATATCCCAGTTGAGACAACGATATATCTAGACGTTCAAAACCCTCAAGTATGAAAAAATGTTTTCCCTGGGGCCCTAGTAATCATCCCTTACTTTAATACAATCTGTCTTGTCAGGAGCTAATGCTTATGACTGTATAGTATAAATAGTATATAAAGTGACTTGATCATTTCTATATGTATTCTTGATAAAAGAAGAGTATGGTGGGGCTGGTATTTGCCACTCTGAAATGTCCACTCCATGCCTGACAGACCAGATACGTCTGAAGGTACTTAAAAAAGAAAACATTGTAATAACAGTAATAACAAATCACCAACGACCCATGTGCTTACCAGACCCAGTTTGCTGTTTTAATATTGAAGCACATTAAAATTGCGAAACAGACATAGTCACAGAGACAAAAAACCTTTGATTGGGCATTCAAATTGAACACACTGAAATTCTACCACAATGTAAACTGAATCTATATATATAAAACAGAACATATCTAATATAAAAATGTTGATTTCGATTTATTTTTCAGGATAGATGGATTAGTAATGGTAAATAAACAAGGCATAGATTGCTACAGTTATAGCAAATGTCATAGAGGCCCTTTAATAGAAAAAAGTTATTGTATGAATAATTAAAATTCCAAATAAAGTTGAAGCATACACAAAAAAATTCTGAGTTGGTAGACTCACCAAGGTGAGGGTAGTAAATAACTGAAGTACATAAACTTTTATGTCTAGAGAATAATGGTCGCCCAATATAGAGGGAATTATAACTATTACTATATTATTTTAACAAAATAGAAGCAGGTTCCCACATCCGCAGCGTCTATTATTGGGAGAACCCTCTCCAGTACAGACTTAAATACTTCTGTATTGGGTTTAAACAAATTGTTTCTGGATGAGAATCCAGTTGTTGTTTTTTTAGTTTATGCTTAAAATAGAGAATGCTGTCAAGGATTTCTGTTCTCTCCATGAAGAGAAATATTTTTTAAGTAAAATAAAAAATATTGTTTTTTGAGAGTTGATCATAAATTGTAAGTGTATAATTGTGTTTTGTGTTTTAAAATCTGTATTAAAGCAGTCAAAGTTTTTCACAGGTAAATACAATGTGGTCAGAGATACTTTAAAGAAAAAAAAAACAGAACAACTATTGAGAAGCAGTAACTTTCATTCCAAGAAAGGAAACCTGAATAATATGTGTAAAAGAATTTTGTTTATATCGTTTGTTGGGTTGTTGTAATTTGTCTCTGTGACCGTAGTCACTGGCTATTTAAAAGGACCTTTGTATTAGTGGTCAGGTGCCATTTTTAAAGGTACCTAAGTTTACTGTGAGTTTCACTTTTCCGCCATCAAGTTCTAATCGAAGGGTGTCTGCAGATTCTTTGGAGGTGGTGGCCAGCAGAAGACCATAAGCTCGCTGTGACATGAAACGTAAGGAGACGTCTTCTGCTTCTGTGTGTGCGACTCCAGGTAGCAAGACCTTCAGGTACATGCTGCCATCATAGCTCAGGACTGCTGCCTCTAGAAATTGGTGATAAAAAGTAAAAACAATACTTACATTCTGGCTTACAAGAGAAAGTGAAAAGGTAAAGGAATATGTAAGAAAATTATAGATTAAAAAGAATCAAATATAAGTGAGAAAAAGAAGTCAAAATAAAATATTACACAATTTGATGACAATTGGCTGACCTACTCTGATCATCCAAAAAAAGTATCGCTTATCATTTTCCTTACTACGAAGGTCAGCTGTAACTTTATTCCCCACTAAGCCTGAATATTTCACAGACCTTTAAATCTCTATTTTTTATGTTTACTGTCATTGTCAGACAATAAATATATACAACGCTTTTTTTTTACTGCTAGGAAATACTATGTTGAATAAAAAAAATCTAATCATTGGTGAATAATAACTAAAAGATAACTGAATTTTATTTTAATGGATTACAATTTACTTTTACTTCATCCTCCCTCAGCAGCAGCCAGGGTTTTGGTAATTAGCGACGATCCAATCCAAGTTCCACATATATCTACCTCATCTAATAGGAACTCAATATACTATTTTTCAAAATATTATCTGTCCTACATTTTAAGTGTGGTCCTATATGCTTACAAAAATGAACATTATATGTGTTATTTGTATTGCATGCACAACTCTTTTATATCACTATATGAGAATACTAAGTATACTGTACATGTTGTGTATGACTTACCTATGATGCGATAAAAATGATAAGTAAAAAAAAACACCAACCGTGCTATTGCCTCCATAGACTTAATATTGGTCTCAAACCAGGCTTTCCAGCAGCTCTGTCCAAATAGGTAGAGAGCCTCCATTTTTTCACCCTTTGGTCAGATTAAACCTGATCAAACTGAAGGGAGATGCGGCACATTGTCAGTGTGCATAGCACCTTTGTATAGGGTGACCACACCCCTGTTTAATTCAAGGACTCATATAAAAAATGCGCACTCCTGGGCTGTATTGGGCAGAATACCCATCTATACATACCAGTCATTATTTTACTGTCTACAGTCCTGGAGAGGGCATTGGTCGTAAGTGTCCCTGAATAAAACAGTGATGTGGTCACGCTACACTCTCAGCCCTTTCCAGAGACTAGAAGACTAGTGTTAGAAGACTGCTTAGAGTTAGAAAACAATCACGGAGGATTTGGGGTAATGTCAGGCATTGGCATGTGGTTGTAGATAAGTTGCCTAATTAGTTGGTTATGGATTGCATGCAACTTTCCCTGTGCATGCGCAGTTACACTGTCAACTTGAGTGATGGTACCAATGGAATTCACCCTCCAAAGCATTGCCAGGGGAAGAAATTGGGAGGTTTGGATTGGGATTATGGATGAAGATTTTTGATTTTTTTTTAGCTTCTAGTGGAGAATAATGAAGGATGATTTAGTGGCTAAATTGTAAGTATAAGAATCTAAAATGGAAAATACTGTTGTAGATTGTGCTTCAGTGTAACCAGTGCAAAAATAGTTGCACAAATGCCATCTGATGTAATACCAAAACATACACTGAACCTACATAGTACACAGTTAGTTCTGTCGGTTCTGTGAGTTAAAGGAACATTAAACATTGTTTAACCCTTGCTTCCTTGATCTCATGCAAAAAAAAAAGGGTCCCTCACTGCTCTAGCAGGGAGAGCCAGTCGCCAACCAGGCGGCTGCCTGCTTTGTATGGAAGCATGGCAGCTGTCGGTCAGAGGATAAACTGGCGTGTACTATCAAAAGTACACGCCAGTTCAACCTCATACTAGGGGCAACTAACTTTTCACTTACAAGTGAAAAAAAAAAACTTTTAGTGTCCCTTTAAAGGAACAACTTCCAGTAACTCTGGACTTCTACAGTGCCACATTCCGCCATTGTCTTGTATTTGACGGGAGAACAAGGTTGCATCTGAGGCTTTGCTTCAGCGACGGTGGGAAAATAAATTCTCCTAAAGTACATCTTGCCTTCTTATCTCTACTCATCCAATCTGATTAAACTGCAATTAAACATTGACTTAAACACATTTTAAATGGCCATTATATCTCAAATTAAGGTTAGTATAATAACGCCTAAGAGAATGTGTACTCTCTTCAGCAATCATTCTTTTTTATGTGAGCTGGTATAGTCTTCTGGTTCCTGTCGGCAAAAGCAACTACGGTCTGCATTTTCGAACCATTTTTTTTAAACCCTTTACATTTAATTCTGTGATTGAAATGAACAATATACAGATCACAGTTCATAGAATACAGTGTATTGGCATGCTCATATGCAGACTTACTCCCAAAGAGTCTTACTGGCATCACTTAACTGCCATTGTATGCACGGGCGTCCGCAGGGGGGGGCAAGGGGGGGCGCTTGCCCCCACCTGGGTTTTTGCAATTCCCCTTTAAAAAAATATTTTTTTCTTAGTATGTAGCCTCTAGTTGTCCCTAGGGGACTGCACACCAGTTGCTGGGGTAGGAGGAGGCACCCAAAACTGTTGCTCTCTGCAACTCTGCTTGCTGTAATACTGGTCTCCCATCCACATTGGTGCAGGTGTCTGCAGCTGTCAGTCATGCTGCATGGAGAGCCAATGACAGGGGTGCCCGGGGATATGAAGTTATAGCCCCGCCCCTCAGCCCTCCATGTGGCAGCATGACTGACAGAAGAGAGCCTGCAGTGCAACATCATGGAGGAAACAGGGGAAGATACTCAGAGACCATAGCTGAGCCTCTGTAACAGGTAGGAAGAGCTTATAATAGCTTTAAGGTACATGGCAGAGTGGGGTAAATCCAAGGAGGTCCCTCCCATTTCCCTGAGGTCTCCATTTGTCCAGTCTGAGCAGCTCCTCTGACCAGGCTCTGCTCACATCAACATGGTGACAAGTGGATGGGGCAGAAAAGATAATGGAGGATAAAATTATGTGATAGATGGAATCAGATTGCAAACAAAATGGGATGACATTGGGCAGAAAAGATAATAGAGGATGAAAAGAGGTGATTGATTGGAGCAGAATACAGACAAAATTGTGACATGGGGCAGAAAAGATAAAATGTAGGTGAAAAGAGGTCAGTGACATGGAGGAATAAATCACATAAAATGATGGGGAAAGTGATGGCAAACATGGAGGACAAAACATATAAAAAAGGGGGAAAGAGATAAAGAAATGTCATGGATTTAGGAATTTGGGTGTTTAGGGAATCTGTTGCTTTGTGCTTATATTGTGTGCTATAGTGTTGTATCTGGTGCTGTGGAGTTATATTGTGTGCTATAGTGTTGTGTCTGGTGCTGTGGAGTTATATTGTGTGCTATAGTGTTTTGTCTGGTGCTGTTGGGTTACATTGTGTGCTATAGTGTTGTATCTGGTGCTGTGTGGTTATATTGTGTGCTATAGTGTATCTGGTGCTGTGAGGTTATATTGTGTGCTATAGTGTTGTATCTGGTGCTGTGGGGTTATATTGTGTGCTATTGTGTATCTGGTGCTGTGGGGTTATATTGTGTGCTATAGTGTTGTATCTGGTGCTGTGGGGTTATATTGTGTGCTATAGTGTTGTATCTGTTGCCGTATGCTTATATTGTGTGCTATAGTGTTGTATCTGGTGCTGTTGGGTTATATTGTGTGCTATAGTGTTGTATCTGGTGCTGAGAGGTTATATTGTGTGCTATAGTATTGTATCTGGTGCTGTGGGGTTATATTGTGTGCTATAGTGTATCTGGTGCTGTGGGGTTATATTGTGTGCTATAGTGTTGTATCTGGTGCTGTGGGGTTATATTGTGTGCTATAGTGTTTTGTCTGGTGCTATGGGGTTATATTGTGTGCTATAGTGGATCTGGTGCTGTGGAGTTATATTGTGTGCTATAGTGTTGTATCTGGTGCTGTGAGGTTATATTGTGTGATATAGTGTATCTGGTGCTGTGGGGTTATATTGTGTGTTATAGTGTTGTATCTGGTGCTGTGGAGTTATATTGTGTGCTATAGTGTTTTGTCTGGTGCTATGGGGTTATATTGTGTGCTATAGTGTATCTGGTGCTGTGGAGTTATATTGTGTGCTATAGTGTTGTATCTGGTGCTGTGAGGTTATATTGTGTGCTATAGTGTATCTGGTGCTGTGAAGTTTTATTGTGTGATATAGTGTTGTATCTGGTGCTGTGGGGTTATATTATGTGCTATAGTGTTGTATCTGGTGCTATGGGGTTATATTGTGTGCTATAGTGTATCTGGTGCTGTGAGGTTATATTGTGTGCTATAGTGTATCTGGTGTTGTGAGGTTATATTGTGTGATATAGTGTTGTATCTGGTGCTGTGGGGTTATATTGTGTGCTATAGTGTATCTGGTGCTGTGGGGTTATATTGTGTGTTATAGTGTTGTATCTGGTGCTGTGGAGTTATATTGTGTGCTATAGTGTTTTGTCTGGTGCTGTTGGGTTACATTGTGTGCTATAGTGTTGTATCTGGTGCTGTGTGGTTATATTGTGTGCTATAGTGTATCTGGTGCTGTGAGGTTATATTGTGTGCTATAGTGTTGTATCTGGTGCTGTGGGGTTATATTGTGTGCTATAGTGTATCTGGTGCTGTGGGGTTATATTGTGTGCTATAGTGTTGTATCTGGTGCTGTGGGGTTATATTGTGTGCTATAGTGTTTTGTCTGGTGCTATGGGGTTATATTGTGTGCTATAGTGGATCTGGTGCTGTGGAGTTATATTGTGTGCTATAGTGTTGTATCTGGTGCTGTGAGGTTATATTGTGTGATATAGTGTATCTGGTGCTGTGGGGTTATATTGTGTGTTATAGTGTTGTATCTGGTGCTGTGGAGTTATATTGTGTGCTATAGTGTTTTGTCTGGTGCTATGGGGTTATATTGTGTGCTATAGTGTATCTGGTGCTGTGGAGTTATATTGTGTGCTATAGTGTTGTATCTGGTGCTGTGAGGTTATATTGTGTGCTATAGTGTATCTGGTGCTGTGAGGTTTTATTGTGTGATATAGTGTTGTATCTGGTGCTGTGGGGTTATATTATGTGCTATAGTGTTGTATCTGGTGCTATGGGGTTATATTGTGTGCTATAGTGTATCTGGTGCTGTGAGGTTATATTGTGTGCTATAGTGTATCTGGTGTTGTGAGGTTATATTGTGTGATATAGTGTTGTATCTGGTGCTGTGGAGTTATATTGTGTGCTATAGTGTTTTGTCTGGTGCTGTTGGGTTACATTGTGTGCTATAGTGTTGTATCTGGTGCTGTGTGGTTATATTGTGTGCTATAGTGTATCTGGTGCTGTGAGGTTATATTGTGTGCTATAGTGTTGTATCTGGTGCTGTGGGGTTATATTGTGTGCTATAGTGTATCTGGTGCTGTGGGGTTATATTGTGTGCTATAGTGTTATATCTGGTGCTGTGGGGTTATATTGTGTGCTATAGTGTTGTATCTGTTGCCGTATGCTTATATTGTGTGCTATAGTGTTGTATCTGGTGCTGTTGGGTTATATTGTGTGCTATAGTGTTGTATCTGGTGCTGAGAGGTTATATTGTGTGCTATAGTATTGTATCTGGTGCTGTGGGGTTATATTGTGTGCTATAGTGTATCTGGTGCTGTGGGGTTATATTGTGTGTTATAGTGTTGTATCTGGTGCTGTGGAGTTATATTGTGTGCTATAGTGTTTTGTCTGGTGCTGTTGGGTTACATTGTGTGCTATAGTGTTGTATCTGGTGCTGTGTGGTTATATTGTGTGCTATAGTGTATCTGGTGCTGTATGCTTATATTGTGTGCTATAGTGTTGTATCTGGTGCTGTTGGGTTATATTGTGTGCTATAGTGTTGTATCTGGTGCTGAGAGGTTATATTGTGTGCTATGGTATTGTATCTGGTGCTGAGAGATTATATTGTGTGCTATAGTGTTGTATCTGGTGCTGTGGGGTTATATTGTGTGCTATAGTGTTGCGTCTGGTGCTGAGAGGTTATATTGTGTGCTATAGTATTGTGTCTGGTGCTGAGAGGTTATATTGTGTGCTATAGTGTTGTGTCTGGTGCTGAGAGGTTATATTGTGTGCTACATGTTGTATCTGGTGCTGTGGGGTTATATTGTGTGCTATGGTGTTGTGTCTGGTGCTGTGGGGTTATATTGTGTGCTATAGTGTTGTGTCTGGTGCTGTGGGGTTATATTGTGTGCTATAGTGTTGTGTCTGGTGCTGAGAGGTTATATTGTGTGCTATAGTGTTGTATCTGGTGTATCTATGGGTTTATATCTTTGCTATGGTGTTCTATCTGTTGCTGTGGAGTTTCAGCTAGAGCTCTGGATATTTATCTGGTGCTGTGGTTTATATCTTGTGTCATGGGTTTTTAGCTGGTACCGTGGGTTAATATCTGGTGTTGTGGGTCTATATCTGGCACAGTGGATCTATATTTGGTGCAGTGAGGCTATATCTAGTGTGGTTGGTTTATATCTGGTGCTGTGGATCTGTATCTGGTGCAGGGTTTATCAACCCTTTGCATGCCTTCACTGATAATGACAAAGCTCCTCCACTTCATGATAACTTGTCAAAAAGAGGCGCGGCGCAGAAAGGATGACGGTAAAATTATGCCCCCCCCCTGAAAAAAATTCTGCGGATGCCCATGCTTGTATGCCTACTCCTTAAAGGAGAGTGATGTCTGAGGCTCCCCCACTCTGTCAGTTTAAGGAATTCCATAAAATGTTGACTCTTAACATAGTCTCCACTGAAGGATGGAACATTAAGGACCATATTTGTCAGAACTGCAGGCTTTATTCTACAGCTGCCTATATCTTGATACATCTTTATTTTCAACGTTAGGTACTAGAGGTTACTATTGCTGATAAAAAATAAAACTACTATTTCACAAAGCCTTTAATGAATCACAACTGGTTTAAGAAGAGTGGGAATCTACACACTTATCGGTAACAACATGATTGCATTTTTATTTAAAAATAAATGTATTTGCAGAGAAATTTCCAATTTTTAACCCAAATCACAATATCCCTTTTTCTTGCTATTTTTGTATTGCTCAGCATGTTTAGGGTATAAAAGAATATTACTGAGGTTGCCACAATATTGTCTGTGATAACTGCAGGTTGGGCACAAACCTTTTTTCTTGTTCTAATTGAAGGCTGTGCACTCCACTCTCCAATGATAGCAAATATAGGTGCTTTATTATGTGCATACATGGACAGGGTAACAATACATGGACAGTACGCTGGAGTAAGGGAAGACAACCTTACGCGTTTCGCGTGTTCCCACGCTTAATCATAGGTGTGTGATTATGAGTTCGGCTGAGGGGGAGGGAAGCTCCCTATGGCACCAGAGATCCTCTTGTTATTGACTAATTTTGAGTTCCAGATGTTCCTATTTTTTTCATAATTTTCTGATGAACCTGTCTTTCCATAATGCAGCTTTCATGGAGGAGTACCACTTGTGCCATATTTGAGGCATTGTAATAATTCATTATGTTAGGGATTCCTATTCCCCCTTTCCTCCTAGATTGCATAAGCCATATGTTTGCTACTCTATTCTTTTGATTATTATGTATATATTTGGTGATGTGGGTTTGCATTTTTTGTATTATCATTCTAGTGATTTTCATTGGTATAGATCTGAATATATATAAAAGTTTTGGGAGGATCGTCATTTTTATCAACGCTACTCTTCCTAACCAGGATATATACATTTTAGGCCAGCTTAGCATTTCTTGTTTTAGACTCCACTATTTCGTCAACAAATTTGCTTTTAACATGTTTTGTGGATTGGCTATTAGACTAATTGCTAGGAAGGTAATATTTTCTTTCCTCCACCCAAACATGTATTTCATTTTTAATTCTTCAATCAATTCTACTTTAAATCCTATTGGGAGTGCTTGTGTTTTTGTTGGGTTGATTCTATGGTAGGTCACCCGGCCGTATTGAGTTAACAGGTTGCACAAAGCTGGTAATGCGGTTTTTGGTCAGACATGACGACAAGAATGTCATCTGCAAACAGTCCCATCTTGATTTCTATTAGCGGAGAGAATTTGTATCCCTGAATTTTTGGGTGTCCTCTTATCAATATTGCCAAAGGCTCCAGAGCTAGGACGTAAAGTATTGGTGATAGAGGACATCCCTGTCTAGAGCCATTGGCAATTGTTATTGGTTTATATTTATATCCCCTATATGAGACAGTGGCAGTTGGATTAGTATATAGTGCTAGCACTGATTTAATATATTCTAGTGGGAAGCCATATTTCCCCAGTACCTCCTCCAGGAAGCCCCAGTGTAAGCGATCAAATGCATTCACAACATCAAGTAATAGTAACAGACACCGGGACCTCCTGGTTTGAAATATCTGTAATTTTAAGTCAGTGCTTCCCAAATTAGGGGGCAATTGTGATGTCTCTAGACAATAGACAATATAGTTTTTGTTTTGTTCAACAGTCTTACAAAAGAACAGAAGTGCCTAATGCAGTTGATAGATGTTATGAAGCCTATGGCATGATGACTAGACATGTGCATTCGTTTTCGGACGAATGCATTTTCGTCCGAAAATAGCATTTTCGTCCGAAAATAGCATTTTCGTCCGAAAATAGCATTTTCGTCCATTCGTCCGAAAAACGAAGAACGAAAATGCTAAGCTAACGAAAGCCGAATGAACGAATGGTTAATAAACGAAAATCATTCGTTCATTCGTCCATTCGTAGTACTATTGCATTCTATAAGCCTAAATTCGAACGTTCGGTTTATAGACTTTCGGCTTATGGAATACATGTATTCCTATTGCTATTCTATAAACCGAACATTCGGTTTATAGAATAGCAATAGGAATACATGTATTCCATAAGCCGACAGCCTATAAACCGAACGTTCGGTTTATAGGCTGTCGGCATTTTACTACACGGAGACAAAGTCTCCATTCATAATTTTATGAATGGAGACTCTGTCTCCGTATAGTTAAATGCCCACAGCCTATAAACCGAACGTTCGGTTTATAGGCTGTCGGCTTTTAACTACACGGAGACAAAGTCTCCATTCATAATTTTATGAATGGAGACTCTGTCTCTGTATAGTTAAATGCCGACAGCCTATAAACCGAACGTTCGGTTTATAGGCTGTCGGCTTATGGAATACATGTATTCCTATTGCTATTCTATAAACCGAACGTTCGGTTTATAGAATAGCAATAGGAATACATGTATTCCATAAGCCGAAAGTCTATAAACCGACGTTCGAAAGTTGTTCGGTTTATAGACTTTCGGCTTATAGAAAACATGTAGTACTATTGCCTTTCTATGAACCGAACGAGAGCCCCATTCATAAGAATTTCTTATGAATGGGGCTCTCGTTCGGTTTATAGAAAGCCAATAGTATTACATTGTATTTCTATAAAACGAACGAATTAAAATTAACGAAACGAAAATAATGAACGAATTTCGTCTGAAACAAATGCAGTAATGAACGAAATTTGTTTTAGACGAAATAAATAACATTTTCGTCCGAATGGACGAAAACGAAACGAAAATTTTAGTTTTGCACATGGCTAATGATGACTAAAGCCCAAAATGCTTGAAATGCAGAGGGTTTTACGCAAGCAGGAAGAGGGGATGTGATCTAAAAACATTAGGAACCCCTGATTTAAATTGAGCCATGTATAGCACTTTAGTTTGGGCTTTTGTCAAATGCAAGCACTGTGTAATTAAAACATATCATGTGCTGAATGTTTATTTATCCTATATCTGTGCAATTTAATGAAATCTGTCTAGTTTGAGTTTTACTAAGGTCCAATTTTGAGAAAACAAAACTCAAACAAGCTTCCAGGAAGACAGATATTTTATGGAGGAAACATAAAACTTTCAAATAATCTTGTACTAGACCAATAATGTGCAGGGCACTGCAAAATATAGCACATTAAATCATATGGATACAATTTTAAGATAAGAACTAAAACCTGCTTTAATATATAAATGCCAAAACTGACAATAATCTACAAAAGTATGTGTGTGTGTCCAATCAATTTTCATTATGTGTTGTGGAGGTGATACCTGATATTATAACAGGACTGTAATTATAGTGTAATGTATACTAAATATAAAATATTGTCAAATGGGTGGGTCTAGACAATGAAAGAGTAAAGGAGATACAATTGTTTCTAATTATACTTAGTTATTAAGGCTGAATTTTATTTGATTCACAATTATTCTTTATAGTTAAAGTCCCGTTGTGGATCTCTCTGACTTCATGATATTATAGGGATGTTATGATTATATAGGTTTGTTGTATGATTCTCTTATGTATGGCTCTTATTGCTACATCCTATGACTTGTAGGAGTGTGGATAAGATTTGAATGCAATAATATTTATATATATATATATATATATATATATATATATAAGTCGGGCTTACTATCTATATTTGAGGAAATAATTTATTAAGTTCCTTAGAGAGGAATGCCTTGAAAGAACAACTAAAATGTTGACCCCTGACAAAGTCCCCAGTGATGGGTAAAACATTGAGGACTTGTCTTTTTTGGGTCACCTACCTGTATAATAATGCTAAAAGATGGACAAGCCGACATTTATGCAAATTGTTTGATTGGAATTTGTTTCTCCAACCACATACACTGCATAGAGATGAGAGGATATTTAAAGCCGAACTTATGTCATTAACGAACAGAGAAACTGCTGTGTATTGAGAAGGGTACTCCTTTGAAGATCCTGTCACATTTATTCTGCCTCATGATATCAGAATGTATTGCATTGTGTCTATTCCTTTATATCTCTGTTCAAATATTTCTTCCCCACTGTGGCTTAAGTGGATATAAATAAATGTGATGATGAGAGACTTTACTCCTGTAAGGATTCAAGCCTAATTTAAAAATTGTTAAATTGTTATCCTAATTGCAGTGGCTCACATCCATGGATTTCAAAGTGAAAGCAAAATGTCAGTATCTGTGTGACATATATTCCTTACAAGCAGTGGGGGAGCCATATAATTACCCACTGTGGATTATATGTTATGAATGTGTTCATCTATACTTGTTTAGTGTTGAGCGAACCCGAACCGCACTGTTCGGGTTCGTACCGAACATTACGGTGTTCGGACCCCGGACCCGAACACAGACATTTCACTGTATGTCCGTGTTGGAGTTCGGGGTTCGGCAATAAACCGAAAGTCTATAAACCGAAAGACATTCAGTTTATAGACTTTCGGTTTATAGAATAGCAATAGAATTACATTTATTCTATAAACCGAAAGTCTATAAACCGAACGTTGTTCGGTTTATAGACTTTCGGCTTATAGAATACATGTAATACTATTGGCTTTCTATAAACCAAACTAGAGTCCCCATTCATAAGAAATTCTTATGAATGGGGACTCTAGTTCGGTTTATAGAAAGCCAATAGTATTACATGTATTCTATGTATTCTATAAGCCGAAAGTCTATAAACCGAACACGTTTGGTTTATAGACTTTCGGTTTATAGCATAAATGTCATTCATTTATTTGACACATTAATAAATTATAATTACACTTTTTTACACTTTTTAATATGTTAATGTGTATTAGCCATACTAAAGAGATACATTTAATTTGCACTCTGCTAGCATAGTGGGCTGTCTGCTCTTTAGGAGCTGTAGTAAATCAAGTATATATATATATATATATATATATATATATATATATATACTATATAAATATAATAATTATTTGAAAGCATAGACTGTTTATTGCAGTTTTGCCTTTTGTATAGCACTGCATAATTATATTTTTGTCTTACAAATGTATCTGTAGTGCAAACAATTTAACGTTATTACATCACGCTCCATCATTCCTTGGTCACATCGCAGAAATTGTGTTCAATCAACTGGAATGACACAGGTCATTTTCCCATAGAGTATGTATCATATCAAATAATCAGTGTCAACATTTGGTTTAGAAAACTGATCATTTCTAGCATTGCTAATTTTAGTATTACAGGCCCAGATCACCTGCATTGTCACTTCCCACATTGTATGCTGCCCAACATTATGTGTCCTGACCTGAGGGATGAATGTGAAATATGCAATGTAATTATTACTTTTCCATCCCGTCATCTTCACTTACCTCTTTCACATGTGTCCCCAAGGTACCCCGTCCCTACGCAGTCACAGATAACGCGATTCCAGCCCTCTCTGCACTGACCCCCATTCCTACATGGGGCAGCTGTACATTGTCGCTGGATCTCTCTTGTGCAGAAAGGGGAAACGCCTGGGGTGGCTGATAATTCTGCCAGTTGTCGAATGTCTCTGCTCTTTCCATCAACAAAAAGGTCCCGGATGCAACCAACAAATCCCAGGCCAAGGGAGGCTGTCCAAATCTCTGGAGGAAGTTGCAAGTCTTCTCTTGGTTCTGGGAGACCTCCAAGGTACATATCTCCTTCAAGATCGAGTATTTCACTTTCACCTCCAACTTGGAATGGAGTGTTCCGACTGTTAACAGAGATAGAGCCTAGGAAAATAGAAAGAATATGAATATAGGTAAAGTGGAACAACAAAAGAAAAAAAAAGTGACCAAGTCTCAGGACACGTAAACAGTGCCATCAGGGTGAAAAATCATCACTGATTGCCAAATACATTTATTTCAATTCATGTACCAGGCAAGGGTGAGAATAATACTCATTACATATTTCAAGTATAACTCTCACTCATAGTCATCCTTTAAGTGTAATACTACTTCCTTTTCAGTTTTACTTACTATAGTGAAACAGCAAACAGTCATTAAAAATAACAATGTCTTATTAGGACAAACAATATAAACTGGCCTTTCCCTTATGAACACATCACAGGTCTGTTCATTAATACCATTGTTTGTGCAAACGTGTGATTGTCTGACTTTAAGGTATGACATAAAGCTGCATTTGATTTTAACAGATTGGACTGAAAGTTAAAGAAAGGAGTAGTTCCACCTACATTGTCTGAAAAAAATGGGCTGCACCAGGTAAAGAATAAGAAACAGATCTATCTTAGTTTTTGTCCTCAACACCTCCTATAGCCTAAACATTGTAAAAAAAAAAAAAGTGTAATAGTTTTTTTTGCTGTTGCTATATAGCGACAATCCTGCCTATCTCTCCAACCCCTTCTCATTGGATGAATTTAGAGACATCTGTAAAATTAGCGTCAATGTAAGGAGAACTGTAAATTGTTTTAAAATAAAAATAAGTACATTTTACATATATTAAACCCTTCCTACTTTCTATACCATCCTAATTTACAGTTGAAACAAGGGGTAAAATTCAGCGCTAGATCCGTGACCAAGCAGCACCAACCTGTGTGTATCTCTGCAAACACACGTGAAAAAATATACATAAACAGCAAACAAGGGTGATAGGTGCGCTGGAGGTCTTACACACACAGAAATATGTATATGACAAAAAACGTATAATTGCCTTAAAAATCAGTCAACTTCACAAGCTGAGGATATAGGTGTGGCGTGTGTCCAGGAGGAAGCCTGAGAAAAGGCGAAACGCGTTGCGTGACCCACTGTACACCACTGATTGATCTTAATCCAGTTCCAGCCTTGCTGAAAAGTTTTGGATTTTCTCTGACTGCAGACCTGTGGACTATTTTGCTGCCTGAAAAGGAAGATCTGCAGCGCTGTTTTTACCATTCCATATATGTAAGATACTATGTTTTATTAAAGCTTTTTGTATTTTATCATATACTGATTTTATCTTCACTTCTTTGCCATCATACCTACATATGGTCACTGAGTAAGAAGAATCGAAGGAATCATCTCATTTGGATCAGATAAGCTCTTTTTCTTATTCACTTTTGTGAGTGCAATTCACCACCCCATTTTATAAGTTTCTACACTGAGTTTAGAGTTGCACTATGTTCTTTGTTTTTTTCTGTCTCTCCATGTTCCGAGCCTGATGAGATCACCTATATCCTCAGCTTGTGAAGTTGACTGATTTTTAAGGCAATTATACGTTTTTTGTCATATACATATTTCTGTGTGTGTAAGACCTCCAGCGCACCTATCCCCCTTGTTTGCTGTTTATGCATCCTAATTTACAGTGCTCATGTAGGATGACATGGAACATCCTGATTAATGCCATAACCCCATATTAGAGAGTGCAGTAATTTTTTTTAAGGGCTGCGGTAAAATAAATTACCACGCAAGCTAAAAACCCCATGCTTTTTATAGAGGTTTAGTGGACCTAAAGCATTGAAACAAGGTTCTTTGCAGTAAATCACAAATAGTGATTAAATGACAGCCAGTAAAAATGAACGGGAAAAAAAATTCTTTAACTTTTACCCTCCATTTTGCACTTAACAACCCACGATTTAAATGCTTATCGCAGTCAATATTTACACATTTTAACCCTTTCAGTGCTGTAGGGAACACAAACAGTGCTCCCTTTAGCACTGAAATGGTTAACATGTTAAAAAAATGTTGAAGGAGCAATGGGAGCTCTCTCAATGTCCCCCACTTCCCCTCCAAGAACTTTAAATCATTGCCCCTTCCCTCCTGCACCGTTATCATTCTAGGGGCGGCAGGGCCATAATTACCTTGATTTGAAAAGATTGTGTGCATCGTGACTTACCAACATATTCCCATTTATTGGAACATAGCCTATTCCATTGAAGCCCCTAAAGCTGCTATTGATATCAGCAATAATCAGTCTGATGACATGTGAAACTCATACTTGGAAAACTGCTATAGCAAATAAGATATTTTGGCTAGCTGTGGAAAGCTGAGAGTTTCTTGAAGACAATAATTTATACTCGCATGCAACCTGGAATCTAAATAATTGATATTATCAGTTTGATAGAACAGCATTTTAATAAGTTTTTATGAAGGAACAGATTGTTATGTAACCTGTACTACACTTACTGTAATGGTTTATCACTGAATTGACAATGGGAAGAAGTTATAATGAGTACATTCTCACATTATTGTACATTGGTGAGAATGTACTATGAAAAGATTAGTCAGCTACAACAACAACAATGCTAATTTAATTATATACTGTGCAATGTTTAATTCGTATTATGTATCTACATGTGGTTTTAATTCCGCCTTGGTTATTTCGTTTATTCATCTATACAGTAGGTTTAAATATTTATTTTTCTGCATTTCCTGTTGCTTTATGTTCCTCATTTTCTAATGTTTTAATACAACATTAAACACATATTAAACTTGTGTTCAGCTTCATTAGTATTTTACATGCACAATAGCATGCCTCCCAAGGGACCCTATTTAAGAGGGACACTCCCTATTTTTGCCCCAATCTCTCTGCCCCTCTATTCTCCCCTGGAGTCTGAACGTCAGAATTTTAGATGTGCATGTGTCTATAAAGAGCTCCAAAGCAATACAATTTGTCATATAATGTATTTAGAATACAGTAAATGTGTTTATATATAGTTTTTTTGTAAATAAAATGCATTATTCTAATGGCTTACTATATGTTATAAATAGCTTTCAAATGGCTATAAAGTCACATAAAGATGCTCATACCTTTAACTACTCCCCAAAAAACAAAAGTGCCCCTCTTTGGCCATTTGAAATGGAAGGTATGCAATAATGCTAACCTGTTTTTTTTTTTCATTGTGGACTAATGTCCATAAACGTGGTTTTAGGTTTCTGATAATCAAAATAGGATAAGATGCCCATAATATTCAGCTTTTCAGGGAGATGCCTTAATTCTAGGTTGAACACATCTGTTTTTTTATTATGATTATAGCCATGGAGTATACATTTTTCATAAATGTCCATGAAAAAATTGTCCATGTCCATGAAAAAGTTCAACCCATGAATAATTGAGATGTGGGCATCCTACTACATTCATGTGCATCTATAATGGAATATAACCTACTGTTTGAAATGTCTAGATTTTAATATATTTAAGGACACAGCCACAAACCTTTCCTGCCATCTCTCTGGATGTCCACATGGCACCACTCTCCATCATTAATCTTCTTGTGACTGGCTTTAACCTTAATTCCTCCAGAGCCAAGATCAAGCAGAAGATACAATGTTCCCTCAAGCAATTCCACCGCGAAATAATCTGCTTTTGGTGGCCTCTCTGGTCTTCCTGTAGTTACAGCACCTACAGCTGTGCCTGTGGCACCCCCACCAGCACGTGGTCTCCCTTGACTGAAAAGCAGAAGACCACTAGGTTCTGTGGTCCTGAAATCAAAGGATATGGATCCAGCCTTCTTGGTTTCCCAGCGTGGTAAGCGCAGAAAAGCTTCTGGAACTTGAAAAGTGACAGGGTCTAAAGAAGGAACATTTTCACAGCGGAAGAGGAGGTCACCACTAAGTCGCATCTTTGGGTCACCATCAGAGGCTAGACGAGAGAGCTCTAGTTTGAAATCATTATTTTTGTAGACGACCTGATAGAGAGAGTGATGATATTGAGAATATTTAAATCGCTTAATTAGGTCAAATGTGTGTGGCTTTCCCTGATATTAGGCAAAAAAACTAGATACATTTTGGGAAAGGATACTACTTACATCCTTAAGGCAGCCCATAAAGTTGTTACTAACAGGGGACCCTGGAAGGTCAGCTGTATTTGGACTGCCCCCTATGTAGAAGAAGTCATCACTTCCCAGCATGGTGTAATCCTCTTGGGTGTATCCCGTTGAAGTAAGAATGCCATCTACTGAGATGGTGACCTGGTGAGGAGGGAGGAAGCCAAGGTAGAAAGACAGAAAGATAGAAAAAAGCAACAGAGTGTGCAGAGATAAAGTAGAAATTTTGGAAGGAGGAGATAGAAAGAACCAGAGAAAGAGAGTGAGAGAAGAGAAATAGGAGGGAGAGGAGGGCGAAAAAGATAAAAATTAGTAGGAGGCACAAGCATTTGTTAAACTCTCACCATTTTCATGTCTGTTCTGTTTCTGAGGCAGGACCAGCTCTTCACCAACGGCAGGGAGGATGGGGATATTTAACGGAAGGTGGGTTGGAAAGAGGTAGAGAACAAAAGAAAAGAAAAAAGCAGTGGGATTGTGAAAAAGTCAGGATTGATGAAAGAGAGCTGGAGGAGGCTTGAGTTGGGGAGGGGTTAAGGATAAGACTCTAGAAAAGTTGTAGGAGATAGAGTGGGCAGAGAGAATTGTGTAATTTGTGGGAGGCAGATGTACTAAGGTAACGTTTATATATTTTTTTGGTTTGGCCTGAAGTAGAAATCAAAGTAGAAGCTTGAGGGTCTACCCTTACCATCCTGGATGTAACCTGGATTCTTCTAAGAATCTAATGTTCTGCAAACAGGTAACATGTCAGTAATTCTCCTTATACACTTTAAACTTGTCTTGCATACAAAGCCTATATTTCTCACTTCCTTACCAATCTGCATTCGCTCTAAATATTACTAAAAATAATCATGGGTTTCTCCAGCCTTACTAGATGTACTACATATCTCTAAGGCTATCTGCTATGTAAATGTCAGCTTCCCACCAACTATCATTCTTCATAGACTCAAACAACATTAGTAGGCCCACAAATTCGACATGTTTTTTTGTGCCCCACCTATGCTATACTTTCAAGCTGTCCCATATTCCTTCCAAATAGTGAGCTTGAAGAAAGAGCACCACCATTTTGAACTATCAATGTGTTTCTAGTTTTCCACTTGAGGCTTGCAGTAGCCTTTGTGCCCTAATAATAAATACAATGTTAGTATAATCATCTACATAGGTATGATTGCATTATCCTTTATTATTACATCTAAACCCCACCATCAACTCTTGGTAGACCTTCATGCCACATTGTAGCAACATTTTGTTGCTTTAATATCTTTTGATAGTGAGCATTATGATACTGTAAGTGTTTTGTTTTGTTTTTTGAATGACCTTTGGACATTTGTTTTTTTCTTTATCGCCTTTATCACCTGTTTATTTGCAGAGGACAATCTGTTCACAGCTTGTTGTGTTTTTGTATTGCTTTGCAGCCACTGTTAGTAACACATGGACATGCAGTTAGCTTATGAAGTAACACTGTGCTGGTGTTTTTCATGTTAAGTAAGTCTCATCGCCCCATAGGTCCAACATACATTTACACAAACGCTACAAACATCAATAAACATGCATTTTTGTCTCTCTACTTATTCATTAATCTATCCTCTCTTTTGCTTTTTGATTGGCTAATTTTGCTGCAATGAAACCCATTCCATAATATATTATTATTATGAGATCTATTTAGTAGATGTATATTTGTTGGAGTATAAATTGACCTCTTTTTCATCTGTGATGTAAGCGCAAAATGAAATTTAACTAGCCTGGTTTCACAGTAGTGTGGATATGACATGGATGACTGACGTGAGCAACATCTGTGAAATATCTGTCACATTATGAGTCATACCAGTGGACCCTGCTGTTCTTGTTTTGCCCATAGAGTTAACATTAACTTTAATGCCTTCTAGATGCCACCTCATATAAAGCCTGTCATTGCTATGATTAAAGTTTCTTTTCGACAATCCCGATTATGATAGGTCTTTGTTAAACTAAGCACGATTTTAAAAACTGCTGCCGTTACAATGTGTTTGTAACCTAGTACAAAATCTATCATTTTAGGAAAGGTCAAAGGGTCAAGAAGACTATATCCACACCCATATGGTCGACATAGCAGCACCATGGACTATTGACCATTGTGTCACTGTTCCTACTTAGAACCAACCACTTAACCTGAAATTTGCCACTATGATTAGTTAACTTTTTCTATACCCATAATGAAAACATTGTGTGTTTGCATTGTTTTACAAAAACTAAACTTATACATCAAATATTAGACTTTTGTCATATGGAAGAAAACTAAGTAGATGTTATACCACCACATAACACTTTAAAGATTGGTAAATTATTCTACAAAGGACTGCAAACTCTCGCCCAATCACTACATCTCCAAAGAGGACATCAACTGCTATACAGCCACATAATCAACTTTGGCTACACATATAAACCATGCTGTTCTCTTAGACTCCAGTAATACATTGTGTTTAACACATAATAATATGATATTTCTACCACAGGACTTATTCACAAAACTAATATATAGTCAAGCTGCCAAGAATAAAGTCTTCAGCTTGCCTCTTTTTTCCAATTGATTGACCAGGATTTAGCACAAATTCATAGTGTAGGGAATAAACTCCATGTTTCCAATTTAGACAAGCATTTTACTAAGTAGTTTTGTAAAACATATTGATGTTTGCGCTCTCTGTCCAGTTATGGTCAACCCACTAAATAAACGGACAATGGCAGACCTGGGAACACATGCTGGCAATGTAGATCAGGCAGTAGATAAGATGGAAACAGAAGGAGATATTAACTAAATGTGAGGTGCTGATGAGTTGCAGGTCAGAGGAACATTTTATTTCAGAAACTCAGCTAAGCACTGTGCAGGGACACACAAGGTTACGTCCTTCTGCAAGAAGAGGTCAATTGGCCAGCTCTGTTTATCTGGCAGGAGAAAGGCGCCAAGCCTGTCCCTGGACAATGCACAGTGAAGTTAGTGCAATGAAATGAGCTCAAGTCTTTTGCACGTTATTTTTAGTGGCTAGCTCCCACAGACTGTGCTACTGAGTTCCTTGGTCTGACATTGTAGATACTAAATCTGTTGCTAAGTTCCACCCACAGTCACTCCTGCATTGATAACAACGTCTTTTCAAGTGCTAGGAGGTATTTAACACTAACACTAACATAAAATAAACATACTATTCTGCATTAACTGTAAATGCTGCCTCCTGCATCCCAATCAAAAGCTTCATTTATTTGCCCTGGACCTTTATAATAAAATTTACCCCCTTTGCCCTTGAATACAAAAAGCTTTAAACATGCCTCTGGGCCCTGGAGGCTAGACACTGGTCAAGTGTCTCTGCCCCCCTTTAAAAAACAAATAGAACCCCCAGGTTTGGGCAATTATCACCAAACCCCTATGTTAAAACCAATGACCTCTACCTTGCCCAGGTAATGGTGACCATTCACCTGGTAAAAACAGCCTTTGGGTGACACTAGGTTGATCAAGGAAAAGTACTGTGTCAGCCAATCAGAAGCCTTCAACCCCAGCTTTACCATTGGCTGGGTTTTGAAAAGTAGGGGGTCATTTATTTTTTAAGGGGAGTCTGGAGGCATTTGCCCAGCCCCCACACCCTGAGGGGGGCGGCAAATTTTATTTATAATCTGGGTACAATCTCCTCACATTAGTGCCTAGCCCTACCACATTCCAGGACCCTGACCCAGGATGTTGGCACGTTAGTGTTGGGCAGCATGTTTCCCACATCAGATGCCTGTCCCTGTTATTTTGTGGTGTTTCATGGCAATAATAGGGTCATGAGGCATTGCCCACCATAACCATTCATTAATCCACTTTGTTTAGTTTCCGCTTGTTTGCGGTCAAATCATCATTATGCAAATGTGAGAGTTTAGCCACAAATATTAGCAATGGGAACATAGGGTTTAATGTCACTATAATAGAATTTCTCCTGTGGATATTGCTAACCTAATTTTACTTAGAAATAATAAAGATTATCCGTTTTTGTGTTATTTAATTTCTAAGGGTATGCTTTAATGTACGTACAACTACAATATTTGTAATAATATATTCAATTTAAAGCAATTGAAAAATAAAATTTAAACATGAATGCCCCCTGGGGGATGTTGATTTAATTCATTTTTATTAATAATATGAGATTATATTATGCTTTTTTTTTTTAAGTAGTAATCAGCTGACTAGAATTAAATATATTTTTACATTTACATTTATTTTTAATTTTTTTTTTGGTATCAGTACCAAGTGGACTAAATTTCCCATGATCCTTAGTCACCCGTAAGGTAGCTGAGCATCATGGGAAAGGTAGCCCACACTAGTTCCCCATATCCTTCCTTCATTTGGGTCCCTCATTACCAGTGCCTCCTAGTGCACAGCACCCACCCCTAGCTTGTGGCCATACCTCACACTATAACAAAAATGTCTCTTTTTAGACATTTGATATGTCAATAGATATATTTGCATGGACAAATTAACGTTTTAAAAGGTCATTAATGTCTCATAGTAAATACATATTATACATAAGACACTATTACACATTTTATAATTGAATTATTGCCACAGTTGTGTGGGATGCGTGTGAAGGACCCGTCTATTCAGATTGCCTTTTATTCAGAGCATCTGAGAATTTGAAATCATATTTGCTATTATAAAATTGAAATAATATTATTAATAATATATATTATTAATAATTAAATAAAAACAGGTATGAATGTCAACAAATCTAATGATCTATAAAGTAAACATCTATATGGGCACATTTAGATCTTCCATTAAACGTTTTACATGTTTGTATGAAAATTATGTTGCATGTGTAAGTAAACTATGTATAAGTGATACTATTGTGAAATAGTTTTCTGTGTGCACTTAATTACTGTGTAGCACAAAATTCTTTTGCTTTATACATGACTATACAAGTACAACCGTTGGCAAAAATGTACTTATGTTTAATTGAAAGATGGCCTCAAGTGCATATATTTTAAAAAGAAATGGTTTAAGTGGAAGGTATGGTCACCAAAATAAGCTATACAAGCTTTAATGAATTTACATGTGTTATATATTGAGCTACTTATAAATGCTTTAGTGGTGCAGGACTTATCATCTGCATAGAAACAGCTCTGTTTGTTGTGTAGAAAACATGTTTGGCTTCCATTAGCAGTCTTTGACCACTTTTCACTTGTATGTACACAAATATAAAATGTTTATATATTAAGTCTTACTATTGCACTAGAACACCACCAATTATTATTAACTATTACTCACAAAACCTAATAATCTTTTGTCTTTTAGGTGCTACCTGCAGAGCAATGAGCCTATCTTTCGTCTTGGAATCCCGTGGACTTGGCTGCCACTGAGAAGCTGTCAAACTGATGTCAGCACTGCACTGCACTTAACTGTCTGCTCTCTGTTTCAAACACCTTTCAGTAAACAATATATTCCCACATAGATTTTGATGCAATGCAAAGCAAAGTTACAATGCTCCTTTAATGTAAGAATACAAATAAAATATCTTATTGAGCTCTCTTTCAGAAGGCTGACATGATATTTGAAAATTGTGGGTCATCCTTCACCTTAAGTAGGATGAAGTATGATTTGAACCAAGTGCTATTTTTTGCCTAAAGTTGTCCTTTAATACAAAAGTAAAATACAGTTGTAATCAGAAACAATGAGAACAAGAAATGCAAGCAATTTGTAATGCCAATGTCCATAAATATGTTCCACTGATACATTTTAACCGTTTCAAATCCTTGAATAGGCCTTTTCAACTAATGGATTAATTCTGAATATATCTAAATATATAGCGTATTTTACCCATTTATAAGATGATCCTTTTTTAAAAAAATTTGTAGACCAAAAATTGGGGGTCGTCTTATATACGGGAGGTAACTGGCTAAGTCACCCACTTGGTTACCCATATATACTGTATTGCTCCTTTCCCAAGTCCTTAGTTACCTCAGGAATCCTCCATGTCCACGGCTTACCCCTGTGTTCTCCCCTAAAGAGTGGGGTGACCCTTGAGGGTGACCTCAAGAGTAGCCTGGGCTGGGAGGAGCAGCAGCAGGACGGAATTGCACCATTTGTCTTTCTGTAGGAACATCTGCTTTGCCGATATGGAAAGAAAACCTCACAGTGTACACCCCAGGCGAAATAAAGCAACCGAAAAACAAGCAAATTTGGGGGGAAGCTGTTCAGCCTTATTTCGATGGGGCTATCTAAAAATATATATTGATTTCTTAATTTTGGGTTCCAAAAGTAGGGGTTGTCTTATACATAGGTGGAAACATATGGTGATATGGAACTCACTACAAATTCACTGTATGGACAAAAGTATTGGGACACCTGACCATTACACTAACAAGGACTTTTATGACATTAATATGTAGTTGGTCCCTCCTTTGAAGCTATAACTGCTTTCACTCTTCTGGGAAGGCTTTCCACAAGATTGTGGAGTGTTTCTGTGGGAGGTGTTGCCCATTCATATGGTAGAGCATTTGTGAGGTCAGACACTGATGTTGGACAAGAAGGCCTGGCTCACAATCTCCATTCAAGTTCATCCCAAAGGTGTACAATGGGGTTGAGGTCATGGCTCTGTGCAGGTCAGTCAATATCTTCCACACCAAACTCAGCCATGTCTTTATGAACCTTGCTTTGTGTGCTGGGGCACAGTCATGCTGGAATAGAGAAGGGCCTTCCCCAAACTCTTTCCACAAAGTTGGAAGCATAGCATTGTCTAAAATGTCTTGGTATGCTGAAGCATTAAGTTTTCCCTGCCAAACAGTGAAGACTCCACAGAAATGTTTCCACTGCGCCAGAGTCCAGTGGCGACATGCTTTACACCACTTGATATGACGCTTGGCATTGTACTTGGTATGTGAGGTTTGCATGCAGCTGCTCAGCCATGGACACTCACTGGATGAAATTCCTGCTGCACAGTTTTTGTGCTGATATTAAAGCTAGTAGAAGCCTGGAATCCTTCAGCTATAGGATCAGCAAAGCATTGGCAACGTTTATGCACCTAGAGCCTCAACTCTCTGACTCATGGATGCTGTTCCTAAACACTTCCACTTTACAATAATACCACTTACAATGCACTGTGGATTATCTAGCAGGGATAACATTTCATGAACTGACTTATTGCAAAGGTGGCATCATATCACAGTATTACGCTTGACTTCACTGTGGTCTTTCGAATGACCCATTATTTCACAAATAATGGAAATGGAACTGGTTGAAACACCTGAATTCAAAATTTGAGTGGTGTGTCCCAATACTTTTGTTCATTTAGCGTATGTTTAAAGTCACTGGAAAGTCTGCAGGATTCAGCTACATACATTATTATGTTAGCTCAGTACAGCTACACCAACTAAAATGCCTATACAAACCTAATGGTTTCAGGTTCAACACCTGGAAGGGTATATTTCTATATTTTTCTATATTTTTAGATTGTTATACAGCTGGCAGAAATGTAATAATATTGGCATATACATGTAAGTATATTTATGCAAGCAAAAGGAAACATTTAGTAAAATTGTCTATGAACCTACAATGAATAAGTGCAGTGCCATTGACTTTTGATCTGATAAATATGGCATTTATTTTTTTGCCTTTCACAAAGTGTGCACTGATCTGAAGAGTATATTTCTGGTAAATAAATCCCCATACATTTTCAAGGTAAATTAAATTCCTTTTTGCCTTAACCATTTTCTGCTTTTACATTCAAGGAAAAACTAAAGAGTCGACTTAATATATTTCACATACATTTTTTTTCAGCAGCAATAGATGCTGTATTGCTCCAACTGACCCAGTCAAACGGCACAAGACAGGGCTGCCCTTTGCTCTCCCTCTATTTTATATTGGTCATGTAGCCATTTGCATAGATTTATTTTAAGGAACGTATAACACTAATTAGCTGCTTTATAGTAAGCAAACCCCTATCTTCACTTTCAGTGAAAACTTTGGAATTGGATCAGTTCAGCACCCTGAGCAATTTCAAAACTAATCTAATCTAACAAAATTGGAAGTTCTGAACATAACGACTCTCCCCATAGACATCCCAGAATTGTAGTCCCTAGCTCAATATCGGTGGTCCCAGGGTAACACTATCAAATATTTGGGAACACATCTCATGCCACAATTGTGTAACTTATACCATATTAACATAACATTCTTAGTCTCAAATATAGAAGCAGATTTAAATAAGTGGAAAATTAAGCCATTCTTATGGTCCTTAAGATTAACATAATTCCCAGAATTATATACTTTCTTCAGGTATTGCCTATTGCCACCCCCTGGACCTTCTTTTCATAGTTGAAATCAATTTTCACATAATTAATTTGGGGGACACAGACCCAAACTGGAATTCTCATCACACCCAGGTCAAGAGGAGGACCCAGACCTGGAGACCATCCACCTTTCAAACCATGGATGACTTTTGAACGCAGTCCCATCCCAATAGTAGCACTCCACATCTACAGATCTACAACTCATACAAAAAATCCGGCCCTCTCCCGACAGGCCTAACCCATTTTGAGAACTTACCTATTTTGCTCACTGCAATTCAAAAGCCAGGAATCAGCATTTAAACTCATGGCCAGGTGGTACATAGTCCCCTCAGAACTCCACTTCTTTTTTTCAACCATCTACTTTATTGACCTGCCTGCATCCCTCCTAATAATATTTCTGCAATGGCTTTGCAAGCACATTTACACATTTTAAGGCCTTTGTATTCGACTATTTTATCCCAAATGTTAGGCCAAAGTTAGTCCAAAAGGTGACTGTAAGTGCATGAACTCATGATAAAAGCGATGTGACATTCCACTTCCTTCCCTTTAACAATAATAAGCTGGCACTGACCAGAAGTGGCATCACTCCGTGGCAGAATCCTAGTGCCTAATAATACTTTATTAAATAAAATGAAAAATAAGTTTCTATACAACTTAAGGTTCCTTTAAGGAATGAGGAAGAAAGACTGTCTGCTAAGAACTGTCATTTAACCAAGGTAAATATCATAGGGGACATGTATAAAAACTGCAGCACCTCAAAGTGTCTGGAGTTATTAAAAAAAGCTCAATATTCAGTTTTATATATAGGCTGTGCTGGCGCAACGAGCAAGACAGAGTTGTAATGACTTAACTTGTAATTTAAATGTCCTACAAAAAAATACAAATATATAATAATTGAAAATTGGGAAGAAAACCCCCACGACAATAATTAATAAACAAAAGAAAAATTATCAATCAACAAAATTGTTTGCAGCCTTCTCATAAGAGAGCTAAAATCCCAAAGGAAACTAGAGCAATAAAGTATACACAAATAGGTATACTCAGAGAGGTGCAAGTATTGAAATAAACCAAATAATATTTACTAGACTAGTAGAAAAATACTAGATAAAACCAGATACAACATCACTAAAAACAATAGAAAACTGTGAAAAAGTGTGCAAATAGCAACAAACAGAGGCTATATTGTGTTACTGTTCTATGTATTGTTACTATTTGCACACTTGTATCCTTTTTATCAAGGTTTTCTATTGTTGTTAGTGATTTTGTATCTGTTGGATCACAAAATAACACTTGTGACATTTTAGAATTTGAACTAAGGGACAGCTAGTTAGTAAATTATTTCTAATATACAGAAATACCGTATTTGCTTGAATATAAGACAACCCTGCTTATATGACGCCCCCCCCCCCCCCCCCCCCAACTTATATTCATTTAGGAAAAAAAAATAAAAGCCTAAATATTAGACTACCATATAGGAAAAAAGTTTTACTTGTAAATATTCACATGTTTTATGTGTAACTGTAGTTCAGAAGAGAGTGACATAAAGGAAAGAATATATACTTGGGTTGCCAAATGTGCGCTTCGGTGCTGCAGCATAGTGTGTTGTTTTTGTCCTTTCTAATGTATTTTTGTATATTTTTACAATGTATTTTTATTCTTCCTGCTTCCTCTTCTCCCATGTTTTTTTGCTTTACTTGTTTGTTCCGGTTGTGAAATAATGGAATTATATGATGTTTAATGTTGTAAGTCTTGTTACTGTGATTGTTTTTTTATCGATATATAATATATGTATGTATGTATTTATAGAGTACTAAATAAAAAATAAATAAATAAAAAATAAATATTCACACGTAAACTGCCTTTTCATATTTATGCATTTTTTTGTCTTTATTTCCTTTTTTTTGCCAATCTGCCCCCAGACTTAGCAAATGCACCCCCACACCTCCATCTGCCCCCCAGACTTAGCCAATGTATCCCCCACACAGCTATGTGTCCCCCAGACTTAGCCAATGCATCAATACACAACCATATGCCCCCAGACTTAGCCAATGCATCCCCCCACACAACCATCTGCCCTTGAGACTTAGCAAATGCACCCCCATACCTCCATATGCCCCCCAGACTTAGCCAATGCATGCCCCGACACAGCCATCTGCCCCTCCCAAGACTTAGCCAATGCATCCCCCATACAGACATCTGATCCCCCCCCCCCCCCAGTCTTAGCCAATGCATCCCCCCACACAACCATCTGCCCCCAGACTTATCCAATGCTTCCCCCGGGGGAAACAGCAATCTGCCACCCCAGACTTAGCCAATGCTGCCCAAGCTATCTGCCCCCCCTCGGTCTGAGCCAGTACACTCCCCCCAGGTCTTCTGCAGTTGTGCAGGTGCTGCAGGGGACCTAGATCCAAATATTATAGTCAGGCCTCTATTTGAGGTCTGAATATAAGATGAACCTTGAGTATAAAAACGAGGGGACTTTTTCAGAGCATTTGCTCTGAAAAAAACCTTGTCTTATATTCGAGCAAATACGGTAATGTAAAACACCATGGAAAGGGCCCCCCGGAATTTGGCGCATTCAATGCCCTACAATCACACATATTTGGATTTAAAATACCAAGCCAGAAAATTTACATTAAAGTTTTAAATTATGTTGCATACCATTGGCATCTTATATACTGTAGTGAGCATGCTTTTGCTATTACTTCCACAATATCACTGGATACTGACACAAACACCCTGTGATGTCATTATGTATGTACTGCCTTTGTCTAAGTTCTCTTAGGAGCATTACTATTATTCTGTAATTAACCAGTAAGAAATGAATCTTCTATGTAATTAATCAATTAGAAATAAGTCATACTAAGGAATGGTATCATTATCCTGGAAATGTATGAGGGATGCACAGTTGCCAGAAAGCAGCAATCTTATCCCCTTCAGGACCGACAATCACAATGTTTACACTGGCATACCATGAGCTTGGTAAAAAAAAAAAGACATGGCTAAGTAACTCTGTACCAAGGGAGTTCAACCATAACTGTTGAGGACCCCGGACACATCCAATCACTATGACAGCCAAAGACAGTGATTGGATATTTACAGCTGTCAAAGCAAGGGGCTGCTTTGACAGATATACTCTCTTCCTGCTCCACAGCACCCCTAGCCTCCCCCCAGACTTTTTAAATAAAAATAAAAACCACAATTGAATTAAACAAATACAAATAAATTATATTTAAAAAAAAAGTTTTAGGGGAAGCCAGAGCTAACTCTCATGGCGAGCGGTCGCACTTAACCTGAGCTCTGTGATATCTTCCACGATTAACGGTGATTTCGATGGCCACAGCGACAAAGACCCCCAAACCAAACCGATATACACCTGAGGACCAGATGGGGCAGCGGAAGAAAAAAAAAGGGCACTTTAAAGCCAAAGACCAAGATATTGGAGTCCTTCTTCCTAGGCAGCAAAAGCCTATACTTGGCGGGCCTTTATTGATGCATCCCCAGACAGGGCCAATCGATGAAGCGTCGGACGACTCTGAGGAGGATCAACCTGTCACATTTAGTATCCATTCTCGCTCTAACTCTGACGGCTCACTGGCCACCAAAGGTGATTTTAGCAAATTACTCAGAGAAATGAGGGATGCTATTATAGCGGAGGTGTCCGCGGTGAGAAGCGAAGTTTCCACTCTGCAAGGCAAAGTGGACGCCATAGAAGCTGACCAGACTGAACACGAACAGTTTTGTGCTGATCTCCGAGCACAAGTTGGGCAAATGGCACAGCAAATACAGCACTTGAATATCTTTACAGCAACACTGGATGCCAGAGCCCGCCATACTAACATCAGAGTCAGGGGTATACCCGAGGCGGTTGGGCTTGCCGCCCTCGAGGGATCTCAAGGACTGGCTCGGTAAACTATGTCCGAAAATGGATGTATCAGTCTTGACTACCTTAGATTATTTCCGAATCAAGAAGGCACAAAAGGCAGACTCGGAGGCACCAAGAGATGTGCTACTGAGACTGCAGTCTTCCTCTGACAAGGCGCTTATAATGTCAGCCTCCCGACAACACACAAAGCTAGAGCATGGAGCGGACACCTTACTCGTTTTTGAAGACCTCTCGACAAGTATTCTACTATGGAGACGATCCAAGATCCCGTTAACTAGCTCCTGCTGAGGACTGTGACTGTAGCATGTTTTGTTTTTTTTGTGTGTTCTCCCACCTTATGGTACAGTTCTCCCTCTCTTAAGACAAAATAAACTAATTTAATGATTTTGCTGTTTTTTTTGACAATGTCATGCCTACACTATGTTATTTTTACTAAGACATAGGATTTTATTTGGATGTCATGACTACCACCGCCACTATTTTTGTATTTTGTATGTGACCCCCCCAGGTCACTACCTATGCACAGCTATGTCTGTGCGATAAGTGTTTTTTTTTTGCTGGCAATCAAAAGTGGGGTCCAGTGGCCCCTCTTTAAGGTGCCTCTCTCTTGAGGTTGCCAGCATTTCTCTCTCGAAATGCCCTTTCCCCCCTTTTGTAACTTTTTCTCACACTTTTGCCTTACTCGCTTCCCTGTTTTCCCCCTTTTTTCTCTCTTCTTTTTATTTCACATTTCTTCTCCAAATATCTTGAAGTTATAAGTACAACTTATTCTACGTTAAAACAATTGACGCTAGTGGTCTCTAGTGCCACTGGGAGTAATATTTAGATACTTTGCATATCTTTAATGACTACATTTTTATGGTACTGTATTTATGTATAAGAAAACAAAAAGTATTGCAATGTTTCATTGTCTATGGATAGAAATCAGCTGTGTCTGCAATGCATATGTTAGATTTTGACCATGTGCTGCTTGTGTTTTTATTGCAATAAAATAAATATTTAAAAAAAAAAAAAGTTATAGAAAAGAATCCCTAATATCCCTAATACTAGGCTTCATCATATACCTAACCCTAGCATTCATCATAACCTTAAGGTTAGGGTTAAATAAAACAATTTATAAAAAAAAAAAAATAACAATAATTGTAATTAAAAACGAAATAACTACAAAATTATATAAAAGAAATAAAAGTAAAAAGCCCCTTTTTTCATCCTGACCCTAACCCTAGAGCTAGGATTAAGGTTCGTAGTAACCCTAACCTTGTGGTTAGGGTTAAAAAAAAAAAATGGAAAAAAATGGAAAATAATTTACATTAAATTTAGAGGTTATTTCACAGGACCTATGTCATGTTAGGGATGTCAGTCGTCTGCTACTGGGGCCAGTGCTACTGAATGAGACAGTTTTCTCACCAGATAATTCCAAGAGATAATATAATCCATGATTTCCTGAAAGGTGACTGCATGGGTAAATGTCCGTGTGCATTAGTTATTTTTTGTTAAAGTATGGTACAATTCTGAATTGGAAAACTATTCTGTTTAAGTTCACTACCTACTATTTGTTTATTGCATTTAAGTATTGTTAGGTATGTCTCCTAAGTCGCTATCAATAAAGATCTTATTTAAATATGGTTTTGATTGAAACTACTTTTTGTATCAGGACCCAGAGATGAGAAGTCATTTTTTTTTTAAATTTCCACACATCTGTGTTTAATATATAAATACTACTAGTTCTGGCGTCCAATCCTGCACATATAGGATAAAAGTAAACAATGTTGAGAGGATGTTTCAAGGTAATAAGTGGGAGGAGGTGATTAATAGACCTTGAAGTTGAAAATGATACAAGTCAAATACCGTTTGTATCTGTGCATTGATAGAGAGAGGCAAAAGTAAAGTTCTCAGAAGTAGCAAAACAAATTTGAAATATTTCCCATAAATAAATACAAAGCATGTTTGCAATAAAAACATTTTTAGAATTAAATTCTAAAACATTTTGTTTATCATGACTTTCTGTTATATTGACTCAACCTTAAATAATTAACACTATTACATTTGATTTGGTGGGCTAAAAAATTAGTTTAGTAAAATTTCAAGCACTGTGATTTCCACATACCCATTTCCCCCAACTACCCTGCTTTGAGAGGGAGGGTTCTTATTCATCAATGCTAACCCCTAGTCCTGATTTTAAGTCTCTTGGAAATAGTGCTGACAAGTCTGCTCCCAGGCCACACTACCAGCATCCCACATTTGGTTGGTATGCATACATTCTTTAAACTAATATAAAATATTGTCACATTCCTTGGGATCTGTTGTTTTCTAATCTGAACATGATTCATTATCAATTCTACAACTCTGTAAATTGACTTACATCTTTAAAATGTTTCTAGGCCAATTTATGTTTTTGAGAACTGGTACTAAAAGATGAGGTTTGGATGAGGATGAGGTTTGACCAAGTTTTGAAAAGAAGTAAAAGTGATTATTTCCCAGACTATATTTGCTGTTTTCACTTGGGAGAAATCAGTAAAGGGACAGATTAAATATTTTCCATGATAACACAAGTCATTTGCATTTCAGAGGGGGCTATTCACTAAAAGGTGAGTTGCAGGAGAGATGAGTATTACATCTCACCAATGTAGCCAGTTTATCCTCTGTGCAGGGACAAACTCGATGAGTTTGCTAAGCGGGAGACACTCACCAGGTTTGACCCTGCACAATGTATAGCTAAACTGGTGAGATGAAATGTTCATCTTACCTCAACTCACCTTTTAGTGTCTAGCCCCCAGAGTGTTTCTTCTGACATAGTGGGACACTATAAGGGTGAAGATTGTGCTACTTGGTAGATAACAGTTGCCAGCAGCAAGGACCACATATGGTCACTATTAATTTCTCAGCAGTGTGCCACTAGAGGCTACAAGCACTGGCAGCTCACTTAGTAATTCTGCCTGGTTTTGCAGAGCTGGCAACTGTAACAATTTCATCCCAACAGCGTATACCACCTTTGTTGCTCTAAAGCGGCTTTTTACGAGGGAATCCATTAAGCTCTCCAGCGACTCCTTCCGCACATGATCCAACACACAGAGGGGTTAACGTCTGACTGATTACATTCTGCTGTCTCACTTCCTACCCTGCCCAGCATTCCAATGAATTCAGGGCAGCCAGCATCAATACAGTGAAGGACATACAGTCTGTCTGGCTCTTAGGCCACTGTCATAGCAGTAGCAGCAAGAGCAGAGGCAGCTGTTGCCATTTCCTATCGTGTGCTGTTGTTTTTTTTTTTAGCCACCATTGAGGGTTGAAAAACCTGCCATTCCACTCTCTCACTCGTTATTTATATATGCCAAATAATTAGTTTTAACATTTACTGAATTATTCATCTGTCATTAGAGACACCTAACTCTAATTCACACACTTCCTTAAGTCTATCCTGAATGACAAATAAGTAAAATGATTAAGAGATTTCATTCTGGACAAAACAGATCAGCAATTTGTCTCTGATATCACAATCTATGTCCTATAGTTTGCATGTGGCTACACCTCTCTAAGTTTTTGATTCTCCTATAGATGGACAGTCATGGGAAAAAGAAAGAACACCCTCTTTGAATTCTATGGTTGTATAAGGACGTAATAACAATCAACTGCTCCTTACCAGATCTTAAAATGAGTTGAATACAGCCTCTGATGAACAAAAACACATATTAGACATGATTTGTTTAACAAAAATAAAGCCAAACTAGAGAAACCATGTGTGAAAAACGAACTGCACCATATGATTCAATAACTCGTAGAACCACTTTTATCAGCAATGGCTTAAAGTAATTGTTTCATTTATGACTTTATCAGTCTCTCACATTGTTGTGGAGGAATTTTGATCCAGTCTTCTTTACAATGTTGCTTTAGTTTTTAGAGGTTTGCTGGAATTTGTTAATGCACAGCTCTCTTAACTCAGGACCAATATTAGAATCTATTTAGCAGGTTTTTTCATTACCTTTTGGAGCTTAGTAAAAGATTTTTACAAAGAAGAGTCAGGAAAAGTGTTTTTTTTTTACATTTTAAACATATTTTACTATTTTTTCATTATACAATATTGATATGAACAAAATAATGTCATCAAAAGAATGCCCTTCTTGTCCTGAAAAAAACTATATATAATTTGTGTGGGTACAGCAACCGACAAAGAAGTAAATTAAAGCTAAACACAAACACCTCAGTTGTGTTAAAGTGTTAAAACAGCCTCGGTCACTAACGCACAACATTCCAAAAACAGTCCGGTCATGAAGGGTTTTAAGGTCCTGCCCCAACATTTCAGTTGGGTTAATGTGTGGACTTTGACTGGACCAACACCTTTATTATTTTCTGAGAGAGATCAGTCTTTCTGTTGTAAATGTGATAGTGTGCTTGGGATCATTGTCCTGTTGCATTACCCAATTTTGGCCAAGTTTTGCTATCAGACACATGGTCTCACATTTGACTCTAGAATACTTTGGTATAAAGAGGAGTTCATGGTTGACTCAATGACTGCAAGTAGGGTTGCCACCTTTTCTTCAAAAAAATACCGGCCTTGGTACTGTCTCCATAGACTTAACATTGGCCTGATGCCAATTTTTTACCGGCAACCCTAACTGCAAGGCTCCCAGGTCCTGTGGCTGCAAAACAAGCCCATTTCATAATATGCAGCCCCTGAATCAAGTAACTCATTGTCAGCCCAAGTTCACAATCCCCTCAACCACTCATTTTCTCTTGCCGTACTACAATGTCGTTTTTTAAATCAGTTCAGGATTCGCAGTTATTAATGCCAAACATTTTAAGACTCTTTTAAAAATGTAGTATTGTAGACAGCTGGTAGATGTTATCAAGAGCATAATAATCCATTGCTCTTTTCTCTGCTTTCACTGACACATATAATGTGGTGATATGTGATAGAGAGTGATATTGTATAGATGCTCATCTCTCCGTTTTTGGCACATTACACCACAAATGACAAATTTCTTTGCTTTTCCCATTTTTGTTTTCACAATGTCAGACTTGTCTACTTTTTCTTGTCAAACAAAAACACAGGAAGTTAGTACTTTGTCTTTAACTGCACTCGCCACAGTCCCCTGCTGGGTGCAGGAGTTCTAAATTTGCCCATACAACTAGGGAAATAGGATAAAGAGACAAATAATTCCTCATTAACAGGTGAGATGTTACATAGTTAACTATTTAGTTAGGTTGAAACAAACAAGTTAAACGGTTCACCACACTAATACTTATTGATCGAGAAGGCAAAAATACTCACTGAGACATTTCTAATGTCATATCAAGAGAAACATATTCCTTTTTGACTATAAGACACCCATCAACCCTAATCTACTTTTACTTGTGATCACCCTGTTTACATTCCATGTCTAAAAAAAACACCCAGCCATTTTTTGAACACATTACTTGACCAAAAACACAGAATTCTATTCCACAACTTTCTTCACATTGCCCATATGTTGTCTGGAAGGTACAATTTATAAAAAAAAAAAAGATTCTTAAAAATGTCTTTGTATTAACCTTAAACATATTTGTAAAGGGTAAACATATCACAAAAAAAGCATTTTTTTCTCCAGAGAAAACAAATCCAATTTGGAAACTCTTTCTTCATAGCTGAAGTTTTCCAATTCTTTAATCATTTTTGTAGACTGGATGGAGTCACAGGCTTGACCTCAGATTAGTAAAACATAGCCTTCACTCCATCTTGGTTAAAAGCACATTGGACGCATAGGAACAGGCAAAGGTAACAGCATAAACACACGTAAAAATTTTATTTTGTTGAAAATGTGGACTTGTAAGTCCACAAAACTTACCCTTAATTCAATTGTTTACTTATTCTTCAATGCTTTGAACCCTTGAGCTGATGGCAGCAAAATCTGCTTATTCTTTTCTGGCCAATTTCCTAATACAGTATTGATAAACATTGCTACAAGATCTATTTCTTGACATTAAACGTCCAGCTTTATCACAAACCTTAATGGTTTTGTTCAAGATTATCTTCAACACACATTCACATACAGAATCACGGTGATTATGATTATCTCTTCTAACAGTAAGTCCAATTGTGTCCAACTATTACCAAGTTTTAGATGCTGTTTATAAAATGTACACAGTAACTTTAAATGAAACATGTTCTAGAGTGCCCCATTTCCCACTGCAAAAACATCAAGGACTCTATTCAGTGATGTGAGTTATCACATACCTTTAACTTAACATTTTTCTTTTGTAGTCTATGGTAGTGAATGACATTTGATAAATTAACTCAGGACATTGAATAGAACACAACAAACTACTGGTAGGCAACTCCTCCCAAACAAAGTGTTAGTAATAGGTTGCTGTTTGCTGTCCAGCAACCAGCATGCATACTTTAGCTTCCACCAGCAATTCATCCAACAATGCTATATTTTATCTTATGACAACAACAGTATGTTAAGATGACACAATATCCAACATAACTAAGGAATAACATAAAGCCAACTATACAAGAATATTTCTAGGTCTAGCAGTGTTATAAGGAAATATCCCAATTCTGAAACCCAAACCCAAGGCAAATGGCACTGGTTTAAAAGATTAGTTTAATGCGCCTAGTGCCGTATATATGTAACGCCGTCATTGTTTCTTGTAAATAGGCAGAAACATCAATATATTTGCATAGTAACATAAAGTAGCATCAGTGGAGATTGTTCCTACTTATGCGCCAGTTTTATATTCGCAGTAAACATAAGCATGAATCTATTCCTTTTTTTTTAACATGAAGAATTAGAGTGCATAAATGGCCAACTGGAATCTAGGGATGTTGTGTGTCCTACATCACTGATACTGTAGAGCTTGCCTAGCCCACTAACTAGTGAATCGGAACTTGTTCAAACATTGGACAGCACTATTATAATCCTACCTTCTACTTTAGTAATAATGCGTTTGGCATCCACTCTAAATCAAATTGGTTCCATAAAGTACAAGGGTTAATTCACAGTAATTGTTTAGTAACTAATCATAGCGGGAAGATACATCAAATTGATGTTCAACTGACTGCCCACTGACAAGATGTCCTCCTTAAGTGGCCTTGTGTGACTTCCATCCTTGTTAAAAAAAAAACATATGTTCTGTTTTATTACATCATGACTTTTAACTATAGGCAAATAGTAACATATGTGTAATTGAAAGATTGCATCAAATGCAGTTATTTTAAATAGCAATGCTATAATTAAAGAATACAATTAAACTACCTCAGTGAGTAATCATTTGCTCTCTCAGGGAGCATGCATGTTGTTCAAAATCTTGGGTCAGATCTGTCAACTCTTCATTCATCTGATCCATGACTCTGAACAACATACCCGCCCCCTGGCATAGGTCTATGGATTAAAAGACAGCTCAATAAAGTACTTTATTTTGATTCTTTCATTAAATAGTTTTTATTTAAAATATTCATACTTGAAATACTCTTTCAATTAAACATATATTTCTTTTTTGCTTACAGTTGTCCTTTAATACATGTCTTATGTGTTAATTCAAGGGAAACCAGTCATATTTATTCTCCTAACGCTACATGGTATGAATTATTCCATTGACAAAAGCAGTAGAGGTTAATGCAGCAAGGACATTCAGTCATTATTTGTATCTATACACCATCCAAATACAAAAGACAGCTATTTATGCTCTGAGGGCCAAGGTTTTACAGCAGGTTGCTACAGGGCAGACTGGGCCAACTAAGCAGTCTTTATCTGCTGTCAAATTCTATGTTTCTGCAATGAAACAATACTATCAGTCACAGCTGAGACAGGTAGGTCTGTTATCATTAGGATCTGGTATGCCAGCAGGTGACATTCTAGTTTGAATTCAGCAAGAATAGGCAGGAGGAGTTTCTTGCTCATGAATCCCCATACTTCACTCTTTCTTTCATGTTTCTGTTCAGACACATGGCAGAGGATTACAAAGCAGTATCTGCACTCCCTGAAGCCAATTTTTTACTGGCCTGCCGGTAAAATACCGGCCAGGTGGCAACCCTTATCACGCATGGTCCTTTTTTTTTCATGCAGTGTAATTAACCAGATTAGTTGTAATAGTAATTCCCTTCACATAAATCTAACACTATTTGAATATATTGTAAGTATAAAGTATAGAAACACAGGAGACATAAGTAAAACAGGTCCGAAATGTATTTCATTTAAGTAAAAGGGAAGTATATGTTTGCTGAATATGTCTAAATGTAGTAAATGATTCAGATGTGGCCAACAACAATATGAATCAAACTAACAATTGAACTTGAAATAACTATTTTCAAGGCCCCTTAAATATAGAGTACTGTATATCTGCTAAATGGTTTATTCACTTTCTAGTTTACCCATATAAACTGAATTGTATACACCAGCACAGTGTTCTTCCAAAGTCTCCCCACAATTGGAAAGGATTAAGGTTAAAGGTTAGAGTTAGGAAGGGGGAGAAGCTTTGCGGTAAAGGGCGGGGGTGATAGTTAGGGGAGGTACAGGGAGAGATGTATAGTATTAGTGAGAAGTTAGTGGACCCCCTCAGAGGAACAGACCAGACACAAAAATGTTGATTAGTAAACAAGTCATTAATTCGATTTCAGTTTATTAGTAATCAAACCTCAAGTTAAACATGTCACAGATCACAAGAGAGGGGACATGCAGGAGGGGGAAGAGGGTCATGCGATTAATGCCTCCATGGACAGAGAGGTGGAAATAGCTTTGGCCAAGGAGGAATTAAATTGTCAGGCATGCAGTTAATGATGTTAATGGTAGGAAGGGGAGGTCCATCCTGTGCATGCTCAAGCCCCATGCTTGACGAGAAAGCAGCCAGGTGTACAGGGAACTTGTGAAGCAAAAGAAGTCAAAGAAGTAAACAGTGTAGAGAGAGAGAAAATATAGTGTGTCGTGGATAAAATGAGATTATGAAGAATAATCTGGTGAGAAACACTGAATGATAGATAGAGATATATATAACAAACAAGAAAATGATTAATTACATGAAATGTAATAAATACAATATATACGAGAATGATGGTGAGTCCTCTAGATGTGTTAGTTGAAATGGTAAAGAGTTGCAAAATGTTTGTGACTCTAAATAAAAAAAGTATGGAAAAGTATGGAAAAAGAAAATAGAGAAAGAGCAGGAGAGAGCAGGGTCATGTTAGTGAGCTAAGGAGTAGTAGTTAATGTAAAGGAAATGGGTTGAGTTAGACCATGCCTTGTTAAAGCCCCTCCCCCTTGTTGCATGCAAAGTCTGAGAAGGGGGGTGATCTATAATGGCAGCCAGATAAGAAGGATTTCTGTGTGAATCACTGAAAAACAGGAGAGGGGAAAGAAGAGAGTAGGATGGGTGTACGGGTTTGAGCATTAGTGGGGGAGAGTTAGAATACATAGGACAATAAACTAGGTAGGGTTATGATATAATTAGGACATCTTGTATATTTTGGCTGTATATCTGTGTTTATCCTGAAGCCCACACCCTGTGTCCTACACAAAAGGCTGCCATGAGAGACCCCACCCTCCAACCTCAGCCCATCCAGAAGTACAAAAAGCAGTGTTTAATGCTGGGATATTATGTCCATGAGTCAGTGAGGTTATTGAGAAAGAGGTACAGAGAGGTATGGGAGAGATTTAGAGAAGTGGGTTAAATAGAAAAGGAAGGCAGAAAATAAAATGTATATTCAAGAAAAAATAATGAAAAAAAGAAAAATGCAAAAAGGGCATATAAAAATATTTTACGTTTTTGTTCAATTTTGGGATAGCAAAATATTAAAAATGTATATACCAACCATGGCATTTTAACATTGCCTCTGCTAAAGTAAGGGAGCTTATAATAAATTAACCAAAGGATGTCATCATCATTAGTTCCTATCTGTAGCAACCATATCCTGCAAAGCATTTAACTACCTCAATGTACTACTAACTCTGTGCTGACTTATTTTGTTGATTATGATATAGACAGGACAAACACGCTATCATGATGCAACAGAAGAGTCCAGATAGCCAAGTATATGAGTTGCAATTGTTTTATACCAATTTACCAAGTTGACAGTATCCTTTTTCTTCCAGTGAAATTAAGGTGTTTTATCACATGACAATAACAATAACAGAAAGTGACATGAAAATGTCAAGCTATTAACATTTGGAAGTTTGCAATGCAAGTCATATTTATAAACTGTTATAAAACATTGCACTAAGTTTAAAAACAGTTAGTAACAGATGACAGCTAGTGCTTATGAGTAAATGCAGGAAAGCAAACCAAAACAAAAAAGCATTTGAGTCTTATTTATATTTTGTTTTTTTTTTTGTAGCAGATTGGTAATTAATATTTATATATATAACATCTGCAATTCTACAAGATGCCACAAGGTGTCACTCTTTTACCAGCCAACATACAGGATATGTACTATCAATACATTAAATGCAATCATGAGGTTAGAATATATTACTGAACACAAAATGCCTGCAACATACGGACACAACACATGGTGTCACTATTTATCCACAATCCTTCCTTGGTCTAATGCATAAAATGACCAGTGGGTTGCCATCATTCACTGACACCCATGGTGGCTATTATAAGAAAATAGTCAAGGCATGTAATATGTGTTCATAACAGCATATAATGCATTCTGAATCAGAAACAGGGAACACATATACTCAGACAACCTATTTTCATCTATTCCCTCTTTAACCTAGTGACAACTGGACAGTAACAAAGCTCAATTCCTCATCCCTGTGTGAGTTTTCTGTTTGACAATACTAAACACATATAAACTGTGTTCAAAAAATGAGCATGTGGATCTATACACTGACAGTGAACATCTGCAGCCCCACTCAAAACACATTTAAATGGAGATGCTCTGCATGGATTTTCTGATCCACATCACAATCAATATATAAAATAAAAGGCTGGGACATATCTCGGAAATATTAACTAATGACATAATAAGATACACTAATTAAAAAAATCATATAACAAAAATGTAAAGTTTAGATATTGGGAATGCTACACAAACAAAAAAAAAAATTGCAGGAGATGAAAAAAAAAGGCAGTTTCTTAGAAAGGCAAAGGAGAGGTTGTTTTGTAGGGTGGGGTTTGAGGTTAGGAGGTGAAGAGGTAGAGTGGTTGAGGGACTTTTTGGTTTTTAGAGCTGTGAACGGAACAGAAGACAGGAGCTGGAATAAACCCCAGGGGTACAATTGGAGTGATATCTACCAGGTAATGGAGTTTGTTTACCAGAGCATGTCCGATGCCTGCATGCTTTAACACGAGCGGAAAGAGAATAAAAAAAAAAAACAGAAGATATAACACAAGTTGGATGGAGGAAGGAATTGTTCCCCCCTTTCATCCAGCATGTCGAATGCACTCCCCGTACCCCTTCCCCGTTAACTCCCACCCATCCGTCTTCACCAAAAAGCATGCCTCTCCCATCATAAAACTGGGCGGGCAATGCTATTTTCCAGCTAATGGAGATAAAACAGTTAGTAGTGAGAGCATGTGACAGTTAAATAAATACAGGACAAGACAGGAAGTAAAAAAAAAGGTGGGGGGAAAGGTGTTATGTGAGAGAAATTAACAACAACAACAAAAAATGATAGATAAAAATAGGTAAAACGTGGTCTTTTCTATGTGATTTCTCTATAGAACATGAAACTTTAACAGTATCAGAGTACCCATTTAAAATAAATTCAAAATGAAAGAGAAACTCTACTGTTATAAAAGAAGGTTGAAATGAGCCTGAAGCCAATCCATGTTAATATCAAAACTTTAAACAAAAGAAAAGATAACAGGGAATATAGTTGCATGGTTAAGTATAAGACAAATAATACACTTTGATGAGGAGAGAGGGATGAGTAAAGACTTTTTCAGAGGACTATTTTCAGGAATAATATATAATAATAAATATAAAAACTAAAACATACATTTAATTTATCCACATGAAAAAAAAAATCATTTTACAAGCATTTAGGCTCAAAAACTATTATTGTGAAAAATGCAATTTATTTCCTAACATTCCAGTTTCAGCAATACAAAACATTGAATAAGAAAATGAAGCAACAAATACTGACATTAAAAGGGAAACTATTTCTTACAATATAATGGGTCTACTAGAAATAATTTTAAAATAAAGAATGAGTGATATGAAATGGGCACCCAAATTCAAATTATTTTGTATTAAGATAATAACCTTTTAAGAATCAAAATGGAAAGAAAATATGTATGGTGGGTTGGAAGATAGACAAACACAAACACTCAGTGGATATTAGGTAACAGGAATTAAGACTAAGCCACAGGAGAGAAATGTGAATTTGTTTGTCTGGAGATAGGAACATAGGTAGGCCTTGAGACTCTGACCTGTCACTACTATACTACTGAAGCTGCCAGGTCTGTGAGTAACACGAAAATACAACCCTTTGCCCTTTCAAAAGTTGGTATAGTCCAACAGACCTGTCGTTCATTTATTAAGTGTTAGGAAATTTATTTGGAAGCCTTAGTTGAACTGACAAGTAGCGGCATCAATATATGAAGTGTCAAAAGCTTTTGAGCACCTGATGTTACAAATGTCTGAGGTTTGAACTATGTGCTATGACCTGGGCACATAGAATGTCATAGTCACAATTAAAAACACTTAGATTATTTTACATTTTAGATTATATTACATTTTGTTTCCTGAGAAAATATTGATATTTCTAAAAAATGGCTTTGTAAATGTTACACATTTATCTCCCTAACCATCTTGGTTTATGTTGTACTGGTTTAATTCACCACTGATATTTTATTTAATATGATGTAAAATGAAAATCTTATTAATTGTTAATACTTGGACCAGTTTGGTTCTATAATTCAAAACTTAGATATTTTGATCTTATTCTAAATTGAAAAAAGAAGCATGCAAGTAGCTTTACAAAGCAAAACACTACACATTTCCTTTACCGTATTAGTAACTCTAAAGAACAGTAATTTAAAAAAAAAGTTTACAGTGAATTAAATAAGGACTAATACATATTGAAGGCCTACCTTCATACAACTATGGATCTACAGGTGCTGTCTGTATTTTGTATTATTATACAGCTCCCCAAAGAAAATATTAGCTCTGTATAAGCCATGTAAACTTAAAAAAGATTTTTTTAAAAACTAGTACCAACAATATATAATGTGGGCCATCAGAAAGTAGAACTTACAGAATGTAGAGAATGATGCTGGGAAGAAAATATTGTATCTTGAATTTGAAAACATGATAAAAAATGTACTAAGTGGGACATTAAATTAGGTACATTAATTACCCTAAAAGCCATCAAAGAGAAACTGTGTAGCCTTACCTGCCGTAGATTCCTGGTGACTCTGACGTCATGCCAACTGTTGTCATTGAACTTGCCATTCACAGGTTCCACTAGAGCCTCGAACGCACCAGATCCTAGATTGATGACCAACCACACCGCGCCGCTCTTCAATGAAAGGTTTACGTAGTCTGCCGATTTCCCTGTATGGAGCATTAACCCATTACGTTGGAGGGTACGGAAGGAGAGGGTGATTTCATCCGCGCTGCTCTGGATGGGGCTGTGGGACAGGTCGTAGCAGAAGAATTCATTCCCTCGGAAAGTTGCTGCATATTCTTCCTTCCCTGGGAGTTATGGAGAGCAGGGTGTGGAAATAGTAAATGTGAGAGAGAGGAGCAAGAGCAAATTACCAGAGTGTGTGTAAGAAAGAAAAAAAAAAGACAAAAGTACAGTAATTGTTGTGGGGAAAACAGTACTCAAAGAGAAAAACAAAACGCTACCAAGGAAGCAGATATGTTATCAGTTAAAACAAATACAAATATTGAAAAGAATAAGAGATTGAGAGAAAAATGGACCATATGGTTAAAGAGTGATAAGGAATGGGATTAGTATTAATTGAAAGAAAAGAACACAGAGACATGGAGACAGGGAATTATAGTGCAAAAGAAGGCAAAAGATAAAGAAAGAGAATGAGATGAAGTTCATCATAGAATAGAGAAATCAAAAATATGAGCAAGGAAGTCAGATGGTAGAGGAGAGAGAAAATCTCATAAAGTGAATGTAGAGCATTACACATTACTGCACACCTGTAACAAATGTACTCTTCAGAGTTCTACAGTATGCAAAGCTGGGATTGCATAATACAATATCTACACCTGTTTGCAGGAACATTCGATGTCACCTGTTTAGTGTGATCAAATCCACCTTCATGCCAACTAATGGAAACACCATTAATGCAGTAAAAAAAAGTGTTTCACATGTCACCGGACCGAATATAGATATATATTATGAGGGAAACTTTCATTACATAAGTGGTGACCTTATACATGTTTCAACAGTCAAAAAAACATTTTAGGATGTGTGTGTAGAAAAAGCTCAAAATGAAAATACTCTTTAATTACAGTTACTTATCCATCATAATCCTGGTTCAACCAAACATTATTGAAGAAAACAGATATATATATATATATATATATATATATATATATATATATATATATATATATATATATATAGCACGCCATGTGCTCTGTGTATTTTATATATGTGCCTTTGTTTGGTTAATACACTTACATATATATTGTTTAGGGTTAGAGTCTCTATTGTATTTCATTTACTTTGTATTTTTATTATAACATTTGGTTGTTGCAACCATGTTCAAATTTACATGAAAGATCTTACCGTATGTATGTGAGAAACTCATTTTAAAGGATCTGTAAGTCAGACTTCGGGACATAACTGTGTAGAAGATGACAACTGATTTTCATTTATTTATTTATCTCTATTAATGTAATGCCATGGTAGATTAAAATGGCCTCAGATTATTGGATGGGATGTCAGTTTTCATAATGAAATATATGAATCATTTCATAGACATTTCATGTGATTGGGGGAGCCATATATTTTGCATTTTTTCATAAATGCCCTAATTCGATTTTTACATTTTGATGTCAGAACAAAAGTGCCATTACAACACAATATATTACTCAGCCCTCTGGCATGGATTTTTGGGGTAGGGCAAACTCGGCTATGCATTTTACACAACCCAATTTATTTTGATGTCTTTATAAATGTATGGTAATCTCCATTTATATAGCCCATAACAGAAATGATAAAATCTGTGTATTTTACTTTTGAGTCTATCTTTACTATCTTTCTGTACTTTTATTAGATGCTAGTTAATTAACAAGGCCTAGGCATCCAACTGCGGCCTTGCAGCTTTTTCTGGACTAGAACTACAACAATCTCCCACCATTTTTAAAACTTGGTGGGGGCCTGTGTTCTGAAATTTGTAGTTCCCCAGAAGCTGGATGAATAGTTAATTAATTATATTTCTTTAAAAAATGATTAATTCCAGCATTCACAGGATTTAACAGGCCCCAATTTGATTAAGTATCCTGTAAAAAAAATAGTTTAGTTACCTAATCTGACACTCTAACATGGTTTTTATTTACAAATATATTTAAATGTATGAAATACTTCAACTACATATATCATGTTTATAAACAATATTTGTGTGAATAAAGTAAGGGTATCCCAATTTCCCTTATAATTGAGGGGGGGACGGATGAAATAAAACATGTCCATCTGAAAGGTGTAAAATGTTCCCACGTGGGGATATATTTTTTGTCATGGAATATCATTTTCAAAGAGGTAATAAAAAATAAAAAAAATCTAAAGTATTTTTGTATAAACATGTTTGACCTGTGTTTGTTAATATATATTTCATGGCCATTAACATATTTTGTATGGAAGAAAATGTTGGTTTTCTGTGTGCATTAGTGGTTTTCAATCATACCTTCACACATAAGAAAAAGAGATGGTGCATTGTTATTTGGATCAGCAATAAATTCCAGCTCATACAGTGGGACAGATTTTCTATTTGTGATAACTTCCCTCAGTGTGCATCATTCTAGCTTCTTGTCCCTAATAATATATGTATATACAAACCCATTTCCAGAGCAGGTTATGCCTAATCGCCATACTTCCTTGATCATGCTTGCCTCCCACTCACATTCACATACACAAGTTTCTCTAATTACACTGCTAATACACGCAGGGTCACACACACACACACACACACACACACAACAAAGCGACTAATAACACAGAAATAACATTCCACTACAAATTTCCAGGTTTAACCGGAGGCTCAGGGTTTGACAGTTGTTTGCTGGGCCTGAGGGTCAAATCTCCCTTTTCTCAGGAGGCATTTAGCTTTGCCCACTCTACTAGAACAAACTCTTACTTTTGACAGTTCCAGTCAGCTACAGGCCATGTTTCCCAACCCCTCGACCATTTCTAGTTGGCACTGTAAATATACATGGGAGTTCTGACACTATAGCCCAGAATTACACCCTTCCTGCCAGCAAAAGAAAAATAAGGGGAATGTCTCTGGGCACAGTGCTGGCTGGAGGTCCCAGGTATACATGATACATATCATAATGCATACAGCAAAATGCTACAGGGACTCACATTATCATATCAGACAGCACAGATACAACACACTACATAAAATCATCACCATAAAATCACACACACTACATAAAATCGTCACCATTATCATTCATGACTAATTTACATAGCTAACACACAATAATACAGGGAACATAGGGACTAAGTTATAGGAATCTCATAAATGCTCCCCTGCTCCCACATGGAGACATGCACTGTCACTCCAAGTTCCATGTTACAATTAACGTCACACGCCAAAACAAAGACATAAACAGTATTTACATAAATACATGGTAGCACAGGGGCATAAGACAGCGATGCTCACAGACATGACACATTGTCACACTCACTCACTGACACCTAGGTAAATGAAGCCCACAAACAGCATAATGAGAAAAGCAATAGCTCACCATGTATAGTGACACACAGTTATGATGATCAGATTCCCTTTCTTATGCAGTCAGCATTTTAAATAACTTTCTACCCCCACCTTTTCGTATGATGCTTGGTTAGACCATTGTGAGGTTGACAGGGAGGAAAACGGTGACACAAAAGCCCCAGAAACAGTCATACAATACAATCTCTAAAATAACACACCCAAAAAGACAGCAGCTATGTGAATGCAGACATATGAAATGACACCTAAAGGCACTAAACATGAAAATCTGACACAAACTCTCACAAAAATGATAACATTTTTCACACAAATTCCACCAACTCATTCATACACAGTGACACCTCCATCCATCCCACTCTCTGGCTTTTAATGCTCAGCCTCAGGGGAGTAATTATCAGGTCATTACTGATTTAAAAGGACTCAGCTAACCTAAGCATTGCTTGTATTGAGAATTCAGGTAGAAAAAATTAAACATTATCTATACATTGTGTTAGCAACATTGTCTGCAAATGCATAAAATAATAGAAATATGTCTTTTAAATGTGTCAACGATGTCCCCTGCTTATAACATCACCTTGTGGCTTGATATGCAAATGACACCTTTCCCATTGAAAATTACTTCATTTGCATTTCAAGCCACAGGTGATGTCATAGACAAGAGACATATGTTTCTCTTATTTTATTGAATGAATGCAATCAGTTAACTCAATGTGTAGATAATTTTGTTATAATTTTTTATTCAATACATTCACAGTATAAGCAATGATTAGGTCAGTGGTGACGAACCTATGGCATGAGTGCCACAGTGGGCATGCAGAGAATAAGGGTGGACAAGCAGGCACCTTGATGTCTGTGTGAGCTGCCCAGGAACACAGACATCCTCTCATACTGCATACCCCCACTCATCTACTAAACTAAGAGCACCTGAATAGAGCACATTTTCAGTTCTATGGTCAGTAGGATCATCTAAACCAGTGGTGGCAAACGGATGGCATAGTGGGCATGTAGAGATTCCCACTGCAGATTGCCACTAAGGGTGGACAAGTAGACAAACTGATGTCTGTGCACTTCCCAGATGCACAGATTTTCTCTCAGGATGCATTGGGGGTCAGCATCAGATATCGCATGACACAGGGAGTGTGAAAGGCAGCCAGAGAGGATGTCTGTGTGCCAGGGCAGCACACAGATATCAAGTGGCCCAACAGTTGACACCATGGAAGGTCAGGGCATGAGTAAGTCTTGTGGGTGTAATCTGGGTGCTGGGCGAGTCCTGTAGGTGCAAGCGGCATTATGAGCAAGTACTGTGGATGCAAATAGGTGCTGGGCAAGTCCTGTGAGTGCAAGCAAGGTGCTGGGCAAGTCAAATCAAGGTACTGGAGCAAATCCTATGTGTGCAATCTGAGTGCTTTGCAAGTATAATGTACACAATCTGGGTACTCATGGCATGAGCTGTAGGTACATTATGGGTGCTGGGCAAGTACTGGGTGTGTCTGGGCAAGAGCTGTGGGTTCAATCTGGGTGCTGAGCAAGTCCTGTTGGGGAAATATGGGTGCTCTAGAAAGAACTGTGGGTGAAATATGGGTGCTGTGCAAGTCCTGTGTGTGCAATCTGGGTGCTCTGGCAACAACTGTTTACAGTGCATGTGCATACACACATATAAAAAATATGTGCATACTTGTGCATTATTGCCAATTTGTAGCATATTACTTGCATTTTGTTTGAAGTTTGGGCACTCAGGTCCTAAAATCTTCCCCAACACTGATCTAAACAGTAAGACACTTTTCCAACACCCTCAATGGCACATCATTGTAAAAACCAGGCAATAAAATAAACCACATATATACATGCAGTACAGTGACCACGGTTGTTCTTTACATAGAACTACATTTTATAATATATCTTTTAACATATATAAAAATGTGCAAATTAACACAGCTTTTAACAAGAAAAAAAAATTAGTGAAACAGCAGACACTTAAACATAAAATGTGTAAAATATATTTAAAAAAAAAACATAGTACAAACACTATTAAGAACAAATGCAAAGGCTCCCATATAAAAAATACTATATATGGCACACAAGCACACAATCGAACACTCATCACAAGTAAAAACTCACACAAATTTATGTATACAATCTGATTCATATAAAAAACAAACAAGAAATGCATTTGTAAACAAACATACACAGTGCTCTCTGGATGTGTATGTGAGAATCCCCCCTGGAGGAAAGAGCTAGCAGTTCATGCAGAAAACAGCACATGAAGGAGAAACCAGTGATTATAAATGCATGAAAAATGGAAGATCCACATCTGGCATCATGTTTTAGAGCAGCATGCAGGCCAATAACAGATCACAGAGCACATACATGTGTGTTTGAATGTCTGCATGCGTGTTTGTGTGTGCATGGAAAAGAAAGCAGGCAGACTGAAGGAAAAATTATAGATATTTGAGATTGAGATACCCTGAGAGTGACAGAGCTAAAAATAGAGTGAAAGAAATAGTAGAGTATAGGACAGAGACTAAAAAAGAGATAGATAGATAAAACTCTCCTAGATGCTGTTAGACCAACTATAGAATTCCAACAACTTACTTTTAAAAATAATAATTTGCACCCACCTAATAGCTCTCTGAGTTTAACTATTTGCAAATCTTAACCCCAAATTTCTACTCTTTGATGTTTTTCAGATACTTTTATATTGGTTCTTTTCTTTTTTATGTGTCTTTTTTTGGGATGCATAATGTGCTTACATGTTTTTTTATTCTTTTTTTATTTGATTTATGGGTTTTTTTTCCAACCCCCGTTAATTAAATGAATAGCTATTAGTTAGTCATCTGCCTTTTCCCTCATTATTTCAACTAAACCTGCCTACACTGGATTGGCAAATCTCTGCAATCATAAAACATCTGTTTATGGTAGGTGTCTTAGCTATCCTGGTATTGGCAACGTTTTTAAATGTGCATCATAGATGTGTACATGTAGAATCAAATGCAAAAGTTGATTTGTTGAACCAACATTTATTGCAGTTCTAGCTTTAACTTTATTTAATTACTCTAACCAGAACACACAATGATTTTTTATTTGTTTTGTGTGTAACTTGATTTTTAATCATATATTCTGTTTTAATCTGTTTTCTGTAAAAAATCAATTATTCTTCATGGCTAGGAAGGCTATCCATTATGGTGACCACATCACAGTTTTATTGAGGGATGCTTATGGAAATACATACTCCAGGGCAATGGGGAAAATAAATGCAGTCTAAATAAAGACCAGTCTGTATTTTAATGATTAGCATTTTTCATAGGTATAAAACGGCAATGTGATCACACTATTACCCATTACATATGGCCTCTAATTTTGATTCAAGCAGTATCTTGGTAGTCAATATAATGCAAAGTCTAATAAGAATTGTTATTCTTATTAAACTTTATTATGGTGTGGATGATGTATTTTCCAAAAGTACTGTAGGTATTTAACTGTTAAATATATAGATTTTTTTTCAAGTCACACTTTAGCATTTAATTCTTGAACGTGTGAAATAGATTTGGTGTGATCATAGTAACAATCACACTAGACTGTACTATAATTATCTTTGAAGGACCATCATTAGCATTATGTAACATACCATCTGTTTCTGAATCAATCTTTACTATTCATGAAAAGCCTGCAGTCGCAACATATATGTCACAAATATTTTAGTTCCAATAATTCAACACTTTTTAAGGACAATTTCGAAAGAAGAAAAAAATTCTAATTACCATGTGACTGTATTTCCTAAATATTATTTTAGCTGTGTATGTAGAACATAAACAATGATTGAAAATGATCTATACATTGAGTTAGCAAATTTGCAAGCAAATGCCTTAATTAGGAGAGTTAAGTGTTTTCAATTTGTTGGTGGAGTCGTATACAAATGACAAATTTCCTATTGAAATGCAGTTAATTTGCATATCGTGCCACAGGTGATGTCATAAGCAGGAGACTCTACAGACACATTTACAACACTTTTTTCCTACTAATGTAGGCACTTGCTTGCAAATTTGCTAAATCAATGTATAGATCATTTTCAATATTTTTTTGTGCTCTACATGCACAATAAAAAACATATTTAGGTGATACAGTCCCTTTAACTAATTAGTTATTAATATACAATTGCAAGTAAGGCTAATGTATTAAATATTTTATGTGCCAGAACATAAATTACATTTTATAATTCATGTCATAAAATGCTTTCCACAGCCAAAATAAGCTGCATGTTCCATTGAGAGTTTATATACTGAGTTAGTTTATTTTTTCTCAGTACAATTTAAAGGTATTTTGTTTTCTAAACAATATTATTTTATATCTGATCAGTAACGTGCCTTGTGAGATATGCAAATACTTATCCCATCTGGCCCTCACAACTACAATAGTACCTTACATTATGTTTGACATGTGTACAAAATTATTCTATTATAATTATACTATAAAAAAAATCCATATATACTATATAATATTATATGTTTTCCAGGTGTTAATTAAAATTGTGTAACATTAATAAATCAGCAACTGCATTAAATTATATACATTTGATATGATATACATCATTAATAATATAGCTTTTTAATTCGTTTTTTTAAATGAGCATACAGTATGATTAAGTTTACCTTTTCCAGCTACATAATTTGCTCTACCTATATATATTTTTTTAATTAATAATTTCAGATTTTTGTTTAATATTGAGAATAAGATTTAAATGGTTTCATTATAATTCCTTTTTCTAATCAATTATTTATATATATATTGAATGTATTCTATTACAACATTTAGCTGTAATTCATCTCCATTATGTAAGATGTAGGAAAAGATTGGTGACTATTATAGTTTCAATTGTTTAATAAAACACAAAACTGGGACATTATGGGGTCTGTTCACTAAAAGGTGAGTGTAGCTATACATTGTGCAGGGACAATCCTAGTGATTCTGCTTAGCCGGGCAAACTCACCAGGCTTGTACTTGCACAAAGTATAGTTAAAATGATGAGATGAAATGTTTATCTCAACTCATCTCGCCTCAACTCATCTCGCCTCAACTCACCTTTTAGTGAATAAACCCCTAGAAATACTCTAACTTTACAGTGAATGTTATACAATTAATGAAAATATAATACCCATCACCCAGTTGTCTTCCTTAAGTCTAAATATTTTATTCTGATCCTGTTAAAGGTTTTACATACATGTGGCAACTATTCAATTATTCTTCTATGAAGGTTTACAATGTTTCCCCAATACATTTTTTTTACTCTTTCTGTATGTATTAAGATGTGATATGCTGTGAGAAAACATCAGTGAAAGTTACCCTCCACAGGCTATGTGCTAAAGAAATCTACTCCAAAGATATTCAATATAACAAATGATTTTTCCCAGGACATACTTGAAAATGAGAGAAATCTCAATGTATTTTTTCCTGGTAAAACACTTTCTAAATAAATAAATAAAATAAATAAATTTAATAAGGAAGGATACACTGAGATGTACTCTAATTTTCAAGTGCATCCAGGAGATGTTACTATTACTACATTTATTGGTTCTCATTGAAGACTAAACAAGTGCAGGTGAGTTGAGCCTGTATTCTTTAATATAAGACTACAAATAGGAAATAGCTCTAACATGGGGCTGACATGTTGTTTAGCATCTTGGGTCAGATCTTCCAATATCTGACTCATGGTGAGTCTGATTCAAAATTATGAACATTGAGCAAAGAGGACTCATTTAGGTACTTGTTTCTGTACTTGTACTTCTTACATTAAAGAACTGATTGCCTACAGCCGTCTTTTGAAACAATTCTACGTTTGGAACATTAGCCCAATGAGCCATTTCAACTAGAAAACACATTCTACATTTTTTAAAATAGGGACACTTTTTTGGCTGAGTTGACTAAAGTCAGGAAGTCAGCACATAAGATACATTTTCTCTGCATTTCCTGTCCTTCCAGAAAACAATCCTACAGAATGGATATTTACATTTTCTGTTATGTTTAGTGCATATTTTGCAGTGTCAAATTGCTGAAAAATGTCAATGCTGTTTTATTATTGTGTTTTGTTTTTACTTATGAGCCTATGTAATGACAAACGGATCATGTTTTTCAGAAGCTGCACGATATATTATGAATTGTATCTACACTAACAGTCAAGGTACCTCTTGTGTAGTGAAAATGATTTGTTTATCGGTTAGTTTCATTTCTGACATTTATAATTCATTAAAAAAATATTTTTGACATTTATTTTTAGTTTAAGTTAATTTTCATGTTGTAAATTACCTGCGTTGTAGATCATTGCCATTTTTGTAAGGCACTGCTACAGAGAGCACATTTTAGTAGCATACTCACTATGATATTTTTCTTTCAACAGCAGAAATAATTACCAGGTTACATACTACCAAAAAATACCCTCCTCTACCAAGTCAATTGTTAATTTGGCTGCTTATTTAAGACTTAATTCAGCACTGATATTTCACAAGAGGTTGCAAATAGTCTGAAAAACTACAATTTACCAATTTTAGAACATTGAATTGGTCCAGCCCTAGAGACAATAATTTTGTCTCTTGGAAAATTGTAAGAAAGATACCTATAATATGATGGTAGATATGAGGAGGTAGACTAAAAACTGCACACTAACTTAACTATAAACATGTGCTAAAGGTAGAAAAAAAAATATTACAATCTCTGTCTATTTTCCTAAAATTGTGCAGATTTTAATAAGTGCCCTAACACTGCACAGTTTTTAAATAATAATTAAAAAAAAAAGTTTTTTTCATTAATGCATAAATAATTTAAATATAAATAGATGGGCAAATGTGATGGACATGTAGTTTATATTTAAACATGTTCCTATTGTCTAGCCTATTGACTTCACTGACTTGCACCTTATTACTTATTATACTGTGTTGTTAGTTTTTTTATGTGTCAAATTGTGGTGATGTGGTCAGATTGATCCCTTTCATTATCATGTTTCTTTTATTATAATTTATGCTATAGCTATTCCTCTGGACTAACAAGTTACTTAAGTATTTAGAGAGACCTAGAGAGAGAGAGAGAGAGAAAAATAAATTATTGAGGGAGAAAAAGAAAGAAAAGTAATTGATAGGGCATTGCAAAGAGAGGTTAGAAAGAGAAGAAGATAGCAGGTTAACTTGCAAAATATATCTGTAAACAGATTTTGTAACCACAGACATTTATATACTGTATGTCTTTTCTCCCAATGAACACATGAAATTAGGAAATGATTGAAACCAATGATGCATGAGACACACACGGAGGAAAGAAAGTATGTAGAAGACAGAATGGAGTGATAAAAGGCCAGATAAGGAGACAGAATGAAGGGCTGAAAAAAGTAACAGAAAATCAAGGGATAGGGAAAGATAAAGAAAAAAAAAAAGAAAATGTGGATTAAATCCGTACCTTGAGTGCTTAACGTCAGATGTGCTGGAACTTCGGATTTTGGGAAAGGGGGTAAAATCAGAACAGAGTGGGGTGGGGAGAATAAAGGAGGAAAGAAAGAAAAAAACGAATAAACGACAAGTTTAGAGAAACGTCACAAAAAAAGAAATTAAAAGAAAAGATAAAAGACTTTTTTGAGGTTGTTTTATTTGTAAAAATGCCACAATTTAAAAGTTTGGGTTAAAGGGAATGGGTTGTAAATTTTTTAATTTGTGACAGGCATCTCACCCCACTGATGGGACGGGTGGGAAAGAGAGGTAAGGGTGAAGGGGTGGAAAGAGAAAAGGATAGGAGGCAGGGGAGGGGGAGATGCCAAAAAAACGAGAAACAAAAGAGAGAGATATGGTTTTTTTAAGTTTTGGTTTCATTGAGAAAAAGAAAAAGCATTTGGAAGAGAGTCGATAAAAAAAGGAGAAGAAGATAAAAGGAAGGATGACAGACAACAGGACAGGAATAAGATTATTAGAAAGAGAATATTCGACAGAGAGAAAGAGAGAGAGAAAGAGGAAAATTAGCAGAAAGAAAAGGAAAGCCAAATGCTTTTTCTTTATATATATTTATATATATAGGATGGAAACACACATAAAAAATATACAACGTAAGGCAAAGAAAGCCGAGTGTTGTATGCAAAAGTGTAACAGCTACAATCAAAAGATACATCCCATGTGTTATTTCACAGTTGCCACAGGAGGAATTAGGGATTCTGACACATCTTATATATATACAAATATATATATGTAATACTATATATGTATAGTCACACAGTAATCATGAGCTCTTTTCACAGTATATACCATAACTACAGATGAAATAAGAGACCATGAACTAGATTTATCAAGGAGTGCACTTATATTTCCACTTAGACATCATCTCTTGAGTTGGAATTATTCTAAAGAGCTGATTAACCAAACATATCTATGAATGATAAATCAACCTAGTAAGGTAATACGACAGACAATAGGAATGATATCTTACTTCAAAAAGATACTATTTGATAAATCTAGGCCAATCAGGTTTAATACTAACACTGAAAGCAGTAAAATATGCAAATATGCATTATACCATACTATAAGCAGATTAAATACTTATTACACATAATTTGCACTATATCAAATGCATGTAGTTTAGCTTTTCTAACATCAAAATAACATATGCTTAGTATATTATAATTAAAAACGATGTATTGTTGACATAATTTGTAGCATAACATGTAAAACGTAGTTTCTTCTACAAAAAAGAGAACTGCATTATACGTATCAAATAAACTATTTTATAATCAAGAATTAAATACGACTATAGCATGAAAATGGATTCTGAAACATACGTAAAACGTATAAAATTTGCTTTTGTTCTAATCTGTCAATTTATTTGGAAATACGTCTGCTGATTTATTTATCTATCTATATATTTATCAATCAATAGTAATTGAAAGCAACCGTTATAGTTTAAAAACCGTACATAAAACATTAGGCAGAAAAAACAATGTCCTGAAGTACAACTATAAAAAAATGCGTATTACTGGCAGTATTGTTCAATAATTACAATCTCGTTTATAGCAAATTGCATCTGCCTAACCGAACAACAGGTGATTTAATTTCCAATAGGAATGCCATACATTAACATGTGATGTCACTTTGTTCACAGGTTTGTGCCTCAGGGTGCATTCAAAGTATATGTGGTCTTGCAAATTGTATATAAATTGCTGGAGTAAAAAACTGGTCTAAATTACTTACAATATGACATTAATGTATACAGGATACATGAACTCAACATCATTCTTCAGGAATAGCTACAATCAATACAGTAGAATTCAATGACTGTTAAATTGTACATTATTATATTGTACCTCAGCCAAAGTAGAGATAAAATTGATAGCTTTTAGATTTAACAGTCATTAAAAAAAATTGTCTTATAAATATAGAAACGATAAATATTTATATTGTAGGAACCTAACCATGATCATGCAGCAACAATAGGTGCATTCCTTGTCTGAAACCCAGAAGATGAAATATTAGAACAGTAGCTTCCAACATGCGGCCCTTGGACCAAAAGTGACCCATTCGACAGAAAGGTGCTGCCCAAATAACTTAACTGCATGTATTCTCATTAGGCATGTGTATCTATATGTTTGGGAGCAGAGCTCTCCATATGATCCTTCTCTGTATGTCTGATCCAGTTTACAACTCTTGTTTAGGCTCTGTACCAAGTGCCGTGTACCTTTTTTTGGTGCTATACAAACAATTATTCATGTAATGTAATGAGTAGACCTTGTTTTGATCAGATGGCCATAAAAAGTAAAGTAGAGGGCCCCTCCAGCATGTCATGGACATCACTGCACTGTAGGAACCTTTCGGCACTATGGTAGCACCACAACCTGTAAAGCAGTAATCTTTCACTTTGTTTTTTATGGTTGACTCTCCTCAGTCTTGGCATGATTTTCTGTTTGTTCCATAGTGCGTTTGAATCATTTTTTTTTTAAAATATATACTCAGTTGATTCATTATTTTTTCTTATTTTAGGCTTTACAGAAGTTAGAAAGTATAACATCTGTTAGGAATTCCTTAAGGTACTAAATTTCAAACCATACAAAATGTCGCTCTTCTCAGGATTTTCTCCACTACTATAGGAGACACTTTGCTTAAGTTCCTGTAACAACAACATACGATATATATGCTATAGACAGGAGACAAAATAATGTATAAATATTTGGTCTATATAATGTGGGTTAATACTCTGTATTGTTGGGATCTGTCAAATTGGTAAAGATCACCATGTGACCTGTGTTGCCTACATGCTGTAAGGCTGGCTGGAAACAAAGTAATAAAACATCTCTGTAAATATATTCTTCATGCCTACAAAGTATCTCTGAGGGAAGAAATGTTTCTTACACTTGTTACCTTTTCTATCCAACTTTGAAGTTTGTTTCATTGTATATCTGTTCAGCTACAGGTAAGCAGCTTGTGTTTGCCTCCCTTGGGTTAGGTAAGGTATAGTCAGTTTTATTTTATTTTCCATCAAGTAGAGTGGCTAGTGTGGTGATTGCACCATTATCATTAGATGTAACTAGACCCTCATGTTTAACATATTCCAAGATCTATTCCAAGTTCTGCTGCAAGCATGTGTGCCTATATGTGTGCACTTTGTCCTGTGTTTTTGTGACCATTGTTTTGGTTGGTTCTTCCTGCCTACTAGGTCTAAGCTTCATCTCCAAAGCCTGACTCCTGGATCGTGAATAATATGACACTTGTATCAGTTTCTCCCACAGCGTAGCATGTGGCCACACAAACATTGCTTTGTACCACATATATGGGAAGGTTTGGAGTCCAGAATTCAAAGGACATTATCTAGTAAAGTATGCTGAATGACCACAGCAATATTAGATTGAGTCCCTATCATAATGTGGTCATAACCCACAGTTTAAATAAGGATATGATTTATTGGGAGGTGCAGCTGATTAATGTAGTTAACAATGAGCGTAGTTAGGGAGTCCAGTATAATAATGTTGTTTAAGGCGATACAATATAGTCTTGCCAAATCATGAGACTAGTCAGATCATGCAAAATCCAAAAACAGCAAGAAACAAACTAATCAGAAAGCACTTTGTGCTTGGAAGAGTATTTGTACCAAACAACAAGGAAGAAAAAAGCATGTTCTCCTTCCATCTGATCAGAGTTAGATAGAAACTCCTTCTGAAGTTACATAGTATGACATTCTTCATCAGGCGCTGTGAGCACGTGCTCGATTTCCAAATCCCAACATCGGGCCATTTGTGGTCCTGACACATGTTCTATTATATTAAAGCTCAAACAGAGAACAAAACGTACTCTTCCTCCCATTAGCTGAGCAATTAACTATAAACCATCATCACAGGAGACGAAAAGCTTCTGGAAAGTGTTATCAAATTACAAAATGCTCGAAAAGTGCATGTCGAGCGGATATTTTAAGGTGTAAGATTTGCTATTGGAAAATAGCAATATACAAGGCTATATCAATCTGAATCAATTTGAAAATGATACAGACTCACTTGCTTTTGTAGAATTTGTTCCATCTATATAATTCATTTGTTGTTATTGGAGTAGTCTTCTGCTACATCAAAGTAAATATGCTTTAAGTCCAAAGAGTCGCTTATAATTTGAAACTTAACGTAAGTATGTGGTTATGAGACATTATCTGCAATGTAATATATCAGATATCTGAAAATAACAGAAAACATAATATACATATAGTTGCAATGACTTTTTACTGCTAAGCCCTCACTATGTATTCAGACAATACATATATTAAAATGGGCCCTTAAATATAATCAAATCCAACACCAATTTAATGTAATAATTCTAGTAATATACCAAATTTTGTATGTGAAGAAACTTGTCTACTGTTTAAAGGAAGACTATTTTCCAAATAGTATAGAAATTAAGGAATGTTTATAAATGTATACAATATAATATATATATATATATATATTATACTTTGAGACTTTGGAGCTAATCACTCTTTAGGTTTGTGAGGTGAGATGAACGTTTCTTCAGGGCCACTGACCTGAAACTCAGTTTTGGTGAATAGCTGCTTTGGAGATCTGCTTACAAATGTGTGGACAGTAAGACAAAGGGAGCAAAAAGTATAAAGTGCATCGCTCATTAACAATACAAGTGACTAAATCAACTGGAATACTCTAATACTATAGACTATGAGACAAAACCAGTTTGACATCATAGGCAAATTAACCACTTAAGAAGAGAATAGTTTGTTTATAGTATTTGTCTGTTAAGTATGTATGTAGTGTCACCTATGGATGACACAAATAGGGAACAGAATGAACACTATCAAAAACCTTTTGTACTCATTAGCTGTACATGTATCCACTATGAATACTCATTAGGTGAAGAGACCATTAAATCACATTGTCAGAATATGAAAAAGCAGTGAGTTTTCTTAATGTGTTATCTCGCATTTCCTAAAAAGAGAAATACTTTTAAGAAAGATAATGTAGTTTATTTTTATCCTAATTTCACTAGTTGGAATAACTGACAAGAAGGCGTTTACTCCATACAACAGAATTACAATCCTAAAGTGACAATTGGGTTTAACAGGCCTGATGCATTATGTGATGAAGTAACTGCAGTTTTATTATACAGAACTAATCTTTGTTGTGTTATGGTTACAGGCACAACAGGAGGCTGAATGTTAATGGATCAACATCATAAACATGGACCACAACAATCTGTAATACAGCTAGTTTACGGTACATTAATATATTTATATAGTATGTGAATTACAAATATGCGCTCTAAATCCGATTATGTTTGATATCCCATGATACACCAGCCATACATAACATACTAATTTAGACTGAAAAAAAAAATACTTACGTCCATCAGATTAAAGATTTGAAAAGTTACTGTTTCTGTTGTTAATCCAAAAGAAGACGCAGAACTTACATTAAGGGGGGTATAAAGTTTTAGTTCTGAAAGGGTTAAAATATCCTTCTTGAATTTTTTTTTAAAAGAACGATTAATAACTACACATATCTCTGTGTATTTTGCTGTGCTAAAAAAAGCATCCTAGCATCTCTTTGGTACTTAATTTGTTAGTACCTCTATAAGCAGTGAATTTGAATATATCTATAATTCCTAATGCTAACACATTTTCACTGCTCTAGGTGAAATATGCTTTTTCATTATGGATGACCTTGTATGCGTTGAACAACCCTATAAATGGACAGTCCCCAGAGAACACTTTGCATTGATCCTACATATGTTAACATAATGTTATCGTATACCCACTCTTTTTTTCATGTGTAAACAAATCTACATTTCTTAGCTTTTCGTTGTAAGAAAATCCAACTTAAATCCCATTAATCAATTGTGTAGCCCTCTTTGTACTTTTCTCAGTTGTATGATGTATTTTTTTTTAGCATGAGTTCTCTAAATGACATTATATAGTCAAGTGGTATATTGCCAATGATTTATAAAGAAACATATATTCTCCTTCTGTGAGTTAATACCCTTTTCACCCACCAGCTGATACTGTGAAGTGAAGTTAAATGCATGTTTACAATTTATTGTTAAATTCTCCACATCAAAAAACATCCCCCTTTGTAACCGAATTTAGAAATGCTGCTAAAATGCATAAACTTGTATTCATGTATGTTGTATCCCATCTGCCAGCTGGTAACCCAGCGCCCAAACTAATATGGTAAAATCGCACTGCAGAGAATTAAAATATAATAATACAAAAGTAATTACTGATACATTTAATAACGAAATATAAGAATTTATAGCTTTATTGTCAGGAACAAAAATGTGGAAATGTTAGAGAGATTAGTATACAGTTTATAATTAAAAATGTTTAATGCAGGTATGCTTGCAGTGGTGGCATGAGGAACATTGTCAAGTTCCCTTACTCTATCTAGCGGCAAGAAAAGAAGACAAAATAATCATGCTCTAGAGGTTTATTACATGTTGGTGATTTTAAAGATCTGAACAATTCTGGTTTTAATAAGAACTATCTCTCACACGATCATAGGCAATTGTTCCAATATATCATTGCCCGAATTAACAGTTCAATTTCCTTTAGTACCCTTGCCATTTTAACTTTGGCCCATACAAATATTTTGTCCATTTCCTGTCTAGGCTGGAATGTCTTTTATAAAACAGTCGGGAATGGGAAGTTTTGTGGCTAATTCCACTTAGGATGTAAACAGGTTGTTGGATTGGGATGTTCTTAAAGTTTGTTGCCTCAACTGAATACAGACATACACACTATGGACAAAAGTTATGGGACACTTGACCATCACACCAACTAGTACTTTTATGACATTGCATTCTAAATACATAGATGTCAATATGTAGTTGAAGCTATAACAGCTTCCACTATTGTGGGAAGGCTTTCCACAAGATTTTGGAGTGTTTCTGTGGGAATCTTTGCTCATTCATCCAGTAGAGCATTTGTGAGGCACTGATGTTGGGCGAGAAGGCCAAGCTCATAAGCTCCATTCCAATTCATCTCAAAGTTGTCAGAAGGTGTTCGATATGGATGAGGTCAGGTCTCTGTGTGGGCCAGTCAAATTCTTCCACACCTAACTCATCCATCTTTATGGACTTTGCTTTGTTCACTGGGCATAGTTATGCTGGAAAAGGAAAGGGCATTCCCCAAACTGTTCCCACAAAGTTGTACAACATGTATTGGTATGCTGAAGCTAAGATTTCCCTTCACTAGAACCCCTGAAAAACAGCTCCATACCATTACCCACCCTACACCAAATTTTACAGTTGGTACAATTCATACAGAGGGGCAACGTTCTCCTGGCATCCGCCAGACTCCACAGAACACGTTTCCTATGCTCCAGTGGCGACATGCTTTACACCACTCGATCCGATGCTTGGCATTGTACTTTATGATGTAAGGCTTGCATGCAGCTGCTCGGCCATGGAAAACCATTCCATTCAAGTACCACACTTGAATTCCCTGAGCTTTTCCGAATGGCCCATTTTGTTCACAAATGTTTGTAAATGCAGACTGCATGGTAAGCTGCTTGATTTTATACACCTGTGGAATTGGTCTGATGGAAAGACCTGAAATCAGTCATTAAGTGGTGTGTCCCAATACTTTTGTCCATGTAGTGTACATTGAACTAAGTATTGTGAACAATGTGAACACTATAGGGAATATTTACTAAAGTGAACTGACAGGTGAACTGCAAATACCAGACATTAATAGCTGAGATGAAAAGATATGCAAACTGGAGACTTTTTTCAAACTCAATTATTGCCTGATTTTTGCACTTGCCTTGCACTTTTCTTGTCAATTCAGTTTTAGTCAATAGTCCCTTATCTGTTAATTGTTGGCTAATGTTTTCCATGTCAGTAATGTAAATCTGATTTTAAGAAAAATGAAGCAAGCTGGTTAATAAGAAATATGAACTGAATCACAGTGAGAAGTTAATTCAAGCAACACAGCTGTCAAAAACATAAAATGCATGCAGTTACTACTATATGAAATATGTTATATTATATCACTTAAGACTTTGTCTAAACATAAATATGATTATACAAAATGCTAGTGATGGATTGAAAGTGACACCTACAAATGTTAAACGAGTCACCTGAGAACTCCTAAAGTAATATAAATCCTCTTTAGAAAACCAGACATATAATTTCACATAAATGTTCTTTGAGGATAAATGGGTGTAAAGATATGTACTAAACAACTAGTCAACACTTTTTTTTCCCCAAGCTTGTAATAAATTTTGCACAAAGAAAAAAAGAAAATGTAATGTATTCAGTGTCGAATGTAACCTGCAAAAAAGAGAATAGGGTCTGTGAAAAGAAAAAGGTGTGGGGCGCTAATCTTCAATCAATTATCCAGTTTGGAATTTGTCAGTTATTTTACATTTTGTGGTGTTTTTTTAAACTACAAACCAGAAATGAACTAACACAGCACTATATTGACATCATATGAAGTTATCTGAGGAAATAAAGTCTTATGTACTCTTCAGTACATGAGGGGGTACAATATTGTATATGGTGCTTTTGTGTTCTGGCATGCACGGCACTGATTTAAGCGGCAATGTCCTGCTGTGGACCCCCACCCCAGTCTGAAGTATTTTTGATCATGTGTCCTGGTCATCTGACGGATCATCTCCATCTGGGGCAGGGACAGAAACCAATAGGAATAAAGGCCATGGACATGATAGCCTTGCCTGATTAGCCAGCTGCACAGCTGTACATGCACAGCTTATTAACTTACCCCCCTTTTTTTTTAAGGCCATCCCCCTAACATACTGATTCACTGGAGGGAAAAATTTCTGGAAAACGCCTGAGGTAAACTGTTTATGTACAAGACCTCTTTCGAAATTTTGGATATATAACAAATGACATACATTTTTGTGCATAAAAAAAAGCATAGGCATTAATACATTACAGTACAGTCACGTGTATTGTGATTTTTACTTTAGGTTAAGTCATGGGGAAATCATTTAATGGTCAGGGAGGGTGAACAAATGTCAATTTCAAACTGTGCACTTTACCGGCATATAAGCTCATAAATGTCTTTTTATTTTTAAAAATTACAAACATGTTTGAATATAATTGTTACATGGCAAGTGCCTTTTCCATTTTTTGTTCTTTATTATGTCCACAATCTGGGCTCCACTAAGTTGTTCATTAAATCCTATAGTACAGTGCACTGCAAGTTGCTAATTAAAAGCATGAGGTAATTACCTGCAATGTACTATAAAAATAAAGGTCTGTTGAAACAAATACTTTCTGCCATTTCTAAATACTTAATAGCAAGTCTAGCTGTATTAGTTATTACTTTGCATGTGCTTAGTTGTCACCAGAAAATAAAGTTTAACATATGCCTAACGACTGCAATAAACACCCCCATCATTTGAAATATTGTTCTAAAACCTATATAGCGATGAGTAAATCCTCTGTCCCACAGAAGAGAGCAGGGTATTTGCAACATGCACTTAAAGAGTTGCGAAATGAGATACATTTTTTAAAAAGCTCATGTGGCTCTCAAATGCCTTATTATTTGGAAAGGAAACAGACAATGGATACCGTTTCTCCCCCACCCGTCCATTAGTGTAAAAACAATGTGGTGGCCCTCACAGAGCTGGCGCTACTATTAGACAAACTAGTTGTTCATCGTAGGGTACAGGCTCGAGGGGTGGGGCTGAGGATACTTGTATCTTATTGGTTCTCCCTGCCTGTTTATGGAAGAGCTTTTTTATAGATATACATAAAAGTAAATTATGAAAGCATCCGTGAGGACTGATTTTAGCAAGCAATCCTTGGTAAGTACAAGTTTTCTTTGTATCTAAAATATTTTTTTCTATGCAAATTAACATGAATTTAAGGTAGTTGCCTGTTTGTAAATAGGACATATCAACCGCATTCAATGTTGCTTATGATTATTACTCCTCAGATGAACAGCATGGGGAAATTTTTTTAAATGAGGGATAATAAGAATAATTGGAATTTAAAAACGTAAAATTGAAGCTGTTAGCAAGGAATATAAATATAACAACCATTCAGTAAGGTCACCCATGTATGACAAAATTAACACGATTAGGCAGATTGCCATGGAAATTGTTCTCATTTACATAGATAATAAATGTAAAATATTATTAGAAATGTCAGGGAGTATACACATTTTTCCAGGATTTTTTTTCCATGTAGAAATATGTAGAAACCTCCCCACGTATTTTGTGTGGCCAGACGTGCCACCATCATACCTTTATAGACTGGCATTTAAACATAAAAGGCCAGGCATTGACAAGTCTATACCTCTTTTTAGAGGCAAAGATACCCAGGTATATGGCACCCTGATGTGTTCCTTTCACTAAAATAGGGATGCGTCAGAAAATGGCGCTATCTATCCTTAATTATTTTTAGGAGACAGAAAAATGGTACTTCCATAGAGTTCTATGCAAAAAAAAAAAAGAGTTCAAAGTTCTTGATTTGTGAAGTCCTGCACAAAGCTATATGCGAGTTAACACGTCTCAGATGCTATGTTTTATTAAATAGTTTCTTAAAGGTATAAAGATGGTCCATTAAATAGAATCTGACAATTGTTAACAGAGCTTTGTAAACCTCTAAAAGTCAGTGTTTTCCGGGTGTATACTCAAAATGCATTGTGCATATTTAATTTGGTATTCTTGTTAATAACTGTCAAATATCTCATGAATTTTCTTATTTTAATAGTTGAGTCTATTCATGAGGATATTCTTGTTATACCAACCCTAACTAGTAGGAACACATGCTTTGCATGTTTATATATTGTGTATATTCATAGACCTATAGATCCATTTGAGAAATTCACCAACAGCTTTCAGAACAAAAACATACTTTTCTATCCCTGATAAATAGAAGCCTAATATAGCTTCTCTTCTGCTATATAACAGAATTTTTGCTGCTCTTCAGAAAACAGGGCCCGGTAAACAGGGCTTCGGAGCTGGTACCGGTATCACAAAAATACCGGCCATACAATGCTGCTTCTCCAATATGGCACCCACAATCGCTCCGTTGAGCAATCGTGGGTGCCCCAGAGCCAAAATCGAGGCAATAGAGCAGCACCGTCAGAGTTCCACTGCAGGACGTGTCAGGTACGTCCATTGTCGGCAACAGAGTTGCCGGCTGGAAGTGTCTGACACATCCATTGTCACGAAGGGGTTAATAGATATTGCTTAAGCCTTGTTGGTAAAATCTTTGTTTCTCTTTAACAGAGGTTAGGATAAATGCATTTGCAGAATACACACTGTTGATGATTTATCTTTTTTTAATTGCTTGTTTACTCTCCTTTGAATTGGGGACTTTGAATTGTTGACTTAAGCTATTTGAAGTAAATAAAATCCTTATGTTTGTTTTCACTGACAACCTTGTGCATGTTTCTACTTCATTGGTGAGAAGCTCAGTGAACGAATACACCAAATGTAGAATTTGTTCAAACCTCAAGGGTTGTTAATTGATAAAATGAGTACCATTAAGATGGGTAATAGTAACATCCTCAGTACTCAGAATTGCTCACGCACCCTTCCTGGTTAAATACTGAATTATTATTGGTGCAATGTGGTAGAAGGCACTTCATTTAAATGGCACTCAGCTCTAAAATCTCTTAAATAAACTCAATACCACCTCCCCAACTGTAAAAAAAAAAATGTTTTTGAAATTGTGGTAATGGGAGACATAGTGGGTCTATTGGGTCTATTAAATGATGACAGTCAGCTCATAACAATGACAGTCTTTTTATTGCATGTTATTCCAGAAGGAATAACATTTGATTGAACTCAAACACAGTGCTCTAAATTACCGTGCGTTAAAAAAACGAGTTCAGCGCTAAAGCAATTTGAAGAGAAAAAAATGCTGCTAACCCCCCACTCATTGTCCCCAGCCCTCACCCTTCCCCCCCAAAAAATGCTGTCACTAGGGGCTGCCCAAATGCCCCCGCCACACCCATACAAATGCTAACGCCTTCTATATTTGCTGGGGGCTTTTTCCACTGGCCCCCGGACTACCTAAAGATATTTGGGCCATGGGCTGTCACTGGGAGACCTGTGATTGGCTGATATGAGTCAGCCAATATAACTCTCCATTTGGCATTTGAAATCCCAGCCCTAACATACAATGCCCACCCTCCTGGCTCTCCAACTGTGCTTTAAAAAAAGCAAAAAAACGATTTACTATTTAACTGTAGGGAGGTAGGCAGTCTTTACATTGCAAGGGCCATTGAAGCAGGCCTCTGTCTCAATCACTTATAGGAGGCCATAAGCCATTTGCCCTATCCCCAGCCCCCATCAAGAACCATCTCAGCAGCCTCTAGCCCCAGGATTTTTATGGGGAGGCACAGGGAGTCCAGACCACCCCCAAAACATTATATGTAATTATGTTTGTGTTTATTTGTAATGTTCTTCATTCTCATTTACTGAACCCACACAAATTATATAGTTTTTATTGCCATAAGAAGGGTTTTCTTTAGATACCATTATTTTCATCATATCTTATAATTCACTAAAAAAAACAAATCACTTTTTATAACTTTGACCTGAAACATCTTTTACACAATTACAAATGGAAAAAAGACCCTGTCTGCATGCACCGCTGGTTTAACCGCAGGACAGACTAGGTCCATCCATTGTTGGCAAAGGTTTACCAGACAGGATGGACCTATTCTGTCACGTGTCACCATGGCGTTAATATCATAAGATGGAGAGGTCTAAATCCTACATCACAACTTTTAATCAGACAAAAGCCCAATCAGAGAGCCGGTCACTTGGCTATATCACTGCTGGGTCCATCAAATAGCAACCACCATTCTTTGCTTTTTGGGGTGTCTAGTGTTTGGTTTTGTGGTGCCTAGTAACAGTGGGGTGTGAATCATTTTCTGAACAATTCTGAATAGTCGCCTTCTGCCTCATTAAAAAAGATTTTTAGGCTGTAGTCACTTTTTAATCACATTAAACTCTTCACATCCCTAAGCCGATTGTAAACCTATATGTAATAATAAACATTAATGGCATAATCTTGCAAATTAATTGAAAACTGTGTGCCTATTTTTTCACACTGTGAATATTAATACTCCACCACATTATGTTTCATAGATTATATTGATTTGAACGTTGTGGTTTAGTACATGCTCCCCATTGTGTAAATTGTTTAACTCTTGTCACATAAAGTAGACTTTAGGCTTCTCACCAGTTTGAGATCTTAATAGCAGAAATGTCATTAGCATAAGAGAGAGTATTTTAGAAAATCAAATTGCCTCATATGCACTAGGATGTATTCACCAATATCAGTTTCTAGTATAGAGGATTTTCTTTAGTTGAAGTTAACACATCAAGGGAAGTCTTCTAAAATGTCATAACTTATTTAGGTAAGTGTGAATTTTGGTCCAGCATCAAAAGTCTCTAATATGTAATTTCACTGAAATAACATCTACCTAAAAGAGGTTGCTACCTGCTGTTGAGATATAAATTCTACAGCCCTGTACATAAACTTCTAAATCACCATAACATGAGGTAAAATGCCCATTATCGTTATCTACAAATAGTAGCAAATTATCTTGATTTACTATTATTGGCGTTTAGTTCCCCATTTATATGTAAGATAGCACTTAATTCAATTAATTTAGATTCTGGTTCGATGTAGAGCATATTATATAATATGATATAACTGTTTTACAACAAAAACACATTTAAAATGACTTCAAATATTATATACCTATCAAAAGCAATTGAATTCTATATTAAGAAAGGCAGAGTGCTCTGCTTTCAAGGCTAAATCCACAATTCATTGAAGGACTCTTTCTCCAAAATTAAAATCATAAGAGTTTCAGCATTTGAGGGAAATGGTTGTTAAATTTCTGTATTTGATAGCTTCCATGACTTACATTAATCGTTCTTCAGGTCACTGTCTACTAAATAAATAAGACTAGAACACATTTGGAATTGATGCTCACCCTTTCCAACCTACAGCTTTGTTTTTTAACTGGTGATTTAGCTCCTCCTTTCACATGATCTATAATAATTTTGCTGCATCCCAACTTTGAGCAAGCCATGTTCTCTATACTTTTCAAATTCCAAAACAAGTTTCTATAGCCTGACAGGAAATTGCTATAGTTTATACAAAAGGGATGTTAAGATGCTCATTTTACATGAAAACCAGTGGGAACATTTATTTCAAAAGCAATCATAGCCAAACTGGGAAAAAATGATCCTTAGCAGAATTATGCCCTCAGGCGTTAGGTACAATTTGATACATTTGGCTGATGTTAATGCAATCAATTGTTCTCATTATTACGTCATAGGTTTCAAACACTGGTACATCGGTATGGAGCCTGGTATCACCAGATTATATTGTAGTGATGACCGGTCCAATATACATAAGATCATGTCCTAAATGCACAATCTATAAACACTAGTCTCCATTTTAAAAGTATAAATAATAATATTAAATTAATTTTTAGATTTTTTTATCTAATATCTTTTTGTTTTTATTAGCATTCCAACTTGTATTTTTTTCATAAGTATCATATTATTATTTATTATCAGTTGTTTATTATAACAGCTTATATGCATCTTATAGAAACCTCTTTATGCTGTACACTATGAGAGTATCAAAAGGATCCCACCCTAAGCTGAACTGAAATGTCTTCACTATATTGTAGATGCCTGGGGGCTGTTTAATGGTGTTATGGTTACAATGTTACTTTTCACCTATTTGTTGTCTATGTTATTTTTCTGTGCATTTGTCTTTTCATTGGTGGTTGGATGTAACACGGCCTCCCATTCACTAATAAATACCTCATTGCTTACCATTGATGTGATGGGTAAACACAAATGAACAAAATGGATCATGTGGTTGGACTAATTATTTAACAATGGGACATTTACAAGTTGAAAAGGTGATGACTGGATTAAAACTTTGCTGGACAGAGGTGGCTTTTTTCAATTAAGGATTGCATTGGGATTGGACAGTGGGTTAAGGAGGGATGGGTATTTTTATGGTATGGAGATGTAGGAAATTATTCGATCCCGCATACTCCGCAGGTAGTCTGGTATTCCCAATAAAATGTGTACGGTGTGGTAAGGAGTTTGTGTTTCTTGATTTGGATGACACCAAGTAGCTAAGAGGTTTATTTGTCAACTTTGGTGGAACTTATAAAACCTGTATCTCTGGGGAGATGAATACATTTTATTATGATATCCAGGATTTTAATCCCCATTGACTTCAAATGTCTCAGCAAAAGAGTAACTAGGACAAGCTGTAATTACCGTATTTATCGGCGTATAACACGCACTTTTTCTCCCTGAAAATAGGGAGAAAATGGTGTGTGCGTGTTATACGCCGAAAAAAAAAATAAAATCTAAAACTTACCTCGTTCCTGCTCTGTCCCCCGGTGCTCTGAAGCTGCGTGGCTGTGAGGGAAGCGTTGTGCGCTCCCCTCCAGCAGCGCGGTCAACAAAGTGTTTTTTTTTAAAAACAAACTTTATTGACCGCGCGGCTGGAGGGAAGCTCACAACGCTTCACTCACAGCCACGCAGCTTCAGAGCACCGGGGGACAGAGCAGGAACGAGGTAAGTACTGGGGTCTGGGGAAGGGGGGGGAGGAGGGTGGCATAACGAGCATACTAAGGGGCAATATCCTGGCATATTGGGGCAATATCATGGCATATTAAATGGCATATTGGGGCAATATCCTGGCATAATAAATGGCATATTGGGGGCAATATCCTGCATATTAAATGGCATATTGGGGCAATATCTGGCATATTAAAATAGCATATTGGGGGCAATATCCTGCATATTAAATGGCATATTGGGGCAATATCTGGCATATTAAAATGGCATATTGGGGGCAATATCCTGCATATTAAATGGCATATTGGGGCAATATCTGGCATATTAAAATGGCATATTGGGGGCAAAATCCTGCATATTAAATGGCATATTGGGGGCAATATCCTGCATATTAAATGGCATATTGGGGGCAATATCTGGCATATTAAAATGGCATATTAGGGGCAATATCCTGCATATTAAATTGCATATTGGGGGCAATATCCTGCATATTAAATGGCATATTGGGGGCAATATCCTGGCATATTAAAATGGCATATTGGGCTTCAAAGTTCTTAATTTAAGTTCTTAAGTTTTTTTTCCTGAAATTTCCTTCTTAAAATTAGGTGCGTGTTATATGGCGGCGCGTGTTATACGCCGATAAATACGGTACTTGAATCATTGAACTCGTTGAGGGTCAAAACCTGTTGAAGACTTTTCTGCTTAAGCTGGACCAAAATAGCATAGACTAAAATGTATTGAATGCTACAAGTGCCGCCGTTTTAATAGTTTCGTTATCGTCCTGTTGGACAAAGATAAAACTCGTTTTGTCCGAAACTAATTTCATTCGTTGATGCATTTGTTTTCGATGAAATGCGTCCATTATTTTTGTTTCGGTAACTCAGATTATTTCAGGGCCATTTAGGCAGCAGTTTGATTGTCGAAATGTCTGTCAAAATGCTGTGTGAAATGACTGTTTATAAAAAAAATCAGAGCTTCCTGAGTGGCGCAACAATTAAAACGGATGTGAATGAATGATTTTAGTTCATTCTGCATCCGTCCATTCATTTTTTTTTCCAGCTTTGCATTTGTTTTCGGGCGAGATTTTAACCCGTATCGGCATTCACCTGAAAACAAATTCCCAGTCTATTAAATACAACGTGCTGCAAATTCTCACAAATGTTCATTAAATAACATTACATTAACATAAAAATACTCCTAAAAGGCAGCTATGGCAGAGACACAGACAATTACATTAAAATAGCAGAATAGTAGAATCTATGGTAGTTTCTTTTAATTATTCTTTATGGTGCATCTGGGGTTTAGTTGGGATTTTTTTTCTCTGAGAACCACATTATTTGATGTTATGATTATTGCCCTTTGGTGTGTGCTGACTGTATGATCGTAGTTGATTCATAGGTTATAATTATAAGTATGTGTGCAATTGTATCATATAACAATAACATTTTTTTCTACAATAAACGTTCTTCTGTTTTTAATATACCAGGCATTGGGGTGAGTAATTTAACGGTTCTCAGGAGATTCAGTTTATATGTTTGAAATGGTTGAAAGCCAGAATTTTTAATCAGTCTATCACAAAAAGAAAACATACTTATATATAGGCCTGGCTTTTCCATCAAATCCTCTTTACACATGCTTTTAGCTTTGAGAGAAGCCAAAGTCTCCAAAGTTGTTAATTTCAGGTAACTACAAAATCATTTCAGAGCCATAGATTGTAAGCAACAAAGGTGTCTAAAGAAATAATTTATTAAGTGCTGCAAATGCACTTATTTTATAAACCCCTATAGCTTTTGAGAGAAAATTCTATTATGTTGTTTCCTCTATCCAATTATTTATATTCCCTGAGTCTAAGATTATTTTACATCATCATCAACTTTTAAAAAAGTAGGGCATTCAAAGCTACATAGCTTAGTGATGTTCATGTGGGTGAGTGCAGAGATACTTTTGAATAGTTTTAAATACAGCTTATCATATCCTCTCTTTTTTTTACAATTTAAACTACACAACTATTGGATCTGCATTTATAGATTATGCATTTATGAAGCAGTGATATTTCCATAAACCTGATCAATGACTTTTTGTGTTCTCATTGTTCACACAATCAAAACATTTTCCAAGATCATTACTGTTTCTTTGTATCTGATTTGTTGTTTTCGTCAATAATGTCAACAAATGCTAGCAAATTTCTTTAAAGGGACAGTCTAGTCCCCAAACTCTCTTAGGTGCAAGTTGAAGATTACTGCTTGTATAGTGCACAGGCTTTTTTTTTCCAGTGTGACTTGATGCAGGCATTCTGCATGAATCACATTTTTAATATTTGACTCAAGCCCTCCCCAGTGATTACTCTGCATGTTATATAGACAATGAGGATATGAAGTTTTATTCCATGTAGTCCTCAAATTGAATACATTGTGTGGACTCTATGTGACCTTGCTAAAAAAAAAAAAAGGAAATTACTTTTACTCAGCTAGTGTGGGCAGTCCTGGTTTCTTGCAAACTGCTGTAATTTCACAATCTCCTCTAGCTATAAGTATTTAATATTTTAAATGTAAAACATTAATTTTAAAGTACTTTGAAAGCACATTGATATTTGCATTTTGGGCACCAGTTAGTCCAGTTAAGCATTTTTTTCATCCGATGTTATCGAATATAACTACTGGATTGGAATTTATGGAAACAATAGGCATATTACATGACCTGAAAAATGACATGACTGGTTTGCATCTCAGAAATTTCGGAGATTCAAGAAATCCAAAAATACATTTTTCCAATCATAGAATAGAATCCAAAATTCTGTGTAACAGAATTTTTAAAAATTGGTTTTCATTATAAATGAGACAACAAAAACTAAACTCAAATGAACAGCGTTGTTATATTATTGATATTTAACAACTATCTATAATCTCAACTAAAAGCTTTTCCAGCTTCTTTTTGAGTACAACCCCACTATCATTATATCTATGTACCCAAGGATACTGTAAGGCTTTAGTGGGTCTTGGATATTATAAAGAGGAAATATTTATTGTAGCATATATTTTATTGTAGCATCCTACCAATTACCATGCCTGGCCACTGGTGGAAGAAACAAATATCTGTGTCCACTATGTTTCCTGAAAGCTATTGATTAACTCTCTTCTGTTTTCCTAGTGGGGGAAGACTGAACTTGATGTCAGGCCCTGGGCAAACGCCCATTGGATGAAGTTACATAGTTAATTAGGCTGCAAATTGACAAAAAGTCCATCAAGGTTAATCTTTTCATTGACTAGTATATGTTGATCTAAAAAGAAAGCAAAACAATTTCATACAAATTTGGCCCAACGGGGGAAAAAAATCTGTCTTGATTAAACAGGAACTTGTAATGCTCTTGTCACCCCCTACTAAGTTTAATAGTCATAACCGTGTACGCCTGTACTTGCTAGAAAGGCATCCAACCTGTTCTCCTAACCTAAAAACTTAAACCTGATTCATGTATATGGAATATTTTTCACTTTTCTGACAAATGTTCTCATTTAGTAGCCCACTTCATTTGACCCACAAAATTAATGTTTTTTTTTTTTTTTACTAAATTATCCTAACTGTCTATGATGTTTATGTATCTAAAATTATCAAATGTATTCAACCACGGAAGACAGTGGATCTTTTATCAAACCCACATACTATCTGTCAGCAAATAAAATAAGGTGTATTTAATATTCATATATTAATTTTTTCCACATACAAGAAATGTATACATAACATTCAGGGTCTGTTTGCATTTTGGATGTTTTGGGGTACTAATGGATAAAACAGTTTCATCAAATCATAGACGTCTGCCGGCACATAACGTACATCATGTAGGAAAACAGTAACAGAAGTTGAAAAGTACTGATACTCATCAAAGTCAGACTTTCATGCATCCTTGTTGCTACTTTAAAAGAAGGCAAAAAAAAAAAAAAACCCTGGTAACTGTTTTGAACTTTGCTTTAAAAAGAGAAAACCAAAGCCTTTGTTGTCTACAAAAGTCTCTAGATCAAGTAGCTATTATTTATTAGGGAACTATTCACTCAGCCTGAACTGACAAGTGAACTGCAAACATCAGGCATTAATAGCCAAGATATACCTGCTATACCTGTATAGCACAAATATATTTACATACAGGCAGAATGTTTAGGTTAGTACGGCAGAATGACATAGCAACAGTATTTTTATAATGTCCTTCAAAAGTGGTTCCTCCAGGGAGCCACTCCAAACATGCACACTTTAAATCAGGAACTGTGACACATTTAGTAAAATTATGGGAAAAGCTAAATGTTGGTACCCTAAGCTAATCACAGGCTCAAATAATATACATTAGCTTGGTAATCTTCTTAATTATTCTATTTATGCATCAGAAGTTCTGAAAAGATGGGGGCAAAGGTCTATGGCCTAGCATAAAATGCATCAGGTTTACTAGGGGATAACACCTATTTTTGTGTTCATGACTCACTTTACCAGCTAAGCCCAAATTGGTTCTCCATTATAGGCTATCATGTGAGAATCACTGCTATCATTAGGAAGCCAACTACACAATGGATATGCAGCCAGAGTTCTCAGTACCACAAACAATTATATTTCACATGTAATGCAAGTGGAATTTTGGAAGCCCTCAGGTAGAGCACGAGACCGGAAGCCCTCAGGCAGGGCACAAGACTGGAAGTCCTCAATCAGGGCACAGCTGGAAGCCCTAACATAACTGGACTTGTAGAATGCTGCAACAGGAAAATATGACAGGAAATCCTGGTGGTTGAGCCCCCAGGTCCTGAGTCCCATGTCCTGATAGGATAAACAGACAGGAGCGGGTACCAGCAAAATAGATAGAACAACAAAACAGGGAGCCAGAAAATAAAAGTAACAATCACCAGGCTAGAAGCCATATAATACAAAGGCCCCCTTTGCAATAAGCTGTACATATATAAAGGGCAGGGTTGCACAAGATAACCTGGCCAGCTCATAGCAAGAGAGTGGAGAATAATTAAAAACACGAGTAGGGCAGAGATAGAGCAGCCAAACAACCTGAAAATACAGGAATCAAGAAAGCTGAGGGTAGAAAAGGGTCAGTCACCAAACAAACTGGCAGTGCCATCTCTATTCCCAAACAGATTGTCAGTGCCATCCTTGTTTCCAAACAGCTTGTCACTGCCACCTATATCCCCAAATAGCTTGCAAGTGCCTTATATGTCCTCAAACACTATGCCAGTGTCATTTCGGTCCCTGACCACCCCCATTCACCTCTTGTTACCCCACTGGAGGTTTCATGGAATATTTTCTGTTAAATGCTCCATATTTACCACATAGACTGTCCTAGTTTTATAGCAGATCCAAGTGATGTAAATAGCTGACTAGCGGAGCACCATGTGAGAGATGACTGGTTTTTTTTTTGGTTGAGCTGGGCATTGAGTAAAGAAGGTTACCTTTAACTTGTATGGTTATACAATTCACAATAAAACATCTGTAAAGTTTACTATGGATTTCAAATATTACCAGTTTATATAAAACACTTAGCTTTAACTACAAACAGAATTGATTCTAAATCATGTTGTTATGTTCTTTAAGTAAAAATAATATATCAAAAAGTAATAAGTACTTTAACACTGAGCATAAAAGCAGACCATATTATTAACATAATAATACAGTACATCTTTCTTTATTGTTATAGTATTGACACATTTTTCAGGAACAGCAAGTACATGCCTAGCACAGCTTACAATCTATTTATAGTATTGAAAAGTAAAGAAAGTAATGCTGCTGTGAAGATCAAAAGCATTAATTCAACATGTGAAAATATGATCCTACCAACAGAAACTAGTTCTCATGTTAAATACATACATAACTGAGTTTTAACACATTTAAACACATTTAAAGGGACTCACTAGAATATTATTTATACTGTCTAATAAGAACTGTAATGATAAGAGAGCAAAAAACAGGAGGAGAGGCAGAACATTTTTCTTCTATCTTATGAAGATGGTTATTCCACCAGTAACCACTCAGCAACATTACATTAAATTAACATTTATGTATATGGCACCAACACTTTACATTGCACTAGGTACAGAGCAAAGAGGGTGACAACATACAAAGTCAGTATTGTAGAATCTCAGACAAAATAGTAGAAAATAAGAAGAGAAAAGAAAAGAGTATATTTCTTACAATATATATTCCTAGCCTTTTTTTCTTCTGTTTACATCCTCTCTGTGTTTCCACATATCTCATTTTATATATTGTTTGTAGTGTGACTGTAGAGAATACAAAAAAACTGCAATCACATCAGTGGAACATCAGGACTCGAATTTCAAGCTTCTCAGGTAGCCGCGTTACGCCTCCGAATTTGTCCTCAATTCGGGCATCAGTTCAAATTCCGTGACAATATCTCCAGACACAGAATGCAGCCGAAATGCACCAAAACAAAGTATAAGCCTCAGTCCTCCCCATGGACTTCTAAGGGGAGGATGTTGGCTTATTTTGGGGCCAATTCGGGAGGACCTTGGGTATCATGGAAATAGCTGAGGTTCCCATAGACCCATAGAATGACTTCGACTGTCGACTAAATAGACAAAGTCCACCCGAATTGGCCTTATGTGTAATAAAATAAAAATCAGTTGCAATTAACATTTAAAAAAACATGATACCTTAATTAAATACATACAAATAAAGTAAATAGACATAAAATAATATTTATCTAACATTTTCTATTGTTTAAACACTTGTGGCAGGTGTGTTTGGGCTGCGGCTATTATACAGTATTCTTTGTAACAAAATCTTTTGTTTTATAGAGCGCTGTTCACCACACTTGTTTTCTTTTTATTCTGTATTCTGTTTAAAATATGTTTACTCTAATTGTTCGACACTTTTCTATTCAATTCTCCAGCTAAAATCTGGAGAATTGAAATAAAGGAATTTCACTTATATTACCCAAATTCGGATTATGATCGGTGCACACTGGGTAGTCAAAAAATCTTTTATTTTCATGGTGAATATGTCCCGATGTCTCCGAACAACCCAAACTGCTGAAAGGGACTTGAATTCAGGGAGTAGCTGCATTTCAGCTATTTGGGAAATTTGGCTAAAGTGCCCAACCTGAATGCATTTTGGGCCAGTTCAGGGTTTATTGAATAGACCCTTACATCAACTCATGGCTTGATGTATATTGCACATTCTTGATTGACTGTAGTTAATTTGCATATCAATGTGCAAGGTGATGTCATTAAGAGGAGACATCACAGGCATATTTAATACACTTTATTTCTCTTTATTTATACAGATGTTTGCATTTCTGCTAACACCTTGCACAAATCATTTTCACTAATGTTTTACTCTCTATATTCACATTGCAAACAATGCTTAGGTGGCTGAAATCCTTACATTAAATACACGTGTAGAATTGGCTGAATAACATAAAGAATGGTGTCTAGGGCAGTTCTGGTAGGATTTACCATGGATACACTCCTAGGCACAAAGAAACTGTAAGTGACATCACATCATTCTTATTTCCTTAAAGGACAATTAAAAAAAAAAATATTGAATTGAAATATTGCATTAAGCATAGAAATTGTGGAGATGCTTTAATTGAAAGAGTACAAATAAAGTAGCTTATTAAACCATCTTTGCTCAGTATAGTTTTTTTCTTGGACAAATTGTTCGGAATCATGAGTTAGGGTTCAATCTGACCCAATATTCTGAAAACTAATACAGCTTTACAAGCAAAGAGGGTTCCATAAGGTTCTTTATTTGCATTTCACACTTAAGCATTTCTCTTTGACAGATCTACACTTGATGCAATAAATATAAATTATTGTTTGTCTACTGTTGCCCTTTAAAGATGAATGTCTATCTAGTCATATTACCGTAATCTAGTTCATAAAACCTTTAGTGTGAACATTTCATTCTAGGTCCAAAGCTAGATTTAATATCCTTTTATAAAACTAATTGTTGTTGTGAACTTGTGCAAAATGATATTACCAGTACAATTCACGTGGTTGATGGAGTCTTGTAACCTCCTGCCGTAACAGATGTAATTTGGTTGATTGCAACTTTGACCTTAAGTAAATGTGCTCCAGGTGGTAATGTAATTTTACTGTACATCTCAATGCAAATTATGGATTTACTGTACATTATTAAACATTTTAAACGGCATGAAGCTGCTGTACATCAAGTTCCGATGTACCAGGAACTTAGCCAGCTTAAGCTGCTGTTTAAAGTTGCTACTCATTACAGTGCCTTTATCTCACTATAGGGAAAATTGTGATCTATAAAATTATCACACATATATAACTACAATGTGTCACTTAAAAAGCATCTGAACATGTGTATTTCTCTCCATAATGTGGTTTTAATCAATCAGTGATTGATTTAGGGGGAGATTATTCCCCCTAAATATTTTTGTATGAGCAGGGCCTAATTAGCTATTCTCATTTCCACATAACATTCACAAATATATTTGTTTCGCTTTTTCATATGCAGCAAAAGATACACGCCTTACTAAATAAAAATACTGATACTCCTTTAATGGGTATAGAAAGGCTAAAGTAACTTTTTTAGCTAAAGTATCATTGATATTAAAGGGGAACCTATACCTTGACCTTCACCTACAGCTCCGCCTACAATGTTTTTAGATTAGTGATTTTCAAATGGTATAGTTTAGTTGCTGTTGCAATAGCAACATCATTTCTGGCTCCTTTTCTGAAGTACACATGTACAACATTTAGAAAATAAGATAAATGGGATGGCCCTTTTAATACTCAAGCCCAGAGCGGCCATGTATTTTGAAATATTTCTCTGACTTGTTTTCTTGAGATAACATGTTGTTTTCTTGAGATAACAAGTTGTCTTCTTGAGAAGACAAGTCAGAAAAATATAAAAAATACATGGCCTTTCTGGGCGTCTGGATTTTAATGCCAGTGGTCAACTAATACACTCAGTGCTTTATTCATGAAAGAGAGAATTGTAAGGAATTTCAAACTTCAGGGAAAAGTAACCAAGTTGGAAAAAAATCTCCCATTCAGCTTCTCAATTCCCTGCAATTCTCTCTTTCATGAATACAGCCTTATGTTAAAGAGACTCTGTCGCATAAAGAATATTTGTATGAAATAATGAAAAAATGATCTAATGCCCAAAGCATTGTATTAAGCACTGCGTAAATCACTGCTACGTTAAACAAATGTTAACGTATGTGTTGTGTTAGCAAAGTTGAAAGCAAATGCATACATTAAGGGGACATGTGTTTTGAAATCCTAAAAATGTGTTTGTGGTGACTACTGTTTATAACATCACCTTGTGGTATGATATGCAAATGAGCTACTGAAAAATGTTTAATTTCGCAAATCAAGGTGATTTCAGAAAAACTACAAAAAACAATTGTAATGTTTTAAGATACATGTTTCTCTTAATCAATGCATTTGCTTGCAATTCTACTTACACATCCTAGAGGATTTTTTATTTATTCTCTAGATCCACAGTACAAACAACAATGTATACATGACATTTCCATGAAGGATTGTTGAATGCTGTGTATGTATGGATGCCACTCAGTATTTTATAGAACTGCCTGGTTGAGTGTATCTCTTCTTGAGTTAAATACATTTGGCAAATTAAGAACTGAATGAATAGTTGACTTAGAGAATTTTGTAGAGAGCTATTTGGGCCTAAATATTGCAACCTGTTCTCATGTCACTGTTTATATAATAATTACTCACATATATGTTAGATTAATGAATACTATATTATATTATATTCACAGCTCAACAGAGCACATTTGTATTATTTTATAAAACTTTAAACATATGTGTTTCACTTTATTATACTAATAGGTAGGAATAATTATAGGGAATGGATTTCAGAAATGTTAATTAGACATGAACATAATACAGAATATAAATATATCTCACTAGGTAAGAAATGCAATTCTTTGTTGATTTTAACACCGTTGTTATTTCTCAAACAGTATAAGATGCAAAGCTATCTATCTATAATATTGACAAGTATCTTCTTTACTGCAGACATTCACAGCTATCTCTCACAGCCTGGACACAAAGAGCTATCTGTTTGTGCCTATTGTCCAGAGAAGAGCATATGAAAGTCACGGAGCGTCTGACTCTTATCTGTGAGACACAGCATGGAAATTGCAAATACACAGACCCCTGGGGGAGGCGTGGGAGAAAGGTAAGAGAGGAGGGGTGTAAGGGAAAGACTGGAGAGACAGCTTGTGGGATCACAGCAAGATAAAGTAGGAGAGTGCAAGAGAACAAATAGGAGGGAACAGCAAGTAAGGAGAGGTGAGATAGGGAAATAGGAGATAGAACAGTGCAACATAAACAGGGAGTGAGACAAATAGGAAGATCAGAAGTGTAAAGGCAGCAAAAATAGAGAACTTATTAAAGCAGAAATTACATTGTTAAAAGGGCAAGGGCCCAACTGTAATTAGGGAGATGTATGGCTTTAGTCATGAAAAAGGGAAGTCCAGGGAACTGGCAAGGGAATTCCAAACTTAAGGTCAAAATAGCCAAGTTGGAAGAAGTCTCCAATTCAGAAGAATGGGAGATTGTTTCCAGCTTGGCTACTTTGGCCTTAAGAAAGCAATTCCCTTGTCATTTCCCTGCAGTTCACTCTTTTATGAATAAAGACCTTAGTGATTTTGTTGTTCATTTGCCTTCATATAACTATGTTTGTGTCTCTTGTCCCTCTCTCACGCCATTAGGAAATTAGATCTAGATCATCAATTTGTGTTTTGTATTTTAAAAAGTTCATAATTTGGTACTTCATATTATAACAGTAGAAGATCTTAAATACATTTCAATCTTTCTGCTATTTCACCCTCACTCTCTTTTACCTTAGGTTTCTATATCCTGGCCAACAGTGACTTTCTATATTTGCCTATTTTTCTACTGATACTTCCTTTCCCTTTCCCTTTTCATGATGTATTATGACTTCACCAGTCATATATCAACCTATGCATGAGGTAATTCTGTCTTATTCCACTCTTGTACCTTTCTGGTTTTCATATCTGCCCCTTTCACTCCTTTCTGGTGTCAAACATTTCTTCACACACCATTCCTATATTCTTACAAATCTACTTATTACCTCTTACTTGTAGATTTGTGAAAAACATTCTCACATCACAAGCACATTTTTTTCATCACATCTTTTTTCTTCTGCCTCCCAAATATATATTTTTCTCTTTCCCTCTTTATGTTCCTCACATTCGATCTCCTTTACATTTTGTTTCTCCTATCTATCTTGCTCTCTTCCTCTCTCCTCTCTGTTTTTCCTTAAATCTATCTTGATTTCCAGTCTTGTGCTCTCCCATTTAATTCTAATTAACATAATTTGCATAATGCGCGCTCATTATTACGTTCCGAGGAGTCAGGTGACATGAAAAGCAAGATAATAAGGAGGAGGGGGGAGCTGAAGACAAGGAGCAGGGTAGAGAAGGAAAATGAAGGGTGAAAAATAAGGGTAACGAAGATTACAAATAAGGCATTAGAAAGGAACTTATCATGCCGTTTAACTCCTTCACTGAAAGATTTTGTACAGTATAGTATAAATATAATTGAAATATGTGGTTACTCACCTTCAATCATTCGATCCTCTGCAAGACATGGGAAGAAAAAAAATCAAAGGTAGTTTAATTAGTAAGAGATGGGAAATAAAGGAGCATTGAATAATTAGAGAGAAAAAAGAGGGCAATGTATAAAGACACGAAGGCATAATAAAGCTCAGGCAACCAAAGAATTCATGGAAAGTGTCAAATTCCTACACAGACTGCCCGTTGCTCACCTTCCACCTGCATCCCTCCTCCCCCATTATCTCTCTGTCTTTATCCTTTCACAAAAGTGTCACTCAATGATCCTTTTCATAATTCTCTCTCAAACACAAACATAAACATATATTCTCTTCCTCCCTTATTATTTTCCCATCTGCATCTCTTGCTTATCTTCAATTCCCTCCCTCTCTCTCTCTCCCTCACTGTGACCTTCATACTCCTCCTTGCCCCTAGACTACAACTTCCCCCGGCTAATGTTCATCCAGCCAGCTGAGCCCCCCAGAGCAGACCCCCCTCCATGGATATGAATAGACCAGCAGACCTCAGGCTGAGAGCCAGTGTCACTGCTGGTGACATCCACAAGGGACCAGAAAGAGAGGGAGGAGAGTGGATTGTCAACATGAGCAAGAGAAGAGAGGAGAAAGGGTCTTTGTATGAGAAAATAAGAGAATAAATAGCAAGGCAATGAGGAAAAAAAGGGAAAAGATTTGGAAAATATAATGTTACTAAAAGGGGCGTTATGGCGTTAATGCTACAAGCAGTTAAACAATGGATAAACTAGGGTCAAGAATGAAAACAAAAACACCGAAAAGAAAAATTGATAATTCACTCTTTTCTCTAAAGCCCTTGTTGCTGCCAGTTCACTGCTAAGTTCATAATTATAAAATAGGATTTAAAGTAAAATTAAACTGATCGAGACCCAGATACCCCCTCAACCTTTTGGACACTTCTAAGTTCAGTTGAAAAGGCACATTTCTATTTACTTGATGAACTCTGCTAGGTATTGGTTGCTTAGTTCCTTTCTCTTAGTGAGTTGGCCAATGGTATAACTCTACTTATCCAGGTAGAAGATGAGAATACAATTTGGGGATTCACATAAACACAGAACAAATTAGGACTTTAGTGACTAAACCTCCGTGTGTAAAAAAAAAAAAATAAACTATAGTAAAAATGAAAGGAGGGAGAACACTGAAAAAATGAACATTACATAAATAGTATAAAAATGTACAAAGTGTTAGTATAAAGTCAACAAAAGTCTTTTAAGAAAACATATGTAGGCAGATGGAATGATTTATAGTAGGCGTACTGACACTCAGGAAAGAAAAAAGATGATGGAATAATATAAACAGCTAGAAACTGTTTAGTGTAGAAATAAAGATGGAGTTAAAGTTAAATGGAAGAAGTGTGAGAATAATGGGTGAGTAGAAGGTTTAACAGAGAGTAAAAAAATAAATAGAGGAAATAAAAAAATGTGTTTAGTTTCCATATAAAGAAAATACTAGTGAACATAATGGAAGCTATTTTTTAGTTCAGAAAGTACTCATGTTATTTTATGTGTACCTAACTTTTATCGGGGGTACACACTTGCTTTATAGTTCTGTCTCTTATTGACGTAAGAGTTGGACCTCTTACTTTTTGAACAGATAAGTATACAGAACACTGAGCAAAGAGGAATTAGTAAACCGCCTAATGCTCCATATTGCTCAACAGTCCTGCTTTAAGACTTGCAGTCTCTACTTCATTGTTCCTTGTGCTGGTTTCCTAGTTCACTGGACCAGAATGCATTATTGTTATTAACCCCCGTACAATGCCGGATTCTTGGCAACTAACGCTACACTGGCTCCCAGTACATACATGTGTCGCCATTTTCGGAAATATAGTGTTTTGGTGCCACTCCCAGTGACTTTACACTTTGGGGCTTGGGACACAGAATGCAGTCTATAAGTAAAAATTCTAATCATAGACATGCATTGAATGGGAGGGTTATGTAACTATTACATCACATGGGGCAGAGTTATGATCCTGTTTGATCAAGTCAATCTCCTATCTTTGTGTTGGAAGGCAGGTAAAAAAAAATTTGGATACAGCAACCTAGTCCTGCCCACCAGTGATACACAGGAGCCTGTAAGAGAGCAGGGGTGTATCTTATGACATCATCACGCAGGCTCTGCCCACAGTTGTAAAGTGAGATTTGCTGGATTTTGAAGAATGTGTCATCATAGGTAAAATTCACAAAATGGATGCTGAAGACAGACACCTAATTCTATTTTTACTTTTATATGCAATTATTTCAAAGAAAAGTAAAACAGTGGCACATGTGTTGTATATGTGTCTGTTTTAAATACACAGGTAATCTAGTTACATCTTATGTAAGTGTAGTGTCCCTCTAAAGTTATAATGGAAAAGATAGGGAATATAAAAAAAAACAATATTAGAGGGGTGACTGTTGTCCTTTAAGATTGGTAGGCAATAGCCTTGTGGCAACCTTATGTGCAGTCTTCGACAAACCATATACGACTATTGGCCTGGATTCAATACGGGCTGTTAAGTTAAAATTTAGTCCACAACTGGCAGAGTGCAAAGGTTAGCCATCACTGTGTATATGTACCCATATATATGTCTACCTATCAATTTGAACTAAGTATTGGGAATGGGGTTGAGAATGCTCTACAGGTATAGTAGAGATGCAAACAGACTGAAGCAGAGACCGCATTGTGGGTTTGTCTAGGGCGCCTATGAGCATAGGCTTGCTCAGGGCCCAATTAACATGAAAGCCTTGGACACAGGGATTGAAGAAGCGACTCAGAACGCAGGAAGAAGACAGTAAACAAGAATGAACAGGGAATGTAGTGGACAGAGGAGAGAAAGAAAAAGTGACAACTGGGAAGAGTTGATTACGACACATACAGGAAAAGACATACAAAGGAACAGTGAGACGAGAGGGCTAAGATAAGCCCAAAAAAGCTGAGCTTGAGAAGAACTTCCATGCTGTACTGGAGTTTATTAGACCGTTGAAGGCTGTAGTCACGGAAAATGATTGAAGGTGTAAGAGGGACAGTGGAGTTGATGACAAAATAACAAAATAACCAAAACAAAATAAGTCCAATGGAGATACAAATATATGAGAGAGTGAATGCAGAACTAAAATACAGCAATACGAGAGGGAGACTGAGAAGGATAGAGGTGAGGGGAATCAGAAGTGGGTTAGATATATGATGTATTATTGAATAACAATGCCACAGTAATGTCAAAGTATTTTTTACACAATGTCCCAACACAATCCTGTTTGTAATTGTATCCCTATTTTAGCACTGTATTTTTATGGCATGGTGTATCCATTAAAATAATAATGTCATAACCCCATCTAGCCCAAACTAGATTTTTTATAAGAAAATGTAGTCTGCTTTGTGGTTGAATTAACTCAAATTAAGCTAGCTTGTAAAGGGCTAATTGAATTTTGAATTCATGCATTTGTGTTCACAATCAGGGTGATATTTAGTATGTTGCTGCACTTGTGTCCTTGTTTTAATTAAACATGTGGTTAGTTAAAGGTTTGTATATTCTGAATATTGTGTTATATTGCTGTATTAACTCTCATGAAGGGTTTACATTGCATGAGTTTATGTGAAGCTACACTTTCCTATGAGGCCAAACACATTACCAAACACTCATGTTAAATTAACTGGTATGTTTTAAATAATTTTCAAATAGAAATTCCTCCTGCAACATTGATTTTACAGTAAAATGTAGAGGAGGGTGCACCTTTAAACTTTTGCACTGCTTATGGGCAGGCTAGCTAGAAGTCAGGGATACTGTAATAGAATGTTTGGTAAGGACTAGATATTTTCCACTTTTGGATGTACATGTGTGATAGTTATTGTACGAGAGTCTCAATTTTTTTTTTTTTTTAACTCTAGGCAGCTACCTCTGCTAAGAGTTCCTGAGAATGCTGTTTTTAATGAAGAGCACATAAAAAGCACCATAGGACCTTTGTCCCAATTGAGTCCTGATAAAATATGTACAGAATCTGTGTGTGAAAAAACTCTACAGATTTGTCACAGAAGTTCTGTGCATGACATTTCATTGGTATTCATATATAGGCTTGATATTTAATCCCACTTGCCTCAGGCTCCACCCCATTTTAACCAAGTGTAACACACTTCCTCTTCGGAATCAAATTTTGTGAACCTCTTGTTACCTAAATAATTATCACTATTGCAAACAGTAATATTATTCAAAAAATCAGTAATGATAAAAAAAGTAATACTAACTTTTACATTTTCAAGAGCATGAAGCTCACAAACTGGAGTGATTAGAGTGCTAAATGACACATACAAATACAAAGCTAATTCTGTAAGTAATGAGTGTGCTAGTGGCTTTACAAGACACACATAATCACCAAAAAGAGATAAGAAAACACCTTAAAGGGACCCTGTCATCTAAATATTACTTATAGTGTGAATCTGGAGTATAAAAAAATCATGTGTTGTGTTAGCAGAATTTAGCAGAACCATCTCTGCCTGCCTGCCAGGCTGCATGGGGAGCCAACAGGCAGCACAGAGAAACCTCCGTGCTGCCTGTTCGGCTCCCCATGCAGTGTGACACGGAAGTGCCGACAGGTCACGTGACCGGCGCGCTAACGTCATGCGCGCGCCGGGTCACCTGACCTGTCAGCACAACCGCCGGGAAGCCAAACAGGCAGCATGGAGGAGACCATGCTGCCTGCCACTAGCCACCAGAGAAAGGTAAGTGCTGGGGAGATGGCAGGCACATTGGCTGGGGCTTAGTAAATGGCAAATAACACTGGCATACTGGGCAAATAAGCAGGGGCATATTAAATGGCAATTAATACTGGCATATTTTTGGGCAAATTGGCTAGGGCATATTAAATGGCAATTAACACTGGCATATTATTGGGCACATTTACTGGGGCATATTAAATGGCAATTAACACTGGCATATTATTGGGCACATTTACTGGGGCATATTAAATTGCAAATAACACTGGCATATTACTGGGCAAATTGGCAGGGGCATATTAAATGGCAAATAACACTGGCATATTATTGGGCACATTTACTGGGGCATATTAAATGGCAAATAACACTGGCATATTACTGGGCAAATTAGCAGGGGCATATTAAATGGCAAATAACACTGGCATATTACTGGGCAAATTGGGAGGGGCATATTAAATAGCAAGTAACACTGCCATATTACTGGGCAAATTGGCTGGGGCATATTAAATGGCAATTAACACTGGCATATTACTGGGCAAATTAGCAAGGGCATCTTAAATGGCAAATAACACTGGAATATTATTGGGCAAATTGGCTGGGGCATATTAAATGGCAACTAACACTGGAATATTATTGAGCAAATTGGCAGGGGCATATTAAATGGCAAATAACACTGGCATATTACTGGGAAAATTGGCTGGGGCATATTAAATGGCAAATAACATGAATATTATTGGGAAAATTGGCTGGGGAATATTAATGGCAAATAACATTGGCAATGTGTATGTAATGGGGTGATGGAGGCATGTAAATGGGGTGATGGGGAATGTCCTTGGTGTGCAACATGGGTTATGGGTCATGTCGTGGGTGTGCATCGTGGGTAGGGTGCCCAAATTTTGTCTGCCTAGGGCAGCACAAAACCAAGATGCACCACTGGGGGGGAGAGGAGAGAACACTGATGGGGGGGCAGAGGAGAGAACACTGATGGGAGGGGAGAGAGAAGAGAACACTGATGGGGGAGAGAGATGAGAGAACACGGATGGGGGAGAAGAGAGAACACTGACGGTGGGGGAGAGAGGAGAGAACACAGATGAGGGAGAGGAGGAAAAGAGAACGCTATTGGGAAGAGGAGAGACACATGCATGTTTAGAGGGACAAATAGACAGTCATAGGAGGTAGAGAATAGAGAGAGACATGGGAAGGGAGAGGAGCGTGACAGAAGGACATGAGAGAGAGGAAAAGACAGACAGACATGGGAGAGAGGATAAGACAGACGGACATGTGCCCCTCCCGAGATCAGACTCTGGATCCGCCCCTGTGTCTATGGTGTTTCCTATTTGTGACATCACCTGTGGCTTGATATGCATACCAAGCCAAAAAGTGATGTCATAAAAGGGGAACTGTGTTTTTATAGTTGCAATTCTGATAACACAACGTATAGATCATTTTTTATTTTTCTTTAAGCTATTTTATATTCTACATTCCAAATATCACACCAAATATTGATTTGATTTACATTTTTTTCTTCTTTGCACTCACCTTGCATTTTTATTAAAGGGACTGTTTTCTCATAAACATTGTTTGCTGTGAATGTAGAGAATAAAAAAAAATATTGAAAATACATTGTATTAGCATAATTGTAAGAGGCAAAATTAGGAGAAATGTGTCTGTGGAGTCTCCTGTTGGTGTAATATGCAAATGAACTGTTTTTCAATAGGAAATGTGTAAATTGCATATTAAGCCACATGTGATCTTATAAACTAGAGACACTGTAGACATTTAAAACTTATTTTTCTCCTCATTTTGCCATTTGCTTGCAATTTTACTAATACTATGTATAGATTATTCTCAATTTCTTTTTATTCTCTACATTCACAGTAAAAAGAATGTTTTGGTGATACGGTCCTTTTAATTGCTAAAAATCTTGACATGTCTATTTTCTAAAGCATTCTTACTTTTCAGCACTTTTTCATACCTGCCTAAAATGTTTGCACAGTACTGTACATTAATATACATATGATACCCCTGTTACAACCTCCTGCTTATAAACCAATAACAATACACATACATTTTACAACAACAAAACCAGAACATGATCGGTATTGACATATACTTGCTACAGCTATAATACAAGTCGAAAACTAAAACACATGACATACGTATACGTCATGAATGTATCCAAGTTTAAAAAAATCATTACAATTTTGCTTTATAAAGATACATATGGCATCATATTAAAAACAATGTATCATTTTATGAGCCTATTAAATTAGAAAGAGAGAAATTAAAGTCAAACACACATAAAAAATCCCTAGAAACCTCTTGTACTTATATGTACTAAACCTTACTTCCCAAGTCCCAACATGCCCGACCTGTGAGGCAGGACACTGAGAATTGGTCTGGGAGATAGGGCCCCAACACTACGCACAAGTAAACACTACGCACTTGTTCTCCAGTGTCCCGAACACTGAATTGGAGCAGTAGGGACTGTCCAGCTTTTTAAAAGATCTTGCAAAGTTTTTTTTTTATTTTACAAAGAAAGGCTACACAGCCTTTCTGCTCCTTTCTCCTTCACAAGCTCATGGAATGATCTCTGTGACACCAGAGAATGAATACAGCCAGTATCATTGCTGATTGGGCCTTTTGGGAGGTATACATAAATCACAATATTAGAATTAGTAATGTTTTTAGAGATGATTGTTCCTTTAAGCCGCAATGAAATTATGTGATGCACTTGAAGGGCAAGTCCATTTTTTTTTTAACTGTAAGGCAATGTGTTTTAGAGATGGAGCTAATGGGCCAGGTTTGCTCTTCTGAAATGTTTTATTGGTCTGCAAGACCTACTCACATGGCCTCATGCAATCTTTGTTAGAGAGATTTCTCTCCTACATAAAAGCACTAAGCTATAGTGATGCGTGATGGTCATTAAGTCAAACATTACTTTTTTGACAGCTCCAGATCAATAGAATAATCATAAGGAATTCTCAATAATATCTGGTATTAAAGGGACTCAGCCAAACAAACATTATTTGTACCGTGAATGTAAAGAATACAAAATGATCTATCCATTATGGTTGCAAGCAATTTCATAGATTAGAAAAGGCATATGATTTAAATGTGTCTGTGTTGTTTCGGGGTCATTACATTGCTTTGTAGCCTGAATTACACATCTTCCATATCAACCAACAAGGTGATGTCATAAACAGGAGCCCCTACTGACACATTTAAAACACAATTTCTCTTAAATTATGCATTTGCTTGCAATTCTAACACAATGCATAGATCATTTTTATTCTTTAAATTCACAGTAAAAACAATATACAACAGGGATTGTTTGCAACCACAGTAAAAAGAAGAGAAGAAAGAAAAAGTAGTACTCATAGTTGTAACTGGGCCCTAGATAACCTGGTCTGGCCTGGCCAATTGCTGCTAACTACTGCTAGGCTGTGTGTAGCTCTCCCCAATTGTCTGTCGCTTGGCGATGAGACTAATATAGTGTGCAGAGCAGCAGGTAATCTCAAGTCCCGTACACTATCATCAGTCTGCACACAGCTTGTGGGTAGACTTTGGGGAAGAGAGAGCCCGCTCACTTCATCTCTGATTTCCTTTCCTGGATCTCAAATGGTAAATAAGTTATGGATGTGGGAATAAGAGTACTCAAGGCAAATTTTCACACCAAAGTCCAGTGGATTATAGTTAACCCCCTGCAACAGCAATCTAACAATGCTAACAATCTCTATAACTTTCATAAAATAAAATAAAAATCTAACAATGGTTCTTGCAAAGCAGACAATTATCCCTACAGACACTAAAAGCATCGGACAGGAAAAACAGGTAAAAAAAGCTTTATAATCAGCCATTGTACTCAGAAACTACCGTATTAAGAACTGCATCAGCTTAGCATTATAGTGATACACTTTTATCCTGGTGATATCAAAAATGATTTAAATACAACTTTGGTAAATTTAGGTAAATGTGTTGTTTTGGTAGAGATGGATTTATAAAGACACAGAGGCAAGTTTTATGCATATCTCTTTCTTAATTTCACTCATCAGCAAAGAATTGAAAGAAAAACATTTAAACCATTCAAACCATGTATTCACTCCCCTATATATATATCAGTGTTCCAATAAACCATTCCTTTTTCTTTGCTGTTTCCCTCAAAGTTAAGTACCATTCCTACATTTAGTTTATGGCATCTGAAGCAGTCCTATTAGATTGTAGGTTGGAAGACCTGCTTAAGACTACCGGTTGGTCATGGGAGTCAACTTTCCATGAATGTTACTTTAGACGTATCCTCATTTTACTGCTAATGCGATAGATTTACTTTGAACTTTTATAATAGGAGCCTCCGTGTCTTTATAAATTCCCAGATTTTACTATTTTATGACGTAAAATCATAATTTATAAAGACGCGGAGGCGAGTATTATTCCCAGCCTATGATTAAGCGTAGTAAAACGTGGAACGCTTAAGGCATGGTCTCTTTTCCCATTCACTCTGTGTGTAGTTGTCAGCGCTCTACTTTATTAAAGCACTTTATCATTGAAAGGAGTGTGGAGTGCCCATCATTTGTTTTCTGGATATATCTTTGTTTAGCGAATTCGAGCACCTACTCACCTTTCACGGTTGTAAGTCACTTGCCAATGAGTAGAGCCCGCAGCACCTCCTGGTGAACTTTTTTGAAGAGTAATATCCCCAACCAGTTTTCTATTAGAATTTTGTGTGTTTTCTCACCCCCTCCCTTCCGAATCTCACTGTATGATTTTATATAGGCGATGTTCTGTGTTTATTCTATTTTCTATACATAGCTCATACAGTTTATGGCTTGTTTTATGGATATTTGATTGCGTTGTCATGTTAATAATACTATTATTCTCAATTACTACCGTATGCTTTTTCTCTTACTCTCTTCTCCTTTACCATGGTTCCAGTTAACCATTAAGCATACATTGAAGGTCTATTATTTTTGGGTGTGTCATGAACAGTTTTGAGCTATTTGGTCTCAATAGATCTGTTTTCTTTTTTTTATTTTTTTATAAATAATCTTTATTACATTTTCATATCGTATAAAAAGACAAATACATATAGGGTGGTAAAAGCAGAACGTATGGGCAATTTGATCATATTACATATAATACAAAATATCGCAAGATAAACATCATATCAAAATCATAGATGATCCCCCTCCGTCCACCCTGAACAACAGTCATACTTATGGAGTCCTTACATACAGAGCCGATCTTTAGATGGTATCTTCACGTGCTCAGGGACGAGCCTCCCCCCCCCCATATCCGGCTACCCAAACCCCCCTCTGCTAACTCTTCATCTCCAGATCTTGGCCTTGTCATATTTTCCAATGCATTCAGCCCACCTTCGGACCCTATCCATTGGAGTCTCAGTGGCAAAACAGAGAGCTCTCTCCATCTTAAATTGGAAGCTCAGCTGGTTCTGAAAGTGTCTTATTTCAGGCTCTCTGCTCTGCCTCCATTCTCGGGCTATTATTTTTTTTGCAGACAAAAGGGTGTGTATTGTCAAAGTTATTTGTACCTTGGTCAATGCTGGCCAACCTATATGTAGAAGGATGGACCGTGGATCTCTGGGGATGGCAACATTGTCCACTCTCTTTAGAAAATTCAAAACTGCATTCCAATAGGGCGCAATTTTTTTACATCCCCACCATATGTGGACATAGGTCCCTTCTTCTTGGTTACACCTCCAACATAAACCAGAGGAGTGGGGGAACATCCTTGCTAATCTGTCCGGAACCAAATACCAATTATTGAGAATTTTATAGTGCATTTCTATCAGGGAAAGGTCATGGACCACTTTTGTTACTACTCTCATTGAATTCCTCCATTCTTCTAGTGTAATTTTAGATGTCATATGTCTTTCCCATTTTTTAATAATTGGTAATTCGGTCGGATTTTGTAATGTCCTGATACAGTCCAAACATTTAGAATATAGTTTTTTACTATTCTCAGTTGTTATCAATTTTGCAAATTTAGTCAGAAAGCTACTATTTATTTCTTGTATGTTTTTGATGAGGCAACTTTTAATTCTTAGGTACCGGAAAACATTTAAGTTGGGTATCTCATACTTCTCCTTTAGTTCTGGAATTGTCATGATCTGGCCCTCTTTATATAAATCAGCTATGTTATGTATTCCAGCCCTCAGCCATTCTCCAATAGGGAGCTCTTCCATCAGCGTCTCCAATAGATTTAATCGTTGTACTTTGAATATTTTATTAATTATTTTTGCTCTTTTTCTAAACAGACACCAGGTGGGAATAATCCCGTCTATTATTAAGCTTTTGTTTTTTATGTTAATTGGATATTTTTTATGTTTTATAGTCCATACAATTGACGAGAGGTCTTTGATCCCTAGTAGTTCTGCTTCTATCTGATTCCATATCTCCTGTTTAGCGAATGACGCCTGAGTCCTAATGAGATGGAACAGCATGCTTGCCTCATAAAGTTGTTTAGTTAGTGGAAATCCCGTCCCCCCATCTTTTACTTTCATGCCTAAGACTCTTGCAATAGATCTGTTTTCAATGTATGGGGATCTGTATAATTAATTAGCTTTCTTACTATCACCCTCCTTACTTGTGGGTATTACATGTAGGAGCTCGGATTGTTCTGCCTGTCTAAGGATATGGAGTGGGGATGCAAAAATTGAGGAGGAAAATTTGGGGGCAAACACTGCGCTGATAAGTGCTTTAGGGTCATACATGGCACTGGAAAGTGGGGACATCCATGGCACCAGGAACAGGCACAAGTGCCCGTGGCAAGGTTGGTGTAGGACCTAGAACATAATTAAATTGTCGTTCACAAAGTAAATATCCACCACGAAAGTTATTGCTGTCTATCCCTGTATGTCTCCGTTATTTTAAAATAAAAATGTTATTTGTAAATAAGCAAAATGATTACATATGATGTATACACATACAATGTAATATGTAACATATACTAGTAAAACCGCTTTTCAATTTACAGTCATCTTATATTTTTTACAAATACATATTTTTTTTACAAATATATAAAGATAAAAAAGTCACCTCAGACTTTTCTATGGTTTGTGACTGGCAAGCTGTATGTTAATATATAATAATGAATACACCTATTGGTGTTTCTTTTGTGTATATATAGTCCATTATAGTTGGCCCCTAACACCTTAACTATTGTCAATCAGCCCCCTCCTCCCCACAAAGTATGATTGCTGGAAATGCCAATGTCTAGACGCTTCCAAGGAGAGAGGAACATATTAAGGGACACAAATAATAATAATAACGGTTGTGTGACAATTAGTTAAGATGGCTGTCTTCACTGCCGCACACATATTGAATTAATACATATCAATTACACCAATGTGTAACTGATATTTACTCCTTCACATCTTAATTAAGTAGGGCGAACTATACAGCATATGATTAGGAATATGATTGTTCCTCTATATAAAAAAAAGTGAATGGTTTGTATTGTGTATTTGCTTAGTATTTTGTGGAACAGCAAAAAAGCTTAGTTTTTAAAGTAATGTGCTTGTGTGAGTTGTGACTTTTTTTTGCACAAAATATGTACCCTGTAGTATATTTGGTAAATTTGTCCTTTGTAAATAGATTATAAGTTAAATTGAAACGCACACGCAGTTAGTTCCATATAATGGCGTTATTGATGTGTGCCCCAGTGTATAAAGCAGGCTCCCGGATTTAGGGAGTCTGCACTGCATCCGCCAGATATTTCGTTTTTTGGTCTGACGGCACTCCTTCGCTGGTGCAGCCAATGTATAAAAATCAGACACTGAAAAGTTGGCATCCTCCACCTAGCACAGTTTGCAGAGGTCCCTTTTCCGCACTGCAAAGTGTCTGGATTTAAAAAACAAAACGGGGATTGTGCCTTTTTATGCCTCTCCCGACACTTTGCTGTGTGAGAGATTTTATCCATGACCCCAAATGTTTTTTTGTAACACACTTCCTGAATTTTGAAAATTGAAGTGTATCAGCAAATATGTTTCATTCACTAACATCATTTTATGTACAGGTAATTTACATAAAGAAATTGATTTAAATATAACACATAAAATGAGAAAATATAGTTAATTAAAAGCAATATATGCAGTTGTCATTACACCAAATTATATGGAATACAAAAGTGAGATGGATGTAAAAGATCCAGGAAGGAGTAAAATAGTATTTCTGTATGTTAATAAGTAATGAGAGGTAGTAAAAGGCATATACAAAGTGGTGAAAGAGAATAGAAATAAAATATGGGAAAAAATTATATATTACTTACCTTCAGAACAGTTCTCGCCATGGTACCCAGTGTCCCGACAGTCACATCGTGCATCTCCTTCCATATCATCTCTGCATCTTCCTCCATTGAGGCATGGGTTGGCTCCTCGGCATGAACGGGTTCTCTCGCTTTCTTCCCTTTTCTCTTCCTCCTCTTCAGTTCCTCCCACTCCTTGACTGGCCAGCAGCTGTCCAGGCCTTCCACCCAACCTCAACCCTTCTAATTCACCAAGAAAGGGAGGTTCATACTTGGCTCCACCAAGAGTCAGTGCTGATAACCGTAAATCAGATGGGAGACCACCAACAAAAAGATCACTGCGTAGTATCATTTCTCTGCGTTTGGAACGCACCTCAGCTGCTCCCCTTTCTCCATCTACGGCCAGCCAACCCTCGCGGCCACTACCCCCAATGACTATACCATGCCATAGTCCATCTGACACCATTCGAGGCAGGCGGACAACTGCAGGCTCAGAGCAGGAGATGGAGAACCTCAGACGAGGTCGGCCTCCATCCAAGGCTAACTCGAGAAAGTCACAGTCTCCTTCATCATCTTGGTAGAGGAGGAGGCCACGGCTGGCATTTGTCCGAAGCTTAAATGTGAGATCCTCTCCCCACCCTCCATTACCACTAGCTGATGTTGGCCTGGAGTAACGAACCCACTGACCAGGAGCTCCTTGGAATTGTAGGGACAAGGAATGGAGGGGAAGGGAGAGGAGAGAAGAGAGGTAGAGAAAGGACCACATGGGGGGTGAAGGCATAGAAAGAAGAAAGGAGAAGGTAGATATAGAAGAAAAGGGTGGGGATGTATGGAAAGTTAGTGGGAAACGATTGCCATATGGAGATAGGTAATGACAAAATGTGTGAGGAAAATAATGAGTAATCAAAATATGGCAGATAAATTGAAAAGCGCTGATTAAAATGAAAAGGATTCGCTCGAAGAAAAGTAAAGATATATTGTGCAACTAGAAAAAAACTAAAGAAATGGAGTCAGAAAAGAAGATGGAAAGATCAGGGAGACAAGGAAGGGAAAGGTTGTAAGGGAAGGATAGAAGGGGAAAGAAAAATGGAGATTTTCTTTACATTCCTGTCCTCACGTTTCAGCTCCCAAAAAAAAACCAGACTGGTGCACCGTGGCAATCTGAAATAGCACCGGAAAAACCACCTCTTGAAAAACGTATCTGCCTAGCTGTCTCTTTTTTTTCTTTTCGGTTGGACCAGAAATGTAGTTGTCTCATTTATAATGGAGCATAACAACGATGTTGCCTTGAGTATACTGATAGTCTTGATTCTGCAGAGAAAGAGATGTAAAAGGGCATGTTAGAATTGAAACATTATTGTCATTTAATGCCAAATAAAAGCTGAATGCACACTAGGTCAAAAATCCTGCCATGGCTTTGCATCAGCAATATTTCATGTCCACATGACATAATAAGCTATAGGCTCCATATCTCTGTTGTTTTGTTTCCTTTAATCGATTCAAAATCTCTTTCGATGTCAGTTATTTTAATCCTTCCTTACATCCATATTTGTAAAGCATCTTGGTTCATGTAGTGTTGATTTGTTGCAAAATATATAATGTCACTATTTCCGACACTGATTCACTCCGTTGCTTCCCCAGGGAATCACCCCCCTACCTCTGTCTTGCACGCGTGCACACGCACACACACACACACAAGCATTAATTCACATCCATCCTTCTCAATCCCTCCTTCATGATCTCTCTTTAAGTAACTGACAGAAAAGTAATTTGTATACAGACTCCAATCTGCATCTCCTTAAATGCAAAAGCGCTAATTATTTCAAAAAGAACAGCATGTTGAATATTATAGGAGAAGGAGGGAGAAGTGGGGAATAAATGGAGAAGAAGGAAAGCAGGGGAAGAAGGTAAATACAAGAAGAGGGAAATTACTAGACACGAAGAGGAGGCTGGATAGAGAAATGCTGACACAGTTTTAACTAAACAAACACTGATAACAGTCATTAAATCCAAAGATCACAGTATTCTGGATACTGCCAGGGCGTAGAATGGATAGACTAACATATTTAAATATTTAGCGAAGTGTTTACACAATTGCAAAACTATTTCTCATGTAGACAATCTGATGTTGTTTGTGCTTCTGTTAATTATTTATTTTTCTCTATTACAATAAAAGCCCTTCACCTTTGCTACACTGCTTTCCCCTTCTTTCATTACCTTAGTACACAAAAAGAAGCTCCTGAAGACTTGGAATAGAGCATTTATGTCAACACAGAATATATTCTGAGCATTTCTATTCTCAGCTTTCAAATTCCTAAAACCTCTCTTCCATTCATCTCTCCAATGGTCCAATTTCATCGGCACCATTTAAATTGGTACTAAACCTAATCTGATATATAATCTGTTACTCCAAAATTATTCCATTATTACATAATAATCAGGGTAGTTTTATTATTATAAAAATGTGTATGTAGCACAAGCAATTTAACTCTCTCGTAATATAATGCATTGCGTGTGAAACAAAAACACAGATCCAACCCAATAATGGAGAGAGGACCCTGCAAGCAAGCTTACAGTTGAAGGGAATTGGGACACAAATGAAACAGGTACAGTTAGGGAAGTAGTGATAGCTAATGTGGTAGATGTTTGTGAATATTTGTGAATATATGATGGTGTTTTGTTGAGTAGGTTGTTGATTTCTTTGAAGGAGTAGGTTGAGAAGAGTAATGTATGTGTGAAAGGGAATAGATGATAATGGCGGTGTCCTGATGGTAAGCAGATCCCAACGGAAGTGACCTCACAAATAGTTCAGGCAGCTACAAGAGCTGACAGTCCAAACACAGTACACAAAACAACAGAGGCAGTCTTGAAGTCTAGAAAAGTACAAAGGGTTGGTGTCAAATGTAGGAACAGTAGTTTTTATTAAGGATAATGGAAAAATAACGATATAGGGTGGAGGAAGAAGGAAAGATTAAGAACTATTTTTAAAAGGATGAGTTTCAGGTTAGTGATGTCACAGTTAGGAGAAGATAGAAGATAGATAGTGCATGTTTATGGACCTATGAGATGGAGAGACATCAGGGAAGAAAAAATAATATCGGAAGCCAAATTACTTGTAATGTAAGGTAAATATTATATATAATGGATTACCTTCATAGAATTTTTTTCCTCTATTTTATTTTTTAAAACAAATTTTATACGACATTAGGCTATTAGAATTGAATATAATTTAATTTGGTATTCAAAAATTAAATGTGCTGTGCCCTCTATAAAAAATAATTAGATAAATGCTAAAGTGTATTATGAGGGACAAATAAATGGATCTACTCAATAAAGAGGAAATTGCTGGTAATTGAGATGGGAATATCAAACTTGAGACCAAAGTAGCTGAATTGGAAACATTCTCCTGTTGGAGAATTTTTCCACTTTGGCCGTGATGTTACAAATTTCCCTTTCACTTCTCTGATCTTCACCCTTTATTGAGTAGACCATTAAATACTTCTCTCATAATCACATAAAATCTAACTTAAAACCTACTGGGCTTGTGGTCATGCATAATAGGATAAAAGACTGTAAAGGAGTCTGGAAGGAAAGAAAGAATAGTATCTTAATAAAATAAGTTAGAGACATAACTTATAGATGAGCTAATATATGAAGCATAATACAAAAACACATACATAACAGGTACATTAGGTATGTGATTTAAAAACATACATTTAAACTTTGTGACAATTAAATATATTTGGTCCGATTCGAGCTGCACCATTTAAATTGGTACTAAATTTAATCTGATATAAAATATGTTACTCCACAATTACTCTATACTGTGATATATACAACAAATCCTACACAAACTCTACAGGAGATGTTTTTTTGGCCCAGTGATGGTCAAAGTGGGAGGATCAATCGACAGGAGTGGTCTGGAAATGTTTAGTTTTGAAGGTAATTGATAGGGTTGTACATAAAAATAAAACAAAACATGTGTTCCATGGAATCGGTACTTTATTTGAGCTCTTTTTGGTAACAGGAAGTGAAAATGTTAAATATATATGAATTCTGTGCTAACTTCATACTAAAAACAGCTCCAAATTGGTAACTCAGATTCTAATCTCAAGAGATTTGGTAATAACTAATATGCATAACATACAAACGTTACACATATTACTAGATTAGGAAACCTTAAAATCCATAATATATATATGCAACAGTGAGCAAAGGTAACAGCCCTGGGACATACTTGGAAACCAGAGAATATCTGAATGTATCCTTCCTGTTTAAACACATTGTTGTTATAATGGCACTTACACATAGGGTGACCAGATTGCCCACAATGGAACTTATTGTCCTAGTTTCTGGGAAGCCTCATTCCGATACAGTCAAAGTCCCAGAAATAGGTCTCAGCCAATCAGGAGAGATTTCTCAATTCTGCTGTGCTACTCTGCTTGTCAATTGCTATTTTGCCAAGCGTGCTGTGCCAATCCTGGTTATTATCTGTGCCAAGTCCACTATGCCACTCTGCTTGCCAAGAGTTATTTGCAATACTGTTGTGCCAATCCTGTTTATTATATGTGCCAAGTCTGCTGTGCTACGGAGGTTGCCAAGTGTTCTTTGTCAAGACTGATGTTCCAACCTTGTTTATCATCTGTGCCAGCTTTGCTGTGCTACTCTACTTACCAAGTGTTATTTACAAAGATTGTTGGATTACCCTTATTCTTCATCCATAATATATATTCCCTTATACCAGTATTTATTCAGTCTCCAATTGCTTTCGTATTTCATGGTCTTTGTCCATTATCCCAATATCAGACCCCGTGCTGTCGCTTACTGTGACTCTGTATCATTCCAGGATTTCTCAATTAGTAAGGGTTTCTGCAAGGGTGTGCAGATTTATGCTGCTGGGTTCTTCCTAGATCTAACTTACCGACCTATCACAGTACTGATAGTATGTGTATGCAATCGATGTTAATAATGGCTTCATTCTCTGAATCTGCTCCTGTCTGCCAATAGAAGGGTTAATTCTCTGAAACTGTTCCTGTGCGGTAATGACTGTATGTAGATTAAAAATATATTATTACATCTGAAATCTACGTGGCTCCCAAGGCTTCCTAATAATTTATACAATATAAAATGTGACCATGAATGGAAGAAATAAAATGTGTGCACCCTACTTACACATCAAAGCCCATATTCTGCAAAAAGAATGTCTATCAAATTGCTGCTTCTGCTTCTGTTTTCTACAAAGAAAGAGGCTTAAGATCATTCGTAACAACTACTAATGTGCAAAAATAAAAAAGTACAAAATGTCTTTTTTTTATTTCACATTGGTGGTTACACATAATTGCAAGTTTCCTAAATCTATATATTTTTATATATATATATTGACAAAAGGCTTGCTAGCCTGAAACGTTGTGTTGTTGGTCATTCTTAATCATTAAAATTTGATATTGCTAAGACCTGTGAGTGCATCCTCGACACACTTTTTTGGACTTTATATATATATATAATATACACACGTACGTATATGTATTTGCGGATGTATTTAGGAAACTTGTGCAATTACCACCAATGTGAAATAAAAAAAAGACATGTTGTACTGTTTAAAATTAGATAGCGTTGGACTGAATCATACATATATAAAATGTAATATTTTCCGTATAGGAAAATAAATAAGAGGATACCATTTCTCATTCCTGCTGCTAACTTATTCAATACTAACACTTTGTTTAGTTATCTCATAGTAGGACACTGTTGTTAGAAGCAGGGTCATCTCACCATCAGAAATTGTAGGGACCCTCACAGACCAAACGGTCTGAGATCCCACCTCCCCCACTCCATTTCTAGCACACATCCCTTTCGATAGCACCACCTTGTAAACCCAGGACATGCCCCAGCACACTCAGGAATTCCCCCAGCCAGAACACACTTTGCATACACAGGTCATGCCCCAGCACCCACAGGACATGCACCATCACTCACATTGCAAACACAGGACATCCCCCATTACCAACATTTCACACCAAGGACATGCCTTATCACCTAGGACATACCCCACCATTCACATTGCACACCCAGAACATGTCCCATTACCCATATTGCAGAGCAAAGATTTACCTCAGCACCCACATTGCAGACCCAGGACTTAACCCAGCACCCACATTTCACACCAAGGTCATTCCCCATCACCCACATTGCATAGTCAAGACTTACCCCAGTAACCCAAGACATGCCCCAGCACACATATTGGACACTCAGGATTTAGCCCAGCACTCCAGGATTGACCCCAGCACCCACGTTGCAGACCTGGGACTTACCCTAGCCACCACTCACAGCTCCCTGGTGTAGCTGCCTAGCTAGTGAGGGGTTTGTACGCTTCCCAGGCACAAAGATCAGCCTCTTATGCTCCCTGCGTGGTCTGAAGTCTGAGAGCCGTCAGGTCACATGTCCACCAATGCTTTGAACTCAGAATATGCGCGGGGAGAGGCAGCATGATATGATGGCTATGCACCTGGGCAGCGCACAGCCCTCATGTTGCCTGCTCGCTGCAGAGAGGCTGGGGAAGGGAGATCTTTTGATCTCGCCAGTCCGAGCCTTGGCCGGCAAACTTTTTTTTTTTAATGTGGCCCCGAGCAAACCCCCCAGGGCCACGAGGCCCTTGACAGACCTGGTTAGAATATTAGACAGTGAAGCATATATAAGACTAGGAAGAAATATTTTCCCATTTTTTCTGTGTTCCTTCACAAATAGCATAAAAGTTTTTAACTCATATTGGTAATGATAAATAATGTTCTTTTATATCATAAAAATATTATTGAAAGCATGAGGAAGAATCAATAGCACTATCATTTCAACAATTTTTTTCTGAATATGTAATCACTTTTCTTTTTTACTCTAAATCGGTGCAATTGCAATTAATTGAATTTTGCAATGCTATCTAAGGAACCACATAGGTTCATTTGCCTTTCTTACAGTCCAGAAGACAAGTCATGGTTATTTAACACTGGAAAATCTTGGATCACAAATAGATTTTTAATAGCATTAAACATGACTCCTTTGTTCCATTTATTTGTAAAGAGTGAAGACCTGCTGCATCAATCTTCAGTAATGAGAAAAAGATAGTTAGAAAGCACACAGCTTCAGAGGCGTCGTTAGGGGGGGGCTACTGGGGCTGGAGCCCCGAGTCTCCTGACCATAGCCCGGAGTCTGTGAAGCTTCCCCTGCTTCCTGCTCTGTCACTATGATAACCCCGCCCCCAACCCATGTGACCGGCAGGAACCCACGTGTCCTCCCTCACAGCACAGACCACGAGGGATGCTGTGCTGCTGTGGAGAGGCTGCTCTCTGCTCCAGGGGCTGCAGAAAAGCCTCCTCTATGACCTGCCACTTACCTCCCATCCAGGAACAGGCTGCACAAGGTAGGATCTCCATGTATTTTTATATAAATATCTCCAACAGGTGAGTACTGGGGAAGGGGGCGGAGGGAGGGTGACATTAATGGGCAGAATAACCCTGGCAAATGATGGATACATTAACCCTGGCAAATGGTGGGGAAATTAACCCTGGCAAATGATGTATGAATTAACCCTGGCAAATGATGTATGAATTAACCCTGGCAAATGGTGGGGAAATTAACCCTGGCAAATGGTGGAGAAATGAACCTTGGCAAATGGTGGTGAAATTAACCCTGGCAAATGATGGAGAAATTAACCCTGGCAAATGGTGGGGAAATTAACCCTGGCAAATGATGGATAAATTAACCCTGGCATATTATGGAGAAATTAACCCTGGCAAATGATGGAGAAATTAACCCTGGCAAATGATGGATAAATAACCCTGGCATATTATGGAGAAATTAACCCTGGCAAATGATGGAGAAATTAACCCTGGCAAATGGTGGGGAAATTAACCCTGGCAAATGGTGGGGAAATTAACCCTGGCAAATGGTGGGGAAATAACCCTGGCATATTATGGAGAAATTAACCCTGACAAATGATGGTTAGTGATGGTCTGTGCGGAACGGAAATGCCCCCTTCCCTGCAATGAGATATAGCAGCAGGGAGGGGGGACATATTGAGCTTTTTTTTTTTTATTTTTTTTTTTAAATACACCACTTGTATGATTATGTGACAGACTGGATGTATGTATGAGTGTATGTGGCAGACTGTATGTGTGTGTGTATGTATGAGTGTATGTGGCAGACTGTATGTGTGTGTATGTATGAGTGTATGTGACAGACTGTATGTATGTGACAGACTGTACGTATGTATGTGATAGACTATGTATGTGTGAGACTATGTATGTATGTATGAGTGTGTCTCTGTGACAGACTGTATGTATGAGTGTGTCTCAGTGACAGACTGTATGTATGAGTGTGTCTCTGTGACAGACTGTATGTATGAGTGTGTCTCTGTGACAGACTGTATGTATGAGTGTATCTGACACTGTATGAGTGTGTGTCTATGTGACAGACTGTATGTATGAGTGTATGTGACAGACTGTATGTATGAGTGTATGTGACAGACTTTGTATGCATGTACGAGTGAATGTGACAGACTGTTTGTGTGTATGAGTGTGTGTGTCTATGTGACTGACTGCATGTATGAGTGTGTATGTGTGTCTGTATATGACTGCATGTGATTGTGTGTATGTGCTGTTGTCTGGCTCCTAGATTTTTTACTGGCTCCTAAAACTCGGTTAAGTTCGTCAAGCCCTGGCATAAATGCAACTAGTTATATACATCTATTTGGGGTCTACCTCAAGCTTTTGAAAAGGCTGGAAATATTTAATATTTTACAGGTTTTGTTTTGTGATTATAAACGTAATATTTTTTTGCTGCGAGGGTGGTGGGTGCATGGAATAGCCTTCCAGTAGAAGTGGTAGAGGTTAATACAGCAAAGGAGTTTATGCATGCATGGGACAGGTATAAGGTTATCCTAGATATTAGGATATTTAAGACTGACCACACCTGTACCTATGCATCTTATACCTTTATCTTATATCTATACCTTTACCTATGCATTACTATACCTGTATCTTATATCTGTACCTGTGCATCCTGCACCTGTGTCTGTCCTAATAGCTTTTATCCGTACCTATGGATCCTGTACCTGTCCATATAGCCTAAATCTGTACCTATGCATCCTGTATCTTTATCTATATATGCATCTGTATCATATATGTACTCATGCATCATCATGTACCTATATCTATCTACATCTATCCTATATCTATACCTATGCATTCTGTACCTCTGTCTGTCTACCTATCGATCATGAGACATCATTGTATTTTAAGTATTATTAAAGCTGTGGGCTATAGCCCCAGATCATTTTTGAGCCTAGCAACGCCCCTGCACAGCTTACAATCTGGTATGATGTGGCTAACTGATACAGGAGCTATAACTGCTACATGTTGTGTGACCTGAAGTGGTAGAAGAATGATGAGAATAAGGAGAACATAGCATCCATTTGTAGTCCAGGAGGTCAGAAATAACACTGAGACTTACTACAACTATGTTCAGCCGGCCAGGAAGACTGGTGGTGGTAATCTATCAGTTTAGTGTGTTAAAGTAGCCGCCATATGCATCGTAAAGAACACGTTGCTATAGCGACTGTGTTAATGCAAGGGTAGACTTTTAAAGAAAGAAGCAGTCACTAAAAGAGTCAAGAAGGAGAGAGTAGAGGCTGGAGGTCAGTGGCGTATTATCGCAGGTCAAGTTCCTGCTATATTAGGATACATTTGGAAAGAGCTATAGGGGGAAAGGATGGTTTGAAAAATTATAGAATGAGCAAAGATTAGAGAAAATAAGGTCAAGAATATGGCCATTTGCATGAGCAAGTCTAATGAATGGGACCAAATAGGGAGGTAGCAGAGGAATTTGCAGACTCCAGAACTACTAAGTTGGAAATAATGGCATGCAGTGAAAGGAAACATCAGAAAAGATAAAGTAGCGGAGAAGTGATCAAGGAATAAAACAGATTAATAAGCCTTCTGGTAGGTGTACAACCTATCTGCAGAACTTAGAAAGAAGGAATATCTTATTCCCCCACAACCAAATTCAAGCAAAGGCTGGCTAACTAGTTGTTGTTCTTGAAAAGCATCTTGATGAAGCTGTAAAAAAGGCACAGAGTGACAAGTCCCACCCATGACATCAGCCATTATAGAGCACAATATTCCTGGGCTCTGAGTGGCACACTATTACTGGGCACTGACTGGCTTAATATTACTGGACTGTGACTGGCATAATATTACTGGACTGTGACTGGCATAATATTACTGGGCACTGACTGGCATAATATTACTGGGCTCTGGCTGGCACTATATTACTGGGCTCTGGCTGGCACTATATTACTGGGTATCTAACTGGCACTATATTACTGGGCTCAGGCTGGCACTATATTACTGGGCACTGACTGGCACATTATTACTGGGCACTGACAGGCACACTATTACTGGGCACAGACTGGCACACTATTACTGGGCACAGACTGGCACACTATTACTGGGCACTGACTGGCACAATATTACTGGGCACTGACTGGCATAATATTATGGGCACTGACTGGCACACTATTAGTGGGCACTGATTGGCACACTATTAGAGGGCACTGATTGGCACACTATTACTGGTCACAGACTGGCACACTATTACTGGGCACTGACTGGCACATTACTGGGCACTGACTGGCAGTATATTTCTGGGCTCTGAGTGGCACAATATTACTGGGCACTGACTGGCATAATATTGCTGGGCACTGACTGGCACAATATTACTGGGCACTGACTGGCACACTATTAGTGGGCACTGATTGGCACACTATTACTGGGCACTGACTGGCACAATATTACTGGGCTCTGACTGGCATAATATTACTGGGCTCTGACTGGCATAATATTACTGGGCTCTGACTGGCACTATATTACTGGGCACTGACTGGCACAATATTACTGGGCACTGACTGGCACTATATTACTGGGCTCTGACTGGCACAATATTACTGGGCACTGACTGGCACAATATTACTGGGCACTGACTGGCACACTATTGCTTGGCACTGACTGGTATAATATTACTGGGCTCTGACTGGCATAATATTACTGGGTTCTGAGTGGCACACTATTACTGGGTTCTGACTGGCACAATATTACAGGCATCTGACTGGCACACTATTACTTGGCTCTTACTGACACAATATTCCTGGTATCTGACTGGCACAATATTACTGGGCTCTGAGTGGCACAATATTACTGGTATCTGACTGGCACAATATTCCTGGTATCTGACTGGCACAATGTTACTGGTATCTGACTGGCACACTATTCCTGGTATCTATAATTGTACAATTTTCAAACATTGAAAAAATTGTGGGTGTTTTCTTACATTTTTATTATTGGCCGGGGGGGGGGGGGTGCCACACTCAGGGTCCGCCCCGGGTGCCAAATGCTCTAGGTACGCCCCTGTATGGGAGTACAAGTAAAGGGATGCAGTTGTAGTATAAAAATATAAATAACTTTAATCTCCCCCCGATATAGAATCTTACATAAAAGACTGCAGACAACAGCATCAGATATAAAAAATAATAGAAGACGAAATCGGAAGCAGATTCACCAAGCTGGTCCGTTTCAGCAGGGTTACTTGCGGCGGCAAGATGATCCAAAAGTCAGTGTTCCACGATTGGTAAACAATAATCTCGTGTAGTGGAGCAACAAAAAGACTTCCGGGATAGACAGCTCACGTGGGACGTCACCAATCTCTCGACGTGTTTCGCCCTATCAGGGCTTTTTCAGAGCAGTGACCTCCCACGTGACGTCCCACATGAGCTGTCTATCCCGGAAGTCTTTTTAGCCACCCAAAATGCCAGGACTTTCCCCCACAATATGCCAGGACTTAGCCACCCAACATGCATGGATTATTCCCCTCAATATCCCAGGATTATGCCCCTCAATATGCCAGTATTTAGCCACCCAATATGCCAGGATCATTCCCCTCAATATCCCAGGATTATGCCCTCAATATCCCAGGATTATGCCCCTCATTATCCCAGGATTATGCCCCTCAATATGCCAGGATTATTCCCCTCAATATCCCAATATTATTCCCCACAATATGCCAGGATTTAGCCACCCAATATGCCAGGATTATTCCCCTCAATATCCCAGGATTATGCCCCTCAATATGCCAGGATTTAGCCACCCAATATGCCAGGATTATTCCCTCAATATCCCAGGATTATGCCCCTCAATGTCCCAGGATTATGCCCCCCATTATCCCAGGATTATGCCTCTCAATATGCCAGGAGTATGCCCCTCAATATCCCAGGATTTTGCCCCACAATATTTCAGGACTTAGCCACCCAATATGCCAGGACTTTCCCCCACAATATGCCAGGACTTAGCCACCCAATATGCCAGGATTATTCCCCTCAATATCCCAGGATTATGCCCCTCAATATGCCAGTATTTAGCCACCCAATATGCCAGGATTATTCCCCTCAATATCCAAGGATTATGCCCCTCAATATCCCAGGATTATGCCCCTCATTATCCCAGGATTATGCCCCTCAATATGCCAGGATTATTCCCCTCAATATCCCAGGATTATGCCCCACAATATGCCAGGACTTAGCCACACAATATGCCAGGATTATGCCCCTCAATATCCCAGGATTATGCCCCTCAATATGCCAGGATTTAGCCACCCAATATGCCAGGATTATTCCCCTCAATATCCCAGGATTATGCCCCTCAATGTCCCAGGATTATGCTCATCATTATCCCAGGATTATGCCCCTCAATATCCCAGGATTTTGCCCCACAATATGACAGGATTTAGCCACCCAATATGCCAGCATTTTCCCCCACAATATGCCAGGATTTAGCCACCCAATATGCCAGGATTTCCCCCCACAATATGCCAGGACTTTCCCCCACAATATGCCAGGATTATTTAATAATCCTAAATCCTGGCATATTGTGTGGCATAATAATCATTATTATGCCACACAATATGCCAAGATCCTCACACCTTCCCCCTTACTTACCTCCTCTCTGCTGCTCTGTCTCCGGTGCAGGTCCGTGGCTGTGAGGGAAGCGTTGTGCGCTCCCCTCCAGCCAATGCGCATTCAATAAAGTTTGTTTTAAAAAAAAGTATAAACAAACTTTATTGAATGCGCATTAGCTGGAGGGGAGAGCACAACGCTTCCCTCACAGCCACGGACCTGCACGGGAGACAGAGCAGCAGCGAGGAGGTAAGTAAGGGGGAGGATTTTTTTTTAAAGCATGGTTCCGGCGCCCCCAGCTAAGATGCGCCCTAGGCAGCTGCCTAGGTCGCCTTACTGGTGGCGCCGGCCCTGAGTATATCTCCAAAGGGGGAAATATTCACTGGTACCACTTATTGATAATACTGCACATTATTTGTCATATTTTTCTTTTACATATACGGATCATTACATCAATCGCTGATAAGTATCTTTTATATATCTTTTTTATACGCAACACTTTAAAACTTTTTTTCCCTTTGTCTACCTGTGCCCTCTGGAGGGAAAGCACTAGTGTTTTGCTGCACTTATATATATATATATATTTTAGCGCTTGTCACTTTACTGTCACGTTTACACTATGCAACAGTGTGGGCTACATATATAAACAAATTACACATTGTTGGACTAAGTATGGGCTTAATGGTCCCATTGGGACTGTCAACCAAAGTATTACTTTCGACCTAAAACATTAACCCCTTAGTGACCTTGTCTTTCCCTCGGTGACAAGGACTGTTTTGATATTTCTGGGGTGTTTGTGTTTAGCTGTAATTTTCTCACATACTGTACCCATCCAAAATAATATGTTGTTTTTATCGTCATAAGAAGGGCTTTTATTAGATACCATTATGTTCATCATATCTTATAATTTTTCTAACTTTGACCTAAACAATAATTTACACGACACTGAGGCAATAGACCACCGTCAGATCGCAACAACAAGCACCATTGATCACAAAAACCATTCATTCCACCGCTGGACGTGCCTGACACGTCCATTGTCGCAAAGTGTCTGACCTAACCTTGTGACTTGATATGCAAATTACACCTTTGCCATTGAAAAATAGTCTATTTGCATATAAAACCACAGGTACACCAATATTTTCAAACTATTATTACATTCGGGGAGATTCAATAGCCCCCGTTAATTAAAAACATTGGCGTTAGTGGTAAAAAAAAATTGGCATTGTTTCAGTGCACTTTTTGATTAGAGGCCATGTTCCCAACGGGGCATTTATTCTATTTATTTATTGGGGCCATGGGAATATCACCGGCATGTAGACCCATGGGGCCAATTCTATTATTTTTTTATGGAGCCATTAATATATATTTATGTGGCCAGCGGAATGTCATTCCACTAGTCCCATTGGGCCATTATTATTAATTTATGAGGGCAGTAGCAGTCCACTGGCAGTTTTTAAAACAATGTCTAGAGGTCAGTGGTACTTGAGCAGCCATGACCCAATGGGAGTTGGCTAATTCATTATGGGGTCTTGGGCAGTACACCATCCTGTGGCCCCAGGGGGTAAAATATGAATTTATAATGGACCAGAAGCATGACTTGGAAGGAGGGGAATGCTAGGAGACTCGGTATGGCTTTTACACATCCATACCCCCAGCTTTTAATTACCGTATTTGCTCGATTATAAGACGACCCTGATTATAAGACGACCCCCCCCCAAATTTGAACATTCCTTTAGGAAAAAAACTGAAAGCCTGATTATAAGACTACCCAATAGGAAAAAAGTTTAACTTGTATATATGTAAATTGCTTTTTAATATTTAATAAAAACTTTATATTATACAAATGCATTTCTGGTTTTTATTTCCTTTTATGTGCCAATGCGGCCTCTCTCCCCCTCCCCCGGCTGTCTCTTTCCCCCCCAGCGTTGTCTCTCTCTCCCCCCAAAACTTCTCTCTCTTCCCCCTTACCCTTGTCTCTATCTATCCCCCCTCCCCTTTTCTCTCTGTCCCCCTCTCTCCCCTTGTATGTGTCTCCCCCCTCCCTCCCCTTGTCTGTCTGTGTCCTCCCCCCTCCCCCTCCCTTTGTCTCTCTCTATCCCCCCTCCCCTTTTCTCTCTCCCCCCCTCCCCTTGTCTGTCTGTGTCCTCCCCTCTCCCCTTTTCTGTCTGTGTCCTCCCCCCTCCCTTTGTCTCTCTCCCCCCCTCCCCTTGTCTGTCTGTGTCCTCCCCCTCACCTGGTTTCGTTCCCTGGTGGCGAGTGGGGGCAGCCGGGGGATGTCTGCACGATGGGGGCAGCCGGGGGATATCTGCACGATACGTGCAGACATCCTCCATGCTGCCCGACACGGCAGTCTATTATGACGGACAGCTGGTCCGTCATAATAGACTGCCGTGTCGGGCAGCATGGAGGATGTGTGCACGTATCGTGCAGACATCCCCCAGCTGCCCGATTCTCCCTGGTGTCTAGCGGGGAAGCAGAGGATGTCTGCGCGATGAGCGCAGACTCCCCTGCTGCCGCCCAGCATGATCGCCAGGACTTCTGTGATGAAAGCGGAAGTACCCGGCTCATCGCGCAGACATCCCCTTCTGTTAGAGAGGGGGATCCAGGTCCCCTGCAGCTCTGCTGGGGACCTGGATCCATGTCTTATAGTCTGACCTCAATTTGAGGTCAGATTATCAGATGACCTCGAATGTAAGACGAGGGGTATTTTTCAGAGCATTTGCGAGGTAGTCTCTTGCAAGTGTTGCAAGTGTTGTGACACTTGACACTTGAAAAAGCCTCACAAAGGAGGCGAAACGCGTTGTGCAGGAACTCCTTTTTCAAGAATTTAACAGACATTACTGATTTTAAGTGTAAGATTTGGTTATGTTTTTAACGGTAATGCATTAAACGTTTATACTTACATCCCTGCCTTTTCTTCCCCTGTGTTACATCTCTGGAACTGTCTTGAATTGAAGATACCGGATGTTATATCTATTTACCCATTGTGGGTCCCCAGATGCTACTATTCCTGAGCAGATTACTGCTCAGGCACATGTGAGTGGACACTTTATACACTTTAGTGTGTTTTTGAATTGTGTTTCTATATACTACTCTATGAGGGGCATGTACGCAAATATATTTTACTCCTATTTCCTATATACTTTGCTCCTATTGCAATGTGCTAAACATTTTACACTCAAATAGTTCATCCGAGCAAACTGCGAATAAAAACAGGCATAACTGCAAATAAAAACAGGCAAGTTTGCGAATATTTTTTCTACCTCTTTTTGAGTGCACTTGCTAATAAGCTGCACTAAGCTGGTGTAATTTTCACACGCAAATAAGAATTATTTTTCCAAAATATTTGCAAAACTCTTTAGCGTGCGCAAATCTAATTGCAATTTATCAGCGCAACCGGAAACATGCACGCTAAATAAAAATAAACGGAAGAGGCACAAATCAGGGAAAACAAGCAAAAAATGTTACAAATAGTCACAAACTTCCTTACTCATGTTTTACCTACTTTTTTCCCCACTGCACTTGTTTAGTACATGACACCCTATATATCTTTTTATGTTTATTTTCCCTTTACACAACACTTGCAAGAGAATACCTCATTGAAAAGGGTAATTGTCAGCGTTGGGTTAGGCGCACTAAGTCACTTAATTTTGATATTTTTGCACTGCTTTGCTAGGAGTGGAACGCTAGCTGTGCCTTGGTGCTGCTCACTCCGTCACATATAGGCGCAGTATATTATCTCTATTTTTAACTCTCTCAGTGTTTGCATGTGGGCCCAGCCTGTGAAGTTACTGTCCTAATGGTCTGTTGGACTGTCAGTCTGCTGCAAAAGAACTTTAACACTGAGCTCTGTCAGTAAGGGCTTGTTTGACTGACAGTTTAACAGAACTAGAGGGTGTACATGCCCTATACAGTCATATCAAGTATCATAAATAGCAGACCACAAATCTAGTGATATTTTGTACACAGAACATGATACATGTACTTGTATAAAAAACAATTGAGCCAGAACTTAAAAGGGATTTTTTACCTATTATAAAAAATATAGTTTGTATAGGTTGCCAAAATATATCTGCTATCCTACTATAAATAGGCTTGTTTTGATCTGGTAAGATAGCAAAGGCTTTCTAAAACTGCACTTGTTTTTTACAGAATGACATTTTCTTTTCAGGGACAAAAATGAACTGTTCCTTTCTCAAAGTTATTTTCCAGTGAATGTTTTCTCTTTGTGTCTAACTGACTTTCTTTGCATCTCTATAGCTCTATCATCTTGTTTGAGTTTCTGCATCTCAGCCTCTCACTTTCTCTGTCTATTCCTCTTCGCACCTCATTGTCTGAATCTGTGATTTGTAACTTTAAAATGTATAATAAAATATACACAAACAAAGGTATATGTTGGGAAGCGGGTTACTATTTGATTAATGATGTAATGCCACAAAATCTATGTTTTTGTAAAGCCCCCCAAAAAGACAGGGTTGTGCAAAATAATAAAGTGACAATGAAACATTACAAAAATTCATTGACACATGTATCAGTCATACCTCTAAACGTCTGCCCTAGCACAGTTGCCGACATCGGCCATGTTTCCAGGGATACATATTTGTTCCACATGCTGCAGAAAAGAGCATGCAAAGTGCAGCCCGGCAGTATGTAGGATGCATATACGCACAGGCAAAATCATGTGTAGGTTCTATGAGATCTCCACCCTGATTAATAAATTGTATTTTGTCTGTGCGTTTATCCATCCTACATGGAATTGCGAATTATCTGCATTACTCTATGAAACAATGCACAGATCACTGAAAGGACAATAATACTGATTGCTCTCAGCAATAAAAATATTTGACTACCACTTTAAGGCTCATTATTTTATTAGAATTTGCATGTATGTAATTGGCATATGTTTTTGCTTTTGCAGTACTGGATAGTACATTAGGGCAGGGCTTGACAAATCTAATTTGATTTTAGGAGCCAGCAAAAAAATGTAGGAGCCAGACAATCACGCAAGCAAACATGCAATTCATAAACACACACGCCTACTTCACATATATACACACACACACACACACACCTACTTTACATATACACATATATACAAACACCTCACAAACACACCTACTTTACATATACACATATATACAAAGACACACCCACCTCACACAGTCTTTTCTTGGTGTGTGTCCCCTCCCTGCTGCTTTACCTCACTGCAGGGGAGGGGGACATTCGTGCTGCAGCATGTCTTCATTCATCGGCCTACTGAGTGCCAGGATGTCACGTGACGACACCCGGCACTCAGACACGCGTTGCGCGAGGGGGCGGAGCTTGTAGTCTGTGCCATCCGCACAGACTTTACCCCCTCGTGCTCCGAAAAAATAAAAACAAATCGGATGGCAGCAGCCAGGGGACAGAGAGGGTAACTTCACCCAGACAAACCCCAGGCGCCAGGTCGCCATGGCGACCAGGAAATGAGATCTGGCGCCTGGGGTTTGTCGAGCTCTGCATTAGGCAATATCTGCACTTTTGTGAGCCAGGTGGCACACGGCCACCGGCAAACATGGTAAAAAACAAAAATGTAATTTCCGTTTAGAAAATTTCCTTAAATTATGCTGATTAGTATACATTCACAGACCTAGAATTTACAGTTATGTTTACACTTTTTTGTTACTAAGCATTTTAAAAGGGCAGCAAATGGAGGATGATGATGTTTTTGTGCTCAGGGCAAAATGATGTTTAAACCTATTGTTACTACTGTCCATGATTTATTCTGTTACTTTAAGGCACTGATGCCTAACTTTTGACTAAACTGCCATTTTAATTCAGTCATATTTTAACCATCTGAACTGTTTTAGTTTTAGTCGATTACATCTCCAGCAGTGAGGGAGGGAACAGATCTGAGAAGACTGTTACACAGTATTAAGTTAACTTGCTAGGGAGATGGGAGGGGAAACCCTCCTGTGACAGTACCAGGCAAATCAAATGGAAGAGTCTCCTCTTCCTCCGACGTTTACAGGGCATCGCTATAGGGGACAGCCATTCCAGCGGCAGATAGAGTCAGGGGACTGGGCTTTGGCAGAGATCCATGAGTACCATAACCAGAAGTCCAAATAGGTTATGCATTCCCTAACATTTAGTCACATTTTCCATCAGTTAACGGAAATTGCAATGTATTTTAGTCATAGTTTTAGTCCTAATAATTTAGATTTTATTTAGTTTTTGTTTTTATTTTCGTCACTGAAAACATACAGTTGAGGAAAACAATGACGAAAATGTTTAGTCTGCAAGATGAACACTGTAGTCAACTTCTTGTTGTATTAACATACCTTTAACAATTCTCAATCAAAATATTGACAACTATAAAGGGAAAATAGTTTATCCATATATTTCCACCACCACTTCGTGAGAAATCACAGCATTATTGTAGAAACCCCAGATAATAGAGAAGGTATTAACCTATGTGTCCTTGGGATGGAACTATCACCTAATTCAATAATTCTCATTTTAACGGCTCAGAAAGATAAGGGTTCAGTCAGCACTGCCAACAACTGAACCTGTAACATTAGCCGACTGAGACATCTCACTGGTGGGCAGACATTATTCAGTAGAGTGAAACTACAAAGGAATTTGTTGACAAAATGATTCAAAGGCATGCTAATTTGTTACTGTTTCAAACAGAACACTGCATTACACTGCAGTCTGTCTCATAAAGGTTTTCTTTATACATTCTCTAAAAGAGACATCTAAAATAGCGAAGAATTGTATTTACTTATATCTATTTTGAACTGCACAATATTAGCGAATTTCCTGTGTCAATCTGCAAATAAGACATATGTTCATATTTTACACCTCCTTAACGCCTTTCATGACCATAATATTCATGACGCAAATTATCCATTTTACTGATTTCCTAACCAAAAATGTTTTTACGTATTTTTGGTAATCATCAAATAGAAACCCAAATAAGACTGCTGAGGTCCAAAAAACAAGACACATAACCATGTGTGAAAGAAAATGGGACACACAATGCAGTCTGTACTGCTACCAAAACCTTATTCATTTGTTATAGATTGTGCAATTAAGCCTCCTCTCAATGAACCCCTGGAGAGCAAGCTGCAAAAAGACCAAGAGGAGCCAACAACCCCAACCATGTGCAAGCAGGGAAAGTGAAAAATGTAGTGCACTAACAATGTGTAAATGAGGCCTACCGAACATGTGATCGTGCTGCAAGGGGTGCAAGGAGCACAGACAGTTTTTGTTTTTTAAATACAAAATATCCTCACCTGATATGTTATTTGTTTTTTTCATTCATAAGCTGGAGTACTAATCCCCCATACGGTCCGACCAAACTGCATGAAGCATACACTGTGGTTTTGCTCATTTTTTCTAATGCAACAGATAGAAACATTTCAGAGTTTTGGGTCTAAATTTTTTTTTTTTTTTTATAAAGCCAATTACTTGTCAGGGTGGCTTTGTTTTAGTTATCTAAATCTGCAACACACCTTTTATAATCTATTGCAGTAATGGTTAACCAAGGCACTGCAGATGTTTGGGAACCACATATACCGTGATTCTCAGTCTTAATGTTGACTGAGAATCATGGTATAAGAATCATGGTATATGTAGTTCCCAAACTTATGCAGTCAGTACTTAATGCTGTCTGAGAATAATGGGATATGTAGTTCCCAAACATCTTCAGTGCCAAGACAAACCATCAATGATCTATTGTGTTGACCATGACATAATTTCCTCTTTTGCTAACCATCTCAATCATTACTCCCAATCTGTGAGCAAAAGAGACAAGTCTTGGATTTTGAGCACATCTTCCATCTTTTAACCCCTTAGTGACAAGACATTTTCACCTTGACTTTCCCTTGGTGACAATGGCTGTTTTGACATTTCTGGGGTGTTTGTGTTTAGCTGCAATTTTATTTTTTCTCAGATACTGTACCCACACAAATTATATGTTGTTTTTATCGTCATAAGAAAGGCTTTCATCAGATACATTATGTTCATCATATCTTATAATTTACTACAAAAAAAATCATAAAATATGATGAAAAATTAAAAAAAAAACCTTTTTCTAACTTTGACCTAAATTATAATTTAGACAAATACAATCGTTAAAAAAGACACCATCTAAATAGTTTCTAAATGTTGTCCCGAGTTCAGAAATATGCATGTTTCCATATTTTTCGGTATTTTTTTGCGAGTTACAGGGCAAAAACCCAAAATAGTGTTTTTTTCCTATATTGACCTTTTGACCCCAACCCGAACCCAAAATTTAACCTCAACACTAAATTTAACCCCAACTCTAACCCTTATGCTATCCCTTAATATATTTTAATTTAATTTTAACCCTATCCCTTATGCTAAAAATTATTTAATTTTAACCCTATAGGCTAATCTAACTATATAACCAGTTTTTAGTTAATTAAATATTAATTTTCCATTTTTTCCATTGCTATGCTACTTAACTACCACTAGGGGCAGTCAAGTAGCATATTCAGAGCGACGGAAGTGAAGTTACTTTCACTTCCGAAGCTTAGACCGCCAGAGGGCATAGCCATATTGACGGAGCATGCTGCTCCGTCAATTTGGTTCCCACGATCGCTCCATGGGGCGATCGTGGGGGCCCCAGAAAAGATTCACCGCAGGACATGCCAGGCACGTCCTTTGTCGTTAAGGGAGTTTCTCCCAGGAAGTGCCTGACACGTCCATTGTCGGCAAGGGGTTAAAGTTCAGTAACTGGGATATTGAGGTGCATCAACCAACATCGCGCAGGTGGTTGCCCCAACATGCAATGTGGCAACAAGCCAATGCACAACCTGCACAGTGGTTTGTGTCAAAAGATGATCCAGGTAAGTATTGATTGAGACAAGGTAATGAAAATTCACAGAGAGTAAGAGGAAATGTAAAATATAACGCCATATGTCAGAAATAAATAGCGCGTGTATTTAGGAACATGCAAAAGCAAATGATTGATTAGCACATTTATAAAACAAATAATTAGATGCTATTATTGAGGACAAGGATATACATTGGGCAAATCATCCATTCATCTTGTGCTGAATATTTTATATAGGAATGTTAGAGAAGTTTAACTCAGAGGCTTATGTAAATTAGACGCCGTTTTATTTATAGCTTGATCCTCCTCATTGGTGGATGGTTTTAATTAGCTTTCACAGGCTAATTATCCAATCAAATTAAAAACAGCACCTGCTCCAATTCTTGATTACAGATCTGAATAATAGAGGGGTTCCCCAGTTCTCCCCAAGTATGAACCAGGAAGCAATCAAAACTACAGATACCAGAATTCATTGTTAATGCTAAAGAAGAACGCAGGGCTATAGGTTTCAAAAGGCTCAGCAAGGACTCTAATGCACTACAGATACAAGTCACTTAATATTACTACAGGGATAGAATGCAATGCACAATACAAAACTAGAGATTAAGACCACAGGGAAAGATTCATTGCAAATACAAAACCAGATATTAAGACATTGGAGGCAGAATTCACTGCAAATAGAAAACCAAATATCACGACCATAGAGACAGGTTTGATTGCAAATACACGACTCCGATCAAATCTCCAGAAATCCAAGTAATACAGCTAACATAATACACTGCAAACATGGAAATAGAGTTAAGGACAACACCGTTTTAAACTCTGCTGCATATGCTTTCTATTTATCAGGAAAGCAATGCAATAAAAAAATGTTCAGGATTCTGGGCCCTCTCACCCACTTCCCCCTCTGTGATCGCACTGTCGCATGGTAGGCAGCATCCACGGTCTCAAGTAACACGCAGGCCGCGAGTAACGCGTGCTTCTGCATTACACTTGCAGAAGGGGCGTGTCTCTATGACTCAAGGCGTCCTTGCATTGGTGGACACAGGGGAGGCTGGAGAGGGGGCTGACACTTACCCAAAGTGCCGATAGAGACCTATGGAAAGGGGAGGGTTCCACCTGGGCTGAAGGGCGAGGCCTGTACTGACATCCCTATAAAAACCCCTCATACACTTCTTTCTTTGCTTGAATATTGAACTGCTAAGTGTGGTTCTTCCTGCTTAGTTCCTTACTCCCTCCAGAGTTCCCAGATTCCGTGTTTGACCTTCTGATACCTGACCTCGGCTTGTTCCTGGACTTCTCTGAACTCTCCAATCCTGACCCGGCCTGTTTCCCCCAAATACAGACCCGACAACTTACTTATATTACCTTTTGGCAACACTTTCTGCTCCTGGATCATTGATACTCTGACCCAAATTTCCTGGAGTGCTGCCTCCCTCTCGTTTGTTCCCACAAATGACGTCACACTTAATCGCATAGGTGTGATTAGAGTGCACATCGCACAGCTTGGATTCTTGTAACAGGGCTGCAGTGAGAGATCTCTCCCTCGGAGCCTTGTTGATTATCAAGGTTGAAGGGGGAAAGATCTCTTCCTGATGCTCTGTTACAAGTATATATTCTGCACAATTTGCATGCTTGTCATGACAGCGCAATCTTGCATGATGTAACACGCTGCGCTGTACAAGGGTGAGGCAGCACTTCTGGAAGCTTGGTTCAGAGAGTCAGTGACTGAGCCAAGCATTGGCAAAAGGTGAAATAACTAAACATTTTGTATTCTATTGCTTTCCTGATAAATGGAAATCATATATAGCCGAGTTTAAAGATTTATGTGAAACAGTGGTATGGGGGGCTTGGCAGTTGTACTTTAGTTCCGAATTTCACAGACCAGTGAAAAGTGGCATCACTTAAACACCCAGCATGCACTGCAATTCCAATACTACATGATGGGTAATAATTATTGCTACATGAAAAACAGACACGAGACCAAATTGAACATCGAGAACACGAAGACTATAACATATTGTAAAAAATGACCTAGAGAAATCAGTACAGCACCAGCCTGAACTAATTAGAAATAGGGTAATGTCAGAGAGAGCAAGAACACAAGCACATGGAAGCACTACAAATTAAAGTAAGAGATAAGGAATAGAGACCAAGACAGAAAACACATCCACATGCTAGAAACAGATTACAGGAGCTAAACTCATTTACATTGTTGTACAATGGTATACAAATATTAGGGGACCAAGAAAATTAGACAAACTAGATCTGAATATTAAATAGTGGCAAATTGTAGTAGGAGAACTACATACCCCATTCTCCCATCCTTTGCCAATGTCTTAAACAACCGGCAAAGTATCATGGAAGACAGAGGCGATAAGCAGCTGGAGGGACACAGTTTAACACCCCTGAACTAGGACACATGGTAGAAGAGGGCCATGCCCAACTAACCTTACAGTCTAAATGAATATGAAGTTGTTCTTGAACGACCTTAGAGGCCATTTGGACCATTTACCAAATACTACCGATATGGTAACTTCATTGGAAAGTCTGTTTTCCGTAGAGTACAACAGTCAGTTCTGTAGAGTGTTGTTAGCTAAGGGGGTGGGATAGAGCATGACTAAATGTTAGCACAGTTCTGCCATAGGTCTGTTGCCATGCTTTACAATATATGGACAGTGTCTGCTGTATGTGCATGTAAAGCAGAGATTCTGGCCCGTATATATTGCTAAAAGTTAAAGTGCGGAAAAATCATATGGTAACATTATTTGCATAATTTCTAGCCAACAGCCTGATAGCCTTCAGTATTGTTCTAAGCATATTTTATGGCTGACAATACCTAGCTTATTAGAAAGATACCTCTTTTCAGTCAGTCATCGGACATGTCTGGAAAAAATTCTAGATTACATTGTACAAATGTACTGTATTTCAGATATCCCAAGGGATGTTCATCTGTGCACATTTAATATAAAATTCTTGTGCATATCGATAATCATCCTGAATAGACCTTCCTTATCTCACTTCCCCATTTAACTATTTTAATGCATTTCTTGAAGATTTCTTGAATGACAGTAACAGCATTTGATCTAGTAGCCTAAGAAAGATTTAGGCAGTAGGCCCTTTAACCAATATATTCTTGAAAACACAAGTTACAAATATTATATTAAATAATAATAAATATAATACTTGTGGAGAATTCTGTTATATTTACAAATAACAAACCCATGTTTGGTACTTAAATAATTTGGTTTTTAAATAATTAGCATCTCTATCACTAGTATTAACACTGGTATTGTATTTTTTTGATTATTACAATATACTTAACCCCTTTGGGACCATCATGGACCATCATGGTAAAAACTACCATTAATATGCCAGCATTATTTTACCATTAATATGCCACTATTACTTTTGCCATTAGTATGCCAGTGTTATTTTATTAATAAGCCCACAACCAATCTGCCACAATAACATGCAAGTATTATTTTGTCATTTAATATGCCAGTATTATATTGCCATTTAATATCCCTGTATTATTTTGCCAATTAACATGCCAGTATGATTTTGCCATTTAATATGCCAGTATTATTTTGCCATTTAATATGCCAGTATGATTTTGCCATTCAATATGCCAGTATTATTTTGCCATTTAATATACCACTATTTCTTTGCCATTTAATATGCCACTATTTCTTTGCCATTTCATATGCCAGTATGATTTTGTCATTTATTATGCCAGTATGATTTTGCCACAATAACATGCCAGTATGATTTTGCCATTTAATATGCCAGCATGATTTTCCCATTTAATATGCCAGTATTTTTGCCATTTAATATGCCAGTATGATTTCCCCATTTAATATGCCAGTATTGTATTGCCATTTAATATGCCAGTATGATTTTCCCATTTGCCAGTATTGTATTGCCATTTAATATGCCAATATGATTTTGCCATTTAATATGACAGTTTTTTTTTTTGCCATTTAATATGCCAGCATGGTTTTGACATTTAATATACCAGTATGATTTTGCCATTTAATATGCCAGTATATGCTCGTTATATACCAACCTCATCTATGCCCAGTACTCACCTCCTGGCTGCTCCATGTCCCCGGTTGTCTCCTCCATGCAGTCTTCCCTCCTGCACAGAGGAGGGAAATACTGTCACCGGATATGGTGATCGTAAGGTCATATCCGGTGTCACTGATTTATTTATTTTTTCGGCTGCTGTCCGCATGACTGAGACAGTCATATGGGCAGCAGTGGGGAACACATTTTTTTTTCAAAAAATCCAGGTGGGTGCAAGCGTCAACCGTTACCCCCCCTGAGGACGCCCATGACTGAATGCACGCTGGCTTACCACGATTGTGGTAAAGCTGACATGGCTAAGCGGCTCGGACTCCGCCCCCCGCCCCCTCGGAAGCAAATCACAACGACCAGGTGTTTATAGCTGTCAAAGCAACTGCCTCCATTGACAACTATAGACTCTCCACAGCAATTGAGGGGCAGGGAGAGACAAGTGTAGTGGTGGTAGCAGTCTGCTCATGGTCCCCAAAGCACCCCCAGCCACCCAAGGATTTTTTTTTTTAAATAACAAAATTAAATAAACAAAAAATAAATACATTTCTATATTTTATTTGAACAAATAAAAAGACTAATAGCTAGGGGTGTACAGCAGCTGGATATATCATCCATGCAGCCGCAGGGTAGCATGGGTAGCAACGACCTGTGCTTCCTACTGTACATAATACTCAGGGGAAGTTGTTGAACATATATTGGTGTGTTGTTTGGCAATAAATAACAACTACTGTAAATTCATACCTGAAGCATAAAGTGTAAAAAAAAAAAAAACCCATAAAAGATGAAAAGATTCAAGGTAAAATTACTGTATGAAAAGTGTCAAAATACCACAAATTACATATCCTGAGTTGTGTACTTATGAAAAATATGTGCATGTGAGGACACAGGGCCGATCCTAGGGTCACAGGCGCCTGGGTGCAGGTTTTCTTTTGGCGCCTAAAGGTGGGCGTGGTTATATTATGAACTCCCCTTTAGACATGTCTGTTCCAGACGCCCATTCGAGCACAAACTTTATTTTGATGTAAAGGACAAACACAAACTTTTTTTAAAATAAAGATATATATTTTGCCATAATACTGTGAAGTGGTTTTATTCATTTCTATGATGCTCAGCCAGCAACATGGGAGAGTTTTTGCTGGCTAGCAGAATGAGTTTTTACTACCGTTCCCATGATGCCCAACCAGCCAAAGTCTGACTGAGCTTCACTGAAAAAGTACACAAGGAGCGATGAATAATATTCCACCATGCCAGTCACTCAAGTGTCTCTCTCTCCCCATGCCCCCATGTCTTTTTCTCTCTTTCCCCATACCCTCATGTCTGTCTCTAACTTCTTTTACCCACATTTTTGTCTCTCTCTTCCCATACCCAATGTCTGTCTCTCTCTCTCTCTCTCTCTCTCTCTCTCTCTCTCTCTCTCTCTCTCTCTCTCTCTCTCTCCACCAATACCCAATGTCTGTCTCTCTCTCCACTCATACCCAATGTCTGTCTGTCTTTCTCTCTCTCTCTCTCTCTCTCTCTCTCTCTCTCTCTCTCTCTCCACCAATACCCAATGTCTGTCTCTCTCTCCACTCATACCCAATGTCTGTCTCTCTCTCTCTCTACAATCATACCCAATGTGTGTGTGTCTCTCTCTCTCTATCCACTCATACCTAATGTCTGTCTCTCTCTCTCTCACTCTCCCCTCCTGCCCCCATGTCTGTCTCTCTCTCTGTCTCCACTCCTGCCCCAGATCAGGCACTTTTCAGTGCTTTATTTTTTAAACATAGGCTGCGCCGGCACAACTAGCGCGAACCAACTTAAATCTACGCATTCAGCGTAGATAACTCTCGTGAGTCTGTTTTATACATTGGCACACACACTGATTGCACCAGCGTGCGCCGTGTTTATACATGCTCCCCAATGTGTATATGTGATTATGTATGCATGCACATACATAATTAAATACAGTCACATAATCACACAGTCATAGGCAAGTATGCAGTTCCAGAGACACACATATATACAGTCACACACGCAGTCAGTCACATACACACAAACACACATATACAATCACATACATACACATAAATATACAGTCACACATGCAGTCAGTCACAAACACATACATACAGCCAGAAACACACATATACAGTCACACATGCAGTCAGTCAGATTCACATACATACACACACACACAGAAATGCTGTCGCCCTCCCTGCTTAATTACCTTTATGTGCAGGGAGGAGGACGTTCTCGATGGCAGGGCCGCCACCAGAAATATCAGGGCCCCTTATTGAACAAATTGTCTGCCCCCCCCGACAATATCTCCCACTTGCCCCACCTACCCTCACAAGCATGTTATACCGGTCTACTGTAATATGGAGGGTGGTTGGGAGCAGTTGGTCAATATGCCAGTAATATTTTGCCACTCAATATGCCAGTAATATTTTGCCACTCAATATGCCAGCAATATTTTGCCACTCAATAAGTCAGTATTTTGCCCTCAATATGCCATTCTTTTGCCATTTAATATGCCAGTATTTTGCCCCTCAATATGCCATTTAATATGCCAGGATTTTGTCCCTCAATGTGCCATTCTTTTCCCATTTAATATGCCAGTATTTTTCCCCTCAATATGCCTTTTAAAATGCCAGTATTTTCCCCCTCAATATGCCATTTAATATGTCGATATTTTGCCCCTCAGTATGCCATTTAATATGCCAGTATTTTTCCCCTCAATATGCCATTTAAAATGCCAGTATTTTCCCCCTCAATATGCCATTTAATATGTCGATATTTTGCCCCTCAATATGCCATTTAATATGCCAGTATTTTGCCCTTCAATATGCCATTCTTTTGCCAATTAATATGCCAGTATTTTGCCCCTCAATATGCCAGGAATTTGCCAATTAATATGCCAGTATTTTGCCCCTCCATATGCCAGAATTTTGCCACTCAATATGCCAGGATTTAGCCATTTAATATGCCAGGATTCTGCCACTCAATATGCCAGGATTTAGCCATTTAATATGCCAGGATTCTTGCCCTCAATATGCCAGGATTTAGCCCCTCAATATGCCAATTAATATTCCAGGATTTTGCCCTTCAATATGCCAGGATTTAGCCCCTCAATATGCCAATTAATATGCCAGGGTTATGCCAATTAATATGCCAGGAGTATGCCAATTAATATGCCAGGATTATGCCAATTAATATGTCAGGGTTATGCCAATTAATATGCCAGGATTTTTTCACTCAATATGTCAGGATTATGCCAATTAATATGCCAGGAATTTGCCAATTAATATGTCAGGGTTATGCCAATTAATATGTCAGGGTTATGCCAATTAATATGTCAGGGTTATGCCAATTAATATGCCAGGAATTTGTCACTCAATATGTCAGGATTTTGCCAATTAATATGTCAGGATTATCCCAATTAATATGTCAGGGTTATGCCAATTAATATGTCAGGGTTATGCCAATTAATATGTCAGGGTTATGCCAATTAACATGCCAGGGTTATGCCAATTAATATGCCAGGAATTTGCCAAATAATATGTCAGGGTTATGCTAATTCATATGCCAGAAATTTGCTAATTAATATGCCAGGAATTTGCCAATTAATATGTCAGGGTTATGCCAATTAATATGCCAGGATTTTTTCACTCAATATGTCAGGATTATGCCAATTAATATGCCAGGAATTTGCCAATTAATATGTCAGGGTTATGCCAATTAATATGTCAGGGTTATGCCAATTAACATGCCAGGGTTATGCCAATTAATATGCCAGGAATTTGCCAATTAATATGTCAGGGTTATGCTAATTAATATGCAAGGAATTTGCCAATTAATATGTCAGGATTATGCCAATTAATATGCCAGGAATTTGCCAATTAATATGTCAGGGTTATGCCAATTAATATGTGTGGGTAGGGTTAATGATAGAGGGGAAAATTACAGTTAAACACAAACACTGCAGAAGTGTTAAAACTGCCACAGTCCTTAACGTACAACATGCCTAAAACAGGCAAGTAATGAAGGGGTTAAATATAGCAATATATATATATGTGTAAATATCAAAATATACATAAATAACAGTTGAAGATAAATAATAGGTAAGTATATTTAAAATACAAAAGACAAATTTATGAATTTAGAAGATACTATCTATCTCAATTAGAGTTGAGCGAACCCGAACTGCAAAGTTCGGGTTCGTACCGAACATTACGGTTTTTGGACCCCGAACACGGACATTTCACTGTATGTTTGGGTTGGAGTTCGGTGTTCGGCGATTTAATGGCGCGTTTTGAAAGGCTGCAGGACAGCCAATGAACAAGCGTTTGACTCGTTTGCCCTTAGAAGCCATCACAGCCATGCCTACTAATGGCATGGCTGTGATTGGCCAGTGCAGCATGTGACCCAGCCTCTCTATATAAGCTGGAGTAACGTAGCGCCGCACGTCACATGAGCTCTTATTAGTGTAAGGAGAGGATGCTGCAGCAGTGAGGGACAGATCACCAATGAGTGAGCCTCCATGCGAGACCTGTGTGCCATTTTGCACTGTTTCGAGTACTCCACCAACATGGTCAGTGCCGATGATGCCGTTATCAGCCTTACTATCCCGCTTCTATGTCTCCTTGAAAAAACGGTTCAGGCGATGATGGAAGAGGATGTGGCACAGGAAGAAGAGGAGGAGGAAGAGGGGTCATTTCCACGGTTATCAGGCCAGTCATCCTCAAGTGGCTTGGAGGGTGGGTTCCTGCACCAGCATAGGCCAGGTACACAATTGTCCAGCCAGGGCACAGTTCTGGAGGAGGATGATGATGAGGAGGAGGAACCGTGTTCACAGCAGGGTGGCACCCAACGCAGCTCGTGGGCATCACTGGAGAGTGGCTGGGAGGATACGGAGGACACGGACGATACACCTCCCACAGAGGACAGCTTGTCCTTGCCTCTGGGCAGCTTGGCACACATGAGCGACTACATGCTGCAGTGCCTGCGCACCGACTGCCAAGTTGCCCACATTCTAACTTGTGCTGATTACTGGGTGGCCACCCTGCTGGATCACCGTTACAAGGACAACGTGCTGTCCTTAATTCCCTCACTGGAGCGTGATCGGAATATGCGCGACTACAAGCGCACGCTGGTAGACGCGCTGCTGAGGGCATTCCCAACTGACACCGGGGGCTCAATGGAAGTACAAGGCGGAGGCAGAGGAGGAGGAAGAGGTCGCCAACGCAGCTGGGGCACCACCAGCACCTCGGAAGGCAGGGTTAGCATGGCTGAAAGGTGGAAAAGCTTTGTCAGCACGCCACAACAACCAGCACCACCATCTGATATGGAACGTCTTAGCAGGAGGCAGCATTTCAGCAACATTGTGGAACAGTACGTGTGCACACGCCTACACGTACTGACAGATGGGTCTCAAAATTGGGCACATGGCCTGAGCTTGCCCTTTATGCCTTGGAGGTGCTGGCCTGCCCTGCAGCCGGTGTATTGTCTGAATGTGTGTTTAGCACGGCAGGGGGCATTATCACAGACAAGCGCAGCCGCCTGTCCACAGCCAACGTGGGCAAGCTCACGTTTATTAAAATGAACCAGGCATGGATCCCACCAGACTTGTCTGTACCTTGTGCAGAATAGACATTTACACCGGCCTCACCCAGCCATTATTATACTCAAGTGCACTTATTCTTTGTTTTCTTTTTTTATATGTCCCAATATTTTGGGGGCTACCCCAATTAAAAAAAAAAATTAATTTAAAAAAATAATAAAAATAAAAAATAGTGTTGGCTACCTCCTCCTCCTCCACCGCCGCTTCCACCTACACCGCCACGGTCACCGCCTCCTCAACCTGTGGGTCACTTAGTATAAACTATGTACACAATAGCAGAGGCTTGTGAAGGCCTTTTCTCCATGCATTAGGAGTTGAGCTCAGTTTGAACAATGAAAGAGAATACCCTGCACTCCAACCCTCTCTCATATGGATAATTCTGTTGATCCTCCAGGCAGCCATGCTTTAGATTTTGATTTATGTTCTTCCAAAGCTAAAATCAAAGATTCCATCTAGTGCTATTTTATGGCTCAGCTGTATTTTTACATGGGGACCGTATTGTTTGCAGGGCACTTGTCATACTCTTACCCCCATTTTACTTTCTTTTGCAGCCCTCCAGCCCTTTCCAGTACTTTTTTAGAGGAATTTTAGTGCCCAAAAGTTCGGGTCCCCATTGACTTCAATGGGGTTGGGGGTCAAATTCGGGGTCAAGTTCGAGGCCGAACCCGGACTTTTTTTCGAAGTTCGGCCGAACCCCCGTCAACCCGAACATCCAGGTGTCCGCTCAACTCTAATCTCAATACATTGAGACATTAACCATTTATTCATATAACATTTCAGCAGAAAGTTTGGCTCAAACCATCGTAGAGGGGTTCCTACAAAAAAATGTCTCCTCAGAAATAACTTTAATATTGGCGTTCAATTAAACCTACTGGAGTTATAAGATGTTTAATTCATTGGGAATTATATATTTCAGTTTTAGGTAAATTACATTTATGTTTCAGTTTTAAAAAATGAACTGGAACATCTATATTCATTATGTCATAGATACAAGTTACATTTGACCGTTAAATTTCAAATTCCTAAGATCAAGATCATTAATATATAAATTATCAATATGTGTAGAGGGCAAAAATGTACTACCAATGTGTAATTTTTTAAAATGTAGTTAAAGTTTATAAAATATCCCTTATAATTGTACTGCCTTCTCCAATAGCTCAGGATACTTCAGGATTAGTCCACAATACATTCATTGGAGAAAAATGTTTAGTTGTATCCATCTTCAAATCATACCAAGGCATTGTTTGATGAGAAATATTATCCCATGCAAGAAAATGGGAAAACATACAGATTTCGTGCAGGTCCTTCACATTGGGTAATATTCCTCCTTTATTAATATTTATCCATAGGCAGTTCAGGGCAATGCTAGTTTTTTTCTGTTGCCATATGTAAGAGAATTTAATTTTTGAAACTGAGATAAGATACTACATGGAACGCTTAGTTGTATAGCGCTGAACAGGTATTACAGTTTAGGTATAAAACAAGCGTTGATTGCATTCGTGCTCCCTATTCATCAGCTCTCAAGACTGGCTAGTGTTGAGCGAACCCGAACCGCACTGTTCGGGTTCGTACCGAACACTGCGGTATTCAGACCCCGAACCCGAACATGGACATTTCACTGTATGTTCGGGTTGGAGTTCGGGGTTCGGGTTGGAGTTCGGGGTTCGGCTATAAACCGAAAGTCTATAAACCGAAAGACATTCGGTTTATAGACTTTCGGTTTATAGAATAGCAATAGCATTACATGTATTCCATAAACCTAAAGTCTATAAACCGAATGTCTTTCGGTTTATAGGCTTTCGGTTTATGGAATACATGTAATGCTATTGGCTTTCTATAAACCGAAATAGAGTTCCCATTCATAAGAAATTCTTATGACATTCGGTTTATAGACTTTCGATTTATAGAATACATGTAATGCAATTGCTATTCTATAAACCGAAATAGAGTCCCCATTCATACGAATAGGTCAATTGACCTACAGGGAGTGCAGAATTATTAGGCAAGTTGTATTTTTGAGGATTAATTTTATTATTGAACAACAACCATGTTCTCAATGAACCCAAAAAACTCATTAATATCAAAGCTGAATATTTTTGGAAGTAGTTTTTAGTTTGTTTTTAGTTTTAGCTATTTTAGGGGGATATCTGTGTGTGCAGGTGACTATTACTGTGCATAATTATTAGGCAACTTAACAAAAAACAAATATATACCCATTTCAATTATTTATTTTTACCAGTGAAACCAATATAACATCTCAACATTCACGAATATACATTTCTGACATTCAAAAACAAATCAGTGACCAATATAGCCACCTTTCTTTGCAAGGACACTCAAAAGCCTGCCATCCATGGATTCTGTCAGTGTTTTGATCTGTTCACCATCAACATTGCGTGCAGCAGCAACCACAGCCTCCCAGACACTGTTCAGAGAGGTGTACTGTTTTCCCTCCTTGTAAATCTCACATTTGATGATGGACCACAGGTTCTCAATGGAGTTCAGATCAGGTGAACAAGGAGGCCATGTCATTAGATTTTCTTCTTTTATACCCTTTCTTGCCAGCCACGCTGTGGAGTACTTGGACGCGTGTGATGGAGCATTGTCCTGCATGAAAATCATGTTTTTCTTGAAGGATGCAGACTTCTTCCTGTACCACTGCTTGAAGAAGGTGTCTTCCAGGAACTGCCAGTAGGACTGGGAGTTGAGCTTGACTCCATCCTCAACCCGAAAAGGCCCCACAAGCTCATCTTTGATGATACCAGCCCAAACCAGTACTCCACCTCCACCTTGCTGGCGTCTGAGTCAGACTGGAGCTCTCTGCCCTTTACCAATGAAGCCACGGGCCCATCAATCTGGCCCATCAAGACTCACTCTCATTTCATCAGTCCATAAAACCTTAGAAAAATCAGTCTTGAGATATTTCTTGGCCCAGTCTTGACGTTTCAGCTTGTGTGTCTTGTTCAGTGGTGGTCGTCTTTCAGCCTTTCTTACCTTGGCCATGTCTCTGAGTATTGCACACCTTGTGCTTTTGGGCACTCCAGTGATGTTGCAGCTCTGAAATATGGCCAAACTGGTGGCAAGTGGCATCGTGGCAGCTGCACGCTTGACTTTTCTCAGTTCATGGGCAGTTATTTTGCGCCTTGGTTTTTCCACACGCTTCTTGCGACCTTGTTGACTATTTTGAATGAAACGCTTGATTGTTCGATGATCACGCTTCAGAAGCTTTGCAATTTTAAGAGTGCTGCATCCATCTGCAAGATATCTCACTATTTTTGACTTTTCTGAGCCTGTCAAGTCCTTCTTTTGACCCATTTTGCCAAAGGAAAGGAAGTTGCCTAATAATTATGCACACCTGATATAGGGTGTTGATGTCATTAGACCACACCCCTTCTCATTACAGAGATGCACATCACCTAATATGCTTAATTGGTAGTAGGCTTTCGAGCCTATACAGCTTGGAGTAAGACAATATGCATAAAGAGGATGATGTGGTCAAAATACTAATTTGCCTAATAATTCTGCACTCCCTGTATTCATATGAATGGGGACTCTATTTCGGTTTATAGAATAGCAATAGCATTACATGTATTACATCTGAGAGTCAAAAAGAACCATCAAATACTGTGCTTACAGCGCACTTTGAAAAATTCTAATAGTTTTGGGTGCTAAATAGTACAATTGCGTCTTGCGGTGCACTTCATTTCTGAGAGTCAAATAGAACCGTCAAATACTGTGCTTACAGCGCACTTTGATAAATTCTAATAGTTTTGGGTGCTAAATAGTACAATTGCGTCTTGCTGTGCACTTCATATCTAAGAGTCAAATATAACCGTCAAATACTGTGCTTACAGCGCACTTTGAAAAATTCTGGCTCCCTCCTCCTCCTCCTGCTCCAGCGCCGCTTCCACCGCCACGGTCACCGCCTCCTCAACCTATGGGTCACTTAGTATAAACTGAAAGAGAATACCCTGCACTCCAACCCTCTCTCAAATGGATCATTCTGTTGATCCTCCTGGCAGCCATGCTTTAGATTTAGATTTAAGTTCTTCCAAAGCTAAAATCAAAGATTCCATCTAGTGCTATTTTATGGCTCAGATGTATTTTTAATTTGTATGTATTTTATGTTTTTTTAAGTTATTTCCCTATCCATATTTGTTTGCAGGGCACTTGTCCTACTCTTACCCACATTTGAATTCCTTTTGCAGCCCTCTAGCCCTTTCCAGGACTTTTTTAGAGGCATTTTAGTGCCCAAACGTTCTTGTCCCCATTGACTTCAATGGGGTTCGGGGTCAAGTTCGAGCCCGAACCCGGACTTTTTTCCGAAGTTCGGCCGCACCCGCCGAACCCGAACATCCAGGTGTTCGCTCAACTCTACTCAAGACCTTTCCAGTCAGTACATTTTTCCTGGTTTTGTGTAATAAGAAAATATAGTTTTCATTAATTGATTCCTTTAGATCTAATTTTCTTCTTATATATTCCTTTTTTGGTGTTTCTCCGATTTTTTTTTTTTAGAATAGAGCGCAGGGATTTTCATTGTTCAGGAGTCTGAAAATTTGAAATGACCTGAAATGTAAGATTTCACTTAAAATTAGAATTATTACCAAATTACCGTTATTTCAATTTCATAAATTTACTTAGTTGATATTATAATCTGGACTAATGGTTATATGGACATACTGAGTAAGGGGGCCAGTGGACAACCCTGTCTAATACCATTTTGCATATTAAACTATTCTGAGTCAAGCATTGAGCCCACTATTTTAGCTTATGGATTTGAGTAGAGAGCTCATGTATTATTTTTAAAGTTCCCCGACATACCAAAACTCCTCCATCACAGGAGGCAAAAATAGCCAATTTACCTGATCAAATGCCTCTTCAGCATCTAAGGCAACATTTGTTATTATGAGTTTCTTGTTGTTATGTCAGATCTATCAAATATCAGATTAATAATTCTCCTAGTATTATCGGTTGTTTATCTCTTTATAATAAGAGTTTTGCAGTCTATCTGGTAGTATCTTTGAGTAAATCTTTATGTCTAGGTTTATTAATGAATTTGGTCTGTAATTGGAATAGATACTAGTTTCTTAATTTAGCTTTAGTATTGGGCACGATGGACGCCTGTAGCATCTCTAAAGGGAACTGTGAACCCATAGATATTTCATCAAAGGATCTCAACAATAGAGGAGAAATAATACTCTCAAAAGTAGTGAAGAAGGCTACGCGTATTCATCATTGCCCGGAGCTTTTCCCGATTTAGATTTTTGAGTGTGTCTTTAATTTCTTCAATGGTAATTGGAAGATTACGTCTCTCTAATTGCTTATCTGGGGAAGTGATAGGTAGATTTCTTTTTTGGTAACAGTCCTTTTAATAATATTTTTCCCCCTTAAAATTCAGTTTATTAGTTAGATATTTACCAAGTCCGTTGTTTCCGTGGTTCCACTTTTGTTTCAAGATCATTATTCCTCTATTAACTCTATCCTGTATTTTTTGCACAAATTCAGATTTCACATTTTAGTTTCTGAAGTTCTGCAGTTATTATTGGAATTGGGCTATACTTATTTACTCTCTCCTTTTTAACTTGCAGAATATACAAATCTGTTAAATTCAGACCCTAGTTTTTTTAATGAATGTACCCAAATTATTCAGTCCTCCTCGCATTAATCACTTTCAGGTATTGCACAAAGTTAGGTTTGAGACTGCCCCATTGTCGTTTACGTTCAGGAAAAGATCAACCCGTTCCACCAAATCCTTTCCATTTTCTTCACTACTTAATCATCTTTAATTTACTCTCCAAACAAAAATGGAATACGCGAGACCAATCCAATGATACCACATAGAAAAACAGGAAGGAAAGTACATAGCGTGACAATATACAGAAGTAAATAAACATACAAATGTATTGTACAAATACAAATAAAATGTACAAAAGAGACCAGCTCTATTTGAGGAAATGCACTTTGATTAATGGGTTTAGTTTACCCGTCACAAACTCACTGTAATGATGGTTAATAGAAGTCATAGAATGGCACTCTTCCACCAAGCTGGAATATGAGATGATTCTTCACCCAAGATGGAACAAACAGCGGTAGCTACCAAAATTATAAGCCAGATGTTGTAAATACAAAGGTAGTCCTGGTTAGGCATCGTCATAAACATAAACAAAATTCTAATGCTAAAAAAAGCTTCAAAGGGTTGTATTATGCATTTCATTGGTTAACTCCCAAATTCCTCAGTGGGCTTACACACAAAAAACACTTCTAATCTAAAACATTCAAACAGGCTACCAAAGTACTTCCCTCTTTCTTCCCAGAGTCCAATCACCCAATTGGCATCCAGATTCTTCATCTGTACGGGCTGTGGGTGTAATTAGTGCACCTTGATGAAGTTAACAGTTCACAATGAAATGCGTAGTGTTTTTTATTCGTTGATTTTGTTCCTGAGTGCCTCCTGTAGTAGCCACGAGAAGTAGGGGAGAACTCACCCATCTTGTTTCATTCACTACGTCACGTGGAGCGGTCTTTACTTTTACATATTTCTGGAGTTTATCTTGATTCCGGAGTTTGTTCATGCTAACATATAGCACAAAGAGCTACATGTAGGTACCTTTCATTAGGGCTCACCGCCAGTTCCAATAAGCTTCCACGGCAATAATATTTTAATAAGTGTAATAGATATTATATGTATTAGTTACCTATATTTTTACTGTAACAATTATATATCTTTTTATGCAATTTATATTTGTTCATGTCTAATCTTTGCCTTTTACTTGTTATTATAATAAATGGTGTATATCTTTCTCTACGAGATTGAGACAGTCATTTGTAATATTTAAGGCTATTGGTTGTTGTATTATATAACTGTGCACTTTCCACTGCAGAACCCTTTTCTTGATACATGTGACACTATGTGGCAATTTTTTTTTTCCCTCTATACATGCTTCCTGCAACTGACCTCAAGTGGGATTCCTATTCTTTGGACAACATCAGAATTATAAAAGTTTTATGTAAGTATACATATTCTTAATTTCGTATATATTCACTTTTATAGACACTATATTATTATTATTTTTGTTGGTAATTATTTATTGGAATTTGTAGCAATTTAGTTTTCATATACTAATGTAATTAAACACTGCTGTGTTTAGTCCAGGACCAATCAGCCGAAGACATAGAAGATTACTCGCATCTAACAATAGTTAGTCCCAATCATGTGACGGTCATCGCTGTGCAGGTCTGCAACATGGCAGGACTTCGTCTATTGCGGAAATAGACTTCTAAGAGAGAGAGCATGGGGCCATTATTTTGGTAAGCCAAACTTCAGTAAGTTTGGACCCCGAAATTGGCCATAATAAAAGATTGACAGATCGATTCGGAATCACTTTGCTGATTCCTGAATGGCCCCCATTGTGATCTGAATTGATCCCGAATATGGGAGCCCGAAAATCCTAGCTCTAAAACTATAGCCCTATGACGAATATATCTCTATGGTGAGTGATGGATAGTCTATAGTTTTACCTAATGAAATGACATGTTTTTTTTATCACTCTGTTAATGGTATTTTAAACTAGCACAAATTAGACTTCCAACAAACGAATACACGTTACATAAACACAAACATATCTATTTATAGAATTCATGTACACTAATAATTTAATTAATGTTTCAATATTTTTCAAATAATCTAAAACAAACTACATTGTTTGTGAAAATCTTGTTAGACTGCCATCAAAGTTACTGCATGGCAAAGATTATGAAAACTACCGTATTTGCTCGAATATAAGTCAAGGTTTTTTTCAGAGCAAATGCAAAATTCAAATCGAGGTCAGATTATAAGACTGGGATCCAGGTCCCTCGTAGAGCTGCAGGGGACCTGTATCCCCCTCTCTAACAGCCGGTGGATGTCTGCACGATGTGCACAGACATCCCCTGCTGCCGTCCGGCACGACCGCCGGGACTTCTATGATGAAGCCGGGTCCTTAATTTTAACCTTAATTTTATAATTACAGGACTGGGCACCCAGTAACAATAAAACATACTTTTATGTTCCTGGCCCCTTTCCTTACAGGTCCGAAGTCTGTTTTTTCATTTAAAAAAAAAAACAGCATCCTTGCAGACACTGAAAACTGAAACTAGGCATTTGTCACCACATCACAGTCAAAGGCACTTAAATAGTTTACTAGCACATTTATAAAATGCATTTCTCAAGTATGTCAAGGTCTCAAAATCATTTTTAAACTCTTTCTGTTGCCATGTATACAATCAATAAGGGGTTATTTATGTCAGTCAGTTTCATGGAAAGAGAAAATGCCATATGTAGAGCTAACCGAGAATCTCAGAAGTTATAGTTTAGTGCAGTTTGTCTGTCTTTGTTCCAAAATGTCCTTTATTTAGACCAGAATATGTTGACCTGAAGAACTGAAGCATGAATATTGTCCATGGAGTTGCTGCTGTTAATGCCTATCCAATTAACCAGGTGGGGCTGGCTGATAAGTCATTAGAAGTTTCTGTAAACTTAAAAGAAGATGGGGCATGGATGGAAGTCAGAACAAATTGCTCTCCAAGTGGGATAGAATATCTCAACCAGAAAATAAGCCTGTATTTCCATTTTCAATATCACTGCTTAAAATATATTATTGTATCATTTTCTTCAAATAACTATTTAAGTTGATGTAACAAAATAAAATAAATATTTGTCATTGATATGGGTATGGAATGGGGCAGAGTTTGGTTTTGTGGACTCATTTCACAAAGCTGCGGGGGCCTCAGAAGTTATTAAAATGTCCCTGCTGTTTATATCATATTTAATCACGGGAGGCACTTTGTTCGTAAAAAGCTGTCACAGTTTTTTGTTTTGCGCCTATTGTGCTAATTAACAGACTAAACGTTCCCTTATTACACTCAGTATCTATGGGTGCAATTACATATCTTTCCAAACCAAGCCGAATGCAGAATAAAGGAACGGTTTTGAGGTCTCCACAAAGCACTTACGATCTGCCTCATTTTTAAGCTAAAACTGCTTCTGGAACATGGTGTTTTCTTTGAATGAAAGGAGATTGTAATGATATAGCATCTCATTACTATAGCCTTTAATTCAACTTTTTTGATAAGTAACACTTATGGAATCATTGTACCATATTTGCTCGATTATAAGACGAAAATTCTGAAAAATACCCCTCGTCTTATAATCGAGGTCGTCTTATAATCTGACCTCAAATTGAGGTCAGATTATAAAACAGGGATCCAGGTCCCCAGCAGAGCTGCAGGGGACCTGGATCCCCCTCTCTAACAGCAGGGGATGTTTGCGCGATGAGCCGCCCGGCACGACCACTGGGACTTCTATGATGAAGCCGGGTACTTCCGGCTTCGTCATAGAAGTCCCGGCAGTTGTGCCGACATCCTCCGCTGCCCTGCTAGCCACCAGGGCTAGTGGCTAGTGGGGGCAGCCGGGGGATGTCTGCACGATACGTGCAGACATCCTCCAAGCTGCCCGACACGGCAGTCTATTATGACTGACCAGCTGTCCGTCATAATAGACTGCTGTGTCGGGCAGCATGGAGGATGTCTGCACGTATCGTGCAGACATCCCCCGGCTGCCCCCACTAGCCACCAGGGATTGAGTTACAGGTGAGTGGGAGGGAGGGGGCAGCGAGACAGGGGGAGGGGGGGACAGAGCAACAAGGGGAGGGAGGGGGCAGAGAGACAGGGGGAGAGGGGGGACAGAGCAACAAGGGGAGGGAGGGGGAAGAGACAGAGCAACAGGGGGAGGGAGGGGGCAGAGAGACAAGGGGAAGGGGCACAGAGTAACAAGGGGAGGGGGCAGAGAGAAACAAGGGGGGAGAGACAGAAGCGATGGGGGAGTCAAAGGGAGGGGGGGAGAGAGAAAACACTAAGGGGGGGAGAGAGAAAGCTGGGGGCAAGGGAAAGAGAGAGGCAGCATTGGCACATAAAAGGAAATAAAAACAAGAAATGCATTTTTTGATATAATTTTTTATTAAAAAAGCAATTTACATGTGAATATATACAAGTTGAACTTTTTTCCTATAGGGTAGTCTTATATTCAGGTTTTTAATTGTTTCCCTAAAGGAATATCCAAAGTTTGGGGGGTCGTCTTATAATCAGGGTCGTCTTATAATCGAGAAAATACGGTACTTAATTTGTGAGGTACACTTTGGCTGATGATGTGATGGCCATGTAGGCACTCCGGGAGGAACAGGAAATATTGGGACACTCGTGCTGCGCTCCCATGTCTACTTTAACTTGTTTGTGGTCCCTTAGTGACATGGAACCACGTGGTATGGTTAAAACAATGTTTTTTTCTTTAATGGATGGGCTGGCGATGATTGTCACTTCCTTATCATGCCACTGGGGTCCTAAGCAGCCCGCCAGATCCATTGTTGGGTCAGTTCTGTGTTTATAGAGGATATTCAATATTGGACACTGTTTAATAAATTGAGTCCATTTATCTTGAGATATTGCATATCATGTACTGCATTGAAAAATTATCAGTTAAAAATCAGTGATAAATGATAGCTCACTTCATTGAATAGAGTGCATTTTTTTTTTCAAACCTGGACAAAGGTGCTCAGTTAAGTTAAGTGGAAAGGCTAATTGTAAGGATACATGGTCCAGGAAGATGGTCCTCTTTGAGTTGCCTTCTATTAGAACTGTGTGCACTAGATATTCTATTTATAATATTGATGTAAAAGCAAAGTCGATAGGTCATGTATGATGATGTAGTAGGTCAAGATGATAAGGCTTTGATAATGGACATTACTCATGAAACAGTCTGCCTGCAATTTTATATGGGCGGCAGTCTAATAAGTACCATACAGTAATCTAAAATAGAGGTGGTCCTGGTGGTAGGATGACATAATTACAAAATAGTAGCTATTTGAAATGAAAGAGTCATTGAACATTGTAGAAAATAATTTAGAATACTAAAGTCTAAATCACACTTACTAGTAGTAGCCCTGTACTATGAGTAAAAAACAAACAAGCAATCAAAGATTAAACTTGAGCCAGAGGGGTGTACTGTGGATGCCTATTAATATTTCTGTGCTACTCACAGGTTTAGCATAATAGTTCCCTCTAGCAAATCTGTGTCATACTCTGTGGAGAAAAGTAAAGTGAAATGTGCCAAATTGGCCCTGTGCAAATTTATATAATAATACTAATATTACTTGCTGTACCACACCAACAATGCTGCCCTCTGAAGTAATCTCTGGGATACTTTCAATCAGTATACAAAAACGAACGCAGAATGGCGCAATAGTAGTGGGTACCTTGAATTAAATACACAAATAATAGTGCAATATTGTTTAAAACATAAATACAATAAAGTGACTTAGTGAAAAATTGCACTCACAAACATACGTGAGTGGAAATCATTTCAGGATGAAGAATAGTATTCTTTCAGATTTTTAATTGGATTTCTGTAATAAAAACAACACAAACATGTGTATGACCAGATATTTAAAAGAATCCTGGCCCCTGATACAGGTAAAACTCACAGACTGTTGATAGATAAAAGTCAAGTAGAAAATGGCATCATATCACGGGAGTTCATAAAGATGGAAAACAAGTGGCTGTGATGCTTTGAAGGCCGGATCTGCCTGCACCTCGACGCGTTTCACCGGAAAATACACGGCTTCTTCAGGAGGAAAAACGTTTTTCCTCTTGAAGAAGCCGTGTATTTTCCGGTGAAACAACCATTATATGCAATATATGTATATGTGTATGTCCACAGGGATCCGCAAACACACATTAAATGTAAATATTTATATATTTATATACAGCCATAACATTATGACCACTGACAGGTGGCAAGCCAACGTAGGCAATGTGATACTTTGGGGGAAATGTTCTGCTGGGAAATCTTGGATCCTGTCATTCATGTGGATGTTACTATGATATATACCACCTGCCTAAGCATTGTTGCAGACCATGAACACCATTTTGTGGAAACTGTATTCCCTGATGGCATTGGCCTCTTTAACCCCTTCGCGACCTTATGACGAGTTAACTCGTCATAAGAGCCGCAGCATTAGCGACCTTATGACGAGTCAACTCATCATGCAGTCTAGCCGGCGGTGCGCTCCGTGTGCACCGCCAGCTAGTCTGCAACGGGTCCAGGACTAAGCCTCGCACCCAAGACAAAGCACCTGGACCCGATTGGTGGATTTCCGAGCATGTGATCGCGGTGATTTTGACTTTGCCTCTAATTCACTCTCTGTGCTTCACATTCTTTTAGTGAAGCACAGAGAGTGACCTGTAAATAAAAATAAATAAATAACATACACAGAGGTAAAAAAAAATAATAATAAATTAACCCTTTCATTGCTGATCACAGTTTTTAACTCTAATCAGTTTCTTTCCACTTTATGGCCCTCATTTAGTTTTTTTTTAACAAATTTTTTTATTTTTACAATTTATAAAGTTTTTTTTTAATAAATAAAGGTAATTTTAATATATTTATTTAATAAAATGTAACCCCTGCATGCCTGTTGCATGATTTTTACAGATCTGAGATCGCACTCTTCATAGTTTTTTTTCTGTCTTTTTTGTTTAGGGGGGTTTGGGAACCAATATTTTTCTTTTTTATTAGTTAGTTAATTAGGGGGGATAAGTGGGTTAGTGTTGCACTAGTTGTGTAGCTTATTATTGGGAAAATAATGGGGAAAAACCTTTTTTTCCTCAAAAATGTCCTCGTTTATATGTATTTTTTAATACTAAAATGTAAATCATTTTTATGTATAGGGTATCAAAAGAAAGCTCTAACTGTCCTTTAAAAAAACAACATATAACTTGTATGGGTGCGTTAAATGAGAGAGAGGAAAATTATGTTTCAAAAACCGTGTATTAAAAATTGAAAAACGCTCTGGTCCTTGGCCCAGGAAAATCCCTGGTCCTTAAAGGGTTAAGCAGGATAATGAGCCCTGCTGCAAAGCAAAAATGGTTCAGGAATGGTTTGAGGAACACAACAAGTTCAAGGTGTTTGCATAGACTCCAAAATCCCCAGATCTCAATCTAATCAAGCATCTGTGGGAAGTGCTGGACAAACAAGTCCAATCCATGGAGGCCCCACCTCACAACTTACAGGACTTAAATGATCCTCTGCCAGATACCTCACTACACCTTCAGAGGTCTACAGGATTCCATGCCTCAATGAAACAGGGCTGTTTTGCCATCAAAAGGGGACCTACATAATATTTGACAGCTGGTCATAATGTTATGGCTAAACGGTGTATGTATGTATAGCATTTGGTTGCTATGGGAATATAAACTGATGACAGAATTGGAGTCAGCTTTAATTTTGATAAAGAGTTCTTGGAGCAGTAAGTAAACGCTGATATTGGTTTTCACTGATTCCACTACCCTATATGTCCCTTTACACAAAACTCTAACACTTACAGCTTTGCACCAGAAAAAAATGCTATCGTTCATAGGAAATAGCAAAATGGTGCACACATTAAAAAAGTACTACTAACACTATTCAAAAATTACATATTATAATACATTCCATTAACTTTTTTTCTATAAAAATTTGCATAGAAACAGTTACAGCGCATAGAGATGGACACATACTAAGTTAGATGAAATGACTGATACATGAGGTAGAGAGCCTTGCTCGCAGGATTACAATATAGAGGACACATGCTACACATAAGGGAGTGAAGTGAAGAGGGAAGGTGGGGGTAGTAACAGTATTATGCATGGATGGAGATAGATGGGTTTTGGCCAAGATTAATTATATGTGGTATAGCTGGATTTATCTTTATTTTTCCATTTTAAAAGAAAAGCATGCTGAATGTTTTTCTTTCAGTATATGCACCATTTTACCCTATTTCCTATGGCTAGAAACCGAAGCATTCTATTGGTGAAAATGCACTGCATGACATATAGGAAATCGTTGGTGAGTGTGGCGGAGTTGAATTGATGCTGTTTGTAGTGGAAGTGACAGAGCATTCGATGCAGTGGTGAAATTAGTGGTGGAAATGATATGTACATGATGATGCCTAGCGCTCACCAATAGAGGGATCCAGGTTTTCATGTTTTATCTGTTACCAGTCCTATATTTTGTGGTTCTATCCCAACCTATAGAGTTGTAGTTTGGTTTTTAACAGGATTTAACATTTTCTACAAGTTTCATGTCCACAACATACAAATGATTGATAGATAACTACTGTATATACTTACATTGAAAAATAGCATTGCTGAATGCAAAATGACATCCCCAAATCTTAATCCCATACATTAATATGCTATCCTAAATACTTCTATTCAGCTGTTCAACCTTGCATTATTTTATATTGTATTGCAAAGTTATATTATTGCTACTTGATTGAGAGATTACATTTCTTGCCAAAGATCTGCATTTTTCTTTTCTGTTTTATATGCAAGAGCAGAGGCAGCAATATTTGTCAGAGATGGGGGTATTTTGTGTAATATATTGGTTACAGTTCATGATCTAGAAACATTACTGCTATAAACTACTATGAACACAGAAAAGATCCATTTACAATAGTGCTAATCAAGACTTAGGATGATCGGTCTTTTATGTAACTGCAATCCCGGAAAGCTAATACATTGCAAAAGTAACATATCTTAACCTTTTCGCACATTAATGGGCCTTATAGTGCAAGTATATTTCTATCTTTGGTGGGAAGAACATTACAATCTAGCATTCAAGAAATGTATAGGTACTAACACTGGTTTATTTGCTACTACTGTTTTTGGAGAGAATGGCCACTGGACACAAATTTCCTGCTAATAGTACTAATACCGGGTATAAACTAATGTTGAGGACAGGAGAATTAGGATAAATAAAGAAAAGACTGTAGAGGGGTGATGAATGATGGGGGAAGATCCTGAGGCCACATCTTGAGAAATTAGACTGCAGATGATGTTAAGTGATTGTGGCGAAACAAGGCTAGTGTGTGAGAGAAAAAGGGCTAGTGAATAAAACTGGGAAGGAAAAGATTAGGGGTTTGAAGGGAAATGTAAGGCTCTGGAGGATTAGGCCAAACATGTAGGCAGTCCTTTGACTATTTACCTGCTGAGGCTTACAGTTCCCATAAAACTCTGAAAGCCAAATGGATGAGCAATATGAGAGTTGCAGTTCACAAAAGCCAGGTTCTAAAGGTTATGCATTTGTGAACTGGGGAATAAACATAGCTGGGGAAGTATAGAGGATAGAAATTAGCTTAGGAAGGACGAGGTGATACTTGTCTTATCATCACAAAGATGCACCCTATAACCAATATTTGCCTGCTAGTAAGGGGAGGTAGGTGTTTTCTCATTCCTGCGGTCCAATAGAGTGCCAGGAAACACTTGTTTTGCACTGGCTGAGAACATCTGGACAAAGACTACTGATAAACAATTTAAGGGCATTTCGGTGCATAAAAATGTATATAATCAGAGAATATTGTGCAGCAGAACATGGCATCTATAAAACAACAACCCCACAACACGGAGCAAGATTTTTGTGGTCCAGCTTGTATAGAGGACCCTTCAGTGTTTGTTGCACTAATCTCTCACTTTGTTTAGTGAACTAAGTATTTTTGTAAGTGTCTCCATGTTGTGGGTAATTTTTAATATCCCATCTTTTTCTGCTGCACAATATTCTCTGTTTTTATAAATTTTTGTACAGAATGTTAAAGGAATATGTGAGAAGAATTTGTATTTCATCATGTTTATTTGAAAGCCTCATATTTTCACCAAAGTTTGCGGGTGTGTATTGATCATAGGGGTACATATATGGTCCACTAATGGGGAACTGATATATGGTACACTATGAATGTTTTTTATTTTTTTATTTTACATAAGCAATTCGGCCCCTACTTGTTTATATTATGTATCTTTTTTTCAGCCACCTGAACACAGTACACAAATGTACAGTTGTGTTGACCTTTCTCTTGCAAGCACTTTTGCTTTGTATGAACATCTGGGGGCAATATTGTACTGAACACATACAAGCAAAAAAATAAAATATATTTCACTGCAAAGGACTTTTCTAGGGTAATAAAATAAAACGCATACATCAGTAAGTAACTCACAACATATGTATTGAATAACCCACAAATATACTGAAATTATAAATACATATTTGTAAGTGTTACAAATAAGATCTTTACCAGAAGTTGATAACATTGTATTTCACAGTCACAACTTTGACACTAGTGAGTAATCACTTCTATGCTCATGTGATACTGAGAAACAATGTTCTAAATATACCACGTATTAACAGAAATATATATAATTTCCTGCCTGCACTGGCATTATGCTAAAATTATCAGAAATACAGTGTTTTACATAAGAACAATTTTTTTGTTGCATACCACTAAACCTAATCATGGGATTTATTAAATGGTGGTCATGTAAATTAGGTCAATGGTGGTCAAGAAATATTTATGGGCACCCTGCTTTTTCCTAATAGTTCCTATTTCTCTGTTTCATCTGTTTTCCTTCTACCCTATTTAGCATGCTTTTGCATATTTATCTCACCTTTTTCTCCCTTGCTGTTAACTATGTATTTATTCCCCAGTCCTTTCCCTGTCTCAGAGATGGCACTCCTTTCTTTTTTGGATTACAAAGACTACCTGGTTTCTTGCAAGAAGAAGAAAGATGTTTGCACTATTTCTCATGTAAGGCATTGTACAATGTGAACTATATATTTAAATTGATAGTGGGATACATAATAATATGCTTGCTTTGTGGGGATAATTACACAGTGATTATAGCAATTATTAAAATATGGTGTACTTAATGATGTTGTACATACTGTACATACTGACCAATTTTCGAAGGAGGTCAGATTAGCAAAGAGGTAAGTGGCAGGGCTGATGCTGCCATCGGGAGATTAAATGGGATCAGATAGGCACAGAGGGCTGCTAAGAGGTGGTTAAATTGTGCACGGAAAGCTACAGTAAGATTGAATGGGTAGTGTGGATTTTAGAATAAACGAGGGGGCTAAATATGACAACAGGTGTGTTATGGAAGGGCTGATATGGATAGGGTGTAGGATTATGAAATGGATACAAGAGTTTGAGGAGGATGACTGTAGACTAGATGTGCTGGAAAACATACAAATGGGAATCTATGATCTGTTGTTACCTGAGGTCCATGTTTCCTCATTGGGCAAGATGATATTGAGGTACATGCTAAAATGTCTGCTTTGAGAGTACTGTTATATTTGTTTTTGCTGGTGTGATTATTTTTATAGAATAGGTTTTTATGTATGTTTTTCACACGGCACCCTTTGTGTGCCAATGGTGGGCAGTAATTCACACTGCCCACCCTCATTGGACTCAAAGAGTGGTTTTATTTTACAGGTGTGATTTTTATTTTGTAGGTGACTTTATTTTTATTGACTCATACCCCTACATGGGCAAGGTAGTGGGATTGAAAGGGGGATCTTAAAATTGTAGTCATTTTATTGCCGTACATGTACGGGCTACCAATGCAATGCATTGGTGACAATGCCCGTACATGTATGGGCGGCATTTAAAATAGCGCAGTCTTTTTTTGTGGCAATTCACGCTATTTTTGGCTTTCCTGGAGGCTTCACAAGTGAAGGCATTACACTGGCCCCAGATGGGCATTTTGTTATTATTTCATGGGGCCAGCGACATTACGCTGCATTTTGTTAAAGGGAAAGGGGGCACTGTATTCAGGGGGGCTATTTTATTCTTTATAAGGCACAGGCCATTTGGTCAGCCACTGGCCCCAGTATTAGTTTTTTTTGGGGGGTGGTTTGGGTGGTCTCTGAGTAGCCCAAATTTAAATGACTTTTCTTCCGAAACTAGGAGCTTAGATTTTCAAAACGCTGAGCAGACCCTTAAGCTTTTCAGTGCTTGAATGTATTAATTTATTTGCATCATGTTCATTTTTACCTTTACACTTTCCTTTAAGTATCATATGAACCATCCAATTCCCAGCTGTTCTCTGCATTTTGATTTTTTCCTTAACTACTACATAAAAATTCCAAAACTTCAGATGAGTCACTTCTGGCAGTTTCATTTTTTTATTACTAATTTTCTTATCTATTATATATGCTACCTAAACGTTCTGTCTGTGAGCTCTCAATAATAATTAGTAATTGACATGAACAGGAGTGGCATATTCTTGGTTAGAGATTATTTTTCTCTATTTATTTGTGCCTGTATCCATAGTGAGGTGTCTGCATAATGTAGTTTAGCAACGGCTATATCATGATCAGAAGCAAAAATATTAAGATATTCGTAGATTGCATGCAGTGGACTATATGTCTTTACTTACAGTGATGGATACCCCCAACTGTCCTGCTTAAAACTAGTCCTGATTCTTTATTCTCCAGTTCCCAGGACACTGACGAACAAACACTGTGCTTTCAACCAGTATTGCACATGCCCAATAGTGATGTCACAGCAGTAGTCTTCACGTTCCCCCCTTACAAGCCACGCCCCCAAGTTTCTACATTGCTGCTAGGGCAAGTTCTCTCAAAGACTTGAGGACACATATAGCATGTGACTGTGGCTGAACACCACCGTCTTTGAATATTCTGAATCCAATCTTAAATGATTTGATTAGTTTATGTATACTTATCCATGTTATGCTATATAGTAGATATATAATGTGCGTCCATTTCTGATTCCTGTAGACTAACATCAGACAGGGCCTGATCTCTTCAGAGATCTTCATGCACCAAAACATGCTTAAAGAGGAAGCAGACATTACCCTGCTTTGTTTGGGAGAATGCCATAATATTTTTGTGGTGTCCGGTATTTTTAGTGAACTCCATCTCTTAACATTAGTCACTATGCAGGCGTTTTACTGTCAACCTCCTCATGACCAGGACCAGCAGTGGTATATTTTATGACTGAATGCACATTACTGAGTTGTGTGCTGAAGTGAACTATTTTTGTTAATAAGTTAATAGAGCATATTCCTTATCTAAAGGTCGGTATTTATACATAAACGTTTATAAATGCTGGTTGGAAAACCATATGATTTCTAATTTTTGAATGGAAGTGAACTACCTGATCTCTATTGCATGGGGAAACACCTATATTTCCGATCCAAGAGGTCAAAGTTAAAACTTCTTTGGCAACAAATAGAAATGTGGACAGTAGGCCATTGTTAAAAGGTAAAACAACAAAACAATTAGTTCCTGTCCATTATATCCCCAAGGTTTGGGGTTAATGGTGAAAAAAAACATATTTGTATGATCATTATTTTCTTCAAATTGCTCCTGATAAGCACAGCATCTCATTTTTATTTGTGGGCTGTTTTTGCCCTCTTTCTAATTTTTATATTTTATGTGCAATTAATTTCTATGATTAACAAAGTATCTTAACTACTACAATTTGGTTTTCATGCATTGTTTCTCGAATACGCCCATTTCTCACCAACAAGAAGACTCTAACTGTTCATCTCACACTCAAACAACTGTAATTTACTAATTGTCTCAATTATTTTGAACTTAGTTAAGCATTTTATAATACAAACTGCAATGATGTTGGTAGTTTACACTCCAGCTGGTCTACTGTGCATAAACTCTGGACAGATGCCCTCAATAAAAACTGAACAAAAGTGTTGGCACATCAAAGTCTGGCAAATCAAAGACATATTGGGCAGCGGCAGCCAGGTGGGGCAGGGGTTGTTATTTTTTTTATCTATGGGTGCAGCAGAAGCCCACTAGCCTTGGGGGGTGGCTTTTATTTAAAAATAATTTTAATTTATTTTTTATTTTTTTAATTTCAATTGAAATGGCCAAAATGCGGAAATCACCTCCGAATCCATATTGTATTTGGGGGTGATTGCAGAATATTGTGTACCCCAAAACCTATGATATCCTAGGCAAAGGCATCCAAAGATTCAGTTTCCGATTCGTGGCATATTGAGTAGCTGCATTTTGGGGATCCCTTAGATTCAAGGTAATATACCTGATCCAAATCCATTTTCAAAACAGATTGGTGCTTATTGAGTCCCTTTGATCTTTCTCAATACTAATAGTCAATAGACTACTTCTGCAGTTCCAGCTTAACCAGAGCAGGATCCTAAGCTGCGACAGGAATAGCACAGATAGAAAGAAGCCGAGGGTAGGGACAGTAAATATATCAAGCGAGGTCAGAAAACAGGCCAAGGGTCGAGGCAGGCGGAGATCAAAACAAAGTTAGTAAACAAACCGAGACAATAGCCCAAAAACAGAGAGAAATCTCTTTGCACAGGCAACTAGAAAATGATTGAACAGGTGTATAAATATTGGAAGTGATTAGCATAGGCCAATAGAGGAGACGAGGTGTGTGTCAGTAGGTGAGGCACTTTTAGGGTGAGAAAAATCATAGAATACCTAAATATATATGCATATATATTTAATAAAACAGAATGGAAAAGTTCCCTTAGTGATTTGGAACAGTAATACAAAAAAAAAAAACAAGAAAGAGTACATCTATTTGGAGTCCGCATAGAGAGCGAGCGGACTCCAAAAAGATGGCCACTGAACAAGAAAAATGTCACCGAAAGTCACTCGCGACTTCCGGACTTCAAAAACATGGCCACCGTAACAACGCAAGAACTTCGGTGGCGGAGTATGAAGGCACAGAGCGATGAGTGGGGCTCTGGTAAGTGACAATGATAATCTCCACCTCCACTATTTAATAACTAAGAGGCCTACTTGATTCAGCCTTTTGCGAAATGTAGGCAACGTAAAGCCACATTTCGGTTGTTTTTATGTTAATACATTAGCTTCAAACTCAAATGATACTCTTCAAATTTGCTAATAGGCAAATCTGGTTGATATGCTTGTTCTAGAAATTAGATTATTGTTAGGATTTAAAAAGTGTATCAAGATCATACGTTCTAGAATTTATCATATGACAATAAAAGAGAAGGTAAACAAAATATGGTAGGTGCAGGAATTTCATATTTTCAGATTAACTGTTTTTTTGTACAGTTATATTGTATTCTTGTCAAACTTCTATTTGCCAAGGTAAATATAACTGAGCTAACCATTTTAATAAACGTATATGTAAGTATTGAAGAGAGCAAGGAAATATGTATGCAGGTTTGGCAGTGGAAAATTCAGTTTAAGGTTTATGTATTGAAAGTCAAAGGGGTTTATTCACTAAAATTCGAGAATAGTGCAAAGAAGTAGACTTAAGAGGTTGACTTAAAAGTTAAAAGTTGGTTGACTTAAAAGTTGACCTTCTCAAACTATTCACTTACACAAACTCAACCTCCCTATCCCCCCCACCCCTCACCATGCCAAAGTCCATCTCGATAATATTCCCCCCAATCTGGAGGTTTGCCTAAGGCAGCATAAAAAATAAATGAAAAATGACCCCCTTTTCCATGGGCAAACCCAAGGACCAAGATAACATAAATTATATAAAACAAAATTAACACTGCTTACTCCCTGCCCCTACCTTTCCCAAGTAGGGGGGATGATTCTCAATAACGCCCCAAATTGTTTAAAAAAAAAGATTCTTTGAGTGCCATGAAGGTGGGACGTGACACACAAAGGGTTCCCTGTAAATTAAATATCACCTTAATTAAATCCCTTGCTCTTCATCTTCAGCCTAAGGTAAAACAAAAATAAAAAATGAATCCACCTATAATACAAAATTCCCAACCAGCAAAAAAACAACACTAAGTCCTGATTCTAATGGTCTACTCTCAATAGAAAGCAAACTAAAATTAAATCTCAACCCCAGAGGGCTGGGATTTCAAAAGAGCACAGGACTCTGTAAGCCAATCAGAAGGCTCCCTGTCCCAGCCCTATTATTGGCTGGTTTTCAAACAAACCTACTATTGAAACCTACTACTGAAACCTTCTATGCTCTTTTGAAATTCAGCCCTCCCCTGCTGAGATTTCATTCAGGTTTGTTCTCCGCTGAAATAGTTTTTAATTTTTTTTGCTGGCAGAGATTTTTTTAAGATAAATAATTTTTTGGGGGTTGACCCATTTTTCCCTGGGCTGAAGATGAGGAGTGAGGGCGTTGCTGATTAGGGCTCCCAGACCTTTTAATGTTAACAGGGGGCTGGTTACCATTATGCAAGCTCCCAGTCCTGGTAATATTAGCAGGGGGGATGGTAGCTATTTAGCTGACTCCTAACTCCGGTAATTATAACTTACCCTAGCCCCCTACTTGTGTTAGGTGTCCTGGAGGCTACTTTGGGAGACCCCAGGACACGGTATTGACGGGGGGGGACTTGAAGTCAAATTCGACCTGCGATTATGAGGCTATACTGGAAGGCGATTTGAAACTAGAGTTGTTTTTCTTCTTCTTAGTCTCGACCTCCTCAGCAGACTCATCTTGATCTTGCAAAAATAGTTTGTGAATACCACTTTGTGAGGCATCTGAGGGGGTGTGAGTCAGTTTGAGATCGAGACTAGTGCTAATCTTGACCTCTAATCTCTAATGTTAGTGAATAGACTTCATAGATTACCCAGTTATCATATTAGAAGAAAGAACTAAAAAGCATAATCTGTTAAAATGAGTGGAATAAGGAAAGAGATCATATAAGTTACTATATTAAATTATTGAAAACACTAAACATGAAATTTTTTATTGAATGGAAAAAATAAAAATCCAGACTCCCTGTAGAATGACGATGCAAAACATTCAAAAAGAGATGATCAATATTTATAAAAAGTCTCACACACAAGTGTCAGGAAGGTAGAAAAAAGGGGAAATTGTCATTTCTAATGGGTAATAGTGATTGTGCCTGTTTTATACAACCTGACAATGTTGTGTGCAGCGAAATAGCATCTCTGCACAGTCTATACAATTTTTCAGGCACTTTTTATACATTGGCTGTACTGACAGTAAAAGCACCAGAGCATACCAATACCAGGGCATATAATGTAAACTCCTGAGCTAGCACTATACATTGGTGCACAAGGTAATAGCATTACTTTTTTTTTATAAGTATGCCAATTTTATACATAAACCCCCATTATATGTATATTCTAATAAACAATTCGAAACCTAGGGAACTGGGCCATTGCCAACACAAAACTAGAGCTGGATCACTGGTGAGATAGCTCAGTAAGTGCTCTGATCTGGCATCAGTAGCATGGATGGGGTTTGGCACAATATAAATGTAGTTTTGTTTTCCAAAACAGATTAAAGTAAAAGCTAGCATTTATGGAAATGCAGTAAGTAGTAACAGAGTGAGCACTGTGCTAAATCGACTAACGTAGAGGTCAAGTGGGTTAAAAGAGGAGGACATTTCAAGATATAATGTAAAGAAGAGTGACTATCTAGAACTCAGGTTTGCGTTTAAACAACTCACAGTATTGTCGATCTACTCGTTGAAAAATGAATGGTGGTGAACTGACAACAAAGTTGCAATAATCAAGGAAATAGCTAATTGGAAATATTCTCCAAATTCCATAATTTTCCAACTCAACTATTTTGGCTTGATTTTTGCAACTGGTTTCAATAGACAGACCCTATATAACTGTAAAGGAAAACACTGGCTTACTACAATCCCCTTTGTGGATCTAATATGTGTAGTAACTAACTATAGGATGGATTGGTTTGCTATTGATTATTTGGTGTATGTGTTAGACCTAGTAAGTGTTAATTTGTAGCCCTAGCCTTTAGCTATAGGAAGTACTGATCTGCCTTCTGGTTTATTATTTATTATGTTGTTATGTGATAGAGCTTTGTAGAACCATGGTGCAGTGGTTTCTTTTCTGTTGCAGAATGCAATACTAAATATGTTCTGCCAGTTTGGAATCAAAGGCATGCTGTGCAGCTCTAAGGAGACTGACTGACGCTCAGCACTGTGCCTGCCCAGTGTCGCTGGAAATAATAAAACATTATAATCGTTGGTAACTTTCTCAGTACTGGGCACAAAAATGATCCTTAGGGAACTCATATTGGCTGAAATGTAAGACATTCCTACTGGCAGCTTGCCAGCTCCCTGTTATAACTAGATTGCATGGATAGTTGTGTATGTGATCACTTGTGTAGACTGTCCCGTTGTAATATTAAGCAGCTTTGCTATTTTGTTTCCTTTAGCTTTTGTTTACGGCACCTCTTTTATGTTTAATAACTTTCCCAGCGATTTGTGAGTCTGCCTGAGGAAATGACAACTACAAATTGTATCAGCTAGAGTTCTTCGAGGTATTTAGATTTCTGGAATCCTGTGGATGCCTTATATTTTTGTAGATTCCCAGACATTGCCATACGAATAGGGAGGGGCTCAGACTATGCATGAAGACCAACTACTATGATATTATAGCAAATAAAGAACCAGGGAGAAATCAGGATTACAAGAAACAGAATAAATACACTACCCATGGGCAGTCTGGTCTATAAAGCCAGGATCAACGGAGATAAATAGCTAGACTGAAAAATCTAGAATACATGCCAATGAGAAAGGCATCTCAATTACACAGAAGAGAGTGACTTAGAAAAGCAGCAGGGAAGCATTACTGGCATTAACAAAATAGGGCTCCTATTCTTAAAAATATACACTATGGAAGTGAAACTTGGTAGACTGGACTTAGAATTTGTAATTATTCTTTTTAATTAAAAAGGTATGTATTGTCTATGACAGTGATGGCTAACCTTGACACTGCAAATGTTTGGGAATTACATATTCCATGATGCCCAGTCAGTTATACATGTGAATGAGAGCCATGGATTATGTAGTTCACAGACAACTGCATTGCCAAGGTTAGTCATCACTGGTGTATGGAGTAAAAGGTTAGTGGAACTTTCTCACCTGTGTTAATCTAAGGATACTGTCATATAGCTAGGTAAACTAAGAAGTATTTAACAAGACAAAGGGGTAGCTGCAATGCTGGCCGTTAAAGCTGGCAAATTTGTAAGTAAAAAAAAAAAGAAAATAAAAAACGCATGTTATTCCTGCAAAGGGGACTGCAGAAAGTGAATAATGGAAGTAAGAGAGAATCCAGCACCTGACTGAGATATAAGCATGATGCTGATAGAAACTAGGGCGCATAGGATTGTGGTCCTGAATTGGTCATTAAGATGGATAGTTTGGAGTCCTGTGATTGTCATCCACACTTTTGTAGACAAACTGATTGTGTTAAATATATACATATGTTTACTGCAGCGATGCAATTAATACATGAAGTTACTTGGAATGTAGGTGGTTGAAATGTATCATTTTGGAATCAAAAACGACCACCATGTTTATAAGAATCTACAAAAGAAGTAACTAAAACCATCTGGATGCATGATGCATATAGATGCAGAGATCAAGACCAGTATGTTTCTATTGCTGTGTGATTAGCAGCAGGAGCATACCTACACCAGAGGGGGAATTATCTGAAAACAAGATTGCCTGAGGGCAGCAGTGATATCATTCTGACCTTGATTACAAGTAACAGGAATGGAATGCAAATGCAGAGCTGTTCTCCTCCAGAGTGAGGGAAGCAAGTTATAATTATTACTAATCTATACATTTTCCAAATATAATATGTGCTTCTACAGACCCTCTATTGAAAGTTTGGATCTGGATTCACTTGGACTCTCCCATGAGTCGATGTTAAGCTAAAACACAACTGTTAAGTTAAAGGCAAAAAATGAACTTATGTTTAATTGTAAGGTTGTATCAAGTGTAGATGTTTGAAATAGGTGTGTTTTAATGAAAGAATACAATCAAAGTACTTTATAGAGCCCTTTCTGCTCAGTGTAGCTCTATCAGGGAGATTTTTTTTAATCTAGTGTTAAAACTGACTGTTTAGTCATGTTGTTCGAAATCTTGGGTAATATTCGACCCAAGATTTGGAACAACATGTCCATTCAATGATGGGACTCATTAAAATACATTGTTTGTATTCTTTCATTAAAGCATTTCTATTTCAAACATCTGAACTTGATGCAATCTTTGGAGTAAACATAAGCTAATTAATCCCTACAGTTGTTCCTAAAATATATCTTTAAAAAGTATTTTTTATTTATTAAAAAGAAAGATATTATTTAATATTACATTTAATGTTTTAAAACATCCTGTAGTTACAGTATTTTTTATTTTATGGGACCAAACAAATGCCCAAGAGTGTGGAAAAATAACTCCTGGTAACATACTAAACACATAGCCTGTACATAGAATGAAAGCTATGACTACAGTGCTGAATTTATACATCCTCTTATTAAGACCAATCAGAATTCCCACTTTTACTTATGTTATGCATAATTCCATAAATGTACAGCAAATATGTCCTTTGTACATGTTTTCCTATTGTATGCTTTGTTTGTTTTCTTTTATGTTATTTTTCTTTTATTACAATTGAATAAATCATTTTAAGCCTGCACTGAAAAAAATAATATTATTGAAAAAGTCTGTTAGTCTAGACAATAATTACCAAAGTGAACACAATATTATTTATCCAAAGAGGTAAGGTCCAAGACCTGGAAGTTGTATAATTTAATGACAATTTAATTTTTGTAGACCATGAGGGTTTTTGTTATCATTTGAAGACTGGTGTAAACCAGACGGTCTAATCCTCTTAATCCTGGTTCCCAAAACATTAGTTCTCATGCCTAACATTTACTTTTATTTTACCTGGAAGTCACATGATAGACCTCTTTATTAACGAACCCTAACATTTACTTTTATTTTACCTGGAAGTCACATGATATACCTCTTTATTAACGAACCCTAACATTTACTTTTATTTTACCTAGAAGTCACGTGATGGACCTCTTTATTAACGAACCCTAACATTTACTTTTCTTTTACCTAGAAGTCACGTGATGGACCTCTTTATTAACGAGCCCTAACGTTTACTTTTCTTTTACCTAGAAGTCTCATCATGTACCTCTCATTAACGAACCCTATCATTTACTTTTATTTTACCTAGAAGTCTCATGATGTACCTCTTCATTAACTAACCCTTGATATTGGCTATATTATACTATAAAACTATTTGAATAGATCCAGCCTAGAAGATATTTGTTTAAAATACAGACCCTTCCTTTTGAAATAGCTGTTCAACACTACCCTAGAAAAAATACCACAGTCTAGAATCCTTAAGAGTCTAGCAAATCTTCACAGTGCAGTGTGAAGGAAAAAGAAAATAAATGAACTGATACATTGCATGGACCTGGCAGGATAATCTCTCTCACAGATTATGACGGCATACACCAGAATTAGACAACAGAAAGATCAACACTACAGTGACCAGAATGCTTTGCAAATATATACTTGATAGAACTGTGGTAAAAAAAAAAAAAAAAAAGCCATTGCTTCTTCTAAGCAGACACATCTTTGATGTCTCACTGCAGGGGTGCTGAAGAAGGGGCAGATATATGAGTCACTGCTTTCATTCCACACTGTGGGAGCTATTGACAAAGAGAAACACTATTTTTAAAAGACATTGCATTTTAATATAGCCTTTGCCTTCTATCTCTATGAGCTTAAACAGCTATTGCAGCAAAAAATAAGTAGAGGTTAATTTAGCTGTAAAAATGTGATAGTCTTTCTTGTTACCGTCTACTTAAACGTACAGTTGTTGCAAACCTCTAGTTAGAGACCAGAGATTCATCACCATAGGACAACCTTTGATACCTTTTTTTTGTGGCACTTGGGGCCAGAATCATCAAGGAATGAATTACAATCTCGGTGTAGTTTGGCTATTTGGTGTATTTTTCATCACATCATAGGATCAATTCTATCATCTGTGTAAATGTATTTCCTCCCACCCCATATAACAAGGTAGTTAGAACGTCCAGCCAACCAATGGGGATTCCCTTAAAGTAAACGTTAGGGTACGTCAAAAATAAGTGATTGTTGCAAAATCCATTTTCTTAAAGGGCCACTATGACTAATGTGCATAGGCGTGCGCACGGGGTGTGCCGGGTGTGCCTGGGCACACCCTAATCAAGCCTCAAAATTGAGGCTCTCTCACCTCCGTGCAGGGCCGTCTTTAACGCGGGGCAAACGGGGCAGCTGCCCTGGGCCCATTTACTCCTGGGGGGCCCCAAGGCAGCTGTCCCGTGGGCCCCCAGCCCCTGCTGCCGCGTTGACAGCGCATTGCGCTTGTGAACGCTTTTTTCCGGCAAGCCGCATCCGATGGATGCGACGGCGGGAAAAAAAAAAACTGACGCCGGATGTGACGTTGCGTCACATCCGGTTTCTGTTTCCCTCCTCCGTGCAAGAGGGAAGACTGCACGGAGGAGACATCCGGCGGGGGACACGGAGCAGAATCATGTAAGTACGGGGGGGGGGGGGGCTGGCTGGCACAATATTCCTGGTATCTGACTGGCACTATATTACTGGGTATCTGATTGGCACAATATTACTGGGCATCTGATTGGCACTATATTACTGGGTATCTGATTGGCACTATATTACTGGGTATCTGATTGACACTATATTACTGGGTATCTGATTGGCACTATATTACTGGGTATCTGATTGACACTATATTACTGGGTATCTGATTGGCACTATATTACTGGGTATCTGATTGGCACTATATTACTGGGTATTTGACTGGCACTATATTACTTGGCATCTGACTGGCACAATATTACTGGGCATCTGATTGGCACTATATTACTGGGTATCTGACTGGCACTATATTACTTGGCATCTGATTGGCATAATATTACAGGCATCTGACAGGCACCATATTCCTGGGCTCTGACAGGCACCATATTCCTGGGCTCTGACAGGCACCATATTCCTGGTATCTGACTGGCACCATATTCCTGGGCTCTGACAGGCACCATATTCCTGGTATCTGACTGGCACAATATTATTGGTATCTGACTGGCACAATATTATTGGTATCTGACTGGCACAATATTACTGGTATCTGACTGGCACATTATTACTGGGCTCTGACTGGCACAATATTACTAGGCTCTGACTGGCACAATATTACTGGGCTCTGACTGGCACAATATTACTGGCATCCGAAAGTTACAATATTACTGGCATCTGAATGGCACAACAATTATGGCATATGTGTGTGGGGGGGGGGGGGGGGTAACATTGCGATGGATGGTGGGATTGCATGCAGGGGAGGGGGCAGGGTCCAGGGGGCCCAAGCAAATGCTTGCCCAGGGTCCAATCACTATTAAAGACGGCCCTGCCTCCGTGCTGCACTGCCGTCTGACGCCCGAGTTTGTCTCCTAATCCGATCCTTCACTATGCGAGCGGAAGCGCCGCATAGTGAAGGACGGACTTTCTCCTCCCTCAGACCTCCCCTGTAATGTACGCGTATGCGTTCGCGTACACGCGTTACGTGACGTCACGCAGAGGCGGAGTCACGGCAACGCAAGGGTGAGGCCCAGCCGCAGTGCCAGAGGAGAGGGTGCAGAGCGGAGCACAGGCACATCGTTTTTTCCCAGGAGGGGTTCTGGGGCGGCCTGCTGGCTGGTAAACTTTAAGTAAGTGTTTTTTTAAGTTAAAAAATGTGAAATGTTTGTTTACATTGCTAAATGCTTAATTAATAAAAAAAAAGTTTTAATACAGTTTTTAAATGTTTGTTTATATTGATAATTATATGAATGCGGGTCTGTATGTAAGTATGCAGAGTGCATTTGTGTATGTGTGTGTGTGTGTATAGATATATAGATAGATATATATCTATCTATATATCTATACACACACACGTGTGCGGCGTGTGTGTTTGTGCTTTAGGGTGCACACCCTAATGCAATAGGCTGTGCACGCCTATGCTAATGTGTAATTTAAGAGGTTTATTCATAATCCTATAAACTGATCATTTCTACACATAATGTTATGCAAGATGCCCTGCAAATAAACTCTTTCCATTAATCTCTATAATCCTGGCAATAATAACAGTGGTTTAATTTAGTATTCAAAATAAATGTGCCACCAAGCAACTCTGCCACCATATACTAGCTGAAAAGGCTATAATAATGCTTGTTTCCATCCTTATTTGAAAGGGTGGATAACTAAGTTGCTGAGACAACTGAAGTTGGTTAGCAGTCAAACAAGGAGAAGAGCTAGTGCAGCATATCACATTGGCAAGCTGCTTACAGCTGTCAGAGAACACAGCTGCTCCCTGATATTTTTGCTGCTGGCGAACACCACCAATGGACGACGGACAATATCTACTGATGTTTGAATTAGACAAAAGGATCTATCTATCTATCTGTGGGACTGATCAAAAAATATAGAGCGGTGTATTTTTAAAACAAATTCTGTTTTTCTATCTATGGCAGGCAATAATGGAAATTATGGTGAGTATACATTTTTCTGTCCAAGTTGAACATTTTTTAAACTCTTAATGTGGGCTAGCCCACAGAAAAATGATGTTACATTTACTATTACATTTCTACCATTTTGTACTATGACATCATGATGTACTTATCCTGAATCATCATCACTATTGCATAAATGGAGGTAATAGTGTGGGTTGATCGAGCAGTCCCACAATGCATGGAAGAAGGAGAGGTGTGTGTGTGTGTGTACGATGGTCTTACCTCCTTCCCAGCTACATATTGGATACCTGTACACAGTGTAAACGTTTTTAACTACGGGTTAAGCTTTTTTTTTTTTGTAGTGAGTGAATAGATGGTAAAGGGCATTTCAAGGTATTAACCCTTTAGGCAGCTTATTGCACTTGTAAGGTTACTGTAAGGCTAATGTAATGTTACTTACAGTCAGTACGTAAAGCTCAAGGTCATTAGCGTACAAAACATTTCATTACACAACCACAGCTCAGACTTCCTCTACATCTCTCTCTCTCCAGAGGATGATCAGGTGGCGTCAGTGGCAGACCCATAAGGGGCTATCTTGATTGAATAGTGCCGTAACCCCTATACTTGAGGATAAGGTCAGTTGGGTGATCTATAATTATTCAGCTCTTCGGGAACCTTACAGTGTGAGGTCAACCATCTGTACTGATCTAAAGGTCTATATAGATGCTGACAGCTTGTTCCCTACAAAACCTAAGTCTATTAACCCTCAAACCTCGATATGTCAACTGACTCAGCAGACTGATCTATATACATAGCTCTGTACCACAATCTCTAAATTGTACAGGGACATCTATGCTCTCTGAGATCCTGGTACAGTAAATGCTGGAATTATGGGCACTCAGGCTCTGACATGTACTACATACATGCATATACACAAAACCTGTATATGTATCACTACTTATTTAGTGCACACACTATGTCCCAATAGACATTCCGATGCGCATAGATAATAATTGTGTTGCAAGAACTCATTTTCATTGATCTCATACTTGTACTTACACCCTTACCTCAGCTCCTACAGACCATATTGCCAACATTTCTCCCATGCATTCCTGTTTAATGTTTTCCTATTTAATATTTTGCCAACGTATTTTTGCCAGTTGAAGGAGACTGTTGATATGCAGGTATTTAGTTAGAGTTGGGATGCTGGGAGAAACACCTGGTAACCCATATGCATTGTATAATCATATCTATTGATGCAGTATTGACTATAGAGTCTACTCAATAAAGAGAGAATTGCAGAAAACTGAGATGGGAATTTCAAATTTAAGACCATTAAATAATTCTTCAAGCAGTGTAATAATCTTAATAATCTTAAAATAGTATAGTTACTAGGACTATTTGTTGTCAGGAAACAAATAACCATCTTTCTCAGGCCTTCTTGCAAATACTGCATATTTGTATTCTCATGTGTTTCAGCACAGCACCCATTTTTCTCAGATACTATTGAGAAGGCTACATTTTTCTAATTGCTACAGTTCCTGTTTATGAACAGGATACATTTTTGCATCTAAAAAAAGAAGATTACAATTCGATACCTATAATCATATGGCTGCCAAATGCATTGTCTGTTTAGCTACTTACGATATTGGTAGTGCAAAGGAATAAGCAGAGATGTTCAGTTAAGTATAATTATCGGTACCCAAGCTTAATAGTGTTTGTTTTTACTAAGTTAACTTGTTAAATGTCTTGTGCATAAGATTAATAATGCATCTCTCAAGCTCTCCTTATCAAATTGCTATTGCTGAATCTGCAAATTTGTCTTTTAGGTAGTGAACTGTGGCATTTGTGGGCTCTATGTGATATTGAATGTACTTTGCAAACTACTGAATTATAATTGAACTACAAATCTGGGGATAGAGAAGGAAAATCAAATGTACTTTAGTAAATGTGTAATTGTATAGTAGAAAATGTTTTTAAAAATGTCTTATTATTAATACACTATAAAGTAATGTCTGGTGTCCAGTCATGGTCTCACCCAGGCCATAAATCCAGAGACCAGCACTCAGTGTAGAAGGCCCTTTGCGTAATAAATTAACCTTCTACATTGAGTGCTGGTCATCGTATTTATTTTTCTTTATTATTAATACACATTCAGATGACTAAGGCATATATGAATATGGCAGGATATTTATAAAGACCCAACTAAGGTAGCTAAAATTGTGGAGAAATTCCTTCAATTTTGATAGGGATTTTCAGGTGAATTTGGTCAGATTTCTGTAGCTGTCTAACAAGTTAAGTTCATCATTGTAGATCTTCTTCCAGACTTTCCAAGCTGCCATTACTAATATTTATAAAATTTAGACATATCTGGCTATAATTTTAAGACCTAAATTGTGCATAAATATTTAAATGTACTTTTCACTTGAAAATCAGGATACACAGGAAAAAAGGAGGGAAATACTTACAAGATGTCTCATGTAAGAATTTGGATTGTTGGTTTTCAGGCATCTACAATTTATGGACTGCTCCAAAGTTTTCAGTATATTTTCCACCCCTAAAGTAAAATCATCAAGAATAGAACATAGATTAAAATAAATCGGTTGCATTTAGCACAAAGAAGGCAAATTTAATTTGAAAATAATATAAAAATATGGGTCCAAAAGTTTAGGCATCTACTATAAACACTTAAGCTTATGAAAATGTAGGTTTGATTATCAAAGATGCAGAGTCTATGAGTAATGTACGTACTTGATTATTATTATTATTGGGATCAGTCAAAATTGCTTCATTGATCGAGCAGCTCAGAATTACTGAATAAATAGTTTATATATTGCTTAGTTTAAAATATAGTGCAAATATGGACAGAAAGGTATGGAAACTGCAAGGCGTTATAAATAAAGTAACCAGAAATCAAATTGAACAGAATGCATCAAAATCAAGATCCAATTACGTGGACAACATGTAAAATGTGATAGTTCATGTAAAACAGAGATCAGATCAGCCCACATATAACTACTGAATTATGTATTATTAGTAGATACAAAAGTTACCCTGCAATGACCAAAATCAGTTTGTAATTATGAACAAGACAGAAATATATGTATCGTTTGGTGATGGCAAGAAGGGTCTGTGTGCTATCTGCTTCCAAAAGCTATATTTGTATATATACAGACTAAAAATACAATATGTGCAAATAGAAACACAGACCGATGCACATAATCCACGCATTGTATATGTAGATTTATATATGTGTTGAGCATTGATGCTTTGTTTCTACAATTTTTCTCTGTAGTCTATTCACAAATGCTGAACTGACAAGTGAAGTGAAAAAAATTAGACAGTAATTGCTGACTAAGAAGAATTCTCCAACGTGCCTCTGCTTCCAATCCAGCTATTACTGCCTGATTTTTACAGTTCATTTGTCAGTTCAGTTTTGGTGAATAGCTCCCACTTTGATTTTTTTTTTTTTTTTTTTTTTTTTTTTCAGATCTAGCTTGTGTTAGAATATTTGCAAATAGAGAAACAAAGTACAGAATACAATCACATAAGGCCAAGGATATTGTACAAATATAAAGCTAGAGACAGATTAATGTGTCTAACACAGTGATTGTAATCTTCTGATACTGGAAGATAGGATCCATGATGCAGGAGAGGCACAAGACACTCCAACAGATTACACAGAAAATGAGGGAAATTCACCCCAATGGCAACAAACCCTTGGTTGAGCAGCAGATGGTAAACCACTGAGAACTTGGAGCCACCCACTACTGTAGGCCTATTGAAGAGGAGAGTCGGGAATAGGACTGGTCGAGGCTGGCGGATTTCAGATATCAGAGAGAGATCAGATATACTATAGGAGAATGCACAAAAATAGTCGGGGTCACATGCAGAGGTCAGGGCTGACAGCAATCAGGAACTGAGTCAAAGAATCAGGCAAGAATCAGATACGGAATTAAAAAACGGAATAACTCTTAGAAAGGCTCTGGGGCACTATCATAGGCAGCTTGCCTTGTCAGCTACTGCAGTTTAAATAACCATCTATAAAACAGAACCATCCCTTGGCCAAATAGGGGAAGGAAATAAATTCATAAATAGTCTCTTTAACTGGGCATGCATATTAATGAATATGTCCATCCTCAATTGTGTCTGGCCAATGTTATTGCTCGCGTTGCTTGAAGTGTGGCGTGCCCTAAGAGAGCTGACCGAAGCCTTCGGGAGTGGAGCAGGGACCCGACGGCAGTAACTGGCCAGGGACCTTGGTAGAAGCACGTGTCTCCCGTCGATTCCCCCTCCGAGATTTAACTGGCTTTCAAATCCACAGAAACATACAATGTTTTCGGCAGATAAGAACCATTCGGTCCATCTAGTCTGCCCAATTTTCTAAATACTTTTAGTTTGATTAGTCACCAGTTCTCTATCATATTTCTTTTACCCATCCCACGCATGCTTAAAATCCTTGACTGTGTTTACCTCTACCACTTCCGCTGGAAGGCTATTCCATACACCCACTACCCTCTCGGTAAAATAATACTTCCTGATATTACTTTTCAATCTCTGCCCCTCTAATTTAAGATGATGTCCTCTATTTGTAAAGGGTTTGCTTTTTTCAAATATGTCTGCTTTGCCAAATACTTGACAGTGATTACAGCAAGCATTATTTAATCTGACATTTGAGTATATAATCTTAAAGTCAAGATCAAACAGCAGCTAGATATACAGCCACTTGTAATGTGAATAGTTCTCTTTCTATATATATTCTTCAACTGTATTTGTCTGTATTGGGATAATGTAATGAGATATCATATAATGCTTGCTAAACTGCTGGTTAATATATAAATTAAAAAGATAGCTTGATCTAAATGTTGCCAATTACCTCTGTATATCATAGACAAATATTCAGATTAAGTTGATTATTTGTTGGTGGATACTGATGCCCAGTTCTCTCCTCTCCACGCACAGAAACGTTACCTATTTTTCATTTGTCCCAGACACAATTTACTCAAAAACACTACTTATTTCAACTTCCCCTTTGTTGTAGAGCATGGAGGAACTATTAAAGGGATTGATAAAAATAGAGGTGTAAATTAACCATTATCATACATACATGTATAAAGCCTGCATTGAAGGATCACAAATGGTGCAACATAGATGCAATTTTTGCTATAACCTAATCACATTAAGACTATTTTTTAGAAACACATATTTTGGATGTACACATGGTAATAGCTTTACTGTCACAAATATATTTTTTGGTTATTGAAATCATTTTTTAAAAGGTCTCAGACACTTAAACTAAACAAAACAGACAAAATAAAACGTTATATTCTATAAACAGTATTGAAGAGAAATGAAGGCTGAGAGTGCCAATATCCCTCATCACCCCCCAAAACTCTCAGAAAAGTGTTTTTGGTTTTTTTTAAAGTTTTTTTTTTTGGTCTAAGGTTTACTATCACTAAAGGTAATCCTGAAAAAAATGGTTAGGAAAACCCAGTGCACTACCTACAGTTATTGCCTTAAAAATATTTCTCAAATATTTCTAAACTCAAAATACAAATAGTAGAATCTATTCAGCAGCTTTTTTATTAGCATTTGTAGATATTTAAAAGATTTTAACATTTTCCATCCTATTTTATTTTTTTCATAGTAAATTATTTGAAATGTTCAAAATAATGGTATCTAAAGAAAGCCCAAAAGACAGCAATTTTACAGTAAATGAGAGATGAAAATTACAGCTAAACACAAACACAGAAATGTTAAAACATCATTTGACCTGAATGATACAACATAGAAAAAACAATCTGTCCCTTTATGGGTTAAGCACAGAGGCGTCACTAGAGTTGGTGTCACCCGGTGCAGTAACTCATGGTGTCACCCCCCCTGGATTTCCTCCAATACCATGCCAAACAGATTCCTTAGTGATGCGGGTCAGATGGCCCATTAAATATGCCACATACAGGAGCCCCACAAATTATGCCACACACAGGAGCCCATTAACTATGCCACACACAAGAGCCCCATAATTTATGCCACACCAGAGCCCCATAAATTATGCCACACCAGAGCCCCATTATTTATGCCTCACCTCAGAGCCCAATTAATTATGCCACACACACAGGCACCCCTTAATTATGCCATACACAAGCGCCACATAGTTATGCCACACACAAGCGCCCCATAATTATGCCACACCTGAGCCCCATAAATTATGCTACACCAAAACCCCATTAATTATGCCTCACATCAGAGCCCAATTAATTATGCCACACACACAAGCGCCCCATAATTATGCCACTCAAAAGAGCCCCTTAATTATGCCACACATGGGGCCCAATAAATATGCCACATTTGGGATGTGGGAATCTAGCGGGTGCGGCTGCCAGAAAAAAAAAAAGTTCAGCAGCGAGATGCGCTGCAACAGAATTCCGACACCCCCACCCCTCTCGGGACGCCACTGGTTAAACACCACATAAACACTACATAAAATAAGTTAGGTGGAATTGATTCTTTAAGACAGAACTATATTCAACTAAAGAGAGAGGTTTTATTGTGAAGGACAATGTTAAAATAAATATCAAAATAGTATTAAAAAAGATTTGCCTTTTTATGGAAGTTAGTATTTGTTTCCCTTAGAATGCAAATGTGAAGCAATATGGTTTGGGAGACTGTCATATACTATTCCCTCTGGTAAATTATTTACATAAATAATAAATATATGTATCCCAAAAATGCATGAGATAAACCTGGTATTTTGAAGATAAATGCCAAATAATGATTTTACAGCAGGTAGAAATATGGGCTGACTAGACAAGTTCAATGCTTCTTATCTTTCCGGCATTTTCAATGTGCTTTTTTATTCTGAGTGATCTCACACAGCCTCATTTAGTGTGAGGTGGCCAATTTAATACTATCAGTCTTGAGCACTGTGATAATTCAGACTTCCATTCTCAATGGGTATTTATCATTTTTGAGTGTTAAGTGTTGTTATCATGTGAAAACTCATTTTTTTCCTTAATGTACATCATAATGTATTAAGATCTGTTTATATTTCTAGCATTCACATTTCCGTTACTTTTTACTTAACAATGTTGGCTGAAGTAAACCCCTAAAACATTGATTTCCAACTAACTGCCCATGGGTCATTTGTTGCCCTTAAGTGTTTTTGTGCAGTCCCTATTCTGGCTAAAAAGCTGAAGGGTTTTGTTTTATTTCATCAAATTAATAATATCCAGCGATCAAACCTAATCTTCTGCATGGCATGTAGAGTTTCATGTTGGACAATGGTGCCCTAAACCTTGACTTATCAATCTTTTTTGGACCAAATGGAATGTTTTTGAACCAAAGAAAGTCAACATTTTTATCCATCTTTACAAAAATGGTATCTTAGCTGCAACCTGCAAGACAATTGTTGTAACGCTTCTTCTCAAGAAGCTATTTACAAAAAGTGAGTTGAGGTAAACTAATCATGTAGCTAGCTATACATTGTGCAATGACAAAACCCATGTGTTTCCCCTACTAAACAAACTCACCAGGTTTGCCCCTGCACAATGCATAGTTATCTTGGCAAGATGAAAACATCCAGCTTCATTCACTTTTATTGAATAGATCCCTGAAAGTCAACACATGTTCTCCATTGGCACATACCAGATGCTGAGGAAACAAATGACTGAATTATCTCATGCAATGTAGAACCATTTAAGGAGTTTTTGATTGTTTTACCTTTTTTGGTCCTTCCATGGCATTTTTGTTCTCAACATGGCCAGTTTCTTAACATTTCTCTAATACTGTTTGAACACTACATCTTTACCTGCCCAACTCCCAATTTCAAAAAAATCTGGTTAAGTAAAACACACGGAGATTTATGTGAAACACATGAAAATATTGGTATTTGTATTGTAATAATCTATTTTTGTATCTATTGACATGTTCGATTTTTGCAGTCAAATATTAACGTCATGCCTAGATACATTTTCTTGGTGTTGTGTCCGTGGCACAATACTGTATGTACACATGTTTTTTAACAAAATAATATGATATATTAATAACAAACCATATACTACTTGAATAAATCATAATTATTATAAAGGGTTCCAAAAAAGCTGGTTATGTGAGCGCACCACCTATAACTACATCAAAAATATGTCAGCCTGCAATGTCATTCAATACGTGTATGTCAATCCTTTTCTTAAGCCTCATCAGCACCATTCTGTGTCAGTAGAACAAGAGTACTTCAGGAGCAACTGAATGGTGAGAGATGGCAGATGGGATTGTTACATTTTAATATTGCATGTTGCATAGTGAGCCAATTTCTTTCTCATATCAGAACCGCTGGGAAAAGCTTTGAATACTATCAGCAATTCATTCTCTTACAGATGTTATATATGGCTTCTCATTTTTCTGTAGGGATTTTAAGTAGAATCTATATCATAGTAACTCCTGGTGTATTCCCTGCAATATTCAGAGCTGTCATGTCAACTACTATTGACTCCAGGCTTACACCCACAAGGAAAATATACCATTGTGTCTTATACATTGTGTCATTATGTTTTTATGGATTGTAAGATTTTATATAGGTGTTATGGTCTGTAGTTTATTCACTGTGGTTATGCTGTTTAAATGTATATACAAAAGAATAAAGGAAGACATGAAAAAGATGGCCTCATAGTCACAGCATTCTTTTTAAAACCTTGTTTTCTAGGAGACAGAATTCTCAGACACTTAATTCTTCTTCTGCAACAGAATATAAACATTTATTTGAACTCTTCATGCATATTATTTATCCATAGGTATAATGTCTGAGCTGAGGCCCTCATACAGTTAATGTATACTCTAGTTTAGTGTGTACTAGATTGTGTTGTATTTGTATTCCTTCCTTCTACAAAATGTTTTTCTTATGTCTGTTTGCATTAAGTTTGTTATCGATTGTGTTTAGTTTGTGTTTGCAATTGTTAATCTTCACTCACACAGCTGTGTGAAATATGCTGGTGTTTTAAAAACAAATGATAATAATAATGAAAACTGACCTCCCAAGGGCAAACTGCTTTCTAGTGTTTGAAAACGGCTAATCATACATGCTCATGACTAAACAATCAGAAAAAGACTGTGCAAGGATCGTGCTCATGGTTGGATAGCCTTAGGAAAACATTGCTCTCTGAAAAGAAAATTGATGCATGTCTGAAGTTCCCTAAACATCACACAGCCGATACATTGGTCTGCTAGAATAAGTTCCTTTCTTCAACTTCAAATTCCTCTTTTTCATCAATTACGTGGAATCTGGCTGAGGTGGTTGAAGGTAAAATAATCTTGAACCCTCAGCTTGCATTTTCTAATAAAACACATCTTGATTTCCGCTCTATACTGTGGAGCTGAAGTTCTGCAACAATTATATTTTCGATTGTAATGTAGCTATTTCCCGGCTTGTACTGTGTTCTTGTCGGTTATTGTTATTGGCTGCGTGTGGTTTTCATCGTTTAAAATGTCGAATTTTGTTGCAATTCCGTGATATTGACTATGAAATGTGCACATTTTCTCACCACTGTATGACTCCAAAACAAAATAGTGCAAATCTGTTTTTTTTTTGTAGTAATATGTGATTATTATGAAATATATGTGGTTAAAAAAATGGCATTGCAGGTGCTTTTTTTCTGGTTCATGCAATTATTCCAGGGTGAAATAAAAATGGGCAACCACCTAATTAATCTATTGCTATAGATTAATTGAAGTAAATAAAACTGCACAGTTAAGTCCACATGTAGCCCAATCCTCATGCGTTAGTAAAAGAGTCATTAGTGTACTCTTCAAAACCATGCTACTTTTCAATTCCCTGTTGAGCACATGCTCGGTGAGAACTCCTGAGTATGTGAAAAGATTGATTCCCATAGGTGAAACATGTAGATACAGCCGTATTTGTGATTGATAACTATGTACTAAGGCTTACTAACTATGGACACTGTTAGGACACAAAAATCTGTTGTTGTTTTTTTGCTTTGTAGGAATATTTATTCATTGTAAACAGAAAGAATAAATGTAGGATTTCAATTATATACAGATATATGGGTTGAAAGTACAGAAAAACAAGAACAAGAATGTGCTAAAATATTGTACGTAATGACTACAAGGATATTCAAATAGTAGTGATTACTACAATTCACATATACATTAAACACAGGATTACAGGAAGTGGAATACATTGCACTTATAGTGCTAAAGAGCAGTCATAAATACCCAAATGTAAATGTACTGAAAATTACAGAAGAAGAGATCAGAACTACAGCAAACATAATGCACTTCGAGATCAACACCGGAGATCAGCAGTGCAGAGCTTAATGCACTGCGGTGCTGAAGGGAAAGGCCACAGAGACCACAATATGCTACATATATAGACCTTAAGATCAGGATAACAGAAGGAAAAACTACTATGAGAAAATTCAAAAATATAGCTCTGCCAATGCATCTGGCTATAATTACTGTCACATGGCATGCACTACAGTTTCATGGAGCTTAAAATAACTGAGTGAAAACACAGGCAAAATATGTAACACGGGCAGATATGGGATTACATGTGTTAAGACTGAGGACAACTGGAAAATAAGGCAAAACAAAGATTATGAAAGCAATAAATATATTTTTATCAAGAGAGAGTGAGTCCTGATGTAAACAATGTTTTCTTCCAATGGGAACTCACTATCAAATATCTATTTACAGCAACAATTGAATTTACAGTGGGTAAAAATAATAGAAAGCCTTGAAGGAATTATCCTCTGCCTTTATAATGGAAATATGCGTTTTTCACTGGACAGTATAAAGGCATGGATGCTGGTAATATGATAGGTGATAGTAAACAGATGTTACATTTATTTTGAGGATGGTTTATTGCCATGGGTTGAAGATGTGGAGCCAAATGCATCCGTGTACGTATGGGATGATTGAAAGTAAAGTATATTTTTATAGTTTTTTTTTTTTTACAATTCCCTTTTCCTATTTTTAGTGTGGGTACATAGGGAATTGTTATGGCACTTTTTATATTGAGATTTATTTCTGCTGTTAAAGCACAGGCATATGATTACTTGGGGTGTTAGTACTAGGAGGATTGGATATGTATATATATGTCTATAGATATATATTCTATTACAACATCCTACAACACCACACAGGAGATGGAGTTTAGATAGGGTACTATTGCCAGCTTATGATTATTTGAGGACAACATTTTTGTTTACTCCCACCCTGTGCTTTCCAAAGTTGGTTACTAATGGTTCTGGGGGAACCTTATTTTTAGTAATTCACTGGATGGGGCTGCCAATGGCTGGGTTAATAGCAATTAATTACTGTGTATATGTTTCTGACTTATCGTCTCTTTAAAGTGGATCATAATTCTGAAAATAACTGTGTTTTTGTTTAAACATTTTCCACCTTGTATTTAGACATAAGTACTTAACCAGGTGGTATTTAAATATATATATTAAGAAACGTATATTTATTGACTTATATATTACATATGGATTTATATAAAAAATACTATAGAGATATAATAAGAATAAAACATAATGTGAAAACCACGTTACCAAACCTGATGTAATTATAAAATATTTATATTCATTATATATATATATTCATTCAATATATCCAGATATTTTCATTAATTAACCCTTTCTTTTTTCTGTATCCTTCCCCTTTTTCATATTTTAAATTCTCAATAAACACTAAATTATATATTGGTAATTTCAGTAGTGTATCTTCCACAAGCCAAACAAGGCACTCGCCTAGGGCGGCACTTTGCTAGAGGGTGTTAAAGCGCACTTCTGATGCTTCAAACATTTTCGCTCCCCCACCGTTCAGCAAGCTTTAGCTCCTTCCAATTAAACGGGGTGATGGGGGTATGTAATGGATGTGGTGGGGGTATGAAGTGATGGTGGCATGTAATGGGGCAGATAGGGCATTTAGTGTGTATGCAATATGGGTGATGGGGGCATGTAATGGGGTGATTGGGCATTTAATGTGTGTGCAATGTGGGTGATGGGGCACATTGTGGGTGTGCAACGTGGGTGGGGTGCCAGAATTTTGTCTGCCTAGGGAAGCACAAAACCAAGATACACCAGTGGGTAATTTATGTGGTAATTTGTAGTAATTGAACAATCACTACTCATGAGGCTAAAGTATGATTGTAGAAATAGATGTTATACTGACTACAGGAAATTACACTGTTCAATTTTCACACAATGACCTAAGCTAACTAGTTTAGGATATAGCCCACCTCGGGAATGGACATGCTAACACATAAAGTAAATGGAGCAAATCCTTTTTTTTTTTTATTCTACCAGTAGAAGCTAGCAGGAATCCTTCATTGCATGCGCTGACTCAGTCATTCTGGATTTAACATGTAGTGAGATTTTTGTTTTTAAAGTTTAGCTGTTATCTCATGATGTCACATGAGTGGATGCAACATGAATACACAGAGGCATGGTTATTGTTGAACTGTGAGTATACATTCAATCACAGGAAGAGAAAATGCTTTAATAAAATATTTTTCACCTACACATTTACTACGTTTGACTAGTTTAATACAGGAAATGAATGTAATACACTAGATAACAAATAAATGACTGCTCCATCGTAATAAAGATTCTGCTACTTTGTTATATTAAAATATATGAGATATACTCAAACCAAGCTACAACTCATTGAACAGTTTATTTTCTTTCTAAACAATGTTTTATATTTTACCCAATTTTGTTATCCTTCTTTCTGTCCGTCCCTCCAGCCTGTTTAAACCATAGAATTAATACATTCAAAAAGTGAATCGTGGTACATTGGTAACTTATCAATAGGCCAAAAAGACACCTAAAAACTCTTAAACTCAGCTTGATTATATTGGTCAAAGTTTAACATTTCAGTTATCCGTACTCCTCAATTCACTGTTTGGTAAATAAAGGCCGCATAACAAGAGGGAAAGCCGGCTAAGTAGTCAGAGTTTGCAGGATGCCAAGGAAATACATTAGAGCCTAAATTCAGTTTGTAAATAATAAATTCTGAGCTATGTAGGATCATTAAAACGCCATAAAATGCAATACGAATGAGGACTATGGTGATTTATTTAGCTTTAAAAGTGTTTTATAAGGTGAGAAGATGGAATGATATATATAAAGAGTCACTTTTTTTTTTTACTTAACCCCTTCGCGACACAGGACGGACTAGGTCCGTCCTGTGTGGCGAAGCGTTAGTGACACAGGACGGACCTAGTCCGTCCTGTGTCAAAACGAGCACTGAAAGCGGGGTTTTTCCGCTTTCAGTGCTCTGATGGTATTGTAACGATGCTTCCGTGTGGAAGCATCGTACAATACTAAAAAAAATGCCCGTTGGCATTTCGATCGCTCCGGAGAGCGATCGAAATGCCGGTTTTAAAGGCACAGAGCCTTTAAAACGACGGGCATTAAAAAATGAGCATAGGAAGCGAATTTTTCGCTTCCTATGCTCAGAAAGTGTTTCTGATTGCCTCGCAAGTAGAGGCAATCAGGAACACAAAAAAAAAATGCACGATCTTGGTCACTGAGTGACCAAGATGGCGCTGCCCTTCTAAGGGCAAGAGCACAGGAGGCAGGAAGTACCTGCTTCCTGTGCTCTCTGGCTGTCACACGATTGCCTCTTCACAGAGGCAATCAGTGACTGCCAGGCACACTGACAGGCAGTGGGGATGCTCTCCTGAACATCCCCACTGACTGGTCAGATCAATATTAACCCTATATTGATCTGACCAGTTATGATCTGCCTCCCTCTCCTCACATTTTTTTAGTGAGGGAGAGAGACAGATCAAAGTTCTAAAAGTAAAAAAAAAACAATAAACACACAACACACAAATATTAAAACAATAAAAAAAAATTTATTAAAGCAATTCCCTGCGTTTAACCTCTTCCCTGCCACTGATCTTGCATAAGCAGTGATCATGCACATCAGCGCATTTATTTTTGCCGTTTGTGCATTTTTTAGGGGTTAATTTTTTTTGTACTGTAATTTATTACAGTACTAAAAAGGCTCTTCTAAGAGTTATTAACCCCTTCTTTGCCGTCGATCACTGCTTACGCAATGATATTGACGCCAAAGCAATTTTTATCTGTCTGCATATTTTTATTTTATTTTTTTTACACATACCCGCTAGGGGATTACATGTAAAGTAAAAATATTTGAGTTTTTTTTTTTTAAGCTGCCTGAGCGCATAGCGATCAGTAACAGCGAATTAGTGGCAAAGGCGGTTTGGTGATTTCTCAATTAAGCTCACCATTCGCCCTGGTCAGATCAAAATTGGTCGGATCAATATTCACAAATCTGCCTCCCTCTCCTCACTCGGGAGATGTTGCTGAACACATACTGGGTTGTTGTTTGGCAGTGACATATACCATAATCTGTGAATTCATGCCTGAAGTACAATGCATGTGGATAAAAACCTCCCAAAAAAGTACTACCACAAACTTTTACAAAGGCTGGTGGTAGAATTAGTACCTATACAGTATTAAAATACCACCATTTGAAATACATTAGGATGTCTATTTTCCAAAAATATATGGTTTGATGTAAAATTCATTGGACGGCTTCAAAAATGTTCCAAATGGAACATGGGCGCAGGCTGACTACATGTCAAAATTCCAGGTTGGAATTGCGCACCCCCTAAATGTGGAATTTTAGACCCAATACAAACCAACAAACCTATGCATGGGGGGTATCCCTGTACTCAGGAGATGTTGCTGAACACATATTGAGGTGTTGGTTGGCAGTGGCAAATACCAGAATCTGAAAATTCCTGCCTGAAATACAATGTGTGTGGGGAAAAAAATGACATCCCAACCCTTCGACATATGTTGGTGGTAGAATTAGCACTTGGAAAGTGTTAAAATACCACAATTTTAAATACCCTAGGATGTCTAGTTTTCCAAAATATATGGTTTTATGGGGTAAAATACTTTGACAGGCTTCAAAAGTGTCCCAAATGGAACATGGGCGCAGGCTGACTACATGTCAAAATTCCAAGTTGGAAATGCACCCCCCCTAAACATGGCCTTTTAGCCCCCAAATAATCTAACTAACCTACACATGGGTGGTATCCCTGTACTCAGGAGATGTTGCTGAACACATATTAATGTGTTTTGTGGCACTGACACATAATAGGATCTATGAATTCATGCCCGATGTACATTGAATGTGAAAAACAAATTACTATCCATAACATTGACATAGGCTGGTGGTAGAATTAGTGCATGGAAAGTGTTAAAATACTACCATTTGAAATACCCTAGGGTGTCTAGTTTTCAAAAATATATGGTTTTGTGGGATAGAATACACTTTTTGGCTTCAAAAATGTCCCAAATGGGACATCGGCGCAGGTTTTCTGCACGTCAGAATTCCAAGTTGGAAAACCAAAAAGCGCACCTCTCAAATGTGGCCTTTTAAGCCCCAAATAACCTAACCAACCTATACATGGGTGGTATCCCTGTACTCAGGAGATGTTGCTAAACACATATTGAGGTGTTGTTTGGCACTGACATATAACAGGATCTGTGAATTCATGCACAAAGTACAATGTATGTGAAAAAAAATTACTACCCAAAACATTGACATAGGCTGGTAGTATAATTAGTGCATGGAAAGTGTTAAAATACTACCATTTGAAATACCCTAGGGTGTCTAGTTTAAAAATATATATGGTTTTGTGGGGTAGAATACACTTTCTGGCTTCAAAAATGTCCCAAATGGGACATGGGCACAAGTTTTCTGCATGTCAGAATTCCAAGTTGGAAAACCAAAATGCGCACCCCCTAAATGTGGCCTTTTAGCCCCAAAACAAACCAACAAACCTATGCATGGGTGGTATCCCTGTACTCAGGAGATGTTGCTGAACACATATTGAGGTGTTATTTGGAAATATCCCTTCACATTTTAAGGTAATGTTTACCTAAATTGCAATATATGTGAAAAATTAAAAAAAAAGATTTTTTTGCTGCAAACTTTGGCATAGATTGGTGGTAAAATGGCTACATGAAACGTGTCAAAATACCCCAAGTTAAATGCCCTGAGTTGTCTAGTTTTCAAAAATATGTACATGTTGGGGGTCATTCATGGATTTAGTACAGAAATCAGTGTTACAATGTCACTATCGCTAATTTTGAAAGAAAGGATTTTAAAATAGCTTTGCACCACTTATAGTTCTGGCCTTGTAACATGAATAAAAAAGCACAAAAACATAAAAACATGGGCTATTTCTGAACTCAGGACATATATTAGAAACTTTTTAGCAGTGTTTTTTTGTTGTCTCTTGTACATGAGTATACGATTTTTCAAATAAAAGTCATAAAAAAAGTATTTTTTCAATTTTTTTGCCATATTTTATTATTTTTTTTTTACATCAAATTATATGCTATTATCAAAATAATGGTATCAAAAGAAAGCCCTTCTTATAACGATAAAAACAATATATAGTTTGTGCGGGTACACTAAATGAGACAGAAATAAATTACAGCAAAACACAAACACCTCAGAAATGTTAAAACAGCACATGTCACCAAGCGTCGGACAAGCCAAAAAAGTCATGTCACTAAGGGGTTAAAGGACAACTGTAAAATAATACATTCTGTTTAACTGAAAGATTGCCTTTTATGTAGTCATTTTAAATAGAATTTTTTTGAATGAAAGAATACAAGCAAAAGTAACTTATTGAGCCTTGTGTGTCTGTATAGCTCGATCGGGGGTTGACCTTTTTTTCAGAATCTTGGGTGAGATGGGTCAGGTGGAGGGAGATCTGACCCATCTGACATAAAGATGTCTGCCCCTGATAGAGCTATAGAGGCAAAGAGGGCTCAATAAGGTGCTTTATTTATATTCTTTCAGTGTTCCTTTAATGCTTTCAGAAACACAGGAGAAAATGTTCAGTGGTCCTAACTTGGAGATAAAAATGCATGTACTTTTTAAGATATGTGGTATTTATCCTATGATTGGCAGCCTCGATGAAATGCACTGTGAAGGTTGATCTGATCACGGGCAGCTACTCATTGCTAGTACAGTATTTTGTTCTTATTTGTACTAAATGATGTTAGTATTATAGAAATATTATTTTACAGATCACCTCTAGTGATTACACTGTAAAAACAATGGGCAATATCTAACAGATGGCCACTTATTATATATTATTTTACTCAATGACTGCTCCTGCTACCTGTCATTTGCTGTCATTTTAATGTACATATTTAATATTTCCTTGAATATAATATGTATATTTGTATACTTATATATGCATTTTTGTGCGTATATATATATATACACATATATGCATACTCATATCTAAATTTACATATATAGTTGTATATAATATATTCATCTATTTCTTTAATCTATTAAACAACACATGAGTTCAGTATTATTATGGAACCTTAATATAGCAAGTTACCATGGCAGGATTTCCAGTTATGTTTAATTGGTCCTAAATCACTGGAGAATGGTGTGTCTCTTTGGTGCCTAGATGAGTCTTGCAGAGAGTATTGCTCATGTCAGAAAATCATGAAGCTCACAAGGAATTCAAGAATTCAGCCCAAGGAATCACCCGTAATAGCAGTCTGAATGATATAGTTTAACGTTAGCCAGGCTCTTCTAGGTAACTAGGTTGTAATGGACAATGCAGGCAGTCCGCTTAGACCCTTAGACATTGGTTAAGTTGAATATGCTCACTTGAAGACACAAGCAGCAGAAATAATAGCATCAGTCTAAACCACACACACTGGATATAGTCTTGTGTACACATTTAAGGAGCACTATGTTCAGATGTAGGTGACCAAGAAATACCTGGAGAGAGACCATATTTAGTCAAGTCAGTAAAGGTCATGGACATGTATCTTTAGAGATACGGAGATTTCATTAAATTCATAAAATTGGTGTGTTTGCAGATGACATTATGTTATCACTAAAAAAAAAACCTATGTCCTCAATTACACCACTAATGTCTGTCTTGGAAGAATTTGGAGAAATCTCCTATTACAAATTAAATACCACAAAAACGCAAGCGCTCCTGTTTTTTACACCATGGTTTGAATTGGATTTTTTTTTTTTTTTTAAACTGCTTGACTTTGATTGGAGAGACTCTTACATTTCCTATTTAGGTATCAATTTGTGCAACAACCTGGCTAGGATACATGAAAACAACAAAGTCTGGCCGGTGTTTAGGGACGACATGGAGAGATGGTGCACTCTAGAAATAGTTAGGATCAATTTGGTTAAAATGAATATACTTCCAAAAATATGATATTATATTAGAGCCATACCCCTTACTATTCCTCTATCATTTGAATTGTTTGTATTGCAGAACCTTATGGTATGTGGGGATATGGTTTTGCCAGACTTTGCTCACTATTATCACACTACTAATGCAGCTGCTGCGTTAAAATTTAATTTAGATACTGGACAGCCCCAATGGCTCGAGATAGAGACAACAAACATTTTCCCACATCCTATTAAAGAAATAATATGGCTTCCTCCATCTCGACGACCACATTACATAAATATGTTCCCATCACCAACATTTCTTATATTTTATAAAAAATTAAACCCTTTGCAATTTGGTCAGTTTTAATTTATGACATCCCCGACTTAAATTTAGACTACTGGACCTCACATTCCATAACACAAATTGATAATTTCTTTACATTAAAAAAATTTAAATTTTTGACCAAATGAAAAACAAATTTGATTTGAACATTTCTGATGAAATAATATACAACAAAATAATGGATCTTATTATTGTCAATTGTGTCCTTTCAATACAGGATCCAAACCAAAGTAAACTGGAATTATCAAAAATAGTAAAAAATATACTATTTGGATCCTACTCGGAAGGGAGCCATTTCTATTCTACACTCATTTGACCTGGGAACTAAATAAAAAAATTGATTCAATGATAAAATTGGAGGGAGAACTGGGTATAACATTAAACTTCACAGAATGGATTAACTTTGTAAATACATTGACTGGTATTACACAGTGTGTGTCACATTTAGAGTACCATTATAAAATCTTATACCTTTGGTACCTTACTCCATCCAGATTACACAAATGTAATTCATCACATACAAATACATGCTGGAGGGGGTGTGGAGAAAGGGGATCTTTGTGTCACATGCTGTGGTCGTGCCCTAAAATTAGACCTTGTTGGATTTCAATACATAAATTAATTAAAACTGTTGACAATTCAATTGATAATTTGACACCAGAGCTTTGTCTCTTAAAGCAAATTCCCATAAATTTACAAAATTATAATAAAATTATACTAGGCCATATTATAATTTCTGCAATGACAATTATCACCCGACACTGGAAAGATATTAAATCACCACACATAAATGAGGTCATACAATACATATTTAAAAACAGACGTTGCGAACTAGCTTTCCACTTACCAACATCAAAAACTGGAATTTTGAAACAAGAGTGGCTTTTATGCTACCTTGTCCTATCTGCCTAGCCTAGCTATTATCTGGCACCTGCCCAAGTTTAGCTTAAATCCGGCAAATGGACTGCCCTGTCATAGAGCCCCACTTGGGTAATTTCCTGTCTTGAAGCCCAGTAATGGGCATGTACTGTCCTAAAGTTTAGCCCTGTCTTAGTGTTACAGCGTGTGTTAGTGTTGTTTTGCTTTTGCTCCATTGAAGGTTTTCCTTCTCTACCCTTGCTTTGCTCAGTTCCTTTATTTAAATATGCAACCCCAACCATTTTTGTTCAGTGGTTTTGCTTCCAGTCTGTGCTGCTGCTGGTAATACCTGTTCGTCTGTGTAATGTAAGTCTTTAGATTCATTTATCTAGTTTATTCTATCACTAGTTTATTCTCCAGGGTATTTGTAGGGTTGCCACCTTGCCGGTAAAAAATTGGCATCAGGCCAATGTTAAGTCTATGGAGACAGTACCAAGGCCGGTATTTTTCTGAAGAAAAGGTGGCAACCCTGGGTATTTGCAATGTTTCTCCATTTTCTGCCTTGGTATACTGGATCCAGCAACTGCTTCCACAGGGCCCTGAAATGTGGCTGCACAAGCCTGGAGCTTCAAGCTACCGTGGAAATGCAGATACCCTGCACCAGGTCCTGTGTCTCCACATCTACACCGTAGATCCTGAACTTGGGCGCCCAGAGTCCCATGCCACCACAACCCCACTGTGACAGCTCATCTGATCAAGGTTTGAATTATTTAAAGTGCCTATTTAAGATTATCCTCTGTTGATTCTCTAAGGAGACAATCACCAACCTGACATGGCTTCCTGCATTTCTACAATATCTTTGGAAATGCTCAATCAGAACAGTTAGCTAACATTTACATTTTCAATTCTAGTGCTTCTATTTCAAACAGAGGAGGGGATTTTTTACACAAATGAGTTGACCTCTTAATACACTTCTTTCCAGTAGAAATATACCCAGGTTGGTTAAGAAGCTCAGATTGTAATCTTTCGTTTATATTGTAATATCTATTCCTTCTTGGGTTCAAATTACAAAAATTTTCTTGATTTTTTTTTTGCTCAAAAGTACACTGTACATAATCTAGATATGGTCTAAGTACTGCTTTTAAATAAACATTGTTTACAAAGGTAAAACTATGTTTGTTTTGTTTTTTGTTTGTCAACTTATTTTAGACATCACATAAAATTATTGAGTTAAGGATCAACTAGTACCCCTAAAATGATTGTCCTTCAAGGGTCCACATTTGCTTTAATTAAAAATACATTACTTTCAATTTAGTAATACAGCTTACTTTTCTTTTTCCTAAATCTACAACTGTGTACAATTTCTTATCAGCTCGAAAATACATATATTTTTCTTTTAATATTCATCTCTACTTTATTGATATATAGATACCACAGCAGTAAAGCAGGAACTGATCTTTGAGGCAGCCCATATTTTACTACAGCAACACAAATAAAAAAAAACATTTATACAGGTTGAGTATCCCTTATCCAGAAATCCATTCTCCAAAATAATCCATTATCCACATCAATCAGAATGCAAGCCCACTACAGTTTATTCAGTGTCCAGCATCCTTATGCAGCAATATAGCCATCCCATGCATTCTCAGATTCCCCCACACCCACAAAGGGTAATACAAAGGCATGTATGCAGGCCTGATGCAGCAACGGCGGGTTCCCAACAATGCCTCACAACATCACACTAAATGTGATTTATTTTCCTATACAGTATTTGCTTGATACTGCTGTATTTCATGAATGCTGAGAGGCTTTAATATATCTACCCGAAGTGAAAGTGATCAATTTTTTTAAATGATTCGTTAATCAAAATACTTCTGGTCACAAGCATTATGGATAAGGGATTCTCAACCTGTATAAATTCCCTCTCCCTTCTCTGTCCCGTTTATCCAGTTTGCTATCCAAGTATAACTGTTATTACCCACACTTTAGATACCCAACTATGGCCCTTCAACTCAGGCTGCCAGACAATCATTTGAAGGCCAGGAAGGGTTGCAATTGGTTTCTTAGGCCCCAGAGCCTAGATCTCTCTTTTTAATAATCCAACTTAATAGACTATGCCAACGGCACAGTCTTGGGTAAAATCCCAGAGGGGTTGGCTGGATCTATTACGTATATTACGATGTTAACTGATACAAATAATGTTGCTTTCCATAATTTAATTCAAAAAAACTTCTAGTATTATCACTTCAAATATTTTCTCCATATTAGATGTGAAACTAGTGTGTGATTCCAGTCCTTCGGCACTAAACTAGTGGATACTGTGCAGATTGAAAGATAACTAGTTATCACCTCCATGAATTCCCAATGAACACCTGAGTGAATTTCATCTTGTATCGATGATGTATTACTAATCTCAATTATGCCTAATCTCCCTTTGACCTCATCTTTTGTTAGCCAAACATTCAGTAAAACTGAGTTTGTAGTTCCGGATCTCTGAGAATTGCCTACCACTGGGAGCTCATTAGTATGAAAAAGCAAAAAAGCAGTACTTCTGTCTCCTTTTTATCATCACTGACAAATTCCCATACCTGGTCCAATATTCTCTTTCGTCAGTGTTTTGCATTAACCTATGTTTAGGGTTAGAACATTGACAATTAATTCAGTGCCTCTTCTTTGTCCATGTAACATTTCCATGTAAACATAGGTCCTTTTGAGCTTCATTTCCAGGTCTTTTGCTAATGACATTTGCACTTCCTACAATGACTATTTGCCATTGATTCTATACCTATTTATTCACTATGCTTGTGCCTATTCCATCCACACTAAAACACTGTATTTACAACTCACAGTTACAGAGTATACAGACTGGTCCCTGTATTGTGAGTGATAATGTTATACTTTGGCACTACATGGTCCCATTTAAAGTATGATAAACCTTGATTGCCTTTTGTATTCATTCTTGGTACAGATTTGTGTCCTCCCCACTAGAAACAAGGATCAACGCAATGCAGTGATGTCGCTGATTAGCCCATGTACATAATAAAATCATGCCAAAGCTCAGAGATGGGTGATATGACACAAGGCTCTTTCATTTTTAAACAGGTGACCTGTCAAGACTTGGCAGATGTCACACTGTGTATGAACTTATGTTATTCAGGTGTTTTATATCAGGCTGCAAGCATCTGTAGTGGAGCTAAAAAAAAAAAAAGCCTTGGTGAGTTTGTAAGAAATGCAAGGGCAGGATCATGAACTCTACACTAATGTAGACTGGAAAACATTCAGTCCTTCTAGCAGTACAGTCTCGGAAACTAGCATGTTATCACTGCTGGTATGTCAATTATGAGCTAAGTGGCGAGAGTATTAATATCCGAGTGATGACCTGGAGCCAGTCCAAGTTACCTTAGTGATTATCAGGATCCAGATGATGTTTCCTTGCCAGTGAGGCAAGCCAAGCTAAGGCACACCAACAGAAAGATACTTTTATTACCTCACTTGTAGGTTAACTTGACTGGATCACAAATGGTCAATAATTGCGGAATGTTCTCTTGCTGAACTGATATATGAAGTTATATTGTACTGTAAAGGAGCATTCCTAATAAATTTTGATTTGATTGGTTAATTATCAAACCTAAGTATTTCAATTGTGCAACACATTACTCAAGACATAACAATGCATCTTGGCATAATGAGAATCAGATATTTTTTTAGTGCACATTAAATGATACAATGTACTTATAGTTAAAGTAATCTTCAAAACAAAACTGCATGATCATATGTGCCGAAGTCAGATCTTGGTTCTATATTTATGTTGCTATAAACCTATTTCTAAAGCAAGGGCATAAAAAAGTCCACTTGCTACATACAGATAACAGATTAGGCTGTTTAGACTACACCAGCACATTCCATCAATATGTACAGATAAGGGTTAATATAATGATTTGGTGTTAGAATTCCCAGGTCTTGTGGGACAGGGGTACTGAAATCTAACCATGGAGATAAACAGTATGCACGATAAGGACCAAACAAACAACATGCATTATTCACATATTAAACAGAACCCCTTACTACACATAAATAAATAATCTTTTTCTCTGTTATCCTTAAATTGATGGTCAGGTACTATGTAAGCAATTCAATTAAAGCCATATCACTATATTATCTTGCCCACACAGATATATATATCTCTAAACACATTACTCAGTTTTGAATCTGTCCACATCTGTCTGGAACTGAAACACCTTTTAAATAATGAACGGCAATGTCAAATGTGTTCCTTTTGCATCTATATATGCAAGTATTCAAGCACACATTATAATCACTGTGTGAGACAATTTGTGAGATATTTTCTTGTAATATCAAGTAAATGAAAACAGCCACATTGCTAGCATATGGCAGTTTAAAGCTCATATATACACATCAGAGTTACATAACTAGTATATAGTCATGTGGAGCTCACAGATGCAAAACTATATCAATACAGCTATAAAAGTCACTACCGCATACTGTTTATGTATATGTGTATAGTTATATATATAAATTACAGGGTTATATAGCTCTGGCAAAGCATTATACGGTGCCAATATTTTATATTTTAACAGTCTGTTTCTACAAATATACAGATTTCTCAATTTGTTCAATTGCACTAAAACACCAGGACATGTAAATAGAGGTAATGTTGAGTTGCCAGGCTCTTTGTGGGGTGAGGACTAATTACAATAGCAATTCATGCGACCTCTGTAATTAAGTCACTGTGTTATGGGGTCACCTCACTAAGGAGAGAACAATACCTATATTGGCTTCCATTTAGTCACTTTTTATATGCCGAGCTTTGTTCTATCCCTAAGGATCTCCGACGTAATCATCTTTTAGAGGTTACCTCTTCCCACTTGATATATTATATGCAGAAAGCCACAACTTACTTATGAAAACGATTTATTTTTAGGCTTTTGTAGTTAATCATTCTTTTCAGAATGATGCCCCATTGTGTTTATTAGTTAACTTTGGGTGAAGCCAGGATGATATGCTAATGATTTTCTAGACTCTGGGTCCAAGAAAGTTATTTTATACATACATTTATTTTCAACTACTCTAACTTACTAGTTATATAAGATTTGTTTTGCTCTCATTGAACCCATTGGATTACTCAACCATGCCAGTACACTGTGCACTCTAAATATTGAGGGTAAGGTACTTGTACTTACTATGTCATCAGTTACTAGATACACTACATTATCTCAATTGCTTTCTACAGTGGGTCCCTTCTTTAGCAGAAACACAATACTATTTTTAGATTACCTTCACTCTGGGGAACAAGCAACTTATAGTTCATGAAAATCATTGTACTGAAAGACTTCCTTAATCCTCCTGGCGCACTATCCACCTTCCAAAAGAATGCCATCATCTGAAGGCAAATATAACATTTCCTAAAATGGTCGATGTTTTATTAATTGCCTATGCCACTGACCCTGTATCTTTTTATTTATTCCCCCTTGACAGATGTATTCATATATAAATGTGTAAGGTATGAGTGTACATTAATATATTCTTGATAAGTAACTCTCTGTCAACAATGCAAGTATATATACAAAAAACGTTTGAAAGTCTTTTTGGGTGAGACCGATGCATAAAAATAGTCAGCATGATGTGAGCAGAATTTGGCCACAAGTAGACATAGCTAATGTAAAGCCCCGGCCATTTTACCTTCCATAGAAAATAGTTGCACTCTATGCAAGTATTTAATCTGCCTCGAAAATCTAGCCAGAGTATGAGCAAGTATGAAAAATCTATATATATAATCTGTATATACATCCAATAAATGTGTGGCATTCTTCAATTAATTTATATTGTATATAGATGCTGGTTTGTACTGTATCAACACTGATGGAATGGGCTAATTATTAAATATCATGAAAGTACTTTATGCTGGTGAAGATGATGGAGTTTTGTATTTCCTGTGGTGAATGTATATATTTAATAATGTATTTTACAGTAAAGATCACTCCAAAACATGAATAAAAGCTAAAGAACGTATAAAAAAACAACCAAATCACAATGTGAAATCATATAAAGATCATGTAACACAATCAAGAAAATACTCAGAATTTAGGTCAGGCACTGATGTAGTGTGAGAAGGGGTGGCTTGTAATCTCCATTCCAGCTCATCCCAAACATGTTAGATGGGGTTGGGGTTCAGGGCTCTGTGGGGCCCAGTCAAGTTCAGGTAATGTTCTCCTGGCATCCGCAAGACCCAGAATGTTAACATTTAACTCATTTGTTTTGTTTTTAGTAAAACTACAGGCATATGAGTACTTATTTAAATACGGTATTAACTAGCATTCTCTGCTCACATAGATACAAAGGTATCACAGTTTGCATGATGAGTATATTATTTGTAACATGTATATAGACATGTTTCTCTTTTCCTTTTATTTTAGTTTAATACATTTTTAAAAGGAAAAAGTATTGAATTGATCAAAGAGGAACCAAAAATGTCTACTAATAATTTTTTCTTTGCAGTCCTGATGTGTTAGTTAAAATATGGGCCTAATCTCACTATGAAAAGGTAATGTTTGAGGGCCTAATTTAACATACTATTTCATTGCCATCAGTAGCGATTTCTGCTTAGCAGCAAAATTTCCGTTTGACTGGTGACTTTCTATTGCCTGTGGGTGATTTCACAAGACCAATAAGATGATGACATCAACGGCTTAATGATGGTTTACTTGCTAATCAGAAACATCTTTGGAGTAAATTACATATATAAAGAGGCATAGCCCTCTGGTGGAAGTAATCTCCATTTACTCAGCATGGCTAATTATAAATAACATTCTAGATAAAGTGCCATGCAGTCTAAAAGCACATTAGAATGTTTGATTTTTCGATCCTGTGGTGTGTGAAAATATGTACATTTTTATTAAAAAAAAAAAAAACATTTTGCTTACATCTCATTGACACATGCTTTTCTTGTTTCCTGTACAACACAGTGCAGCATTATCATCATGAAATTATTTTTGAACTATATTTGTAATTGACTTTTTAAACTAGCATTTGAACACATATAGATATAGAATATGCCCCAGTAATGGCATACCTGGCATTTAGGCCTACTAAAATGGTTGGGAGCCCATATCCCTGAAATACAAATTAAAACATGCTTATAGGAAACACAGACAGGAGTCAGTGGTAGTGTAACATCATATAATATGAATTTGTTCAGGTACATCACATTAAGTATACATTTTATCACAGTTTTATATTACCAGCTTCTGCTTTTCTTTTATATATAATCTGGCAGCATGGCAAATAGCTTTTTTTTGTGTGTGTTCCTACAACAACCTTTTAATTTGTAATGGTTTTCGTAAGAGAAAACCATATGCCTGCAAGATAGCAGTACACACAGAAACAGAACTATGCTGCAATTATCAATCTGGTCAATATATATTTCATCTGCAGTAACTTATGGTTTCATGGGAGAAGCTGTCACAACTGAGGTGGAACAAGATGGCTTTGTGATATGTATGTCTCTCTGGAGGGTTCAGTGGATACATGTACTATATATGACATCATATTGGGTATGGAATGTGGTTGTTCTGTGTATCGAACTTGAATTTTGCAGGATCCTTCCTTTCTTGCCTCAATGTACCTCAACTCTGTTGGGATGCAGAATCCTCTTTTGTACCATAATAAAGGTTTGGGGGACTGGCCGTGCCAGAATGTTATATTTGTGGGCCCACACAATTTTGGGTAAGCATGGTGTATGTTTACATGTGGCTCCTTGTTAATTTATTCTTTCAGTCTTACCTTTTTTCTTTCTTTTTTTCTATCTACCTCATTATTTCCTCATTTTTGGAGACACAAATATCCACATATGTGTTTCATCTACTTGACTCATTCTGAATGGCGGAAGCTTTTTGTCACTTTTTTTTCCCACCATAAGGTTAACGCATTTTTGGCAGGTAAATGTTCAACAGTTTCATTAGCGTGAACCAGTTAAATCCCTACACTGATGTGATTTTAAAGATTAGAACAGGCTGTTTGTAGGTGGGCTCTTCTGGCCTTTGCTATTCTCTAAAGCTGTGCTGAAATATGTTTCTATTTACAAAGGATGGGAGCCCTATGGAATTTAGAGCGTTTTCTTATTTTATGTTGTTTATTGTGTGCATGTGTTCTTTTGCATTTCCAGAGCCTGACACGGTAAAGACTTTTCATTGATCTCGAGTTATTATCACAACAGCCACCACTTACATGTTCAATATTCTATAAACAGAATATCCTATGCAGTTAGTCCAATAAAGAGGCAGGGTTAACTACAGACAGTAGCTAAAAGTGGTGAACTAATGGAAACATCTAACAATATCTAACAACAACAACATCGAATATGTACTTCATGATTAATCCTATTAAGGATTAGGGTTTAGGCGCACCTTTTGCCTACACAAGAGCTTCCGTAATACTTGGAATGTTGTCATACAAACCTTGAGATGGCCGTCCACAGCAGTACAGATTTGATACCATCCTTAACAGCTGTCAGCAGACATTGTGGTTTGCAGTGTTTCTTTGACTTTCCACAAGCATAAGCTCATTTGAAAGCAGTTAACAGAGTATAGCTTTTGGTAAATTTTGACCAGTTTTTGTTTTCTAAAGCATTTTGTCAGTCTTTGGAATTTTTTTGTCATGAGTTTTGAAAGTTTTGTAGTTTTTGTGACCCACGAACGTTTAATTTGGCTACCGACTTACAAATACGTTTTTTTCTTACGGTGTGTCGGATTTTAGTTTTATTAAAAAACATTATAAAAAAATTGAATATAAAAGTACAACCTCAAATCAACTGAAATATAAAAGAGAACCCTTTTATGTTTTTTTGATGAGGGAACATATTTTTAAAGTAAACCAAGGTCTGCTTTAAATGCACAACAACAAAAAAAAGCTATATCTTGTTTGTCTGTAACTACGCAACATTCTTGGATTTTACAGCATATAGAGATTTGAAACATATCATTATGTTTTCTTAGTTTTATTTCTCTCTGTCATTTATTATTACTTGAAGCTTTCTTCATGTATCTTTTTAAATATGTATGTAACTTAAGACCTGGGGCAGAAATCAGGGGAAGCAGGTGTCTACTTTTGTGAATTTTATAATGACCATTATAAGCTATATTTACTTAGGAGTATATACATATGTTTATACAGCATAGATTAGCAACTGCAAGGTGTGGAACATAGTTCATAGCAAGTAGAGCATCTCTAAATCTTTTATTTTACATTTTTTTACTCAATTTAATAATTTATTTTACAACTATCATACTAACACATATCACCATTAACACTTTGTATGATGAGGGTGATATATAAACAGTTCCATCCCCCACTCTCACAGTCAAAGAACAAATAATTCTCCGCTTCCATCTTCTGCATATAACTATAGTGAATCACCAAGGACCAGCACTCACGGGATATTTTTAGATTATTTTTTACGCGTCTTTGAGAGACACCCATTTTTGCTTTGATTTCTTAACTTTGTAGTATAATTTATTTTAAAGAACACTGTGATGGAGTGGTATCTCACTCTGAATTTTGACACATTGACACAGACGGAATATAGTTATAATTCTATCCCACACTAGTCTCACCTCCCACAGTGTGACACAGACAGAATGAAAGACAGAACAGTGTGCACCAGTTTAACATTTTGGCAATTAATATGGATGAACACTTTCGTAAAACCAGTGTTCATCAATTTTAAAATGCTGTTCCAAATTCAGTTTATCATAGTAGCTCATTGTTATCTGCAGTTTTATATTTGTTGCATGAGAATCATGGGGTATAAACAAGTGCCAGAACAACAACTGGATCCTCAGATGCAAGATAACTATAAGGAGTCCTCGAAATGCTGCATTGAATAAATCACCATTATTTGAGTGTTGTCACATACAGGAATGGAATTTAAAATCAATTTTGTATCCAAGCCCTTGACACAAACCACTGTTGTGTTATATTTCTATGTGACAAATGCAATGTGATTCCTTAACATGTTTAATTTGCATTTAAAGGGACACTAAACATTTTTTTTTCACGTGTGCTTCTAATATAGAAGCACAAGTGAAAAGTTAGTTGTCCCTAGTATGATGATGAACTGGTGTGTACTTTTGATAGTACACGCCAGTTTATCCTCTAACCGACAGCTGCCTTGCTTCCATAGGACTGGCGGCGACTGGCTCTCTCTGCTAGCGCAGAGAGACTCTCGTTTTTGCATGGAATGAGCAGGGGGGACTTTAACTAGATCCAATACAAAAACGAGGATCTCTCACTGTGCTAGCTGCGAGAGCCCCTCACATTTAGCTGTCAGAGCAGGGCAAGCAACCAGGAACTGTTGTGTCTCGCATGTGAGACACAGCAGTTAGTAAACCCGCATGTATCTATTAAGATACGCGTCGGGTTTACTTAATTCTACCGGGAAATGTATTGTTTAACCCTTGCTTCCTTTAAGGAAGCAAGGGTTAAACAACGTTTAATTTTCCTTTAAGTTTCCCTGCTATCTCATTAAAAATGATGATTATTACAAATATTATCAAGACAATGTTTTATTATTCTATTAACAAACGAAATTGTTATAAAACAGCTTTCGCATCAGTAAACTTAGAACATGGTGATTTCTTTATAAAGTGCTTTTGTTTAGGTCCTTTTATAATTTTGCCCTTTATACACCATCTGCTCGTGACCCTATCCCCCCAAAAAACATTTCGATTTTTTTAACTGGTTTCAATAGTGCAATAAAAACCATCTTTTTACATTAAGGGCCAAATTTATGAAGGCAAAACAGGTCTTTTTTAAAAAAATTTTTTTAAAAAGGGCTAAATTGGGAGCAAACTGACATAACTTTCCATTGGTTTCCATGTTACTACTACTATTTTAGCACTTTTTCCTGAAATTCCCCATTTTTGTTACCTTGATAAATACTGCCCTAAGTAAATCTTGACTTTCTTAAAATCTCAACCGAAGCAAAGCCATACAATGGAGTCAAGCTGTAGTTTTAGCAGAGAGGAAGAATGCATGTCACGGGATTACATATTGTGAAAACAAAAAAAAAGTGGTATAATGTCAATTTATAAAAATAAAATCCACTTTTTGCAATAATCATCTTCACAATTACACAATATTTTAGTACACAAAATGTAACTTTTCTTTCCCATGAAACATGCATTTTCTAAAATTCTCTTATGTTATGCACATCTCATTTTGCAAAAGACATAGCAGAAGGGAGAAATAAAACTCTCCCTTTCTCTGGAGGGTGATATTATTACACACAGAAGGAATGTTCATCCTGTGTCACTTATGCAGTTTGACAGCAAATGAAAAGACATACGAATCTGTTCCTCTCTTTTATTATGACACAGATTTAAGTGTGTTACAAGTCTGTTCTTCAAGTACTAAGTACCGCAAATTAATTAAATATATGAGGCTCTTTATAATATGACACATGAAGAAGAACCTGTAAGCTTGTGCCTCCCACATGAATATGACACAGAGGGAAGTTTTTATAGCCTCTTTTTTCATTTTGTTGCAGCATGCACTATTTATTTCAGTCAATCCAATGCAATTTCTGATGACTAAAGGTACATATTACTAATATCTATTTTGTATTTATAGCCCATATTTCAATGTGTTAATTTTAAATTTAAGCACATTTGAATGAACTGAGTAATGACCACCTAAAACAAATATGGTACATCATCAATATACCTTTGAGCGAAACATAGCCTTGATAGTTTTAGCTTATACAGGGCCAATGTATCTAGTTCATTTGCGAAAAATATATATAATGCACACAATTTTTATATATTTATACTAATATATAACAGAGGGATAGGTTAACGATTAGATATCAGTTTCTATTCTCATAATTGACCTTATCATTCTGATCTCATCATCCACATGAGAGTGGTACTAGTTCATAAAACCTATCATTTTAATTAAACTACAAGAAAACAAATATAAAAGTCATGGGCAATTATATTAAATGCATGCCTGGAAGATATCAGCCTCATTAAAAAAGAGTATACTATACTATATTCACACTAGATAGGTGCATGACATTCAGATACCAGTCGTGCATTTAAGTGTCTTATGCAGGAACATTTGGGTGCTATTCAAAAAGAGGGGACCAAGTCCCCTATTGATAAATACTTTCAATCTCACCCAAATGGCCTTCCACATTTTGGTTGCCAAATAATAGACAGGGTAACTTTGCCACCTCGTGGAGGTGACCTACATTGAAAATGATGCCAATGTGAGGTTTATTGGATGTTTGTAGTAGGTACACAACAACCGGCTGGTCTCAATTCAGAGTGGGATGTGGGATATTTATGATAATTTTGTATGGGGACCATTTGTTTCAAATTCTAAATACTTTTGTGTAAATGTATTTAATACCTACCTAGTGTTTAAACTTATGTGAATAAATGTAGTTGTGCAAATGGTTGCTTACATAATATTTTCGATCCCTCTAAATATTAAATACTGGTCCTTTAAAATCCCATATATTTTTACTACAGATATGTACCTGACCTTTACCTTTTCACTCCATATAATAATATGTTGGCATGTTCTATAGTACTTATCAGGTTGTTTCTTTCTAATCAACATTCAATACTTGTGTATTCTTGGGTTTCCTTTTTTGCCCTTTGTTTCTTTTCTGTATTTATTTATTTTTTCATTTGCTTATTTAATCTGTATACATTGTAAATATATATGTGTACCTGTTTGATGCATATTGATCATGCAATTATTTGCTTATGCTTGCTCTTGCTCAAAGGTTTACTAATGGAGGTTTTAGATCCCCCTGGTATTTTGAATCAATTTTTTACATTTATTTATATTAAGGGGCTTTGGTTCTCTTTCTAATGTTACTTTTCTTTTACCTCAGTCCCTGGGTTGGTTTTCCTAATTAGGGTGGAGTTGATTTTGCTATTTGTCTATTGGTTGGCTCTAATTACCTATTCCTCCTCTGTTTGGTATGTATTAGGGACTTTTCTGATACAATTCCTACGTCAAAGTATTTTTTGACAAAACGCGTCAGGTGGTGCTCCTCCCTCATCGTCTATGTAGGTTCGTGTGTTGCTTTTTTGTGATGTTAGCGAAGACCATTATAGACTGGATATTTTACTACACCATGAATTGGAGTTTTGTCTGTATGGTGAGCAACTGAACTTTGCTTTTTTCTCATATGACATTCGGGTATGTATTATAAAAATAGATGTGACATGACACATACCACCAAAGGATATATTATCCTTAATAATACTAGTATATTGTTGGAATATGAAAAAAAAAATGTAAATTACAGCTTTTGGTGAAGATTTGTGATTTACAGCAAAAACATATTAAAAAAATTTAGACTTACAGCAAGTCATCTTGAAATCTGTGACTATTTGTGATTTAATCTACACTGTTTAATACTACACTATGAGTTTATTGTATAGTTGTATAATAAAGTACAATAAAGCATGCTAGATCTATACTCTATATATGACCACACACATATAAATATATATATGTGTGTGTGTGTGTGTTGAGTTAGGATAATGTTAAAATACAGTTTTAAGGAAATAGTTGGCTAATGTTAAGAAAATAAACTATATGTGCTGGCACATAGCCAAGTATAGGATTAATTTATTAAACCATTATTATTTTATGGAGTTTCTAAGCAATTAGGATTACATATCATATACACTTATGGCAGCTTTGCTAATCCAATGTAGTGGAGCAAAATGGTACAATACAACAGCAATGAAGCAACACAATCTCTCTCTGGGAATTAGAGATCTGTAAGCGTAACCAAGAATTTAAAACCCAAGAAGGCTGATATTCATACTATTAAAAAAGTGTCACTCTTAAAGATGTCTGACTGACTAATACACTGGTCATGTGCTGAGATTTACCTCTGTACTGGAGATCCTGCTGCAAGTTTATTACTTATTGGAAGTAGCAGTCAGGAATCTGTTTTTCATACAAAATAGGCATGAAAACCAAAATGTTGGTTCATATCAGGATAAATTAATAACAGAAACTATAAAAATTAAAAAGGTGACAGGCCTTGATAACTTACCTTCAGATATAATATACCACAATACATTCGCTGATGTTAAGTTTAAATGGTACATAAATTAGGATGGAATGCTCAAGCTATGAATGGTGTTATTTGTAAATAATATTCAAAAATGTATAAGTGCACTAGTCTGGTGGCTATCTGTAATGATGTTTGAATAGGATACCTTATTGCCAACGTAAGGACTATTCCTCATACAATTATAATTGAAAGTACACACTGCATATACAGGGAGCTGAAAAACCTTTTTAGAACTCCCACTTAAGCTTTAGTATGCTCGTAACTGTACATGTAAACACATACACACGCATCTCATTTAAGCAGCATAGTGGACACATGTGAAATAGATCCATTCTACAGTCTATGCGTGAACCATGCATGGACTGTGATTTTCGATGTGCAGTCCTGTAAGCATTATCATTTACTATGACATGAATCTTTGAATTCAGTCATGTTTCAGACTCCCACTTTGTGAATCGGTATTATAGAAAAATATGTGAACTAACACCAATAATGACCAAACCTTTAACAGGGATATATGTTCAGATATTCTCTGGTATTAAATATGTCCTGGGGATGTTACTTTTGCAATGGCAGGGCTGAATTGACCCTTTCAGGAACTGAACCTGCAACCCTGTGGTTGAGCAGAATCTACAGATGGTGCATTAGCCCACCGAGACATCTCACCGGCTGAAATGGGGCTTATTCGCTAAATAGGGAATTGTCACCAATTAGGGAACTGTCACAATTACACGCATACTGACACTGCAGTGGGAGTACTAGAAAGGCTATGCAGCTGCACACATTTGCAATTTAAATTGTGTGAAGAATAGCTGAAGTCCTTCCATTGGCAATAATGTATCCTATTAAAACATCATTACAGATAGCCGGCAGACTAATGTTCTGATACATTTATGAATGTTATATACAAATAACACCTTTCATGGCTTGAACATTCCATCCTAATGAATGCACCATTACAATTTAATATCAGAGAATGTATTGTGGTAAATTATATCTGAAGATAAGTTATCAAGGCCTTTCACCTTTTCAATCTTTATACGTTCTGTTGTTCTATTTATCTTCAATTATTTTATCCTGATATGAACTCAGATCTCCGTTTATATGCCTATTTTGTATGAAAAGAAGATTGCTAATTGCTACTTCCAATAAGTAATCAACTTGCAGTAGGATCTCCAGTATGGATCTAAATCTCAGGACATGACCAGTGTATTAGTCAGTCAGACATCTTGACATGTCTGCAATGACAAAACTGACATAGGCACTGCAAAAAACAGACATCAATAACTGAGCTGGAAATAGCTTTTGTTTTTCTATTCTCTTAACATTTTACCAAAGTTCCAGTTAATAGTGAATAAAACCCATTAATATATAAGAAAAACTGGTTTAGGGTAGCAATGGACCTGAAACATTAATATCAGGAAGTATTACTTTACTGAGAGGGTAGTGGATGTATGGAATAGCCTGCCAGCAGAAGTGGTAGAGGTAAACACAGTCAAGGATTTTAAGCATGAGTGGGATAGACACAAGGCTATCCTAGCTATAAGACCGGGAACGGGGGACTAATAAAAGTACTCAAAAAAATTGGGCAGACTAGATGGACCGAATGGTTCTTATCTGCCGACACATTCTATGTTTCTATGTTTCTATATCTCCAGAACTTTGATAAATTGGACATCTCACAGCTCAAACACGGCAAATGAAGAACCTGAAAGTACTACCATCAGGAAACGTTGATTTATTCTCAATAAAGTCCTCAATGTTCAAAATTAAAGACATTCCTAATTCTTGCAAATAACCTGAATGTGTTTAAAGCAATGTATTCAACACAAGAATTATGTTCAGATGAAATGAAATGGACTGTGTGACCTGTGGTAAGTGATGTTCACCAAAAAAAAGATTGTACATTTAGACAAAACAAATGACACTGGAAAAGATGTTGATGTGTATATAAAGGAGAGGGATTTTACCCCAGAGCACAATTTCGGATGATAGTTTTAGAAGCCAACAAGGTTTCATTACGTGTAAACAAAGTAATTAATCAGATCCAATTGTGGGGAAAACCTCATCTTGAATAATGAGTCCAGGTTTGGGTTGCAGGTCACAAAAACTACACAATATAATTGGGAATGATTTAGAGACTGGTAAAAAAACAAAACAAAAAAAAACCTAAAGGGAATGAAAGTTATTGCAGGATGGTTTCTTTAATTAGTTTATTCTGCTAACAATGCCACTAAAGGAGATATGGCAGTTTTAGACAAACATATTAAAATATAAAAAACCTACACCTTTTGTTATGGGAAGACTAACTAGGTTCTGTAATACATCTTTTATTCTTGTCACATTTAGATGTATGCTTGTACATTTCAGACACCACCAGACAACAAATACTACTCCCAACCCAAGAAAAAAAAGTCAATGTTTAATGGTAGCATGCTTACGGTCATATGCGGAACATAGAAAATGTATTCAGGGCTTCTGTGTATTCATTGCTATAACTAGTGTTTCCTGCAAGAAATCAAGCTGTGCCATCTTGCAAACAAGGATAAATGTGTATTTCTAAATAAAGATAAGGGAAAAACACATAAAATCAACAGAATTGTTAATTGCTATTGTATACTGTAGGCTGTATTTATAAGGAGAAACCTAAATATGGAGCAATCAGCATAAATATCAATGTTTTTGCTGATTGTGCCCCATTTACCAGGAATGACCCTGTATTATTTAAGTTTCCAAAACATATATTTCCAGACAGTTCTACTGTACTAGTGCATGTATTTCTTTTGTAGGTGTAAAACCAAGAATACCAGACGGTATATTATAGGGGAGGTGTCTTTGCCAATGGAGATGCAGTCAGTACTGATAATAGGAAAACATTATGATTATTAGCTATATAAACTCAGATCAAGTTACAATGTCAACATTGTCTTGATCTCTAAAAAGGTAAATAATACCTTCACTGACCCCAAAAATTGTATTAATGTCAAACTATCTTTTTGGATGTTCGGCTGCTGGATGGTAATAACCGCATAACCAAAGGATGTGGTTAGACTCTAGTAAAGTGAACAGATTTGTAAAATTAACTCCAAGATAATATTTTACACATATAGTAAAAAAAAATTCTAAATTATGAGAGTATTATCCACACATTAGGTACTCACTATATGTGGATGCTCTTTAAATGTACATTTTTACTCACATTCCTTTGTGACAGGTGACCTGTCATGGTGTTTGGGCTGGATTTTTTGGAGTAAATGTCCTGCTATTGATCAGGGAACACATTTGGCATGTCTCACAATCTCTGGACTGACCCCATCTGACCCCCCTAAACATTGGTCAAAAAACGTATTTAGTCAAATACATGTGTCATCAAAGACAAGTATCCACAATCAACCAGCATTTCTCTATTGCATCCACTGGAGAGTAAATACAGCAAGAACAATCCTAAACACATATTCAGAACCAGCTGAAATTTGTGCTGCCATTAATTAGTATATGGACAAAAGATCATTCACAGGATACACATCCCAGCAACAAATCCTATGCTGGATATCTCCACTGTCTTGAATACATTTGCTTTCATCTGCCAGCACCAGTGTCTAGCGAATTAACATGAGCACACAGCATTGCTACACCAGCTTACATACTATATTCAAGATGTAAGTCCTTTTTTACATACTTCCCAGCCCCCTCACACCAGATCTGTTCACCACTTCACTCCCTCTGCACATGGTTATGTCGCTCAGAGCAGGATTTAAGTGGCTAAAGACATTAAAGATCCAGTTGCTAGGCAACCAGAGCATATAGTGCGAAGTACTGGATGCTGCACCGAATCTAGTGAGGACATTTAAGGCAAGGATGTGTTAGCCCTGAGAAAAAAAATGATATGGAATGTAGAAGTAGGAACCTTTTGAGTTTCTTTGTATAAATAAAACAATGTCAGGAGACCAACCTCCATACCTACAACACCACTTGCACTGTAGGTACAGGGAAAAGACAAATGTATTTACTTTTTACAATTTGTAATATTCAGCTTGTTTGAACGACGGTAATGTCTCTAAACTAATAGCCCAATATGAACACAGAGAGTCTTTGTGCCTCTGATCTAACTCACAATATTTAATAACAAGCACAACCCATTATTTGTGAAATGCACAGCTGGGAAAGCTCGTGGTAAGTAGGGATTCCTGTTTTTTTACACTTAGACAGAAAGCTATGGCTAGGCTTGTACATCTTGTGTATATAATCAGCATTTTAGTCCAAATGGCATGGTTTATAAAAAAAAAAACTGGAAACGGGTGCCAGCTGCTGATGGTCTACAGATGTAGTCCACCATTCGCCCCACACTAGTGATGCCACCTTGACCATTTGTTACTAGTCACATATAACTTTTACATGCTGCTTTGTAGTATGTGACGAGAAGGTAACAAATCAAGTAATCAATGTGGTTCTGTGGGATGCAGTCATGGGCCAAATAGCCCTTTCTAGAGCCTTATAACAAAATAAACCCAAATACTTTGATGCAGTGGAGGAAAGGACATGAGTCTTTTTATTGAGATTTGTACAATTAAAAAAAAACTATTCACACATTTTATTAAGCCCTTTAACTGAAACATCTGACTTCCATTTAACTATAGCCTTCTTTAAAGGATTATGTCCATCCCCCTTTGTATGGATGACCCATACCCCACGCCAGTTAAGACACACCTCGACACAGCCGGCCTTGCATACATAGCCAAGGCCTTTTCCACCACTAACTGCAAATCCATGTTCAAATTGTTGCACCCAATGTCCTCTACGAATGTACCTCATTCAACAGTGCCTCACAACTTCCCTCCAGCTTGGTATGACAAAAGGAAAACACACCCAGCAGTGCACTGAACTGTGAAAACACCTTAATAAGATTCCTGGAAAGCCTCTCTAATGATTTCAGTCCTTTCATTTTTAACTACAACAAAGAGCAGTATTATGTCTGACCAAGTCATAACCACCCTGGGAATATATTCCTTGCCACTATAAAGGTATTTTTCATCTGGTGAAATTAATTAAACAATTTAACAGACCCTATGTCATTCCCCACAAAATACAGAATATTGGCATCAGGAAGAGAAAAAACATCATTACATTCCCCAACGCTTTAAGCACGCCCCTAACTCCATACCAATATACATGTATATTCCCTAACACCAAAGAACTCTCTAACCTCTGCCACCGGATATAGCTAGCACTCCACGACCCTAAACAACCCACTGACCTTTCCCTTCCCTATCAGTCTTTGACCTTCTAACTCCTAACATGGTCCTCACTCAAAAGCATATCCTCCTTCACCAGGTTAGCTTCCCTAAATCAACTGATAATAACCTGCTAACCACTTTATAGCAGTCATAGCATACCTCCCTGATTCCAAATCAGCAGTTCCATCTCGGTGCTGCAATCTCGCTACTATTCTCTGGCAACACTGGCCCCCTCTGCTTCGAGAACAAGCCCCCCGAAATGGGCAAACTGACAAAGTGAGAAAGAATCAGCAATCTCATTCTTATACTCTAGCATGTTCAAAGTACTTAGCTAGATATTGCAGCAAAGGCAAACAATGATTAGTCTCCTCAACAACCTCACAACTGTCAATGACTTAGCCAAAGCCCATTCACCACCTCCACTAATCCTTTATTCTGTGCCCCAGCAGCCACATTATAATTAACATTCTTAACCCAGGCCTGCGAAGCCCCAAATCCCTCTTGTCTTTGAAGAAATTAGCCAGTAGCCCCCACAGTGCCTTTACCTTCTTAAGCCAAAGTAGATTCACTCTGCTCAGTCATGACCTGTTGCAATCCAACCACCACCGGATTCTTCTTCTTGTGGCACACTCGCTGCTTCCTGATGATGAACCTACTGCTGCCTCAACGCTTTCTTATTCTGCTCCACATGCTTTCTCTTCTTGCTACACATTCTCACATGTGAAGGTAATAAAGCTCTTCTTTGTTTGATGTTACACCTCTCTTGACACCCCCGTGCAACATCACACAGCGAGCAGGAGCATCTACTGTCACCTCGCCACCTCATCAGACTCCAGTCTGACAGAAGGCTACTCCTCATCTGCATTGGTTCCTCTTTTATGAAGACATTGATGGTGAGGACTCAAGGCCACCGGATGTTACCATCTTCTCACAAAGCCACTCCCACAGGTCTTCCATCTTCAGAGCTTATCTTCCTACTTTTCCTGCAGTGGATCTTCCATTGAGAGCACACTGTCTCAAGTAAAGAGCTCTGCCTCAAGTAAAGAGCTCTTTTGCCAGGCAAGTGCACTTCTCACTCTTGTGCTGCAGCAGTGCTTCAGAGCTCGCACTATTCAAATGCGGACAGCCACTCCCATGCTTCTTCTTGTCCCATAACTCAACATGCTGCTGTTCCCGCTTGTTCCACATGCCAGTGCTACAAAATGAACCCCTCAATGTCCCTAGTTGTGCAGCCTCATGTTGTTCCAGGGCTTAAAGGCCCAGCATTTTCATTATACTGGATACAAACAAAATTGGTGTTGTGAACTTTCCTAACCATCTACAATAAATATTATATGTATTATGTTTTTGTATATTGTTTTAAAGAAGAATGTTTACACTGGACTCAAAATGAGCCTATAATGTCTAACACTTTTATTTTAGTGGAAGTCAACATGTGATTTTACAACAATTATTGTTTACAGAATTAAGTGTATTAATTTTAATACTAATGAGTAAGATTGTATGGGAATGCTATTGGAAACCAAAAGGTGTAAATTATCAGTCTTGTATATTCAGGATACTAGAAATCTAGAAAATGTAGCTTTCAGCAAATTATTCTGGCATTTACAAACAAGGTCATGCTAATAATGATAGTATGGAGTGAAACTGTGAAATGCCATATACGATTGTGAAATATTTATATTGAAATATGACCTTGAGATTGTAAGCTTGCGAGGAGGGTGCTCTACCCCATGTATCAGTCAGTCTCTGTTTGTCTGTAGTAGTATGTATTCCCCTCTATGCTCTGTATATATATGTTTATTTTATATTTTATTTGCTCGAATGTAAGATGAGTTCACATGCCCTCCCGGCATTCTGCACCAAGCAGAACACAGACACCCTCTGGCTGTCCCACTACACACCATGGAGTGATCTGGGAGCACTTTACCAGGTCTGGAGAAGAAATGCAAGTCTGGGGACGAATTGGCAAGTATGGTGGCCTACTGGTATTTCTAAGGGCATATTGTTAAATCTAAGGGTATGTGTTGTGTTAGCAGAATTGAAGGCAACTGCTTAAATTAAGATAAGAAAATATGTTTTAACTGTGTTTTTTCACAGTGTCTATGTCATGTCCACATTTCCAAATGTATAATAGCACATTCGCAAATTGACTACAAGGTGATGGCATGACCATTGTGAAACAAAAAAATATTGTATATTTATGAATATATAGTTAATTTATGAACAATTATTTTACTTTCTACATGCACAACATACACAAGTTTAATGTAACAATGTAATTGAAATTGCTACTTTCCAAAGTATTTATCAACAATATTTAATAAATTGCAGAAATATGTTATCTCAACTTGATCTATAAGTCACATGGAAACTTAAATAAAAAGAATAACTTGTCAGTCTAATGCACGGTTTGTAAAATATTTTTTTTTTGGGAGGGGATTTTTTACCTCCTGTTTTAAGAGGAGAATTAAAGTGTTGCCATGGCATTGCAATTAGCCCCGCACAGGTGCACCATGTAACAACAACAAACAAAACAATTATCTAAATAATAAAGAACAATCTCCCTAATGCTTGTCTTTCTTCCCAACACTGAGTTGCCTCTAGAAGGAACACCGACCAGTGTATATAGTTTTAGCGGCAGTATGCTATGGTGCTGTGTTACATCCCAATGATAAACATGTCATTCCCAGCTTGGCCTGCAATGTGCCCCAGTAATATGCATGAAAAATTATAGATATAAGATGTTATATCAGCCACCTTCACACTTGAATTGTCCATATACAAATCTGTATAACAGAAATCAGGTCAAGATACATCCTAAATATTCCTAACTAACACAGTACTATTAGAAACTATGTACTGTTAAATACAAAATTGTATTATGGTTTTAAAATAACATCAATTAATAAAAGAAATGTAAGTAATAATATTTAGGATGAACTGAAAATACTCACTCAAAGCCAAATCAATGCTGCTTTTGCCAACAAGGCCCCATGGTAAGCTCCCTTTTCTAATTTAAGCTCTGTAAAAAGAAAGGTAAACAAATTACGCCTACATGTAAAATTTCTTTGAGTTAAAGATCAAAGCTTTACAACTATAAAGAGGCCAGATTTTATCTCTGTAATGTTTACTTCCTTAGCCTACAATGAATTGTGTAATGTGATATTATAACCAGTACTTTATTTAGTGTGAGGCAATCTAGGCAAGTGCCTTGGGCGGCACTAGCCACCAGGGGAGAGGCTAAAATGTTGCCCCTTTAAAAAAAAAAAGAGCAGAAGAAGAAAAAGCTTGCCGGCAGAGGCACTAGCTGGGGAGATCAAACCGCCCCTCCACTCATGCTCCACACATGTATTCTGGGGTCAGAACTTCAGGGCGTCACTTCACATGCCAGTGCTTAGACTTTAGACCACCGGGAGCGTGAGAGGCAGCATGGTAGCATATATGTGCGCCTGGACAGTACCCAGAGGTCAAGCTGCCTACCACTAGACACAAGGGAGCTGTGGGTGCTGGCGGGGTAAGTCCTGCATTGTGAGTGCTGAGGCTTGTCCTGGATGTGCAGGGTGGGCGGAGGGGCATGTGTTGGGTGTGCTGGGGTAAATCCTGGATCTGCAAGTCATGTGGGTGATGGGCCCAGGGCCACTTTAACCAATGAGTAATGTGGGCACTTGCCCAGGGCCCACTGATTAAGGGGGCCCCTGCTGGTCAAGGGTGTCACCCAGAGGGTGTGACATTCATGCTGCCTGCATATGTGGGGGATGGGGGTAAGTGACACTGGGGCTTGTTCCTCGCTTGCTGGCAGAGACGGTGGCTGGGGAGATCAGAAGAAACCTCCGTGCTGCCTGTTCGGCTCCCCGTGCAATGCTTGATAGGTCATGTGACCAGCGCTCTGACATCAGACACGCGACGGGTCACATGACCTTTCTGCACATGTTGGCGGAGCCGAACAGGCAGCATGGTCGGACTTTATTGAAACTGGGTCGAGGGGGCCTACTGCTAAAGACTTTGCCCAGGGCCCACTAGGATCTTAAAGCCGGCCTGGATGGGCCATGTCCTGGGTGTGCAATGTGGGTGATGAGGCCTGTCCTGGGTAAGTACTGTGGGTGATGGGGGATGTCTTGGGTCTGCAATGTGACTGATGACACATGTCCTGGGTGTGCAGTGTGGGTTCTGGGGCATGTCCTTGAGTGCTAGGATAAGTCCTGGGTGTGCATTGTGTGTGATTGGGCCATGTACTGGGTGTGGAATGTGGGTGATAAGGAATGTCCTGGGATACTGGGGTAAGTACTGGGTGAGCAATGTGGGTGATGGGGGATGTCCTGTGTCTGCATTGTGGGTGCTGGGATGTGTCCAGGCTGTGCAGCGTGGCAGATGAAGCATGCCCTGGGTATGCAATGCAGGTTCTGGGACATGCCCTGGTAGTGCAATGTGGGTGATTGCGCATGCCCTGGATGTGCAATGTGGATGCAATGTGTTCCACCACACATTGCCTCTAGTGCCATAGTCACACCTACTTCCTGCACAAGTAACATAGAAGAACCTATTCAAACACTGCTATTAGCTGAGCAGGCAGGTGTTTTTCTTAATGGGAGGTTCAACTTTTAAGTAGAATTGGTGCAAATTAATGTCCTATATAATTGAATGTGTTTTCCGTTAAGTAGAGCAAAATATCTTACATAATACAGGTATAATTAGAACTAAATATATGCCCTGTGAAGATATACATATATATATACTGGAAGATCATAATATGTGGGCAGAAACTGGAGGTTATACCATCTAGAAACCTCAAGATGCTCACTGCAGGTCATTGACTCAGTACCCATGAATTCCCAGAGATTCTGGATTATCCCTATGTCAGTCATTGCTACAAGTTAAAGGTTTCTTACAACCAAAAGGTTTTTAGAACTGTCTATGCTCTGCCCACAACCATTTACATTTGCATAGTTAATGAATTAATTAAATGTAGTCCATCGTCTCAAAGCAAGTGATATATGAATTCTTGACTCCACCCTTGATTATTCTTAGATGGCTTGCATTCATATATTCCAGGTAACCTGCAGACTATGGGCACTATTCACCAAAACTAAACTAAAGTGCGCTGCAAAACTAAGTACGATGCTGACCATGTCAGAAAGCACGCATCCAATCAGAGTAGGAGAGTGTCTGATTGGGGTCTGCAGCAGTGGATTGACAGGTGTGCTGCCAGAGTGACTCTGTCTCCCGGATGTAACCCTGGGGGGTTTGTGTTCTCTGTTCGGAGCACACAAACCCCAGAAATAGACAGCACAGCTCCGTGCTAAATGTGCAGCGCACACCTAGCACATATGGAGCATCCGTTGTCGGTCTGCATGTGACCAGCAAAGGGAACCTAACTACCTGCTTAATTCCTTCAAAAGTTGTGTGCCAGTGCACCTAGAAGAATTGATGCTGTTTTGAAGGCAAAAGGTGGTCAAAAGTATTTCGATTTTTCTTCTGTTTACTCACTTTGCATTTTGATAATTGCTAAACAAGTCTATTTTTTTAAACATTTTTACTTTCACTTGGGATTTTTTCATGCTTAAAACTTTTGCACAATACTGTATATAAATACATCCAGTGGCAAGAAAAAGTAAGTGAACCCTTTGGAATTACTTGCATTTATGTATAAATTTGTTTTAAAATATGGTCTATTCTTTATCTTAGTTACAATAATGAAGAAACGCAATCTGTTTTAATTAATAACACACAAACTATTGTATTTTTCTTGTCCATATTGAATGCATCATTTAAACATATGCAGTGTGTAAAAAGTATGTGAACCCATAGGCTAATGACTCCAGCAAAGCTACGCGCAAACCTGGGAATGCGCAAACCTGGAGTCAAATCAATTAAACCGTTTTGGAAGTTCGTCTTAGACTTATATTGACTCAAACGTTTGCAATTTGCAATTCACAATAAGAAGCTGCTGATGAAACACGTGCCTATTAAAAAAGGAATCTCAGAAGACCTACGATCAAGAATTGTTCTCAGAATTAACATATTGATCAGTCCACAGTTAGACAAAATGTTTATAAATGTTTATAAATAGAGACAAAGAGGCATGGAGTTTATGATAGGAGACCACAGAGGAAGCCGCTGAGGATCTCCCCAAATTTTTTTGTTGTGTGCCCGAAGTTTGCAAACACCACCTTGACACTCCACAATGCTAAACGGAAATGTTTTGTCGATTGACGAAACTAAAGTTTAAATGTTGTGGAACAATGGCTTCAAAAAAATTAAATCGACCTTCTGGAGTCTTTTGGCGTGAGCCAGACCTTAATACTTACGATTAAGCATGGTAAAACGAAAAAGCTGTCAAGTGCGCTTCTCTCACACTGCCAGCTGTAATTTATGTGTTTTTCTACCATTAAATATTTGAAGTTTGGAGTGTCAGTTTTTCTCTTACATTGTGAGATTGAACACACAATCGGCATTCAGCTGTATGGTAGTAATCTCACGCCCAAGTTTTGGACACAAGTTTTTGGAGATTTAACCTTCTTGGCCCAGACCTTAACCCAATAGAGATGCCACTGTACGGCTTCAAGAGATCTGTTCCCACCAGACCTACCAGGAAAAAGCTCTCTGAGCAGAGCGAAACGATCGTTGGTGGAAGAGTCTGATGTAGGACATTGTTTGTTTAATCAATCCTGTTATCAGTCACCATTCAGGTGCAGCAAAGGGGCGACAAAGTGGCAATTTGCAGTCTCAAACCAGGAGTCGGCTGATCAAGCACTCGCTAGTGGTTAACCTGATTTGATTTGCATCTGTGTGATTAATATGTTTCTTCTATCTAGCAGGACGAGAGGCGAGGACGTAGTTTGTGAGTACTAAACAGTATGTTGCTTTATGCCCCCTCTGAGACACTCAGAATATTACCACCTGCAAATCATGTAATGCTATAATTTATTTGCACAGTATAATATGTATGGACTCGATGAATACCGTATGTGAATAAAGCTGACTTTATCGAACTGCGGTCATTGAACGCCGCTTAACATTTTAAAGATTTTGCTACATTATGCTGGATATGATTTTTTGCACTGCTTCATTATATGCTTTTTAATCCATTCAAGCTGCTTTATGCTACACTGAGATATTGCCATTCAAACGTGCATGTAACATTATCTTATTTCATACAACAGATGGACGGCCATCAATTACTTTATCAGTGGCCATTAGTTTACTCTAATCTGTTGCAGATAATTTTGTATCTTTCTGAACAGTGTCTAGACCTGATACATTGTGTGGAATATTATTGTTACTATCTGAACGTTGAGTTTTATATAACAGTGACTGTTAGCTTTATGTTAGGATTGCATGAACTGTCCTCACTTTCAATATATATATATATATATATATTTTTATCTTCATTAATGTTTAATTTATACAACAATTCAAAAAGTGATTCAAAGGGTAGGACTACGTGCAGTACAAAGGTCAGTTAAGCTAGCATAAATACAAAGGATTTTTTTCTGGGAGTGCTGCCTACATAGACATACTTTTTGTATATGGTCTTTCCTATGCTTTATTTTTGAGATCCTAAGAATATAGTTGTAAAACTTTTTTAAAAATACAAAAATAAATACTTAAATCATCCTTGTTAACAGATGTCTCCCATTTGAAACATGGAAAAGAAGAACATAAGAATATTATACCACAGTATTTATGACAAAAAATATATATACGAAGAAGTAAGTGAGGGTATCGCACTCACATATTACAGAGCACAGCCTTGCTCTGGTGTATATAGCACTCTCCTTTATAATTCTCTACCCTTAAGGAGTAAAAGGGCACCCCTGATATAGATCTGGAAACACAGATTCTACACCTTTAGGTAAGAAACATATACAATGTAATAGACAAATACCGTATTTGCTCGATTATAAGACGACCCTGATTATAAGACGACCCCCCAAACGTTGGATATTCCATTAGGAAAAAAACTAAAAGCCTGAATATAAGACTACACTATAGGAAAAAAGTTCAACTTGTATATATTCACATGTAAATTGCTTTTTTAATAAAAAATTATGATATCAAAAAATGTATTTCTAGTTTTTATTTCTTTTTATGTGCCAATGCTGCCTTTCTCTTTCCCTTGCCCCCATTTTTCTCTCTCTCCCCCCTCCCCTTGTCTGTCTCTTAACCCCCTCACTCCCCTTGTCTCTGTCTCTTAACCCCTTCCCTCCCCTTGTCTGTCTCTTAACCCCCTCACTCCCCTTGTCTCTGTCTCTTAACCCCTTCCCTCCCCTTGTCTGTCTCTTAACCCCCTCACTCCCCTTGTCTCTGTCTCTTAACCCCTTCCCTCCCCTTGTCTGTCTCTTAACCCCCTCACTCCCCTTGTCTCTGTCTCTTAACCCCTTCCCTCCCCTTGTCTCTGTCTCTTAACCCCCTCCCTCCCCTTGACTCTGTCTCTGCCCCCCTCCCTCCCCCTTGTCTCTCTGTCCCCCCTGTCTCTCTGTCCCCCTCCCTCCCCCTGTCTCTCTGTCCCCCCTGTCTCTCTGTCCCCCTCCCTCCCTCCCCCTGTCTCTCTGTCCCCCCTGTCTCTCTGTCCCCTTACCTTGATCCCTGGTGGCTAGTGGGGGCAGCCGGGGATGTCTGCACGACAGCTGTCCGTCATAATAGTCTGCCGTGTCGGGCAGCATGGAGGATGTCTGCACGTATCGTGCAGACAACCCCCAGCTGCCCGCTTTTCCCTGGTGGCTAGCGGGGCAGCAGAGGATGTCTGCGCGATGAGCGCAGACCTCCCCTGCTGCCGCCCGGCACGCTCGCCGGGACTTCTGTGACGAAAGCGGAAGTACCCGGCTTCTTCACAGAAGCCCCGGCGGTTGTGCCGGGCGGAAGCAGGGGAGTCTGCGCTCGTTGCGCAGACATCCCCTGCTGCTAGAGAGGGGGATCCAGGTCTCCTGCAGCTCTGCTGGGGTCCTGGATCCATGTCTTATAATCTGACCTCAATTTGAGGTCAGATTATAAGAAGACCTCGATTATAAGACGAGGGGTAGTTTTCAGATTTTTTTTTCTGAAAAAAACCTCGTCTTATAATCGAGCAAATACGGTAAATAGTATCTTACTCAGAGAAATGTAGACACACTCTTGGTAGTGCCCAGGAACTCGTCTTACGGAAAAACAGTGTACAAGTACAATATTTAGTCCAAAGACTCGGTGCATTTCATCAATCATACACTATTCTGGCTTCATCAGGTTTTCATCGTGAATGATTGGTGGTTGTACTGTTTTGTGTATTTTTTGGAGGATTTGGGAAGTCTTCCAATGTAGATGTCGCTGTTTACCACCTTGTCACTAGCCCCTGCTGACCAGGCACTTCCTTGTGCCGATTCCACTTTAAGAATATGGCTGAGCTTTAGCAGTTCAGTAAGGAAGAGTGATCCAAATTTCCTCATGAACACTGTGCAGATCTGATCCACATCGCTCATTTGATATTATTACTGTTAAAGGAATTAGGCTGCCTGGCAAACCAGGACATATAGTCTCATAGTGGGTTTGTTCCCAGGCAATCCGGGACATGTGGTCACCCTATTGCTCAGGCATGGATTAACATAAGCCATGTCTGGATGCATCTGATAAGTTAAATATTATGGCATGCACATGTTTCATTATAGCTAGTGAACACCATAGTACCTCGCTAAATACCTGCTGTAAACTTGGATAACGGCTATTTTAACGCTTGTTGCTATTTTCAAATCCTCAAAAAATTATGGAAAACTTCCAAAAGTTTACCTTCCCTGCACTTAATATGCAATGTTGAGTCCAGATGCAGCTAATAGCAACTGAATCATCTGTAGAATGGCTTCTTGGGAATGTACTGTATAGATCCTTTAGACATCTCACAATGGCGGCTTATAAATGGCAGAGATAAGGGAAAGTCATTTCAAATGTGTCTCTCCATAGATCATGGGTAAAGCTGAATGCTGGTATAATTCAGCTAAAACAGACGTTCCTGGCCAATGCAGGGTGAAATTTAATACATTTACAATCATGCTGAGGATTCCCAGCCCCAACTGTACTGCTCTTCTTTCTTTCTCTTAGCCTCTTTTTCAACCTTCAACCTAATATTTTGCATAATGTTGTTATGTCACTTAAAAAAATGAATTTGTGTTCAAATATATGGATGTCTCCACAGTGTAGGAGCTGGACTACTGTGAGTATAGTGCACCATTTCACAGTTCTCCACAGGTGGATGTGAAATAAGACCTATATTTGATTTATATCAGCCATTTAAGAAAGCTCCTTTTCAGTTTTCTAGGAAAGCCCTGATGACAACTAAGTAACCAGGTGCCCAGTTTTGAGCCAATCAGTGTGTGTTTGCATTCTGTGTCTAGAACAGAATGTGCTCCAAATTGTTTTTGGAAGCACCACATTCCTTGCGTCTAAACACAAGTAGGCTGGTGCCCGAATTGGTCTGCTTGGCTGCTAACGTCTACACTTATTTTTCTTTGTCCTGGTCTCGAATATAATGAAGAAAATACTAAACAACGAGTCAATACTTGCTTTCTACAGGGTGATTTTTTTGTCATTATCCGTTTTTTTCATAGGTCTCCACTATTTGGTCGGATCCATCTAACAACTCTTATGGGAACTCCCATTCCGATTAACTCTCCTACCAAGTTATCCACAGAGGGAGCATACACACAAGTCTCCACAAGACCATGAGAGATGATGTCCTGATGTCCATGCACACCTGCTACACAACAGATATGCAGCAGAAGTAGAAGCATCGGACAAGGAAACAAAATGGAAACACTTGACAAAAAAAATGAATAGAAAATAGAGTCTGTTTTAAAATTAAGTCAAAACAAGCAATGTGGGGAATGTAGGTGGAAAAGAAGCTTGGTGGGACAAGGAGAAAAATAGCTTAAGAAAAAAAAGAAACCGCTAGGGGATGAAAGCTCAAATGCAGTGTCTGGGTAAAGTGAGACTTCCGTGTCAGCCTTGGCACATAGACAGATTCAGTAAGGGAAATCTCTCCATTGCTAATGTTATTCTAGAGAATCAAAGCAGTTACACTTCGCATCTAATTTGTTGTTTGTGTCAAAAGTAACAAATGGTGAGGACTTTTTTTGGGTGCTACTGAAAATGTTCAAAATGAACATCCTGCTTTATGCACATTAAATGAAACTTAAAATTCAGCGCATTTCTAAATGCTTTTTGTGGATTTTTTAAATTGTACATTGCTCAAAAGCTTGATAATACTGTTTGAGTATCACAAAGAAATAAAATATTTACACTGTTTTTAACAAATTAATAGAAATTAAAAGTGCTTTAAAACCCAATACAATGCAGATTTGTTCCAGGCTTTGGAAATGATCTTTGCTCCAAACTTTTTCCTTTCTTACCTTTAGTTTGATGTAGAGGACAGTGGATCGCTTGCTCTGACTGGCCAAGGTGCTCGGCATCATGTAAGAGTATGCAGAGTGGCGTTCACTGGAGAAAATACAGAACCTCTGCTATATATTGGACCACAGTTGCCACCCCCACCTTCCTTTTGGGTGCATAAGTACCTCAAGTCTTTTCAAATTCTTTTTGGTGATAACTGACCCTTATTTGCTTGGCGTAATTTGAACAAATGTTTTAATATTTTAGCTTTTATTTAAATGTTTTAAAATCAGACAGATATTCTGTTCTGCACTTTCAACACTGCAAAAAGCAAAGTTTCTAGTTGCAAATACTGGTGGTATATAAAGTAGACATTCGAGAGGAAAGTAGTTACTAGCAATTTCATGAATCATGGCAAAAGCTGTTGTCTTAAGGGGCAAAGGTTTAGAGTAATACCAGGAAGTATTACTTTACTGAGAGGGTACCCCCCCCCCCCCCCGCCCCCCACACACATACACGGAATTTGACCAAAAAAAAGCTTGCTGCCAGAGGTACTGACTGGGGATCAAAAGATCTCCCTTCACAGCCTCTCTTCCTGGGATTAGACTTCAAACTATGAGCGGAGTGTGAGAGGCAGCATGGGAGGATGTCTCTGCACCTGGGCAGTGCACACAGGGGCGGGCTGGGCCGGGGGGCAGGGAGGCAATTGCCCCCCAGGCTGCCCTAAGCTATGTAAAACACGGCCGCTGGGCCAGTGTTTAAAAAAAAAAAAAAAAAAAAAACGCGCTTGCAGGCAGAGACTGAGAAGGGATCGGAAGATCCCCTCTCACCTCCACTCTGCCTGCAAAGCTGCACGGGGAGCCGAACAGGCAGCACAGAGAAACCTCCGTGCTGCCTGTTCGGCTCCCTGTGCAGTCTGACACGGAAGTGCCGACAGTCACGTGATCGGCGCTCTGACGTCAGACGCGCGCCGATCACGTGACCTGTCGGCACAACCGCCGGGAGGCCGAACAGGCAGCATGGAGGGACCATGCTGCCTGCCACCAGGAAAGTCCTCCTGCCACTAGCCACCAGGGAAGTCCTGCCACTAGCCACCAGGGAAAAAGGTAAGGGGGGGGGAGGGCAAAAGACACTGGCATATTATTGGGCAAATTGGCTGGGGAATATTACATGGCAAATAAGACTGGCATATTATTGGGCAAATTGGCTGGGGAATATTACATGGCAAATAAGACTGGCATATTATTGGGCAAATTGGCTGGGGAATATTACATTGCAAATAACACTGGCATATTATTGGGCAAATTGGCTGGGGAATATTACATGGCAAATAAGACTGGCATATTATTGGGCAAATTGGCTGGGGAATATTAAATGGCAGAATAACACTGGCATATTATTGGACAAATTGGCTGGGGAATATTACATGGCAAATAAGACTGGCATATTATTGGGAAAATTGGCTGGGGCATATTACATGGCAAATAAGACTGGCATATTATTGGGCAAATTGGCTGGGGCATATTACATGGCAAATAACACTGGTATATTATTGGGCAAATTGGCTGGGGAATATTACATGCAAATAAGACTGGCATATTATTGGGCAAATTGGCTGGGGAATATTAAATGGCAGAATAACACTGGCATATTATTGGACAAATCGTCTGGGGAATATTAAATGGCAGAATAACACTGGCATATTATTGGGCAAAATGGCTGGGGAATATTAAATGGTAATTAACACTGGCATATGGGGCAAATTAGCAGGGGCATATTAAATTGCAGATAACCTTGGAATATTATTGGGCAAATTTACTGAGTCATATTAAATTGCAGAATAACACTGGCATATTATGGGACAAATTGGCTGGGGAATATTAATGGCAAATAATATTGGAAATGTGTATGTAATGGGGTGATGGAGGCATGTAAATGTGGTGATGGGGCATGTCCTGGTGTGCAACGTGGGTTATGGGTCATGTCGTAGGTGTGCAATGTGGGTAGGGGGGGGGTGCCCAAATTTTGGGATATTGGGTGTCTAAATCCTGGCATATTGAGGGGCATAATCCTGGCATATTGAGGGGCATAATCCTGGCATATTTAGGGGAAAATCCTGGCATATTGAGGGGCATAATCCTGGCATACTGAGGGGCATAATCCTGGCATTTTGTAAGGGAAAATTCTAGCATATTAAATGGCAAATCCTGGCATATTTTGGGGGAAAATCCTGGCAATATTCGTTATAAAACAAGGAAAAGATGGCCGTGGATGGGGAGGCGATTCGATGATGCAATGGGCCACTTGACTGGATTTGCCCCCCAGGCCTAAGGCTGCCAGCCCTCCCCTGAGTGCACAGATATCAAACTGCCTACCAATAAACACCAGAGAGCAGGAGAACTGTGGGTGCTGGCTGGGGTAAAAACTATCTGCAATGTTGAATGCAGAAGTTATTCCAGGGTGTGCAATAAGGGTGATGGGAGAGATGGAACATGTCCTGTGTGTGCAATGTTGTTGATGGGGTATGTCCTGGGGTCTGGGGGTAAGTCCTGGGTGTGAAATCTAGGTGCTGGGGCATGTCCTGGGGATGCAATGTGGATGATGGGGCATGCACTTGAGCTGCAATGTGATAATGGTGCATGTCCTGGGGTTCTGGGGTAAGTCCTGGGTGTGCAATGTGGGTGCTGGGGCATAGTAATTTTGGCTGAAAAAATAATTGAGCCCATCTAGTTTAACCCTTCTACTTATCATTTCTGCTTTTGATCCAAAAGAAAGGCTATTTTGGATGTTTCTTTGCACTAAAATATGAATGTTTATTCTATTATTGATTTAGGTCTGGCTTTTCTAAATAAAAAAAAAAAAAAAGCATCAATGTGAGTGATATACAAAGATTATGCATTTACTGCTCATTAAAAAGATATACCAATGTTATGCATTAACTGCTCATTGGAATTATGTACCAAGGTAATGCATTCACGTTTCATTGCCATTATATATCAAGGTTATCATTATTATTTGTCATTGCCATGATGCACCAGGGTTTACTGCTTACTGTATCATATATATCATTTATGTTTTTCTATTGTATAAAGCCTTACAATTAAACTTGCTGCTTATTGACATTATGTACATCATTTATGTATGTATTGCTCATTGTTTATGTTATCTTTACATTTTGCTCATTGGCTTAATGTATATCCTTTACATACCAGCCCACGCATTTGAGTTTCTTTACTCCACTTACTCAACCATTTTACTCAACCATTTTAGTGCCCTATACATATTAATTCCTTATGGGGTTTTTTTTATCGTAGTCTAATACTAATTCACCTTAACCCCAGACCATTACCAAAAAGAAAGAAGAATATTATATTTTATATTTGAATCTTATCTTCTAAAAGATTTAGCCTACCATTCTCATACCTATACCTTTCAATACTATTTTTGCCTCTTGTCTACTGGACTAACGGCTAATCTACATTACTGTGGCAGATACTACCGCATACAGCCGCACAAAGAAGGTCCAGACCTGAGGAAGAGAGGAAAACTCTTGAAAGATTGCCTTTTAACTATTATGTTAGTTCAATAACAAAGGTATAATTTCATACTACATTACTCTGGTATTTTGGCATCTTATTTTTATATGTGTATTTAGTATTTTCAATGGTATGATTTAGTGGAGGAAAGATAGTCCCCCCACCCCAATGTTGACTGTGGTTTCTTAAGTGACACCCTTATATATTTTTCCTAGAGTTGCCACTGATTTTATGCCCCTTTGCACATGACAAGAAGATTTATAACAGCGTAGATGTTCCTGGGGGTATAAGCCAAAACGGCAAATGATTTAGAGAGATTTTATAGAATCGGTCAATACTGTGGCAGTGCAGGGTTGAAGTTGATAAATCCAAGATAATTCACTTGAGGCATAAAAATCCAAAGGCAGGATATATTATTTTGGATACAGCATTAATCTGTGGAAAGTATACATTGCCATAATCTCTATACTCAGATATGAGGTACATGTTATAGTTGAAAGAAGAAATACATACTGGTTTAGTAATGGTGAATTATTAGTAGCAGTAACCAGGTCCTTTTGGTCAATGCTAGGACTACAACGATTCATTAATGAATTAAAGTCGAATATAAGATTTTGAAAAATGGGATCTGCAATTTGTTAAAAGGACTATACTACATAACAAGCGTGAAAAGAAAATAGACTGAACCGGCCCAGACTGCCGCTAACATCTATTTAATTCCCAAGGGAGTTGCACAAATAATGGTGCCATTTCATAGGAGTTGCCTGATCTGTTTAGTCATTTTGGCTTATGAGGATGGTATCCAAATGTCTTTTGGACATAGAAAAAGTTGCGTTTGTTTCCCTTTATTTACAAGGTATCTGATCATATTGATATATATATATATTTATATAAATATATTTTTGTGGGGTTTTCTGTGACAACTTTCCTGTTATCTATCAGCCAGTTACATAAATGTCAAAAGCAGCCTACTACTCCACAGGTAAGTCAAAAACCCGCTTTTTCTCAAAGACTGCAGACGGAATAAGTTTCTCCTTTGAAGTGGAGCATGCCAGGTGGAGAGGCCCAATGGATAACAATAATAATGGAAGAACTCATTTATGCTAGCTGCTTACATTCCTAAATAGAAAAAGAGAAAGTCTTTGCCCTTTTGCTTAAGGAAAATACAAATGTTTACGTGTAGATATCCAGATTATTATGTGAAACTCTTTAATGCACCTCATGGCAAAATAACAGGCACATTCAACTATGACTGGTGAAAAATATAATTAGCTGGTAGATGATGTCTCCTGTGTATTTCTTTATTTTCATAAACGTCTAGCCCTTTTTGAAATTAGATCCATGTTATCAAATAATAAAAGCAACAATCTATGGAATATTTGGCTAATGATAAAAAAATAAATTCAAATTTTGCAACCCTAGTCAATGGTGACAATACATACCACATATCATATCGATGTATTACTTATAAAGGTAATCTGAAATCAACTAAAAGAGGCTTCCTATTTCATAATCAGCGCTGCCTACTTCAAATATGAATGAATATAACATTTGTCTATGATGATTCATGAAGTCAGTTAGTCACAGAGGACAACAATTACCATTTTGCTATATTTTCATCTATGCCTTTGTGGTATATGAATATAGGGCAATGTTGTAACTTCTTGTATTATGATTTACCTATCCAGATATAATATTCTCCACATCTTTGTAATGAGACCAAACAACCATCGCTAGGTTTGTGATTCCACCACAGGGTGACAGCTGCCATGCTTCCATAGGAAGCAGGCAGGCGTCTGGTCAGCGACTGTCATTTTTGCATGGGATCAGCAGGGGGGACCTTAACTAGGTTGTGCAATATGGGTGATTAGGGAATGTCCTGTGTGTGCAATGTGGGTGAAATACAAAGGTTATCATTAACAAGATGTGCACAGCCAATCAGAGCCCCCGCTCTGATTGGCTGTGCGCGCGCTCAGGGCCGGCGCTACCATAAGGCAGCACAGGCGGCTGCCTTAGGGCGTCCGAATGGGGGGGGGGGGGGCGGGAAAATTTTAAGTGGCAATATCCTGGCATATTGGGAATATCCTGGCATATTAAGTGGCAATACCCTGGCATAATTATTGGCAATATCCTGGCATATTAAGTGGCAATATCCTGGCATATTAATTGGCAATATACTGGCATATTAATTGTAAATACCCTGGCATAGTAATTGGCAATACCCTGGCATATTAAGTGGCAATAGAGTGGCAAAATCCTGGCATATGGAGGTGCAAAATCCTGACATATTGAGTGGCAAAATCCTGACATATTGAGGGGCAAAATCCTGGCATATTGAAGGGCAAAATATTGGTATATTAAATGGCATATTGAGTGGCTAAATACTGGCATATTGAGTGGCAAAATAGTGTGTCTCAGGTTATGTGTGTCACTGTGTGTGTGTAAGTGGTAAGGGTGTGTGTAAGTGTGTCACTTTCTGTGTAAGGGTGTGTGTCACTGTGTCAGTGTAAGGGTGTGTGTGTGTGTAAGTGTGTCACTGTTTAAGGGTGTAAGTGTGTCACTGTGTCTGTGTAAGGGTGTGTGTGTGTGTGTGAGTGTAAGTGTGTCACTGTGTCTGTGTAAGGGTGTGTGTGTAAGTCGTAAGTGTGTCTCTGTGTGTGACTGCAAGGGTGTCTTTGTGTTTAAGGGTTTCAATGTGAGTTAGGGTGTCAATGTGTGACAAATTTAGAGCATGCGAGTTGAATATTTATTTTCCACACTATACATTATACTTTTATATATATAAAATATATGGAGGGTTGGTAGTATGGGAGACGTGGCGGGTCAGAGGAGGGGGGCACCAAAATGCACCTACGCCTGTGTAGACGAAAATCCTTGCACTGGCCCTGCGCGTGCTGATGTTTGTCATCACGCGACAACCAGGAACTTCTATGTCTGGCATGTGAGACACAAAAGTTAGTAAACCCACGTTTATCTATTAAGATACACAACGGGTTTACTTTATTGTACCGGGACATGTATTGTTTAACCCTTGCTTCCTTCAAGGAACAACAAAAGTAGGAAAGGAAGAAAGGGGGAGTTACAAGGCCTTATGGGTTATGTACTTTAAATATATATGCTTAGTTAATACGAATAAAATATGTATCCAACATAAATAAACAGATTATGTATATTTATGTATATATTTATTATTACAATATTTACATGTTTGCTAATAACATTTTTCCTACGTTCCAATTATATGCTACGATGTGTTAAAGTGTTGTTATGTTGGTGCAGCCCGTATAGCGCTGTTTTCATTCATTTCCTCAGAACTAGGATTGTGATTCCATAGCAATATATCACCTCAGTGACATTGAAAGAAATATGTTGATTCTAAATTGAAAACAATGATGTTCCTTGATAAAAACTAAGAACCATGTCAACTTAATTTGATAAATGTTTCCTAATTAACACAGCATTAACAACCACTATTAATTGGTTGGGGTTTTGAGTTAAGAAAATCCACATTATTTCTACATTTCCATAACATATTGATTTACCCCCCAGATTAATATGTGTATATGTTCTGTATGGTATATATGACCAGTATATAAATAATGTTTTCTGCTGCATGAGGTAAAATATTTTCCCCTGAATCTCAAAGGATAACCTTATACGTTCTACACGGACATGATTAAAAGGTTACTATACACAGTGCAGTATATGCTGTTGACTGCTTTTCTTATAACATAAACATCTTCATTTCCTACATAACACCCAGATAGGGAACATCACTTGGAGGGACCAGACACCGTCTCCTTGACAAATAGCCTCCAATCCAGCAATGGGGCCCTACCCTACCAAACTGTGAAAACAGAATCTGGGCATTTCTCCCAATGTGTCTACTCACTGTCAGCCCCGTACCTGGACCTCATCATACCATTTTTTTTAGGTTCAATTGATAACCTTGTATTTACTCTGCATCATGTTTTGCTTTTTTTCCACAGTACTTACCTATGATGGTGATTCATTTTTACACCCCATTATGTATATTTGTTTTTTTTTTAATCTGTATGGATTTACCCCCGTTCCATTACCTCCTATGTCTCCTTCTTCATTGTTTCCACCCCATTCCCCCTACAACTGTTTTCCCTAAATTGTTATGTTACAAAAAAAAATGATATTGTTAAAGTATACAAAATTGTAGTTCATGAAACAGAACAAAGTCTTGCAAGCATTTCTTCATAACTAGCATTTCCTTTCCCCTTATTAATTTTGTGGAATATCACTGGATGTTTTTCAATGTCATTGTGCTATGTATGAAGGTGAAGATTTTTTATATTACCAATTCACTTAACATGGCCACATTTAGTGTGAAAATCACAATTTTAAAATGCATTCCATCCATTTTTGTTGAATCTCATTTGCCATTTAGTCATTCTAATCCTTTTATGATCTAATCCTCCAGTAGAGCAGAAACAAAAAACTGTTCTGAATGTATTTTACACAATATTGTGCCATCTAACACAGAGATATTATTTCAATGCCCACTCTGCATGTTGCTTATAAAAACAGAGAGAGAGAAATAGCCATTGGACCAAGACCATCTTACAGGTTAAAAAGAATCGCAATATAAATGGGATAAACTTTCTGTGATAAAAATCTCTTCCTCCAGCTTCCTGTTTGAAGCGGAAGAAAGATCAGGAGCTGTATTATAATGGATAACTGGTTTACACCTGCTAGTAGTAGTATAACTGTATTATATCAGCCAGTTTTGTGGTATATGTTTTTTCCTGAAGGCCTCTCTACCTAAATTTGTGCAGTAATGTGTAGTACTATGTAAAATGTTTGCAAACATACACTGTAACACTATGGTCCAAGTTTCCATTCAATTATTAGAAAGCAAGTTCATCACTCTAACATGATTTAGTTCTCACAAAGCCTTGTTGACTCATACAGATCACGCTGTGTTCCAAAATATAGTGCTGAGTACAATCCCTTATCAGCTCTTCAATTAACGTCCTACCATGCAGCAATCATATAAGTATCTCCCCCCACTACCCTCACAGGACTTTAATTTACAAACTGAAATATAGTTCTTGTCTTCTTAAATAATAGGAAGATTAATGAGCTCCACACAGGAACAATATAGGACATGGTCGATATGAAATGTCAGTTAGGCTATGTTGGCTACATGTAAAGATCTGTAACCATGTAGGGGGCAGTACGGAGAAAGATAATTGGGATTACATTTTAAAGGTGTAGGATGACATATAGAATTTCTGTCTTTTGCGTCACATCGTGAATAAAAATGTTAACAAAAGGGGAGATGAAATCCAGCCATAAATATCAACCTACAGAAAACCTAATCAGTTAATATTTTAACAAATAATTCATTTAAACAGCCATTGCCATTAATAATGCTATGTGCCTGAATTTGTTATCAACTATGGTGTATAAACCATGAAAGATAAAAGGGATTTATCTATAAGAGGTAGCGGAAAAACCTGGTAGGTGTCTACTGTCTACTGACATCTTCATTACAAATGGTAACTCCAGTTGAATGGTCCCAATAAACTTATAATAGGTTAATAGGTTTTAATATTTAACACAAAGGAAATGTTGAAATTTCTAAGGTCATCATTTCAATTTCCAATGTAATTATATTCATTGTAATACTAATACTGCTTGTGTGCTTATTTTCTAGATATTACATGTGTAATACTACCTGTGTAATATCACTACTTGTTTTGCTTTGTTTCACACAATGAGTGTAGAATTTGACAGCAGATAAGAACCCATTGAGCGTTTTCTGCTCATTCTCAATATAACATGTTTAGCCTTAATTCTTCATTTATTTCCTTCTCGAATCAGCTCAACACCTATCTCAGGCATTGTTTAATTCTAGATTCACAGTAACTAAATCTGTGGTCTGTGAAAGAGATGAGGTTGATTCCTAGTGCCAAAGGTGTCACCAGAATCCTAATGCCTGACATAGCTAAACTAATCACATTTCCCAAGCATTGCTGCCAACCTGACTTTAAACATCACTGACAGAAACAGTTCCCTAGGCACTGGATGAACAGCAGCATTAGCAGCCTGCACGATCACCCTGATATCTGCATTAGAGCTATTTTTTATTTTACCAACCAATTTAACACATCAAGCTAATAAGGCAGAGTAAGACAGCATTTCTTACCAAAATTATACTTATAGACCCATGTTACAGTAAATGACATTAAGGCTGTGTGTTGGCACAGAGGACATACTCGTCTTTCCTGTTGCTCCACTGCAATAAAAGTCGATCTCTTCCTTCCATCTGCTTTCATGCGAAACCAAAATGGCTGTCACTTGCTTTTTATTGCGGCTTTCTAAATTATGTTGTCTTTTTATTGTTCTTGTTTTTAATTGTCAATCTGTAAATATAGAAAGCTCTAGGAGAGCTGCTTAAAATATCTGCCTTTAGTTTTAGGTCCCCCGGAGAGGATCCTGGGTAAAATAAATTGGGTAAAATATCACCGCCACATGTTTGAATGGGAAAGCCTTCAGGTATTATCACAGAATTGAGCTTTATGCTCAAATATGTTAGACGGTACTTAGAAACCTGTACTGCAGGTAATCGTAGGAAACCTGAATTTTAAATAGGTAGAATATGGGGTATCTGTACCTTTTAAAATATAATTGTTTAATTATATATTTAAAACGTACGCCATTTGGATCAAAATTCGACATTTAAAAACTGTGTTTGCGTGAAAAATCTTATAACCTGTATGTAACTAAGTGATACTACTCAGAGCTAAGGCAACATTAATAGTGACAAGTATATTAACTTTTTTAACCATTTTTTGAGTATACACTTGCTGTGTTTTTTCACAGTGACCCTGATGTCACCTTTTGCACACAAAGCCACTAACTGGTCACAGGACACTCTTTTGTATTTTTAATTTTTCACGTGAAATCACAGTTTCTACATTTCTAAATTTGGAGCCTAAAGTAGTACATGTTTTATATGTATAAATGAAAAGTTGTGTAACCAAAAATATATTGTGTGTGACTTTGACTTCATATAAAGCATTATATTTATTTTTAATATTATAAAAAAAAAACTACTGTTATTTCTCCCTCACTAATATTGATGTGATTCTGCAGGGGTAATCTACCGTGTCCCTCCCAGACCCTAACTTTTAGTGAGACTTGTGCTATTGCATAGGTGCAGGGCCCATTCTGGGCGGGTGCACGGGGTGCACCGCGCCCAGGCGCACAGGAGGAAAGGAGCTTTCCTAGAGGTGCGGCCCGCAGGTGAGCGCCTGCGGTCACCATAACTCCTAGTCTCATTGAGTACTGCGCAATGGGTGCAAGCTCCGCCCCGTTGCGCTGTCTGAATGACGGTGTTCTGCAGACACTGTCCAGAAACGTCCTCCTCCCTGGAGGGAGGGGGACCAATAGTATAACGTGTGGTTTTTTTTTTTTTTTGGTAAAAAAAGAAAAGAAGTGTGTGTGTTTCAATGTGTGTGTGTGTCAGTGTATAAGTGTGTGTGTGTTTCAAAGTGTGTGTGTCAATGTGCAAGTGTGTTTCAATGTGTTTGTGTGTGTAAGTATGTGTGTGTGTTTCAATATAAGTGTGTGTGTGAATGTGTGTTTCAATGTGTGTAAGTGTGTGATTCAATGTGTGTGTGTGGGTGTGTGTGTTTCAATGTGTGTGTGTGTGTTTCAATGTATGTAGGTGTGTGTTTCAATGTGTATGTGTGAATGTGTGTTTCACTGTGTGTGTGTGTGTGTGTGTGTGTGTGTGTGTGAGTCAATGTGCGTTTTACTGTATGTGTAAGTGTGTGTACATAAGTGTGACAGTGTCTAAGTATGCAAGGGTGTCTGTGCAAGTGTGACTATGAATCTTTATGCATGACCCTGTGTGTAAGTGTGGCTGTGTATGTATGTAGGCAGGACCACTTTAACCAATGCACAAAGTGACACACATGTTAAAGGGGCCACCGCTGCCCGCGTGACTGTCTCACACGGAGACTGTCTCACACAGAAGGCATCAGTCCGCATCCAGTCGGCGGCTATTTCCCGCCTCCTGCACTGAGTGCGGAGGAGACACGAAAGAGCAGCAGCATGGTGAGTACTATGGAATGGGGGAGAGGGGGAAATGCTTTTATTGGGAAAACTGGTGGCATATTAATGGACAAACTGACACTGGCATATTAGTGGGCAAACTGACACTGGCATATTAATGGGCAAACTAACTGTGCTATATTGATGGACAAACTAACTGTGGTATGTTAATGGGCAAACTATCTGTGGCATATTAATGTGCAAACTATCTGTGGCATATTAATGGGCAAACTAACAGTGGCATATTAATGGGCAAACTTGCTGTGGCCTATTAATGTGGAAACTAACCGTGGTATATTAATGGGCAAACTGGCTGTGGCATATTAATAGACAAATACAAGGGGGTTATGAGGAGGAAGAGACACGGGGGAGAGAGATACATGTGAGTTATGAAGAAAAAGAGACAGACAGACATGGGTGTATAGAAGGAGAGACAGAAATGCAGAAAAAAAGACCACCATGGGGAGCATGAGGAACAGAAAGATAGACATTGAAAAATATATGGGGTATTAAGGGAGAGTTATACACGAGGGAATGAATGGAGTGAGAGTTATACATGAGGGTATGAGTGGAGAGAGAGTTATACATGAGGGCAGGAGTGGAGAGAGAGTTATACATGAGGGTATGAGTGGAGAGAGTGTTATACATGAGGGTATGAGTGGAGAGAGAGATATCCATGAGGGTATGAGTAAAGAGAGCGAGATATACATGTGGGTATGAGTGGAGAGAGAGATATACATGTGGGTATGAGTGGAGAGAGAGATATCCATGAGGGTATGAGTAGAGAGAGAGATATACATGAGTGTATGAGTAGAGAGAGTGAGATATACATGTGGAATGAGTGAAGAGCGATATATACATGAGGGTATGAGTGGAGAGCGAGATACACATGAGGGTATGAGTGGAGAGAGAGAACAACAAGGAGGTATGGGAAGAGAGAGACACGTGAGTGACAGGGTGAGGTGGGTGGAATATTATTTATCACTCCTTGTGTACTTCTTTTTCAATGATGCTCAGCCAGACTAATGGGAGACTTTGGCTGGTTGCGCATCATGGGAAAGGTAGTTAAAATTCACTCTGCTAGCCAGCAAAAAGTCTCCCATGTTGCTGGCTGAGCATCATAGACATAAATAAAACCTCTACATAGTATTATGGCCAAATATATATTTTTATTTAAAATAAAAGTTTGTGTTGGTCCTTCACCTAAAAATAAAGTTTGTGCTCACAACAACAATCTCCCCCCCTGGAACATACATGTGTAAAGGAGTTTATCATATAGCCACGCCCACATGGGGGCGCCAACAAAATCCTGCACCCAGGCGCAAGTGACCCTAGGATCGGCCCTGCATAGGTGAACGTAATGCTAGTGGCAAGGGCATAGTTGTACTGTGCGGAGCAGACTGAAAGGACAGGGCAAAACAGCAGTAAGTAATTCAATTTAAGGAAATTCAGCTTTCTAGTTAAAAGAAAGACACAAGTTTATTATCCTTTAACATAAAGATGAGCAGAAAGTTTTTTTTCACAAAGATATTTAATTTAATGAAAATAATGAAAAACACGTTTCTTTGCTAGGTTCTAGGTTCTATTCCCTAAAAAGTAATCTGTGGGGAGCTGACAATTAAACTGCAAAAATCAGGCAGTAACATTTGAGTTGGAAAGATACGTAAGTTGAAGAATTTTTCCAACTCATGCATTGATGCCTGATTCTTGGAAGTTTTCCAATAGTTGACTTTTTGGTAAAAAGTCCCTTTTGAGTTAATAAATTTGACATTGAGTAGGATATCTCTAAACTTTTGCGTATGTAATTGTTGTTACATGAACTGGGTTTGAGCTCTTAGTGCACAGGAGTCTGCTGTAAAACATAACAGGAAATGCTTAGTGCCAAGAAATACTGCTTCCCCAACCAGTAGAAAAAAACGAATTCTGTATTTCAATATTGCCATGTGATTTGTGAATGTTACAATATCCTCATTTACTTAGAAATGTGTATGTCATGTGTATGTATGTTCCTCATTTAAATATCTATATTATTATTATTATTATTATTATTATTATTATTATTAATAAAATCTCTAAATATATATTTAATATAAATGTGAATGTATGTTACTTATTTAAATATCTATATTATTATTATTATTAAAATCTCTAAATATATATTTAATATAAATATGTATGCATTTTCCTTATTAAAATATCTCATTACGTCTTCAGTATGGATCCATTAATGATACCATCATCATATTTCATCTCAGTAGCTGTGAATTCCTATTAAATTTAGCTGCACACAGCAGCTTTCTATTGACCTTCCATTGAATTTGTCATGGTACCAAACATTTCCATGTTTAGCAAACATACCCACTTCCATTGCACAGAGGTTTACTTTACTGACTGCCCAAGATGTATAGTTGTTCTAAAACATCCTACTGATCATTAACATATCAGGACTAAACCTGGGCCAACGTATTGTAGTGTGCTGATGACCAGAAAGCTATGTCAGTTTAAAAACAAAATCTACACATTAACTCATATGTCATGTCTGATTTATGTCAACTTGAACTAGTTTTTAATTAAACAGATTTAAATGCAAAATAATTGTTTTATTAACTATGTACTATTATTTTTCTGTGGTAAAAAGCTTATTTTTTACATTTTTGTTTTTACGAACAATGGGCCAATCATAGCTAATCTCCCAAGTGTACTTACTTAGCAGAGACAGTCCCATTTTTTCTACCCTGATGTCCATCTTTTCAAGACCACAGAATTATAGGTATCATAATATCACAGAACTTGACAGCATTGAAACACATAATGCAGTGTGTTATTGGTTGTTTGGAAATAAAATATGTTATTCTTATTCTAAATTACTTAAAAAATAAATAAAATACATAAATAGCTTCCCTGCAAAGCCCTGTCCATGGCCACACCTTCAGCTACTCCCCCAAAACAAAACTTTCCCTCTTTGGCCATTTGAAATTCTGTGAGGTATACTATAGTGGTGAACTAGGCATTCACCAATCTACAGAGGGATACAGTCAATGGATTCTAATTAACAAAGTTTCATAACAGGCGCTAAAATCACAATTTGCCTACAACACCATTAACCCTTGGATCGATCCAGCATTAGCTGCTTTTCATGAATTCAGTAGGCAGCAGAGTCACGCTGAGGCTGGTGCATAGGATGTACCGCACCCTAGTGCTGGATAAATCCTACATTTTCAGACAAGCTCTCCTCTCCTATCAGACACAATGGGTGGATGGAGGAGCAGGATCATCTCAATGACTCCCGCTCCTCCTAAGCACTTCCTGCATGGCAGAGGCACGTCATCCTCTAAATCTGGCTAGGCATGGAAAGATTAACAAGTGACAGAGCGGGTAGGAAGAAAGACCAGGGAATTAGAATATCATCAAGAATGGCTGGAGATGATGCAGGAAAACGTGTAAAATTAGAGGATTGGGGTGGGAGAAGGTCGGGGCAGAGAGAAAGCAGGATTTGTTAAAATTTGAAAGATGTTTTATAGGGAAAAGTGACACACTGGCATGTTTTAAATGGCAAAGTGACATGCTCTATGGGGAAAAGTGACATTGTATAATGTTCTTTGTGGCAAAGTGACACAGTGGCATGTTCTATGAGGCAAAGAGACAATGTGGCATATTCTGTGAGAATGAAATGTACTATGAGGCAATGTGGCACTGTGGCATGTTCTGCAGGGTAAATTGACATGTTCTATAGGACAAAATGTCACGGTGGTATGGGGCAAAGTGACATTGTGGCATTTTCTGTTGGGAAAAGTGACATGTACTATGGGGCAAAGTGACCGTGTGGTATGTTTTATGGGGCAAAGAGACACTACGGCATTTTGTCTGGGGCAAAGTCACATCAACAATGTGGCAAACTGACACTATGGTATATTCTGTGGGGCAATGTGGCACAGTTGAAAGTGATTATTGTGACAACAGTTTGATTGGAATAAAATGGGGTGGATCTTTTCAATAGTCAAGTGTTCTGGTTGCTATAGACAGAAAAGGGGTGTGGCCATATGTGTTTTTTGAAGGTGAGAGGTTAGCTACCTCATTAGGAGGGGCTGAAAAATATATCCTGTACCTAGGCATCAATGACCCCAGGCTCGATCATGGTAGGAAGCACCTTGTGACTGGAAGGCATTCATATATGGCACCTGTATTAATCAATCATCTCCTACCATTAGCAGTGGCCAGCTGTGCTCTAACTCTTGTAAATAGTGGGAATAGCAAGGACTAGAATAATGCTCTGAAATATTTGTAATGTCATGATTCTTATATATAGCTGAGTATTTATGAGTAAGCGCTGAATGGTTTGAAATATATACAAAGCTTTTGTTCTTGGACATTTGTAAGTCTTTATATGGTGTAGGGTATTATCATTCGATGATTTATAGCCTGGATTCAGTGATGCCAAGACCCAAGCCAGAACCAACCATGATTCTACGATCCAATAAGTTTGTGAGTCGATGTAAAATACGGATTTAAATTGTATTGATTAGACTGTATTGTGTCAAAAACAAATAAAATGTTTTGTGGAAAAAATTATATTATCCTGTTACATGTTACATATTGTCAGCAGGGAGTTAAATCAATATCAACCGGCTGTTCGTTGATAATCAGTATTATACCACAGTGCATATGACTTCCTTCTTCAGCACATGTGCTGCCCAAATTACATGTGCCAGCTTTCTACTTTATGAAAAATGTGGTGACAGCAGCTCGTTAGATGGCAGCTGAAGATGACAGTTGGAGACATATCAATTTTTGAAACTTTTAATTTCACCTACACCAAATGCTAGCTGCGTTCATTAAGTGAACATGCACGGGAAAGAATGCAGAGATTGAAGATGTGCTCTTAGGTAGAATGCAGAAGGCAGCAGAGTTCAAGATGAAGCACTTGATTAGGCATATGAAAAAAGTGTAGGATAAGAGAGCTAACTTAACTGGAATGATTGTATTTTATGTGCATATATGTATTATTGTTTTTTTTTTTCAAACAGACAGTAACGTTAAAATATAATACTCCTTCTTAAAACAGTAATGGATCAAAGCAGGAACTGAATATGAGACAAATTATAAACTCAATGGTGCCACTTAAGTTAGCGGTCTCACCATAATCTATTATTATTTATACTGTGCTGGTAAACATGGGGATTAAGGATAGCAGCTTTTTTTACTCAGGGACGCAGGGACAGAACCATTCCTGTGTTTCCATAACGATCAGAGATGGTAGCAAGAATCCTGAATTATATACACTTTATGGCATCAAACAGTAGGTTTAGTATTATTGTCAATTGTCTAAATTAGCTAGACACGTTTTCATTTCACTTTTTCTGTGCACAAAGGTGCAAATACATTCCCATTTTATGCCTATGTATTGAGCTCCTAAATCCCAGAATCCTTTATTTTTGGTTTCTATAATTATTCTCTTCAATGTCTTGTATTGCTATCACAGTATATCTACTTCACTAAAATTCTTAAAATTTGACCTCCATCACCAAAGTACTTTTTATTCCTAACATTTTCAGTGCCTCCCTTACTCATTCATTCCAAATCAATTTATGACCAGCCAGACTTAGGAAAATGTTGTCTAGACTCAAAGCCTAGCTAGCCCACACACCCTTCATTTTAATTCATTAAGAAAGTGTGACCCTTTTGTCTTTAGGGAAATGATTTCTCCTTGAGGACATTATTTGTAGGTCCTACTGAGGCCACAGCTCCCTACCAAGAGCAAACAGGTTGTGTGCAGTGAAAATATATTAAGCAGAGGGCGTTTGAGATAATGCGTAAGGGGAAAAAAATGAAAGCTTGTTGTGGGATGTGCTCTTTATACTCTAATTCATCATAGGGAGGATGATGGTTCAAGGTTAAATCTCAGCCCTACACAAAAATGGAGATTGCTAGAGGACTATCCGTGTACAAATCACAAACTAGCAATGATTATTACAGAATCTTTAAATTGACAAACCGTCAGTAATGTTTGAACTGCTTTCCTCCTGATCCATTAAAACTAACACATACAAACAAATGTAATGTATGTTTTTGTTTGCTACCTTTGCTTCTGTGGTCAGGATTTCTAAAACAGGTCCTGTACTTCCAGGTTGTTATGACAAAAATCCAGGAATGCAGTTCTTACTGTAGAGTGAAGAGCACTTCACGCAATCACTCACATCACAGATTTGACGACCGGGAGGAAATGCCATCTGAGATGTTACAGTGAAGGTAAGGATTAGGGTTAACTCTATACAGTTTACTCTAATCTTTAGCCTCACTGTAACCCTAATGCCCGTGGTCTAGTCTCTCATATCTCTTACTGTTGGAGGTGGGAGGCATCATGGAAAGTGTTGTTGTCGGCATTTCAAAAGGCATATCATACCAGCTGTCAAATCTGGGATGGGAGTGATGGTGCGATTGCGTGCTTCACTTGGTGGTAAGAAATGCATTCCCAAACACCGGCACAACCCATGTTAAAAGGATCAGAACAAGATTATATTGTTGCAAACGTAAAGGGACAGTCTAATCCCCAAGCACATTTTAGTGCAAGATAAAGATTACTGGTGGTATAGTGCACATGCTTTGTTCCCGGTGTGATTTCATGCAGGCATTCTGCATAAAACACATTTTTAATATTTGACTAAATCCCTCCCTCAGTGATTACTCTGCATGTTTACTGCAGGTGCGCCAGTTACGTGTTTATAGACACTAAGCATATAAAGATTTGTTTCATTTAGTCACTTCCTGTGCTACAATGTGTGGACTCAAGTGACCTTGCTCTTGTACACAGTAGGATCTTTTAACAGTGCAACAAATTGTTTGATGATGGAGAGACAGGAAATTCCATTAATTTTAATGGCATTATTCGTACTGGTTCCTGCAGCAAAAAAAAAATGAAGTTGACTTTTATTCAGCTAGTATGGGCAGTCCTGGTTTCTTGCAAACTGCTGTAATTTCACAATTCAACCAGCTGCAAGTATTTTATATTATAAGCAATGCAAACTGTAAAACATGCATTTTAAAGTATTTTGAATGCACATTAAGATGCATTAACATTTGGAAGATGCATTTTGGGCACTAGACAGTCCCTTTAAGTGTCGGGTTCTTAAAAATACACAGTCCCAGTTTTACTTAAGAAACAGTAATTGCACCTGTTTTTAAAGTGACTCTCTCAGCCTCAACACTGCTTATACCATGAATGAAGAGAATAAAATGTATGTGAAATGATCTATACATTGTTGTGATGCTTACATTCACAAGAAAATGTGTTTTACATATGTCTCTGGTGTATTTCTTATGAAATAATTTTGTTTTTTTAATATGCAAATTACACATTTCCCACTGAAAAGTGGTTACTTTTCAAATTCACAGATGATGTAATAGACATGAGACACCACAGATATGTTTAAAACTTAATTTTCTCCTAAATTCTGCATTTGTTTAAAATTCTGCTAACATAATATATAGATGATTGTTTATCACTGTTTATTCTCTACATTCACAGTTTAAACTATGTTGAGGTTGACAGAGTTCTTTTAACTTCCCAACATTTTTGCATGCAGGAATGTTTTTGCATAACCCCCAACGGGGTGATATGTGGTATCTGTTTACACCTCCTAGCACAGCTGGTAATGCAACTGAAATCATTTTTAAAACATATGTCATCAACTGTGATATTTGTGCCCACTTCGTGCCCACTCAGTACTGTCCTTTAACTCATCACACCCTATCTCCACCTTTATGGCCCAAACCCAACCATCTGGTGCCAGTGGTTGGGGGAGAACTGTATTCACTGACACAGAAATGTTCGCATTTATAAATATTTGCCAGTGAGTATGTCGGCACCTGTGAGAATAATTGCGCATATTGCTCAAAAGTACATTCATCATGCTAGAAAGTCCACTTCAGAGGCCACAGTCTCATATATTACACCTACTCAAAAATGTATTCAAGAAAAACAACATTGAAGCTAAACGTCTCACAATGTCTTAGCTCTGTGTGTAACTTTCCTGTTGGTGTAACATATTATGGAAATAAAATGAAACTATACTATTTGCATTCTAACGCAGATTCTTTGAGGCACAAATGTGAGCTGAGTGCTATAAAAGTACCAAATTCCATTCACTGCATAACATTCACCTAATCTTACCTCCACATCATTATGCTCATGTCTGACTTGAAGAATCTTAGCAGCATCCAATTGGTTAACTTACCATAATAACTAGTATTTATATAGCGCCTTTGCCCCAGTGGGACTCAAAGCAATTTTTGGAAATTAACCAAATCTACAGATGAATTAATAGATGTTATTATTACCCAATTGATGGTACACATTTATCTTGGAAGGATGAAGGGCTGTGACCTTAAGGTTTGAACAGGCTCTGAGCTATCTCACTTATGACAACAAGGGGGGATTAAATTGGGGCTGCGTTTCTGCCGTAAACTGTTTATTGTGGATTTATGATACCAAGTGGTAGGACCGGTGTCTATTTGGTAGGCTGAGCATTATGGATACAGAATGTGAACAACAATGTTATGCATTGGTACTGTAGTGTTGATAGTGTTGTGTTGACTGGCACTCATCCAGTCAAATTGCTTTCCATGTGGCTCAGATGCCTGGGCTTACCCCCCAATTACTAATGGGATGGTGAAAGCCCCATTATACTCCCCCCATGTCTTTGTTAAAATGGTCTCATTGTTCGGCTGACTATCATCATGAAGCAGGAAACTTTCCATTCAAGGACACCAGTCTGTGGTTACTGTTATTCTATTATCACAAAGTCTAATAAATGATCACAATAAACAACATAACTATCCCTGGCCATCATTATAACATACCCTTCAGATTCTACATTGCCCATGATGCTAACCAACTGAGCATCACAGATAATGGAGTCTACAGAACTAAGATACCAAAATGTTGGATGAGACATATCTATAGCTCTCATTGATGACCATTACTGTTTGTTTTAGTTATAGTTTCTTTTTTTCATATGCACAGATGTGACCAATGCTATTAGTTTCTGGAGTGTAGGTTACAAAACTGTTAGCCGAAGGTCTTTGCTACATTACTGACCATCGCTGTTAGTTCCAACAGGACAGACAATGGGGCTGACCCACTAATTAGAAACCAGGTCAACTAATTGCTGGATAGACAAATGGTTGCTTTTCAGCTGTGTTCAGCTATGTCTCACCTGATCTTGTGCTAGTAGAGATAAAACCCTTTAAAACACAGTTTGTTAGAATCTCCCATGGAGCCATCAGGGCACTGGATTTCGCTTTAACTTCCACAATAAAATTCAGGTTTAGCAAAATTGCTGGACTCAAATCGCGATCCCGCTAGTATTTGGTTCATAGCGTTATAGTGGGGCTCACCTGTGTTTATCTGGGAATTTATTAGCCTAGCTCCTAAAGGTTTTACTGCTGGTGCCTAGTATGAGTGAACACAAATGTACTTTGAGTGAACACAAATGTACTTTGCATTGGCTGGAGATAACATACTTATTTTACTGAGTGATTCCTAACTGGAAGGAATAAATAACTCCCTAAATTCTAACTTCTCTGATGCTTTGGCGATGCTATAAAAGTGTGATTATTGTTCAGGCAAATGTTTATAGCCATATATAAAATAATTACATTTCTGTTAATGTTTCCCAGGGGTTCTAGCAATGTCCCAATTTATCCCTAATTTATTCAAAAACTTTATTAATTTGTATTGAAATTGACATAAAAAGGAGTTGACAGATCTCTGTCAGCAGTTTTTTTTTTACGTAGCAATAGCCCGCTCCCTGGTGGGTACACCTGCTTGCATAGTTACCAATAGTCTTGGATTTGACGGCACAATCCCATTTTAAAGGTCCATGTCCCATCAAAGATGGGGACATCAAGCTCCGAACATGACAGCAAAATATACAACCTGCAACACAAGCATCATTGTATTTAAACTATTTATTTATGAGTGATGCTAACTTGAAGAGAACTAACTGTGCTCAATGGGCATATATTGGTGTTGGCTCATGTGTATATTTTAACTGTTTAATTTACATGTGTTTCATTATTTTTATTACAAGCATGGTACATCAGTAAGCACAAAATTATATTTATAATTTCTATTCAGTATTTAATACCTTTTAAAAATCACTCAGCTTAAAAATTGGTTCACTGAATAGAAAGCTTGATACACGTTTTGTGAGCCATCTGGGTTACTAACCATAAATTATTGGATGATAACCAGATGAACATACTTTAATAAAAGCTTGGTATAAATCTTTTTGTCACAAATCATTTTTTAAGCATTCATTTGTAACTGGATAAATGAGTCCAACTTCAATGCATAGATGTTCTACACAGGCAAGCTCCACCATCTTCTGTGGACTACTATTCCCATTATGCCTAGCGAGCCTACTGATTGATGAACATCACAACAGACAGAGTGATAGTCTAATTTGACTATTTTGTTTAAATTTGTCAAAAGGGCAAATATCATAAGCACATTATATTGTACATTAACATTATAGAATATAATAAACTAAGCTAGATATTTCATCATCACTAGATACATCAGATTTCGTTATGGCTTTGTCCTTTTTGCCACTCTTTGTGGACAGACCCCCTGATAGGAGCAGAGTATGTGTCCTTGTCTAAGGAGTGTACCAGGGTTCTCTGCATCTATAGCCATGACGTGTGACTACCCCTTTTTATGCTCTAAATAATGTAACACGGTGCACACAGAAATGAAACAAGCAGGAAAATAGAATGTTTTATGTATGGCAGATCACTGGAAATTAACTTTATTATAGATGAATATGTACCTCTAAAAATAGTGAAAAGCGTGGGATTATGGTTGTCTCTATTTCTATGTAGAGATTGTCACTTATTATCACATTTGCCCTCTTCCATCACATTTGTGTCCTAGAGCCATGTTGTCTACAGTTTCCCTCCAACAGAGACCTGAGTGCGAAAGCTTCATTATGTGTAAAACAGTTGTAGGAATATGTGGTTGCTACCCATGCAATATTTTGTATCCTTGCACATACAGACTGATACTTGTTTAGCACTTGTTTAGTCTTTGACTTCATCTCAGCCCATTAATCAGTCCCCTGCTGTGTTCCCTGCTATAGATTCCTCCAATGCCTCTTGACATCTAAATTTGTCTTTCTTATTTCTCGTTGCCAAATGATTGTACAAGAACAAAATTAACCTTTAGATGCTGAGCTTAGCTCTAACCTAATAAGATATTTTACTCAATCAATAAATAATAAAAGAACATTCTAATCAGAAAATATTTACATTTAACATTTTATTTCACTTAAACCCTTCAATATCAATCACTTTGTTCCAATTTGTTACCAGTGGGTCTTTATGTCAACATCTACATCACATATGTGACTGCCCTTGGCATTTAACACTTCAATATCCAACCAATTAGACTGGAAGCTTAAACAAAAAGTATAAAATAAGAGTTGCAGGCCTACTCTATTACAAACGGTCCTTGAGCAGGAGTTAAAGTGGTCTACTTAAAACATTATTTGTTTCTTTAATCTACATGCTCCTCCATGCTTCAAAGGTTATCATGGGGGACATTTCGATTGTTTGATTATTATATGTTATTATTAAGTCACTACACTAAGCACTTGCTATTCAGGGTTTTTTTTTTTTTGGACAGCTTGTTTGTATTATTTCTCTGTAGACTGCTTGAGATTTAGCAGAGTTGCTCAGGAGTTGCTTTGTTACTTGGCTCAGATATTTGATTTCCAAGCACTGTACTGAATACAGCTGAATATTTTCCATATAAGTTAACTACCTACCTCAACTAGGGTTGCCACCTATTCTTCAAAAAGATCCTGGCCATGCTATTGTCTCTGTAGACTTAACACTGGCCTGAAGCCAAAAAATGTTGTAACCAGCCTGCTGGTAAAATACTAACCCTACACTTAGCTGTCAACTTAACCTATAGTGGGCTATTCCCATACTTCATACACTTCCAAAAGTTGTTTTGGCATTTGAAATAAAAAAAATAAAAATGAATAATCTTGTTCCAGATATATATTTGATATATTTGAGCAATCATTGGTTTGAAATTTGTTTGCACTCTCCCTCATTTGTGACATCAGTATATATAATAACATATGGAAATTAACTTCTATACAGAACATAAGGTGCTACACAAATCTCGGATAATCAAATATTTATTTTCTCTTGATTTTGTCATTTATTTGCATTCCTACCAGCACAATCTATAAATGATGTTCTACGTTGTTCATTCTCATGGTAAATGCTCTCTAGATAATGTAGTTTTTAGCAATCTATGTCTTCATCTTGGGAAATGCCTGTAGAAAATGAGCTCATTGAAGGGTGGGTGATGAGGGTGGGATTTAAAATTAGATATGAATTGTAAAATATGCTTTATATAATGATGCAGACCAGAAATGTATTATTGATGTTCTTAAAATATGCAATTTAAATTTTTACTCATATATTCCCTTTGAATTCTTAAATGTTGTGAAGGATCCTAGGGCTCAACTTTTAATTTGAAGTACACCAACAAACCATGCAATTTGTATTTTTAATGTAGCTTGATCATTTTCAATAATTAGATATAATAAGTTGACACACTAGAAGAGATCATTATATATTACGATCACTTGCTCAGTTTTTTACATGTGGCGTTATTTATAGATTTTTATACTGTATAAATCACAGACTTACGTTAACAAACACTTTGGCTGCTGCAGTTAAGGGTAGTCAAGGTCAGATGTCCCATGAATGCATTGGGAGTAAGTGGTTAGGATGCCTTAAATGGACATGTCCCTAAACATTATTTATACTGTAAATATAAGTGTTCACTCAATAAAAAGACAATTGCAGGGAACTGACAATTTTTTAAACTCAGCTACCTTAAGTTTAAAATTTTCCATCTTAATTTCCTGTAATTCTCTCTATTGAGTAAGCCTTGTAGAGAATAAAAAATGATCAAAAATGGTCTACACATTGTGTTGCCAGAATAGCAAGAAAATGTTTACATTAGGAGAATAATGTGTTTTAAATGTATCTATAGTGTCTCTTATTTATGACATCACCTGTGGCTTGATATGCAAATCACACATTTTGTTATGGGAAGACCAAAGTGGTAACAAAAAAAGGAGTCACTAATGACACATTGTTTCAACAAATTTAGGCAATGTATAGATCATTTTTGATCATTTTCTATACTTTACATTTACAGTATATACAAGCTCCCATATGCCAAATGTAAAACTAGTATTTAATTAGTTTCCAGTAAATATGGATTTGACTAGGATCTCTGTCACCAAACCACACTGGTCTGTATTCTGCTAAACCAAATTAGTTACTATGAGGTAGGATTTGTCACTGGCTACATCTTCTCAAGCTTTTTTCTAACTGATTATCACCACTAGCTGGTTTCTACTAGCTGGTTTCTCCATCAAAGTCCCACTAAAGCCCATGGTTCAACAACCAGCAACATGTCCTATCAAATCCCAATAAAGTGGGAAATTAAATTGGTTTTAAATGATTTCCTGGTCGCCTAAGAGTTTCTCTGGTGAGGTTAACCTAGCACAGGTTGAGAAACTGAGCTGCAGAAGTAGATGTAATTTCAGTTTAAATGACCGTCTCTTTCTGACATCTATTTTTCTATTATGACATTTGGATTTATGTTACTTCCAAATGTGATTTAATTATACAGCAGACTATTGCGTGCAAAGTACTGGAAGAAGGCTGAATCATGGTTGGTAAACCTTACTAGCCACTGAGCTTTTTCTATCAGCAGCCATCTTCACGCCAAACAGAAATTAATAATGCGTAATATATTTCTTCATTTTTCATATCTCTTAGATAAGAGCACAACACAAAACCCTTCTGATATTCCTTCTCCTCCCATCTCGTGATGCCTCTCCCAGCAGCAGAGAAAGAGATATTGATCCTACTGTTCAAAGCACTGTGATGTTTATTTAAGGATTCCACTATATTTATTTGGGGTTATTGGTATATCATGGTATATATTATCTAAGCGGACACGAAATGTAAATGTCTCACATATTAAAACAATCTCTCTCAACGGGAATACAAGACAGGGTATAATGTTTCAGATATGAGATAAACCTGAGAATATAGCAGTATACATAAATAGATAGGAATATTCATTGAGAAAAAAAAAAAACAGATTAAATCAGACATACACAGAAAATATGAGATGATGTATAGAACACGTTATAATCTAGTGTGTTACACACATTAATCATTATGGGAGTTATAAGTGCATAGATCTTAATGACACTAACAGGCTTGATTTTATTTACAGATAGATCAATCATAGTGATTGAGTCAGTGAATTACTCACCTCTACTTATCCCAACTCATGATGGTCTATGGCATCCTATGATCACTAACGATCCTATTCAGGTACCAAATGGCCTACTCACTTTACTTTAGCAGGCTTCTTTGGAGCTAATAGTGCTAGATGTTGCATGCTTCCATAGGATATTTAAGGTTAAGTGACCAGATATTCCCATTTAACTGGAGATGCTTATATTCAATTCATCATGAAGAACACCAATAATGTAAAGGAAGCCTCAGAGTGTATATTTTCAATAGGCATCCCCAGTTATCATATTATCACTAATATTAAAGCTCTTTTAGTTAGCAATGAAAGAGGGCGAGATTGTTTATATTTGAAGGTAATTCATATTTATGTTCTCTATTTTCTCATGGCAATAGTTTGAAAGCAAAGGTATCTTTCTAGCCCTAATACCACCAACTACCATGGTAACCAGCATGCACTACTAAGGATACTGGCATAGGCATATAATGATGTGTCAGTTTCTATGGTAACTGGTGGGAAGAGTCACTATATGACAGCAGTGTAATTTTGGGTCCTGCTGTAAAGAGAGCAAGTGCACTACCAAATTGATAGTTGAGTTTACATTATGGTGTAACATGAACTACAACCAGAGAGCATTTAAGCTCACTTATAGACTATAGAGTTCTCTATTCACTGTACATCAAGCCGAATATTGTCTGCCATTCGTTAATCTCTGTTTGTGACGATTCAGTTGAGGTCGTTCAGTATTTATAAAACCTGTGCATTATATACCAAATATTAAAATTTCATGGGCAAACATGCCTGACAATGAAAACAGGTAAATCTCTCAAACAAGTAAGGAATCTGAACTGAATAATGCAATGAATAGAAAGGTTTGAAAACAGCTATAGCATCTAAATAGTGTTCATAGTGGAAATGTACAACATAACGAATCATTCATATATATGTATACCAGAAGTACAAACAACTGTACAGATCAAAAAGTAACAAGTGTTAAAAATGTGTCTTCTATTAAAAAATATTGTTCTGATACCACATAGAAATTAAGTGCAAAAACAGAGCTATATTTAATTATGCTCTATATTAATAATTCATTTATATTTGATGCCAGAAGATGATGTGATAAGTAGGAAACAGCACAGGCACATTTAGAAGACATTATCAATGTAACCTAACCTTGCATATCTTTTATAAAACATATGCCAGTCATTTACCCTCCATTTACTCCAAGATATACCCAGGATTTCACTATAATTTTCACAATTGAATACTTTGTGTTATCAGTTAATCACAATGCACAATAAACCCCATATTAGTAAATATTAAATTGATATATATTCCCAACAGGGTCAATTAGCTACCAAATACGAAAGAGACAATTAGATTGCATGTTGGTAGTTTCATCTGTTATCATTTTAGTCATGTCAGTTTGGCTTATTTCTGTTCTGGCTAATTTATAGCTGAAGTATAATTTGGTAACAATAATAATTGCAGTGAAATTTATATTAATCTACTGATGTCAGTATATACTTTGCAAAGCCACTCACAAATTAAAGATAGTTTAAATCTTACAAGTAAACGGATAAGAAAAATGCAAATACCAAGGGTTGCACAAATACTTAAATTCCTTATAACTAGAAGTCAGGTGCCACTTCCAAAGGCATTCAAATTCAAATGATATCCCAGCATGCTTAGCATCATGTCTATAATGGTAAAGTAGGCCTTACTGCACGTAATTATCAATACTAAGCTGTCAAGAAAGGACCTTAATGAGTGTCAAGATACAAAAATGTATTAGTGCTTGAGACTTTATTCCTGGTGAGACCTGTGTTATTCCTCTACAAGTGGCGGATCCAGATGTATAATCGATTTATTTGATGTGCACATATTTATAATGTTAAATGTAAATGGCAGAAGTAAGATAAATAATAAATATTGTGTTACCCTGATCTGGGTAAAAGCCAACTGGCTACTGATTGGCTGAGAGCCACTAAACTACTGCACAAATCAGTCCACTGAGTAAACATTCAAGAAAATTACTTGAAGATACTTCACAGATGTTATCTTACCCCAAGCCGCCTGTGTAAATTTCAAAGTTGTACTTCTAACGAATGTTGGTGTTGTGGTGAAGGGATAGGAACCTTATTGCATATTTGGGGACAATGCCTAAAGCTTGAAATGTTGAAATTATTAATAATGGATTTATTGAAAACCATGCATCTAGACATAGACTCTCTGTCTACCGTACAGTTTCTGTTCCACATAAACCTTCCAAATTTAATCCAAACCATTCACTATATTTAATCATCCAAACCCTGATGGCCCTTAAATTGTGTGTCACAAGATACTGGAAAAAAGAAACATTACCTTCCATGACTGAGATTACAAACCACTTAAACTCTAAATGCATAATGGAAAAAGCCATGTATATGAATAATAACAATCTTTCCCTATACTTTAGAATCTGGGAACCTTGGATTTATCCATAATCTATACCATCAATAAGACCATAGTATGGGCCTTAGGCGCATTCTTCCTGGCCACCCGGTTTTCCCCCTAGTCCAATAGTCAAAAATAAATAAAATGAGCTGTCGACTCTCCGCCTCAAACCCTAAGCCAAATGATCTGTTCTGTCTTCTTCTGTTCCTGTATCCTCAGATGTGAATTTGTGTATATGTGAATGTATATTTATGTTTTTCAAAAATTTTCTTTTCGAATAAAAAATTTATACATGAAAAAAAAATTGAAAAAAATATTGTTTTCATTTTGTTTACACTATTGTGGGTCTCTCATTTATGTTCCCTATCTACTAGTTATTTTTTGCTCAAGCAAGAGTGGAGAAGGTTCCCCCTGTGATGGTGGATTTGGAGTTTCCACATATGCTATTCAAGTGTCTTTGGGATGAATACAAATTGCCTGTTAATAATAAAGAGTCACACATTTTTTGCTGTTTTTGTATTAACTTTTCATGTACAAATTGAGAATCTTCATTCCAGTTTAAGCATTGCTGGAGATAATATTTTACATTTATATATTTTTTCAGTATCAATTAGGGTTGCCACCTGGCCGGTATTTTACCGGCATGCCGGTAAAAAATAGGCACCAGGCCAATGTTAAGTCTATGGAGACAGTATCAAGGCCGGTATTTTTTTGAAGAAAAGGTGACAACCCTAGTATCGATAGAGGCCTGATTGTTTGACTTTCAGACACAGGTACTATCCCAAGATGTAAACAGTTTGTACTTGTCTGATTTGGTGATCCAGTTCCATATTAATGATTTTACTTCCCTGTTTGAATTTATCACATAGACATGCAAGACAGATTTTCTTGCACATAAGGTAAAGAGATTGACAGACAGGAAAGACAATTGGGTAGAAAGATATAAAGTGTTACCAACTGGGGCATTTAAAAGTGAAAAGTAATATGTAGCACCAGCCCATCGAGTGAGATTAGAGAGCAGCCCAGGAGCAATTATCCTCCTACCCCCCCTTGCCAGCTCTCCCCTAGTATAGTGTGATGAGGAAGACCAGGACACTGTGTCAAAGTAACTGTAGTCTTCATATGCTTCCTTTGAGAGCATAAGATATGCTACTCTCCTAAGACATCCCAATTAAGACCACACCTCATGTACCTCATTGCTCAAAAAGCAATAGTATCGTTCGATGTTTTGGGTCTACCTAAAAGTTTGCCGGAAGGGAAATGGTATCTTTCTTTAAAGGAATATGAATAATTGAAATAGTAATTTAAAGTGTCTTCATTTTAGAACAAACCACTGCTTATCTCAAGTACTATTAGTTTAACATCTTCCATTGTTCCACACTGTAACTGTTTCAAGATCAGCCAGTGAACTCTAAGTCTAATTAGCTGTCACTTTGACATCACATATGGTACGGGAAAGATTATGCAAAATGAGCCCTTTATGATCTATCCACAACACCATGTTAATGCATTTTATTTAACGATTAATATATACATCTTTAGATTGCAGTGAGAAAAAAAAAAACAGTGAATAGAGTTGTGAGTGACAGCTCTGTGTGTGCTGCAGCAAAAAAAAGGCTGCTAGGAGCTCAGACAGTGTGAGAAAAGCTGCTAGTATTGTGCTGAGAAAATCAAAAAAATAGCTTTCTGTTTCACTGTAAGCCAGCTAACCAAAATATGTTTTGTTTCCTGGTGAGCAGAGTTAAGGTTCAAAGTTATTGCTGTATGTGACAGATGAGGGGCAGACACTCATTCATACTGCTGGACCACTAGAATAAAGTAACCCAGCCCAGGTCTATCAAGGTAGGCAGTAGGAAAGAGCTGTTTAAACAAAGAAGGGTAGTAAAAAAAATCTGCTTTAGGAAAGAAATTGTCAAGGATGCTAGGGGAAGGAAAGTAAATATAAAGGTTACTGACGAATAATGGAGGAAAGGAAGGCTGCTGAGTGGAATGAGAGGTAACATTGTTCATGATGGACACTTACTGGATTTTGTAATGGACATTTTAATGATGTTCTATGGGACCTTCACATGTCTTGCCATGGAGACCTTCCTTGTATGTACATTTTGCTAACCTCTGAAGAATACTAGATGAGGGAAAATTTCTATAAGATGAGGGAAATTTTAGATTGAGGGGAAATTATATGGAATGGAAGGACACCAATCTAGGGAAGCAGGCCAAGGATCTTCTAGGTATGGAGAGAGAAAACCAGCACTCTATTGTCATGGAGAATTGGTGTCTTATAGCAACCATGCTAAGTAGAAGCATAGCAAATGGGGAGAGTGCTATACATTAGGCGGAAGCGAAAATGTATTCAGCACCTATGTTATTTTAGTCTATGTAATAAAATAAGAATGACTATACAGATGCTGGTGCAGAGGTTCCACAGCAAAACAAACTGCAGATGGTTCTGTCGCCGTAATAAAATATCTCTAACGTATTGTATGTTAGTATATCTCCCAGTAGATTCAAGCTACTGTGGAGTCTTGAGATCCCACTGCAGATAGCAGAATTTTGCATTGGCCTGCATGAGTGTTAGAACTCATTACCACTTTGTTGTTAATGTAATCACTATGCTGTGCCTGTGACTTAGTATAATGACCACTAAATGTCATGAAAGGTTAATGTATGTGTAGGCATTTCACCATTTATGAGGGGAATGATTATAGAGCCAAATGACTCTGTAATACATGGAATTTGTTTGCAAAAGAACATTTTACAGAATAGCAGGCTCTCCGGTGGTGGGATTTAATGTTTTAAAGGTCCTCTATGGTGTATCAGACACACCTGTTCTCCACATAGTCTTTAGTGTCATTTGTCTTCTGATTTCAATATTATACTAGTGTCCCCGCAACAAATGCATAAGTGATAAATGTAGTGACCTCTGAAAGAGTGTAACACTTTGCCCAACTTTTGGATAGATGGCATAACCCCCTCCTTTTAATGAAGGAAATGTTATCTAGCTGGAACGTTTCATTTATTTTTGACAATTCACAGACCATTCATACCCTCCCTGTATTACAAAGCAACAGTACATATGAGTATTGGTATGCCCATTAAAGGCCTCAGATGTGTGATGCTATTGTCCATAGCTTAGATATTACTTTGATGTGCTAGGAGATATTTGCATTCATTATGACATAATCCAATACTGAGCTTCCAAAAAAGGCTCCCGCAGATAATTAAGCCTAGTCGTGTAACTGCTGACATTGTCTCAACCTTGTCACTTCCATACCATTATTCAAACATAATATGACCCACCCTCATTGCATTTCTCCAACGTTCTACCACAATTTCTGAAAACAAAGATACAACGCACAGTATTTAGATTGACGTTTTGCATTAGAATAACTTTTAAGCTACATTTCTTCTTACCTAGACTTAGATTTTAAAGGCTAAGTTGTGAAGGGTGTGAATCCCACAAAAAATAGCATTTCTATGCTTAGTGATGCTTATATTAGTATTAAAAGATTACACACCATATAAATACGTACTCAAACTAAAACAGTCACAGTTCTAGACAGGGTCATAATTTCATAGACATACAATCTGAGATTGGCACAGATGTAAGGAGGCTGTAAACAGATTATGGAATGGATCTATCAAACTAATGTTAACTATTATTTATGTACTAAATGTTTTTAAAGTGCTAATAAATTAGATATAGAGCCTTATACAAACAAATGTAACTCTTTTCAACAATTGTGAATAAAATCATCAGGTGTTTGATAAAAGAAAATGCTTTGTACATCCCAAAAAAATAAGTATTGCCAAGTACAAATTGTAATATTACATATATTTTAACCGGTTCATTTTACTGATGAAGGGAAATAAAATCACACAACATCAATTTGTACTACTATATTAAAAATTCACAAAAAAATAACAAATTGTACCATTTATTTTGTGTGTATGTGTGAAGATTGTGAGTACATTTGCCTATATATGACAGTGGATCAGAATTAGCTGTTTGTCTCCTGCTGTAGCTTGTTATAAGATGGCAGGTAGGACAGTAAAACTGTCATTTGCACAGTGGTGCCTGGTAGGGTAAAATTCCACAAGATGGAAGGTGGTTTTTGTTGGTTCTCTGTGGCAACTGGGATTGCCACTAATAGGAAGAAGATGGAAGAGTGCTGTTGCATTTCTGCAGCCAGAGAGTTGGGGGTGCAGAGTAATTTAGCAGCAGGATGAACATCTCTTTATGAAAGAAATATGAATGCTCAGGCTATCCTGCATCTCTTTTTTTTATATGAGTATAGAGGTTTTCCACTATTCATTTAATAAGGGCAAAGTGAAAATAAAATGAGAGTACAATTAAAAAGAATCACAATAAATACTTATCAAAATGCTCACAAATGTATCTTCCTTTATCTGTAATGTTTCCACAGATTTGGCTGCAAAGTATACATAGCCACATGTTATGTGTATATCTACATATATATATATATATATATATATATATATATATATCATTTTTTATATACATGTATACTAGTCAAAGTAATAATGCTCTTATGCGTGTGAATAGCATGCATGTCAGCAAAATACATCTTTATTTAAATGTACTTTATTTCAATCTATTGTGACAAAAGGGATAGCCTGTGTACATGAATGTGTACAAATATTTGTTCTATATGGTTTCCAAACACAGTTTTACCATGTGTAGATGTTTGCGATTTTGTATTAAATAGAGAAAAACCCCACACACATCCACAGACATTATACGATTGTCTATTTTCCTCCACGATGATTAACTCTATAACATAGAATTCTCTCCTTTCATTCCAGAGTCCTTCTCTTTTTTCTCTCATTCCTTCTTTACCATGCCCTTTATGCTACATAGCTCTACCGTCTAATTATCTATGTCTCTTTTTTCACTCTTTCCTCTATGTCTATGTTTCTCCTGTTTGTCTGTCTCTCCCCTCCCCCCTCCCTTCTCCCTTTCCCTATGTTTCTATGTTTCTCCCTCGCTCTGTCTCTACCAGTGCCGCCTCCCCCTATAAACTGCACCAAAGGCTGTCAAACATCACAGCTGCAACATTTCCATGCCCTGGTGTCACAGCAAATTTAATAAATAAACCCATAAACCCATCGGACTTGTTTTAAATAAGAAAACATCTACTCCAATCCGACAAAACAGCTGCTATTTTGCAATGTGATGCGAGAATTGTATTTTTTTTTTTTTTAATGAACAATCAATTTTATGCAGTATAAACAAATATGCCCTTCTATTGTATCTTAAGAACAACATTCACATAAATTGGTAAGGTTACAAATTACCTTTACTTTTTGTATCTCAACAGAACCTAATTGTTTATATACCCTGCAAGGATATTTTTGTTTTGTACAAAAACATTGAAAACTCAAAATTGCCCGAATTCTTCTTACTATTTGAAAATATGAATTGTGCAGAAAACATCAAATTGTTAAGATTTGATTTTCTGTATTGTCCTTAATCCACAATGCACAGATAATATATCTGCTTTTAGCTGCCTTTATCATGATAAAATAAAATGAGAACATTAATACAAAAAACAAAAATCCTAAAAAGTCTGATTTGCATTTTTTTTTTTTTGGGATGATTGGATGAATCTTACCCTGCAGAACATGAGGAAATTGTTTTTCATAAAAAATTAATAGCTAAATAAATAAATAAATGCAAACCTTTGTGACAAACAGAAATTAGAATAGTGATGTACCCATTTCTTACATTTTACATTATATTTACAGTTGTTAAAAATGCAACAGTTGCAAAAATTGCTCTTTGCATGTTATGAAACCACTTTGTCAAGCTAAATTGGAATCCTCTTTCATCGATATTGCAATAAGGCACCAGGATCCCCATAATAGGTCAGATAGATACATGACATCCTTTTAAACCCAGAAAATTGCCATAGATATAATATATAAAAGGTCTGGTTTTACAGACAAAAAAGGAAATCACTGATGTGTTTTTAAATTTAAAGGAAATTAGGATAATTCACCCTATAAACTCTTATAAAACATTATAGGTTGTGCACAAATAGTCCCAGCATTGCAATGGGCCTGGAATTCTCATTAAATAAAATAGACTTTCTACCATAAACCTACAAATAAATGTATCTGAAAATAAAATGAGCAATATAACTGATAAATAATTCCACGTGTATCCTATTCTGTTCTTTTTTGGACATGGTATGTACTGCACTACTAAGATAATATTTATCTAGCATATAAAGTTCTCTTAGAGAAGTCCTACTAGTCTGTATGCATACATACAAGCAAATATTTATCTTTATACACATATATGTTTACACAGACACAAATGTAACAAATTATGTGTACATCTATATATATTTTTTTACTGTCCTAAGATAGGAATATGACATATTACATAACCGTTTTTTTCTATTTTGTCTCCCACCTCACATAAAAGTGGCCCCACAATTCCCTTCTCACCCCACACATAGCTACACACACATGTTATCAGCATAGTGAGCAGAGCCAGTCCATTTGACTCATTATTTCATATTAAATTTGAGCATAACCATTTTTATACTATGCAGTTTTGCACAATCAATGAGGGGATTTGCCCACATCTTATTTGCAGACAACCAATCATACTGAATAAATAGATATTGCCCTTCCCAGTAAGAGCATGTTGTTTTCCATGAGAAAAATACAAATAATTAAACACAGTAAGTCCTTTTAATACCTATGCCCAGCATTGCCACTGGATAATACACTAGAGGTAAACCTGCAGAATGAAGACTAGCATTATGGATTTTCAATGAGACATTCCCAAATAATGCAGGCTGTAATGCACATTCTTCCCATATTCCCCTTTTCCTGAACATTTCATGTCTTATCATAGGTTACACCCTGGGCAGTTTCAGGGGGCTCGGCAAACTGACATCCATTTAAGCATTTCCTTTTTTGAATAGAAATTGTCTTTCAAATACAATGTTCAGTGTGTAATACAGTTTCCACCCCCTGCAGTATCTGAAGAGGTTTTGTTATTCTAGAGGGGAAATAGCTATGAGGTAAATGACATGCTGCCCTGCACATTTTCCAGTTTGCAATAGGCAATTAATGCAGCTTAGCATAACATTTCCAAATGGTTTTGTCCTGTTATCTGTAGCTTTGTATCTCATATATATATTATACTTAGTGACATGTCCTTTATCCTCCCAACCTCTCATTTGTCTGCTCAGTAACTTCAAAGTAATATGCATGTTTATGCAAAAGCAGAATTATAGATTCCCCACAGGAATATATGTAAATATATAGGTGCAATGCTACTGTTTCCATATATTGAATTATACTGCCTTTTCCTCCCCCATCCATATTAAAGTACCTGATCCAGAGCAGAGCTGCAGGTTGACAGGGATGGATCCTTTGGAAGTATATGCAGGCCCATATATTGCTCACAATAGAAGATGCTGCTACCTCCCTGTATCACAGCAATGGAGAATATGCCAACATCAGGACCAGCATACGCCACGCCCACTGAAGGCCTTAGTCCCTCCTTTTGCTTTTGGTTGGACAGATAAACCTAGGCCGCTCCTTTTCAGCACCAGAGACAGAGGCAACAGCAATGTATGGAACGCGGGGAGGGTAACAACTTGATTGACAAGGAGGAGAGCCAATAAGAGAAGAAACGGAGACTGGGATGCGTGTGACTGAGAGAGAGAAGGAGAGAGAAAAGGGAGGGAGAGGGGAATAAGGAAGGAAAGAGGTGTAAAGACATAATGAATGATAGAGCAAGGGACAGGGAGAGCACAGTAGAAATATGCATAAAGCGAATGCGGGGAAGAAAAACCCACAGTGACACTGAAACCTTATTTCTTTCTAACCTTTCCGCCCAAAAATCCTCTTGTGGCTGTCTCTATATACGTGTTACGCTGCTTTATTGCTCTCCTACATTTACACACAGGCTACCCTCCCCCAGCATTCAAACCCGATGAAATCAGTGAAGGATGGAGAGATGTTTGTATTTCTCTTATTTTGGAGCTTTAAATTACAGAGAGTATCTGCTGCTCTCTGGTTTTTACTGAATAGTTAACCTCATATCCTCTGTCTCAGGAATTGACGGTCTAGTCTGTTTATTGCGTTTTTTCTCATTTCCTTCTCTACCTCTGCCTGTAATACAATGTTGTTTCTCTTCATCCCTTTCTCTCTCTCTCGGTTCTACCTTCCCTCTCTCTCTCTCTCTCTCTCTGTCTAGTTCTCTCTCTCTCTCTCTCTCCCTCTCTCTCTCTCTCTCTCTCATTCTGTGTCCCTCTATTTCTCTCTCATTCCCCCTCTTTCTATTTCTCTCCCTCTATTTCCCTTTCTTCTCCCCCTCTCATTTACTGCATCTGTTCCTTGTTCTATCTGCCTGGGCCGCTCTCTTCCCCCAAACACTTAGCAATCTGTTCTTTCCTCACACAGAATGCCTCCCATATTGTCACTGTCACAATTACACAGTACATTGAATTCTCACACTGTCACCAAGGCAGCCAGTGTCCCCTGTCCTCTGAGACCCTGTAAGTTGTCCCATGACAGATCCAGACACCTGCCACTATCACTGTAATATTTACTATAGTCTGCGTAAGAAGGAAAAAGAGAGAATGAAGTAGACAGGGGATGGATGAATGGGAAAGCTATAAAAATGCTCAAAATGTGAAGTGATATTTAAAGATCTTTTTTTCATCTATAAAATTTTACATATTAATATTAGGCTTGCTAGATAGACAAATCATAAAATGTATACATTTGTAAATACAGAAAGCAAATTAGATTATATACAGACATACTCGTTGTTAAATAAATAGATTAGATATATACAAATGCATAAAGCTGCTAGCTATAGACAGATAAGAGATAGTAGTATGGCTATAAACCTCAGGGTGTGATATTTGAAACATTAAACATTGTATTTAATTTTTTTGCACTTTGTACACTAACTGAAGTGCTATATGAAAGGGTACAAGAACAGTTGGTGTGAGGCGAGAAATAATTGTGGGCAAAGGCAGGTGATACAGACAATGAGGGAAAGCATTATTTAGTGTGCCAATCCATCAAATACAGAGGCAGACAGAGTGAAAATGAAATATTGATCATTAAATGACAATAATTCCCTTATCAGAGCTAAACAGTAACATGCTCACTGGGAGCTCAGATATCTCTCTGCATTAGAGAGAAGGTGTATGCATGCAGAGTGCTGTCCATGTTCTCAAGTACTGAATGTATGTGTATATGCTATATATGTGGAAAAAAAAAGGAGGGAAGCAGTCTGGGGAGCGGAAAAGGGCAGAAGAGGGAATGCAGAGGGAGGCAGGAGTCTTGTCAGCTGCTGGACATGATAAGAGCAGGATTGTGACTCAGAGTGGCAAAGCGAAGAACCAGTGTATTGATCCATGAGGGGACGTCTGACAGGGAGGAAGAGAGAGAGTGCGATAGAGAAGGATTAGGAAGGTAAAAAGAAAACGAGAGAGAATATAAAAAAGATGGTATAAAGAAGAAAAAGTGGTAGAGACAATTAAAGAAATGCCCCTCCAGAGCCACAGAAGCATGTTAAGCTATAATTTTTAATATGGTGCTGCCCCCTTATGGACAATGTGTAATGTGCATTTAAATGTATCCTGCTAAAGCCCTGTTGCCCGTGTGCATAAGCTTACCCTTCCACATAACAACATGGTTGCAAGAAATCATGCAGTCTGGTTATAGGTGGCGACACCAATATAAAGCGACACTGCAGGGCAGGACAATTTTTTTTTTAATGCAGATTGTGGGGCTTTTTCCCCCCTCTTTTTGTGTGCATGCTCTTTAAAGTATGTTTTTAAAATGTAACTCAACTGTGTCTTTTGAAAATGACTCTCCATTGAGAAGTAAGAGGACTTCCATCACGCCAGTTAATAATTTGTGTGACTTAATTGTATTTCTTATTCAGAACAGTCTCTCCACCTTCAGACACCCGCTGATGAGTCTAGTTGGCCACCAAAAAGTTTGCTCTTTCTCTCCAAAATACAAAAATTAAAAAGTATACAACTGAATCTCATGGTATACCTGTTGATCACTCCAGATGTTTAAAGGGACTGTCTAGTGCCCAAATGGCATCTTCCAAATATTAATGCATATTAATGTGCTTTAAAATATTTAAGCATTGCTTAAAATATTAAATATTAAATACTTACAGCTAGATGAAATTATTTAAGCATTGCTTAAAATATTAAATACTTACAGCTAGATGAAATTGTGAAATTACAGCAGTTTGCAAGAGACCAAGACTGCCCACCCCAGCAGAGTAAAAGTAATATTTTTCTTCAGGAACCAATGAGAATAATTTCATTCAAATGAATGGAATCTCCTTTCTCTCTAGTGATGTCATCAGACAATGTGTTGCACTGTTAAGAGTATTGTGTACAAGAGCAAGGTCACTTAGAGTCCACACAATTAATTCAATTCCAGGAGCACAGGTACTGTCTAAATGAAACAGTTGTAAACATGCATGTAATCACTGGGGAGGGCTTAAGTCAAATATAAAAAAATATGCAGAATGCCTGCATCAAATCCCACTGGAAAAAGCCTGTGCACTTTACAAGCAATAATCTTTATCTGTCCTTTTAACTGGTTTCACATGTAAATACTGACTAGCATATATTAACTCAAATAAATCCTGCAATCTTGTATTTCCTGTCTGTTTAATTATTGAAGATTAAAAATAACTGCTGTTTGTTCTTAACCATTTAGTAATTAAAAAGGGTAAAATAAAAAAATAGATTATCGAAAAACGCGCCTCCTCTTTTTATGCAGGAGACTAAAACTGGTAATGAATCTGCTTTCTCCATAAATGCATGTGTAATCATGCATGACTATTTGACATCTGTTTGCTTATGCAAGATGATAATGATTGATAAATACATGGAGTAAACTGACAGATAGGAAAGGAGGAAGAGATCTCTGAAAAGAAGAGATACATTTACAGTCTCATAGCGATTAACTGCATTTGGTGGGGGGTGGGAGGTTGTCATTTAATCAGCCTTGTTGGACCCAAATCTGATAGTGAGAATCAAAATGGCATTTCAAAACACATTGTGATAAATATTAGTATGGCTTTCACATACAGGCTAAGTTCACATACAAATGACAAACATGACCAGAGGTCATCAGATCTAGTAAATACAATTTTTGTACGAATAGACCAACCTGGATTATCAAATAACCCTAAACAAAACACACCAACAGGTGCCACTATTGTAAGATACATTTAGACCTTTTAAATCGTTGCCCCTTCTAATTTAAGACTATGTCCTCTAGTTGTGTGTAAATTTTCTACAACATATTAGTTACTAAATAAAAAAAAAAAAAAGTATTCTTACATGTTGTATTCCTTAGAATGGGTGCAATTAAATTCATTGTTTGTGTTAGATGTGACCTTAATAAATCTTTTGGCTAATAGCCATATAAAACCTAGATTCATTCAAGCTTTTGCCATTGTTCTTAAGTGCTTATTTCTGCTGTAGCTATAGGGAAATAATAAAAATAGATGACAAGGCAATTAAGCAAAATATACAACTGTCCTGACTCCTGAGTACTCCCCAAATAAATGTTGTGTTCTCCTATTACATCATTTTGCTGATGTTATTGCTTTTGTTTGCTGAATACTTATGTACTTGCTTGGTTTATACCAATAATTTATATGAGTTGATACCTTGTGGATATATATAGTTTCTCTTTCACCTTTTACCTTTTTGCATATATTTGTGGTGTGCACTTCAATATCTTTACTGTAGCTACAGGGAAAACCAGGCAGCATGTATTCAGCTATAGTGCACAATATAGATGCTATTGGATGAACCAGCATTACCATTTAAAACTTTATATTCACAACCGACGCATTTTTCTCACTCTTGTGCAGCCTTCAAGTTAGGCCTAATTTATTTGCTGATCCACTGTAATAAATACAGCTCAAGTCATATATAGAAATGTCTAAAAAATTACAATACCCTTTGTGTATAAAATATCCTCAACACTTGTGGGAAAACATAACCCATAAGTCATAGAGCATATAATTACTTTGACCTATCCAGAATAACCCAGCCACCCTTGGCCTTCCAAATGTCCAGTTGGCAAAAATTCCAGAACCAAAAATTCACACTTGAGAAAGCATTAGCTGACAGATTAAAATGATAAATGATGCAGGAGCCACACTTACCTATGAAAACTACTTTTAAGAGTAGAGTGGAAAAGTATTGACTGATTTATCTGTGTAACCCCTGCAAACCTTTTGTTATAAGTTCAAAAAGGGTACACATTTTTTTCAGATGAACACATCTCCTGTATTAAAGTGTTTTATACATCATTAAGGCAATCTTGTGTTGGATTCCAGACGCTACCAATTCAACCTTCAACATCATGGAGGAAATTATCCACTATCAGAATAAACTGCTAGCTTTCTAATTTTCAAAAACTGACTAGGAGTATTGTGCAGTTTTATTTAAAAGCACGGCAATTCTTCCAAATGTTCACTGCTGGTATTGCACAGGGCAGAGGGATATAGCATAGTTTGCCCTTTCTTTGTTTTGGTTACGGTAGGTATGATGCTTTGTCCAGTTTGATATGATTTGCTGTCTTTGAACACTTACTGCATTTTTTAAAATTATGCCAACATTAACCATTTAAATAGATACTAGTAGGATCGATAGTTTAAGATGCATCCAATGAAAAGACCAAGCCACTGCACGAACTGCTTATTATATGGTAGCTGAAAATTATACATATTTCTCACGTACTGGGCAATTCAAGAACACAAGATCATTGGGAGTTGTGTATGAAAAGAGTGGCAGAGTAAAAGTTATGATTTGTGTTTGCGTCACATTCATATCTATAAAAGTTGTTTAAATCCTTGGTACATTAGATTGTTACTAGATTAGTGATCGAAAAATGTGAATAAATAATCTCAAAATGATAGATGCGAAAAAAATACAAATGAAAATTAATGATTGATGGTGTGTTGAAATTTAGATTTTGAAAATGTCATGAAACTGCAGTATTTTTATACATAATTGGCAACATTATCTTAGATCACTTTTTGGACAAATATTAAAACTGACCAATTTTTTTTTTGTCTAATTAATTTTTATGCATAGGTTTGTGACAAAATTATGACAGATAAAAAGGATATTTGTTACTCATAACCCCGATTGTTTTCATGTTATCAGAAAATGTGTAACTGTTGTCCTAACCGTATATTAGCAGTCGACATAATGGAGGATTCTACTTGTTTTTGGCAGGTGACATGTTTGAAATACCAGATCACATATGAGTTTCATGTCTTGCAGGCAGCTGTTACAGACACGGGTGGTTTTGTCAGGCTCCAGGAACATGACTGCAGGTTACACCACATCCTAAAATCATAACTATAAATTAGGGCTAGCATGGTAGTAAGTCCAACGCCTCATTCTGACATGAACAAGGGGACCATAACTGGCCATTTGACCACACAAATATCAGATTGATAGGTCAAAATGAGACAAGGAATTCAAATTAAAGGACAGGAGGCAGAAAACATCATAGTGATGGTCAACGATTAAAATGAATATAAAGGAGGAACTTGGCCTGATGATGCTAGAGGGCTCTGGTTGCTCAAATCTACACATCCCATTACGTTACATTAACAACATGACAACAATTTACATAGCACTAGGAACAGAGCATAGAGGGGCGCTACCTACACAGTTAGACAAACAAGGACAGACAGATAATGAGGTAGAGAACCCTGCTTGCAAGCTTAAAATCTAGAGGGAATGGGGGACATGCGACACATAAGGTAGTGAAGAGGATGGTGGCAGCAACAGAATTTTGGATGGTTGGAGCTAGGTGGGTTTAGCCAGAGAACACACACTAGATGTGTGTTCTAGTTGGATGCTTAATAAGCTTACTTATTCCTAACAGTGTTTGAGGACAGTGATAGCTAGTGGGATTGGTAATAGGGTAATTAACAGGTATTGTAGTGGGATAAGGTGTAAATTTATTTATAGGGGTCCAGAGAGAAGGCAGGAAAAGTTTGTTGATGTGTCCTTTTGAGGGATTTTTTGAAGGTTTAGAATGAGGAAGAGAGCTGGATGCTCTGCGGACAAGTCGGTACAACACCACCATTCAGTGGTGCATCTTGGTTTTGTGCTGCCGTAGGCAGACAAACTTTGGGTGCCCCCCTACCCAATTTGGGCACACCCACGACATGACCCATAACCCCTGTTGCACACCCAGGACATGCTCCATCACCCGATTACATGCCGCATCACCCACATGCATACATATTAAATGCCCCATCACCTCCATTACATGCCCCCATCACCCCATTACATACACACTACATGCTCCCATAACATGTCCCCATCACATGCTCCTTTGCCCCATCCCCCCATTACATGCCTCCATCACCCCATCACATGCCCTCATCGCCCCCATCACAAAGGGGTGTTTTTTTTCTGTGTGTGTGTGTTTTGTGCCGCCTCTTAAAGGCATACAAGGCAAGACCCCTTAAAGCACTGTTTGAGACATCTTTTCATACAGAATACAGAGTAGAGGGCAGTGCCAGAACACTGAGCTCCTCAGGAAACGATTGGTTTGCAAGAACTATGGCTGCAGGAGCTGTACATGTAGTTACAGCAAGACGTTAGCTGACCAAATATCCATGCTTTCTTCTGAGGTTTTAGTGGACCCATTAAAAACCAGCCTTGAAATATAGTGGCAGCTGGTAAAAAATGAACTGCAAAGAAAATCTTTAATTTTTTTTTACACAACCCCCCCCCCCCCCACAACTTAAATGGGCTGGCCCCATTAAATAAGAAAGTTCCCTCCCTCCGTGCCGCAGGCCGGTGCATGCCTGCACATTCAATATTACTTGCCACTTGGGGCAACTGGCTGGCGCTATACACATGGCATTAATATGAATAAAATAAAAGGCCAGTGGGCAAGTGCTCTGTCCATGTTCCCTTAATAAATAAAATGATAGGCCTCCTGGGGCCATCAACCAGGGCAATGCTGATGCAAAATAAAATAATAATGACACCCAGGGCTGCAAGCCAGTGAATATAAGGGATGCCAATGATTTTGATTTTTGGGGGGGCGCTAGGGGACTGGAGGTGGCTATTACATCCCCAGTCTCCTAGCATAATATAACAGGGGAAATAAGGAAAAACACTGCTTTATACTTAACACCATTAATCCCTTACAATAATAATAGTGCTTAAACACACTGGATATTTGAAGTCTCTATTGCATTTAAATTGCACACTATTCTAAATGGAATAGCGTGCAGTAGTTTAAAAGTCCTGGGTGCGGTACATGATGGAAGCCATTGCATCTACCTCATTAAGTGATATCTGATAATGATTAAGATGTTGCAGGACAACTACCACTGGTCACAAAAAAAGTCCAAAGACAAACTGAATGACATACCAGACTGTCTGTGTTAACAACTAAATTAAAAATGACTAGCTTCAATATCAATAAATTAAATTGGCAAAGGTATTCATTATCTAAGATCTTTAGCATTTGGAGTGACAATCTGAAACCTTTAGAGAATACAAACAGAAAGGTCTTTTCAGATAATGTTAGCATGAATTAAGTCATCAAGCTAATAAAAAATATGCAAAAGCAGTCAAAGAATCTGATAGAATACATGCAGGCATTAGAGGAAAATGCTGCACTGAATATATATAGTCATTACCTCAACAGACAAGAATCCAATTCCACATGGATCTTCAATTCATGGGCACGTTTTGAAGGTTTTATTATCATTATACTAAGATATTAAACAGTTAATGGACAGCATTGTGTAGCGTACATAGATTCATATATCCCTCATAACTCGAGTAGCAAATACATTCCTGACTTGATTCTATGGTTATGGTTACTCTGTGGGTATTACCTTTTTTTTTAAATTAAGATAATTGAACTTATTCCCACCCACAGCTATATCACTGAATCTTTTGGTATTGTCATAAGGGCCAGATTTGTCACCAACCTGTTTATGGTTGTGCCTTCCCTCATCATTGGACATGGCAACAAGGCTAGCCTTGCCTGCCAAACTATTAAAGGACAATTGCATGGATGATATTACATTTAAAGTAGAAGATTGTGCAGTTCATTCGAACAATAATCTCAGTTTGAAAACTAAATCTACATTTCACAACTGATCCCCAATTATTTCAGTAATTACTTTATCTATTTACTTGTCCCTTTCTAGACTGGTTTTTATTGCACTCTATAGCACAATTGATTGTGCGTTGTATCACAATTACTCACCTAGACATGGAGATGTTTTTTCATTTCAGTACTAACAAGATCTCTAGCATCAGGCTGTATCAGTAGGAAGCAGCATAGATTAGGGTGACTGCTTAACCAACATGGATTTTATTTAGAAATGACTGTATAACCCAACACAAGGTCAGTGTAAGAAAGAAGCTGATCATTGCTATATTTAATTGGTGCAATTTAGATACAGGTATTATTTTAACCTAGGTGATGGATGCTTTCTTTCTATGCCGAAGGACACTTATCTTGCTTAGCTAGATGAAGAATATGTTTATTTAAATATTATAATTACACTCATACAGCATGTGTTGCTAATAAAGATGTGGAGACATATCTCATAGCAAAGAAAATGTTCCCCCTTCCCTTCTCTCGGTCTTAAAATAGTTATTTTGGGCCATCAGAAACTATGGAAATCACAATGGTCCCCCATGTTGTCAAACACTGATTAATAATGTGCTGGGGCCAGATTCCCAGTGTCTGACTAGTGAGATTACGGTGATTACAATTGTTTCCAGTCTAGTTTTATTTATGTGTTTATGTTTTTATTTATATAAAGCTGTACTTAGTACTTTACAATTGATATTACAAAGCACTAGCTGCATCACTTTACACAGAACAATTGCATTTCATCATTGGGTTTTATTACTAATCAAAATAACTGAAAGGTTCAGGGTTTCCAAAAATCAATGGGTGGAACACAAGGTTCAGTTTGGCTTCTATAGGAAGCTTAAAAAAGGAATATAAAATAATGTGAGCCTTCTATTTTTATATAGTGCTTTCCTCTTGTGATGCAAACCCTCATCAAATGAACAGCTGATAATGGATGTTATCAATACACAGGATGAAACGTTGGCTTGAGCCTTGAGGAATCAAACGTGCAACCCTTGAGGTTTGAACATGCAAAGTAACTGGAGTATTTACCAACAACTATCTTGCAAACACTTCAAACACTCTCCAGACATGTCACAGAATATTATTTTCCGTGCTTGCTTTTATTTATCTTATTTAATTTATATGTTTTGTTTTGAGTACGTATATACATGTTTTCTATTTTTTTTCTTTTCTTTGTTTCTTTTTCCTTATGCTGAGTAACCTGGATGCACCCTGTCAGTTTATTTCACAGAAAGATACCTGGTACATTATTTTGAGAAAATAAAAGAAAGTCATCAACAGCAGAAGTGCATACGAGTAGCAAAGGATGTACTGCTTTATACCACATTGGAAGATGATTGGTGTCTTCTGTGACATTCACAAACCTTTCAAGAATGCACCCAGGGAGGGTAGTTGAGAGAAATTGTGAAAAGTCAGTTACAGAAGTTGGCAGACCATTACGTATGGCTATTTTTTTTAATATTATTTATTCATAATGCACTTTGCTTATACTGCAAATTTTGGCTTTAACAATCAAGGATGGATGAGAATTATGTGAGTTGGAAAAGTAGAGCATCACCTGTTGTTATCCTTAAACTATACTGGTGTAAAGTTTTTTGAAGGTTACCTGACCTTGAAACCTTTGTAGACCAAATTATTTATCACTATATTCCTTATGAGAGCATAAATATGCTTTACGCTGGATAATTCTCGTTTAGGCCACCAGAGAATGATTATGACACATGCGCTTTGAGTGGCAGGGCTACAACGCACTAATGTAATATTGACACATTCCTCCCAAGTCACGTTGCTAGTGTGGTGCGTCACTGGTGTGGCATATTGGAAGGTCAGAGACACCACTGTCCATGGCAACATCTGTGAGGGTCCTTAGAAATTGTTCATCACAAAGTCCACCATGAACAATGTAGGTTTCTACACCTGTTTTAGATTTGTGAGAGGAATGACAAGTGGAATATTCTATCTCCTACAGTGAGAGGCTGCTCTCTAGATGAGAACATTGTCATTTACTGTTGATATGCTACCAAATCAGAATGCGGACAATTTAGCTATAGTCATTCATGGATGTCCTTCTGTCATGTGAGGATGATACAGCCTGCGGAGAGCATACCATTTGGAAAGCACATCAGATAAGGATAATTATCTTGTATAATAATGCCATGATCTCAGTTGATCTTAGATCTTATAATCTGTGTCTTATTCCCAATGGAGGAATAACATTTTACTCTGTACATCTGTTATTAATGGTTATAATTAGGTACAACCCAACTCACTTTGAATTCCACTTCTCCAGCTACTGACTACTCTCTGAGTGTCAGCTTCATTAACAATAACAATAAGATCAGTCCCCCAAGGCTTTCATAGTAAAATAAAAGATTAATTAATGACATCTCCCTACTAGAGTTGAGCGGACACATGGATGTTTGGGTTCGGCGGGTTCGGCCGAACTTCGGAAAAAAGTCCGGGTTCGGGCCCGAACTTGACCCCGAACTTGACCCCGAACCCCATTGAAGTCAATGGGGACCCGAACTTTTGGCCACTAAAATGCCTCTAAAAAAGTCCTGGAAAGGGCTAGAGGGCTGTAAAAGGAAGTAAAATGGGGGTAAGAGTAGGACAAGTGCCCTGCAAACAAATATGGATAGGGAAATAACTTTAAATAGCATAAAATACATACAAATTAAAAATACAGCTGAGCCATAAAATAGCACTAGATGGAATCTTTGATTTTAGTTTTGGAAGAACAAAAAATCTAAATCTAAAGCATGGCTGCCAGGATGATCAACAGAATTATCCATTTGAGAGAGGGTTGGAGTGCAGGGTATTCTCTTTCAGTTTATACTAAGTGACCCATAGGTTGAGGAGGCGGTGACCTTGGCGGTGTAGGTGGAAGCGGCGCTGGAGGAGGAGGAGGAGGTAGCCAGAATTTTTCAAAGTGCGCTGTAAGCACAGTATTTGACTGTTCTATTTGACTCTCAGATATGAAGTGCACTGCAAGACGCAAATGTACTATTTAGCACCCAAAAAAATTAGAATTTTTCAAAGTGCGCTGTAAGCACAGTATTGGACTGTTCTATTTGACTCTCAGGTATGAAGTGCACCGCAAGACGCAAATGTACTATTTACCACCCAAAACTATTAGAATTTTTCAAAGTGCGCTGTAAGCACAGTATTTGACGGTTCTATTTGACTCTCAGGTGTAATACATGTAATGCTATTGCTATTCTATAAACCGAAATAGAGTCCCCATTCATACGAATAGGTCAATTGACCTATTCTTATGAATGGGGACTCTATTTCGGTTTATAGAAAGCCAATAGCATTACATGTATTCCATAATCCCAAAGTCTTAAAATCGAAAGACATTCGGTTTATAGACTTTCGGTTTATAGAATAGCAATAGCATTACATGTATTCCATAAACCGAAAGTCTATAAACCGAATGTCTTTCGGTTTATAGACTTTCGGTTTATGGAATACATGTAATGCTATTGGCTTTCTATAAACCGAAATAGAGTCCCCATTTATAAGAAATTCTTATGGGGACTAATTTTCCTAATACATGGAGACACAAAACTATTTTCTGCTATCCTTGCTGAAAGATTGATATTCATAATGTGGAATTTGACACATTCAGATCAGGTGGGGAATCAGGAATGTCCCCTGCTAAGACTATTTGAAGACTTGTAAATTTAGTAGATATGATAAATAGACATGGGATGCAAATCTCAAACCTAACTCCAGACGCCGAAAAGGCATTTGATTGGGTAAATTGGGATTTCATTTCCCAGACCCTGTTAAAATATGGATCTAAGGGTTGCTTTCTACAAGTGGTATTAACCTTGTATACAAACCCAATAGGAAAGATCATAGGATTAGTAATAAAGTCTCCTTGTGTCAATACAAAAAATGGTACCAGACAATGGTGTCCACTTTCCCCACTATTATATATTTTGACCCTGGAACCTCTGGCCTAATATATAATATATATGGCACACATATATTTGGCTGCAAAAATGCTGGTAGCCAGATCATGGAACTTACAAGAAACTCCCACTTGCCAATTGTTAAAAAATAAAATAACATTTCAGCTTGCCATGGAAAAAACAGACGCAATCTTGCTCTGGAAGGATGGAAGATATGGCAGAAATATACTTACATTGTAGATGTCTGTATCTAGTACCTAAAAATGTGAATTTGATACATCACTTCCCTTTCCCTATCTAAGCTAAGCAGGAATGGACAATTGTATTTCAAATCTCTTTTTGTATATGAATTTGTTTTAGTTTGTTTAGAATTTTGGTATATATTATTGCTAACTTTGATACAAATTCATTGTATATATTGTCTATGACTATTTATATTTTGTCTGTACAATAAAAAATGTAATAAATATTTAAAACAAATTATGGAAGCAATACCATGTACATGTACATGTTCTACCAGATAAGAGGGGAAGTCACCCAATAGAGAAATGTGGTGAAGTAACAAGCAAGCTGCAAAAAACACACATTAATAGCGAAATTGGACAGATAGGCCAGTAGGAGAAGTTTTGCAACTCAGCTGGTAATGCCTGATTTTTGCATTTAATGTAAGTAAATGGACCACACTTCCAGGCAACTAAAATGTAACATTAAAGAACTCTACAGTCTAAAAAGTATCATGCAAAACATTTCATCAGAATATGTCATAACCTATATAACCTTTAGGAAAAAATAATCATGTGAATCCAAACATATTAAATGATGAAAGATATTAAATATACACTGGGACCTTTGACATTTAGGTAATGTCAACAAATAAAGGCATTCTAAAGTGTTAAAGGATAAGTATCAGCAAGAAATAAGTTCTGTTTAATTGAAAGATTACATCAAGTGTAGACAATTTAAATAGAAATTTTATATGGAAAAAATAAAAATAAAACAGGTTATTGGGCCCTCTGTTTTATAGCTCTATTAGGGGGCGGGCATATGGTTTAGAATCTTGAGTCAGATGAAGGAAGAGCTGACCAAAGATGTCAGCCCCCTAATAGAGCTATAAAGTGCAAAGAAAGCTAAATAAGGAGCTTTATTTGTATTCTGTCATTAAAACATTTATATTTACATTAAGCCTAACTTAATGTTTTCTCGAAAGTTGTTCTATTTTTTTTAATATAAATAGCGATCTGCTGGAGTAAAGCTTTTTGGCAGATTACGTTTAAGATTTGCTTTGATGCTACAGTTAAACACTGAGTGAAGTTAGGATTAAGTTTCAGGATATTTCGGACCCTTTTTAAATGTTTAAAAATCCCTATGCTGTAAATAACAACATGTCAGCCTGCACTGAATATCTGCCACCAAATGTAACTGATGATTTTATTGGTGTACATATGAAGTGCAGGATGCATCATCATGACATAAGAACCTGAATTAGGCCAATACAATCATTGCCTGGAGTGCAGCTGATGCTCCAGAAGTTTTAAATGCCATTAGTCATTTAAATTTATAGTCAACACGTAATGTAATTTAGTTTTTATATATTTATAGTCAACTGTTGGTGCAGTGAGATAATTGTTGTGTTGATATACATTTTTCCTGTAAAAACTTATATCTGGCAGCATTTTCCCTAAGAGGACACAAGGGGAATATAATAGTATTATGTTAAAGTGAATAATTGGGTTAGTGCAAGGTACCTACAGGGAAAAATAGAATGTTTTATTTTAATTCACATTTATGATTTTCTGTCTTCTAAAATGACAAACAGTTAATTTCGGAAAGACAGAAAAAGATTAAAAGGGCAGTCTTTGTTAACGGAAAACAAAAACTACAATAATTACATGTAGAGTGTAAATATGTCTGCTGTACACAGGGATGTAGCATTGTGATAAATTACTAAATACTTTGTAACTGTGTAACCAGTGGTGGGACTCAAAAATTTTAGTAACCAGTTCCGACTTTCAAGCATGCTGTAATATTCAAAGTGAATTTCAAATTTAAGGACAAAGTAGACAAGCTGGAAGAATTCTCTAAGCAAGCTATGCTTTCAGTTTGGATACTCTGGTCTTATATTTCAAATTCCAGTTCACTAAACTTGAAGAGGCCTCTGAGTTAGTATGATTACTATTACCGTATTTTCCGGTGTATAAGACGACTGGGCATATAAGACGACCCCCAACTTTTCCAGTTAAAATTTAGAGTTTGGCATATACTCGCCGTATAAGACTACCCCTTTTCTCCTACAGTGACATTTACACACACACCCTTACACTAACACAGTGACACACTTACACACACACCCTTACACAGAAAGTGAGACACTTACACACACGCAGTGACACCAATAGACACATAACCTGAGACACACTATTTTGCCACTCAATATGCCTTTATTGTGCCATTTAATATGTCAATATTTTGCCCCTCCAATATGCCAGGATTTTCCCTTCAATATGCCAGGATTTTGCCCCTCTCCTACCCCCTTCCCAGTACTTACCTCGTTGCTGCTCTGCAGGTCCGCGCTGCTGTGAGGGAAGCGTTGTGCGCTCCCCTCCTGCCGTGCGGCTTCAATAAAGTTTGTTTTAAAAAAAGTTTAAACAAACTTTATTGAAGTTGCGCGGCTGGAGGGGAGCACACAACGCTTCCCTCACAGCCGCCCGCACCTGCAGAACAGCAACAAGGTAAGTAAAAAGATTACACCTGGCGTATAAGACGACCCCCGACTTTTGGGAAGATTTTCCTGGCTTAAAAAGTAGTCTTATACGCCAGAAAATACAGTATTTTTCACATTTATAAACATTTCATTTAATTGACATTAACAATTCATTGAATGAATAAACTTGGTATATCATGCCAATGTAGCGATAAATACATAAACTTGGTATATCATGCCAATGAAGTGTTAAATATACAAACTTGGTAGTGTGCGGGGGTGCACCCCCAGCGCGGCTGACACCCGTGCTTCTGAACTTTTTTTTTTCTGGCTACTACATCTACAACTACTGCTAGATTCAGCTGCTGGAGAAAAAAGTAAAAAAAAAATCATTGACACCAGATATGACCTTACCTCATATCCGGTGGATGTCTTTCCCTTCTCCGTGCAGGAGGGAAGAGTGCACGGAAGAGATGACCAGGGACATGGAGCAGCCAGGAGGTGAGTATTGGGGAAGGGGGAGGAGGGTGGTATACCATGAGCACAATAACGTTGGCATATTAATGGAAAAGAACAATGGTATATATCAAATGGCAAAGTAATACTGGCATATATTAAATGGCAAAATAATACCGGCATATTAAATGGCATAATAATACTGGAATATTACATGGCCAAATAATACTGGCAATATTAAATGGCAAAATAATACTGGCATATTAAGTGGCAGAATAATACTGGCATATATTAAATGGCAAAATAATACTGGCATATTAAATGGCAAAACAATACTGGCTTACAGTAAATGACAAAATAATACTGGCAAATATTAAATGGCAAAATAATACTGGCATACTAAATGGCAAAATAATACAGGCATACTAAATGGCAAAATAATACTGGCATATATGAAATGGCAAAATACTACTGGTATATTAAATGGCAAAATAATACTGGCATATTAAGTGGCAGAATAATACTGGCATATATTAAATGGCAAAATAATTCTGGCATATTAAGTGGCAGAATAATACTGGCATATTACATGGCAAAATAATACTGGCATATTATATGGCAAATTAATACTGGCATATTAAATGGAAAAATAATACTGGCATATATTAAATGGCAAAATAATTCTGGCATATTAATTGGCAGAATAATACTGGCATATTACATGGCAAAATAATACTGGCATATTACATGGCAAAATAATACTGGCATATTTAGTGGCATATATTATTTTTTTGCAACTTTTTTGATAAGCTTTAAAACAAAATTAAAGTTATTATTGAGGGGGTTGCTGTGAAACAAATTAATTTGTACTTTCTAGAGCAAGATTTTTGTAAGGCCCAGGTTGTGATGACAACACACATTGACAAGTTTATAGGTCCTGTCAATTTATAAATAATGTTTTCACCCATTATGGCTCAAGTTAAGTTATAACCTGCTTTGTTTTTTTTGGCATATTTAATGGCAAAATAATACTGGCATATAATTGGGAAATTGTCTGTGGCTTATTTGCTAAAGTGATACTGTTGCATGGTCTGTGGGACAAAATAATATATACTATGGGGGACGTGACACTGGCTTGTTCTCCAGGGGCAGTTCTGTGGGGAAATGTGACACTGCGGTATCTTCTGTGGGCCATGGACACTATGGCATGCTAAATTGTGTAGGTGCAATATGAGTGCAAGCCAAGTGCTGTGGGTGCAATATAGGTGCATGGCAAGTGTTGTGGGTACTGTGTGGCGCTGTGTTAAGTTCTTTAGGTGCAATGTGGATGCAGAGGAAGGGAATAAAAACAAGGAATGCAATTTTTCAATAACATTTTTATTACATATGAAAATAGTTGAATATAATATAAAAAAATTCAAATAAGTAAAAATGCAGCTAGTTATAAAGAGAGAGATATTGAGATATGTCTGTGTGTATAGATATTTATTGTTTTAGAATTGTACAATTGTCCCCAGCTAAATTTTTATTCCATCTCGATCTCCCAGGGCTTCCGAAACCACATATGATATTATTAATACATATCTTTGTGGCTACGAAGCTTTGTATGTCTAGACACTGGAGAAAGACCACAACTCCAAGCATAAATGATATCAAAATTCAGATAAACTATCAGGCCACCATGGAAAAGGCAATCTTCTATGACAAAGATTACTCGACTATAACAACATTTGGAGTAAATGGCTGTCCTTCTATGTGCCAGTCCCATAGTGACTTTTTGGGTCTCTGGACATATGATCTATGATTAACACAATGTCTATCGGGACTCCCCCACCCCACCCCTTGTCCTTCTTCCCGCCCTTTTCTATACCTGGAGGAGGTGATTCCCCGGTTGCCCCCCCCCCCCGCTGCTCTCCACGCCAGTGGCAAGCAAGTTATTGTTTATGTTAGTATGTGAACACGCACTGATAGTTCAAAATTTTATATGTTAACTGCAATATGTGGATGATGGAACTACCATTGTTCAAATTTTAGTTTAATTGCCATTCTGTCTTTGATTACTCGGACCAGAGGTAGACGTGTTCTTTCTTTTATGTATGATGAAATATGTATTGTTCTTGTCCCTTTGTCTTTTTGTATGTTTATAATAAAAAAATAAAAAAATGTAAAAAAAAGAAAATAGTTGAATATAATATTAAAAAATTCAAATAAGTAAAAATGCAGCTAGTTATAAAGAGAGAGATAGAGAGAGATGTCTGTGTGTATAGATATTTATTGTTTTAGAATTGTACAATTGTCACCTTGTGGGGCTCCTGCGTGTTGCATAATTAATGGGGGTCCCATGTGTGGCATATTTATTAACCCACCCCCATGTGTGGCATAATTAAGGGACTTTTTGTGTGGAATAATTATGGGGCGCTTGTGTGTGGCATAACTATGGGGCTCTCATGTGTGGAATGAAGCAATAAATATATAAACTTGGTATCATGGCAATGAGCAGTAAATGCATATGTCCTGAATATCATGTCAAAGGGCAGTAAATTAATACAATTTGTGTGTGTGTGAGGGGAACATGGGGCAGCAGAATGTGTGTGTGGGGGACATGGAGAGGCATAGTGTGTGTGAAGGGTACATGGGGCAATATTCTACATTGAATTCTTGTAAACTGGGCACTGTTTGTACATTGTACTCATGTAAGATGCAAAGCATGTCATTTTTCACTCATTTCAACTTAATCTGGGCATATGTTGTTGCTTTTGCATAATCTGGAGTTTAAACTGAAAACTCTAAATATATTCTGCTCCCAAAATCTGACACTATAGGAATGCAAGGTAAATGACAATCATGTGCAGGTTCTAGGCATGAAATATCTGTGTCACTGATTTAATATTTCATGCTTAGAAACAGCACATAGTAACATAGTAACATAGTAATTTAGGTTGAAAAAAAGACACAAGTCCATCAAGTTCAACCCTTCTACCTATCATTACAGCTTTTGATCCAAAAGAAGGCAAAAACCCCCTAAGGAAGCTATTTCGAATTTTGCCTCCTGGGGGAAAAAATTCCTTCTTGACTCCAAGAGGCAATCAGATTTCTCCTTGGATCAATAAGCTCTCTTATTAATGCTTGTTCTATTATTAATAGCCCTGTATGTTCTGCTTTCCTAAAAAATACATCCAAACCATTTTTAAATGCATCTATTGTGGTTGATAGCACTACCTCTCTTGGCAGGGAGTTCCATAACTTTATTGTCCTAACCATAAAGAATCCCTTCCTTTGCTGTCTATGAAATCTTTGCTCTTCCAGTCTGAGGGGGTGACCTCTTGTTCTTTGTACCTTTCTGTTAATGAACAGGTCACTGGAGAGCTCTTTATATTGGCCCTGCACAAATTTATATAATGTTATCATATCCCCTCTGAGACGCCTTTTCTCTTCATAACTAAGATCCTCCAAACCCACATGATTTTTATTGTACTTAGCAAAATGGAGAAAATGGACTCTGCAAATGTGAGCTCTGATAGAGCACAGGCAGTGAGAGGGGGCTATGACTGCATGCTCTACTCAGCAGTGGGCTTCAAATCAATGTCCTTCCCTCTTTATTCTTTAAAAAAAAAGAAAAAGAAATGTCCAATCCCAACACATAATCATTCTATATCTATTCTTTCTCCCTCCCTCCTGTCCCTTCATGTCCACTCTCTCTCTGTTTCTTAATCAGTGACAGTTTTATCTTTTTTTAATTCTATTTCTTTTTTGGTGACAACTACCAGGAATCCCAATGGACACCGAGTGGCCAGTGTGATGGCAGGCACATTCCTGCTAGACACTATTGGCAGCAGCAGGGTGAGTGGCTGAATCACAGATACCTATACATTTCTGGAGTCTCAGTCTCATTACTCTCAAGCAGGGAGTTATGAGAGTAATGAGACTGAGACTCCAGAAACATACTGTCTCTGTAAATATTAAGTAAGAAGCCTTAAGTCCCAGGGCAACCTCCCCTTCAACACCTGAGCCCACAGACAGCACCCATCAGATCAACACCACCCCAGATCCAAATGAGTAATACAGACTTACTGGGGCGGCGTACTGTCTCTTCAGTCGCTCCTCACCAATTAACACGCAGAGCTTTAGGCGGAGATATTCCTGCGCTCCACTCGCGCAGTAAGCAGCACGCAGGAGCAGAAGTAGGTTTGTACACAGTCTTGCCAGCGCACCCGAGCACTTCATGTCAAAATACATTTTGATCTCTGTGGCCCTCGTCTCTTGCACCGGTTCGGCGAACTTGTAAAATTTTAGTAACCGGTTCGCAGGAACCGGTGCGAACCAGCTAAATCCCACGACTGCATATAACGGTTTTATTCACTGATGCATTGTTTATACCGTGAATTTAGAAAATAGAACATGCTGAAAATGATCTTTATGTTATATTAGCAGATTTTCTAGCCAATGCATGAACTAAGAGAAAAATATGACCTAAAAATGTATGTGGTGTCTCTTGTTTATGACATCACTTTATGGCTTGATCTACAAATTACACATTTCCGATTGAAAGTAGTTAATTTACATATAAAGCCATCTTTTGCTTTAAAGGTGACATGTTCTAGTACCAGTTATAAATAAAGTGCATGAAACACAAGCGCACTATAGGTCCAGCAGATGCTACTATTCATTTCCCTGCAGCTACCAACAAAGTGGAGCAATAGACGTGACACACGGGACTTACTTAGTCGAGCATAAAGCTAAATGCAGTTAGCATCCCTAGTTATTTAAATTATATTACTGGTATTAATAAATAGGTATTTTAGAATGACATATAATTTACTGGAGCTGTAACCTTGCAGTACTAACATCGTTCATCTCAGGTTCATCGTTGGCATCAGGTGACTGCCAAAGTCATGGATAATGAGGTATAGAATCAGGAAACATGGTCAGATAATCCAGAGTCTAGACTGACAGCTAGGGTCAGCAATCAGATTCAATACAAGGCCCAACTCATGCTAATTAGGGGGAATTATTATTTGTCAAAGGCAAATTACATATGTTTGAAAGTCAAAGATCAAGATGTGTGTATGGTGTAAGAGGATTAGAACGATTCAACTAAGGTAGTCAGAAGGAGTGGGTTTAGAAAGGGAAATCAATAAAGTGTGTCCTTGAATAGCCAAAACCTGAGGAAAACCAAATAATTCCAGACTGTCAGCAATTTGGTTTGAGGCAAAAATGCATTATGGGATTATCAGCTATCTTGGGTGAAGCAAAATCAGACAATCAATCTGGATTGACAATACACAGTTTAAATACTCTATTTTAGTAAATTGCTAATTGAACCATCTCTCCTTTGGAGCAATACCACCTGCAGCCCACAAGAGTTTTCTGTATCAACCCAAACTCAGTATTTATCTTTGGTTCTGTTGGTCCGAAATGTTTATGGACTGGGAAATCTTTGTAATACTAAGAACTACTTTAAAATGAAGATGTTGCTTTGTAGTTATCATTTCCGCCATGTGCACTATGAGTTAATGTTCTCACTTTTTAATCCTTCATTTCCAATATATAACTGTTTTTACATAAAGTGCCTATATTTGGCTACTAAGCAGTAAAACCAATATTAAGGTTGAGGCCTTAAATATATGGGCAGTGTGATATTTGTCCATTAGCATCATTCAAACGAGCTGCAGTTAAGAAAATGCTTTAAAACTGTTAAATAAAATATTACCTTCAGCTAATTGTTAGAGATTGGCTGGGGTAAGGTTCCTGAGTAGTTTTCATGTTGAAGATTTAAATTATTTGAAATAGTTGTTTATTCTATTGTTCTGTGACTTAGCAAGTAGTCATTTCTAATCATCTAGAATTAACATTTAAAACCGTAAATGCGTTAGCCAGGTGTTGAATATTGCTATGGAAACTCCCAAGGCATTACAAGGTCTCAAAATATTTTATTGGACAGTTTTTTTTTTCTTTTCTTATGGTGTCGGGGCTAAAAAAACAGTTACGTTGTTAAATTGACCTTTTTATTCACTGCTTCTCCTGACGCTCGAAAACCAATCTGCACAGGAATGGGAAAGAAATGTTACGGGCATATTGTTTGAGTCTGTTTCTGAAACTATTGTTCTGTTTATCGAAACTAATAGCACTGAGCTACACATACCTTTAGGACTTCAATTTACAAAACAAAAAGAAACATTATTCCATGAAACACTATTGTTGTAGTCTATTTAGAATTTTGTAAAGTACTGTTAAATTGACCCTTTTTAGATACTGTGACCCCTCAGGGTTCAATTTCAGATTCAATGTTTTCCATTTCATGGAGGATATAGAATAGAAGTCAAGTATCCTTACTCATTGTGTATAACAAGTTACAGTACAATAAACAATCAAGGCCCAGAGTACCTGAAAGAGCTCCAGAATCCTTAAATTGCATCTCGAGTAAGCCAAGAGATCACTCCTGTCAGTGCCCAGAATAAAAACAAACACAGGTTACCAGGCATTCAGCCACACTTCCCCCATGTTTTGGAACTCTACTGTGCATAATCACAGAGGTTCCATCGTTACAGTTTTTTTTTTTTTTTTTTAAACTAAAGACCCACTTCTTTGATCAGCCATTCAGTTAGCCTATCTGACCATCAGGAAGTCTTCTTATTTATGTCTGTTTATATATTTGTAAAGTGTGTTGAGTCTCACAGGTAGAAAAGCAGTATAAAAATCGCAAATTATTATTTTTATTATTATATGCACAGTTCCGGAAATTTTGGACTTTTTTGTTTGTTACTATAAATGTAAACGTAAAAATGATGCTTTTGCATATTACAAATATATATATTTAACAGAAATTTAAAGGAGTTTTTGTTTAAACTGTGAAAGTAGAGAATAGAACATGAACTGTCTTAACAGAATTAGGGAAAATAAGGATGTAAATTGGGTTTCCTGTTTATGAAATTACCTTGTGGTTTAATATACAAAAGATAAAAATAGTTTCAATGGGAAATGTGCATATGTGTATGATTATGAAAATATTCGTATAACAATGGTTTTCTCACAAAATGAAGAATTATATCACTTCTCCTATATTTGCTTCATTGCAGAGTTCAATGTATCTGTCTTCTCGTATCTTGTTAGTGTGAGCTTGCAATTCTGACAAATTGGTGGTAGAAGGGAAGTCATGAGGATATTGGAACTGACAAGAATTGTATATATAGCAAACGAGATATTAAAAAAACAGCATACATCCATGAAGGAAAGAACATACAGAAGGTACACAGTTAACATGCCACTGTTGCACACAAAGTTAAGTGGAACTTAGATAAAGATATAATATTTTAGTGTTTTAATGCTATTTAAATGCTTTGTCTCATTAGCACTAATCAGATTCTACCGATGCCAAATGACCCAGAGTCCACCTGAAAATAAATGGGTCAAGGGTCCCTGACCCAATAATATATACCCCCCACAGTGATGGTGTTTTTTTTCTTTTTAAATTAACCCCCCATACACTGTCTAGCAACATCCTGGGGACCCAAGGCCCCCAGAAATCATAAATAATACAATTAATATAAAATGACCATCAAGGCCCCCTAATGACAAAAATAATAAAATATTGAATTAAATTAACACTACCTCCCCAAACACATCTACCTTGCCAAGGGAGGGGGTGGGAGGGATTCAAATTAAACTAACCTATAAAAATGTACACCCTTTGAGTGCCATGAGGGTGAGCAGTGAAGATCATTGCCCACCCCCCGGCACACAAATGGTGCCCTGTAAATAAAATAATACCTGAATTAAATATGTTCCATGATGATCAACGTTGCCCTCGCTCCCCATGTTCAAAAATGTGATATAAAACTGTGCCAAGAAAAGATAAAAGGGAAAGAGAACAGAAAAGAAGGGGGAACAAAAGACAGAAAAGCTGCTACAATAAAAAAAAAAACTATTTAATGCATATTATGAGAGTAGTAATATATACTACACATACAACATGTAAAACATACAACATGTAAAACATACAACATGTAAAAACAAATCACATACAACATGTAAAAACTTCACAAACAACATTTGTTGTTAGGAGGCAACATTCGAAAAAGCTTCCTTAGGGTTTTTTTTTGCCTTCTTTTGGATCAAAACGCAGAAATGATAGGTAGAAGGGTTGAACTTGATGGACTTGTGTCTTTTTTCAACCTAAATTACTATGTATTACTATGTAAAAGCCAAATTTTCACATAAACATGGATAATTAAAAGACCTCATGCATGTGAAAGGTCACTTTCTCTGAGGATAATCCACAAGGAAATGAAGAGTCAAAAAAACAAGACCAATACCAGATTCTGAGTTGAATAAGTGATGAAGTTTAATGCAAACGTATACGTAGGGTAGCGTCTTTGCACAGACTGCTCTGCCGCACCCTAATTTCACACAAATTTATAGTAAAACAGTACAGCATAATTTCATAATTCAAAGCAAATAAAATCATGATTGGGTACAATTTGTCGCAGTGCTACGTATTATCTTTATAAAACCACATTGTTTACCAGTAGAGTTGAGCGGACACCTGGATGTTCGGTTTCGGCCGAACTTTGGAAAAAAGTCAGGGTTCGGGCTCGAACTTGACCCCGAACTTGACCCCGAACCCAAACCCCATTGAAGTCAATGGGGACCCGAACTTTTGGCCACTAAAATGCCTCTAAAAAAAGTCCTGGAAAGGGCTAGAGGGCTGCAAAAGGAAGTAAAATGGGGCTAAGAGTAGGACAGGTGCCATGCAAACAAATATGGATAGGGAAATAACTTCAAATAACATAAAATACATACAAATTAAAAATAGAGCTGAGCCATAAAATAGCACTAGATGGAATCTTTGATTTTAGTTTTGGAAGAACATAAATCTAAATCTAAAGCATGGCTGCCAGGAGGATCAACAGAATTATCCATTTGAGAGAGGGTTGAAGTGCAGGGTATTCTCTTTCAGTTTATACTAAGTGACCCATAGGTTGAGGAGGCAGTGACCATGGTGGTGTAGGTGGAAGCGGCGCTGGAGGAGGAGGAGGAGGAGGAGGTAGCCAGAATTTTTCAAAGTGCGCTGTAAGCACAGTATTGGACTGTTCTATTTGACTCTCAGATATGAAGTGCACCGCAAGATGCAAATGTACTATTTAGCACCCAAAACAATTAGAATTTTTCAAAGTGCACTGTAAGCACAGTATTTGATGGTTCTTTTTGACTCTCAGATGTAATACATGTAATGCGATTGCTATTCTATAAACCGAAATAGAGTCCCCATTCATACGAATAGGTCAATTGACCTATTCGTATGAATGGGGACTCTATTTCGGTTTATAGAATAGCAATAGCATTACATGTATTCCATAAACCGAAAGTCTATAAACCAAAAGACATTCGGTTTATAGACTTTCGGTTTAAGGAATACATGTAATGCTATTGCTATTCTAGAAACTGAAATAGAGTCCCTATTCTTATGAATGGGGACTCTATTTCGGTTTATAGAAAGCCCATAGCATTACATACAATGTAATCGCCGAACCCCGAACTCCAACTCGAACATACAGTGAAATGTCCGTGTTCGGGTCCGGGGTCCAAAAACTGTTATGTTCGGTACGAACCCGAACAGTGCGATTCGTGTTCGCTCAACACTATTTACCAGCTAAGTGGAAAATTCCAGTTAAACCATCTGACCATTGCGGTTGTACCCTTGCCTCATTCTGTACTTTTCAGCTAAAGTTTAAGCAAGTTTGGTTACTTGTCAAATCTTTCAACACTAAGAGCAATATCACATTTAAACGCCCTTTCAATTCCACATTAACATCTCACTCTCTTTAGGTATCACAGGGGACAAACATGGAAGAAGGCATACAAAATGGAGTTGCAGGACTTAAGCTGAATAAATCCCAATCATCCCCTGGCTGGGGACATAAGCGTTCCTGCAATTCAGACACCTTCTGTTAATCATCTTCAATCTCATCACTCTGATCTTTAATGTACACACAACATTTATATTTCACCAGAGCACATACCCCACCTTTAGCTGCAAGAGTATAATCTAAGGCAATTCGATTCTGAAGAGCAACCATTCTGATCTGTATTTCCTCTTCATTCAGTCTGTTTATAGCATCTGTTGTGTAATTGAGCAACTCATCCATGATCCAGCCAAAGGCATTCAATTTTTTAGACAACATAGTCACTCCATATGACAGGGAAAATATTCCTACTACAACTTCCCAAGTGCCAACATGGGTTTTGCTAGCGTGCATAAAATAATCAAACATATCTCGTTCCCTCATTTCCTCTTTTTTGAATATGATTGATATGTTTCAGCTTAGTAGTAACCCAGAATACCCCACCCCCATCCTGGAGAATGGGGTCCTTATCCTCATAAGTAGAGTAGGGCTTGTCGTAGGGTACTTTAACAATTCTCACTTTTGTGTACTTTGGCACTAATGTAGGTTTTGGGGCTGGTGCCTGTTTGGGGATATTTTAGGGGTTACCTTTGGGCCTACGTAAGTGTACTCCTGGTGCTAAACTGTAATTTCTTATTTTCCCCTCTGGCAATGTCTCACAGATCTGTACTGCTGGGATCACAGTACCTAAATAACAACATATAAACGTCCTGTAACAAGGAAAATGTAAATAAACACAATACAGGTTATCATAACATGTCCAAAATGTCTGTGTTCAGCCGAAGTCCTTCTACGTTGTGGACGCCTGGTTACGGTATTACGTCGGGTGATTGGCATGGTTGCTCCTCTTCGTGGGTGGTTTGTACCTGTCCCTTCTTGTGTTGGGTGACAAGCTGGGATTATTGTGCCTGATGAAATGATCACCTTACTTACACTTTCTTTGGAGGTACCAACTTGAGATGTGTGCAGTGGATCCAAGATGCAAGTTCTGCAACTTTCACAGCAGTATTGGTTACGAGCAACACTTGATATGGTCCTCTCCACCGAGGCTGCAGAGCCTTTTTCCTGTGGAAATGCTTGACCCATACGAAATCACCAGGCTGTACAGAATGAATGGACTTTGGTTACTCTTCACTCGAGTGGACAGCTACAACCTGTGATTTTGAAAAACTGAAGAGATCTCATTAGTTTCCTACAATACTCGCTAACTGAGTCATCACTTAAGGCATGATCATGTCTCAAATTTGCAATAGAGCTAGCAGTAAGCATAGGTCGACCCATTATTAGCTCATAAGGAGAACATCCTACCACAGGGTGGCGCGAATTATGCATGGACATCAGTGCCAGAGGCATCAGTGCCAGAGACAGTCGAGTTTCAGCGCAAATTTTAGTAATCTTGTTCTTCAGTGTGCCATTAGCTCTTTCCACTTTACCTGCACTTTGAGGATGATAAGGACAATGCAAATGATAGGTGTGCGCAACCTCCTGCACTATTTCAGCTGTGAAATGAGTGCCTTGATCTGAGTCAATATGTTGAGGCTAAGTTTCTTCAAATTCAGAAATGGTCCTTCATTACAAGGAGTTCTTCCCTGTCCTTGTGTAGTAAGTCTCTTGCTAATACTGTACTGCTGGCAAGTCACACATTGATTACAAAATTCTGATCCCAGGGCTCCACCAGTCATCATTTATCTTTTGGATCATTGTTTCTCTGGACACGTGTTAGCCCATGAACCAACCTTTGTTTGTAAGGGGTTAAATCAGGGGGCAATGCTGGTTTGTCATCAGGGCCATACCACAAACTTCCTTCTAGTCTGCCACTTTTAGCTATCCAGAATTAGAGGACAGAAAAGAAGGGGAACACAAGACAGCCAAGCTGCTACAGACTTCAATAGGTAATTCCCTTTACCTTAAGAAAGATAGACTAGATAATATAATAAATTGAAGTGAGTACTCAGATATTTACAAGACAATAAAAAAACTATATAAATGCATATTATGATAGTAATAAAATATAAAATTTACTTCACATACAATATGTAAAAACAAATCAAAAGCCAAATGTTCACATAAACATAGATAATTAAAAGACCAGACACATTTCACCCATCAGATCTTCATCAGAGGTAATGATATGAATTAAGTAATAAATGTGAAAATAGGTATTATTTCTTATGACTGCAACCACAAACTGAAGCAGAGATCCCCAGGGAGTACTGGACAAGAAGTCAGCAGGCCGGGTCATACACAAAACAGGAACAAAGTACAACGTAGGAATTCAGAAAGCAAGGTCCCTAGACAGGCAAAATGGTCGAGGCAGGCAGAAAACAGCGGAGTCAAAATCAAGCAGGAGTCAGAACCGGGAAATCAATAATCAATAAACAAATGCTAGATCTAGAAACAAGGAACTATCACAGGCTGCAACCAAAGCAATGCAAAGGCACTGATTGCCATAATCATGGGGAAGGGCTGAGGATAACAAGGCAGCTGGCAACAGGAGTAGAATGGGTACACTACAACAGCGGCCACTAGAGGTTGAAGACGAAACAGCCACAAACTCAGAATAACCGTGACACCGTTTATGTACGGATTACCGGAGTTTGTCTCATACTTCAAGCCCTGATTTATACTTACCTCTGCCCAGTTGGATTCCCCCCCTTCCCCCTTGTTTTCCCTCTTTTGCTAATGATATGAATTAACCCCTTAAAGCTAATGGATGTATATATACTTCCTGCAAAGAATGGTCCTTAAGGACCATGAGGACGTATATATATGTCCTGAGTTTTCATGTAGCCTACATGCCTGCAGTTACTCTCAGAGGCTGCTTCAGATCTGAAGCAGCCTCTGAGAGTACCTTTGTCAAATTCCCACGGCCCCCCACCGCTCCGCGCGCATATGATCTCAGCGAGCATGCTAATCCAATACAAGGTGCCCAGCAGAGAGCGACGGAAGTGAGGAAAAAACAAAACTCTGTTCTGTCGCTACAGAATGCTTACATAGCAAAAAGGCATGCTGTATTGCTCATTAATCCTGTGATTTAAACTATTATGAGGTCAACATTTCTGTAACGGTAGTGTGCAAGTACATAGATGTCCTACTACTGTACATCTATAATAATAAAAATGATACAGTGCTATGTTATCAATAATAGTGCTTGTAAACTCATAAATCAAAAAGTGATGCCAAGTTAACACTGGAAATAGAAATGCACACTACTTGATGCTCACACGGCAAGGCATATATAGTCACCATGCAAGGTGCATTTCTATTTCCATTTTTATCTTTTTGGATTTTATAGCATTTTAGTCCTGTTTTCATATAACTAGATGTTTAGATTCTCTATTGACAATGTATGAATGTGCTAGTCAATTTATTAATGCCAGTAGATGTATATTTATTGCTTTAATTGGTCTATATATTGATTTTGAATATATTATATTTAATGTATTTGTTAATTTTGTTCTTTTCTATTTTTGTGTCTGTATTTTATTAAATTATATCATGCACATTTGAGCAATTAAAATGTGTCTATAATTGAAACACAGTCTCTTGAGTTCTTTACTATACATCTGTGTCCATATTTATGTTCATGAAGATGTACAGTAGTATGTATGTAGATAGTGTCTATACAGGTAGCTAACTACATTTGCATATATACACTCATATGTACATTTGTTAACACACATTTACAGATATACATAAACTAATACACAGACATTTGCATGTACTGCAATTTTGGCCTGAAACCCGCAAGGGCCTTAGCTACTAGCTGCATTTTTACAGGTTCATTCCTGCAGTGTGTTGCTTGCCCACCCTCTCTACAGTTAACAGGCTCTGAATAGCTGCAGCTACATTCACCATCCCTTGCAGCTTCAACATGTTTGGCAGCAATTTCAACATGTGCAGCTATATTCCCTACCTGTACAGTTCTGGCTAGCCTTCACATAGCTAACACATGTGTTACAGGAGTGTAAGTGTGTAGGGCAATTTAACATAAGCCCTATAGTGTACTAATATTTTAATAGCACTTCCAATTTCTTTACCACCTCCTTGGTCATGTTGTTTCCACCAACTGAATGACTGCATCCACGACCTGCATCCATGACCTCCTGCTAGGGCTTGTTCTTCCTCCTCTGGCTTGTTTTCTTGGCTGCTGCCCATATGACCCAATTGTAACAATAAAAATGCTCAGCTTTCCAAATTTGTGAGGTCAAATATTTATTCCGTACATGCCAGTTTCGACCTTAAAGATAAGTGGAATAAGATAAAGACACACATGACATGCTTCTTTTGTTATATATATTGGGGAGACCATGCAAAAAATGAAACAGCGCTTTTCAAAGCATAAGCCCAAAATGAATACTACAAAACTGGAACTACCTGTACCTGCACACTTTGATGCATTTAAACTTAAACCAGGAGATCTTAAGTTCCAAATAATTGAACAGGTCCCTAAGTTGAAATAGAGTAATAGAGAAAATTTCTTTAAAAAAGAGAAGTGTGGTAGATCCACGAATTGAAGAACCTAGCGCCTGAAGGCCACAATAGAGAAATGGATCTGTGTATTTAAATTAATGTGTGTTCTCTCTATGCAGAAATGCATATGCAGTTCTCTCTATTCTCTCTCACTCTCTCCATTCACAGATTTCGGTTTGATACATCCTGGCTGTGTCTAACATCATGAGTGCAGCTGTTCCAGTACTGGTAGTTGATAATTTGTCCTTTTTTTATAAATATATTTTTCAAATGTGAATTCAAGTTGTATATTCTATCATGTTTCTCCATTTGGATTGGAACCAGCATACAATTATGTATTTTGTATATATTAACAAATAAAAATCATTTGGAAATTAAAAAATTCATGTTACTGGCATTTGTTTTTAAATTACATTACATTAACATTTATTTGTACAGCGCCACCAATTCTCGAAGCGCTTGGTACAGAGCAAAGAAAGGAACTACATACTAATTTGGACAAACTAGTACAGACTGGTACATGAGGTAGAGAACCCTGCTCGTAAGCTTACAATCTAGAGGGAATGGGGTCAATGACACAATTAAGGGATTGAAGAGGTCAGAGGGATTGAAGTTGTAGAAACAGTAGAGTGGATGGGAGGCATTAGGGGGGATAGGTCAAAGAGGGAGTGTGTGTTCCAGCTAGGTTTTAAATGTATTGTTGTGACTGGCTTGATTTTTGGCAATTGCCCCCCAGGCCGCCCTAAGGTTTGTAAAACACGGCCGCTGGGCCAGTGTTTTAAAAAAAAAAAAAAACGCGCTTGCAGGCAGAGACTGAGAAGGGATCGGAAGATCCCCTCTCACCTCCGCTCTGCCTGCAAAGCTGCACGGGGAGCCGAACAGGCAGCACAGAGAAACCTCCGTGCTGCCTGTTCGGCTCCCCGTGCAGTGTGCCGACACGGAAGTGCCGACAGTCACGTGATCGGCGCTCTGACGTCAAACACGCGCCGATCACTTGACCAGTCGGCACAACCGCCGGGAGGCCGAACAGGCAGCATGGAGGGACCATGCTGCCTGCCACTATCCACCAGGTAAGTCCTCCTGCCACTAGCCACCAGTGAAGTCCTGCCACTAGCCACCAGGGAAAAAGGTAAGGGGGGGGGGGGGCAAAAAACACTGGCATATTATTGGGCAATTTGGCTGGGGAATATTACATGGCAAATAAGACTGGCATATTATTGGGCAAATTGGCTGGGGAATATTACATGGCAAATAAGACTGGCATATTATTGGGCAAATTGGCTGGGGAATATTACATGGCAAATAAGACTGGCATATTATTGGGCAAATTGGCTGGGGAATATTACATGGCAAATAAGACTGACATATTATTGGGCAAATTGGCTGGGGAATATTACATGGCAAATAAGACTGGAATATTATTGGGCAAATTGGCTGGGGCATATTACATGGCAAATAACACTGGCATATTATTGGGCAAATTGGCTGGGGAATATTAAATGGCAGAATAACACTGGCATATTATTGGACAAATCGTCTGGGGAATATTAAATGGCAGAATAAGACTGGCATATTATTGGGCAAAATGGCTGGGGAATATTAAATGGCAATTAACACTGGCATATTGGGCAAATTAGCAGGGGCATATTAAATTGCAGATAACCTTGGAATATTATTGGGCAAATTTACTGAGTCATATTAAATTGCAGAATAACCCTGGCATATTATGGGACAAATTGGCTGGGGAATATTAATGGCAAATAATATTGGAAATGTGTATGTAATGGGGTGATGGAGGCATGTAAATGTGGTGATGGGGCATGTCCTGGTGTGCAACGTGGGTTATGGGTCATGTCGTAGGTGTGCAACGTGGGTAGGGGGGGGTTGCCCAAATTTTGGGATATTGGGTGTCTAAATCCTGGCATATTGAGGGGCATAATCCTGGCATATTGAGGGGAAAATCCTGGCATATTGAGGGGGCATCATCTTGGCATATTGAGGGGAAAATCCTGGCATATTGGGTGTCTAAATCCTGGCATATTGAGGGGCATAATCCTGGCATATTGAGGGGCATAATCCTGGCATATTTAGGGGAAAATCCTGGCATATTGAGGGGGCATCATCTTGGCATATTGAGGAGAAAATCCTGGCATATTGAGGGGCATAATCCTGGCATATTGAGGGACATAATCCTGGCATACTGAGGGGCATAATCCTGGCATTTTGTAAGGGAAAATTCTAGCATATTAAATGGCAAATACATCTGTAGCTGTCTCCCACCATTCCAAGCAAAAGATTATTTAAAGTGAAAACATATGAAAACATTTAAATATACGAACAATGTGCAACATATATAAAACATATATAAATATATACAAAAAATGTGCAACAGAATGGGGTGTCTGAATTCTTGAATTGCTCTAAATATATGCACAGATATAACTACACGTGCACATATATATACATAAAGGGACGGGTAATACATTAAGATATTGATACACTTTCATAAGGAATCAAAAATTGCAGCAAGTGCTATTTATGAAAAAATACATTTACATCATGTTTTGAATTGATTCCCTTAGGAGTGCAAGTTTGAAGTGAAAAAATCCAAACTGGCATATTATTGGGCAAATTGGCTGGGGAATATTAAATGGCAGAATAACACTGGCATATTATTGGACAAATCGTCTGGGGAATATTAAATGGCAGAATAAGACTGGCATATTATTGGGCAAAATGGCTGGGGAATATTAAATGGCAATTAACACTGGCATATTGGGCAAATTAGCAGGGGCATATTAAATTGCAGATAACCTTGGAATATTATTGGGCAAATTTACTGAGTCATATTAAATTGCAGAATAACCCTGGCATATTATGGGACAAATTGGCTGGGGAATATTAATGGCAAATAATATTGGAAATGTGTATGTAATGGGGTGATGGAGGAATGTAAATGTGGTGATGGGGCAGTTTAGGAGATTTGGTCCTAAAAGACCAATCCTAAAGAAAAAACCTTCACGAGCAGTTTCTTTCTCCAGTGTCGATTTTTCTACATCCCATTTTGACACATCAGGAGAAATTATGTCCTCTGTAACCTCCTTGGGACGTCCAATCACTCCAGCGGCAAATCAAAGAAAAAGCAACGAATATCTTTGAAAATGATTTAAAAAAAAAAAAAGAAAAAACAACAAAAAAACCAATACAGAAAGCAACGCGGAGGAGGAAACGAAAGCGAATTCACCGAAGGAGAGGAAGATCAAGCAATGTATCAGAGAGAACAGAAGAAGAAACGAAAAAAGTGGATGTAAATAATGTAGTCAATCTGTCATCTGTACAGTTAACACCGTCTGAAATTAGTCTCCTTTCAAAGGGACTGAACTTTGTTCCAGATACTCGGCTTAATCTTTTCAATACTATCCTGGACTTGAACAAATTTATTAGAGATCTTACTCTAAAAATGTTTTTCTACAAAGATGAATCGCATGTAGGTGATCCGGAGGTGGGGCCGCAGTCTGCTGAGGGTAAGCGGAGTCGGTAAGTCTCAATGACCTAAGCACATATTCGTTTCCATCTTTTTATGAGTGTCCTGCCTCCGCTCCCCCACCGGCTGGGTGTTCAGGCTTCGCCTCTGTTTCTAATACATGTGTTACATCTAGATTTGTAGAATTAGAATTTCCCTCTGTTTCAAATGTTAACCGGCTTTCACCAGCCACTCACATGTTTTCTGATATTAACCCTGTAGCGTCTGACCTCGGGATGCCTGTATTTGCAGCACCTGAGGGTACTATTAAATCGGGTTATGCAATTGGGGATTTCAACAGTACAGAGGTACAGGTTTCTAATCTTAGTGATTTAATGGATACTGAATTGCATAAGTTCTGCTTATATGACTCTATTGAAAATGTTTCTCAAGGTACTGATGTCTGTGATGTGGGTCAGTTTGATGAATTGTGCTTATTAAGTGATATGGAATACTTACTTCAAGAACAAAGCAGTCCAAACATTTCAGATAATACGAACAAACACACTAATTTACAAAAGAAATCTTTATTTAATCCAACCTATATTAGAGGTCCGGTTGAATCTACCTTTCAGCAATTAGTTGAGGAGGATTTAATCAGACTCTCTAATACATCGAGAACACATCTCATTAAGAACCTCAATTCACAAGAAATCCAAGCAATACGAAATCTAAAGAATAACAAACACTTAGTCATTAAAAAATCTGACAAAGGTGGAAATGTAGTGGTGATGGACAGAATGTCCTATATTGATGAAGCAAATAGGCAATTGGATAATAATGAAATATATACTAAATTAAGGGGAGACCCTACGCCAACATTTCTCCTTACACTTAAGAGTCTCATTGATGAAGGTACATATAATGGATCACTCAATACTAAGGAGGGAGAGTATTTGTTAAATCAAAACCCCACTATAGCCACCTTCTACCACTTGCCGAAACTTCATAAGTCCCTAACTTCACCACCTGGTGGCCCCATTATATCTGGGGTAGACTCATTGGGGGAAAGGCTCTCCCAATGGGTTGATGTATACCTGCAGCCGTTGGTGTGTAGCCTGAAGGGATATTTGAGAGACACAAAACATGTACTTGAACAACTTTCTAAATTCCAATGGAATAGCAAATATACTTGGGTAACTTTGGATGTTGGCTCCCTTTATTCCTGTATTCCACACCAGAAGGGAGTGGAGGCAACTCAACATTTCCTTAAGTACTTTTCGGACCTCTCAACTTGGAAACAGGATTATATCTGTAACTGTATAGAGTTTCTTCTGAGCAATAATTATTTTGTGTTCAATGGTACCTATTACCTGCAACGTTGCGGTACTGCCATGGGCGCTAAATTTGCACCTTCATATGCAAACTTATACATGGGCTGGTGGGAAACCAAATGTATCTTTAACAGTAATAATCCCTTTAGGAAACACATAATTTGGTATGGCAGGTATATTGACGATTTGCTTTTAATTTGGGATGGGGAGCAAGAATCCCTAAATGCATTCTTTGAGTATGTTAATAAAAATGACCTTAATTTACAATTCACGATCAATCACAGTAAATTTAATATCAATTTTTTGGATTTACAGTTAATAGGAAATGTACTTGATGGGAGAATAGACACTACAAATTATAGGAAGGATACAGCAGGCAACACTATCCTGCTGGCTACCAGTTGTCACCCCACACACACCTTTAGAGGTGTACCAGTGGGAGAATTCATACGTATGCGGAGGAATTGCTCCAGCGCTTCTGAATTTGAATCCCAGGCACTGTTACTTTCTGATCGATTACTGGAAAGAGGATATCCCCTTGTTAACATTAAGAGAGGGTACAATATAGCTAAATCCCAAGAAAGATCTAAATTAGTGTCAGATAAGTCCAAGACAATTAAAGGTAGCAAAACAGGCATCTCTACCAGGGACAAACTTTCCTTCTGTACAGATTACAGTGTCGACTTTGATGATATTGTGAAAATTCTTAATAAACACCGCACAGTACTTAATCTAGAAACTGCATATAAATCTGTTAGCAGTTATAAAATAGCTGGAATTGCCAGAAAGGGTATATCCCTGGGCAACCTAATTTCTCCCAGTTACCTATGTGAAGATAAAGACATTAACAAAAAAGTGTCTTCCACATGGTTAAATATCAAGGGTATGTTCAGATGTGGTGCTAAGCAGTGCAAATGCTGTAATCATGTACTATTGGGAAACAGCTTTGTTTCCTCACAGACAGGTAAAACATTCACCATCAAGGATTTCTTTAACTGCAATACCAACTTTGTAATTTATTGTGTGACTTGTCAGTTTTGTCAGAAACAATATGTAGGACGTACTATTCGTCCAGTAAAAGAAAGAATTAGGGAGCATTTATCTGACATAGTCAGTACAAAGTCCAACACACCAATTCACAGACATTTTGCACAGTGTTGCAATTTGAATGTTGCAAACTTTAAATATCAGGTTATAGAGAAGATCAAAATTCCTCCTAGAAAAGGCAACACTATTGAAACTTTGTGTAAAAGGGAAGTCTTTTGGATTTTTTCACTTCAAACTTGCACTCCTAAGGGAATCAATTCAAAACATGATGTAAATGTATTTTTTCATAGATAGCACTTGCTGCAATTTTTGATTCCTTATGAAAGTGTATCAATATCTTAATGTATTACCCGTCCCTTTATGTATATATATGTGCACGTGTAGTTATATCTGTGCATATATTTAGAGCAATTCAAGAATTCAGACTCCCCATTCTGTTGCACATTTTTTGTATATATTTATATATGTTTTATATATGTTGCACATTGTTCGTATATTTAAATGTTTTCATATGTTTTCAAAATAATCTTTTGCTTGGAATGGTGGGAGACAGCTACAGATGTATAGGCAATCAAGTTAATTGCTTGCCTGTTATAACTAGCCATGTGAGCTCTCTCCCACCAGCCTATGATTAAGTGCTTTTGAAGCACGAAACGCGTAAGGCGTCTTTCTCATTGTGTGGTTCATTTCCTTTTTTGTACTAGCCTGTTTTACGGAAGCATTAAACTCTGGCTTATTTTCACATACCTGCTTTGATTGTGAGCTCCTTCCGCAAACTGTTTTTGCTTCCTTTTTTTTTTTTTCCTATTGTACGGGCTGGATGGCCTGGCGTTGAGGGAAGCTCCACTTTGTTATTTCAACAGGCTGAAATCGGAGGGATTACTTTATGTTTGGTTTATCTGACCAGGAGGTCCTCCAGTGCTCTTTTACTGTCCTATTAAATGGCAAATCCTGGCATATTGTGGGGGAAAATCCTGGCAATATTCGTTATAAAACAAGGAAAAGATGGCCGTGGATGGGGAGGCGATTCGATGGTGCAATGGGCCACTTGACTGGATTTGCCCCCCAGGCCTAAGGCTGCCAGCCCTCCCCTGATGATATGATATAATCCATGCCACTTTAAATATGTTAATTTTGTCAGAATGGATTAATCACATTGACCTTTTTGGAGTGTATAAAATCACTACTGCTTGCACATTTGATTTATGGCTTGAAAAAGGTTGAAACGTTGACACTGGTGTGTAAGGAATAAGTATTTGACCTGACAGATTTGGAGTGCTGAACATTTTTGTTTTTTACTATTAGAAGCCTTGTATGCTATTTCTACCAATGGTAGCCTAGACATAACTGTCTAACTAAGGCCTATTCTCCTCCACTGAGAAACTCTGGGTTGATTGCAACTATAGTTAATATAATGGTGGTCATAAGCACTTACATTGTTTCAAAGGTTGGATAAATAAATACCTTAAATAAGATAAGTGAATATGGTGGGGTACAACAGAAACACACAAAAACATTTAGGCACACAAAACTTGGCCATCACTGTTTCAAAATAAATGTAGTTTTTTCAACAATTTTTTTCAATCTCCGAAACTCCCCGCAGGATATAGGTCTACCACTTCGGTTCAGCCCTATTCAGATGGATCGATCTGTTCTGTCTCCATTTGGATATCATGTCTGTATTTCGGCAATATTTGGAGGCATTTTGATGATACCCAAAAAGGTTCGAATCAGTTTGAAATTCAGGATTTTTGATTTTCCATGTGAAAATAGATGCTACCTCAATAAACCTCTTTGAGTCTCCTCAGCGCTAGGGAGAAACAATTCTCTGAAATTACAGGTAGTTAAATGCAGTGCAAGAGCTACTGGAACATAAACGCAGAATAGAGGCTATACCACCAAGGTGTACATATTGTACTAAAAGTTTATTTTATTATAGCATAGTTCATTTTCAGTAAAGATTTCCAGTGAATTAATTATGTGTAGCTTGTATAATTATCTTAAAATGAAATAGTTGTATTAACATATTGTATGGATTGTATTTGTAACTTTAACAGGTAGAAATATTAACACTGATCTTCTCAGGATGGGTATTAATATGAAATGAGACCACTGATATTAAACATATTTGTATTGTTTGATGAGAGACATCTACACAATGTCTTGCAATAGTTTAACATATGCACATCTTGTGGAGAGCGATATCTTTGGTTCAAGGATAATTGAATGTCTCTCAAGCGTGGTGAAGCTGTCTTCTAAGGTAGAGCACCAGCAAATAAAAGCAAAGAGTCTATACAGTTCTCAAGATGAGTCTCTCGGGAAGTGACATGGGCAGTCTCTCTCTTAACAACATTGCTGATCAGAAAATATCCACCTGAAATGTGAGGAGACAGTAGTGAACATTATTTTCATCATTTATCACTTGTCATCATTTCTGTTTGTTTTTTTCTTTCCCATCACTTTGCGGGCTATTTACTAAAAAGGTGAGCTGCAGGTGAATTGAGAGGAACTATACATTGTGTAGGAACAAACCAGGTTTGTCCCTGCACAATGTATAACTAAATTAGTGAGATGAAATGCTCATCTCAACTCACCTTTCCGTGAAAAGCTCCATTTGTGTCTAAAGTATCACTTCCAATCCTAATGTTTTGGATTTCTGCATATTCCAAGCATTGCTAGTTCAAGCAAGCAAAATGTAGTCCACTAATTCAGCTAATAATAAAGGTGATGTTCTCATGGGTCACAGGTCATTCAATAAAGCCTCTCATGTCTTGTTCATGCAATAAAAATGATCCTGTCCTTTACACTCTGTGTAACATTTGCCTTTTATGGCGTTACTGGCTTGTTTCTTTACACAGTCGTCCCTGTTCTTGTCAATCTGTGTCACAAGTTGTTCTTGCTGTCATATCTTTCTGTCACATTGCCTATAGTCATTGCCTTTTTCATGTTGGCAGTTAATTTCATATCTTTCTATCTTTCCTATATTTTATGACAAATATTACTTACATCCTTGGTTATAAATGATCATCAAATACTCCATCGTCTTCCACCTGTGGCTCCTCTTCTTTCAGTTCTACAAGAAACATGTGGATAATTAAAATGGTCACATGTATTAGTAATTAGTATTGCCTTAACAGGCAATACACTTTTGCAGATGAGCAAGATTTGGCATGTATTCATTTACTATGGACATACTAGGTACAACCCGTTATATACATTAATCCCTTCCTGAAGCTAGGACGAACTATGCCGTCCTGAGTTCCAGTGCCTAATGATGCTAGGACGGCATAGAACGTCATGCGTTAAACAGCTCATTGTGGCTCTCCGAGATGAGCTGTGCTTGGATCCTGCTTCAGGGACTTGCAGCTGGGTCCCACCTGTCAGATGAGGCCACTTTGAACGGCCTCAGTCTGACAGGGGAAATGTAGCCGGTGCTCAAAGTGAGCACCGGCTACATTTCACTAAATGGCGTCACACGTGACGTCCTGAGGTCTCGCGATTTTTTGGCAGGGACCCAGAGGGTCTAATAAGACCCTGATTGGGTCTCTGCCATAGTGATTTTTTTTTTGGTGCTTGCGTCGTCTGGGACTCAAGCACCCTGCGTCACGAATGGGTTAATATAATTACAAAGATGTGGAATGCTATGAATGGTAAAAGAAAGACTAAGGGCCAAATAGGCAAAATAGGTGGTATTTCAGTAAAAAAATAGCAGTAGTAACAATGGACACCAATAGAAAGTTATGGCAGTTTTCTCAAAATTCAGCACTTTTTAAAAAAAAAATAGCACCTGTTTTTCCTTAATAAATTGGCTCTAAATCTGTGAAAAAGTTAACTTAAACTAAACATCTGTCACAGATGTGTCCACATATGAACTTCAATTTTGCTTTCCATAGCATCTTTCTGCAATGTGACCTCTACAGTTTTATACTGTACACATCCATGAAATATAGAGCTATGGCTATCGCAGAGTGACTTGTATCTGCATTTGTCATCTGCCATACATGCCATACTATGGTATTTGTCTATGAATGGGTACAATCTACAGTAAGTATTTGTCTAGGCATTTGGTCCAGTCTACACTAAGTATTTGTCTAGGCAATTGATACAATCTACAGTTTGTCTATGCGTTTGGTCCAATCTACAGTACGTACTGAATTTACCTCTGTATTTATCAACAGATAGCACTTATGAAAGTTTGTTTTAAGTAGAAAATTTCTTATTAAAATTGATTTCTAAAATTCTGATACCATCGACAGAGACACTGTTTTTCCAACAAGTCACTTTGAGAATAAACAAGTCTTCAGTGAAATACAATTACATATTATTACCATTTCACTTTAATTTCAGCCACTCCCTACCAAATCTTTTTTTACCTTCAAAATTATCCACTCATCAAGATCAAGAAAGAAAAGGAAAAAACGTTTTAATATTTCAAACCACTATATTACTATTAAGAAGAATATTTGGGGATTTATTTACATATGTATTATAGGCAAAGTTTAACGAAAAGGACCACTAAAAAAGGAGCTACCAATTCCAAACAGAGCTTTGTCACAATTAAGATTTTTTTTTTTATGTACAGCCTTACTTTGGTTCCATCTAATTAATGTATGTATATAAATTAGTATTTTTATAAGGTTATGCATATTCCCTTCCCAAGTCAGACCTTACCTCTGGCAAAACATGTCAGGTTTTAAGTTTTATTTAACACGTTCCAGACATATCCTATGTTATCTCAATACTTCCTTAAATAAGTGTGTTTTTTATGATGAAAAAAAGATTTGTTATGGTTATGTGTGTTGATAATTAAATTTGATCTAATTGTGTTGGTCCAAAATCATTTTTTTATGTAATCAGCAAATGTTTTTTCATTTGAAATTAATATTTTTACTAAAGTATAAATTTAGAATTTATTTTTAGAATTTTTTGTACACAAAGTTTCTGACAAGTTATGTTGATGTGATTAGTGAGAATAACATGTAACACTTGATAAAAGCGCTTCCACCATCTTTTATCACACATGCATACACAGATACACACACTAACTCAAATATACAAATTGCTATATACATACACAGAAACATACACTCAGATTCCTCCCTTTTCCCTTCAAAAGCCTTATTGTTAGTGGTATAGCAGGATAAATCTGACCTTGTTATGTAATGGACCCACCTATGTTGTCATATTCCTCAGTGGAAGTCACTGTGTGCTCACTAATTCATGTACCTGTGCCATAGGTTTGCCATCACTGCTCTATTACATTGAGTCAGCAAATACAGAAACATAAAATGTATGAGCAAATAACCACAAGTAGCTCTTCTCTGTTAGTTTGATTTTTTGCTGTGTTATTGGGGAGGGGATTCTGCAATGTTTGCGTGCTTTGTTTGCTTTTAAAATGGAGAGGTTTATCAACTGCAAGTGTTTATGTTTCTGCAGTTGTGATGTTACTTCACTGCTTTAAGCTGTACTGGAAGTCTATACCATGCACTCCCCACCCTCTCAGTCAAGTAATACTTTCTGATCATGCATTTACACCTTTGACCTCTAATTTAAGACTTGGACCTCTTGTCCTGGTAGTTTTACTCCTTTTAATTTTTCTATCACACCGGCTCTCTGAAAATATTTTTTAAGCCAAGTTGGCGTTTTTATTTGTGAAAATGACTAGTAAAGTAAATGCATGTAAGGCTTTCAATAGAAAAAAGATTGCATACTTGAAAAAAGAAATCCCAGAGGATGACATTTATGACAAAAATATTTTAACAGTAAAAATGATTACATTTGCCATGTTATGTTATTAAACACATGAACATTTTCACCAGCTGTCTAATTCCATTAGTGTTTACACTATTAACTAATATTATGTCACTGTTATGTCATAAATGCCAGATACCAAGTACATATAATTAATGGCTGACATATATGATATCACTATTAAGCAGCATTCTGCAGTGTAAAAATGTAACATCTGACAATACTACCTGAAATGTGCTATGGATGTGATGCTGTATAATCGTATCTATGGGAACCAGACATTGGAATCATGTATAAAATATAGCTCAACACACAGATAATGGTGTCTGAACTTGCACTTCAGCGTGATACGTGTTGGGATATATAGAAAAAAGGTTCATAAGACCAGTGTCGAGTTTATACATAAACCTCATTGACTGTCTATCTAATTATGAATTAAATACAGACAGGCTGCCAGACACAACCTTGTACTAGGATAATAATCTATCTTAATGTTGTAGGAGTTAATATTTTCAGTGCAGCTACAATGCAATTTTAAAATGATATTCATAGGGAATAAAAGTGCTATGTATATAATCGTACTGCAAATATCACCAAAGTGTTCCTTCCAAAAACACTCGAGAAGCAAACAAAAAAGAAATATGTATAGGTGGGTGAGCAAAGGATTTGCATGACAATACAATTTTAGCTTTTACTTCAAGAAGCTGCTAAGTAGCAGTAGTATAATTTTCTAATTATAGTTGGGTGTTATTACAATGTCATATGACATTTAATAAAACCTGCATTTTTAGAAACGTTTCCTGTTTTTCTATAATAACAAAACCATCCTGAATAAAGAATTATCTTATTTACTTAATCCAGAAGCCCAACAATAAATATCGCAGAAATGAGAGTTCTGCTCTTAGTTCTCCTTACCTCAATGTTTCTTAACTCTCAACGGCCAAGACCTTGTACCTTGTGCCTTGCACAGTATCCTTGTACTTTTTAAAATTATCCTTTTACTAACAGCTCAGACAACTCAACGTCTAGCTCTAAGTTTGCAATCCGGGTCATGATCAATGTGGTACAACTTGTACTTCACTAACAGACCTGACTAAGACAAAACACCACAGCAGTCAATCAAGCACATAAGGAGAAACATGACTCATCAGAGAACATTAGATCTGTCCCGTTGATCTGGGGTCCAGGGTTTGTGCATTGGCTTTGGATACCGCCGGTTTCCAAATGGCAACCCTGCCATAGAAGCTATCATGATTTTTATTACCAGTTGGCCAAAGAGAGACCTTTTTTGTTTTTGAGGGAGTAGCTGAAGGTGTGGCTTTGGACTGGACATTTTTAGGTGACAGAGCTATTTATGGAAATTTGGTAAACCATTTAGAATAAGAATAATGCAATTTATTTACAAAAACCTAACATAAAATATTTACTTCATTTTAAAAACACTACATAACATGTTTTATTGCTTTGGAGCTCTGTGATGCACTCATTCACATCTCAAATGCTGAACTCCTAGAAAATAGGTACACCAGAGGTGGAAAGGGGAACAGAGGTATTTGGGGCAAAAATTGGGACACGTGAGAGGCATGTATTTCTGTGGCTGCCGTACCTGGAATTTGAGCACTAAATATTTGGCCTATATGGAACGATCTGATTCATGTTGCTTTAAAAATTCATTTATCAAAGAGCTAATTGTTAGACATTATACAATTGATGTACTGCTACTTGCAAGTCAACTTAATGTTGACTTAATCTGACTCACATTTGCAGTTCCGTTTGTAATTATTTTTTGTCATATCTAATTAGCATTCTTTTTTATGTTGTCTTTTCTGTTATTCCGTCTACCCAACTTATTGTTTTCCCTCATGGCGATTTAACATACATTCTTGGGTGTCTCTCTCTTGGGTCTAATCACTAAAATATGACTTTGGAGTCAAATTCGGCACCTGAGTTTGACTTGGAAAAAAAACCCTGGTATGAATCTTCCCCATTGAAAGTAACGGGAGGTGAAATGATCAAAGCTATTTTTGAAACTCAAAAATAAAAAAAAAAGTCAAATGCTGCACTTGAGTTTGACAGTTTTAAAAATACCTGCAATCATTTTGCCTCCCATTATTTTCAATGGGGAAGATTTGAACCTGGGTTTATTTTCTAAGTCCAACTCGGGTGGTGAATTTGACTTAGTGTCAAAATGAAAGTTGACCTCCAAAGTCTAATTGTAGTGAATAGATTCATTTGACTTAAAAGAATCAACAATTTATAATTATAATATATATTTTATTAAGGTGGAACTTTCATTTTTTTTAATGGAAAGTACACTTTAAAAGGTTTTACTGATTTTAAACATCTTTCTGCAACTATAAATTATAGTTTAAAAAAAAAAGCAAGATTCCTCCAGCTCATTGGTAATAAAATATACCAAGTTACTGCCGCTTGGTAATTTCCAATAAATTCTGTAGGTTATTTCGTGGCAACAAAGATATGCATATTTTCAGAATTCAGTGCCATTAGTCCACTAACATTTATATTCACACTTCTTGAGCTAAATAGAAATTTTACAGCAAAAGCTGCTTTTAAAGGGATAATAAACGTTATTTTTCACTTGTGCTTCTAATATAGAAGCACAAGTGAAACTTTCGTTGTCCCTAGTATGAGGATAAGCTGGCGTGTACTTTTGATAGTACACGCCAGTTTATCCTCTGACCAACAGCTGCCATGCTTCTGGTCGGTGACTGTCTCTCTCTGCTAGCGCAGAGAGAGCCCCTCGTTTTTGCATGGGATCAGCAGGGGGGACCTTAATTAGGTCCCCCCTGCTGATCCCATGCAAAAACGAGGGGCTCTCTCTGTGCTAGCAGTGAGAGACCCTCACATTCGTCTGTCAGCGCGCGGCAACCAGGAACTGATAGTAAACCCGTTATTAAGATACACGTTGGGTTTATTTAAATGTCCCAGTTCATGTTTTGTTTAACCTTTGCTTCCTTCAAGGATGCAAGGGTTAAACAATGTTTAATGTTCCTTTAACGTCATTTCTGCAGATAGATGTAGTTTACATACAATATTGCATAACACTGCAAGCAGTGGTGAGATTCGAAAATTTTAGTAACTGGTCCTTTTTGACCTCACCCCTCCACATGTATTAGCGTGAGTATTACTGTGTGTGTGTTATGTGAGTGTGTATTTAGTGAGTGTTATATCAGTGTGTACCAGTTTGTGTGTGTTTATTTGTGGGTGCACTGAGAGGACACTGGTAGGCTGTCTGGGCACTGAGATAAAACTGGGAGGCTATCTGTGGACCAAGGCGACCCTGGGAGGCTGTCTGGGGATAGATTTAACACTAGGAGGTTGTCTAGAGACAGAGGCTTTCTGGGAACTGAGATGACACTGTGAAGATGTCTGCGGACTGAGACAACCCTCTGATAACAGGTTTGCCTGAACCAGTTCAATCTCACTACATGGTACCGCACACCTTTTTTTTTTTTCCTCTCTTTTTCTTCCTCCCTCTCTCCCATTCTTCCGCCCTCCTGTCTCTCGTCCCCCCTCTCCTCTCTCCACCTCCCCTCCCCTCCCCTTTCCTCCTTTACTTCCACTTTACTTTTTATTAGTCCCTTACTAGGGCTACACTAGATAGGTTATAAACTTAGCAAGTTAAACGCAAATTGACGGGATCCTCACATCTCGGGGCTCCAATCCTGCAGCGGTAGCAGGATCAGACTTATTGATAAAGAAATGTCTTTGTCTAATGGGTCTTTGGGATGTATGTGTGTGGTGTGTGTATGTGGGTCGTGTGGAGCCGACGGGGGGGTATTGGGGGGAGGGTTTGGGCAACAGTGTTACATCATTAAGATGTCGCTGTTCATAGCCACCCTAAATGTCCGGGGCCTTAACTCTCCCCAAAAAAGAGGATGTCTATACGATTTTTTAGTGACCAATAAAATTGACCTAATGATGGTCCAAGAAACACACTGGACAGGATCTGCAGATAAATTATGGAGGTACTCTAAATATCCCATAGTTCTCTCAACTAATTCTCCAGATGGGAAGAAAAGAGGAGGAACAGCAATCATTGTGGGCTCACATATTAAATTCGAACTGATACATTGGGTCCCCGACATAAGCATGACATACCATATACATTAGTTAATATTTATGCCCCGAATCAGTCCCCGATTAGATTTTTAAAGAAGGTTCTTGGGGAAATAGAAACTATTTTGACAGGTACTCTAATCATAGGAGGGGACTTGAACTGTATTTCAGACTTTAATCTAGATAGAAGCGGTCGAACCCCAGTAAGTAATAGCTCACCCAAAAGAATCTCGGACATACAAAGACTTCTTCAGCACAATGCAATGTATGACATATGGCGCATCTTACACCCAAAAGAAAGGGATTACACATTTTTCTCACAAGTTCACCAAACTTACACCAGAATTGACTACTTCTTAACAAACAGTGCGGGTCTGAACTCTATAGGTAAAATAAAAATAGGCCCAATTGCATGGTCCGACCACGCCCTCGTATTCATTGAGTTAAAAAATAACTCAAATTACAAATCAGGATCTAACTGGAGACTAAATGAAAATCTTATGAATAAGCCCCATATTAAAGAAAGCCTAGAAGAGGAGGCAAAGAAATTCATTGAAATAAACGATAATGGTCAAGTCTCAAACAGTACATTGTGGTGTGCCTTTAAGTCATTCATGAGGGGGGTATTGATAAAAAAGGGTTCAATTTATAAGAAGACACTAGGCAAACCCCTCTCAGAGTTGCACATAGCACTGGCGAAGTTGGAGTCAATAAATAAAAAGAAACCTGATTACAACATAACGGCTGAGATAACATCAATAAAGGAACAAATAAAAACTAAGACCATAGATAAAATAAATAGATCAATCACTCGCCTTAAACAAAAATGGTATTACGGAGCAAATAAAACTGGGAAATTATTATCCAATAAGTTAAAGCATAACCAAAAACAAAAAATAATACAAAAAATCATTGCAGGTAACCAGACGTTCTTGGCACCAAAAGAAATAGCACATGCTTTCAAAGATTACTATGCCTCATTATACAATCTCCCAGAAAATAAAAAGAACTCTGAAGGACTTAAAGAATTTATGTTAAACTTAAATATTCCACAACTTCCCAAAGGGAACTAGACCTCTTAAACAGGCCTATTACCCTAAAAGAAGTAGAACTAACAATAGGAAACTTAAAATCTGGAAAGGCCCCCGGTCCAGACGGGTTTTCGGCCCCGTTTTTCACAAACCTTGATAAGATCATTTCCCCAATACTCCTCAAATGTTTCCAAGGGTTCGCAATAGGAGACCAAATACCAAAGGAAATGTTATTAGCCACAATAACCCCAATCCCAAAACCTGGGAAAGATCCAGCGTATACAACCAGTTACAGGCCTATATCATTGATAAATCTCGATATAAAGATTTTCTCAAAGATATTGTCGGAGAGACTTAAGATTGTTATACCACAATTGATCCACGGAGATCAGTCCGGCTTTGTACGGGATAGAAGTCCCTCTGACAACATCCGTAAGCTCTTGAACTTGATTCATAAAATAAACCTAGAACAAACTCCGGCCGCTTTATTATCTATCGATGCCGAAAAGGCATTCGATAGGGTTAACTGGCAATTCATCAGGGAGGTTTTGGTTAGCTTTGGTGTCACGGGCTCCTTTCTGACAAACGTTATGTCGCTCTATACCGCCCCAAGTGCCATAGTAAAAGGGCCATTTTTTCAATCTGAGCAATTTTCCATCACGAATGGCACCAGACAGGGGTGTCCGTTGGCACCATTGCTTTACATACTTTCTCTCGAACCTATGGCAATCATGATCAGAAACAATCCAGAAATATATGGGATCAGGGAAAACCACAAAGATTATAAACTAACACTTTATGCAGATGATGTGGTGCTGTCCTTATCAAAGTTGGACCAGTCAATTCCCGAATTACTTAAAACAATAAAAGAATATTCAAACTTTTCAAATTATAAAGCAAACCTTAAAAAAACACATATAATAACAACTAATATACCCTTAAATGATAAAATTAAACTCCAAGAACTATATCCCTTTGATTGGAAACAAAAAACACTGGATTGTATAGGAGTAAAGATAGGGTTTGACATACAGACATCCAACCAAGTAATGTACAAAGATATGTTGAAACAAATTAGGAATAAACTCTCGGCATGGAGTGGCCTGGAGGTGTCCTGGCTTGGCAGGGTTGAAGTTATAAATGCATATACTATCCCAGGACTGTTATATCTTTTTAGGACGATGCCGCTCAGGGTCCACTCAGACATCGTCACCCAATTCCATAGACTATTTGTTCAATTCATTTGGAGAGGCTCCAGACCTAGAATATCCCAGAAAATACTTAAACAAACTCCGTAGGAAGGAGGTATAGCATTCCCCGATGTATTCAAATTACATGAAGCCTGTATGGTGATGCATTCCCTGGAATGGAATAATCAAAGAAATTATTCACTTGACTGGTATACGATGGAGAGAGGAGATATCTCCCCCCTGGATCCAATCACCATTTTCTGGAATACAAAAAAAACTTTACATAAATATTTTCCATCAAATCCAATAGTCCAAGATTGTTTGACCACAATCAAGAAATTTAAAAAGAAAATGAATATTATTGATGCTATACCACTAACCCTACTCTTTAGTTTCCTCTCCACAGAAATTGAGGACTTTGCTGTTTTCCAGTGGACCCTGACCGGCATTGCAGTACTGGCGGACTTATTCTCCCATAACCAAATTCGGCCATTTAATGACCTTCAAGCCAGGTTCACCCTTCCAATAAACCAACTTTTTTCTTATCTAAGGGTAAATTCTTATATTTCAAATATCAAGAAGCTTCCTCAGGATCACCCAGTGGTGTTACTGCTGCTGAGTGCCCATAAAAAGAAGCAGATCTCAAGAATATTAAAGGCTATTAATCAGACTAACCTCCAATTTAAGCCCTCCGCACTTACCAATTGGGAAGCATCATTATCTTGCTCCTACTCTAAGAAGGACTGGGTCCAGGGCTTGAACCTGGTGAAGAAGAATATACACTCGATATCCCTGTTAGATACTCAACTTAAATTAACTTATCAGGGCTACCTGGTTCCTTCTAGGCTAAATAGGATATCTCCTGCATACTCTGACCAATGTTGGCGCTGTCTTGAGCAAAGAGGGGATTCCTATCATATTTGGTGGGAATGCTCTGCGCTTACACAAATTAAGGACACTTTGAATTATGTACTGAAATTTATATTTAAATTTCCATCAGACATCACCCCTCAAACCTTTCTTTTTCATATGGAAATAACTGCTTTAAATAATATCCAGAAAAAACTTCTTGTACACATTCTTATGGCTATCAAGAAGTGTCTGGCCAGAGCATGGAGACAAGCCGTAGCCCCAAATTGGTTGACTATATTGAATCAAATACAATATCAAGAAACTATGGAACTGGGACTTTGTCACGATCAAAATAAAGTCACTCAGCATGGAGAAATATGAAAACCCTGGCAGACATTTCTTGATAGTAAAATAATGAATTTCACAAATGTAGCAGAAGAAGATGGGTGACCAAAACTAGTTTCCCCGGCCAACAGGAGGGCATCCCTCATCCCTTTACCCACACCCCCCCTCCCCTCGGCTTCGTCGTCTAATGAGATTGTGGTATGAGTGGGTTGTGTGATTGAATTGGGTTTAGGGGTGGGAGGGAAGGAGGGAAAAAGGGAAATATTTGTTTATTAACTAGGTAAATATTCACGAAGTATCAAATCAGACTCTCATAAACTTTGACAATTTCTTTATCAATTGTATCACGATGAGCACGTTAAATTTATGTTAGAAGGGAAATTGGATTCCGAGGCGTAGGAGGGGGAATGGCCTTGGTCTCCCCGCCCCTGCTCTTCGCCATCCTATTATGTGGTTGTAGTGCACGCTAAAAATGTTTCTCTTATCTCACCTTGCTTATTATTGCACCAAGAGAGTCCTAAATTGTATTGGTATGAACAATTAATAAAAAGCAAATATAATAACAATCTCACTACTGGCTGTAAGAAGAACTATAAAAATACCAACACTAGAGGCAGTTTGAACTGAATTAGTTCCCAGAGTATCTTTAAGACAGTAAAATGTGGAGAATGACCTGGATTACCATTGCCAAATAAAATTTTGATGGTCAAACAGGAGCAAATCTATAGTAATCTGATCACAAGGTTACATAATTCCTGTGGTTATATTAGCTTATAATTTTAATGTTATTTATTTATTATTATTACTTTTTGCAACTAATTATGTAAACTTTGAATGCATCTTTCTATCATTCCTTCTTTTTTACCTAGGTAATATTCTTTAATGCATGCATGCACATGTAAACAATATATCACAGATTTTATCGGCTATTTACAATGTACATCTGGAAGATTTACTTGTATGATTATATTGTCTTGCATGCTGAAAGGTTTCTTAGCAATGTTCTGTTGTTGAGAGATGGTAATTGTGTTGTGTTGTTTGCACTGTGAATTGAATCTGTGTAGATATGGGAAACATTGATCATCCCATTGGATTATCAGGCTGTGATATGCTGTGTTTGCTAAATCATCTTTCCAGTCTGTCATTTGTCATTTTCTAACTGCATTCTTAGACAGATGAATTTGTAACTCAGTGTGTTGTTCATTGCTACAGTACCACTTTGTTTAGGAGATGCACTTTTTTCAGGGGAGACAACCAAATAAAAATTCTCACCAGACTGTGCAATTACAAAGGGTGTAGTTCCATAAAACATATATGCCTTAAGTACAAATTGCACCCTTCATGTTCCATGCCCCATATCATATGCCATTTATGTATACTAAAGGATAGGTTAATAAACTATCTCTGTAATACATTTTTCAGTAGGGTCTCCAAATAGAAAATTATTGATTTTCAATTGTATGCTTGTTTGTTTTTTTTAAATAATATGACATATCTGCCAAGATTATAAACCAGTATTGTGGGACATGTGCACATATTCAATAGTCAGTTTCGTATTAGAAAAACATAATGCACTTTGAAAAACTTTACAGCTCATTGAAATCATCTTAACAGGTTGGTTGATGATGTCAAGAGATAGAGGGTGGGAGTGTTATGAGAGTACCTGGCTGTAGTGCTGTCCTCTTGAATGACCTTGGCAGGGAAAAGGAGAAATGGCGAGAATTATGAGAGGACTCTCGCCTCTCGCTCATACTTTTAGTCCTCTTCTTGCACTCTATGGAGAGACGATCTTTACAGTGCTTGTGACAGGTGACCCCACAGGCTGTGAATATGACATATAATGTGTCAACAGAACAAATGAACATAAACATGAAAAAAAGCACTATAGGACTGCATATCACTATCACTGGTACCAGCCAAATCATCTCCACCTGTATAAACAACTAGAAAATCACCTTGGCAATCAACGGAGGTCTGATTATAAGATGACCTTGAATATAAGACAAGGGGACTTTTACAGAGAATTTTCTCTGAAAAAAAAACCTCATCTTATATCCGCGTAAATACGGTAATAAGAATGATTATATAAAAATATATATATAATCCACAGAGATCAGCACATTCACATTAAACAGGTAACAAACACTTAAAGCTTTAGTTTTCATTAATGCTACTTAAAAACATCTCATCAAAAATAAAAAATAAAAATTGGAGGTTTAGTCACATTATTACTGCTGCCATATTATGCTTAGCCGATCATACGCCAAAGTACTCCAAAACTGGTGGGTGCTAACACTAAACACTTTTGCTTATATGGAACTTAATCTTGCCACTTTTATTACTTACGATGGACAAAAAAAACTTCCTATTTTACATATACAAAGACACTTGGTAAGTAATGTAAGTTAAGAGATAAAACTCCACAAAAGGAAAAGTGTGAGTTTTAATATTGGAGTACTTTGGCATAGTGGTGTGCTAATATTACCATATAATGTGACTAAACAATCTACTCAATAAAGAGACAACTGCAGGCAGTGGAGATGGAAATATCAAACTTAAGGCCAAAGTAACTGAATTGGAAAAATTGTCCCATTCAGCTGCATTGGGGAATTTTTCCATGTCTGCTTAAAGTTAGAAATTCCCATCTCAATTCCGGGCAATTCCTCTTTATTCAGTAGACCCTTAAATCTCCAATTCAGTTATCTTAGAAACTATATCTTTGATTGTGTGTTACCTGTTTAATGTAAGAACGCTCATTCGTTCCATTATTTGGTCATTTCAGGAGCACCCCAATATAATAAATGCTAGTTCAGGTGAAAACTTCCCTTTTTGGATTTTAATACCATAAACTGAGATTATTTACATGACAACTTGCTCTCATTCTTTCTTTCTTTGGAGCCCCAGAAGGAGCTGAATTTACAAGTACTATAATTTAGAACTAAATACTTACATCGACACTTTAGTCCTTTCTTATAAATTCCAAGTATCTGAAAGAGATGATGTTACAGAGGTGATAGCAGAAAATTGTAACACAATATGAAATACATATAATTCCAGTTCTATCAATGTCCAATGTAGAATATTGAGGCTGGAGACAGTGCAAAATAACTGGAGTATTTGGGGAGAGTCCTTCTCTGGAGGTATTTTTCATCACTGAGAATATTAAACTGATACAAAAATAATGATTCAATTTTTTTTTTTTTTTTTTTATAAATCAATATTTATTAAGTTTTTCAAATAGAATAATACAAAACATGGGGAGAAGAGGGGTGGGGGGCTATTAGGGGTATAGCACTGACGCATGATTCCATTTCTATTGTTGTTTCCCATTAAATGGCACAAAACAAGTAGTTAACATTTTAATATATGTTAAAGATACAAACAAAGTTATTCTGGTCTTTCTTTCCATTTCAGTTATGTGGTGCAGTTCCTTGGAATTACACAAACAGTATCAAGTAATGTGAGTTTGTCTTGTGCTCAAATTTGTTTTAGGAATTTTGGTATTAACTTCCCTTTACACAGGGGATGGGCTGTGAATAAATGGGGGATGTTTCATTTCTGATTACTCTATTTTATTGACTGCTTAAGTAATTTAGGTTTTTTTGTTACATGCTTATAGTGGCGATACATTCCGATAATAATTAATATATATTTGGCAAACAAATTATGACTGGTTGGCATGTGGCACTATGCTTGTCAGGATGACTGTGCACTCACAGCGGGGTGACATGTCAGTGATGGATACTTTCTATTGTCCCTCTTTGGACATCCCAGAATGATCTTTCACTTTTTGGTGGAGGATTTTTTGCTATGATGCTATTTTTATTCATATAGAAAAACAGTTGGGTTGATTATCCCTTGACTGTAGGGTATCATTCAAGTACAGTTCCACCTACAGTGACCAAAAACAATATTTTTAGATCAGCAATCCATCATGTAAAGTACAGAAAAAGAAATCGATTTTTCTGATCCAATTTTCCTCAACATTTCATATTTCCTAAAAACTGCAAACAAAGTGTAATAGAGGAATTGCTGTTGCCATGGCAATACATGCAATAAGGAGGGATTGGCATATCTCCAAGCCCTCTTCATTGGTTGACACTGTATTTCAAAGCCCATCAAAATAATTTTTAATGTAGAGCTATAAGATTACTATCATTTGTTAAAAAGTAAACATATATATATATCACATATATTGAATGCATGTGCAACATAAAAAAAAAAAAGTCCTTATTTTAAGTTGTGCCCCTTTATATTTTCCATCACAAATTTAAGTAAACGTCTCCCATGACGAATGGTGGTTCCTATCCCTGTCCAGGAGTACATAGCAGAAACTATTTGCATATAAATCCACTATGGCCTATTGGTGCAAAATGGGTTGTTGGGCATCAGGAAACAGAGGGTCACAGTTTGACACCCCTGCACTGCACTTTTAGTACTAAACCACTTTGTGGGCAGTGTGGGTTAATTTGTAATGTATAGGAGGAATTAGATGTTATAGTAGTGTAGATGTTTAATGCTTGTAAGGCTTGGAACTGTTTGAAATGTTACATTAAAAGGCTATGACAATAAGATACACATTGGCAAAGTTACACACCAGGTTTCCACAGTGTTGGCAAGACACAGGTCGTATGAATGTCCTCTCTGAGAAATTGTGGATAAATCCCATTTTGCAATCCAGCACTGAGCTTGCGCGCATAAAATAAGAAGTCATCTCCTGTTTGCTGATCTTTCCATCTCTATAAAAAAAAAAATGTTGATGGGTCAAAATCACAGGCATGGAGAGGAATTGTGTGTCTTTTACTTTATCTCACTTCCCTCTCTATGTCACACATATAAGAGTCATAAAATGCTGAGACTAAACCAAATGAAAAAACAACATCAGCATTTAAAACAACTGTCATAATTGAGAAATAAACATACTTGCTGGGCTTATCTGCATCTACATACATGTTAACAGTAGTTTAGGAGCACCGTGTGGAAGGTATTTTAATCAGACAGACGTGATCTTCTGCTTGGATAAAACTGTATTTATCTTTACTTTTGAACAAAGAGGGCATAAAACGTAACCTTAATATTTTTATTCAAAGTTTCTTATAATGGGTTATCCCCATACCAATAGAGCAATATGTTGGTAGTTTGTTTTAATATTTAGTTTAGTCTCCTTTAAATCTATAAGGACAATGAACTCAATTATACAGACAAACACATACCATTTAAAGTGCACATGTCATAGTTGGGAATTTATATATTTATTTAATATATATATAAAAACATACAATATAATACTCAAATGCCACTAAGCAAGAGGAATAAACATCTCATATTACATACACTGAATTGTTCACATGACTCATACTACTGCAAACAATGGGTAACGGCAGATTTCTCTGACAAGGAAAAGATACCTTTACAAAATGGGGAAGTGGCATATCAGTGACTGAGAACTCTGGGCCACCACTTCCAGCCTGCTACACTACAGCAGTTGTTTTTAATTTGTACAGTAACTGTCTGCATCCTTCCCCTTGGTATGTTGATCAGAGAATGATGTTCATGTGGATGTGTGTTGAAAGTTTAATTGTCTTGTTGTGGTGGGATTGGCTGCATTCGTTGTTTTATATATATATATATATATATTTTTTTTTTATATATATATATATATATATATATATATATATTTTAACCTATGGGAAACATTCTTTATTTCTTTAAGTCTATTTATATACATTAGTTTGATTTGGTTCCATTTCCATTTTTTTTTCCTACTCTTTTGTTGTACTTTCCCTGTGTTTGTCCAAATTCATGTCTGTTTTTCATTTTTCTCATTTTCCTCTGTTTGGTTTGTCAGATTTCAGAATGTAGTGAATCAGAACACAGGCGAACATTAACAAACATAGCTGTATGTCAGCCGACCGATTTTGGGTGTCAGTTTGTCATACTTTGAATTGACGACAATACGTGTGCCTATTTCTAAATGTATTTATAAATTATTATAATCAGCCTCATGCATATCAGTTTCCATGACTTTGAGTCAACAAAACTTTTCAACAAAATAAATTTCATCCAGAAATAATAGCAATGCTTTGTACTTCAATACTGAATACGGAATATCCATCAAATCAGCCAGCCTGAGACAACCAATAAAATACAAGTCAGATTCCACTCACTGATTCTGGTCTATCTCATCAAAGGCACATAGATAAGGGAAGTTACTACGAACAGTGTGAAACTCTTCTTGCGAGATATGACCATCGCCATCTTCATCAAATAATCTGAACACTGACTGTGGAGAGAAGGAGATATGTTACCAAAGGACCATACTAAAAAAAACTCCCAAAAATGACAATAACACAAAAACCTAAATTTCAATCTGGAGTTATGAATCAAAAAGTTGCTTATGGCTAAGAGCCAAACATGTCAAGCTGTCCTAATTGTTCTCTGCCACCTCACAATTTGATTACTGTTGAATTTGTTTACTCGGATGTATCTCACTGTATTTGCACATTAAATTGCTGATTTATCCACATACTTTGAGTGCCAATCCATTCCCCTGTTTGCTTCAAAAATAAAAGGTGGTTTACTTTTAAAAACTTACAAAACAAAATGTGCTCACAGGTTTTTAAGGATAAGTTACTATTCAGTAATCCCTGTTATACATTATCATCACCTAAAAATTGGTTCTGTCATTTATCAAATTTTCAATTCATCTAAATTGAGCACATCAATGGTACTTCATAACTAGTACAAGGATGCTTGAAGTGGGCCTAGTCAGTTCTCATATTATAACCACAACCCACAGATATGATCCTAACACACATTAATCTTCATATGTATTAACAGTTAATCAAGTTGTTCTGGTTTGTGGATATGAACATTCGGCATCATATGAAACACAGAATTGATAGAATGGCCACTGAACGAAAACAAAATGAGCTGACTTTTTATTCATGAGCTTCCTGAGTAAATCCTCTGTAATTATGTCATTTTAGGCCTCACTAGAAGTATAATTATTATAAGTAATTTAAAAATAATAACACAACATGGTACCAACCTCAACCATCTTTTCTATGTGCTGACACAACAGTGCTTGATCCGGCTTAGCTTTCAAGGAAGCCCATTCCTCCAAGGGAGGTGATGGAGATGGCGCCGGTTTTACATTTGCTTGCTGTTAAAGAAAGTGAAAATAAGTCAGAGTATAAGTGGAGAAAAAGTGACAATACTTTGATACCATGTTACCCCTATACAGAGTTTCTCATACTTTGTCCCATGTTTTATCAATGCAATTGTTATATCTGGCATTTCTGATCTGTTGCATGCCAACACTTCCCATCCATTCTAAACCATGCCATGCCTGCACTTGTGGTCTCACCGAGGATCTTGCCCGTGGTTCTCTCTGAAGGGAGAGCTGGTAAATTTCTTCCTCTGAGCGGTATTGGTCCAGAGAAACCTAGAACACAGAAAGTGTAACATGGTCAACCTCTATTAAAGCACTCTCTCTGCTGCTCCCTATTCATATAAGGTAGCATTCCAAATGGTATGTCTATTTCATTGTGCTGTTTGGTGTCTAATTCTCATGATACATCTCCAAGACAATTCTTTTTTTTTCTTCTTCTTCTTCTTACAAACCTCTGATAAACTGGTGCAGAACATCCAATGTGAAACTCTGCATTTATCAAAAGTGTAAAGCCACCAGTAAGAAAAGATTCACAGAACACAGATCTATTTTGTTTTATAAGTAAAGAAGAAGTGATCATAGCCTCAACATGCAAGCTAAACACACAGATTATAATACAAAAATCAGTTGAATAAATTATATCTAGAGTAAAATGATGTGGATAAGGTGTTTAGTTTTTATATGGATTTTTGCTCGGAAACAAGTTCACTTCACAGTTTACTGTGCCAGTTGAATGTTAGTTAAAAGACACTCTCTGGAGAGGTTTGATCCCTGATGTTTGCTGTCAGTTGGTTGTGTTATTTGTATTTTATGGATAAGTGCAATATATCCCTGTAGAGTATCTGTTTGAGAGTAATTGGGATTATTATAGGCAAAGAACTGGAACAAGTAAGTCCAGTTTCTATTGACAATTTGTGGATAGTTATACGGTTTTGTTTGTGTCTTTTGATATTATACATGTATTATGAATTTTGCATCAATTAAAAAAAAAAAGCCAATCTCTACAGTGCTCACTGAAGAGGGACTAAAACCAGAATTTGTATACAAAAGGCCTTTTCTTCCTGTTTGATATCGTTCTGAAATACATAAGATATCTGGCATAAAATATTTTTGAATGGCAATGTAAATGAGAAATTAAATGAGGTTGCAAAGGAGAATGTGAACATTTAGGAAAAAAGACAATGGGAGGATGCAATGGGCGCATGCTGACAGTGGGATGAGGGGGGAGCCAGAGCCTAAGAGGAGTACTTGTTCTATCACATATATTCACAGCACCAATATTTGTATGCATTTAGTGGAGCATGAATAAAATCTGAACCATTTATTTGCTAAAAAGTTTACATGTTACATGAAATTAGCACAATTCACATACTGCCAGAAAGTCCAGACTTTATTTCTGCTATGCAGTAACGAAAACCTTTTGCCAAATAAATGTAATTTCTTCCTTTCTTCCTCTTTCTCATTCCTATTTACCTTTCTCTTCCCTTTTTCTCATTTTGTTTCACGTTTTCCTTTTATTTTGTTCATTGATTCACCTCATTGTCCTCCTCTTTTGCCCCTTTCCTGTATTTATTATTTTTTTAGACTCTCTCCATACTTTTTTTATTTTGGAGCGGGTGCTCTTTGTTTCATGATTACCATAGGCAACTTGCCATCCCTATTCAATCCTTCACCATCCGTCACTGTTCACAGTTTCCATTTATACACTTTGTACACTGATATTTGTCATATTACTTTTGTATCTCATTTTATCAATTACATTTTCACCACCCTCTTTTCATCACTCTTTTACGCTATCCTATAAGTTGTTTTTGTAATTCTCACCGTCAGCAAGTTGAGCAAATCGGAGTTTGCCTTGACTGGAGGCTCCAACCTCTGGGCTTCTGTGAGTTCATGAACCACTTTGTATACCTGACGCATTTTAGACATGTTGATATAGGTTTTGGCCTTGTCAGTCCAATCAGGCAAGGCCACATGTAGAGCCATCAGGTCTTTAAGGTGCACTCCGAGAGCTGGAAAACGGAAGCCTTCACAAACCGCAAACCTGCGTCTGTATCTTGAATAGTTATCTGAAGAAGTAAGAAGCTCCAATAGTGAATCAAATACCTTGAAAAGAAAGATAAAAATGAAAAGTCATTTTTTTGCAAATGGAAGACAATTATTCTATATTAGAGATGTTTTGAATTCTCATAGGAAAAGGGAAAGGTCAAAAGTACATACCTGCCTCTGTACATGCTGACTGAAAGAGCTGTAATGGGGATAAAATGTAACACAAGGAAACTGACAGCTTTCAGAATATACAGCCTATTATTAGCTATATGTCTACAGTTTGTAAATAAAATGTCAGTTTAAGCTGTAACTTTAACAAATGAGCATTTGTATCCTGTTCCCAAAATAGAAATTGAAGCTATAAACATGTGTGCCAATTTTATTTTGGTCATGTAATGTATTTCATAAGTGATTGCTTGTTGATGTGATCACGTGTAATGAGGGAGGGATGCCATTATGTGTAGTTAACAATAAAAATGTGTTCCTTTACATGTACAGTGTCAAGTAGGCTTTTATTTATTACAAATGTTATGATTTGATGGAAATCCTGATTTAGGCATTCATCGGTTTTATATGTAAATGTACAAAGGCTAACGTGTCCTGACTGATTCAAGTCTGTGAGTCAATTTCCATTCTAGACATGGATATACTCAACCTCTCAACAGTATCAGTCCATTATACTGTGATAACTTGTCTTCCTTTCATGATCTCCTCAAACAAAGTATGAAGCCTAGGTGGGAGAGATAAGAATCGTTCCTTCCCTCCCACAATTTGCTTAAAGGAATTGATGCAGGAATACACTGGATACCCGGATCAGATGTAAAACGCATCATCTTTAGGTTAACTCCTTACCAACAATGGGTGTGTCAGGCACGTCCTGGGAGAAACTCCCTTAACGACAAAGGACATCCTGCGCTGAAACAAGCACTGAAAACGAAGTATTGCCACAGTGCCTCTGCATGGAAGCATTGTGCAAAAAAAAAACATTTTTTTGTCACTTTCAGTGTGCAATACTGCAAAAACCACCTGATCGCTCCAGAGGGCGATTTAAAGACTTTAAAATGGGTGGCAGTGAAAAGAGCACTGAAGAAGTGCCTCTGCATGGTAGCTTTGTGCAATACAAAAAAAAACGCTGCCCACATTTTTAAAAAGGGTGGCACTGAAAAGAGCACTGAAATTGACTTGTTTTGGTAATTTTCAGTGCTCTGGTGTATTGCTACAATTCCTCCAGTAGAGAGGTATTGTACAATACTGCAAATTCTGCCTAATCGCGCCGGAGAGCGATTTAAAATGGCGGTTTTAAAGGAGCAGTGCCATTAAAACCGTCTGCAGTATAAAAGTATAGGAAGTTAATTTAATTGCTTCCAATTGCTCTGTGTGTGTTGCTGACATGCCCCGCAAGTTGAGGCAGTCAGAAACACTAACAAAAATTAAAATGTAGACCCAGATCTTCGGATTCAGGAAGCATGGCCAAAATGGTATAAAAATAGCATTGCACTACTAAAAAAAAAAAAAAAAAAAAAAAGGCATCAAATGAAAGCCCTTCTTATGCCGAAAAAAACAATATGTAATTTGTGTGGGTACGCTAAATGAGAGGGAACAAAATTACAGTTAAACACACAAAAAAAGGGTTAAATAAGGTATTGCCAGGCAAGAAATACCCCAATTATTTTCTTCTTGGTGGAGAGTCAACTAGCAGTGTGCCATTACTAGACATGGAGGCCTAACTGTGGGTGAGATCAAAAGTGTGGTAATATATATATATATAAAAAAAAATCCAAAGGAAAGCACGCACTCACAGGACTTTTATGCAAAAAAGGTCGATATTTTACTTACTCATACAGGTATGGTATTCACATATGAATAAAATCATTTGAATACCCTACCTGTATGAGTAAGTAAAATATCGACCTTTTTTGCATAAAAGTCCTGTGAGTGCGTGCTTTCCTTTGGATTTTTGTGTACTTTAGCTGCACAGCACCCGAGCCATTGATTGTTCCCTTTGCCTGTAGCTGAGTGCATCATATCTTGGATTTTTATATATATATATATATCTATATATAGTGAGAAAGAGGGGTTTCTGCTTGGTGTGTTCATGATAAATGTGTAGTTTTGTGTTGTTGCCTTCTAATGAAGATGAACATTTGTGAAGCAACTTTCATTTACATTAATTTGGTGATATACGGTACTACATATAGAAGGAGAGGTAGCAAAATCAGTGTGTGAATAATCTTAATTATACTCTACAAGTAGTGTAAGAAGTTTATTAAATAACTGCACTAGTTAAAACTCTACCTGTTGATGAAATCTCCACTTAAGCAAAACAAAAACTACACCAGAATAATTAGTATTTTGTTTAAAAATTAAACAATTTACTGTTAGCACAGAATTGCCTTACAGAAACATGTTAAAAGAAAAGTCAAAACTAAAAAGTTCAGTAAAATGTCGTCATCCTATAGTCAGTTTCATTTAAATGATAACAAGTCTTGTTTTCATTTACTAAAAAACATTTAAAAACCAAAAACTCTTACCTTAGTGGTTTCTGTGCTGATGTGAGACTGCGTATCCTTAAGGCGGGAGATAGAACTGTGGCTGAGCCCACCCACCACTGACATAAGAGTGTTAAAATTCTGGAGCTGGAGAAGCCTCTGTGGAAAAACAGTTATCAGGGAAGCTCTATTCCTTTCTGTCGCTTAATTTTAAAGTCTTTCATCTAGCCTTTCAATATGTCCATGCACACATCTTTGACTGCAAAACATACATATTTACTAAAAGCCAGTTGAGTTGAACATTTTCATCTATGAAGAGAAAAGAAAGCACGGCCCAGCACAATGTATAGTTGAGTTGTTGAGATGAAATGTTCATGTCTCTTCAAATCACCGTTTAGTGAACAGACATCATAATGTTTCTCAAGCTCAACAAATGGGTTAAGATGATGTCCTTCCAAATGCTCTCCTGTCCTAAAGCCATTTTCCCACACATACATTTGAGACCTATCATTATAAAATATCTCACAAAGAGGAATTTAAGAGTTGCATACCTCTGCGACGTGCACAAATTGCTTAATGACAGCAGCCCTTTGTTGTGGTGTATGCTTGCTGAGTACCATGAGCTGGATCCACTGGGATACACCATTAAAAAGGGCTATGAACCTCTCCAGCACAGGATTTCCCACTGTGCATCCATGAAGGACAAAGCTGTGATAGTCTTGAAACTAAGGATAACAAAAATGTTTAAAGCAGTATTGTCACCTGAACATTTCTATGTATAAATCAAAATAGAAACATAGATAAGAACCATTTGACCCATCTAGACAGCCAGTTTTCTGCTAAAAAAAAAAAAAGGGCTAAATCTTAAAGCTAAGATTTTCACTTAAAGCTGTATAAAAACTATTGTCTAATATGACAAAATTGGAAGTTTGGTCACCTTATTTGGTGTCAGGGTTCCACCCTGCATTCTAGGTTACATACCACTTTGCTCCTCTAGTGACCATTCTAAATTCTTTTTAGCACACTTGCTTCAAACTAATGGTTTCAGCCGGGCCTCATTATCCACTGTATCCTATGCAGCGATACATTAGAACTAAGCTGCTTCTTTGTAAAATGGGGCCTTTGCATTGCTGTAATGTTACAACCTTTGAGTTTGTTTCTCCAGCAACCTTCCAGAATTGCTCTTGCTGCTCCAATGTATTGAATCCTATCTAGGATCTGGCAATCTGGAAAGGTTCCAGATTTGTTTCCAGAATTTTCTATGCAGCAGCATTGCTATCCAGAGTCCAGTTTCATCTGGGTAACTATCTAAAGCCCTATCTAAAGGCATCAAGCCTGAGCCCAATTCGGTCTGGGTGACCATCCAGTGCCCTGCCCTCGGGCTTCCAGACTGTGCTCTATTCATGGACTTTCAGTCTCTGTCCAGTCTGAGAATTCTTGTGTGACCTGCCAGCCCAGCCACAGAGAGGTACCTGCCAGCCCGACCACAGTGCGGCACCTCCCAGCCCGACCACAGAGCAGTCAGGGTCCTGCCTTACTCTCAGCCCTACTTCCCTCTTAGCCCAGTTTCACTCTCAGTCCTGAATCACTCTGTCTTTTTTTATTCTTAGGATAAAAGATAATTACGTGTGCTACTTATATTGCAATGAAAATTGAACTTGAAATCTATGAAATTAAACAATATAAAATGCGCACACTAAAATTAACGCAGCCTTCCTTATCACTCCTCAGGTGCTTGAAGACAGTTTATGTAGGAAATAAAAACAAGCACATAATAATTGTGCAATATGTCATATAAAAATAAGTGACACTCACAAACATGAGTGAATACTGTGCCTCAATGAATTAAAATGAAAGGAAAAACACATAGGTGGCAACCGATGCTTCAAGGTAAAATAGTCACATGCCCGGGTGCTGCAACATCCCAGATCCGATTAAAGTCCACATATCATACAGACAGAAAAACTCTCACAAATGCCAGCTGACTCCAGGTAAGGGACAACATTGCACTTCTCTTGGTGAAACAAATCCAGGTCTTTATTAGTATCAAAAATCAGGGATGCCAATAAAATCACAGAAGCATAATGACAGAGACAAGCAGGCAGAAAAATGTGGGCAAATACGCTTGCTTTTGCCTTGTTTTATCTGCATTTTTATTGGAGGAACTTTGCAACATGGGCGCTTGTTTATCCTCTTGAAGCAACTATATAGCCAACGTGTATTCTAGTTAGATGATACATAAGACGTGACTTCCAGTTTGGTGTTTACACGCCATCAATACGGAGGATCACGCTGAATTAAGGACCAATTAATATATAAACTGGATGAATATGGACTTAAGTAAATGACCCATTATTCTCCTGAGGAAGCTGTGATCCATTATCTCCCGGCAAAATTCATCCAGTCGACTTGTTTTTTCTGGCACCACTACAGTATTGGGTATCATTGCTAGGAAACCATTGTGGACTCTGCCTGCATTTAGCAACCCTCTCTTTTCTGCTGGGTTCCTGTAAGTTTTATTCTATCCAGCAAAATTGCAAAGTCTATACAATACTGCTCTATGTGTATATATTCGGATGAAAGCATTTGATCTGGACTCTCCTGGCATCAGGTCTTCATTATAAATCACTGAGGCACAGTATTCACTTATGTTTGTGAGTGTTATTTATATATTCACATAGTAACTTACGTTTATATGACATATTGAACTATTATAGTGTTTGTTTTTATTTCCTACATAAACTTCTTGTGCCTGGCCAACCTGTCTGTACCATTGTTTTATTAGTAGTCTTCTTTTATTCTTAGTCATCTTTTATTCTTTGCCTTGATCACTCTCAGCCCCGTCTCTCTCAAAACTGAATCACTCTGTCTTGTTTTATTCTTAGTCTTCTTTTATTCTTATTCTTGTTTGCTTGTTAGTCTTGTATCACTCTCAGCCCTGTCTATCTCAGTCTTGTCTTACTCTCAGCCCTAGTTCTATACTGTCATGTCTAATAACAGTTAGTCATCAGCTATGCATTATGCAGTAAAGAAAGTCTCCAAAGTATCCCCTGCCGCGCGGCTTCTACCTGACCTCCTTTTGACATATGGTATATCATAGTCCACTATGTCAAAGTACACCTATAATGGTGGGTTGTAATACTGAAAACATGTTGGCTGCACTACTTTTATTATGTTTGTTAAGGTGAGTGCTTCTCTATCGCTACAGTGATCTGTATATTTTAAGCCCTGTCCAACATTCTAGGCCTAGAACCCTCCTCCATCACAAATTCTCCATAAATTGTGTCCAGATTGTATAACTAATCATAAGAGTGTGTTAGTTTATGTGAAGTAGGGAGATCATTAGTTCCTTGTAAATAGAGTATATTAACAAATTAAACTCTATTGCTTTTAGTAACCCATTAATATTGTACTTTGATAGAGCGGTGAACTAAACATGATTTTCCCATATAATGTGACCAAACTTAATTTTCCTTCATCTTCAGATGCTTTTTTTAAACAGAAACGTTAACAGAATTCACAGCTTTAAGATTTAACATCTTCTGTGAGAGTGATGATCCCTGTGTGTGTTATATATAACTTTAGTTAATTCCATGGCACCATTTATGATATATGTTTGTTTAGGAATATTTCCCTGACTCTATTACGGCTTGGAGAAAGAAACTAAAATAATTACTAGATATCAGCATGCAAAATCAAATGGGGTTGAAAATGTGGAATATTAGCCAGAAATAAACACTTTAGGGATCATCCAGAGGGATAAGGATCACTTACATTTTTCCTTCTTGCATCTCACCTCTTTTGAAAAGTTTTTAAAATTCTCCATTTTGTATTGCAAAATGCTTATAAAACCTAAACTTGCTCCAAATGATCATTTGCCTTTTTACAAATATTAATTTTACTAATAATCGGCCACTCTTGTTGAAGTGGTCTGCAGGCCATCACAGCTTTCTCTGATGCCTTTCTCTCTGGTGCATATTTAGTAATTGGCAGTAGACATGCTAATGCAACTGGAAATTAACTAAACATCTACTCAGCAATCTAATACACTTCTCTCTAATCAACAGGCCCTTTACAGAAATAGAGTTTTGTGCATTGCATAGAATGCTGAAAAAATGACTTCCTTAATTTAGGTAGACCCAGCATTGCCGGTAATGAGTGTGAGATCCTTATTAGGTATATCCATGCTACTAAGGCCACCCTTCAGTAATTTTACCACTCTAGCATTCATTTTCCAATGTCCTAAACCCAAGGCTCTAGGAAAGGGATTATGCAATTAAAATATTCTATATGTTAGCTTTATTCCCTAACAAGGACCGATTGGGAGATATGTACTGGACAATTCAAATGTCATTATATAGAGAAAACATATATTAATAAAAAAAGACATCATGTAACGGTCATCTGGGAAAACAAATTCATTACCATTACCCAGCAATTTTTCCTACAAAAAGATGCCATTGCATCTTGTTTACTTTTCTTTTGGTAGAAAGGATTATGTCCCAATAATGTCATTTGTGATGGAGGAGGGTGCAAGGCCTAGAAGCTTGGACAGGGCTTAAAATATACAGAGCACAAAAGCCTTTTATTGAAATTCTTTGCTAGTTTCCTCGGTTTTCACTTAATGTCAAATGTTTAACTACCAATACCAATAACTGGAGATATGATTTCAGTGGAACCAAATAATGAATAATCAGTAAGACTTAGAGGGTGGTAAATTGTTTATTATGGTCACTCATTCAGAGGTAAAGACATTGCTTACCTTTGCACTTAGGTATCAAATAACACTGCAGGTCATCTATTTATCATAATAGTATTTCATATGTAAAAATTAAATATACAGAGCTAAAATGTATGTATGTGTATAACAGTAAGTCACCATATGCATTGATTAAAGATGTAAATTTGTTTTGTGCATTTTTGTCAACTTTCAGCAAGCTTTTCATCTGCAAAAGCTGTAACACAGCAACCAGACAACGCTGGCTAAATACATACCTCTTGTCTATATATGAGCTGATTTACTAAATAAACAAAATGTATACATTTATATGTATTTATTACCAAATATACAATATATGATTTACAATATATAATCTGGCCATAAGGCAAAGGACTATTGAATTCAGAACCTATGATTTATTTCATTATATTATTCAAAACATTCATTTCATGTTTTTTCTTGCTCCCATTTTTCTAATTTTTTAACCTTCTCCATGCTTCACAAAAGATCATTATTTCTGCTGAATTAAACAAAACATAGTATTCTTGTTGAAATATTGCATATTACACTAGTGTGAATACAATTGCTATATTGCTGGTCTATCCCAGGTCTCCATTTCATTACTTTCTTAATTTAAAATTAGTTCACAGAAGGAGAAGCTCATGCTATATAATTTGTCCATGATATAATCTCTTCGGCTTTCTTTCAGGTTTCACTTGATTAATGAACCATGTGGTAATCTCAACTCATTACAATAACTTTGCCATATGATTCAAGTAATGTCATTTTCCAGTCCATCAAATATCATCTCATCAGAAACAGTCGTCAAGAGCTCAACTTTACACTTATCTCAATGTCATCGTCGTCAAGATGAATGCACTAGCCGTGTCAGCTCTGGAAGTTAGCACTGTCTTAGCACCTACCCAACATGTTTACCCAGAGCCGCCTCCTTGCCTACATTTACCTTTAAGGAACTTGAAATGCCATAGAACATTAATATAGCAACATACATTTATTTTTAGTTACTATTGCCTACTGAGGTCAATAAGAACAAGGTCAATTTTATACAACAATCAAATGCAACAAATTCACTAACAACTTCTAGAAGGACTTCCATTATTGTGAAGGTAAACCATTTTTTCATGTACATTGTGTACTTTCAAAAGAATTAGCTGCCACTTCAGATAATAAATAGTTTTAAATATATAATATTTTTTTAATTCAGTCAACCCTGGTGACAAAATGCCACTGACATTCCAGATTTTATAACTATTTCATACTTAGAACCACAGTAACAGTGACAAAAAAAAAGTAAAATATTCTCTGTATCCTGGACCATTGTAGCCTCTAGTATTTCTAATACTAACAATCTATTGGATACAGATTCATAACAAATAATATATACTTCATAATATGTAATAAATATAAAACAACTGTTTGGGATGTTCTTCAGGCCACTAATGAGAGAGAGACAGGAATATCAGATATTATTAGTATCTACACCTGGTTGAAGACTGGCAAGGGAGGGGCAATTGCCCCCCGGGCTGCTCTAAAACCTAGCTCATCTCCAGCCCTCTCAGGTCTATACTGTACTGTGCCCAGGCCATTCCCCCACTTTTAGTGGTGGGACTTGTAAATAGGCTCACTGCTTCACTCATTGGAACTTCATACTATATGACCCCACCACAAATATTATTGTATTATGATTCCTTTTCATATCCGTTGCCTTTTATGAAATGTGGTAAAGGCATTGGGAAGATGGATCTGATGAAGTGTCAGAATAGTTTTTAACAATATTTTAATGCTATAGCATAAAATGGACACTTCCTAGAACTATATATTTAGAAATAAAATGTAATTATATATGTGAACTTTGCTAAATTAACTCTACTACATCTTAAGTTAAAGCATTGCTGTTTCTTTAAATTGCAATCACTCACCAAGATCTTGGAAAATGAGTGGAACTCCAGGTGTGTTAGATGCTCCGCCAGCTCAGCTGGATCAAGATGATCAAAGAGAAGGGAAGTCTTCCGACCCCTGACCCCAACCTGTCCACGCTGTGTCACTTGTCGCTTCCAACCGTAGGATGGGCTATCACACAATAATACATGTGAGTCAGTGTAACCACATTTATTGGTCCCCCCCAAAAAAAGAACAATGGCCCAAAATGTAAAAAAAAAATTACTTTCCTGCAGACAGTGACTTACTCTAGTATCTGGTAGTAATCATGAATACTATTATAAATTATTACTATGCACTGCCTTGATGATGATCTAGTATATAGGATGTATATGTCAGCATGTCATTATGCTTAAAGCTGGTATAAAGTAATGTTTGGGATGAGTGCATAGATAAGTTTTCGAGAAGCAGAAGATCGTTACCGTGGAATTAGGATTCAGGCACATGGGTATATGAGCAAGTCATGCTGGACCATACAGAGGTTCACCACTTAGAACACATCTTCTGTTGCTCTGTTTGAGTATGATAATCAAACCATCCCCACAACATTAAAGTGGGAGTAAATAAAAAAAAAGTACATAAAAAATAATTGGCTTCTTGACTATTTATCCAATATTCTCCTCACTTCAGTTTTCCCTGAACTTTTCATTATTTATCTTTCCTTAAAGCCTTAATTAATTCATTTCATCTTTAATAGTATTCTACCATTGTCATCCACCCTGTTATTTTCCTCATTTTATTGAGGGTGGTTCTCAGCGTGACATAAGGTTATTTTTTACACCGAGCATGTGAAATATTTAAACTTGTTTAATATAGAGAAGCAGTTAACTGTCCAAAGGGGAAGCTACATGAGCTGGTTCTGGTTAGAGGGGAAGAAAGATTTCACGTGCCGAGTACAACAGGGGGATCCCATGCAGAATATTAAGAAGTAAGATTTCATTTTAAACAAAGACAATGGGCAGTTGTGTTGAAAACATTTGAAATTCAAATGATTTGCTAACCTGGTTTGCCAAATAGAAATCTGGATTGAAGGAGGTTACAATGGCAGCATTTTAAAACCTTTAATAAATTGGGCGAGTTCCACTGATTAAATCACTTTTTAAATCAGTTAAGCTGTTTTGTTTAGAAGATGTCCCTGGTTATTTATTTGCTTCCAAAGGACATGGCCGACCATAAATGGAGTCATCCACCCCCCTTTAGTAAACTTACAGACAAGCCTTAACTGATGTCAAAATATTACTCTAATAAACCAACAAAAGACACCTGCACAGACCATGCCCACATCATGCTGACACTGGAGAAACTATTACCTTGGTGTTTGATTTTCTGCCCTTTTATATAAGTAATATCTTCTAAACAAACCACAAAAGAAAGATATTTAAAACATAAGTGTGCCAGCAAACCTGGTTTCATGAATGAGTAAATGTGTTACTCTAATATTAATTTAAGTGGTCATGTTTTCTTGTCTTGTGCCTTTTAGTTACTTAATGATTCACTCAACTGTTCTGAGATCCTTTCTTTAGCCACTTATTACCGAAGCTGACAGCTTAATTAAATTAATGTTGTAGAAATTATTATTATACCAGTTCATGATAGACTTCCCCAGTAAGGTAAGGATTTGGGGAATTTCTAGGCAAAAGACATTTAGTGTGTTACTAGTAGTCCTTTGCTCATTTGTTGGGAGATTTGATTTTGAGTGTTATTTTGAGTTGTGGTCCATAGTGTCCAAGGTAGCAGAATGTACCAAAGGTTAATCCCTCTTTTTAGAAGTTGTGTGGCAAGATAAGATGGGGACTGCCTCTGCTGGAAAAGTTTGCCACCAGACTGAAGCTAGGGTTGCATTCAATGCAGCAATAAATAATTGCTATGATCCCAACAACTCCTAGTACTAACTTTGTCTGAGCACATTTTGAGGTATTCAGTTCCCCAGTCACTTCTAACATACACACTCTCGATGTCTATGAGGCTGCTCTCTCTCCGGTTTCCTTTGTTTTCTAAGGCTCTTTTGAGGTCTCGAATTTGCTCTCCAAGTTCTGGATTCAGATCAAATTCAGCTGGGTACTCTGATATCCAGAATCTGAAAAAAAAGACTGCATTACAAATGACTAATAACAAATGTATAGTGGGATAGTAAGTTGCAGATTATATGTATAAATCTGTCCCCTAAACAGTAAGTGCAGTCAGTGCAGTGGAAATGTAGTATAATAAAAAATATGTATGCATTTTGTTTTCAGAATTGTGCAGTCTCCTGGAAGATCATCTTGTGGCATGACATACATATGACACATTGTCCATGAAGTCACTAAATTGCATATGAAGGCACTATACTAGGACATATCTATTTCTGGTAAGTTTTATCCAGTCATCCAAAGCAGGAAAACAAGGGCAGCAAGTGTGCACTGCAAAAAGATGAAACTGAACACAGTGTATATCTTTAAAATACACTTTAATTCTACATACAATATAAAGCTACTCACAAACAGGGAGAGAAAGCAAGCATCTAAGGGCACCCAGCCTCATACAGTCATTCTTCTCTGATCCTGGATGATGGCTTTGTGAATCGTAATTAACTGGGACTTGTTGACCATACATGCTCCTGAGACATCTCTTCTTCAGTCTTCACAGCAGATCAATACTCGACTCTCTTTTTCACCAGAAAAAGTGTTTTAACTATGATTCATGAGTCCAGGATGAGAGAAGAACCACTGTTTTAGGCTGGGTGCCTCTAGATGATTATTTTATCTCCCTGTTTGTGAGTAGTTTTATATCTTAAGTATAAGTAAAGCGTATTTTAAAGATATACACTATGTCCAGTCTCCTCTTTTGACAGTGCACACTTGCTGGCCTTGTTTGCCTGCTTTGAATGATTGAATATAACTGAGAGGATCTGGACTATTAGCTTGCCTTACTTTGATACCTAATTTCTGGATATTTACCTAATTTATGACCATTTAGTGACATGTTACTATTATCTCTGCTTTATTGCATTTCTCTTGCTATTGTTTTGTTGAATATAGCATTTCTTGAATCTATTATACTATCTATAAACTCTCTATTATGCATAATATTTTAGCTCATGTTTTATTAGTTTGTGGCACGTTTCTTTTTAAGACACTCTCTTACATACATTTAGTGTGTGTTTGAATAATCTGATTGCTCTTTTTGTTTTCGGTGGGTAGTGGCACACCTATAAGGTGTTTTTGACTCCCATTATGACTTAAGTTTTAGAACACAGTGATTAATACTCTAATCCGTGAGACCCAATTATATTGGTAAGTAATATAAAAGCAGATATTTGTGATAAAACAATATTTTTATATTTTTTATTTTACATACATAACATGGAGGAAGAAACCAGATACCTCACAAGATTGCAGATCCTTTCACGTTTCAAATTATCACCAGCCTCTGAAGTGGAAAACAGTCAAGAATAAACTTAAATATCTTGCTTAACCATATACTACGCAAAACACACAATCAAACCAGCAGTAAAAACATCTAATAAATTACTTAGATTTAAACTGGACAAATGTATAATCGAAACCCAAAAGGGGCCTTCTTATCTTCAGTCCTGCTGGCACCAAAATCAATGCTAAATATATTTGATTGATTTTAATCTTGTGATTTTGTACAGTCTGCAGTATATTTGTGCTAAACTTCCAAAATATCAGGTACAAAGCTTGATGGTTAAGAGTTCTGAGCAGAAATATTTACAAGGACCTGCAGGGATACCCATGTCCATGGCAATCTCTGTGAAGGTCCATAGAACGCAGCTAAATGGTCTGTCACAAAGTTCAGTAAAAGTTCACCATGCTGCATATGCTTGGTCATGAGGGACTGTTTTGTTTTTGGTATTTGGATAGTGTTTGCAGTGCTGACATTCCAGTTAACATCTCCCCCCTTCCTTCTTTTTGCAAACAATTGGCTAAAATTGCTAAATGGGCTAACTATAAAGTTTGGTGGAGGAGGGATAATGGTATGGGGCTGTTTGTCAGGAGTTGGGCTAGGCCCCTGGCTTCCAGTGAAGGGAAATCATAATGCTTCCACATACCAAGACATTTTGGACAATGCTATGCTTCCAACTTTGTGGGAACAGTTTGGTTAAGGCTGTTTTCTATTCCAGCATGACTGTGCCCCAGTGCACAAAGTAAGGTCCATAAAGACATGGTCGGATGAGTTTAGTTTTAAAGAACTTGACTGGGCCCCACAGCACCCTGACCTCAACACCATCAAATCCCATGGCAATGCATTGGGATTGAGATTGTGAGCCATGCCTTCTCATCCACCATCAGTGCCACAATGTTTAGAATACAATGTCATAAAAGTCCCTGTTGGTGTACACAATACTATTGTCCATATGGTGTATGTGTATATATTTGTGTATATATATATCCAAGTTTGAAATATACTGTAGCATTTTGTGACTGTTTTCCTACTGAATATGGCTAACCACATGAATATTTGTGAAAATATTTTATATATTTTTTCACAGCATTTATAGCCACGTCCTCAGTAGATCATAATAATTAGAATATAAATATGCAACGGCCTTCATAGAGCCATGTGTATCACCTTAAGGAAAATAGTCCCTCTCGAATAATTATTGATTTCATTACCATAATCCGTAAATGTGTCTAAAGTAACTACTTCAGTTGCTAGCAGTAATCACAAGTACCTGTGTTTTAAATAAGGAGAGCTGAAAAAATGATGCTAAATGTGTTCTGATGGCAGTTCTACTTATCTTCATTTGAAGAGGGACTTATAAGGATACATCACCTAAATGGCGTTTGCAGTCTCAATGGGCAGTTTAGAAACCAATTTATATATTCTGTCAGTAAAAATGCAAATTAAAGTATGGATAAAGAGAAAGCAAATTTTAAATGTATCTTTCATGTCTCCATATTGGCAAATGTTTCAGTACACCAGAGAAGAAGTCATTTGCATGTGGTTCCAAAGGCTGGAGGTGGGACATTGTTCTCTGAACCTAAGCAGGTGTATGAAGTTCTGATAATATTCTTCTATGATTTAAACTTCAGTTGTGAATACTAGGTAAGTAATAGTCTCTCTTTACATCATCAAGATGTGGAAGGGTTTGAGAAGCCTACAGCGTGCTAGATTCATAAATATATTTAAAACATGTTGGCTGTACAATGGAATTTTGTCCCAGGAACCACCACAGATAAAAGTTAATAATTTTGAGCTAATCATCACAACCAATGTCATATAAATAAACTAATAATAATGTTCCAAGAAATGAATTGCTAGCACGTCTTCATTAATTGACAGCATATTTCAAAACATATTCTGATTTTATTATAGGTAATTATAAATACATACATCACGGCATACTAATGGAGTGAGATGGAAGAGGAGGTAGAGGATGTGTGACTTCTACTTTAATGGCACTTCATCCCATCTTACATCTTTAAGATGGATGGAGGACCCAGTACAAACAAAATTGTACTATCAATGGCCTTTTATTGCAAAATTTGAACAACTGAAGAACTTTAATCAAGTCTGTGACACTGCAATAGTGTAGCAAACATGATACACAAGACACTCCTACTGTGATTACAATCACTGAATGACGAGCAAAATTCACACAGTGATTACTAAAGAGGAAAAAAATAAAAACACTAAAAGTGAAGGTAAGAAAAAATAACACCATTGCTCCAGTGTACTGAAGAAAATCACCAATAAACAATGTTTTGAAGGTAATTGTAATCACAGTAGATGTGTTTTGTGTATCACGTGTTTTGCTGTATTGTATTTAAACCTTCACAATTGCAGTGTGTTCACAGGTTTGATAAAAAGTTCTTGTGGAGTTGAGATGTTTCCTAATAGTGTACATGCTCTGTCCTTTATCCTTCCTGGACCACACCTGTGACATTGTTGCACATTAAATGAATAATGTATGCCACACATTTTTTACAAATGATTACATATTTGGCATTATCACCTTCTACCTCTACATGCGCTGCTTCTTCTTTCTGTCTCTTACTATATTTTCTGAGATTTGCCATCCATGTAGGACTTACTATCATGTAAACTCCGGCTCACTCACTTTCTAAACCCTTACACATGTGGCTGCACAAAGTCCCTGCCTCATACTGAGAAACATACTACTATCCTCCCAACACAATTCTCCAGTGTTTATCTAGCTAGCCTCTGCACCATTGTTACATAACATCCTTGTATCAACCTACAGCAGTAACATGTCTATTCTGTCTGCCAAACTGAGTCTTACTTGCTCTATTTAGTGCTGAGTGTACAGTAACCACCCTGCCTGTATTTTACCAGCAGGCCAGTAAAATAGTGGCTTAAGGCCAATGTTACATCTTTGGAGGAAAAATAATTTTTTTTTTTTTTGACCCTCAGTCTTGTTGTATATCATTCCAATAGATATGCAAACGTTCTATCATCCTTGTGTCGATATTTACGTATTCGTTGATTTTAATTCATTACTTCTTCCTTATATCTCTCCACTGAGAATATTATATAAAAATATAAAATATTTAATATAGAAATAACCTATCTTCATATTAATGAGCTAAGTTAACAAACTTCCAAGCCTCAAAGCCCTCAGTGTATATCAACTGTTACAGTCACCAACATTCAACATAGAAAATACAAAACACTCAACACGTAACATACTTCTTGCCGAAAATTGTGACCAACTCTATGACCCCAGGGACGTTACTTTCCCATTGCTTTCCCTATCATACTGAGCTCCGGAGGCATCCGATGAGGCCGATAAACTCATCTATTCCGCGCCTGGGGGAACCGATCCCACCAAGGTTGCCAAATTTTATAATATGTAGATATTTTGTTTTGAAGTTTGAAATATCCTTTTTCCATTTCCCCAAAATGACTTTTGGTGTCTTCAACATTTCTCCATCTAATAGGGTTTGCTTGTTTCCAATGTCTAGCAATGCATAATTTCATCGCTAGAAATAGTTGGATCGCCAGCTTCTTGCCCTCCCCCTGAAAACAGTCCAAACCACCATGCAACAGGGCTTTTTCTGCACACATAGATAGGTTGCACTGAAGACAGGCAGACAGAGCTGAGAAAACTTCCCTCCAAGCTTCCCCCACCATATGTGAACATAATTCCCCTCCGCGTTTTGGCATCTTCAGCATTGGGAGTTTTGAGATTTATCAAATTTTTTCAGGGCTACGGGGACCCAATACCATCTAAAAACCAGCTTAAACTGTAGTTCCTGCAGGTTAATACAGTGGGTAGCTTGCTTTGTTTGGTTCCACCCCTTCTCCCATTTCTCCCTATCCCTGGACATATTAAGGTCTAAGTTCCATTTCGCCCATGCCTTTGGGGGTTTACAGGGTTTAAGGTTATCCAACATGGAATACCAACTTTTTAACCTACTTGGTTTGGTTTTGTTCTCAAATGCTCTATCCCAAAAATTCAGCAGGAGTCCCTCCCTAGGGCTATAAACACTTTTTTTCTGTTTTTTTGAAGAAAAGGTGGCAAACCTAGCCGAGTTCTATATAAACTGTAGGCCCTCTACTTTTTAACTGGTTTATTAATGATTTCCCAAGCTGTGCTGAGAGCCATCTCTCAGCGTTTGCTGATGACACTAAATTAGGTAAGGTAACACAGACTAATCTTGATGTTTTTTCTTTGCAGGAAGATTTGGACAGAGTAGGGGACTGGGCAATTAAGTGGCAAATGAGGTTCAATATAGACAAATGTAAAGTTATGCATTTTGGGAAAAAGAATAACAAAGCAACATAAACACTAAATGGTATTTCCCTGGGAAAAACTACTAATGAAATGGATAGAGGAATAAATGTAGATAACATTCTTAGCAACAGTGCTCAATGCCAGTCAGCATCTGCAAGGGCCAATAAGATATTGACATATATAAAACAAGGTATAGATTCACAGGAGGAGGATATCATCTTGTCTCTTTACAAGTCAATGGTAAGACCTCACCTTGAATATGCAGTACAAATCTGGGCACCAGTCTTTAAAAAGGATATTATGGAACTATAAAAAGTGCAAAAATTAAAAAGGGGATTGTAGGACCTTAGTTATGAAGTGAGACTTAAAAAATTGCATTTATATATGTTAGAAAAAAGGCATCTCAGGTGGGATATGATAACATTATATTAATATATGCAGGGCCAATATAAAGAGCTCTCCAGTGACCTGTTCATTAAAAGAAATGTACAAAGGGCAAGAGGTCACCCCCTGAGACTGGAAGAGCAAATATTTCATAGACAGCAAAGGAAGGGATTCTTTACGGTAAGGACAATAAAGTTATGGAACTCACTGCCAAGAGAGGTAGTGCTATCAACTACAATAGATGCATTTCAACATGGTCTGGATGTTTTTGTTTTTTTTAGAAAAGCATAACATACAGAGCTATTAATAATAGAATAAGCATTAATAATTGAGTTTACTGATCCAAGGAGAAATCTGCTTGTCCTTGGAGTCAAGGACTCCCTAGGAGGCAAAATTTGAAATAGCTTCCTTAGGGAAGCTTTTGGATCAAAATCTGGAATGATAGGTAGAAGGGTTGAACTTAATAGACTTGTGTCTTTTTTCAACCTAAATTACTATGTTACTATGTATATAAAGAATACTAGATTAAATCTGAGTTGTGGTTGTCATTATTCAATCTTATAAGTATTTAAATTGTTTCTTATGACTTTGCAAGTACTTGAAGTGAGCGACAGCAAAAAAGAGCAGTTAATAAATATTCTAAAATGTAATATTTGCTATTACATTTGGAGCAGAGATTTACAGATGAAGGGTGATTATAGTGGTGATTAAATAAAGGTGATTGTAAAGTGCCATAGTTCCAAAGTAACTAGGATGTCCCTAGATTCTAGCCAGTAAGTGATAGTCTAGCCACAAAGATTAAGCAATCGATTTGTTTTTCAAGATACTTGGGAGTAGTAGAAGAAGTAGGAGCATATGGTTTTTGCTTCTATCAGCTGGGATAAATTGAATGGTTTTTATTTCCAATGTTCCTACTGAACACTAGGAATGTTGGAATTCAATTACTGGATAATAAATAAATAATAAACATTTTTATGGCAATAGAATCCAGCCCTGCATGAGCAAACACATTCATAAAGCAGGTTGACTTGAAAAATGTGTAGAGCTTTACACAAACATCCCAAGGCCAATTATTTATGTTAAGAAACTAAAACAAATGGTAAAACTCATTTCTACCAAGGATGCTTAAAATACCAGCTTATTATGTAAACTGTAGAAAAACAATGATTACCAAAATAATTATTGGCTGGTGTTCAGTTATCCTTGAGGAAATAATTCACACAGGCACCTCCTTTATAAACATGATCTTCCAAACCCGTACACTAAAATGGATATGTAAAATATTTTTAATTTATGAAAAAATTATATAGAAAAGCAAAATTTGATTAAAAAAAAAACGCCAATGAAAGAGGAGTCATTACTTAAAGAAATAGTAGAAAAACTAAAAAAAGATAAAATTTAAACCAATAAATCCCTATGACAAAGGGGTATATTTTATCCATTGTAGAGGTCATAACTACTGGGTAAAACAGGAGTAGTGACATGGGTGGGTATGCATAAACATTACAGCATACATAATGGCAATTGCACCTTTTTTATAAATAAAATACATTTTTTTATATACATTAGTTCCACTGGGGCCTGGAAATTCACGAATGGCGTGTGCAATGCCAACTAGCGACATTTGTTGGTAACCTGTGTTATACAAACCTGCACCCAGGCATAGCACCGGTATTAGGCACTAACCCCGTGTATGTCTCTGTTATAAATAACCCCAGTGTCTGCAAATATATTTAACAAAGTTCCTTCATAGAGTGTTACCCAGTCCATGTGTTGAATGGATGCGGTTTATTATACAAAGTACAGGGGAGAAGTTGCTTCTTGATGCATGTGTCAACACATATTGTCAGAGAATATGGCAGAGGAGTCAGTCTTTGAAAACATGCAATTCATCAGCTGTATAAAATGATACTGCAGCATAGTTGGACAGTAAGGAGTAGACTTATAATTGCACTCACTTCACACTCTTTGAAATCTGCTTTTAAAAAACAACACATGCCTCAGCATGGCTCCTGTCAATTCTTATATTAATCTGGTCTCAAGTTTGAAGCAGAATAACAAATACTTAAAAACTTTGCATGTGTTGAGAAATAAGGAACTTATATATAAGGCTGTGGATGTGCATGGCATGCACACTGTCACACTTTCACTGCTAAGTGGCAGAGCTGAAATGTATGGCCACAAGATCACTTCCTAAATTAAGAGAATATCTATAGCGGAACATGTGTAATTTATCAGCATGTGGGTTTAGTTTGAAATACCCTATAGTTCAAACATTTGGAATCATTTAGAAAATTCCTTGTTTTCCAAGATAACATACATCAAATGAGTTGCATAATGCATAGGAAATACAGTGAAAACATTGACTTTTAAAATGATGAACTTGGATTAGTTAACACAGCATGCCATTGGAACACGGGAGTTATAGTTGCTAATAATTTTGAACAGTAGTGTATACATGCCAGACAGATGTGCACACATGGACTCAAGAGACAGACATAGATGCACGCAAAGACACCAAAGAGTTATAAGTTTGCTGCAAGGGAGGGGAAGGAAGAGAAAATATATGTGGACTGCACTAGATAGATGGGTATGGGGGCATTGTGCTGCAGAGAAAAGCAGGGTGGACTGTTGCAGGGTTGAGGTAGGCTGACATTAGGGACACTCTTGGGGGACAAAAGCAAAGGCTAGCTCAATTCCCCAATGGCATTAAAGACTCCCCTGCTTATAATTGTCACTTTATCCACGGGGCCGAGGAGCTATGACATGTTCAGGAAAGTATGGAAGAGAAGCCAAGATTCTGATGTCATTAGTTTTCAATCTGTGGTTAATCAGGGGGAATTTCCTATTTTTACAATCTGCTTAGTGTTAAGCAGTGACTTATCTCCCCATGTTTTGTATTTTTTGGATAGGGTTTTGCACTGTTTTATTTGCTTTGCCTCAGATTAACACATTTCTTACATGAAGCAAACCATATGTTTTTATATATACTGAACCACTATATTGCGGTGTTTACTGTTTCACATTGTGTTTTTCTGTTTGCATTTAGAAGCATCTTTAGTGCTGTAAAACACACCACATGTCTGAAGCCAGGTATCTTTACATCTTGTAAATTTACAAGCACACAAACAAGAATGACTGCTTCCAAGCTATTTTTCAGAATACAAATCCGTAGCAAGAAATGACAATATGTTGTTTTTTTTTTTTTTTTTTTGTATTATACATCAGTCTGGTTTTTAGATACTGCAGAGTTTAAGTATCTTTCAGAGGCCATCTCCCATTATTCTGCCTGATTGTTATCCATTAAAGTAACTCTCCGAAGACAACAGAATAGCCTAGACTTCATCCTAAATGAGTTAAATTAATTTCAAAGTAGTTCCATGCTACCAACCAAGTCTGTTTATCCTAGCATGAAATGATAATAAATCACATACCAGAGGGCAGAGGAGGAGAGTTTCACAAAAAAGAAATACAGCAAAGCACTAAACAGGTATACTGGAGAAATGCGTCAGTAGCAAATCAGTTAATATGATTTTTTTAATATTAGATATGACAGCAATACAATTATGTGCTGGAATAATAATATATTATTGTGCAGTACACTTTGTTACCATGGAGTTAATTGGGTCCATTGAATCTATACCAAAATGAGTAGCCACAATATGCGGCCATGTTTAAATTCTAAATATTTATAACTGAAACTTACAACCCCCAGAGTTTTAGATGGATATATCAGGATTAAGAGCATACAGACCATAGAGTTGCAAAGTAAAGGGTAGAGGGTCGCCCGCTTGCAAGTAAATACATAATGAACAGGACTTCAGGAGATTGCTGTGCATCAGCGTTTATTAGAAACAAAACGCCACAGCTAAAGCTGGAACAAGTGAGAGTCACCCGGTGGGGCAGAGAAGCCTGCGCGTTTCTCACGCCTTTGAGCTGAACATATAGCCTCAGCTTTTATAAGAAAGGAACTAGGGACTAATGAACGTATTTAGAAGATTGGTAAGACTATTGATAGGACAAATGGGTCTTATTTGCTGACATACATTCTATGAACCCTTAACAGTGAGATTCACCTGTCTGCACCTATGGGATGTAATCTACTACACTGCTTTTACATGATTAGCATTTAAACATGGTTTCATTTTGTGGATACATATCTTGTGGCTGTCTAAAATTAATTGAAAAATGCGTGAAGCAATTGGTTGTATCTACTATTGCAATGCTTATGGCTGAACTACATTTTTTGTATTAGATGCTAAACATAACATAGGATCATTGGTGAATGCAAATGTGGGAAAACATTCTTCTGACATCTCTAATACTCTCTTGTTGCCTGAAGAAAACTAAGAAATTTCTAGCAGTGCAGTCTTGTTAAATGTCAGTGGTATGTATTACCCTAATACAGTGAAAAGGAGTCACAGGACTCTTAAATCTTACCAAAGTTGAAACAAAGTGTTGTGTCAACCAATTCTTAAGGGGGCAATACACTTTCAGAATGGTACCATGTATGCCAGAAATCAATATCTGCTTAAAATTAATTGACTTCCCGAAATTGCTAATACAGGTGAGTCTTACACTTTGAAATATAGGTTTTATGAAGGAATATTGAAAATACTACCTCCGCTGCCTAATAAAAGAGCCCCAGGGGTATATACATTTTGTTTTGAATGTAACTGGCTTTAAAACTCAACCAGTAGACAAAAATTCAGTAATACTTAGTAGGGACATAGATCAAGGCAATGCTTTGGATGCCATCTACGTGGATTTTGTGAGTGTAATGTGCCATGGAAAAGTTTGGTCTAAAAAAAAGCTAAGGGAACTTTCCAAAGGGGAAATAGTTTGTACTAGGACAAAAATAAAACTGGTACAGAGAATTTTCAATAGTGCTGCTATAGTATGCTGATACTGAACCTGAAGTCCACTTATTAATACAATGAAAATGATGTTTAAAACCTTAAGATGCGTGGTTAAAATGTACAGATTACTAAAGCTCAAATAAGGCTTTGACAATAAAGCTATGTCCAAGTCGTAGATTATGGTCTCTCCCATAAGTAAAAGAAAACATATCAGTTATAATAAAATTGTATTGTAATATTGTGTAGTTTACTGTTAGATAGCAAATGGCGTATTCTTTTTTGTTGCTTTAGCATCATTGCATCTCTGGATCTAGAGTTACTTCACGTTGAATTTTTGAAAGGGACACTTGAAATAGATGTCTTGTAATAACAAGGCGGCAATATATCTGCAGTTAACAGTATATGAGGAGGTATGGTTATGTATTTTGTCACCTATTGTCCCCCCATTATGTTCTAAAAATTCCTTCTGCATCAGTTGTATTGTCTTATTTATGTATTCAAAAAACACTTCCATCCTGTAATAGTGTAAATAAAATATAGTACTAACAAGCACCAGAGGCAGGTCAAGGAAGTGGAAACTGTTATTAAAATACATTATAAACTCATGGATCATTTCAAAAAATGTTCAACCATGCTTTAATGATTAAATGTTAGGTTCTTTTGGGTGACAGGTCAGTTTTAGCAAACAGCTGCAGGTTAATATTACAACACATGTCATCAGTCCCCTTCGAGCAGAGGACTAGAAATCCAGTCCTTCTGGGTTTTCATTCAGAAATTCTACCACTAAAACAAGGTTTATCGTCTAAATAGAACATATCAAACAATATACAAGTCGAGCAGAATTGCATAAGAATGTATAGGTCAATAATCTATAATGAGTATACCCCATAGATGCAGAGCAAAACAATTTTAATTAGCCCAACAGTCTTCAAGATCCTGGTTAACAGTGTTTTTAGCATCCAATTATTTTTATGCCATTATTTTTATGTAAATTCATGAAATGGTTCAATCCCTGAAAAAAAATAAACAGTTAGTATGACTTTTAAAAGCTCAGAGTCACAGGCCTTCCTAACTACAGATAAGCATGAGCATTCAGAGGATGTACAAAATAGGCAATTTGCATCACTCTAATTGCAGGTAATGTATTTATTAGAAATACTGCTCTGCTGCCTGGTATGATTGCACACCAGTCTAAAGAAAACAGTTGTTCTGGATTTTATAAATATTTCATATTTATGATTATTACACCTTTTGTTAATTTCAAGTAGTGTATCCTACTATCAATGCCCTTGGTGTACCCCAACATCTCTTGAAGCATTCCTAATATCTAAATTTACCACAACTCTAGATTGTGCACTCTGATATTTTACCCTACTTCCTCTAAGCTTTTTTCATTAAGTTAACTTACGATTAAGGAGAGTAATACGAAACACATTAAGTAGCTTGCTGTTTTGGTGGCTATGGTGCCTTACAATAAAATTCTTGAATAGCAGCCTAACGGAGTAAGCGATTCTTTTATGCAGCCTGAACACTGAGTGCATCTAGCAATTGTATCCTATATCGTGTGTATCAGTTTGGTTGGGACCATCGTTAGCTTTGCACCTGTGGATGGCACTCTGGGGAAGCAAAGCTTATTGATCATGCTCTAAACAGACCTGTAACTTAAAAACTACAAGGGTCAGGCTTAGCAGGAGTACTGACCAATATTTACAGGAAAGTATTTAACTACCATGCTTATGAAAAGCAAATCTGAGAACATTTACAAAATGCAAATCTACAGAAACAAACCCTGCTAATGGGAAGACCTCCTTGCTCCATGAATATTCCTGTCTTTTCTCTTGGAGCCAAATGCAATACCTCATGATTATTTGTAAAAGGATATAGAGTAAAAAGTTTCTTTGCAAGATCTCCAGATGGTATATACCAAGGATGCATCATAAGGAACATCTGGACAAGTTCTGGATCTTTAGGTTTTCCATCAGAGTCTATGCAGGAGAGAGAGAAAAGAGAGACTTATTTAAGGAAATCAAAAAATAATAGTTAAGAAATGGACCATAATAAAAAAAACTATGGAAATCAGAAACCTAGTATATATCAGTTATATTTTGTCAATATAATATCAATCTCTGTGTATTTATTTATGAATAAATTATTAATTATCTGGTCCTAGGGCAGTAAAATCCATAAGACTTTCTAAAACATAGTATTCATGAACATGTAAGAATGAAAGAAAAACAAAGCAATCATAAAATATATTATTATATAATTTGCACTGATTTTGCCTGAGAAGGCTTGTCTTGGCCTCGGGGGAGGTGATAGGGGGAACTGCTGTCTCACGTGCTGAACTTCTTTGAATATGGCAGAATTTATGTGCATCTCTGGATGGGACCACGGTTGATACAATAGTTGGCTTCAGTTGTAGCAATTTCAAATAAGTGCCACTCAGTATTTTCTATACATCTTCTGGGGACATTATATGTGGTAGTATAATGTAAAATGAGCTTGCTGGGAAAGTCTTCAGATTAAAAAGACAAAAAAAAAAGTGCACAGCATTACAAAGATAACAGTTCATTGGCATTCTATAGAACATTGATGTTCAGGAATCAGCTCACGGGCCAGGTGTGACCATCAAGAATTTTTGTACAGGCACTATCCTGGCTGAAAAGCCCATAGGGTGCATTGTATCACCACATGAATTTAGTAATGTCAGGCATCTAATCTAAACTTTCTCATCTAATGCAGCCTTCCACATTATAAAAAAAAGTTGTACAGCATTTCAAGATGGTCTGTAGGATTCACAAAAGAATAATGTTTTTAATACTTTTACCTCTCATCTTAACAATAAAATAGTCTTTAGAACGCTGGATTCTAGAATCATGAAATTTGCACAGTTTATTCATGCTGAAAGCACACTGAAATACACCAAACCGAGGATCAGCGACAAGCTAGTTAATTATAAATATTAGAGTGGTACCAATATCAGCCAACAGAACAGAATAGGAGAAAAAGCTGTTTTTTTTTTTTTTTAAATATATTTTTCCATTTAAATCTAATGATATTTAAGTAAATGTATATTCACATGTTCTTTTAAAAAGAGTAAAAGATGACCAATTAAGTGGCTCTAAGCATTTACTTCCTCATTAAAGTTATGCCATTAGGGTAGTATCTGTATGTAAAGTGTACAGATATATAATATTTGGAATATACTTTCCAATATACTAAACCCTTAATTTGATCCACTCTGATGTAAGAATAAGTGATTACTGTACCATTACAAAATACATAGGGGGCCATGTATAAACATGGCGCACATGCAGATTGCACCAAATACTGGAGCAATCAACGTGTGCGCCAATGTATAAAGCAGACTCTCGACAAATTTCAGGAGTCTGTGCTATCGATGCCGAATGTGTAGATTTAGGCTGTGCCAGCGCTTGTTGTGCCAGTGCAGCCTATGTATAAAAAAGTGTTTGGTGGAGGTCCCTTTACCGCACTACAAAGTGTCTGGGAGTTATAAAAAAGTGCAATCGAGTTATACATCCGAAAAGGCGATTGCGTATTTTTATAAAACTGACGACACTTTGCAGTGCGTTGTTTGTTAAAAATAAATTCCTTTCCACCATGTTACTGAACTAGTTGGGTTGGCTTGACAGCTTTTGGCTTTCAAGTTTTAAACTGGACTTAATCAGGCCCACAATTAAATATTGAAATGCTTTCCCATATAACTTTCTACTAGTCTAGGGCTTGACAACTCTTCAAGTGAGGCAGTCAGTCTTACTGAGCATTCTGGGAGTTGCATACCAACAATGCTGGCATGAAATAGGTTAGGTTTTTAATTCAATTTTTATTTTGTTTATCCTATCTTGATTAATTTCAGCTTTATATATCTTCGGCCTCACCAGATTGTATCTCTGAATCGATTTCTAAATCGCCAAGGAAGAACAATACAAAAAATGGGTGGCCCTTAAATTCCTCACCAAAGCCTTGGATGCATATAGTGAGCATGTCATCAATAGTGACACCCTTCTCAAAATCAGATGTATCCATTTCTTCTCATTGACTCCAGTTGCCCTTAGGTGCTCCAAATCAGGAATATGCTTCAGCTGCAAAGAAAGAGAGCAGTGTGGTAAATATAACCGAATGATGATTAGTAATCTATTACACTTCACATATGTTACTGACTGTACAACAACAAATGACAACACACTGTCTTGTTTGTGTCTATAACTGGGTGGGGGAGATTGGTACACACTTTCTGTAATGTTTTGCACCCCTCCCTGTGTTTAGGTAACCTCTTCCTCGGCCTGCTTGTTTTGTTTTCGCAAACTCACCTTCCTGTTTTCGCAGCTCACTTCCTCTCCCCTTGGAAAGAACTGATTTGTATTCCCAGAGGTTTATATTTTTAATTTATTTTTACAACTAACAAGGTATACACCATAATCACAGTTGCATTATTGGTAGCACGGTTAATACAGAGATACTATTTTATTTGTAACTTTGGTGGGAAAATGTGTACTCGATACATTATCAAAAAAATATAGTTGGAAAATTATAAAACCCATGCAGCTGAATGGGGGAATTTTTCCAATTCCTGTCTTAATTCCCTGGAATTCTCTCTTTATAAAGTAGACCCTTTAGAGATGAAAGAGGGAATTGACAAGGGAATTGTAAGATTAAGGTCAAAATAGCAGAGCTGAAGTGCATATGAATTGGAGAATTTTTCCAATCCTGGTACTTTGGCCTTAAGTTTACAATTCCCTTGTCAATTCCCTCTTTCATGAATAAAGCCCTGTTTTTATATCTATGTTCCAGGTATTTTAATAAATGATAAAATAACTAACATGATTTTATTTAAGGTAAGGTATATTTTAAAGCTTTGTTTTTGCTATTGAAATAGCTTCTATTCAACTGTAGTATTTAAATCCCAACTAGTAAGGCACATCTTGTATTATTGAATTATTTTTATTACTTAAATCACATTGGGACCCCTTCCTCCTGGAGGAGTCTCAGCCACTTGGTTCCTTCACAATCTCCCAATATAACAATTGGCTAATGAGCCTAACAATCTTACACCCCTATTTAGTTCTATGGGTGTTTGGGGGTGATTTTAACTTAAATGGGGGGGGGGGCTGGTCTATTTCCAATGTAACCCATTGGTAGGACATAATGGTGAGACTGTGCATTTTAATTTAACCATCTATATGTCGAAACATGCATGCAGTGCAAATGTGAATGATGCCATAGTCTTATGGCAGATCAACATGCTTTCATGTCATTCTGAACTATTTTATCACTCAGCTCACGTTTGAATCTTAATTAACTTTTTATATTAATACATATAACCACTGTGAATTCACAACCTTTTTGCAAAGCCTAGGTCAAAAAATGATCCAGCTTGGCTGTTTTTGAACGTCAGCACATGCATGTCCAACAAAATGTATTGCCGATTGTGCTGGCAATGAAGGAGTTATAAAATTCAGCCGTGAGAACGTTTAAAGGGAAGTGCAATGGTCTGAAACTCTGAGTGGTTTACCACCCATCAGCTAACCTGTTATTAAAGCAGACAGGCTCTTTGTTGCTAGGAGGCACCAAAATCTAAACCACTGTACATTTCCTTTCTGCAAATTGGGGGACAAATATAATTTACAGATTTGCAGCAATATTCAGCATTAGGGGAAGACTGCTCTAATACTATAAAAGATCAAAAATGGTATCAATGCGTGATATGAGGATATTAATTGGCGCGTAACATTTTATAGACCGACAGTATACCATACCCCCAACTGTCCCACTTTACGTCAGATAGTCCTGCGGTCATGACTTCATCATCCAGATGACACCGAAGGAGATGCATCCAGCATTGCATGTGGGGCATGTTGGGAAGTATGGAATACTAATTATAGCAAAAGCAGTTTAATATATGTAGACACCTCTGATAAGAACAAATGGTAATCAATGAATCCTAATGGTTTTTGATAAACATATGTGCACCATACAAAGGAAAAAGTGATCATCTGCCACTTTGATATGACGTTAATAGGGCAATAGAAAGCACATATTTGGGCTGACACTAAATCAGATGGACAATTAAGAGTATACTCAATAAAGAGTGAATTTCAGGGAACTGGGATATGAATTTCAAACTTTAGGCCCAAAATAGCTGACTAAATGAATGAATTTTGGGGCCTTAACTAAATTCCCCTCTCAATTAATTTTCTCTTTAACCTCTTGGCGACACAGGACGGACTAGGTCCATCCTGTGTGCCGAGGCGTTAGTGACACAGAATGGACCTAGTCATCCTGTGTCTAAACGAGCACTGAAAGCGGAGTTTTTCCGCTTTCAGTGCTCAAGCTGTATTGTAACGATGCTTCCCTATGGAAGCATCGTACAATACTGAAAAAAATGCCCGTCGGCATTGCGATCGCTCCGGAGAGCGATTGAAGTGCCGGTTTTAAAGGCACATGCTCAGTAAGTGTTGCTGATTGCCTCGCACGTTGAGACAATCAGTAACACTCCAAAAAAATGCACGATCTTGGTCACTGTGTGACCAAGATGGCGCTGTCCTTCTAAGGGCAATAGCACAGGAGGCAGGAAGTACCTGCTTCCTGTGCTCTTCAAGCAGTCACACGATTGCTTCTTCACAGAGGCAATCTGTGACTGCAGGAACACTGACAAGCAGTGGGGATGCTCTGATGAGTGCCTGGTCAGATCAATATTAACCCTATATTGATCTGACCAGTTAGGATCTGCCTCCCTCTCCTCACATTTTTTTAGTGAGGGAGAGAGACAGATCAAAGTTATAAAAGTAAGTAAAAATACAAAGAAATAATAAATAAACCACACACGAATAATAAAACAATAAAAAAATTATAAAACCAATTCCCTACATTTAACCCGTTCCCTGACACTGATCTTGTGTAAGCAGTGATCGTGCACATCAGCACATTTATTTTTGCTGTTTGTGCATTTTTTAGGGGTTAATTTTTTTTGTACTGTAATTTATTACAGGCTCTTCTAAGAGTTATTAACCCCTTCTTTGCCATCGATTACCGCTTACGCAATGATATTGACGCCACAGCAATTTTTATCTGTCTGCATATTTATTTTATTTTTTTTTACACATACCTGCTAGGGGATTACGTGTAAAGTAAAAATATTTGAGTTTTTTTTTTAAGCTGTCTGAGCGCATAGCGATCAGTAACAGCGAATTAGTGGCAAAGTTTGGTGATTGCTCAAATAAGCACACCATTCGCCCTGGTCATATCAAAATTGGTCGGATCAATTTTCACAAATATTGATCTGCCTCCCTCTCCTCACTTACATTTTTGTGACGGAAAGAGACAGATCAGTATTAGTGATATAAAATAACATTTTATAAAATTGTCAGGTTTTATGAAAGTCTTTCACTGTGTATTAACCCCTTCCCTGCCATTCATCACTGTATAAGCAGTAATCTTGCACAGCAACAGTATGTTTTGCTGTCTGCACTGTTTTATGGATTAATTTCTTTGTACTGTAATATATTACAGTACTAGATAGGCTCTTCTAAGAGCTATTAACCCCTTTTTTGCTCAAGATCACTGCTTAGGCACTGATTCTGAGGCCGCGGACTCAGGGTTTGATTTTGAACCTGGTCAGCTTGCTGATACATCATCTAGTGATGTATCGGTGTCTGCTGAGCCCTTGCCACAAGGAGTGATGGGTGTCTACCTTTAAAAAATACATGGTTTGGTGGGGGTAAATTACATTGGCTGGCTTCAAAGATATATCCTATGTAGGACACAGACGCAGGTTGACTACATGTCAAAATTCCAAGATGTGCATCTAGAAACATAGAAACATAGAAACATAGAATGTGTCGGCAGATAAGAACCATTCGGTCCATCTAGTCTGCCCAATTTTTTTTGAGTACTTTTATTAGTCCCCCATTCCCCGTCTTATAGCTAGGATAGCCTTGTGTCTATCCCACGCATGCTTAAAATCCTTGACTGTGTTTACTGTTACCACTTCTGCTGGAAGGCTATTCCACACATCCACTACCCTCTCAGTAAATTAATACTTCCTGATATTACTTTTAAATCGTTGCCCCTCTAATTTAAGACTATGTCCTCTAGTTGTGGTAGTTTTTCTTCTTTTAAATATACTCTCTTCCTTTACTGTGTTGATTCCCTTTATGTATTTAAATGTTTCTATGATATCCCCCCTGTTACGTCTTTCCTCCAAGCTATACATGTTAAGATGCTTTAACCTTTCCTAGTAAGTTTTATCCTTCAACCCATGAACCAGTTTAGTAGCCCTTCTCTGAACTCTCTCCAAACTATCAAAATCTTTCTGGAGATACGGTCTCCAGTACTGAGTACAATACTCCAAGGGAGGTCTCACCAGTGCTCTGTACAATGGCATGAGCACTTCCCTCTTCCTACTGCTAATACCTCTCCCTATGCAACCAAGCATTCTGCTAGCATTGCATTGCTATTGCATTGCCTACCTACCTTTAAGTCCTCTGAAATTATTACTCCTAAATCCCTTTCCTCAGATGTTGAGGTCAGGACTGTACCAAATAGTCTATATTCTGCTTTTGGGTTTTTACGCCCAAGGTGCATAATCTTGAACTTGTCCACATTAAATGTCAGTTGCCACTGCTCTGACCATTTTTCGAGTTTAGCTAAATCATTTGCCATTTGGCTTATCCCTCCATGAATATCAACCCTGCTGCAAATCTTTGTATCATCAGCAAAAAGACATACTTTGCCAACAAGACCTTCTGCAATATCGCTAATAAAAATATTAAAGAAAATGGGTCCAAGTACAGATCCCTGAGGTACCCCACTAGTAACAAGACCTTGCATCGAATTTACCCCATTGACTACAACCCTCTGTTGCCTGTCACTCAGCCATTGTCTAATCCATTCAACAATATTGAAATCCAAACTCAAAGATTTCAGTTTATTGATAAGCCTTCTATGTGCGAGAGTGTCAAAAGCCTTACTGAAATCTAGGTAAGCAATGTCTAATGCACCACCCTGATCTATTATTTTAGTCACCCAATCAAAAAAGATTAGTTTGGCATGATCTCCCTGAAGTAAACCCATGCTGTCTCTGATCTTGAAATCCCAGTGACTTTAGATGTTCAACAATCCTATTCTTACTACTGAAGTAAGACTTACTGGTCTATAGTTGCCCGCCTCCTCCCTACTACCTTTCTTGTGAATGGGCACAACATTAGCTAATTTCCAATCTTCTGGAACTACTCCCGTTAACAATGATTGGTTAAATAAATCTGTTAACGGTTTTGCTAGTACACTACTAAGTTCTTTTAATAATTTTGGATGTATCCCATCAGGTCCCATCGACTTATTTGTCTTTACTTTAGACAGCTGAAGTAAAACCTCTTCCTCTGTAAACTTACATGCATCAAAAGACTCATTAGTCTTTTTCCCTAAATGAGGTCCCTTACCCTAATTTTCATTTGTAAAAACTGAACAAAAATATTAATTAAGCAGTCTGCTAAGCCTTTATCCTCTTCTACATAGCATCCTTCTTTTGTTTTTAATCTAACTAATCCTTGTTTTACTTTCCTTTTCTCATTTATGTATCTAAATAATGTTTTATCCCCCCTTTTCACTGACTGGCCTATAGTCCCTTCTGTGTGTGTTTTGGAAGCTCTTATAGCTTGTTTTGCCTCTTTCTGCCTACTCTTATAGCTCTTTCTATCTTCCCTACTCTGAGTATTTTTATAATTACTAAATGCTAGCTTTTTATTTTTTACTATTTGTTTTTTCTATGTTTCTATGTTTCTATGTCACTATTTTGGCCACCTCTGCAGAGTACCACAGTGGTTTCTTCAATTTTTTGCTCTTACTGACAAGCCATATGCAATTTTCTGTTGCCTTCAGTAGTACAACTTTTAGATAATCCCATTTCTCCTGGACTCCATTTAAATTGCTCCAGTCTGATAATGACTTCTTTACACATAATCTAATTTTAGAAAAGTCTGTTTTTCTAAAATCAAAAACTTTTGTTTTTGTGTGGTGTGACTGCGTCACTGTTCTTATATTAAACCACACTGTCTGGTGATCACTAGATCCTAAACTTTCACCTACAGTAATATCTGATAACAAATCTCCATTTGTGAACACTAAATCTAGTATGGCCTGCTTTCGAGTTGGCTCCTCCACTACTTGTTTTAGAGATAATCCCAGTAGGGAGTTTAGGATATGTGTACTCCTGGCGCAAGTAGCTATTTTGTATTTCCAGTTCACATCAGGAAGATTAAAGTCACCCATGATGAACATACTTCCCCCTTCATTGTCATTTTAGCTATTTCCTCAACTAGTAGATTATCTAACTCCTCTATTTGTCCAGGGGGCCTATAAATCACACCTACCAGAGTTACCATATGATTACCAAATTCTAATGTAACCCAAACTGACTCTATGTTCGCCTCACTAACTTGTATTATGTTACATTTTAAGCTATCCCTCACATACAGGGCCACCCCTCCCCCTTTTTTACCTTCTCTGTCTTTTCTATATAAAGAGTACCCTGGTATTGATATGTCCCAGTCATGTTTTTCATTATACCATGTCTCAGTAACAGCCACTAAATCTACATTCTCAGTTGCCAATATTGCCACAAGTTCATGGATCTTATTCCCTAAACTGCGAGCATTTGTAGACATGACCCTAAGCTTATCATTTTTCAGCACACTGACTACAGGCACCTTCTGTCCCTGTTTTGGAGGGCAATTGGATTGATGTTTTATCGCCATTTTGCCCCCCTCTTTTAGTTTAAAAACCTCCAAGCAAAACCTCTGAACTGCTCACTGAGAACATTCGTTCCCTTTTGAGAGAGATGCAAACCATCTTTTTTGTACAGTTCCTTTCTATCCCATAGTGAACTTCCATGAGAAACAAAGCCAAATCCTTGCTCCCGACACCATTCTCCAAGCCACAAGTTAAAGTCCCTAATACGCATCCGTCTATCATTCTGAATGTTATGCACAGGCATAACTTCAGAAAATGACAGTGTGGACACAACCTGCACTATATCATTGGCAAGAACACGAAAAGCTTCCTTCACCTCTGAAACCTCATTGCAAGCCAAATCATTTGTCCCTAGATTAACCAGTACATCCAATTCTCCTTCCTGATTTGCTTGCTTAACAATATTAGAAATACGCCTCCTGTCTCTGCGAGCAGTAGCTCCAGGAAGACATCTCACTAAGCCAATACTGTCCAACTCCGCACCTCTTATGATAGAATCGCCCAACAACAACTGCTTTCTACCAGGCCTCACCTTCTCCTTGCACACCTCAGCCATAAAGGAGGGTGGTTCCTCAAATTCTATGTCTGAGCCTGCCTCCACAACACCACTGGACTGCGGGACATGCCTTTTATCCACAACTCTAAGCCTACCAGATCCAACAGTAACCCCCCTGCCATTCCTAGGAAGCCTCTGTGACAATGGCCTCTGTGGCAGTGACTTCGCAACAGTCTCAGCCCGAGTTTGTTTTAAAGATAAATTATAAATCTCGGACTTTAAAAATGCAATCTCCTGCTGCAATCTTGAGAACTGTCTACAGATTAGACAGCCTCCAAACCTCCAAAAAATGGAACGTGAAACAAATGCAGAACAATTATCACAGTAAACCAAATCTGCCATTTTAAGAATTTAAATCAAAAAGATCTTTTAGTTTTGCTCACCTCTTGTATACCTCAGACTACCTCCAGAGTATCTGCAGAATATCTCTAAAATACACTCTTTGAAAAGCAGCTCTTAGAAAAGCAGCCAAGCTATTAAATAAGCCAAGCCATTTCCACTATGCCTTATATACACAACACACACCTACAAGCACCAAGGAAGGTTTTAACACCTGAGTGGGCCTATGCCAATAAGATGACAAACACCTAAGTATTCAATTCAAATTTCTTAGCAATTTGAAGTAGGAAATAAGTACAAACCACCACACAATAACTTGACTAAATTAATCTTACTTGTATCAGTAGAAAAGAAGATCTCAGCAAGTTAAAAAAATCAAGTCTGTCTCCAGAATATCTTTAAAATACACTCTTTGAAAAGCAGCTCTTAGAAGAGCAGCCAAGCTATTAAATTCTTGGCTCACAAATCTCACAAATGTTGCCTTCTAGCCAAAAAACAAACCAACAAACCTATGCATGGGTGGTATCCCTGTACTCGGGAGATGTTGCTGAACACATATTGGGTTGTTGTTTGGCAGTGACATATACCAGAATCTGTGAATTCATGCCTGAAGTACAATGCATGTGGAAAAAAAACTCCCAAAAAAGTACTACCACAAACTTTTACAAAGGTTGGTGGTAGAATTCGTACCTATACAGTATTAAAATACCACCATTTGAAATACCTTAGGATGTCTATTTTCCAAAAATATATGGTTTGATGGGGTAAAATACATTGGACTGCTTCAAAAATGTTCCAAATGGTACATGGGCAAAGGCTGACTACATGTCAAAATTCCAGGTTGGAAATGCGCACCCCCTAAATGTGGCCTTTTAGCCCTAAAACAAACAAACAAACCTATGCATGGGTGGTATCCCTGTACTCAGGAGATGTTGCTTAACACATATTGAGGTGTTATTTGGAAATACCCCTTTCACATTTTAAGGTAATGTTTACCTAAATTGCAATCTATGTGAAAAATTAAAAAAAAAAATTTGGCTGCAAATTTTGGCTAAGATTGGTGGTAAAATGGCTACATGAAATGTGTCAAAATACCCCAAATTAAATGTCCTGAGTGGTCTAGTTTTCAAAAATATGTACATGTTGGGGGTCATTCATGGATTTAGTACAGATATCAGTGTTACAATGTCACTATCGCTAATTTTGAAAAAAAGGATTTTAAAATAGCTTTGCACTACTTATAGTTTTGGCCCTGTAACATGAATAAAAAAGCACAAAAACATAAAACATGGGCTATTTCTGAACTCAGGACATATATTAGATACTATTTAGCAGTGTTTTTTTGTTGTCTCTTGTACATGAGTATACGAATTTTCAAATAAAAGTCATTAAAAAAAAATGTACATTTTTTTTGCCATATTTTATTTAATTTTTTTACATCAAATTATATGCTATTATCAAAATAATGGTATCAAAAGAAAGCCCTTCTTATGATGATAAAAACGATATATATTGTTTGTGTGGGTACACTAAATGAGACAGAAATAAATTACAGCAAAACACAAACACCTCAGAAATGTTAAAACAGCCCATGTCACCAAGCGTCGGACAAGCCAAAAAAGTAATGTCACTAAGGGGTTAATGGGTGGAGATCCCTTTGTTATTATAATTTGTTTTTATGTTGCTATAATCAGTCACATTGTTCTGATGCACAAAATGTAATGTGTACCGGAAACAAACGTAGTATATTGTGTGAGTGATTTCACTGAGAAGCATGAAAGCGGCTCTTTCTCTGGAGCTTTTGCTTCAGTGGACATATAAATTCGAGTGAGGTCCAGTATAATTCTTAAATGTGCAGTTGAAATAGACCCTAATGGTAGTGTTAATGACAGATTCACACCTCTTTCTATAGGTATCATAGTCTCTGTAAGTGACTATTCTTTTAAGTGCTCTGGTGAGGGAAGTATAAGTACAGGCTGTGATAGGGTCATGTAAGGTATAATCCCATAGACCAGGTCTTAACAAAACCTCACATATAAGAAAACTCATTGTTGGTGCATGGATCTTAGTTAGTATTTTATATTTGTATATGTTCCCTGGTTTCTATATGACAGTCTGACTGATAATTCAGCATATATTGCTAATCTCTTAAGCAAGGTATCGTTAGTTAGTTTTTACATTCTTGGTTTATCATCTTTCATACTATTATCACAATACTTCTAGGATTTGTTCAAAAGAAAAATGTATCAAAGAACCTTTGAACACAAATATCAAACCCATGACTTCTTCATTTACTAATGCTACATGTACATATTTACATAACTCATATATAGTGGCAAGAAAATTACTAGCATTTATTTATAGAATTTGTCTTAAAATATGGTCTGATCTTCATCTAAGTTACAATAATGAATACAATCTGTTTCAACTAATAACACACAAAGTATTGTATTTTTCTTGTCCATTTTGAATACATCATTCACAGCTTGGTTTGATAAATAGTATGTGAACCCATAGAATAATGACTTCAACAAAAGTTAATTGGAGTCAGGAGTTTGCAAACCTGAATCCAATCCATAAAATGGGATTGGAGGTGTGTTTTAGACCCACTTTGTCTTACAGAATAAAACACACTCAAACTCATGTGCTGAATTTGACTCAAAATGAAAGTCAACCTCCAAAGTTGAGTTTTAGTGAATAGACCCAATAGTATAGATTTCTTACCTGGTGCTGGCTGCAGGCAGGATGCTACAACTTACATTGAGTTTTATTTGAAGGAGGGGCTCAGCCAATCGGAAATAGCTTCTAAACTCTTAGGCAATCAGGAGAGTTGAGAAGCCACTCCTGATTAGCTCAGACCTCCTTTATTGACACCTCTCATTCCTGGACTTTGCATTGTGCCAAAATGATTTGGGACATAAAGTCCTATTGCAGGACTGTCCCAGGAAATTTGGTAGTAAGTGGTGCTGCACTTGCACATAATTATACATATGTTCACTCTTACTATTATATTTTATGTCTATGCTTTTTCTATATCTACTGAAGATAATAGGAAGAAGGCACCCTAGTGTCCGGAAAGGAAGCAAGTCCTCCAAAACTGCAAAATAAAAACAAATTGCACAGCACTCCTTTTGCCTGTGTGCAATATAACTAACATCACAAAATGATGTGCAATTTATTGTTATTTATGTGAGTTCTTCTCTGTACCTCTGCTCATATCCAAATGTTTTCTGGATATCAACAATTATTGAGCAGTGTCCTATACAACTATGGAGCTATGTCCTATAGAACGTTATTGGCAGCCCTGTTTTATAAATGAAACAATTTCAGTTTACTGGTACAAATCATACTTGAGATTTTATAGTGGATTGATTAATCAGAGATGTGCATTCTCTAAACAGCAAATGAGATAACCCTGATTACAAAATGAAACAATACATAGTTTTAGTTTAACTTTGTATGCCAAAAAGAAAAAATTTTTATATTACAAAATACATTGGAGGTGTGAGCACCAAGACTTACCATGTTCAATATATACATCACAGTTTTATGTTTTATTTATCAGAACTGTGGCATGTAAGGTACCGATGGTAACCTATTGGTGCTGAAGGAAATGAACAATGCATGGCCTAAAAGGGAAAGTACTACAAATGAACTAATTATACTTAAAATCATACAAGAGTAGATGATCTCAGCCCAAGCAGTTAATTAAAATTAGACAACTGGCTAATTATTTGCCATATGCACCATAAGGAAGGAAAAGTTGGAATCTCCCCCCACACTTTTTAGATAACGGGCCTATTTTGGCGACACAAAATTCCATATGTGCTCTGCAGTATGAAGATCAGCACACTGTTGCGCAGCAGAGGCACTGCGTCTAGCTAAATGAGCGTGTCGTGGGCAGCACCGGCACCGTGTCTGACACTCTTGGATCTATTTACTAAAATGTGACTTTGGAGGTCGACTTTCTCGGCACCAGAGTTTAACTTAGAAAAGAAACCCAAGTTCTAATCTTCCCCATTGAAAGTAATCGGAGTTGAAACAATCAAAGCTATTTTTAAGCCTAAGTCAAGTTTGGCATGTACGTTTGACTTGGTGTCAAAAATAGCTTCAATCATTTTGCCTCCCATTACTTTCAATGGAAAAAATTGTAACTCAGTTTTTTTTTCTGCGTCAAATTCAGGTGCCGAATTTGACTTATTGACTAAAATACAACTTTGGGCGGGGCTCCGGCTAGCGGAGTGTCCGGGAAGTAACCCAACATGTAGGTGTAGACTTATGTTAGAAGGAAAATCCAGAATACAGGCAGTGGTCAGAAATGGCAGATGGCTGACAAAGGGTAAATCGAGGTCATAAGCAGGGCCAATAAGTAGGCAGAAGACCAAGGGTTAATGCCCTTGGTCACAAGCAGGGTCACAAGCAGGGTCAATAGGTATGCAGCAGGCAAAGGGTTAACCCAGGTCACAAGCAGGGTCCATAGGAAGGCAACGGGTTAATCCAGTTAACAATCAGGGTCAATAGGTAATAGGTATGAAAATGTTTTAGCTCCTCCTTGATAGTGCTGCTAACCCCGCCTCTCCAACTCTCCCATTGGTAGCTAGTGCCAGGTGGCAGTACAATGTATTTGGGCGTGAGCCCACCCCCTCTGCAGGCCCCATTACTGTACCCAAGGTGGTAGCTCCGCCTCCACACGACAGCATGGGGACCGGAGACAGGGACCCCCAGGACCGCAATGGAGACCCGCTAGAGCTGGGAAAAGACTTGGCTACCTCATCGCACCTCTACCGTCGGAATAGCATGGAAGAGATGAGTACCTGACACTTTGGAGGTTGACTTTAATTTTGAGATAATTCTAAGTCAAATTCAGCACCCATGAAAAAATAGCTTCAATCATTTGTCCTCTCATTAGGTGTAGCTCATTCCAGGACACTACATTGTCCATATGGTTTCCTTCACTTAATACTTCAATCAATCTTTGCTAACAAAGCATCATTCCTTCTTTTGGTTCTAAATGTCTTTCATTCTACTTTCTACCAACAGCCTTCATCCTTCTAGAACTTTTCTTTTCTATAAGTACACCCATTCCCACATTCCTATAACTTTTTACCTTTCCTGATGATACAATGTTTAGCAATCTGGTTTGAATGACTAGTTCTAAAAGGGACTAAATCCAATTTGTTCCTTTTAATGATGCAAGGGGCCTCTTCTTTCTAAGTAAAAGGGTAATTTGAATGGTACACCAGTTGTGCTCCTTTAACAAGCAAAAACTAGGCGGCTGACATATCACAAAGCATCACTCTGTGACAGAAATGACAGATGGTTTGGCAAGTGTCAATCATCAGCAGTCATGTGACAGCAGTCTGCAAGTTTCAAATCAAAAAATAATCACTTCTGAACAGTGCTTCATAGGAACAACAATTAATTTGGATTTGCTGGATAATTACTTTTATCTGCCTTAGATATTGGTGTCATAGAGGAAGCTACTGATCGATGTTACCTTATGTCAAACAGTTCTCTTTCTCTTGGAGAACCGATACTGTCTCAACTCACAAGTAATGTATGTAAAAATAAAAAATAACTCCAAACCTGAGATTGCAAAGTAGACAGCACTTTTCAGGAACTACTCCCCCTTTGTAAGATGTTTCACTTGGCACGTGTAAGTAGACTGAAATGTTTTAGTAACTTCATATGGTGGCAGTCTTCCACATCTTACATATTTAGTTTCTTGGGTGCTGATCCTTTTTAACGATTGTTGGTGATCATAGAGAGATTAATCACATATTTATACGTTTCAATTTCTCAGAATTACAATGAGTTCTTCCTCTTATTTATGATGTCTTCATGTTTCCTACATTATGTAAGTCAGTCTACTAGACGCCCAGCCTGCACAACCAATTTTAGTTTTATCCTAGGTTAGCAGTTTGCAACATATTCTTATTATCTGCATTTTTGGTGGATCCACACTGCATAGTTTGACCTTTAACATCTAGCAATGACTAGTGCAGGTAATTCAATGACAGCCTTAGAATTAATAAACCTTTAATGTTCTATAGAAAATACATTAGCAGGACAAGTATACTACAAATTAGCTGATGTTTGCATATATAAAGCATGAGCATAGAAACATGATCAACTATTCAAATAAAACAGGAAAGTATCATAAATAAAATGGTAAAGTAGACTGTACAGTATCTAACTATAGAAAGTGTACTATGCTTGGAACCATTTTCTCCTCCTGTTTCCAGTTTCTGTTCCATAATGGCATAGAGAAACTGCAATTAATACTGCTACTGAATTAGAGTATACATTAGTTGCCTTTTTATGCAAATTTGTGACAAAACTCTTGGTTGCTGTGCTACCTAGTATATGCTATACTGAACATGTCCAGTGGAAAGGTTTTTTTTTTTAAATTTGATAAATAATTACCATCTGTCCAAATTGGCCACATGATACCCATAGACTGTATGCTGTACAACTGGCCAAGTATACAGCGCCCACCAACCACTAACGCCAACAAAATTAAAAGGAAATAAACTCAGATGACAAAGAGAGGAAGATGGGAAATACGGGCAAAAAAAACTATTTCTGTCTGAATGCACAAATGGGAAGGTTAATGAATTATCCTGTAGTTATGGGAGTGGTTGGAAGGGCTAGATACATGCCACTTACAATGTTTTATCATGATACTGGTCTTTTGAACTCACCCAGTTATCTATATTATTCCTTTAATTACAGGGTTAGACCTTTATTTGATTTACCTACGACATGTTAATGTCCAAGTAGATGTGGCCCTCAAAAGTTTTTTGTGCAGCCTCTTAACTTGCTGAAAAGCCCATAGGTTCTGATGCACTAGCTCTAAATAAATGTATTACAGCACTGACTGTCAGTTATGGAACACCTCACACCAAATATGTCAATTAAGAGAACAACTTAACAACAATTAATAGAAAGCTCCAAAATCAACAAGTTTAACTTTTAATTCAATAGAGTAAATATCTAAATTAGGAAGCTAGAACTGTAAATAACCATATAGATTCAAATGGATTTGATTATCGATTTTCCATATGATGACTAAACAGTATAACAAAGGTATTGTAGGAAGCAATAGGAATGATCTATTGGACTTTGGTCTCAAGCACATTGATCTGTGGACTTAATATCGACTCTTGGGAAATGTAATGTGATGGTACGAGAAGGTAATGACAAGGCTGTAATTATAGAAGAAAATGGATTCTATACGGTTGTATATTTTTACCCTACACTTTGCTTTATATTTATTTATGGTGGACACTAGAAAACAACTCACTTCTAGAAACATATCTTGCTAATGTTAAGTAGGACAAGGTAATGTGTTTCATAGGATTTAAATAAGGTTGTATTTATTATTGGGCATAGGGTTGCCACCTTTTCTTCAAAAAATACCGGCCTTGGTACTGTCTCCATAGACTTAACATTGGTCTGATGCCAATTTTTTACCGGCCTGCCGGTAAAATACCGGCCAGGTGGCAACCCTAATTGGGCAACATGAGCAGCCTGTAACCCTGCTAACTGATTGGTAAGATTTGAGCCATGCAATAAAATGTGACCTGGGCTCTGCTAGCAAAGACACCTTTGGCACAGGCTCCCTCAAGGTCCTTATTTGTGCAGCTTCATAGCAGAGAGTAACAGCATAGATCCTGGCACTGTCACTAAACTTCACACACATGAGGACCACAAACAAGCCGATTGTTTGATGATATGTACACATTTAGAGAAATCTCATGCTCACAAAATAAGATATGTCAGATGTGTTAAGAGTGGCAGAGATTTCTTGCTTGATTTACTAGTTAAGGTCCCCCCTGCTGATCTCATACAAAAACGAGGGTCTCTCTCTGCGCTAGCAGCAAGAGACTCTCGCATTCAGATGTCAGAGTGGGGCGAGCCCCTGCTCTGATTGGCTGTGCGCGTGCTGTGTCTCGCATGGGAGACACAACAGATAGTAAACCCGCATGTACCTATTAATATATACATTGGGTTTACTAAATTCTACCGGCACATGTATTCCTATGGAAGCATGGCAGCTGTCGGTCAGAGGATAAACTGGCGTGTACTATCAAAAGTACACACCAGTTCATCATTATACTAGGGACAACTAACTTTTCACCTGTGCTTCTATATTAGAAAAAAAAGTTTAGTCTCCCAACTGTAGCAAAAAAAAATATTTCATGTTAAATTAAAAGATTGTATCAAGTGTAGATGATTTATAAAGAAATGAAAGAATACAAATTAAGCATTCTTTACTTCAAACAGTTCTCTCAGGGGGCAGATATTTTGTTTAGACTCATGGGGCAGATCTTCTTTGCCACGTTGTTTCAGATGTCAAAAGATCTGACCCATCTGACCAAAGATTTTAAACAAAAATGTCTGCCTCCTGGTAGAGCTATATGAAACAAAGATAGCTCAGTAAGGTACTTTATTGGTATTCTTTCATTTATGTTTTTCTATATGAAATAAAATTTCAGTTAAACAGAACTTCATTTACAGTTGTCCTTTAACACAACCCACTAATCATAGTATTCAGTGGCCACTCAAGTGCAACCAAGATTCAGTATAATAAATTAGCATGCTTGCACTCAGGTTACAGGTAAATTAACCAATATGAACTGAAGGCACAATCAATTAAATAAAAAATAAAAAATGAATAACTCTTTATTTAAAAGATCCAATTAAGCTTAGTATCCATGGGTGGGAAAATGCAGAAAAAGATGATATAGCATCTCCATTACTTTATTTTTAAACCTCATTAATGTTTTTTACCTAAATCTTTGTATTAACCCTGTCCTCTATGAAATAAATATAGAACTCTGCATTTCTTGTCCACATTCAAGCCCACAAGTAAGCAGTAGTCATGGTGATATTATTGAGTCCTTAAAAAGTGTGCCCCACATAGCAGCCAAAATGGAAACAACAGCTTTGGGATTCAGAGCAAGAATACCATTCTGTCACCTCAATCTGAGATGGAGCTCAAACAAAGCATATCAATTTGTGATGCAGGTTGAGAGATGACATACATCTACCCAAGATCACTGAGCACAGAAAAATGTGTTTTCTCAGGGGCTTTTTATACTTGTTTAGGGCATACCGGTACATCCCATACCGGTACATCCTATACTTGTTTAGGGCATACCGGTACATCCCATACTTGTTTAGGGCATACCGGTATATCCCATACTTCTTTAGGGCATACCGGTATATCCCATACTTCTTTAGGGCATACCGGTATATCCCATACTTCTTTAGGGCATACCGGTATATCCAATACTTGTTTAGGGCATACCGGTACATCCCATACTTGTTTAGGGCATACCGGTACATCCTATAATTGTTTAGGGCATACCGGTACATCCTATACTTGTTTATGGCATACCGGTACATCCTATACTTGTTTATGGCATACCGGTACATCCTATACTTGTTTAGGGCCTAAATGTTTCTTACTTTCTCTAAATGATGACTATTTCAGTCACCATTGCAGTTAGCATAACAAATATAGCCACTTAATTCCAGCCTTATCTGCTATTCGTGGAATTCATGAAAGGAAAGGTAGCCCAAAGAGGCTAAAATATCTTTGTTGGATATTTTATGCTGCCATACTTTTACCTAGTTTTGACCTCAAAAGAATTTTAAAGCAACTTGTTTTCAGGGATGTTTTCAATATGTTTATAAGCTCTGAATAAGAGCATATGTGGAGAATTAATGGCGGGTTTCGAGGCCCAGTTTTTGTTAATATAAAGAGTGTTTTAAACTATTTGCAATTCAAGAGGTTATCATGTGTTAAAATGGGATTACATGCACAGTATCAGAATAGAATATAGCCTCTTTACAAGTCATTGGTAAGACCTTTCCTTATCACAATATTGGGCATCATTTCAAAATAAATATTGGCATAACAGTATGGCTAACTAGGTGTGTTTAGTTTACTCTGTCCCACACTGGAATCATGAAAGGATATATACCCCCTTGTAACTCAATTAGACACATTTTCTGCTTCCTCAGTGTCTTTGCTATATTTATAGAGGAAGCAAAGTTGTGACTTGTGCTGTTATTTTGTAATACATTAAACTGCACAGGAAGCAGGAAACAGAGGTCTTATCCTTTGTATCACCAGGGATCACATCCTGGTCCTTTTCCTCTGTACTGTAAGGTATAGAAGGAGAGGATTTCATGGTGGATTCCGAAGAAAAAAAAGTCAATATGGCACGGAGATAAATGAGAGGAGAGTATTACAGTTACCCAAATGAATGAAAGTTTACAAGTATTAAGGAAAGATTTCCAAGCTAGGTATGTTTAATCTGTAGAAAAGCTCTACATGGTGATGTGATTACCATCTAAATATTCGAGATCATGTTTAAAGTGGCACAAAAGGTTTTTGTTTGTTCTTTTAAACTTGTGTTTCTTTAGTAGAAGCAAATGTATAAAATACAGTGTTCCTTCTCCAGTGTAGACCTAGCATGTACCTTTGTATTATCAGTGGCAAACATGATCTGGCATAGTCTGAGCCTGTCAGCCAATCAGAGCCATCAATTGCACCTTGTATTTGTCATATGGTTAACACTTTTTTTTATCCATGGTATTGCCTCTAAAGACTTAATGTTGACCTCAAGCCAATTGTTCATATGCTGTAAGATATATCTTAGGGAGCCTGTCCAAGGGCTATGGGAGTAACAGAAAGGTCTGCCAAGGACCTATGAAAAACCCCTAGGAGGAGGTAGAAATGGTCCCCCGTGGACCAAAACCATCCCCCAGAAAGGCACAGGTTAGAATGACCTAAGTAGGTGGTAGAAAAAAAGAATAGGACCTCCCTAAGCTAGAGTATAAGTGCGATTGATCCTGCTTGAGTAGGAAAGGAACAATACTTGGGCGGAAGGGGGATGTTCACCTATTAGTCTTGTTCCAGTGTAGCCTGATCGGTGGAGCCATCACTCCTAGTGCCACCTTGAATGGCAAGGAAAATTATGCACACTTTGTAATTTCTCACTATTTCTTCTCTTTGCTGTCAGACATAAGTAGGTATGCTTTGCTATTTTACTCTACTCTAACACTTAATTTTCATTCCTCAAAAGAATAAGTTTGTTAGTGGTTATTTTTTTTTTTTTAAAATAAACATGTAAATGTATGCTAAAGAAAAACAATTCAACCACAGTGAGAATTTACACCACAGAATTTCAAATTTGCAATAAACCACAAAATATTTTAATAAATGTGTTAAACCTCTAGTGGCAGGAAGCATAGTGTCTGTACTTTAGGCACTTGACTTGTCTGTCTCATGCTAAATACAGGTCTGGGAATAATGTGTCATTCAATGACAATGGAGACCACTAAAATACCACTGTAGCCGTTAACAAATTAACAGCGTTATAATACAAAACACTTGTTTCCCCACTAACAGCAGTTAAATGTGCAGTAAAACAACGCAGTCAATCTTATGAACCTACCTATGGGATACAGGCAGGAAATGACACAATTCAAATGCAAGCCAATTACTGGCACCACAGTGCTCTTAGTCGCTCAGGAAACACAGATATGCCCCCAACACATAATGTGCTACAGAGGGCCAGGAAATTCAGTACAATTTGCCTGTGATTGGAAGTTTTGCGATATATTGGAGGATCGCATATTTAGTGAGAGACAAGATTTCATATTTAGAAGAACCTGTCAGATTAGTAAAACAGCTATATCAGAAGTGATTTTAGTTTAATTAGCTAATTACTAATATTTGGAGAAATACTTATATTGTTTTATTTAACTAAAACAATAATATTTTATAGCCTACACTCAAGTGGTTATGTGTTCTTTGTTTGTACATAGATTTGCAGAACATCAATGGGAATAAGATCTTTTTCCTGAATTTTGTTCATTTTACACAATTATTACTGTGAAAAATTGCACAGCTTGAAAACTTTGATCAATTGAATTAGTTTACCAAACATGTTAATATTAAATGAATATACAGTCTCATGTTATATAACTATGCTATATTTGATGCCGAATAACCTTTGAACTATAATGTATATTAAATTAAAAAACTATCTTTAGACAGATTTTCCTTCTAACGCATTTCAATTGATCTGATTTAAATTTTAAAAAGTCATATATATTTATTTTTTTTACAAAAAATAATCGATTTTAATCCAGCCTGTTTTTTAGAGAGGTAAATTAACAGTCAAAATGGTTACCACACATTGAATCACTTATTGTGTGGTAATTACCATGCATGTAAGTATAAGATTTTTTTACAACAGGCATTGTAATATCCATTGTTAGTATAGAGTATTTTTAACGGCTGCGGTAATGATCCATTGAAAGTACAGAGTTTTTTTTTAACGGTTGAGGTAATGACCCAATGTAAGTATAGAGTATTTTTAACGGGTCCGGTAATGACCAAATGTAAGTATAGAGTATTTTTAATGAGTGCAGTAATGATAGAATCATAGAATGTGTAGGTATGAACCTTTCGGCCCATCTAGTCTGCCCAATGTTCTATATACTTTTATGAGTCCCTGGCCTTATCTTCTTATCTTATCTAGGATAGCCTTGTGCCTATTCCATACATGCTTAAAAGCCTTCACTGTGTTATCTCTACCACTTTTGCTGGAAGGCTGTTCCATACATCCACTACCCTCTCAGTAAAGTAATACTTCCTGATATGACTTTTAAATCTTTGTCCCTCTAATTTAAGACTATGTCCACTTGTTGTGGCAGTATTTCTTCTATTAAAAATTCTCTCCAGCTTTCTATATTTAAATGTTTCTATCATATCCCCCCTGTTCCGTCTTTCCTCCAAGCTATACATGTTAAGATGCTTTAACCTTTCCTGGTAAGTTTTATCCTTCAACCCATGAACCAGTTTAGTAGCCCTTCTCTGAACTCTCTCCAAAGTATCAATATCCTTCAGGAGATACGGTCTCCAGTACTGATCTATTGTAAGCATAAGGTTTTTAAACGCATGTGGTAATTGTGGTAACAAATGCCTGTTAATTTGCTGCTAACAGCTATTTTACACTTAATGGGCGCCAATGAATCTAGCACATTATCTAGCACATGTCAAATCATAAAGCAGGTGACATAGGACAAGCCTCAAAATCTCCCATGGTTTTTTTAGGATAGTGGCAAGTGAGGAGCTGGACCTGGGTGACAAGTCACAACAGTAAAGTAGAAGGACTACTGAGCTGTGCAATGGCACCAGATACTGGGTGGTCAAGCCAACAATGAGCAATGAATCAGGTTGAATTAAGAATCACTGAAATCATGTATTTAAATGTCTAACATAATGCCTATTACAGCTATAACTGCAAGGTGTAGTGTATACCATGTACTAAAAAGGTTACCTCATTCTGGTTTGTCTACCCAACGACATCACTGTGATCACCAGTGAACAGAGATTACTGACTGTATGTCCTAGATTTAACAATGCTTATTATTAATAAAACTGCAACACTGCTTGTACATGGGAAAACAAGAAACAAGTAGGGTTAAAATGATACCTCACGTGTTACACAAATGCTATATGAACACTGTACTGTGTGTAATTACCTCAAACACAGTCATTCAATGAGCGGCCGTGGAGATAAGTAGGCAAAAAATGATAAATGTTTTGCCTTGTTAATTTATCACATTAGAAAACACAACCAAACTGTGCTTAACGCAGCTGATATTTGCAAATTAACCCTCTCAGTGCCATGGGAAAAACAAAAAGTGCTCCCTTTGGCACAGAAAGGGTTAACCCAATGTGTTAAAAAAAAATTCTGGGGGAGTCACATGGGCTTCCCTTTTTCCACCTCCCTTCAAATTGCTGGGCTAGGAGTTGCCAAAAGGGACTCTGCCACCCCCCCCCCCCCCCCCCCCAAAAGGGCTGTGAAAGTGCTCCTGGCCACACCCCTATAAATAAACTAAGCCAGGAACTGCAAAAAAACCTTTGCCCACCCTAATAAATAATAAACAGGGGTAGAGGCTTTTAATACATATTAAATGGGGCCGTGGGCCATTTGGGCAGCCCTGGGACTGTTAAATATTTATTACTCACGTGTGATAGAGCAGAACATTGATCTATTGACTCGCTTTATACAGGACACCTGCAAGATATATCTTCCCCAGGAGTCCAATGTAAGTAAAAAATAATCCTTGTTAAAATGGGCTACCACAAATTTATAACAAAAAACATCCAATTATTTCCAGTTTTCAAGTTGATATAAAATTCCTCTGCCATAGTCCTCTATACAAATGAGTTCTGTCCTTGAAAAGGGCTACTGGGTCTTATGCTGGAGGAACAAGTTAGGCTCAGAAGAGGTGCAACACAAATCCTGTATTTACACAACGTGCTTCACCAGTCCAAATGCTGACTTCATCAGGTGCACCTGATGAAGCCAGCATTTGGACTGGTTAAACACGTTGTTTCTTTAAATGTATCTGTGACATCTCCTGTTTATGACATTACCCTGTGGCTTGATATGCAAATTACACATTTCCCATTGAAAATAAGTTAATTTGCATACCATGACACAGGTGATGTCATAAACAGGAGATCATTTTCTCTTAATCTATGCATTTGCTTGCAGTTTTGCTAACACAATATCTAAAACATTGTTCAACTTTTTTTAAGAGGGTGGGGGGGGGGGGGGTAGGAGCATGTCAGCAGCTCCTTGCTCAGTGTATTTTTTAGGGGGAGGTTAGGGGCATTTCAGCAGCTACTGGCTTTGGTTTTGGGTGGTGGGCATACTAGAGGGCCGGGGGTACACCTTGGGACATCTAGCGTTAAACTAGCATTATTTTGGGAAGTAACTGCGTTTTCTTTTTTTTTTAATGCCATTATTCCGTGCTGAATATGTGCCTTATTGCATGTTAGTTCTAAGCAGTCCATTTGCACATTATTCCATTTGGCAAAACAATCTTAGTCTTTAAAAAAAACTGTCCGGCATTGTATCCAGGCTATTGATTTACAATTTCAACTAAAAATGATGGATAATCGATACCTAGCTATTCGACAAGTACCCTTTATAGAAACATAGAAACATAGAAACATAGAATTTAAAACCTAAGTGTACCAAAATGACAGGGGGGGCAAGGAATCAAGGATACATTTATTTATAAGATGTTATAGTGTATTTATTTTTTAATAAATGAATGCACTCCATAGTATATTATTCTCCATTTTATCATGTATATATCTATACCTGAAGCAAATGCAAAAAAATGCACCTGACCATAAATGCCATAAATGTCTAAGTGCTATATTATACTGCTCTAGTACATTAACAGGTGTGGGTTTTTTGGGATATGTAGGATGATACACCCAAAGCGGTAAAAAGAGTGACAGAACAGCTGATCATTATTTCAGCCCAACATGTCACTGTTGCATCCTTGGAGATATAAGAACAGTGTCATTACGACATGGACACAATCAAATTGAAACTGCTGACAATATAAGCAATCTATTCCGAAGTCTGAGAAAAGAAAGTCAATTCAAGCGCTTAAGACAAAAAGGAGCCAAACACCTGTCATTCTCCTTCATTTCACAAAACTGAAACAATAAATAAAAGACACAAATGATGCTGCACCGATACCTTTAACGGTGGACATTGACTTCACTGTGCTATAGGCAATTTAATGATATTGTTTGAACCTTCATGGAATTTGCCATGGGCACTGGTGTGTTTATAAGGAAACTTTGTCTATCCCTGTTGACTAGCCCTGGTCCAATACCAGGAGAAAAAGGTAAATTCCCAAAGGGAAAAGCCGGCTCTATCTGTGAAAATTAGAATATTATCTTTGTGCGATGCTCCGGTATGTGGGTGCTTCGTCGTGCTGTGAAGGCAGCAAGGTAACATGAAGGAAATAAAATGGAAAACGCTTGCACTCCTTTTGTCTGGTAAAATAATTAATAGCAAAAATGTATTGAATGGATAGATCGATGTAACATATATAAACGTGGAGAAAATACAAATGCCCACTGGCACTTAATCATAGGCTAGATACCAGTCCAATACCAGCCTTAAAGGGACTTTGTCACATAGCAGATGGGCAGGCAATGAAGAAAATACTAAATTAATGGTATCTGAGTGTTTGACACTGATACAAATACTGTAGTAAGCTATTTTCAGGCAAAAATATTAATGAGATGATGTAGTAAAATTTGCATAATAATACAGCCCCTCCCAATGTGTTGCAGAGATTTGCCCACAAACTGCCTGCCAGGGTGTCGTCTGGAGCAGTTGCCCCAGTTTGCCCCTTCAAAGGGCCAGCCCTGCTTTCCAGAAATATAGCTGCTCACATGCTGATTTCAGCATAATGTATGTATGTATGGCCCTTCTTTTACTTCTTGCCCGTTACCACATATGTGTAGCATTTACATGTGTTACAACAGATAGTTTGTAGCTTTTGTAATGCTCCCATGATGACAGCATCCTTTTAAGGGTTTCAGTGCAGCAATGTTTTGATTTTTACCTTGTTGGACTGTACTAACAGTAAATGACTGGGAACTGATGGCACAGACAAAAGCAGACAAAATAGTGAGCTTATCAATAGGGGAAGTACATAAAAAGTGTCCCAAAAAAATTCAAAAAATCTAGGGAGGTCTCAAGTAAGTGAAATATAAAATTAGGACCAATCAGTATTGGTTCAGTACTTTGATGCTGCAATGGAGTGAGGATGCTATTAGCATGTGTCACTAAATGTTCTGAAAAAATTATTTTAAGATATGTGCTTTTAGATCACGTTCAACACAGATCACTTTTCGGAAAATATATCCCATTTTTGTTAAAGTATGCCTAATTTGTAATGCCTCCTGCTAAGGTCTCCTTCTAATGGCAAAACAGCCCTGACCCATCGAGGCATAGACTCCACTAGACCTCTGAAAGTGTGCTGTGGTATTTGGCACAAAGATGTTAGAAGTAGATCCTTTAAGTCCTGTAATTTGCAAGATTGGGCAAGTGTCCATGGCTCAGACGTTTTTGACCAGCACATGCCACAGATGCTCAACTGGATTGAGATCTGGGGAATTTAGAGGCCAAGTTAACACCTTGAACTCATTGTTGTGTTCAGAAAACCAGTCCTGAGCCATTTTTTTTATTTGTGGCAGTGTGCATTTTACTGCTTAACGAAGCCAATGCGATCAGGGAATACCGTTTCCATGAAAGGGTGTACATGGTCTGCAGATATCAGGGCCGTCGTCAGGGGTGACAGGCGATAAACCTGTCACAGGGGCCTTGGACCTTTAAGAAAAAAAGAATGAAAAAAACAATTTGAAAAAAAAAAAAAGCGTCCTGGCAGAGACACTGACTGGGGAGATCAAAACATCAGGGAGAGCGAGAGAGGCAGCATGGAAGGACAGGGGCGTCACTAGGGTTGGTGTCACCAGGTGCGGAAACTCATGGTGTCACCCCCCCTGGATTTCCTCCAATACAATGCCAAACAGATTCCTTAGTAATGCCAGTTAGATGGCCTATTAACTATGCCACACACCGGAGCCCCATAAATTATGCCACACCAGAGCCCCATAAATTATGCCACACCAGAGCCCCACTATTTATGCCTCACCTCTGACCAATTAATTATGCCACACACAGGTGTCCCATATATATGCCACACAAAAGAGTCCCCATAATTATTCCACTCACACACAGGTGCCCCATAATTATTCCACACAAAAGAGTCCCTTAATTATGCCACACAAAAGAGTCCCTTAATTATGCCACACATGGGGCCCAATAAATATGCCACACACAAGCGCCCCATAATTATGCACACATGGGACCGCCATTAATTATACAACACACAGGAGCCCCACGAGGTGACAATTGTAGAAGTCTAAAACAATACATAGCTATACATACATATCTCTCTCTATAACAGCCAATTTGCCCAATTATATGCCAGTATCATTTTGTCATTCATAAGCCACAGCCAATTTTCCCATTAATATGCCAGTATTATTGTGCCAGATGCCAATACCATTGTGCCATTAAGATGCCAGTATTATTGTGCCATTCATATGCCAGCAATATTTTGCGATTCAGATACCAGTAATATTGTGCCAGTCAGAGCCCAGGAATATTGTGCCAGTCAGATACCAGGAATATTGTGCCAGTCAGAGCCCAGTAATATTGTGCCAGTCAGATACCAGTAATATTGTGCCAGTCAGAGCGCAGGAATATTGTGCCAGTCAGATACCAGGAATATTGTGCCAGTCAGAGCCCAGTAATATTGTGCCAGTCAGAGTGCAGTAATATTGTGCCAGTCAGATATGAGGAATATTGTGCCAGTCAGAGCCCAGTAATATTGTGCCGGTCAGAGCCCAGTAATATTGTGCCAGTCAGAGCCCAGGAATATTGTGCCAGTCAGATACCAGGAATATTGTGCCATGCAGAGCCCAGTAATATTGTGCCAGTCAGAGCCCAGGAATATTATGCCAGTCAGAGCCATAGGAATATTGTGCCAGTCAGATACCAGTAATATTGTGCCAGTCAGAGCCCAGTAATATTGTGCCAGTCAGATACCAGGAATATTGTGCCAGTCAGATACCAGGAATATTCTGCCAGTCAGAGCCCAGTAATATTGTGCCAGTCAGAGTGCAGTAATATTGTGCCAGTCAGATACGAGGAATATTGTGCCAGTCAGAGCCCAGTAATATTGTGCCAGTCAGAGCCCAGGAATATTGTGCCAGTCAGATACCAGGAATATTGTGCCAGTCAGAGCCCAGTAATATTGTGCCAGTCAGATACCAGGAATATCGTGCCAGTCAGAGCCCAGTAATATTGTGCCAGTCAGATACGAGGAATATTGTGCCAGTCAGATACCAGAAATATTGTGCCATTCAGAGCCCAGGAATATTGTGCCAGTCAGATAACAGGAATATTGTGCCAGTCAGAGCCCAGGACAATTGTGCAGTCAGATACCAGGAATATTGTGCCAGTCAGATCCTAGTAATATTGTGCCAGTCAGATACCAGGAATATTGTGCCATTCAGAGCCCAGTAATATTGTGCCAGTCAGATACCAGGAATATTGTGCCAGTCAGAGCCCAGCAATATTGTGCCAGTCAGATACCAGGAATATTGTGCCATGCAGAGCCCAGTAATATTGTGCCAGTCAGAGTCCAGGAATATTGTGCCATGCAGAGCCCAGTAATATTGTGCCAGTCAGAGCCCAGGAATATTATGCCAGTCAGATACCAGAAATATTGTGCCACTCAGAGCCCAGTATTATTGTGCCATTCATATGCCAGTAATATTGTGCCAGTCAGATACCAGTAATATAGTGCCGTTCAGATACCTGTAATATTGTGACACTCAGAGCCCAGTAATATTGTTCCAGTCAGAGCCCAGTAATATTGTGCCAGTCAGAGCCCAGTATTATTGTGCCATTCACATGCCAGTAATATTTTGCCAGTCAGATACCAGTAATATTGTGCCATTCAGATACCTGTAATATTGTGACACTCAGAGCCCAGTAATATTGTTCCAGTCAGAGCCCAGTAATATTGTGCCAGTCAGAGCCCAGTAATATTGTGCCAGTCAGAGCCCAGTAATATTGTGCCATTACCCTGCTCGTTATTCCTCCCCCCTTCCCCATCACTTACCTCCTGGCTGCTGCTCCGTGTCCCCCGCCGGACGTCTCCGTGTAGTGTTCCATCATGCATGGAGGAGGGAAACACAGTCACCGGATGTGACGTAACGTCACATCCGGTCGCGGTGATTTATTTATTTTATTTTTTTTACGGCTCCGAAACCAGTGGCTGCAGCTGCCAGGAGAAAAAAAGTTAGTCAGCACGGGTGTTAACCCCACTGGAGGTGTCACCCGGTGCGGTCCGCACCCCCCTTGGGATGCCACTGTGGAAGGCTACTGTCTCTCTCAAAATTGAAAGTGAGTACAGGGGAAGGGGAAGATGGGGAGGGGCTGGCTGTTGCATTTTAATGGGCTTAGTGTCTGTGGCATTTTGATGGGCATACTGGCTGTGGCATATTAATGGGCATACTGTCTGTAGCATATTAATGAGCATACTGGCTGTGGCATATTAATGAGCATACTGGCTGTGGCAAGTTACTGAGCATACTGACTGTGGCATATTAATGGGCATACTGTCTGTGGAATATTAATGAGCATACTGGCTGTGGCATATTAATGTGCATACTGTCTGTGACATATTAATGGGCATACTGGCTGCATATTAATGGACAAAGAGTGGCATATTAATGGAAAAACAGTGGCATGTTAATGGGCAAACTGGCTGTGGCATATTTATGGGTAAACTAAGAGTGTCATATTAATGGGCAAGCTGTGGCTTATGGATAAACTGGCTGTGGCAGTTTTTCATCTTTGAAATTTAAAAAGCAAATATAATTATATGTCCTTCTTTTTTTTCTTAAGAAGCCCTAATGTATCATAATGTTTACTTCAACACTTCCTAAACTGCATTTAAAGTGCAGTGCTGAACTAGGAATAAAAAAGCCCTGGAAATAACTGTATAACAGCCCCATAGCATTGCGTCATTATGCCAGCCTCATAGCATAACATCATTTTCTTGTTCATAAAAGGGAAAATCATACATTTTAAAGCACATTTGAAGAGTGCAGTATGTAAAGATAGAACTGATATATACCTCTGCACAGTGAAATATATAACCCCAGTATGTGAACAAGGTGGTTAAATGAGGTTCCCTATACAGGGGTATATATCAGGGCAGTGTGTGAGATATAACCTTGTGTACATACTGGGGGCATATATTGCACTATGCAAGGGTATATATCAGGGCAGTGTGTGAGATATAACCTTGTGTACATACTGGGGGCATATATTGCACTATGCAGGGGTATATATCAGGGCAGTGTGTGAGATATAATCTTGTGTACATATTGGGTGGGTACTTTACCTCAACACATCATTTAAGCTTCAGCTTCATATTCCATTGTTGGCAGAGTATCATGAGAACTGTATTCTATGATAGGTGGTGCACAAAAAGTCAGACATCAGTATAACACAAATAGGGCATTTTTTTATTCCTGCATTTTTGCACAATGTGGACTACAGTTCTGATGATGCTCAGCCAAATATTTAGTTGGCTAAGCATGGCAGAAATGCAAAAATAGCATTTAATGCCTTTTTCCCCCATTGCTCTTCAGGTCCTTCTTATGTAAAGAAAATATATCTAGAGCATCCATTTCCTCCTTTAAGGAGCAGCACCCAGCCTGGACTTACCCCAATGCACAGCCAATGGATGGAAAGAGTAACTGAGATGACCTTATGTCATATTCGGTGGTGGCAAGAGGCCGTGAGAAAGCTCTCTCACAGTCTCGCGGGTGAACCTACAGACAGTACCCGCTGAATTATTGCTGCAGCTAAGGCTGAATTGTTGCTGCGGCTGGGCCAAATTGTTAAACTAGCTGTGTCAATTCTTTAAGCGGCCAGTCCGTAATTGTTAAAGCTGCAACGGCCAGACCGTACTGTTAACGTTGCCGTGGGGGCCGAATTGTTAAATATGCCGTGGCCCCAGGGAAGTCAGTCTACCAGGGAATTTTCCTGGTATCCAAGTATACCAATCTGGCCCTGATAAAGTGTTCTTGTTTCACATCACACAGCACACAAAGCAAACACATGGAACAATTAAGTTCAAGAGAGAGAGGTTGCCACCTCAGGCACTTTTTAACAGCCACATAGAACTTGTGCATGTTGTTTTGCAGTATGTAGACGTTATATGCGACCGGAAAGAAATCAATTATGTAATCAGCATGGTTCTATGTAATCCAAGTAAAAGAAAGGTGTTCCCCATAAGGGGATAGCCGGCTCCACCCGTCAAAGTATGGGTATATTTCCTATGTCAGGCGGTGCTCCGAATGTGTTGAGGACTCGGCAGGTAAGGTAACAAGATAAAGAGGTCGATTCGAGCACTCACCGGTTTTAGACAAAAGGAATATCCGTAAAGTGATGGTGGAAAAAAGATGTAGTATTTATTCAATAAAATCACAGGAATACATGGAGACGTGAGGACATGGGAAGGCAGACAGGATGCCTTACGCGTTTCGTGCCTAAATGGCACTTAATCATAGGCTGATTAAACACAGCCTATGATTAAGTGCCATTTAGGCACGAAACGCGTAAAGCATCCTGTCTGCCTTCCCATGTCCTCATGTCTCCATGTATTCCTGTGATTTTATTGAATAAATACTACATCTTTTTTCCACCATCACTTTACGGATATTCCTTTTGTCTAAAACCGGTGAGTGCTCGAATCGACCTCTTTATCTTGTTACCTTATCTATGTAATCCAATCCTTGATTAGTTCATTTATTTCCTTCTGGTCATATATGACTTCTACATGCTGCAAAGCAACATGCTAAGTTATATTTGACTGGCAAACCCTATCCAGGGTAATAGATAATGTCTGAGAATGAAACATCCGCAGAGGAAGTCATTCTGCATGTGTATATTCCCTTTCTCTCATCTTATTCAATTTAGAGAGCCTTGTGAAATTATCTGTACTGGACAAATGACAGGAGAATTGTAAATTATTTTAAAGTAAAAAATGCATTTACATAAATAGAAAACATGTGCCAAATTCATAAGATAACTGCCCCTTTCACAATACAACTTTAGTACAGAAAATACAGAAACAAAGCCACAATAAATGTCGTGTAGCAAAAAAATAAATATCTGGTAAGATATTGTAACTATCAGCGCCAGATCAAGTAAATCTAGCATTCAACTCACATAGCTCAGTACTTGAATTGTAACATGTCATATATCATTAGGATGAAGATCTTGAATCCTTCACCCTGTAAGTGAGAACACTTGTCTCTGTGAAACTAAGCATAGATTGAGTGTTCAGGTCTGCAGATGACTATTAAGCAACAAGGTATTCCACCTGCTCTGTTAATGAGGTTGTTGGGGGCTACAATTCCAAGAGCACTCTACACAGTAACAAATTAAAAGTAGCTTTCATATGCCAAAAATGTTAGAGTGGGGGAAGAAAGTCCTTGTTTCATTATTGTTATTGAATAGAAGTAGATACTTAATGTTCCTTATATGATGCGCTGTATCTTTGCGCTGTATTTTGGATGAAGGCTTAAAACTCACAGGGAGTAAGTCACTAAATGTGAATACGATTTTTAATACTATTCTCTTACAATTTATACTGCAGTGCTAATAGAACTGAAACAAAAAGTCATTCATGAAGCATTTCATCTCGCTGACTGATCTATGCATTGTGCAGGGACACATTCCTAAAAGAACAACAGAGCTGGCCCTGCTGAGTGAATTGTTAAATCTTCAAAAACTTAAATATACATTATGCCGTGCCAGCTGAGCTCTTCTAGCAGGAGCAACTCACCAGGTTTTTGTACAATACATAGTTAATCGGTGAGATGAAGTGTTCATCTCAACTCACCTGCACCTCATTTTAGTGCATAGCTCCTTTTAGAACTTAGTTTAAAAAAACCTGTGGTGGCCCTCAGTAGGACTCCCCATAGTGACCAATGGCATGTCTGGTGATTCATCTATATGAGAGCCTATAACACCCCCAATTAAATATTTTCTTCAAGTGCATGATGGCTGAATAAGTTGAGCTAGTCACTACACAAAACTTGACCCTCTTCTCCAAAGTCCAACTTGACCTCCTATCTCGACCATGACTGCCATAGAATGTGTACAAACATTGCTATTCACTAAAAGTGAAATGAGGTCAATTTGGACTTAGTCACTCTGTTCAATTTGCCTGTTCTGAGGGTGGTGAGTTCTATTATTTACAATAGGAGAAGTCAATTTTGGACTTAGTCTCAAAAAGAGCTCCAGTAATTTCTTCTCCCATTAAGAAAAGGGGATGGCAAAGTGTGACAAAATAGTTTTTGGTCTCAAAATCGCACTTCACCTTGCAATGGGAGAAGATATGAGAGTAGCTCTTTTTTAGATTAAGTCCAATTCAACCTCCATCTCGTCTCCCATCACCAAATCTCGACCTTGAAAATATGCTTTGTGAATAGCATTTTTCGAGGTTGAGATGAGGCTATGCAGCGGAAGCTGTCCAAGTTTGGTTGCCGAAGTGAGATCACATCTCGTATACCAAACTCAAACTTTAGTGATTAGACCCAAGAGTGAGCCAAAAAGTTTAAACGTGAGAGGTCCTCTTTAAACTGAATGTTTAAGTGCATTTCTTTCCCATCTGTAGAATTATTAGGTCAATATCGGACACACAGTGATCATTCTCAACAGTGTGCGCGTATGCTTTTTCAGCAAAGCAAAGAACTGCTCATAGCAGAGTTATTGTGCTGGGCTGGCAGATAAAAATGCAAATTCAGTCACATGGATGAGTTACTTCAAAGAATGCAAATTCTTGATAGGTGAAACTGAAAGTTAGAGAGCAGTAACTGAGTCCATATGAATTTTGAAACACAACAATGTATAAAGTACTGCAAACATACACATTACTAGCTGAAATATATTAAATCTACTTCAGTGTCTATGGAACTAAACCTTCCGGGGCAATTTTTGATCAGACAGTGATCAAAATATCAAATATATATAAAATAATGCTCATTGTTTAAAAGCTCCATGTTTAAGAGAAATTACCAATGATTTTGGGAGTCTTAGAAATAGACAGAGCTGTGATTGCCTCCTCTGGTGCTATTGGCTGTGTGCCATGCATCTGATATGCGTACACCCCAATGACAAACAGAGATGGTCACTAGACAGGCTGCAAATGGCAGCTCGCTAGTCTGTGCTTTTGCAAAAGAATTGGGGCTAAATATTTTTTCATTGACGCACTATTACATTACATTACATTAACATTTATTTATGCAGCGCCAACAATTTACGTAGCGCTAGGTACAGAGCATAGAAGGGAACTACATACTAAGTTAGACAAACTAGAACAGACTGGTACATGAGGTAGAGAACCCTGCCCGCAAGCTTAACATTCACACTATAGGTTTAACGAGGCAGAAGTGGCTTTCTACCTCATGAAAAAAAATTACAGTTTAGTTCCTCTTAACAATTTGCTTACAGTCATTTCACCTTTATAAACAGCATTTGACAAGGAAGCATACATTTCAAAAAACAATTGTGACAAGTTATTTGAATGCTGTTTGTTTATACTGCTAAGACTTTCTCAATTTATTTACTTTGTTTTCACCACATAAGCCTTTCATAAACAACAATGCTGTATCCGAAACTCAATTCAGATGCCACATTTGGCCCCTTGATATATTTGTCGGTGACACAACTGAGGGGTCACAAACTAAAGTGGCAGGGGCTGGGGACTTTATTAATCAAATAAAGTTGAAAGTAAGTTGTGTCCCCCGCACCTCAAAAAAAAAAAAGTTTAATTAAGTAAATTATTGACTCAGTATTAAAAAACAACAAGTAAAAAAAAGTTTAGCTGTCCTTTAACAAAGAAATTGCCAATTATTTTGGGAGTCTAAGAAATAGATAGAGCTGAGGTATGGCATCTGTGATCGCCTCCTCTGGTGCTATTGGCTGTGCATATATTGGATATGCATACACACCAATGACAAACAGAGATGGTCACTAGACAGGCTGCAATGCGGCAGATGGCAACTCGCTAGTCTGTGCTTTTGCAAAAGAATAGGGGCTAAATATTTTTTCATTGACGCACTATTACATTACATTAACATTTATTTATACAGCGCCAACAATTTACGTATCGTTAGGTACAGAGCATAGAAGGGAACTACATACTAAGTAAATTATTGACTCAGTATTAAAAAACAGCAAGTAAAAAAAAAAGTTTAGCTGTCCTTTAACAAACTCAGCCGTTTCTAGAGGGCATTTTACAATCTCTAGTCCCACCTAACGCAATATTTGGTGGTTTCAACTCTGGAATGAGACCAGATGCTAAAAATTATATTTCAAAATCTGTCTGGTTTAAGGTGTGCAACAATACCATATCCAGTATACTAACTCAATATCCTGGTATTACGCAAACAAATTCCTGCATTCCGATAAAGACCACGTACAACTCCAAACCACATAACTAACATTGCAAAAACTAAGCTTGTCTGTATAACATTCATTCGTTTCTCTTGGAGAGGTTACTTAATGATAATATTAATGTTACTCATAATAACCTACTGTAATTTTAAGGAGAAAGATAAAGTTAGATTAGCACAATCGTAACAATGTCACTACTACTGATTGCAATGTGAGGTTTACTTTTGTTATCTTGGTATGATTAAGTTCAGTATTTGTATAACAGTAATCAAGATGACAAACATGACGCAATTAAAAGGCAATGCAAACAATTGCACATCATGTGGCGCTATCCCACTGTAACAGAAGTTGACCTCAAACTCAAGACACCTGCAAACTATCTTTACAGCCCAAAATACCATATTTATAAACAAAAGCAAAACAATTATGTGGCAAAGGGCTACATGTCCAGCAAGCACCATGGCAACCAATGCAGCACTGATTGCTCCCAATTTAGTACCTTGCCCCACAATTATTTTAATTGACAACTGTGAAATACACTGGTGGGTTTTATTACATACATAAATCCTTAACTCCCGGAGGGTTAGAACAGAAAGTAAAAAACATTACAGAAGTGATGCAGTGCACAGGAACTCCAAGGAACTACCCTGTGGAAACCAAACCGAACCATATACAGACACTGCACACTTTTAGCATTGCACACAAAAGCACATTATTACATACATGCACATAACCAAGTGAAGTACATATAATAATAACATGGTCTTTTAAAATAATAACAATGACTGCAAGCCTCTAATAAACTCCACATCGCTACTGTTTGGCAAACAAATGATAATCCAATGCTGACAAAATACTTTGCTCTATTGTACTTTGGGCGACCGCAATTAACATTAAAGTAAAGAAGCCTAGTAAAATATTTGCAGACCAGATCATCTATTATGCGGGTGCATTAATAAAGAGACAGTACGGTCCTCCTAGATGGAAGAGATGAAATACCATTACTGAGCGCAACATGTCACACAGAAACACATCAGCTCCCTCTCCTATCCAAGCACAGTAACTTGTCAGAAGTAATGGAGACACCGAGACACACAGCAAACCAAAGCTATGCAATAAAGAGAAACACACTACATAATTGTAATAGAGGGGAGTCCTGGAACACCAGAGCAACATGCTTCCTACCTCTCTCCAGCAGTAGTGACAAGACACTGCCCCTCCCTGCCACTTTTCCGCTGATCAAAACACCCCCCCTCTGCTACATTTCGTGCTACACTTCCTCTCCATACATCTGGGCAGGAAACAAAGTAACAGATAATAAACATGTTGCTGCTTTAACTCCATCATAACAACATCCTTTGCTATTCTTGTATTGGACTTCTAAACACATGCTTGCTGACACTTCATGTCCGAGTTAAAAGTCACTGTACTGTGCCTAGCTGATAAATGACTGTGGCAGTACACTCCAGGTATTGATACTCCGTACTACTCTTGACCTCTGCTATTTTAGTTACATCAAAGAAACATCTGTCAGTTACAATTACTAATCCTGTCCTGTCTCTGAGTACCCTGTGATACTCACAGTCCTCAGTCATTTCTGAAACTGTGCCACTCCCATAGTCTCAAAATAGTGCATTATTTAATGCGAAAAAAATATTGCTCATACATGCTCAGCAAGTGCCAAAGTCTGCAGGGGATGCAGTGAAGAAAGATTTGGAAGCAGTACAGAACCAAAAGCTTGCCCAATGATCTAAACTTTCTAAAAGGCAGTGCTTTATTAGGAAGAATAAATGTTCCAATGCTCTCTTATTTCTTTAGACAAATTCTGATAGTCTTCTGTATTTAGGAATTAAACGATTTTGACAATAATCATACCTCACTAATGTGAGAAAATGCCAGTTATCACAGAAAGAAAAATCCCAATGCAAACTATGCTATATTATAATTAACCACATGTTGAATACAATCAGGTGTCACATGCCAAATGTGTAACTCCTTCAAGACCATTTAATTCCCCCCTTGTAAAAAAAAAAAAAAGTATTTTGCACATAAATCAGTGTGTAATAAGTCAGACTAAGGGTCATGGACTGTCTACAGACACATTCACCTTTCAGGATAACACTACAAATATCACCTGGTGATAAACCATTTATATGGTTTTAATGTATATACGTTTTTATTTTTTTACACTGCCTATTTTTTTTCCCATTTGACTTTTTATCAATTTTCAATCTTTCACATGTATAATCTGCCTTCCTTGCTTTCAAATGTTTTCCCTTTAGCTCTAATCCGTGAGGGAGATTTGATTTATAAAGATGGAGCACAAAGAAATTGCACCTAATAGTGAAGCAGTCTCAGTGAGTGCTAATATGCCAATAGAAAGGTATATACTACCTGTTCCAGTCCCAAACTTCCTGGTTGCATCAGCCAAACACCCTGGTTTGTTTCAGGTCGCCCCTCTAATAATGCTCACCACATCTTTTATTGCATTTTATTGCATATTTCCCTGCCGCTCGGTTTCTGCCACTTTAACACACTAACTACTGCCATACACTGTAAGCATATGTATATATGGGGAAAGGCACTCAGTTATTACAATTCATGTTTGCCTTCTTTTTTATCCTCTATGTTCTAGGGTTATTTCCTCTCCTCTCTTGTGCTTCATTCCCTTGGTATTGTGTCCACCCACCAATCTTTTTCTCTCTTCATCTAGTCTTTCTCTCTTATTTTTTCTATCACCATATTTAGCCTTCTAATTATTCAGACACTCATATTGTTTCCCCTGTCTTTCATTTATATATTTCCCTGCTAAATATTTATTTGCATACTGATTTTCTTTTGCTTCATTAAAATATCACATATATTTATTATTGACACTTGCATCAGGGGGTATATACCACCCAGTAGGTAATTATTCCATCTGCAGGGGTACAAAGAATGGAGGAGGAAAAATGAATACTTCCCCCTCCTTCCCTGTGTGGGAAGTGACTGTATTAATAGCTCATGGGAAAGGTCAGAGCAGGAATCTGCTTCTCTTTCTCCCAACTTTGTCTCTATATTAAACCAACAAGAGTGCTCTGGCAGCAAACAGGTTAAACAATACTGCCATCTTGCAAGAGAGCGGATAAGTGGCATTTGAAATATGCCTTGCAGAAGATATGCTAAGTATAAGCGGCACTATGAGGGTTTCTGACAGTAGGTACTGTGTGAAGATTAGTGAGATGCTTGCATGTGAAGGGTTAAGTAACCCTGTGCTGGACCAAGATGGGTAAATGGTGATATGGTATTGAGGCACATCCTGACAAGTGGTTGGCACAGACAAACTGGTAATCCTTAAGGATTTAAATTTGTGTCCAGCAGATTGACACACACACAAACACACACAAAAAGACAGCGAGAAACCACAATCGGATATTCACTTTTGTCCTTAAAGGAAGAGAAGAGGAAGCTGGTGAGAAGCAGATAAGCAGAAAGAGTGGGGCGGGGGAGAAAGGAAAATTGAAAGACTAGTGAAACAAGTATGAGCAACAATATTATATTGCTTGGTGTTAGTTTGAGTATTAATGCAAGTAGGAAACAAAGCACACACAGTCTAGGATAATATTTCTTTATTAAATACCACATTAGATATTTATTTTCACGGATCAAAATGCTATCTCTCATGGGACTCAACAAGAACTATACAATTAAATTATTCGACTTTTTAAGAATATATTTTCTGTACTAGTATACAGACTTGTTTCAATACACAATTCTAACTCATAATAAACTGACATAAACTATATGGGAAGTGAGTTGGACAAAGCTGTAGATTGCTTGTCTCGGTGGATCATTACATAGATTATACTATACATGATACGAACACTTCTTGCGTGGTGGTGGTAGTGGGATCAAACCATAAGATTGAGGATTTAAATGTCCCAATGACTTATGGAGTAGGTGGCTTGAGAAACTCTTCCTGCGGGGTGGTGGTAGTGGGATTAGATTGTAAGATTGGACATGAATATCTACCACTGGAATATGTGAATGTGGTTTGTTTTGTTTTTTTCTACGTGGTGGAGGAATGGGAAAGTCACCTGTTTGGGAACAAAAAGAAATAAGTGGTTTACTAGGGCAGGGATAAGAGTGACGTTTGGATACTTCATGGGCCAGTAACCTGGAGTGGCTTCTTGAAGGGGCTAAAGGTGGGTGTCTTTGCAAGACACACACCGATGAAGAGTGATGGAGTCACTCTCTTGGAACATCTGGGGGAGGGATTTTCAGTGTGCTGGGTTCTACACCCCATATTTCACGAGCATACTGAGAAATGGTTCTGTCGCTGGAGAACTTTCCAGATCCAGCAATGTTGTAGATCACCTTGCGGGTCCATTCTTTTGGGTTCTTTAGGTGAAGAAACAGAAGTAGAAGAGATTAGAGGAATAACAGATAGAACACTTACGGGCAAGCAAAGAAGTGTGTGGCTGGGAAAGAGATAATGAAAAATAAGAAGATTGGAAATTATTTGAGGAAATTAAAAAGGACAATCCCATTTCAAACACTGTTTGTCACAAACATGGAGAACTAAAAGTTCTTTTATCTCTATTACTATGCAATTACATGAGCTAAGGAAAAAAGGGGTGCAACCTCATTGTGGTAATGATCAGCAATGGCCTAACAGTCTTGGAGGCACAGGTTTCTCATCTAAAGAGTCCCTATCATAACCATACCGGACAGTGGCGGAATTAGACCGTCAGGAAAATAATTCTGGGCCTTTTACTAGACCAATATGGCTGTTATACTGGACAGAATGTCTGCGATGGGCCCATTTAATAGGAATGAGCCCTGGACATTGCACCTTCAATTGTTCCGTAGGACTCCTTGCTTGCAAAGCATTTTATTGTTTAAAAACAGAAGTCATTTTAAACCAGGGGTTCCCAAACCCCAGGCCGCGGCCCAGTACCGGGCCACGGCCTCTGTTCAACCATGCCGTGTGCTGTGAGGTAAGAGTTCTGCGCTCCCCTCTAGCCAGTTACTTTAAGAAGTGTGGCCGAGCGTGAGCACCTCCGCGTCAGCGCAGCCCAGGACCCTCCTACCCTGGTGTCTGCCACAGGCTGTGTGGAGGGTGTGTGGTATGAATGACATCATATCCCTGCTCCCTGTGTACCACACAGCACGGCTGGCGCCCTATCATAAGGCTGGGCTGCAAGACAGGACTCCACAGAGCTGGACAGCATGCACCCCAGGGACCTGTAGGAATGTAATTTTGACTGTGTGTGTATGTATGTCTCTGTATGCCTGTATGCATGTTTACCCCCCACCCCCCCAGGCTGTGAAAATGTTTCCTTCAATGCAAATGGTCCCCAGTGCCAAAAAGGTTGGGGACCCTTGATTTAAACAATGTCTTTCACAAATTAGTATTTACATGAAGAAATGGAAGCTAGCTACACATCTTGGTCTGTGAATATTGGTTTAAAGTTCTAATGTTGGGTGGACTAATGCATTGCTCCCCTCTGTCTGTGTCTCTATGACCATGTAGATAGACGTTTAATATTAATTACTCCCTTCTGTCTGTGTCACTGTGCCATCCTGCTCAGGAAAGTATTGACTGCAAGCTCCTTTCTATTTGTGGCTCAGTGTCAGCCTGTGCTGCAACAGTTTACCTTGTACAGAGCACTGACAGCATCCTGACTTCTGATATAATCTTCATAATCTGCAAATACCTTAAACCTGAAGAGAATTTAAAAAGAGCATGTAAGAAAGACACAGCTAGAGAAAAGAAAATGTGCTAGTAATAAGAGTGTGTTCATAATATGAAATACAGGACAAATATTTTATGGCTTTTGGGGATAAATGCAGGGGAAACAGAGCAGATGGGTTAGAGGAATAAAGAAATTTAAGAAAATTGAAGGAGATATGTAGAGATTCTGACCTGTCATGATTCATCAGCATATTGACAATGTCCTTGAAGAGGTCAGGTTGTTTGGGGGAGAAATATCCTGAATTTAGCTGATCAATACCCTGTCTGAGCTCAGGAATTCTCTCATAATATGATCGTGCATTGTACCTATGAGGAAAACACAGCAATACTATTAATTAATATTATCATTTATCAACAGATGCTTCCCTGAGAGAAGATGCAATATGAAGGTAAAGTCTAACTGATCATTTGTATATATTTACATTATAATAGCAAAGATGTGTTATTATAGAGGAAAATTAGATACTGGAAACCAACATGGTGACTTACAGTAGATCATTTGCCTAATTTAGATAATGATGAAATAACCAGCTAGTCTGGAAACCAGAGATATGTGTACATAATAAAGTTGGAATAGTCTTGTACATTTTCCTACCCCTGTTTTTATGGATTTTAACTTTGTAGAGAAGTGCCTATTGCACAATTAAATGCCTCATATAAATTACATTCATGAACTGATGAACTTGATGATTTTTTTTATGTTTTTTCACTGAGAGACGTTAGAGAGATTTTAAATGTTTTTAAAAATAGGAATAAAATATTAACATAGAAAAATAGAATGTGTCGGCAGATAAGAACCATTCGGTCCATCTAGTCTGGCCAATTTTTTTTTTGGAGTACTTTTATTAGTCCCCCGTTCCCGGTCTTATAGCTAGGATAGCCTTGTGTCTATCGCACGCATGCTTAAAATCCTTGACTGTGTTTACCTCTACCACTTCTGCTGGAAGGCTATTCCATACATCCACTACCCTCTCAGTAAAGTAATACTTCCTGATATTACTTTTAAATTGTTGCCCCTCTAATTTAAGACTATGTCCTCTAGTTGTGGTAGTTTTTCTTTTTTTAAATATACTCTCTTCCTTTACTGTGTTGATTCCCTTTATGTATTTAAATGTTTCTATCATATCCCCCCTGTTACGTCTTTCCTCCAAGCTATACATGTTAAGATGCTTTAACCTTTCCTGGTAAGTTTTATCCTTCAACCCATGAACCAGTTTAGTAGCCCTTCTCTGAACTCTCTCCAAAGTATCAATATCCTTCTGGAGATACGGTCTCCAGTACTGCGTACAATACTCCAAGTGAGGTCTCACCAGTGCTCTGTACAATGGCATGAGCACTTCCCTCTTCCTTCTGCTAATACCTCTCCCCATGCAACCAAGCATTCTGCTAGCATTTCCTGCTGCTCTATTGCATTGCCTACCTACCTTCAAGTCCTCTGAAATTATTACTCCTAAATCCCTTTCCTCAGATGTTGAGGTTAGGATTGTACCAAATAGTCTATATTCTGCTTTTGGGTTTTTACGCCCAAGGTGCATAATCTTGCACTTGTCCACATTAAATGTCAGTTGCCACTGCTCTGACCATTTTTCTAGTTTAGCTAAATTATTTGCCATTTGGCTCATCCCTCCATGAATATCAACCCTGCTGCAAATCTTTGTATCATCAGCAAAAAGACATACTTTGCCAACAAGACCTTCTGCAATATCGCTAATAAAAATATTAAAGAGAATGGGTCCAAGTACAGATCCCTGAGGTACCCCACTAGTAACAAGACCTTGCATCGAAAATACCCCATTGACTACAACCTTCTGTTGCCTGTCACTCAGCCATTGTCTAATCATTTCAACAATATTGAAATCCAAACTCAAAGATTTCAGTTTATTGATAAGCCTTCTATGTGCGACAGTGTCAAAAGCCTTACTGAAATCTAGGTAAGCAATGTCTACTGCACCACCCTGATCTATTATTTTAGTCACCCAATCAAAAAAATCAATAAGATTAGTTTGGCATGATCTCCCTGAAGTAAACCCATGCTGTCTCTGATCTTGAAATCCAAGCAACTTTAGATGTTCAACAATCCTATTCTTTAACAAGGTTTCCATTATTTTCCCCACTACTGAAGTAAGACTTACTGGTCTATAGTTGCCCGCCTCCTCCCTACTACCTTTCTTGTGAATGGGCACAACATTAGCTAATTTCCAATCTTCTGGAACTACTCCCGTTAACAATGATTGGTTAAATAAATCTGTTAACGGTTTTGCTAGTACACCACTAAGTTCTTTTAATAACTTTGGATGTATCCCATCAGGTCCCATTGACTTATTTGTCTTTTCTTTAGACAGCTGAAGTAAAACCTCTTCCTCTGTAAACTTACATGCATCAAAAGACTCATTAGTCTTTTTCCTTAAATGAGGTCCCTTACACTCATCTTCATTTGTAAAAACTGAACAAAAATATTCATTAAGGCAGTCTGCTATGCCTTTATCCTCTTCTACATAGCATCCTTCTTTTGTTTTTAATCTAACTAATCCTTGTTTTACTTTCCTTTTCTCATTTATGAATCTAAAAAAAATGTTATCCCCCCTTTTCACTGACTGGGCTATAGTCTCTTCTGTATGTGCTTTGGAAGCTCTTATAGCTTGCTTTGCCTCTTTCTGCCTACTCTTATAGATCTTTCTATCTTCCTCACTCTGACTATTTTTATAATTACTAAATGCTAGCTTTTTATTTTTTACTATTTTGTCCACCTCTGCAGAGTACCACAGTGGTTTCTTCAATTTTTTGCTCTTACTGACAAGCCTTATTCAATTTTCTGTTGCCTTCAGTAGTGCAACTTTTAGATAATCCCATTTCTCCTGGACTCCATTTAAATTGCTCCAGTCTGATAATGACTCCTTTACACCTAATCTAATTTTAGAAAAGTCTGTTTTTCTAAAATCTAAAACTTTTGTTTTTGTGTGGTGTGACTGCGTCACTGTTCTTATATTAAACCACACTGTCTGGTGATCACTAGATCCTAAACTTCCACCTACAGTAATATCTGATAACAAATCTCCATTTGTGAACACCAAGTCTAGTATGGCCTGCTTTCGAGTTGGCTCCTCCACTACTTGTTTTAGAGATAATCCCAGTAGGGAGTTTAGGATATGCGTACTCCTGGCGCAAGTAGCTATTTTGTATATCTTACATGTAGTGCGTGCTATGTAGAAGGCCATCATTTCAATGATGTGCCTTGAATGTAACTTGTTGTACTTAGATATATAAGGTGCAGTGGATTTCCTGAAATGTTCTGTTGCCATAGGTGGGAGAGCTTTTAAACTTTTTTTCTAGAGACTCGGTTATTCTCACTCAAGGCATTTTGGTGGTTGTGACTGCTTGAAAGAGCTGGCCAAACAAGTTGTGTTTCCAATACAGCACTCTACATAATGCACTTGAAGGCCAGCTCAAAAATAAATATAGAACACGGTCTCCCTACCCTTCCCGATCAAGCTTCTCTACATCGGGTACTCTCATGCCGAAAATAAACAGGTTCTCCTCTCCGGCTTCTTCAGCCATCTCAACGTTAGCTCCATCCATGGTACCAATTGTCAGGGCTCCATTCAACATGAACTTCATATTTCCTGTGCCAGAAGCCTCCGTGCCTGCAGTGGAGATCTGCTCAGACAGGTCAGCGGCTGGGACAACTGAGAAACAAAAAAAGAGAACAGTTCACAAGATGATTAAATTGTTCATGAGTCAATGTGTTATATGGAAAAAAAACAGCTAATATCAAAGGAGCAAAAGGACACAATTGTTTTGTTTTGTTTTGTTTAAAGGGCATTCAATATTTTTTTTAAACATTTTTCTTCTTTGAATAAAGAATACTGAGAAATGGTTTGGTAATTGTGTTATTTGTTCAGTGTAAACCTGGCTTAATGGACAATTGTAATCATTTTTATGTACAAAAAATAAAAACCTGTTATTACACTAAATTGTGTAGTGTAAATGAAGAAATAAACTTTCATCCCTTATTTCCCTCCTCGGCAGTGTTGGCTGCACCACAGTGCACCAACGACTTGTCCTCAGCCCCCACTTTTCACCAGTGACTTGCCCCTAGTACCCACATTGCATCAAAGACTTGCCCCAACCACCCACATTGCACCAATGCCTTGCCCAAAACACCCACATTGCACCAATGACATGCCTCGAGCATTCCACATTGCACCAGTGATATTCCCTCAGCACCAAGAATGCACCACTGACTTGTCCCCAGCACCCAGATTGCACCTATGACTTGTCCCCAGCACCCACATTGCACTAATGATATTCCCTCAGCACCAAGATTGCACAATTGACTTGGCCCCAGCACCCACATTGCACCTATGACTTGTCCCCAGCACCCACATTGCACCAATAACTTACCACCCGAAACCTCACTGCATCGAGGACTTACTCCCAGGACCCCACTCACAGGACCTTCCCCCAGCTCTGCTCTCCCTGCACCTTTGCGTAGTCTGAGAGTGGGGAGGTCACGTAACCCCCAAACCTCTGATGTGAGGAGAGTGTGAGCCAACACAAGAGTATCCTTGGGCAGCACAGACATGGGCTGCCCGCACTCCTCACAAAGAGGGCTGAGGAGGAGAGATATTTCCCCTGCTGTTTACATATCATCAACACAGGAGAGCTAGTTATGCTCAAAAGACTGTGATTAACAGTAAGTAACCAGATCAGCCTGCATACTTCACAGTGAAGCAAAGAGGCTGTCGGTCAGAGAATAAAATTGCATGTTAGTGTGTAGGCTTATGTTAATGAGATCATGATAAAGGCAAGTTTTATGCTCATTAATGCCTGAACTCCAAATTTCATGAGCAAGAACTCTTATATATTTGATGTTTATGGTGTGATAATAAACAACTGTTTTGTGACTATGCCTACTGTATTTGTTTTGCGGTGTGCCACTTCAGTATTGTGATATTGCTAATTGGGAATATCATTATAATTAGAACTTTTTTTTCTTCAGGTTTTCTTTCTTTATACACTATTATACAGTGAGCAAAGAGGGGGAAGATATAGGCACTGTAGTAGAAGAGGGAGCACATAACATGGTGAAGATTCTTAGGGAAGTTGTTTGTTCCAGCACATTAAAGCAAGACAAAAGGTAAGAGAACCACTTACTATAGCACATTTTTATTTTTAGGGTTTAATCCCTCTATACAAAATTGCATTCCATTTTACCCTGATACTATTTCCACTGAACTTGTAATTTTCCTGAATACTTATAGTGCCAAAAGTTTTAAAAAATGGGCAGGAAGATTTTGAGGATGAAGACAATAGATAAATAAGTAGAATGAAACCAGTATAGACATACCTTTTAGTGTCGTTATATTGTAAAATTTCTAAGCAATATTTTAAAAAACACACCTTTCTCTGCCAGAGAAACACGGTAGTTCTCCAAGAAGATGAATTTAAGGCGATCTCCTATGGCTGGATCATTATTGATCACGTCTCCCACAGATGTGATTAATTTGATAATCATCTTGGCCATATGATACCCAGGAGCTGCCTGAAAAGGCAAGAGAGAGAAAGGGAACAGGAGAAAGAGTTGATGAGGAAAGAGAGAATGACTGACAATAAGAGAGCACAACAATGAGAGGAGAGAAGGTGAAATTAGTAAGGGAATGAGGTAATTAAAAAGGGAAAAGAAGACTACAGGGTAAAAAACTAAGAAAAAAAATTATTTTTTTGAATATATTCCTAAATTTTCTAGCCATAGTAGCTATATCTGTTTGTTTCTGTTTTTTTTTTAATTTTTAGTAATTTTTAATCTAACTGTTACTCTCAGAATCTGTTTTCAGGAAGTTTAATTTGATACTTCTCATTTAATGTTATGTGAAGAGGGAAAAGCTCAGATGGCAATAACACAGCTTAAACATGGATATATTATGATTGTGTGTTATCCAATAACAGTTTATGTTCGAACAAATACATTGTTTCACTGAAAAAAATGGATATGCTCAAATTCTTCAGCCCAGCGGCAATAGAGAGGCAGCTACCCAGATCCTTAAATGGTTTGGATTCCTCACAATCTGTCTGAATAATAAACTTGTCCTTAGTTCTACCTCGTATTGATGTGCTACCTTGCAGTTAATTCATATCAGCAACACCTGTGCCCCCTGTATTATGACTTTTTCAACTGGGCATGATCAGTGTTGATTACTTTTACAAAGCTGTGTATGGTGTTTTGCCAAACGCCAGATGTTGTCAAAAAGCAAATGCACAGAGCATTATTTTCTGTTAAGTGGTATTTGCACACACCTTTCCTCCAATCATTACTGTACGGGCCACATATTGCTTGCTGGGATCTTTCTTTATACCTGTGTTCAAGAGACAGAGAGTTGGACATACCTCATAAAAGAACACACCTGCATAGTCAGTCAACCTTTGTACATCCATGTTGACATTTGTGAGAAGGAATGTGTATGTGTTTTTACAAAAATATTTCTTCGCTGCAAGGAACTTTTTCACTTAGTACAATCCCAAAAAATTAGAAAAAAAGGTTTGTGCCTTATGGTATTTTAGATGGACCCTAACCCTGCAATGCCAACATGGTAGTAGTGTCTGCAAGCTAACTCTACATCCTGACTACTGGGCTATCTTTAATGAAAATGGCACCCTGAACAAGACTCTGCTTCTTGGCTTCACATACAAGTATTCTGTGTTGCGGCAGCAGAGTGTCCCTGATCTCTGCAATGCATTCACTTTGTTTTATGACTGTAATTCCCATTCTCCAGATAGATAGACACATACTGTACATGGAACAGTAAAGGCTAACATTTTGCAATCAACCAGCAAGATTTTGATTGAGCATGATGGGAAATATAGTCCATAGCAACAAGAGTGCAACATGCTAGACATTACTGTTCTATAGACACAACTAAATATAACATTCATTCATGTACATACAGACACAACTATACGACCATTTACTTCAGGCATGGTGCTCACAGATTGGCATAAAGCTGATGTGGTGCTCGTATTTAAAAATCACAGGCGGACAATTACAGATCTGTAGGTTGACATCTGTGGTGGGGAATCTGTTTGAAGGGTTGCTAAGGGAATATATTCAAGATTTCTTCTTGAAAAGGAATTTCATTAGCAGGAGTCAAATGGCTTTTTGAAAGACATATCTTGTCAAACTAACTTAATTGCATTATATGAAGAAGTGAATAAAAATATAGATATGTGTGCTGTGGTGGATTTGATATATTTAAACTTTGTTAAGGCATTCAGTACAGTTCCACACAAAAGGTTCCTATACAAATTGACTTAAATAGACTTAGGTCTAAACATCTGTGTGTGGATTGGCAATTGGCTGAAAGATAAAATGCAAAGAGTGGTGGTAAATGGGAAGTTCTCAAATTGGACAAATGTGATAAGTGGAGTGCCTCAAGGATCTGCGATCTGCTAATTTTAAATTATTTATTAATGATCTCCCTGTGGGCATAGGGAGCCATATCTCAGTGTTTGCCTATGACACAAAATGAAGTAGGGTAATATAGTCTGAACTCGATTAATCTTCACTGCAAGAGGATTTTGACAAATTCGGTAACTGGACACATAAATCATATGAGATTCAATATAGGCAAATATTAACCTATGTATTTTGGGTATAATAAAAAAAATGCAACATATAGTTTAAATGGTGTTTCCTTGGAGAAATCTACTAATGAAAAAGATTTGGGAGTAAATGTAGACTTAGCAGTAGTGCACAGTGCCAGCTGGCAGCTGCAAAGGCCAGTATGTTATTGGCATATATAAAAAGGGGTATTGAATCACGGGCGGAATATATTATTTTGCCTCTTTACAGGTTCAATTTCTAAAGACCTGTTCATTAGTTAATACAGAACAGTACAAAGGACAAGATGTCCCTTATGATTAAGAGTCAGTAGACTCGAAATGCGTCAAGTGTTTCTGTCCCTGCTACGTGCTCCATTAAATCACTTTTTCACCTTGAACCGTAGTGCCAGTGCTATTATTCCTTGTGGAATTCTTTCTGTATACCTCAGCACTGTTGATAAGTGGCTATGGCTGAAGCACCAAACAGATCAAGTATGGCAAGGTAATACTCCCCAGCACACTGAGCCTACATCAGGAGCCCGGGACTGTTTCTCCTTTCCTTGGGGGAATTATTTTATGAAAGGAGATTTAGTCTAAAACTGTGGAAGGGTTTTTTTTTATGGTAATGACAATAAAGGTATGGAATTCACTGCTTGAAGAGATGGTGCTACCAAATACATTAGATACTTTTTAAAGGGGCCTGGATACGTTTTTTAATGTAAAAAGTCTGGCACTGATAAAAGTGTAGCAAAAAGTAAAAAATAAAAAAAAGTGAATGGACCTTTTCCTATACATCCCAAAATTTGTATTAAGCTAAGATTAATTTATAAAAAAAAATAATAATTGTGTGGTTCAGATCAAGTGCACATGTCTCTAATTCCTGTCCTCTTTTCGAGAGTTAGTGTTATGTATTGGTAATAAGGTTGCCACCTAGCCAGTATTTATTTTAACAATTTTAAGTCTATGAAAGCAATAACAAGGCCAGTATCTTTTGAGCACCAATTAGGGTGGCACCACTAATAGCACTATTTCCACATTGTGCCAACTTTCATGCATGAAGCCATATATCTGCATGAAGCCATATATGCGCTTATCAAATGTATCAGTAGCTCCGAATCCTGCTTTTTACTCACGATTGTACAAAGTGATCACATGCAGACAATTCAACAGTTGTCTTTTGTACTCGTGGATTCTCTTCACATGGACATCAAACATGGAGTTTGGGTTGATCTTTACTTTGTATTCACTCTCCAGGTATCGTGCAAATTTTAACTTATTCTCCTGTAGGTGACAAACAATAAAAATGTTATTTAAGATTAATCAAAAATAAATAAAAACATCCTCTCTATGACTTTTCAGGAGGTATGACAAGATGAGCCATACAGAAAATAGGTAGCCACAAATTACATCCACTAGGTAGTAGCCCATTCATAAAATTATATATAATAATAGAATAAAATATATAGAATTTCAGTACTTTGAAAGTGTTTTTGACAGTATTTATTTTTACCTTACCTGCTTTACTTTAGCTACATCTCTGATAAATGCTTCATCATTCACAAACTTAAGAAGCTTCTTCAGCTGGTCTAGGTTAGTGATGTATTCCTCACCTATACGCTAAGGATTAAAAATATATGTTAAACAAGAGCACGATGCATAGTATATCTGTATACATTGACCAGCCAAATTTACTGTTAGGAAAATAAGGGAATGTGCACGCTTGATTGTATGGACTACTTTTCTATGATGCTCAGGTAGAAACCCAGACAGTCTTATATCTGCTTTATGCCAATGTTAACTCTATGGAGGCAATAGCATGGGCAGTATTTTTTTGGGGAAAAAAGGTGGCAAAGACGTTCATTCACCTAATTGCCAGCTAAGCATTAAGGAAAGTGTAGTCCACACAACTAGAGTGCATATTGCAATGATGACTAAGTAAGGCACCTTGAACACAAGTTGGAAACCCTAATTGTCTAAAAAGGTTGCAAAAAAACCTTTAATGTACCTGTCATCAGACATTTTCTTTGCACAATCATGTAGCATATGGTTTTTTTTTCCCCTGGTGGCAATCATTTTTAAAACTTTGTAACATTTTGTTAAAATTAAATTGAGTAAAATATTTCTGATATTCTGATTGGCTGCTGGCAGCAGTTTTTTAAACAGTAACTGTTGCTGAGAAGAATGTGATGCAATGCCATAGTGCCCACCTCCACATAAGGTGTTATTCACATACAAGTTAACTGCAAACATTGGGCATTAATAGAGGAATTGGAAACATTCTCCAACTTGTCTTTCTTTACATCTCAGCTACCAATGCCTGAATTTTGCTTCTCAGTTTCACATTTACTAAACAGACCTCAATGAAATCAGTAATATCGTCACATTGTGATTCTGATATCTGTTGCCAATTTTGTTTTAAACTGATTTATGCAAAACATGTTCAGAAGTTGGAACAGATTCTCCAGTGCAGCTGAACAGGAGAATTGTTCCAACTTTGGCCTGAGGTTTCAAATTCCTTACTCATTTCTGTCTTTATTGAGTAGACCCTTACATTTAAGCTTGTCTGGCTGCTTATACTACTTGACCTCAGTGGGGTTGACCTGGGTTGATCTGTCAAGTGAAAAAGTTGAAGCATTTGGACAGTACCGCTATTAAAGGACAATTGCAGTGTAAAAAGTGAAATTCTATTTTTCCCAAAAAGCATAGGTAATGGAGTCCAGACATAATGAAACTTTCTATGCATACAATATAAAGATTGTCACCTCGAAGCACTTTATTATACACTATATGTTGGTCTGAGCGATTAAATTTTTTGTTCTTTTCACAGGCTCCAACAAAATGGCACTTGCACATGCGCAAACCACCAGACAATACAAGAACACAAAATGACCCCGCCACACCAATTTTGAGGTGCTTCAAAGTGACAATATTTGTATTGTATGCATAGAAAGTATCATTATGTCTGGGTTCGATAACCTATTCTCTTTCTGAAAAAAGGATTTCATTTTTTTATACTACAGTTGTCCTTTACACTGCATAGTTTATTTTATGACTAGAGCTATCTGCTTGTTGCCTAATGCATGTACTTGCCTATACTGTTCTTGTTGCCTAATATTGCTACAACTGGTAAAGATTTGTATAAAGGTATTGGAAAATTGACAGTTCAGTGGCCTATATTACTTCCATTTTCTTCTCTCTTATTATTATGTATTATGAGGGTGGAAGGGGTTAGCCATGAAAGAGGTATCATGAGGATGGAAGGGGCAATATATGTCCTAAAGGCGAGGGATAACCATGAAGCCACAATCCACTCTTCCCACTCAATGCCACCGGATGAATAAAATAGATACCCTGCTGTCCACAAATCAGATGTTTAACCTAGAGGCTTCTGTGTAAAAACATGATAAGAGGTAATTTATAAATGTGGCATCCACCATATATGCAGATGGTGACAAATAATGTGCGCGTATGTATAGAGCAGACAAATGTCGGGGTCGGAGCTGCTTCCACCGGTTCCGTACTTTTAGTTGTTCTGGCACTCACTGCGCTGGCGCATCCAATGTATAAAAAATCAGGCACTGAAAAGTGCCAGATTAGTGCCAGGGAATCTCTCCCAAACACTGTTTGGTGGAGGTCCTTCTTCCACACTGAAAAGTGTTGGGATTTATAAAAAGGCACAATCGTCATGACACATAATAAACAGCATTTGCTCTTTCTTTTTACCTCTCCCGACACTTTATAATGCGGGAGTTTTTATATCTTTATATTCCCACCAGTGAAAAGTGTTCTCATAATTGGCATATGGGATTATGCACATAATACAATGCCTTAAACCCTCAAGCAGAAAATCTCATTGGAAAGATTTAGCTATCTACTATGCAGTGTGTCCCAAGATTCTGTATTGCAAGATCATAACTTGCAAGTAAGCAGCAATATCAATTTCCAAATTGTTATTTTGTATAAGTGCATCATAACTAAGAAAGTTAAATAGTATTCACAGCGAATGGTGTAACATCTTCATTTACTACAACAATCATAGAGGATATAGCTGGCACACTGGAGACTGGAGGGTCTTAGTTTCAATATATATATGTATATATAAATATACACATTTTTGACAACAAAATACAATTTGAAAAGATACAGTACTTTGTTGAACTATATAGCTTACCATTTGGTATTCTGAATCTGCCAATAGCAACAATGTTAATTGTAGGTTCAAGCAGATTATTAGGCATACAATGATAATTATACAATATGATAGCTAACCACCCAGAAATATAGTTAGATAGAACAATAACGTCTTTTTAGTTGTATTTAGTAATTGATATGTTTGTTTTTTTTTACCATATTGCTGTTGTAACAAAACGTCTGTGGTTAGTTAAGTCATACAAACGTCAAATAATTAAGCAATACGATAGATATGTTTTATCTGACCTCAGCTATGACCTCAGCCAGGCCTGGGTTGCACAGCACTAGCCACCGCCTTGGGGTGATCCCATTAGTCTTATTCTGGAACTTGTGTGGGTCCATTTCATAGAAATCATGGAAACTAAGAAACAATAAAAATGAGAGTGAGACAAAAAGATCTAGCAGTAGACAGGATGACTAAGAAGAAGAAAAAAGAATGGGCACAGCATGGATACTCACACAGTGTCTTTAATGATATCAGAGTGAATTTGGGCAACTCCATTGACTGCGTGTGATCCCACAATGCACAAATGAGCCATGTTAATCCGTTTTACAGAACCCTCCTCTACAAGAGACATTCTGCCCATGCGGTCCATATCTCCTGGGAACATGGCTGCAACACGCTGAGAGGGGGAGTGGTAAAAGGGGAGGATTAAATGTTTTGATGTGAAAGGGCAAAATAAACAAAATGGAGTGATCCTAGAGGGTAAAAAAAATATCTAAAGGTGCATTTATAAGACAGGGAAAATACTGGTGCAATGAAGTATTATCAAGAAAAAGAATTCAGAGAATGGAAGAAAGGAGGAATGTAGTATAACTCAGCAGACAATTAACAAGGAGAGAAGGAAGACTGCAAATATCATATCAGATGATTGTTTTCGTACATTAAGATGTCTCTGGTTGATTTCATAGATGATTTCCAGATGTCTTGGAAGTAAATTCTGTAACAGATGAACAGGCCATCGTTCTAAGGCCTCTGGCAACACTGTGTGATTAGTATAAGCACAAGTGCGAGTTGTTATATCCCAGGCCTGAGAAACAGAAAAAAGAGAGGGGCATTCAAGTTTGCTCATGAGATCTCCATATTCCATTAGTAGACATTTAAATCTCTCTTCACATGAAAGATCATATTTTCACATGATACCTCAATATGCAAAAATCCCAAACAAAATCATTACAATAAATGCTTGCTAATACAATGTTATAATCTAAATATATCTACAGAGGATGTCCAAACTCTTTTGCTAGGCTAGTGAGAAGCAAACTGTGACTCACAAAGCCTGTTCATGCAAGACAAAATTACACTTCTTTATAACCAGCTGATGAATGGCTGCTCCCAAGCAGGATTTTATCAGTTTTATCACCTCAGGGCTTCAGCACAAGCAAGCTTTCCATAATAAAATAAGTATACAAGATGGTTCCTTATGTGTAACAAAACCAGTTGCAGTACATATTATCTTGTACAATGTACCTCGCAGAAAGCAGGTGTTGTCCTACTATGTACAAGTTAAATATAAATGATTTATACAATACAGTATGGGTATTTGCTTATGATGTGCAAATCATAGAGTGTATGGACCCATTAGTCTTAACAAGCGACACCATTTTTACTTTACTCATTCAGGCCATTATGAAGCACATTGTGATTGTCTCAAAGTAACAGATAGAAACGGTTTGTGAAAACTTATTAGGACAATTTGTTCTAATCAGGTGGCCATCAGTGATTTAAACTGTAAGTATATGAGTTGTTCCTGGGGTCTGAAGTGATAAAAGAAGCAGCATGGTTGCTGTTTTCTTAAAATGGTCAGATGATACAAAAAAGCTGTACCTGTTTATAATCGTACTTCCAATGACTACTTGGATCTACAGGGATTGTAGCACCTTGGCAGAAATGTCACTTGTCAAAATCTATTAACTCTTATATGTTGTGTTAGAATAAAAACTTAATATGTTACCAAAATATCCTTTCTTTTTTTTAGACCCCTTTACAGCCATCTATTCTAATTTTAGTTCTCTATGTCTCCATTTCTGCCCAAACTTCATACCCATTCTACATCTCTCCCCATGGAAATGATTCCATTCTCCATCAATATGAGCTCACTCTCCACCCCTTCATCTCCACCCCTTCATCTCAATTAGCTTTTGTACCACTATGGCCCATGTTCCTTTCCCCCACCTTTATGGTAGTCCCCTTCTCTTACTTTGCCAATCATGCCTCTTCTTGCACTTTACAACTGATACAGTGAAGACTTAAAATGGAGTCATTGAACAAAATGTTTTCTATTTTTGTTTTTTTGATGTATTATAAAACTTTATTTAACATGAGGAATTTTTTAAAAGGGAGCATCATGTGAGACCTTTATTTGTGAAAGCACACAAGCACGTGGTGTTTGTAGAATTACTATAAATTATTGTAACACAACCTTTGTGACACCATGATCTTGGCCTTACATGCAATTAAATGACTTTTTCAATGTACAGTAGTATAGTATTTGCCTAAAGAAACTGCTAAAACAAGTGCCACAAGGAACAAGAAAATACAATAATAATAAGTACCTTATCCCAATCCATTTTTTCAATATCTAGAAAGATTCGCATGAGTTCAGGAATAGCCAGAGAAGGGTGAGTGTCATTGAGTTGGATGGCCACCTAAAACAGACACACAAAGAGAAATGGTCAAAGTCATGCTCAACACTGAGTTAATATATACATTTTAACAAAATACGTTACCTTGTCAGGGAATGACTCAAAGGATGTACGAACTGCATCGCGGCATCCAAACTTAGAAGATTTGTAGCGTCTGATAATATCTTGGAGGGTGGCAGCTACAGCAAAGTATTCCTGCTTCAGACGTAACTCTTTTCCTTCAAAAAACTTAACAAGGTTTGAGAAAGAGCGAGGAATTGGGGGATGCAGGTAAAAAAAAAAAAAAAAAAAGACAGAGAACATTTGAATATTAGTTAACTGAGCTAGTACTAGAAAGACAGCAATAAAACAATTCCATGGGCCTTTTTTTTTTTTATTAATTAAACCTTTATCTTGTAGAAGAATTATATCCAATATTATAGCAGCTGAAGAAGTCTAAAACTGTATGAACAAATATCTGGCTGTGTACTTTTCTTCCAACAATCCTTTGCTGGCTATTAACTAAAATGTGATTTTCGGGTGAGTTGTGGGGAAATGAGCATTTAAAACTCACCGACTTACCTGTATACTGAGAACAGAACTGGTCCTGCATAGTGCATTGTTTACATTTTTTTAATTTTTAAAGAATTAACTAACTATGCATTTTCCATGACCAGCTGAGATCTTGCAAACAGTACATATGGTTAAGTCAGTGTTCATCTCATCAGAACTTACTGTCAATGATCTTTTAGAGAATAGCTCCATCTGACCATCTAACTAAACTCTATCACCCCTTTTTTTAAATGTCTATTTTCTTTGCAAGTCAAGTACCCAAATATATCAGTTCTGTATTTGTTCTGTAGAAAAATAAGAGTTGGTAAATTTAAGTAAACCAAAGTTTTTGTACATTATCCTCAAATTGGTGGCAATAGGATTTTTTTGTCATATGTCATCTTGACAAACAGGATGTAATTTTCACTTTTTTGAATCAAAATGGGGAATATTTTGTATTTTTCAGATGAACAGAGGCCGGATTAAGCACATGTAAAATGCTGGTAGATTCCTTATAATGTAAATACTATGTTACAGTAATATATTTAAGGAACAAGAATAACAGTTCATTTAATGAACAAATGTGTGGGTGTTAATTGTTTTATCATCAAGTACAAAAAATTGTGTTTATGATAACTTGCAAATATTATAATATGTTTAACATGTATTTTATTTTTTGTCAATTAAATTTGTTTATTAAATTTATTTGTCTGTACTCATAGTTTGTTATAGTGCAGTTCAAGTTCAATGGTGTTCTCTTTTACTAGTGATCTTGTTTTGTTTGCTAGTGCTCTTGTCCACAGCAGACACACCAGTGTCAAAAGTAACCTTAATTTGATGGACACCTAGGAGAGCTTGAAGGATGCCAGTCAACTTGAATTTACCCAACAGGTAGTGATCTTTTGTCATGGCTCTCTTTCTCTCATACACCTGAATCAACATATCAGGTTGGTTGTCATAGTAGGTGGTGATGGTTTGAGTCTGTTTAGTGGGAATGGCTATATTACGCTCCATAAAGACAGACATAACACCACCAGCAGGTCGATACCCTGTGACATAGGAGTGACATTGAACAGCAGAAGGTCCTGTACATTCTCAGCTTCATTATGGTTGATGCTCTTGTTTAGTTCCTTTCCGTTAAAGAAGTCCTGAAGCAGCTTCTGGATTTTGGGGATATGAGTGGATCCACCAACCAAGTGGTTGGTGGTCTGGGACTTGTCAAGCTTGGCAACAAGGAGAGCCATTCTACATGGGTGCCTCTGAATAGATTTGCAGTCAGTTCTTCTGAAGTGGTCCTTGTAATGGAGGTGTAGAAATCAATTCCCTCATAGAGAGAATCGATTTCTATGGTAGCCTAAGTGCTCGATGACAGGTTAAACACCTAAATGCCTTAATACAGAATTTGATGTATCATGCAATACTTAGTATTTGGATTTTTCAGTTATTATAGGGAGTACTCAATATAGATTGATCTGGTCTGAAATGGGGCTAGATCGATCAAAGTAACCGAACTTTGAATTTTTCCAAAGTTTAGCAACCCAGTGTAGCCGATTTCAGCCTGAAATCTCCAATTTTCACAGATTTTGGGGCATATTGAATTTGGGGAAACCTATCGATTCGCCCTACTCAATATAGGCCAAAATCCCCCAAAATTGACAGAAATCTTATAGAACAGCCAAATTTCAAACATTTTAGTAAAAAGAAAAATTGTATAAAAATAGCCACAAATAATATATAATTATTTTCAATCTTATTAATAATTTTTTTCTAACTGAAGAATTGAAATACCATTAATTATGCTTTTTTTCCGCTGATTTCAGGTTATTTTTAGGGATTTCAGCCCATATTTGAGTAGGGCAAATCCATAGGAATTAAGGGCCTGAAATCCCTGAACTGAATATGGCATAAAATAGACCCGAAATCTGTGAAAAATTTAGTAAACCTGTATGTTATGTGCATACTCTATATTCTATATTGGTGCTTGTGCTTTCTATTATTACTACATTTATTTATTTATTTTCAACAGTTTTCATTATCAGCTGCTGTGAAACTTTGTTCTAACCATTATTATTATTGTCTTTTATTACCTTTTTTAATATAAACGCATTTTTTTCTCTTAGAAGAAATGGTGTTTCTTCTATTTAGCATTTTATGTGGTGCTGTGTAGTGTGTATAGTGTGTGTGTGTGTGTGTGTGTGTGTGTGTGTGTGTACAGTCTTCACCTGTGTAGTTTGTGCACATAAAGGGTGTTCAGGTGTCTGATTTTTTGCTGCTTGAATTTATTTCAACTACTTTCAATAAAGTTTATTATATGGAGTCAGAGCGGCTCTTTGTGAACCTTGGAATTTGGTGGATATAGAACCCCAGTGGAGGTCCTCCCAGGTGCAGCTTTTTCTCCCTACACCATCTCCTTCTTTTTAAGAATGTTATACTGTGAGATGAGATCATGGATGTTATAAGAAGCATTTCTGTGGAGACAGTGTTCAAGATACTCACATTGTCGTTGGGATATAAAACTCGAGAGATGTTTTCTGCCACATTACGGTCTAGCACAGCCTGGATGTAACCACCAACATTAACTGAAAGAAAATGAAGAGAGAGATGTCAGTGAACTAGAGGAGTTGAGCAAGATTTTAAATAAGGTACACATGGTGCTTACCTAGAGATTCATTTTAAGGGATGCTATGTGATGCAATGGAGGTTAAGGATTGCCTTGCCCGCTTTGGTCCATAATTTTGTTTTTTTCTAACTCTGCTGACATATGTTCTTACTGTTTTGGGGAATACAGTGCTTACTTTTGGCTATTTTCCCCATTGATATAGGTCAAGGAGGGCATCTATAATCTGGCTATAGGCTTCTGGGATATAAATCAAGCCCTGAATATAAGATAATCATTAAAGTATAAAAGTCTTTACCTGGGAGTATACTAAGGACAGATAAAAAAGAAGAAGGAGGCATTTCACTATATGTAATAATTAAGGCTTCTTCACAACTACTTATGCTGTTCCTGATTTTGCTCTTGGCAAACCATGACATGGGCTATGCCACTCAATTAAAAATATTACCTGCAATAATCTACTGCTTGTGCAATCACTGTTGGTGCACTAATTTCCGCATGGAACAGTACTTCAGTGCCGTTTTTTTTAGCTGGTAAACCTCCATTATAGTTATATGGTTTTTTTTAGTGGGTGTGGTAACGATTTTACTACACCTGTTAACAGCGTTTGTGGTGGGCATAGAATTAATGGCCTTTATTTCTTTTACCACTAACGCCATTTTTTTTTTAAATAGCTGGGCCAGGGTATGTAAGCTACTGTATTAATTAATATTTAAAGAGCAAAAAGTAATTAATTGAAGCAGAAGAAAGGATGCAGAATGGAGAGCATCAGAGGATATAAAGGAACCACATAATTGTGGCACATGTAGAAAATACATTTTGGTGAATGGCTTAGAAAATTTCAGGCACCAAAAGAAACTCACAGTCCTTCAAGTTGAAATCAACAGGGGCTTTTGCAGACCACAGTCTCATGGTGTTAACCGTATTATTTTTATATCCTGGAACTGGGGTGTCATAGGGGAGAGCGAGAACGACCTGTGGGCAGTTGAATGGAGATGGTGAGATTGGAAAGACATGATTAATATTACATAATGTTACAGTGTATATTACATTTTTATTGTATAAACTTGTATAGAGCATGTCATGAAACTGGAGGTCCTAGGACCTGGACTATATATTGATAAAGGTGATGTCCTCACCTGAGTATCCACCCACTCTGCTCCTTGAGGGGTGTGTTCAACTCTGCCGTAAAACTGAACAGGTATCATGTACTCAGGACGAGCTTTTTCCCAGGGGTTACCATATCTCAGCCAGTCATCTGCCTCTTCAATCTGATGAGTAGCAAGGTTAGAATAAATATAAAATAGCATAAAATGTGTAAAGAAGCCAGGTGTTCTGTATTGTGTGTAATTGAAAACATGCCTTGTAAGATAGCTCAGTGCCAAATAGTATCTTGAGCAATCCTCAGCATGTGCTTAAATAAAAGTTAAGTGTTTTTCACTGCTACTTGTTTTCTCCGTGTCATGTTACACAATCATAAAATGAGAGTTATGTTCACTATGTTCCTTGCTACACAGCCCAAATACCCATCCATACCTACAGAACTCTGTCGGAGATACTATGGCTGTCATGCCACCAGCTGTTGGGACTATGTTTCCCATGATGTTTGGCTGGCTGAGAATTGTGAGAAACTTAGTCACAGGATCTGGCATAACAAAAGTTAGGGTTACGGCTGCAGTGCAGCAATCATCAAAAGGGGCAGCGCTAGAGACTATATAATAAGAGCACATTCATGCCCTTCAATTAGTGAAAAATTAACACAATTTAAAATGGATTTTTGGGATAAAATAAATAAATCTGACTGTTCTTTTAAACAACCTTATCATCATGAACAGGAAGATAACACTCTTAAACCTTAATCTGTGCATTCGTTTGTAAGACCTTATGTTAAATATACACAATATTTGCTCTGATACAGTAGTCTGCATCAATGGATGTAATGATTAATTAATGAAATCTACAATTAGGATGCAGTATGACCATATCCATTATAAAATGAACCTTGTTGTTTGTGTGCAAATCTTACCTCCACACAATAATTATTGTATCTGCCTTGCTTCCATCTTCTAGAAAATAAACGTATAATCTGAATACCAATTAGCAAATACATTTGATTTCACTTTATTCTATTGATCTCCGTTTGTCAGAATTTAATCTGCATGCTTAGTTGGTCAAGGTGCATTACCATGTTCTGCTTCCATAAGGGAGAGCGTGATTAAACAGTTTTTTTTTTTTAAATAATTAAAATCTAGCACAGAAAATTACTTTAACAGTTGACTACATAACACATTTAAAGACACACAGCCAACAAACTATACAATTTCATTCCCTCAAAACAGCAGTTAAAGGGTGTATAATTATGTAATATCAGGCTGTCTACTTGAAAGTCTGGAACATGGTAAAGATTCTGTTCCTACTTCCACAGAACAAGTTTCATGTGCCAGGCTGTCTCCATAAGGTCTGAAAATCAAGCCAAGACATAATAGAAAATATGTCTCGTGAATTGTACAAAGTGGAGAAAAAAAACACTGTTCCATGGTTAAGTAATAGAACCACTTATACCATAGGACAGACTCTATGCTATCTCCATCACAAGATAGGAGGCTGTCCAGCCTCCAGTGAACTCCACATGTCATAAAGACCCTACATGTTAATCTACTTCACAAGTTTAGCAACACAATACACATTTCTGTAGCTCTCAAAGAGTCAATGGGAATTATATTTCAAATAAATCATTAGATAAACGTATCAAAAGCTGTAATTACAGCACTTGAAATAGGGTAGGGTAATTGATTATTTCATGTACATATTAATTTACATAGTAAATTATATATTTTTGACAGTTTCATTCTTAGATTAAAATGTCCATGTTTCTGGGCTTTCCAATTCTTATCTCCTCAGTCATTTTTAATAAACTGTCTTCTATCTCCCTCTAATGTTACTTTCCTGTATATGAAGAATAATAGGATGCTGCTTTAACACTGTATTATATAAAATCTTTCTTCATGAACCAAATGGAAAGTGTATTTAATGCACCTCCATTTGGCTAATTAGTAACCCTGCTTGATTAGACATAAAACAGTTCTGTTACTAAAGTGAATGATAGTGATATAGTAACAATATTCTGACTAGCCCACGAATTAAGGATATCTTTTAAAATGACCTGTTAGTGGCAGCAGAGGACAGGATTTGGCTACCCTGCACAGTATTGCAGAGATTGCCAGTGTTCACATTTACCCTGACCTTCAAGAAATAATTTATTTTCTTATTGTTCTTATCTGTCCAACTATTTTTTATAGACAACTGTTAATTATAAAAAATAATAAAATTGTAAAAAGTACGTGTAATGCTCAGAATGGTACACATCACACAAAATACTGACTCCAAAATGGTGTGACTTGTCACCAAACCCAAGACTGATCTATGGAACGTTTACGACCCAAACGATGTCCAATTATTTTTCTTACAGAGGATACAAATTGGTCCTGAAAACCAGCCAGAGAAAAGAAAACACTAGAATTCTGTTATAGCACTAAAAATTATTTAAATCATTTTTCCCTGGGTCAAGGAAAGCAACTGACTTCATCCTGGTGTTCATGAAACTACTACTGCATGTGCTTAGCAGTTGTTTGGAGGCGTATTATCCTCCAATATGGGAACATTATAAAGGGACAGTGTTTGTCTGTCTCTACAAATGCATCTTGAATAATATGTTTCATGGGCTATAGTAGAATCAAATAGAAATATTTACTGATATACACAGATACGTTTACATACCAATACCAGTACAACAACTTTAAGTGAGTAAAAAGTTGGCAACGTGTTGTACAGTAAGTACTATAAGTCAAAAACTAACCACAAGAAAAACAACATATATGTTGAGATTTGTAATTTGATCTACAGATGTTTTCATTGTCATACTGTTAGGCTTATAGATATATGTCAAACCCACCTGCCAGCCATTGGATATCTTTTGGTTGAAGATTCCAAACTCATATCGGATACCATAGCCATAGGCAGCAAGTCCAAGAGTAGCCATAGAGTCCAGAAAACAGGCTAAGAGAGAGGATACAGAATTGGAATTCAGAATAAGAGAAATGAAAGTTAGTTATAAAGAATTGAGTTTCTTCTTTGTAGCACTTTGCCCAAAGTGTACCATAGGAATCTTCTAATGTGCATACTAAAGCAAATAAATCCATTAATACGGGTAAAACCCAATATAACTCGGTTCCCTATAGAAAATAGTGCTCCAATAGTTCCCACGGACCATTACTTTAACGTATGCATTAATGCAGAAGTTTAGTAAGATCTCGGGACTCACATTGCTATCCTGATATTATCGCTATGTGAGTCTCTGGATACTGAGCTTCACGTTATATACTGGCTCAGCTGCCAAAACAGAATCGATCCACATTGAATACAAATTGCAACTACTAAAATGTTATTTATAACTAACATCGATTTCCTACATTGCCACATGGGTGGTCAAGTTCAATATGCCTTTGAAAGTGAAATAGACCTTCCATCTTAACCATGTTGAGCAACACATCTAGACTTTGAATCCTTCGCCAACATACATCTCAACCTCTTAGCTTGACCTCCTATAGAATCCATACAAATTTGGTCTACATTGAAACTGAAGACTCGGAGTTGGGAGGTGGAGTAGCAAGGTCAAGTTAAACTTATTCGTGAAAATTTAATTGAGGAGGGAATTTCAAACTTAAAGCCAAAAGTAGTTAAACAAAGTGGAAAAAAAACACTGCTCCATGGTTAAGCAATAGTTGGAAAAACTCTCCTATTCATCTCAAAAGCACAATTATTTTCAATGAGGGCAGACATGGCACGTATGGTTTTTGAGACTAAATCCATCTTGACCTCCCACTGGAGCCCTTCTGTTACCCAACCTCCTGACCTGTTTAACTCAACCTTGACACATGTTGACCTCCTCCTATCCTGACTGCCTTCACTACATCTTAACTTCAGAAAAATACTTAGTGTTTTAAAATCAAGATAGAGGCAAATAAGGAGGTGTTGGATGCTGGTCAAGATGGGCCATTAACTTGCTGATAATCACTTCCATGACCACTTTTGCAAGTGAAAAACCTACTGAAGTGAGCCTCTATACTGCCTCCTGTTGAAAAAGATAACATATTGGGGTAGATTCTATGGACCCTGCTATTTAAAAAATTGTTAGGGGTAAAATAACAGGCATTCATGATTCAATGCTAAAATCATTACCGCACCCATCAAAAAAATGACTTTTAAATAAACCTTATACTGTCAATGGAGGTTTAACACACTTGTTTAAAATGAAAAAAAAAACAGCTTTGAAATATTGTTCTGTGCAGTAATTACCACACAAGCAGTGATTCAATATGGGCGGGTAAAAATGAACAGGCAAAGAATCATTCCTCTGTGCCCGTAAATTTACCTCCTAAAAAATGGCGACCTAAATGTTTAAAGTAGCCGAAATGCGCATTTTAACCCTTTCAGTGCTGTAGGGAACAAAAACAGCACTCCCTCCAGCATTGAAAGAGTTCACCCTTAAAAAAAAGTGCTGGAGGAACCAATGCCCTTTCCTCTTTATTTATGAGATCTGAGTTGGCATCCAATCCCACATTATTCCTTCCTTCCTTAATGGACGGCATTGAATTTGGTAGAGAAAACTGCAGGAAAAACGGCACTCAGGGAGTAAGGTGAAAAAAAGGTAGTGTTTTAATTCGTAGGTAAAAACATAATACACTTCATCACAGCAGAAAAAAGGGAAAAGATCATTCAAAAGTGGTGAACAGCATGACGCGTTTCGCTCTTGGTGCTCATAATCATATGCGGCATTGAATCTACCTTGTTGTATGTTACACACCAGATGTCAACATCTTTGTTAGCTAATCTCAGTGTGAACAATGATACATTTAGAGAAATTATTACAGATAGAGAGACATTAGTTAACAGACAGGTAGGAGAGAACAAGAATGGGAGATACTATGGTGCAGAATGACAGGTACAAACATGTGAGGCACACAAAATGTAACTTGCAATATAAATCACATTTAAGGTACCTGCCAGTCTACCCAGACCTCCGTTACCCAAGCCAGCATCTTCTTCAATCTCCTCCAGTTCCTCCATGTCCAATCCAAGCTGTGGAGACAAAGAATGCCCAGTCATCTGTATCATGCCCCTGGGAGCTGAATACATGTTTTCCCTGCATGGAGGTAATAAATAAGCTATTAAAAAGATAGATTGCAAAGTAGAAAGGGAGACCCAAATGGAAAGAAAGAAATGATTAATTAGGGTGAAAAAGTCTTAGCAGAAGACAAGATGGAATTGAGAAATGAGGGAGGTCATCCATATTTATGTAGCTAGTCTGGCAGAGGACATTAGAGTTCTATTTCTTATTAAGATACTTGTACGAATCAAAGGGTAAATGATCTCAGTCAGGGGGTGCTCATGGACTCTGTGCATCCCTCCAATGGCACAAAGCACTCTCCCTACTGCATTAGTGAGTTGGCTGAGCATGGTGTGAAATGTAATCCTCACCAGCTCTACAGATGAAGGTTAGCCAGGTTTGCCATTACTGCATCTTTTATAGACAATTACCATGATGCTCAGTCAGTATATGACCCTTCTGTTTGCCCTAGAGAGGGAGATGGGACTAATAGGGGTCAAGGAGATGGTGTAATGGCCAGACAGGGGTGAAGGAACCTCAGAATGTTCAGACAGTATTGGGCCACACAATTGCTGATGCTGGCACTGATCAGATTACAACTATCATTTTCAGCTATAGACATGTCAAGAAGATATCTTACCACTTGATTCCAGTAGGGGCAGCAAATCATCAGTACCATATCAGTCAACCCAAACTCCTCCATCTGGACTACAACTGTAATATACTGCTGTTTTGGTCACGCACGGTTGATATAACAATAAAATGTACTTACCTGGTACGTTGCTTCATCACACGCATTTTCGAGAGCTAGATTTACCATGGTATTCTGCAGTGTGCGCCCCATGTAGAACTCCAGAGAGAGGTAATAAATTCTCTGAAGGAAGACAAACCATAAACATGAATTTATATCCCCATTACATCACATTAACATGTATTTATATTGTGCCAGTAATTTATACAGCAATTGGTACAGAACATAAAGGGGCGTAACAATGAAAGGTTGACAAACAGAGACAGACTGGCACATGAGGTAGACAGCTCTGCTCTCAAACATACGATGGAGCTTGTTTGTAAGGGTCAGAAACGGGTTCTTAAAGTGGAATTACAGCAATGGAATGTTCCGAATGATTGCGCTTCTTACCCCCAAAACTGTTTGGTTTTTTTTTTAACAAAAACTCTAGGGTCTACAAATAAAGAGAGAATTGATTTGAATTGAAATGGGAATTTCAAACTTTAGTAGCAGAGCTGGAACTAATCTCAAATGCAGTTGAATGGGAGAATATTCCAAATCGGCTACTTTGGCCTTAAGTTTGACATTCAATTCTCAGTTGCCTGCAGTTCTCTCTTTATTGAGTAGACCCTTCTATATATATTGTGTGTGTTGTTTGCACATTTAGTTGAAGGCTACTTGCACACGTCCATTATCTCTTTACATTATATTTGGGATTCTAGTCATATAGTACATGAATGTCTTAGGGGGGTTCTGTCAACCTAAAGATTGCTTATACTGTGAATAAAAAGAATGAAAAAAAGATAAAAAATGATCTGTACATTGTGTTTGCAGAAATGCATGCAGCACCTTATGTCTTCATATGCAATTAACACATGACAGATGTCAGAAAGAAGAAAAAGGAATACAAAGCACAAAGAGGAAGGAACATCATGCTTAACAATGAAGATCAACTCTTGACTATGTAATATATTTAAAAAGGGCAGATAAAAGACAGAACATCAACTAGTATATTAGATAATGATAAAACTTCTTAAATACACAAATTAATGTTATTCTATAAATCCCGGATTCAATTAAAAACCGCTATAACCTGATGAATATTCTCCATTAAATAACACAGAAGTGACACGATGGGGGTACACAGACTTTTTGTCCATTGCCTCTGTTTAATGTGCCTAACTTTAGATATATAGGCCACCTGACACCAACAAATACATGAGCATCTTTGGTCTGCAAAACATAGTGCAGATCCTCCTAGGCATAAGGCTATCTGATGTAAAATGATGCGGGCAGGTTTTCACATAGGTTCTGATTTACAGGTTTTCCTTAGTATGCCCAGTCTTGTTAAAAATATTCTTTATCGTAACATAAATCTTTCTCATGTATTTTTCTCACAATCCATTCATAAGAATGTACATTGAACTGAAGGCACCTGTCTTAACTGTCTGAGGCTATTTTTGACCTGTATTTAATTTCAAAGAAAGATTGTTCCTTTGATCACTAGTCTTCTATTTAACATCAATGATGCAGACAATAGCAACATTTATTCAGCATGGTGAATAAGCGTTTTCCATAATCTTTAATGTATGTAACTCCATAGTTTGGTCTGTCAATGGTTAGTTTTACTTTTCTGAGCCACAAGCAAAAAAATCTAAATTTTGTCTGCCTTTTTTTTTTTTTTTTTTTTTTACCAAAAAAGTTATTCAATCCACTCGACCAATAGACCTGCAGAACTTCTTAACATTCACAACATTCATCAAGCCATTTAGCCATCAGGTATTCTAAGTTAATATATTTCAGTAACAGCCTTAAGTGAATATTGTACTAGAATTCCCAATTGAATGGTTTCATCCATACTGCATGAAAGAAATCATGATATCTTAAAACGTTAGAAGCTTTGCTGTTGTATAGAATGTAAACACTTTAAAAGATGGGTCATAAATTAAATTATGCTAAATCTAGTAACCTCTCAATTTACCTGCATCTTCCGGGAATGCAAATTTGTAAAATTTATGTATCCAACAATTTTATATAATCAACATGAAAAATGTCTGTGCGCCAGAACGCTTAGGTACCTTCAAAAACTATACATTCACTGTTACATATCAATTCTGGGGTATTCTGAACTCGATCAGAAGTCACAAAGGTGCAGCAACAACTCTGCCGCCATATTGGATAGGTTATGTTAAAGAGTTTAGTTTAAGGCTGGAAAAAAATTGTAAACACTATTTTATCATCCTCCATGACTCTACGGAGTCTCAATAGACCTTCTAATGTATATCTCACCTTAGGGTCATGCTCATAGTAATGCTGCTGAGTCCGGATCCATCGACCCACCAAATGATCGCGCACTGTGTTGGCTAGTGCAAAATAATAGTCACGGGGATTGGCAACATTGCGATCCTTCACAAGGGTGAAGTGGAGATGACGGTTGAAGTTCTTTTTGAGATCAGAGACATTTTCTGCTCCAGCCAAACCCCGAACACTGATCTGCTTTCGCTTCTCTTGGTCAGTAAGAGGGCGAGACATGATGAAATTAGAAGGTGGAAAGAAAGCAGAAGAGATAAGAAGAAGGGAGTGAGGGAAGACAGGTGGATGTGCTCGTGTTGAGCAGAGTGGAGATAATAGGTCTCACTGACTCAACTCATCTTTAGCAGACAGTAAACCCTATCTTACTCCTCCTACTTAGTGAAACAGCCAAAGAGCATGGTCAGAGGGGGCAGGTCATAAATGACAGTTAGTGGAGACATGAGGGAATAAATACCTAATATATGAGATTCTTCAGTACACTAGTGCTCCCAGTGATTTGTGGATGGTCTGCCTGACCAACACTTAAGTAATGGTCTGCAGGAATTTGGCAATATAACAAACAAGCCCTTTCTTTGTTTCTTGTGGTTTTGTAAGAAAGTGAAATAATCGAATGCTTTAATTGTGCAGGAAATATTTATTATAAGAATATAAGCGGTTAGAAGTGACGTACAGTTATCATACTGTTAGAAGGAGAGGGGTTAACTGAGATTCTGCAGATCAGATTTAGTCTGTTCCACTGGTGCTTATATATAGAGCTGACCTTCAAATCGTAGGTTATATTATTTCAGGACTGCAGGCAGGGATGATGGAGAATTGGGCACCATTACATTAACCCCAAATGTGAAGGCATTCTGGGATATATAATCATATAAGTTAAGCCAACCTGTTTTTATCAAACCGCCACAGCAGAATGACTTAAATCTGGCTAGAGGCTAGGGACCTGCTTAGAGACATGCATAGGATAACTCAAGACTTCACTTGCCAATACTGTTCTTCTGTAGAGCACTGGTCCCCTCATTTAAACAATGTCTGTAAAACATAGAGCATAATGTATGTAAACACAAAGCATTACTTTATCATTATCCCTACTGAACATATTACTACTAGTGGTATAAACAGTATACTGTAACCCTTCTTATACCAAATTGACACAGAACAGTCTCCTCTTCTAGCAAAGGGTACAGTGACTCCTTTGGTATGCAGAACATTTGCCTTCAGAAAGGTCATGGGGATGAGAGGGGAGAAGTGACACCTTGGTATATGAGGAGGGGGAGGCAAGGGAGCTGAGAGACTGCAGCTGTTATGCAAGAGAGCAAAGGGGAAATCATATAATGAAATAAGATATAGATGGATAGAGATATACAAGGAAGGAAGGTTGTAACCAAGTGGGAGGGAAGAATAAAGAAGAAAAAAAGTAGGAAAATGGAACACATATATGGAAGGAAACATTACTACAGTATATGGAAGGAAACATGTCCTGGGAGTGTAGCAGTCACATATGACAAATGACAGCTGCTATAGCCTACGTGAAGCAGTCTATAAATATCTTCCATGTTTGAGGGCAAGGGGTTGAGGAGATATAACTGACAGGTGGGTCTGCCAAATGAAAAAGGTCAAAGGTGGCACTTGGGTCAAAACAACCCCTCTAGACCTTTAGTCTGTTATTTGCAAGTAAATTGTTAGCTCCTGGGACATAGATGGAAGAAAAGAGTCTGTAAATTCTCATTTGTACCTATAATGCAATTATCCAGTAGTAACATCTTCTAATAGTCAATGTTAGTCAGGTCTTAGCAATACAGTCTATTAAAAAAAATTAAAGTAAATAAAATAAAGTAAATCACTCATAAAGTACATAGAAAGAACACTATCACACTTCAATGCCGGAAAAATGACCATTCATTTATTCTGTAGTACAGACCCTCCCTGTAATTATTTACCTAAATAATTGAAAAATCATTACTGATAAGGGACTAGTGCTAAAACATGCTAGAATACCTGTCACTTTACCTCTAGCTGATCCCCCTATCTGGAACACACACAATTCAACTTTGGCCAATCCCACCTATTGCCAACATCAGGTTCTGTTACTAGTTTTAGTCTGTAGGGTGTGTCAAGCACCATATGAAGAGAGTTGTGGAACTCCATCTTCCAGAAAACACAGCTTCTTACTACTCCTGAAGTAGGGTGGCAAGATGTATCAAGGAATTGACCCTGGATTGAGTCCACTGTCCCCAGATACTTCTGGGAAGCCTTTCCACAAGATTTCGGAGTGTTTCTGTTTTTATTAATCTAGTCATTCATTGACTAGAGCAATTGTGAGGTCAGGAACTGATGTTAGATAAGAAGGCTGGCTCGCAATCTCTATTTCAGTTCATTCCAAAGGTGTTTGATGAGTTGAAGCCAGGGCTCTGTGTGGGTCAGTCAAGGTTTTCAATACCAAACTCATCAACCATGTCTTTATGGACTTAGCTTTGTGCATTGGGGCACATTCATGCAGGAATGGAAACTGTTCCCACAATGTTGGAAGCCTAGCATTGTCCAAAATGTCTTCACAAAAGATTCACTTTGAGGTTTTATTATAGCAATCTCTTCCATGTTGCATTATATAGATCTCTATAATGAAACTTGGAAGTGGATTAATGAAATGAAACGCATAGATCAGCGACGACGGTTCATCATTGAAGTCAATTTATTATACCTGATGGATGCATGCTGGACAGGGATTGGTCAGTGGGGTGGAATGGGGGGGATATTTAGTGTTGCTTGTTGAGATTGTGTTATATGGTGTTTTACCCAGGTCCTGAAGAAGTTTGCTGTGACTAACGAAACGCATTGAGCAGGGTTTGACACCACTTTATTTGTATGTCATTTTTGTATTGATTTAGTGTGTATGAACATCAAGGTTAACTGGAAGAGAATTTCCTGCAATATATACCCAGGAAGCCTGTGGAGCAGTCTGGGGACGGAGATCGGGTAACCTTGATTGCACTTGTATGTGTTATATTGCATATGATTGTAAGCTTATGAGCAGGGTTCTCTACCTCATGTACCAGTCTGTACTAGTTTGTCTAAATTAGTATGTAGTTCCTTTCTTTGCTCTGTACCAAGCGCTTTGAGAAATGGTGGCGCTGTACAAATAAATGTTAATTTAATGTAATGTAATATGAGCTGGCCTTTTGTGAGAGTAGTTCCTAATAAATATTTTTTTATTCTTTTTTTTTATTCTTTCGTTATAACGGTGTTACACTGTTACCCAGTGTTATTTTTTTTCCTACACGTCCACTTGAGACTCCGTGGAGACATTAAGCATTTTTTAGCTGCAGTTTGTGGTGTCAGTTTTCTACCATTGCAATTGTGGGATCTGAGGATCCCTTGGTGACACTTTAAGGAGAGTATTGTTTTGGATCTGTAGTTTTTGTAAAGTTTAGTATGTTTTTTGTTACAGGTGACTCGTGTCCCCCCCCTGTCTTGACAAGTAAAGGTGAAGGGGGGGGGGGGTTAAGTGGAGAATTATTTACATTTTATTATATTGATTGGGTATTGAGGACTTTGGATCAGCCCCCAGTCCCAGGGTAGGGATAGGGTTTTTATTTCATTATATGGAGGGTCTGAGGCCTTTGGCCAGTCCCAAGAGCCCATGGATGTATATATTTTTTATTAGGGGGGGGTTGCAGAGACATTTTGAAATCCCTTGGACCCTGGGGGAAATCATTTAATTAGGGTGGGTTTCAGGGGGCAAATAGCCCTGTCCAGTGATAGATATAGTATGGGTTATGTATAGGGGGGCTAGGGCTACATCAAAGGAGTGCAAAGGTATATTATGGGGCTTGGGAACCATTTTGTCGGTTACCAGCCACATATATAAAAATAAATATCTTTCCCAAATTAAAATTATGGGGAGCAAGGGCCAATATGGGTTTCTTTTTAAATTGTTGGGGAAGGCTATTTTTAAAATGTTTTCATTTTTGATGTGTTCAGAGGTAATCAGGGCATATTGTTGTTTCCGAACGGCCCAAGCCCCCTTTTCAGATCCGAATTGAGAGATATTGAATAGCTGCATTTCTGGAATTTGTGAATTTCAGCTCAAGTGTCTGACCCCAATCAAATTTGGGACAAATGAGTAGACATTAATATTGCAATACTGGATCCGGTCCGACTGTTCAAAATTAAACTACAACATGCATTTCACATGGAGTGGCTAGACGCTACCCCGAAAAATTAATTATAAGCCAAAATGTGTTCAAAACGTGGAAAAAATACATACTACAGTTAGACTTAACACTTCAACACAAAATCAGATAAACATTCACATCACGGTATTTGGAGCAAATGGTGCCGGAATTGCCCCAGGGAATTTATCCCTTTGAGTCTGGAGAGCATGCTTCCTGTATATCTCACACATATTGTCAGGCCTGCTACCGCCGCACCGCTACCCAGCAGGGTTCCCCTGTACCTGTTCCACGCCATGTGCGTGTAAGCACGGCGAGACAGAGGCCTCCCTCCCTCACCCCAAGACCCACGACAGGGCCTTCCACCATCAGAGCCATAGCAGCGCACATATCAGCTCCGCCCCCAGAAACCAATGAATGGACCACCAATGAGAAGTATATAAGGATGAGACCTACAAACCTACTTTGCTCAGAGATCATGTTGCCTCCTTAGTGTTGCTAATAGTCTCCAAGCGTTCCTGTACTTGACTGCTGTTTTTGACTCGGCTTTCCCTCCTGACTTTGCTGCCTTCTGTATACTGACCTCCTATTTGACCTCTCTACCTCCCAACCCTGGCTTGTCCTCCTACTACGTTGATCACTGGCTTCTTGACCTTTGCTTGGCATATCATTTATTCTCCACTCTAATACCCCGATTTGACCTGTCTACTACTACGCTTGCATCCTGCTGGTCCTGCTCAGGTATTACACCCTGTTATCATCCAAGTCAAATACATTACTCCAAATTGCTCATCCTTGCTGATACTCTGTGGGAGGTATGTTAATTCTATCAGTCCTCCTCCAGGGTACTGCCCCAGTAAGAGTGATTCTGTTGCTACTGGGTTCCAACATCTGAACGTGAGTGCCTCACAGAAAACTCTGAGCCTAACATGGAACCTGCCAGAATCCCAGAAACTATTACTGCCCTTACCAGACAGATATCGGCTCTTACCCAGTCTGTGCAATGTTTAAAAAACCCGTCAGTCCCACTTACAACATCAACTCTACAACTTCCAAACAACTGCGGCATATGTACCTGCTCCTCAACCTCCACAAGTATCTATGTACCTAGAGGGTGCTTCTGCTCCAGAACCTAGGATACCCCTTCCAGAACGCTTTACTGGGGATCAAGCTAAGTACAGGAAATTCATTACCTCCTGCCAGATTATGTTTTCCCTGCAACCCTGAACCTATGGTTTTGACTTTGTCAAGATCAGAAGAGTCCTCTCCTTCCTCTCAGGGGAGCCTTAAGTTTGGGCACAGAGGTTGTTGATAAACAACAAGCCGATATGTTACCTCCAAGAAGACCATATGATTGCCCAATCAATCTTCTGCCTGGGGCACCAATTCCATTCAACACATCTACCCCCTCTTTGAACCTGAGATGAATCACCTTAAGGAATACATTAATGAAAATCTCAAGAAAGGTTTTATACGCCCCTCAGTGCTGTATTCACCGCGAGGCATCCTAGGCATCCTAGGGCGGCAAATTTTGTGGGGCGGCAGCGCCCCCCAGCACTGAAAAGAAAAAAAAAATTTTTTTTTTTAAATTAAAAAAAAAAAAAAGACCGCGCTGGCAGGCAGAGACAGAGGTGAGAAGGGATCGGAAGATCCCCCCTCACCATCGCTCTGCCTACCAGGCTGCACGGGGAGCCGAACAGGCAGGACAGAGAAACCTCCGTGCTGCCTGTTCGGCTCCCCGTGCAGTGTGCCGACAGTCACGTGACGGGCGCGCTGACGTCATACGCGCGCCCGGTCACGTGACCTGTCGGCACAATCGCCGCATGGAGGGACCATGCTGCCTGCCTGCCAGGGAAAGGTAAGTGCTGATGGGAGAGAGAGTGTGTGTGTGTGTGTGTGTGTGTGAGTGTGATGGGAGTCAGAGTGTGTGTGATGGGAGACAGTGTGTGTGGCTGAGTGTGATGGGAGTCAGAGTATGTGTGACTGAGTGTGATGGGAGTCAGAGTGTGTGTGACTGAGTGTGATGGGAGTCAGAGTGTGTGTGAAGGGAGACAGTGTGTGTGTGACTGAGTGTGATGGGAGTAGGAGTGTGTGACTGAGTGTGATGGGAGTAGGAGTGTGTGTGATGGGAGACAGTGTGTGTGACTGAGTGTGATGGGATTCAGAGTGTGTGACTGAGTGTGATGGGAGTAGGAGTGTGTGACTGAGTGTGATGGGAGTGTGTGTGTGATGGGGGTATAAGCTTGATGTGAGTCCGAATGATGGGGCATGTCTTAGGTGTGTAACGTGGGTAGGGGGGTGCCCGGATTTTGTCTGCCTAGGGCAGCACAAAATCAAGATACACCACTGACGCCCCTCCACATCCCCTTCCAGGGCTGGAATCTTCTTCATAAGCAAGAACCATACGTAGATTACCATGAACTAAACAAAATTACAGTGAATCGTTACCCTTTTCCATTGATATCTGAGCTCCTTGACAGAATCAAGTCTGCCACCATATTTAATAAACTAGATCTACGAGGGGCCTATAATCTGTGTGCATCAGAAAAGATGATGAATGGAAAACTGATTTTCGCAGCCACTATGGGCATTATGAATATCTTATGATGCCATTTGGACTATGCAATGCACCAGCAACCTTTCAACATTTCCTGAACAATGTCTTCCGTGATAACATTGATTCTTTTTTGGTTATCTATCTAGATGTTATACTGATTTTTTTTTTCCTCTTTGGCAGATCATCACGATTATGTTTACAAAGTTTTGGAACGGCTCAGAAGCAATCAACTATATGTCAAGTTAGAAAAATGTTTATTTGAAGTCTATACTGTAGATTTTTTGGGCTTCATTCTGTCTCCAGGAAGGATTATTATGGATCCCAAGAAGGTATCCGCAGGCTTTGATTGTCCCACACCAACAGACAAAAAGACTGTGCAAAGATTCATTGGTTTTGCAAACTACTATCGAAAATTCATCCGCAATTTTTCCCAAATCATCACACCGATCACTCGCCTCACCCGTCAGATACATCCATTTAAGTGGACCCCTGAGGAACAAGAAGCCTTTGACCTATTAAAGAAAAGATTTACTACAACCTGATGTTACTCAACCCTTCTATTTGGAAGTAGACACATCTGATCTCGCTGTAGGAGCCATCATCTCACAACGCCATCACGAGACAGGTCAGTTACACCCCGTGGCCTATTTTTCCCATCATCTGACACCTCCTGAGGAGAACTACAGAATTGGTGACAAAGATCTCAGATCCATTAAACAAACCCAGGAGGAATGGCGTCACCTATTGGAAGGTTCTCAATATCCAGTAACAGTCTATACGGATTATAGAAATTTTGAATATTTTCAATCCACTAGAAGACTATTCCCCGCCAAGCTAAATAGGACCTCCTTTTTATGCGTTTTAACCTTCACATTACCTACAGACCCAGGTTTTGTAATACCAAGGCCGATAAATATGACACACAGGGGACCTCCATAAATTATGCGCCACACAGGAGCCTCACAAGGTGACAATTGTACAATTCTAAAGTAATAAATATCTATACACACAGACATCTCTCTCTATCTCTCTCTCTTTATAACTAGTTGCATTTATACTTATTTGAATTTTTAAATATTATGTTCAACTATTTTCATATGTAATAAAAATGGTATTGAAAAATTGCATTCCATTTAGTACCTTCCTCTGCACCCACATAGCACCTAAAGAACTTAACACAGCACCATACAGTACCCACAGCACTTGCCCTGCACCTATGTTGCACCCAAAGCACTTGGCTTGCACTCATATTGCACCTACATGATTTGGCATTCCACAGTGTCAATGCACACACATAAATAGCTACCAATTGGCCATAAAGAAATGGAAAATGTTCCGGTAATGCCTCGCCCAGAGCCACTCCTTCAGTCAGTGCCATCAAAGTCTCTCTCTTTGGCCATTTGGCCCAGGACAGTCTTTCCTTCGGGTACAATGCAGAGTGCAGGAATGAAAGCTGTGAGTGAAGGAGGTAATAGCCAATTAGGATAAACTTCCCAACTCTCTTGATTGGCTGAGCGTTCAGTGCCTCTCTTGATTGCCTAAGTCCCTCCTTCACATGAACTTAGTGTACGCTGCATCAAGCACCTGGTAAGAAACTCTTACTGCATGTGTGAATGACTGTAGGTGTGATTGTATGTGTGTTTCATCTTGTGTCTTACTTTTACATACACATAGTAACACAATAATTTAGTTTGAAAAAAGACACAAAGTTCAACCTTTCTACCAATCATTCCAGCTTTTGATCCAAAAGAAGGCAAAAACCCCTAAGGAAGCTTTTTCGAACTTTGCCTCCTAGGGAGAAAAATTCCATCTTGACTCCAAAGGCAATCAGATGTCTCCTTGGATCAATAAGCCCTATTATGAATGCTTATTCTATTATTAATAGCCCTGTATGTTCTGCTTTTCTAAAAAAAAAAAACATCCAGACCATTTTTAGATGCATCTATTGTAGTTGAAAGCACTACCTCTCTTGGCAGGGAGTTCCATATCTTTTTTTTGCCCTTACCATAAAGAATCCCTTCCATTGCTATCTATGAAATCTTTCTTCTTCCAGTCTCAGGGGGTGACATCTTGTTCTTTGTATATTTCTGTTAATGAACAGGTCACTGAAGAGCTCTTTATATTGGCCCTGTACATATATAATATTAAATAATTTTATCATATCCCCTCTGAGATGCCTTTTTACTTACGTATATAAATGCCATTTTTTAAGTCTCTCTTCATAACTAAGATTCTCCAATCCCCCTATTAATTTTGTAGCCCTCCTTTGCACTTTTTCAAGTTCCATAATATCCTTTTTAAGGACTGGTGCCCAACACTATTGCCAAGTCTGTTATCTACAATTATTTATAAATCCTTTTCATTAGTAGTTTTTCCCAGGGAAATACCATTTAAAGTATATGTTGCTTTTTAGTTATTTTTCCCGTAATGCATAACTTTACATTTGTCTATAATGAACCTCATTTGCCACTCAATTGCCCAGTCCTCCACTCTGTCCAAATCTTCCTGTAAAGAACAAACATCTGTATTACCTTACCTAACTTAGTGTCATCAGTAAATACTGAGACATGACTCTCAGCACAAACAAATTAAAAATAAGGGGGCCTAAAACAGAGGTACTCTGCTCCAATTTGAGGATTTTCCATTTACAACAACCCTCTGCATTCTATCTTTTAGCCAATTTTAAATCCAAATGTATACATTTGCCCCCAAACCTATTTCACTCAATTTGTAGAATCTGATAAATATTACATTGTGTCAGTGTGTCATTTATCAAATTGTTTAACAGATAAAAGAATTTATCAGAATTATTTACAAAGTATATGATATCAGATATGCAACTTAATATTAATAACAGGAGGAAAAAGAAAAAAACCTCAAATAAATAAAACAAAGGTTTGTAATTACTTAGCTTAGCTTAATCAATAACTAGATGATATAAGTATTAACAGATCTACCATAAGGGCTAGAAAGCCACGGTGTACATATTTTCTGGAATTTCTTATATTTGTTGTTCACAGTACTCAATAGCTTTTCATTTACACAGATTTTATTTATTCTTGTAATCACATCATACCAGGATAGGTCTAATTTATTCAATCTACTAGCAGTATATATTCTTACACCCATACATAATGATCTAATTAATATATTTTAATATTTTGTTAGGTTATTCGTTTTTACACTGAGTAGCGCATTCCAAGGTGTTAATGTCACTGGGATGGGTATGATCACATTAATTATGTTATGAAATGTAATCATATTCTTTTTATTTTGGGGCATTTTGACCATATTTGGATGTTGTCTCCTCTTTCTACACAGCCTCTAAAGCAATTTTCATTAGCGTCAGCATACATCTTGTTTAATAAAGCTGGCACTAGATAGGTCCTGTGTAACAGTTTAAATGCTTGTTCGTTGAAGGTGACTGACAGAACATTTTGCTGTCTCTTCTAATTTTTCTGGCCATTTGTCATCATTTATCAGTTCACCTATATCTTCCTGCCATCTATACCTGCACAAAAGTTCCTTATTGTTTATATTGAACATTTTATACAAGTAGGACACATCTCTGAGTCCATAGTTCCAGTGTTTTAGATATCTTTTAAAATCTGTGTACTTATCAGTGATAAGATGTCATAGATATCTGGATAAGAAATTTGATAAATTATTATAATTTGTCATTTCTATCATTTAGTTTTGCCATAAATTCATGGTATACCAAGATGTTATTGTTTGCAATAAAATCTTCAATTTTATAAAAGCCTTTATCAGTCAGAACTTTACTTGTGTCAAACCATATTTTACTATTTGCAGGTCTAAATGCTAAAAGGGATAACACTTTACTTCTTAGAGTGATTCATTTTTTAGAATATCTGATTTTGAACCACATCTTTAAACTGTGAAATGTTTTTTGGGGTAGATTTCGGTTTTTCAAGAAAGTAACTCTTGGAAGCCACATTAAATAACTTAAACTAGAGGGGGGGAGGGGCGGTGGGAGAGACATAGACAACACAGGGAGAAAGACAGTGGCAATGCAGAGGGGGAGAGAGACAGAGACAACGCAGAGGGGGGGAGACAGAGACAACGCAGGGGGGATGAGAGAGACAGAGACAACGCTGGGGGAGGTGGCGCTGAGAGCGACAAGGCTGGGGGGAGGGGGAGAGAGAGACATAGACAACACAGGGATAGAACATAGGAGGGGGAGAGAACAGAGATTGGGAGGAGGGGAGAGAGAACAGAGATGGGGAGAAGGGGGAAAGAGAACAGAGATGGGGAGGACGGGTGAGAGAACAGAGATGGGGAAGAGGGGGGAAGATATAAAGGGAGGGCAAGGAGAGATCATCGATATGAAGGGGTAGGAGTGATAACAGATATGGGGGGAGAAAACAGATATAGGAAGGGGGAAATAAATAATAACAGATTTGGGGAGAAGGAGAGAGAGCATACATGGGGGCATGAGAGACAGACAGACATGGGGGGGAGAGGAGAGACATACATTGGAAGGGAGAGAGACATAAAATGGAGGGGTTGGATAGAGAGAGACATCACAAGGAAGAGGAAAGAGACAAACTTGGGAAGGGAGAGAGACATACATGGAGGGAGGGGAAAGAGAAAGGCATGAGGATGGAGAGGAGACAGACCGACATGAGGGTAGAGAGGAGGGGGCGCCATGGGGATGGCCTGCAAAGAGTGCCTGAATACGTAAGGCCGGCCCTGTCTGCAACTAGAACATAACATCATCATTACATTCATGTTTCAAAGTAAGGAATTAAACTGTGGCTTAATCAAAATATTAATTAAACCTAGTTTAGTTTACAGATCACTAAAAAGCTGAGGCAACCACGCCTCCAGCACTAAAAGGAAACAAAACGCAAACATAGCAGAATCCCCTTCGCAATAAAATAGAACACAGACAAAAACAACTCCCTCTCCACACATGCAAAAATTCAAGTTAACAGAGAAGCGTTACTTGTGGTGGCTAACGTTTATTCTACCAACTGTCATTTCCTGAGAATGCTGAATTCTATCCAGCCAATCACAGGCTTACTTGAATTATTCCAACTAGTTACTAAGTACCAGTATTAATTAAATGAGAACAGCAGCTAGGTGGAAACCATCACACATTTTCATAGAAAAATAAATATCAAGCAGCATATCTATTGAAAGCATAATAGTATAATTGAATTGAACTGAATAATTAAATCCTCCTCTATTGTCCCTCCCCTTTCTAGGAGCTCCAAATTTGTAGTTTATATGAGTGTATCACAGAGCTCTATAGCAATACAATTCACAATAAAGTGAATTTAGACTGCAGTAAATGTGTTTTTATATTATTTGTGTAAATAAAATACTTAATTCTTGTTCTAACTGACTTCTCAAATTATTTAAGTAGTTACCAATTGGCCATAAAGTCACTAAAAAGTTCCAACCATAGCCACACCTTCAGCCACTCCCACAAAAATAAAAGGGTCCTTTGACATTTGAAATGTTGATAGGTATGCAACCAGTCAGGCATGCCATGTCACCAAGGGGTGTGTAAGAACCAGGTTAGTATGTCCCTTAACTTCATCAGTATATGCATACCTCCCAGCTGTCCCCAATTTGGGAGCTATGAACACTCTTTACGGGATAGAGGTAGAGCTCAGTGGGACAGTGGGACTCAGGACCACAACCCCAGGGTTCTGTTTGCATTCTCTGGTGTCCCAGACACCAGAGAATGCATACTGGGCATGCGCAGCATTGTGCGCATGCGCAGTAGCGATTCTGGCTTCAGATGCCAGGATCTAAAGTGGGTGACAGTGTTACCACACATGAGCGGTAGCACTGACACCCCCTCCCCAGACTCCGCCCCCTGGTTCCTGCCCCCTGCCCAGACTCTGTCCCTGGTGTCCCGATTTGCCCGGATAACTGATGATAACTGGGTTCCTTCTACTGATTGGACAGTTCACGTGATCTTGATCTTCATAATATTGAGAAACATTGCTTAATTTAAATAAAGATAGCAAACTTACAGACAATATTTCGAATATATTCGAAGATCAATATCTCTTATCAAGTATCATTAACTTCTAGAACTCAATTGGCGCTAAAGTATCCAATGCCACTTCAGAACTACCCCATGGGATAATCATACCACAGGCCGAGAAATCCCATTCTTGAGGAATTTTATACACCTTAGATGCAGATCTGGAATGATATAGATCTATAGATCTGTCCACCTTCTTCTAAATCAACAGTCTAGAAGCTGCTTGGGTTTTTTTTTAGGTCTGTTTAAATGCAGTCTAGTAGTATGGAAATTCTAATATGTTAGATTGCAGGCAAAATATGCACTGTAAGAAAGGGTAGAAGTTATTAACTGCTTGAGTAAAAACCATCAGTATTGTTAATTGGGATTGCCGTTAAAATTTATAAGAGGGATAGTTTGTGAAAAAAATAAATGAATTATTCAATAGAAAGGCATTAATGAGAACAGAAATCTACCAAAGTCAATTTTCGGATGTAAGACCGTCTCAGGAGCCAAATTTGTAAAGCTAAAAAACAATGTGGTGTATTAATCAAAAGAGGAATATGAAGAATAAGAAGCAGGGCCGGCCCAAGATATTGTGCTGTCTAAGTAGAAGGATGAAATGCTGCCCCTACCCACCAAAAAAATTATAATAATAATGTATATAATAATAATGGACATACAAAAAAAAAATCTGCTGGTGTGTCTGTGTGTGAGTGGGTGCTGCTAAGTATGTGAGTGTGTGCTGGCTGTGTGAGTGAGTGTATGCTGGCTGAATGTGTGTGTAGGTGTATGCTGGCTGAGTGTGAGTGTGTCCTGAGTGTGAGTGAGTGCATGCTTGTTTAGTGTGTGAGTGTGTGTGCTAGCTCAGTGTATAAGTGAGTTACTGTGTGCTGGCTGGGTGTTTATGTGAGTTACTGTGTGCTTGCTGAGTGTGTCTGTGACTGATTTCTAAGTGTGTCTGTGATTATTTGCTTGCTGAGTGGGATTGTGTCTGTGTGAGTGCATGCTGGATTAGTGTGTGTGATGGCTGATTGTGTGTGCGGGCTGAGAGTGTGTGTGCTGGCTGAGTGTGTCTGTGAGTTACTGTGTGCATGCTGAGTGTGTCTGTGAGTGTCTGTTTGCTAATTGTGTGTGTCTGTGAGTGTTTGATTGCTGAGTGTGTCTGTGAGTGTTTGCTTGCTGAGTGTGAGTGTTTGTTTGCTGTGTGTGAATGTGTCTGAGTGTTTGCTTGCTGAGTGTGAGTGTTTGTTTGCTGTGTGTGAATGTGTCTGAGTGTTTGTTTGCTAAGTGTGAGAGTTTCTTTGAGTATTTGTTTGCTAAATGTGTGTGTCTGTGAGTGTTTGTTTGCTGAGTGTGAGTGTCTGATTGCTGAGTGTGTCTGTGAGTGTTTGTTTGCTGTGTGTGAATGTGTCTGAGTGTTTGTTTGCTGAGTGTGAGAGTGTCTGAGTATTTGTTTGCTCCGTCTGTGAGTATGTGTTTGCTGAGTGTGAATGTGTCTGTGAGTGTTTCTTGCAGAGTGTGTGCTGGCTGAGTGTTTGGGGGCAGATATGGCCTTGCCAAGCTATTTGGGGAAAGGTGGCAGTGGCATGTTTAAGGACAATGATAGCAGTGATTAGCTGTTTGGGGACATTGATGGGAGTGATAAGCTGTCTGGGCACAAACATGGCACTAATAAAATGTTTGGGAACAGTGATGTCAGTGACAGTGTGTTTGAGGAATATGATGGCACTGTGGGTGCTACAATGTGGTACTGTGATGTGTGCATTTCTGATCAGCATATGAATGTGTTTATATATTCTAGTGTATCTGATCAAATGTCTCCAAGATGAGAACACTAACACATATATACACACTCATATGCTGATCAGGTGCACACACATACACACTCATATGCTGATCAGATGCAAACACTACTACATAGATACACACTCATGTACGGATCAGATATACACACATAGTGTATGTGTGCGGTAGTGTCTGTATCTGATCAGCATTTGAGTGTGTATGTCTGTGCTATACCAAGCGCTTTTGTTTAAAGATATTTGTAGAATATTCAAGGAGTGGTGAATTTCTAATTGCTGGGATGTAAGGCTGGCCTTAAAATATGCTATTCATACAGTTCATTTTTTTGCCTGCATATATTTTACTTAATTATGAGTGTTAGTGAAGGCCTCATGTTTGAGTTAATTGTTTTTGCACTTCAAAGAGAGCTGAGTTCGAGTACTTCCTGAGGATTTAGATGGCGTGCAGTCCCCTACGAAATTAATATTGGACCGCGCGCTAAGGAGAAACAAATGGAATCCAAGCAGCTTAAGCAGAGGTAAAAAATGTTAAAAAATCTTTGTTGAAAAAAAAAGAAACCCACAGTGAAAAGGAAGAAACACTTGTGAAGGAGGTTGGTCACCTAACACATTTCGTGCCGGTACAGCACACACACCCCTTAATTATATAAGAATAAAAACAGGTGTCAATCATGATCTTAATTACCAAAAGTGTTTAAAAACAAATCACTGTTGATTCTTTATTTACACTTAATATTAGTAGTTAATAATATAAATAAATATAGAAACATAGAATGTGTCGTCAGATAACAACCATTCGGTCCATCTAGTCTGCCCAATTTTTTTTTTTTTTGAGTACTTTTATTAGTCCCCCGTTCCGGGTCTTATGGCTAGGATAGCCTTGTGTCTATCCCACGCATACTTAAAATCCTTGACTGTGTTTACCTCTACCACTTCTGCTGGAAGGCTATTCCATACATCCACTACCCTCTCTGTAAAGTAATACTTCCTGATATTACTTTTAAATTGTTGCCCCTCTAATTTAAGACTATGTCCTCTAGTTGTGGTAGTTTTTCTTCTTTTAAATATACTCTCTTCCTTTACTGTGTTGATTCCCTTTATGTATTTAAATGTTTCTATCATATCCTCCCTGTTACGTCTTTCCTCCAAACTATACATGTTAAGATGCTTTAACCTTTCCTGGTAAGTTTTATCCTTCAACCCATAAACCAGTTTAGTAGCCCTTCTCTGAACTCTCTCCAAAGTATCAATATCCTTCTGGAGATACGGTCTCCAGTACTGCGTACAATACTCCAAGTGAGGTCTCGCCAGTGCTCTGTACAATGGCATAAGCACTTCCCTCTTCCTACTGCTAATACCTCTCCCTATGCAACCAAGCATTCTGCTAGCATTTCCTGCTGCTCTATTGCACTGCCTACCTACCTTCAAGTCCTCTGAAATTATTACTCCTAAATCCCTTTCCTCAGATGTTGAGGTTAGGACTGTACCAAATAGTCTATATTCTGCTTTTGGGTTTTTACGCCCAAGGTGCATAATCTTGCTCTTGTCCACATTAAATGTCAGTTGCCACTGCTCTGACCATTTTTCTAGTTTAGGTAAATCATTTGCCATTTGGCTTATCCCTCCATGAATATCAACCCTGCTGCAAATCTTTGTATCATCAGCAAAAAGACATACTTTGCCAACAAGACCTTCTGCAATATCGCTAATAAAAATATTAAAGAGAATGGGTCCAAGTACAGATCCCTGAGGTACCCCAGTAGTAACAAGACCTTGCATCGAATATAACCCATTGACTACAACTCTCTGTTGCCTGTCACTCAGCCATTGTCTAATCCATTCAACAATATTGAAATCCAAACTCAAAGATTTCAGTTTATTGATAAGCCTTCTATGTGCGACAGTGTCAAAAGCCTTACTGAAATCTAGGTAAGCAATGTCTACTGCACCACCCTGATCTATTATTTTAGTCACCCAATCAAAAAAAAATCAATAAGATTAGTTTGGCATGATCTCCCTGAAGTAAACCCATGCTGTCTCTGATCTTGAAATCCAAGCGACTTTAGATGTTCAACAATCCTATTCTTTAACAAGGTTTCCATTATTTTCCCCACTACTGAAGTAAATAATAATGTAACAAAAAACAATGGCAAACCAAGTGACTAAACGTAGTGTTTGTAACCCCACTCCCACCACGTACTTCTTTCCAGAGTCCTCCTGACTCCAAAATGGCCACACGCATGCGCAAACGGTCAAATTAAGGAATCTCTCATAATTGGTCTCTGCCTTCTCTATCTCGCTATTGGCGCCAAGACAGTACTTAAACCCCTCAGTTTATCCCAAACCTTGCCTGTGATAGTGTTCCTGTGTCTATTACCTTTGCGTTAGTTTGAGTGTTCCTGACTCGGCTTGTTTAACCTCTCTCAATCTCCTATTTTGACCTTGGCTTGCCCTTTACTCTCCTACCTTCTGGGATCCTGACCCTGGCATTCCCTTCAACTATCCAGTATCTCAGTACCAGTGGCTGTGTGTGCAGCATCCAATATCTCTGTACCAGTGGCTGTGTGTCCAGTATCCAGTACCTCAGTACCAGTGGCTGTGTGTCCAGTATTCAGTATCTCAGTACCAGTGGCTGGGTGTCCAGTATCCAGTATGTCAGTACCAGTGGCTGGGTGTCCAGTATCCAGTACCAGTGGCTGTGTGTCCAGTATCCAGTACCTCAGTACCAGTGGCTGGGTGTCCAGTATGTAGTACCTCAGTACCAGTGGCTGGGTGTCCAGTATCCAGTACCTCAGTACCAGTGGCTGGGTGTCCAGTATCTCAGTACCAGTGGCTGGGTGTCCAGTATCTCAGTACCAGTGGCTGGGTGTCCAGTATCCAGTATCTCAGTATCAGTGGCTGTGTGTCCAGTATCCAGTATCTCAGTACCAGTGGCTGTGTGTCCAGTATCCAGTATCTAAGTACCAGTGGCTGGGTGTCCAGTATCCAGTATATAGTTGAATATAATATTAAAAAGTTTATATAAGAATAAATGCAACTAGTTATATACATATATTTGGGGTCCACCTCAAGCTTTTTAAAAGGCTGGAAATATGTAATATTTTAATGTTTACGTTTTTTTTTCCAAAAATTTAATATTACTTTTCTGAGAGGGTAGTGGATGCATGGAATAGTCTTCCAGCATAAGTGGCAGAGGTTAATACAGTGAAGGAGTTTAAGCATGCATGGGATAGGTATAAGGTTATCCTAGATATAAGACCAGGCACTAATTAAAGTATTACTTTACTGATAGGGTAGTGGATACATGGAATAGTCTTCCAGCAGAAGTGTCAGAGGTTCATACTAATGTATGTTTTATGGTGTAGACACAGCTGTCTGACTGCAGCACATCTGCACAAGGTCTTACTATATATCATGTAAAAGTGATAAAATGCACATGCCTGATGTAGATGCTATGAATGTATCTGTTGTATACTAAGAATGCATGGTAATGTTGGTGGGAACTTGGTGATATAATCTACACTGTGACAAGAAGCATTACATTATGCTAATTATGTGGAGTGGGCAGGGCTTTGGACAGTAGGTGTGGTCAATTGAAAGCTGAGCTGCAAAAGAGCCCTGGAATTTTTTTTCAAATGTTGGCAACTAAGTTACCGCATTGTCGATCCACCATCCAAACATTGTACAAATAGAGGTACATAAAATTCGGAATTCAGTACGACTGGTCTCCTAGTACGTAGCTCAAAGATCCACCAGGTCTCCAGGTCTCTTCTCCAAGATTGGGAGCACTGGATTCTCATTTCCTGTAACTACACTATAACAAGGTTTACCGCTCACTAAGAAAAGAAAAATAGATTTAAAAATACTGGACAGCTGCAATTTGCTGCCCTGCTTAAAGTGCCGCCTGGGGCAACGGCTCCAACCTACCCCATTATAGCACATGCACTTCTGAGAAGTGAACCATAAAAAAAAAATGGGTATTAAAGGAACACTCCCACCAAAAAATTAAAAGGTTTTATTGTTTTTATTTTGTAAATATGTAACTAGTGTGACTGGGCGCTGCCATTTTGTAAAATATAGTTATTTGGGTGCCACCCCCTAGTGACTTTACAGCACAAATTTCTCACTTTGGGGCTGGGGACACAGAATGCAGTCTATAAGTCAGAATTATTATCATAGACTTGCATTGAATGGGAGGGTAATGTAACTATTACATCACAAGGGGGCAGAGTTATGATCCTGTTTAATTAGGTTAATCTCTCTTTGTGTTGGAAGGCAGGTAAAACAAAGTTGTACACAGCCACCTAGTCCTGCCCACTATAATACACAGGAGCCAGTAAGAGAGCAGGGGAGTATCTTATGACATCATCATGCAGGCTTTGGCAACAGTTGTAAAGTGAGACTGGCTGGAAGATTTTGGACAATGTTGCATCATGGGAAATATTCACAAAATGGAGCCAGGAGATAAACACCTAATTTTATTTTTCCTTATATATGCAATTAATTCAATCATATATGAAAAAAAACAGTGGCATATGATTTATATATGTTTTTTTTTAAATGACCAGGTTATCTAGGTACATCTTATGTAAGTGGTAGTGTCCCTTTAATTCGTTTTCAGATTTTGCTATGAAGTTTTACTATTTGCTTGTCAGTTCTCCACAATGTGTACAAAAAGAAGAAGAAAAGACACTGCGCCTAGTTGTAATGGCTAAAACAGCAACAAAATCTACCAGTGTCTCACTCCTGGTAACAAACAAAACAAAACACACACGTGAAAAAGTGCGCTATAACCCAACACTCTAATACACACACAATAAATATATAAATAAAATCGGGGTTACCCTTAAAATATAACGTAGTCAACTCAGTGTACGTCCGAAGGGAAAAAACAAATATAAAAATAATATAGTGTAGTAATCTTTAACAGAAAAGTGCCAATATACAGACACTGCACGGATGACACCACTACATGCGACGTTCGGGAGTTGCGTGTAAGCGGGAGATTTAAAAGTGGAAAGTACAGAACAGAGAGAGGACACTTGAAAAAGCCCTTTCCAGCGGGCGAAACGCGTTGTGCAAAGGAGGAGACCTTTTTGGGACTGATTTGGACACTTGGCTGATACCCCTGTGTACCTGTATGCTGAATCCTGTTTTATGGAATGTAAGACTTTTATGTACCTTTTTTAATATTAAATCTATTCACACTAAAAGTCTCCCCTTTACTCTCTCTTGCTGTCTTTTGGAGACCTGCTGATCATTAACCTCTTGTGTGCTCCCTGGATATGCTATAGACTGAGCAGAACTCTGCTCAGGGAGATGTGAGTGCATTCTCATTTATTTTGAATATTGGCACTTTTCTGTTAAAGATTACTACACTATATTATTTTTATATTTGTTTTTTCCCTTCGGACGTACACTGAGTTGACTACGTTATATTTTAAGGGTAACCCCGATTTTATTTATATATTTATTGTGTGTGTATTAGAGTGTTGGGTTATAGCGCATTTTTTCACGTGTGTGTTTAGTTCTCCACAATGCTATTTATTGAAAAGATTTCTATTTCATTCATATAATGCAATATTTTTTTTTATCTAAAGTTAGAGCAAACCCATTATTATTAAATTGAGTATGAGTCAAGTGCACTTGTGTCAGGCTCAGGTAAAAAGCCTTTGGCAAAGTCATCAGGTGCAAAATAGTTTTAATTGTTCCCAAAGTCTGCTCAACATTCAAATTGTACATTTCCCATTACAAACAAGTTCATTAGCATATCAAGCCACAGGCGATGTCATAAACAGGACACACAACAGATACATTTAAAACACAATTTCCTATTAATTTATGTATTTACTAGCTACATTTTCATCTTTTTTGGACCATGATATGATGTCACATCCTGGTGTTTTGGCTAATTAGGGAGCACAGGGACTCGTGAGTCAATACTATGATTTCTAAACTGGCCATTGCTCTTTGGCTATAAAGTGGGATAGCGTTAAGGTTTATCAAGTCTCCATACATCATAAAAAAGCATGCACAACTCAATCAAATGATCTAAATCTTAGTACTGTTTAGTATATTTTCTATCCTAATTAAGTAGCTTGTTATCTGACGGTATTTTAAACTTGTTCAGATGTCGACATTTCAACCCTGCAATTAACCACACAAAAGCTAGGTATATTAAATTCCATCAATAATTTAGAGCAGAATTCTTTAAGGGCACCTGTCATGGGAGAAATGACACTGGAGAACTTGGAAGAGTGCACCATTTCATCAACACAATGTAATATCCAAAATGGTAGAAAATGTATTAGTTTATCACCATATAAGTATAAATTAGATTTCTACCTGGGATTCACATAACTACTCAAGATGCATTGTTTATATACACAATGCATTCTATGATGGAGGTTCACACTGTTGTTGGTGTGTGCCTGTACCACCAGGGAAGTTGCTAGGGGGCTAAGGTTGTTTACATTTCAAGCCCTGAGAGGGGATCATGAAAACTGAGGCAGAGAGAAAGAGACAGCCATCTTCCTTTGTACTCACCCTCATGGATATCACTGTATTTAGAGAACCCAATTATGTAAAACTATAGGGAAAGTATGTAAATCAATAATTATATATATATAGGTGGCAGTGCCCCTTTTATTATGGGCTAAATGTTATCAGGGATGTGATCTGTTGGCTTTATGTAACCAGCCAAACACACTGCAGTCTGAATCTCTCAGACATATTAATGTATCTACATTCTTATACACTATATATGCAACCAACATACCAATCACTGAGAAGCTTACACCTCCCATATACATATAATATATAATGATGTGATCTCCTGTTTCACAAGGTACATATCACCATTGCTTTAGTGAACTTGGGGATTGTGAGCCCAAGATCCCTTTTCATTTACCTGTCCCTCACACTGGTCATAGGATGAGAAGGAATGGGAAGTGTTGCTCACACAAGGGTAGGGGAAAAAGAGGGGTATCTGTCTGCCCCCATAAACCAACCAAGGTAATGGGGCCCAAACTAAGGCTGAGTAAACCCTGTCAGGAATAGAACTTGAAATGAAGAGTGAACAGATTATACAGTTGGTGCCAATGCAGAGAAGAGCCAAGAGATACTCAATACATATACATAAACCTGCTTTAAAGAGACACTTCCACCCAAAAATAAAAAGGTTTTGTACTATTGATGACAGATTTGTCTTTTGTTTCTGATACCTGTGTTTGTTTAATAAAATATTTTATTCAATAAGTGTGACTGGGTGCCTCCATTTTGTGATATTTAGTGTCTTTAGGTGCCACAGTGACTTTACCTCACTAGTAACTCACTTTAGGGCAGCGGACACAGAATGCTGTCTATAACTATACAGCAGACTATAGACTTGCAAAACAGTTTGAATTGGGAGGGGAGTTGAACTTTGACATCCAACACCCCCCACCACCACAACTCAACTCCCTTAGGGCTAAAATTAAAACAGTGCTACCTATGCTTCCTGGCACAGATAATCAATATGGGAGACCAGGGCAAGTGCTAGCACCAATAATATATAACAGAGCTGGGAGCCTGCCACATGGGGAGAATGAGTGCCAAAAATCGGCTGGAGTTTGGCTGTCGAAGTTTAAGTCTCAGTTCATCCCATAGACTTCTATGAGAAGGAGTTCAGCTATGTTCATAATATCCGAGGTTCTCTCAAAATGGCCCCAAATTTAGCCAAAGTCCTTCCCATGGAAGTCAATAGGAAAATAGCATCAGCGTCCTCCCTAAATTAAATTTAAAAAATGTAAAAATTGTATTAAAAAAATATTACAATAAAAGAATAAATATAAAAACCACAGTAAAATTTATATTTAAAAAATGTATATTGTTATATTTAAAGAATTACATATCAATTTTTCATTGGCATTACCAAGTCAATGAACATATCCTGTAATAATAATATTATTACACATAAATTATACATATCACATACACCACTTAGTAACCCCAATAAAAGTTAGGGAATTGCCACGTATACATACATTGTCATATCATTTTATACACCACCAACACAGCTCTTATGGTATAACAATGTCGGTGATGTCGTGTCAGCTACAGGTTGGCATCACATCACCAGTCGTTCACCATCAACAGCCACATGTATCACATTGCCATTTCATGTCCAGACAATGAGGCATTGTCAAGCAATGTGGCCATGGGCGTCCGCAGGGGGGGGGGGGCAATTCCCCTAAAAACAAAAACAAAAAATTTTTTTTAATTCTTATTATTTTTTTCTCAGTATGTAGCCTCTAGTTGTCCCTAGGGGACTGCACACCAGTTGCTGGGGTAGGAGTTGGCACCCAAAGCTGTTGCTCTCTGCAACTCTGCTTGCTGTAATACTGGTCTCCCATCCACATTGGTGCAGGTTTCTGCAGCTGTCAGTCATGCTGCATGGAGAGCCAATGACAGGGGCTCCATGTGGCAGCATGACTGACAGTAGAGAGCCTGCAGTGCAACATCATGGAGGAAACAGGGGAAGATACTCAGAGACCATAGCTGAGCCTCTGTAACAGGTAGGAAGAGCTTATAATAGCTTTAAAAACCAAGGTACATGGCAGAGTGGGGTAAATCCAGGGAGGTCCCTCCCATTTCCCTGAGGTCTCCATTTGTCCAGTCTAAGCAGCTCCTCTGACCAGGCTCTGCTCACATCAACATGGTGACAAGTGGATGGGGCAGAAAAGATAATGGAGGATAAAATGATGTGATAGATGGAAGCAGATTGCAAACAAAATGGGATGACATGGGGCAGAAAAGATAATAGAGGATGAAAAGAGGTGATTGATTGGAGCAGAATACAGACACAATGGTGAAATGGGGCAGAAAAAATATAATGTGGGTGAAAAGAGGTCACTGACATGGAGGAATAAAACACATAAAATGACGGGGAAAGAGATGGCAAACATGGAGTAATAAAACATAAAAAAGGGGGAAAGAGATAAAGAAATGTCATGGATTTAGGAATTTGGGTGTTTAGGGAATCTGTTGCTTTGTGTTTATATTGTGTGCTATAGTGTTGTATCTGGTGCTGTGGAGTTATATTGTGTGCTATAGTGTTGTATCTGGTGCTGTGGAGTTATATTGTGTGCTATAGTGTTGTGTCTGGTGCTGTTGGGTTATATTGTGTGCTATAGTGTTGTGTCTGGTGCTGTTGGGTTATATTGTGTGCTATAGTGTTGTATCTGGTGCTGAGAGGTTATATTGTGTGCTATAGTGTTGTATCTGGTGCTGAGGCAGGGCCGGCGCTACCGTAAGGCAGCACAGGCGGCTGCCTTAGGGCGCACCAATGGGGGGGCGGGAAAATCGCCCGCTCCCCCAGGCCCGTTTACTTACCTCCATGCTGCTGTTCAGGTCCGTGGCTGAGAGGGAAGCGCTGTGCGCTCCCCTCAGGCCGTGCGCATTCAATAAAGTGTGTTGAAACTTTTTTTTTCCAACACACTTTATTGAATGCGCACGGCCTGAGGGGAGCTCACAACGCTTCCCTCTCAGCCACGGACCTGAACAGCGGCATGGAGGTAAGTACTGGGGTCTGGGGAAGGGGGGAGGAGGGAGGTATAACGAGCATCTGACTGGCATAATATTCCTGGGCATCTGACTGGCATAATATTCCTGGGCTCTGACTGGCATAATATTACTGGGCATCTGACTGGCATAATATTCCTGGGCATCTGACTGGCATAATATTACTGGGCATCTGATTGGCATAATATTCCTGGGCATCTGACTGGCACACTATTCCTGGGCTCTGACTGGCATAATATTACTGGGCATCTGAGTGGCATAATATTCTGGGCATCTGACTGGCATAATATTCCTGGGCATCTGACTGGCATAATATTCCTGGGCATCTGAATGGCATAATATTGCTGGGAATCTGACTGGCATAATATTCTTGGGCTCTGACTGGCTTAATATTCCTGGGCATCTGAATGGCATAATATTCCTGGGCATCTGACTGGCACACTATTCCTGGGCTCTGATTGGCATAATATTACTGGGCTCTGACTGGCATAATGTTCCTGGGCATCTGACTGGCATAATATTCCTGGGCATCTGAATGGCATAATATTCCTGGGCATCTGACTGGCACAATATTACTGGGCTCTGACTGGCACAACATTACTGGGCTCTGACTGGCACACTATTCCTGGGCTCTGACTGGCATAATATTACTGGGCTCTGACTGGCATAATGTTCCTGGGCATCTGAATGGCATAATATTCCTGGGCATCTGACTGGCATAATATTCTTGGGCTCTGACTGGCATAATATTCTTGGGCTCTGACTGGCATAATATTCCTGGGCATCTGACTGGCATAATATTCCTGGGCATCTGACTGGCATAATATTCCTGGGCTCTGACTGGCATAATATTACTGGGCATCTGACTGGCATAATATTCCTGGGCATCTGACTGGCATAATATTCCTGGGCATCTGACTGGCACACTATTCCTGGGCATCTGACTGGCATAATATTCCTGGGCATCTGACTGGCATAATATACCTGGGCATCTGAATGGCATAATATTGCTGGGAATCTGACTGGCATAATATTCTTGGGCTCTGACTGGCTTAATATTCCTGGGCATCTGAATGGCATAATATTCCTGGGCATCTGAATGGCATAATATTCCTGGGCATCTGACTGGCACACTATTCCTGGGCTCTGACTGGCACACTATTCCTGGGCTCTGACTGGCATAATATTACTGGGCTCTGACTGGCATAATGTTCCTGGGCATCTGAATGGCATAATATTCTTGGGCTTTGACTGGCATAATATTCTTGGGCTCTGACTGGCATAATATTCCTGGGCATCTGAATGGCATAATATTCCTGGGCATCTGACTGGCACACTATTCCTGGGCTCTGACTGGCATAATATTACTGGGCTCTGACTGGCATAATGTTCCTGGGCATCTGACTGGCATAATGTTCCTGGGCATCTGAATGGCATAATATTCCTGGGCATCTGAATGTCATAATATTCCTGGGCTCTGACTGGCATAATATTACTGGGCTCTGACTGGCATAATGTTCCTGGGCATCTGACTGGCACAATATTACTGGGCTCTGACTGGCATAATATTCCTGGGCATCTGACTGGCATAATATTCCTGGGCATCTGACTGGCACACTATTCCTGGGCTCTGATTGGCATAATATTACTGGGCTCTGACTGGCATAATGTTCCTGGGCATCTGACTGGCATAATATTCCTGGGCATCTGAATGGCATAATATTCCTCGGCATCTGAATGGCATAATATTCCTGGGCTCTGACTGGCATATTATTACTGGGCTCTGACTGGCATAATGTTCCTGGGCATCTGACTGGCATAATATTACTGGGCTCTGACTGGCATAATATTCCCATTGAAATACTGGTAAGTTTGTTGATTTAACTTTACTTCATTTTAAATATTGTATTTGTTCCCATTTTGTTTCTTCACTTCAAAATAAGATATATGCAGTGTGCATAGGAATTTGTTCATAGTTTTTGTTTTTACTATAGTCCGGCCCTCCAACGGTCTGAGGGACAGTGAACTGGCCCCCTGTTTAAAAAGTTTGAGGACCCCTGGGCTAAATACTGGCATATTGAGTGGCAAAATAGTGTGTCTCAGGTTATGTGTGAATTGGTGTAACTGTGTGTGTGTAAGTGGTAAGGGTGTCTGTGTGTGTGACTGCAAGGGTGTCTTTTTTGTTTAAGGGTTTCAATGTGTGACACATTTAGAGCATGCGAGTTGAATATTTAGATGTATTTATTTTCTACACTATACATTATTCATATATATATATATATATATATATATATATAATGTAAGGAGGCTTAATGGTGTGGGAGGCGTGGCGGATCAGAGCAGGGGGGCACCAAAATGCACCTTCGCCTGTGTAGATGAAAATCCTTGCACCGGCCCTGTGCTGAGGGGTTATATTGTGTGTGCTATAGTGTTGTGTCTGGTGCTGTTGGGTTCAAGGCCGGCCTTAAGTGTCCTGGCGCCCCCCCGTCTCTTTCACCCCCCCGTATATATGTGTCCTTTTCCTCTTCCTTGCCATGTCTGTCTCTCTCTAACTCCCCCATACCTGTTTTCTCTCTCTCTCCCCCCCCTCTGTTCTCGCTCTCCCCCTCCCCTTGTTCTGTCTCTCTCTCTCTCCCCCTGTTCTTTCTCTCTCTCCCCCCTCCCTTTGCCTTAAAATGTTGATCCAAGGAGGGGGAGGAGCTTACCGGCTGAGCAGTGTAGCTCCGCCCCCACCCTGTGAAGCAGAGCAGCGTCTGCTTCACAGGCAGCAAGAGAAAGTGCTGCTCGGCTCCCCATGCTTAATGCAAGCATGGGGAGCCGAGCAGCACTTTCTCTTGCTCCCTGCTGCTCCCCGTGAAGCAGACGTTGCTCTGCTTCACTGGGTGGGGGCGGAGCTACATCCCTCAGCCGGTTAGCTCCGCCCCCTTGTCGGATCCAGCAGAGGACTGGTGAGGGGGGATCTTTTGATCTCCCCACTCCAGTGCCTCTACCGGCTCGCAGAGGTCGCACACCCCTAAGGCCGGCCCTGGTTGGGTTATATTGTGTGCTATAGTGTTGTGTCTGGTGCTGTTGGGTTATATTGTGTGCTATAGTGTTGTGTCTGGTGCTGAGAGGTTATATTCTGTGCTATAGTGTTGTGTCTGGTGCTGAGAGGTTATATTGTGTGCTATAGTGTTGTATCTGGTGCTGTGGGGTTATATTGTGTGCTATAGTGTTGTGTCTGGTGCTGTGGGGTTATATTGTGTGTTTTAGTGTTGTGTCTGGTGCTGAGAGGTTATATTGTGTGCTATAGTGTTGTGTCTGGTGCTTTGGGGTTATATATTTGCTATGTTGTTCTATCTGTTGCTGTGGAGTTTCAGCTAGAGCTCTGGATATTTATCTGGTGCTGTGGTTTATATCTTGTGTCATGGGTTTTTAGCTGGTACCGTGGGTTAATATCTGGTGTTGTGGGTCTATATCTGGCACAGTGGATCTATATTTGGTGCAGTGAGGCTATATCTAGTGTGGTTGGTTTATATCTGGTGCTGTGGATCTGTATCTGGTGCAGGGTTTATCAACCCTTTGCATGCCTTCACTGATAATGACAAAGCTCCTCCACTTCATGATAACTTGTCAAAAAGAGGCGCAGCGCAGAAAGTATGACGGTAAAATTATGCCCCCCCCTAAAAGATTTCTGCGGATGCCCATGAATGTGGCCAGACACTGTGGGCATGAAATGTTCCTGTGATACACATGGCATGATGGTACACATAACCTATCAGCTGTTGACTGTGAATAATTATCAGTGATGTAATGCTAGTATATATCTGGCATGACATTACCAGCATTGTTCTACCACAAAAGCTGTTATGGCAGTATATAAAATGATTTCATAATGTATGTGTACAAGGCCATTCCCTAACTTTTGTTTGAGTTATCAAGGAGTTGCATATGATGTGTTCATTGACGTGAAAGTTGCACCATTTATGCTGTAATAGCATATTTTAATAAATTACCATCATTCATATTTTAGTAATAAATATGCTATTATGGTATGGTGAAACTATCACCATGTCAATTAAAATTTGATTTGTATTTCATTAATATAACCTATATATATATATATATATATATATATATATATATATATATATAAACTTATATTTTATTCAGATTTGTATTATTATTTCAAGGCCATATCAGTAATTACTGTGGTCCTTCCTACAGAAGGCTATGGTGAATAAATAAATATTAATGCTAACAATGTTCTGACTCATTAATAAGTATCCAGGTCTCTTTTAAAGGCATCTAATGTATTTGCTGGTACCTCTCCAGATGATGAATTCCATACCTTTATTGTCCTTACCATAAACAATTCCTTCCACTGTTGTAGACTAAATCTCCTTTCTTCAAGTACAAATTTAACCTTTCTAGCCTTTCTTCTTAACTAAGACTTTCCATTCCCCTTATTAGTCTAGTTTTGTAGACCTTCTCTGCACTCTCTCTAGTTCCATAATGTGTTTTTTTTTTTTTTTTTTCTTTTCAAACAAGACACCCATAACTGAACTGAATATTCAAGGTGGGGGTCTTATGGACCTGTAAAGAGGTGAGTCAATACCTCTTTTAATACAAGCCAATATCTCACTGGCCTTTGCAACCGGCACTACCGCTAAGTATATTGCATTTAATTACTCCCAAATCTTTTTCATGAGTAGATTTCCCCAAGGAAACACCATTTAAATTATTTGGTGATTTTTTTTATTATACCCAAATGCATTATTTTACATTTATCTGCCTAGATACCCAATTTGTCCAAATCCCCTTGCAATGAACATACATCTAGTTCAGACTGTATTACCCTGCTTAATTTTATGTAGTTTACCAACATTGAGAAATGGCTACCTATTTGCACTGGGAGGTCATTAACAAAGGAACCCCTTCATGACAGACTGTTTTTACATTTCTGCAGTGTTTGTGTTTAGCTGTGATTTTCCTCAGTTAATGTACCCACATATTATATACTGGTTTTATCATCATAAAATGATGAAAAAAAAATTACTTTGCCCTCAAATTTTTTACAATTACAAATGTTAAAAAGACTGCATGTATATAGTTTTTAAAATTTGACCCAAGTTTAGTAATATTCCAATTACCCCTTTTAATTTAGTGGATTACTTCCCATAACTTTCCCCTTCAGTGACTTTTTGACCCTAACAACCCTTACTTTAAGCCTAGATATCAACCCTATTTGATTTATTTAGTCGTAATATTGCAGACGGCTGCTAGGGCCAGTCTAGCAGCAACAGAGCAACGCAAGCTGTGATTTACAGCTTCCAAATTTCTTGCGCACAACAGGGCAGTGCCATTTCCAGTATGGCACACTTTGGTTCGTAGGAACACTTTTTCAGTGATGCCCAACACCACCGTATGGAGGGATCATGGCAACAGTCTGATTGCTGGAAGAGATTATTGCTCATCTCTGTCTTAAAGACACAGGACATATCTGACTTACTACACTTTTCATATGTTCAATTTGAGAACTACTCATTTACCACCAGTCTTTGAATTCTATCTTTCTGCCAATCCGCAAACAAACGTTTGGCCTTAAGCCTATCTTGGTCAATTTGTAAAATAAACTTTGGTGTGGAACCATATCTAATATTTTTAAAGAAGCAGAAGTACTGTTGTGTGTGGTTTGTAAAACATCTATAAATAAGTATATCATAACTTCACAGCAATCCTGTGATGCATTTGTTTGTATGGATCTGCCACTAACCACCATTAAAAGTAGTTTCACTTTGTATTTTCCTGAGTGCTGGAGATTTTTGCAAACAGGATTTTTAAGGAAAGGAAAATTACAGCTAAACACAAAAACCTGAGAAGTGTAAACACGACGATATTGTTCTGGCAAGCTTGTACACTCCTTGAATACGGGTGATAAGCTCCACAAGGAACATTCACTCACAGGGTGCTGCCACACAGTTTTCCATCGATTGGTATATATGTAATAAAGAAGTAGAGCAAGTTCGGGAGCACATCCAGGTGGGCAATAACTCAAGTCTAGTTAAAAAAAAAAAAAATCATGTTTGTATTTATTGAAAAACTTTTAAAAGTATGCACAACTTGTGACTCACTGTTGACATTATTGTCCACCAGGAGGTGCACCCAAATTTGCTCTGCTTCTTTATTACATGGAAGTATAAAACCAGGCTGTCTAAGGGGTAAATCAGTCACTGGATTTGGACTGCACCATAGTTTTAATAACTTGTCAGCCCTCCTTCCCTTTAGCTTGGTCTCAATTCCATCACTTTTTATGCCAAACTGCATTTATCAGCCGTTCAGTGGTGGTTTGAGGTGGCAGAGGAAAGTTACATGGAGTGGCTCAGAAAGCACCTCCCATAACATTTGGTAGTGCAGACAAACAGCAGCATAGTACAGTGGCTGAAGTGTAGATGTGCAAATAAAGTAGTGTGTAAATTTGAGGTTAAACATATAATTTGCAGTGTGTGATCATTTGGAGACTATAAAGGTGTATAGCATAAATCAGCAAGTTGTGTGTTCAAGATCTAAGACTAATGGCATTCCGTATCAGCATCCCTATTTCATGATATATATACCAGCATCCAATGCCCTATTTTCAGCAGGCCTATCTTTAGGGCTTCACTGTCACTAAGTAGAGCATTAAAGTATATTCTTCAAAGACCGCACAATAATTTATCCTCAAGGGGTTAAATAAACAAACAAATCATAAGTGTCAGAACTGAAGACAACATTGAATATCAATATTTTGGTTAACCTGTAAATGACTGCAGGCCAAAGCAAGCAAGTAGGGATATTAAAAATGCATCGCAGACTTGTGTTACCTAAAACTGGAAAAATAAGTTGATTAGGAATATCCCAGTTTTCTCCATGTTTTAGGATCTTCTTGTGGCATTACAAAGGAAACACCTACATCTATCTTTGAAAATGAAATATTTGCCCCTTAAGTAATGTCACTGCAAGGTCTACACATACGCCCATAATACATTATTTTCAAAACGTTCACTTATGAAAAAGTCTGATGTATAAAAACCAAACCTTTTAATGTACGACAGGCCATTATTACAGAGTAAACAGACAAAATAATAAAGCAAAGTACAAGGTGCAAAATATCTGCCCTTTACCTAAATGCTACACCTGCAACCCTTTTGAAGACAGTCGTTACACAGTCAGCCCCAAGCACATCACATTGATAGTGGAGATATCAGTACCTCCCAAAGCAAGAGTTTGACAGAGACCACCAGGAAATGTTCTACCTAGACTAATGAGCTCTAAAGCAGTGTCACCTCTAGATCTAGAAGAACAGATTTCAATAAAGGAAAAGTACATGAAAATTGAACCAAAGGCCACATTGACAGCTTTGTTTAAAAAGAAACATTACAAGGAAAACACAGCAACTCGTACATTGCTTTGCTATTTTACTCATTTACAAATCTTATATTGAGTTTCAACATTTACACTACTATTCTGTATGATGACATACAGTACTCATCTTATAATGGGCTGTGACACTTCATGTAGACTGCCAACAGGTTCCAGAATGCTGATGAACTGTATACTGCATCAGCAATTAGCAGTCATGTTTGCATGTAAAGAAAAGCTCCTTCATCAGAGAGGAGTTTTAAAAATCTCTGCCATTTAACTATGTCATGAGTTTACTTCCCTCTAAACAGATCTGGCCTTCATACCTATATATAACCCAACTACTCCTAAACTGGATTCTGAATCACAAAGCACATCAATTACACTGTGCAGAGAATGGGTATTACTTTGCCTATTTATCTAGACGGCTTTACCCATAATCCAAGTTTAAGTTGATGGGAAAGTGATTATGCTATCCTATAATTTTTTTTTTTACAAATGATCATTTAATAAGGGTTTTTCTTGGGCCTCAGATGAATATTGGAAAGGGGAGAAAGAAAACACTGTTGCTTAGATTTGTGAATAGTAACACTGTAGAAGGTCAATGGTCTCACTTATTCAGTACTTGAACATGGGGAAGGAAAATATTACACAAAAACAAAGGGGTGACCCATATGCTACAGAGATGGAGAAACACTATCCCCTCTCAGGAGGAGGAAGGTTTTATCCTTCAGTATGGAAGTGACTGACTCCATAAGTATTCAAATTAAGAAATTAACTGTTCTTGATTTGGATGGATGACGAAAGATTCAATTTTGGGGTGGTGGTGGAGGAGGCGCAGGAGGCATTGAGTAGGGAGGTATTCCTGGGACACCCATTCCCATCATGACAAAGTTAGAGGGGTCAATGGGTGGAGGTGGCGGGGGTGGTGGAGCAAAAAGAAGACCAGTTGTTCCAGGTGGTGGAGGCGGAGGTGGTGGTGGAGCACTAGGGGGCAGTGGTGGCTGGACTCCTGGGGGAGGTGGCACCAGGGAGGCAGCAGTCTGGATGGTTGAACTAGATGAAGCCGTGGTCCCCCCTTGTTGCTGCTGCCATGGAGGGAGAGAAGCCGACCCAGAGGTTTGAGAGTCTGGGGAGAAAAAGATTGTTAGGAAAAAAAATTGTCTAGGGACTTTAGACACTTCCCACATACAATCCACAAGGCAGTAAAAAATGTAAACACAATTTGTAGTCTTTAATTCAATACAGACCGAATATGTAGTCTCAATGGGGCAGAAGGCCCCACCCTGCAAAATGTCAAATTACAAGCCGCATGATTTATACACACATTAAAGGACTAAAAAATTTTTTAAAATAAAATCAATAATTAACTTAATTAAAATAAAGTATGATGCCCGAATTGTGCGCAGATTTAAAATGAAGGCAGAGTCAATGGGAACTATATATTCCATGATTCAGTGGTAGAAGAGGCCACAATCACATTCACAGGCAAGCTAAAGGACACAATTCGGCAGTCAGGTATCTTCCGAACTGCATTGCCAACAATTGTCAGCAACCTAACTAGGAGGTTACATTCATACCTAGCAGGGGCTGGGGAGTCTATGAATAAAATAAAGTAAAAAGCCACCCCCCCCCCCAAAAAAAATAAGGTCATTTATTTTAATTATTGATTCGGTGCCAAAAAAAAGTTTATTTGTCCTGTAAAGAAAATAAGTTGAGCATCAATAGAAAAGAACACGCTCCATACAGTTGGGCAACATGAATCATTTTGAGTTCCAAATGCTCAGTGCTACGTGTGCTGGTATGGCGTTGGTGCATGTTGTACACACACTACAATGTTGGATATTATTACAAAAGTGGACCAGCTCTTCTGTATGGGCAGTGACTTCCTCTCAAACTGAACAAAATTAAATCTGAATCAAAGCTATTTACCTGGCAATATTTTTAACAGAATGCTGTTCAAGAAACTGCACTAATGCAAGGGTCACAGTAATTCAGACTGAAGCTCAACACAACCCTGTTTATTGAATATAATTAGAAAATGTAAAAAAAAACCTGCAGATTCCAAATATGATTTTGGTCTCTCCCTGGATCAACAAGCTGCAAATTCTAAGAATGCTTAATTATAGCTTTGTAAATTATGATTTGCTTGGTAAAAAAAAATTCAATCTGCTGCTGTAAGTGAAATGTATTTACTTTAATACATGACAAACAAGGTTATGTATTTGTGCTGCATTCCAAATTAGATTAGTATTTTGGAGTTTAGCATGGCTTATTGCTAATCTTGTCTTTAAAATATCCTCCATCATGAAATGCCATACACCGACATTTGCGACAGTACAGAGCTGCAGTTGGAAATCATATTTTTACAGGTATGTGATCTCTGGCTCAGCCTGTTTGTCATTGGCCATTAACATGCTTTACATGGATGTGTTAACTTGATTTTTATACATCAGCAATTTCATATTTTTAATTCAGCTAGTTATCCTGCATATCTTGTGCATCCTGTATATTTTTCCAAGTGCTTTTAGTATTGTAACTTTTACAACCAATGCTCTGGAAACATGCGTTTCTATTGAGGCTAATGCTATCAATGCCACAATAATTTTATTACAGGTAAGAATATTGTCTACCAGTATACCGTATTTGCTCGATTATAAGACGACCCCGCAAACTTTGGATATTCCTTTAGGAAAAAAAACTAAAAGCCTGAATATAAGACTACGCTATAGGAAAAAAGTTTAATTTGTATATATTCACATGTAAATTGCTTTTTTTAATAAAAAATTATATCAAAATTTTTTTATTAAGTTTCTTGCTCCCTGGTGGCTAGTGGGGGAAGCCGGGGGATGTCTGCACGATACGTGCACATATCCTCCATGCAGCCCGACACTTCCCGGCGTGCAGCAGGGGGAGTCTGCGCTCATCGCAAAAAAGACATCCCCCGGCTGTTAGCGAGGGGGATCCAGGACCCCTGCAGCTCTGAAGGGGACCTGGATCCATGTCTTATAAGATGACCTTAAATATAAGACGAGGGGTATTTTTCAGACATTTTTTTCTGAAAAAAACCTTGTCTTATAATCGAGCAAATACGGTATTAAATTAATGAATCCAGCCTCAACAGAAACGCCTCCTGAGCATGTTCACACACTTCAAACTCATTGTGCATGAACATCTACATGATTATACAGACCAGTTCCCTGAACCCATGATTCCACAAGGGGTTGTGAAGTAAGCACTATAGCAATGTTTCTTTTAAAAAAAACCTGCATTGAATTTGGAGAAATGAAAATGAAGCATGATCACTTTAAAAAGAAAATTCTCTTTTGTACTAAAAGCAGTGGGATTTGTACATTCACACTTTTAGGAACAGACATGTAGTAAAGCGTCCTTACTCACTCTGTTGCCAAGGAAGATGGCCACCTTGTTGAGGACCACCTGCAGACTGCTGCTGCTGCCAGGGAGGTAAAGAGGGAGCAGAGGGTGGTGGTGGTGGTGGTGCAGGCCCACTTGGAGGTGGCGGTGGAGGTGGGGGCATAAGACCCATGGGGTGAGAGTGCAAGAGGCCTTTAAGGAGGAAAAAAAAATAATTAGGATGGGTATATGGCAGGGCTTGACAAATTTAATTTGATTCTAGGAGCCAGCAAAAATTTTTAGGAGCCAGACAATCACGCAAACATACACGCAAATCATAAACACACACACCAACCCACTTCACATATACACCAAACACACACCAACCCACTTCACATATACACACACACACACCAACCCACTTCACATATACACACACACACCAACCCACTTCACATATACACACACACACCAACCCACTTCACATATACACACACACACACACCAACCCACTTCACATATACACACACACACACACCAACCCACTTCACATATACACACACACACACCAACCCACTTCACATATACACACACACACCAACCCACTTCACATATACACACACACACCAACCCACTTCACATATACACACACACACCAACCCACTTCACATATACACACACACACCAACCCACTTCACATATACACACACACACACACACACTTCACATATACACACACACACACACACACCAACCCACTTCACATATACACCCCCCCACTTCACATATACACCCCCCCCCACTTCACATATACACCCCCCCCCACTTCACATATACACCCCCCCCCACTTCACATATACACCCCCCCCACTTCACATATACACCCCCCCCACTTCACATATACACCCCCCCCCCACTTCACATATACACCCCCCCCCCACTTCACATATACACCCCCCCCCCACTTCACATATACACCCCCCCCCCCACTTCACATATACACCCCCCCCCCCACTTCACATATACACCCCCCCCCACTTCACATATACACCCCCCCCCCACTTCACATATACACCTCACATATACACCCCCCCCACTTCACATATACACCTCACATATAAACCCCCCCACTTCACATATACACCCCCCCCCCCTTCACATATACACCTCACACATACACACCTCACAAATACACACATCACACACATATACACCTCACACATACAAAAGTTTATTTTTTTTTCCCCCTGTCTTAACTTGTGAGTGCTGGGTGTCGTCACTTGACAACCCAGCACTCATCCGAAATAGCAAGGAAGAACGGCTGCAGCACGAATGTTCCTTCCCTGCTGCCTTACCTCATTGCAGGGCTGGGGAACATTCGTGCTGCAGCCGTTCTTCCTTGCTCTTTCGGATGAGTGCTGGGTTGTCAAGTGACGACACCCAGCACTCAGACACACGTTGCGCGAGGGGGCGGAGCTTACTGTCTGCGCGATCCGCACAGACTTCTCCCCCTCGCGCTGCAAAAATCCACTAACACACGAACGGCAGCAGCAAGGGGGTCATGTAGGGAACGGCACCCGGGCGCCAGGCTTAATTTCCAGGTCGCCATGGCGACCTGGCGCCCGGGGTTTGTCGAGCCCTGGTATATGGTGTTATAAGACTTATGATAAAACCGCAAAGAAAGAAGCTTACCCATATGATGATGGCTCGGTGGATGGCTTCCTGGATGTGGTTGCATCCAGTGGTGATGTGGACCTCCAGGATTATGCTGGAGAGGTGGACCATTTCCAGTACCTCCCATGGGATGAGGAAAAGAGTGGGGGCCACCATGGATTGAAGGGTAAGGACGATCAGAGGTCATCCATGGTGGTCGATTCTGAAGAGAAAATAAAATGACATTCCTATACTATTCACATTTGTAATAAAAAGCAACTTTGTTAAAACAAATTTCAATACAGGGTTGGGTAAATATTTGTTCAATCTAGCCAATTATGTTTTCCTTTAAAATAACACAAAAATGTGCACATATCTACATGCACGCTTTTCAAGAAGCCTTTAAAGGCAGAAGGAAATAAAACATTACATGCCACTGGGTAGGCAGTTTAAAAATTGAGTTAATTTTGTTACCGACTACTAGCCACAAAGAGTACAACATTAATTTACACTATTGCAGTGGGAGCTAAACACACACACAATTGTAATCAAAACGTTCCCTACCATTGGTGGTTGGTTCATATTCATAGAACTGGGCCGTGGAGCTCCTTGAAGGGGATTATGGGATTGAGCACTGGTTGGTCCCATAGAAGTCGGTACAGGGGCCTCCCCCAGCTCAGCCATGAGCGACAGGTATTCTTTATCCATCCTCGCTTTATCCTGAGCGGACTGTGGTTCACCAGGACGCACAGGGACACTGCAGATGAAACAAACATTAGCAAAATGTCTAATAAACCCTGCATTTAAACCAACTGGGTGTTTGTAAACTAGGGTAAGGACAAGTTAGCCTCTAATGCCATTAATGTGGAAGCAGCCCAGAGAAATGTTAAACCACCATTTTCTGTAAACCAATTTTTTCATTAGAGTTGTGTTTAAATGTGCATGTCAATTAATATGCTATTTAGAGATGTGGATAGCTAATAGTTTACCAATATATCTATGTAGAATATATAACATCTAACTATTTTAGTACTAGAAGAGATGGGTAAACCTAAAAAGATTTATACAGCTGGGTCTGAGCAAATGTAAGATTGGGGCAAGTTATATGAAGCACAGTACAACTTTTCCCAGCTAAAACAAGTGTAAAGGATTTCCCGTATCTACCACTTGTCAGAAAATAGACTCTCCTAACGCATGCTAGCAATGCAAACATTCCTATGTGATTGTGATCATTAAAATGCAGAATGCCCTTATATAAATTTCAAAACACTAGAATAGGAATGCTTTTTGCAATGTGAACCTCACCTGTTGAACTTGCAGTCAGAGGCAATGTGTCCTGCACCTCCACACTTTGTACACAGAGTAGTGTTAGTGATACTCCGGGTTTCTGTGCTCTGCCATGGTCGAAGGATCCTAATAACAAATATATACTATTTATTACACTTGAAGTAAGCGAGGGGGTTGTTCAGAAAGCCGTTAACCCTACAAAAGCCAACCTGTTATCATCTTCTCGCAATGTGCCATTGAGTCTGGCAAGTTCACGCAGTTGCATTTTACGCAGGTCATTCTGATCTTCTGGTGTCTCTATCCCCTGTTTCAGTATATTACGGATCTAGAAACAGAAATAATTGTAAGCTAGAGCTGTTCTACTATATGCTTTACTGTGTGTTAAAGCTGTAACCGCAGATAAGGTAACATTTATTTTCTAGTAACTCATTTGAGAAACATTAGCAAAAACAGAATCTTGCACTATAAATCCTAGTGATTGGTGTACAAATGCACGAGTGGGAAAACATGCTTAAGACTGGTTCTAGTTTTTGAAGGAAGCTCACATCTCAAGTTTAAACACATTTCCTTATATCAAACTGTAGGTACCAAACATGATTGAATTCAGGTTTGCATATCATAATTAAGCAATACTTAGTCAAACAGCACTGTCAATATAGTCAAGAGGAACATATTTTTAGCACAAAAGAGCGCATCTAAAAAGGCAATAAAATTACAGTATGCCTAATAGTTGCAGAGAAACCCCATTTGCTTGAGACGGTAGATGAAGTCAAGGTGTAGAATTTCATTTCTATTTATAACGAACACTTACCCAAAAAAAAAGTGCAATTAAAGTTTTTGGTATTTACCTGATCTACAGCTTTCTTAACATTTTCCATGGTGTTGGCTGTCACCAAGGCATGCAGCGGCTCATCCTCCCCAGGAAGCATCTGGCCGTCCTTACGACCCACCTTCCCCTCCTTTACAGAACCTTTGCCACGGATCATGATCTTAGCATTACATTCCTTCTCTATGTTCTTTAGCGTGTTGCCTCTGAAGAAAATGTAAGGATAACAAAGTTAAGCAATGACTCCAGCAAAAGGGTAGAAATGTGTTTTAATATGACACGCAGATAAACTCAGGACAAATAGGAAAAGTCTTGAGCTACAGCTACCCAACATTTAAAAATATATTAATACATTATGCAGGAAAAATCGCATACCTGGGCCCAATAAGTAAACCGACAAAGTTGATCTCCGGGTACTCATCTTGCGGAATCATTACCTTGTCACTAACACGAGTGGCAGGAGGTCTGCAAGAGATGATGGAAAATACATATTACATGAGAAATGTATTGTTACAGAATAATCTAAGAAAAACAGGATCAGGAATAAACTGCACGAAGCACACTAAATGTATGATATGCAAAGGAAGATACATTGGCGATGGTGACAAGAGGCTTATGACCGAGGGAACAAAATAACATGAATGTGGAGAGATTTTACTAGACAAATTGTTAAAAAAGGTTAGCAATATCACCCCTTAGCCTAGCAGTGTCCAACTATTGCAGGGGTCACAGCATGTATATTAAATATTTTATTGCTGCAGTGACAGGCTTTCAAACAGCAGGCGAAGACTAGGGAATGGAAAGAAAGAAAAAACAACAACAACATGATTGATAGAAGTAATCTACTTAATCAATGTTTAGCAAGATAAGGACCATGAAACTTATGAAAATTGGATGGGACTCAGGATCCAAAAAGGTTGGAAATATCTGGTTTACAATGACAAACCGAACAAGAGGAAAAAAGTAAAGCATTTAAGTGAAAGGACAGCAATCTAAAATAGGCAGAAATTAAACATGTCGCATGAATTGTGCAGAAAAATCCAACCAGCAAACGTACATGAAATGCTTAAAGGGACTATAACCTGAACATTGTTTTTACTCTCCATGTAGAGCATAAAAAAATGATTGAGAACGATCTATACACTGTATTAGCAAAACTGTAAGCAAATGCCTAAATAAGGAAAAAAAGTGTTTAAATGCGTCTGATGCGTCTGCTTAGGACATCTGTGGCACAGTATGCAAATGCACTGCATTTCAACCACTGGCGATGTCATAAGAAAGACTCCATTGACTCATTTAAAACATTTTTCTCCTATATTTTGCAGTTTTGCCAATACAGTGCATAGATCATTTGCAATCATTTTTTATGCTCTACATGCACAGTAAAAACAATGTTTAGGTGATACAGTCCCTTTAACCTCAACACATTTGGACGTATATATACGTCCTGAAAAGCACGGTCCTATACGTCCTCCGTTTACATGTAGTGTTGCGCTCCTTAGCGCAACACTACTTGCCTGCAGCTACTCTCAGAGGCTGCTCCTCCAATACAGCGTGCCCAGCAGGGAGTGACGGAAGAGAGAAAAAAATCTCTTCCGTCGCTCTGAAACCGCTACTTGACTGCCCCTAGAGGCAGTTAAGCATATTACAATTTGAAAGAAAAAATGAATTAAATAAATAAATAAATGGAAAAAGATAACTCTAGATCTACTAAACCTAGATCTAGGGTTAGGGTCATAATTAGTGTTACAGGGGGGTTCGGATGATTACAAGGGTTAGATTAAGGGGTGGGGGTAGATTTAGGGTTAGGGTAAGTTTAGAGCTGGGGTAAATTTAGGGTTGGGGTTAAAAAGTCACTGTAGAAGAAAATGTTTAGAAAAAACAAAAAAATATTGTTTATTGCCCTATTACTTGAAATAAAACAGACAAACAAGGAAACATTAGTATTACTAAACTCAGAAGAAATATATAGACGGGGTCTTTTTTACCATTTGTAATTGTGTAAAAAACAAATTAGGTCAAAGTTAGAAAAAGTGTTTTTTATGGCATATTTTCATCATATTTTATATTTTTTTAATAGTAAATTATATCATATGATGAAAATAATAGTATCAAATGAAATCCCTATCTGTCCTTTAAAAAATGATATATAATTTGTGTGGGTGGAACACAAAGAAAGAAATTCACAGTTCAGTAAACGTATGACAAAAATAATGGAATTCTGGTCTTCAAGGCACATCAAATGTAACATAGCACTCGGTCACTAAGGGGTTAAGATTGATGACAAAGCAAGAAATGCCTTGATAAAAAGGGTTTTCTACACATGTGTTTGCAAACTGGCTGGCCCTTAATGTAGATTTCCTAACCGGTTTTTGATGAGTATCTGTTCAGTACTGTCCTACACGGCAGTGTGTGGTTTTCAGGTCTGTAACTTCCAAGATTATTTTAAGGATATTCGATTGTGATATCTGGACTTTTTATTTTCAGTTTTGACTTACAATTTTGTTAAAGATGTTACCTAATGTTTGCGTGCTGTGTGAATTTTTATACATAGTTATTTGTGCATGCTCACTGAAACGGATTTAAATTAGTCTTTAATGCATCCCTTCCCCTAATTACTTGTAGTCTGCAGGAGGCTTGAAGTCTGGGTTCAACCCCACCATCTCAGTTATTAGGTTATGACGTTCTTCTTCCAGCTTCTTACGTGTCCTGAACTCTCGTGTGTTAAGACGCTTACCCTCGCTGTTATATATAGGCTCTGGAGAAGGGGACCTGTGAGGAGGAGAGTCAGGGCCATCAGAAAAGAGCATCCAAATAAAGATATACCAAGAAAACAGTCATTTATCCTCTGACTAAAGAAAAGGCTCATGTACTTCAACACTGCATATAATATACAATTGATTAGTTACCAGAAACATTCATCAAGTCAGATAGGGACTTTTTTCTGCTATTTGCAGAAACCATGAAACCTTCATTGTGCATTGATTGATCCTAAAACTAGAAATGTCACCTCATTTGTTCTTTTAATCTCAAAATCTATAACTAATGTGCATTACCAATTAATCCACTTGTGAGAAGGGCAACAGGTCAAAAACACTTCTGCCAAAAAAGGAGCAGAATGAGACCCAAAGAAGAGGGGTATAACATTTCTTATACAAATTCATGTTTACTTCAGTTTCACTAATTGAGTATTATAACACTGTACTAAATACATTTAAAGATATAATTTAACAAAAAAGGAAAAGTTCCATTGAGTATGAAAACTGAATATTTAAAAAAAGATAACTAATCTTCTGTAAATTAGGCAAATACCCTATATCGCTAATAGCTCATCTATCTAGCTGATTTTAAGAGAATTAAGAGGAGGAGGAGAAATGTTGACTAACAGGATTTTTCCCAACTGGGAGGAAAAAGGAAGACTAATAAGTTGCCATTATTAAACTATACCGGACTCGGTCACTTAAATAACATTTACAATGTTTTACAAAGCAGAAATGTATTCAAATGTTAATGGAGTTGGAACTAAATTAAGGAATTCTGAAAAAGGCTTTAAAATGTGACTGATATTTACTGTTTATGACAACACCTAGATGCACTGTAGACAGATGAACTGCTACAATAGAAGAATTTGGCATGTCACGAAGAGGTCAATAACTGCAGATGGCAATAGGTTTAAAATATCTGATTTGTTAATCTATGCATTTGCTTGTAACTCTGATCACCTAAAGTGACAATTATGCCCTATGTTTTTTTTGTAGCAAATCGTGTAAGTGATGAAGCCCCTTTTAAATTCCTTATAACTAAGCAATATTAAGTGACAACTATTTGTTTAATTTTTTTCTTCCCCAAAAATGTATTTTGGAAAGTTTTAATTAAATTAATTGGCAATATAAAGAGTGGCAGGAATTTAACTATTACAATGGAGAACACTTAAATACAAGAGTCAACAAATGTTGGTAGCGATTAGGACCAAAGGAATGTCCCCTCCATTAAGTTCACAATACTTGACAGTTATACACTATCAGTAACAACAAACGACGGCTACAGGGATTTGTCAAGATCTGATTTACTTATCACAATTCAGTTGGTTTTAACTATAACAATACACTTATTTGCATTATTAAACGATTGTAAATGCCTATGTATAGTCTAGATCATTAATAACTATGTGAAGTGGATTGAATGAAGAGATTAAATAGAAAATCCTTCAGATGGGCATTTCCCTTTCTGTATATCAAAATTCTACCATACAAGCTCAAATATGCAAAGATGCAGTGGGAATGCTGACCAAAGTAGAATTGGGCAAAGCCCCCTCTTGCTATTAAAGAGAAAAGGCAGCTGGTTAATGCTGGAAAATGGTTATTTACTCGGCCGAAAACTCAATTTATTTGAGGGCTGCTTTAAGAAAACAAAAACAAACATTAGGGTTATTGATACACTTCTGCTGGTAAACCTTTTTAAAGGAGCACAATGGTTTTAAAACCTGTTTAAAAAGGTGCAAAGGTTATTAACCATTAAAAAGGAAAATGGGTTAACCTTTTAAACCTGCATTTCCTCCAAAAAATAATGGTTAATGACACATTAGAAGCAGAGAGAAAGAGGGTGAGGTTAGGGATATATATAAAAATCAAATTTAATATGCAAAATAAGCGCCTTGAGACGCTACGAATGATGGAGTCAAACGAAATGGCTGTTGACACATCTGAGAGAAACGGGATTGTTAATAAGATGGTTATTGTTAGGAAGGCCCAGCCTACTTGCAATGTACCCTATAGATGAACCGTAGCAAATAAATACTTTAATTTTACATGCGTTCACATATATAGACTCAATGTGTTTGTCCTATCCCATTTTATTTTCTGTAAATTAAGCTATTACACAGTTTAGCATATTATTCTACCGTAAAACAGATATGGCCCTCAACCTAGATTTTCATACACTTTAATAAGCTATGTAAATGCTCTCTAAATTAGCTAAACTAGATGCAAATAGATAATTCATAGAAAACATACCCATTTTGTCACAGAACAAAATTTTAACTAACAGAACAGACATTAAAGTCAGTATATTTAGTACATGTCTCTCTGTATAAGCCTACAGTGACACATTTAACTTGCAATTATAACTACAAAAATGTGCAAACACATGTGTATAATATCCGTTAAGTAGTAAAATACACTACTTCCCAGTTAAGCAAAACTGGTCATTGCAGACTAACAAATTACTGTCTTAAGAAGTTATAAGCCAATTAAAATAAATCTTATCAGTATATCTACACTGCATCAATGCCTATCGCATTAATAATTATTGGACAGGGATGCATGTATATCACCAGAAAAGCAATTGCAGGCATTGTCAGCACCAACCTGTCCAATACAATTTTAACATTTAAAACTGGGATAGAGCAAAACATATCTTCAAATCAACCCTAGATTAAGAGTCTGCATTACTAAATAGCTTGGCATTAAGTCTACTTTAAAATCCACATGGCAAACAGCAATGGCATAAACTGAGGTTATGTCACCCCCAAAGCAAAGACTTGTTTCGTTCCAAGCATGAAACAGCCATTTAGCAGTGCAGTTTTGGACTTTAGGTAGATCTTACAATGCAGTGCATATTGTAAAAACCGTTTGTAAAATGATCACATTTGATTTTGCAATATCCTTGAAGTGAAAGAAAATGGGATTTCCCACTTAATTCTATCCAAGAACTCTGCAAAAATCCAAAGTGACCATGAATGGCACATAATTCTAAATAATGTATAGATTTATTTTTACCTGTGATTATAGGATCAGAATGGAGTGCTCAGAAAATGTCTAAATAAATGCTATTTAAGTTAAACAAAAGTTAACTGCTACAAGTTTGATCCATTCAAGGCTAAAAAAAAAAAAAAAAAAAAAGAATTCCGACTAGATTAAGATATGACCCAAAAAGGTAACTGGGCTATCACTTAAGTTTTACACAGCGATTTATAGCACACATTAGTAGAATATATTTGCTCTTGTATGACTTTTTACCATTAGACTAAAATAACATGCTTCAAACAGTGTGATTGCTGAGCAGGGAAAATTGCTATTTTAAAATTAAAGTGCATCACGTTACCTACATTTAAATGAAAATGTCCCCTTAAGGTAGGTAAAGTAATTTAACAAATGCTGGTGAACACTGAAGCAAATGAATAGATCTGCAAGTACAAAGGTGCTTACTCCCATAACTGCATGCAATGCTCAAATACCTAGATCACCGAATTGTACATTGACCATTCTAGGAGCCCGCATGTGCACGTAGCTGAAGTTATCTGCCTTGCAGCTCTCAATGTAAGTTTTTAAGATTACATCTTTACAATAACTTCAGATATACATATTAGCTAGTTATCACAATCCATATAAAGTAGTGCACACTAAGTCCTGGAATACCCTGTTCTATATATAACATCATATTTACAGTGCCCACTCTTAATACAAGGACCATGCAGTCAAGATATTAAAGCACCTAACATGAAAATGAAGATCTTATGGATCATTGCCCTTTAAAATTTACCAGCCTTACTAAGTCAATCCCTCCTAAATTACAGCATTCTTTGTGTTACCGCATATTAGTACAGGACTTGAAAATTCCAAGGATCCAGGTTATTGTTCTTAAATTCCCTGCTACTGGCTGTTTTATATAGCACTATATGAACGCATCATAAACATTACTAGGCTGGCTCCTGAACTGATGTGTTTGGCTCCTAAAGGCTACAAAATTAGTAATCAAGCAATTTAAAAAAAAAAATACTAAAAAACAATGTACAGCCTGCTAAACCAGTTTTGTTTTTGAACACTCAATTCTTATACCGATCCCACATCACAGGCAAAACAGGCAAAGAAATTAAAGAGCCCAAGAGAAGATGAAACCGTTACTGTCAGCTTTACAAGCGAGTGGAGGGGGTTTCCCAACCTGTCTTCTGGGTTAGGGGGTATTCCCAGGTCTCCTGTGCGAAGCTTGCGAGTCAGATCCTCAATTTGCAGTTGAACTGGAAGAAAGCAGGTTAGAAAACAAAAAAAAGGAATGGGAGAAAATTGTTATAAACCCAAAGAGGAAAAAAATTAAACCCAATACATTTTGAAATCACTATATGCAAGAATGTAATTTGGGAAGAGAGGACACGTTAACGTCTGATCAGCAAGAAAAATTGTGAAAATATGGTCAAAGGATTAGTGGCAACAGAGGGGATACAATTTTAGCCCGTTTAAAATATTTTGATAATCATCCTGGTCAGCAACCACAGAACAAAGTTAATTTGGATGAATTCCTATAAAAACAAAATAGCTTTCTGATAAGAGCTACATCTTCATACCAATGCGTTTTTACTAAATTGCACTATGGGACAACTATAACTATATCAAAAGGTTGAATTCTAGCTGGTCCAAAGCAGGCGCAGCAAACTCTCATACTAACATTTTCAAAGCTTCGGGAAGGGAAAAACTCAAGTGAATGTAGGTGAGCCAACATGACTGAGCTTCTTAGAGTAATATAGAAGGTGGGTTATGAACGTCACAAGCCACATATCATTACCTCCCTATGTAAATAGTTCATAGAAACATCAAAGTTGGCAACAATGTAAAGGCTATTAAGCCTACCTACCCAGTCTTCCCATATTTCTAACCCGTGTCAAATCCCAAAGTTTAGTTGATTATTGTCTAAACATAAGGAATGCACCTAAGAAAAAAAAAAAAGGTATTTTCTTTCCACTGACAGGAAATAAAAAGAAAATGACAACTGTTGCCACAACTTGTAATGCAGTTAAACCAATTCACAACAGGTTAATCACAGTTTAAGGCACCATTCACTTATCTAAAACAATTATCAATATTTCCTTTAATTTGATAATAAAATAACTTTGGAACATTATTGGGACCAAATACACAAACCTAAATAACTTGTACATGTTTATATGCTTATTATTTTTATGCAAAATAATTATTTAAGTGTGTTAAAAGTAAATATTTAACCTATATGAAGTTTAATGTAAGCAATAGATTCAATTAATAAAATATGAAATACAAGATTGCAGTTTCAAATTTAACAAAGCAACAACAGAAAAAACGTATCTAATTGTTCGAAATTAAACTACAGAATGTAATTGCATGGGTGAACATGGAAGTTCAACAAGTTACCAAATAAGTTGCAAGTTAGAAAGTCCAGAACACTTAAGACTTCTCGCCACTTTGGGACCAAAACGCCACAACAACTTGGTGCTGATATTTGTCAAATTTTCTCTTAAATATGGGTATTTTATCAATATTTATAAACATTTTTTTTTAAACTGATGGTGTATTAGAGAGCTGTACATGGTTTTTTTTTTATTGTGAATTAAAATATTTTGTATGGATTTATTGCTAATTATTGGATTAGACCAACATACTGGTTATCTCAGAAATAGTGAAATGGGACACTGATTTATGGATACAATGTTTTTGTTACATTTTAACTTTCCGGAAACAATTACACATTATGGGGGCTATACACTAAAAGGTGAGTTGCAGGTGACATGAACATTTCATCTCACCAATTTATCTTTACATTGTACAGAGACAAAACTGGTGAGTGATTAGTGGGGGAAACTCACCAGGTTTGTTGTCGCACAATGTATAGATATAGATGAAACATTAACCTAAACCTTTACTGAATAGCCCCCAATGTTAATTTTTATATGGTTACATTACAGAATAAGCTTACATCTGCTGGTTTAAGTGACAGGTTGTATATAAGCTTTGTCAACAATGATTTAGCAGCTTGCACTTTGGACACTGGCCTTCAAATAGCTTGTAATACCATCTTGTAGAATAGATGAACATATACTCAAGTAGATACTTTTTTTTTTTTTAAGGGTTATAAAGTAGGGCTGGCAACATGAGGCCCTCCAACTACTACTGAACTTGAGCTACAATTCCTTATAAGCCAACCCAGCCTTTTCACTCTTTGCATTATGGGCATTATTTTTCAGCAAGATTTAGAGGGACGTTTTATTGTCGATCCCTTTTCCTAGAATTACACAACTATTTCCATGTGAGAGGTCATGGCAATCAGAGAAGTGGAGCCAACATTTAAAAATGTGTATATCTGGAGCTGTCCTTTAAAATGTGTTGAGTAAACAGAGCATAGAGCGTGTTTTGGTCAGCCTTCACAAATGTATCAACGTCAAAAACTGACGCATCCAGTTTAGTGAATACCAACCCTTAACACCAGGTACAAAGATGATTGCTGCTGTAGATTAGTGTACAACTATTTCCAACTACATATACTATTAGGTTTAGAAGATCTTTTCCAATTTTAGATTAACATTTTGTCTGGTGTTAGCTTCTAATTACTTTTTAAGTGAATAACTGCAATAGTGTCTGTATATAGTTTGACTTTCTTACGCTGCTCAAGCTTATTAAGACACGGTCTTAAAATATAAAAATCAGTGAAAATAAACCTGAAAGCGTGAGAAGCCACTTCCTAAAATAATAAATTATGATCTGTTAAGCACAATAAAACAAAACAAATTCCATTAAATTTTTCTCATTACCTAAAGAATGTCAGAGTCAAACACCAAGTTATAACAAACAAAATGATTCCTAAATAAACATCTGTATCTGCAAACAGGAATATAAGAACTGTGTAAATTACCTATATAAGCTCTCTCCTGCTCACGGCTCAGCCCTGGAGGTATTACTGTAGGCATTCCTGGTATAATGGTCTTCTGGTCAGGAGTTTCATCGTTCCATCGACTACGTTTACGTTTCCGGGAAAAATCTGCATGGAAGGATGTGTATTGGTTACCATTCAGACCCTACATAAGATTATATATGCAGAGCTAGGCTTTTATGGAAACCATTGCGTTGCAAAATATTTTGTGATGCCATGTATTTCCAGAGTTCACTTCTAACCCAATATATACTTAGCAGACCTGCAAGACATGTTAACTATCTACTGGATGTACTAGAAAAATTATACACTGCCAACAAAACACAACCCAGGACTACTAGCAATAAAAACAAATACCTATAAGTAAAACAGGCCAGTCAGCCTTCTTAGAATTAAAAAATGACTATTGTAACCTACGAGACCTATGCATGACAAGAACATTCCATAAACGTATCACCAGTATGAAATAAGAGGGCACATTTTAAACTTTGTTGTGAACACTATCACTGCAATGTGAAAACATTGCATACCACTGTGCCATAGAAAAATGTTTTTAAAAGCTGCTGTTCCATGTAAGAAAATGACTGTACATTACAATTCATGCAGCCATAAGGCCATCTAAAATTTCTAATACATGCTATGTGCTTCTCCCATTTGAAAGCAATAAGGAAGCAACTGACAGATGTGGAATATGCCATCATGGTACATGTGCAGTGCATCCCTCACACATTTCAGAAACATTCACGTTTCAAGGGAATTCAAATTATGTCTGCTCCTGTGACAGCATTATCAAGCAAAATGTGTGCCAATTCATTGCTATGCGAGCCTTGTGATTGGGTATGGAAAGCAGTATTTTCGAAATGCCCTCTAATTGGCCTTTTTTCCCCTCAAAGGAAGATTCATGGCAAATAACTTGATTTATAATCTAGGTGAATACAGACAGGATTAAATAGGACTAGTAAACAAAACATTGCTGCTGGTTAGCATAATTGCATAGTCCAAGCATGTGCTTATTTAAAGAAACCTGTAGCCTTTATTGGTCATTTTAATATTTATGTCAAAATAATAAAATAAACTACAGACAATCTGACTACAAGTATGTACACCAAAACATAACAAAAATTAAATATCTCCAGAAGCTCTGGGACATAAAACTACATGTCATGAATAAGTGGTACCAAACGGATACTAAATGAACACATGAAAGGTTATCCCTGCTTTCCTGGTTGATTATTATTTGTAGACTTTGCAATTATGTTGACAAGAGCCACATATAAAAAATCTCAGAAATACCAAAGAGCACACTGTAAACAATCCAAAAACAAATGTTAACTCTGTATCATAAAAGGTTGAGTCACTTTGCCATATCAAATGCTTTTTAGATTGCAATATTCTAGGACTCCATTATATTAAAATAAACCCGATGGGAGGATTGCTTTTTTTTTTTTTTTTTAACTGTTAGCAAAAAATTAGACAAGGTTTAGGAAAGTTTGTGCAAACCAGGCATTTGCTGGGATCAATAAGCTAAGATGTGCTCAACTCTAGATTGTAAACTTGTGAGATACCTCATGTATCAGTCTGTTTTTGTTCATCTAACCTAATCTATTGTACCACTCTCTGCTCTGTACCTGGAGCTATATAAAATGAGTGTTAATGTTCACAGAAAGCTTATATAAAACTTTACCCTAACATGCCAATTTTCCAAAGGAGTAGACTATTGCAACACCGCAAACATACTGTCAAGATGTGAAAGGGATGTAAGGGGACACAAACAGGCGAATTTATTTTAACAGAAACTTTTGTTCAATAACGAACTGATATCAATGATACGGTTACAGTGCACATTGATTTTGAATATTAAATTACATTCTAATATGAAAGAATATTACAATATTAGTGCACACAACTTATTAAAGTACCCAAGCCGGGTGTTTGAACAAAGACAAAAACGCTTTTCCTCCATGAAATATCGGGCTAAAAAAAACTGAGCGCCATGGGGAAAGTACTCCAAAAGGCCAGGCTTCATAATATTAGCAATCACTACACTAAAAGCTCAAGAAGACTGTAAGGGTGAATCTGGAATCGTCGAGGCCTATGTGGAAAATACAGATTTTATCACAGCTTTATTTTCAATTATATCAGAAAAAATGGCATGCCCATTAACAAGGGAACCTGAAAAATGAATGCTACTACCTCCAGCTAGGTAAGTAGCGCACACACACAGCTGGACTGGTTAGCCAGCAAAATGGTTAGTGCTGGACATCGACGTGAGCAGTGTTTTAAAGTAAGTGATGTCTATTTTATAAGTATTTGAATAGCACGAACTGCAAACAACACGAACTTAAAGGCATAAACTGTGACCAGCGGAAGACATTCACAACAGTACACAGGCTTTTTGGCCTACTCCTCACCCATCACGCGGTCCAGTTTGATAAAAACCACTCGGCAACTCCTCCTCTTCTGTTTCAGAATGACTGACCGTGTATGAGTGATCTGGGATTATTTATAGACTTCAGGATCCCGCCTCCTGGAAAGAAAGGGAAGGTGCAAATTGGCGTAAAAGAAAGAAACGTGATTGGATTAAATTGTTGTCGTCAGCACTGACAACGTACAAGGGATGGGGTGTGGTGTATAGGTCGCGGACGCGATTGAAGAAGTCACCCATCAATCAAGCCAGCTCGCTGGGCGGTGTAGTGAACGCTGCGAACAATTAAATCGTGTACGAGTTCTAAACGGTTAGAGCTCGCACACGCAATCCGGGACGTTATAACAAACTGTAATCTGAATAATAGGTTATTACAGTGGTAGCATACACTCCACCATTATGGCTGCTGCAAGGGAAAGAAGTCATCGGAGTTTTTTTTTTTTGCTCTTGTGTTTACTACCTGGAGGCCGGGAGACAATTTCCAAGCAGTGCGTTTGGTTAACGAGGCAAACAAAGAAATTATCTTATTGGATCAGGCATACTTCATTCATAGTATAACAAAGGCGGGAACAATTCGGTTGGACCCTCTAAGTACCCGTCAAGTGTATTCTGGAATGGGTATTTCACCCGGTTTAAAACCGAGTCTTCACTTAGCGACTTTTTTTTTTCTTGACCTCTAACTTCCGCAATTAATTACACAATAGTGATGGCGATCCGTTAGCATTCGGCTTCAGTCGATTACGATTCCCACGATGTTCAACCAGCTGAATGGCGGACTGAGCGTCATTGGAACCGTGATGTAACTCTACCGGAGCCCTAAGGGTTAGCCATTGCTGCCTGAGTTTGAATTGCGGTTATGATTCCGAAACAGAAATGTTAAGCGGCCATTTTGCGAGTTACACACCGTCTGTGCGAATAAAATGGCGGTAACCGCCACGCTTAATTGTTAAAGGGAAACTGTTACCTACCAGTGGCTGTCAAATCAGTGTCCGTGGAATACGGTATTACCTGTGTTAACCGTCATTGACAAACAGTGATTAGTTTTCCTTCCATGCTTACCAATACTGACCAGTATAGTTCACCCTTTTCGAGACACATTTATGGGTAATGCATACCTTCCAATATTTCAAATTGCTAAATGGCGTGGCTATGGACAAACATTGCTGAAACATTTTCAGTAACTTTATGGTAAATTTGTAAGTTGTACAGTGTGGGTGATGGGGCATGTCCTGGATGTGCAATGGGGTTGATGGGGCATGTTCTAGGGTAAGTCTTGAGTGTGCAATGTGGGTGATGCAACATGTCCTTGTTGTGTAATGTAGGTACTGGGCAATGTCCTAGGTGGGTGATGTGGCAAGTACTAGGGTAAGTCCACAGTGTGCAATGTGGGTGATGGGGCATGTCCTTGGTGTGCAACAGGGATGATGTGGATTGTGGCGTGGGTGCTGGTGCATGTCCTGTGGATGCAACGTGGGTGATGGGGCATGTCCTAGGTGGGTAATAGGGCACGTTCTCTGGATACAAAGTGGGTACTGGTGCCAAGTCTTTTGTGTGCAATGTGGTGCTATTGCAAATGGTATGTGAGCAATTAAACAAAAGTAGGAATGGAGTGGGGGCCCAGGCCATATGGTATTTAAGGGGCCTCATAATTTATGACCGCTGTATTATGTAGGGTTACATTACATTATATAACAGTTACCCTACAAATATAAGGGTAGGAGACTATGAAAACATTTTAGTTGTGTATAGAGGAGTATAAGACTTTTTGTATATACTGATATTAGAACTCATAGAAGTGCCCACACTTAGTTATGAAGACAGGAATCAGAGCTTGCTCAGAACACAATAATTGATTGAAGATCTTGCACTTCACAGGATCCAGCAGCTGGAAGAGGAGCTAGCACTTCACTGGCTACAATAATTGATAACAGAGCCTGCACGTCAAAGGGCACAGTAACTGATAGAAGGGCTTGCACTTCACAGGTTACAGGAACTGATAGAAGGGCACAGTTGTAGGTAACAGACCTTGCACTTCAGTATTTATAAGGATCTACTTAATATGCATTAATCCATCCCGGATTGGATTCTGATCAGGCATAATAGACGAATCAAACACATCCTCGAAATGTAGCTACCCAATATTACTTAATTTGGGTCTCAATCAGCAGTTCAGGTCATTCGGAAAACAAAGCATCTGAGGCGTTCGGATTGGGACATTTTGACCATGACATCCATAGGTTTTCAGCTACCCAATGTGCCACGATCACTTCTGAACACACTCCAAAGTCAGCAAAGATAGCCACATTTTGGGCATTATAATCCTTAAGAAAATGCAATCTTTAATAAAATAAATAAATAAAAAGAATATCCCTCTTGGGGCCAACGGACTGCTGCTTACCCCATAATTAAATATAATTTTTATTTTAGACTTTGAAAGCTGATCACTGCCTGTGTGTGTTAAAGTGTTGCAATGATGCCTCGATCGAGGCATCATGCAACACCTTCTGGGCACCGGTGGGTGCTGTATACACCATGCCCAGCACAGAGCGACGGAAGAGAGAAAAAAACCTGTAGGCTACACCTTATATGCAAGTGGATTTTCCACCATGATTTCAACATTGCATTCAGGTTCTCCCTCTTTCATATCCCAGTTAACAGTGGGGTCTTGAAACAGTTTTGTTCTGTAAGCAGAACATGTTACAGATTTGGAAGTTGACTTTATACTTTTGACAATCTTAGAATAGCAAGAACAGTAATCCCTTAACGCATATGGACTTATATATACGTCCTGAAAAGCATGGTACTTTAGGACCATGAGGAATGTGATCTTATGCGCGTTACACACATAGGCAGTGAAAGCTGATCGAGGCATCATGCAACACCTCGGCACCGCGATCACCCGGTGATCGCAGGTGGGTGCTGTACACCATGCCCAGCACAGAGCGACGGAAGAGAGAAAAAAAAAAATCTTCCGTCGCTCTGAAACTGTTGCTTGACTGCCCCTAGAGGCAGTGAGCCAATATTACAGTTAGAGGAAAAAAGAAAATTAAATTAATAAATTGAAAAAGCTAACCCTTGATCTACTAAACCTAGATCTAGGGTTAGGGTTACAGGAAGGGGTTCGGATGATTACAAGGGTTAGATTTAGAGTTGGGGTAAATTTAGGGTTGGGATTAAAAGGTCACTGTAGAAGGTGGTGGATTTCTTTCAGCTCAATTTTAAGAACTGGGATTCATTGGCCCAAAGAGTGCCGCAGCAACTGTGTAGTTGGAGACCAGCTCAGCTAGGTACTGGACTGACTTGCAAAGACAAAGTGTCACAATTCACATAGTGAATATTTTGTTCCTGTTTGCCTGAGGCTGGTGCCACCTTGGAGAGAGGAGAATTGGAGACAGTGCAGGTGGGAACAAAGGGTAAATATTACTGAGTTGAGAGACTACCTCTCCGTTGGTGAACAGGATCCATGGGATATATGTAATACGCATATTGGCACATGATACACTATAAGGACAAACGGATTGGAACACCTGACCATTACACCAACGGACTTTTATGACATTGCATTCTAAATACATAGATTTTAATATATAGTTCGTCCCCCTTTGTATCTATTACTGTTTACACTCTTCTGGAAAAGCTTTCCATTCGATTTTGTAGTGTTTCTATGGGAATGTTTGCCCATTCACCCAGTAGAGCATTTGTGAGGTCAGGAACAGATGTTGGACGAGAAGGCCTGGTTTGTAATCTATGTTCCAGTTCATCCAAAGGTGTTCGTTGGAGTTGAGGTCAGGACTCTGAGGACCATTCAGTTTATTCCACACCAAACGCATTCAACCATGTATATTTTGACCTTGCATACTGAAATAGAAAAGGGTATTCTATAAACTGTTCCCACAAAGTTCAAAGGATGGCATTGTCCAAAATATCTTGGTATGCTGAAGCATTAAGATTTCCCTTACTGCTCCTCTCTTCAGGTACCAGTCTCATGCAGTGGCGTCACGAGGGGGGGGGCGGACCGTACCAGGTGACACCTCCAGCTCTGACTGGCACACTATTCCTGGGCTCTGACTGGCACACTATTCCTGGGCTCTGACTGGCACACTATTACTGGGCTCTGACTGGCACAATATTCCTGGTATCTGACTGGCACAATATTCCTGGGCTCTGACTTGCACAATATTCCTGGTATCTGACTGGCACAATATTCCTGGGCTCTGACTGGCACACTATTACTGGGCTCTGACTGGCACAATATTCCTGGGCTCTGACTGGCACAATATTACTGGGCTCTGACTGGCACAATATTACTGGGCTCTGACTGGCACAGTATTACTGGGCTCTGACTGGCACACTATTACTGGTATCTGACTGGCACACTATTACTGGGCTCTGACTGGCACACTATTACTGGGCTCTGACTGGCACACTATTACTGGGCTCTGACTGGCATAATATTCCTGGGCTCTGACTGGCACAATATTCCTGGGCTCTGACTGGCACAATATTACTGGTATCTGAGTGGCACAATATTCCTGGGCTCTGACTGGCACACTGTTACTGGGCTCTGACTGGCACAATATTCCTGGTATCTGAGTGGCACACTATTACTGGGTTCTGACTGCCACAATATTCCTGGGCTCTGACTGGCACAATATTCCTGGGCTCTGACTGGCACAATATTACTGGCCTCTGAGTGGCACACTATTCCTGGGCTCTGACTGGCACGATATTCCTGGGCTCTGACTGGCACAATATTTATGGTATCTGACTGGCACAATATTCCTGGTATCTGAGTGGCACACTATTACTGGGTTCTGACTGGCATACTATTACTGGGCTCTGAGTGGCACAATATTCCTTGTATCTATAATTGTACAATTGTCACCTTGTGGGGCTCCTGTGTGTTGCATAATTAATGGCGGTCCCATGTGTGCATAATTATGGGGCGCTTGTGTGTGGCATATTTATCGAGCCCCATGTGTGGCATAATTAAGGTACTCTTTTGTGTGGCATATTTAAGGGACTCTTTTGTGTGGCATAATTATGGGGCACCTGTGTGTGGCATAATTAATTGGGCAGAGGTGAGGCATAAATAGTGGGACTCTGGTGTGGCATAATTTATGGGGCTCCTGTGTGTGGCATAATTTATGGAGCACCTGTGTGTAGCATAGTTAATAGGCCATCTAACTGGCATTACTAAGGAATCTGTTTGGCATTGTATTGGAGGAAATCCAGGGGGGTGACACCATGAGTTTCGGCACCGGGTGACACCAACCCTAGTGACGCCCCTGGTCTCATGGAAATAGGAAATTAATATTGCTTCCTGTTTGCCTGATGCTGGTGCCAACCCAGAGAGAGGAGTAGTGGAGACAGTGCGGGTAGGAACAGAGGGGAAGTATTAACACAATTAGAGACAACCTCCCCACAGTTGTGGAACTATTCATCACTTATGATTAAGCGTGTATTCACACGAAATGCGTCAAGTTTCCCCACTGTTTTCTGCTGTTATATTTGTTATTTTTTTTCTTCTACCATTAAATACCACCGATTTTTTATACCTGAGATCCTGAGTGCGGATTCTTCCTTTTCTTTTTGTTTCAACCGTTGAACTATTCAGTATATTGGGACATCTTTCTGCAGCAGGATCCATGGAATGTAAAAAGCCTGTTTGTACATCATACAGGGAGTGCAGAATTATTAGGCAAATGAGTATTTTGACCACATCATCCTCTTTATGCATGTTGTCTTACTCCAAGCTGTATAGGCTCGAAAACTTACTACCAATTAAGCATATTAGGTGATGTGCATCTCTGTAATGAGAAGGGGTGTGGTCTAATGACATCAACACCCTATATCAGGTGTGCATAATTATTAGGCAACTTCCTTTCCTTTGGCAAAATGGGTCAAAAGAAGGACTTGACAGGCTCAGAAAAGTCAAATATAGTGAGATATCTTGCAGAGGGATGCAGCACTCTTAAAATTGCAAAGCTACTGAAGCGTGATCGTCGAACAATCAAGCGTTTCATTCAAAATAGTCAACAGGGTCGCAAGAAGCGTGTGGAAAAACCAAGGCGCAAAATAACTGCCCATGAACTGAGAAAAGTCAAGGGTGCAGCTGCCACGATGCCACTTGCCACCAGCTGCAACATCACTGGAGTGCCCAAAAGCACAAGGTGTGCAATACTCAGAGACATGGCCAAGGTAAGAAAGGCTGAAAGACGACCACCACTGAACAAGACACACAAGCTGAAACGTCAAGACTGGGCCAAGAAATATCTCAAGACTGATTTTTCTAAGGTTTTATGGACTGATGAAATGAGAGTGAGTCTTGATGGGCCAGATGGATGGGCCCGTGGCTGGATTGGTAAAGGGCAGAGAACTCCAGTCCGACTCAGACGCCAGCAAGGTGGAGGTGGAGTACTGGTTTGGGCTGGTATCATCAAAGATGAGCTTGTGGGGCCTTTTCGGGTTGAGGATGGAGTCAAGCTCAACTCCCAGTCCAACTGCCATTTCCTGGAAGACACCTTCTTCAAGCAGTGGTACAGGAAGAAGTCTGCATCCTTCAAGAAAAACATGATTTTCATGCAGGACAATGCTCCATCACACGCGTCCAAGTACTCCACAGCGTGGCTGGCAAGAAAGGGTATAAAAGAAGAAAATCTAATGACATGGCCTCCTTGTTCACCTGATCTGAACCCCATTGAGAACCTGTGGTCCATCATCAAATGTGAGATTTACAAGGAGGGAAAACAGTACACCTCTCTGAACAGTGTCTGGGAGGCTGTGGTTGCTGCTGCACGCAATGTTGATGGTGAACAGATCAAAACACTGACAGAATCCATGGATGGCAGGCTTTTGAGTGTCCTTGCAAAGAAAGGTGGCTATATTGGTCACTGATTTGTTTTTGTTTTGTTTTTGAATGTCAGAAATGTATATTTGTGAATGTTGAGATGTTATATTGGTTTCACTGGTAAAAATAAATAATTGAAATGGGTATATATTTGTTTTTTGTTAAGTTAAGTTTTTGTTAAGTTGCCTAATAATTATGCACAGTAATAGTCACCTGCACACACAGATATCCCCCTAAAATAGCTAAAACTAAAAACAAACTAAAAACTACTTCCAAAAATATTCAGCTTTGATATTAACCCCTTAAGGACAGAGCCTTTGAAACATTTTTGTCCTTTCTGGACAATGGCTATTTTAACATTTCTGTGCTGTTTGTGTTTAGCAGTAATTTTCTTCTTTGTAATTTGCTGTACCCACACATATTATATATTGTTTTTATCGGGACAAGAAGGGCTTTCTATGGATGCCATCTTTTTGATCATATCTTATCATATTATTAAAAAAAATAATAAAATATGGTAAAAAAAAAAAATATACACAATTTTCTTTGTTTTTATTTGAAACAACTTCTCCTCATCGACAATAGCGAACGAAAAAACATGCTAAATAGATTCTACTATTTCTCCTGAGTACAGGGATACCACCCATGCATAGGTTTGTTGGGTTGTTTTTGGTGGCTAAAATGCCAAATTTGTGAGGTGCAGTTTTTTGTTTTCCAACTTGACATTTTTACATGCAGACAGCCTGCACCCATGTCCCATTTGGGACATATTTGAAGCCAGCTAGTGTATTTTACCCCATCAACCCATATATTTTTTAAAAGAAGACACCTTAGGCTATCTCAAATGGTGGTATTTTTACACTTTCCATGCACTAATTCTACCACCAGCCTTTGTCAAAGTTTGTGGTAGTCATTTTATTGTGTATTTTTTCCCACATACATTGCACTTTAGACACAAATTCACATATTTCGGTATGTGTCACTGACAAACAATACCACAATATATGTTCAGCAACATCTCCCGAGCACAGGGATACCACCCATGCATAGCTTTGTCAGCTTTGTTAGGGGTTGAAAGGCTACATTTGAGAGGTGCGCTTTTTGATTTTCAAACTTGGAATTTGAACATGTAGAGCAAGGAAGGGGTTAATAGCTCTTATAAGAGCCTTTGTAGTACTGTACAAAAAAATTAACCCCTAAAATGCACAGACAAGAAAAAATGTTCTGCTGTGCAGTGATCAGTGGCAGGGAAGGGGTTAATACACTACACTATACAAAAGGTATGGCTTTTATAAAAGCCCTTGGGACTCACAATTTATTAACATTTTATTTAATTTATTACAATTTAAAAATTATGTTATACAGATCTGTCTCTTTCCCTCACTAAAACTCAAGTGAGGAGAGGGAGGCAGATCCATATGGGTCAGAACAATATTTACGAACCAGACGAATGGTGATGCTCATCTGAGAAATCACCAAACCACCTTTGCCACTGATCGGCTGTTACTGATCGCTATACACGCGTTCAGACAGCTTCAAAAGGAATACACGTAATCCCCTAGTGGGTATAATTAACCCCTAGTGAGTCTGACAAAAAAAATGCTGATAGCAAAAAAAAATCCTTCGGCGACTAGATTGCTCCATATGCGCTGCTTAGGCAGTGACCATATGCACTGCTTAGGCAGTGACCATATGTGCTGCTTAGGAAGTGATATACGGCAAGGAAGGGGTTAATAGCTCTTAAAAGAGCCTTTGATATACTGTAATAAATCAAAGTAAAAAAAAATAACCCCTAAAAAAATGCACAGACAGCAAAAAATGTGCTGCTGTGTAAGATCACTGCGTACACAGTGATCAATTGCAGGGAAGGGGTTAAATACTGGAAACGGCTTTTATAAAAGCCTTTGGGTCTCAATTCTATTAAATATATTATAATTAAAAACTTACATTATACAGCTCTGTCTCCCTCCCTCACTAAAACTCAAGTGAGAGGGAGGCAGATCTACACGGGTCAGATCAAATATTTACACATATTGATCTAACCATGGTGATGCTCATCTGAGCAAACGCCAACCCGCCATTGTCACTTATCAGCTGTTACTGATCGCTATACATGCGCCCAGACAGCTAAAAAAATTTTTTTACGTTAAACGTAGTCCCCTAGCGGGTATAATTAACACGTGACGGTGTAATAAAAAAGTTTTAAAAAAATGCTTCTGCAGCAAGATTGCTGCATTTGCGTCAGATCGCTGATTAGGCAGTGATCTACGGCAAGAAAGGGGTTAATCTCTCTTAAAAGAGGTTTTTTTATACTGTAATGAATTACAGTAAAAAAAAATAACCCCTAAAAAATGCACAGACAGCAAAAAATGTGCTGCTGTGTATGATCACTGCGTACACAGCGATCAATGGCAGGGAAGGGGTTAAATGGCTTTTATAAAAGCCCTTGGTGTTTAACATTTTATTAAATATTTTTTTTATTATTTAATTTTTTTACTTTCTCTGATCTGTCTCTCTCCCTTACTATAACTAGTAAGGTGAGGGAGGCAGATCAATACTTGTCAAAGGCAATATTTAGTAATATTGCCTTTGACAGTATGGTAAGTGCTCATCAGAGCACTTACCATACATGCCTGCACACAGATCACATAGATCTGTTGTGCCGGCATCGATTGGCTCCCCCTAGAGCATCGGAAGTGAAATACTTTCACTTCCGATGCTCTTGCCATTAGAAGGGAAGCGCTGCCTGTACAGGCAGCGTTCCCTTCTACTGAGCCGATGGGGTCGCTCAGGAGAGCGACCACCATCGGCTCTGGGGAGCAGCATGGTGTTGTTAAGTGCCTCGCTGGCGAGGCACTTTAACAATACCGGAGATGCTTAGAAAGCACATGTGTGCAGGGGAGCAGCCATTTTTAAATGGCTGCTACGATCACTCCGTGGAGTGATCGTAGAGCGCCCCTGCACATTTGGGGGGTGTTGTATAAAAGCCCTTGGTGTTTAACATTTTATTAAATATTTTTTTTATTATTTTATTTTTTTACTTGATCTGATCTGTCTCTCTCCCTTACTAAAAGTAGTAAGGTGAGGGAGGCAGATCAATACTTGTCAAAGGCAATATTTAGTAATATTGCCTTTGACAGTATGGTAAGTGCTCATCAGAGCACTTACCATACATGCCTGCACACAGATCACATAGATCTGTTGTGCCGGCATCGATTGGCTCCCCCTAGAGCATCGGAAGTGAAATACTTTCACTTCCGATGCTCTTGCCATTAGAAGGGAAGCGCTGCCTGTACAGGCAGCGTTCCCTTCTACTGAGCCGATGGGGTCGCTCAGGAGAGCGACCACCATCGGCTCTGGGGAGCAGCATGGTGTTGTTAAGTGCCTCGCTGGCGAGGCACTTTAACAATACCGGAGATGCTTAGAAAGCGAACGATCGTTCGCTTTCTAAGCACATGTGTGCAGGGGAGCAGCCACTCCGTGGAGTGATCGTAGCGCGCCCCTGCACATTTGGGGGGTGTTGCACAATGCCTCTACCTAGAGGCATTGTAGCAACACCGTTAGAGCTGGTCGCTTTCTTTACTCCATTTAGTGCATGACGTGCCAGGCACGTCACCTGTCGGCAAGTCCACGATTTGCCGTGACGTGCCTGGCACGTCATCTGTCGTTAAGGGGTTAATGAGTTTTTTGGGTTCATTGAGAACATGGTTGTTGTTCAATAATAAAATTAATCCTCAAAAATACAACTTGCCTAATAATTCTTCACTCCCTGTATGTTGTTGTGCCAACTCATTTGAAATTGTACTATAAATTTGTGTGCACTGCTCCTTTGGAAATACTGTGTCATTATTATTTTTCATAGTTGGAATTAAAGAATATCTTGATCTACCTCATTTATCTACTTAATTCCTATTGATGGGCTCATGCTATATATATATATTATTAAAGTGCGCTGTAAGCAAAGTATTGGACTGTTCTATTTGACTCTCAGATATGAAGTGCAGGCCGTAAATGTACTATTTAGCACAACAATTAGAATTTTTCAAAGTGCGCTGTAAGCAGGGCCGGCCTTAAGTGTTCCGGTGCCTTGTGCGGGATTCCCCCGTGGCGCCCCCCCCATGTATGTATCTCTCTCCCTTCCCATGTTTGTCCCTTTCCTCTTCATTGCCCTGTCTGTCTCTCTCTAACGCCCCCATACCTGTTCTCTCTCTCCCTCTGTTCTGTCTCTCTCCTCCCCTTCCTCTGTTCTGTCTCTCTCTCTCCCCCCTGTTCTGTCTCTCTCCCCCCTGTTATGTCTCTCTCTCTCCCCCCCTGTTCTGTCTCTCTCCCCATTCCCCCTGTTCTGTCTTTCTCTCCCTCCCCCTGTCTGTCTCTCTCTCCCCCCTGTTCTGTCTCTCTCTCTCCCCCCTGTTCTGTCTCTCTCTCCCTCCCTTCCCCTGTTCTTTCTTTCTCCCCCCCTGTTCTGTCTCCCCCCCCGTTATGTCTCTCTCTCTCCCCATTCCCCCTGTTCTGTCTCTCTCCCCATTCCCCCTGTTCTGTCTCTCTCCCCATTCCCCCTGTTCTGTCTCTCTCCCCATTCCCCCTGTTCTGTCTTTCTCTCCCTCTGTCTGTCTCTCTGTCCCCCCTGTTCTGTCTTCCCCCGTTATGTCTCTCTCTCTCCCCATTCCCCCTGTTCTGTCTCTCTCCCCATTCCCCCTGTTCTGTCTCTCTCCCCATTCCCCCTGTTCTGTCTTTCTCTCCCTCTGTCTGTCTCTCTGTCCCCCCTGTTCTGTCTCCCCCCGTTATGTCTCTCTCTCCCAATTCCCCCTGTTCTGTCTTTCTCTCCCTCCCTCCCCCTGTCTGTCTCTCTCTCCCCCCTGTTCTGTCTCTCTCTCCCTCCTGTTGTCTCTCTCTCCCTCCCCGTTCTTTCTCTCTCCCCCCTGTTATGTCTCTCTCTCTCCCCCCCTGTTCTGTCTCTCTCCCCATTCCCCCTGTTCTGTCTTTCTCTCCCTCCCCCTGTCTGTCTCTCTCTCCCCCCTGTTCTGTCTCTCTCTCTCCCCCCTGTTCTGTCTCTCTCTCCCTCCCTTCCCCTGTTCTTTCTTTCTCCCCCCCTGTTCTGTCTCCCCCCCCGTTATGTCTCTCTCTCTCCCCATTCCCCCTGTTCTGTCTCTCTCTCTCCCCATTCCCCCTGTTCTGTCTCTCTCCCCATTCCCCCTGTTCTGTCTCTCTCCCCATTCCCCCTGTTCTGTCTCTCTCCCCATTCCCCCTGTTCTGTCTTTCTCTCCCTCTGTCTGTCTCTCTGTCCCCCCTGTTCTGTCTCCCCCCATTATGTCTCTCTCTCTCCCCATTCCCCCTGTTCTGTCTCTCTCCCCATTCCCCCTGTTCTGTCTCTCTCCCCATTCCCCCTGTTCTGTCTTTCTCTCCCTCTGTCTGTCTCTCTGTCCCCCCTGTTCTGTCTCCCCCCGTTATGTCTCTCTCTCCCAATTCCCCGTTCTGTCTTTCTCTCCCTCCCTCCCCCTGTCTGTCTCTCTCTCCCCCCTGTTCTGTCTCTCTCGCCCTCCTGTTGTCTCTCTCCCTCCCGTTATGTCTCTCTCTCTCCCCATTCCCCCTGTTCTGTCTTTCTCTCCCTCCCTCCCCGTCTGTCTCTCTGTCCCCCCTGTTCTTTCTCTCTCCCCCCTGCCCCTGTCTCTCTCTCTCCCCCCCCCCCCCCCCTTGCCTTCAAAGGTGGATCCAGAGAGGGGGCGGAGTTAACCGGTGTAGCTCCGCCCCCACCCTGTGAAGCAGAGCAGCGTCTGCTTCACTGGAAGCCCAGGTCAGCAAGAGAAAGTGCCGCTTGGCTCCCCATGCTTAATGCAGGCATGGGGAGCCTAGCAGCACTTTCCCTTGCTGCCAGTGGCTCCTCATTTGCTTCACAGGGTGGGGGCGGAGCTACACCACTCAGCCGGTTAGCTCCGCCCCCTCCCCGGATCTAGCACAGCATGCCGAGCATGATCTCCCCCAGCCAGTGCCTCTACGGCTTTTTTTTACTTTTTTTTTCTTTGGGCGGGAGGGCGCCCCCTGGGGTGTTGCGCCCTGTGCGCTCGCACACCCCTAAGGCCGGCCCTGGCTGTGAGCACAGTATTGGACTGTTCTATTTGACTCTCAGATATGAGGTGCACCGCAAGATGCAAATGTACTATTTACCACCCAAAACTATTAGAATTTTTCAAAGTGCGATGTAAGCACAGTATTTGACGGTTCTATTTGACTCTCGGATATGAAGTGTAGGACGCAAATGTAATATTTAACACCAACAAATTGCAGTATTTAAAAATGCCTAGATGTTGCCCACAGCTAACAGAACAGGATTAAAGTCATGTGCCTGGCACACATGCAGTTGCAAGTGCACTGCACTCTCTGTGGCACCGGGCTCACGGCAGGGTACAAATATGTAGTATAGCACCCACTAAAATAATCACTGTAATTTGAATAATCGCTGTAGTTTGCAGATTTAACACCAGAATTTTTTTTAATCTGTCCCTCACAGCTGCAGCATCCTCTCCCTACACTAAGAAGAGCTCATGTGATGTGCGTATACGTGACTCCAGCTTATACCGTATTTGCTCGATTATAAGACGACCCCCCAAACTTTGTATATTCCTTTAGGAAAAAAACTAAAAGCCTGAATATAAGACTACCCTATAGGAAAAAAAAGTTTAACTTGTATATATGTGAATTGCTTTTTAATATTTAATAAAAAATTGATATTATACAAATGCATTTCTTGTTTTTATTTCCTTTTATGTGCCAATGCGGTCTCCCTCCCCCCAAACTTTTCTCTCCACCTCCCTCGTCTCTTCCCCCCTCCCCTTGTCTCTCTCTATCCCCCCTCCCCTTGTCTGTGTCCCCCCCCCCCCCCCCCTGTCTCTGTGTGTCTCCCCTCACTCCCCCTCACCTTGTTTCTTTCCCTGGTGGCTAGTGGGGGCAGCCGGGGGATGTCTGCACGATACGTGCAGACATCCTCCATGCTGCCCGACACCTCCGTCTATTATGACGGACAGCTGGTCCGTCATAATAGACGGAAGTGTCGGGCAGCATGGAGGATGTCTGCACATATCGTGCAGACATCCCCAAACTGCCCGATTCTCCTGGTGGCTAGCGGGGCAGCGTAGGATGTCTGTGCGATGAGCGCAGACCTCCCCTGCTGCCGCCCCGGCATGACCGCCGGGACTTTTATGATGAAGCCGGAAGGACCCGGCTTCATCATAGAAGTCCCGGCCATTAAATCCCCGAACTCCAACCCGAACATACAGTGAAATGTCCGTGTTTGCGTCCGGGGTCCAAAAACCATAATGTTCAGTACGAACCCGAACAGTGCGGTTCGGGTTCGCTCAACACTCAAGGAGTTTGCGTTCAACACCAGCCCACTTAGAGATTTCTCCACTATTAGGCACTATTTCTGTATGCATCACTGCAAAAATTCCCATGTGTTTCTTTTCAAATAAGTATACTGAAATGTCTTCAAAGTTTCACAGACACACTGTATTCTCCCCATAAAGTTCCATGGTAAAAATACTTTAATTGTAAATTATCATGCACATTTCACGCTAATGCTCCTTCATAGTGTGGTTGTGCACTATTGATGTAATGTATAGTATACAACATCATTCTGCTGTTAGAGCAGAACCCATAATATTTACAGTGTCTTCAAACCTTGAAAAACTACGTGTTTTTTTTGGTAAATAGCAGAATAGACAATACATCAGAGTCAGTCCACAACAGTCAGAGCTGGCCTACATATAAACCTAAACCTGACCGAGACCTATTAACAGTAATGTAATATGAAAGTTATAGTACAATTAATGGAAAACCACAATGGTAATCAAGTCTTTCTTTAAGCATTCATTATATGTAATAAGTTACTGCATGTTTTGGCGATAATGTTCAGAAAAATAAACTCACTATTCTTCCAGGACGAAGAATTTTAGTGTTTTCTTACGACACTGCTAAGCAATGGTTTCTATGTAATAAGATTGTTCAATTGCTAACAATGGGAATACTGCAACCGTTTATTACAATACAGATTACCATTTCAACCTTTTATAAAATATGTTGAGGATCATTACTAAAATAGTAAAAACATATTAAAGTTAGCAGATATGGTCACAAGATGGCAGTATACAAGTATAAATGTAAAAATAGCACAAAAAAAGGGGGACAACAAAAACGGTTCTCTAAATTACTATAGCAGAACTGGAGAAATCCATTCAACGAAAGATCTTTATTAAATACTCAAAAAATGTTGGCATCCTGCAGGAACATTTTAGGATCCATTGTTTCCTGGTTGACTGTGGTAAATCATCCACACAGTAGTCCATGCAAGCATTGTCTCCATATTTCCCAGAATGACTAACATTAAATATATTTTTGCTGATATCTATGTAGCTTTGGCCAAGTAATTTCCCCTGGCATCCATGCTCCAGCCAAACCTTAACATTCCCACCCCACTGATAGGATGGTTACCAGTGGTTTCCAGTCCTCCCAAAACCTATGAAAGACCTGAAAAAACTGTGTTTTTGCCTGCATTTGGCAGGTGTAAAATGTAATGTAAAATCCAGAAATACTATTAAAACATACATTGCTTGAAACATGAAATACATATTTAAATAATAAAAGGAATATCTTTATTTCTTTTCAGGTTTATCATCTGGATAAAAAAAATCCACCGGATCATTACAAATTCAAGAAAAAATATTGTACACCAGTTGCAAAAATATAAAGAAAATAGAATAGCTTCAATATATCTCACATTATAAAGGGATAATCCAGGAGAGTAATATAAAATGGCCAGCATAAATTATACTCAGGTAGGCAAAAGAATGTGTTCTAAGCCTGCAAGCCTTGAGACAGGCAACTTCATTGCCACTGGTCCAGTTCTTGCTTTCCATGCTGGAACAAGGAAGATGCATCGACTGCGAGAAATTCAACCTAAAAGAGGGTGGGGGTAAGGTTTTTTTCTATGCAGGCCAGTCAGGTTCTTCCACACCCAACTCATTCAACCATATTTTTATGAACCTGCATGTGGATTGTCTCTAAAACTCACTCACTAAAAGACTGTGTGTGGAACCCTAATCCCAGGAGAGGGTACTCAAGAAAGAAGTACTTTTTGTCGCACCATATAATGTTGTATCATATTGGATTATGTGGAATCCTCTGATCAAGGAAAATAAAATCTAGTTGTATGTCCTTTAGAGAATGATGTTCTAAAATCATCAGAACAGTTAAGTCTATTATGGAAAAACCTGGGTCTGAAGAAGACCCGGATTCTAGTTTTCAATTTTTAAACAAAACAGACCGACATTCTCGGTATACCGATTCTATAAGGAATGGAGATGTGGCGAATTCCAGGCTGTGTAAACAAACTACAATCCTGGTTGAGAACCCCACAAAGTGTAAAGGGCAAGGAGGAGAGTTTATGATGCATGCTTGTGGCAGCTGCAGTGGAAAGAACTCAGAAACATTACCTTGACCAATTATATGAAGCAATCTCTATAAAGATGACAAGAGAAAAGACTATGGTCAGAATAGCCTCTTGAGTGTTTATGTGATGGAAAGCCCAGAAGTAAGCAGCAAGAACCAAGGGTCTATCCGTGGTAGCCTGAAGAGCTCTGTTGCTTAAATGTTGGTTCACTGATTTTACTTCAAATCTGATTCAGTGATTTATCCTCTATGAAGAAAGAACATTGTTTCACACTTAGATTTCGTACAAAAAAAGAAACACAAACTAAGTGTTTTTGCATTCTGGGAGCAATTCATTTAGACCACAATTATTAGATCCAGGCAAACATAATATCGTACATATCATATAACCTCCAGGCTGTGCAATATAATAGTTTGAAACAGATACTTAGCTGTATTGAAAGGATCAGGACGTGACAACTACATGGTAGGTAAATCGTATACATTTATTTTTATTTCATATCTATTAAAATGCTATATGAAGAAAATGATATAAAGAAAGTGACATAAAACAGAAAGATGGAGCTAGAGATGCCAAAACATGTTTTTGCAGATTTTTTTAACCATCAATCTGTTGTTTTATATCAATTTTTATTTATTTTTTGTTCTCCAGTAGCCAGTGACATTTTATCCCAGTGTGTGTTTTTTGTATATTACAATATTACCATGCATGTTGGTTTGGAGATGATAAAATAACTTTTTAAATCTGGTATCCTTTTTTGAAAAAGATGACTGATGAGTAGAAGGCACTTTCACTATGCAACTGCCACTAAAATAACATTCTCTTTCTTGGAACACCTAAAGATCAAGCCAAGATGAGGAAAGAGCCTTTCAATCATGCAAGAATAGGGTGTTTAGTCAGACACCAGGACACAAAGTCAGACACACGAAGCATGGAAGTTTAAGTTATAAGCAGAGCATGTTTCTTTCTCCACCTGGGTGCTGGGTTTGAGATATTATCTCAGACTACATTTTATTTTCATCTCCCAGTAGATTTATCATTTCTCAGGGTGCTTAAAGAAAAAAAAAGCAATAGGCCTTATCTGCAATCACAGACTTTAGGACAAAGTATTTCATAGCTCCAGAAAACAATTCACACAACACTCAAATCAAGTGGGGTGTTTGTTATCACTACAGTGGCAACGTTTAAAGCCTATCAGGTCTTTGTCAAGCCATGGCAAGGAAACATAATCTGCCTCTAACTTAAACTTTCATGATTTTGCCAAGCCATGGCTTGTAAAAGACCTGATTGGCAATGTTTCAACCCTATTTGGTTAAAATACACTCCCCTTCTTGATTGAGTGTGGTGTGAGTACTTTTTTCTAGTTATTATATGGACATATCGGAGTCCTACACCCAGCACTGTTAAAAGAGTGAGTGCTAAAAGACATTATCTGCTTTCATAAAGTATTTCATAGAACTTGTCCCATCAACAGGGGATGGCCTAGGAATTTACTCACGCCTCTTTTGGTCCCCAAATCAGTGTTAGATGTTAGCTATGTGAATAAGTTTGTTCAAACAGATCATTTCAAGATGGAATCCAGATGTTGTGCCCAGACTGTACTAGACTTAAAAAAAAATCCCATTCTCTCCTAGAAATGCTACAGATCAATGTCAGCATCTAGATGTGATTTAACAAGTGTAATAAAGGATACAAAGATGTCAAACCTACTTTGTCCAAATAGATTAAAACTCAACCAAAAAGTTCCTTCTATCTTAACTACTCATGCTACAGGAGCAATGGCCATCTCTTTTGCAAAACTACCTAGTTTGGTCTACACACCTTTGCTGTACACTATAAGTTGGGCATTCTGTGAAGCACCTTCCTACCGAGGCTGCATTTTTAAACAATATGGATAGACTCTCCCTCTGGATGAAGCTTGCTATGTCCCGTCACTTTCCTCACACAGGGACACCCAGGAAAACTATAATTTATTACTGTAAATTTATTTTCCATAAGGCCATACAGCAACCATGGATTCTCCATTCTACCAATGTACATATATCTTTGCATTATTTTTGGCTCAGATTCATTAATATATTAGTATGTATTTCTTTAATTTGTGTTTTATAGGTTCAGGGATGTTAACCATGGTTGGCTGATAAAGAAATTAACATTTTTGTATTCAAGGGTTATTAACCTGACATTTGCCTTATCTCTTTAAAGTACCATACTAGCTTCGAAAAATAAATGAAGAAATGCATTTATTTGTTATTATTTATATACTTACCTTGAAAAGCTAACTTTTTCAAACTTCCTCCCAGAGATAAGTCCTCCCACACAGAGAACTCCTGAAAGGTGCATTCCCAGGCCCTACTGAGCCCCATTGGGATGGCCACTGTTTATGTGGATGAAGGCAGCACAGTCCACTTAACCCATTACATTATTGCCATGCATGCTCAGCTTGATCCTTTATCTCCAACAGGGAGCTAGAGGTGTATACATTTCTGAGTGGACCACTGTACTCTCAGAATCCTGAAACAAGTGCCTTTAGGTGGCAATTATACAAAGCTATTAATAATTAATTGAGCATGCAAAAAAACAACTGAATATGCTCCACCCAAAACAAACAAACATGTTGGATTTGGCCCTTTATCAGTTTGGGATTCCCATTTTGAGGTTTTGTATACACACACACTTTTTTATGAAATTCAATTGAAAGCAGTTAAAAGAAAAACAAAACGCAGAACTATAGAACATTGTTTGTTTTAAATACACAGATTTATATACAGTAACACTACACATATGAACACAATTATGCCTATTATAGTTTAGATTTTCTTCTAAAAAGTCTATTTTAACAGAGTAACAAAAATAAATCTCTCTCTCCCTGCACACACTTCTTTTACATTTCCTTACTCACACCCCTTTGCGTTGTCTTTTCAGGTAACCGAGTGTATAATCCCTTGAAGCAGATCCTCGGGCTCGTTTTGGTTGCACTTGTGACTGAGCAGTGAGCTGCAGTTTAATGGCACTAGAGTTTACTTTTGCTGCTACTAATAATTCTTTCATTCCTTTCATCTTCTGACTCTGAAAGGAGAGTGTGAGTTCTTGTGCAAGCTCATCTGCCTTCCCTGGCTGCTCAGGCGAAGGGCAGGAACGTGGTGGGGGTGGAGTTGGTTCTCCAGATTTTGACTCTCGTCTAGGAACTCTTCTTCTGGTATCTTCAGATTCATCATCTTCATTAGCAGCTTCTGAGTTCACTAGAGTTACCTGCTGTCTGACCTGAGAAGGAGAGGTATTCTACATAAAGTTTCATGGAACAACAGAGTTCTACTACTCATTTGTGTAAATGGACTTTCAAGTCCATTATGTGAATACGTTTTATGTGAATTTATTCAGCCCTGCAATGCATGAAATAATGTAGTACTCTCAATATCTCCCAATACATGTAATTAAACCTATTTTTACATTACTTCATTCGTTTTTATCAATTAGTGTTGACATGTCTGTCACCTGAAAGAAACCTATACATTCCTAATCTTGGTCATGTTGGCTCCTGAAATCTTGCCTCCTTGGTTGTCTGTTTTAACTGCTTTTACTTTGGTTCTGTCCATGATCCTTACCTGAGCATCAAATCTCCCAAGTGACTGAACAAGGAATGTGGCCCATCCCACGTGCAAGACTGGCGTGGGACTATCTTCCTCCCATTTACAAATCCCATCATAAAAACGCAAGAGGTTTGCAAAGCATGAAGGACTTTGAAGAGCAGAACCAGTCTAAAAACAAAAGAACATCAAAACAACAAAAATGTATGTCAGACAAAACTGATATTTTTTCTATTGTGAAAAAAAACCATGCTTCTCAGTGGCTACTCACTGTAGTATCTGGTAAAGTTGATTCCTCTTTCAATAAATTTGGCAGCAAATCGTTGGCAATATCAAAGAGATCTTTATAGATCTCCTCATCCTCACGGCAGTAATTATACCTACAGTACAATATGCGAGTCATAAGGACATATGTAAGAAGTTGCATGATAGATGAAACAAATCACAGTTGGAAGTTCAGAATGAATATTAGATAAGTATGTAAAATAGGATGTAATAGGGAGGGATAAGACACATTGGCAAAGGAGACACATTAAGAAGGAGGCAGTGGCCAAAGATTATAGAAGGTGGCAGAAAAAGCAAGACTTCTCACTGCTGTATAACGGCAGATGTCTCAGCCCAGGCTTTCAGTGCTTCTTGAACATCCTTGTTCCGGCAGTGATAGGCTGCCAAGTAAATGTGAGGATACAAATGTTGGTTTTCATAGTGTAATCGGGCAGACTGTATAGCCTAACAAAGAGAAATGAAGAACAGTATATAGTTATATATCATCCACACAGCAAATCACCAATCACCCAAACATTTCTAACTTCACAGATTATACATCACCCATATAATTCCAATCTAGGTATCTGACATACAGCACCACGTATCTCCCGAACACATTAATCTAACAGAAGAAAGCTTATGTATAGCAGAATCTAATATCATATAATAAATTCATTGCATTCAGCTCGCATACAGTTCAATACATCATCCGAACATTATTATTATTATCTTTGCTGTATACAAGATACCTGGCACCTGGTTTTTTGTAAAGCCATGACTTAAAGATACAGAAGTGGGCTCACCTTATGATAGAGTTCAAGTGGTTTTGGACGCTCCGGTGTTAAAGCAAGATCTTCAAGGTCTGCCAAATTCCCCAGAGCCATTGGATATCTAAGAATGAGTGTAAGCGAGACTTGGATTGGAGTAAGAAGAATCATAACTTGAAGGCATAACTTAGAAGGTTGTTGCAGGAACGAAAGAAGGAAAAAAAACAAGAACACAGATTGAGATGTTCTTAGTAGCAAGAGCAAATAATTCAGAATAATCACAAAAACACAAGACCAGTATCTTGATAAGACCCATAATGTCTTACTTGTCCAAGTGGCCTCCATCATACAGCACCCACAGCAAACTCTAAAAAAATAGAGGGTGATCATGTTAGTTTGTCACAGGAATCATTTGGTCAGCATGCCATGTAGACAACACATTGAGCACTATATCTTCATAATATATGGGGCACATCACTAAAAAACCTGACTTGACCAAATCAGGCATTAACAGTCAAGTAGGAAATGTTCTGCAACTTCAGTATCTTTACAACTCGGCTATCAATGCCACTTTTTAGCAAACAGATCCCACTGACAGACAGTTGGTATGTGATTTTCACTTACTGTTCCTGCAGTGGAAAATGCTTGGGTTCAGATGAAATAGGTAGATTGGAGCATAACATGATATATCCATTCGATATAAAAGCTAGCATCTCTCACATAGGAAACAGTGAGTGACTGGTACCAATCTATCAACTTGAATACTTTAGAATGAAGCATACAGGTGTAATTTCTAAAATTGAAATTACTATAAAACAAGCGAAAATGTTACAAAGTTTAGCGGCAATTTAAAAGATACTAAAACCCAATTGTATTTTTTTTGCCGAGATCAGTGAAGCAGATCCCTGTTTGACGTATTGCCCTGCATTTCAGACATCTGTACAGTGATTCACATATAAAAGCACTGCCAGATCACTTGCCTCCCTGCTTCATTTATGCCTGAGGAAGGGACCTAGCAACTTGGTCTTGAAAGCTTGCAATCAAACTCTCAGTTATCCAATAAATGGTATCATTTTAACCCTACTTGTATCCTGAATTAATCCAACAAAGGCAGACAATAGAAAAATATGCAACAACTACATTTTTTTTATCTGCAGATAAATAAAAAACTACCATCATGACGATGCCTTTAAGACTTTTCTGTGATGTATTGGTTTTAAATGCTAAACAAAAGTACACCCCAAAAATTGTCTAAATGGTTAGTAGTATAAAAACCACAGGATTTTGAGAAGTCTGTGTTAAAAAGTTACATATTTAAATAAAAAGCTATTAGTTGAGGCACACAAGCAATAAATAAATTAAGTTAATTTGTAACTTGTCACCTGTTGCAGCTGAAGTAACTCTAGGCTGTCTGTGTGTGCATCTATTGAAGGGTTAATGGCACAAACCATGAAAGCCACTTCCATGTGACGATTGCAGCGCAGGTACCGTCCATTTAAATATAGCCAGCTCTGTAAAACAAAATTAGGATGTGGGAAATACAGAAAAGTGAGCATATTGGAAAGCATTGGTGGGCGAATACACATATGTGAACAAAATGGATTTCGCTATTGGCTTGTTGAACTATTCCTTTGTCCATTCAAGCTGACACTAAAGGATAACACAGATATTATGCACCTGGTAAGAAGGAAAGCACAGATAGTTCTCTCATCGTGTAATAAAAACACTTCTAAGCTTTAAGAAGGAGTCACCTGACCTTCTCTGAAACACCAGAGCTCACAGACTGTCCTCTTCTGTCCTCATTACCCTTCCCATGCCAGGTTACTTCAGCTGTCTGCTCCCCATCCTTCCCAAACACAACCCATGCATGGTCTTCTGAAAGTGCCAGGTGTACATCAGAAAGTCCTAAGGCCTGACATGCAGCAACCACTGCAAAGGCCACACCAGGGGAGTCCAGCTTTGTGCCTGTAATAAAGTAAAATAAGCAAATAAGAGGAACATAGTATTTGGAATAGAAAAGTGCATCTCTGAATTATAAAACAGTGAAAAAGCACAAGTATATTACAGAGTCCAGAGAACTGGGAAAGTGATTGCTCATCTGATAGAGTGCAAACATTGTATCACCATCTTAAATCAAATAACTTTAACATTACTCTTCTTTCAAGGAATACACATTACTTGTGAAACCAATAGTTTGCTGACTCTCATTTCCACTCAGTTAAATGTTTGTAGGAGTGTGCTAATCAACCCACTTCTTTCTCATCTGCACCAAGCAATTTTCTCACCTGTCACAAAACTGAAAAGGGATTGTATATGGGCCCGGTCTTTGAAGTAAGAGCGGCTTAGACCATTCCAAATGACATCTGAAACTCTTCGAATTAGCTCCCGACCTGACATGTCATCTTCCCGAGGATATAAAGACAGGTCCACTGCCCCACGAGTTTGTGCTGTGAAACGAGCATGTAGAGCCTGTGCTACTGACAAATCCAAGGTTGGAAAGTATGGGACAACCTGATGGGCTTTTTCTGCCTTAGGATTCTCATTAGGCTCCCCTATGCTATCCTTCCCAGGCACTGTTCCTGTGTTGTTGGCCTCTAGACTTTCTCCGTCCTTTTCCTGTTGTCCCTCTGAGCCTTCTTTTGCTGCTCTGACACCTTCCTTTGTTTGTTTTTTCCCAGTGGCTTCTCCAGCAACTGCATCCCGTTCTTTCCTTGTTTGCCCTCCAGATCCGGACTTTCTGGCCTGGTCACCCCTAGTCCCTCTCTTTCCTTGTTCACCCTTAGTGCCATCTCGAGTTCCTTGGTTTTTACTCTCTCTGCTTTTTACCTTTGTATCCTCTGCAGCAATATTTGCAACTCCAGCTGTCCCTCCATCAGGAATGGTGGTCACATTAGTTGGCACCACACGGTTCACTGCCAGGAAGTGCTCAACAAATCCAAGAGTAAGAGATAACAGAGCTAAGTCAGGTTCTGGACGAGATAACTCCCACTTGAAGAGATGAATAAGTGAATCAAGGGAGCACAAGGGAAAGAACGACTTCTGGCGTGGGAGAAGGCCCATAATGGGTGCAAAGCTGACAAACAAGAATCAGATATGTAGAAAGATGAAGAGAGGAAAGAAGGTGAAGAGATAAAGAGAGTCAGGAATGGAAGAGGAAGGAAAAAAATAAAATAAAATAGTTAAATATTAAAATGATGTTAAACCTACAATATTTCAACTTTTTACAGTTTTACAAGCTATAACTTTTACATTAGAAAATGCATGTTATTGATCACTCTACCCATACAGTACATACTTCAAAGTGAACCACACTGACTGATGTGGGCAGCAACTGTCACAATCTGTTGCCATAGTGACCCACAAAGTTTTAGTTGTCAGACTGATGTGATGGATGCTATCTGCAAGGGCCACCCACGGTGCAAGAAAGGCTTCTGCCTCAGCTTGTGGGGATGCCCGAATCAAATCATACATGCTGTGACAGAGGCTGGAGGAGAAGCTCTACAAACATGCCGTTTCTCCATTGAACTTGCTGCACTGTAAAAGTTACTTTTTATCTCATTCAATGTCCTAGCTACATTACAACAATCAGTTTATGGATAATAAAACAAAATATTCCCATCCATATTATTATTTATCTGTAGGTATTATTAGTTCAGTCATTTAAACAGTTGTGAAGAATGTTTTTCCCCACTTAGTATGTTACTTGTTTGTGGCACCGCAAGGTGATGTCATTAGTATTGGACAGTTCAGACAAATGTAAAAAATGTTTTGTTGTAATTCTGCTTTTAAAATGTATAACTCATTTGTACGTCCTATTTGGAACATCACCTTTAAAATTCACATCTGCCTCACTAACTGTGTACCATTCAAAATATTTTTTCTGCTAGTCTAGACTAGGGGGCTTCCAATTTACAGAACAGAGCTCTGTGACTGTAGAGAGAAACGGTCAGACAACTGTGGCCCTGTGTCATTGGTTATTTTAGCATGAGTCAATCACGTAGCACACAATTGGGAGGAAATGATCACAGACGCTGTTCACCAAACAGCACTACCAGGTTGTGATTGTGGAACCATATCAGTCCCAGATCAAACACAAAAAGCTTCAGAACAGTGCTCTATAGCAGCATCATTTAGAACTTTAATTTGACTGAGCAAATATTTAATAAAATAGGTTTTGAAGGACTTGCTCATAAGCATACAAACTAGCAAATAGTGCATATAAATGTATTCACTTGCCATGTTTACATAAGTATGCATTACAAGGTGAAATATTCTACTATATAACATTGTTGATACTGGGCTCTATGCAGTGAGCAGAATTAATTTATCTACTGCTATATAAATATTATTCATGGTGGGCATTTAATAAAATTATATGCACCACACCAGGCCCGGACTGGCCATCGGGCACACCGGGCAAATGCCCGGTGGGCCGCGGTGGCCATGGGCCGAGGCCGGCAGGGGAGGTCCCAGAATCTCCCCTGCCGGTCTATGCAGGGCCGGCACTATCCGAGCGCCGGCCCCGCTGTTTGACATGAAGGGCCGGTGAGGACATCAAAGATCTCCCTCACCGGCCCACATGCCTTCAAATGCGGCCGCCGGCGGGGAGAGAGGGAGGGAGAATGGAGAGAGAACCCGGCGGAGCTCTAACTTTCAGCTCCACCGGGTTCCTCTCGCGAGAGTGAACTCTAGCCGGCAGGCTAGAGTTCACTCACCACGAGGGAACATTGCCACCGCCAGTCCCAGGTACCAGCGTGCCGGTCCCCCCCTCCCAGGCTAAAGGTAAGAAAGGAGTGATGGGTGTGAGAGTGCTGTGTGTGATGGGTGTGAGTGCTGTATAAATGTTAGAATGGATTGTGTGTGTGTGTGTGTGTGTGTGTGTGTGTGTGTGTAGGGGAGGGGGGGGTAGGTAAATAAACAAATAAAATAACAGGCATTATGTCCCCATAATGCCTGTTATTTTATTTGTTTATTTACCCCCCCCTACACACACACACACAATCCATTCTAACATGTAACTCTCACACCCATCACACACAGCACTCACACACCCATCACACACAGCACTCTCACACACACAGCACTCTCACCCATCACACACAGCACTCTCACACCCAGCACCCTCACACACACAGCACTCTCACCCATCACACACAGCACTCTCACACCCAGCACCCTCACACACAGCATTCTCACACACACAGCACTCTCACACCAAGCACTCACAGCATTCTCACACAGAGCACTCTCACACCCATCACACACAGCATTCTCACACCCATCACACACAGCACTCTCACACACAGCACTCTCACCCATCACACACAGCATTCTCACACAGAGCACTCTCACACACACAGCACTCTCACACCCAGCACTCACACCATTATCACACACAGCACTCTCACACACAATCACTCTCACACACCGCCCCCTCACACACACATACTGCACCCCTCACACACATACTTCACCCCTAAACACATTACATTCCAGACACACACTAGATCCCTTACCCAACTCTGGATCATCTACACACATACACACACTAGATCCCTATATACACTCTGAAACCGTTATAAACACACACTCACTAGATCTCCTATACACATTCTGGGTCCTTCAAACACACACTAGACTCATATATATATATATATATATATATATATATATATATACACACACTAGATTCCTTGTAAGCAAACACATACTACACCCCTAAACACACACTTCATCTATATATATATATTCACACACACACACTATAGCCTGTATGCACACACTTGCTATATCCCCTATACACACATTCTCTACAGCCCCTAGCCACATATGCATCACATTACACCACAAACACAACACAACTAAAACCGAACCTTATTACACAATACCACACCACAATCAGCTTACTCTACACACACGCAATCCCACAAGCAGGCTCCAAACACATGCTCAATACTCTTTCCTGGCATTTTTGTCTTCTGGTATCCATTTATAGAGACACCAGAGACAAGTTGCAAGGAAACACAGTGCAAGCATGTTATTACATTTGCTTGCACTGTGCAGAACACATACAGGGCTTTTTTCTCATGCTAGAGCTCTTCAGCAGAGCTCTGCGCATGGTCTGCCCTGGAAGAGCATTGAACCAATATGCTCACTTTGAGAGGGAGCGTGTTTGTCATTGGTGATGACAAAACACACCTCCTCTGCCCCGCCCCCTTCTTAGTGGGCCGCTGTGATCAAAAAATGCCCGGGCCGAATTTTTCTCCCAGTCCGGCCCTGCACCACACCACTGATAGTGGTCTATTCCTCCCTATATACCATTCAGATGTTTAAACCTTTGGGGCTTTAAGTGCATGAAGTACTAGGGCATGTCTCATCCATGAGACACAAACAGGGGTTATTCACTAGGAAGGGAGTTTATCACATAAATTTAGCTATACATTTTGCAGGGGCAAACCTGGTGAGTTTTCCTTGCTAAGCAAACTCATCCGATTTGTCCTTGCACAATATGAAGCTAAACTGGTGACATGAAATGTTCATCAAATCTGCAACTCACCTTTTAGTGAGTAGCCCCCCAGACAACCCATTCTCTAGTTGTATGGTTCCTGTCAGTGGACACCTATGGAAGTTGTAGTCAACCAACAGGTGAGTGGACACATATGCGCTCACTTGTAATGTCTTAAATAAAATATGTCGTTAACAGAGTCCCCTGTATTCCAGTTGGCGGTTTAATGTATGCACGCTAATAGGGAAACTAATAGAACAAAGCTCAGCCTTTAAAGAGTCCGTGTAGAATTTAAAGGAATCATCTCTAAACTTTGTTTTCGAGAACCTGTCCATTCAACTGGATCATTCTCAGGCCTAGAAGGTTATGGTTAATTACAAATACATCTGAATAGGTTCAATTAATCCTCTCTCTGTAACATACAGACACATGATTTGTTCACTCACCTTTCGCACAATCAAATAAATACTTCCGGTCTGCGTTCCAAAACGAAGATGACAATTTCCCCCTCGTGACCACAGTGGAACGCACGTTCATTGGGCTTTTATTTTTCTCCCTTTTGCTGGCGTTATACTTACGTTTGCCAACTCAGCGGTTCACCCGCGGAATTGGGCTGTTTTTACCGCCTGGCGGGTAGCGGTTTTTGCGCTATTATTATTATTTTTAAATATTCCGCCTGCAGAATTGTCTCTGCGGCTGCGCTTCGCGAAGCACGAGTCGCACTCTGTGACAGTGTAATCATCCCTTGCGCCGCGTCGCGTGAGGGGGAGCCAGACAGCTTGCCAAGTAGCCGTTCCTGTATACATATACAATAGCGCAAAAACTTTTCGCTCAGTAGTTCTGGTGAATGGAGTTTGCAGCAGCCAGCAGTGGTATCGGACTATCAGCAGAGTAGTAATCAGCAGTTCAGTCGATAAGCAGTTCTATCAATAGCGTTTGACCATTTCTTTCTGCGAGAGACCTGAATGGTTGCCTGGGCTTTGCTTCAGGGGACATGGCTCCTACTTGCAGGCAGTAGGGGTCCTCCAGTGCTTCCTGACATTTCCAGGGCTTCTGGGATGGAATGCTGGGGTCATGTGACCTCCCAGCGTTCTGTCTCACAAGTCTGAGTGCACAGACATGCTTCTGCTGCACCCACTAGACCGTGGAAGTCTTGGTGCCCGAGAAGAGTATTGGCAAGTCTGAATGATTGGGAAATAAAGACCTTAAATGCATTTTTTTCTATTCTTAATTTTTATTAATCCCTTCACGACAAAGGATGTGTCAGGCATGTCCAGCAGGCAACTCTGTTGCTGAAAAAGAATGTGCCTTGCACGTCATGCAGTGGAACGATCGCGCAAACCGCTCTGGGGCACCCACAATCAATCCACGGAGCAATTCGTGGGCGCCATATTGGAGAGCTGCAATATGGCTGCTGCCCTCTTCTGGGTAGAGTGTGGAAAGTGGGGGGGAAAAAACAACTTTGGTTGCTCTGATGCTGTTGCTAGACTGCCGCTAGAGGCAGTCAGCAACTTTGCAATGAAAAAAAAAAAAAAAGAATCGGTTAGCTAAAATCTAGGGTTAGGGTTACAATTAAATTAAGGCTAGCATAAAATATAGGGTTACAATTAAATTAAAATTAGAATAAATTAAGAGTTAGGGTTGGGGTCAAAAGGTGAAAATGGTAATAAAACCAAAAACACTATTTTTGGTTATGGCCCTATAACTCGCAAAAAAACATGGAAACAATCATATTTCTAAACTTGTGACAAAATTTAGAAACTGTTTAGACCTGGTCTTTTTTAATGATTGTATTTGTATAAATTATTATTTAGGTCAAAGTTAGAAAAAGTGTTTTGTTTTTTTTTTCATCATATTTTATGGTTTTTTTTGTAGTTCTAAGAAATAATGTTATCTAATGAAAGCCCTTCTTATGGCAATAAAACCAATATATAATTTGTGTAGGTACAGTATGTGAGAGTAGAAAATTACAGCTAAACGCAAACACCCAGAAATGTCAAAACAGCCCTGGTCACCAAGGGAAAGACGTGTCAGGGTCATGTCATTAAGGATTTAAATATGAATATGATTTTAAAGGTTCCGCAAGGGTAAAAAGGTTGAGGAATGCTGTATTAGACTAACACAGCTGTTATCAGTTGAATCATACTGTCACAGCAGTTCTATCAGTTGAATCAAACTGTCACAGCACGTCTATCAGTTGAATCTAACTATCACAACAGTTCTATCAGTAGGATAGACTATCTGACAGATCAAACGATTCAGTGATGACAAAGTTATTGAACATTTGCTCTGGCATGATTCATATTAAGTTCATATGTCACAATACAACTGTGTTCATCACATGCTCTAAAGGTGCTACCTAGGAATGTGGAATTTATGGTGGCGGAAACCCCTTGCTGGTTTTCACACAGAACTGTGTGTCAATCAGAGGCGTTGCTAGGTTTCCAAAAGATCTGGGGCTATAGCCCATGAGACTTTTTTAGTTTTTTAAATGGAACCATACCGGCACTTACCAATATATGCTCACCGCTCTGAGCTTCATGCCAGTTTTGTAATTTAGGAGCCTTCACAGGGCCGGTCCTTTAATGGGGCAGCTGCCGCAGGCAGCACCCTGGCAGGGGCGGCACTTTGCTGCTCTACCTGACAGTGTGTGAATGAGTGTGTGTATGTCAGTGTGAGTATGTGCATGTCAGTGTGAGTGTGTGCATGTCAGTGTGAGTGTGTGCATGTCAGTGAAAGTGTGTGCATGTCAGTGTGAGTGAGTGTGTGGATGTCAGTGTGAGTGAGTGTGTGGATGTCAGTGTGAGTATGTGCATGTCAGTGTGAGTATGTGCATGTCAGTGTGAGTGTGTGCATGTCAGTGTGAGTGTGTGCATGTCAGTGTGAGCGAGAGTGTGTGTCAGTGTGAGCGAGAGTGTGTGTCAGTGTGAGCGAGAGTGTGTGTCAGTGTGAGCGAGAGTGTGTGTCAGTGTGAGCGAGAGTGTGTGTGTGTCAGTGTGAGCAAGAGTGTGTGTATGTCAGTGTGAGCAAGAGTGTGTGTATGACAGGGTGAGCGAGAGTGTGTGTATGACAGGGTGAGCGAGAGTGTGTGTATGTCAGTGTGAGCGAGAGTGTGTGTATGTCAGTGTGAACGAGAGTGTGTGCATGTCAGAGTGAGAGAGAGTGTGTGCATGTCAGTGTGAGCGACAGTGTGTGTATGTCAGTGTGAGCGAGAGTGTGTGTATGTCAGTGTGAGCGAGAGTGTGTGTATGTCAGTGTGAGCGAGAGTGTGTGTATGTCAGTGTGAGTGTGTGCATGTCAGTGTGAGTGTGTGCATGTCAGTGTGAGAGTGTGTGCATGTCAGTGTGAGAGTGTGTGCATGTCAGTGTGAGAGTGTGTGCATGTCAGTGTGAGAGTGTGTGCATGTCAGTGTGAGCGAGAGTGTGTGCATGTCAGTGTGAGCGAGAGTGTGTGTCAGTGTGAGCCTTCACAGGGCCGGTCCTTTAATGGGGCAGCTGCCGCAGGCAGCACCCTGGCAGGGGCGGCACTTTGCTTCTCTACCTGACAGTGTGTGAATGAGTGTGTGTATGTCAGTGTGAGTGTGTGCATGTCAGTGTGAGTGTGTGCATGTCAGTGTGAGTGTGTGCATGTCAGTGTGAGTGAGTGTGTGGATGTCAGTGTGAGTGAGTGTGTGGATGTCAGTGTGAGTATGTGCATGTCAGTGTGAGTATGTGCATGTCAGTGTGAGTGTGTGCATGTCAGTGTGTGCATGTCAGTGAGAGTGTGTGCATGTCAGTGTGAGTGTGTGCATGTCAGTATGAGTGAGAGTGTGTGCATGTCAGTGTGAGTGTGTGCATGTCAGTGTGAGTGTGTGCATGTCAGTGAAAGTGTGTGCATGTCAGTGTGAGTGAGTGTGTGGATGTCAGTGTGAGTATGTGCATGTCAGTGTGAGTATGTGCATGTCAGTGTGAGTATGTGCATGTCAGTGTCAGTGTGTGCATGTCAGTGTCAGTGTGTGCATGTCAGTGAGAGTGTGTGCATGTCAGTGTGAGTGTGTGCATGTCAGTGTGAGTGTGTGCATGTCAGTATGAGTGAGAGTGTGTGCATGTCAGTGTGAGTGTGTGCATGTCAGTGTGAGCGAGTGTGTGTGTATGTCAGTGTGAGCGAGAGTGTGTGTCAGTGTGAGCGAGAGTGTGTGTCAGTGTGAGCGAGAGTGTGTGTCAGTGTGAGCGAGAGTGTGTGTCAGTGTGAGCGAGAGTGTGTGTGTGTCAGTGTGAGCAAGAGTGTGTGTATGTCAGTGTGAGCAAGAGTGTGTGTATGACAGGGTGAGCGAGAGTGTGTGTATGACAGGGTGAGCGAGAGTGTGTGTATGTCAGTGTGAGCGAGAGTGTGTGTATGTCAGTGTGAACGAGAGTGTGTGCATGTCAGAGTGAGAGAGAGTGTGTGCATGTCAGTGTGAGCGACAGTGTGTGTATGTCAGTGTGAGCGAGAGTGTGTGTATGTCAGTGTGAGCGAGAGTGTGTGTATGTCAGTGTGAGCGAGAGTGTGTGTATGTCAGTGTGAGCGAGAGTGTGTGTATGTCAGTGTGAGTGTGTGCATGTCAGTGTGAGTGTGTGCATGTCAGTGTGAGAGTGTGTGCATGTCAGTGTGAGAGTGTGTGCATGTCAGTGTGAGAGTGTGTGCATGTCAGTGTGAGAGTGTGTGCATGTCAGTGTGAGCGAGAGTGTGTGCATGTCAGTGTGAGCGAGAGTGTGTGTCAGTGTGAGCCTTCACAGGGCCGGTCCTTTAATGGGGCAGCTGCCGCAGGCAGCACCCTGGCAGGGGCGGCACTTTGCTTCTCTACCTGACAGTGTGTGAATGAGTGTGTGTATGTCAGTGTGAGTGTGTGTATGTCAGTGTGAGTGTGTGCATGTCAGTGTGAGTGTGTGCATGTCAGTGTGAGTGTGTGCATGTCAGTGTGAGTGAGTGTGTGGATGTCAGTGTGAGTGAGTGTGTGGATGTCAGTGTGAGTATGTGCATGTCAGTGTGAGTATGTGCATGTCAGTGTGAGTGTGTGCATGTCAGTGTGTGCATGTCAGTGAGAGTGTGTGCATGTCAGTGTGAGTGTGTGCATGTCAGTATGAGTGAGAGTGTGTGCATGTCAGTGTGAGTGTGTGCATGTCAGTGTGAGTGTGTGCATGTCAGTGAAAGTGTGTGCATGTCAGTGTGAGTGAGTGTGTGGATGTCAGTGTGAGTATGTGCATGTCAGTGTGAGTATGTGCATGTCAGTGTGAGTATGTGCATGTCAGTGTCAGTGTGTGCATGTCAGTGTCAGTGTGTGCATGTCAGTGAGAGTGTGTGCATGTCAGTGTGAGTGTGTGCATGTCAGTGTGAGTGTGTGCATGTCAGTATGAGTGAGAGTGTGTGCATGTCAGTGTGAGTGTGTGCATGTCAGTGTGAGCGAGTGTGTGTGTATGTCAGTGTGAGCGAGAGTGTGTGTCAGTGTGAGCGAGAGTGTGTGTCAGTGTGAGCGAGAGTGTGTGTCAGTGTGAGCGAGAGTGTGTGTCAGTGTGAGCGAGAGTGTGTGTGTGTCAGTGTGAGCAAGAGTGTGTGTATGTCAGTGTGAGCAAGAGTGTGTGTATGACAGGGTGAGCGAGAGTGTGTGTATGTCAGGGTGAGCGAGAGTGTGTGTATGTCAGTGTGAGCGAGAGTGTGTGTATGTCAGTGTGAACGAGAGTGTGTGCATGTCAGAGTGAGAGAGAGTGTGTGCATGTCAGTGTGAGCGAGAGTGTGTGTGTGTGTGTCAGTGTTAGCGAGAGTGTGTGTGTGTCAGTGTTAGCGAGAGTGTGTGTATGTCAGTGTGAGCGAGAGTGTGTGTATGTCAGTGTGAACGAGAGTGTGTGCATGTCAGAGTGAGAGAGAGTGTGTGCATGTCAGTGTGAGCGAGAGTGTGTGTATGTCAGTGTGAGCGAGAGTGTGTGTATGTCAGTGTGAGCGAGAGTGTGTGTATGTCAGTGTGAACGAGAGTGTGTGCATGTCAGAGTGAGAGAGAGTGTGTGCATGTCAGTGTGAGCGAGAGTGTGTGTGTGTGTGTCAGTGTGAGCGAGAGTGTGTGTATGTCAGTGTGAACGAGAGTGTGTGCATGTCAGAGTGAGAGAGAGTGTGTGCATGTCAGTGTGAGCGAGAGTGTGTGTATGTCAGTGTGAGCGAGAGTGTGTGTATGTCAGTGTGAGCGAGAGTGTGTGTATGTCAGTGTGAACGAGAGTGTGTGCATGTCAGAGTGAGAGAGAGTGTGTGCATGTCAGAGTGAGAGAGAGTGTGTGCATGTCAGTGTGAGCGAGAGTGTGTGCATGTCAGTGTGAGCGAGAGTGTGTGTATGTCAGTGTGAGCGAGAGTGTGTGTATGTCAGTGTGAGCGAGAGTGTGTGTATGTCAGTGTGAGCGAGAGTGTGTGCATGTCAGTGTGAGTGTGTGCATGTCAGTGTGAGTGTGTGCATGTCAGTGTGAGAGTGTGTGCATGTCAGTGTGAGAGTGTGTGCATGTCAGTGTGAGCGAGAGTGTGTGCATGAGTGAGAGTGTGTGCATGTCAGTGTGAGCGACAGTGTGTGTATGTCAGTGTGAGCGAGAGTGTGTGTCAGTGTGAGCGAGAGTGTGTGCATGTCAGTGTGAGTGTGTGCATGTCAGTGTGAGTGTGTGCATGTCAGTGTGAGTGTGTGCATGTCAGTGTGAGAGTGTGTGCATGTCAGTGTGAGCGAGAGTGTGTGCATGAGTGAGAGTGTGTGCATGTCAGTGTGAGCGACAGTGTGTGCATGTCAGTGTGAGCGAGAGTGTGTGCATGTCAGTGTGAGCGAGAGTGTGTGTGTGTGTGTCAGTGTTAGCGAGAGTGTGTGTGTGTGTGTCAGTGTTAGCGAGAGTGTGTGTGTGTCAGTGTTAGCGAGAGTGTGTGTATGTCAGTGTGAGCAAGAGTGTGTGTATGTCAGTGTGAGCAAGAGTGTGTGTATGTCAGTGTGAGCAAGAGTGTGTGTATGTCAGTGTGAGCAAGAGTGTGTGTATGTCAGTGTGAGCAAGAGTGTGTGTATGTCAGTGTGAGCGAGAGTGTGTGTATGTCAGTGTGAGTGAGAGTGTGTGTATGTCAGTGTGAGTGAGAGTGTGTGTATGTCAGTGTGAGCAAGAGTGTGTGTATGACAGGGTGAGCGAGAGTGTGTATGACAGGGTGAGCGAGAGTGTGTGTATGTCAGTGTGAACGAGAGTGTGTGTATGTCATTGTGAGTGTGTTGTGTGTGTGTGTGTATGTATGTAACTGGCTGTGTGTGTGTGTGTGTGTATGTATGTAACTGGCTGTGTGTGTGTGTGTGTGTATGTATGTAACTGGCTGTGTGTGTGTGTGTGTGTATGTATGTAACTGGCTGTGTGTGTGTGTGTGTGTATATGTATGTAACTGGCTGTGTATGTGTTGTGTGTGTGTGTATCTTTGTAACTGTCTGTGTGTGCATGTAACTGGCTGTTTATGTGTTGTGTGTGTGTGTATGTATGTAACTGTCTGTGTGTGTTGTGTGTGTATGTAACTGGCTGTGTATGTGTTGTGTGTGTATGTAACTGGCTGTGTATGTGTTGTGTGTGTATGTAACTGGCTGTGTATGTGTTGTGTGTGTATGTAACTGGCTGTGTATGTGTTGTGTGTGTATGCATGTAACTGGCTGTGTATGTGTTGTATGTGAATATGTATGTAACTGGCTGTGTATGTGTTGTATGTGAATATGTATGTAACTGGCTGTGCATGTGACGTGTGGGACACATTAAGGAATTATTTTTTTATTTAAAAAAAAAAAGAAAACTTGCTGACTGGTGTGTGTGTGTGTGTGTGTGTGTGTGTGTAACTGGCTGTGTATGTGACTGACTGGATGTCTGTGAGGTGTGTGCATGTGATTGTCTCTGTGTATGTATGCTTTTCTGATGTGCCATTGTCTGGCTCCTAAATTTTTTTGCTGGCTCCTAAAACTAAATAAAATTTGTCAAGCCCTGATATAAACATAAATCCTTCCTATGCTGTTTGGCAGTCCTGTAATAAAACATGTCACACATACACATAACACACATGTGTGACGTTATTTATTACAGGACTGCTAAACAGGATAGGAATGATTTATGAATATATATATATTATAAATCATTATGCATATATAGCATAAATCGCTTATTTACATCCACCTTTGTGTATTTAAGCTATATATTGTTGGTTTGAGATTCCTTATAACAGGACTGCCAAACAGCATAGGAATGATTTATGTTATATATATATAAGGAACCTCAAACCAACAATATATAGCTTAAATACACAAAGGTGGATGTAAATCAGTGACCTCCAACCCTCCCCTCTCTCCACCATACCCAGAGCTTACCTGAGTGGGAATAGACCTGCTCTGCATCTCCCACAAGGTGACAGCCAGTAAGGATTCCTTCAGAGCTGCTTCACTGTCCCACGTGGAGCTTCCTTCACATCCCTGTCATGATGCTGTGTAAAAGCCCTGCACTGATAGGATGCTCAGTGATGTGTCAGCCAATCAGTGCAGGGCTTTCACACACAGTAATAATGCTGTGTAAAAGCCCTGCACTGATTGGCTGACACATCACTCAGCCTCCTATCAGTGTAGGGCTTTCACACACTGTCTGTGTGATGTCAGGGGGCGGAGCTACACGGAGCTGCAGAGACTCGGGGCTTTGCTCATTACATTCGGGGCTTCAGCCCCCTTAGCCCACCCCTAGCGACGCCTCTGGTGTCAATCAAAATACAATACAAGTTGCATATCCCTTATCTGAAATGACCCAAAATCTGATACATTTTGGGATTAGGGTCAGTTCAGATACTGGATATTCGCCATCCTGGAGCCTCATTGTGGAGCTCCTTTGCTCCTACCTTTTGAGCTCTGTATTATGGCAGCTAACACTCATTGTAAATGTAGTTTTCGTAAGTACTGTAGAGCAGGTAATTTCAGCAGCTCCACTCCTATAACTGTTCTACATTACATTTATCCAATGTGAGCACGTTTAGGTAACGTAGAACATTTATATTAGAATAAGACAGCATCTCATACAGAGAACAACATTGAGCCTAAGTATCCCAAAAATACATTTGTATATGGGACAACTAAGGCTTCTGTTGGGGCAAATTAAAGTCTCTTGTATAGCTATTCCTGAGAAAGTGGCAAAAATATAGAAAGCGTTACTGCAAATAGGGAGAAATAGACTGAAATTGAAAAACTGATTAGTAGTTTACAAGGAGATGAGGGATAACTATTGGTAACATTAACACATTATTATTATTAAATGTTCTGACAATTGCTGAGCAATCTGGGCATGATATTTCTCAGCCCTAGTCATCCTGAATTACTGCAAGAGAATTCACAGCTTGGGTTCATGTCCAGTTGTGATAACATACTGTTACATTTTGCATTAACCCCTTAACGACAGATGACGTGCCAGGCACGTCACGGCAAAATGAGGACTTGCCGACATGTGACGTGCCTGGCACGTCATGGACTAAATCAAGCAAAGAAAGCGATCTAGAGTCGCTTTCTTTGCTCTTTCAGTGTTGGCACAAAGCCTCTATGTAGAGGCTTTGTGCCACACTGTTCAAATGTGCAGGGGCGCCGTACGATCACCCCACGAGGTGATCGTATCCGCCATATTAAATATGGCGGCGCCGCCTGCACAAACGATCTTAGGAAGCGAACAGCGTTCGCTTCCTAAGATCAAAAGGTGTTGCTGAAATGTCTGGCCGTGTAGGCATTCAGCAACACCTTAAAATCGTTGGTGTGATCTTCGTGGCCGCTCCGATGAGCGGCCACATCCTCACGATGGAAGGGCAGCGCTGCTGTAAAGATGGCGCTGCCCTTCTGCTGGAGCCGGCAACGGAAGTGACGTAATGTCACTTCCGTTGCATCAGAGGGGGGGGGCTTCACTCGGCAGACCCTATCAGGGTGCCGATTAGAATGGCAAGTGCTCAGATGAGCACTTGCCATTCGTTGTCAAAGGCAATATTTACAAATATTGCCTTTGACAGTGTTAGATCTGCCTCCCTCTCCTCACTTGCGTTCTGGTGAGGGAGAGAGACAGATCAGTATTGTTATAGTCAGTTATATTAGTTATTTTCTATATTTTAATAAATTGTGAGACCCAAAGGCTTTTTTCAAAGCCATTCCCTGTGTTTAACCCCTTCCCTGCTTTTTGATCACTGTGTAAAATAGTGATCTTGCACACCAGCACATTTTTGCTGTCTGTGCAGTTTTTTTTAGAGGTTAATATTTTTTTACTGTATTTATTACAGTGCTATTAACCTCTTCTTTGCCGTAGATCATTGCTTTTCATTGATCCGGCTTGCAGCAGTACTTTTTTGCTGTCTGTATATTTTTTTTTTGAAACCCGCTAGGGGCAATTGAACCCGCTAGGGGGCCACGTAAAGTAAAATTTTAATACATTTATATTATTATGTCTGAGCGCATGTACAGCGCTGAGGAGGCTTATGCCATCCTCGCCTCAGATTCTGAGGCCACTGACACAGGGTCAGATTTTGACCCTGGTCAGTTTACCGATACATCTTCTAGTGATGTATCAGTGGCTGCTGGGCCCCCTGCCACAAGGAGTCGTGAGACTCCGGATGGCAGTGCTGCTGAGGAGTGGATAGTGCCTAATCGCTATAGGCCAACTATCCCTCCTTTTACCCCAGTTCCTGGCATCAGTACTGATGTTACAGGATTTACTCCCCTCCAGTTTGTCCAAATTTTTCTGGGGGATGATATACTGGGGGAGATTGTCTCCCAGTCTAATCTATATGCCCAGCAGTTCCACGCTGCTCACCCAACTTCATTTTTGGGAAGGCAGCAATGGGTCCCCATTGACGTGCCAGAATTTCTAAAATTCTGGGCACTAACAATGTTGATGGGTATTATAAAGAAACCCTCCATTCGCTCCTACTGGAGCACAAGCCCCATCTGCAGTACCCCCATTTACGCCCAGTCTATGGGCAGGCAGCGGTATGAAATGCTTCTTCATTTCATGCATTTCAATGATAATAGCCTGTGTCACCCTAGAGAGCACCCCCAGTTTGACAGGCTATTTAAAATCCGCCCCCTGATTACCCACCTCTCTGCCAGGTTTGCAGAGGCTTATACACCTAAAAGGGATATATGCGTGGATGAATCTCTGATGAAGTACAAGGGAAGGTTGAGATTCAAGCAATATATCCCTTCCAAGCGCTCCAGATATGGAGTGAAGGTGTATAAGCTCTGCGAGAGCGAGAGTGGGTACACTCAGGCCTTCCGGGTATATGAGGGAAAAGATAGCCATCTTGACCCTCCAGGCTGCCCAGAACATCTGGGAGCAAGTACCAAGATTGTGTGGGACCTTCTCCTACCCCTTATGAACAAGGGGTACCACTTGTATGTTGATAATTTTTATACAAGTGTACCACTGTTCAAGTTGCTTTATTGTTTTGAAACAGTGGCTTGCGGTACTATTCGTTCTAACCGCAAAGGGTTCCCACAGCAATTGGTACGTACCCGGCTACAAAGGGGGGAGACCTCAGCTCTGCGCCAAGAAGAGCTCTTGGCATTAAAATTCAGGGATAAAAAGGATGTGTGCATGCTCAGCACCATCCATGATGAGAGGACTGTGCAGGTTGCAGTCCGTGGCAGAGCTGAGGTCATCCAAAAGCCAGTGTGCATCAGGGCCTATAATAGGTATATGGGTGGAGTTGATCTGTCAGATCAACTCCTACAGCCCTATCTTATTATGAGGAAGACGAAGGCATGGTATAAGAAGGTCGCAATTTACCTGCTACAAGTTGCGACCTACAATGCGTTTGTGTTGCACAAAACAGCAAACCCCGGAATTAAGCTGTCATTTTTACAGTTTCAGCTTCAGATAATTTCGGGGATCTTATACCAAGATGCACCTGGTCCCCGGGCGGTGATTGGGGGAAACAGACTTGGGGCTACCCATTTTATTTTTAAAATTCCCCCAACTGACAAGAAGCAGAACCCCCAGAAAAGATGCAGAGTCTGTTATAGCAGGGGACAAAGAACGGATACAACCTTTTATTGTCCTGACTGCACTGGGAAGCCAGGACTCTGCATCGGTACCTGCTTCAAAGTGTACCACACAGTTGCCCATTTTTAATTTTTTTTAGTCCTTTATTTTTCTGCCTTTTATATTTTTAAGTTTTACTGCTCCAGATTTTTAGTTTTTATGTGTACTGCTCTAGAGTTTCAAATTTTATAAACACTCTCAATTTCAATCCAAATTACCACATCTTACAACTGACTGAACCTTCCCAAAAATCCTGGCAAACCTATGCATGGGGGGCATGGATGTACTCAGGAGGCCTGGCAGAAAACAAACTGGGGTGTTTTCTTGAAGTAACTTAGAACAGGCTCTCCTAAATCACAGTCAAAATGCAATGTATGTGTAAAATATTGTTTTGAAAAAAGACCACCAAACACTTCCAACAACTGATTTTGCAAACATGGTTGCATCAAAGACATCAAAACACCCCATATGCAATACCTTGGGGTGTCAACATTTCAAATATATACAGCTTTCTGAAAATCAAACTAAATTGGGGTATGCAATGGGCCCCAAACTAAAGATAGGCCTATCAGAACATATACGCTCAATTTAAAACCAAATGACCAAGTTCAATAATTGTGACTGAACCTTCCCAAAAATCCGGCAAACCTATGCATGGGGGGCATGGGTGTACTCAGGATGCCTGGCAGAAAACAAACTGGGGTGTCTTCTTGAAGTAACTTAGAACAGGCTCTCCTAAATCACAGTCAAAATGCAATGTATGTGTAAAATATTTTTTTGAAAAAAGACCACCAAACACTTCCAACAACTGATTTTGCAAACATGGTTGCATCAAAGACATCAAAACACCCCATATGCAATACCTTGGGGTGTCAACATTTCAAATATATACAGCTTTCTGAAAATCAAACTAAATTGGGGTATGCAATGGGCCCCAAACTAAAGATAGACCTATCAGAACATATACGCTCAATTTAAAACCAAATGACCAAGTTCAATAATTGTGACTGAACCTTCCCAAAAATCCGGCAAACCTATGCATGGGGGGCATGGGTGTACTCAGGATGCCTGGCAGAAAACAAACTGGGGTGTTTTCTTGAAGTAACTTAGAACAGGCTCTCCTAAATCACAGTCAAAATGCAATGTATGTGTAAAATATTTTTTTGAAAAAAGACCACCAAACACTTCCAACAACTGATTTTGCAAACATGGTTGCATCAAAGATATCAAAACACCCCATATGCAATACCTTGGGATGTCAACATTTCAAATATATACAGCTTTCTGAAAATCAAACTAAATTGGGGTATGCAATGGGCCCCAAACTAAAGATAGGCCTATCAAAACATATACGCTCAATTTAAAACCAAATGACCAAGTTCAATAATTGTGACTGAACCTTCCTAAAAATCCGGCAAACCTATGCATGGGGGGCATGGGTGTACTCAGGAGGCCTGGCAGAAAACAAACTGGGGTGTTTTCTTGAAGTAACTTAGAACAGGCTCTCCTAAATCACAGTCAAAATGCAATGTATGTGTAAAATATTGTTTTGAAAAAAGACCACCAAACACTTCCAACAACTGATTTTGCAAACATGGTTGCATCAAAGACATCAAAACACCCCATATGCAATACCTTGGGGTGTCAACATTTCAAATATATACTGCTATCTGAAAATCAAACTAAATTGGGGTATGCAATTGGCCCCAAACTAAAGATAGCCCTATCGGAACATATACGCTCAATTTCAAACCAAATTACCAAGTTCAATAATTTTGACTGAACCTTCCCAAAAATTCTGGCAAACCTATGCATGGGTGGTATCCCTGAACTCAGGAGATGTTGTAAAACACAAATTTGGGTATTGTTTGGCAGTGACATATACCAAAATCTCAGAATACATGCCTGAAATACTGTGTGTGTGGAATAACAACACAAAAATAAATACTACCCAAAAGATTGACAAAGGCTGGTGGTAGAATTAGTGTATGGAAAGTGTAAAAATACCACCATTTGAAATACCCTAGGGCGTCTAATGTTCAGAAATATATGGTTTGATGGGGTAAAATACACAGGCTGGCTTAAAAAATGTCCCAAATAGGACAAGTCAAAAATCCAATTTGGAAAACCAGAATGGACAAATTCCAAATGTGACTTTTAAACCCCCAAACAAGGTGACAAACCTATGCATGGGTGGTATCCCTCTACTCAGGAGATGTAGCTGAACATACATTGAGGTGTTGTTTGGCAGTGACACATACCAAAATCTGAGAATTCATGGCTGAAGTACAATGTGTGTGAAAAAAAACAAAATTACTATCCAAAAGATTGACAAAGGCTGGTGGTAGAATTGGTGCATAGAAAGTGTTAAAATACCACCATTTGAAATACCCTAGGGTGTCTAGTTCTCAAAAATATATGGTTTGATGGGGTAAAAATATACAGGCTGGCTACAGAAATGTCCCAAATGGGACATGGGTGCAGGTTGTCTGCAAGTCAAAATTCCAAGTTGGAAAACCAAAAAGTGCACCTCTCAACTGTGGCCTTTTAGCCCCCCAACAAAATGACAAACCTATACATGGGTGGTATCCCTGTACTCGGGAGATGTTGCTGAATACACATTGGAGTGTTTTTTGGCCGTGACCCATAGCAGGAGCTTTGAATTTATATCTGAAATACAATGTATGTGAAAAAAAACACACAAAAAAGTACTACCAAAAAGTTTGACAAAGGCTGGTGGAACAATTAGTGCATGGAAAGTGTTAAAATACCACCATTTGAAATACCCTAGGGTGTCTAGTTTTCAAAAATATATGGTTTGATGGGGTAAAAATATACAGGCTGGCTTCAGAAATGTCCCAAATGGGACATGGGTGCAGGTTGTCTGCAAGTCAAAATTCCAAGTTGGAAAACCAAAAAGTGCACCTCTCAACTGTGGCCTTTTAGCCCCCCAACAACATGACAAACCTATACATGGGTGGTATCCCTGTACTCGGGAGATGTTGCTGAATACACATTGGAGTGTTTTTTGCCCGTGACCCATAGCAGGAGCTGTGAATTTATATCTGAAATACAATGTATGTGAAAAAAAAGTACTACCAAAAAGTTTGACAAAGGCTGGTGGTACAATTAGTGCATGGAAAGTGTTAAAATACCACCATTTGAAATACCCTAGGGTGTCTAGTTTTCAAAAATATATGGTTTGATGGGGTAAAAATATACAGGCTGGCTTCAGAAATGTCCCAAATGGGACATGGGTGCAGGTTGTCTGCAAGTCAAAATTCCAAGTTGGAAAACCAAAAAGTGCACCTCTCAACTGTGGCCTTTTAGCCCCCCAACAACATGACAAACCTATACATGGGTGGTATCCCTGTACTCGGGAGATGTTGCTGAATACACATTGGAGTGTTTTTTGGCCGTGACCCATAGCAGGAGCTGTGAATTTATATCTGAAATACAATGTATGTGAAAAAAAAGTACTACCAAAAAGTTTGACAAAGGCTGGTGGTACAATTAGTGCATGGAAAGTGTTAAAATACCACCATTTGAAATACCCTAGGGTGTCTAGTTTTCAAAAATATATGGTTTGATGGGGTAAAAATATACAGGCTGGCTACAGAAATGTCCCAAATGGGACATGGGTGCAGGTTGTCTGCAAGTCAAAATTACAAGTTGGAAAACCAAAAAGTGCACCTCTCAACTGTGGCCTTTTAGCCCCCCAACAACATGACAAACCTATACATGGGTGGTATCCCTGTACTCGGGAGATGTTGCTGAATACACATTGGAGTGTTTTTTGGCCGTGACCCATAGCAGGAGCTGTGAATTTATATCTGAAATACAATGTATGTGAAAAAAAAGTACTACCAAAAAGTTTGACAAAGGCTGGTGGTACAATTAGTGCATGGAAAGTGTTAAAATACCACCATTTGAAATACCCTAGGGTGTCTAGTTTTCAAAAATATATGGTTTGATGGGGTAAAAATATACAGGCTGGCTTCAGAAATGTCCCAAATGGGACATGGGTGCAGGTTGTCTGCAAGTCAAAATTCCAAGTTGGAAAACCAAAAAGTGCACCTCTCAACTGTGGCCTTTTAGCCCCCCAACAACATGACAAACCTATACATGGGTGGTATCCCTGTACTCGGGAGATGTTGCTGAATACACATTGGAGTGTTTTTTGGCCGTGACCCATAGCAGGAGCTGTGAATTTATATCTGAAATACAATGTATGTGAAAAAAAAGTACTACCAAAAAGTTTGACAAAGGCTGGTGGTACAATTAGTGCATGGAAAGTGTTAAAATACCACCATTTGAAATACCCTAGGGTGTCTAGTTTTCAAAAATATATGGTTTGATGGGGTAAAAATATACAGGCTGGCTACAGAAATGTCCCAAATGGGACATGGGTGCAGGTTGTCTGCAAGTCAAAATTCCAAGTTGGAAAACCAAAAAGTGCACCTCTCAACTGTGGCCTTTTAGCCCCCCAACAACATGACAAACCTATACATGGGTGGTATCCCTGTACTCGGGAGATGTTGCTGAATACACATTGGAGTGTTTTTTGGCCGTGACCCATAGCAGGAGCTGTGAATTTATATCTGAAATACAATGTATGTGAAAAAAAAGTACTACCAAAAAGTTTGACAAAGGCTGGTGGTACAATTAGTGCATGGAAAGTGTTAAAATACCACCATTTGAAATACCCTAGGGTGTCTAGTTTTCAAAAATATATGGTTTGATGGGGTAAAAATACACAGGCTGGCTTCAGAAATGTCCCACATGGGACATGGGTGCAGGTTGTCTGCAAGTCAAAATTCTAAGTTGGAAAACCAAAATGCGCACCTCTCAAATGTGGCCTTTTAGCCCCTCAACAACATGACAAACCTATGCATGGGTGGTATCCCTGTACTCGGGAGATGTTGCTGAATACACATTGGAGTGTTTTTTGGCAGTGTCCTATAGCAGGAGCTGTGAATTTATGTCTGAAGTACAATGTGTGTGAAAAAAACCACACAAAAAAAGTACTACCAAAAAGTTTGACAAAGTCTGGTGGTAGAATTAGTGCATGGAAAGTGTTAAAATACTCCTATTTGAAATACCCTAGGGTGTCTAGTTTTCAAAAATATATGGTTTGATGGGGTAAGATACACAGGCTGGCTTCAGAAATGCCCCAAATGGGACATGGGCACAGGTTTTCTGCACATCAAAATTCCAAGTTGGAAAACCAAAAAGCGCACCTCTCAAATGTTGCCTTTTAGCCCCCCCAAAACATGGCACACCTATGCATGGGTGGTATCCCTGTACTCAGGAGAAATAGTAGAATCTATTTAGCAGGTTTTTTCATTGACATTTGTAAATGAGTCAAACATTTTTCAAATAAAAGTCAGAAACTAATTTTTTTTTGTTATTTTTCAACATATTTTATTAATTTTTTTATATAATATTATAAGATATGATCAAAATTATGGTATCTAAAGAAAGCCCTTCTTGTGCTGATAAAAACAATATATAATTTTTGTGGGTACAACAAATGACAAATGAGAAGATTACAGCTAAACACGAACAGCTCAGAAATGTTAAAATAGCCATTGTCCAGAATGAGCAAAAATGTTTCAAAGGCTCTGTCCTTAAGGGGTTAATATGCATCCAAAAAGCAAAATGAAAGATAATTGGTGTATCACTGGAACTCATTTTAATCACTTCATAATATGAGTGATAGTCATTAAACACAAGGTTACCATTATCATTTATCCTATGTTGGAATGACTATTAGTGGGCTACTTTAGGGAGCAATTGGGCAATATTTCTGTGGAAAATTGTGCTACTTTTTTGGAACAATTGGACTAGATGTTTAGGGAATAGTTGGCAACACTGACAGTAAGTCCTGTGCATCATAGGTACATTGTAGATTTTCAGTAGGTAGCTGGCAGGTATGTATACACAACATGGATACTTCTGGGCTTGTCTACTCGCATTGATGTGTTAGACTATCAGCAGTGTTGTGATGTCATATATCTATTTATCTATATATTTCTATATTCATTGTTATTCCACATGTGGTTGTGAATAACAGTGACTATTGATGTATATACCTTATTTATCGGCGTATAACCCGCACTTTTTGTCCCTGAAAATAGGGGGGAAATTATGTGTGCGTGTTATACGCCGATATAATGGAAATAAAAATCTAAAACTTACCTCGTTCCTCCAGCCGCGCGGTCAACAAAGTGGTTTTTTTTTAAACAAACTTTATTGTTCCGCGCGGCTGGAGGGGAGCTCACAACGCTTCCCTCACAGCCACGCAGCTTCAGAGCACCGGGGGACAGAGCAGGAACGAGGTAAGTACTGGGGTCTGGGGAAGGGGGGGAGGAGGGTGGCATAACGAGCATACTAAGGGGCAATATCCTGGCATATTAAATGGCATATTGGGGGCAAAATCCTGGCATATTAAATGGCATATTGGGGACAATATCCTGGCATATTTAATGGCATATTGGGGGCAAAATCCTGACATATTAAATGGCATATTGGGGGCAATATCCTGGCATATTAAATGGCATATTGGGGGCAATATCCTGGCATATTAAAATGGCATATTGGGCTTCAAAGTTCTTTATTTGATATTTAAGTATTTTTTCCTGAAATTTCCTTCTTAAAATTAGGTGCGTGTTATACGCCAGCGCGTGATAAATACGGTATATATATATATATATATACACACACAGACATCTTAGTTCATGGGTTCCCTTGCATTGTTGTTACACATTGGTGTCTGTTCTGCACATGTATTTTAATGCATGACACTTTTTATGATGCGTTTTTTTGACATGGCCATAGTTGCATATATGTACTGATCAGCCATAAGCTTATGACCACCCACCTAATATTGTCTAGGTCCCCTTTTGACGCCAAAACAGCCCTGACCCATTAAAGAGGCCAATGACATCAGGGAATACCGTTTACATGAACGGGTTTCCCAGAACACTGCCCAAAGCATGTCACCTGTCAGTGGTCATAATGTTATGGCTAATCGGTGGATGGGCAAATATCGTTAGTTCCAAATATCATAATTCTGGATATTTATATTGGAAATGCATGTCCATGGGAAAAAAAGTAGTTTAAATGTTTTGAAGAGTATTTTAGAGGGCTATCTGAATAGGAGAATTGAAATGGTCAAAATGCAACTATCATTTCTGATTTTTCGGATGATCGTCGCATATTGGGTAGCAAAAATTGTACAATTTTTATGGCGAAAATGTTCGGTTTGTGTTTAGTAGATGTAATTTAGGTACGATCTTACATTATCTTATCAAATGTTTCATGTAAAACGAAACTACGGGTAATTCTTCTTACTTGCAGATAAGTCCTAGACCATTCACTGAAGGAGCATAAACTATCCATGTCACTTCACCCAAAGCCAATCCTGGGCCGGTTCATGGGGTATACTGCGCACTCACAATCTTGGCATAAAAGTGGCACTGGGAAGCTGTTTGGGCATGAAGATGATGCTGGGAAGCTGTTTAGGGACAATATGGCACTGGTACGCTGTGTTTGGGCATACATATGAAACTGATCATCTCTGCGGGCATGAAGAGGACACTGGGAAGCTTTTTGGGCATGAAGATGTGATGGAAGCTTTTTAGGGACAATATGGCATGGGGAAGCTGTTTGGGCAGGAAGATGGCACTGGTAAGCTTTGTTTGGTCATAAAGATGACACAGGAAGCTGTTTAGGGACACTAGGGCACCAGTGAATAGTTTTGGGGCACAAAGATAGGACTCCCAATCTTTTTGTGCTCAAAGATAGCACTGGTGGGTGTTTGGCCAAAAGGATAGCACTGGGAATCTGTTAAGTGACAAAATGGCACTGGTGAGCTGTGTTTGGGCACAAATATGGCACTGATGAGCAGTTTGGCCATCTAAATGGAACTGGGAAGCAGTTTAGGGAAAATATGGAACTGGGAAGTTATGTATGGGAACAGAAATAACCCTGAGATGCTGTTCGGCCACTTCGATGGCACTGGGAAGCTGTTTGGCCACAGAGATAGCACAGGGAAACTGTTTGTCCACTTCAATGGCGCTGAGAAGCTGTTTCACCACAAATATGGCACTGGAAAGCTGTTTGGGCATGAAAATGGCACTGAGACGCTGTTTGTGAACAGATATGACACTGATAAGTTGGGAAAAAATATGACACTGGGAATCTATGTGGTAAGTAGTTTGGTCATAGAGATTGCACACGGAAACTGGCTACAAAGATGGCTCTGTCAAGCTGTTTAGGGGGAAGATGGCATAGGTAAGCTGTGTTTGGGCACAACTATGGCACTGGTAAACTGTGGACAGATATGACACTGATAAACTGCTTGTGGACAAGGATGGCATGTGGAGACAAGGCACTGGGAAGCTGGACACAAACATGGCACTGACTGATCTGGTTAAGTTTGTGGCCAAAAGAGATGGAGTGGTTGCCATAGAAAATGGGTGTGGTTAGAAGTGCTATATTTGTGAAGGCGAGGTGTTAACAATAGAACCACACCCACCTGGAGGAAACACAAAAATTCACAAGGTGTCAGGTAACCCTAGGATCGCCCCTGATTATCCCAATTAATTAAAGATTGTAATTTCATCTATAAGAACCATTACTCTTGATATAAATTTATTTTTATGTTCCCCAGAAACTCTATAATTAAGGATTTTTCTCTTTCTTTGCGGAATTGATAAAATTCTTAATTCTTAGGTATGTGAAAATCTCAGAAGATGGTAGGTCAAAGGTACTCTGCAGGTATGATAAAGAATATCATACCTGACAAACTTAATATTCTGCATTCTTCCCATTTTATCAAATTGATATCCTGTAAAAACCACCTGCATATCTCTATAGTAGAGGAAAGAAGGAGACCATAGGGCACATGAAACATCCTGTAAAATATTCTCTGGGGATGTTACTTTTGCTCAACATCCTGGGGATGGTACTCAGTGTATGTACATCAGAAGAATGAATGGCACCCTTGGCAGGAATTGAACCTGTAACCAAGGGTTGAACAGATTCTACAGATGATGCATTCACCCACTGAGCTATCTCACCGGCGTGTGGCTTGTCGATAATATATGTTGCAGTCACACAGCTGCTGATTTGGAAATAAACTCAGTGACTGCACCTTAAATACTTTACAGACATCAATAGCTATCATCGATGGTCAGAAGCTGTCAGCAGACATTCTGTAATAGAAATTTCATCTGTATGTGAGGTGTTGGAAACTATGACAAGGAACCTTCGGAAAGATTGGCTTTATAATCAGATAAAAAAAATCTACAGCTAGAACATTACTTATCAGACCTGTGTTACTTGCAACCAGCACAACTGATTGATAGACTGGAAGAGCCTGACACAGTGTCATGGAGTGCAGTATTTGGGAGGAAAAAAGCAACATATTTTGGGCACCAATATGTGGGAGAATGCACTTAAATATATGTTATATTAGAAATTATATTAGAAATATACAAATGTGTTCTTTAAACATCCGTTTCAGAAGTAGTGTGACAAATCTAAAAACTGAAGGGGTAGATTTTGGAAAGTTGAGCCTCATACAATGTAAAGGAAATCTGATTCCCTACAAGGAAAGAATGAAGACAAAGGCAAAGGTGGAATTAGATTCTGATGTGAGTTAAACAAAGATAAACCCTTAAATTGCTTATCCCCATGGGACTAGAATGGGTAAAAATTAAATGATTGAGATGTTATTATGTAGTGGTGTAAAGGAATGGAAAACAAAACATAAATTTATGTAAAGCCAAAAGATGTTTTATTTTACTACGCAAATTCATACAAACACAAAAAAAAGGAGCAGCATATAAATATATGCGTAAATATCCATGTGTGTATTTGGGTGCATATATATGTTCTGTATATGTGTATTTCTAGGTATACATATATATGCATCCATGCACACAGAGCTACATACATATATGTGTGCTTACACACACATATTTATGTATTGATATATATATATATATACACATGCAGAGGCAATAGTTACAGTATAATATATACACAAATGCAGTGGTTCCCTTTTGTTTTGTTGCTGTAACAATTAGTCCTATAGATAATTACAGAGCACTATGTGTCTGACTGTACAGGGGAATGAATACATGTTTACAGAATTATTTTCTATTTAATATACAGGGGATTAAGAGAACTGAGTATCAGCTCGGGGTAATTGAGTCTGAGATCTTCTACAGCGCAGTCATGTTTTATATACAGTATAAAATAGATTTCTTGTTTCCCTGCATAAACCTTCTTTTCTATACGTCTATATTCTAACGTTATCTAGTTGCAGCACAGTGGGCACTACATCTCACAGGTGTAGGGGATCTAAGCTTTGAATAATGTGCAAATAAGTACAACACCTGTGCGACTGGTAGGGCTGCTCTCTACCTTTACTTGATAACTTTGGGTCTTTATCTCTTTTTCCATCAGTTTACCATTCTTTTCTGCACTCTATGCATTTTTCCTTTTTTTATTGCACATACTCACTCTATATATCTTACTCCATCTTTCTTTCTCTTTTCTTGCACTGTTTATCTCAATAGGTTAAAGCTTATGTTGATGGTATGCAGGGGATAAAGTTTTGACTATAGCATTTCAACTATTTTTTCCTCTGGGGAATGCAGATATGGGGGTGTCGAGAGTGCGTGTACCCAGGTTTACACACACATCGAAATGATCCCATTGTGTTTATGCATTGACTGTTTTTGCAGAGTGATCCACGGGGGTTCTTCTGTCTGCATTCATCCAGGTCTGTTGGATTAAGAACAGATTAATAACAATTACTAGTGATCTGCCAAAGACAGAAGGTAATATTAGCAACTACCATTACCACAGTTACAGTCAACATGCTTGTACATCTGCAAACCAAAGGATGTCGGGTGTGATTAATGGATAAGATACTGGAACTCCAAGGTAAAGGTAGTCATTCTGGACTAGTGTCTAGAACAGTGAAAATGTATAGATATTTTCATTAAGGTATTTCATGTATTGCCTTGCTGCTATGCCTTGTGATAGAGTCTCTATGCTGAGGTCAAAGGGTTGAAAAATGACAAAGAGGCCAGCAGAAGCAGATCTGCCCCATGCATGGTGACATCTGCTTCACCCCCATGCAGCTGTATTCAGGCTGCCATGTTGCAAGAGACAAAAAATACTCTCAGGTAAATATACATTGTTATTTATATATTTTCTGGTTATTTAGTCAGCAAATATTATAGTTGATAGATCTACTGAATCTGATATTGTCATCTAAAATAATGTCATTTAAATAACTTAATTTTCTGATTTAGAAGGCCCATTTATCTAATTAATAATGTATGTCCAAATGTTGTAGTTATTTACTTGGAGACTAGGGTTTGCAGTAATTGCATATAGAATGTGCATAAATCTCAGCGTTCATTATATTCAGACTGGTAATTATCATGTAATCTCAAAACCTACAGCCTAATTACCAACTATGAGCTACGAATATTGTACACCTAGAAGAAAGACAAGGAACATCAGTTACTAGTATTAATATTAATGTCAGATTCTTTATACATTGGCTGAGACATCGCAATGACTGCCTGCACAACCTGGAAGTATGACATGAACAGAGGCGGCACAAACTTGTGAAATTTGTCGGGAATCTGATTTATAGATGAGCGCACACGCCAATAGCACCAATATTATACATTACCCCCAGTATTTTTGTTTTCCCATGTTCTATGGCATTTTCTCTGACAGCATTGCTGCTTGAGAACATATATTATAAATAAATAATGGTTACAACGTGAGGAAATATATAATAATAAAGCCAGGTGCGTAGACCACACATTGCCCATTGTAAAAGGACATTTATGGTGCCAATTCAATATATCATTTACAAATTCCCTTTAATCACTCAGATTTGTCCAAAATATCATACTAAGTATAACACACATGTTTCTCTCTGCTGCCCGACACCTCCGTCTATTATGACGGAGAGCTATCGTGCAGACATCCCCCAGCTGCCCGATTCACCCTGGTGGCTAGTGGGGCAGCAGAGGATGTCTGCGCGATGAGCGCAGACCTCCCCTGCTGCCGCCCGGCACGACCGCCAGGACTTCTGTGACGAAGCCGGAAGTACCCGGCTTCTTCATAGAAGCCTCGGCGGTCGTGCCGGGCGGCAGCAGGGGAGTCTGCGCTCATCGCGCAGACATTCCCTGCTGTTAGAGAGGGGGATCCAGGTCCCCTGCAGCTCTGCTGGGGACCTGGATCCATGTCTTATAATCTGACCTCGATTTGAGGTTAGATTATAAGACGACCTCGATTATAAGACGAGGGGGATTTTTCAGAAAAAAAATTCTGAAAAAAACCTCATCTTATAATCGAGCAAATACGGTATAATATGCTTGAGAGGAGCTGTAATATGATACCATATCATGCCTTTTCCTCTGGCATATCAAGTTTAATATATGTGCATGTAAATACCTATTTATATGACATAAGGCTGATTACACAGATTCATTAGAGCAAACACTCTCATTGGCCATCACTGGGAAAGCATTCTATGTGGAGCTTGATGTTTCTCAGCCACTAGCATAGGATCATACGGGGGAGGGGTTGTAAGAGTGATGCAGTGATGTCACAGGTAGAGGATGGCTTTTGATGACTTGCTAAGAAACCTCAAGAACGTTTTATACTTTTTTATAATTTTTTTATGGAACAGAGAGCTTTAGGAAACAAAATAAAATGCTAGATCTATTTTTGTTAGCTTTCCTTTACTTAATGCTGCAAATATATGGAGCATTGCTAAGTGGAACTGGACCTATAATGTAGAGAGCTGCATAACATGCGGATGTTTAGATCAGTCGCCGGACATTATTCATCTCATGAGGTAACATAACAGAACATAAGTGCTTTTTAACCAGGTTAAAGGACATCATAAAGACCTTAGAGAGGTGGCACTAAATCTCACCAATGCAGCGTGTCCTGGTGATGTCCAGCTGAAAGCCACCCTGACACTCACAGGAGACCCCATAAGGCCCTCTTACACAGCGACCGTTCACACACGGACATTCATCAGACACCTCCTCTGAGCTGTCACCATCTTAAAGAGAGAATTAGTGACATGAAAACAAACCAAGTAACGGACAGATATATAAATACCAATAGTACTCAGAGCAAATAGGACACAGAAACAAGATATTTACCCCTACGAGACTTTTTCTGGTGAAGAGCACTAGACTCCCAGAATGAGTTGGCTTCACTGTGGGAGGCAGAGCAAACCTGAGCTGAAAAAAGTGGAGAAGAGCACACCACAGTTAAAGGATAAGGATTGTACAAGGTTAAAACTATTACGAATTAAACATAACAATTTTATACTGATTTAATGTATTTTTTTTATATTTATTATTACATTTTATATATTTTTATAATTATGTTATTATTTTTTATGCATACTAATTAGAGTTGAGCGGACACCTGGATGTTCGGGTCCGAGAGGTTCGACCGAACTTCGGAAAAAAGTCTGTGTTCGGGTTCGAACTTGACCCCGAACCCGAACCCCATTGAAGTCAATGGGGACACGGACTTTTGGCCACTAAAATGCCTCTAAAAAAGTCCTGGAAAGGGCTAGAGGGCTGCAAAAGGAATTAAAATGTGGGTAAGAGTAGGGCAAGTGCCCTGCAAACAAATATGGATAGGGAAATAACTTAAAAAAACATAAAATACATACAAATTAAAAATACTGTACTATTTAGCACCCAAAACTATTAGAATTTTTCAAAGTGTGCTGTGAGCACAGTATTTGACGGTTCTATTTGACTCTCAGATGTAATACATGTAATACTATTGGCTTTCTATAAACCGAACTAAAGTCCCCATTCATAAGAAATTCTTATGAATGGGGACTCTAGTTCGGTTTATAGAAAGCCAATAGCATTACATGTATTCCATAAGCCGAAAGTCTATAAACCGAACGACGTTCGTTTTATAGACTTTCGGTTTATAGAATACAAGTAATGCTATTGGCTATCTATACACCGAACTAGAGTCCCTATTCATAAGAATTTCTGAAAAATAAATAAATGAAAAGTTTTTTTTGTGATGAAAAATAAAAAAAAATTTCAAGAGAAGTATCTCTTGAATTTTTTTTTTTTTTCATCACAAAAATTTTTTTTTATTTATTTTTCATCACAATAATTATTTATTATTGTCTCTTTTCACATATTTATATTATTATTTTTTATTGCACAATTGTTTAATATATATTTGCGCTCCTCTCTTTTTCTCTTCTTCCATGTAATACTATTGGCTTTCTATAAACCGAACTAGAGTCCCCATTCATAAGAAATTCTTATGAGCGGGGACTTTAGTTCGGTTTATAGAAAGCCAATAGTATTACATGTATTCTATAAGCCAAAAGTCTATAAACCGAACGTTTATGAACTTTCGGTTTATAGAATACATGTAATTCTATTGGCTTTCTATAAACCGAAAGTCTATAAACTGAACGTCGTTCGGTTTATAGACTTTCGGCTAATAGAATACATGTAATGCTATTGGCTATTCTATAAACCGAAATAGAGTCCCCATTCATACGAATAGGTCAATTGACCTATTCGTATGAATGGGGACTCTATTTCGGTTTATAGAATAGCAATAGCATTACATGTATTCTATAAACCGAAAGTCTATAAACCGAATGTCTTTCGGTTTATAGACTTTCGGTTTCTAGAATAGCATAGAATTACATGTATTCTATAAACCGAATGACTTTCGGTTTAAAGACTTTCAGTTTTTAGCCGAACCTCGAACTCCAACACGGACATACAGTGAAATGTCCGGGTTTGGGTTCGTGGCACGGACACCGTAATGTCTGGTACGAACCTGAACAGTGCGGTTCGGGTTCGCTCAACACTAATAGTAATATAATAATATAGTAATTTAGGTTGAAAAAAGACTTAAGTCCATCAAGTTCAACCATTCTAACTATCATTCCTACTTTTAAACTAAAAGAAGGAAATAGCCGAAGTATGCCAAATGACTTATATTAAGTACTAAATATGACGTGTTTTATTGGAGCTGACAATATACACCGAAATAAAAATGGGGGATTATTTGTAATTTCCATATATTCCGTAATGCCTTAGACACAGGGCATGCTCCCAACTAGATGAACTCAATGACAGGCATTCCATAATTGAATGATACTTACTACAACACCTTCCAATGGCTTAGCAAAGATATCTGATGCAAGCTGAGTAGGAGGGACATTATGAAATGTGAAATGTGCTGCAAATTGATATTTGTGACTAAATGAAACACATTTACAATATATGCAAATTGGAATCAGTGCATTTTTTAAAATTATTGAATTTTAATATGCCCAAAAAAGAGAAGTCATTTTCAGGATCGTCGTTTTAAGTCATCAAGCATTCCATTCTAGAATTACAGTAAACAGTCATCTCTTTTACTTACCATGCCTTGGAGGGCAAGCAAGGCATCTAAGACCCCAACCACGTCCCTGTCGGCAGCAGCACTCAGCTTGCGATAACTGGGGACCATTCATGGCATGAGAGCAGATCCCATCAGGACCTCGCATCCTCCAGCAAATGTCTAATGTTTCCCAATCTGGAATGCAAGTTTTGTGTCAAATTGTTGTATCCATTTTATTCTGTTTTGCACGTACAGCTGATTTATGAGCAAATTCTATCACGTGGGAAGTTATTTACCTAGTTTTTCTTTTTGCAGAAGAATAGATACACACCAATCACTTTGTTAGTACCTCAGCCAATATGTTTTAAAGTGCAAGGTAAGAGGAGTACACAGGTTGGTCAAATCCACTGTAGGCCTGTAATGAATTGTAAAGAACTGGCTTGTGGGAAATTGTGAATAAATACAGGTACTCTGGAGCAAGCCCGGACTGGCCATCGGGCACACCGGGCAAATGCCCGGTGGGCCGCGGTGGCCATGGGCCGAGGCCGGCAGGGGAGGTCCCAGGATCCCCCCTGCCGGTCTATGCAGGGCCGGCACTATCCGAGCGCCGGCCCTGCTGTTTGACATGAAGGGCCGGTGAGGACATCAAAGATCTCCCTCACCGGCCCACATGCTGACAAATGCGGCCGCCGGCGGGGAGAGAGGGAGGGAGAGGACCCGGCGGAGCTTTAACTTGCAGCTCCACCTTCCTCTCGCTTCCTCCTCTCGCGAGATCCGGAGCATTGCCATGGCAACGACCGGATCTCGCGAGAGTGAACTCTAGCCCACAGGCTAGAGTTCACTCTCCACGAGGACCACCAGGGAACACCGCCTCCCAGTCTAAAGGTAAGAAGGGAGTGATGGGTGTGAGAGTGATGGGTGTAAGAGTGCTGTGTGTGATGGGTGTGAGAGTGCTGTGTGTGATGGGTGTGAGAGTGCTGTGTGTGATGGGTGTGAGAGTGCTGTGTGTGATGGTTGTGAGAATGCTGTGTGTGATGGGTGTGAGAATGCTGTGTGTGATGGATGTGAGTGCTGTGTGTGATGGGTGTAAGAGTGCTGTGTGTGATGGGTGTGAGAGTGCTGTGTGTGATGGGTGTGAGAGTGCTGAGAGTGATGGGTGTGAGAGTGATGGGTGTGAGAGTGATGGGTGTGAGTGCTGTGTGTGATGGGTGTGAGAGTGCTGTATAAATATCAGAATGGATTGTGTGTGTGTGGGGGGGGGGGGGGGGTAAATAAACAAATACAATAACAGGCATTATGTCCCCCCCGGACATAATGCCTGTTATTTTATTTGTTTATTTACCCCCCCCCCCTACACACACACACACACAATCCATTCTAACATTTATACAGCACTCTCACACCCATCACACACAGCACTCTCACACCCATCACACACAGCACTCTCACACCCATCACACACTGCACTCTCACACCCATCACACACAGCACTCTCACACCCATCACACACTGCACTCTCACACCCATCACACACAGCACTCTCACACCCATCACACACAGCACTCTCACACCCATCACACACAGCACTCTTACACCCATCACACACAGCACTCTTACACCCATCACACACAGCACTCTTACACACATCACACACAGCACTCTTACACCCATCACACACAGCACTCTCACACCCATCACACACACATAGCACTCGCACACACAGCATTCTCACACACAGCACTCTCACACACATCATAGACAGCACTCTTGCACTCTCACACACAGCACTCTCACACACATCATACACAGCACTCACACACACCGCCCCCCTCATCACACCGCACCCCTCAAACACACACAGAACCCCCCAACACACTGCACAACAGACGTACACAATACTTCCATATATATATATATATATATATATATATATATATATATACACACACACACACTGCACCCCTCACACACATACTGCACCCCTAAACACATTACATTCCAGACACACACTAGATCCCTTACCCAACTCTGGATCATCTACACACATACACACGCTAGATCCCTATATACACTCTGAAACCGTTATAAACACACACACTCACTAGATCTCCTATACACATTCTGGGTCCTTCAAACACACACTAGACTCATATATATATATATATATATATATATATATATATATATATATATATATATGTGTGTGTGTATATATACACACACTAGATTCTTTGTAAGCAAACACATACTACACCCCTAAACACACACTACATCTATATATACACACACACACTATAGCCTGTATTCACACACTTGCTATATCCCCTATACACACATTCTCTACAGCCCCTAGCCACATATACATCACATTACACCACAAACACAACACAACTAAAACCGACCTTATTACACAATACCACACCACAATCAGCTCACTCTACACACACGCAATCCCACAAGCAGGCTCCAAACAGATGCTCAATACTCTTTCCTGGCATTTTTGTCTCCTGGTATCCATTTATAGAGACACCAGAGACAAGTTGCAAGGAAACACAGTGCAAGCATGTTATTACATTTGCTTGCACTGTGCAGAACAAATACAGGGTTTTTTCTCATGCTAGAGCTCTTCAGCAGAGCTCTGCGCATGGTCTGCCCTGGAAGAGAATTGAACCAACATGCTCACTTTGAGAGGGAGCGTGTTTGTCATTGGTGATGACAAAACACACCTCCTCTGCCCCGCCCCCTTCTTAGTGGGCCGCTGTGATCAAAAAATGCCCGGGCCGAATTTTTCTCCCAGTCCGGCCCTGCTCTGGAGGGAGCTATTCACTAATAATGAGGTGTAAAGGAGACAAAATAAATAAATGTCACCAGCTAGTTTAATAAAATAATTGGAATGCAATGTGTAAAAAGGACGAGCAGACCAGCAGTGCCAATGGTGTAAATAATAATAAAAAATAGTAAATAACTGTAGCGTCCACTAAGAACCGGCAGCCAAAATGAAAACAAACAGACAGCATCAAAACTCTGTGATAGACATGCAAAAAAAGAAATGATTCCAGCGCACAGTGCATGGACACTTGAATAATCAATATATAAATGCCCTTATGGTGACAGACAATGAACAATAAACCATAATCAGTGATAATTGTGAAAAAAAATATATGAATGCAATATATGATAATACTGCATTTGTAAACATTGTGACTATATTGGGTTATATTCATTATATCATGAAGTACAACTAAGAAGATGACATAAGTTTGATATTCGAAGTTATGGTTGAAGCAGCGTGTCATTGATTCGGTCAGCAATGTCAGCATGTGGTGCATACCACCAACTCTGCTCTATAGAGTTTTAAACTTATATGATGACTATCTTTGTACTTACAGGAAGCTACATTACCTGACTGTGTGTCGGGAGGGTTACAATGTCTCCCGAGAGGGTCCAATGTCCAAGGAGGTATACACTTGCAGTAGAATGATCTCACAGTGTTTACACAACGTCCATTACGACACAGGCCTGGATCCTGACATTCATCGACATCTGAGGAAGAAAAAGCAGGTGAACACTAATGTAAACAGAAGGACAATAAAATATAATTACATGAGCAGGAGGCTTTTGCAGATGGGGACTGCAGAGGGAATATATGATTTTTTCAGTTTATATTAAGACTGAAATAGGGTATTTCTTGCAGCAGTATGGATGACAGTCATGACTGCAGTTAATGAAGTGTGATAGATTTGGGGAAATTGGATTGGTGTCTTAGGAAAGGAAAAAATGCAGTGAAGCCTAACATTGGTCTAGTAATAGTCAATCCAGAAAAATAATGTGGAATTTATTATGTAGGAGACACAGCATAAGACGCAATGCCATGTTATGGATATGGACACAGTGATGTGGAACAGAAGCTCAGTAATAAGAGAGGAAGTATGATAAAGAGACCGATGTGAAGCAGCTAAATTCAAACCATCTAACTTAGTATTACTTCTAAGGTTTATCATTTGTCTTTGCATGGACGGCTAAAATAATGCAACCCTATCTGTCTGAATTCTGCTCTATGCTTAGAAAGCTTCAAAATAATAGCAGTAATTGAAAAATTGTCTGTGAAGAGAAATAAACATTATTAGAACCTAGTGGAATATAATAATAATATGTGTACATGAAATAGATATTAATATACACACACATTCCCAAAAAAATAGCATTGTACAGACCAGGAATATGCCATCGCTTCAATCATGGGGTATCATTTATCAAAAACATTAACAACCAAGGTGTTCTATTATATATATAAAAGTCCTTTCTGCAATCAAGGTACATGTACAAGCCAGGGTAAAAAGGACACACAAAATCCACCAAGAGAGCAAAACTAAAGCCATCACTACTGTTGTTAGTGTGGAAAGAGGACTGGATATTATCTCAGACGAGATGCATCAGGAAAGGGATGCAGCTGGTATTGTAGTTTATATTCTAGTTCAGGAAGCCGCTTTGTAAAGTGATAAGGAGCAAATGTGAAGCAACAGTGATCCACCATCTTTACTAGCCTGTCCAGGGATGCATGTGACAAAGGGACATGCTATTTCCTGTAAACACACAATCCAAACCAGTTCAGACATTCAGATGGATCAGTATGCATGCAATAAGAAGCTTATTCTTTGCACAGAATATATTAACACATTCATTCATCCTTCTTTCTGGTGATAATGGTAATTCAGGCAATAGACATTGACAGATCATGCCTCATATATTGCTTTTCTCAGTGTAGGGATGGCTCAAGGTTTACGGCTATTAAACCACACTACTTTTTTATTCCGACATATATATATATATAAAAAAAAGCATACCTTAGGGGTGCATTGGGTAAAAGGAAGTTTTTAGTTTGTTCTACATAGAAACATAGAATGTGTTGGCAGATAAGTACCATTCGGTCCATCTAGTCTGCCCAATTTTTTAAAGTACTTTTATTAGTCCCCCTTTCCCGGTCTTATAGCTAGGATAGCCTTGTGTCTATCCCACGCATGGTTATAATCCTTGACTGTGTTTACCTCTACCACTTCTGCTGGCAGGCTATTCCATACATCCACTACCCTCTCAGTAAAGTAATACTTCCTGATATTACTTTTAAATCGTTGCCTCTAATTTAAGACTATGTCCTCTAGTTGTGGTAGTTTTTCTTCTTTTAAATATACTCTCTTCCTTTACTGTGTTGATTCCCTTTATGTATTTAAATGTTTCTATCATATCCCTCCTGTTACGTCTTTCCTCCAAGCTATACATGTTAAGATGCTTTAACCTTTCCTGGTAAGTTTATCCTTCAACCCATGAACCAGTTTAAAAGCCCTTCTCTAAACTCTCTCCAAAGTATCAATATCCTTCTGGAGATACGGTCTCCAGTACTGCGTACAATACTCCAAGTGAGGTCTCACCAGTGCTCTGTACAATGGCATAAGCACTTCCCTCTTCCTACTGCTAATACCTCTCCCTATGCAACCAAGCATTCTGCTAGCATTTCCTGCTGCTCTATTGCATTGCCTACCTACCTTCAAGTCCTCTGAAATTATTACTCCTAAATCCCTTTCCTCAGATGTTGAGGTTAGGACTGTACCAAATAGTCTATATTCTGCTTTTGGGTTTTTACGCCCAAGGTGCATAATCTTGCACTTGTCCACATCATTCTAGTTTAGCTAAATCATTTGCCATTTGGCTTATCCCTCCATGAATATCAACCCTGCTGCAAATCTTTGTATCATCAGCAAAAAGACATACTTTGCCAACAAGACCTTCTGTGTCTACATGTAACCACTAGATTGTAAGCTTACAAGCAGGGCCCTCTACCTCAAGTATTTTTCCTTCTTGGTTTGTCTAACATTGTTGCTTTGATAAATTGTTGGGGCAATATAAACAAATGTTAATGTAAGTGATGGCATCCTAACATCTTAAATGAATGTAACTGATGACAGCCCTGTAGCACTCACTTATTACAAGCGTCTATAAAGAAAATGGTGATTTGGTCATATTAGCTGATTTAATATACTCATATTTCTTTATTTGGAGGGACTGGGATGCACTGCACATGTGCTTGACATCGCCATTAAGCATGATGCATTATTTTAAATTAGGGAAGCGCTAGGCAAGATTGTACAGATCACATTATTAGAATGGTGGAGTATGCTTAAATATGCCAAAACTATGCTTATTAGAACATGTGAAATGCAGCATACTGCTCTAAATTAGAAAATTATACAGTAGATTAGATTATTTCTCTCAATTTACAAATTTTCCAGAAATTCGGCAATAATAGATTATTATGATTTGCTCTTAAATGAGGTCATTATACAGCTAGTTAGCCTCTTCTCTGCTACACAGACACAGTGTGGCAATAATTGGTACTACAAACTAAGACCTTCATATGCAATTGCACTTTATCCCATTGGAAATATGTGATTTGCATATCTTGCCAAAAGCTTATGTCATAAACATGAGACACATAGTGTATAGATCATTTTTCAGCATTTATTATTCTCTACCTTTGCAGTGTAAATAAAATGTAATGATTTAGTGATGGAGTCAATTTAAGGTGTTAATTAGTGTTCTTAAAACAATAATAATAAAAATATATACAGATGTTGGTTATGATTGTACTCGGGGTACATATCTGTTAGAAAAATTATGGTATATGATTTAAGTTACCAAAATAAAAGTGAAATTAAGGTGCACCAACCAATATTTAACTTATGCTGCAAAACCACGCAAGTACATGTCCTTCAAAATACACACAAATAGTGACTGTAAAATAACGGAAGGTGCGCAAGTGCAAATACAAATAACATAACTGATGTTGAAGTTAGAGGCACTTTAAAAATTAAAGCGTATGTTACACAATCATATTGTATATAATTCAGTTTCTAATATCTGCCAATTGTTAATACATTTTTTATACATTTTTTGTATGTTTAAACAATTGAAATAGGGTAACTGATGAGATCATACCTAATAGTTTGTAGCACATTAATCATAGTAAGACCCAATTAGTGCAATAAAATGGGTGTATAAGCACCCATAAGTAGTAAAAGGATATTGCAATTATAGAAGATCCTAGTAAAAATAACAAAACTGTGTTAGTCCAGACATGTAAAGAAGGTCTCTTCCTGAAGAGGTTAGTAAATTACACAACTCAATTAATTTGCCTCAGTGATTGGTTCACTGCAATGAGTATTCAATGCAAATTGGTGGCGAATAGATGAAGAGTATTTGGATGATTCAATGGGAGGTTCAGATATCTATATGCAGTGGACACAGAGGTGAAGACATTTAGTCTCTGTACTCTTACCTAGTTCAGCATTGGGCATGCAGTGCTTGAGATCTTGGTGATACTGCATATGTGGAGGACAACGACAGTAGAAGGAGCCACGAGTGTTGATACACTGCCCGTTGATGCAGTTGGACTCATCTACACATTCATTCACATCTGTGAGACAATAGAAGTGTGAGCTCATAGACAAATCAGTTAGGATGCTTTCAAAATACACTCGCAATGTCACAGGCATCAAGAAAAGGGAACAATAATATCTTGTCTAACCCACTATTCCAGACCCAACACAAATAAGAAGAAACGCTTTGAAATAACTCGACTTACAGCTATGATATGGAAAAGAAAGCTGTACAAGCATTTCATGTCTCAAAAATGATTTATCCCTTCCCTTTCTTTCCTCCTAATTTATCTAACTAGCCATTTTCCTCATTCCCTGTCTTGGTTTATAGGACATCTCACCCATGCACTGAAGCAGTCGAGTATCATAGTAGTATCCATGTTTGCAGTAACATTCATAGCTGGGCTGAGTATTCACACACTTTCCTTCCTTGCAGATCTCCTGACCAAAGAGCTGACACTCATCAATATCTGTAGAGTAGATTAGTTCATGATTACAATTGGATGAAATGTATTGCTGTATACTCATACATCAACCTTGAGTGAAGCCTTTAAAAAGTAATTCTATTTCCTTACAACTGCAAAGCTTAAATGGAATTGTAAGTTTAGTGCACTTCAGAAGATAACTTTTGTGATGTACCATTGCCGCAAAGGGGATACATGACAATTTACATTTGGTAACTAGTAAAATGTTTTTGGATGCCCTAATACAGGGATGGCAAACCTTGGTGCTGCAGAAGTTTGGGAACTACATGATTCAAAATATTCTTTAAGACTGGATGAGAATCATGGAATGTGTAGTTCCCAAACATCTACAGTGCTGAGGTTAGTCATCTCTGCCTTAGTACATGATTGTCAAGTATATTTTGACCTTTATATTTGAGGCTAAGCTTATTCATTGTGAAAACAATGAAATACAGATACTGTGCTTGTGTTGTATGCCAAATGGGTTAGTTCATTTATATTTCTTATCAGCAAAAACACTTCACCTTTGAAACTATAAGACTGGCAAAGCCATATGAAACTGACCTCTGTAGGTGGGAAGTCCATAACTCACAATGCTGAGGTCAAGGATGAATCCAACTCCATCAGGACAGAGTGACAGGAACTCAGCTTGAATAATAATAATAAAAAAAAGCTTCAAATATCTCAAAAAATTAAGCAGCTCAAATGAGACAATTGTATATAAGGGTCTGCTCACCGAGGATCCTCTCAAACTTCCCCTGTGCAATGTGCACTGGCATTTTCCCAGATCTCCTAAGTTACCAGTTTGTGATTGAGCAGTGTTTAGTCACTTAATGGTGAACTGTCTTGAACTAACAACACAATAGTGAGAACCATGTTTTAATAGTCAATTTGGAGACTATGTCCATCGTTTGTATGAAGGTATTATTTTTGCAATTTGTTTGTCATATCAGAACAGTTTACTGTTATTGAATATACTGGTGTGAGTTTCTTGACATCTTTTCACATTCAACTCAACAGTGTTCTGGTCAGCTGCCTGCACTAGAGAAATGATAGGGTAGCTCTGACCCCCAAAAAGCAACAAATTGGCTCTTACAGTACAGTACCTGAGCTGTGCACTGGGCACGGGTAGATCTCACAGTGGTCACCCCATCCAGCCCCTAAAGAGCAACAACACTGTTCCCTAGTAACATTGACCGCAAGAACACTGTCACAGAACAGAGAGTCTTCCAGGCTTAAGAAGCAATCCCTGAGATCCAAACCATGTGGTGCCTCTGAGGAGGAAACAAGACAGGGGAGATATGAAAGTCACAAAATATGATTGTTAGTCAGCTGAATGGGTGTTTAAGAGAAATAGGCGTATGAAAAACGCACTGATGTGTCCAGTATAAGGTTCTATGCTTTAAACATTCAGAAATTACACAACATACGCTTATCAATATTACTAACTTACCAAAACTTAAATGAATGAAAATGTGCAGTGACCAGAAAAAACATTTTACATAGAAACTAAAAATACCATTTGTTTATCTGATATGACTTATTTCAATCATTATTCTTAATGAAAATATGTGTAGAAAAAAGATGTTTGCATGATTTTGGCACAGTGTTGGGCTTTTTATATTAGAACTTTTATGGTTTTATTCATTTCCATTTTTTCCAGAACCATACATCAAATAGTGTTGTAGTTATTAACAATGGTGGTGCTACCATATAAGCTGCTCAGAGACCCCACTTGCTTGTTTATATGTGCTAATTCTGTGTGAAATACGTGTGGTCCATGAGTCCCATATAAACTACCCCAGAACTACTCTTAATTATAAATTACAAATAAACAACAGGTTTTCAAACAAAGCCAATTCTTATCAATAGTAGTGGTGCAGTACAGTAAAATGTAGTAGCAATGGTCAATAATAGTGTATAATGTATTTAAGTATGTTGCTTTCCAGAATATTATGTTTTGAACAATTCAACAGGCGATTTTTATGTGAAATACTTTGAGATATTAGTTGCGTCAATGGGGATAATAGTAAGGCTGATATTTGTTTTTTAAGAAAAAAAATGGCAACCTTAGGGGTGAATTTAACTTACATAGTAACATAGTAATTTAGGTTGAAAAAAGACAAAAGTCCATCAAGTTCAACCCTTCTACCTATCATTTCAGCGTTTTGGTCCAAAAGAAGGCAAAAAAAACCCTAAGGAAGCTTTTTCGAATGTTGCCTCCTAGGGGGAAAAAAAATTCCTTCTTGACTCCAAAAGGGCAATCAGATTTCTCCTTGGATCAAAAAGCTCTATTATTAATGCTCATTCTATTATTAATACCCCTGTTTGTTCTGCTTTTCTAAAAAAAAACATCCAGACCATTTTTAAATGCATCTATTGTGGTTGATAGCACTACCTCTCTTGGAAGTGAGTTCCATAATTTTATTGTCCTTACCGTAAAGAATCCCTTCCTTTGCTGCCTATGAAATCTTTGCTCTTCCAGTCTCAGGGGGTGACCTCTTGTTCTTTGTACATTTCTATTAATGAACAGGTCCCTGGAGAGCTCCTTATATTGGCCCTGCACATATTTATATAATGTTATCATATCCCCTCTAAGACGCCTTTTTTCTAAAGTAAATACATGCAATTTTTTAAGTCTCTCTTCATAACTAAGATCCTCCAATCCCCTTATTAATTTTGTAGCTCTCCTTTGCACTTTTTCTAGTTCCTTAATATCCTTTTTAAGGACTGGTGCCCAGAATTGTACTGCATATTCAAGGTGAGGTCTTACCATTGATTTGTAAAGAGGCAAGATGATGTCCTCCTCCCGTGAATCTATACCTCGTTTTATACATGCCAATATCTTATTGGCCCTTGCAGCTGCTGACTGGCATTGGGCACTGTTGCCAAGTTTGTTATCTACAATGATTCCTAAATCCTTTTCGTTAGTAGTTTTTCCCAGGGAAATACCATTTAACGTATATGTTGCTTTGTTATTATTTTTCCCATAATGCATAACTTTACATTTGTCTATTTTGAACCTCATTTGCCACTTTCTTGCCCAGTTCCCTACTCTGTCCAAATCTTCCTGTAAAGAAAAAACATCAAGATTAGTCTTTATTACCTTACCTAATTTTGTGTCATCAGCAAACACTGAGATATGGCACTCAGCACAACGTGGGAGATCATTAATAAACAGATTAAAAAGAAGAGGTCCCAAAACAGACCCCTGAGGTACTCCGCTCACTACTCTGGTCCAATTTGAAGCTTTACCATTTACAACAACCCTCTGTGTTCTATCCTTTAGCCAATTTTCAATCCAAATACATACATTTGCCCCCAATCCTATTTCTCTCAATTTGTAGAGTAACCTTTTGTGTGGAACTGTATCAAATGCTTTAGCAAAATCCAAATAGATCACATCAACTGCCACACCTAGATCTATATTTTTACTGACCTCTTCATAGAATGTTATTAAGTTTGTTTGACAAGACCTGTCTTTCACAAAACCATGTTGACTTTTACTAATTATATTCTGATTCAAGATGTATTCTTGAGTGTACACCTTTAGCAATCCTTCAAATAATTTCCCCACTACAGATGTCAAGCTCACTGGCCTATAATTACCAGGCAGAGATTTTGATCCCTTTTTAAATATTGGAATGACATCCGCCTTTCGCCAGTCTGTTGGCACTATACTTGAACTGAACTTGTTTGTTTTTATTCTACCAATAATAGATCATTTACTGCTCTAAAATCATAGCCAATGCCTTATTAACGTTTCTTAATTTATCCATAATGTAGAATTTAAGAGGAAATTATATGGTACAGTAAATATGGCCCATATTAATAACGTATTCATACCACATCAGTTGGAAGTGATCCAGCTTTGGTAGTAGGATCTGAATGCAAAGGCATTTGGGGCAAAAGATACGGTTATTCTTTCACATTTCAAGAAAAAAAATATTGAACCCATCCAAGATACAGACATTAAACTAGGTGCAATAAGTTTGCCTTAGCACAAGGGAGTAAAATATGCAGATTGTGGGAGAAAGGTTAGACTGTTTTGGACTGCTTAAGTGTTACTACTAAAATGACCAAACCTTTTCCTATGGCTAACAAGCTATTCTTAACCATTACTGCAAAAAACATTTTTTTATGAGACCCAATACACGAATATGTATTCTTATTTATTTATTTTTTCATTGTTAGGGACACCATATCATATGAAACAAAGTGGCAGATAGTATTCACCACACAGCCATGTTCTGCTAATAATAGTGTATCACATTTAGTAAATACATGCAGCAGCATGAAACTCAGACAGATATTCACAATCCTGCACACTAACTAATATACAACAATGACTATAACAGTCACTTACAGTGTATTAAAAAAAACTTCAATGGATCTTTATGCATAGAAGTAATTACTAAGTAAAGTTATAAAAGTGACCTCATCAGCAGGAACATTCTATTGGTTTCCATGGTTACTAGACCACTTTTCAAACTTTTCCTCACAATTGATACATAACTGTCTATATGTTTTCACTCACCCTCACACTTCTTGCGGTCCTCACTGGGTATATATCCACGGTCACAGACACATATATAGGATCCTTCCACATTCTCACATGTCCCATGAGGAGCACAGAGATCTGGCTGGGTTGAACACTCATCTTTGTCTGAGTATGGTGAGAAAGATATGGTTTGTAAACAAAGAGATAAAACAAACAGCTAGACAAAGAGAAACATGCAAAATTACAGTTACCTTGACATATGTGCTGATTGTGTAGTTTGTAGCCTGGAGGACATACGCAATGATAGGAGCCAGGAGTATTTACACACTGCCCTCCAATACACAGCTTGGGTAATAAACACTCATTGATATCTGAAACATAAAAAAAACCTTGTATCATGAAGAAATTACTATTTATTTTAGTTTGGCCTGATTTACAAAAGTGTGATTACTCATGTGCTTCTGAATTACAGTATTTTATACAAATGTAACATGAAGCAAATCAAATCAAAAATACTAATTTAATGAATGCAAAATGATAGTCATTTCCTTATTCTGATGCACCACTATTAAAAAAAAAAAAAACATTTATTAGGCAAATAGGCAAAACAATGTATAGTATATATAAAACAGATATCTGTCTAAAAGATTCTGAACTCTAGAATCATGCACAGCTTACAAATGCACAGCTTACCCAGGCTGGATTTTTTTAGGTCAATGCTACTATTTTCAGCGCTCTACTTTTTTTCTTTACCGAGTTATGAGTTAATAAAGTTTTGAGGTGATTATGACATCACTTGTGATGTAGGACAATGACAGCAAATTAGATTTCTATCCTGAAGACCTTATGTTATCGGTTGTGCTAGGGGCCGGGGATGTGGCCTACCATGCAATGACTACATTCCCCAACGGGTGACTGAGGACATGGAGGCTGAGGGAGGTAAGGGACCCCTGATCAAAGCAGGACAGGTTCTAGAAACCTGACAGAAGCCCCCTCTGACACATAACCTACGGACGTGTATAGGTGTGGACCTCGCAGAATATGCTCTGTGGTAGGCTTTGGTCTTGGCAGGAGCATGTACATGGGACAGTGGTTCCCAAGAGATACCTTCCATTGCACCAGATGTTCAAACTGACCCAGACGAATGCTAGAATCAATAATATTTTCCTCTTCATATTTCTCTTCCATTCCTGAGTATGGGAGGAGGTTAACACTGTGGCGGAACCAACCTCGCCACTATGTTCTGGAGAAGCCTGGTTGCTCGTCTGATGCCTCTGGACTATGGCCCCATGGTAAAAGCTTGTATTTTCCCCTGCAGAAAGGCTTGTTCGTGCCTTTCTGTCTGGGTGTTCGGTAGATTGAATCTACCGGACCAACTCACGAATGAACGGACCACCTGGGTAATGGATGTGCCATAACACTATACGTTAATATGGTTAGTTAGTTATATTCTGTTAGTATATTGGTTATGTGTAATGTTTTATTCTGTGAGTAGACCACACTGAAGGTTTATAATGTGACAGTGACTCCAATAGTTTACTCCAACATCCATTGTTCTGGATTAACTGGATTAACTGGTAAACTGATTATGTTGTGTACATTACTGTGTGTATTGTAATTAGGTCTACTCACTCTATGTTAATTCCTATTTGGTTTGCAGTCTGAATGTCTAATGTTTTCCTAGCCCCAGTTAGTTGGAGAACTATGTTTAGTTCCATACCCCCCCCCCCCCCCCCCCCATTGTATACAAATGTCTGTGATGTCATGGGTATGTCTTTATATAAGTCTGTGTTGTTACACAAATAAAGGAGTTGTTCAATCTTGCTGTACCTAACTGCTAGATGTCCTGTCTATTTGGGTACAAAGAGCAAGGGTCCAGGAAAGACTTGCTGGGTGTGACGGTCCTTTACAAACACCATCTAGGAATTGGACCTGGTATCCACTTCTTTAGTAGAGAGGAAAGAAATGTGGGGTGGATACACTAAGAGTCCAGGGAGTTTTGAACGAATTGCAGATGTACCAATAAGTTGTAACGGTTCTAGTAGGAGGTGGAACCTCGATGCAGACAGTTACTGGGTATAACAACGGGTTATAGCAAAAGAGCAGAATTCTTCTGCCTGAAGGAAATCCACTTTATGGTTGAGACACAGGTTTTATTCCCCCAGGTCTTTTGCACTCTGTCAATTACTAAAACACAGAAGTGTAACCCAAAAAACAACAAGGATTGGCAGCAAACAAGTGGAATCAAAGCATGTTTTTTGTACTCCATTTGTGCCTTTTTTGGTCAGTTGTCTCTTTAAGAGTTTGATCCCTTGAGTTATGAGTTGAAGGTGATCAGTGGCTGTAGGAACAGCTTGAGCGTTAGAATACATGAAAGTCGGATTAAAACCATAGTTGGCATTAAAGGGGGACATCCCAAGGAAACGTTGCAGATGATTGTAGTAGCAAAACTTGGCAAAGGTTAAAATAGGGTACCAGTTGTCCTGTGTGTGAGATATATATCATCTGAAGTAGTGTTCTAGAACCTGGTTGACCCTTTCAGTTTGTCCATTGGACTGTGGGTGGGTAGGTGGAGGTTAACAGATGGTTGGTCTGTTAGCCGTTAGTTGGATATCCTTTCTTATTCTTGGCCACCAAAAGTGTCTTTGTGCTAGTGTAATGGTCTTTTTCATACCATAATGCCCGGCCAGAGGATGGTCATGTAAAACTGGAGTACTTCATTTCTGGCTTTGGCAGGGACAAACAGGACATTATCTTTGTAGAATACTTGTTCTGGTTGCATAGGAGATATTGTAAGATAGTATTGTTGGAAGAATGGTTCGCTTTTGTAGGTTCATGTATTCTGGAGAGCGTGTCATCTTTTCCATTTTTACATCCTGGGTAGTAATTTATGTGAAGCTGAAATCGAGTGAAAAACAGGCTTTTCTAGGACATAACATCCTTGCGGTTCTGAGATACTCCAAGTTATGGTGGTCTATGAACAACCTGACAGGATGTAATGCACCAGCCAGCAAGTGTAGCCATTCTTGTAAGGCAAGTAGGATAGCCAAATCTTACTTGTCTCCTATGCTGTAATTACTTTCAGTGGGACTGAGTCTAGTATGAAACTGGATGAAGGACTCCCTTCTCACCTAGACATTGAGAGAAAATGGCTACTACAGCATATTCGCATGCGTCCACTTCTACGAAGTAGGCACTGGTCATGGTATGTCGAGCTTCTTTCTCTGCTTCCCTTGGAATAATTAATTAACCTCAAGGAGGACGATAAAAAAGATGACAGAAAAAAAGGAGGAGGAAGAAAGGAAGAAAAGGTATAGAAAACTTCCAAAAACATTTGGTAATTGGTTGAGAGCGTTTTGCATCCTGGATAATGTCATGGGTGTCTCCTCCCTTTTCTGTTATATTGACAGGATTTTGGAGGCGTACCGCCTTTGTAACGGGTTGGCCTGGTGGAGGTATGATGAACAGTTTCGTCAGAGCCTCACTGCCAACCCTGGCATGAGGTTCGACCAGATTGACATTACTATCTGGGTGAAGCTCATGATGTCACAAAAGGCATCACCCTTTCCTGGCGGGGCCGGCAGAGGAGCACAGGGCTACACCGACCACCGGTAAAAAAGGCACATGCTGGCTGTTCAATGACAGCCAGTGCAAATGGGGAGCCTTTTGGAAGTTTAGACACAAGTGTTCTGGCTGCGGGGGGAACAATAGTGTCTCCCACTGTTTCAATCGCGGTAAGTGGGGAGGCGCTGCCGGGCAGGCTGGGGCAAAAGGGGATAATGCCGGTGAACAGAGGCGCGATGCTGCCGTGGATAAAGAGTAACAGTAGGCTCGGGGACGCAAAGCTATTGGATGAGGGGTTCCGGGTCGGATTCTGTATTCCGTTTACCCCAGGCCCCCGGCCGCATATCACTTTGGAATTTGAAGTCAGCTCTTCAATTTCCGCATGTGGTGCGGGACAAATTACACAAGGGATTGGTGGCTGGACGAATGGCGGGCCCTTTCCCGGATCAGCCTATGGAAAATTTACGGGTTTCTCCTCCAGGGGTGGTCCCCAAGAAGGAATGCAGGAAATTCCGGTCCATACACCACCTTTCATATCCCAAGGGTCGCTCAGTGAATGACAACATAGACAAGGATCTTTGCTCAGTGTCCGATACCTCATTTGACAGGGCGGTGGAGTTTGTCCGGGACAATGATGGCAAAGATTTGCACTGATGGCAAAGGCTGACATTGAGTCTGCATTCCGCCTCCTTCCGCCTCTGAGGTTATAAAAATTTTTATGTTTATCATTATGTAATACTATATATGTTATGATATGTTATAAAATGTAATGCAATGACTATTTTGAATAAAACGGTGTGGCCATTATTCCATCCCCCAGGCTGGTTTTAAGTTATCAGTTATAACATGCCCCGTTGTTCGAAGCTACTCCTGTCATGCACCTGCTGGGGATGTTGAAGTTTGGATGAATCCTTTTCTTCTCTACCAAGACTAATCTCTAGGTAATCTTAAGTATGGATGATTTGGGTTCAGATAATAGGAAGATTCGGCTGATGGGGATGGCTGCACCAGTTTGTAGGTCGATATGGCAGTCGTAGGCCCACCATTTAATGTCTCAGGGAAAACAAAAGGAAATTGATGTTTGAGATGTGGTTAATCTGAAGCAGGTGACATGGTGGCCCATGTCATGGGAACACCAGTTAGGAGAGATTTGGTAATACGCATAAGTCCGGGGTTTGAGGACAAACATCAGTTCACATAATGTGATAAATGCCCAGCAGGTAGATCGATCGCCATCAAAATTATCTAGTAATTTCACTTGAAGTTCAGGAGCGGCAGCTGCGCCCTCTGCTGGTGCAGCTGCAGCTAGGACTGGATTTTGTATGTTTTGCTGGTGAACTTGTATGTCTTGCATAGTATGGGATCAGTGCAATGTTTTGTGTAAGAGCATGGATGGCCCTTGCAGCTTCTCTATGTGTGTCAGCCCTTATGACATGTGCAACATTCCATATAAGTGCAGATTCCTAGCTCTTTCAAGGAGAGATAGGCATCTACACTCATAGGGAATGTTGTACATGTCATAATGGCTGACACACATGGAGAAGCTGCAAGGATGTGTGTAGAGAACTGTCCCTGATCTCATTATCTCCTTTCATTAGGAAAAGACCGAGCATAGTTTAAAAATCCACTTTTGCCCTCCCTTAAATCTTTATAGTTTACTAAATTACATAACATAATATTAACTTTCTAGACTTATAATCGTTCCTCCACCCTTGGGTCCCCCTATTATAGTATTATATCAATACCCCCTTATCCTTACCCATTCCCGTCAATACTTTTCCAATTCACCTTCCTTTTTATCTTCCTTTCCCAGGGTAATATATGTCTTTTTTTTTTTTTTCTCTCCCTTTTTATTATTTTTATTTCACTAGTTTTTGTTTTTTACCCTAAGTATTGTATGTTCTCTCTGGTCTACTTTCCTATCATATTTCCCAAAACCTTGTCTGTCCTGGTTGATTTAATAAACTGATGAGCAGCAGACAACGAGCTTATGTTATTTTTATTTTTTCTTAATTAATTATAAAAATATTGATTGAAGAACTATTTCTACTGTCCTATTAATGTTTTTTATACGTGTTTTTGTATTTATGTTATCATTTGTTGATGGTGTACTATTGTTGTCTTGAACTTATGTACTGTCATTTTAATATTTTCTGTATGTGTTCTTGTATTGTCCTGTTATGGTATCATTTGTATATTGTATACTATTGATATCTTGGACTTATGTATAAATGGTTTCTTCAAATAAAGAATGTTAAAAAAAAAAATCCACTTTTTTCTGCAGGCTGACCGTGCAGAATGCATGTTGTTTACAAGACGGAGCAATAAGAATACACACCGAATGCTTTAGTACACCAAAATACAAAAAACCAAGGAGCAGTGACAAAAATTGAAATCCCGAGCGAGGCTAGTAAACTAGTAATCATATAAAACAATATTTTGCAGTATATGTCAACATATATGATGTACAGGTATTAAACATCTAGATAAATGTAACGTATCACTTTACATTTTTAAAGATATCTATATATATATGATTAAAGTAATGGGTTAGCCACCACCTATAGTAGCTGTGTATAAGAAAGATGTAAAGATGAGTTCAGGGATAACTCAGGGTAGGAATCCTTATCACTTCGAAATATCGAACATATATAAATAGTGGTGTATCTTGATTTTGTGCTGCCCTAGGCAGACAAAATCCGGGCACCCCCCTACCCAAGCTGCACACCCACGTTACACACCTAAGACATGCCCCATCATTCAGACTCACATCAAGCTCACACTCCCATCACACTCAGTCACACACTCCTACTCCCATCACGCATACTCTGACTCCCATCACACTCAGTCACACACACTGTCTCCCATCACACACACTCTGACTCCCATCACACCCAGTCACACACACTGTCTCCTATCACACACACTCTGACTCCCATCACACTCAGTCACACACACTGTCTCCTATCACACACACTCTGACTTCCATCACACTCAGTCACACACATTCTCCCATCGCACACACTCTGACTCCCATCACACTCAGTCACACACAGTCTCCCATCGCACACACTCTGACTCCCATCACACTCAGTCACATACAGTCTCCCATCACACACTCTGACTCCCATCACACTCAGTCACACAGTCTCCCATCACACACACTCTGACTCCCATCACACTCAGTCACACACTGTCTCCCATCACACACACTCTGACTCCTAACACACACTCTGACTTCCGTCACACACAGTCTCCCATCACACACACTCTGACTCCCATCACACTCAGTCACACACACTGTCTCCCATCACACACTCTGACTCCCATCACACTCAGTCACACAGTCTCCCATCACACACACTCTGACTCCCATCACACTCAGTCACACACAGTCTCCCATCACACACACTCTGACTCCCATCACACTCAGTCACAGACAGTCTCCCATCACACACTCTGACTCCCATCACACTCAGTCACACTGTCTCCCATCACACACACTCTGACTCCCATCACACTCAGTCACACACACTGTCTCCCATCACACACACTCTGACTCCCATCACACTCAGTCACTCACACACACACACTGTCTCCCATCAGCACTTACCTTTCCTTGGTGGCTAGTGGCAGGCAGCATGGTCCCTCCATGCTGCCTGTTCGGCTTCCCGGCGATTGTGCCGACAGGTCACGTGACCGGGCGCGCGTATGACGTCAGCGCGCCCGTCACGTGACTGTCGGCACTTCCGTGTCGGCACACTGCAAGGGGAGCCGAACAGGCAGCACGGAGGTTTCTCTGTGCTGCCTGTTCGGCTCCCCGTGCAGCCTGGCAGGCAGAGCGATGGTGAGGGGGGATCTTCCGATCCCTTCTCACCTCTGTCTCTGCCTGCAAGCGCGGTGGGGTTTTTTTTTTTTTTTAAAGGTCCGTATTTTTTATTTTTTTATTTTTTTTTTTCCAGTGCTGGGGGGCGCTGCCGCCCCCCAAAATTTGCCGCCATAGGCATCCGCCTAGGATGCCTCGTGGTAAATACAGCACTGTATATAAATAGTGATGCTAGATCATAGTCTCTCAAATCCGACAAACCCACTACCATAAATGTTTTAGAGCTTTTTAGATTGTAGTTTCTTCAGGCTTATTCTAGATTTTTTTTTTTTCAGATATATATGGAGAAAGTTTTATTTAATAGTTTAAGAAGTTTGTAGTAGTAATACAGGGAAACTGAACAATTTGATCAGAGCTGCCCTTCCAGTAAAAGTAAGTCCATTGTTCTGCTGAAACTTAGATTTTTATGGAAAAAATTATTTAAAGCATAAATACGTGTTGGGTATTTTGATAATCACCTATCTAAATGTGTGGGTGCCCATTAGATACCCAGGTGTTGCACTCCTGGAGGCTGTAGTGAAGTATAATCCTGTTGTTTTACTAATTAATCTTAAATCTGGTAACAGAAACCCATTTTTCAATCACAGAAAGGGAGAACTACAGCAGGGTTGGTAAGAAACAGCAGTAAGTTATCCACAAAATCTAAAAGCTTGATATCTTGGTTACCAAGTTGTATGGCTTTAAAGTACATAGAAGATCTTTATAAGGGATCTTGACAAACACTATTTTCTTCTTTTGACTTTCATAGGAGTGCTAATTGTTATTCTTTTTTTAATCGATTTATTTTAACATAAATATCTTGATAAAACGACATATAACAAGGTTACAAAGTTATTATTGATCTAAAAATAGTCAACTAACAAATTATACAATATAAAGAGACATATAAAAATAGGAGATTTGTTTTGTGTAAAATTCCTTTAGTGATATACCTGTTTTGTCATACTGGTACCTTTAAGTATATTTATCTAATTTTATTCAAATGTGATTATGGGTGGTCAGTGGAAACTTTGCCTCCAGATCCTTACTGTGTAAGAAAGATGTCTGTGTTAATAAAACCATTACATTTAATTTGGGAAATCACAGTTTCTAGTTTGCAGCTGATGCAGTCTTTTTCATGTATATAACTAGAGTGACCACATTGCTGTTTTATTCGGGACCTAAGTAAACATGGGAGGGGATGTGTGAAAGTAGGGATCCAGATCCGAGCGTGTTGCTGAATGGCAGAGAAATATGCAATTGTGCTACTTAAAATGGGTAATTTCAGCCCAAAATTGTTAATTTCTGCTGCTTTTTAAGACGCGCTTCAGTCATATTCGTTTCGGGGGAACTTGGGCTGGAGAATCCATAGGATTCCCCCCTACTGTAAAAGGGTAGAATGGCCCTGAATTTGGCTGTAGTAGCTGAATTTCTGTCATTTCTATTAGCCAGCAATAGCTACCTAAGTAGACTGCCCTGAAATGTTGCAGACAGTCCTGTTTTTTTGAGGCTTGCCTACTGCTTATGCACAATATTTTGCTGTGTATTCCATTATAAACAAGAATATTAACTGCAGCTCAAGCTAATGTAATAAACATCAATGTTTACATTTGCTGATAACCATAAAAAGAAATAGGAAATGGTGTAGAATAAAAAAAGCAAAGGTCAGGGACAAAGACATAATGTAAATTAATACTGGAAAAATATTCCAAAATTGTAACAATGACAGATGCAAGAAGAGAAAATCAGATAATATCAAACATAGATGAAAATGTACGGAGTCACAAGTAGAATAAGTAAGAAATAAAAAGTAGGTCAGGGAGAGAATAATGTCTTCAAAGTGCCGAAAAAGAGGATTCCCTAGGTAATTGGAAAGATTTAATAATTACTTCACACCCTTCAGTAAATCTGCCACTTCCTGCAGAAAAAGTATTCTCTCTTTTCCTATCCGTTTCTCACCTTCACACACTGGTGGGCCTGTGCTTCTCAGTTTGTATCCGCTCTGGCACACACATTTATAATTTCCTGGAACATTTAGACAGTTGCGAGATTCTCCACACACTCCAGAGCGCAGACATTCATTAACATCTGAGAGAAAGAGTGGGTTATTCAAGGTTTAGGATTGCAAGGGAAATTGATAAAGCTGCCTGCTGATTTGAATCACTAGGGGGTGCTGGAGCTTCTCAGACATTTACTTTTTGGTTTGACTTCATTTAATGTGTTTGGCTTTTTAAACATACATATAACATTTATTGTTTGCATGCCGGTTCTCTAATTACATTAACAATTCATCAGTCATACATATAGGTGTAAGGTATATAAATATGTGCACAAAACCAACTTGAATCCAAGGTATTTAAATACATATTGTAGATATTGTACATGTAGCATCGTTTGATCATACATGTGCACAGTGTTTGCATTTTGTGTTCTCACTTTTTCCTGGCCCGGGAATACCCAGTATGGTACATGTGGAGAATTATCTAACAGGATAGGATGGATGCACCTTTTCTTAAGATATGTCTAACCTTTTTATCTCACCAACTACTTATCTGTCATTTTAGTATATGTAACGTGTCCATATACAGTGATCTGCAGGAATACTTGAACCATAACCATTATATATATATATATATATATATATATATATATATATATATATATATATATATATATATATATACATATATATATATATTTATTTATTTTAAGTTATAAACACATTTTGTGTTTTAGAATGATAAAATGCTGAAACATGTATTATCCAAAAGCTTTAAAATGTATTTTATGTCTCTGAAGCGTCTTATATGCATGACACAACTGCCTCTTTTAACCATCGCTTCACAGCCGCCATTTTATTTCTTCATGTGTATCTGAGAGAGACAGGCGGTAAACTATGAACATAAACTTGAGAGAGTGGAACTGATCCACACTGAGTGATACTGTGATAGATAGAACTGGAATCCTGGGAAAAACAGTCACATTTCTCTTACCAACACAAGATCGCTTCTCCTGCGTCACCTGCAATCGATATCCATGGAGACAATGGCAGTTAAATGAGCCAACTGTGTTGAGGCACACGGCTTTCCCGGGGCCACATGGGTCACCTTCACACTCATTAATATCTATTAACATAATGACAAACAATATTATAAAAGGCCACATTATACATGTAATATAGCCCTAAAGTAGTTAACCTGTCAAATCAAAATTCTCTCTATTTTTGGGAAGTCACATAATTTTAAGTATCCCATAAATAACACAGACTCAAATAAGATGAACTTTTTTTGATGACAATATTATATATTGTCATATACTTTTCTGAATGTGACAAAGTATAGTTAAAGCCTGTTTTTTACCTGCAGGCCAGTAAAAATTAGGGTTGAGACCAAAATAAAGTCTATGGAGGAAATAGTTGTATTTTATTTTTTTAAGAAGGCCTGCTAATGTTCCTGGAACATACAAGGCCATGTAAGCTATGATACTCACCTATGCAATACTTCTTCAGTGGGTCCTTCTGGTACCCATTATAACAACTACATTCGTACCCTGTAGGTGTAGATATACACTCTCCATAGCCACATAGGTCCCTTATCTCTTTGCACACGTCAGTCTCTATGGAAGGAGAATTGATCAGGATATATCAGAAGTACACCTATTTCCTTACAAACTCCATAATAGACGATTACTATCTGAAAACTCGCCTGTTACTTGGATGGGGGCAATTTCTGCAGCACTTTTCGTGTGATACTCAGGAGGTATTTGTCGAACAGCCATAGTGGTGGGCTGCAGAACAATTTCTGGAAAGATATGAAGTTAGAAAATGAGTGTCACATTAAACAATGACCTATATATACATGCCTACATGTATTATATGTATATATACAGTCATGGGGAAAAGAAAGTACACCCTTTTTAAATTCTGTGGTTTTACATATCAGGTCATAATAACAATCATCTGTTCCTTAGCAGGTCTTAAAATTTGGTAAATACAACCTCACAGAAAAACAACACATGAGATATTACACAGTGTCATAATTTTTTATATGATTGTTATTATGAGGGTGTATTTTCTTTTTTCCCCATGACTGAATAAAGATACACATATACATACGTTTGTGTGTAATTGTATAGATTCCTTGCACTAACAGATAGGTCATTAATTATGTTCTTTAGAACTTCTCAGACCTTGTCGTTTTATGGGCACTTTGCCTATTTCTGGTGATCGGTACAGTCGGAAATGGCTAAATCAGAAAAAATTTGCATTCAGCTATTTTGTCACATGCATGTAGGGTTGCCGCCTTTTCTTCAAAACAATACCGGCCATTCTATTGCCTCTATCAACCTTACATTGGTTTAACGTAAATTTTGCATTCATTTTTGGGTGAATAACTTATTAACTAATACACATGTTATCCAACTACCATGAACCATGACCTTTTCTTTTGCATTGATCATTGCAGGCAGATGGTACAAACTGAGGTAAAAACAGGGGTGAAGTCTAAACAGTTAATTCTCATCTGTTTATCCGGATGCGAATATATTACCTGGATATGAAACTCGTTGTGTGGTGGAAAAAAGATGTGTGAGGTCCACAGACTCTTCCTCTGAGTTTGTGCCATATGCTGGAAGTTGGGTTATCTGTATATTAGATACATAAACCAAGGTATACATGAACATTGCACTTATCGTGGTACACAGTCATGGAAAGTGAAGGGAGTTATAGCACTATGGAAATAGGAGGAATATATGGCACCATGAAAATTAGGAGGGTTTTCTCACTCCAGAAAGTGGGGAGACTTATGGCACTATAGAAATTGAGAGGATTTATTGAACTGTGCAAAGTGGGGAGATTTACGGTACTTTAGAATTTGTAGGTATCTATGGCATTGTGGAAAAGGAAATGATTTATGAAACTGGAAATTGGAAATAATAGGGCGCTATTTGGCACTGTGTAGAATGGGGCTAAACAGCACTGTGGAAAGTTGGGTAATGTATGACACTGATGGAAAGGAGTATCTCTATGGCACTATCAAAAGTTGGGGGTACATGGCACTGGTGGTGTGATGATGTGTTGCATGGGTAGGTAGGACATTGTGTCTGAACCCAGTGATTTCTAGTTAAATCCCTCTATTACATAGCATATATTATATATCATACACGTATTAGCACAATTTGGCATTGTTTATGTTCTTTGTTCATTCTTTATTATATTGTCATCATGCAGATGTATCTTCAGTAATATTTTTATGGTCACAGACCAAATTAAAACAGAAGGGGATGCAGGCACTTACCACAGCAGTGACCTCTCCTGAAAGAAACAAGAAATAGTTTGTTTGAGCATTATAAATTTATAAATATATTTCTATACTTTCATTAATTGACAAAGTGGCATCATATCTGCAATGCTGCACAATGGACACACAGAACATACAAAACAGCATGTTAACTTAACAGGTTCATAAAGCGAAGTGAAGCTACATGGTAGAAATGACCGGGGATAACCCAAAATAATAATATTTAGACAAAGAGAAAACACTTAAAAAAACAATTTTATTCTCAATATATTAAAAGGTGGATAACCACCAATACAAATAGTTACAGTAGAAAAACGGTGAAAGGTGGAGAAAGGCAAAAAGTTGTGCCAAATATTACCCAAATCAATACTCTTATATATATATACACACATATAAAACAACTTCTAATAATGAAAAAACGTAAGTAGATAGGATATATTAAATCATATATCATAAATAGAAGCAAAAACACACATAAATAATTAGAAAAGTTAACAGAAAATATATATATATATATATAATAAGGTACAAAAAAAGGGGAGGGGGAAGAAAAAATAATAATATATATATAAAGGATGATGAAGCCCTATATTGTACACCTGTCTATAAGCAGGGTGCAGCCTAAGTAGTATATACTGTTCCAGAAAACTCCATCAGAGATACAGATACAGCAGAGGAGATAGCAGGGATGGAGTATGATGGGAGTCCCTAGTCTCAAATCAAAATAATTCGCTTGATAACGGGGATGAAAGAGAAACTGAGAAAGAGACAACTTGTAAACACAGGCTACAGACTGGCGACAGGTGAGTAATCCAGAAAATATAATTAAGGGCTAGATGTGAACAAACAAATTAACAAAAAAAGAAAAAAAGAAGCCCGACGCGCGTTTCGCCGTGGCGGCTTCGTCAGGGGCATCAACTTAACAGGTTGCACGTACTGGAGCAAAAGTTTGTGAAGCTCCAAAGGTCTTAGAATCTTAAAGTGGGATACAAATGGCAATGTGTTAAGAGGGTCTAGTCAGTCTCCAGCCACTCTCAAGAATACAAAAGAGCAGATACAACACCAGGTGAACAATTAGTATTCAATTGTAATAAATAATAAATAATATGACTATGCACTTGGAACACAAGATAAACCGTATAGTATAGTTGGAGTGGTCATGTATGTAGAAATGAGAGACTAAATGTCATGTAGGGAACAATGAAAGATTTTTGTAGGTGAGGACCAGGATTTAGAGTTTTATCTTAAAGGATATTGAGATTGACAAAGGGAAGACATGTAAATACAGTGCTGTGTGAGGCATGTAAGCCTGCTAGCAGTAGCATAATGAATTGTAGGGGAAGTGAGTGGGTAATAGCTCATGTTAAGTTAGTAAGGCAAACTCTGTTTTTAAGATGTAAATGGCAGAATTTGGATGTAGACTGCATATGAGGATCGAAAGAAAGAACAGGGTAAATAATGACATATGGGTGATGATCTTGTTGGGTAGCCTTAATTGTTTTACTGCTGCCGATAAGGGAGTTAGTCAGACGAGTATTAGTGTTAGAGGGAGTAAAGAGAAGTTCAGTATTAGTGAAGTTGATTTTTATGAAATAGGCAGACCAGTGGTGTACGTAACAAGATTAGGCTGCAGACCACACAGAGTGCCAGTCAGTTGCGGGAACATAACTCTAGTGCAACATCCCTCCTTCCCAATAAACACACAAGGAAAGTATGTTTACACTTTTCCTACACCTGTTAAGGGTGTCCGGGTGCAACCAATAGCACCCCCAACCATATTGCATATTCTGTAAGCTTGACCAAGACCAATTACCTTGTCCGTCAGGAGCCTCCATCTCAGATATCCTCTGAGTTGGAATCAAATCAAAGATATTAGGCGGTAAGCCCAATTCTGGAATCCTTGGGTGTGAAGCCTGTGTGTCACTTCCTTCAGGATGAAGATGAAGAGTGAAATCACTCTGGCCCTGGATTGTGAGCGTCTGATGAGACATCAGAATATGGTAACCTTTCCCAGCTGGACAGATCTCGGCAAAGGATGCTGGAGAGATACAAAAAGATTGGATAAACCAAAGATAGGTTGACAAGAGATTGTTTGAAGAGTAGTAGGTATAGTAACATTAAACTGGAAATGCATTAAGATGAGACATCTCGTCATAGGATCAAATTACACTGTGTGGGTTATTTAGAGCTAAAAGTTATCAATCAATAAGCTTTTGCTAACCAGTATTCTGATATATAAATGTATCATTTCTGCATCTATTCACAAATGTATGCAGGATAGATCATATTGAGGGAGGGGAACATAAATAAGTTAGGAGAGATTGCAAACACATATGTAAATATTACTATAATTTAGGCTGTATATAAGCAAACACTTCCTTCATCTCTTACCTGTGCCATCTGCTGGGCATGCTTCGCACTGGGATCCCCATGCCTTTCCCACACTACAGCAGCACAATTGCCTTGTCATTTGTTTAGAGAGTGGATGGTGACAGAGACCCTCTGTACTAACAAGCCGGTAGCAGAGACCTATCGCTTCGGGCTTCTCTTCTGGATAGCAGAAAACATGAGATTTTAGTGCCACCAACAGGAAAGTGATTGTTTTTTTTCACAGTTTGGTTAGTGCTTACGTAGGAAAATAATTCTACCATTTTGTTAATGTTGGCAGATAGAGAATATAGAGAAATCAACAACAGGTCTTCGATATTTCAGAATCATTCATGCATTTTGAATAAAATCTGTCACACAGACAGGAGAGGATTGACAGATGTCAGTCTTCATTTATCACTAGAATCTCTGATTTTCTTTCCATGTGCCACATGCACAATATCAATGCCTAACACCAACAGGATAGGGATCTCCTGTTCACAATTATTACTAGGGTTGCCACCCAGTGAGTATTTTACCGGCAGGCTAGTAAAAAAAATTGCTTGAAGCCAATGTTAAGTCTTCATGGCCAGTATTTATTTTTTTTAATAAAAGGTGCCAACTCTAATTGTGACTGGTCAATAAACAGTGAACTACTGTGAGCTGAACATCAAATGGGCAAACTCAGGCCTTAATAACTGAGCTTAAAAAATATTTAAAATTACGTCTTTCCAATTCAGCTGTGAACATCTTCGTGGCAATTGATGTACCAGAGGCACAGTATCCATGTCTGTGGAGGCCCCCAGAAACACATATGATCCCTGTGAGCCTATCACTATGCTAAGGCTTTTTGGCAAATATTGGTGGTAAAATTACTGCATGAAACAAGTTAAAATATCACAAGCTGAATACCTTAAAACAAGGGGTATTTCTACACACATGACACATATTGGAATCTATTTAGCAGATTTTTTCATTAGCTTTTGTAGATGAATAAAATATATTTCAAGTAAAAGTTGTTTTTTTTCACCATATTTATTTTAAATAAATAATAAGATATGATAACAATAATGGTATCTAAAGAAAGCCCTTCTCATCCTTAAAAAAACAAAACAATATACAATTTGTGTGGGTACAGTAAATAAGAAAGATACAAATTAATGCTAAACACAAACACAGCAGAAATGTTAAAATAAGCATTGTCCAAAATGACAATGTTTTTTCAGAACGTCCACTAAGTGGTTAAAGCCCCACAGTTCGCTGTTTAGTCCTCACTTTAGCAAGATACAAGCAGAATGTATACTGGGTCTATTAACTAAAAATATAATCAGTCTCAAGGTGGTTGAGTTGGAAGGTCAATTTGGCTTGTGTAAAAATAAAATTTGACCTCCCAACTCGACACCCTGAACTATTCGTATAAAATTGCTTTCCCTCCCCCCCCCCACTAACAAAGTCCAACTTGTAATCATAATCATAATCTTGTTATCCATTGCACCTTGTGCAACTCACCACTGCTGCACTCAGTAAAATTACAAATATTCATTAACAGGTTTGGTAAAATTACAAATGGCCCTTTAAATACTGAAATGGCCCCTAGGGGCTACACAACATGCCTCCAGCTGCCTAATAATTAACAGGGCTAGGGGTTGTGCAAGTTGCCTTTGAATAACCCCTAAACCCATTAATAATTTGGGGTTAGAGGCAATTGGCTAGCCGCTGGACCTATATGGCTAAGAGGGAGGGGGGGGGAGGGGCATGGGCCTTTTGGGAAACCTTCTACCCCATTAAAATAAGCAGTGGCTGGGGCCCTTTGGCCAGAGCCCTACCCCATTAATAGAAGGGGGGCCAGGGACTCTCTGGCCAGCTATGAACATAGATCTGTGCTTTTTGAGTTGAGTCAATGTTCTCTAGACTATCACTTTCAGGACTGCAGTGTTGCCAAATACATTAGATTTTAGGGTCTTGTCACATATGCCCTCCCTATGACCATTGGACAACCAATATTTGCTAAGGGACTCAACATATAACTATGGGAAAGATTGTCAAATTGACAAATTTTTCAGCCTCACTAATAATGCATGATTTTTGCAGTTCACTTGTCAGTTCTGCTTTAGTGATTAGACTCTATGTTTAATACTAGCCATGAACACTAATCAAGCAAACTGTACATGAGAATACTAATGATAACTAAAATAGACACATGCCATAGTTTTTCCATAGAGTCTCTGAATTTGCTTTTTTAAATAACATCAATTTATAATCAAGCATTACTCCCTCTCCAGTATCTCCAATCCATGGGAACCAGATGACTGACAGTTTCCCATGATCACTTCATACTGATTAATCAATCAGGTATAGACATTCTACACATATTAAGGTTTTCTCTGCTGGAGGGTGTAAATAAATGCACAGGTGTTTTTGCTGACATAGATGTCCTCTACAGCAGAGCACTAACAAGTGTGAGTTCTCTGCCTTGTCTTTTCTGCGCTCTAATTTCAATTACATCATACACAGGACTAATACGTCCACAGCATCCATAAAATCATAGTAAACTAAAGGTGAGAAAGAGATTCCCAAGGATTCCCTGCATCCATTTTTATGTAAAAATAGCATGCACCATGTACAGGTTAAACACTACCAAATGCATCAGTTAGTTTTATGCCTTGGCCACCATCAGAAATTTCAGGGCCCCTTACTGAAAAAAATGTCACCCCCATATCTCCCTCTCACCCCCCTACTCTCCCAAACTTTATTTTATCCAGGTCTATGTATATCATGCCAATGATTTAAATACACCCCAGTACATGCCCCATCACTTGTATTGCACATCCAGGATTTGCTGTTTCCCCGCAGGACATGCCCCATTACCCACATTTTTCCATTAACATGCCATAGTTTGCCCATTAATATGCCACAACCAGTTACCCATTAGCATGCCACTGTTAGTTTCCCCATGAATATGCTACAGCCAGTTTCCCCATGAATATGTCACAGTCAGTATGCCCATTAACATGCCACAGCCAATATGCCCATTAACATGCCACTGTTTGCCCATTAATATGCCACTGCCGGTTTTCCCATTAACATGCCAAGGCCAGTATTTCCATTAATATGCCACAGACAGTATGCCCATTAATATGCCACAGACGGTATGACCATTAAAATGCCACAGACAATGTACCGGCACTTACCTCCTGTGTGAGAGACAGCGCCTCTCTCATGCTCCCCAGGCACTGATCTGATTGAACACTGGAAGGTCATGTGACACTGGCATTCTGACGTCAGATCTGTGCGCAGGTACACAAGAGAGGCAGCATAGAAACATGTCTTTGCATTGCACAGACACCATGCTGCCTTCTCATGCGGAGATGCTAGCAAGGGGAGATATTTTGATCTCCCCAGTCAGTGTCTCTGCCAGCACACTTTTTTTTTCTTCATTTTTTTTTTTAAAGGGCAGGGGCCCGTGGCGGGTGTATCTCCCGTCACCCCCTGATGGCGGCCCTGCCTGGAGACTCAACCAAGAGTACCTAATAAAGTACAATCTGTTATGACTTTCCTTTATGTATACCTTTAACCAGGACATACTTGAAAGTGAGAATAATCTCAATGTATCCTTCATGGTAAAATACATTATAAATAAATAATGTGTAGTATTTAAATGTTTTCTTTGATTTTGCCTGGTCTTGTTTTCTATTGATAGGGGGCCAGACTTGGCAATATGTTTGCACTTTGTAAACAAGTAATAACACATGTGCTGCACCCTTAAAAGAGTGTACTTATTCACGAATATGTTTCAAAAGGATGGCAAAGACAAAGTCACAAGTACAGGGCTGCATTTACTTTACAGACTCTCCAATGCACAATAAAGCCTCTTGCAAGGCCCTGCTCACTATCAAATACACTTTGGCACTGCAGATGCCTGTGTACTTCATATCCCACTGGTGCAAGCCAGCCTCATGATTGACATGTTGAAGTATCATGGGATATGTAGTTTACAAATATCTACAGTGCCAAGCTTAGCCATCACCACACTAACTAAACTAAAATACTATTACACCATTTATTGTGTAGCTAGACACACTATTGAAATAATACTGCTATTGATTTTGCAAAGGTGAGTGATGTGTGCTTTTTTAATTTTATGTTTTCCTGTCTATCACTCAAAAAAGATAATTTGACTGTACATTCTCAGATCATCACTATGTATTTCATACATGGGTATTTTCTCCCATAGGTGCCAAGTTGGAATTTTTTTCCAAATCAGCTATCAATATCTGATTTTTGCAGTTCGGTTGGCAGTTCAGTTTCAGTGAATAACCTCTATGTAACTCATTGCTCCTTTTTTATTATACATTCCTCTATCTTCAGTGACACACACACGTTTTTACAATGAAAGTGACCAGGTTTCAGATTCCTGAAAATATCAGTATAACACACAGTATAACAAGCTTGAAATGTGTAATAAAACGTGAAGGTCACTTAATTTGACCACTTACGTGCACAGTGCATCTGCGAGGAGATTAATATGTATCCATGTTTACATGCACATCGAAAGCTACCCTGCGTGTTCAAACACTCTCCATTTTGGCACACTCCCTGCATGCTACATTCATTTATATCTGTGGGAGAAAAAAAGCAATATGGGGTAAATAATATACATATTTTAAACTATGATTAAAACACCAGTCCTTCTCCTGGTGGACTGCAATTCCCATCACCTTTCACGGACAGCAGGGGGCTGAGGCTAATGAAAGCTGCTCTAATGTCTGTTTTATTCTATTGGCATGATAATATCCCAAGAGAATGAGGTAATACACTGCAATACCATAAAAGCTGACCTCATCTGAGTGAAAAAAACCACGATTCAGAATTATGTTCATGATTTCTTAGATCGTCCTTGAATGTATACGCGAGAATGAAGACATTTTCCCTTAATATCTGTAAAAATGAGTCCTCATGGCTGGGTAGTCTGATATAATTCGAGTTACTGCTAAGTACAGAGATGGTTGACACTGAGGTGGTCTTAGATCAGCCTGGTAGGTGCAATAAATAACCATAGCTGCATGTATTAGTGGTACAAATGAGTGATTATAGCTGAGATTTAGACATTAAAAGAATGTCCTATAGACGTTACATTTTCCTCTCAATTAAGATAATAAAGGTAGAAACTATTTCCGTCTTGTACAACCCACACGTTTGTTTTTTGTTGAGTCTATACTGTGCTGCCAGTAACAGGCATCAACCCAATGACACCTTACAAAACTATATTCCTACCACCAATATAAGTTTCTCTATTACAATTTTATTTGTGTAAACAGTCTTTTGTCACTACGATCTGGTCCTGTCTAACCCTTATACCCCCATTCTAACTGTAATGACCTTCTAACCTTAACTCTAAGCATAACCCTGCCCCTAATTCCCCCTTAACACTAATGTCTAACAATGTCCTAAATTCAATCCTAATGACCCATAACACTAATGTTGGTATATATATATATATATATATATACACACGTTACTATGCCAACGATATCTATTGTCTAAATCACATTATAAATATGCACCAATAATCACATATCCATTACTGTGTGTCCTTTAAATAGATTAGAAAAAATAAACTTAAACTTTATTATTTATAAAGTACATGGAAAAGCCTCACCCATAAATGAAAATAAAATGTACACACATTTTATACAATTCTGATAATGGCTTAGTCACCATTGTTTTAGAATAATAAGAATACCAATTCTTATGAGTAACAATGGAAATGGAGTATGGATAGCATAATTATGGTTAATGTAAACATAATGACTCATTGATATACAGTAGATACATGCCAAATGAGGAATATAAAAGATATGGAGACATTTACCCTGGCAGTGTGTACTGTTCAGCCTTTTATACCCCTGTGGACAATCAGATCCCACTTCTCTGAATGGGGCAGTTTTCTGTGTCCCAGAATCTGGAAAGTAGGAAAACCACAATATTATATCTGGCACAGAAAGAGTTAATACATCTTCTGTTTTATTCATTTATTTTCTTTCCCCCTGTTCAGCCCCTTTACTATATTTCTCATTTTTTTCCCCGCTCTCTCGCACCCCTCCCCCATTCTATTGTCTTTACTGTACTTTAGCTCACACAGTTCTGGAAAATCTGAATCCAAAATCTGAGAGAAGTGTGAAAAAAAGAGAGGGAGTAGAGTGCAGGCAGAGGGTATACATTTACATGAACGGAGAAAGTGGTTTCCTTTTTTTTACTTTGCTGTGAAATGTTCTGATATTTGTCTGCGTCAAGTTTTGTTTTTTGATAACATTTTGTGTGTTTTAAATGTAATGTTTTTTTCAATGGCAAAGTAAAAAATCGGGAGGATGGGGACGGAAAAGGGAAAAATGGGTGAAAGACTGAGAGGTAAAAAAAATAAATGAAAGCAACTAAATGCCAGCACAAACAAAACTACAGCCAATTCGTCAGTTCTCTTTTTGCCACTCTCAACGGTACAGAGGAGAGGATGCCTGTATCTGGCTGCCAATGATTAAAGAGTAAATATAGTGAAGAAGACTAAAGCATGATTGGCATTAAACCTTGTACTGTTTGATTGCTCCATTATTCATTCTTTGTTTGTTTGTTTTTTAAGGCTTTGCTTATTATTGTCATAGAATTCTATTACTAAATGGTGAGATGAACTTTGTGTCTCACCAACTTATCTATAAATTTTACAGGCACAAATTTGGCAGATTTTTTTCTGCAAGAAGAACAGAGTTGGCACTGCCCACATCATTGTTAAAAGGCAATAGTTTTTAAAGCTATAACTATGCATTATGCATGGCCAGATAGTTACAACCCAGCAGCTATTTTAATGGCAGGTCTGTAAGAATTCGACTTCAGACTAATTTTAAGTCTATAGAGGCAATTGTTATTTGTGAAGAAAAGGTGGCAACCATGCCCCCATCCTGATTTGGGGACAGTCAGCCTCCTACGTCCAGTCCTTGGCATCTATCATTGCTGGGGAAGTAGTTGGAACTTATGGGCAGCTGAGCTCTTCTATCAGGATAATCTCATCGAGTTTGTCCCTCCACAATGTATAGTTGAGTTAGTGAGATGAAATGTTCCTCTAACCTCAGGTCACCTTTTGGTGAACAGACCCCCATAATGTTTGGTACAGTCCAGAAGAAATGATTTGCTTGTTCAACCCTTTTTGTTTTTAATGTACTACTTACACCTCCAAAATTTAAATTGCTACAGACCCATTATCTCTGTGCAGGTAACAGTGCTTTTAAATTGTTATTTAATTTCAGAAGATAGCTAATTTTAAATCTCTGTTCACATTAAGAGCTTGAGTCATTAACTTAGCATTTCACATTATAGTGCTTGGGTGAGTAGAGGACACTTTAGAAAAACACATTAGAATGGAAGTCGGAAATGTAATTTGTTCTATAAAAGCTAGTAATAAGTTGCTCTCTGCTACATTTAAATTGTGTAACCAGAAACACAGTAACTTCTGATGGAGGATGATGTACTCTTCTCACACAGATTATGCTTACCTTTACAAAGCACTTGCTACATTATACATTATACATTATATATATATATATATATATATATATATACACACACACAAGGACCTTTAATGCTAAGTATTAGTGAACACAGTTAAGTGCATTATATTCTTATTCTAGGCCTATAGAATGTTTATTTCAAACATCCCATCATACCACAGAATTTTAGTTCAGATATTAACTATATTGCCTATTTAGCTTGCTCTATGTTCTACTTGCTGTAACCCCCAAATGCCCACAATAGCTTTTTAACTGTCCTATTCGTGCTTAAATTCATTTATAGTATTAAACTCTATTGCTTTTACAGGAATACTCAGTGTTTTTGATATTGATTTTGTGCTGCCCGAGGCCTAACTAAACAGATGCCTTCCCTCAACCCTCATTTGTCACACCCATTCCTTGCATTACCTTTCCAATAACCCAGATTGTCCCCAAATTCCTTACAACAACACCAGATTCCCCCGACATCCCTGTCCACAATGTCAGCTTACCCCCACATCCCTTTCAACTTCTCCATATTGCCCCTACATTCTTTTGCACAGCACCAAATTTCTCACTTGTGATCAATGCAGGCAGCTCGGATATCTGTGTATTATCAACAATCGTAGTGCTGGTTCTGCTGTTGTTCCCCCCCCCCAGTTTCCCACACTAGGCAAAGGTCTAGGCAGAAATACAGCACTAGGAATAATGTATCCACCATTACATTAAACACACGTGCAAGCAAGACACATTTGTAAGACACATCCAGGTAAGTCCTGGATGCTGGGGCAAGTCCAGTGAGTGCAATCTAAGTGCTAGGTTGAGTCATGGGTGCTGGTGGCAAGTCCTGGGAGTGCAATCCAATTCTTGGGGTAAGTACTGGCTCCTTGGCCAAGTCCAGTGAGTGCAGTCTAAGTGCTGGGGTAAAGTCCTGTGAGTGTAATCTGGGTACTGGGGCAGAGGCATAACTAGAAACCATGGGGCCCCGGTGCAAAAATTGCCCTGGGCCCCCCCCCCCCCCCGACCCCACCGTGCAACTCCACCCCAGAAATTCCACTTACATGCCTCCCAACAGTTCTGCTTTGTGCCTGGCCTTGTCTTATATCTATGGTAGCTTTATACCTATCCCATGCATGCTTAAACACCTTCACTGTATTAACCTCTACCACTTCTACTGGAAGGCTATTCCATGTATCCCCTACCCTCTCAGTAAAGTAATACTTTCATTAGTCCCTGGCCTTATCTTATATCTAGGATAGCCTTATACCTATCCCATGCATGCTTAAACTCCTTCACCGTATTAACCTCTACAACTTCTGCTGGAAGGCTATTTCATGCATCCACCACCCTCTCAGTAAAGTAATATTACTTTTTCTGACCACAAAAAAATGTTTGCCACTCATATTTTGCTCATTTGCCAGTGTTATTGTGCCCATATGCCACTCATATTTTTCCCATTTGCCAGTGTTATTTTGCCCATATGCCACTCATATTTTTCCCATTTGCCAGTGTTATGTTGGCCATATGCCACTCATATTTGCCCATTTGCTACTTATATTTTGCCCATTTGCCAGTATTATTCTGCCCATTTGCCACTCATATTTTTCTCATTTGCCACTCATATTTTTCCCTTTTGCCACTTATATTTTGCCTATTTGCCAGTATCATTCTGCCTATTTGCCACTTACATTTTGCCCATTTGCCAGTATTATTCTGCCCATTTGCCACTCATATTTTGCCCATTTGCCAGTATTATTCTGCCCATTTGCCACTTATATTTTGCCCATTTGCCAGTATCATTCTGCCCATATGCCACTCATATTTCCCATTTGCCACTTATATTTTGCCTATTTTCCAGTATCATTCTGCCCATTTGCCACTTATATTTTGCCCATTTGCCAGTATTATTCTGCCAATTTGCCAGTATCATTCTGCCCATTTGCCAGTATCATTCGGCCCATTTGCCACTCATATAGCCCATTTGCCACTTATATTGCCCATTTGCCACTTACATTGCCCATTAGCCAGTGTTATTTGCTCAGAAATGTTTCCTGCACGCACTGTGCATGCAGGAAATACAGCCACTGGCGTCACTTCCGGTGGCTGTGAAGACAAGCCGGGTCCCTCACGGCTGCTGCCCGATAGTGACTGTCTCCGTATGAGACAGTCACACGGGCAGCAATGGGGGCCCAAGGGGAAGCTGCTTTGGGCCCCAAGGATGAATGGGCCCTGGGCAGCTGCCCCGTTTTTTTACCTTTTTTTTTTTTTGCAGGGTGGCCAGGCCCATGGAGTGACAGGCCCGGTCGCAGCTGCGACCCATGCACTAACGGTAAGTACGCCACTGTACTGGGGTAAATTATGGGTGCAATCTAGGTGCTGTGGTAAGTCCTGGGTGCAGAGGAAGGAAATAAAAATAAGAAATGAATAATTTTTTTTAACCTTTTTATAGCATATGTAAAAAGTTGAATTACATTAATGTTTTTTCTTTGACCCACAAAAATGTTTAAAATGCATGCAGCTGCTTGGCCATAAAATTCCATTCCGCCACAGAGTTTGTGTGCTGATTTGAATGCAATTTATGTGCCGATATCAATGCTAGTAGAAGTTTGGAACTTTCCTGCTTTGAAATTAGCAGAGCATTGCTGATTTTTACGCACCATGCACCTCAGCACTTAATGACCCTGCCATGTGACTTTACGCGGTCTTCCGCTTCGTAGGTGAGCTGCTGCTGCTGTCCTTAAAAGCTTCCAGTTTCCGATAATAGCAGGGATGAAATTTCACCAACTGAGTTATTGCAGCTCTTCAGAATGAACCATTTTATTAATAAATGTTTTAAATGCAGCATGGCTAGGAGCTTGATTTGATACACCCTTGGGTCTCATTGAAACACCCAAATTCAATCATTAAGGGTTGTGTCCCAATACGTTTGTACATATAGTGTATGTTTTATAATAATATAAATAACATATTTTTTTTATATATAATATAAATTAATATAATAAATCACATTATTAAATAATAAAATATACACAATAATATCATATGTACAGACTGGATGCATAAGCACTCTGTCTTATAGAAAGCCCACAGCAAGTTGTCATGCAAAACATGTTATTCATAATATTCCATTTGGCTTGTTTACAATTTTAAAAAGAAACAGCCCCGATGAGCATGGTTTCCTAGTAAAAGCTGAAGGACTAAAAGCACGTGTACATGCTCGCAGATACGGAATGTGGATGATTCATAGAGCTATCCAAAGTAAGGTAAATCCAACAACTAACACTAACTCTAATGCAAACAAAAAATATATTGCCACCTCATACTGATTCCTGGGTTCCGTCCTTTACCACATTGTTTAGTAAAGAATGTAATGAAGTGGTTAACATCATAAAGCGACGTTTACTGCAGATCCAGGTTATCGAAAAGGTTTGCCCACGGTGGTAAGTTTTTCTACTTAAAGGCCAAAGCTCTCCACAATACTATATCTCTAAGTAAGTAAGTTGACAATAGAAATAAAAAACATATTTGGAATTGGCTTGGTGCTGTTGGCACATACCCCAGTGTTCACATAATTTGTAACGTGTGTCGTTAAGTGGAAAATAAAAAACTGGGGGGCATGGCTGCTGCCCAAGTAAATGGCTGCCTGAAGCTGGAGCTCCACTACCCATCAAGCTAAATGAGCAATAATTGGCACTAGACATGTGCATTCGTTTTCGGACGAATGCATTTTCGTCCGAAAATATCATTTTCGTCCATTCGTCCGAAAAACAAATTCTTCCGAAAAAGAAATTCTTATGAATGGGCACTCTAGTTCGGTTTACAAAGCCAATAGTATTCCATATACTCCATAAGCCGAAAGTCTATAAACCAAAGGTCGTTCGGTTTATAGACTTTCGGCTTATAGAATACATGTAATGCTATTGCTGTTCTATAAGCCGAAAGTCTATTAACCCGAACGACCTTCGGTTTATAGACTTTCGGCTTATAGAATAGCAATAGGATTACATGTATTCCATAAACTGAAAGCCTATAAACCGAACGTTCGGTTTATAGACTTTCGTCATCTGCAATGCATGTAATAGTACTATTGGCTTTCAACTACACAGAGACAGAGTCTCCATTCATAAAATTTATGAATGGAGACTCTGTCTCTGTGTAGAGAAAGCCAATAGTACTATTACATGCATTCTAAATGACGAAAGTCTATAAACCGAACGTTCGGTTTATAGGCTTTCGGTTTATGGAATACATATAATCCTATTGCTATTCTATAAACCGACCGTTCGGTTTATAGAATAGCAATAGGATTACATGTATTACATAAGCCGACAGCCTATAAACCGAACGTTCGGTTTATAGGCTGTCGGCATTTTACTACACGGAGACAGAGTCTCCAATCATAAATTTATGAATGGAGACTCTGTCTCCGTGTAGTGAAATGCCGACAGCCTATAAACCGAACGTTCGGTTTATAGGCTGTCGGCTTAGGTAATACATGTAATCCTATTGCTATTCTATTTATAGAATAGCAATAGGATTACATGTATTACATAAGCCGACAGCCTATAAACCGAACGTTCGGTTTATAGGCTGTCGGCGTTTCACTACACGGAGACAAAGTCTCCATTCATAATGAAACGAATTTCGTCTAAAACGAATGCAGTAATGAACGAAATTCATTTTAGGTGCGGCTTCTCACCCTGGAGCTTCAACACAGAAATCTCCCATACTTCTGGGGCCGCCCATTTAGCCTCAATTTACACACGAACAGCGACACGATGAACCTCCGTTATCACCATGAGGTCCCCGGCCTACTGAGGGAGTTGAACCTCCCCGATCTTACAGTTGTGGACTGGAGCCTCCTGGATTTTGATTTAATAAAACTATTCTTACAATTGGGGGTATTCCTATAGTTTTACATTGAAAATCATTTTACTGTGGCCTATAAATTCAGTGACATTATTGAGAGGGAGTACATAGATGCAGGGTGTCTCTCTGCCCCCTACCAAAATGCTGTCATTAACAATTATTCTAAAAAATAAAAGACATAACACAAATGAGCTCACCTGTGCATGGAGTATACAGTCTCAGCAATGCAAAAGGTCCACTCAAGTGAGTTAAACTGGTTACAGAGGAACTCCAATCAATTTTGTTTCTATTGGTTTGCTCATTTGCAGTGGGTCTGTATATATCGACATGTATTCATTCTAAGTTTATTGCACCTTGAAAATGGTGTGTGATGCCGATACCAGTCGGTGAAGCAAAATAAAAAAATCCACTGATTATAATAACCTTTGTTTCATCGTTTATGTCCACACCCGCTCAGGCTTTTTTCTGATTGTTGCTGCAAACTGGACCCTGAAGGAAATATTATGTTCACAGGAGACACATAGTGTCAAAAATTGATTTGAGTTCCTCTGTGACCAGTTTCACTCACTTGAGTTACTTTGATGAACTTAACTATTGCAAGTGGCTGACTTGTGAAAATAGACCTGTGGCACTATTGCAGGTACAAGGAGAAATAAATATATATTGCTCATACTAACTCATTGCTTGTTTTCTCTTTCCTTTTCAGTTTATGTTACTCCAATATACTAATGCCTATTGCATAGATTTTGTTTGCTTTCCAAAGATATGAGATGTTATGAATTTTGAAAGTACAGTAAGAATATTATTGGATTGAACAACACTATATGTATAACACTTGTGTACAAAACAATCAATTCTTGACATGTCTCAAGTACTTACGTGATAATTGTGGACATTTATGACACTTGTGCTGTCCCCACGCAGTCCCAACGCTGCCACAACAATCTTCTTCTTTAGTAAGTCCTGGAAGTGGGTTTGTCCCGCACTGTATGACACAAAATGACACAATCTGTTAGCTATCACGAATCACAGATGAACATAATTTGATATAGATCGTGTATGTCAAACATAGTAAAAACTATATAAAGCAATACAATATAGTAAATGATAAAAGTGACAAACATTTTTCATATTACTCTAGCTTAGGGCGAAAAATATTACTGATTATTCCCAAAGGAACTTTTTGTAGCAAGATAAAGGACACTGCATTTAAGGTGGTGTCTAGGTGGTACAAGGTTCTGGCAGAAAATCATTACTTCCTCCCTGATATTTCCCCACAATTTTGGAGGTGTCATGCTGATTCCGAGAGCTACTTACACATCTGGTGGTCATGCCCATTAATCCGACAATTCTGGCAAAAGATTATAGCCCTAAAAGCAATAGGAAGCACAGGTTTCTAACTTACTCCTCAGGCAGCCCTTCTGCACCATACGCAGTTCTCTTTTACAGTTTACAATATATGTATTACCAAACATTTATTAGATGCTGCCAAGTCGGTTATACCAGGCTCCACCACCTTTACCAGCTGGCATAATAGAGTTGAACCAATCAGATCCATGGAAAGTCTAATTTGGTCTGCAAAGGGCAAAAGCTACAAGAAACCAATACAACAGTTCAGGGCCGATCTTAGGGTCACGGGCGCCTGGGTGCAGGTTTTCTTTTGGCGCCTAAAAGTGGGCGTGGTTATATTATTAACTCTTCCCCTTTAGACATGTCTGTTCCAGACGCCATTAGAGCACAAACTTTATTTTGATGTAAAGGACAAACACAAACTTTTATTTTAAATAAAGATATATATTTTGTCATAATACTATGAAGTGGTTTTATTTATTTCTATGATGCTCAGCCAGCAACATGGGAGAGTTTTTGCTACCGTTCCCATGATGCCCAACCAGCCAAAGTCTGGCTGAGCATCACTGGAAAAGAAGTATACAAGGAGCGATAAAAAATATTCCACCATGCCAGTCACTCACGTGTCTCTCTCTCCCCATGCCCCCATGTCTTTCTCTCTCTTTCCCCATACCCTCATGTCTGTCTCTAACTTCCTATACCCACATGTCTGTCTCTCTCTCCCCATACCCACATGTCTCTCTCTCTCTCTCTCCCCACTCATACCCAATGTCTGTCTCTCTCTCTCCACTCATACCCAATGTCTGTCTCTCTCTCTCTACAATCATACCCAATGTGCGTGTCTCTCTCTCTCTCTCTCTCCACTCATACCCAATGTGTGTCTCTCTCTATCCACTCATACCTAATGTCTGTCTCTCTCTCTCTCCCCTCCTGCCCCCATGTCTGTCTCTCTCTCTGTCTCCACTCCTGCCCCATATCAGGCACTTTTCAGTGCTTTATTTTTTAAACATAGGCTGCACCGGCACAACGAGCGCGAACCAACTTAAATCTACCATTCAGCGTAGATAACTCTCGTGAGTCTGTTTTATACATTGGCGCACACACCGATTGCACCAGCGTGCGCCGTGTTTATACATGTCCCCCAATGTGTATATGTGATTATGTATGGGTGCACATACATAATTAAATACAGTCACATAATCACACAGTCATATGCAAGTATGCAGTTACACAGACACACATATATACAGTCACACACGCAGTCAGTCACATACACACAAACACACATATACAATCACATACACATACATAAATATACAGTCACACATGCAGTCAGTCACATACACATACATACAGCCAGAAACACACATATACAGTCACACATGCAGTCAGTCACATTCACATACATACACACACACACACACACAGAAATGCTGTCGCCCTCCCTACTTAATTACCTTTATGTGCAGGGAGGAGGACGCAGAGCCGCCACCAGGAATTTCAGGGCCCCTTATTGAACACATTTTCTGCCCCCCCCCCCCCCCGACAATATCTCCCACTCGGCCCACCTACCCTCACAAGCATGTTATCCCGGTCTAGTGAAATATGGAGGGTGGTTGGGTCAATATGCCATTCTTTTGCCATTTAATATGCTAGTATTTTGCCCCTCAATATGCCATTTAAATGCCAGGATTTTGCTCCTCAATGTGCCATTATTTTCCCATTTAATATGCCAGTATTTTCCCCCTCAATATGCCATTTAATATTCCAGTATTTTTCCCCTCAATATGCCATTTAATATGCCGGTATTTTGCCCCTCAATATGCCATTTAATATGCCAGTATTTTGCCCCTCAATATGCCATTCTTTTGCCAATTAATATGCCAGTATTTTGCCCCTCAATATGCCAGGAATTTGCCAATTAATATGCCAGTATTTTGCCCCTCAATATGCCAGGAATTTTCCAATTAATATGCCAGTATTTTGCCCCTCAATATGCCAGGATTTTTCCCCTCAATATGCCAGGATTTAGCCCCTCAATATGCCAATTAATATGCCAGGATTTTGCCAATTAATATGCCAGGAATTTGCCAATTAATATGTCAGGGTTATGCTTATTAATATGCCAGGAATTTGCCAATTAATATGTCAGTGTTATGCCAATTAATATGTCAGGGTTATGCCAATTAATATGCCAAGAATTTGCCAATTAATATGTCAGGGTTATGCTAATTAAAATGCCAGGGTTATGGTAATTAATATGTCAGGGTTATGCAAATTAATATGCCAGGAATTTGCCAATTAATATGTCAGGGTTATGCTAATTAATATGCCACGATTTTGTCACTCAATATATTAGGATTATGCCAATTAATATGTCAGGATTTTGCCCCACAGTATGCTCGTTTGCCACCCTCCTCCTCCCCCCCTGCCCCAGTACTTACCTCTGCTCTGTCTCCCGCCTGGCCCAGGACGCCTGCTTGATGGTGTCTGCAGAGGCTGACACCGGCATCTAGTTTCTTCTGTCGGATATCAGCTGACATCTGGCAGAAGAAACTAGATGCCGGGGTCTGCCTCTGCTGACACCATCCTCCCTGCAGCCAATCAGAGCGCGACGGGGGCTGAGCTTGCACCTGTCGCGCTGTGCTTGATGTGATAGGGAGGTGCGGTAACCGCAGGCGCTCACCTGCGGCTCGCACCTCCTTGTCACACTAATCACAGCGCGACGGGTGCAAGCTCCGCTCCCGTTGCGCTCTGTGAGTCAGGCGCCTCTCCTCCCATGCGCCTGGGTGCGGTGCACCCCATGCACCCGCCCAGGATCGGCCCTGCAACAGTTTCACTGTGAGGAATTCACCAATTCTGACACCTTTAAAGACCTTTTAGACTGAATCTGCTTTCCTTTTGTTCTAGGTATACAATGGTTTTTAGAGTACTGTTTCATCTAGTTGTATCGCAAGGTTTTGTTTCGTCCCTTCAGCCAGCTTCCAGAATAAGACATCATGTACTTGGTCAATTGTCTCATTGCAATGTGATTCTTCGTCTACCATTCTATGCAGCGAATGGAGCCACTCCTTTCCCCCCCCCACCCCCCTACTCTCACCTCTCTCACTCTTATTTCAGTCCCCTATTTTTGTAATATCAAACTATTGATAACATTTCAATACTGTTACTCTCTTGGAACTTTACCTCTATGTTATCTCATGCATTTCGACTGTCAAAATTTGAAGGATGTTATCTCGCTATTAGTGTTGAGCGAACCCAAACCGCACTGTTCGGGTTCGTACCGAACATTACGGTTTTTGGACCCCGGACCCGAACACGGACATTCCACTGTATGGTTCGGTGATTTAATGGCACATTTTTAAAGGCTGCAGGACAGCCAATCAACAAGCGTTTGACTTGTTTGCCCTTAGAAGCCATCACAGCCATGCCTACTAATGGCATGGCTGTGATTGGCCAGTGCAGCATGTGACCCAGCCTCTATATATAAGCTGGAGTCACGTACACGCACATCCCATGAGCTCTTCTTAGTGTAGGGAGAGGATGCTGCAGCTGTGAGGGACAGATTTAAAAAAATTCTGGTGTGGAATCTGCAAACTACAGCGATTATTCAAACTACAACAATTATTCAAATTACAGTGATTATTTTAGTGGGTGCTATACTACATATTTGTACCCTGCCCTGAGCCCAGTGCAACTGCATGTGTGCCAGGCACATGACTTTAATCCTGTTCTGTTAGCTCAGTGGGCAACATCTAGACATTTTTAAATACTGCAATTTGTTGGTGTTAAATATTACATTTGTGTCCTGCACTTCATATCTGAGAGTCAAATAGAACCGTCAAATACTGTGCTTACAGCGCACTTTGAAAAATTCTAATAGTTTTGGGTGGTAAATAGTAAATTTGCGTCTTGCGGTGCACTTCATATCTGAGAGTCAAATAGAACAGTCCAATACTGTGCTTACAGCGCACTTTGAAAAATTCTAATTGTTTTGGGTGGTAAATAGTACATTTGCGTCTTGCGGTGCACTTCATATCTGAGAGTCAAAAAGAACAGTCCAATACTGTGCTTACAGCGCACTTTGAAAAATTCTAATTGTTTTGTTTGCTAAATAGTACATTTGCGTCTTGCGGTACACTTCATATCTGAGAGTCAAATAGAACAGTGAAATACTGTGGTTACAGTGCACTTTGAAAAATTCTTATTGTTTTGGGTGCTAAATAGTACATTTGCGTCTTGCGGTGCACTTCATATCTGAGAGTCAAATAGAACAGTGAAATACTGTGCTTACAGTGCACTTTGAAAAAATCTAATTGTTTTGGGTGGTAAATAGTACATTTGCGTCTTGCAGTGCACTTCATATCTGAGAATCAAATAGAACAGTCCAATACTGTGCTTACAGCGCACTTTGAAAAATTCTAATTGTTTTGGGTGGTAAATACTACATTTGCGTCTTGCGGTGCACTTCATATCTGAGAGTCAAATAGAACAGTGAAATACTGTGCTTACAGCGCACTTTGAAAAATTCTAATTGTTTTGGGTGGTAAATAGTACATTTGCGTCTTGCGGTGCACTTCATATCTGAGAGTCAAATAGAACAGTCCAATACTGTGCTTACAGCGCACTTTGAAAAATTCTTATTGTTTGGGGTGCTAAGTAGTACATTTGCGTCTTGCGGTGCATTTCTTGCAGTCCAATAAACAAAAAAAATACAAATAAAAATTGTTGACTATTGGCGGTTACATTGTCGCCTGACATAAACCATCTGTTACTTTGGTGGGTGACCGCAAAGAATGAGGAGAGCGTCAAATAAGGGACGTGGCCCTGGTCGTGGTGCTGCTGGTGTTGGTGGAGCTCCTGTTGCAAGTAGGGGATGTGGTCGATCTGTGCCAGCTACACGCCCAAGTGAAACACCTTCCACAGGTGCTAGTACGCGACAGAACCTTCAGCGTTATTTGGTAGGCCCGAATACCACTCTTAGAATGGTGAGGCCAGAACAAGTACAGGCGATAGTAGATTGGGTGGCTGACAGTGCCTCCAGTACCTTCACATTGTCTCCCACCCGGATCCCTTGCTGAAAGCTCAGAGTTGACACCTGCAGCCCATGGCCATCTGTCTTTCACCTTACCCCCTTGCAAATGAGCCAAGCAGTCTGAGCCAAAAGTCATGCAGCAGTCTCTTTTGCCTTTTTGATGACTCTGCTGGCGGGGTCATCAAACCTAGCCTTGCCCCAGAAGTGGAAGAGATTGAGTGCACTGATGCACAACCACTTATGTGTTAGGATGTGGACATGCGAGGACCACCGCAGCACGTCTCTGATGTTGACGAAACACAGGTGCCAACTGCTGTGGCTTTCGGCAGTGTGCAGACCGGCAAGGAGGGCAGGGTTGAGGAGTGGGTGGAAGATGATGTGGAGGATAATGATGTCCTAGGCCCCACATGGAATCAAGATCATGCGAGTGGCGTGTCCAGTTGGTGGAGTAAGCATCTCAAAACCCAAGAAAGGTCTCAGGCTCCTCCTGCTTCCTCTTCTGCTGCTGTCTTGGCCTCTTCCTCCAGCTCTGGAGTCACAGTGGCACCTGCCACCGAGCAAATAGAGGAAGTGGCAGCAACGCCACAACGTCCGCCACCGTCCCCAAGCATCTCCACACTGTCCCATGGAAGCGTCTAGATGTCCATCTCCCAATCACTGGAGAGAAAGAGGTCTGTGTGGCCCTACCCACCCGTGAACACTGGCCCTGAATGCCAGCATTTCCAAATTCCTGGCCTTTGAAATGCTGTCATTCCGTCTGTTGGAGACGGACAGTTTTAAAAACCTGATGGCGGTGGCTGTCCCACAGTACGTGGTTCCCAGCCGCCACTACTTTTCCTGGCGAGCCATCCCTTCCCTGCACAAGCAATTGGCGGACAAAATCAGGTGTGCACTGGTCAACGCCATCTGTGGCAAGGTCCACATAACCACAGATACGTGGACCAGTAAGCACGGGCAGGGACGCTATATCTCCCTAACTGCACACTGGACAAATGTAGTGTCGGCTGGGCCTGAGGCAGATAGCAGATTGAGGCAGATTGCCTCCTGTTGCCTCCTCCTCCTACTCAGCTTCTTCCTTCTCCTCTACCACCTCCTCATCCGGTCAGCGTAACACCTTCACCACCAACTTCAGCACAGCCAGGGGGAAACGACAGCAGGCTCTTTTAAAACTCATATGTTTGGGGGAAAAAGCCCACAGCGCGCAGAAGCTGTGGACGGGCATGGAACAACAGATAAATGAGTGGTTGTTGCCACTGAGCCTCAAGCCTGGCCTGGTGGTGTGCGATAATGGGCGAAGCAGCTCTGGGCCTAGCCGGTTTGACGCACATCCCTTGCCCGGTGTGTGATGAATTTGTTGGTGCAGAAATTCCTGAAAAACTACCCAGATATATCAGAGCTGCTGCAGAAAGTCTGCCGTCTGTGCGCACTTTAGGCGTTCTCACCCTGCTGCTGCTCGCCTGTCTGCGCTGCAGCGTAACTTAGGCCTTCCCGCGCACCGCCTCATATGCGACATGCCCACAAGTTGGAACTCCACCTTGCACATGCTGGAGAGATTGTGCGAGCAGCAGCAGGCGATAGTGGAGTATCAGCTGCAGCACGCACGGGTCAGTCGCTCTGCGGAACAACACCACTTCACCACCAATGAGTGGGCCTCCATGCGAGACCTGTGTGCCATTTTGCACTGTTTTGAGTACTCCGCCAACATGGCCAGTGCCAATGACGCCGTTCTCAGCCTTACTATCCGCTTGGATGTCTCCTTGAAAAAACGCTTAGGGCAATGATGGAAGAGGATGTGGCACAGGAGAAAGAGGAGGAGGAAGAAGAGGGGTCATTTCCACGGTTATCAGGCCAGTCATTCACAAGTGGCTTGGAGGGTGGGTTCCTGCACCAGCATAGGCCAGGTACACAACTGTCAAGCCAGGGCACAGTTTTTGAGGAGGATGATGATGATGATGAGGAGTTCACAGCAGGATGGCACCCAACGCAGCTCGTGGGCATCACTGGAGCGTGGCTGGGGGGATACGGAGGACACAGATGATACACCTCCCACAGAGAACAGCTTGTCCTTGCCTCTGGGCAGCTTGGCACAAATGAGCGACTACATGCTGCAGTGCCTACGCAACGTGCCGAGTTGCCCACATTCTAACTTCTGCTGATTACTAGGTGGCCACCCTGCAGGATCCCCGTTACAAGGACAACGTGCCGTCCTTAATTCTATCACTGTATCGTGATCGTAAGATGCGCGTCTACAAGCGCACGCTGGTAGACGCTCTGCTGAGGGCATTCCAAAATGACACCGGGGCCTCAATGGAAGCACAAGGCGAAGGCAGAGGAAGAGGTCGCCAAAGCAGCTGGGGCACCACCAGCACCTCAGAAGGCAGGGCTAGCATGGCCGAAATGTGGAAAAGCTTTGTCAGCACTCCACAATAAGCAGCATCACCATCTGATATGCAACGTCTTAGCAGGAGGCAGCATTTCAGCAACATGGTTGAACAGTACGTGTGCACAGGCCTACACATACTGACTGATGGGCCTGCCCCATTCAACTTCTGGGTCTCCAAATTGGGCACATGGCCTGAACTTGCCCTTTATGCCTTGGAGGTGCTGGCCTGCCCTGCAACCAGTGTATTGTCTGAATGTGTGTTTAGCACAGCAGGGGGCGTTATCACAGACAAGCGCAGCCGCCTGTCCACAGCCAACGTGGACAAGCTCACGTTTATTAAGATGAACCAGGCATGGATCCCACCAGACTTCTCTGTACCTTGTGCAGAATAGACATTTATACCGGCCTCACCCAGTCATTGTTATACTCAAGTGCACTTATTCTTTGTTTTCTGTTATTATATGTCCCAATATTTTGGGGGCTACCCCAATTTAAAAAATAAAAAACAAATAAAAAAACAGTGTTGGCTACCTCCTCCTCCTCCTCCTCCAGCGCCGCTTCCACCTACACCGCCACGGTCACCGCCTCCTCAACCTATGGGTCAGTTAGTATAAACTGAAACCCTCTCTCAAATGGATAATTCTGTTGATCCTCCTGGCAGCCATGCCATTTAGATTTATGTTCTTCCAAAGCTAAAATCAAAGATTCTATCTAGTGCTGTTTTATGGCTCAGGTGTATTTGTAATTTGTATGTATTTTATGTTATTTTAAGTTATTTCACTATCCACATTTGCTTGCAGGGCACTTGTTCTACTCTTACCCACATTTTACTTTATTTTGCAGCCCTCTAGCCCTTTCCAGGACTTTTTTAGAGGCATTTTAGTGGCCAAAAGTTCGTGTCGCCATTGACTTCAATGGGGTTCGGGATCAAGTTCGAGCATGGACCCGGACATTTTTTCGAAGTTCGGCCGAACCTGCCGAACCCGAACATCCAGGTGTCCGTTCAACTTTACTCACTATCAATAAAATTTGAATAAAACCCTCCACACACATTTTTCAAAAATTGTGCTTTTGCATATCAGTTTACTAACATATTGCCAGTTCTTCTATCTTATGAGAGGTCTACTGAATAAGAATTGTGAAAATACACATGATTAAAAATCCGTACAATAAAATAACCAATTATTGTTTCAACCACTGTTTAATTAACAAACTCTCTTTAAGATATGGCAGAAATGTCAGCATTGATTTGATCCTCATTCCAGCTACTTTCCATCTTTATCAGATAGGTTTCGTATCAGTAAGTTAGCATGATCCTATAATAGTGAAATAAAGAAAAATAACACAGTAGGAAAATTAGAGTGCTTTCTGATAGCGAGAAGAAAGCGAAAATGCATTTTTTATTACTGTACTATATTATCCATACTGCATACGTCTGAGCTGAATTTTTGATAATACTTTTTATGAATGATTTTTCAGTAGTAATGATCATTATTTGATGCTAGAAAATTCCATGATGGTGTACAGTATGGTAGTAGAGATATAATAAAGTGGGCAAACAATGAAGCATTACATGACATACAAATGAGTGCATATTGATATAGAAGGGCTATGGGGGTCTCTTCTTGAACTTACAATCTTTTCAGAAGTTAACCCCTTAGTGACGCACAGTGCTTGCATCCCAGACGACACAAGCGCCAAACACTTTTTGTTACTGGCCACCAATTACAAGCTGATCGGTAGCCAGGGAATCAATGGCAGATACCCAATCAGGACCTCCCAACATCACGTGGCCTCATCTGACAGGGATCCCGCTGCAAGTCCCTGGGAGCCGCAATGAGCTGTTAAACGCTGGACGTTCTATGCCATCCTAGCATCTTTTGGGATCAGTAAAATTAGGACGGCATAGAACGTCCTAGCATCACAAAGGGGTTAAGGTAGTAAAGACAAATAGTGATGGGAAAGAAAGTGAAAATGATCTGAATGTCAGGAAAGGGTAAGTTGGAGCTAGACAGAGCAGTTCCTCAGCAACATGGCCTTTAAAGGGGTAGGATGTGAGTTTTTCTGAAATGGTGGGTTACGAGTGAGTGTTTAAAATGGTGATTTGCTGGGGGTAGGTTACTTCTGAGTGAGGTAAGGAATTTCGAAGGAGGGGTGTAGAATGGGTGAAATCCTGGAGGTAGGGCTGGGATGAAGTGATGATAGGGGATGTGAGGCATCAGATTGGCAGAATGAAGATGGCAGTTGGAATGGTTTAGTCATGAATAATGTTCTTGTGGAATGTTGTAAGCACAAAACATAAGCCCATGATCGAATGCCACAAATACAATATTGAAACATGCGGGCAGGGTTTATGCTAGACTAGAAAAGAATGTATTAAAAAAACTAGAAAATTACACTGCAGGGCATTTAATAAATCCACACAGGCAGTAGACAATTCTCAACTGTAATATAATTCTAAATCTTTGATTGTTTTTTTAGGAAAAGTTGGCTATTACAAACGCTTCCATCGTCACTTTGCTACCCAAGCTTCCTCTCTCACTGACTTGATTAACGCAAAGGCACGAGATACAGTGAGATGGAATGATGATGCAGAAAAGGCTTTTGCAGACTTACGTACAGCTTTACGCAGGTACCCTGTTTTAGTATTTCCAAATGCTGTAAGCCTGGGGGCTGTAATGTCTCAGATGGTAGGGGAGGAGGAACACTCATGGGTCTATTCACTAAACTACGAATATGGAGGTCGACTTTAGAATCTTTATGGGATTCTATTATTAGGAAGGTAGATAGGGTAATCTGTCGTCAGGACCCTGAATGCCGAACTGTATGTTGTCTCCCGGGTGCTCGGGTTCGGCATGTTGCGGACCGGGTAGGCAGATTATTGGGAGGGGCTGGGCATGATCCAGCGGTCATAGTAGACATTGGTACTAATGACAAAGTAAATGGTAGGTGGGGTTCCTTAAAAATGATTTTAGGAACTAGGAAAGAAGCTAAAGGAAAGGACCTCCAAGGTAATATTCTTTGAAATATTACCAGTACCACGCGCTACGTCAGGGAGACAGCGGGAGCTTAGCGAGATTAATTCGTGGTTGCGAAGGTGGTGCAAGCAAGAGGGATTTGGGTTCTTAGAGCACTGGGCAGACTTTACAGTCGGCTACAGACTCTTTGGACGGGATGGGCTGCACCTCAATGATGAGGGGGCTGCGGTATTAGGGGAGAGGATGGCTAGAGGGTTAGATGAGCTTTTAAACTAAGCTCTGGGGGGGAGGGTCAAGATCAAAATGAAGCAATGGCAGCTAGAGTAGATTGGAAGGTGGGTATAGCTATGGCAAAGGAGGAGGAAAGCGCTGGTGGGGTTAACATAGATCATAGGGAGGTACATACAATTAAACCTGCGGGCATTACGTGTTTGTCAACTAAACAGAAAATGGGTAGTAATCTCAAGTGTTTTTAAGCAAATGCAAGAAGCTTGACAAACAAAATGGGTGAGCTGGAGATACTGGTAAGTGCTGAACAGTATGATTTAATCGGAACCACAGAAACGTGGTGGGATGAGACCCACGACTGGTCAGTTAATTTACAAGGCTACTCACTTTTTAGAAAGGACAGAGTAAATAGAAAAGGGGGAGGGATATGTCTATATGTAAATCCTAAACTAAAGCCCAGTATTAAGGAAGGTGTGCATGACATAACTGGAACTGATGTGGAGACAATGTGGGTGGAGATTAGCTTAGACGCTAAAAAGAATCGCACATTACTTGTAGGTGTATGCTACAAACCATCAAATATTAGCATTGATGGAGAAGATCAGCTTTTATTACAAATTGAAAAGGCTGCAAATCTGAATGAAGTTCTAATCATGGGAGATTTGAATTACCCAAATATAGATTGGAATTGTGGCACAACTAGTTCTGCTAAGGGCAGCAAGTTTCTGAACCTGCTTAATAACACATTTATGGCACAATTAGTAGACACCCCAACTAGAATGGATGCCTGTCTGGATTTAGTAATAACAAACAATGAACAGCTTATCTCAAACATCAAAGTAAGAGAACACAATAGTGACCATAACATGGTTTCGTTTGAGTTTAATGCAAAAAAGCAAATTGGTAACTACGCCACCAAAACACTTAATTTTAGAAGGGCCAACTTTGATGGACTAAGGGCATCAATGGAACATTTAGACTGGGAACGATTGTTTTCTGGACTAAACACAGAAGACAAGTGGAATGCCTTTAAGCACACATTACAAAAGTACACATCCCAATATATACCTTTGGGAAACAAATGCAAAAGACACAAATCAAAACCAATGTGGCTTACCGGTAATGTGAAACAGGAAATACAAAACAAGAAAATGGCATTCAAACATTATAAAAAAAATTATAAAATCATTTATAGAGTACAAAGAGGCCAACAAAGCCTGCAAAATGGCAATTAAAATGGCTAAATTGGAAAATGAGAAAAGGGTTGCCAAGGAGAGTAAAACTAACCCCAAAATGTTTTATAAGTATATAAATGGAAAAAAGCTAAAGAGGGAAAATGTTGGGCCCTTGTTATCCCAAATGGGAAATTTGGTAAGTGAGGACAGAGAAAAAGCAGACATTTTAAATACTTTTTTTTCTTCTGTTTATACTAAGGAAGAACAGATGGATGAGCCCCTGCTACCGGAAGTTTCGGAACAGACATGGGATTGGCTGACACAGAAAAAAGTGTTTCGAGTTGGCTCCTCCACTACTTGCTTTAGAGATAATCCCAGTAGGGAGTTTAGGATATGCGTACTCCTGGCGCAAGTAGCTATTTTGTATTTTCAGTTCACATCAGGAAGATTAAAGTCACCCCTGTTATGTCTTTCCTCCAAGCTATACAAGTTAAGATGCTTTAACCTTTCCTGGTAAGTTTTATCCTTCAACCCATGAACCAGTTTAGTAGCCGTTCTCTGAACTCTCTCAAAAGTATCAATATCCTTCTGGAGATACGGTCTCCAGTACTGCGTACAATACTCCAAGTGAGGTCTTACCAGTGCTCATACTTCTCCCTATGCAACCAAGCATTCTGATAGCATTTTCTGCTGCTCTATTACATTGTCTAGCTACCGATGACTTTTCAGCAAAGGCCGCTTCACACACCAGTGTTAAGCTGTGAGGAGGATATGGAGCAGAGTTGGAGGCTTTCTATATCAATAGCAGGTTGGAGCGTCTGATATTCCCAACATGATTGGCTAATAGGTGGAAACCTATGATGTCAGACTCCAAAATGTCTCCAGAGGATGTGTTTTAAACATTGCAGTGCAGGTTAATTACTTTCACCTATTAACCCCATCATGCTGGGAAAAGAGAGCGCTCCAACCTGCTACTGACATAGAAAGCCTCTCTAACTCAATAAACACACTTTTGATATAGCTTTACATACAGTCACTTACATTGTTGTTATTATGGTGTATTTGTTTCTCCTGTAACATTTAATCAGTGAGGGGTGCAGCCCTCCAAACAAAACTTAGGCAAAGGGGCACACAATACTCCAAGCCTAATTATGCTGTTTCACCAATATCATAATATACCAACCTGGTACTATTCACAGAGGATTCAAACAGTTAAGCAATCTGGTCAATAAAGCTAGACAGTAATGCAGATCCCAGAGTGCCAAGATTACCACCCATTTCATATTTTTTTATGGTGAGGTATCGGGGGTAACAGGACATGTAATATTTTGGGTCTGTTCACTTTAAAGTCAACTGGCAAGCGAATATCTAAAATTATAAACATTGGACAATGTTTCCTAGACAGCTATTAATGCCTGGTTTTTACAATTCCTTTTTCAGTTCACCACAGTTCACTTCTTAGTGACTAGCTCTCTGTGTTTAAAGAAGTACTAAACCCTCCATTTGAGGTTTAAATCACACAGAATACAACTTCTATGGAGCACCATTCTGAAGCGACTCGTGATTGAGCTGCAAGTTAAACACAGACTTCTAGGCTGCATGGCACTGCGGATCAGGCATCAGTGATGCTGAACACACCTCAAAAGGGGTAGGAGATGATCATCTCTTCCCCACCGCTATGCTGTGTGGCACACAACTGACACTCGCACATACCAAGAGCATGAGCAGAGCATGATGGTCGTCTGACCGTCTCTCTTTGCTGCCATAGAGCATGGAAGATCTATGCATCTGCAATGTGGCCTTCTGCCTCATTAAAAGAAAGAAAATAGTTTACCATTATTCCTTCTTTAATATGTCTTCATAAATCTTGTAATACAAGTTTTAACTTCTACTTACATAGTTAATTTAATGTTTATTAAGAGTATTGTAAACTCATGTTATTCATATTCTCTTTAAAACTATTTTTTCAAACATGAAATATTAACATGTATTAATTGGCATGTAATATGTCATGGTACTATAATATACACCTTTTTATTGTATACGATATATATGATAATAACCATCATGTTACTTACAATTCTTCTTCTAAAACACTAAAACAATACAAGCTAAAAATAAGAGCAATACAATATTAATTCATAAGTTTGTCAAGGATCTAATAATTGTAGATTATGTCCAATTATTACCATTGTTTGAAGGGATGCCATGACTTATATAGACTTTGCATTGAGATTGTATAAGAATAAATACACATTATTGTCAGAATTTTGCATTCAAAGAATTGTAACCATATAATTAAATTGCATATTCTCCACGTGTAGTTCATTTGCATGTAGTGCAGCAGGGTGATGTCATACACTTGAGGTAACACAGAGCTATTTATAAAAGTCAATTCAGGGGCAATCGTTCCATAGTGACTGCCTCATTTTTTAACTCTGCTATAAAATTCACTTTTATTATCATCCTCCATTTTTTTTTTTCATCTATTCATTTATTTGCACTACTGCTACCATAATAAATCCATCATTTTTATTCTCTAGATTTACACTACAAGCTAAATAGATGTAACTGTCATTTTAATAATGTTACAATATAAGTGTGACAATAATATAAATGTTATATTTAATTTAAACACATGATTTTATACTGAACATAATCTTTAGTTTCAGTGTCTCTTTATTTGGATGATGAGGTGTTAATTTGATATACATCATATAACTGACATCAGTTAATTGACGGTACCAGAGTCATGCTTTTTTAAATAGTAACCAAATATTTTTCTGAAGTTTTGTGGGCTTGGGGTAGACTAAAGTATGAACTATAAAATATGACTTCTACGTGGTGTCTGCCATTTTCCTTGTCATTTGCTGTATGCAGATGTAATGATATTACTATAAAAAAAACCTGTGCATTGAAAATTGTGCCTTCTTTCTCACAAATTGCACAGAAAAGGGACAATTAGTGCAAACATTTTTTAAAAAAGGACTACAACGCTTAAACCCTAACAAAATAGTACAAAAGTCCAGTTCTTTAGATCATTTCCGATATACAGAATAATTTTACATATTGAAGTGTGCTCTTCACACTAAACCTTAATTTCCCAGGTAAGTTAATAGACATTTGCAAGACATAGGATTAGTATACCAATATCAAATCAACTCAGTTATTTCAAATTGAGGATTTAGTGAATAGCCCTAATAATATTTTATGTAAACGAACGTGGATCATCCAAATCAGCTTATCTTCTAAATACATATTTCACAGTGAATGTTTCTTCTAGTCTCTCATTTAATATAACCATATACAGTATATATTCAAAGCATTTTTAAATTATGTTTGCAGCAAAGCAGATCCATGCATTTAAGAGTATAACACTTGTTAAAAACCACTCTGAATAACACTTTTGTGGGACAAAGTGGAGCAATCACCATGGAAACCAATGAAACCTTACTATTGGTTGCTTCACATTTAGCACAGAACTTCACTGATGTGTCAGATTACATTGTAACCTTGCAGTGCCAAGGTGTTATCTGACTTTTGTATGAGACTATTGTTAGGTTGAAGTCTAGGAAAGCTGAGGTAATTAACTGCTTTGCCAAGTGTAACATTCTTTCAAAGACAAGAGAGGGCGAGGTATTAAAAGGAAAAAGGGAATCATCAGAGAATAGTTGTGGAATTCATGGATCAAAGAACAGGCATAGTATTGCTGTTAAGAAGTATATCTGTGGTAGAGCGAATGTAGTCAGAGGAGCAGGAAAATAGTTCTCTGCCCCAAGATCTGAGTGAGAGCTCTGCCTGACTCTGGTCCCTGAGCTAATTAAAGAGCCCTATGGGAGGAGACAGATATACCGCAGAGAAATCACGGAGGCCGAGGAAAAACTCACCAGCAGCACCATCACCGGCCATGTCCCATGGGAAGAGAGACCTACAATTAATTTGAGGAAGCTAAGGGAAAATGCTAACTGCAATGACTTGAATACAGTCCAGTGCCTGCTTGATGAGGGAGCAGACCCTTGTGCTGTAGACAGGGCCGGCCTTAAGTGTTCCGGCGCCCTGTGCGGGCTTCCCCCGTGGCGCCCCCCCCCCCCGTCTCTTTCACCCCCCTATCTTTGTGTCTCTCTCCCTTCCCATGTTTGTCCCTTTCCTCTTCCTTGCCATGTCTGTCTCTCTCTCTCTCCCTCTGTTCTGTCTCTTTCCCCCCGTCCCCTATTCTGTCTCTCTCCCCCCGTCCCCTGTTCTGTCTCTCTCCCCCCCGTCCCGTTCTGTCTCTCCCCCCCCCCGTCCCCTGTTCTGTCTCTCTCCCCCGTCCCCTGTTCTGTCTCTCTCCCCCGTCCCCTGTTCTGTCTCTCTCCCCCGTCCCCTGTTCTGTCTCTCTCTCCCCCAGTTCTGTCTCTACCCCCTGCCCCTTTTCTGTCTGTCTCTCTCCCACCCCTCCCCTGTTCTGTCTCTCCCCCTGTTCTCTCTCTCTAGCCCTGTTCTCTCTCTCCCCCCTCCCCCCTAACCCCTGTTCTGTCTGTCTCTCTCCCCCCTCCCCCTGTTCTGTCTGTCTCTCTCCCCCCTAACCCCTGTTCTATCTCTCCCGCCTGCCCCAGTTCTGTCTGTCTCTCTCCCCCCTCCCCCTGTTCTGTCTGTCTCTCTCCCCCCTAACCCCTCTTCTATCTCTCCCGCCTGCCCCTGTTCTGTCTGTCTCTCTCTCCCCTCCCCCTGTTCTGTCTCTCCCCCCTAACCCCTGTTCTGTCTGTCTCTCTCTCCCCTCCCCCTGTTCTGTCTGTCTCTCTCCCCCCTAACCCCTGTTCTGTATGTCTCTCTCTCCCCTCCCCCTGTTCTGTCTGTCTCTCTCTCCCCTCCCCCTGTTCTGTCTGTCTCTCTCCCCCCTAACCCCTGTTCTGTCTCTCTCTCCCCCCCCCCTCCTTACCTTTGCCTGAAAAGGTGGATCCAGGGAGGGGGCGGAGCTAAACGGCACAGCGGTGTAGCTCCGCCCCCACCCCGGGAAGCAGAGCAGAGTCTGCATTACGTGGAGCCCCGGGCAGCAAGACTTTGTGCTGCTCGGCTCCCCATGCTTAATGCAGGCATGGGGAGCCGAGCAGCACTATCTCATGCTGCCCGGGGCTCCCCGTGAAGCAGATGCTGCTCTGCTTCCCGGGGTGGGGGCGGAGCTACACCGCTGTGCCGGTTAGCTCCGCCCCCTCCCCGGACCTAGACAAGAATGCCGAGCAGAGGGCTGGTGAGGGGGGATCTTTTGATCTCCCCCAGCCAGTGCCTCTACCGGCTTTTTTTTTACACTTTTTTTTTTTCTTTATACCGGCCGGGCAGGCGCCCCCTGGGGTGTTGCGTCCTGTGCGCTCGCACAGGTCGCACACCCCTAAGGCCGGCCCTGGCTGCAGATGATAAAGGCCGAACTGCACTTCATTCTTGCATCCTGCAATGGGATTGATCAGATTGCAAGTTTGCTTCTTGACCATGCTGCTGACCCAAACCAGAGGGATGGATTTGGAAACACCCTGCTGCATTTAGCTGCTTGTATAAGTCAGGTGCCAGTAATTACAACTCTTTAATTACAGTAATTACAACTCAGTAATTACAACTCGCTACATGGAGGTGCCAAAGTCGATGCTTTATATTGAGCAGGCAGTACCCTTTTACATCTGGCTAAGTCAAAACAAGGTATTCTGCACACAGGTGGCTCTAGACTTTGTCAGGCCTTAGGCGAAAATCGAACATGAGGCCCTCACGGACATGCATTATTAAATAAAATATATGCAAGTGATAATAAAAATGAACTGTATAAATAGAATATTTGAAGATCAGACTTAAATCCCAGCTTCTAGGAATTTACAGCTCCTAGAATTGTATTTGTCTCATAATTATTCTACAAATATCTATAAACATTTGGTATAGATAAAAAGTGTGTGGCTGACTAACTCACATTCTTATTACTGTGTCCTAAATGTGAACACTAACACATATCACACAGTCATTCATAGACACACTCAGTCAGCACACAATCACACTTAGCCAGCACACACTCACAGATACACTCAGCCAGCACACACTGACTCACAGACACACTCTGCCAGCACATAATCACACTCAGCTAACACACAATCACACACCAACAGAAACACTCACCCAGAAGGAAAGGTGCTCAATGTTGAAAGTGGTCTCACAGACCAGGGCCCCTTACTGAACACATTTTCTAGGCCCCATACCCCGCCCTCAATATCTCCCACTCACCCCACCTACCCTCACAAGCATGTTATCCAGGTCTAGTATAATATGGAGGGTGGTATGGAGAAGTTGGTCAGTATGCCAGTATTTAGCCACTTAATATGCCAGTAATTTGCCACTCAATCTGCCAGGATTTATCCCCTCAATATGCCAGGTTTTAGCCACTCAATATGCCAGGATTTAGCCACTCAATATGCCAGTATTTAGCCACTTAATATGCCAGTAATTTGCCACTCAATCTGCCAGGATTTAGCCCCTCAATATGCCAGGTTTTAGCCACTCAATATGCCAGGATTTAGCCCCTCAATATGCCAGGATTTAGCCACTCAATATGCCAGGATTTAGCCACTCAATATGCCAGGATTTAGCCACTCAATATGCCAGGATTTAGCCACTCAATATGCCAGGATTTAGCCACTCAATATGCCAGGATTTAGCCATTTAATATACCAGGATTTAGCACTCAATATGGCAGGATTTAGCAATTCATTATGCCTGGATTTAGCAATTCAATATGCCGGGATTTAGCAATTCAATATGCCTGGATTTTGCAATTCAGTATGCCAGGATTTAGCCACTTAATATGCCAGGATTTAGCCACTCAGTATGCCAGGATTTAGCCACTCATTAAGCCAGGTTTTAGCCACTCAATATGCCAGGATTTAGCCACTCATTATGCCAGGATTTAGCCACTTAATATGCCAGGATTTAGCCACTCAATATGCCAGGATTTAGCCACTCAATATGCCAGGATTTAGCCACTCATTATGCCAGGATTTAGCCACTCAGTATGCCAGGATTTTGCTAGTTTTTTGCCACCCTCCTCCCTCCTTCCCCAGTACTTACCTCCTTGTTTCTCTGTCTCCTGCGTGCATCTTCCCGCCTGCACGGAGGAAGGAAACCCTGGTCACGCTTTTTTTTTTTTTATATATATATATACTTTATTGAAACTGCGCAGCTTCAATAAAGTTAAAAAAATTAAATGCGACCAGAGTTTCCTTCCTCCATGCAGGAAGGAAGATGCACGCAGGAGACAGAGCAAGCTTAGTGTAACACGGAGCTTAACGGCAGCATTAAGCTCCCGTTACATCAAAGGCTATGAGGTAAGTTAGGCAGCCGCGAGGCCCCCCGTGAGTGCGTGGCCTTAGGCCGCTGCCTAACTCACCTAATTAGAGAGCCGCCTCTGCATAATCCCTAAGATTTGAGGTGAAACAGATCATCCAAATGTTGCAGAAGTACCTAGGGAGATCTGCTCAAGGCTGCAGAGAACTAGTACCAAGGAACAGGTAGATTAAGTTACGGAGTTCCTGGCTATCTTCACATCTCTCAGCCTCAGATACAGAAGATGGAGAGCAGGTAGTATCCAGTAGTACTAGTGTCCATCCTACCTGTTTGATTCCAACCATGAGTTCAAAACAGCAGATATTGTAAATGTAAAGTTGAAAACACCGTAATGGATCACAAGCTTATTTTGAATCATTGATAATATTTCACTCGTGCTCTGTCAACACTGCAAAATCTAATAAAGTTACCTGCACAAGAGCACAACCTGGCCTATGAATACATCAGTTATTGTCAACAGTAGCATTTGATACAAAGATTTGCACAAAGATTTCTCCTGAGGAAGCCGACACTGGAGCCGGCGAAACATGTTGAGACCAAGACTACAGCTTTTTAGGAGTACCTGATTACCCTTTAATCGTCTGTTTCACCTACAGTGTCCCAAAAATATTTTTACTTACCGTATTTATCGGCGTATAACACGCGCCGGCGTATAACACGCACCTCATTTTAAGAAGGAAATTTCAGGAAAAAAAACTTAAATTTCAAATAAAGAACTTTGAAGCCCAATATGCCATTTTAATATTCCAGGATATTGCCCCCAATATGCCATTTTAATATGCCAGGATATTGCCCCCAATATGCCATTTTAATATGCCAGGATATTGCCCCCAATATGCCATTTAATATGCCAGGATATTGCCCCCAATATGCCATTTAATATGCAGGATATTGCCCCCAATATGCCATTTAATATGCAGGATATTGCCCCCAATATGCCATTTTAATATGCCAGGATATTGCCCCCAATATGCCATTTAATATGCCAGGATATTGCCCCAATATGCCATTTAATATGCCAGGATATTGCCCCCAATATGCCATTTAATATGCAGGATATTGCCCCCAATATGCCATTTTAATATGCCAGATATTGCCCCCAATATGCCATTTTAATATGCCAGGATATTGCCCCCAATATGCCATTATAATATGCCAGGATATTGCCCCAAATATGCCATTTAATATGCCAGGATATTGCCCCCAATATGCCATTGAATATGCCATGATATTGCCCCCAATATGCCATTTAATATGCCAGGATATTGCCCCCAATATGCCAGGATATTGCCCCTTAGTATGCTCGTTATGCAACCCTCCTCCCCCCCCTTCCACAGACCCCAGCACTAACCTCGTTCCTGCTCTGTCCCCCGGTGCTCTGAAGCTGCGTGGCTGTGAGGGAAGCGTTGTGAGCTTCCCTCCAGCCGCGCGGAACAATAAAGTTTGTTTAAAAAAAAACACACTTTGTTGACCGCGCGGCTGGAGGGAAGCTCACAACGCTTCCCTCACAGCCATGCAGCTTCAGAGCACCGGGGGACAGAGCAGGAACGAGGTAAGTTTTAGATTTTTTTTTTTTTTTTGGCGTATAACACGCACACACCATTTCCCCCCTATTTTCAGGGAGAAAAAGTGCGTGTTATAAGCCGATAAATACGGTATGTCTGCACCATGTAAACAAAAAATAAACAGATCATTTTTCCTCAACTCTTCTTATATCCTAAAAACCTTAAATAAAGTGTAATCGATGAAATGCCATTGCTATAGTAACAGTTCTGCCTATTTCTCCAAGCCTCCTCATTGGATGCCACTGAATTTGGAGGCTCCTGTGAAAATATTCTCAGTGTATCAATACAGATGAACTGTACCTTGCTTTAAAATATAAATAAGTGTATTTCACATATTTTAGAAATATACAACATATGGCACCTTTTATTGTAGATCATGGTTGCAAATTGGTGCCTTCAGGTCATCTGGGGTCCTCCCATTTTTCTATTGCCTCCCTTATGCCTAAAAACATAGTTCTGATTTTTCCATACTTTGTCTGGTGCCTTAATAATGATATACAGCCCTCCATGTAAAAAAGTTGGACAATACCAATGTGTATGCATTTTTCTCGTACAGCTTCTTTTAAAGCCTTAAAAACTATCCACTATTAGCAGGAATTTCATTATGCCTGCCAAAACCACCCTTTAGCTGGAAGCATTGGCCCGATTCAAATCCCCCGAATAGTGATTGAGCTACTAAACTTAGTACACGCTTTCCCCAATTACAGAAACACCAAAACATTTACAATAATTATTGGAGTGCTAAGTGGTGAACAATACATTTATTCATTCTTTAGAAGGTGTAAATGTAGCCCGAGATGTTTTAAGGCGATAATGTGTAATATTGTTTCCAAGCTACACATTAGATGATAATTATGTTTTTTCATAGTTTCGACAAAATTAACACCCAAGAAAGGCGTCTATACGCGTTGTTATGTAAACTGCAAATGAACTAATCAATGGTTGACAAAGTAGCACTTGACTGTGAGTAAATATCTGGGGATCACACATTCACGTATTACATAGATCATACACAATTTCCTGTACTTATTGAATATGTGACACTTCCAGTTTAGAGACGCAAGTAGTCTGGTTTTGAACTACAAAGTCCACTATTTCGACAATCGGTTAAAAAAAGAAGTAATACCGGACATTTGATTTGCTTTCATTGGGATAACACCTTGAGGGTCGGCTCAAGTAGCTCAGATTTTCCATGAATTTGGGCAACTCAGAAAGCACTAAAGAGATCTAATGGGGAGGATAGAGACTCATATCAGAAGGACTTCGGCTATTGACGAAATTGTCCTCCTGATTTAAAAAATAATTATAAATGAAAAAAATATCCCTGTCCTCTAAAATAATCATGGGGAAACAAGGCAAGTAGCCCTTAAAGGTAAACGGGCTGGGAGCTGGCCAAATGGCTCCTAGTCCCCCATATAAAACATTGGTCAGGTCAAGTAGAGAGATTCGGGGGGTGACCAAATGAATGAATTTATTTATATGTTGAGGGTTTCAGGGGCATTTGGCCAGCTTCCAAACCCTATGGGAGCATTTATTTATATATCAAGGGATTGCGGGGCATTTAATCAGCTCCTAACCCCCATAAATGCATTTATTTATATATTAAGGTGTGCTGGGGCATTCGTGGGCCATTTAATTATAGGGGAGAAGGGCTACTTGCCCTGCCCCCCAATGTATTATACAGGTGGCTGGAAGTCATCTGGCTCGCTCCCAGCCCCATTTGTCATTAGAGGGTTCCAGCGCTTATTGCCCTGCCCGCCATGATTATGCCAGGAGACAGGGATATTCTTTTTATTTCAATTATAAATTATTTTATTATTTTTATTTCAATTCTCCAGTTTGTAACTGGATTTCCATAGGATTCCCTGGGCCGAAATCCCCAACTGAACCGACTATGTGTGGAAAATTTGCAGATTTCTGGTATATCAGCTTTATTGAGTAGCTGTATTTTGGATGTTAGTGAAATTTGGCTACTATGACGGATTGCAGCCAGATCAGTCTATATTGAGTAGACCCTCTGATGGTTATGTGATGCCTAATATTTTTTAGACATTTCCAGAGCTATTTGGCATCCGTAATCCAGCCATTTACAGGCCTGAAATACTCAGCAGCCACTGTTACTGTTGCCTCCTGATGATTTGGGCGGATGTATCACTTTTTTTTGCACCTAAAAAATTAAGTTAGTCCTAAATATAGGTTGGACATGCTTTTAAGTTTTATTAACATTTGAAAGTATAAAAAAAACCTTTTAGATTCAAATTAAACTGATTGAATTCTGGAAAACACATTTAACCCCAAGTTTTCAATATATTGCTCACAACTCTTAAATATTAAAGCTGAATACTTTTTATGCGTGGGGTGAAGGAGGTTGGATTACGTTATCCCTATATTTTTTCATGCACAAACATAAACCGTTTATGCGGGGCAATAGGATAGATGTTGCAGGTGCAGAATATATTTTTTTAAAACCTGAAATTTTGAAGCAGGGTCCTTTCTAATGCAAGGCTGCCTACCTGCATGATACAATGACTAGCATTAAAGGTAATCCTGCCCCTGCCTGTCTTTTGCTAAATCTGAGCATGTGACTGTATACTTGCTGAACTGTTAACTGTGCATGCTCACACTTTTCCAATTTAAAATAATGTTAGAAGCCCACTGCACAGGTGGCGGTATGAAGTACTTGCTCTGTTTACACAGCATATTTCCCTGACTGTCTCCAATCAGACATTACACAGACAAGCATTTGGAGATCTCATTCCTTTCTATGACATCCGTCTGATTGGATCTCAAGAGATGTCTAGGCAGGCCCATTTTAAGAAACACATAGAGGGAGGATTAATTACATGGGAAAAGTAATAATGCAAATAGTATGTTTTAAAGGTAAGGATTGCAGATATAAATTTTAAAAACTCAAAAACGTGTCAGCTTTCATATGCATTAAATGCTTATTCATTTATCAATAATATTTTATTTCAAGTTGGAGCTTCATTTTAATACGAAGCATGAACAAAGCAGCAAAACAGTTCACAAACTGCACTACATCGTGCAATTATATTTAAAAGTCATGGTTAAATCTGCAAACCAATTTGGAACTGCCACATTTCCCAAAACAATTCTTATGAAGAATATTTACACTAATACATGTTATCTCTTGGCAGGTCCATGCTGTCAAAGAGGGTACATGATTTCCTGGGGTGAGATCTGCTCGGTGCCTATGTTTAAATGGCCCGAGTTTCAGCATTCCTGCACCCTAGTGTGGTTCTGGTGATTCTGCATAGCGTTTGTTTGTTATTTGATCTGTGTACTGTCCCTGGCATTGTTCTGACTATCAGTTGTGTGTAACATTCCTGGCACTGGCTGACTATCCATTCTGTGAACTGTTCCTGGCTCTAGCTGACTACACATTCTATATTTTGACCCTGTCACTCCTAACCATCAGTTCTGTTTATTTACACTCTTCTATAAAAGTCCTACTTGTATAACCATATTGGTTTCATCACACTTTGGGATCATCCTTGACTATTCTTGTCTCAGGACTCAACCTTGGGGTAAAATTGGTCATGGTGTGTGTTCACCAGGTATGGCACTGTGATAATATGTACATATATCATAGTCTTATATATACTCTTATACAACTGTGTCCCACAGTACAGTCTTATGGTTACTAATCTACAAAGAACCACTAGACAACTAATTGCACTGGATGGAAGTTTTAACTCACCGCTTGCTTGGGTAGAGTGTCTTGAAAACAACGCCCTAAAGGTTTGTATGTGATAGGTCGGGAAGGGGCAGGCTTGCTTCCCTCAGGGTAGGCAATAAGATGCTGGCCTCCACCTCCTGCTATTCCTTCAGAGCCCAGTCCCTCGATACGATGAATTTGGATGGATGCATTTGGAGGGTGATGAACTCTGACATTAAGAAGAGGTGGAAGAACCTGAACTGGATAAAAAGAGAGTCAGGGTGAAAAGGAGACACAGATATATTAGCATAAAGTGACACTAAAGGGCTTTTTTCAAAAATCAAAAACATTTGCTTCTTTAGTCGAAGAGAAAGGTAAAAATATAGTGTCCCTTCTCAGTATAGGTACTTGTCCTTAGGGACCTCTATTACATGCCAAATATACAGCTGATCTGAATGATGGATTCAGCGTGTGCTCCTTCAATCAAATGCCTGTCACGGTCTGACGGATGCCGAGTGCATCTCTGTGCTAGTGCAAGGAGAGACCCTCATTGTTTTGTATAAGGTAAGGGTCTCACTACTGATTGCATATACAAATGAGAGTCTCTCTCTACACTCCTAATGACTGACTTTTGGCAATGGCAAAATTAGCTGGGAGCTGGAACATGCACTTTATTTTGCAAAAACTATTCTTATTTGAGAATGCATAAAAAGTTAACGTACTTAAAACAGGATTAAACAAAAGAAATGGCATTCACCATTCAAAAGATAAGTCTAACAAAGACGTCTAGGCTGCTTTGTGACTTGATCACTCCTATTGGTGTATTGACACGTGTATCATGGGTAATATGGCACACATTATGCTTCTATGGAATGGGATGCATGTTTCCTAGTAGTTAGAGACTGTGTGAGGCATGTTAATGAATCATTAATGGATCCGCACACCAATGACAGAGAGAGAACCCTGGTTGCTTGACTGACTTATGTATCAGTTTGCTCAGGTATCGGAGATATTTGACATGGCAGCCTGGATGTGTCTCGGGTTAAACAGTAATATCTTTTGAATGATGTACATTAGGTTAATAAATAATGTGAGAAATTAACAGTGACAATAAAACAGAGCATTACAAATGTAATGGTTAATTTAAAAAGACTCACAATAAACCTGATGTGAAACAGGAAAACGTATTCTATATTTTTCTATAATATTGCTTAACTAACTGGTAAACACAATTAAAAACCACATACCTGTTCATTCATTTATGATAACAAGTAACATTGAGTTATTTAAGTGAACTGTCTGCTACTTTGTTTCTGTTGATTGTGTACTTAATAGGAGACTTGTCAAAAGGCTGTATTTGTGGGCTGGATGTAAACTCTGCTTAAACCCACTTGTTTATTTAGGTTTAATGGTTTTAATGTATTTGTTACAGGTGTAGCTTGTCAGATGTCCAGATAGATGTATTGATGTTCAAATCATAGATGAGTTCTTATATAATGGACTATGGATTCTATATGTTTGTACAAAGAAGTAGGTGAGAACTACTAGTGGTATAAGCAATAGTAGCTGTCAGGTGCAATAGGAGCTGCTTATATGCCCTCTCCTGGAGAGCATATATCCAAAAATATGGAATGATTTTTTTTATTTTTATTTAATACTTTATCAAATTCATTATATAAAATGGAGAGAAAATAAATTGTAGCGGACAAATAAATATTAATTTTTTCCTTTTGTTACTTTTTATTTTTTTAATTTTTAGCATTTTCTCAGTTCTGTTATTTTTTTTTTTGAGCCAAAATAACTATTGGAAAAGTAGGTGAGTTTAGAGAATTTTTCCAACATAGCTTTTTTTTTGCCTCATTTCACTTTAATTCCCTGTTTAGTTGAGAGCTGTGAGCTGTAGCAGTGTCACTGGAGAAAATAAAAGGTGGCACATATATGCTTGGCATGAAATATTAGGGTATGATTATGACTTGCCAAAATAAAAAATAATAATAATAAGGAAACGGCAACACGAGCAACAGATGCGATGATCCAAAAAACATCAAACAGGTACAGACAGTTGATATGAACAGACGTCGTGGATGAAATAATAAATACCTTCAGATGAGCTGTACCCTGGTCCAAGTGGAACAGTCAGAGCCGACTGACTAATCTTTGCTCCTCTGCCATCCGGTTCATCTTCTCCAGTGATGACTTGCACAGCATAAACTGCATGTTTGCCTGAGGAAGGATCTATGGTCTCTCCTTCACCCACCTCTCCTCCATTCCGCATCCCTCCAGTCACTGCAGGAAGTTGGCAAAAACGTCCAGTAAATTCTGGTGGGCAGAGGCAGTGATTGTTTGAAGAGCACTGACCACCATTCATACAAGGCAGTGGGCAAACCACTGTGGGAAGAGAGAGTTACATTTATTTCTTTCATGTGCATGAGTAGATTAGTAAACTAGGCGAAAATGAGTCATTATGTTGGATGGAAAACATAGTGCTAAAAGCCTAGTCCTCAATGCCTTCCATGGTAGCCTGTTATCTAGGCTATCATTCCAATGAATAAATCCTGAACTTGAACTTTGACTCATACACACAATGCATTGTGAGGATATACAATTACACTTCTAATAAATGTGTATTCAGATTGCATATGTTCTTTATTTGATGCTAATTTATACTACATTTGTTAAGTTTAGTTATAATGTGTTTTACTAGGAAGAAATCACTGAGATTTTGCTAATTTTCCAGTATGTCCAAAGGAGCATGTACAATATAATGTAACACATTTAACATATTCTTTCAAATATTCATATATATTTATATATGTTATATATAGCATGCAGCAAAGTAACAGCACTCCTCAGTCAAGTTTTCAACTCCAGGGAGTATAATTATCAAGAACCAAATGCTTACTGAACCAATTTAAATATACAATAACCACTTGTGAGTCTGTTTCAAACTGCATAGGTCCCTCACTGTTGGTATTTGTTTCCAACTGTTTTTATTTAGAAGTGTATCTTGGCCGAGGCCTAGAAGGCCTGGGTCTAGGACTGCACTTTGCATGGGGGTTTAAAAAAGGTGGCCAGTTTTTTTTTTTAACCCCATTTGTTTTGCCGTGCAACCTGCATGCTGACTGAGCAAGGGAGATCTTCAGCCAGGTAAGCTGCCAAGCATTTCAGACACAGAAATGGCACTGGGAAGCTGTTTTGGTGCAAAGTTGGTACTGTAAATCTGTTCTTGGCACAAAGGTGGCACTGGGAAGTTGTTTGGGAACAAGGGTGGAACTGGGAAACTGTTTGGCCACAAAGATGGAACTGGCAAGGTGTTGGGGGACAAGGATGCAACTGGGCATGGTGTCTGTGCTCTGCCCAGGCACACAGACAACCTACCATGCTGCCTGCCACTTGACACCAGGGAGGTGGCTAGGGTAAGTCCAGGGTTTGTAATGTGGGTAATGGGGCATGTCATGAGTGTGCAACGTGGGAGAGAGTAAGTCCTGAGTGTGAAATGTTGGTGATGGAGCATTTACTAGGGTTAGTCCTGGGTGTGCAATATGGGCGAAGGGACAGTTCCTGCGGTACTGAGGTAAGTCCTAGTTACAAGGTTGGTGATGAGTCATGTCCTGGGGTAACTCATCTCTGTACTATGTGGGTGATGGGGAATGTACTGGGGTAAGTCCTGGGTGTGCAATATGGGTGCAGGGGTATGTCCTGGGTGTCTTATGTGGGTGCTGGGGCATGTCATGGGTGTGCAATCTCGGTGCTAGCTGGGGTATGTCCTGGGTGTACAATCTGGGTGCTGGATCGGGCATGTCCTGGGTGTACAATCTAGTGTTGGATGGGATATGTCCTGGGTGTGCAATCTCATTGCATACTCATATAGCTTATTGTTCAAAAATCTCCTTTCTTTCTACAGTAGGGTGTGCTCGATCAGTATTTAAAACATATAAACAAAAATCCTGAGGAATTTTGCATCTGTGTATTTACAGCACACCATATTATTAAATGCCAGGAATAGTGCAGCGCATGAAGCCAAGGGAAAACCCTATGGGACAGGCCTAGAATTGTCTTTATTTAGCAATGCAGACATAACTGATCAAACTAAACCTTGTATATCCAAACCCAAACTTTATTACTAAAATATATCACACAAACATAGCATAATACTGTGTTAGACATATGCTCCAGTGTGTGGGAAACCACATGCATTTGTTTGTAATAAAAGCTCAATGTTCTTTCTTAAACTGATGTATGCAAATAACACTAATTATCTATTCGGAAAGAATGAAATGCACTCAAATATACTTAAATCATAAGTCTGTGACACATGTCCTTCTATAAAACATATTCTGCATATTTGTCGTTATTCTGTACATATGTGTATGTCTGTGCTACCACATTTCTAATCCATCTGATTTTAAAAATGGAGGCAAAGGCACAAGGCTGAGCATGCATTATATCTGTGTTTGGATTCTAATGTGTTTTTTCCCCCTTTGTTTTAAAAACTTTGTTTATTTTGCAGAAATAAACAAATAGAAAATAATAGCACAATATATATTTTGCCCTGTTTTTCTTGAGGGTTTCTTTTCTTTTTAAAAAAAAACTTTTTTGATGAGGGTTGAGATTTATGTTTCAAAAATGTGATTTTAAAATTAAAATAATTATGTGGTTTATATTTACTATTACACAGTAAGTTCTGTGTCTCTAGCATTTTATTTAGCATTATTTACTGTTAATGTGGCAGTTACTTGTGGTATCCCTGTATGATCTATATTTCTTCTCTTTCAGCTTTTCACAATGTCTTTACTTCCACAGCTTTCCCAGTGGTTCCCAGTTACTAAACATACCATGTTTCTTCCAAATAATCTCTATGTAATTATTCAGCACTCCATTCGTGCCTCTCGGTCTCTCCTGTAGCGTTACAGAAGCAACCAATAACCTGTTCCTCATTTTGTTTCTTTATGGATGTTTCTCCATCTGCTTGAAATCATCCCTAATTACCATGTAAAAATCATCTCACTGACTCCTTAATCATACAAGAACCACATGGAGTTTTCTATGATTACCCATAATTTCTTCTCGTCCTCCAAAATCAACATTTCTTTTTTTTCCCCTCTTGTTGTCTCTTGTACTAAACTCTGGGGGCCACTCCAACTACAGCTGTTCTCAAATACCTACCAAGTGACTGACACTGATTAAAGGGACATTTCAGGCATCAGATTAAGTTTGATGTATCTGGTAGTGCTTCATTTGTACATTTTGCAGTTTTATTTTTTTTGTGCAGGGAATCCTTGGAAATGCCTCCATTCTCTTCTCTAGCCGATTTTTGTAAACATAACCATATGTAAACATTGTAATAGTAAAATGGATCTTGAACTATATAGGAAGAGTTTTGCTTTTTTTTTTTTTTACAGCAGTGAATGAACGCCACTACTGAAAAGGTATTTTCATACAAATCTATGGAAACCCTGTGCTTGGCTCCCAGAAGATAATGGGAATGTCCTTTTTTTTACACATAGGCTAAAAAGTTCATGGTTGGGGTCCAATCTCCAGGAGAAAACCTGCAAAGACCACTTTGTTAAGTAATGAAAAGGCTAAAAAAATTAACTAGAACAAATAAATACATATTTATGTTTATAATATTAGCTGTAATATACATTTATTTTTAGTATTTTTGTAGATGGGGCAAATTCTCTAACTCCATTTCTTGAGGGTTATCACTGGCTTCTAAATAAAATATATGTAAAGGAGGATGTTTGAAAGACAGTTATCAACTCGCTCTACAGTCACTTAAAATGTCTAGACAATACCATACTCATAGCCACACCTTTAGCCACTCCCACAAAACAAAGTGCCCCTCTTTGATTATTTGGAATGTAGGTAACCAATTCAGCAGCTATTTGTGGCATTCACTGCACAGGTTACCTGCATTAGAAATGGCATTCCAATTATTCCCCAAGGGCGCTGGAATAGTATTCTTTTACTCTTTATTTCTAGTCCTTTAAAAAAACATTTTGATCATAGAGACATAAGTATGTGTATTATTTCTGACAAAGAAACACTTGTTTTGGACTAAACTGTGCTGTCTGTGGCAGACTCTAAACGTTGTGTGACTATATTCACAGCTTCATAGAAAGGCTATGTTTATATGCACATCAAATTGCTTTTATGAACATGGAAGAAGGGTTAATAGGTTTCCACCCCAAAAGGGGACCTACTGGGTTGTTTAGATTGTAAAATATCTCTGTAGTAAACAGCACTTCTCCATTATGAGATTAATGTGAGTACCCCATATCAGAACCGCCATCAGGTGGTGACAGGCGATACACCTGTTATGGGCCTAGCAACACTGGTGGGCCTGCTCAGGGTCCCCTTAAAAGAAAGTTAAAAAAGAAAAATAGTTTGTGGGTGGGCAGGCAGCTTGATCTCTGTGTGCTGCCCAGACTCACAAACATCCATCCATGCTGTCTCTCACACTCCTGTTTTTTGCCAACAGCGGTAAACAAGGATTAGGAAAAGGGTTGAACTTAATGTACTCAAGTGTTTATGATACCTAAACTACTATGTAAGTATGTAATAGAATCATAAAATAAAAATAATAGTAATAGTAGTCAACCTTCCCTTTGTCACTCCTTAGCAGTACTTTCTACATTGGGACGGAGGAGCAACTCTCCGTTGCTGCTCCGTCCTAATGTAGTAAGTGCTGCTAAGCTGTTGAGGCCGTGAATGTGACACTGCTTCAACTCCATCAGACAGTAACACTGCCCATGCTTGTCCTTAGAGCGATACGTACAGAGTCTAGTATTCTATAAAGCATCTCCCTGCTTGATCTGACAGAAGGGAAAAAGTGTCTACAATCTAGAGGATTGCTGGGGAGGAAAAAGGAGTGGAAGGTATTTTAGCCATTTAAATAAATACAATATAAATTTTATTAATTGAATATGTGTATTTCTTTATATGTAGACTATGACTACAGTTGTAATTTTTAAAGGTATCCAGCCTCATTGTTCTCATTGCATGCGTTTTACATGGTTTCTTAAGTGGTAGCTACTTCTTCAAATTCAGGAATGACCGTCTAGAACAGTGATGGCGAACATTTTTGTATCTGAGTGTCCAGTCTTCCGACAAAATGCAAGTAATGCACTACAAAGTGCCAATAACACACTTGCAAACATATTTTTCTTATATGCATGCATTCATTGTACACAGGTTTTACTCAGATTGCACCCACAGGACTTACCCATGCACTAGAGTTTCCTGGTGCCTAGTAGTAAGCAGACTGATATCTGTGTGCTGCCAAGGCACACAGACATCCTCTTGCGCTCCCTGTGAGTCTCTGGAGTCTGAGTGCCAAGGGGTCTCATGACTTGTGTAGATGAGCGGGGAACGCAAGAGGCAGACTGAGAGGATGTCTGTGCACCTGAGCATCACTGCTCAAGAAGGTTATAGGGAACAGCATCCCATGAAAGCCCATTAATATGCTTCCAATGTATTCTCTGTGGCAGCACCGTCTAATACTGAACCATAACTGGTTGGAACCAATACTATAGGAGCCTATAATACAGGGAAGAGTACCTCTGTGTCAGAGATTAGTGAGAAGTCTGGGATTATCTGGCATGTTATTCAGAAAGGCCAGATAGTACCCTGGCATTTGATGCATGCAGCTATACAAACAAACAGATTAAAGAAACAGGACTAACTGTTCCTTTAATATGTATTTTTAGCCACATGCTCAGAAACATACTTGCATATAACTCCTATAATATTTCAAATGGCCAAATAGGGTCACAGATATGTGAAAACAAACATACTTTTGCTCCCATTCCCAGCATTTCCTATGATGACTGTATTTTATAACAGGGGTAAAGCAGATTTGTAACGATTAGTTTTCCGTACATCTAAAAGAAACTCTATTTACACTGTAATCCATATGCAAATTTATTACAGGTTAAACACACAGTTCAGTACTCCAGTTCACTGTGCTGTCCTCACATAAACGCTGTGAATAAATAATTCCTTAGGATTATGCAAACACCAACCTCATCAACGCTTACTGTCTCCAAGCCCTGCGGGATGAAGGGAGAGAAGAACGCAAAGGAAGAAAGAGGAAGAGACAGGCCCTGTGCATTAAGTAGAATATCTTTATCACAAATGATGACACCTCAGGAAATATTTATCAAGACCAACTTAAGCCCCTTTGGAACCAAGTTATTGCTGCATATTTATCAAAGGAAGCCATTTCATATAATTCAATGTAATGTGCTCTGAAGATTGCTTACTATGTTGCAGTTTGCAAAAGGATTGCCCCAGGCTTATTTTGGTAAATGACTGGAACGTGTGATCTCATATCTCTCGGCGGAGTAGGTAAACATTTGTCACTCAAGAGGAGGGAACAATGAATACCTCCTGTCTGCTTGTTATAACCTGGATTTAAAAGTATTGTTCTCACATTCTGTCTGTGTCGCTCAAATATATTGTGCATAGTTCAATCTGCATCACACAAAGAAGTAACAAACGTCCTCATACCTCCCTCATATGCCTTTCTTGCTTAAAGCGAACATGTTCTTTCCTTTTTCATTTTTCAGTGGTGATTTATAGTAATAAAATAGTTATTGAAGCTCTGTGTTTGCTTCATTCATCACTGTGCTGTGGAATTCATTTTGGAATAGATCACCAGTTGGACCTCGTGGAGGGCTGCCTACCCCTTTGGGTAATTTAATCATGTTCTATGGAACGTCATAGACCTTTCCAAGGACACTGGTGGCATGTACTTTGCCTATCTCTGCAAATGCCTTGCGTTAGCTTGAACGGCGCAAATATGAATCATTTTATGAAGTAATACCATATAACCTATGGGCTTACTAGCCAGAATAGAGACCACACAAAAACCCTTGAGGGCCTACAGACTGCCAATTGGACACCAATGATCTACCAAATAGAATAGGTTCTGCAACTGAAGATGCAAATCAAAATTCAAAGTTAGAGGATGCAAGAGCAAGGAGAAACTTTATTTGAAAAGAGAAGTAGTAGCTGATACCTTGAATAACTTTCCATGGGAAATAGTAAAGCTATAACGGAAATAAATACATTTTCATCTGCGATCACAATCAATATTTCCGTGGATGTTTTTTTGTATTTGGGATGTTTCTCTTTCCATAATAATTTTTCAGTTAGAATCTGCCATTCATTATACATTAACATTTCAGTTACTATTATTTCTTGTACGTAGCACCGACTAGGATTTTACGTGCAATTATTAAGGCATTTGTGATAATAGCACATTAGTGTGTAGTACCGTAGATTTTAGTGAAAATATTTTCAATTGGTATTGCCATACCCTCATTCACCCTTGTTTATCTAGCGGTGTTCAATCAGACTTCTTGTTCCACAGTGTGAATTAATTGGATATTTAGTCACTTACTTTTCCTTAGGCACAGAAACACACATTTTTCCCTATCAGTGTCATTGGAGGGACAGACTGTCCCATTGCAAAGTGACCAACACTTCAATGTTTTCCTTACACATATATTCATTGCTTACAATAATCAATGTAATAGGTATCATAGTATCATGACGTGAAACTCCCATTGTCAGATTTAGGCCAAAGCTCCTGACCATATAGTGGTCTCCTGTCCTACATTTATTATACAGGAACCCATGCTATAAGCAATTATTTTATGACATAGCAGGCATTATAAAAAAACGACATCATAGAATGTTCTGGAATTGGACAAAGCGCTTCAAGTCATCAGATGTAATCTCTTAGTTCTCGTTATGTGAATACATCAATCTACACAATAGTTCTAACAACATCTCCAGTCCTACATGGCTACAGTGTCACATTTTTTAAAGATAAAGCACACATTTGTCTGTGTCAGCGCATCACATACTTACCCACTCTGAATCCAGACCCCGTGAGTGTGTCTGCTGAACCTCCATTTTCAGCTATCAGTGTCATGTTGCTCCCTGGTTTGCAGACATCATGACAGTATCCTTTGTGACATGTTCTTTTACAAACCACAGGGGCAAAGACCACCTTAAATCGCTCACGTGTCAAAGAGAGAGAAAGGTGACAGAGGAATGTCCCCAGCCACAAGAGCAGGATAGGAAGCTGCTGGACACTGCATGCAGAGGCCATGGTCCTAATGCAGGGGTCCCTCTAATGTATGTGTATGTTTGCCAATAAATAGCAGTTCTCCTTCCCTTTATTTTTCCTCACTGTCACTATCGGTAATTTCTTATTTAACTCATCTTGGTTCCTAAATTTGTGAACCAATTAATTTTTGGATGTGTATTATTAAAAATTATACATGTATCATTTAATATCACTGTAATTCACTATGTGGCATTCTATGTGACCCTCAGATACAGTGTCTCCGTCACTGCATGTTTGTAAATGTCCGTGTCTGCCTTTAATGTGGCCCAGTTCATCTAGTGTTTGTCTGTAATATTATTTCTGCCTTCTTTGTCTTTGTATGAATCTTGTATGTGTTATATTCATACAGTCATGCAGATTTCTTTGTTTGCGGCGTTTGACAGTAGCTCTTTAATACTGCCTACATATTTGTGTATATTTGTATGTCTGCCCAGAATATAAAAACATGTATGTATATTCCTGTGACTGTTTGTATGTGAGCAAAAGTATATATTTGCCTTTCACTCCGTAATCTTGTCTGTCTATTCGCGTCTCAGTGTGTATGAGTTTTAGGAAAAGAGAGGCAGACGAAAGTTAAAAAAAAAAAAAAAGTAACTGAGGCAGACTGGAATGTGAAAAATGAAAGGATGAATAGATTGCACAGTCACAGAGTTAAAGATAAAGAAAAAGAGAACAGGTAGAGAGAGAGCCAGAGAGAGCTGTACTAACTCGAGTTTGGAGCCTTAGTATCTTTCAGAAGAAAGTTTTCCGGATGAGAGTAGTATCTTCAGAGCAGCTAGGAGAGAAACAGGGATCGAGAAAACAGGAAGACGGAGGAGGGGGAGAGAGGGAGCGAGAGAGGCAGGCATGGGAGGAGAGACAGACAGGGAAAGGGGGGGAGCAGACTTGGAAAGAAAGAGAGAAAATAACTGATACACCGAACAGAGCACTAGTATAATAGAAATAGAGAATATAGAAGTGAAAATAATATATCTCATGTAGTACTAACAATGCACATGGCGGAGAAATACAGGAAAAGAGATACAGACTGGCAGGTAGAGCTGTCCAACTGGATAGCCATCAGCCAATTTTTTATTTTGCTGTCCATGGCAAGTCTGTGGTTTGTTGAATAAAAAGTGAACTGTGGTGAACTGACAAGTGAAGTGCAAAAGTCAGGCATTAACTGTAAAGTTGCAAAAAAAGGCAAGGATAAGCAAGTTGAGAATTTTTCAAGTCAGCTATATATTTCACCACAGTTCTCCGTTGGATATTTCACATAAATGTTTAATGATGTTAAGCCTAAACAATAAAGTTTACAGGACCACTCTGACTTTGAAAAGACCTATCTTTTTCATGCATATTAAAGTTAGCTAATTATAATAATGTATGTATTAATTAAAAATTGTACTCCAAATATGATTCATTTTCCTTTTTAAAGCGAAATTGAACCTAACTCCTTTTCTTCATTTTGTGCAGTTGTTATTATATGTGAAATACACTTATGTTATAACGTTAAAACAAATAACAGTTCCATTGTAGTTTTGCAGAAATGTATTCGCAGGGTTCTCTAAATTCAGAGACATCATTGAGCGAGAGTGTACAGGAAGCAGACTGTCTCCCTCTGCAGTTGTAATGATTCACTCAAAGAAAGAGTTGTCATTATTCTCTACTGTAGAATCATATTCTGTCTTCTACACTCTGGAGATGATTTAATAATTTACATATCCATATATAGAGAGATATGGGGCCTATTCAGTAAAATTGACCTGTTGTAGTCAAATAGTTTTCATCATATAACTCTAATAGCTTCAAACTGTTTTCTCATCGTAAAATAAAACACTAAGTTCTCCTCCTGGTGATAAATTCAACAAGGATATAATCTCTTCAGTGACATTCAATTAAAGTGTTCTTCTCATTCAAAAGTGTTTTTTGTTTTTTTAAATTTTGTGCGTTTGTGCTCTCAGGACAAGTGAGGTATCTAAAATAGTACAAAATATATATTCCAGCAGTTTCAACGTATCAGCTGTTAGTGGCAGAAAAAGACAATGTCACACATTATTATTACGTCCAAATGAAAATACTCATTTTGGTACATATCTCTTGGGTGCCAGTGATGATTTTAACTTGGTACACTAACCTTCCTGATATTGACAATTCAGTGACAATGCTAAAAATATCCTGGGATTTATTGGAAGGATGTGAAATACTTTTTTTTCACCTGTGCTTCCAATATAGGTTCCCTCTGCTAACCCCATATAACAATGAAAGACCCCCCGATCAGACGAACTTGGTGAGCCCCTGCTCTGTTTGGCTGGGCACACATGGGGTTTACTTTGTAGAAAGGGGACATATTTTTTAACTTTAAAATAGTTTCATTGTCCTTAAAGATGTTAAAAAATGAAAACTTATCAAGAACAATTAGACTTAAACAGCCACTCCTGTCTGTTACCAACAGCAAATAATTCTGCTTGTGTATCTATTGTCTGACTTTGAGGACTCCTGACTAAAATGACTCATTAATGCTGTTGGTTGGCAGCCAGATTTCACATAGGTTTGAAATTTCTTTGACTGTTATGGGGGAGGGGGTTTTTGCGGGATACCACCTCAGAGGATTTAGAAAAATATCTGCCGACAAAAGACTAATCTGTGCATTTGCATTGCAAGAGAACTTACAAGCCGAATAATTATACAGTGCCTCAATTTCTTTAATAGATGGCTACATGATTTTTCAAGTACAATATCAAGCACTATATCAATTGTTGGTTTTGTATAAAGAAATGGTAATGTAATGGTTTGTTCACTTTATATTAATGTTAGTAGTAACATCCTGTTTTCTCAGGAAAACAGTTGTTTTAAGTAACAACAAACAGGCTAGTAAAAATATGTAGAACATTAAATAAAACCTTATAGGCTCCCAAAATGGTACTTTGAAATGCATATTGAGCATTTTGCATTGCTTAAAATATAAACAAAACTTACAGATGCAGGTAATTAGGATTCCACTCACTCTCTGGCTGAGTGAAAGTCAATTTCTTTTTATTTTATTTTGCTGTGGGACCCAAATAGAATAATTCCCAATGATTTGAATGGGTTTTCCTGTTTTAGTGATGTCATATTTCAGTCCCTGTCACTGTGTGTATAAAAGAGAAATGTTTTCTTTCTTTTATAGTAATAAAGATACAGCTCGGTAACAAAAACCTAATAATCCTAGGATTTTGATGGGTATTCCAATCACTATCATTACAGAATGATTTTGATCGTCATTGCCGGCAGTATCATTGTAGTAATTATCTTTGCAGTATTATTATGATGGGCATTGAAGTCATCATGGCAGTATGGTTTTGATGGCCATTGCAATATGTGTTTGATGGGCATTGCAGTCATTACCATATGATTGGTGGGCATTGCGTTCATCATGGCAGTAAGGGTTTTGATGGGCATTGCAGTCATTATCATTGCTGTATGAGTATGATGGGCATTGCAGTCATTATCATTGCAGTTTCATTATGATGGGCATTGAAGTCAGTATTATGGCAGTATGATTATGATGGATATTGCAGTCATTATTGCAGTATGATTATGTTGAACATCGCAGACATTATGCTACACTCAAAAGCTATGTTTGGTCACTTCAGCAGCAGCCTGTATTAAATACACTGTTTAAGTTGTGCTTCCCATTTCCCTGTATTAGCAATATTTTACAGTCTGCTTCAAACTTTGGTGCCTACAACTTGCAACAGAGTCAATATGGTGACTAGACTGTCCCTTTAAGATGGTGTCCTACTAACTGATAAAAATATACATCCACAGTTATTTATATGTCTTTGGGGACATATCTAAGTGTGGTATGTATCTTAGTGTAGACAGAAAAATGATTTACCAAAGGAAGTGGTCTTTTTCATACATCATGCAGGTCCCCTATGGCGTGTGCAATGCAAGATGCTGTGCCTCACAATTTGTTCTATAATCTTTTCCAGTGTTGTCCAACTTTTCTAATGTGGAGGCAGGTTACCATGCAGAATCTTAGAGATTGTATTAATTTAATGAGATAATAGAAATGACTGCAGGCAGGGTATCGGTGGCATAAATACAGTCGAGGGCCACTTGTGGAAAACAACCACTCGTATAGCTTTATCTTAGTAGTAATGATAATTTGTCTTAATATACTTTGTAGTATTAAAAACTATTAATAAATTGTCTCTGCCTGACAGTTAAAAATCAATGATCTAGCCAGAAACACGGTTTCTGTGGCCTACACAACACATAATTGTTTGTTCCATGTACACTTTAATGTTTACTGCCCTCTTATATAATATGCACCAAGACCTGGCCACATTACCCATACATCATGTCTCTGCTATTCATGTGTACACTTGACCTTACCTTGGTTACATTTTTTTACTTGGTATTGTCCTCTAATATCGATCTACGGGGCTACTCAATAAAGAGAGAATTATAGAGAATTGAGATGGGAATTTCAAACTTTAGGCCAAAGTAGCCGAGTTGGAAAAATACTCCCTTGGCTAATTTAGCTTAAAGCATCTCAATTCCTTGCAGTTCTCTCTATTTTGAGTAGACTGTTTAGTGTTTTATGTCATGTATCTATGTACAGAGGTAGGCATCACCTATGCTCATGATGGACATTTACTGCCATTTTACTGGCAAATTTAATGATGTTCTATGATGTTCGCAGACCTTGCCACAAATATGGTTGTAATTGTAGATACACCTTGCCTATCCCCTGCCTATGAACCTGGCTTGTCTTACCCTATTGCTAACTGTGCTACACTCATCTGTGCTGCTTGTATGTCACCCAGGATGCTGTCTGATAGATTATCCCAAGTTTCGTGGCCCTAATACTTCTGGGTAGATCTAGTCCTAAGTGAAGCTCTCATTCCTGTTCTCGTCATCCTTTGCTTATGTCACACCACATACTCATGTAAAACATACTCTTGAAAAGTCACACCTGCCAATTTTAATGGAACAGTATAAGTATGCAGTTATGAATAATGCAATTTGTGTGAAGATATTCTCATTGCATCTGATTAAAGTTTTTTTTTTAAAGGTGATTCCATTCCCTACATCACATGATTGTGCAACTCATTGCCCTTAAGATTGTCTGAGTGTCTGGCTTTCCTGCTAGGTACATTGAATTTGAGTATTAATTTAATAAAGCATGGCCAGCAATCTAAAGCTCTGTATAACACACAACCTTCTGCATTAACAATTTAGCCAACATTGTTCCAGATAACTTTAATTCAGTAGGTGCTGCATTAGTGGGTGCATTTCAGATTCCTCTGATCTGTTTAAATGATTTACAATAAAATGCACTTTTTAAAGCTGGAGATTGAATCATGCAAATCATGAGGATCATGCCAAGGCTTGAATATGATGTTTCTTTTCATAATCAAAGACAAAAATAAATAGAAGAAAAAAAATACATGAAAAGTTATAAAACAGGGATTCTTTGACTTGCTTAGGATCCTTACTATTCCGATTAAAAAAGAGCAAAGCAGACATTTTACCCCTTTATTAACCCAGTTATACATTCATAATGGCAGGAATTTCAAAGATGTTCGCTGGAAGACATTCATATGTACATAGCTAGTCCCCCCATGGCATAGTTCCTTTCATCAGTGACCTACGGGACATCACCCCAATAGTCAACTCTTTGCACTGTAAAGCTCTGTTTACAGCTCAACTACACAGCGTCACTTTATCAACCCCTTCACAGTTTTTTTAACCCCTCCCTGAATTTTTAGTGGGCATAAATGGCTGCCCTATCTGGAAAAGTATTTGTTTCCGTCAGTCCTTGAATACTGTTTCAATCACTTGGCCCCTACCGTTCAATGCTTCCTCAATAATCCTCTAAAACATACCGAATCAACACACGTTAATCACGTTTTATAATACTTCCAGGTTTCTCTCTCTCATTCATATTACCACTCCCTGAATTATTTATGATTTACTTACCACTGAACTCCCTCTTTAAACCAATGACTTAACTTTAATAATTTCTTTTTGGCTTGACTCCACAGATTGTCTACCCAAACATTCTTATTAACCACTATACCTCATTGTCTCATTCTCATGGTTCATTAACTGACTCTTTAAAATAATTACTTGTTCGGTTTCTTATTTCTTGCACCCCACCCTTGCCCCTTGGTAAATTTAGTCCTTGGCTTGTGTGCAGTCATTGGCTGATCCTTCACAGTTGCTGGCTACTGCTTTAAGTATCTTGGCTCCGCCCCCACGGGGAATGGTTCCAGTGAATGCCTCTTCTTGGGTCCTCTTTAGACTCAGAACTTCAGCCTGTAGTTGAGCCCTTCCTTCTTGCTCCTAAACAAGACACAATTAACATGTACTAACATTAGTGTACGGGAGTCATAATTGCCTATGTCATTTGTTTTTCTTGACCCTTTATTCTCTCTCCCACTATGTTTGTCTGTCTTTCAGTCTCCATCTCCTAGAATCTGCTCTAGTTATCTTGTTTCCCCTTGCTTTGTCCCTCCTCGTCAGAGTTTTACATTTTTATCCCAATATTTCATTTTTCTCCACTCACTCGCTTCAAATCCTCCTGCAGTCTTTTCAACTTCAGTTCCAGCTCCGTGACTTTGTCAGTAAGATCTCTGCAGAGAGAAGGTAAACACAGTTTCATTAATTGTCATTTTGTGCATGTATTTTGTTACTGACCGTAGGCAGTCATGTTTCTTACCCTGATTGTGCAGGAAGGGAACTATAATCCCCAACATCATTTGTAACCTCAGATTCTTGACCTTTGGGACACGAAAAAGGAATAATGTTACAAACATCTAGTACTATATATATACACTAAACTGTTGTGCAATATTTTACTTGTATCTATGAATGGCAATATATTTTAAAGATGTACCGTTTACTATATTGTATAGAATTATAGCTAATTAATGTATATAATAAGTAGATGAGATTTTTAACTCACTAGTTGCCTGGGTTTCTGTGATATAATTGCTTTTAATGTTTTGTATGAACATAAGAATGGCTTCAAGTCAATGCAACACTTTATATTCTCCTAGAAACTACTACTCTTATAGCTTTATCGGAGTAGTAATGCTAATATATGCTTAATATACTTTGTAGTATTAAAAACTATTAATAAATTGTCTCTGTTCTGCTGATTAATTTAGTATTGAACTTATCTTTCTATCATGTTCCGTTTAGCAGAGATGAGCTTTCTCCTGACTGCTAGACAGTCAATCACAGCTCTTATATCAGATGGACCAGACTGTATACTATTTTATGAAACAGACTGGGCCATGGGCATCTGCCCCTTTTTGTCCTGTCTTAAAGATGGTCATGCAGCGTACATTATGTGTATATTGAAACAAACCAATGTTGGAATTCTCAGGTTTATTTTGGTGTGTAATCAAAGATTAATTAAAATTTGTAGGTTTGTATAATAGTAACCATCCAGTCCCGCATAAGGTTTGATGATGTGTACAGTATACATGCTACAGAAAAGGACAGAAGGGTACAAATATTTTAAATTGGAAATGTGCATATAGTAAAAATAATCTCTTTCCTGCTCAGCTATCATTGGCTACACACATTTTCTTTTGGAACACTGACCTGCAGGTACAGCCTATTGACATTTTTTTAATATAAATTTACATATATATATATATATATATATATATATATATATATATATATATGTATGAGTATAGGAAGAGAAGAATACATATTTGTGTGGATTCTGCTCTTTATTGGTTCACACGGGTGTATTCACCTTCTTTGGACATGGCTTCCAGTATGCTGTTACACGCCAGAGTGAGGTCAGATATACTCTGCCATTCATCTTCTATAGATGCCTGAGCTGGTAAAAGTGCTGAAACGAAGAGGGATATGTATGAGACACTACAGAATATCAAACAGACACTGCAGCAGAATAATTAGGTGAAACCTTTAGGAACTCAAAACATGAAACTCTTGCTCAAAAGGATAGTAAAGATAGAAAGGAGAGTCTGAGAGACTGTACACCTAGAACAGACAGTTGACCTTAAAATAAAATGTATAAAATCACAGTATAAGATATGAAATCATCTCAAGCATTCTGACAATTCTAATGTAGAAGCTGCAGTTATTGCCCACATACTGCAGCCAAACAACCTCAGACTCTTAGGTAATAAAACAAAATGCAAGTTTGCTCTCTCTCAGAGATTAGTATTTTCAAAATGTGACCTAAGCATTAGGGGGCCAGATGTGGCCCTCAAATGCTAAAAAAGACCCATTACTTCATAAAATTAATTATATCAATGGGACAATGTACTACTACCGTATAATTACCTTAGGGGTCTATTCATTATGCCCCATTCTTGCCCCAAATTGGGCCAGATTGGGGCTAATAGTCAAATTGTGGTGAAATCTGTAATTCAGCCATTCAATATGGCTGATTTCTGACATGTTTTTGGCACTATTCGAAACTTGGCATTGGGAAGCCTATGGAGGACATTTTTTAAAATTCTATTACGGCATATATTAATAAATGACCATGTCAATCAACAAATCATGTAATAAATATCTATATTTCACGCATGACATTTAGTAAGCCCAATAAATTAGGGAATGGCCACGTATACATATGTACATACACTGTACTATATCATTTTATACACCGGCATAATAGCTTTTATGTTATAATAATGCCTGTGATGTCATTCCGGGTATAGGTTGACATCATATCACTGGCTATTCACCGTCAACAGCTGTTAGGTTACATGTACCCTACGTACTATATAGGGAGGATAGAGGCTATCATTTCAGTTGGGCTGTTTTGGTGCTGATTTCGGTCACTGAATGGCCTGAATTTAAGGACATTCCAATAACCAAAGTGATCCGAATGGGGTCTAATTTTGGACGTCTGATTTCTGAATTGAATTTAGTTTTCCATGCGTATAGTGAGATTTTAAAAAATCCATATGAACTTATAAAGCATGAATTTTCAGTCACATCATTTTCCACATTCATCCATTATGTTAAAATAACTAATTTCATGCAAATGCTATTGTTTAATAATCTCCTATAATGCAATTAGTTTAAATAAAGGCTTAATTTGGGGCCTTATATAAACTATAATGTTTTACATTTCATATTAATATTAATTAATTCTGTTAATTGTGCGAAGGTGTAATATGGTAGACAAATATTTCATGGAAATACACATTTGCTTGTACTCCTAAGCAGATCCATTAACTAACATTGCTAAACTAACATTTATTTATATAGCACCAACAATTTATACAGCATTTGGTATAGAGGGCAAAGGGAAGTCTTTGGGGGTACAGTGACAGCTAGCTGTGTGAAGCTAGAGGCTACTACATGGTTAATTTAGAATTTCAAACGTGAATAGCAAGGAATGTGCATTAGTATAATGGGTTGTGAATTAAGGCTGACATACTGCTAGCAGCTGTGTATTAATCTGGGAGGTTGCAAGGTGGTTGAGGGGTATAGTTACATGATGTAAGCGGGCTTGTAGTAATAGTTGAGGGCCAGTTTTCTGGGTGTGCGGCTAGAACCTGTGGATTTCTTTTTAACAGAACTAAAATCAAACCCACACATATATGCTTTATATTTGGCTTTCAACAGAGATTATATTAAGTAACTGCGTATTGTATAACTATTTCAGAGTATTACGTTAAAATGTAGCTTTACTTCCAGATAGTAGAATTGTTAAAGACTGTAGGTAAAAACCAGTCCATGTTCAACTGAAAGACTGCATGAAGTACAGATGCACCATACAGAAACGCTTCAATGAAAGACAAGCAAAGGAGGACATGCAGACAAGAATGCAGCCCAGATTTGTTTGTTTTTCCATGAATTAATAATGGCCTAATTACTATATATTTCTGATCTTTATAAAATAGATAGTTTTAGGAAGCATCAATTTTGGATGCATAACAACACAGAGAAATGACATCCAGTTCAAAGTTAGAAATTACATCGCTTTTTACAGAGTTTACTCTGGATACGATTTTTGTAACAGCCCAAAAAGGTGATTATTTTTATTTTTGTGTATCAGATTCCTTCAATTTGTTTAGAGCTGCAGTCATCATATCATCTCTCTCTGCAGCCATGGAGTTATTCTCAATGGAACTCTACTATAGAGTAATATACTGGACAGGCAGGGGTTACTGACAAGGCTCTGTGTACTAAAGTAACTTTCATCTATAAGCTAAGGGTCTTTTCATCTATAAGCTAAGCTATTCATGAATGAGTAAAGGGCAGGGACAAGAAAATTTCAAACTGAAAGTAGTCAAGAAATTCAGCTGTACTGGTGGATTTTTCCAACTTGACTACTTTGGTCTTAAGTTTGAAATTCGCTTGTCAATTCCCTCGTTCATGAATAAAGCCCTAAAAGTTATAAATAAATATTTGGACCATTCTGAGAATACCAATAACAAAGCTATTTTATAGTGAGAAAGGAAAAAAGGGACATAAGACAGAAACTGAAAAAACCATAGTCATATAAAATTGTCAGTACTGTTCTTGATGGGTTCCTGAATAGAGGGCATAGGTGAGATATTTTCTTCCTGAATGACATCTTCTGATTCAAACATTTCTTCCTGAGTCTGGCAAACAGTGTCGTCCGTTATCTAAGAAGCAGAAAAGAGAAATGTCTCAAAAGAATGGAATCAGTTGGTAGTAATTTGCCAGCTGTAGTACATGATGCATCCTGTAATTCAGTTGTGCATTTATGATGACCAGTTATGGGATCTGGCAGAAGAGAGATTAATAAAGTCAAAGTGAAGTTAAGGGCATAATACTCAGGAAGGGTTTGATCTACAAATAGTTTTCTTGTTTTTTTTTTTTTTAAATGAGTGGGACACCCCTCCATAGCAATCCTAATATTAGTGGTTAATGATTTTATAAAGATTGTAGGTTAGCTTTGTTTGGGGGCACTGGATAGACGTTCAACTCTGAACCTCCAGCAGTGTATGAACTACAACTACCATCATTCTCTGTTATTCATAAAGGCTGCTGGGGGATTATGGACTCAGGGAGCCGGGGTGCTACAGTTGGTATAATATGCCTGTTTTTCTAATTGCTACAGGACATCTTTTATAGTAGACAGGGAGCAGACATTAGTTTATGTTCATAGTTGTTGTTTGGTGAATTGTACCTGTATTCCAGGCACCAAAAATGCTATTTAAATAGAGAACATCTTATGTAAAACCCATTTATGCCAATGCATTCCTGACACAAGTGAAAAGGCCTCTTCATAAAATATGCATTACAACTGAACTGACAAGTGAACTGCAAAATCCAGTATTGATAGATGGAAAGATAGGTAAGTTGGAGAATGTTTCTAACTCCTCTATTCATGCCTGATATTTGCATTTGACATGTCAGTCAAATTTTAGCAAACAGCCCCCTTTGACGGCTTGTTGAAAGAGGGACCAAGGCAGTGATAATCTGCATGACTGGCACAGTTGGTTGAAGGAGCAATACTCTGCAAGGGATCTTTCAAAATAAATATTAAGGACGTGACAATCTGCAGATCTCACCAATTCTTCCCTTGCAGGATCAGGTTGAGGAATGATATCTGGGGGAGCCAGATCAGCACTATTATTATACCTGAGGAAATAAGAAATGCTTATTTTAGTTGGATAGGGTATGTATGTTGCATAGATGGTTTTAATGAATAACATGGGACAGAAAATGTGTGGACGGGACATAAACAAAGAGAGTGGAAAACAAAGAAAAAGGAAAATCATGTGACTTTGATGACACAATGCATGACACGTAAGGAGACAATAACACGGGCTGGAGGGGGTTAAATTGTATGCTACAACACTGGAGTATGTAATGGAAAAACACACCTGAACCAGAACAAGTGAGAATAGGATGATGTGAATGGAATAAGTGGGACATTTAAGGGAAGACGTGGGTAATCTGTGGACATATAGGAGAGCCTGTGAAAGTTCATAGGTTATTTATAAGATTACAGGGAACATAAGGAAATAAAACTGTATGTGCCAGCAGGTTATAGTGTTGGGATGATCTGCTGACATGTGTGAAAGAGATCCATCACGATGTAAGATCAGGCTGAGAACAGGCAACACTGACAGAGAGGGGTTAAGGAGTGCGCACCAACACTGTACATAGTGGAAATTTACTGGACACTGTGATAGACTATTTTATCATTTTCTATGGACCTTCACAGCCCTTACCATGGACATTGCTGTCCTTGTACGAACATTTTGCCCTCTGCTCCTACCCTTCTCACTCACTGTGTAACGGGAAAAAAATGAATGGGAAGATGAAGCAGGAGGAGCATGCAGCCGAAAACTGTCTACCCTTTTCTATTAAATAAAAGGTGATCAGCGGTCGCAGACGGTAGCTGGATCACAGATAATAGGAGGTAGGTTGGGATCCCCTATTCAAATCTAAAGCAGTCTCATTTTGATGCATGCAAACACAAGATCCTCCGTTTGTACGGAGCTAGACAATAAAATATTATTAATTCAATTCCAAACAACAATACAGCCCAAATATAAAAGAACTAAAAATGTATTACATTTACATGATGGCAGACCATTATCTAAAAATTGTTTTCGGTGTAATTGTATAACTAAACATGATTTATGTGTGCACTGCTAGAGCAGAGTTGCAAGAAATATAAATTAAGAGAAAATGTGTTTTCATTTTTCTTTACTGTTTCTCATGTGTGGCACCATATACAAATGTAGCGTAAAATGTAAAAGAGGTCATGCCATAAAAAGTCAAATGTAGAACATTTTCTCTTAATCTATGCATTTCCTTAGAATTCTCTGTCACAATGTATACATATTATTACATATTATTGTATACTCTACTTTCTTAATAATATTGAGGTGACATAGAGTCCCTTTAAAGGAACAATAAACCCTCAGAAAAGGCAACATTAACAAAAGTGAGGTTGTATTTACCAGTTTCCCTTTTCTGGTTAATTTCTTAACTTTTCTTGTAGTTACTTCCCTGTTCTCAAGGCCAGCATGCAGACAACCTGTACTCAAGATCCTGCCTAGCCATGCACACTGGGAGGAAACACCTACCCTTAAGTCACCCATTACTTACCAAAGAGGTAGATGCAGAGGTAAATAAACAACATAAAAAGCACTGGTATTTATACAGGTAGAATAGTGACAATGTTACTTGCGTGTAGGTCACAGAATCTTGATGTTTAGCCTTAGAATCAATAGTATGGTGATGAAAACACTTTTTTTGGAGGGAGTTTGCTGCTCCTTAATTTATGTAAAATTATATTTAGGTATTGAAAATATTGTGTATTAATTTTTATTTTTTCTAAGATTACACCTCTCAACTGCTACTGATAACAGTGTAGGGTCTGTGATTGCAGTTACAAGGTGTATTATTTTGTGCAGAGTGCAATGAAAGTATCTAGATAAGAACAAACTAGAAAGTCAAATGGCTGCTATCAGAGATGCTCTGTTTATAGTGTATATAAACACATTTATATATTGTACTAGCCAAACAATGCATAAAAATCCTTATTATTTAGAAAATTAGTTTCAAGGGTTTATTGCTATGGTACTGAGGTAATGTATGCATTGCCCACCTCCAAATGGTGACATCACATCCCACAATGCTTAGCCCCACCAGACCAAATTGGGGTATGTCAATGTCATAATTAGTGTGTGTGTGGGTGGATGGGCACACAAGATTCCACATGGCCATCTTTGTGGGGTTGAATGATAACCTTATATAAGTATATCTTGCTATCTACATATTTGCTGTTGATTGTGCAAGCAAACATTTAGGTTAGACACGTATTTTGTGGCCGACAGGTATATTTTAACAGGCGGGACATGTGCCACAGTAACTTTATACCTGGTATTTAATTTAGAATTTCTGTAATTCATAGTATTTTATATGTTTTTAGACACATTTCCCAAAGATTGCCAATAATGGTCAACTTTGCTCCAGTAAATGCATTTGCACATATCCATTATATGATGGAAGATGATGAAGTCATTTTTGAAAAAAGCTATGAATGTACACTACAGTTCAAAAGATTGACTTAGAAATGTCCTTGTTTGCATAATGTACAGTGAAGACATTTGGGTCTATTCACTAAATTTTGACTTTGGAGGTTAACTTTCATTTTGATACTTGATTGTATTGTGCAGATATACACTAACATTCAAAAGTTTGGGGTCACTTAGAAACAGTTATTAGCAACCATCACTGTGTTCCAATGGTACACTGTGTTAGCTAATCCAAGTTTATCATTTTAAAATTTGGCCCCCGAGTTTGTCTTCGAAAAAACCTAGGTTCGAATCTTCTCCATTGAAAGTAATGGAAGGCAAAATGATCAAAGCTATTTTTGAGACTAAGTCAAACTCGGGTACCGAATTTGACTCAGTCTCAAAAATAGCTTTGATCATTTCCCCTCCCTTTACTTCCAATGGAGAAGATTCTAACCTAGGTTTTTTTGAAGACAAACTCGGGTGCCAACTTTTAAAATGATAAACTTGGATTAGCTAACACAATGTACCATTGGAACACAGTGATGGTTGCTAATAACTCATTTCTTTAAAAAACAAGGGTGTTTCTTTGTGACCCCAAACTTTTGAATGTTAGTGTATATCTGCACAATACAATCAATCATTAAATCATCTTATTGATAGTTGGGCCAACACTGCAATTTTGAAGTATTTTGTTATTAACCATGGCATTTGGCTCTGCAAAGTAAGTTTATTATCGTGTTACTTTAAGATGAAGGTATGATACTAAACACATTAAGCAGAATTTAAGTTCATCAATGTGTTTAGTACCAAAAAGATGAATGGTTTGTCAAAACAAATTAGACTTCAGTTAAGGGTATCTATAATTTATATTGTGTTTACTGAGCAAGCACAAATAGTTCCGACTGTTCCATTTCTGAACTCTGAATATGTTGAACATAATCATTTTCTTAAAGCTAACATTTTTCTATTTTTATAATGCAGTGCCTTTTACTAGCCAAATAACATCACATACATTCAATTTTGGAAATTTTCACACTTCAAGGAACTTTTAGTCCTGTTCTTGTATTATTGTCCTCCCCATTAGAATACACTGAAACCGCCTCTAAGTCAGAATGTAAAGAAGAAATGGTGTGACATGCATTATAGGTTTCACGGCAGGCACGTTACCTGAACTCCGTCCTCTCTTCTTGCACTGACAGGGTGCGTAGAAGGTTCTGGGCCTCAGATGGGGGATCAGCCTTCCTTGACGTTTTTTTTGTTGTCTCCTCCTTTTCTTCTTCGTCTCCACATGAGCTTCTCAAAACCCTCTTCTCTTGCAGTGATCGCACATACAACTCAGAATAGCTCCTGAAGGGTCAGCAACAAGCAAGAGATCAAACTATGCGTTCTTTTTATCCAAAACCCCAAAATATGTTCTTTCACCTTACCTGCGGGGTTTTCCTGATTCATCTGGTGGTAAAGTGGTTACGGTCACCTTCTTGGCACGTAAGAAGAGACAACGAACATCCTCAGGGGTAAGTGAGCAAAAGGGCTGACCACAAATTGCCACCAGCCGGGCTCCAGGGCTAAGCCCTACTGTCTCTGCCATGCTGAATCTCTCCACCTCTGTCACGAAGCCCCCCGAGTCTGCACTGAATCCAAGCTGTCCCAGGCCATTCCTTAGAAGTGGTATCTCCCGAGTCTCACAGCCACCAGACACAACCTGAAGGGTAAGATATAAGTAGACCAAGTTATAGAGTTATTGTACTCTACACTGCAAGTGTAATCTCCGTCATACTATACAGTCAGTTGAATAGTAAATATCTGGAGCTGTAGGAAACTATTACAAAAATGTATTTACATATCTCAGTAGAATGTATGGTTTGATGATGTCTAAATCTCAACCAATCCTCTCTTGTAGAGCATAATGTCTGTTTATAACACAGGACCTGGCCTCTGCACTTATTATTAGCAGTTGGGGTGGTATTAGTAGAGAGGAGAGAATTAACAGAAAAGGTGTCTATTCGATATTCCAGAAACTCATGTAGAAACTGTGCTTCATGTAAAACATAAAAAATGTTTAGAGGGGATTAATATCATTTAATAAGACATTTCACAGTATTATGGAAAAGGCAACTGCATATTGTAAGGCTTATTTGTTTGCATTACAGCAAAATAATATGTACTTTCTGTTATAACTGTAAACCTATTAAAGCACCACAAATGTGTCAATGAAAAGTACATATGTTGCTAATATTCAGTTTGTAAGTTATTTAATGCTGGTGGTCCTGCAGCTCTTAATACTGTAATGGCCTCTTCACTAGTAGCCTGACACCTACCACCTGGTAATGAAATGGTTACAATCAGACATTTTGAAACCTGCAGTTTTTGAAAAGAGGACTGGACAGCTAAGTAAATGTACACATGGAGAAACGTTGCCGCACATCGTCAATGGAAGTGCTGGGTTGTAATGTTAAAAGATAAACCTGGTGGCTCTAAGGGAAATATTGAAACTATACATGTTGAGTTAAAGCCAACATGTGGTGTTTAGCCAATAGTAATATAAATGGGTTACATACACTTGAGATTTCATACTGAGCTGCAATCACCCTGCATAGATTTCCCCTCACAAATTGTTAAGTGCTAACCACTTCCCTGCATTCGAAACTCTAATGCTAGCTATGTACACCATCCTCACGTTCTGACATATTACACTTACACCGCAACCTCCTGCACTCAACAATAAGAATGACAAACTGTTATTGGTACAGGAGGTATAGTGCCAGAATCCATGCAAGGCTTAAATGTTTTCACATAGTCTTGCTTCAGAAGTAAGATTGGTCACATGACCTCTATCTCAGACGACAGCCTCTGGATTGAGACCACTATCAAACGTGCCCAGGAAATGTCCCAGAATTTATGTCAGGCCATTTTTCGAACCAGCTGCAGCCAAAGTCCGGTGACAATATATATATGCACATTTCAAGTATAGCTAACATTTGGGATACTTTAATTGTTACATTTTTTTTTTTAACACTTTAAATTTTAATATTTTTCTTCCTAGGATTTAGCCAAATGCTGGATAAGTTGAGTGGGAGTGTCAGTAGTCACACCGCTAACCAGATATTTCAACATTTAGAATGCAAATATCCAACGTTTAGAGAAAGCATAGATTTGTACAATTATTTACGTTTAATATGCAATAAATAAAAGTGGGTCATTTTTAAATAGGAGTGATCCTTTCAGTGTAGTATTAGTTGTTATTTAGAAGCAGTGAGACATGTATTAATGGCAAATATTGTGCATGTAACAACCTTGCTCATTTAAGTGCCACAATCACTCTTTTCTTCACAGATCACAAACAGTCCTTGTAAGACAAAGACCCGATGCCCGTGTGTGGTGCTGTAGAACCTCTTAAGTAACTGATATAGAAGCTACTACACAAAATAGCCAATAAATTTAAAAGCACCCCATCCCACCTAGGATACACCATGGTGCTGTTACAATATGCATATTTCCCACAGTCATTTCTTACCTGCAACCTTTTCACAATTTGATTAACTTCTTCTTCCACTTCCGTTTCACTACCAGCAATTGGTCGTAGTCCCAGTCTCCCTGCCCGTCCATAGTACAGGTCCAGACCCCATTTTGTGGAATATGTCCACCCCAATACATCTCGACATGAACAGTGGAAGCACACTGCTCCCTCTCGCTCCTTTCTTGCATCTACTAACACCAGCATCTCGGAAGATATTCCTAGCAAAAACTGTCCATCAGGGATAAAAGAACTTAAGACTCTGACAGACCAAACCAGGGCACCAGGGCTGTGGAATTCTGGAGATATGATGTATGCCCAGCGCGGTCCTTTACCAGCTTTTTCTCCTGGGCCAGTGCTGCCAGCTCGATCTCTTTTTTTGGAAAGACCTAAAATGGTTAGCTTGGAAGAGCAGGAATCCAGAGTAGTTGTGGTGACATGATCACGAGCAAGGTCCCTCAAGTATTCTTCTCTGGTCCTTGTTGCCATGGCCAGAAATTTGCCACCACGTTCAGCTGCATTTTCGCCGTTTACAGCCTTAGAGAGTAGAAAGTCCCGGAGCTCAGGGGACCGACGGAAGCAGGTGGTAGGGAGAGGAGGACCAAATGATGGTGTGTCAGCTGTGCGGCTGACAGCTACACTGTAGGTGGTGTGAGAAGTACATGGGTGGTGGACATGCACCACCAGGAATACATGTTGAAAGTGAGAACGAATAGTTTGTGGCGTAAAAGGATGGGCCCCAGGTTCTTGGAAAATAATGGTCACAATATCATTTCCAATGTGCCTTTTTCGAAGGAGCTGGAAAAAAGGGTAAGTTATCAGAAAAAGGAAGTTACATAATTCCCAACATCATGTAATCTGGAGAAAGATTATATTGTAAGAAGCAAGTTTTGTAATCAACAAATGATGAAAACAAAACTGAATTTGTGGTTTTAGAACAGTAATTAAATAAAGTAATTATAATGTGTTTTACCAGTATAAAAACATTGAGGTTTCTCTAGTTTTCAAGCATACATTATTTTAATTTATTCATAGGCAAAAGCAATGGATGCAGGGATTTTGTGCATTGCCTAGCCTGCCCCCAAAATGCACAGGTTTTATTATATAACATTTTTTATTTAATAGCATTTGATTCCCAACCACTTAATCTTAAATATTACATATTATGCTTCCCTACATATTAAAAAGTTGGACAATACTTATATAGACTTAAATTAGTATGGGAATTCATTTTCCAAGGGACTGGATTATATTGAGAGTTTTTAAGTAGAATATTTGTATTCTATTACCTGCTGACTGTTGCTTGCAGTATATGGAAGCATTGTTGAAACATGGAACATAATCTCGTAGTCCTGGTATCGAGTGTAAAGAGAGTGCGTGCCCGTGCTATCAGCTGTGGTGGGAAACAAGGAGAACAATAGAGAAGGTGAAGTACTATTGAGACATTAAAGGAAGTAAGGTGTAGAACATAAAAAGAATGCAAATAAAAATATTTTAATACAAAAGAGAAGAAAGTGATTATTGCATTACAAAAAAAGTAAAAACAAAATAAAAACTATAATGCCAAAGCTAAAATGGGAAAGAAAATGAGGGTGCTGTTAGGGGTTATGGAATTTACTAATTGTAAGAAGAGAAAGAACTGATTGTTAAAAATGAAGCTTACTCTTGTTGTCCAGCTGTGCTCGGTACTTGTCAAACCCCTTAAGTCGGACTTCATCTCCTAGAAGGCTCAAAAACTCTTGGAAAGCTGGCCCAGCTGTCTCATTGTTATACATCTCCTCCTCGGAGCTCTGCCCAGCTCGGCAGTACAAGATGCCAATCTTTCTCTGAAAGTTGAGCTGTGGCCCAAACAAAACAAAATATAATGAGACATAATGACATTGACTTGAGATACTTCTTCAGTCAAATTCTGGAAATCTTTCTGCAGATAGCTGCTCAGCTATTTAAGCAGACAAAATGTTTTAAAACATATTTTGTTCCCTCAATTCTGTGACCCAACAATACCACTGTATATTCAAAATAGGTTCACAAAGTAAGTCACTACAACTATCGGTGTCCGCACAAAATTTTCCAGGGGGGAACAGAGCAAACACTTTTGCCTCCCTCAAGTATCATAGGCCCCTCCCTCTTCATCTCAGTTGATTTCTCTTTCCTGTCAAAGTACCATAGAACCCACCATTCCTCCATCTTGCATTGGAGCGCCAGAGTGGTATGGTGGGTACCAGTGATCTGTGCATCCAAAAACAGCACAGGACCCTCTTCACATTGTTGCCCACAGCATGATACCTGGAGCTGACAGAAGATGTGGGCAGCGTGTACCACAGAGTGGTCTTTGCTGTTTTCCGACTGCACAGATGCCTGCTATCATGCGCACTGCACCACGAAATTACATGGGCAAGCAGGGATAGCCAAAGATCCCAGTAAAAACCTATAATGTTGGTGTCTACTTGTGGGTGCAAGTGCCCCCTCTTGCCCCTTTCACTTGGACCATAACTTTACCACAAAAAGCAATGTATAGCTTCCTGAAGTAATATTTCTTTACGCCAATGGTTTACCTTTCCTAGTCTCCTTTAACATGTAAAATGTTATCAATCTCTTGTACATTTGACACAATGGATCACCCATTTCTCTTCATGTTCTCTATACTTTGAACTCTGTAAAGTGACCCTTTTTAGCTTGTATATGTACATTGTTTCATTATTAATTTTCTCACAGCTGCTTTTATACGCTTCCTCTTTTCACCAGGGTACGTCAATGTCATCTCTAACTATTACTTTTCAAACTTCCTTTGCTTCTTTCTATCGGCAGTTGATAGGACATTGGGGGTCATGTTTAAATACAGCGCACACAAGGACTGCACCAAATATTGTCGCAATCGGCATTTGTGCAAATGTATAAAGCAGACTCCCCACAAATTTGTAAGACTTTGGTTGTGTCGGCGACTCAGCGCTTATTGCCTATGTATAAAAAGAATCAGGAGCAGAAAAGTGCCTGATTTGTGTTTGGGGGAACCTCCGCCAAACAGTGTCCTCTCCCACACTGCAAAGTGTCGGGAGTTATAAAAAGTGCAATCGCTGTTATACTTTGCAGTGCAGGAATTTTTATACATAACCCCCATCGTGTCCTTATTTAAAAGAGGAGCAAGATCGCAGAAATTATACCTCTGTGAATCTATTCACTGATAATAAAGGAATCTGTTATATAATCAGTAAGATCAGTAAGAGGTTCCTATTCTTACCAATGGAACATTATTTGCATTTGCAGAGAGTAGTAATCTATTAAAGTTACACTATATAAATGAATGTATGTTGTACACAGAATATAGCAAAAGAAAAGGCTAGGGGGCTTCCATCTCATGAAGCAGAAGGTCTGATGACAATTAACCAGCACACAGACAATCATCATTTCCTCCCCCACTGGAGGTGTGATCAGGTTCACAGGTTCCACGACATGGCAGCCTGGAAGTCATTGTTTGACTTCCACAATAAATGGGTATCTCTTTCATCTGAACTTTATTGCCTTCAGTTTCAAGGATCATTAGTAAGGTTTAGTCCATTTTTGATTAGAATTTACAAGCTATAAAAATATAGCTTTACACTCTCATTCATGTAAAATGCAGGCTTAAAATGAACAGGTAGGAAGTTGTGCCAACGCATCTTTTTTTAGGTGTCTAGTAAGCACCATCTTTATATTACACTCAATTAGCATTTAAAGGAGCCCAACGTTTGCTTGCATACTTATCAACCAAATACGGTCTGGTTTTAAAACAGCATCTACAGCATGCTCAATATACTGGCTCACGTCCACACTCATTTAACCCTGTTAGGCTCAAACCCATTCATGTATTTATTCAGAATTCATATCACTGCACTACCAGGCAAAAACGACAGTGATGAAAGGGTTATGATGATGTTGGCCTGAGATCAATACATAGAGGGGAAAGGATTTAGTAAATGAGATAATGACAATACAACTACTGCTAAGTACTGCTTATGTAAAGTAAAATAGATTATGCTGAGAGATAAGAACAAACTAACCCATCCAGTTTGCCCATCATAGAATTATAAAGTTATTGTTTCAGGATATTTATTTATAAAGTGTTTTACAGGGAAAAATACATTGAGGTTTCAAGTATGTCAAAAGAAAATAATTTGACCCCCCCCCCTCCCCCCCTAAATTGTATTTTTTCCATTTCACAAATATTTTAGGCATCTATACTTAAATAAATGTTTGTAAAAAGGATTACCTCTGTTCTTTAGTGTGGCATTATGTGCACACTCTAGTTCTGTTACGTTCAAAGGCCGGCATGTACTAAGGCCTAGTTAGGGCCTAGCATGTAGCTGTTAGTATTAACTCAGGTGTGATTTTTTTTGCCACATAATAAATACTTATGTCCCTTTTTTTTGTAAGACTCAAACACTCAATACTTTTGGCCTTCAGGGGCTTGACTGTGTAAACACCGCCTAATTAGATCATTATTTTGCATGTAAGTGTGAAATAAGATCTATCTGGACAATACAATTGCAAATAAGAAGCCTTGAGCTTGAGACTGGAGGCAGTGACGTGTTACATTGGAGGCAGCAGGCCAACTCTTAAACCATGAATCCTATGGAAGCAACAGGCTCGAATTGCTCAACATTAAACCCATCCCAGTAGGGGCATTGGAGATTTTTTCCCCACTGAACTATTTTAGCCTGTTTTTTGCAACGTGTTTTTCAATTTACCTAATTTAAGTGTTTGGCATAGTTGCCAATATCAGCCATGTTTCCAGTGACACAGGTGTTCCTCAGAAAGAACATGCAAAGTACAACCCAGAAGTATGTAGGATGCAAATACACATAAAAAGAATCACATTAATGTAAGCTTGTATGTATTGATAGGGCTCTGACTATACTTACGATTTTAGGCAGGTTATATCAGTATTGGTATTATATAAACATTGAAACACAGTCAAAAAAACAGGCCTGTTATCCCAACCTTTGTTCTACGAACAACCTTGTTTATCTGGGGATGCTTTATACAGTAACAAATGACAGAGCTCTCAGAATCTTGCATATCTATGGATGGGCAAAAAACACACTAGATTACAAATAAATGAGAAAAAAGGGCAGGAAAAAAATGAGGGGGAAAAAACTAGTTAGGATAAAAAGAGCAATTGCTAGAGGATTTATTAAGAAGTAAATGTGTTTCAACAAAATCCTTGTTTTTTGTTTATCAATCAACAGTTTGAATAACACTTTTAAAAATAGTATTTGCAAATATGAGTGGGATTTGTGAGAATAATGTTCCTACTATTAAAAGAACTTCCCTTGGCCCACCAGTGGACTTTAAGTGTCATATATAATTGGGGTTTGTTATAGCTAGGATAACCACATCATTGATTTATTCAGGGAGACTTATGACAAATGTATACTCCAGGGCTATAGTTAGTAAAATATTGGTCATGCAGCCTATGTGGCCCTGAAATATGCATTTGTCATGAGTCTCCCTCAATAAAACAGCAGTGTGGTCACACACAGTACTGTCAGCCATAGTTTAGAATAACTGTGTATAGCAGGAAAGGCCTGTATTCTGCCCCATAGACCTTTAATATGTTTGTTAATGCAAGCAGGATTAGAGAAGAAAGGTGGCTTACTATAAAAAAGCTGTCCTTTGCTCAACACTAAAGTGCTTATGAATTGATGCCACAATTCGTTTAAGGGCGAGTAAAGCCTTATTCATAATTATAACAAACCAAGGATAAAAAAAACATAATATTAAGCATGGCCATGGAGTACTTTGTACAGTGTTGTCCTCATACATTGTATATAAGCATGTACAAGTGAGGAAGGTCACTAAAGAGCTCCATTCAATACAACTTTTACAGTGTAACTTGTGTTGCTACATTCCTGTCAGGGATTCTTAAAACAAATGCTTACTTCAAAGTTGTATCTTGTATGTTAAAATGTGTGCTGCAAGTCTGCCTTGAAGTATGATTAGAAAAAATACAAGGTTAAAATATGGCCACCATACATTTATCAGAATTCTCAGTGGCAGAATTTGGTCTCACCCTACTGAGAGGGTGCCTTGATTTAGCGGATGAGTTTAATTATGACCAATTAATATAACATAACCTCTCATGATTATATACTTGTTGCCAACTTTATCAGGGTAAGAAGTTTTTATTAAAAAAATATATCATTATATTCATCATTTCATTCATAAGGACTACTATTCCATTTTTTATTAGTCATACTTTGGAGAAAGGTTGGGCTAATGTGCCTGCAATACCAGCACTAGATGTGCAGAAGAACACATTTTGGTTGCCGTCACAAACTAGAGCCCCGCAAAAAAACTAGGCTGCCTTCTGAAGTCCACAAATATTGTCAACCCCCATTGTCCAAAATGGACTTCACCAGTACGTGAAGCATGACTTCCATGTTGATATGCCTTTTAATTGCAAGTTCACCAACCTGCTATCATTACTCAGTTCTGATAAACCTACAAGCCTTGATGATTAATGTACCTCTTCACTGCTTTGTCTAGTCAGGTGCCTATTTCTCAGCATTTAAAAGCCAGTTCCTGCAAAACTCTCATTGCAAGATTATTGTGGTTCTTATTTTCCCTGAAATGCTTCCTTCTATCTATCCAAGTGATCAGCTAAATCTCAGGAGCTTAACCATCGGGGAAATTAGTGATTATGCCTGGTAGAAACCCTAGCTGACTCGGCTGCTAGGCTCCTAAACCTGCTTGTACTTCAATATCATTGCTCTCCACATGTTTAAAATACAAGGTTTGTCTTTGTGTTTGTAATAACTACAGTTCCAAAACAAGTAGCATTCCCAGGTAATGTCATATTCAACAAACAGATTTACTAATGTTCAGTGTTTCAATACCACACATATATGTGGTCCAACTATATATATGGCCGATATATGGGTTTTTATGCCTAATATTAATACAAAATAATAATCATTGCATTGATTGCACTTTGTGTCCTACTTTTTTTTGTATATGAGTGAGATTATGGAGGAAAGGGGTCCCACTGTCAAATGGGTCATTAAACCTTCAGTGCCTAAAAAAAGGTGTTTTTTCTTCAACACTTCCTCTCTTCTAAAAACTGCATATAAATTGTAATAGTTATTGCTATTACTTTAGCACCAATCCTTTTTATCTCCCCGAGACCAGCTACTATATCATAGCACACAAAGCTGTCTGATATCCATGCATTCCAAGCACTTGAAACAGCTTAATTCAAAATAGAGGGGTTGATTCTATAGTAATGACTAATGACAGGAGTTTCTTAAAGGGAAGCGTGAACACTGCTGCAGAGGGAGGCAGCCCACCTCATGTGTACTGAACTTAGAGGCCCCTGTGAAAAAAATTTCAAAGTAAAAATAAGTGCATTACATCTATTTTACAATCATGTAAAACATACAGTAAATAAGATATGTGAAACTGCCTGCTTAAGAGCTCTGTACATAGCCCACCAGTAGGCACATTCCATAGCTGACATTCCTGCTTTAATATATCCTAAGAAGTTATATTTTCCATGAGGACAACTTTTACTAACATTTGGTTACAGCAGCTGACATGGTACTATATAGTATCTTTGTGAGGGAAATAGTTCAGACTTTCTTAAAACAACAGACTACAACCAAGATATATATTTTTCAGTAGGGGTAAATGGTGTTTGACATTGATTTAAGAAAAAGTGAAATCCTAACAGTTGGTTAGCCATAACTTAGAACATATTTTTCAAGAAAGCTACTCATAAAGAAAGTACTCATCCTAAAACAGCAAATTGATGTAACAAGATAACAATAATTTGGCTTTGTGTTATCCAGTATTTAATGCAGCAAATGCATAATTTAAGGGGGTACTCCCACCAAAAAATGAAAATGTTTTATTTTTTTTATTTTGTATTGTCTCTTTCAGATATGTCTTTTGTTTTTTCTATGTCTGTTTACTTGATAATATATGTTATTAAACAAGTGTGACTGTGCGCCGCCATTTTGTGTAACATAGTGTTTTTGGGTGCCATCCCCCCAGAGACTTTACAGCAGTAAAATCTCACTTTGGGGTTTGGGACTCACAATGCAGTCTTTAAGTCGGAATTCTGCTCACAGACTTACACTGACATCACCAAGGGGCAGGGCAGAGCTCCAACTTCAAATCAGTTAGGAGCCACGTTGGTGATGGATCAGGGCAGAGGAAAGTGCTGCCAGGTTTGTATTCCCCAAGTTGCTCCCCTCTCCTCTGCCCCCGCTCACTCCTTCCCTGACATGCCTCCCTGCAGCATAAGCTCTCCATCCTTCCCCCCCCCGGCATCAATACCCTTTTCTCTTCTCCCCTAACATGCCCCCTCAGCATCGCCCCCCCCCCCCAACCTCCCTCCACAGCAATAAATGTAATGCGCAGTGTGTCAGACTCCACAGCAAGAAAACTCATAGTAACGTGTAGTGTGTGAGTGTATCACAGAGTTCCACAGCAACAAAGCTCACAGTAATGTGCAGTGTGTGAGCATATCACAGAGCTCCACAGCAATAAAGCTCACAGTAATGTGCAGTGTTAAGTGTATCACAGAGCTCCACAGCAATAAAAGAGACAATGTACTTGTAAATTGTGGAATAGCTCTGTGATTCCTGGTCACCTTTTCGAATATTGTTATCTCTGTGCTGGAAGGCAAGCAAAATAAATAAATAAATAAATAAGAAACAATAATTTAGACACACCTAGTCCTGCCCCACTGATAAGCAGGAGCAAGTAGGGCTGCAGGGGGTGTATGACTGTTAAGTGAGCCCTGATCTAACATTTTTGAGGCGTTGCATCATGGCGAACATTTCACAAAATGGCTCAATATGGCAATAAACACACAAATTTATTTTTCCCTTTTAAATATATTGAAACAAACACAAAAAAACATCTTGGCATCTATTCTACATATATGTTTACTTTAAATGCACAGATAATTTAGTTACAGCTTATGTAAGTGGTAGTGTCCCTTTAACACTTCATTTAATAAATAATCCAGACCTGTCTCCAGCTGTTGTTAAATTAAAACCTCCCATTCAACAAAATGGAGGCTTTGACTCATTGGCACTGTAACACAACAACAGTCAAAGGGTGATAACCTTGCATTCCAGGGGCCTGTATGGTGTATACCTGGGTATTGTGTTGATTAACATTTTCTGCCACTAGAGGCCTCTGCATTACTTTGTGGCACTTATGCTCTACTCTAATGATGTCAGATGTGTCTTATTGAATGCAATTGCCTGCTCCTCTTCTCCATAAATAGTTGGTCCCTCCTTAACTCTGGGTCATCGAATTGTAGTTTATTCATAGTGTTACTTTGCATCTGTCTGGCTATACCTGTGTCTGACTCCCTGTGCTGTTCTGCCTTGTATAATCTGCTACCTTTTCCATCTTATAGGAATTGGATTTTCTTCCACCCAGAGGAAGGGTTATCTTACCTTCTATATCTTGCCTCAGCATATCTACTGCCTGTCCTGCCAGTGTGCGGCACCTGTCCAGTCCAGCCAGAGAGCTGCATCTGCCCAGTCCAGATAGTGAGCGGCACCTGCTCAGTCAAGCCGGTAAGTGGCACCTGCCCAGTCTGAGTTATCATATAGTCCTGTCTAGTATGTATTACCATCCAGTCCAGTCCTGAACTATGCATCGTGGAGTGTGAAACAGACTCCACTGCATTCGCTGTATCGGGGTTCCTAACTGGCATGTCTAGTTGATCACATCAGTTGATCACGTCCATTTCACAGCTGACAGTTCAGCGAGTCAGTTTCAGCACTGAACTGTATGAGGTGAAAGGCAACGCGACCGTTTCACCACGACAGTGTAAGCACTGACAATTCAGCGCTGAACTGAGCTTACAAATACAGTAATAGTCCCCCAGTAACAAATTAACCCCCCAAAACTAAATACTAACCCCCCAAACCACAATACTAACTCCTAATACTAAGCCCTAATACTAACCCTGAACCCCGATACCAACTCCCAATACTAAGCCCTAATACTAACCCCAAACCCAAATACTAACTCCTAATACTAATCCTTATACTAACCCTAATACTAATACTAAACCCTAATACTAACCCCTTTATACTAATCATAAACCCTAATCGCTAATTCTAACCCCTAATACTAACACTAATCCTAACCCCTAATACTAATAATACTAACCTTTTATGCAATCCCGCGATGACTTGTCCTGCGATGACGTCTTACACGATGAACTGGGCACCACCATTCCCCTCCCTGGAACCCTCTCCTGGGTTGTGACAGAGCAGCTTTGATTAGTAGCTATCCTGTCTTATTAATATTGGGGGTAGCAGAGGTATCATTTAACACAGATCTACGTACACCAGTTAAAACAAGAAGATACTTACTTTACTTTTCCCACAGAAATCCTAAACTTGAGGTGCTAGCACCTCTGCAAAGGATTCTGCGTAGGCGTATGCAAAGACAGCCCTTAAACACATTCCAGGCCAGAGGAGCAGAGCCAGATGGATAGCTGTTTCATTGTTAATACAACTTGTCAGTGTGAGGTTGGTTACTGGCTTTCTGTTTGAGGCTTTGAGTAATAGGAGACGTGTCTACAACATATGTTATTTGGGGTTAAAGTGATGGGAAACGCCTCCACATAAAATTAAGGGAGTACCCAAAAATATTAAGTTCCCTTGATTTTAAGTGAAGGGGTTTCCCATCACCTTATCCCACCATAACTTATGTTGTTAATAAAATGAAGCATTCAAATATGCAGGTAGTAACCATTTTTTTAAAAAGAAGCAAATATGGCATATGCCATGGTCTCCAACTTCAAATCTGTGTCACGTCAATGTCTCATAGGCCAGTAGATAATGTTAAACAGGTTTTCACAGGTGATTTGCAAAGGATCTTAACCAGGATCAATAAGTAATATTCTACCCATATAATATAACTTGTATATTATAACGTTGTGCCCATATAATATAACTTGTATTAGAACGTTACTGCTCCTTTCAACAACTATCATCCTCAACCACAGAAAATGTCATTATGTAATAATGAATTGTTCAGTGAATTAATAAAAATGTAGCATAACAACATGGATAATAAAATCAAAATAATACAGCTAGAGCATTCTGGGTATACAACCTGAATTCCCCTTTCCCATTAATTCCTCTATTTAAAATAATGGGGGAATCAATGGACATTTCCTGTATAGTGATTAAAGAGTAGTCCTAATGTAGGGTGAAAGTGGTATTTTAAGGCATTTAAAATAGTTTGCTAATATCATAATGTGTCCAAATGTAGGACAATCAAGTCTCACTCACCCCCTGCTCATCCAGCTTGAGCAAAGTGTCTGGAACCTTGGGAGAGTTGGAGGCCAAACGTAAGCATTGCAGATTGACCTCTGGAACAACAAATTCCACAATTTTTTTGGGAGATATAGCTCTTGAGGAGTTTGTTCGGATCGCTGGGGGGAAAGCTTCTTCCAAAATGGACCCACGAAGGGTCTTCAGCTTCATAAGGAGAATAAAAAGTTTAACAAAACCACAAATCAAAGGAACAAAAGCACAGGAAATAGAGAACAGGAAATGGGAGAAACTAATGATGGAGTTAAATTAGATTTCAAACATAATAAGACTGATGGTACCAACAGTATAGTAGAAAGGCTGTAGAAACGCACTTCAATCAGAAAGAAGAGACACAGAGCTAATGTGAATAATACAATAAGAAACAGACACTAAAATTGGAACAAAATAGATTAACATCCTTGCTCACCTCAGTAGTGCGAAAAATTATTCGGTAATTGTAACTGACGTTTTGGGGTCCCTCTCTCTCATCTCTCCGTAAGCTTATGGCAATAGGTCCAAGTCGTTCATCAACCCCAAAAAAGTTCTGATGCTCTGAGAGAGAGAGTGTAGAAAAATCAATACTCAACACATGAAGCTTGTGGGAATACATGAGCAAAGCATAAAAATGTAGATATCTCGAGACAAACAACCAGGGATCTTTGCAAAAAGAGGAATGTAATCATATAATATTACTAACCTTTGCCGAAAAAATACTTTCGGTAATATAATGCTCCCAGGTCCTGATACTCCACAAAGTAGCTGCTGTCTCTCATTCGCTCTCTAGCTTCTTCTAGCACAGATACTGCTGCATTGGGACCCCTCACTGGAGGGCCAATGTGGGGAGTGTGCAGAGTCAAGGAAACACAGAAGTCCCAGCCTGGGTCTGTTAGCCCGTCAGTGCTCTCTCCCCCTATCTCATTGCGGAAATATGGACAGCTGAGGAGAAGTTCATTGTCATTTCCATCTCCAGGGTCTCCTGGATCCTCAGGTGAGGAAAAAGATCTTCTTGGTGAGGAAGTACATGTTCTGATCTGGGAAGCTGCTGAGGCTCCACTCCTAACATTCTTCCGGCTGTCAGATTCTCCCTTACGAAAGGGATCAAACAGAAGGCTTTGGACATCATGATGGGCAAAACATTTGGGCCTAGGAGTTATGGGGCATCCTTCCAGGGGCTTTTCTACAGCCTCCTGGACAGGTGACCCCTGGCTGATCCCAGCCAGCCCCAGAAGTAAGAATGGATCCTTAAAACGTGGGGCAGATGGACTGCTGGTCCCTTTTTCCCTGGGATCTGGATCTGATTCTGAAAGAGAACGTGTCCCTCCGTTGTGCCTGGTGCTCCCTGTGGCTATTAGAGATTTTGAGTCACGGGGGCTCTTGTGGGGGGATGTTCGTGTAGGAGGTTGGCGCAGTTTACGCACAAAGAGGTCATCGGACTGCATCTCATGGGAACAGACTCATTGATGAGGTCTCAAAGGTGTTGGCTGTGTGTGTTGTGTGCCCAAAATGTTCAATTCTGTCCAGTTAAGTGATATTTCTATTCTAACGTACACTCATTTTCCTTCCTTTCTTTCTCTTTTTACTAACCTGTTACAGATTACTTTGCTATGTTTACCTGTGTCATTTGGTGAGTGTGTGTCTGTTTCCTTTAATGCCTAGCGTGCACAGTAATTCACTGTCTAGTTGTCTGTCTATGTTGCAATCTATCACTGTTTAACTATGTCATTGAATATGACTCAATCCTTTGTTGTAGTCATTCCCTGTCTATGTATCTAGTCATTCAGTCTGACTGTACCTTTAATTTTCTGTATTTTATTGACTGGAGACGGTTTTGTTTTTTTCTTCTGCTTTTAAGTTTCAAAGTCAAGTCGTCTACTGCTAAAGTTATTCTTACAATTTTCTCACTTGGACCCTTTAAGCATCACATCCTTTCTCTGGGTTTGCTTTTCCTGGTCAGTTCATTTTCCTTCATATGCTCGTTACAGTGTTGTTTTCAGTTGCACAACCCATAGCACAAGTAGATGTTGCAGAAAACAATCCTCATCTAACCCATTAAGGGTAAAGTGGTAGTTTTCTTAATCCCTGTTGATTGTCCAGAACTCCCAGTCTGCAGAAACAAAACAAAAAAAAAGGATTATAAATGAATTTCTAATGATGCCTGGATCTGCCATTCAACATGTTAACGCTTTGAGCATCAGGCAAGTTAGCAATTTACAATCAGGTCTGTCTAAGAGTTACCAGTTTTCAATGTTTTTAGGTCACCTTAGACTAGTTGTTAAAGGAATTATGTCCTTTTGAAAGGCTCCATCAGGATAGGTGTTTAAGTTAAGAAATGGTGCTCAGCACAACTTACTAAAAACATGGGTTATATAATCCTGTTCTCCATGTCTTTACACGGACAGCAGTTAATGATTTAGCTCTGGAAGGTGAAGGGTTAATACTATGACATCCTGTTGTAATGTGATAGGAGAGAATTGAACACTTTCAGTGCCAGATGGATTACAATGTTTGAAACTCTGTAGAAAATAAATGCAATTGGCTGGTTATTCCCGTGGCACTAAAGAGGTTAAAAGACATAAACTGCTGTTTTAAAGCACACCGAGGAACCATTGGTTCCAGCTCAGAGTCTCAAGTGTTTTACCCCAACCTCAGGATGAATGAGCACATTTTGAATCTGATTACTTAATATTCTGAAACATCTGTATGATACATGAACCTCCCTATTTGTGCTTTGCATATTAGCATATGATACAATAAGCGTGATTTTCCATGAGGTCTGTTGTTTTTAGCATTTGGTTATACCACCAATGGCCAAGCTATCTGTAGAATCTCTATTAAAAGGTAGCATGTTACAGTGTAAACTATTAATCATAAAATAGAAGATATTATTCTGCTGTTAAGAGATACCACCCTTTTGCCTGAGCATGAGCTAAGAGTTAACAATTAGAATCTAGGAGCCAGACATTTAGGAGTAAAATTGATTTCCTAGGAGCCAGGAAAACAGTACTTCCATGAATAAAGTTCTATAAAAAGCATTCCACAAAGTTAGTAACATTTTGTGCAGCCATAACTCCGTGGCTATTGGGGTGTGTCCAGCTGTGATCTAACAAACCAGTGGGAAATGCAAGCAGGATGCTAAGTTGCATAGGGAGAGACATTAGTAACATAAAAGGGGGGGGGGGGGTGTTGGTTTGTAGATCGCTAGTCACAACTCACTCTTAGTATTGTCTGCAGAGCTGAAGACCACAAGAACAGAAACATCAAACATATATACGCTCTGGAGATCTGGAGAGACCCCCAAAGAATGGATTCTAAAATGGTGCATGTTTACCAAGACATAAGTTAGTGGACAATACTAAGTATGTCAGTACTTTTGGAGGAAAAACAAAAGAAAATATGATAAAACAATCAAATACAAAAAGGCATTCAGCAAAGTAAAATAGGAAACACACTCTAACAATTGGTCATAGCCTAAAAGTAGAGAACTTGTGGCTTTGATATGATGTGAGAAAGTAAAACATCATTGAAAGGTTTGTATGTGAGTGGTATACTCCATATGCAAAAGTCCTCTAGGTTAATACAGTGAAGGAACTGAAGCCTTGAATGCGATAACCATGAAGCTATCATGGATACAAAACAAGGCCAAGGACCAAAAAAGGTCTGAAACTTAACAAGCAACGAAAAAAAGGTCAAATCCTATGCTATGTAATCGTATTCTATGTCACTAATACACTAATGCGTATTGCTGAAATATCTTCTCTTGTTTATTCCACAAAACACTTGAAAATGAGTTATTCTGAGCAAAGATGGATATATTTAGATACTTTGTATACTCCTTCTAATGATATTTACAGTTTTCTTTTAACAGTACAAAATATTATTCCTATTCTTTCTGACAGCTTTACAACTCTTAGGTTTTTTTTAAGCATAATTTTGCTTGGTATAGTGAATTCCACTGCTACTAATGTTTTCATGCAAATTTCTAGCTTAACAAGTAAACATCTGATAGCGAGGACAATAGATGCGCAGAAAAATAAAGGCAGAGGAAGGAAATAGGAATATGAACTGCCGGTTTGCAAGAGAAATTTTACCTTAAGGAAGAGACAGTCACAAAGCGATTGTAAAACTAGACAGCCTCTGAAGGAGACTCTGTTACATCTGATAGAGAACAAAAATCTGAGTTTAACTATGTAGAGGAACTGAAATTGTACCAAATGTGGAAGTGAGCAACATAGAGAGACAATCTGAAGTAATGTTATAAATTTCATAGAATGAATATGTATATATATATTATCAGACAGGGAACTGTAGATAAAACTATATTGAAAGTTTCAGGAATCTGCCCTCCAGAGGAAATCACAAAACCATTACCATGTATAAATGAATTGTCTGGACTCCATTTTGTTCAGTTGGAAATGCATCTCCATAGATGAATCTTTATAGGTGAATTCAGTAACCTCTTAAGGTAGCTTGGTGCCTAAGAATGTCCATCTTTCATTGTTATTAATTATCTCCTAATCAGCATCCTCTGAGAATACACCTACTTTTTGAGCAACTGCGAGGTTTCAGGTACTTCAGTGATACTCTGAAGCTGTATGAACTCCGCGTAAAGAAGGGAAGGATGAAACATTTCCTTTCCAAGGAAGGGTGCAGGCTGCAGTTGTTCAAACATTTAGATCCTTTAATGTTTGATAAATTCAAAATAACAAGACTGACTTTTTAGCTTCAAGAAAAAAAACGTTTGGAGCCCACGCCACTGTTACAGAGAACGCTACAAAATGACACAAAGTTAACTTGTGTAAATAGCACAGATGAAATAACTGAGCAGATGCTTTATTAACAGCCTTCGCTATAAGGCGGGTGTAACCGGATAAACCTTCAGGGAAATCATTTTCAAGATAAGTCTTCAGACATAATGGTCAGGATCAGGTCTAGAAAACACATGGATGTGTCATGGATCTATATATCAGGATATCATCGTTCTGTTCTCCTATAATGTATTTATTAACCTACATTTTAGTTTTCTGTTCAACTGGAAAACCATATAATACTTAGAGGATTCAGGACAGCTGCTTTCAGCTAATCAAAATAGCCACCCACAAGGCTTGTTATTAGGTGGCCTTGATAGTTCTGACCTAAACATTGGAGATTAAAATATTCCAGGCCTCTTTTCATAGAAAACAATATCTCTTGTATTGCTTTTTCAGACAGAGTGCTCAATTGCTTAAAACCTGGCAACCTTACTCATACCATTCCCTAGACATTTGACTGCAACAATTTGTTGAACTCTCTATAGATCAATACTTCCATAGCTATTGATGGCTCAGATCATCTATTTCATGGTGTGCAGGGGTGTTTTGAAAGCTGTTCATCATGAGATGAAAGCCAGACATACACTACAGGCCAAGGCTAGGTATATGAAAATAGCCCAAACATTTCAGATGCAACCCTCATGATACCAAATTGTGCCATACACCAAGGCGGAGAACACATACACCTAAAAGTGTGGATCTTTAAGGTTTTTAGGTTCTGATGACAACAAAGTAGTACAAGTAAATAAATAAGAAGATTATGTGAATTACAGTAAGTCATTGCTTTCCTATCCGTTAATGAAAAATATCACTGTATTATAAACAATATAATGAAATGAGATGTTGAAAGTATCAATTATTTTGGAATAGAAGTCCATTGTTTGAAATGTGTTTTTGAGAGCGGGTCCATCTGCTATCTGATATAGCCATTTACAGCACTCAAAGCATTTTGCTACTGTTACTGCTAAATTATCAAGGAAATAAAATGCCCTTTATTGATTTTAAGATTCCAGAATATCTCCTACATAGAGGATACACAATTGTCTCTCAGGTCTTACAACCCTAAGCAGAAAGCAGAAAACAAGGTGGGAGTATTAAAACTGTTAAAAAACAGAAGGTCATTTCAAATGGTCAACCATATTACTAACATGGCACATTCCGAAAATCTTGCCCTGCACTATCACTTCCAACGGTATTAATGCAGGTATTATTTAAATAATAAAAGGGGAAAATAGTAGCATCACTCATTTGTCCAGGAAGAATATAGAGTGCTATTAACACAACTGATATATAACTATGTATATTATACTAACTAACATGTATATCTAAGTATGTAGGGAAAAGGTATAGCAGTGGGGGTTTATGGGGCTCAAATAGTTTTATAGAAATGCTAAAGGGACAACATAAGAAGAACAGAGAAAAAGTTTATGCGTGAATATTTAGTACTCCTGACATATTAAAGAGAGAGAATTAAAATATATCAAAGTTAAGCTAGACCAGGGCTAGGGCACCAGTATTGTTCATTGTGGACATTTACTGGATTTTGTGTCAGACATGACACTCTTTGGTCATGCACAGAACTTGTCACCTCCACTTTGCTTATCCCTGACCTGATTAGGGGTAGGCACAGGTAAACTGCTAACATGAGGGCAACTAATTACAGGATGGTTTTGACTAGAGGACCCAACTGATGTCCTTTAAAAGAGAATGAGAGGTGTAAAGAAAGCAAAACAGAAATTGTCAGTTGGAGGTGTTTTGTAATAAAAGACGAAATGGAAAATGTTTTGGAGAGATTTTGCCTCCATGATCACTGAGATGCCCCTCTGACAGAACTATTAGGTCTAGGCAAATGCCTAGAGTACCATATTCGAAAGATGCCTTTACAAGCAGAGCAAGAATAGTTATTTCCTTTCCCAGTGTGGTCAATCACCTCTTAATCTTTCCCAACCTCTACCAATTTTACCTGTGCAGTTATAGTCACCATCACTTTTGCCATGTCTTGCTCACAAAGCCTTTAGTCTCCTGTTGGTGACCAAACATGATTTTTTGGTTGTAGTATTTAAGCTAAAATTTCCCACTTTTAAAAACTGTGTTTTAATAGTTCCACAGTTCTTATTGCTGTAAGAAATTCCGTTTTTAACTTTAACTGGTGTTCAGCCCAATTAATGGCTATGACTGCATCCTAACCAATTGATAGTTGCTGGAAGCTACCAATATCATATTCTAAGGATATTAAAATATTAACGGTAACATTATGTAAGTGCTTCAGATAAGCTTAGATTGTGTAAAAGGTTATTTTGCTACCAAATTCTGCATTATTAATTAAATGAAACTGAATACTATGACAAGGCTTAATAAAGTAGACAGAAACACTGAAAAAAGGATACAATTTTTGAAAGATATCCTTTGCTCTTCCTTTCATATGAATTATTTAAGACAACTAACAGAATTTCATTGTTGCTTGTTTTTAAATACAAAAAGTAAAAATGAATAAATAACTGCCTGCTAACCCTAAAACTGTATTTATTATTTAATAGGAAAGGTCCTGTTAACCTGTAACTCCCATTGTGATTAGTGTTTCCATGTGCCTTGTCCCTTAACCCATTACTGTTTTACATTTAACTGTAAATGTGTTTAAATAATATGATATTTCTAAACTGTGTCGGAACTTCCAGCGAAGCAATGTTAACATTTTTCACTTAGCCATCTCTATCAAAGACGTCCTAGGGGAATGGGATCCAAATGAACTGCTATTGCTAATGAAAGTCACAGAGTGCTCATAATGTCACATGAATGCAGGAGTATGTGTAAATATGATTACATTGTAGTCAGTAGCATATTTTGGATACTTATTCGCAAAAGGTCATCTCGAATAAATATGTTTAAGGCTGAATATGAGTATGGACCACTAAAAGACAGAAGACGACAATCCAAGTGACATCACTTGTAGCTTCCGTCAGACAAGTACATTATTTGAATATTATACCCACAGGAAGTTTGTTAAATGAAGCAAAGAAAAAGTAACTCTAATATTTTCTTTATCAATATATGTACTTGTACTTCTGTAGGCACAATGTACAGTGTTTTTTGTGTGTGTGTGGGTGACTGATTTACTCTAAAGAACCACTTCTGCATGAAAAAAGAATTAACAAATTAATGTTTATTAAGTCTGATACTTAAAAAAATGCCCACATTTATAATTTTTGTGTTTTGTGATGCCTCTTAAATGTACTTTCATTTGATTTTGCTTTGTCGATTTGTCTTCCTTATCAGGAGGCTACCATAGTTGGCTGATGCACACATCTACAAAATCAGCGGTGCATTGGATGTCCTCATGTATTTTCATAAAGCAGTAGTATAAAAACAGTGTATGCTCAAAACCAGGTTAGGAGCTAGAGCGTGCTTATTTTATTGCATGTCCAGAGATGCAAAAACGACACATTCTTTGCCTATTTAAGCAGAATGCAAGCTTAATGATGAATCCACCACCAAATAATAATAATAAATACTTTTGCCTGTAATGTACTTTTCTTACCAGTCTTAGCAAACGTAAAATAATATGTTATACTGTGGCATATAAGTACTATTTTTAAGGCACGCTGGAGCTCATGTTGTAAGGTTGATATGGGTTTAAAATGCCTTTTTATTATTAAATACAAAATATTTTAGTTAACAAGCAGGGTTTCTCAATCTGTGGCATATGTACCTTGTAAGGCCCTTCTGAAGGTACCAGAGGCTATGTCAATATTTATTTATAAAGTGCTTTACTGGGAAGAATATAATGAGAATTCTTTCATTTTCAATTATGTCATGGAGAGCATCTGTTTCATTTGCCAAGATAATGATTTTTGGCAGGAAACCCTCCTTCAAGGATTCAAAAGAGGCTAATAGTAAGATACTTGACTGGGGGAAAAATCTTCAACAAGCAACACTTGATTGCGAGTAAGCTGAGAAATTCTCTTTTTTACTCATCCCCATTAAAAAATGAAAGGACATTTTATTTAACAAACAAGCCAGAATTCTGTTTGTCTGAAAATGCATTTTACAGCTAAAAGTCATTGGGGATTAGGTGCATCTTTAGTACACTTGTAACAGCACACTTGAATAATCACCTTACTGACTTGGCTCAGGAGAATGGGATGAGATCCTAATAAATGTGGTAAGCTATCGATGATCACATCATAGGGGAGCACAGGGATATGAAACCATATCAAGCCATACAGATGCAGACCAATGATCACCGGGGACCACCTATTTGGATGACCAGGGGACCCCATTGACACCCCAATAAGGTAGTGGTGCACTGCTGAAGCCCTGCACAATGCACCTGGGAGGAGGGGGCCACATTACTCCTAGGGAGTCACTGACACTCCTGTGGGGCACACTCTATGTGAATTCCAACTGGGAGTCAACAAACTGTGTTTTTAGTCATCCAGTTTGGTTAAAATGTGTACATTACATCTGGGGGGTGGGGGCACTTTGTGTACCTGGAGAGCAAAATCATGTGTATTACATGTGGGGGACCTGGCTATAGACATACCTGCCTGTTTATTTTTTATTTACATTTTAGGAACAAAAAAAAAAACTACCTGCAGCTGCTATAGACTACACTTGTTGTGAGGCTCAGTCTCATTTTTTGTCTGGCAGAGCATCTTTGTGATCCATTCTTTACAGCCTGACATAATGATCATTTCCCATTATTTAATGGTATTCACTGAATTTCCCATTACTTACATAAACTAGGTGCTGTGTATTACAGAAGGTATGCTATACCTGGCTCAGTATGTATTGATGGGAGTTATGGTTTACCACTATCAGTACCTGGATCAATACCACTGTCTGTTTCTGGATCACTATAAAATGATAGGAGTCATGTTGTACCACCATCAGTGTCTGGATGACTATATAATGATATGCATTATAATGTACTACCATCAGTGGCTGGGTCACTATATAATGATAGGAGTCATATTGTACAACCATCAGTGTCTGGATCAATATATAATGATAGGTGTTATACTGTACCACCATCAGTGACTGGAACACTCTATAATGACATGAAATAAACTGTACCACAGTCTGTGTCTGGATCACTATATAATGATAGGAGTTATACTGTACCACTGTCAGTGTCTGAAACACTATATAATGATAGGGGTTTTACTGTAACACCATCAGTGTTTGGATCACTATGATTGATAGGTGTTTCATTGTACTACCTCAGTGTCTGGATCACTATATAATGGTAGGAGTTGCACTATACCTATTCTTAATGTCTGGATGACTAAATAGAGTTGGGGGAGGGTACAATTTTCTGTGCTTGCTTCGGGCGCAAAAGGAGATAACTACGGATCTTCTTTCCTATACTGTCCTATGTAGTGATGCTTATTCATCCCAGGCCTAGATGTGCAGCAAAAAGCATTTAGCAGTGTTTGTCAAAACATGTTTGCTACATTTCAAAGTAAACATTTATATAAGCGATAGTATTTCAACAGACTCAACTTAAAAAAATTGGTTTGTAGACAGACACAGTGTAGACCACATCCGAACAAAGGATACCTTTGTTGTGCACTTCATTGTTCTAAAGAACACATGTACAACTTATAAATAAATGATTATAAAAAACAAGTGAGAGACTGAAAGAGATGGAAGAAAAAGAAATAGAGAAAGATTGAATGAAATGGAGGGAGAGAAAGACAGTGGGGGAGATCTTCCAACAATGGTTAGCATTGAGCAGTGAACAGAGGATCCACTGTATGAGGAATCTCCCTCCTACCCATAACAGCCTACTTACCCTTCTGCATTACCCACTGGCTCACAATGCACAGCAAGCACAGTGCCAGAGGGAAGTGAGAGATGTTTACACCCCAGAATGCTTAACCCCTTAATAACCAACTGGTCCTGATATACTATTCCAACAATTTATTTAGGCTTATGTGACATTTGTAGTGTGCTGCTCAAGATAAATAAGAGGGTGTTTCATGGGGGGAATATAGTCTTCAATGATTCACGGAGGCATGGGATGTCATGATACTTGAAGGGTTAAAGACACAGTTAGACTAAGGTATGCACTTCAAGGCCTTAAATGGAGAACAGGCAGGGACAAAAGAGGAAAAACAAATATAAAATATATTTATCATGCAAAGCATTTCTCCAGTGAAAATAGCAGCTTAGATAGAGTTAAATAAAAAAAAAAAGCACAAAAAGGGATCAGAACTACAGAGACCAAGATGCACTGGAATTACAAGACCCCAGAGACCAGAATGCTTTGCAATACAGCACAAGAATGATTAAGGCTCCAGGGGACAGCATAGCCCACCGAGAGCTGTAATGATGTCACATGACACATAAGTAACATCTGTCTCTCTCCATTTGCCTATCACACATCTCCTCTCCTTCCACCCTTCTAGCTCTCATGCACCTCTTTCTCCCCACACATCCTTTCCCCCCCGTACAGATCTGTCACTTCCTCTGTCTGTTTCTGCTCTGCATGCCCTTTTTCTCTGTCATCCGAGCGGAAATTAGAGAGACAGCAAGAAAAAAAAGATTAATAGAAGGACTAAAACAAGATACATAATAGCGAAACAAAAGATTTGTATGTCCATAATAAAGTGCTAAACGAGTGGGAAAGCATAGTGCAAATGCATATGGTTCAATGGCGTTAAACAGTGAGCAATGTAACACGTGCGTGCCATACAGACAGTGCACAGACAAGTATTATGTCACAGAAATCAACACACCTTAAACACATATGCATCTGTTGCTAATCATTAAGCTCTTATCAGTGTATCTGTACCATGCTCCGTGGTGTCATATTATATAGGCAACATACATGTAAGACACAATGCAACACACCATGAATAGCGTTCAGATGCAGCATGATGATTCCAAACATGTACTTAATGCTGCACACATACACCCGCCGCTAAAGAATGACGCCTGACCACTGGCATTTTAGCTGTTGTGGACAACATTACCCACGATGCTCAGCCAGCAAAGGAGAACTATCACTAAGATACACACTTCACATTAACAAGCACATTATGTACCACTTATACAAACGCGTTTATATACACATAGTCTGGAGAAACATATACTTTGCGCATTGAGTTAGCTAAATCATATCAAGGAGCTGTCACTCACCTCAGTAATCCTCACTTTTTTGTGCTCTGTTTCTTTCTTCTTTCCTTCTCTCCCTCAGTCTACCCCTTTCCCACAGCTGCAAGCTGCTGCTCCTCTCTGTGTCAGTGTCCTCCCATCAGCATCTCCTCCTCTGACCTCTCTCTTCCTCCCTTCCTCCACCCCCCTTCCATTTCCTCACTCCTTTCCTCCCACCCTCCCCTTGCAGGGTGACACTACATACAGTGACATAGACAAAACTGAGTTGTGAGACTGCCATCTGCCCCACATAGGGTGACAGTATGATAGACAATCCTGATACAGCATTCTAAGGTTATTCCCCCTGCCAAAGTGACCCCATGCAGTGCCCTTCCATCTCTGATAGACCCTAGATGAATGTTTCTATTAATAAGCTGCTGCAAATCAAGAAAAAAATTAACCATTGCACTTATAGTGTCAGAATCCTGAAAATCAAACAAATAACTGTATAACATGCCTCAATATACTTAAAATTAAAAGTTTGTGCACAACAGTGGGGGGGGGGGGGGGGGACGGGACCATGTTTTAGATTTTTTTCAGGATCTGTACCTTTAAAATAAAATTTGGTTTCAAAAACTCTGGTCAACCATATGCATAGAAGAATGGAATTACGGTAACTTATTTTGCCTAGTGCACTGGTGAATTATTGAAATGACACAAGGGAACTTTGACCCCCCCCCCCCCCCAATATAGAATGATCTGCAGTCACTTCCACTGTGAACTCTGAATTAAAAAATGACAGACCTGATAAATGACAGGGAGAAATCAAAGCTGTATGTCTACTAGCTTCGCCAATGTGACAAAAGCAAAAACAGCTAGGGCATAAGTCCTTCAGTGGAGTACAAAGTGACACAAAAGAGCTATATGTCCTTCCTTGCTTTGTGTAATGTAAGACTCAACAGAATATTGCAAACTTTGCCATAATTATGATCATATTAAAATGGTTGTGAACAATTGAGAATGTCGATATGTCAATACTTGAACAGGTAGTAATTCATGTGATGACAGATACAGTTAATCTGTATAAGGAACAGTTATTCTGCGGATTGAGAATGGGCACATACACACAGTCAGTGTGAACAAGGTCCATCAACAGTGAGGGATACATTTAATCAAAAGGATGTGTTGACCATTGTCTCCAATAAAGATAATACGTTTGTTTTCCTCCATGCAGAAAAAAATGTTAGAAGTTTCCAACATGTTTTTATTTGTCCTAGATTTAGGTCAAGAAAAAGTAGGAATAGTAAGGACTGGATATCATATCTGGTATGGCCAATGAAAGGATGATCTCCACTGCTGCTGCGTCACAAATTGAGGATGTCCTTATTGTTACTCTGGTTGACAAAAAAAGAAGTGCTGCATTTATTTTTCAGAGGGATATTGTAAAATTGGAACCTATTGTGCTGCGTGAAATAGTGATACAGAAAAATAAGCTAATTTTTGCTTCTACAGAAAGTCTGATATAGGTAGAGGCAAGTTCTGGAGCAGACTGTCTGACTGAACAGCTACAAGGTGACACAATCAGAAGAGAATCATTAATGTAATTTGTCCTTGCTGCATGGTGGTGTAAAAAAGGGAACTATTTGTTTCTCCACCTGCAGATAGACACAGTGGTGCAGACAGCATATATCTTTGAGACTGTTCTTTCTACCACTCTGTGACACTGTGACGCACACAAAAGCCCTTTTTTAACCCCAACTCTGTAGCTTACTTAGAATGCATTACTGCTGTGATCTTTTACCTCTCATAGACAGTCTCAGTCTGGTCTCATTACCTCCTTGCGTGCCTCTCTCATATGCCCTTGTACTGTGTGAGTGACCACAGTTTCCTCTGTTTTTCACCGGCAGCCCACCCCCTGAGCCTGTCACTGTCACATCCTGAGAGTGTCAGGAAGCCAGAGACAATGAAGCAGAAACAGAGAGTAAGGGAGGAGGGCGAGAAAGAGACAGAAAAAAAGAGCGTGAGAGTGATAAATATCCATGCTCTACCCCTTTCTCTGAACCCCAACACCCAGGTGCTCCTGGAACTGTTTTCTAATATATGCAATATTCCAGTTATTGTCTATCTAGCGCATTATACCCATTCACATCACTTTATTTAAAACCCTTTTCTAATAATAGGAAATATTCAAATACACCTAACTGCTCTTAGAATCAAGTATCTGCTTGCCTTTTAAGACATAAACTGTTATAAACAGAAGTGGTAGCCTCTAAATAGCCATGAACTTCAGAAGAACTGTCCTACTTTTCAGTGCATAACAGCATGTAGGACGGCATAGAACGAATTTACCTTTATCTCATTGCGGCTCTTCAAGATGAGCTGTGTGGGGATCCTGTTGCAGGGACATGCGGAAGTGGTAGAGGTAAACAGTGAAGGGTTTTAAGCATGGGATAGGCACAAGGCTATCCTAGATGTAAGACAGGGCCAGGGACTAATAAAAGTATTTAAAAGATTGGGCAAACTAAACGGGACAAATGGTTCTTATCTGCGGACACATTCTATGAAATCAATCTCCTATCTTTTAGATCTATCTGTGGAACAAGATGGCAGAATTTATATTCAGGTTTTGTGGCTGTTTCCACTTTAGCCTATAAGCATGTAGTGGTTGTATTCTATTCTTGTTATGTCAGCTGCCTCATTAACCTGCAGCCCTGGTCTATATATACCTGCAGTTTACTGCAAAAGGGGCCTTTCCTTGCTTTTGTTTCAGCCTGGATAGTGCTCCTGAGCCAGTACTAGCGTTCCTGATTTCTGATTGATTCCTGTTGCTGATTATGCCTGCCTTTTTACATTGCCTGTTTGCTGCCCACCTTGACCATTTACCTGAATCTGGTTCTGCCTGTTTGCTGCCAAACCTGATCCTATTTCCTGTCTGACTACCCCTTTTGCCCTGCCCTTCTGTTTTCTTTGCCGTCGGTAATTCTGGTATCCTGTTGTTTTAGTCTCTGTGGTCCTATCTTCAGTTTTGGTGGTACTAGTCTAAGTGCAAAAGTCTCAGGAAAATAAAACCTGTACCTGTACCATGATTCTGTTGTTTGGTTTGCCTGCTCTGCCATCCTGGTTTGTGTTTAGTCACGCACCCTGCTCAGAGGGCTTCCAGTCGTGCACTTTGCCCAGAGGTCTTTCAGTGTTTCTTCCCGTCTCAGCTACCTGTCCAGTCTCAGTCTGGTCACAGCTACCTGTCCAGTCTCAGTCTGCTCACAGCTACCTGTCCAGTCTCAGTCCTGTCTCTGCTACCAGTCCAGTCTCAGTCCTGTCTCTGCTACCAGTCCAGTCTGAATCTGGTCTCTGCTACAGCCCAGTCTCCGTTAACATTCCAGTCTTCAGTCTGGTCACAGTTATGCAGTTATGTGGAGTGCAAACAGACCTCACATCATGCCCTGCAACGAGGCTCCTCCATGGTCTCCTATCCCAGGTTGTGACAGTTAGTTAGTGCCAACTCAGTGGCTATAAGCCCAGCAGTAATACCTCAATGTGTACAGAGAGTTGAAAGATAAAGTGATGATGAAGAGGACAGAGGCACAAATAAAAGGTTGAATATGTCATTCACATCAGTGATTCCTTACTGTGGATGTCAATATCACTGAAGAATTTGCTTCACACTCACGTACACAGGTGATATGACCAGTTATATCACTATATATTATAGCCATCAGTAATCATGTAAGCTCGTGCTTCCAGAGCTTGGAACACATGAATGTAACTGCTGGTATGCACTTATGCACGCATATTTTGAACTCATGATGTCACTTCCAGTTTGGCATTTACACGCACCAGAAGTTCTGCAAAACAAGCCTGTACAGATCTGTGGCTATGTTAGATGGAACTCTGTATATATATATTGGACTTTTCTGTGGATTTAATATGACCTTTCTGACCACCTGATGAAGCTGGGTCTCCACACATAACCAGCGAAATGTGTAGAGGACTACCAGACCACCTGATGGACTTGCATGTGGACTTTTTCTGCACTGTTTGGCATTCTTCTGTACAATACTGTTGATAATAGAAAGGTCCGGTGATAAACTGGCCACCGCACGAGAGGTCACGGTGAAGTCCCATTCCCCTAAAAAGTTTTTGCCCCCGTGTTTGTGAGCACAGACCATCTGTTTCAAAGTGGTAAATCCCTCCATGTTTTTTTAGCAGTGGTTGGAGTAGGGCAGTTGACATCACCGACATCCGTAAGCTTGTGAGCAGGGTTCTCTACCTCATGTAACAGTCTGTTTTTAGTTTGTCTAACTTAGTATGTAGTTCCATTCTATGCTCTGTACCTAGCGTTACGTAAATTGTTGACGCAATAGAAATAAATGATAATGTAATGTAAAATGTGCGGTGGCCATCCCCATTCATCTCTACAGGAGCCCTCTATCTTGTTCCCAGAAGTCCATTCTTTGGGCACAGCAAGAGATCTCAAGAGAATACATACGAGTTTTAAAGTTAAGTACTACAAAAAAACAACTGGAACAAATATATGCATAAATATATTTATTTAAAATGTCAGCTTTAATATGGATTATTTGTCCAGTTTTTCATTTTAGACTAGGGTGATTCTTTAAAATACATATTCTTTAAATACAAAGGGGGAAGTCTTGCTGCCTTAGTTCAAGGTTTACAATTGCCTAAGGTTGTCAGATTTCTTTTGAAATTAAGTCTACCAACATATTTTTTTTTACATACAAATGGTAAAAAAAAAAATTTCTTTATGAAAATATTTTCCACAGATTATGTGCACACTAAATTTGGTTTTAGTTTATGGAGTAAATGTAATGTGTACATATTTTACATTACTTCTCACATTCTTTTCTGAAGCACAGAGTACTGCTTAGATTGGTGAATGGGCATAGAGTTGTGGGTGGAACTGTTTGAGCTAATACTCTGAAAGTATTCTGGTGGACATCTAGTCACCTTGACATTGCTTAAAACAGGCCTTTAAAGTAGTGTTGAGGGTTGCTGTTGTAATAGATTGGTTTCATCACTTTAGCTTAATTTTCTGAAGTTCCTGTAAACAAACTTATTTGAACATGAATCAAGTGTTGCAATAATTGCTGCAGAAACAAGAAGGAAAACAAAAGAATTGCGAGCTTTATGTTTAGAAGAAAACTGCAGGCAAAAATTATTTACTTCAAGGCCATTATTTTTATGCAGCAAATGAAATGATGAAGGAACTCTGCAGAAAATGTAAACAGCTGGCGCCATCCACCCTATTGTGGACAAGAGCTTCGGAAGTGACCAGCGCCACTCTGCTGCCGTTGCTAGACTGCCTCTAGAGGCAGCCGGCAACATAACACTTAAACACATTACCTATACATCTCGGGTTAGGGTTACAATTAGGGTTACAGTTACGGTTAGAGCTAGGGTTAGGGCTACATTTAGGTTTAAGGTGATGATTGAGGTTGGGGTCAAAAGTTCACTGTAGAAGAAAATGGTTAGGAAATAGTAATATGCTAATTTCAGTTATTGCCCTAAAACTTGCAATAAAATATCAGAAAAGCATGTAAACATTGACTATTTCTAAACCCAGGACAAATATTAGTATCTATTTAGTAGGTTTTTTCATTATCTTTTGGAGATCAGTAAAATATTTTTCAAATTAAAATCACAAAAAGTGTTTTTTTTAATTTTCACTATATTTTATGATTTTATTAAAACAGTGGGATCAAACTAAAGTAATTCGTATTCACCAAACAATGTATATAATTTGTGCGGGTACAGTAAATGAGAAAGAAGAAAGTAACAGCTAAACACAAATACCTCAGAAGTGTAAAAACAGCCTCTGTCATACGGCACAACATTTGAAAAACAGTCTCGTCCTTAAGGGGTTAATAGCCTTATGCTACACAACATACAGTCAAAATGTTTTGTTGTGAGTACTTGAATCACAACCCAGAATGAACCAGATAAAAATTACCTCAAGCACACTGAGTTGTAAACATAATGTTAGGGTTAGTGCCTGAAGGCAGATAGCATTTGCTGTCTGTCATGATTGATGATAGTGTTCACCTGGCTAAATGGTCTTCAAGTTTGTCAGATTTAACTATTTCCGGGATATTAGTAGCTTTTTACAACTACCTCTAAAATAAACAGTCTGTCCAAGGTCACAGTTAAATATTGATTATTCAAAAATCGAAAGATAAAACGGGCGCCAAAATACAAAGTGAATACTGTGTTTATAAATAAGTAGATAGCTGCAATCACTAGTTTGTTCCCTTACACCAAATAATACAAATCAAACAGAAGGTGATGCGCTGAAAGGACAAGTGATATGAACAGAAAATTATTTGTATATATATATATACTTAACACAAGTTCCAGTGTTGATCCAATGGTACATATAAAAAACAATAAACAAGAAATGTGTAATGCTGATAAAACAAAAAGGAGAAAATGCCACACAAATGACCCCCCTGGTATTGCACTTACACCAGAGCCCTTAAACTTGGCTCTAGTTTTAAGGCTCTGGGGTGTATTCCAGGTTCCACTTTCTGAATTTTGAATATAGGTGGTAAGTGTGCAAATTAGGGAAGGAGATACACCCCCTCCTCTTTAAGGATAACCTTTAAAAAAGGGTCACAAGAAAAGCGACATAGTGCAGACTATAAAAATACATTCATTGGCCCCCACTACATGAAGTTTACTTTAAAACAATTTAAAATTGCATATATAAAACATTTGCGGAAGTGGAGCAATATCCTTCAGACCACCAGTTCCGAAAATCATATAACGATAGAGGCAAGTAGAAAAGCGGTGTCCCGCTGAAATCACGAGGCTTCTCTCACTGGAAATGGGCCGCTGGTATGTTTCCTGGATACGCCCCCTCTCTCCAATTCGCAGACGCGTTTGGTCGTATACCGACTTTTATGATTAATTTTAAATTGTATAGGATTATTACATTTTATGGAATCAAAATTTGGAGTGATCGTGGGTGCCATATTGACAGAGCAGCATGCTCTGGCAATATGGCTGTGCCCTCTTGTGGTCATAGCTTCGTAAGTGAAAAAAAATTCACTTCCGTTGCTCTGAATATGTCGCTTGACTACTCCTAGAGGCAGTCAGCAACATTGCAATGGAAAAAGAAAAGAAAAAGATTTAATTAGCTGAAAACTAGGATTAGGGTTAGATTAGCTGTTAGGGTTAAAATTAAATTAGAGTTAGCATAAGGGATAGGGTTAAAATTAAATTAAAATATATTAAGGGATAGCATAAGTGTTAAAGTTGGGGTTAAATTTAGGGTGCGGTCAAAAGGTCAATATAGGAAAAAAAACACTTTTTGGTTTTTGCCCCATAATACGCAAAAAAATGCAGAAAAACATGGAAACATGCATATTTCTTAACTTGGGAAAACATTTAGAAACTATTTAGACAGGGTCTTTTTTAATGATTGTATTTGTGTAAATTATATTTTAGGTCAAAGTTAGAAAAAGTGTTGTTTTTTCATCATATTTTATGATTTTTTTGTTGTAAATTATAACATATGATGAACATAAAGGTATCTAATGAAAGCCCTTCTTATGACGATAAAAACAACATATAATTTGTGTGGGTACAGTATGTGAGAGAGAAGGAAATTACAGCTAAACATAAACTCCCTAGAAATGTAAAAACAGCCCTTGTCACCAAGGGAAAGTCAAGGTCAAAATGTCTTGTCACTAAGGGGTTAAACGCTAGTTATTTCCTAAAGAACTATTCACTAAAATTCAACTTGGGAGGTCAACATTCATTTTAATATTAAGTCAAATTCGGCAACTGCGTCTGACCTGACTAATGGGACACAAAATGATTGAAGATATTTCTCACTTTCACTTAGTCTCAAAAACAGCTTTGCTCATTTCACCTCCCATTACTAACCTAAGGCCGAGATCAGTCCAAAATCCTCAGTTTGAGCATATCTTGGTCTAGGCAAATCAGCTGCATTTGGATCGGGGCACAAATGTGTTTTAAGCATAGGATTTTGCCTATTCTAAAAGTGCCATTTGAATCTGAACCAGGACTGAATTCCAAAATAATCCGTCTGGCCATTTAAATTTTCCTGTATTTTTTGGGAGAATTGAACTTTAAAGGACGTAAAAGTGCAGTAAAAATATTTTAATTAGACAAAAAAGGGGGTGGGAGCACAGACTCAACGAGAACAGACAGCACTACAATACTATGTCCTATATGATGGTACTTACTCAGGAAGTTATCAGCCCTTTGTTTGCACATACCATTACAGAGTTAACCAGGGCCGCCACCAGGAATTTCAGGGCCCCTTACTGAACAAATGTTCTGCCCCCCCCCCCCCGTAAATATCTCCCACTCGCCCCACCTACCCTCACAAGCATGTTATCCCGGTCTAATGTAATATGGAGGGTGGTTGGGAGCAGTTGGTCAATATGCCAGTAATATTTTGCCACTCAATAAGTTAGTATTTTTCCCTCAATATGCCATTCTTTTGCATTTAATATGCCACTATTTTGCCATTCAATAAGCCAGTATTTTACCCCTCAATATGCCAGTATTTTGCCATTTAAGATGCCAGGATTTTGCCCCTCAAAATGCCATTCTTTTCCCATTTAATATGCCAGGATTTCCCCCCTCAATATGCCATTTAATATGCCAGTATTTTGCCTCTCAATATGCCATTCTTTTGCCCCTCAATATGCCTTTCTTTTGCCAATTAATATGCCAGTATTTTGCCCTCAATATGCCAGGATTATGCCCCTCAATATGACAGGATTTTGCCAATTAATATGCCAGGATTTTGCCCCTCAATAAGCCAGGATTTTAACAATTAATATGCCAGGAATTTCCCCTCAATATGCCAGGATTATGCCATTTAATATGCCAGGATTTTGCCCCTCAATATGCCAGGATTTTGCCATTTAATATGCCAGGATTTTGCCCCTCAATATGCCAGGATGTTGCAGCCCAATCTGCCAGGATTATGCCATTTAATATGCCAGGATTTAGCCATTTAATATGCCAGGATTTAGCCAATTAATATGCCAGGATTTAGCAATTTAATATGCATGGATTATTCCATTTAATATGCCAGGATTTAGCCACTCAATATGCCAGAATAATGCCAATTAATATGCCAGGATTTAGCCATTTAATATGCCAGGATAATGCCATTTAATATGCCAGGATAATACCAATTAATATGCCAGGATTATGCCATTTAATATGCCAGGATAATGCCAATTAATATGCCAGGATTATGCCTCTCAATATGCCAGGATTTAGCCACTCAATATGCCAGGATTTTGCCCCTTAGTATGCTTGTTATCTACCTCCCTCCTCCCCCTTCCCCAGTACTTACCTCCTTGCTGCTGTCTCTCGGTGCTCTGCAGGTCCATGGCTGTGAGGGAAGCGTTGTGCACTCCCTTCCAGCCGCGCGGCTTCAATAAAGTTGGTTAAAAAAAAAAAATTCTACCAGAGTAAGTCCGGTCGCATTTTTTTTTTTTTTAACAAACTTTATTGAAGCCTTGCGGACCAATTTAAGAGAGTGGGGATTTTTTTTTTTTCCTGGTGTGACCCGGGCCCGCCAGGCCCCTTGGACGCGCCGTGCCCGGGACACCAGTATTGCCCGTCACCCCCTGATGGCGGGCCTGGAGTTAACCACTCCATTACCAAATCAGACTAATCCCTCCCATAAGGGCAGTCCAGACACGAAATGCATGGCTTGTCTCCTCTGCATGAGGAACACAGTAAACCACAAATATACGTTTCAACCTACATTGGCCTCATCATTGTTAAATGGCAGATGTCCCTCTAGGTGTAGCAGTGTTTTGGCAGCTTTGGGAATGTGAAGGTTCTTAGTAGACAACCATACCAATTCGCCAGGTCTCAGGTATTCATGTTAGCGCAATTATAGGACCACTCTGGCACATGTAGAAGATATGACCAATTGAATTTATCTTCTGAAGCATATTGTAATATATTGTTTCAAGATCTGGTTGGTCCGTTCAGTTTGGTTATTGAACTAGGGATGATGTGAGGAAGCGAAATGTAGTGCAATACCCAAGGATTTACATAAAGCTTTCCAGAACCTTGACACAAATTGAGGATCTCTATCCGATACTATTGCTTTAGGTACTCCGTGTAAATGCACAATCTATTTAAGGAAGATATCTGAAAGATTACTGGAAGTGGAGCCTGTTTGCTGAATACGTCTACTACAACTAGTAGATGCAATCCATTACTACATGTCTCTAGGGCCGTACTGGGAATAAAAAACAGCCCCATTGCATTGAGCCACTACACCAGCACACACACATGCAATTCACTTTGCCTCTCACACCCACACACACAAACACACACTAATACTCTCCACTCACACATACACACATACATTCTCTGCTCTCACTCACTTACACTCTGCCACTCACTTACACTCTGTTGCCCACTCACACAATTACACTCTGTCTCTCACTTACACTCTGCCACTCACTCAAACACAATTACACTCTGCTGCTCACTCAAGCACACTTATACTCTGGCTCTCACTCACACAATCACACTCTGCCACTGACTCTTACTCTGCCATTCACTGAAGCACACTTTCAATCTTCCGTTCACTCACACACATTCTCACGCTGCTGTTCACACTCTGCCACTCACTCAAACACACTTATACTCTTCTGCTCACTCAAACACACTTACACTCTGCCTCTCACTCAAACACACTTCCATTCTGCCTCTCAATCAAACACACTTACACTCTGTCGCTCACTCAAACACACTTACACTCTGCCGCTTACTCAAACATACTTACACTCTGCCTCTCACTCAAACACACTTCCATTCTGCCTCTCAAACAAACACACTTACACTCTGTCACTCACTCAAACACACTTACACTCTGCCGCTCACTCAAACACACTTACACTCTGCCACTCACTCAAACACACTTACACAGTGACGCTCACTCGATCACACAATAACTCTTTGCTGCTCACTCTTACTCTGCCGCTCACTCAAACACACTTACACACTGACGCTCACTCAAACACACAATAACTCTTTGCTGCTCATTCTTACTTTGCCATTCACTCAAACACACTTACACTCTGCCGCTCACTCACTCACACTCTTACACTCTGCCGCTCATGCACACACTTACACTCTGGCCTGTCTGGTATTTAGCTGTTTGGCTTTGTTGATATGAGGTTTTTATGATCAATAAGGATGGTTACTGGGGTATCAGTGCCTTCAAGCAAATGATAGCATTCCTCCAGCGCCAATTTGATTGCAAGTAGTTCCAATTTCCTACATCATAATTTCTTTCAGCAGAATAAAATATTTTTGAAAAATAGGAACATGAATATATTTTGTTTATCTCGTCTCTTTGAGATAGAGTGGATTCTGCGCCTATTTTGAAGGCATCTACTTTCAATATGAATGGTAATTCTGGGTCAGGAGGTGGTAAGATGGGGCTGTGGTGAAAACCAACTTTCATTTTTCAAAGCATTCTAGGCTTCAGGAGTCCAACATTTTTGACCTACACCTTTCTGTTAAACTGAACAAAGGAAAAAAGTGTCTGGACAATGCAGAATAATTTGACTACCAGAGGTAATAAACCCAGAAACTGGAACCACTACTGAGGTGTCCACTACAACCCAAGACAGGAGCAGTCTAGAACTTGTGTGGCTCTGATGGAACAATGGTACAAAAAATCTTCTACTGGTTGTCCTGGAACTTAATGGAGAAAAATGGGCTCCTGGAGTACACAAAAAAACAGAAACTGGAGGGAAAAAAAGTCAAGGACAGGATTAGATGTAACTTGAACTTGATTCTGGAGCGGGAGTAAGGAGGGAGACTGGAAACAGAAGACCTTCTGAAAGGAAAACATTGATGAAGAACTGGCAAAGGCGGAGAAGAACTGAGGTGAGGTTGGGGAGGCAGAACAACAGTGGCTCCAGGAGATGAGCCAAGGCCGGTAGTGGGTGGACAAATGGAGAAGAAAGCATAGTCGAGTAAGCTGGGTCGGTAATGGGACATCAAACTACAGTATAATTAAATGAGCAACATTCAGAATTAAGCTAGGAGATAAACTCACTATAAAAGGCAAGAAGGAAATGGGGCTATTTAAGTATTCTTAACTATAATCCCCAACCCCAGGTAATTATGAACAAAAGGGGCAATAGTTTATTAAATTGGGTGATTCACCTTTATGGGAAACTAAACACTGAAAGTTGCGCAGTCGTGGTGGCCATGTTGGATGAGGGAGCAACTGACGGAGGACTGTCTGCAGGGGGGAAACTGTGCGGGTGTCTTTGTGGAGCTGAGGACATTGCGCTACAGGAAACACTACCCCCATCTCTGGAGGAGCACCCCAGGGACCAGGTCTACCAGGATGAGGAACATGAAAAGCTCGGTCACAGGCAGGAGCATGGACATCAGATACGGGAACCCAAGTCCTATCCTCAGGGTCGTAGCCATTCGAGTCAATGAGGTACTGGAATCTAGTATTTGATTGACAAGGAATTCTTCTTGCCCATCTATCAGTATGTGTTTAGGATTTAAAGAAGAAAAACAGTTCCTGATCACATGTTTCAATAGGAACACATGAAATTAATTACAAATATGCATGTGAGAAGGAAGGTCTAGCACTTAGGTTACATCATTAATATGAGACTTAGTCTGATAGGGACCGATGTACCTAGGACTTAATGTGATGGAAGGGGTATGTAAACAAAGATTCTTGGTAGACAACTAGACCTCCTGACAGGGTAGAATTAAGTGAAAATAATTACGATGTTTGCCCACGGCCTTTTTTTTATTTCCCTTTGGTTTCATGATGAATTCCCTTAATTTAGGACCAATGTTGTAGTTGATCTTGTATTTGAATATCAGTGGCTGGAACACTGGAGGTAATTGTGGACTTGGGCCAGAGGATTATATCCAAAATCAGCAAAAAAAGGCATACCTTTTATAGATTCATGATAAGAGGAGCTGTATGAAAATTCTGCAAGGGGTAACAGAGAAGACCCATTTCTTTGATCCGCGGGACACATACAAATGCAAATATTGTTTTAGGATTTGGTTAGTGCGGTTGGTTTGATCATTGGATTGTGGATGGTAGGTAGAGAAAAAATCACGTTCAATCTCAAGATAAGCGCTGAGGGATCTCTAAAAACGTGACATAAACTGTGGTCCTCTATCAGATATTATTCATTGAGGAACTCCGTCAAGACGAATGACATCACAAAGGACTATATTAGATAATTCCTTGGATGTGGGTATTTTGGGTAGAGCAGTAAAATATGCTTGTTTTGAAAACAGATTTACAACGACTAGAATGGTGGTATTACCATCTGAACATGGCAGATCTGTGATGAAACCCATGGACACGTGTGCTCTATGAGGAGGACGTTTTTCGGCTTCTTTATCAGAGAACACATCTATAAATTCCCAGTATTGGGCTGGAACTGTACTGCATAGAAACATAGAAACATAGAATGTGTCGGCAGATAAGAACCATTCGGTCCATCTAGTCTGCCCAATTCTTTTTTTTTTGAGTACTTTTATTAGTCCCCCGTTCCTGGTCTTATAGCTAGAATAGCCTTGTGTCTATCCCACGCATGCTTAAAATCCTTGACTGTGTTTACCTCTACTGCATGGGTCGGAGGCCGGTAATTCTAAAATAAGGTTCACCTTAACTGAATGACTAACAATTTTCTTAACATTCTAGACTCCAGTCAACAATCTTTCCTTTGCTCCAGTCAATATGTGGATTCTGTTGTTTCAACCATGACATACCCAAAATGCTGGGGAGGAGTGGACTGGACAGAATATCCAGCTGTAAGGTCTCAGAGTGGCGCTCTCCTATTTTTATTCCAAGAGCAACAGTCTGGAGAGAAATGATTCCTGTCCCCAATGGAGTACCATCTAGTGTGGCAATGGTACTTTAGGCTTTAAGGAGATACCTTGTGTTGTCTATAAAGTTCCCTATAGCACCGGAATATATGAAGGCCTGGGTGGCTGCTAGGTGGCAGGACCACTGGAGCTTGAGGGCAATGAACATTCCCTAATCTTTGGGATGTCCTGAATTTCTAGGACACTGAGTAGATATTTGTACCTTCTGCCCACTGTACAAACATAACCTTTATGTCCGAAATATCTAAAACACTTTTAAATAAAGAACTAAATTTTAAATACACTTAAAAAAAAATCTTACCAATTGCAAGTTGCTTATCTTTTTTATTTTATTTTTTTCTATATTAAAATGAGAGCGTTTAATTGAAAAAATGCTCACTGAAGTCCTTCAGCTTAACTGGTGAATTCCACAAGGTGGCAGTAAATTCCCAAAATGAGCATATATGACAAATCTATTCAAAGGATGTAAAAATGTGATCTGAAGTCTTAAAGACAAATGACCTAATGGAATAGGCTATAAATACAGTAAATTAAATTACCGGAAAGCAAAAATGGTACAGAGGTTGAAATTTAGTCATTAATTCGTCAGGGCATCTTGCAGCACTGTGTATTTATTGTAGTCTCAGGACCTTTTGAATGAATCATAGCTTTAGTATACTGGCTGACATCAATGTTTGGAACATGTGTGTAAGCGGTTAGTACTAATGACACAGCTTTACAAGATATGTGAAGCTGCTACTCATTGCTAGTAGTACCCATGCAGCAAGCTAAAAGAATTCTGAAAAGGTTAAGAAAATGTGTATCTATGTGTTATTCTGACTAATTCGACATTTGATGTAATGGTGTTTTTTCTTTTTAGAAAAAGTATATTTCTGAATGAGAAATAAATAGTAAGACAAAGCTCTCCCAGCCTTCATTTTAGCTGTATCAAGATTGTAGGTGTGTAGACACAGATAAATCATACTTGTTACAAATGTATTTGATTGTCTGATAGCTAATATATATAAGCAAGGTGTTCAACTTGTGGCTATCAATTATATTTCATTTTTCATAAAAATGCTGCCAATTAAGTTGAGCAGATAACTATATTTTGAATACTAATTTATTAAAATGACAACATAACAACCCTAGGGTGGCTAGAGAGATGGAGGCAGTGTCAGAGGAGTTAACCCCTTGGGTGGTCTAGATAGATAGAGGCAGTGTCAGAGGAGTTAACCCCTTGGGTGGCTAGACAGATAAAGGCAGTGTCAGAGGAGTTAACCCCTTGTGTGGCTAGACAGAGGCCGTGTCAGAGGAGTTAACCCCTTGGGTGGCTAGACAGATAGAAGCAGTGCCAGAGGAGTTAACCCCTTGGGTGGCTAGACATATATAGGCAGTGTCAGATGAGTTTACCCCTTTATCCACACACTCAGTCACATACATACATAGACAGTTTGTCACTCACACATAAATACACACACACACACTCACTCACACTGACATACACACACACTTGCTCACACTGACACATAAACACTCACTAACACTAACATACACACACACTGTCTAACTGTTTAACTTACCTGGTCCAGGTCTCTGTGCTTTGAGCTCCGTGTGAAGAAGGGACTGAGCCAATCACGGGAGGCTTCTGAACTCCTGATTGGCTCAGACCTCCTTCTATCAAGCTCCCCTGGACACAGAAAAAAGAAAAGAAAAAAAGACCGCTGCATGAAGCAGCAAAGTGCCGCCTCTGCCAGGGTGCCGCCTCTGCCAGGGTGCCGCCTGAGGCAGCTGACCCCACTCTGCCCCATTAAAGGGCCGGCCCTGTTAATGTTGGTCTGAAAGGAGTGGTGGTCTCTTAGTTATGGTCCCCTATGCTTATCCTCCTTGAAAATTAGTGTTTCTTTCTGTGGAGATAGAGAGAGGCCTACCTGACCGGGGTGCCTGCTATTAAATGTCCATGCCACTTTCTCCATATACTAGGGGCATTGTATTAGAATCATATACAATACAAATTATATACCAAAATTGTTTCATTTACTTGAGAAAAAACTGGAACTGGAATCATCACTCACATAGGCCAGCCATTCAGATTAATTCATCGAAAAAAGCATAATCAGAGAAGATACATCGTTCTACACAAAAGAACACAAATGAAACCACATACATATTTTAACAGACATATTACAAACACAATGCCAATCCTGCGCAGAACCAAAACATTGATGGTTTCATTGGACTATTTCATCTGAGATTTAACTTAAACAACATTGATAGGGATTGCAAACTCTTGTGAGCAGCGTCTCAACTCTTCCTGCATTATATAAAGCTTTATGTATCCAGTGCACACAGGGTAATTCTTACTTTTGTTTAAGGATCTCTAATTTCTTACTTCTCCCACTATTTACATACTTGTTTACTTAATTTTACAGTGCTTTGGAAGATGATGGTTCTTGTAATAAATAATAATGTACTCATTGTAACCCTTTAGTGCAGAATGATATTTAGACCTTTATAAATACTGGATAATTAAAATATATATCCTGTATAAATACATAATTTCTCCTATACCCCAAAATTAGAAGCTACGGTGTGTATCAGACAAAAATAAATAATTAAAATTAGAAAGCAGCACAAATAACTAAAAAGGAGTCCAGCTTTTAAACTACTGATACTAATTTGAAACAAAGCACACTATATACTAAATAATATTAATTCAGAGTCTTCTGATTATTGGAGATAATACTGTTAATTTAATGCACATATTCCTGACACCTGGTTTTGCAGAATAAATTATTTTAGTAAATTCTCTTAAGAATAAACACATAGGATTTTAAAATGTAAAACTGCCATAAATTGAATTTTGATTGAATATTATCTAATATTTGAATTTCTAATCAGAATAAATGAGCTGGCATAAAGAGAGTATACATGTATACACTTACACACATAATGGTATATAGTCCAATAATGTCAAATGTAAATAAAGACTCAACCTGCTACCTTGAAATATATGATGAGAAACGTTTTTTCCAATAAGTATACAGGAGCAAGCCAGACTACAAGTATCGTGATCCAAAATCCCCTTTGAGGGTGTGACGTAATAAAAATTTAAAAATTACAGAGTAATGTAGAGTACATTTTTCCAGGAACTATCTGGTAACTCTATAACAGGAAAATTAACATGTATATATAGTCACCCAACAAATTTCTTTTGATTTGACAATTTTGGGGAGTGGGGTGCACCCTATGTAGCACTGGATTTTTAATAGCCCTGCAGAATGCAAATTAATATACCTGTCTCTACTCAATAGGAGCATCTGGCAAGAAACAGCATATCATAACAGAATATAAAATTCTAATGTAAAATGTTGATTAAATTGTGTCACACTAGCATAATTACAAAATAGGCAATAGTTCACATATTTGTAATTTGTTTGGCGCCAAGAAGTTAATTCCAACAATTTGGAATAGATTTGGAAAGATAACCTAGAGTACAAAACTGGTATAACTGGTATTAAAGAAATATAAACAATAGGACAAAGGAAAAACTCACATATGTTACATCACATGAACTAGAATTTTTCCAGGAAACTTGGCAGCAGACTAATCTGTTGTTGTACTGTCTGTCTGTGTTATTAGAATGGAGAATATTATTAACCACATTGTGGCAGCATATATGTGCATGCCACTCTTATGTGAATTCCACCTTCTATGCAATATAAGTTGAGAGTGGTAGAACTTGTACCCTGGCACTATGTCTGTAATATAATAATTAATGTAAATTCCTGGATTTCATTTCAAATCTTTTCCACATGTAATCTGGATATTGTAAAGCAAAAACTGTGCACAAATCTGATTTATTGACCTCACCGAGCTCAATAATTTTACCAGAAGATATTTCAAGAGTAAAATGTTTTTGTCTCAGTTGTGTTTGACTCCAGTACATCTCCATAGCATTCCATCTGAATTACACAGCTGAAGAAATGTGCTAATATTTGGTGTTAGATTTCTATTTTAGGAGTCAAATTACTACTAGAGAATTATTCTCTAGCTAAAATGTGTTGTAGGCTGTGATGAGGTACTCCTTGGCATACAAGCATCATGCACATGTTGAAAACTAACCCTTTCAGTGTAAAAGGTGTCCCAGTTGTGCATGAACCACAAAAGGTTTACAGCATTGAACAAACTGGCAGATTTAAAAATAATAATATTATTAATATTAATTTTCCTTACTACAAGACTGAAAATATTTTTTTTTTTTTAAACCCCTTATATACCTTACAACTGCACAAGCACCTTCTTGGCAACACTACCTCAATAATACCCCCTCTCTTGATCCTACTAGAGTTACCATCAGTTACCCTATTTTTTAATGGTATTGTTAATTCTCAATTGGTAATGAATGCAGCTACATTTTTAACTCCAGCAGTTGAGATATCTAACAGCTCCATACTTTCTTTAATTTCTTTTTCAATCCAACTGCCAAAATAATGCACTAGGCCCAAAAAGACAAATGATCAAATGTGAAGTGAAGCTTTCAATGATCACAAAAAAGTTTCCTTTTAAACTTGGAATCGAGTTCGGCTTTTCATGTTCAAACACATTGCTTCCTGTTATAAACCTATGACAAGAAACATATATCAGTGTTAATAAACAGCCTGTGATCAAGCCAAGTTTCATATGCGTGACATCCTGGGGACAGTGACAATAAAGCGTGTTTAATCTGTAACCGAATTGGGTTAATAAAATCATTTGATGTTATTTCAGATGACCCAGTTTTGTAATCAGCTGGGAAGTAATGGTAAATTGGGATCTCTAACACACCTTTTTAAATGCAGATGGTTGGGGATATGGACCTGCTAATTCAGATAAATATTAAACTTTCCCATGTCATAACTCAATACGATGAGAAGGAAGGTGATGGGGGCATAGATCAGCGCACAGCAACATATGATAATATGTCTCCCTTATGAACTGCTTAATAGGGGTTCAGTTTTTTTATTAATAAACCCTTAACCCAGTGCTATCAGCCTTCCCTATTTAGGAAACAATAGTACTAATGTATGACTTGTATACTATAAGTTGTTACACTGGTAGATTTTTTTTTGGGGGGGGGGGTAACTGTGTTTATGTTGAAGCATTTTTTTGTTAGTAACACAAACACAAAGTAATAATAACACCTATCAGCCAGCGTGGAGAAAAATATAAATAAATCAGATAAAATACACAAACCTCCACAACTGCATGTTTAAGTAACTTAGCAATTTAAAACATGTAACAAGTACATGTAACAAGGGAAGTACAAGGGAGGAGAAGCAATTCCTTGCTAATGTTTAACAGTTAGTTAATATAAATCACAGATGTACAAAATATGAGGAAGCAGGGTTCTGATCCAGTTTTTTTAATGTATTCTCAATGATTGTGGTTTTTTTTTAGTCCTGTGATGTACTGTATATGCATGGATTTGGATTGGACACATGAACTTATGGATTTCAGGTAAATTTAAATTGTAAATAGTACATGTATTTCATGTTTGATCTCTATAACTGATGTCTATCCAACCTTTTGTATATGTGTATACTGTTATAATAAAATAAATAATAAATAATAATTTAAAACAAAACATGTAACATAACATCTGGGGCAAGAGTATACAATCATATCATTATTCCCTTAGAATGAGTATTATGTGGGAAACCCTGGGGCACATCCAATAATCAAATAATAATACAATTGACCTTATGCATCTACACATTAGTTAACATACAGTTATTTAAACCAGACTTTATTAATTATCAAAACACACTTGATAAGATGTGAGATGTTTACATTCATCACTTTGATAATTAGAATCCTGTAATTATTTTGAATGTGTTAATATACATGTAATAAAGGTGTAAATGAGGTAACGTGTGAACTGGTATTATCATACCCTAATTATTTTTCTATTATGGTTTTCAAGTTGTTGCCCTGAGCAATATCACATGAAGAAAGAAGGAGAAATATCTATTTGTATATCAGGTTACATACTGTATGCATGGTAAGTATACATTATATGCACTCACACACAATATATAACACATGCACACATATATTTAGCATTTGTACATTCATTACATTACAATAACATGCATTTATATAGGGCTGACCATTTATGCAGTATTTGCTACATACAAACAGATCTAGAATGATATGTGAGATAGAGGACCCTGCTCAAAAGCTAACAATCTGGTGGGAATGGGAAACAGTAGACAAGTAAGAGCGTAAGTATGGGCGAAGAGACAGGAGGACAAAATATATATATACATACATATACACACAGACATGTCCATTTATTAGCATGCATGGAGGCATTCATGTTATACACATTCTCAAATTCATGCTGCACACTGGAATCAGATTTTGTGACATAATAACATGGCAGGTGGCTATGGAAATCTGACCAGATAAGATGTGCCTCTCCCTGTGCCAGCTAATAAATATACATTATATCACCAATAATAGCTGCAGTGTTTTTGTTGCTATGGCCATAACATAATAAATATTAAGTGCATAGGACTATATTATTACATGTAGTGGATTCAGATTAATCTGAAACAGCAGATTTACGATAACATGAAATATTCCTCTCCATATCTTGTCATCCACAGTAGTTGCAAATAGATAGGATTTCCGTTGAGTAGTCAGTGGCCTTTTAACATACAATGCAGGCAGTTTTTGATGCAGTTTTTGTTTTAAAGATATTGAATTATAGAAAGTAGAATAATTGCTGCTGGAATGCAACATGAATGACAAAACTGTGGATAATGCGGAACTGATCTAGAGAAATGTAAATGTATAGTTTATTATTGCTTAGTCACATTACTTACAGGTGTAGAGCGTCAGCTTATTTAGTTGCATAGTGGGAAATAAAATGGTAGAGATTAGCATTGTCACGAAGTGAATTCTGACAGCCTGCCTGACTGGGGTTCTTGGAGGGGCCTGAGGGCCAAACACCTCCCTGTAGATTATGGACCCTGGCTTATGTACCATAACTCTATACGTTAACATTGTTAGTTATATTCTGTTAGTGTATTGGTTTATGTGTAACGTTTAATTCTGTGAGTAGACCACTCTTAAGGTTTATAATGTGACAGTGACTCCAATAGTTTACTCCAACATCCATTGTTCTGTTTTAACTGTATTAACTGGTAAACTGATTATGTTGTGTACATTACTGTGTGTATTGTAATTAGGTCTACTCACTCTATGTTAATTCCTATTTGGTTTGCAGTCTGAATGTCTAATCTTTTCCTAGCCCCAGTTAGTTGGAGAACTATGTTTAGTTCCATACCCCCCCCCCCCCCCCCCCATTGTATACTAATGTCTGTGATGTCATGTGTATGTCTTTTTATAAGTCTGTGTTGTTACACAAATAAAGAGTTGTTCAATCTTGCTGTACCTAACTGCTAGATGTCCTGTCTATTTGGGTACAAAGAGCAAGGGTCCAGGAAAGACTTGCTGGGTGAATGCTGAGCTGTAAATTGGGGGCTAAGGAGGTGATTTCCCTCAACGGACAGAGGGTCTACTTCGTCCGATAGACAGTCCGTTACAAGCATGTAGTCCTGTATCATTTTATTAAACCCCACTCATTTGCATTTACCTAATTTTATTCAAAGCCTAAATCTATGGCACACACTTCATCACAGGAACCAAATTCAAATTCATGGACCAATTTCATTCTTTTTAATTTAACATCTTTTTATTAAAGTTTATTTTGAAATACAAATGTAATCATTAAATGACAAGAAAGCCAGAAAGAGGGGAGGATAAGCAAGTTTATCATATTGTCATTACATTGTGTAATGTATAATATTATAAAAAAGAAAACAGTCCAACTACTACTGTAGTTCTAAAAAAAGTTGACTCACTTATGGATAATGTTATATTGAAGGTGGAAAACAGGAGAGCAAACAAGGGCTGACTAGTAGTAGGATGGGCAAGGGAGAAGATACACAAAACCCTTCAGGTGCCCGACTGATAGATTATGCTGGAGACAAATGAACAGGGTGTGCGGTGTAGGTGCATATTCCTGTAGGCCATGCTAGCAGACTGACGTTTTATTTATTTTTTTAAAGATACCGATGGGGAGGGTGGAGCAGTGTTTCTTTACTTGGGAGGGCCTGTTCTGGGAGATAAACTTGGTCTTGAATATAGAGACCTAAATTAATCTTCAATTACTGTGATTTAGAATTTAAAACGTAAGTCTCTAATATAATTGTACTTTTTAATATCAGATTATTTCGAGAGCCAGCCGTTCAAATCAACAACCTTTGTTTAGCTGGCACTTTACTGAAAGTGCTTAGTAAGACGCTTACATTAATCTTGGTGCATGTCTTCCTTCTTGCTATGCCTCCACACTAGCATTCAACAAGATGCTTTTTTTTTGAAAGATTCAAAGCTATTTGCTCATACTCCTTAATCCCTATAATCTTGCAATGATCCTTTTAGAACATGGTGAAAGCAAGGTAGATAGACGAGGGGGAACCTGAGGCAATTTAGATGGAACACTAAACAGCTGAGCAAAACAAGAAAATTACTAGGAAAGTTTGTGTTGGGAGCCAATGGAGAGAGAAAACATGAAAATACTTACTTCGAAAGTCTCCCCAGAGACATCTATAACTCAAACATCAAATGAGAGAAATGACACAGGTGAGTGTTAGTTTACATCTACTAAACGTTGTGTGAGGTAAGTCTCTCACTGGATGTCGCAATACTTCACCTTCCTTTAAAACATTGGTCCAGTATTTGTATGAAACTTGATGCAGAACATTACACATCACACCTGTAACCTGTGCACAAGCAGCTACAACTAAATGTGCTGATTTGGCACTCAGTCACGTTCAGCCCAACTGTAAACAAATTGCCCTCACAAATTCAGTAGCTAGAAGTCGAGTTTTAGTAAAAATATCCCTCTAAAAACAATCACGTTGTCTCTTTTTGCAGAATGCCATAAAAATGTAACAAAAGTTTTGAATTAGAACATAAAACGTACAATCAAGAAAGGATATTAAAAATAATGAGAATATATTTGTGCATATATTCAATAAATAATTCGGTAGTAATGTATAATTATACCAATAACAAGACAGTTTTTATTTTCCAGTTTATAACACACAAGCAATTTCTGCTTCTATGAAGAACGTTACACATTCTCTCGCCATAATTTATAGTGTGAAGAGTTTTATCACGAAGAACTCACTAAGATTTCTTCACCAATTACAAATCTATAGCATTTCCTGTGGCCCCTATTCCCCCCCCCTTCCCCCAGTTCTCCATCTCCTACACTCATTCTCCCTATCTGTTCACATTTACATTCTCCTTGGGATTCTCATTCACATATCCATGACATTTGCCACTCACAAATACTTTTCTTCTTCCCCGTGTCAGTAGAAGTATTCTTCTAGCTCAGAGAACAAAGTATCAGTTCATTGAAGTACCATTACAAACATTCTAAAACAAGAAAATATGAAAATACATGACAAACTCTTAGAGGACCCTTGGTTATTAATCATGAATTTGCAGGATGTTTAGTTAACATTTCTTTTAATTTTCTTTACTTAAATTTGCAGTTTATTTATCAAGCCTGTTTTTTTTTTGTTTTTTTTAACTTGAGTTAAAGTAAAAAACTAATCTGGCAGAGTCGGCTACCCAGGTGCACTTGTCTCATATTAGGTAAAAGTGTTCTGCAAGATTCAATATTCACAGAGCACAATTAACAACAGAGGCAGCTGGTCTCAAGGATATTGCATTGAATAGCTCACCTCACAGTTTATATTACTTGATTCTAGTTGACCCAGGCTAAGATTTATTGTATTAGCCACATAGCATTTTCCATTACTGGTCTTCAGACACATACAGGTTGGAAGAGTCATTAAGGATATTCCATATTTCCATATTAATAGAAATAATGTCACTCAGCCAGTGATTGAGAAATCAGGTAATTAGCATGATTTTCTTAAAATCCTACCTAGGTGGTCTGTGTATCAGCATAACTATATGAGAGCCTTTAATCCAACAATATTTAATAGTCTGTCTCTCTGCAGGACAGCAGACAAGTCTATGGTGCAAATCAATACATCTTCTCCTGGCTGTTCTTACCTCTTCTGCTCTCTGGGGCGGAGGCACCCATACAGCATCTATGGCAGTAAAGAGTGGATGGGATCCTACATTCCTGGCCTGGCTCTCTGGATCAATATCTGGACTGTGCTTTCTACTCTACAGAATGATAATGTGGGGAGTTGGTAAGGAATGTAGCAGGTAAGGACTGTTTTGTATTTTGCATATGCTCCATTAATTACTTACTATAGTAAAGTGTAAGGAAGAGCTAGTACTTTATGGGAATTGTATGTTCTGTGTACATTAACATTTTTACTGGAATTATAAGCTAATGGAAGAACAAGATAACTTCATGAGAGAAATATAGATCTTCTGCAGAAATAGGAAAGCAGTTGGGGTTATGTTTGTTTAAAGAGACACTACCACTTACATAAGATGTAACTAGATTACCCCCTGTGCTTTTAAAACAAACACACATATATAAGACATACCCCACTGTTTGTTTCTCTATGTTTGAATTAATTGCATATAAAAGTAAAAATAAAATGAGGTGTCTGTCTCCAGCATCCATTTTGAGAATTTTACCCATGATGCAACATTCTCCAAAATCTTCCAACAAGTCTCACTTTACAACTGTGGCCAGAGCCTGCATGATGATGTCATAAGATACACCCCTGCTCTCTTACTGGCTCATGTGTATCACTAGTGGGATAGACATGCGTGGGATAGACACAAGGCTATCCTAGCTATAAGACCGGGAACTGGGGACTAATAAAAGTATTTAGAAAATTGGGCCGACTAGATGGACCGAATGGTTCTTATCTGCCGACACATACTATGTTTCTATGTTTCTGGTGGGCAGGACGAGCTGGCTGTGTGATTGACCTGATCAAACAGTATCATAACTCCGCCCCTTATGATGTAATAGTTACATTACCCTCCCATTCATTGCAAGTGTATGGTCAGAATTCTGACTTATAGCATTATAGCATTCTGTGTCCCCAGCCCCAAAATGTGATACTAGTGCTGTAAAGTCAATGGGAGGGTGGCACCCAAAAACACTATATTTCACAAAATGGTTGCGCCCAGTCACACTTATTTAGTAAAATATTTCATAAAATAAACTCACATAACAAAAAAAAAAAAAAGACATATCTGAGAGCAAAATAAAAAAAAAAAACCTTTTCATTTTTTGGTGGGAGTGTCCCCACTTTTTAAATTTTAACATGTTAATAACAGGGAATCTTTTAGACTAGCAGAGAGGGGGTAACTTTATAACAAATGGTGTGTGAATGAATGAGTCTTACAGAACTGTACAATATGGATTGGATAGGCAGTAGACAGGTGAGGCTAATTAGGCTTAAGTGATGGAGTGAATTAACCCCTTGGCGACACAGGACGGACTAGGTCCGTCCTGTGTGCCGAGGCGTTAGTGACACAGGACGGACCTAGTCCGTCCTGTGTCAAAACGAGCACTGAAAGCGGAGTTTTTCCGCTTTCAGTGCTCTAAGGGCATTGTAACGATGCTTCCGTGTGGAAGCATCGTACAATACTAAAAAAAATGCCCGTCGGCATTTCGATCGCTCCGGAGAGCGATCGAAATGCCGGTTTTAAAGGCACAGTGCCTTTAAAACGCGGGCATTTAAAAAATGAGCATAGGAAGCGAATTTTTCGCTTCCTATGCTCAGAAAGTGTTCCTGATTGCCTCGCAAGTCGAGGCAATCAGAAACACAAAAAAAAAATGCACGATCTTGCATAAGCAGTGATCGTGCACATCAGCGCATTTATTTTTGCTGTTTGTGCATTTTTTAGGGGTTAATTTTTTTGTACTGTAATTTATTACAGTACTAAAAAGGCTATTCTAAGAGTTATTAACCCCTTATTTGCCGTCGATCACTGCTTACGCAATGATATTGACGCCAAAGCAATTTTTATCTGTCTGCATATTTTTTTTTTTTTTTTTTTTACACATACCCGCTAGGGGATTACATGTAAAGTAAAAATATTTGAGTTTTTTTTTTTAAGCTGCCTGAGCGCATAGCGATCAGTAACAGCGAATTAGTGGCAAAGGCGGTTTGGTGATTTCTCAATTAAGCTCACCATTCGCCCTGGTCAGATCAAAATTAATCGGATCAATATTCACAAATATTGATCTGCCTCCCTCTCCTCACTTACATTTTTGTGACGGAAAGAGACAGATCAGTATTAGTGATATAAAATAACATTTTATAAAATTAGCAGGTTTTATGAAAGTCTTTCACTGTGTATTAACCCCTTCCCTGCCATTCATCACTGTGTAAGCAGTAATCCTGCACAGCAACAGTATGTTTTGCTGTCTGCACTGTTTTATGGATTAATTTATTTGTACTGTAATGTATTACAGTACTAGATAGGCTCTTCTAAGAGCTATTAACCCCTTCTTTGCTCGAGATCACTGCTTACGCACTGATTCTGAGGCCGCGGACTCAGGGTTCGATTTTGACCCTATTCAGCTTTCTGATACATCATCTAGCGATGTATCGGTGGCTGCTGAGCCCTTGCCACAAGTAGTGATGGGGGTCTACCGATAAAAAAATATATGGTTTGGTGGGGGTAAATTACATTGGCTGGCTTCAAAGATATATCCCATAAAGGACACGGACGCAGGTTGACTACATGTCAAAATTCCAAGTTGGAATTTTGAGATGCGCATCTCACAAATGTTGCCTTCTAGCCAAAAACAAACCAACAAACCTATGCATGGGTGCTATCCCTGTACTCGGGAGATGTTGCTGAACACATATTGGGTTGTTGTTTGGCAGTGACATATACCAGAATCTGTGAATTCATGCCTGAAGTACAATGCATGTGGGAAAAAAAACTCCCAAAAAAGTACTACCACAAACTTTTACAAAGGCTGGTGGTAGAATTAGTACCTATACAGTATTAAAATACCACCATTTGAAATACCTTAGGATGTCTATTTTCCAAAAATATATGGTTTGATGGGGTAAAATTCATTGGACGGCTTCAAAAATGTTCCAAATGGAACATGGGCGCAGGCTGACTACATGTCAAAATTCCAGGTTGGAATTGCGCACCCCCTAAATGTGGAATTTTAGACCCAATACAAACCAACAAACCTATGCATGGGGGGTATCCCTGTACTCAGGAGATGTTGCTGAACACATATTGAGGTGTTGGTTGGCAGTGGCAAATACCAGAATCTGAAAATTCCTGCCTGAACTACAATGTGTGTGGGGAAAAAATGACATCCCATCCCTTTGACATAGGTTGGTGGTAGAATTAGCACTTGGAAAGTGTTAAAATACCACAATTTTAAATACCCTAGGATGTCTAGTTTTCCAAAATATATGGTTTTATTGGGTAAAATACTTTGACAGGCTTCAAAAGTGTCCCAAATGGAACATGGGCGCAGGCTGACTACATGTCAAAATTCCAAGTTGGAAATGCACCCCCCCCTAAACGTGGCCTTTTAGCCCCCAAATAATCTAACTAACCTACACATGGGTGGTATCCCTGTACTCCGGAGATGTTGCTAAACACATATTAAGGTGTTGTTTGGCACTGACACATAATAGGATCTGTGAATTCATGCCCGATGTACAATGAATGTGAAAAACAAATTACTATCCATAACATTGACATAGGCTGGTAGTATAATTAGTGCATGGAAAGTGAAGTGTTAAAATACTACCATTTGAAATACCCTAGGGTGTCTAGTTTTCAAAAATATATGGTTTTGTGGGATAGAATACACTTTTTGGCTTCAAAAATGTCCCAAATGGGACATGGGCGCAGGTTTTCTGCATGTCAGAATTCCAAGTTGGAAAACCAAAAAGCGCACCTCTCAAATGTGGCCTTTTAACCCCCAAATAACCTAACCAACCTATACATGGGTGGTATCCCTGTACTCAGGAGATGTTGCTGAACACATATTGAGGTGTTGTTTGGCACTGACATATAACAGGATCTGTGAATTCATGCCCAAAGTTCAATGTATGTGAAAAAAAATTACTACCAAAAACATTGACATAGGCTGGTAGTATAATTAGTGCATGGAAAGTGTTAAAATACTACCATTTGAAATACCCTAGGGTGTCTAGTTTAAAAAAATATATGGTTTTGTGGGGTAGAATACACTTTCTGGCTTCAAAAATGTCCCAAATGGGACATGGGCACAAGTTTTCTGCATGTCAGAATTCCAAGTTGGAAAACCAAAATGCGCACCCCCTAAATGTGGCCTTTTAGCCCCAAAACAAACCAACAAACCTATGCATGGGTGGTATCCCTGTACTCAGGAGATGTTGCTGAACACATATTGAGGTGTTATTTGGAAATACCCCTTCACATTTTAAGGTAATGTTTACCTAAATTGCAATATATGTGAAAAATTAAAAAAAAAGATTTTTTGCTGCAAACTTTGGCATAGATTGGTGGTAAAATGGCTACATGAAATGTGTCAAAATACCCAAGTTAAATGCCCTGAGTTGTCTAGTTTTCAAAAATATGTACATGTTGGGGGTCATTCATGGATTTAGTACAGAAATCAGTGTTACAATGTCACTATCGCTAATTTTGAAAGAAGGGATTTTAAAATAGCTTTGCACCACTTATAGTTCTGGCCCTGTAACATGAATAAAAAAGCACAAAAACATAAAAACATGGGCTATTTCTGAACTCAGGACATATATTAGAAACTTTTTAGCAGTGTTTTTTTGTTGTCTCTTGTACATGAGTATACGATTTTTCAAATAAAAGTCATAAAAAAATAATTTTTTCAATTTTTTTGCCATATTTTATTATTTTTTTTACATCAAATTATATGCTATTATCAAAATAATGGTATCAAAAGAAAGCCCTTCTTATGACGATAAAAACGATATATAGTTGGTGCGGGTACACTAAATGAGACAGAAATAAATTACAGCAAAACACAAACTGCTCAGAAATGTTAAAACAGCCCATGTCACCAAGCGTCGGACAAGCCAAAAAAGTCATGTCACTAAGGGGTTAAGAATTATGCATGAAGAATGCACCCTTTGACTATTTTAGCAAACAATAAACAAACAAACAGACATGTGACCTCACACCCCCATAAAGCAACACACAGGACAACCACTAAGGAATGTTAACAGAGTCCTGTTAACACTGGCTTAGCAGTTTTTACTCTACAATTGGATGTGATTGGACATCGTGATGTCATCTCAGCCCACGTAGCAACAAGACAGTCAAGGTCACTGACTGATTTTAGCAGCGGCCTAGAAGGGTGGAGTACATAGGTCCAAGAAGTGAGGCTTCAGACATTTCTTGGAAAAAAACTCTGTTCTTTTATGGGATTTTTTTTAAACAACTTCTTTAACTTCACCAACAAGGCCGTAATTAACTAACTTTGTTAAATGAAAATATGCCCAACTTAATTAGCCACTCAGAAATGCAGACTGTAGCATGAAAATGCATAATAGTTCCAAGTATGGAACTCGAGAGCTGTTTGAAAGACTTGGCTTGAAAAAGGAATGTTTGGAGGAATAAATTCAATTTTTTTTCCAGTCACGGACATAATTTCTCTAGCCCAGCATTTCATAAGTACATTTACTTTTCAAATACTCCCCCTCCCCCCCAGAAGTAATAGAATATAAATGGTCTTTATCTTGTATCGATAAACAAAATAGCTAGATGATTAGCTGTTTATATGGTGCATTCAGTAATTGAGAAACTATATAATTTAAACTGCTTCTTCAGCTTCACAATGTCTAGATAACCAAGATAAAGTGAAAATACTGATTAAAGTGAGATTAGAGTAAAATAAAAAAAACACATTAAGATAAATACAGTACTTTTTTTAATGTTGGTTCTAGCAGTGAATGAAATCTCCACTAGTTTATTTAATCACTTATTTCTAATTATATGAGGCTCCTCTTCACCCCTTCCTATGACTATGTCTTCAGTTAGTGGATCCTCAGCAGGAGTCTTTGGATATTCCTTTTGAACCAAAAACGAAAAGCCTGAATATAAGACTATCCTATAAAAAAAAAGTTTAACTTGTATTTATTCACATGTAAACTGCTTTTTCACATTTAATAAAAATGATTATATAAAAAAATAAATTTCTTGTTTTTATTTTCTCTTATTTGCCCATCTGGCCCCCACAGCCATTTGCCCACCAGACTTGCCCAATGCTCCCTCAAACCCCCTCCCTCCCCCAGCCTTTCCCAATGCTGCCTCTCCACCCTCAGACTTGCCCAATGCTGGCTCTCCCCCCTCCCTCCCCCAGACTTGCCCAATGCTGGCTCTCCCTCCCCCAGACTTGACCAATGCTGGCTTTTGCCCCTCCTTCACTCCCCCAATGCTGGCTCTCCCAGCTTCCTTCATAGAAATCCCGACGGACGTGCCGAGCAGAATTGGAGGAAGTCTGCGCGCATTGTGCAGACATCCACCAGCTGTTTGCGAGGGGGGATACAGGTCCCATGCAGCTCTGTTTGGTGACCTGGATCCCAGTCTTATACTCATACCTCGATTTGAGGTCTGATTATAAGACAAACCTTGAATATATGCTCTGAAAACAACCTTGTCCTTTATTCGAGCAAATACGTGCACTGATGGTATTTCAATTTTGTCCAAAACACTTTGTGAAGTTGGCTGACATCTGACAGCATCACCATTGTCTGGTTCTACATATCGGACATCATCTAATTGCACGATTGGTGGCTAGCTGATAAATCCCTCCACAGATAAATAAAAAACATATACTGTAATTTGTATGAAATATATTTTTTTCCAACCGATATAGTTCAAACCTTCTTTTCTTCTTGCATATCAAAATATCGGATACAACATTTTCTACATGACTTTTGCAGATTTAAATAGACCTGTAAAGATTTGTGTTAACAATCATGTATCTCAAATGAAAAGTCTTCATGTGGTTTGTTTCTAACAAAGTAAGTATCTCTGAATTGTTATAGTTCATGTTTCCAAGTAACTATTGCATTGCATTTTTTGATGATTTTAGGTTCAAGCCAGGCTTTTTGGCAATTTGAAAGGATGATGAGATTATCTCAGATTTGTAAAGTGACCCTATTAAATCTCTTCACAGCCATACATTTTATTAATGCAATTTAAATAATTACACCGCATCTCTTGTTTCCTCAACCTCTTCTCTGATCCCCCAGCTGGAAATACCTTGGTCCTCACTCAATCACTCTGTCGTTGGTCCTTAAAAGAATACTTCCATTTTGCAGCCTGTCATTGCTGACCCAATTCTTGTATTTTATGGCCCTGCATAAATTGTGTACCCCAGAAGTAATTGCACTGTACTCCTGTAACAAAGCTCTGTGCTATCTCTGCTCATGGACCATTCTGAGGGAGCAATTTATGGGAACCAGAGTGAGTAACACAATCTCCACTCTATGTTTTTTTTGTATTGATGTGATTGTTATGTGTTAGACATACATTACATTAACATTTATATATACATTCTGGTAAACAAAAATGTATGCAACAATTACTGCTACCATCTCAACTAGACAAAGTAATACACAAAATAGAGTTTTGCTTGCAAGTTAACAATCAGTAAGAGGTAAGGTACAAGCGAAACACAGTGTGCTAGGTGAGGAAGAAGGGAAAAAAAAACAGTTGTGGAAGAGAAGATGGGGGATCTAAACTACACAGGTGGAGTTATTGGGAATCATTCTAATTGAATACAAATGTTGATCTTAAAAAGTAGATTTTGGGTTATTTGTTTGAAAATTGAGAGGGAAGGATGGAACTTGAGGTGCCAGAGTTCCGGGGATATGAGGCAGCTAGAGAGATGTATTGCATGAATTAATTGTAAAAGGTGCAAAGAAGAAAAGCCTGAGGCCAACGGAGGAAAATTAGGTTATTGCAGGAAAATATTTAGTGATACCATAAGACAATATGAGGGAACATAGAGGGCTCTGCATGTTAGGATTTAAATCTGATAATTAAAGGATCAATAGAATGTTTTACAGAGTTACAGTAGCATTTTGGATAGCACAGAGAAGTTGATTAAAACTATTCAAAACAGAAGAATTTGAGAAAGCACAATGTACCGAGGTAGAATCCTGCAACTGCATTATCCCCCACATTTCTGCCTGTTATATACTTATTAAGCATATAGTGAGCAACACTGTGGATGAAACAATGCAAAGAGACAGACAGCAAATGTAACCTGCCATGTGCTTCCTGTTACTCCTGCCTATCAAGCAACACCTGCAGCAGTGGGCACCTTGTGTTATGAGGGTACTGGGTAGTTAAAATATACATTCCTTACTGCTTCCCATCGAGTACATATTGCTTCCCTTGCACCCAGCGTTTGCTTCCTTGTCCTAACCTAGTACATACTGTATGTACGTGTCTATTGATATGTGTGTATATTCCAGTATATGAATGTATGTTTACATTTGTGTGTACATTTGAGTATCTTTGTGAATATGCCAATATACTGTGACCCATATTGTGACATACAGGACTAGCTGCTATATTTAAATCATATTTGTCAAGTCCTTTGCTAGTGTCGAATATGCCCATATATAACTGTGTGGCAGTGACTAGTGGACTAAATTAGGTTGAGATAAAAGTTATCAAAATTCTTTCAATATATAGTCTAAATATGTACGAATACAATTAGCTGTGTAGTCTACTCTCTCTTTTCTGTAACATTCAATTAGATAACTCTGTCGTAATACCATTTGTACTATTTCAGAGCCCATTCAACACATAATGTTGCATTACACCTCCTACAGGTTGTTGCTGTTATTTGTTGCATGGCAGGAGTAGTGATGATGTCATATACAGAATCTTTGGAAGAGGAGGCTCTAGTTGGCCGAACTCTGGCACTTTCTGCTGCAGCCATAACTGCAGTGAATGAGGTAAGTTTTTGTAATTAACGTAAGATTCTGAATGTCATTTATTTTGTAAACAATCCTCCCATTTTGAGAAGCAAAACCAGGTAAAGAACTTTGTTGGGTGACAGCAATACCAGGTAGAAGAAAGGGATAGTGAGCTAGTAAGTGGCTGTGAACTTACAGCAAAAGATCAGGGGAAAACACCAATGACTGCAGCGTTGCAGCAATCATAGGGAAGGTTTATGGTAAATCCATAACCGGAGGGAATACAGAAAAAACATGTGATAAACTGCTTATTGCATTTTATACATAGTGCTTAATCATAAGCTGCATAAACAACAATAGAAATGTATTTTTTTTTTTTTTTTATAAAAGATAAATAATTGTGCTGTCAATACCAGGTGTGCAAACAAAATGTCACTATGATGAAATGTGTTTTTATTGGCTTCACCCTAAGTAATAATAATATTAAAAATCCTTTTTTTTTTAAATGAGCTAGTTCCTCAGGAAGGTAAAAAAAAAAAAAAAAAGGAAATACTGCAGCGCACAGTGCATAGACATTTGGATCACAAATAATAAATGCCCTTACTGTGACACTCACAAAAAAGTGACTATAGTGAATACAAAATAGAAATATATATAGCAAAAGAATACAAAAATGTGAAATAATCAAGTGAATATGACATAAAATTGATAAAATAATACTTAGCACACAGCTAATCTTATGATGTAAATACCTAAAAAATAAAAATAGAAAAAACCTAGTGCAATATGTACTGCAAGTTGATCTGACAAGGATAACAGATATATCTTTGTATATATTTACAAACACAGTTCCTAATAACCTACGAGCGTGGAAACAGCACCCAATATGACATACTTGCCCCCACTTTGGCTGGCTCGATGTATCCGCTGTTCTGAAGAATGCTATAAATTTACTTGATTAAAAATTGATCATTTAATGCAGCAAAAACTGTAAAATCCAGAGAATAGTAGACAAATATCACATAGGTAAAAAAAAATCCACAGACCCCCGAGACGCACGGAGAGCCGGCAGAGTAGGCTGGGTCTCACGAGGATTTTATTTTTTACCTATGTGGAATTGTCTACTATTCTCTGGATTTTACCATTTTTGCTGCATTAACAAACATATTTTTTTATTCTTGTCAGATCAACTTGCAGTACATTTTTCACTAGGTCTTTGCTATTTTTATTTTTTTAGGTATTTACATCATAAGAAGATTGTCTTTGTGCTAAGTATTATTCTATCAATTTTATGTGATATTCACTTGATTTTATTGATTTTATTTTGTATTCACAATAGTCACTTTTTTTGTGTGGGTCACCTTGAGGACATTTTTATTTGGGATCCAATTGTCTATGCACTGTATTTCCTTTTTCCCCCGATTTAAACCACACAGTATCAGGCTGTTTGTTGTTTAACTTTAGCTGCCGGTTATCAGTAGACACCAGATTTATTTACAAGATTCTTTTTTTTTTTTTTTTACTTGTGGCATTGCTGGTTTGCTCATCCTTTATTCTTTTGTATTCCTCAGGAAGATAAACTAGCTCCCACCACCCCACCCAAACCATAAAAATACAGCCATCCAAGCAATCACTTCCACCTCTCAGTGCATATTAGCCCACAACTGAAACATAGGTTGGGGTGAGGTTGGGCATGCAGATTTTCCAGCTCATGGCCAAACAAGATGAAATTGTTGAACAGAGAGTTTCACTTAGGTGTTATAGCCAAAAGAAGGTGTGATCTGGCTGAAATAAACCTTGCTTTTTTAATGTCACAAGACTCATAACCCACTTTGTGCTGCACCATGCCAAGAAAAAAAAAGACTCAAATCCAAGATGGAATAACTGTGGGTAACATAGCTCTTTATGCATATTAGTGCAGATAAAGAAAGTTTTCTAAAACTTTGTGTACTGAGATTGGTGGTCAAAATAGAGTACATCAGTATTCAAGAAACTGTGTCACCTGGGCAGGTGTTGTACACACGTTTTTGTCCCCTCAGGTACTCTTCCATCTTCTGATTGGTCAGTTGAGCTGGCAGGACACAGTCATGTTCTTGGGATTGAATGGGCTTCTCAATGTCCTGTTGCTGTGGTGGGTTCCACTGGCTGTTTACCTACAGGAGAATATGTTGGAGACAAAGCAGAGTGAAGCTCCTACCTTGGACTATGTGTGTGGAACAACTGTACTTTTGTTCTGTAAGCACATTCACATGTAAATGTAGCAGTAAAACAAATGTGTGTGTAATTAACAGTAGCTATTTCTAAACAGGACCTATGAATTAAAATAAAAATTCATTTTTGAACAAAAAACATAACAAACTGCCTTTGTGCTATATTATGTTTATTTAAAAATGGCTCAATGTTTTTTCGGGGTCTCTGTAAAAATACATTTTTGTTTTCGAGGTCATTGGGCTGCTGGATTTAAGACCCTCTAAATTCTGTAATATATATAAGCATTCACCTGACCTTTTGTGATTTATTTGCTCATTCTGTGTATTTGTAAAACTGATGCAGAAGAGATAAAGACTTTCTAGAGAGACTCTTATTTGTGTGAAATAATTATCAGTACAAGGAGTTCAAAGCAAGAAGGTTCAAATTCATTTGGAGTTAATAATACAGAGGGGGTGCTTGGCAAACTGTTGGGGTCTTATACTTATACTTGTACTTCCCAGTAATTTGCTGGAGCTGTGCCTAAGCAAAACATAGTGTGCCACTTTTTGATGCATTTCTGCACATGTTCTTTTTTTTAAAAACATTTTTTATTGAAGACATATGACAGTACAGGATAAATGCAGAGCTTACTGGAAAGGGTATCACACAAGAACACGGCTGAATAGAACAATATATCATATGCAGTATATTAAAAGAAAAAACAAAAGACAAAAGCCTAAATGATATACCCTGTAAGCTGTGCAATACTGATAATAAGTAGCTCTTAAATATAACCGTCTTCCACTTTTCCATTTTTTCACACCCTGGAACGCATTTTCTGTGCATTGTGACAGTGGGTTAGTGGTGTCTTTAATTCTCTGTATGTCTCTAGAACCCATCCTCTCACGACCACGTGTAGGCCATGGTGTAAGCCACCCATAATCTGTGTTATTGTGAAATTCACTAATACTAATATAAATTTAATTTTTTTAAAGTGTTTCAGCTCCTGGATAAGGTTGGAGGTCATTTCCTACCTGGTTCTGGAGTTTCACTGGGAATATACCTGAGTGTGGCTGTTACTATGGGTGAGTTTTTACCTTCCCTGCATGTATTGGAACTAACAACACCTTAGTTTGTTGTTGTTGTTTTTCCTACTATGTATACTGTTACTTCTCCTACCAATTTCAAAGTACACCTGCTGCATATTATAAATGTATTGCTCTTTAAAGAGTATGTTCTATTAAAATGTAAACTTATATAGTTAGTAAGACTTCATTAAATCTTTGTTGCACACCACCTCTTGTTTTATTTGGTTTCTTTTAGTTTGTGGTAGCAATGAATTATCACTGTTATTTAGCTGTTGCTTGTGTAGTAATTAATTATGATTTGTCTATTTTTAAATTTTCAGATGAGACAATTTTGATATTTACCTGTTCATACCAGTTGATGTAGGAGCAAACAGCAGTTATGTAGGTTAGTGTTAGCACAGAGTGTCCATTTTGTTACTGGGCAACTTCTACATACTGTTATGAGGCCCATGAAAACCCTTGTCAGACTGTACATCGAATGAATACTTTACTGGATGATAATCAATTAATTCATTCCATAGGGGCCACAATTATTTTTTAATTAACTGATTTCCTACTTTTCATTTGTCTACATCACATTTACATTATATGTGTCCCATTTAAAATGGCTGATTTTGCAGCCTTAGTATCCGTAACTGGATGAATAAATGGAGCGTTCTGTATGTGTGACCAGCCGACACACCTGACAGAAAAGCAACACAGCATCAAAAATGTTCTTGATCTTTACATTTCGCATTCAATTTGCCTGACACATTGAACAAATCAAAACATATCTACATAAAGCACACTTGTCATATGTAGACAGCATGTGTAGGCATATGTTTTCTGAGTACTAACTTTGGACTGAGTGAATATAGGAAAATAAAATACAAATGAAAATGGAAAAAATGCATAAAATAACCATGGAGCTGCATTGTTCTCCTCTTCTCTACCTGCCGCTGTGCAACACTGGTAACTATTTAATCATTGACTTTATGTCTATCAAAGGCATTTTTTAATTTTCATACTGTACTTGGCCTTAATCACATCTCTGAGGAGAATACTCAGTGCATAAGCTTCCTGACTCACAAAGGATTACTTAGTCACATTTTCTTTAAGCCTGTCTTTCTTTTTAAATTGATTTGACATTTCTATTTTGTTCAAGTGCACTTATATGTTTTTTTTTTACTTTTTTTTATAAGCTACATTTTTATTGGGTTTTCAAATAACATTAATAAAAATACAGGACACTTAATGGAAGTACAAATGTATGTATGGGAAAATATAATCGTATGACATTTCAAGTGTATAAAAACAGCACAGATAGAGATAAATAAAATAGAAGAGACGGAATTAAACTATACAAGTGTATTGTTAGTCTTAAAAGTTAATAAGTAATATTAGACTGTTTTGGTGCATGAGTTACCATCTTGCTGCCTCTTTTTTTCCTGGTATTTGAAAATTGGGAGACAATCCATAGGTCCTGTAAAAGCTGGAGATATTGAATGCTCAGGGCTGTGGGTTTGATTCTCAGCTATGAAAATGTTGTTGTTGTTTTTATTATTTTTTATAATGCAGTAGAACACTTTGAGTCTATAAAGACAAAGTATTAGCTAAACTTGGAGAATTATTATTAAGGATACTAAATGATCCACCATATTTTATACATTCTTCACATGCATTTTCCATTGGTTGAGGGTTTGTATGGTTTTAGAAATGCATTTGATTTGAAAACAAGCAATCCTGGAATAGTCTAGATTTTGAGTCATACCTGTTTTGGCATTTCTGGGAGGGAAAATGGCAATTAGTCTTCAGTAGGCATCTTTTTTTTTGTATAAAATGCTGCACAGATCACTGAAATGCAGGGCAATCACTGAAATGCAGGGCAATCATTGAAATGCAGGGCAATCACTGAAATGCAGGGCAATCATTGAAATGCAGGGCAATCACTGAAATGCAGGGCAATCATTGAAATGCAGGGCAATCACTGAAATGCATACTGTTCCTCTCATGTGCATTTTCTCTACACACCTTTTCCACTAAAAATCTCATTAATATGGTTGCAAAAATATACATTACAAAGTCAAAGAGATTCGGAACAGTAAAGTTTTACAGAGATATAAATCATCTAAACCTTCGCTTCAAATATCTTGATTTATTAACTTATGAAATTAATCATACAATATAAGAACCATTTGGACCACTCTATCTGTAATGAAATAGACTCTTTATACTTTTGATTTCCAAGAGCCATTGATGCCTAACTTTCTTCTCAGCAGCAATAAACAAGGTACATTTAATTTACATACTGGGTCACAAGATCAACAATTTAGTCTAAATTCAGACTTTTAACCTGCATATTTCTTTGATTTCCTTTCTGGTCAAACCAGATACACTCCTGCTATCCAACACCTCTTCTACTATGACCCCACACCCAACATAGAATGAAGAACAAGGCAATGTTTATACAGATGTTTGAAAGCGCTAAAACATGTGTGTAATCCTATTGCAATATCTTAAAATGTTCTCACATTAAATAATATTTAGGCGATTCATGTAACATTGTCAATGGCAGGAACTATTAAAATATAGATCTATGGAAAAAAAATATTCTTAACTTTCATGTTAAAAATGACAAAACATAATCCACATTTATGTATAAAAAAACGTATACAACAATTAAAAAGATAAAATTATAACACATAGAAACATAGAATGTGTCGGCAGATAAGAACCATTCGGTCCATCTAGTTTGCCCAATTCTTTTTAACATTTTTTTAGTCCCCCATTCCCGGTCTTATAGCTAGGATAGCCTTGTGTCTATCCCACGCATGCTTAAAATCCTTGACTGTGTTTACCTCTACCACTTCTGCTGGAAGGCTATTCCATACATCCACTAACCTCTCAGTAAAGTAATACTTCCTGATATTACTTTTAAATCGTTGCCCCTCTAATTTAAGACGATGTCCTCTTGTTGTGGTAGTTTTTCTTCTTTTAAATATACTCTCTTCCTTAACTGTGTTGATTCCCTTTATGTATTTAAATGTTTCTATCATATCCCCACTGTTACGTCTTTCCTCCAAGCTATACATGTTAAGATGCTTTAACTTTTCCTGGTAAGTTTTATCCTTCAACCCATGAACCATTTTAGTAGCCCTTCTCTGAACTCTCTCCAAAGTATCAATATCCTTCTGGAGATACGGTCTCCAGTACTGCGTACAATACAATACATAAAACATATATATATGCAGCACTCTTTGATGTTCACTTTGCGTCAGATAATAAATAGTCCAAAAGCCTGGTGCATTTTGCCACTTTGTTGGCATCCTGAGAGGCAAAAATGTTTTACATAATATGGAAAAAACAGTTTGCAGTTTCTAAAAATGACCAGTAAAGTCAAGAGATGGCTACACCTATACCCCTATTCTAATCATGAAAATGCATTAATGTAACTTCCCAGATATGTAATATGTAGTCTCTTTCACACATTGGCGCAGTTAGAAGGAAGTGTCCCTTTCGGACCTGATGTGGCATGTAACTATACACATATGTGTACCATCACTTTGTTAGATAAAAATATAAACACAACTTACTAAAATATTTAATTCACATATGTTTAAAAAGGCTGTATGGCATATCTCTCAAAATAAAATAGAGTCAGATATGTCATTAAAAAGCAAACTAGCCTGTCCACAGTCGTTGCCAACAATAGTAACAATAGATAGCTCCGTGGCATAGTCAAAGGGCTACTCACACAGACGTCTGTGATGTTTATTTAATGTGGTGGCACACAAGATATTTTTAATTAAAAACCAGAAAATTTGAAATCCACTCATAATATAAAATACTCACGCAATTGGTGTTACTAAGACCATGGAGAATCCATTAGGCTTCAGGCATAAATACTTGACAAAAAATGGTCTAACAATAATTTAGCTCCAAGGAGTTTGTTTTCTGGACATTCGTGTATGACCAAGATGATAAGCTAACAGTCTTGTCAGTAATATATTGACAAACCTGCTTACTTCTACACCTTTTCTTAAAGAGAAAGTAAAAGCAAAAATGTCCCTTTTCTAAATAAAGAGTCAATTTTCCCATGCAACATTGCTGTACTCTGTATGAATGTATCATACGAATGTATCAGTATCCACAGGTGTAGCAGAAGATATATGAACAACTGAAAAGCTGATTTTTTTTTTTCACATGATTCAATGTAAATGTCCTTGAGATGCAAATATGACTGTGAGCTGAAGTTTTAAACATTATAAATGTGTAGCAGGTCACTGGGGCAAGGGCATCAGGTCATTCTCTCAGAAAAGCAATACTCAATATTTTTTTAAATGGTAGATGATTTATAGAATTGCTTAAATGGCAGAAAAAAAATGTTTTATTCATCTAAATGAGGCCATTTATTTAAGGGGAAATCCATTTTTTTAGACTTTACTCCCACTTTAATGTAAAGTGTTTTACATCAGTATTCAGTATGGGAAGTGGAATTATATATATAACATCCAATAACTCAGAATTAGCAGCACAAACAGTGTATGTATCGATTCTTTTTTTCATGACAATGCTTGCTGCTTTCTTCTCAATCATCACCCTTCCCCTTACACATGCCACTCTGCATCTTTAAAGTATCTGCATGTATCTATTTGAATCCGGTCTCCATGAATATAGAATACTAAAATGAAGCCAGAATATTCAGAGGGGCAGGAGAATTACTACCAGTTGTTTACATGTAAATAATAACAGTTCAGATGCTGATCAACAATAACTGTAAGTTGAAGTTGTCTTCTTTTATATTTCATTATAGCTTTGGATCAGCCGTGGGTTTTCCCTTCTGAAGGAACTATCATGGCAATCTCTGCTATTGGTATTGGGTTTCTGCTACTCCTGCTACCAGAAGATTGGCAAGAACATATGGGCTTAGTCCCAAAGGATCAGGGCTACATGGAAGATCATCCTAATGTTGAAATCAGGAGCAAAGGGAGTATCTCCAGCATATCGGTCAACTCTTAAACTAAAGATAAAGGAAAGGTAGAATCAGCCTAAGAAAGACTTAGTCTTCTATAGTATTATTTATCAACACTCTGCTATTACCTGCCGTGTATAATTTAGCTTTAGTTTCCCAGATGTGCCCCTGAACCCAAATTGCACATGAAGGACATGCCCCAGTGCCCACATTGTACACCCAGGACTTACACAAGTATATGCCCTATCAGCCACATGCACTCCCAGTATATGTCCCATCACCCACATTGCACACCCAGAACTTATACCAATACATGCCAGATAACCCACACTGCACACCCAGGTCAAACCCCAGTGCATGCTCCATCACCCAGATTGCACACCCAGTACTTACACCAGTACCCAAGAAAATGCCACATTACCAACATTGCACACCCATGACATGCCCCATTACCCACATTGCACACCCTGGACTTACCCAAGCCACCTTTGTGGTACCTATTGACAGGCAGAATGGTGTCTGAGCACTAGCAGGTCCCATGACCCGGTGCTCAGGTCACACACTATAAAGGACAGCCCTGACTCCACATATGCAAGGGTCTCTGCTAAATTGGCTTACTGTGCTCCACTCAATAACCTGATATTATCATTGTTAATTGAGTGCCATAGACTACAATAGATAAAAGATAACTCCTGTAACAACATACAAATAACTAGTATTCTTGCTATATTTTAAATTAAATGTCTGTCATTGCTTTGCTATAACCTAGAAAAATTGTTATTATTGTATTTGCCTTTCATTAAAGTGCTAAGTATTTTTATGTACATGTCCTACGATTGGAGAGCTTAATGTTCCTCTTGTCTTCTTTCTGCACTTGTAAAGTCACAGTGTAGAATGTAAGTGGGCACTTGGTATATTTCATCTACAGGTTAAGAGTACTGACATGTTTACAACTAAAAGATTACAACATCCCTAAACAAATCACTTCAAAAGCAAAGCAGCAGGCAAGCTAGGTCAGACCCGAATTTGATTGGACTAGATCCAAAAACAATACATCTTTTGAGAGTATCGTATCTCTTATAATAATGACTAATAGTTGCTAGTTGAAAACAAACTGTTGAGTCAAATGGATCTATTCACTATTCACTCAAATTTGGAGGTCTACTTTCTTTTTGAGACACCCGAGTTTGACAAAAAAAACCAGGTTTGAATCTTTCCCATTGAAAGTACCGTATTTGCTCGATTATAAGATGACCCTGATTATAAGACGACCCCCCAAACTTTGGATATTCCATTAGGAAAAAAACTAAAAGCCTGAATATAAGACTACCCTATAGGAAAAAAAGTTCAACTTGTAAATATTCACATGTAAATAGCTTTTTTTAATAAAATATTATGATATAAAAAAATGTATTTCTTGTTTTTATTACTTTTTATGTGCCAATGCTGCCTCTCTCTTTCCCTTGCCCCAATTTTTCTCTCTCTCTCTCCTCCCCTTAGTGTTGTCTCTCTCTCCCCCTCCCTTTGTCTCCCCCTCGCTCCCCTTGTCTGTTTCTGCACCCCCTTGTCTGTCTCTTCAAACCCCCTCCCTCCCCTTGTCTCTGTCTCTACCAAACCCCTCCCTCCCCTTGTCTCTGTCTCTGCCCCCCTCCCTCCCCTTGTTGCTCTCCCCCTCCCTCTGTCCCAGTCCCCCATGTTTTTTTTAAACCCACCCTCCCTCACCTTTTTATTGGTCCCTGGTGGCTAGTGGGGGCTGCCGGGGGATGTCTGGTCCGACAGCTGGTCCGTCATAATAGACGGAGGTGTCGGGCAGCATGGAGGATGTCTGCACGTATCGTGCAGACATCCCCCAGCTGCCCGATTCTCCCTGGTGGCTAGTGGGGCAGCAGATCGCTGGGACTTCTGTGACGAAAGCGGAAGTACCCGGCTTCTTCACAGAAGTCCCGGCGGTCGTGCCGGGCGGAAGCAGGGGAGTCTGCGCTCATCGCGCAGACATCCCCTGCTGTTAGAGAGGGGGATCCAGCTCTGCTGGGGACCTGGATCCATGTCCTATAGTCTGACCTCAATTTGAGGTCAGATTATAAGATGAGCTCGATTATAAGACGAGGGGGGGTTTTCAGAATTTTTTTTCTGAAAAAACCTTATAATCGAGCAAATACGGTAATGGGAGGTGAAACGATCAAAGCTATTCAGCTAGTCAAACTCGAGTGCAGACTTTGACTTAGTCTCAAAATGAAAGTCAACCTACAAATTCAAATTTTAGTGAATAGACCCATGTGTGTGAAAAGTGTCTACCTGCAGTCTTCGCAGTTGTGATTTTAACAACACTTAATTTTTCATCAATTATCATTATCAAAATGGAATTAGAGCTACTAAAATATCATTGTACAGCACGATTTCCTGTAAACCACTGCTTATTACATATTTATAGTTTATATATACCATTCACATACTCCTATTGGGCTCATAAATATATAGATCAAGATTAGATAATGAACTCTGCTTAGGAAAGTCAGTCATTGCTTTTTGGTCAGGAACCTTCCCGTCTTCTCACAGGAGGCTGGTAATATAATTGGAGCCCACCTTCTGCTCAGGGCATTGTTTTTGGTGATTCTGCCTCATAGATAGGAGGACAGTTGAACATTGTCAGCTATTTGAAGGATTGCTTAGAGACACGCTTTGGAAGATAATTGTTTTTGGCAAACATTATAATTACTAGGAGTCATCATGGATTCATGAGTGATATAGCATTGAAACAAATGTACTAGTTTATGAAACAGTGAGTCAGAACTTATGTTTACTAGAAAGATTGCATTAAGTGTATCCATTTAAAATAGAAATAATTCAAATAAAGAACCTTATTGAACCCTCTTTGCTTGTGTAGCATTATCAGGGGGCGAACAAATTGTATTTAATCTTGGGTTAGACGGGTCAAATCTTCCTTTATCTGACTCAAGATCTATACTCAATAAGGTACCTTATTTGCATCTTACATTAAAGCATTTATAATTAAAATATCAACAACTGATACAATCAGATACATTGATACATAACTCTTTTTTTTAAAACAATTGTCTGTTAAAAGGGAAATATGTTCATAAAATTTGAATATGTTTTTGTCTGTTAGGGGCTTATAGAGATAGGTGCACAATATATATTGCTCTCAAGCACCGCAGTACTGTAGTTAGAATGTGTACTGATTTTGCATTATTTTGATCAGCACATAAGCATCACCTTGTCATCACAATATCTACGTGCCCAGGGGAGACTTATGTGAGGATATTATGGAATGGTAAGTGCCTTGTTTTACCTCTGCTGCTGCTTTATATAGAAAAGTCACAATTTATATTTTGAATCAAAAGTTTGAGTTTAATTTTGTTTAATTAACAAAATAACTTAAAGGAATAGAATATTTTAGACACAAGGGCATGCAAAACTTAGATGAGATTGATGATGATGAATTAGAGAAAGACACTTTATAAACCCCCACATGCCTGCAGCCATATCGCCTCAGCTGAAAGCTTAGTGTAAACCTGGAGAGTATGTTTAAAGATAGATGTCTTGTTTACTCAGGAGATATTGCACAGTATTTTTAACTTTTGCATCTTAAACATTTAAGCTAGCTCGCTACAGCACAGAGATTGTTTACAAAGTGCACCAATAGCTCAATTAACACTGCACGTTTGTAAAGAAATCTGAAAATTTAAAGTATATATGTATATCTGAATATAAGACTTTAGTTAAATGACAAACTGTAGGTTACAGATCATTTTGAAGTTTTTTTTTTATTTTATTTTTCCTTTTCTTTATTTAACACAACAAGCAAAGCATCAATCTGAATTACCCTCGTACCATGACCATAAAAGCCACTCTGTATTGCTATACAAAGCTATATGTGCATATCCCATTGCAGTATGAACACGGGTTAATACAAGCCCACAACTTGAGTAAAGGCAGCAAACATGAAGGACCAAGAATGTGAACTTATGTCTTTAAAGTGACACTTCATAGTCAAAATATTGTTTATAAAGCAACACCCAGGTACACAAGTGATTTCTCATGAGGCATAAGTTTTCCTTTTGGGTGAGTGGCAATAGCCACAATTAGAGAATCCATTCAGTGGGAAAGGGACTATTGTTCATAAGGCAGATTTACTATGTCAGAAAAAATGTTTAACATATGTGCTTGCCTTGCAGACATGGAGTTAATGTCTGCATGACCCTCACAAAAGATCATTTTCCAAAAGCTATTTTTACATACCAGCCAACATCCTGGGACAGAGGTACAGGACACGGCAACTGGAAGCCGTGTAGGAGGGTTAATGTGACCCTGCAGGTGCCTGGTCCTCCTTTATTTTCTCAGATTATACATCGTTTTATCACATTTCTGTCTGTGCATAGTGCAAAGCAGCAGGCAAGCTAGGTCAGACCCAAATTTGATTGGACCAAATCCCAAAAAAAACGGACTATACTGGCATAAATTAGACTATTGGCAACTCGGTTTCTAGAGATGGGACTAAGGCTTACAAGGCACATCTGTTCCCTGAAGAAATCTAATAAGGCACTATATCTTTCACTCTCAGAATAAATCCCTGACCATTATATATTAGCTCTATAGAAACTTATTTATAGAATACTCAACCAGGACAGTGCATCTAGTTATAATCTATATTACAGATAATGGCTGGTGAACCTTTAAGGACAATACACCATATTGTCCAGAGTTAGGTATCTCTTATTTAAGGCAATTCCAACGCTGAGTGAAATAGGCTTGTAGTTGTTTACAAGTGGCTGTGAAGAACACCCATAAAATAAACAATAATGGTTCTTGTGTGTTTGTGTCTGTGAAAACGATATATACTTTGCATGTAAGGCAGACTAGTTCCTTAATTAACAAAATACAACTGATTGAAATCATATTTGGGAAGCTAAATGAGAATTCTGTCAATCACCTTATATCTAGCATCAAATCATCTACCATCAATACAAATATTGCATATTTTTCACAACACTGTCCAATGTATCCAGATAAAATGAGGTGATTACATGTAAGATTACAAGAAGGCACCTATTCAATCACAAAATGCACACAGATAATTAATACTCCAAATCGTTAGCAGCAAGTGAGAATCGAGAAGAGCAAGGGTTGCTGGTTATGTTTAGGAAGTTTCTCTACTTCTCTGAGTGACATCTCCTTTGGCCAAATGTTCAGCTTTAAAAATATTTAGGGATATTGAAGCAGACAATTATTTTATAGGCACACTTGGTGTTTAACTTTGAATGAAATGAAATGACTTGTTTTTGGCAGCCACATTTTGGACAAGAAGATCCTCTCCCTCTGCTGGGAGGTTTCACGTTCTACAGTGCCTCAGCTTATTTGGCATTTCTCCTTTTTGCTCAACTTTCTTCTTCTCTGTTCCAGGCTTCTCTCTATATGTTCATCTTCCTCCACAGCTCTGGAACAAAGGAATGGAAGGGAAGATTTATAAAATTGTATAACATTCAGTTAGAAATAATTCTACTTTAAGTTTACTCACCTTCTCTCCTTGATGTGGAGATCCCTCACAAGACCATCACGTTGGTCCACAAGAGATACCAGCTCATCTAGTAAAAGCTTCTCTCTCCTCTTCTGTGCTTCGCTCTTCATGAATTCTAAAACAGAATCAAATCCACAGGACATTAAGTCTTAAGACAATTTTTAATCAATAGATTGTCTTAGGTTACATTAAAACAGAGTCTCTGAAATTGGGTTAATTACATACAATGGCTTATTTAATACATGTTTAATTCCACATTTTCTACACCCATGCATGTGTATAAGGCAAGATTACTAACTATTAAAAAGGAAAATATTTATGTTTTCATTTTGGACATAACTCTGTTGATGCTTTGGACTTCTTGTCCTTAATTACTGTATATGGCACTCTGGCCCAGAAGCCAATTAGATGATTTGAGAAGCAGTCGATTGGTGAGATAAGGTATAATTTAGATTCATTTAGAATAATAGTAGCTTTCAAAACTGTGTTGCAGAGGTTGTATGCTTTATGTTCATTTAGACAATATAATGTGAAAATGAGTGTTTTCATTTTTCACCATCAATATTTATGTTAAGTACAACATATTGAAAAAAATACTGTTTTTATAACAAATTTAGAAAAATGAAAAAATGAAAAGTTACGTCTGTTAAGAAATAACAGACCCGTCTAGTCAGCCCTAACAGAGAACGATACTAATAGGCATTACAATTGTATTGCTTCAATTGTAAGAAATAATACTTTAAACAGGCTTCTCTCACTTTTCCATGGTTGAATTTACAAATAAAAAAGAGCTTGTAACCTAAATTCTTTATGCATTTTTTATTTTTGATTCTTTTTTTTTTGTTGATATTACAGCAAAGGCTAAGTCCACCAATGTACTTTCCTCTATCACCTTTTTTCAAAACAATTACCATCACAACCACAATATCTCTTCCAATCATGATTATTCTTTTATTCCTCAAACACTCACCATCAGTACAGAGTAGTGCTCTCAAGTCTCTACTCAAGAGCTCAAATCGTCTTTCTAGGTCCTGTTCTTCTACCCTTTGGGAGGAAAACACAGATATAATGCATTTAGCAAGAATTAATTAACACACCAAGTATAAAAATGATCTATATATAAATATAGTCTAAATTCAATATACCTTATTATTCTGAATTAACCCCCACTAGCTTGCCAGGAAACCACACCACCACCTTTCTGTATAATGTCACACTTTTCACTGAGATCTATGCGCTAAAAAGTGAACTGTGGTTAAAGGGAAAATTCCGTCTAGCTTTTGTTCTGTATGTTGTAGTCTTAGATTGAAAATAATTTCACAGGTGCCTATAACTTCAGTGACATCAGTGAGTGGTACACATGAACAGGCTAGTTACCTTGTAACAATTTGCATGCTCCCTTCTAAGAAAGTTGTGTCAGTCGTTATCACTATCAATGATAGTAATCAATATCTTTCTAGTTAAAATAGTGGAACTGGAAAATGTCTCCAACTTGACAATTTTTCCTTCACTATTAACGCAATAGCAAAAATCAGGCATTTTACACCACCAGTTAGCTGTTTAGTGAATACAATCTTTTTTTTTTGTCCTTTTATTATCCATATTATATTTTACAGGATAAATAGAAAAAAAATAGCATATCTTAATACCATTACTTCAATTTGAGGAGCTATTTTTTATGTTGTAATTACATTAACATTTATTTATGCAGCCCCAACAATTTACGTAGCGCTAGGTACAGAGCATAGAAGGGAACTACATACTAAGTTAGACAAACTAGAACAGACTGATACATGAGGTAGAGAACCCTGCTAGCAAGTCATGCTTTGTATCAAACTTATCTCTGCAGTGTTATCAATTCATGCTGTTTTCCATTACTCACAGTAACTGTAGCTCATCCTGCCTGCGGATCAAAGCATTTTTCTGATTTACCAACGAGAACCACTCCTGAATCAGTATTTCTTCTGCTATCTTATCTGAACCTAGGATGTAAGCAGATAAGATGATGACATCAGAAAAGCACAGAATGTTTCACATCCAAGCCATGCAAAACAGCTCTCTATGCTCCCCAAAGTAATAACTCTGTGACTCCAATTCACGCTTATTACCATTCTCCATTAACTGCCGAAGGTCCTTTTCAACTATGGCAGCCCTTGAGTCAATCTGTTCCTGCTCATTCTCTAGAGCAGCAAGTTCAGATGCAACATACTGGCTGGCATCCTTCAGATTCTGTATGGAAAAGACATTTTGCTAGTTGGTTTTTGGCTTGAAAATGTAAATGATGCATTCAATTCAAGTATATGAATACATGTGTCTGTCTAACTGTCTATCTTCATCATCTGTAATCTGAACGTCTACCAATTAGTTTTATGGTTTATGCAGAAGTGTAAAATATTTGTATATTTTGTAGCATCACAATTTCACAGAAGGTTTGTGGAATAGTGGCACATAATCTCCCAGAGCAGTAAGAAGCATGGCTGAGAAACATGAGGTGGGCTGCTAATGAGTAGGCATGGTATGAGTGGACAGGTATGAAGACTGTTCATCCTGCATGGAGATAAAGAGTTTCACCCAAGGCCTGGTAGACAGCTGCTAGTTGCTAAATTTTCACCCTCCAGTAAAACCCATCACGTTTTCAGCTCTGATAGTCAAAAAATGAAGCAAATTAAAAACTTAAATGTAAATATTTGAGTTCGTTGATCCTTAACATGCCAAGAGACGAAAACAGCACTAAATGGACTATATATATGTATCGTTAGTAAAGTAAATGCCAAGCACTGAAGTATATGAAGAAATAAATACTTATGTAACAACCTAGACAGATAATAGATACCAATATGAATCCACTATATGAATGTGATGCATATTACAAAACAAGTATAATGAAAAATGTAATAAAGAACAAAAATGTCTCTCTTTTTTTTGTTCATACCGGGGTTTCTTCTTCTTTCACTGGGGTCTCCGTCGCAGAGGAATGAAGTGTAGGCGTAGATGGCTCTGTATGGAATTTTTTTTAAAGAAAACATTATTAAAAATTGTAGATGGGCCTGAGAGGAGTTGAATTGTAGTCGACAAAATAAAAAAATGAATATTTAGATAAAATGAATGCTTACAAAAATAAATGACAAATTAAATAAAAGACAAAATGTAACAATTGTCAAATGAAAAGAAAATACAAACTACAGAAATATTTTGATCATGCTAACCATTAACAATTTGAGATGAAGGCCTGGAACCCATTTCATTACTTTTCTGTGCAACCTCGGTGTCCTGGGGATGGTAGAATAAAAGAGTTTTAGCATTAACCCATAACAGAAGACCAGATGTAATAATAATAAAGCAGGAAAATCAGGAGGTTTGTAAATACTGATAAAAATGTAATTACACTAACCTCATCTTGAGAAAGGGATTGAGTCCGAATAATAGAACGCCTTTTCTTCACAAGATCCGCATCACGCAGGTGACCTAGACCACCCCCCTTTCTTGGTGGAGGAACTGGCATTGACACAGATGACACAGAGGTTTCTCCTTCCTCCCCATTATTCTCTGACCCACCTCCATTGACACTGAGTCTTTTCTTAACCCGAGGGGGTGGAAGGACAACCCCTTGGGTTGTGGAATTTGCCACCTCATTTCTGTATGAAGTGGAATTATTAGGTTGAGTCTCATTGTTAATTTCAGAATCCTTTGATGCTTCAATGGCTTCCTCTTGCATGGAACCTGGAATCTTTTGCTTCTTAGACCTTAGTACATCCTGCTTCTCTGTTCCAGTGCTCTCTTGTTCTTGAGTCTCAAGAGAACTTTGGGGTTTCTCTTTCTTTTCAGAATGAGACACTGGACTCCTGATCATCTCAGGTGGAGTAACTGATAGTTCCTTCTTGGCAGAAATTGCCTTGGTATCTTGAGTCTCAACACTGACATTTTTAATCTTATTTTCCTCAGATAAAACTATTTGTTTATTTTGTTCAGTTGGAAATTTAGAAGAAATATTCCCATCGGGAGATGTACTTGTTACCAATTTGTCCTCAAGTACAGACATTTGCTTATCATTAGATGGGGGTTTGGGTGTATGCTGTTCCAGACTGGTAGATCTTTGAATTGTCTGTGTTTTGGGGGTGCTCTGTTCCTCTGGTTTGGAGCTCTGATTATTTTGTTCTCTACGAGTATAAAGAGACATGTCGTGCTTCCCTAACATAGAGTCAATTTTCTGAAGTTCAACACTTTCAGGTTCTGGGACAGTGCTCTTTTCAGAGCTAGTAAAGTGAGAACGGATCTGACAGAGATATGTAAGAATGATGAGCTTGTCAGGAACAGGGCGAATAAGCATGTCTGTCGGGGAAAGAAGAGGCGGTATCCCAAGAGCAGCAAAACCATCATATGCCTGGAGAAACAGAGAGATAAATTAGCTAAGAAATGACTGGCAAGTCAAACTTAAATTGTGTGGCATGTTATGGTAATATGAGGGAGAAACTTCAAGGAGTATTTTTTATGGATCAGACAGTCCCTTCAAGAGGTAAAATACTAGCCTAATGTTGGAAAGCAGCAATTAGATTATTGTTACAGTGTCAGAGCTGCCTTCTGTATGTGTCTGTGTGCAATCATGCTGAAGAGACCAAACTCACTTTCTTGTTATTTTCTTTTATATTTAAGGGGTCCAAAGCCTCAAAGTCACTAAAAAGGGGAGAAAAATATAATTAATAAAATGCAGAGTCTTTGTAACATAGTTGTCTTCCTCCATACCAGTAGTTCTTTCTCCTGCCCTATCTTTTCATCAATTGCCATTTACTTTACAATTGCAATTTACTCGAGGGTTTCTCCACTTGTCTACTTTGTCATCTTTCAATGTCTCTTTATTTCTCAGTTATATATAAATTCCCCCATGCCAGGTCTGTCTTCTTTATTTATGGCTACATATTTTTCATGAAAGCTTCTCCAGTTTTTATCATCCCTCTAAGGCAATCCAAAGTGCCATTTATTACCAAATGTGTGCTATCACAGCAAGGCCCAGCCCAAATGACTTAACCAGAATTATTCTCTTTCACCCTATAAATGTGCAGTTTTAATACAGTTCATTCAACATTTATGGTATTTGATATTTTGTATTACTGCATTTTTCAATGACTAACATGCTGTATACAATTTTTGTAAATAAAAAAAAATAATCCGGCTTAATAAGCACATGCATTGTTGATCGTGTGGCTTACTGCAGAACTTGGATGACCCTGCTCTGAGGCAACAATGCTCTTCACAGGTGATGGTCACATACCATTCAAACACATGGGCTGGTGAACCAGACTATATTATATGAAGAATGGAATTTAACAAATATAATAGGTTTTTCAGGTAGGCTGGGTGTTGCACATATGTGTCTATTCACTAAAATTCTACTTTGGAGATCGACTTTCATTTTTAGAATAAGTCAAATTCGCCACCCGAAAGTCAATGTCCACAGTCAAAATTTTTGTGAATACAACCAACAGACTCTTGGGGAGTCAGAGCAAACTGGAAGCCTGGGAGTCAGATGCATACTTCCCAAATGTCCTTATTTAGGAGGGACAGTACCTATTTTAACCTCAAATCCTTCTGTCCCTTTCTTCTCTGGTATACCTATTTTCGAGATTGGAATTTTAGATATATATATAAAAAAATATTCATATAGTGTGTTTAATATGCAGTAAATGTGTTTATATATTAGTTTTTGCAAATAAAATGTATTATTCTTATTCTAAATGGCTTACCAAATTTCATAAACAGGTCTCAATTGGCCAAAAAGTCATCTAAAAATGTCTCGCATCCACACCTTCATGCACAAGGACAAAAGGTCCTTCTTGCCATGTGACCAGATGTGGCCCTCAAGAGTTGTTGTGGTGCCACTTCCCCCCTCTTAGCTGAATAGAACATAGGTTCTTTGGTATTACCTAATGAATTGTCAGATCCTCACTTTAACTTACTGCAAACCTCTGCAAGTTTTCAGTCCTCCACTAGACCACTACTCTATAGCATCCAAGTTTCCCACTAAACACATGCCTGCTTATTGCTACCATTTCTTATATTTTTCCTCTATCTCATTTGATCAATAATAACATTTCCGCAGTTTAATTACACTCTGTTGTATGTCTTACATGCTTTGTGGATGAAAGTGATGAAGTATTGCACAGAACCCCAGTCCATTCCTCCACGAGGAGGTAAAGTTATTTAAACGCACACCACGGTATCCTGAAGTCACATCTTGACACCAGCGCAGAAGTGAGTCACTGCTGTTGAACGATACCTAGAGTAATAAGCACATACATATACTGCTAATCCATACACATGTAACATGCCTTAATATACATTATGTATATTTATCCATTTATATACTGTATATTTAGCTTAATATGTATTTATAAGATGTAAATCCCACTTATTAGTACACAACATGCATGTCTGCCCAAAATTAATATAATTAATTCAGCACAGGGAATTTGTAGTACATTAGCACCAAGATACCAATATGGTAAATTAATGTTGAAATGTATATTAACATGCCTAACACAATTCACCAGGGCAATTAAACAAAATGTCTATAGCAGCAAAAATGCATTTCCAAGAATAGCCACAAGATGTCCCCAATGCTGCATGCACATACTTAAAGAGCGCTCACCTGCAGGCAGCATGAGATTTGCCCTAAATATTTCTAGCACATATAGGGGAAATGGATGGGAGTAACATTCTGCAAGTAATTGGAGTGAAAACATAATTCATGATTTTAGAGTTTTCAAATAGAGCAGTGATAGCCTAGCATTATGGGAATAGTAGTCCACAACATCTGGAGTGCTAGCCTTCGCTGATATAGGGTCTGTAGGAACTGCAATGTTGGTTTATGACAGGGAGAAATATTTACAAGGTATATAGTACATTCAGATAGGGGGATGGAAACATAGGGGTTGACTCTTTAGGGCTGATTTTTGGGAACTTGGTCTGGGGAATTGATAGGAAGGTTTGCAGGGGCTGGTCCTAGTGCATTGGAGACTTCTGCACTAATAAGTTATGTGTGAAAAAGGCTGGTATGTGGACTATGGGAGTGTATTGCAATGATGCAATCATGTGGTGAAGTGCTACGTGGTACAGTGGTTTTTATTCACGCCACTGCCTATGTGCTGACATTTGTAAAGATAACATTTATTATTCACAGTGGACAATGGTGCACTGCCTATCAATGTTGCTATCCACACTGTGGACATAAATCAGTACCATGAGATGCGTGGCATGATGGTAGGAGGGTACATTTAACCTAACACCTGTTGAAGGTTAACAATAATCAGTTTGTTGATGCCAACCTATAGCTGGCATGACATCACCGGTAATGTAATGGCGGTGAGTAAAATGGTATATGTAACTGTATGTACATATGTGACGATGCCCTAACTGTTATTGAGATTACTAGGTGGCATAGGCGATACATGTGTTTTTTTTCATGTACTATCTTTATTAGATACAATAATATAAAGTAGTACATACATAGATGTATAGGCATATATCACATATAACATGTAATATATATTGCATTTCTATGTCATTTGTATTTTATAGATATTTATTTATATACGTACGCTAAAAATATTTATGGATGTTTTTTATTTGATTATTATTTAATTGTATATATTATATGATTTTATGATGTATATTATTATATTATAACATACATCATAAAATCAAATAATATATACAATGACATTAATATCTATTTATTTTAATGGTTTTCATTTTATTTATTTTATACTTCGGGGGCATTTTGGGGAGATTTTGGCTATTTCCATAAAAGCCAAAGCCCTCCCATTGACGTCTATGGAAGAGTTTGAGGAATCATTTCGATTGGCCTAACTTCAAGGAAAGAAGTGTTAGCCCCGAAATTGTCCATAATGGTGATTTGTGAGCCGATTCAGAAAATCTTTGGTGATTCCTGAATGGCCCAATTCAAGGGCCATTTGGATCACAGAAGTGATCCCAATGAAGCCGAGATTTGGGGCTCTGATTTTTCCTTGCGAAAAAATGGAGCTCTTTGAATAGATTTCCTGCTCTATATTTCCCCAATAAGAAAAAAGATAACAGTTACACAGCCAGGGACAGGTTTGGATGGGGTAAAGTGGTGAGAAACACATTTTAGTTGGCTGGGATTTAAACCACTTTGTAAATGTAAAAATGTTTGAGGTAGACATTGAGCTTTTAGGGAATCATCAAACAACTCAAAATAACTTTTCTAGAAGCCATTGAATTTCTGCATAGTTTATAATAAGGTAACATGTAATCAATAGATTCTAGTATTATTAGAAGTAAACTTTCTAGTTGGACAAAGATGGAGCCCATGAGCTTTAAATATAAGCGCAGCAGGTGGGCCGTGGGTAATGTTTTTTTGAGAAGAGATTCTGGTGTTTGCAGAACTGAGTGACAGGAGGTAGAGGAAATAATTAAAAGATATAGTGAGTGAGTAATGTCTGCAGTAGGATGCAAGGAGTAATAAAACAGTATACAGTAGGCAGCAATGTTTTGCAGATCTATGGCAAGAAGAACTAGATAGACAGCCAAATTAGGCAGAATTCTAACGTCCAGAAAGAATGATCGAGATTTCAGGGTTCTAGCAGTGTGTGACTCACGCTTGCATTGTTCCAAATGTGAGCAAACTTAGCGGTGTACTGTGATTTACTTGTCGAAAAAATTGAAAGATACTGAATAAATATAGTCAGAGCACAATAAACCAAGTGACAAAAAGGGTCAGATTTTTTTTTTTTTTTTGCCTCGGAGCAGGAAAGAGCAACCAATAATTTGTTGCAGCCAGTGTAGTCTGTACTTTTAAGACGTCAACAGTAAGGAGTCAAGGACCATCGGTATGAAAGGATTGGACAGGAAGAAGTATGATGCAAGCAACATTGCTAAGCAACAATGCTAGGCAACGATGCTAGCAGGAAGTAACAGAGACTATTTACAATTGGGACTTTTAAAGGATGAACAAAGATCTTCTAAAAGTTATAGTATTGGGATTCTTTCAGCCTTGTTTGCGATCGATATCATGTTTTCCCAGACAGATATAGAGCTGGGAGCTAGAAAAGCACTGGAGCTAGAAATTGCCTAATGGGCGACTTTCTAAAAGAAATCAACAATGACATAAAAAGGAGGAAGTAACACCCAGCAGGGTTCTACCATGAAGACGGAAAAAAGTATACCTTGCATGATCAGTGAGATATCCAATAAACAGGGAAACAAAGTAGATTTCTGTTATGGACCAGAAAGCAAACAGCACTGGCTACTATCGTATCATGGAGGACGTTGGGAATATTATTGATTTCAATTTTCTGCATACAGCGGATTGATTTGACAAGAATAAGAAAGAAACAACAGAATTCTGACCGGAAGTGTAAATTATTGATACACTTAAAGTCTCTAGTTAGTATATACACTGAGAGTGGAGGTGACACCCTGCAGCAGTGATGGCTAACCTCTGCCACTCTGATTCTTGTGGACTACATTCCTTAGAATACTTTACTGGTAGTGTAACCTGTGAAACATAGTCCACGACAGCCAGGATGGCAAAGGTTAAGCATCATTGCCTTACAGTGTTCTAAGAAAGAAGGAAGATTGTGTGAAGCAAGCGTGTTAGATAATGTGAAAGTACATCATGCTTGTTTATGGGAAAAAGCACACAGTAACTAAATATTTAGAAAAGTAGGGGCTGGTGCAAAATTCTCCATTAATCCTTAATCATCCTGCACCAAGTGAAGTCAAATGCTGGCTGAGGAGAATGGAGGTTAGATCAATGACAGTAGAAGGGCTAGCTGTTGACTACAAAAGAGGAGAACGAAGTAATGCAGGTAATATTATGGCTGGCTGATTATTAAGGTATGCCATGAGTGATACTGTGCAAGATTTTAGCAGGGAATGCAAAGTACAGTGTGCAAGTGTCTACCAAACAAGACAAGGAAATGAATGAAGCTGTGCATGATTCTAGTGAGGACCAGAACTATGTGGATACTGAGTCCCATGAGGTATCGTGTTATAAATAACGGGAACCAATTTATTCTAATAGCCACAATCGAATAGTCACAGATGGTGTTGAAAATCCATTTGCTTAGTAAGCTGGCTTGTGTAATTTGAACATTAAACAGAAGGATATTTTTGAATCTCCACTAAATCTCTAAAGCTAATGGCTTTTAGAATTAAAATTCATTCTCTAGTGTCTTTTAAACCATACTGATAAAGCTTGTCTTCTAGACTAAACATACCTGTGAAAAATGGTATTATAATGTTAAGATACAAAAGTATTATAACAGTGTCCTTTCATTTATCAACTTTCCGCACCAACCATGAGCAGATGGCATGTTCAAGGGTGGCAACCCACCACAACAAAAATATCCCTATATGTATACCTGCGCTGCATAAATCTGCTATCTAGTGATCAGAAGAAGGGGAAACTAGTGATAACTTACAAACAGTTAATCTCATGTAGTAGAGGGATACAGTATGAAAGCAGATTTGTTGGCTTTTAATTTTTAAAAGTATATAAAAGAGACACTACATGTTTCCCCCCACTTGTGCTTCAAACATAGAAGCACAAGTGAAAGGTCTAGTGGCCTTATAATGAAGGTAAAATGATATGTACTTTTTAACATACATGTCATATTATCCTCACACTGCCAGTCTTCATGCTTGATTGTGAAGCATGGAGGTTTATCTGGTTGCTGGTTGGAAGAGTGGAGAGAGACTCTTGAATTCCATCAGTCCCCGCCAGATACAAGAGGTGGTTGGCAGCCAGAGGCGTCGCTAGGGGTGGGCTACTGGGGCTATAGCCCCGAGTCCCCCCTTCATAGCCCCGAATGGAGACTCTGGGGCTAAAGTATTCTTTAGCCCCGAGACTCCAGGGCTATAATTATTGAAAGAAAAAAAAAAAATCCCCCTGTGAGCTTTACTCCGTCTGGGACATGGTCCCAGAATCGGAGGATTAAGCTCACGCGGGGGTGAGGGCCAATCAGAAGGAGAGGCAGCTATAGGGAGCTCTCTCCCTAGCCTCTCCTTCTGGCCATACAGAGCACAGCGCGACGGGTGCAAGCTCCACCCCCGTTGCGCTGTGTGAGCTGCTCGCCGGATGTCAGGTGGACGGATATCCGGCAGAAGGTCCTGGATGACGGACCAACTGTAAGGTAAGTAAAAAAAAGTGTGACTAGTGGGTGTCTAGGTGTGTGTGTCAGGGTGTCTAGGTGTGTGTGTGTGTGTCTGGGTGTCTCAATGTGTGTGAGCGAGCACTTTAATGGCACAAAATACTTGGGCTCTGACTGGCACTATATTACTGGGTTCTGACTGGCACACTATTACTGGGCTCTGAGTGGCACACTATTACTGGGTTCTGACTGGCACACTATTCCTGGGCTCTGAGTGGCACACTATTACTGGGCTCTGACTAGCACAATATTACTGGGCTCTGACTGGCACAATATTACTAGGCTCTGACTGGCACACTATTACTGGGCTCTGAGTGGCACACTATTACTGGGCTCTGACTGGCACAATATTACTGGGCTCTGTCTGGCACACTATTACTGGGCTCTGACTGGCACACTATTACTGGGCTCTGAGTGGCACAATATTCCTGAGCTCTGAGTGGCACAATATTCCTGAGCTCTGAGTGGCACACTATTACTGGGCTCTGACTGGCACAATATTACTGGGCTCTGAGTGGCACAATATTCCTGAGCTCTGAGTGGCACAATATTCCTGAGCTCTGAGTGGCACAATATTCCTGAGCTCTGAGTGGCACACTATTACTGGGCTCTGACTGGCACAATATTACTGGGCTCTGACTGACACACTATTACTGTGCTCTGAGTGGCACACTATTACTGGGTTCTGAGTGGCACACTATTACTGGGTTCTGACTGGCATACCATTACTGGGTATCTGACTGGCACAATATTACTGGGCTCTGACTGGCACAATATTCCTGGTATCTGACTGGCACAATATTCCTGGGCTCTGACTGGCACAATATTACTGGTATCTGAGTGGCACACTATTACTGGGTTCTGACTGGCATACCATTACTGGGCTCTGACTGGCACAATATTCCTGGGCTCTGACTGGCACAATATTACTGGTATCTGAGTGGCACACTATTACTGGGCTCTGACTGGCACAATATTCCTGTTATCTGACTGGCATAATATTACTGGGCTCTGAGTGGCACACTATTACTGGGCTCTGATGGCACACTATTACTGGGCTCTGACTGGCACAATATTACAGGCATCTGACTGGCACACTATTACTGGGCTCTGAATTACACAATATTCCTGGTATCTGACTAGCACAATATTACTGGGCTCTGAGTGGGACAATATTACTGGTATCTGACTGGCACAATATTACTGGTATCTTACTGGCACAATATTACTGGGATCTGAATGGCACACTATTCCTGGTAACTGGCACAATATTACTGGGCTCTGAGTGGCACAATATTCCTGGTATCTGACTAGCACAATATTACTGGGCTCTGAGTGGGACAATATTACTGGTATCTGAATGGCACAATATTACTGGTATCTGACTGGCACAATATTACTGGGTTCTCAGTGGCACAATATTCCTGGTATCTATAATTGTACAATTTTCAAACATTGAAAAAATTGTGGGTGTTTTCTTACATTTTTATTATGGGGGGGTGGTGCCACACTCAGGGTCCGCCCCGGGTGCCAAATGCTCTAGGTACGCCCCTGTGTGTGACCGAGCTCATCTGGGCTCTAGCCCCAGATCATCCGAAGACCTAGCAACGCCCCTGTTGGCAGCTATGATTAGTTGAACGCATGCTGACACTGTCACTGAGCACCAGCATCCATATCAGGTGAAAGGAAGTGCCGGTGGGTTTACTCTGTAGGAGTGCCATAGCAATTTAACTTTTGCTTCTAGAAAAGAAGCAAACCCCTTTAGCGTCATTTTAACAATATTAGAACCTATTTTAATCCATCAAGTACACAGAGACCAATAAATCCACTTCATAGATTTCTAGTTGGGAGCATTGCAGACAGAGAGTTATTCTGCAATATTTTCAACAAGCAATTTCTATCAGCAAGCAGTATGGAAGGGTTCCAGCAGGATGCACTATGCTAAGTTTTATGAAGCACAAGGCAGGAGGAACAAACACAGCTAGGTTCCAGAGGTAGAAAGGGAGAAGAGACACTGCAGGGTTCTTGCAGGGATGCTGAGCTCATTAATCTGCATTATAATGAAAGGGACACTCTGCAGGGTCTAGCAGAGAACCTATGTTAAAGTGGGACACTCCACAAGGGTTTGGGTAGTAGTAGATCAATGCTGAGATGAGTAAGGGGTAGGATCCTGTGAATCTCAAATTTTAGACCAAATTGAATCTCATTACAAACCTTGGGAAAAAATGTCAAATCATAATGAATTTCAAAATCTGGTCATTTAGAATGCCTATATGGACATAATTACAGGAATAATCATATGCTAAATGTTTATGCTGTGATAAGCAATTAACATGATCCAGGCAAGAGTTAGTTTGGTTCAAAATTTTAAGTTACACAGGGTCCAAGTAAGAGTTTCATTGAATGGCACTCCTGGAACTTTGGTTTCCTCTGTCCTGGTTTAAATGAAGTGCCAACTCATTTAACCCCCTGCCCCAACACATTAACCAATTAATGCTCCTGCATTGTCCCATTAGCCCAATCCTTGAGGAACATGGTTCTATTAGCATCTTCCCCTGCAGAGTGCCTCTTACTCTCTTGTGCAGGGGCTGTCACATACCTCCCCCTTTTGCCCTGTGCACAGGCTCAGTCTCTTCTTTTCTGCGCTCCTCTGTGGTCCAAGGGTTGCAGGAGAGGACATGGAAAAGCTGTATTCTGATAACTTCTGGGCTGTCTCATTTTCAGCCCCTGTAAATGTTATACTCTGGGGAATGTGAGGCAAAGTCTCACAAGGAGAGGAGGGAGGAGGAAGTGGTTCACCTTTTGGTATGGCTGGTTCCACCTCTTCAAATTTCTCTGGTAAAATCTCATTATCTGGGACTCTATCAACTGCAGCCTGTTGTATTCCCTGTAACAATCTTTCATCTAGCTTGTTCACTGTCACATTCTCATAGACTATGTTTTCTCTTATGATTTCAGTTTGTGTATTGTTTATTTCCTGTATCACATCTATTTTAACTGAAATATCCTGCACTTCCTTATCTTGAGGTTGTCTCTCTATTTCAGTTTTGTCTGCAATGTCTTTTTCTGCGATGTACTTGTCTTCTTCCAACTTTCCTATATTTTCCCCAATGTCTATCTGAAATATTATCTCTTTCTCTTGTACACTACTCTCTTCAAAGTCACTCACCACTTTGTTTTCTTCCTGTGCTCTATTTTCTGTTGAAGACTCAAGCTCAGCTGCACTATAGGTCTCCTGAGATATCTTAACATTTTCTGGTATTTTCACTTCACCATGAGCTGTAATTTCATCTCTGGATGTTGTCTCCTGCTCTCCATTTTCTTCAAATCTATCTTTCTTTTCTCCCCTGTCACCTTCCTGGACTATCCTTTCTTCTGAAGATGCAATGTTAGATGAACACTCAGTTTCCATTACACTGTTATCTATTTCTGTAATTCTCATCTTATTCTGGACTGGAATTTCTTTTAGGACTGCGATCTCCTGTACTGTATTCTGTTCATTTTCTTCAATGGCATCTGGTTCCCTCTGGATATCATCTATTTTCTTTTCTATCCCTAATGTTTCTGCTCCCCTATCTTCCCATTGAGGTCCCCTCTGTTCATTGACTTCTGTCTCTCTTGCATCCTCATTTATCCAAAGATCAATATGTGGCTCTGTCAATGCATCATGCCATGTCAGTCCATCACTGTCAGAAATATCTGGCAAGCTTGTCTCTTCGTTTGCTGCAGTTTCTACTGGTCTATATAATTCAGTTCCTATCTCAAGAACCTTCCCTTCTTCCCTGTTCAAGATATTATCATTTATGACTATTTTCTCTTGCTCTGTCTGATCACCAAAGTCTGCTGCAGTTTCTACTGGTCTATATAATTCAGTTCCTATCTCAAGAACCTTCCCTTCTTTCCTGTTCACGATATTATCATGTTTGACTGTTTTCTCTTGCTCTGTCTGATCACCAAAGTCTGCTGCCCCTTTTAATGTCTGTTCTGATGTTTGTATTTCCTCAACTGTTTTCTCTAATGGTAATATTACATCCTGTTTTATTTCTGGTGTATTTATAGTATTTTGTAAGATTTCCTCCCCCTCTTTTGTCTTGTCTGCATTCTGTTGTACATTCTCTGTGTTTAACAATTTATTTTCTACTTTCTCCTCAGTTTTGGGTGTCTCCCCTCGATTGTCTACATCACGATTTTGTAGTAATGTTGCTAATGTCAAACTTGTCTCCCTCTCTTTCACTCCTTCATTGCCCGTAATCTCAAACTCTGAATCTGTCTTGTGTTGCACATGGCTAACAAGATCACTTGGATAAGATGTGTCAATTTCCTCATTCACATTCTCATTTGTTGCAGTTTTTTGCATTTCTCTGAATTCGAACACACTGTTTGCTGACTCTTGTGCTGTAGTTTCCTCTGTGGTGCTTTTACTCTCTTGTTCTCTTTCAGATGATATTACTGTAGACTCTGCAATTTGGGCTATACTATGGTCGTGCACATTAGCCTTTGTTTCTGTTTTTTGTGTGTTTCTAATATCTAGCACACTCTTTGTTGGCTCTTGTGCTGTAGTTGTCTCTGTTGTGCTTTTACTTTCTAGCTGTCTTTCATCAGACATTACTGTGACCTCTGAAATTTTGGCTATTTGGTGTTTGTTCTCATTAGCCATTTTTGCTGTCTCTTGTGTATCGCTAACCTCAAACACATTTTGTATTGAATCTTGTACTGTGGTTGCCTCTGTTATGCTTTTAGTCTCTAGTTCCCTTTCAGCTGTTATGACTGTGGCCTTTGGAATCTGGGCTATTCTGTGCTTGCGCTCATTTGCCTTTGGTGCTGTCTCTTTCTGCATCTTTTCTGTCATATCTACAATTCCTGGTACCTGAATCACTTTTGTAACATTTGCATCATCACAAAGCATTGTTTCCTTCATTATCTCTGTTTTCACTGCTTTATTTCTCCTTACTGCAGTAACTGGGACCTGAGTAATGTCAGGAGTTCTCTCCCTTGGCTCAAGAGCTTCCTCATGAACTCTTTCTACTGATATAAATCTTTTTTCCGAGCTTAACATGGTTTTAAGTTGAGCTGCCTCAGGTAACATTTCATCATCTTTTTTCTGTTGCAATGCCTCTTTCTTCACACCTTTGTTCACCCTCACTGCAACCTCTGGAATCTGAACTATACCTAACACTGTCTCTTGCAAACTTTTCCCTTCCAGCACATTCTGCCCGCACTCTCTACCCCCATCCCAATTTGCTGCTTCTGGATGTCTTGTGGGGGTCAATTTAAAATGAGGCATATGATCAGGATTGACCTGCTGCATCTTCCATACCTCGTTAGAGCTGAGGAAGAAAGCAAAAGAAAAAAATATTAGAATAATAGTGTGATTTTTGTTAGTTAAAACCTTCTATTCATTTCAAATATAATATTTAAAAATACCTTGTAGTTTTCACTATATTGTAGTCCTTACTATTGTTCTTGTAAAAACTATTTATACCTTGTTGTGCTTTATAAGATTTGATGTATGCTATTCTTGCCAGTTGTAATAATGTAAGAATATAGTGTAATGTTATAGTTTAAGGTAGTACTGTACGTCTCTCTGTGATTTATTTATAAAACACTATCATTGCCGTATTGATACATAGCATACAAGAAGTAATCAAAACAAACAAGTATGTATTTTTGTATTTATATTGGCATATACATATTTATAACAAGGCTTGACATCTTGCAGTTTACAGCAGTGGTGGCGAATCTATGACACGCGTGCCACAACTCACATGCCGAGACCTCAGTTGTGTGTGTGTGTGAGTATGAGTTTAAGTGTGTGAGTGTGGGGTGTGAGTATAAGTTTGTGTGCCTGTGGATATGAGTATAAGCATGTGTGTGTGTGAGCACATATTTTAAATATAGGGTTTAATAAGCATTAGCATTTTCTTAGACTTTTATTAGGGCTCTATTCACTAAAAGGTGAGTTGAGATGAACATTTCATCTCACCATTTTAACTATACATAGTGCCAATACAAACCTGGTGAGTTTCCCCTACTTAGAAAACTCATCAGGATTGTCCCTGCACAATGTATAGCTAAATTGGTGAACTGATATTTTCATCTCACCTCAACTTACCTGCAAGTCACCTTTTAGTGAATGGCCCCCTTAGTGTTCATATAAGTCCTTATATAATTCCCTCTTATGTTGTTTGTTCTAAAATGTGTTAAAACAAAACATAAGTGTAGGTACCAGAAGTGGAAACTTCATATTACATTTATTATAATAAACTAATTCATATAATTGACCTAATAAGACTAACAAAATAACAATGTAAAAGTAATATAGTCGTTTTGTATAAAGTGCTAAATAATAAGAAAAAAATAATGAATAGATCAGGAGAGCAGAGGGGTAACTACTGTATCGCTGAATAGATTTGTGCAATAAAGTTATATTCTCTTTGTTCTTGGTAAATGTGCAAGCAGAAGAAAGCATATAGTTTGTTTTGCTAACCTGTCATCTTGGATTGGGGTCTGTCCTCCTCCTGGGCTCTTCTCTAATGTAGTGCTTGATAAATCTCTCCTGTTTTCTTTAATGTGGGTGTGCTTTTCAGAGTGGGATAGAAAGTCTTGTCCTCTGCCTTGTATACTCCCTTTATGGGGAAATCCTACTTCAGGTTTGGGGGCAAAGGGAGATGTCCTTCTGGTAACTTGGAAGATCAAGCAGTGGAATAAATGAAATCAATAGTCTTAGTTAGTGAAGGTGTGAGAAACTGGAAAAAAAAAGTGGTATTTCCCTTCCAGACTAAGTAGAGTTCCCACTAACAGCACTGGGCATGGAACAAGGTCGGATGAAGAGAGAAACTGATCAGGGTCCCTTTCACAGTGAACTAGGAACATGATGTAGGTGTGTTTCTTCTATAGATTACAGTTACTTTTTATGACTATGCTATATTTTTGTAACTATGGGTAAGATTGAGAGAAGAGAGTCCACTGTTGAAATCTCTGCCCAGCACCCACCAAACCTTTAAAGTTACCTTGTATCTAGGTAAAAGCATGTCCTGTATTTTTTTTTTTAAATGGTAATAACCCTAAGTGGAAAGGAAATTTGGATCTAGAGTAACCAACCTTTGGAAACAGGTGTTTCATCTTCTTCCTCAGCAAGGGTGTTCAACTCCCTTTTGGTATCTGAAAGAAAATTGAGGTAAAAATGAAAAAAAGAAAGCAAAAAGAAAATATAATTTAAAGTGACAGAAAAGGGGACAGTAAAGATTTACCTGAAAAATAATCAGTACGGATGCCTGCAAGGTAGCCTAGAGAAGATAAAGTATAGATAGAAAGTATGTAACAGAGATATAACAAGGGATAGATAAGGAATGGACAGCCAAAACATGTATACTCATTCTATGAGTATGTTTAAGGACAGCACCAATTAATAAAAATAGAGTTGGTGTTGAAAAATATATTTAATCAGTAAAAGAGCAAATATAATTAGGTGGCAAAAAGGTCCCACTGACACCAAATTAATAGTGTTGAAGAAATGAATCCCTGTGAATTAAGGTTCACCTCGAGGTCCGATAGAATTGCGTTTGGGATGATGCTTCTCCTCATCATCTTCCTCATTGAAGTCATCTAGGTCAGCAATGTCTGAAGGCTTCAGACTCAGAAGACTGGCAATACTTTGCATATCATCATCACTGAGGGGCAATCATAGGGATATGAGAAAAAAACAAACAAAGTATAAATAATACTCAAATGAGAATAACTTGGAGTCCCCAACATCTTATCAAGAAGCAAATCTACAGCAATGGTTACTCAAAATGTCAAACTGAAAACTAAAGATCTAAGAGTGATTTGATTTAAAGTTTATTTAGTTAATAAAGTGATATGAACTTAATAATATTCAATTGCTGAATTGTCTCTGTGACGAAGAAAGCAAGCCAAAGAATATCACCACAGATCACAAAGTCCGAGAGTAAGACCAAAACTGAAAGCTAAAACACTGAAGTTACATGACAATGACCATTACTTAAGGCAAAGTACAAGTGGGCTGTGCGGGATAATGAACAATAAAACATACATACTGTATCTGCCATTCCCAAAATGAAATGTAAAATGAGTAAAACAGAACCAAAAAGTGTGTAAATTCCATATTCCATTCAAGTAATCAATTTGTATAAATACAGATAGTTTTGAGATCCAATTGTGGTTGCATAAATTAAAATCTGTGCAGTATTCCCAAATTGCCAATGTAGATTGATGGTCCCTCAACCTTCTGGAAGTCATTGCTTTATATCCAGTATCCTAGATTTATGTTGTAATAATACTAATTGATACAATTCATGGCTGTGATTTGTGTGTTTTTAAAGTACAGTGAAGAATAAAAAATATAATAAATTAAATAACAACAAAAGAATGATGAAATTCCAGGTGATATGCACATGGATCATTAAAATTAGAGCTAAACATGCTTACTTTAGTGATCAGGTGAACACTTTTTCCTTAACATACGACACAGTCTGTTGCATGTTACCATTCTCTATTACTAGTAGAAATGCAGTGTTGGGTTAATGTTTCACTTTGTTATAACTTTTCTCTGAATCAAGCTGAGTTCCCAAAAGAAAGGGTGGATTTTTAGCTTTCTTTTCAGTATGTTTTGGGACTGGTCACTGAAATCTTTCAGTAAATTGCATAATCTAAAATTCAAACGCTGCCTGCTAACAATAGATTTATGCCTGGCATGGTGAGTGTTTTTTCTAGAAAAATAGTATGTAACAACTAGAAATATGTAATTTTAAAAGCAAGTTACAAGCAATGAGTGGTTGTTTTTCTTGTCTGCATACTGTAGCAGGTTCTGATTTTTTATTTCTATTTAATATGTTGTAAAAATGGAAGTTGATAAGAAACCCACACAAGTATTAGTCATTTTTTGACTGCCATTGCCAGATTTTTTAAATTAATTTTTTTTGCGTATTTTGAAATTATAACTTAAATTCCTACCACAGGACATGATTACTTAAAGGGAAACTACCACTCACATAAGATGTAACTAGATAACCTGGTCATTTAACACAAACACATCTATAAATCATATGCCACTGTTTGTTTGTTTTTTCTATATGATTGAAATAATAGAATATAAAAGGAAAAATAAAATTAGGTGTTTATGTCCTAGCTCCATTTTGTGAATATTTCCCATGATGTAACATTGTCCAAAATCTTCCAGCCAGTCTCACTTTACAACTGTTGCCAAAGCCTGCATGATGATGTCATAAGATACACCCCTGCTCTCTTACTGTATCATGGTGGACAGGACTAGGTGGTTGTGTACACCATTTTTTACTGCCTTCCAACACAAAGGGAGGAGATTAAGCCCCCTAGTAAAGTAATAGTTACATTTGCTTCTCGGCCTTTTGGCTAAGATCAGTGTTTGCGATGGCAGTAAAGCCCTTGTCGGGGCACACTGGTCTGGCCAAGAGGCCTTAGCATTGTGGATTGAAGCCCAATTTTAATCATGGCACCACAGGGTACACCTCCCCTGTGTGGTGTCCACTCAAGCACATGTGGGGACATGCACTTGCAGTGTGGCACTAGGCACATGTTTTTAAGAGAGGTGCTTTTAATCCAATTTGCTTTTAGCACTTTCCACTCGCCCTGGCCTTTTGGCTGGTGAGTAGGACAATTTTTTATCATCGGCCGAAAGGCTGGGGCCTTAAATGGCACTTTTTCTTTGATTGCGCACTGTTTATTTTTGGCACAATCACTGTGTGGAGCACGTTAATTTTTTTGTGTGTTTGCTCACGTTTTGTTTTTGTTTTTTGTTACACGTCACTGGCAGGCCACAGTGGGGCAGTCACATGCCTTTGGTGGGCCCAGTAGGTGTAGGCCTTTTGGCCACTACTGGGCCTTATGGTGGGTCGCTCCTCCCCGGAGGAAGGCCTTTTGTAACCCCCAGGTGTCCGGATGGTGGCAGCTGAAGGTCCTGGGGGAAGTACTTGGAACTCCTGCAGGCCTTCTGGCCGGGGAGGGAAGAGCAAAGGGGTCCTCTAAGCCGTGAGGCGAGGGGGACCTGAAGACCCGACCCACCCTTCGGGGTGGGCAGGGAGCGAGGGGTTCCCAACCCACAAGGGAAGGGGCCCTGAGCACAACGGCTCCATAGTGGCCCCTAATTTGCACACGCACTTTAGGGGTTTGGCACGGGGGCACTCGAAACACAGACATGGCTTGGGCTTCAATCCAAATAGTTACATTTGTGGTGTAAAGTCACTAGGGGGTGGCACTAAAAACACTATATTTCACAAAATGGAGGTGCCCAGTCACACTTGTTTCATTAAATATTTTATTAAATAAACACACAACAAAAACAAAGGAAATTATCTGAAATCAACAATACAAAATAAAGAAAATAAACCATTTTCATCCTTTAAGGAGAAATACACCTAAATACTGTATATTTTGCTAATTGTCCTAAACTCGCAGTTTCACCTACAGTGCCTGAATAAGTATTTTTACATCAGTGCTGCATCATGTAACATAACGAAAAAGAAATAGGTCTAGTTTATCAGATCAATTCTTCTTGTCTCCCAAAAACTGCAAGTGTAATAGATTTACTGGTGTTGCTATAGCAACAGTCCTGTCTCCCCAAGCCCTCCTTCTTGTGTTATACCACAGCATACAACTGGCTGTGTAAAGCTACAGAAGAACAGTATTATTTTATAAAGTAAAAATAAGTGCACTTCACATATATTAAAAACATGTATTCGATACAGAATAAATGGTTAAGAGGAATTGTATATATATCGCTTTACAAGTAGGACAGATCTCCTTGATTGAATTTTGAAACCTGTTTGGCACTGTAAAATGTTATGCATCCAGGGCTGTGCACATACCGTTCCATTTCCCTGTGTACATACATCTTTGCATCTAAAACCATTGCAACTGTGAATTGAACCAGGAAGTACAATTATCTACTTAAAGGGACCTCATAAAGACTGAATATGGAGAAAGACATTTCAGTCTAACATGCAGTTTCTGTGGTCCATAAGACATCTTGAATTATACTCCACTACTATGTTCGATAATGCTGGATGATATTGCGTTGGTAGGCCTATAATACAGTTGATATATCCTATTGCCAATACATTAGGGGTAATGTATAAATAATGCACAGTTTATGTCAAGTATAGATTCTTTTAGTCAGGTCGTTCCATAGTACAGGATGTCTGTGCGCTCAGCCGGCATCACCAGCTGCCTCATAGCCCCCTGACTGTCTATGGAAGACAAAGCATCAGGGGTCATGTGACCTCATGGAGCTCCTAATCATCCCATGCTCAGGCAACGTGGAGAGGATGACTGTGCAGCTGGACAGTGGAGGTCCTTTGGGGAAGGGGCATGGCAAGTCTTGGTGGGGAGGAAATATGTGCTCCCTGCCAGTCCTTTAGGGTGCAATATGGGTGGATGGGAAGTCCTATTGAGTACATTATGGGTGCAGTGGCAAGTTCATGTGGATGCAATATATATGTACATTGCAAGTGGGTGCAATATAAGTGCAATATGTGTGCGGTTGCAAGACTTTGTGGGAGAAGTATAGGTGCAAGGGTCAGCCCTGTGGGTGCAATATGGGCGCATGGCAAGTCTTGTGGGTGCTGCAATGAAGAGCTGTGTCAATTTATGTATTTGCAATCAGGTGCTATGGGTGAATTAGCAAGTGATGTGGGGGCAAAAACATTTATTTCAATTACATTTTTTTCATTAAAAAAGAAAAAGGTTTCATGTAAAGCAATATTTACTACCCATACTTTTTGTCCTATTGGGTCGCCTTATATTTAGGCATTTTCTTTTTTTCACTGATTGAAAGCCAAAGTTTTGTTGGTTGCCATATAATCTGGCAAATATGCTACAACAATAATTAGATCACTTTGTATTTTTACTATTATTACTATTAAACACTGTGGCTTCTTTCTAGGGAAATCACTACAGCATGCACAAATGAAACACCTTTCTGTACATAACCCCATTGTCCATTTTTAAAAGAATGCAGCAATATGCCTTCTACTTTTGTAGACTTTAAGAGCAAAAGACCTGGCAAACAGTTCCAAACAGTTACGATTATACATCTGTTTCCTCTGCCTAACCTTTCCCCACAGCCACTTCCCCAATCATGACAAAAATCTAACCTAACCTGCCATATCTAAGATCTAATTCTGACAAGTCATGAAGAACCTATCCAGACCTCTTTAACCCCTTAAGGACAGAGCCTTTGAAACATTTTTGTCCTTTCTGGACAATGGCTATTTTAACATTTCTGTGCTGTTTGTGTTTAGCAGTAATTTTCTTCTTCGTCATTTGCTGTACCCACACATATTATATATTGTTTTTATCGGGACAAAAAGGGCTTTCTATGGATGCCATATTTTTGATCATATCTTATCATATTATTAAAAAAAAATAATAAAATATGGTAAAAAAAAAAAAAATACACAAATTTCTTTGTTTTTATTTGAAACAACTTCTCCTCATCGACAATAGCGAACGAAAAAACATGCTAAATAGATTCTACTATTTCTCCTGAGTACAGGGATACCACCCATGCATAGGTTTGTTGGGTTGTTTGGGGGCTAAAATGCCAAATTTGTGAGGTGCAGTTTTTTGTTTTCCAACTTGAAATTTTTACATGCAGACAGCCTGCACCCATGTCCCATTTGGGACATATTTGAAACCAGCCAGTGTATTTTACCCCATCAACCCATATATTTTTTAAAAGTAGACACCCTAGGCTATCTCAAATGGTGGTATTTTAACACTTTCCATGCACTATTTCTACCACCAGCCTTTGTCAAAGTTTGTGGTAGTAATTTTTTTGTGTTTTTTTTTCACAAACCTTGTACTTCAGACATAAATTTACAGATTTTGGTATGTGTCACTGCCAAATAACACCCCAATAAGTGTTCAGAAACATCTCTTGAGTACAGGGATACCCCCCATGCATAGGTTTGTTGGATTGTTTGGGGGGTAAAAGGCCAAATTTGGGAGGTGAAGTTTTTGGTTTTCCAATTTGAAATTTTGACATGCAGACAGCCTGCACCCATGTCCCATTTGGGACATATTTGAAACCAGCCAGTGTATTTTACCACATCAACCCATATATTTTTTTAAAGTAGACACCCTAGGCTATCTCAAATGGTGGTATTTTTACACTTTCCATGCACTAATTCTACCACCAGCCTTTGTCAAAGTTTGTGGTAGTCATTTTTTTGTGTTTTTTTTTTTCACAAACCTTGTACTTCAGACATGAATTTACAGATTTTGGTATGTGTCACTGCCAAATAACACCCCAATAAGTGTTCAGCAACATCTCTTGAGTACAGGGATACCACCCATGCATAGGTTTGTTGGGTTGTTTGGGGGCTAAAAGGGCCACATTGTGAAGGTGCGCATTTTCAACTTGGAATATTGACGTGTAGCCAGCCTGAGCCCATCTTTCATTTGGGACTTTTTTTTAAAGTAGGACAGTGTATTTTACCCCAAAAAGTATATATTTTGTAAAAGTAGACACCCTAGGCTATTTTAAATGGTGTTATTTTAACACTTTCCATGCACCAATTCTACCACCAGCCTTTGTCAAAGTTTGTGGTAGTCATTTTATTGTGTATTTTTTCCCACATACATTGTACTTTAGACACAAATTCACATATTTCGGTATGTGTCACTGACAAACAATACCACAATATATGTTCAGCAACATCTCCCGAGCACAGGGATACCACCCATGCATAGCTTTGTCAGCTTTGTTGGGTGTTGAAAGGCTACATTTGAGAGGTGCGCTTTTTGATTTTCAAACTTGGAATTTGAACATGTAGAGCAAGGAAGGGGTTAATAGCTCTTATAAGAGCCTTTGTAGTACTGTACAAAAAAATTAACCCCTAAAAATGCACAGACAAGAAAAAAATTTCTGCTGTGCAGTGATCAGTGGCAGGGAAGGGGTTAATACACTACACTATACAAAGGGTATGGCTTTTATAAAAGCCCTTGGAACTCACAATTTTTTTAACATTTTATTTAATTTATTACAATTAAAAAATTATGTTATACAGATCTGTCTCTTTCCCTCACTAAAACTCAAGTGAGGAGAGGGAGGCAGATCCATATGGGTCAGAACAATATTTACCAATATTGATCGAACCAGACGAATGGTGATGCTCATCTGAGAAATCACCAAACCACCTTTGCCACTGATCGGCTGTTACTGATCGCTATACACGTGTTCAGACAGCTTCAAAAGGAATACACGTAATCCCCTAGTGGGTATAATTAACCCATAGCGAGTCTGACAAAAAAAATGCTGATAGCAAAAAAAAAATCCTTCTGCGACTAGATTGCTCCATATGCGCTGCTTAGGCAGTGACCATATGCACTGCTTAGGCAGTGACCATATGTGCTGCTTAGGAAGTGATATACGGCAAGGAAGGGGTTAATAGCTCTTATTTAAAAAAAAAATTACGTTAAACGTAGTCCCCTAGCGGGTATAATTAACACGTGACGGGTGTAATAAAAAAGTTTTAAAAAAATTAAAAATGCTTCTGCAGCAAGATTGCTGCATTTGCGTCAGATCTCTGCTTAGGCAGTGATCTACAGCAAGAAAGGGGTTAATCTCTCTTAAAAGAGCTTTTTTTTATACTGTAATGAATTACAGTAAAAAAAATTAACCCCTAAAAAATGCACAGACAGCAAAAAATGTGCTGCTGTGTATGATCACTGCGTACACAGCGATCAATGGCAGGGAAGGGGTTAAATGGCTTTTATAAAAGCCCTTGGTGTTTAAAATTTTATTAAATATTTGTTTTATTATTTTATTTTATTTTTTTACTTTATCTGATCTGTCTCTCTCCCTTACTATAACTAGTAAGGTGAGGGAGGCAGATCAATACTTGTCAAAGGCAATATTTGCTAATATTGCCTTTGACAGTATGATAAGTGCTCATCAGAGCACTTATCATACATGCCTGCACACAGATCACATAGATCTGTTGTGCCGGCATCGATTGGCTCCCCCTAGAGCATCGGAAGTGAAATACTTTCACTTCCGATGCTCTTGCCATTAGAAGGGAAGCGCTGCCTGTATAGGCAGCGTTCCCTTCTACTGAGCCGATGGGGTCGCTCAGGAGAGCGACCACCATCGGCTCTGGGGAGCAGAACGGTGTTGTTAAGTGCCTCGCTGGCGAGGCACTTTAACAACACCGGAGATGCTTAGAAAGCGAACGATCGTTCGCTTTCTAAGCACATGTGTGCAGCCGGCGCAGCCATTTTTAAATGGCTGCTACGATCACTCCGTGGAGTGATCGTAGCGCGCCCCTGCACTTTTGGGGGGTGTTGCACAATGCCTCTACCTAGAGGCATTGTAGCAACACCGTTAGAGTAAAGAAAGCGACCGCTGGTCGCTTTCTTTACTCAGTTTAGTGCATGACGTGCCAGGCACGTCAGCTGTCGGCAAGTCCTCGATTTGCCGTGACGTGCCTGGCACGTCATCTGTCGTTAAGGGGTTAAGCATTCCAATCAAATATTGATAGATCATCAGGGTTGCCACCTTTTCTTCAAAAAAATACTGGCACTGGTACTGTCTCCATAGACTTAACATTGGCCTGATGCCAATTTTTTACCGGCCTGCCGGTAAAATACCGTCCTGGTGGCAACCCTAATAGATCAAAAAAAGTTGCAGTATCAATCTCTAGCATCTTAAAAACTTGTCCATTTATGTGGGGCCTTGGGCATTCAGCCCAACAATCACACATTAACATTCTACTTGCATGCACCTGCATTAAAACCATCAACAAATTGTCCACGGTGCAGAAACAGTGTCTCCATTGCTGGATCAATGACCAACAAAATGGTCAACACTTCCCCCAAACTGTCACTTCTGTTGAAACACCACCTTATTATCCACTTATACTAAACTATAATTCAGTGGCATACTAAGGGGGGTAGTGGGGATGGTCCTCTCCATGTGACAAGGGGCATGGAGGTCCATTAGCAGAAATTTCCCCCAAATGCCACAAATAAAAAAATAAAACAGATTTATATCTGAGGTGCCCATCGGATGATCGCCACCATTCTATTATGGCTCTCTATCTGAAGCAGCTGGTCTCTGCCTCTTCCGGCAAAGACCTGCTGATGTAAATCAACTCATGCCCAGGGCTAATCACAGGGGAGCAAAGGGATGTGATGCAGCATATATGAGTGCGAAGGATGAACCTGCATGGAGAGAACAGCAGCTATTCTTCTGGTGAGTCCCTGTTCCCATCAGGGCCACGTAGGGTTGCCACCTTTTGTTCAGAAAAATACAGGCCTTGCTACTATCCCCATATACTTAACTTCGGCCTGATGGCAACTTTTAACCAACCTGCCGGTAAAATACCAGCCAGGTGGCAACCCTAGGGCCACACCTCCAGGTAAGTCCTGTCTAGTTGCCTTAATTTTCCTGTATTGCATGAAGTTACTATAATCTATCTTAACTTTATCTAGTTCCTATAGCCAAAGCTAGTGGTTTGCCAAGTAGCTAACAGATCCAATGGCAAGCTTTATTTTATAAACATAGTGCTGTAAACATAATAACACATGTATTTATAGATTGAAGGAGAGGGGACCATAAAATCCCAAACCTGTAGTTTACCCTGCGTTTTGCTTTTGTTTGTTTTTTAATGGAAATAAAACCATTAATATTTTGGATACTGATATTAATGTGCTATAGAGGCAGCTCCCACCACACTACTGCCAGCCCAGGAAGGGTGCCGCACAGACCACCAGTGACCAGATACACCTCCCCCAGGTCAGAAATTTGGGATGCTGGAAGGGAGGCTAATATTAGCTTTATTTCTATTTAAAAACATTCTCTGCTACTGGGATTACTATTACAATGATGTTCATCATAGAAACTGTAGATGGTGTGACAGGTGTTAGCTGCAACTAACAGGCAGCTGTTAGCTGCTGGGGATTTCAGTTCACAACATGCTCAGCCATTTAGCTACCCATCTACAGTGATTAAAACAAATATTGGAACTCCAGCCCATGTAGAGGTAGACTGCCATTCTCATTATGCTTAATTAGGTTATAATGCAATTTACATCAATTGCAAGCTCCCATTAAATCAATAACATTTTGAAAATGGCACGTTTTACATTTTTTGCAGAATAATTATTATTTTGGCCTGTGTTCTGCAATATTTTGCAGAGCAATTTAGATTTAAGGAATATGTGTATTCCGTGTCATGTCATCATCTTGTGGAACCAATTTCATTTAAATACAATGACATAAGGTGATGTCATAAACCGGAGACAAGACAGACACATTATAAACACATGCACAATTATTTGCAAACCTGATAACACAATGTACACATTCACACTACAAATATAATTTGGTTGGCAGCCCCTTTAAATCAGAGTGTTTCTTTTTTTCAAAGGTGTTGAAATGTCCTACAATTAGGAAACCAGAGTGATATAACTTCCCTGCTTCGTTTAGAAACACCAACAAACAGCTAATTTCTCAGTACATAAAATTAAATGTATATGACTATTATGAAATTATTATTAAAAAGATTTGTAACCATTCTATAAAGATGAGGCCTTGGTTTTATCCTGACCGTGGATGTGCTAATAAATATACTCACATATATATATATATATATATATATATATATATATATATATAAGCTGTCTGGAGACAGAGACTACACCGGCAAGCTGTTTGGGCACAGGGGTTGGCACTGGCAAGCTGTTTGGGCACAGGGGTGGCACTGGCAAGCTGTTGGGGACAGAGATGGTATGTTTTTTTTATCTTTAAAAAATGTGTGTGTGTGTGTGGGGGGGGGGGGGGGGGTTTGCCAAACATATGTTCTGCCCCGTGCGCCAAATGCTGTAGGTACGCCCCTCCTAAAATTAAATGAATATCCAACTTGTTTATATGTTGGGAAATACCACTGAGGTCACAAAGATTATGAACAATATATACCGCGTGATTCCAGGCCCGAATCCCACTGAGCTCCACCTCCATTCCAAAAAGCGAGACAGAAGTAGAGCAAGGCAGAATAATGGGTCAACGTGACAAAATCGGTACCTTCCCACACAAATCGGTACAATTGGGAGGCATGTATATACATACAATACAAAAACATGACCTCGGTTCAAAAGTCAGTTTTAAATTGTTGTATTCCTGAATAAGAGTTTGTTTTATTGTTAAGCCTGCTAAGTCCCATGAGTGCATTCTATTAAGTGGACATATATATAAATATATATTTATACATACATACAGATGAGGAATGCAGGGGTTGTGCACTCAGCTCCAATATTAGACAAACAATATCCTCAAATCGGGTGTGGTGTCGCCAAAGAAATTTGCATAATATGAAGCAGTACAATTTAAATTTATTAAATTAATATTTTCCTAAGTTTGTGAAACTAGCAATTATATTAAGAACATCACAAGTCTTCATTGCTTCAACTAAATGTGGACCCATTAACAATGAAAAAAATCGGAGTTGAAGGATTATGCTCTTAGCAAAACTTACGTGGCTTTTCCCTCCCGTAACAGAGTGCAGGTGATGCTGATGGTTAGTATGGCTGATATGACCTTGACGGAGCGAGGAGAGAGCGTGAGCTTCAGTTCGCGAGGGGCCGAAGAGATGGCAGCAAACTTCCGCAGATCAATAGGAGCGACGGCTAGGAGCTTTTTGTGACCACGTGATTCCTGAAGTGGCGGAAACAATAAAACAACAAATAAGAAAGGAAATTCAGGAAAAGACATAAATTGATGCATGTCCAAAAAGCATGACTTAAGTAGGGTAAAAGTGAATAAATGGTCTGGAAAATGAAGGGGAAAAGGGAGTATAAATTGGAGCCACCTTAAAAGCAACTCCACAATATTGCACTGATAAATTTTAAGTTAAAGAATATATACATCCACTGTGTAATGTGGGCGCTAGTAAGAAGCATGTCTTCACACTTATTTCAAACAGAACAAATCGGGCCAAATTATCTGAGCTGAAAAGATTCTCCAACTTTGTTATTTTTTTAGGTCAGCTATCTTGGCCTGAATTTACAACATACTTGTCAGTCCACATTATTTTACTGAGAGTGGGTTAGTTTGCCTTAATTTCACCTAAGTTAGCAATTATTTTGGGGGGAATGGTGTTAGGTACTGATAACTGTGTGCTATGCCAGATGGGTAGTTTTGTGCATTACAAGTTAAACATATATCTTATGTTTTTATACAGGTTTTCATCATTTAAGTAAGCGAAACCATGTTCAGCTTCCATCATGATATTCTGAATTATTCTTATGAGATATACATAATGGATAATTTAGCAATGTATGTTAGTAGTTGAGGTTCTTTATAAAACTTCATGTAAAATGTTTTGGTATTATTATCTAAGACTTCATTTTGGAATAATTACTTTACTAGTTTGACGCTTAAATTTATTTAGTGCCATCATTGTGTCATTTATTTGGTAAATATACGTCAAGTTGCAATGCATTTAAGGGTTAATTAATGAAATTAACAAATGTTGTTAAAATGTACTAAACTTTAAAGGACAGTGCAGTATATTTTTTTCCATTTGCATAAAAATAAATTTTTTATTAAATATAACAAAGGGTGTTGAGAGCCAGGGCTGCATACAATGCCCAACACATGTGCTTAAAGCACTATGCACAGTGGCAGCCTGCAGGGCTCAATCTCCCTTCAGTCAGATCTAGTAATAAATATTGAGTAGGCTATTTTATGCTATGGGGGTACCGTTCATAACAGACTCAAAAATTTGTATCCTGGACCAAATAATGCATGTGGGTTTATATACTGAATTTCTGTCCTGAATGTTTGAGGTGAGACTTTGATTTGCTGACTTATTTTAATCCAGGGTGGTTATTTTCTTCACACCATGTTCTCTCTCACATCACAGCTTCCCCTTTAGTGACAGGAACTGCTTTAGACTCTGGATATTTCCGTTTACGTTTGTGCCTTGGTTGCAGCTGTGCTACTACTTGTTTTGGCCATTTATTGTAGATTGGAAGCCTCGGCCTTCCAGGTGTCACTCTCAAAGAGGGAAAATCTCCTATCTCTCTGTTCCACAGGAATAAAATGCATTTCGATATATATTTAAACTGCAGTAACGTGTTTAATGAGTAGTTTATGTAACTTTGATCTTGTTAGACGCCAATATCAGTGACATAGCTAGCAGTCGTGTAAAAACAGCTTAATATGACTGCTTCCTTGCGCAATTATAGTTTTGCACATAAAATATATTTGCAATTTTTTTTTAGTACATGTCCCTCTAAGTCATACTAAGCTGGGGATTTCAACTGTTCAAAAATGTGAAAGCAGATACAATGAGAAAAATGAAAGATTCCTACAAAGTGAACTTTAACCTTATGCTCAAGACAGCTTAGGAAATTTGACCTCAATACAAGATAATTTAGCACTCATTTTAACCTATAATAATGTTTTACAAATGTATTACCAGTAGAGGGCAGCAACAACAAAAAAGACTAGTTTTGCATAATAAAAATAGTATTTAAAGGACGACTAAACTTTTTTCGAAGCACAAGTGAAAAATTCAGTTTCCCTAGTATGAAGATAAAGTTTTAACAAACCAGTTTATCCTTTTTTTTACTTGGGAGAAGGGGACAAGATTGTTTAACCTTTGCTTCGCTGGATAAGAACTTTATATAAATCTTTAAGTCATAAAAATGTCTGCAGTTTGTGCAAAAATGTTCTAAAATAGCACAGCAGTTGTTCTGAATATTTATAATGGCTTGCCTATAAACTCATACTGTGGATGTGTTGGCTACATCACCACAACTTGTTTTGTTTTAAATAAGATACTATTTTAAAAAAGTTGTAACACCAGCAGTCATGTCACAATTGAAATTCTTGAAGCCGAAAACTTTTTTAAAACAAAGTCTTGTGCCTGTTTTAAGTAGATATGAATTACACAATTAAAACAGTGAGAGACAAAGCTGTAAATGAGAATAAAATATTCTTGTGTGTTATGTGGTATATTTCTGTATAACCATGTTTGTAAATTGTCACCTGTTTTCAAATGTTTGTGCACTTTTGCTTGTGCCCTGTCTACAGGCATCCTAACACAACTTTCACTCATGCCCACCTACCCTCACAAAACTTATAAACATATTTTTAAGGGTATGGTTGGTTTCTGCTTAGGGATGCCAGCAATGAAAAATTCAATCCTATGCAATTTATGTGTATTTCACATACTTTAAGTGTTTAAGAATCATGTATATAAAATGTCTATAAACACTGTGGAATGGCTGACACATTAACATGTGTTTACCATATGCCTATAGACATACATTCTTTACAAGTAACTATTTGAAAGTATATATTTTGAGTGTACATGACAAGTGGAATTCTATGGGGTTTTTTTAAATGTGACATCATATCTGTCATTTGAACCTGCCCTTCATATATCATGCACACATGTTGCAAAATGTTATTCAAAAAAAGGGAAAATTAAAATTATGGTGTAGAAAAATAGAGCCACCGTGGACACAATCTAACAGGGAAAAGGGTTATATGAAATGGTAACAGAAATGTTCATTTACCTTTTTTATAAGAAACAATTTTTCACATGAACAATAACAGAAAAAACTCCTACAGTTGTTTTTCACTTTTGACAAAAAAAAATTTTTTTTTGACAAAACATTTTTGGGTGTGCGCTGAGATTGGTGAGAGCCTGGAAAACAGCACTTTATCTAATGTCTATTCTTTAAGGCTAGAGAATGCCTCCCTCCATTTTCCCATTAAACCTGCATTTCTCTTTGTTTTTTACTAATCAATGCCATGCTATATTCCATATCACACTGGAACCACAGTTGGTCTCACAGTTGCCATATGTGGAAATGTTCATTTACCAAAATACAGTACCTTATTCTGTGTATAAGAGAAGTGAGCTAGTGGAGAGGAAGAGGATGTGCCATAAGAAGAAGAGGAACAGAGCCATGAGGAAGGAGAGACGGTCAATATTTAAATCTCGCTGATCCTTGTAAGATTTCATTTCACAAAAAGCAGAGCAATATAACATCCCTGTCAAGTAATTTTTCCTAAAAACATCATTAATTTCCTTGCTTCAGGGAGATAACTTTATTCACCTTAATCCTCTCCAAAAATATATTCTGAATATATTCAGCAGCGAGTCTACTCATTATCAGACAAATTGACTGGATAGGGTTTACATAGAGCAAAGTCAGTACTTTCCCTTTTTCTCCATCCAAAAATATGGTGCATTTGCAATTTCTGCTTTCTTAAGTTACCAATAGATCAGCATTGACTATAGGCCTTAAAGAGACAGTCTAGTCACCAAACTCACTTAGGTACAAGTTGAAGCCTACTGTTTGTATGTGTAGTGTGCAGCCTTGGGAGATGTTCATAGCAGGTCAATAGCTGCCTTTGTGTAAAACAATAAAAATATTACACTAAAGAGTCAAAAAGTCATACCTGTAAATATTGGCGCATAAGGATGCTCAGACATACTTGCAAAAATAAACCATAATCATACATGGGTAGCTTTGTTGCTGTGGCAATATCTGTCAAAATATGCTTTCTATACCCGCTGCGGTTCAACACAGGGTCAATGACCTGGATTACTGCACAAAAAGCACTGTTATAAAATAAAGGGCAAAAAATCATACATTTTGTTCCTGTTACTATAATGGGTAAGAAAAACCCCTCTAAACTGACACAAACAGCGCTCCCTTACAGAACTAAAAGGGTTATCCCTACATTTAAAAAAACGTTATGGGGTTTCTCTGGACCAAAAGGATGTCAAACAGAATCTGTAAAGGCCTCAAAAATTATTATGAGTTTAGCATGACTATTTTGATAGTCCAGTGTCTATTTTATTCTATATGGATTTGTGACTACAAACATTGTCATACATTTTGATGAGAGATACCAATCAATGTGTATGTCTAGACGACCCATCACCAATATGAAAAGCACAATCTTCAATTCTTGGTTCTTGTCAATCATAGCAACTGATATGCTTTACTGTTAACCTCACATTCACTTTTGGTTACTTTCTTTTCTACTGGTACTTTTCCACGTTGCTTTAAGCTGAGAATACTACAATTATGTATATTCCCCCAAATATCCTTCCTTTGACCTTGAGCCACTCTGGACCTTGTGAGTTCAGCCCTTTTATCACCATAGTTCCTTATACACAATGCTCACTGCAACCATGGGATAAAAATTGGAATTGGCTGGACATTTTTGAACATAACTATATATAAAGTAATGATTGCTGTGTGAAATGTACTACCTTCTTTTCAAAATGCATAATTTGACCACAAGGTGATGCCATAAACAGGAGAGAATAGTCACATGTATACAGTCAATCTATGCATTTGCTTGAATTTCTGCAAACACTATTGAGATGATTTTTATATATGTCAACATAAACACTGTAAGTGTACTCTAAGCAAGTGGTGGTCATGCGCAGTCATTTAATTTGTTTATATAATGGTAGCTCTACAAACTGGTTGTGAGTAACAGATGAAACAAAAGAAAGTAAAATTTGGTAAATGGTTACTAGGAAAGGATTTGAAGAACAAATAGTATGGAACATACGCCTTCAATCTGGAATGTCCATTCCTTCTCTTCAAAATGATCAGAGTGCGGGTCCTGCAAGACATATAAAGAGATAATTAGTATGTCATTACTCTATTGCAGTCTTTCCCATCCACAACTACAACTGTTTCCCCTTCTCTGGTGTCTCTATTTCACTCTCACCAAAAAATGAAAAGGGTTTATTTCTTTTTTTTTTCTTGTATTATTGATTTCAGATATGTCTTTTGTTTTTCTTATGTGACTGTATTTAATTAAATATGTAACTAAACATGTGTGACTGGGCGCCGCCATTTTGTGAAATATAGTGTTTTTGAGTGCCACCCCATATTGGCTTTACAGCACAAATTTCTTATGTAAGTGGCTGTGTCCCTTTAATCCATCTTCCTCCAGTACCCTGTTAATTTCTGTAATCTCTCATCAGCCTTTCCTTTCTCTCTCTCCTTTGCAATCTTTCACTCACTCTGTATAGTGTTGCTGTGATGTCCACATTTTCAGGAACAGCCCAAACGACAGAACCACGGAATGGATCCTTTATGCCAGGTTGCCAGCTGTGGGGCTGAAGAAGAAGAATATTAATGTTTATGTCACAAAGGTCATGTTTTGAAGATAGGGTCTATTTTAAAGTGGATTTCAGCGATTTCTGAAATTCAGATCCAGTTCCATTTCGGGCCAGATCGGGCTATTGCAGTCTATGGCATGTATAATCTTTCAGGCTATCAGAGAAACAATTCAATATATAAATAGAATCAGCACAGTAATGGAGTAACATATTTAAAAGGAGGAAAACTGAATTAGATCAGAGGTTTAAAAGTTCCATCAAGAAGTATTATGTTACTGATAGAATAGTGCATGCATTGGATAGCCTTCCAGAAAAAGTGATAGAGCAGTGAAATGGTTTGAGCATGCATAGGATAAGCATAAAGCTATCCTGAACATAAAGTAAGGGCAAGGACAAAATAAGGTAAGAGGATTTTACAGCAGGCAGGCCAAATGGTTTATACCTGCTGAAACATTAAATGTTTCTTTATGATCACACATACCTTTTTCCCAATTCATTGACTGGAGGCCATTATGAATTCACTATGTTGTTCAAATCTTTGACACACAATGGGAGACTGTCTTGACAATGGTGGCTAGGGAATGTGTTTAGTCACAAAAATGGTGACGGAATGTGTTCGCTGTTGTCTAAAGTTTTAAACAAAACTGACAGAATCATCATTATTTTCTGTCAGGAAACCATTTATTTATGTGCTAACACCATGTTACAGTCACACTGTTTTTCCTACAGCCATGTAATAGCAAAAAAGAAAATTTGCTATGTTAACATTGCTTTTTTTAAATATTGAACTGGCGGCAGCAATTTTTTTTATGCAAAGTGCTAATTTCCTTAATGCATGCACTGTCTTGGCCATTTTGGAATGCAATTTTCTGCCTCAAGCAAAACTATTAGTAAGATGGAGTAGACAGCGAATAAAGGATAGGTATTCAGAGAAAGGAATTGGCATCATGTCCTAACAGTTCCGAGAGATAGATTCACTTACATACTTGTCCGGATAATGTTTCTGCATACTTTTTCTGTGGTTATGTACCATTATATAAACATTTTTACAAATGCTAAATATGTTAGTGTTTCTTATTTTCTTATTCGGTATATCTGTGAGAAAAGCATGTTTTTGTGCTTGTTTGGTGTCTGTAGATATTTGTTAATAACCCATCTGCTACCCATTTTAGCGAATTGTATATTTTAATTAAAAACCTCTGCCCTTATTATTTTTTGTTGCTTTTTTATTTCTTTTTTTTGTCTTTTTTTTTTAGCAAAAGCAAGAGTACATTATTCATGAGAGAATTAAAATGCCTTTTTGCTTGACTAAACTGTTAACTTCTTTTAAGATAGTCTAACATACTTTTCAGAGAACGAACATGCCATATAGTTCCATCCACCCTTATTGGAGGTCACCGAATTTAGAGGCTCCTGGGAGATTATTTTTACTGTAAAACTACAGGAGAACTGTCAATTGTTTTAAAATAAAAATAAGTACATTTCACATACATTAAACATACATACAGAACATAAGCTAGGTAGAATTGCTCTTATAATATTTTTTTAAAGGAATGGAGTAGAAGTTCTTTTGGTAGTTTGGAAGTTTTAAAGGAAATTAGTTTTTTTTATTATTTATGTATGCCAAGTCTACAAACAATGAAGAACTTAACCTCTATGTCACAGCCTTTTGCATTCAGTTTCAGAGAATGGTTGCGTTACGTTTCTGAAATTGCAAGCATATGTGGTAATGTTAAAACTGGGAATTTAACCTCTAAGTCTCAGCAACTTGCTCAAGAACATGTGGTAATGTTGTAACTGAACTATTTAAATTGTTTTGGAGCATGAATGCATGTGTATCTACTTAACTTTAAGCGGTGAGAAATTACATTTTCCCTTCATCTTAAATAGAAAGTTATGCCATTTCATAGTTGCCAAATTCGGCCATATTTCCAGGGACACATATTTGTTCCACATGCTGCAGAAAGAGCATGCAATGTGCAGCCCGGCAGTATGTAGGATGGTTATACACACAGACACAATCCAATTAATTAATCAGGGTGGAGATCTCATAGACCCTAACATGATTAATTAATTGGATTCTGTCTGTGCATATACCATCATACATACTGCTGGGCTGCACTTTTCTGCAGCATGTGGAACAAATATGTTTCCCTGGAAACATGACTGACGTTGACAACTATGCCATTTTATGTGCGCCTAAGTCATAGAGAGTAAAACCATAGAGAGGCATTTTCAGCTTCTATAAACCATCATCATACTCCTAAATGTCCCGATTTGCGTTGACAGTCCCGATTTGGGAGGTATGTCCCGCTGTCCCGCCAAGCTCTACTTCTGTCCCTCTTTTCGGACAGAGTTAGAGCTCAGTAGGACAGTGGGACTCTAATCCTGCATTCAGTGGGACCACAATCCTGCGTTCCTGATCACATTCTCCGTTGTGCATGTGTAGTAGCGATGCTGCTTTAGATGCTGGGATCTAAGGTGGCTAACTGGTACTGCACATGCTCGGTAGCACTGACATGCCCCACCCCAGACGCCATGTCCCAATTTTCCAGGGAGCAAGGTTGGGAGGTATGCATCATAAACAATTGTCTTTATGGTTCTTCCTATCTGTTAAACGGGCAGTTCCAGGTACTGTAATTTTTGTATGTCATACATATGTTTAACATACATAGAAGATACACTTATTTTTCCTTTAAAACAACTTACAGTTCTCAAAAATGTCACTGGGGCCTCCAAATTCAGTGACATCCAATAAAGAAGGCTTAGAGACATAGACAGGCCTGTAACTCTATTACACTTCACTTGCAGTTTTTAGGAGACCAATATGATAAGACAGGACTGTTGGTTTTATTTACGCAATGTAATACTAAAATAATAAGATGGAACGGCCCCTTCAAAAGTGTCGCTCATCCTTCACAACAAACCTCGCTCTCCTGGCAGGGTTGACTTAGCTATTAAATAATTTAATAGTAACAACCCTATGTTAAATTTGAAAATTGACCTTTCCTAGTTAAATATTTCCTTCTAGCAGAAGTAGTAGAGGTTAATACAGTGAAGGAGTTTAAGCATGCATGGGATAGGTATAAGGCTAGCCTAGATATAATAAGGCCAAGGACTAATTAAAGTATTACTTTACTGAGAGGGTAGTGGATGCATGGAAAAGTCTTCCAGTAGAAGTGGTAGAGGTTAATACAGTAAAGGAGTTTAAGCATGCATGGGATAGGCAGAAGGCTATTCTAGATACAAGATAAGGCCAAGGACTAATGAAAGTATTACTTTTCTGAGACGGTAGTGGGTGCATGGAATAGTCTTCCAGTAGAAGTGGCAGAGGTTAATACAGTGAAGGAGTTTAAGCATGCATGGGATAGGTATAAGGCTATCCTAGATATAAGGTAAGGCCAGGGACTAATGAAAGTATTACTTTTCTGAGAGGGTAGTGGATGCATGGAATAGTCTTCCAGTAGAAGTGGCAGATGTTAGTACAGTAAAGGAGTTTGAGCATGCATGGGGTAGGTATAAGGCTAGCCTAGATATAATAAGGCCAGGGACTAATGAAAGTTTTACTTTATGAGAGGGTAGTGGATGCATGGAATAGTCTTCCAGCAGAAGAAGTAGAGGTTAGTACAGTGAAGGAGTTTAAGCATGTATGGGATAGGTATAAGGCTAGCCTAGATATAATAAGGCCAGGGACTAATGAAAGTATTACTTTTCTGAGACGGTAGTTGATGCATGGAATAGTCTTCCAGTAGAAGTGGTAGAGGTTAGTACAGTGAAGGAGTTTAAGCATGCATGGGATAGGTATAAGGCTAGCCTGGATATAATAAGGCCAGGGACTAATGAAAGTATTACTTTACTGAGAGGGTAGTGGGTGCATGGAATAGTCTTCCAGTAGAAGTGGTAGAGGTTAGTACAGTGAAGGAGTTTAAGCATGCATGGGATACGTATAAGGCTAGCCTAGATATAATAAGGCCAGGGACAAATGAAAGTATTACTTTACTGAGAGGGTAGTGGGTGCATGGAATAGTCTTCCAGTAGAAGTGGTAGAGGTTAGTACAGTGAAGGAGTTTAAGCATGCATGGGATAGGTATAAGGCTAGCCTAGATATAATAAGGCCAGGGACAAATGAAAGTATTACTTTACTGAGAGGGTAGTGGGTGCATGGAATAGTCTTCCAGTAGAAGTGGTAGAGGTTAGTACAGTGAAGGAGTTTAAGCATGCGTGGGATAGGTATAAGGCTAGCCTAGATATAATAAGGCCAGGGACTAATAAAAGGATTTATAAAACTGGACAGACTAGATGGGCTGAGTGATTCTTATCTGCCGACACTTTCTATGTTTCTATGATCAAATAACAGATTTCATCAGCTAAATTATAGCAGTAAGAAGATGTAATTAACAAAAACACAATCTCAAAAAGAGGCTATAGAGCAAAAAAACAAACTGTAAAAGTTGAGGAATTCAAAACAGGTCCTCAAGCACACATTGCTGTACATGTCTCACTATGAAATCACTGCATGGTTTTATTGATTGCATCCCTGTCATATGAATAGCAGATTTTCCAAGTTAAGTAAAAACCCTACATGAATAACAGACCGATTCATGAATAAAAGATCACTACATGAATTACAGATCACTGCATAAATAATAGATTACTCAATGAATACCATATGTTTCAACTTCAGCAAAAACACACATTGTTTCTTAATAACACTGATCAGTTGTAGGAATTAAATGTTATTGTTAGAGAACGCTCTACAAGTAGAGACTAGTAACAGGGATGCTGTAAATAAAAAAATAGGCTTTATTTTGCCAAAGCATGGACATAAATGTATATTTTATCCTGAATTATTGATTATTTGTCAACACATAGGTACATTTTTGCAGCCCGGTAGTACTCATGCACTATTATTAATCTGTTTGGCATTAATTTATGCATAACGCGATAAAGGTCTTGTACATTTACCTTTAAACACACTGTAGCAGTGATTTAACATAAAAAGTGGAATTTTACTCCAACAAAATATGTATTCATGAGAGGTTGGGTATGTAACCATGGCAGAGGAAATAATATGTACTGGTTTTTAGTATTGCAGCCGGCCTGTTGAATATGAACAGGCATTAGTTATTTGGATTTATTTTATAATCAGTGATGTGTTTTAATGTGCTTCTTGGCCTTCTTTTATGTTACATGTATAGGCTAAACAGCTGTCTTTCAAGTGAGAGGCACAGCTCACACACCTGTTAAATGGTGGAGCGCCGTCAACTAAGGGTTAAACCATTTCATCCTTATCACTTCAGCTAGGCACAGGTAATTGTAGTGCAGTTATGCACTAATGGGAGGTAACATTGCCTCAAAACCTAGTAAAGCATGTTCTTTCAGTCCAGAACAAAGGCTGGGATATAAACTGTTTCCCCCATATACATCAGCTATATTTAAATGTATGCTCAGTTGAACAGAGAGCTTATGTTCTCTATTTACAAGAGCAGTTCTACCAGGTTTCTTTTCTGCATGTTTCTACATATATTTAATAATAGTGAAATTACCTTATTTCTGGGGAAATGAATTTTGGTTGACATGCATCAGACTTACCTACGCATACAATAATATGTTTACAATTTAGAAACATTTAAAAGATAAGAGAAGGGACTTTATAAAGCTGTTACAGTTAACCTTTGGCACTTCTGATATACTTACCCATGATACCCAGACAGCAAAATGGCTGTGACAAATGTTAGCAATAACTCTTAGTAAAGATGAATATAATAGAGGTTGGCAAGTATTTGAATAAAATATGAGCCAAACAAACATATTTATATACTAACCCAATAATATAATATTTTTAGGAACCAATATTTTGAAATTGTGAGAGAGGCGGTAAAGAGATGTTGAAAAAAGACGTGAAGGTAAAATTAAGGTGGATATGAGAGATAAGAGAAACCAGCTAGGGATTACAAACAAGTGAGAGGAAAGAGGATGGATACCTGAGGAGGGTAAAGAAGAAAACAGGCAATGCTTTTATATCTCAAGAAGTACAGTTACCTTAGAGCAAACTCTTCTGTTTCTTCGAGTCCATACAACCACTACTTTATCTGGCTGCCTGCAGAGAGAGAATAATGGATTACAAATTAATAACGACCGTACCACATTACATCAAAAGACAACACAATATCACAAATATTTCTAACCAGCTCTGTATTTAGTGTGAGGCAAACAAGGCAAGTGCCTAGGGCAGCACTTGTCTTTTATGCCTTTAAGGGGCAGCACCCCAAACTAAAATAGAAAATTTTGTTTTTAAAAAATGCCCCCTCACCCCCGCTCTGCCTGCAAGCAGGCTGCACAGGGAGCCGAACAGGCAGCACGCCTGTTTGGCTCCCCATGCAGTGTGATGGGGACAGTGCTTGACAGGTCACGTGACCGGCGCTCTGACGTCAGACACATGCCGGGTGACGTGACTTCTCTGTACACACCACAGATGAGCCAAACAGGCAGCATGGTAGGACACCATGCTGCCTTCCACTAGCCACCAGGAACAAGGGTAAGTCCTGGGGGGATGGGAGCATGTAATGGGGTGATGGAGGCATGTAATGGGGTAATGGAGCATGTGATGGGGACATGTTATGGGGGCATGTAACGTTTATGTAATGGGGTGATGGGGGCATGTAATGGAGGTGATGGGGCATTTAATGTGTGTGCATGTTGGTGATGGGGCATGTAATGGGGTGATGGAGCATGTTCTGGGTGTGCAACGTGGGTTATGGATCATGTTGTGGGTGTGCAATGTGGGGGGTGCCCAAATTTTGTCTGCCTAGGGCAGCACAAAACCAAGATACACCACTGCGTCTAACACAATATTGATAATTATTATACTGCACGTATTGTAAGATCTTACATTTTTTCAATTCTTTGCACCATTAATTTCAGGTTAGACTTTAGCTGCCATTTGTTCAATTCAATTTGGTGTACAGTTGTAAAAAAAAAAAAAAAATTAAATACAGGCAGGCCAGGGAGTGTCTATTTTTTGGTGCTCACATATTTAAAGTATTTTTTGAGTATAGAAGAAAATAAAAAACAATCTTACTATAACATGCTCCACCATGTGCAAATGATGTATCTGCATTTCTTCTGTAGTGGGATCACATAAGTGGTCCTAAATATTATATTGCTTCAATAAGTGAACTGAAAATTTCCCAGTTACTGTACACAGGTGATAATATAATTGTTACCTAATCTAAAATATCAATGAAATATCATGTATTTGTATCGGGCTGGTGAGATGAAATTTTAATCTGCACCTTCCTTTTAGTGAATAGCTACAAATGGATGCAGCAAATAACTATTTTGATACAAATATTTAATATACTACATCATTGTATGTTCCTATTGATTTCGTTATATGTATATGTTGTGTACAAATCACACAGACATGCTAATTAAACGAATATATAACATAAATATATATACGTAGAATTATTATTAAAATTTAATTATTCATGTAGTGAATTATTCATGTCAAATTCATGTAGTGTCAGCAGTATACACAGCATTTAATAAACACTGAAGAGGTAACACTATTTTTTTTTTTTATTGGATCCATAAATCAATATATATTTTGAAATGAAATGCAATATTATACCTTAAATCAGGGCACGCGGGCCAAATGCACCGCATTTGATAGCAAGGTGTGGCCCAACTGACTTAACCGCCCATATTCTAATTATGCCTAAACAAGCAAACATTTTTCTATGCCTAACAAGCTTTTCTTCCACATTACTGTAAATAAGAAAAATAAGTGTGGCCCAACATACACATACATATCCTCACATAAAACTTGCCTTAGACTGTCCCATTTTGGTAATCATGATTATGAACAAACAATAAACTTATATACAGAATGGATAGAAAGTACATGTACTTCAGGCAGTCCCTGGTTTACTCTTTCAGTCTTCTATTTTTAGCATTATGGGTAATATTTCATTTGTTTTAAACTGGCTCTTTATTGCTGGCAGTCGCTGTCTTGGCCTAGTTAGAAGGAAATATGACCACTAAAACAAATTCAGAGGAAGTAGCTCAAAATGCACTTCGAGAACGACTTTAGCAGGAAGAAGAGAGAAATAAAACTGAGCAGCCAAGAAAGCCAGACTTAAATGAGGATACAGCATGAAGAAGAAGATAAACAACCAGATAAGCTCAGCAGTAGCCGGATCAGTTCAGTGCTAATATTGCACATTATGTTTGGTGTCCCTTTAAGGGGCTCTGTCTCCTAAACATCATATGTTGTGAATGTACAGAATAACCCCTGGCCCCTGTGTTATAATGGAGTAGAACCTGGGGGACATTGAGGGATACCAGCCTCCGTTTCTTAGGAGCACCCCTACCTTGATGTTATGGGGACCAAGGAGAACCATTATAATTCTGTTTTTTTATTTTAAATGTAAACATTTCACACTGATGGCATCACATGCAGCACAGTACTAACACAGTTTAGGCCTGCTTTTAGTTTTGTCATGGAACAGCTACAGTGAGGTATTTCTAGATTGGTTTAACATAAGGATACCCCTTTGTTGCAAAATTAAAATTAGTGTTGTTGAGCTTGTTACCTATGTAACGTCAATAGGGTTGGCACCTTTTTTTTTTTAAAAATAGCTGTAATGGGTTTATATAGCAGAGTCCAAGGATGCGTCATTATGGGCAGTAATCCAAATTTTCGTGAGAACTGCCATCCTATCTTGTAGACGGGCCATTATCTTTTCCATGCCAAAGTGTGCCATATATCCAAGGGCTTTAGAGTTTCTAAGACTGGTAATTGTTCTTCCTCGTCCATGACAGGTTTGTTTAGAAAGGCCAGTCATCAGTTTTAGTTGAGTGTGAGACCTTCAGATCATCATAGAGTTGCATTTAAAAGTCAGTGTATTGTTTACCTAGCTTTTGAAAAAAATAGTTGTTGGGTATGTCTTAAGTGTCTAACTGCCGCTGTGGTTGTGAAAGAGTTAAGTTCACCCTTTTTCTGATTAATTTGGCACTGCACAGACTTGTCTACAGTCTCTTTTGTGTGGAGATTCTAACTTTTGTAGTTGGTCCATCATCTCCCGTAGTCATTGTCAGGGTCTTTACCAGGTCAGGTAGGAGTTTCAGTGCAGAGATAGCGGAGGTGTCTGGTTGCATGTTATTTATTGTGCAGGGTGAGAACAGATATAGAAACAGAGATAGGGATTGGAATAAGGACTGAAGGAGAGACAAAGGGGAATTTAGCAAAGAACTGCAGAATAGGAAAAGGGGTTGAGTAGGAACTGTAGTATAAACAAAGAGCTATAGCAGGGAATGTAGACAAAGCAAAGGTAGGGACAGAGAGAGTAAAACAAGGGGTGAGGCCTGAGGTAAGATTAAGGGTGAGGCCTGAGGTAAGGGTGGGGCCTGAGAAGGGTAGCTAAACAAGAACACACAATGGAGAGCGAGATCTTAGAAGGGTAGCTAAACAGGAACACCCAAGAGAGGGTGAGGTCTGAGAAGGGTAGCTAAACAGGAACACCCAAGAGAGGGTGAGGTCTGAGAAGGGTAGCTAAACAGGAAAACCCTAGAGAGGGTGAGGAATGAACATGAGAGACTTTAAGGGAGTAACTTAGCTGAAGAAATCTTGCTGTAGCCAGAGGGTCTCAGGAGATGCTGAAAAACATCCGCCAGACTGGTTGAGTGGCCCAGCTTCATTTTCCCAGTTCCTGGACAGGGTCACAATTCAAATGAGCTTTACCAGAGTATCAGGAACAGAAGCAGCAGCTCTCAGGCATCCAACTTCAATGCAAAAGCACTGTCTGCAATCCACTGCAGCTATTTAACATGGGTGTGTTACTAAAGGTAAAGAGCCCACCTGACACCAAACAGTGGGAAAGAAATACAAGCAAACACAGGTAGGGAGGCCTCTAGAGGAGGCAAGAGGCATTTGAACACAAAATTTAGGACTTTGAAATACATGAGTTAGAAGGTCAGTGTAGAACCCTGACAGTCGTCTAGGTTGTGCCGCAAGTTTAATGAATGAGCCTCATATAAAGGCCTTATGTGTTCTCCACAATAAATGCGTCGGGCAGTCGGGAGACATGTTAGCAGAGGCGTCGCTAGGGGGGGGGCTACTGGGGCTGAAGCCCCGGATCTCCCCTCCATAGCCCCGAATGGAGACCCTGACCACGCCCCCTCGCGTTTGGCTCCGCCCCCTCACGTTCGACTCCGCCTCCTGCATGCTGTACAGCAGCAGACTCCATCCCCTCACAATAGGCTCCGCCCCTCGTGCTTAACTCCGCCCACTCAAGTTTTGCAGGTGAGTGTTTGGCAGAGTGTGAGTTATTAGTGTGCAGGTGTATGTATGTAAGTGGCAGAGTGTAAGTGGGTGTGAGTGGCAGAGTTATGAGTGTGCATGTGTATGTATATGAGTGGCAGAGTGTAAGTGGGTGTGAGTGGCAGAGTTATGAGTCTGCATGTGTATGTATATGAGTGGCAGAGTGTAAGTGGGTGTGAGTGGCAGAGTGTAAGTAAGTGTATGTGTGTGAGTGTGGCAGAGTGTGATTGGAAGAGAGTGTGTGTGAGTGAGTGTAAGCATGAGTGGAAAAGTTATGAGTGTGTATGTGTGTAAGTGGCAGAATGTAAGTGTGTATAAGTGGCAGAGTGTGAGTGTTTGGAAGAGTGAGTTATGAGTGTGCGTGTATGTGTGTGGCAGAGTGTAAGTGTGTGTGAGTGGCAGAGTTTTGGAGTGTATAAGTGTGAGCAGCAGAGATATGAGTGTGTGTGTGAGTGAGTGTAAGCGTGAGTGGCAGAGTTATGAGTGTGCGTGTGTATGTGTGTGAGTGGCAGAGTGTGTGAGTGTAAGCGTGAGCAGCAGAGTTATGAGTGTGTGTGAGTGGCAGAGTGTAAGTGTTCGAGAGTGAAAGCGTAAGTTGCAGAGTTAGGAGTGTGTGTCAGTGGCAGTGAGATTACTAGGAGAAAATGTGATTAATTACTATTATTCATATTGAATGTGATAATCAAGTGTGAAACAGTGCTCATACCATTTTTATTTTCACACCTGATTATCACATTCAATATGAATAATAGTGATTCATCTTTATATATAGTCTTTATATTGATGGCAATAAAAGTCCATACACATGGCATTAAACATCCCACGTAACTGGTTATAGTATTAAACCCGCACATTATGAGTGAATGAGCTGCTCATTATATTATAGGCTTTACTCATGAAAGAGAGAATTGCAGGGAAGTGAGATGGGAATTTCAAAATTAAGGCTAAAGTAGCAGAGCTGGAAAAATTCTCGCATTCAGTTGAAATCTCATCTCAATTCCCTGCACTTCTCTCTTTTATGAGGTTGGTAGAAGGAGCATACCTTCATACCTCAGCCTATTCTCCCCAGGTTTTTTACCCCTTTTTATTAAAAAATAAAAAATATTTGTGATGTGCGTGTGAAAGTTGCCGGTTTACACACGTGTCTGCGTGGCAGAATGTCTGTGTGGGAAAGGCCATCTGTGTGTATAAGGGTGTCTGTGTGTAAGGTTGTCTGGATGTGAGTGTAAGGTGGTCTATGTAAGGGTATCTATGTGGGGGAGGGGTCAGCGTTGAGTCATTTTATATGCTCAGTTATTTTGAAATCATGTTAATTTGCTCACATACAAGTGTGTGTGTGTGGGATTGTGTGTCTGTGTGTAAGGGTGTGTGTATGTATGTGTGACTGTGCAAGTGTGAATGTGTGTGTATGTGTGGCTGCATGTGTGTGTATTTGTGGCTGTGTATTTTTGTGTATAAGTGTAACTTTGAGTAATGTGAGGTTTTTTGTGTGCTGCGAGTCTTATGGTGTACTGTGGTACAGTAATGTGCAGCATGAGTGTGTGATACACTCACACACTGCACGTTTTATTGCTGTGGAGGTAGACACATACTCACACATACAAACAGATACACACATATAGTCGGTCACAGGCAGACATACAGTCAGTCACACACACACACACGCATATAGTCAGTAACAGACAGACACAAAACACACTCATACAGTCAGCCAGTCACAGACAGACAGACAGACAGAGACACACACACACAGTCAGTCACAGACACACACATATACATTCGGTCACAGTCAGACATACAGTCACACACACATACAGTGGGTCACATAAACACACAGTCACACACACACATGCAGTAAGTCATACACACACTCTGTCACATACACTTACACACAAGTCAGCAATTTTGTTGTTGTTTATGATAAAAAAGTACATCTATCAATATGTCCCCCTCCTTGCTGCTATACCTCATTCTAGCCTGGTCTGTGCCCTGCTGTTGTTTCTAGCCCTGCTGAGCACACTCAGCGCTCGGACACTATAGTACGGTGCATGTGGGAATGGAGCAGGAAGACTGTGCAGCCGGTGCACACACTGCTCCCCCGCGCTCCGCTGGATAAATAAAATGATCCCAGCGGCGAGGGGACCATGCAGGGACAACAATGACTGGGCGCCAGGTATAATTTCCTGGTGCCCGGGATTTGTTGAGCCCTGATATATACCCATATATACCTATTGTTCATTGGCGTCAATTATATCAGTCTGTATGCCGCCTAAGCATGTGATTTTATTTACTCCACTTCTTTAAAATCTATCATGGGCTCCAGCCCCGGATCTTTTGCAGACCTAGCAACGCCCCTGCATGTTAGTGGAAAATAATTCCTCTAAGTCCATGTCAATTTGGTTAGTTGTGGCTTTGTCTGTCAGAAGGAGTTCATCTAGTCTCCAGCGAGGGGAGATCTATGTATATCAGACCTTCTGATGGAGGTGTCAATGATTGAGTGGTCAGACCACAAGATTTTGTGACTGTTAGAATCAGTCAGTTTGTCTGATTGGCTAAGGAATATGTAGACCTACCATATTTGCTTGATTATAAGACGACCCTGATTATAAGACGACCCCCCAAAACTTTGGATATTCCTTTAGGAAAAAAACTAAAAGCCTGAATATAAGACTACCCTATAGGAAAAAAAGTTCAACTTGTATATATTCACATGTAAATTGCTTTTTAATAAAACTTATGATATAAAAAAATGCATTTCTTGTTTTTCTTTTATGTGCCAATGCTGCCTCTCTCTTTCCCCTCCCTCCAGGTTTGCCTCTCTCCCCCCAGCGTTGTCTATCCAGCGTTGTCTATCCCCCCCCCCTTAGTGTTGTCTGTCTCTCCCCCTACCATTATCTCTCTCTCCCTCCCTCAACTTTTTCTCTCTCTCCCCCCTCCCTTTGTGTCTCTCTCTCCCCCCCTTTGTGTCTCTCTTTGTCTCCCCCTCCCCTTGTCTCTTCCCCCCTCCCCTTGTCTCTCTCTCCCCCCTCCCTTTGTGTCTCTCTTTGTCTCCCCCCCCCCCCCTTGTCTCTCCCTGGTGGCTAGTGGGGGCAGCCGGGGGTTGTCTGCACGATACATGCAGACATCCTCCATACGGCTCGACACTTCCGTCTATTAAGACAGAATAATAATATCATAATAGACGGAAGTGTCGGGCAGCATGGAGGATGTCTGCACTATCATGCAGACATCCCCCGGCTGCCCAAATCTCCCTGGTCTCCAGTGGAGGCAGCCGGAGGCTGTCTGCACGATAAGCGCAAACATCCCCCGCTGCTGCCCGCCACTTCCGCTGGGACTTTTATGATGAAGCCGGAAGGACCTGGCTTCATCATAAAAGTCCCGACGGACGTGTCGGGCAGCAGCGGGGGATGTCTGTGCGTATCGCACAGACATCAACCGGCTGTTAGCGAGGGGGAGCCAGGTCCCCTCAATTTGAACATTTGCTCTGAAAAAAACCTTGTCTTATATTCGAGCAAATACAGTAATTTGTTTTTTAAAATATATACATATTCTCATAGCTATATTAAATTTTTTCATTATACTAATTATTGGATGCACTTTTTTGAACTGCTATTTTTGTTTATAGCTAGAATATTTTAGACACAAACTATTGCTTTTTCTCACTTTCTACTTTTATAAACTGTGACTGCATGCAAGGAATTCTGCAGGATGGAATATATGTAGCTCCCCAAATTCTGCAAGGTTCATACTTAATGAAGATTAGCCCCAGGAAACATGTTATTGTGAACCAGATTTTGCACTTTATGTGAGTGTATATTATGGGCCCTGAGGTGGAACACTTGGAGAGTAGAGTGGGCCAATGCTCCACTCCATATTTTGGAGGTTGCTGGGACACTGAAAGGTGCTGTTAAAAGTACACTAAACTTTACTTTTCACTTGTGCTTCTAGAATAGAAAGGTTAGTTGTACTTCTGATAGTACACGCCAGTTTATCCTCTGACCGGTAGCTGCAGTGCTTCCATAGGAAGCAGGCAGCCGACTGGTCGGCAACTGGCTCTCGTTGTTAGCGCAGAGAGAGACCCTCGTTTTTGCATGGGATCAGCAAGGGGGATATTAACTTAACTAGGTCCCCCTACTGATCACATACAATAACAAGGGTCTCTCTCTGCGCTACCAGCAAGAGACACCCGCAAACTGAAGACCCCGATCAGATGCTGATACACAGCAGAGAGTAAATCTGTAAGAAACACATCGGGTTTACTCCAGACCAGCAGGACATATTTTTTAACCCTTGCTTTCTTCAAGGACCCAGTCAGTTTACAACATTGTTAAGTCAGTGCTCAGAAGCAAGGATTTTGTTTTGTTTATTTTGTTATACTTTTGAATTTTGGAGCCACAATAAAAAAGCTGAGTGATGTTACCTTATTCAGCTTGTGAAGTGTATTTGGAGCTTAAAAAGACTGTGTGTAAAACCCTGATCCCAGGACATGGTACCAAATAAAAGAAGTACTTCTGTCACAAAGCTTAAGAAAGGTAAATATTTACTCTGGAGGTTCAGGTGCTGGGTTAGGTACTTAAAATGAATTGTCGGGTAAATCCCATGGTTTAAACTAGGGCACTTCAGTACGGGAGTATAGGATCCGACTCAGATACAGAACTTGGTTAAATGCTCTCTACAAACCAGGCTATTGAAGGACCTGGCTGAGTATAGCCTTCAAATATATTTTAGGTCATTTTATCAAATATGAAGGAGACAAACCTCAAGGGTTTTTTCTCTTTGTCGATATGAATCAATTAGAGGCAATACCTTGCTCCGCTTCCTGATTACCACTACTCAGTTTCTTCCTTTAAAATGTTATGAAATCTATCACAAGTCCTTCAGCACTTAGTTTTTCCTCTGTTTTCCATACTTAGTACAAAAATTGAAATTCATTCATAAGTAGTGAAGTTGGGATAAAGTTTTGAGCCCCTTTGTTTATAATATTGGTCCAAATTGGAATTGTTACATATTTTACAACACTCCTATCTATCAGATTTCTATCTAAGTACAAACAATTTGTCTCCATCTATATTCTATTTACATATTAATATTTGGTGTGACACCAAATAAAAAGATTTATTTAATGTTTTGTAACATTTCATCCTTTTTAAATAGTGTTTAATACTTTGCTATTTGTCTTTGGAAATCAAAGAGATTAGTTTGGACTGATCTCTCAAACATCCTTCAGAGTATATATGTGTTTGCAGACTGAGATCTGGTTCTCTTTTGAAATTGTTTTCACTCCTACCCAGTTAGTCATCTTCTTCAGTGAGAGGGTTTCTATATTTTCTATTTGAATGGGCACATTTGTAGAAAATATGTAACATTTTGGAATGTGTTCTCCAATATTACTGGGAGGATATGCTTAGTCTGGATTTTAAAATGTTAACCTGTTATACTGTGAGAATGGTATTCATATCTTCATGGGGTGCAATAAGAGTCCCACCTGCCAAATGACCGGGGTCACGTTCCTCTCCTTGCATCAAGTGGAGTGCTCTATGTGACCAGTAGTACAACCAATACTGGTTAATGACATCCTGCTGATGTCAGTTCTGCAAGGGAGCATGGGTATTATGTCTCCTGACATCAGCATCCCTTATACACTGCCATGACCATAATCTACTCTCTAAAAGATAGTTGGTGGTTCTGATAAGAAGAATGAAGATTCAAGATCTGGCTAAGAAAGAACAGTTTTTAATAGAGGAAAGGAAGCGTTGACATCATGCACGAGGAAGTGCTTGGCACTGAGAAAAGGGCAAATAGTAGAGGGGGCACTGACAGAAGACTGTGGAAGGAGAAAGGTATTGAGAACCTTCTTCAGTCCAAGTCAGAAGGGGGGGGGGGGGGGGGTTGAGATGGAACTAATAAGAGAGATGGACATTTGTGGGCATTATCGTTAAAGGGATCTTTAAGAGAGTAACTGATGAAGACTGGCAAGGGAACGTTTGTGGGAGGGAACTGATGGAGAGTGGGGCCAATTGATTGAGACTAGTAGTAGAGGAGGTACTTTATAATTGTTATGGATGAAAAGGGGCATTAGGGAGCTAATGGAAAGGTGGGATATTGTTTGAAAAGGAAGTCATTGATGAAGTACTTATTTTGGAGATGTGCAATTTAGAGGACTGATGTGAGAGGAGCATTGCATGATGAACAGTGTACATATAAACAGAAGTCATGGAGGATGAGGACTAAGATTGAAAGTGATGGGAAGTCTGAATGAAAACATGCTGTTTGAGACAGGACTGAATGAGTAAGTTCGGGGCTCAAATACCTCTCCCAATACTTAGATGGCATAGCTCCAACGGGACAAATAACTACAAACATCCACAGCTAGTTTGCTTGAAGTTCTTGAATTTGTGCTACAGTTACATAACCCATTTTATAACAAGTAGAAGGAAAGTAAAATAACCGAGTTCTGGTCGTTATCAGGCAAATATTACAAAACAACCCTTACCGATGTACACTCCAAGTACAGGAAAGCAATTTAAATGTGTGGCACAGCAGACAATGATAGTTAAAATGCAAATGAATGCTGCAATATGCTGTCATTAGATTGCCAGATGCATGAACAACATTGATTACAATGACAGATGGAACAATTTGGCCAATGAAACCTGGTCATAATACTCCAGTTATTTGTTTTTCGTGTTTAGAGTTCATGACGATGTTACCCCTACCATGAAGCACATTACACTTCTACCTTATGTAATATAATACTCTTAAAAGTTTACCTTTTTCCCACCCCTTAACCAAATTTCTATGCCCTCCTGCTCTCGTGGTATTTAAAAAAAGTTACATTTAGTTTAACTTACATTTTCTTATAGTGTTTTATATTTCACTTTACTAGTGAATATTTTGAACAAACACCAAATACGATAATATTATTTTTTCAGCTACTCCTATCCTGCCACTAAACTACCTTGAGTTTAAAATAGATATTTGCTTTTTTCAAAGAATTGTTTTATTTTGCACCAATAAATCAGAAAACAATGAACTTTGCTCCTTATTTATCTGGCTGTGTACACAGTTATTTACATTTCTCATTCAGCACAAGGCTCATTGTCCAAGGTGTACTAACCCTGATAAGGGCCTTCTTTGAATAAAAAACAGGTAAGGCACAGGAAGTCTTTCACTATGGGGTCTACTCAATAAAGAGAGAATTGCAGTGAATTGAGACAGGAATTTCAAACTTAAGGTCAAAGTAGATGAGCTGGAAAAACTCTCCCGTTCAGCTGCATTGGAGAATGTTTACAACTCGGCTAATTTGACCTAGAGTTTCCCATTTCAATTACCTGTAATTCTTACATAGAAACATAGAATGTGTCGGCAGATAAGAACCATTTGGCCCATCTAGTCTGCCCAATTTTCTAAATTCTTTTATTAGTCATTGGCACTATGTTATATCTAGGATAGTCTTCTTCCTATCCTACGCATGCTTAAACTCCTTCACTGTGTTTACCTCTGCCACTTCTGCTGGCAGGCTATTCCATACATCCACTACCCTCTCAGTAAAGTAATACTTCCTGATATTACTTTTAAATCTTCAGCCCTCTAATTTAAGATTTTGTCCTCTTGTTGTGGTACTTTTTCTTCTTTTAAATATACTCTTCTCCTTTACTGTGTTGGTTATGTATTTAAATGTTTCTATCATATCCCCCTTGAGTCATCTTTCTTTATAATATCGATTTTATCATTTTATTTCTTGGCCTCTGTCTTTTCTCAGAGAAGAGCAAAAAAGTGGTTTATTGTAATGGTATTGTACAGTTATGTTGAGTACTAACTATTACGTAATATTAATTATTACGTGATATTATAATATTAAATATAATTAACATTTAATTTGAACACAGATTAATATATTAATCTGCTTGGAGTTCTGTGAAACAGCTATACACTTGCATTCTGAGTTCTTGGCAGACCAGGATGTAGGACAGGTAAGAGGTACAGAGACATCTGAGTGCAAAATATGGACATACAAGTGCAGCTGTACAGCTACTGCTGCCCTATATATCCCATTGTAACAGCCTGTGGCAGACAAATATAGTGCATATAGAACCAGATGCAGGGCTGCAGTTTGGGCACTTAAGTAAAGGTATGTCACATCTATTTCAATCTGGAAATCCTAAAGCACACAGTTAAGTTTTCATTGCATAAAATGGACCTTAATATAAAGAATAAATAATTGAGACTGCACAAAGCAATACAGCCCAAAGTATATTTTTATATTGGCACCACTGCTTAAAATGGCAATGCAGGAACACAGCACAATGTACACAACACTATACTTGGAATTGTTAGCATGCAGTAGTTGCCTGATATAGTTTGGATATTGTATTGTCTTATACTGTATGTCTGCTGTTTGGTTATGTTTTATAACACAAGTTAATGAGTTTGTGGTGTTGGAAAGTGTTGCAGGAAATAACCTGTCGGTATATATGAGTCATAGCACCTTGCCTTAGTGTGACTCAGTGATCTACGAAAATTGGTTTGACACTACAGAAATTTTGGGGCCCCTTACAGACCCCACTCGATTTCTCCTTTCATTATTTCCTTCACAACCCTTGCCATAGTAACACATTGCATACCCAGGATATGCCCCAGCACCCACATTGCACACCAAGGACTTACCCCAGCACCCACATTGTACACCCAAGACATGTCCCAGCATACCAAAAGGTTTGATCCACACCATGGAGATTCATGTGAACAGAGGGCACACTTTAAAATTCAAGATTAGTAGACTGAGGCAAAGTGTTAAAAATGTTATTTCTGAGCCTGTGGCTATCCTAAGGTAAAGAACAATTAAAATAGCAGTAAAGTTTTGGTTTATTTTTTTAATGTTTGCTTCTTTAAATAGGAACTAAATGCAAAGAAAAAAAAAAACATTGTGTATATTAAAGGTGATTTCCCTGATTAAAATTGTTATTGAATGGTACGGCTATGAATTATCATTCAAGAGATATAACAAAGTATTGGCAGAAGTAATTTTGTTAAGCTGCTACTTCACTCAGTCAGTCGAGCGACCATCGGTTGCTCCTAGTGATGTGTTTGTGTCATCGAAACTGGGAGGAATAAAAGTAATTATTATTGGGAATATGAACGAGTATGCTTACAATAATGTGAAAATTTAGATAGAATGACAACAAGTAGTTAATGACAGCCAGAAACCAGACAGTTGGGAGGTATTTAATGTTGAGCGAACCCGTACCGCACTGTTCGGGTTTGTACCGAACATTACGGCTTTTGGACCCCGGACCCGAACACGGACATTCCACTGTATGTTCATGTTGGAGTTCGGGGTTCGGCTATAAACTGAAAGTCTATAAACCGAAAGACATTCGGTTTATAGACTTTCGGTTTATAGAATAGCAATAGCATTACATGTATTCCATAAACCGAAAGTCTATAAACCAAATGTCTTTCGGTTTATAGACTTTCGGTTTATGGAATACATGTAATGCTATTGGCTTTCTATAAGCCGAAATAGAGTCCCCATTCATAAGAAATTCTTATGAATGGGGACTCTATTTCCCTTTTTGTGTAGATAGATACTGATGATTTTGATGGCAGATAATAAGTGGTGACGCTACCTCTTGCATTTTAAAGTGTCTGTACTCTATTTGTTACAAACATTTAAACGGCTGTTAGCGAGGGGGGCCATTTTTTCCAAATAGCCATTATATTATTTTAATCTTGATTTAATGTAGTCTTTATAATGTGTGTTTTCCAATCAACTAAGTTGGGCTCAATCCCCTCAAACAGTCAGATATACTATCTGTCTGTTACAGTGGAGTAATAACTTGGAGGTGTGCTCCTAGCATCAAAGGGTACCTCCAAACGAAATATTATAAACCTCACAAAAGTGCTGAACAAGTTGCTTTATTTTCCAAAGCCTTAACAATGTCCTCAAGCCACATTTTACCAGCCTGCTGGTAAAATACTGGCTAATTGGCATACCTATCTTCAAACCATTGTCGGGATATAGAAAACACTGAATGAACACATGCTTGTTTGGAACTATAGATTTATGGATCAATTCAAAAACATCTAATGTGGACAATGTTGCTCCCACCTTATACAGAAATCTAAGAGTGAAAGACATGGGTCTTTATACACTGAGATTACTCTGAAGAGAGATCACTCTTAACTTTTAGACAAATAAATATACTAGTAATACACTTTGTAAGTTAGGAGTTTCAGGAATAGGACCTGATATATTAGCATACCTCCCAACTATCCCACTTCCACCAGGGCAGTCCCGATTTTGGGAGTTGTCCCACTGTCATGTCGAGTTCTATCTCTGTCCCTCTTTTGGGGCATGAGCAATACCACTGTCACTTTGAGTGACAGCACCACCTCCTAAGCGTCTCAACTCTTAGGAGGTGGGGGGAAATGTTGGGAGGATCCTCCTGAATACATTACTGCTGTCCATAACATTTATTTAAAAAATGCTATTATTTAAGTAGCCCCATTCACTTTAATATAACTGTAAGTATCTAGCTACAGACCTGCACTGCTCATTTTTGCATACACATTTCTGATACTTTTAAACTACTTCTAAGTTCTAAAACATGGTTTCCTTTCTAAACTTTACTTGTGCAATCATCCTAGTCAATATTTCTTTGAGAGGACCTTTAACTACTTCAGTGTCACAGGGAAGATGTGCTATGGTTCTGGGAGGGTTGAATAGCTACTAAACTTTAAAAATAACTTCTGGTTCTTTTATAGAAGCAGACACTGCTGTCTTTGGAATTTTACAAAAAATGCCAAATACTTTTCAAGATACGTTTTTCCAAATATAGCTCACAGCTCGAGAGATGCTCATTTCCAAAAGCAAAAATGTATGACTTGTATGCAGTAGAGACTGTTGCTGGCCAAGGCTATTATATTATTTCCGCTTAATGCAGATTAAGTGAGAAAGACAGCACCATGGATCTTCAAGGTACAGGCTGCTTTCTCAAAATGTTTGCAGTTCACTCACTAGTAGGCAAAGGTTTACTAAAGATTGAAAGTTGAAGCTAGCCTTTGGCACTGCGTCTGTTTTAGATTGTGAGTTCCATGATACTCAGCCAGCTATGCACAAAGGTGAGATAAACCTTTCTAGTGAGAACTCCCCTATTGCTATGTTACTATTAGACTCATTATTTGATCATTAAGTAAATACTACAATGCAAAAGTAGCAACCTCTCTTGACCCATGTCTTGCAATTTTAGGTTCCTGTATAGGGTGGGAGTAAACCCCACACACCTATTTTAATAAGACACTTGATTAAGGGTCCTCATACTTGACTGATAATAACTTTTTTTAGAGTTTTTAGGTTCATCATATGGTATTTACCAGAGGACGCAAGCACCAAAACTCAATTTTTTGTTCTTGGCCCCGGTCACAAGGTGATCGATAGCCATGGACACAGTTGCCACAAATCCTGTTGGTCCCTGCCACAAAATTGTGAGACGTACCGACGGTGCGCTTTCAAAAAATGTAGCCGGCGCTTTCTTAGAACATTGGCTTAATTTTTCTTGTCAGTCTGAGGCCATTCTGAGAGGTGGGATCCTGCTGCAAGTGCCGGCTGCGGGATCCGAGCACAGTTCATCGCAGGGAGCCGCAATGAGATGTTAACTGAAGGACGTTCTACGCTGACCTAGCGTCTTTTGGGACCAGAAAACTAGAACATCCTAGCATCACGAAGGGGTTAAAAATAATCACATTACTGTGAAAAGAAGACATGATAAGAGGACACATATATTTTTGCTGACTTGAGAATATCTGGTATTTTTTTGGCAGGCCAGAAAAAAATTAGCTTGAAGCCAATGTTAAATCTATAGGCAATAGCATGGCCAGTATATTTTTGCAGAACAGGTGACATGTTTACCCACATATGCAAAATATTGCATAGATCAAATGCCTGGTTCTCTATTATTTTTAGTTAGCTATTCATGGTTTGCCAGTAGTCCTTACTTATAACCCAACCATAGGCACACTTGCTAAAAGAGATGGATCCTGATTTGGTAATTTGAAACAACGAGTTCCATTCAATCACATTTAAATAAATTGATAGTCAAGCCTGGAATCTCAGGTTGAGAGTGATATTTGTATTTGTGTTCTACTGCTACATATAAGATTTCTTATGCTCTATTCATTCTTGTTCATTATTACTTTCACACCTTTGGAAGACAGGTAAACCTACAGATCCAAATAAAATAATATTGTAATTGAGAAAGAATATAATTGTAGATTAAGTGTATGTGTGCTTATCCATAGCCGTGGAAATTAACATGGGGTGACATGAGATCAGGAGTAAAGTTACATTATAGGAAGGATAAAGAAAGAACAATTAAAAGGAGAAAGATTGTTATTGAATTTTATTATAAAACAGATATTTTAGGATTATAAATATTTGTGACTGAGAAAAGTAAGCACCAGAGAAAGATACCCACTAGAAAGACTTGCATACCACTCAATAATCCACTCCAAGCACAGACTTAAAATAACGTTTTATTAACCTGTGATCTGCCACAGACAGACTTACATAGCTCTGTTAAACACTCTCCCTTCCCACAGAAAGATTCAGCCTTTGTAAACATCAAGGAAAAAGATCCATAAAAGGACAGAGAGGGAGAAAGGGTGAAGGGAGAGGAGAGGCAGACACATAGGGGGAAAAGGGACCATGATGCTGAGAGAAAAAGAATGGAGTGATTGAAGTGATGTACCATTATTGCAAATGTGTTCTTTGGATCACACCTTTGGCTTTCCAAAAATAACTGAAGAAGTCTCCTAATAGGCACAAAAAGGGTTTAGATATTTCAATTCTATGGCCCCCATTAACAACTTCGAGCCGGATAGTGCTTTGGTCTTTAATGACCAAAGCACCAAACTGGCATCTTGGTGTTCCTGGCCCCGATCACTTCATTTTCTTTAGTGCTCCAGGGATGTTTGGCCAGCACCTGGTACAAACGAAGGGGGTAGCTATTCATTTTATTTAATTTGGGGCATAGTGCCAGCCCCAGTCCTCAGGTGGATTTTAATTTAATTTACTTTTGGCTTGGGACTTAGTATCAACCACAAGCCCTGGGGGCACTTTAAGTTAATATATTTGGGGCATGGCGCCAGCCGGCATAGAATCTACCCCATTATGTGATTACATATCTCCCAAATAATAACAATTATGCCCGGAGGCATCCTGGCATGTCAGAGGTCAAGTGATTGTTGTCACTCATACTTACACTGCATGTGCAGACCACCATCCATTCTCCAGTGAATATTGAGACCGCGGAAATGCACGACACTTGTGGGGCATGTAATAATAATGCTTCAAGCTGTGTCGCCAATGATTTGTTTGTTTCTTTAAGAAAAAAAACATGAAAACAAAACATTGGGGATATGTATAAAAGTGTCAGGAAGTGAAAATCACCTAAGTTATTGCACTCTTTATTTTTATATCCTGACACTTCCCAGGCGCAGTGATGGCGTCTCTGCCCAAGTGAGACGTTATTTCTGAGCTCATTGTTTGTACATGGGCTGTACGGGCGCTAAGTGCATCAGCGCAACCCAGTACTGCATATGATGCTAATGACTTTTGTCAGAAGTTGATGTCATACATAGGCGCATGTCGTGATAGGGCCCATCCGCCACGTTAATGGATAACAATCATTGTGCTGAAAATGTGATAGTTCAATGAGTGTCTATAGGAGAGCAGAATGTAACATACAAACAGATATATTTTGAAATGTAGGACCTGAGGATGTATCACAGTTATACTGATACAAATATATGCCATGTAACAGCAAACTAGTACCCTGGGAAACAGTCATACCCAAGATAACGTACAGTTGTGGTTTTTGTGAAACAGTTCATCATACAGTACCACAAAAAAAGAGAGGCAATAATCGTCAGTATATAGAATGTAGTTAAATTCGAAAGTAGTTAGGAAAAGTTGTCAAAAATACTAATATTTTGCTTGTATTGGTTAAAAAAAAAAAAAAATCTTATTTAAAGTGTATTCAAATGTATATCCATTAAACATTGTGTCCTTTTCCAGTGTTTAAAATATATGATTCTTCCAATTTCCCTTCACTGCAGCAATATCTGCTTAGGGAGGGAGCAGCCATTTTATTCACCTTTCGCTCAGATCAAGTCTGACCAAACTGAAGGTAGATACTTCACATGTGCACACATGTGCTGTTATAGCAACAAACCAGATCATTTGTATGGCAAACCAAGCTTTACATAACACAGTTTATGTTCTTAGTCAAACAAAATGACTTGTAATCAGTAAAGGTGCATTTGATTTTTCAATTTTTCTTATGAATATTTCCACCCATGCTGACAACAGCTGCATGCTGATCAATGAATACTTGGGGTAAAGCAGCATGTACTACCTAAAGTACATGCCAGTTAAAAATAGAACCACTATAAAAATAACTTTGTCTTCTAGTGAGCGGCTATGATGCAAAGCCTTTAGTCCTTAAAAGCTGTATAACCTGGAAACTAATTGTCAAAAAAAATCTGCCTAAGGACCACTCCAGAGTATTATTTTCAGTGAGCATATTGCATTAAATTATCCCTATTTTTCACATGCTCAAATATGTGTAGGATTTGAACATATCTTCCAGATTTTTTTTTTTTCATGAAAGCAATTCTGTAAAAGTAGGTGACAAAATATAGTATACCAGAGTATATAGCTCAACCCTATTTAGTTTGCATGTTCATTAATTTCCTTTTATGAAAAATATACACCTGCCAACATTCTGAGACACTGGGTCCCAGGACATGGTGGGGGCATAGCCAGAAGGGGGTAAGGATGTTGCATGTCCCCTTGACTTTGAGGGTACCTGATGCTCACTTATTTTGTGTGTAGACTATGTATGTATGTGATACAGTTTAGTCACAATGCAGCTTGTGCACATGATGGCCAGCAAGGTTTAGACAGTGAGAAGACATGGGCGTGGAGCAGAGAAACTACATAAAACTGGTAAAAGAGATAAGTATTAAAGGCTTCAAAATACATTTTAAAATAAAGTAAGTCTTAAGGTGTGTTATGTATTTTTTAGCCTGTGTTCGTTTAATTCCTAGGTATGTTACGTTTGCCCAACCTCCAGGGGAAATTATTCTTACCTGTTATTGGTACTCCTTTTATCCAGCGCTGAAGGATTAAAGTCTTAGTCAACCCCACTGGGCAATGAACCTGCAACCTTGCTGGTGTGTTGGCCCACTAAGCTATGTCACATGCGAATTTGTGTGTACTCTAGTGCTAAACATGCCTATATCCACCCATTTTTTCCAATTCCTTTTTTTGTTGTGGTTTTGTTTTTAGCTGCAGTAAATGAAGAACTAGTAAACTTTTATTGTGTATAGAATCCAATCTATTGGTTCCTATGAGGCAAGGGACAGGTGCATCTACAAAAATCATTCATTAAGAATTTTTTTTCTATAATTTTTTTCTCTACCCCTCCTGGTCTGATTCACTGGTTCTAAATTCAGTTGTTTGATCACCCAACATACTGCCATGTTGTTAAATGTGCTGCACTGCTAATGAAAGCAGCACACATTCAACAGGAAGTGAAAGTGACTCAAAGTACATAAGAAACATATGACTATTCTATACTTTCAGTTAGAAATGTATCAATCTTTTTACATGGAAAATAATTTGCAGTAGATAAAAATCTTCCTTTCATTGCTGATTAAAAACCTATGGCTATTAAGCACAAGTGTATTACTCATTTTGTGGTAAAACACCATATTTTGGTAAAAATATACAGTATGTACAAATAATCTTTAATATTCAATTTAACCTTTAACTTCATGTAACTGTTAGTTTGGAGGTTTTAAACTCTGGCCATCCAGGCAATTGGAAGAATGGCTTACATCTCTATACTATGTCAGCGAAGTGGCTGGCAGAGGATTACATGGTGTGGTTATCCAACAAGCTGGAGGGTTTTTTTTTTTTTTTTTTATAAATTTTCTGCTTATTAATGCTCACACTAAAAATGTTTTTTGCAATTTGATGATATATTGGATTATTGCCTTACTTACTTTAAGTAGGCTTAGATTGGTTTCAATAGTAATTAACATTATGCTGTGGTCTGATTTGGAGCGTTGTAGAAATAAATGGGGATTAAATATTGTATAAAGGATGAATGTGATGAAATCGAAGGAGGCAGAGGAGGAGAAGAGAGATAAGAAACCCAAATGAGAGGTAAAGGCTAATGACTACTTAGGATTGCATGAGAAGTAGGAGTTGCCTTACACAATAACATAGGGTCTTATTCATAAAAGAGGGAATTACAGGGAATTGAGAAGGGAATTTCAGACTTAAGGCCAAAGTTGCCGAGTTGGAAAAATTCACTTTTCTTTCTTACCATTAGCCAGTGGACAAACTCCAACCGGTTTTGGTGCTTTCAGCACCATTATCAAGGCAGGTCCTGCAATGGTCTCTAATTGAGTCAAGTGATTTTTATTTGGCAATAAGAAGTGTATGTACAATAATACATAATTTACAGCCACTGTGCAGGAAAATTAATTGTATTTATAATTGATGGTGGTAGGCCAACCCTTATTTTTATACCCACCATTCTTTCCTATTTTTGGAAAGGTATCTATTTTTCAAGTGAACAGGGGTATAGGAAAGGCTGGACTTGAGTTTTTTTTTTTTTTACTTTAATTACCATGGGCTTTATTCATGAAAAATGGGATTGAGAAGGCAATTTCAAACTTACAGACAGAGTAGTCAAGATGGAAAAATACTCCAAATTCAGCTGTTGTGGCCTTAATTTTAGAATCCCTGCAAATACATCTTTCCGTCTTTCATGAATCAAGCCCGTAGTAATTTCAATGAAAGAATTACTCAAGTCCATAATGTTCAGCCTTTCCTATTACCCTGTTGACCATGCTGGTATGTTCTACTGAATGGGTAGGTTTAGAGCTGTGGAATACATTGGTATACCCACCATTATCTTTGATTGACACCTCTTATTGCAACGTTTTTGCACTAGAACCAATACTTTCAGCTTGTCTGTGTCACAGATAAAAAAAGAGTGCTACTTATCGGAATGTCAGACACAAATGGATGCATGCTGTATGCAATTACATTTGTCTTTATCAGAAATATGGTTCTCCATCACTTAACAGCCACTGAAAAGCATATGATTCTTTATACATGGCTATAAACTTTCCAACAGCAAATTGTGAATTATGAATTTAGCATGTAGAAATGACTCATCAGTTATAAGCCAGGTCATGTAGATACATATTGTCTGCATGGTCATACATTGCCCAGATGCTTTCATGATAATAGGTCACTGACAAAAATAAGTCTAAGTAACCCTATCCTACACACTACATGGGAGCTTGAGAATGCTAAGTCATATGTGAAGGATAAATTTAGATTAATGTTCTGTCATCTTGTTGAATCAAATATATGACCTTCAACCTGTCAAAGGCCGGTTTTAAGCCTCCTGTCAACCAGGAGACATTGTACATTATTATTTCTCACTTACTAAATATAGGTGTCACAACTGCAATTGGGCCCACTATTCTTGGGGGCATGTGCGAACCCTGTGTCCACTTGTCTATTCCCACTAAAGCCCACGGATTTACTGACCTGGCAGATTTTTTTTGTATTTGGCTGATGGCTTTTTGCAATCATTGTGTATCATTCTACTGTGATCATTAAAGGACTGTATCCCCTTTATATAACTTATTATATTAATGTAGAAAATACAAAATTATTCAAAATGATCTATACATTGTGTTAGCAGAATTGCAAAAAAAATGCCAAAATTAGGAGAAAATGTTTTTTTTTAAATTTTATATGTGTCTGTGGTCCTGCTTATGACAACACCTGTGACTTGATATGCAAATTAGAGATTTCCCATTGAAACCAGATCATTTGCATATCAAGCCAGAAATGATGTAATAGGCAGGAGGCTCCACGGACCGTTTAACACCTTCGCGACAATGGACATGTCAGGCATGTCCTGCCGGGAACTCCGTTCCCGACAATGGACGTGCCTGGCACGTCCTGAGGTGAATCAAGTGGTTTTTCGCGATCAACGATCGCAAAAAACGCTTTAATGGTGCTGGTCTATTGCCTCGATGCTGAGGCAATAGCCAGCACGAAAATTTATTTTCTGGGGCACCCACGATCGCCCCACGGAGCGATCGTGGGAGCCATATTGAGGGCGCAGCATGATCCGTTAATATGGCTATGCCCTCTGGAGGTCTGAGCTTTGGAAGTGAAAGTAACTTCACTTCCGTCGCTCTGAATATGCTGCTGGACTGCCCCTAGTGGTAGCCAAGCAGCATAGCAATGTAAAATCATTAAAATAAATATTTAATCAGTATAAAACTGGTTAAATAGTTAGATTAGTCTACAGGGTTAAAATTAAATAATTTTTAGCATAAGGGATAGGGTTAAAATTAAATTAAAATATATTAAGGGATAACATAAGAGTTAGTGTTAGGGTTAAATTTTGGGTTCAGGTTGGGGTCAAAAGTTCAATAAAGGAAAAAAACAAAAAACACTATTTTTGGTTTTTGCCCCATAACTCTCAATAAATACCGAAAAATATGGAAAAATGCATATTTCTGTACTCAGGACAACATTTAGAAACTATTTAGATGGGGTCTTTTTTAATGATTGTATTTGTGTAAATTATATTTTAGGTCAAAGTTAGAAAAAGTGGATTTTTTAACATTTTTCATCATATTTTATGATTTTTTTTGTAGTAAATTATAAGATATGATGAACATAATGGTATCTAATGAAAGCCCTTCTTATGACAATAAAAACAACATATAATTTGTGTGGGTACAGTATGTGAGAAAGAAGAAAATTGCAGCTAAACACAAAAAACACAGAAATGTCAAAAGGGCCATTGTCACCAAGGGAAAGTCAAGGTTAAAATGTCTTGTCACTAAGGGGTTAAAACATATTTTCTCCTAATCTAGACATTTGCCTGTAGATTTGCTACACAATGTGAAGACCATTTTCAATAATTGTTTTATTCTCTACATACACAGTGAAAATAGTGTTCAGGTGATACAGTGTTATTTGGCATAACTACCCAAAGGAACTTTGGTATCCCCATCTATAATTCTTAGTTTGGGACATAATATGTGGTATACTGCATATTTTGGAAATGGTGAGTGATCAGGAGTGTTTGGGGTGTAATGACTATTCTTGAGAGAAGATCCATGCATAATAATTTAACAGCATCTTCATTTATTCAAAATAGGTACCAGCGGGGGATAACTGGTTAAGGGTGAGCTGTCAACATTAAAGCACATGTGCCTTAGTGCATGATGGATAGAACATGATGGATAGAACATTAAAGCATTCCTCATTTTGCTACATATATCTTTAAGAGATCCTGGTGCAAGACATCTCATTATTGCATAGTAATATACTAAAACTCTGCTGGTAGTTTTTTAACATCACAGTCTTAGATAACCCTAAAGCTGGTTAAAACCACACAACTGCTCTAAAGAATAGAATTCTTAATTTTAAAATCTTGTGTGGGAAGCATTGTCCCACCTTGACATTTTCAAGTCAGGCTAATACTTAAAAATTTCTTCTCAATTTAGTACAGGAAAAGCCATTGTGTTGCTGAAATTCATCCAGAGTTAGATAATAAGTTCACGCCCAGGTATTATGTTGTTGCAAAAGTATTAGGATTTAATTCTGATATATATAATAAATTATTAGTGATTTGCCTAGCTATATTCAGTGCATTAAAGGTTGGAGGAGGCTTTTGATCTAGAAATATATAATGCTACCTATATAGGAAAGAAAATTGTGGATATAGAAAAAGGATGTGAAATGAACCATTTATGAAAAGCCAAATTAAAAATAAACAGTGGAGATCACGCAGTGAATAAAGAAAGCAGTAATGACGAAAAGCATTATAAGAAAAGGAAAGCAAGTGATGATATACAAAGTAGAAAATAAAATAATGTAGTGAAAAAAAAAAGCATTATGGTCAGAAAGTAGAAAAGGCAGCGAATGTAATGCATCCTAGGAACCAGCCTTGACATAATATCAATATATTCATTTAAAGCACTTGAAAAATAAGATAATAATAAATGCATGCTGGAACTTACGATGTACAGGCAAATGTTACTAGCAGGATATAGAATTTCCTTAAAAACTCTACTTTTGCATGCTTTTATTCTGGAGAAATCTTCAAAATGTCAGCATTTCTCAGGATCCAAGATCAACTTTACGCGCATGTACATTAGAGGTCCCCATGTATACAAAATGGTGATAGTTGGACTCCTCCATTATATTCGGTAGGGTTATTGCAGGTCAAGCATTGTTTTGAACATACATTCAGAATCTGCCAGATTGATACAGTGACTGGACCATGCTCAATTAGGCAAGCATGCCCAACCAAAACTAGCCAATTTTTTGGAATGTACATTCTTCGTCAATGGCATATCCACTTTAAAACACAGATATAGTAGCATTCAACATGGGAATATCTGCAAATAAACCTTCATAAATATGTATATATATATTGCTGAAATTGTTCTATTCACTGAAATACGATGCCCACTGGCACCTATATTTTTATGAGTATTAGTATACATATTGTTTGATGTTATTCTCTATGATAAGCACAAACATAAGGACTCCATTATGTCATGATAGTAAGAAATGCTACCACAAAGTAGAAATTATTTCAAACTGGCTGCACTGAGCTCTCTGGAGTGGATGTGTGGGTTGTAATAAATTTAAATTAAGATATTTCCCATAGGTGTAGACTCCTATAAAATAGGAAAAAGAGCAACAAAAGTAAAAAGTATAGTTTATGTAAATTTTGGTGAAAGAAAAAAAAATCTGCTTAAAAGCAATAAACCAAAAAGATTACATTATTATAGTTTAGTGCTTTGGTTTAGACTATTTACTTAACTAGCAATTACTGTTTAATACTGATTATTGTGTATCCACAGAGTGCTACATCGTCTCCATTTCTAAGGAATATCCTTCCAGCTACAGAGACACAGGCCAATGCCTGCAAAAGGTCTTAAGAAGCTGCTCAATGCCCAATACTGTGAATCCAAAGCAAGCACGCACTCCTCTGCTGCACATAATTACATTGGCAGGAAAAAATGGGTTGGAGGGAAGGTATATAAGTATTTGTGTTATGGGACCTTGCAAAATGTTTTACCATGATGGGCCGCTGGTACACGGTGCACATGCAGATAGCATCAAATAGAGGTGCTATCAGCATGTGCACCTATGTAAAAAGCAGAATCTGAACAAATTTTGGGAGTCTGCATCGAATCTGCCAGATAAGTACTTTTTGGCTGTGCTGGCACTCACTGCGCTGGCGTAGCCAATGCATAAAAAATCATTGGCTGAAAAGCACTGGATTAATTTTGGAAAACCTCCGCCAAACACTATTTGGTGGTGGTCCTTCTCCCATACTGGCAAGTGTCGGGAATTATAAAAAGGCACAACCGCCGTTATAAATAACAAGCAGCAATATTGCCTTTTTATTCTTCTCATAAACATATTGATGCAGTGCAGGAGTTTTTATAGATGACCCTCATAGTTTTCATACTTGCACTGGTAGTACTAGATATCTACAAAGCACATTATATTGCAATGTCACATCAAATCATGAAGATCCTGTTTAAAAAAACCTGCAGTTCAAATGTAATTGACTAAATAGTCTTTGTTGTGGATGGGAGTTAGAAAACCCAGCTGATAAGATAACAGCCTCTGATTTAACATTAATCATATTAACATACCGTTTTATCAGACTCACCAGGCTGATACTATCCTGGTATACCATTAAGCTGCCTATTTAACATTAAGGCACAGCATGTGTAATAGTATGAAATTACATTTGCAGTATCAGTACCACATTCACAAACCCCACTAGTGGTCTGTCACTGTGAACGTGCCACTGGGAAATAATTACAGTTCACATGTACTGCAATTACAGAATAGCAGTTGTGCACTATGCATGCTGTTTACAAATACGACAGCATGTAACAAATCCAATAAACTCCATCAAGAAAAAAAGAATGTAGTAAAAGTCAAACTATTTGCAGCTAGTGATAGTATATTAGTATCCACTGTAGCTTTATTACCTACCCAAACTGGACACATGCTATTTTTAGTTTTTGTGTCTTAAACATAGTGCTTGCTTCATAAATCTCCCCAAAGTGTTGAGACCTTAACAGTAAAGTTGACAGATTGGTGGAATATTCAGGAAGGTTACTGAACCATAATGTTCCTGTGTAACTGCAGAAACAACTGTCTTTCACTTCTGAAACAGATATTTAGTGATTAAGCAGTAGCACTGGCTAATAATGCTATGTTTATTTTTAGTAAAACCACCAGTGTCCTATCTATTACATGCAGCAAGCCACAGTGGCATGGAACTTCTGAGAGCATAAACTAACTTCATCAGGGACACCACTGTATTACTTGACTTTCTGTCAACCACATGAAGCCCTATTACCTTGGTAACCATGACACCACTAAGAGACACATCATAGCTGTGACAGCATACATAGACATATATCTCTGATGTCATAAAGACAGAAGGTATAATTGTGCCAGTGCATACAATTAGGAGCTGTCACAGTGCTTACAAAGTGTTCTTATAATACTGCAACTCTAGCAAGACCGAACACCTCGTTGTGACACCAAGTAACAACAACATTGCAACTAAAGAGGCAATATTACTGACAGCACCACATACAGACATAGAGACACGCCATCCAGAGAGAAAGAGTTAATACCGTATTACTGACAGCACCACATACAGACATAGAGACACGCCATCCAGAGAGAAAGAGTTAATATTACTGACAGCACCACATACAGACATAGAGACACGCCATCCAGAGAGAAAGAGGTCATAATTGCAACACTCCAATGAGAACCTCTTCTGTAGATGTTTCCTATAAAATGTGATACAGTTTGTACATGGAAAACGTGTCCAAACTATAAATCCAAAGTATGGATCAAATAAAAGAGACCATTCCAATCATAGCATCAGACCCTCGTATAGGCCATTCAGTGAGAGGCCTCGTATCAGTTACTTTACAATTAAGGTGTACACCAGTGACACAGAGAAACTACTCCCAACTATATGAACACTCTAATTACATTGATTATTCCATTTCATTACAGTGTTATCACATGCTCATTTAGACATTGCACTTTTAAATGCTCACTATTAATTGTTTCATCTCACCATTTCTGTGTGCACTCTAATATTAGTTCTTGGTAAGAAGCCACGAATTGGAAGCGGGACGCTCTCTTCCCAGTTCGTTGCAGTCTCTTCCATACTGAGGTCATGGTTGTCTCTCAATAATTGTGCCTGATACAATCCAGCATGATGGGACAGCACGAACAGCCTCTATCCACACGGGTGACTCAGTCCAGCACTCTCTCTTTGCCTCTCCCTTCCTGTATGTTAAATTGGTCTGTCTCACTTAGTATTTCTGCATTTGTTTGTCATTCACTTACAACCCTACAGACTGTCATTGACTGCCAGTTGCATTTATTTATTTTTCGGGCTTACTCTTTGTAAATATATTTCACTTTCTCAGTATATCTGGCTGCTAGGGACAGCTAGTCTCCCAGTAAATATCTTTACGTGTCTGTATACTGCAACTCTTCTCACTCTATCGCAGTAACTATCTGTGTGTGTCTGTTTACTTTTCTCCCCAGTCAGTCAGTCTTTCTTTCTCTTTTCCTGCTTGTCATTGACAGCTCCCCTGCTCACCTCCGAGATACTTCTTTTGGTGTTTTTCTCAGCAACACCTTCTGTTTCTATAATCCTCGGTCTTTAAATAATTCTCTTCCAGGGACTGAATAAGCTCTCTGTCTCTCTTTGTATTTGTCACTTCTCGTCCTGTCTCTGTCTCTCTTTTTTTCTGTATGTCAGACAGTCTGTTCCCCTTTGCAATGCAGAAGTAAAACTTCTTTCAAGGAGGGAGGGAGGGGAGAGGGTGTGCCTGTGTGAGTGTGTATATCTACTTAAGTTTTGTTTATGCATGGGAGACTGCTTGTATGCAGATCGGTGTGTACATCTGAGAGCATAGATAAAGAGGAAGATATTATATATAATAAATATATACAACAGATGTGTGCTTATTAACCCTTCATAGACAGATTTATCTGTATGGATTAAGAGGTACACCACAGTTCAAAAGTTTGGAGTGTTTTAGGAATTTCCTTGTTTGCAATGAAAACATACATTAAATTAATAAAAAAAAACATTCAAGAAGTTACATTTTACAATGATAGACTTGGATGAGCTTACATGCAATTGTAATACAGATCTGATGGTTGCTGCTAATGGACCTCTGTACACTTAGGTAGATATTCCACACAAAAAAATCAGCCATTTCCAACTACAACAGGCATTTACAATATTAACAATGTCTACACTGTATCCATTTAATTTTAATTAAAAAAATAAATAAGGACATTTCTAAATGACCCCAAACCTTTGAACGGTAGTGTAGGTAGAGTATAGACATATACAATCATTTTGGTAGGGCCTTTCTCAGATTATGGTTCAATAGCTCTAGTTTATTAACATACCGATTATTTGTATATTTAGTTAACCCTATGATACAGCACTACAGAATGTGATTTACAAATAAGATGCTATAAAAATACAAATCATTAAAATAAACTATATTATAATATATTTGTAATGCTTGGGGGAGGGGGATTTGCATGCTTGTGGAAAAAAAACATTTGCTCATTCCCCCTAGCAGTTTTTAGTAAACAGCATGAACTAATAGCGACTGTAATTCAACAAATGAGTCATTTTCACCAATTATGTATTAGGTGCATTATCTATGGAAAACAAACTGTCTAATATTATTTTATGGAGTCATCAACAATAATAATTTAGTTGTGAATGGATATTGTAAAAATGCTTAGATGAATGATAGACCTAGCACAAAGTAAGAATAAATTTGAGAAACCTCGGCAATTATTTTTTTTTTACTCATTTTTCATTGCATGGTTAATGTCAATAAAAGAAAATATGATTTTTTTTTTTATTAAGATTTATAATAAACAAAACTTATAATATTGGGACTGTAAGCTCGCTTTAGCAGGACTCTGCGCATCTCTTGTCTGCTGTATGTGATATGTCACCAAGTATGTTTTGTTTTCCCAGTGTACACCAGTGCAAAATATTTGGTGCCATAGTAGGAGTCATGATAATATTAAGTCTATATTTTTGATCAATCTTTTCTCCCCAAGGTGGCCCAAGTTGCTTTAGGGCAAGCTCTCAGACATAAATAACATAAACAATAGATGTTATCACAAAACGTAACCACTTAACACATAAGGACGTTCTACGCGTCCTAACCCGGCCCAAACAACCACGTGCTAGACATAGAGCGCCCTAAGTACAGCAGCTCATCATGACCCCAGCAGACACCTGAGTGGCCTAAGTCTGACAGGCTAAATGTAACTAACGCTCAAAGTGAGTACCCGATACATTTAACAACATCGCGTCATTCCCAGACTTCCAGGTTTGGGCATGGCTTGCGAGGTCTTGCAATATTTTGTGAGGAACATACAGGGTCTGTAGAGACGCTGTTTGGGTTTCTGTCTCAGTGCTCCTGGCTCCCAATCCCTCTATGACGCTGTTTGATAAAATACCATGTTCAGCACCCTGTGTCTGGAAGGTAATATGTTGGACCTATGCTAACATAATGCCACATTATGAATCAGGTGCTTCTTTCACTTTAAATTAAATCCCTCCTTTCTTTTCACTTACCACTATTTTTTTCTTCAGCTGTTTCACTGTCCTCTCCTGTCATTGCCACTGTATATGTAAGGGGGGGGGGGGGGGGGGGGTGACACACAGGGACAGCTGTGAGATATTCCTAGAGGTGACAGTCACTATGTCACTGTCAGCCCCCTTAGTCTGCCCATATGATAATCTCATAACACAGATTTGCCCAATTCACTACTACTACTGGCCTGAGTGCTGGATGCCTCTAATTAACTTGCTGTTATATACTTCATATCAGTACACATAGGTATGACTTGCTCTCACTATATTGGACTTTAGCTTTGCAATAACACAGGGTGTTCTGCTCACAAAGTGTAATGTTTACAGATTTAACTGTAAGCTGCAAATAATCTGTTTTTGCCCTTACTTCCCAAAGAGAATCACAAAGAATTACATTTTGTGCACTGTACTGTGTATGTATGTTTCTGTTTTTTATAATACCTTTAAATGTCTATCCTTATCTCTTTCTTAATTTATTTGTATTCATAATTCATAAAAGCGATGAGGTGTAGATTTAATTCAAAGATAATCCTTTCTTTTAATTAAACAATAGGTGCTTCAGTCGTGTGCAAAAAACAAAGCAATGCTTCAGTCCGCCTCTACAGAACTTTTATCAAAACATTTTATTTTACTTATATATATATATATATACTACATTGTATAGGACAAACTCCCAAGGACTAGAAAAATCTCATACTATTTTTTCCTGGTGAAACAGTTTCTAAATAAATAAAGATATATACATATTAATTTAATTATCCTTTGATGCCATTATTCAGTCATGAAAGTCATGAAGGACATTTAGCTTTATTCTGCGGCATATGAATATATATAAAGACAGCGAGTTCTGTTGAGGTATAATGGGTGCATACATTTTCAATGCCAAGATGATAACTTTAGTGGAGTTTAAACATAGGTCTGTTCATCCTGCCTGATGTAAAATGAGAATTCCAATATAGTAGGGCTTACAGGCTACATTGATTTTACTTTGGTGACTGAAGTGAAAGAAGCACCTTAGGCAAATTTCTCAAGGGAGGTCACAGGGTGGAGGAGGCTGCGTTTTCTGCCTTCTCCTCGGCCCCTCCTTCTCCTTTTCCTGCTGTGACTTGAAAAGGGGAAGCAAATAAAAAAGCTGGTTTAGCCACTTTAAGAAAAGGTGGAGTCTGAACAGCTGGAAAAGCTGATGTCATGGTGTAAACGAAGAAGACTTTAAAGTGGCGACAACAGCACTTTTAACTCATGTATGTCAGGCACTCAGCCGATTTAAAAATACCTACAGGGTACATATATATGTTAAAAGACATAGCAAAAGTGATCCTGGAATCATTTAGATCATAATTGTTACATATGAGGAGTAGAGACTAATGTGACATTAAATAATATCTATTATCCAATAGTACATCCTGGCCATGACCTATATTATTAGAGTATTTTATGTTTGTCCCTGCTGTGGATGCACCTGGACATTGATACACGGCACCAGATCTATCATCTTCTCCTTTGCAGATGGAGCAAATGGCGGTGTAACTATTGATGTCACATGGAGTGTTGTCTCAAGATGTGCTACTGAATATAGGTCATGTTGCTTATAGGCCAAGGCCTAGTTTACAGAAAAATTCTCACTGCACTTTAAATCATCATGATGCCAGACCTTTAGCTTGCACCATTATTATTTCAGAATATTGCAGTTTAAAGCACAATTGAAGAATGAATGTTTATAGATAAGACACATACAAAAAGATTTACATTTGCTCCTTATGCAAAACTTGCCTTAGGGGTGTGCGACCTATGCAATCATATCGGGTGTAACACCCTTGGGCGCCAGAGGCCCTTGCTGGGGTGATAAAAAGATCTCCTCTAACCAGCCCTCTTTGTGCAGGGGGAGAGAGGAGAAAGGCAGTCGATGTCTGTGCACTGCCCAGGCACACAGATATCATCTGTGGCTGCCTTTCGTGCTCCTAGCATGTCAGAGTGTCACGTGACCTCATGACGCTTAGACTACACACAGGTGCAGGGAAAGCACAGAGTGAACCAGGTGCTGGGATGATTCCTGGGTGCCATCTGTATTCTAGGCAGTGGCGTCCCGAGGGGGGTGCGGGGGCTGCGGACAGCACTAGGTGACACCACCTGCGGGGGTGAAACCCGTGCTGCCGGCACCCCCTACATTGCGCTGCTGAACTTTTCTTTTTTCGGGCAGCCGCATCTGCTGGATTCGGCTGCCGGAAAAAAAAAATCACTGAGGCCGGCGCTACTGTAAGGGGGGGGGGTGGGGGCTGGAAAATCAAAAACTTACCTCCTATGGTGGCCTATGAATAAGTGTGTTATCACGCGAAACGCGTCAGGCGGATCGCTCTCACCGGGTCCTCTGTCTTAAGTGTCTACGTGTATGTTATATTTAATACATTTTTCTATTTTTCACCATATTTACTTGGAGTGCATGCGTTTTTTTCTTTGTTTTCTGCTTGCATAGTTAAAGGGCTCCTGCGCGTGACATATTTTGTGGGGCTCCTGTATGTGGCATATTTAATGGGCCATCTGACTGGCATTGCTAAGGAATCTGTTTGGCATGGTATTGGAGGAAATCCAGGGGGTGACACCAATCCTAGTGACCAAGTCCTGTGAGTACAATCTGGGTTCTGGGGCAAGTTATGTGAGTGGAATGGGTGCTGGGGTAAATCTTATGAGTACCATCAATGTTGTGCTGTGTCAAGTAGAAGGGAATGTGAAGGCAATAATGAAAGTAGGGCAGGAGAAATGGAGTGAAGCAGGTAAAAGGAAATTAAACAACCAATTAATTTTTCAAAAACAATTTAATTATCTGATAACTATACCATACCACATCCTTTGACTGGCAAGAGGGGATGGGTGAACATGTGCAGATTATACTCTCAGGTCTTCCCAGAGCACCCAGACTGCACCCACAAGTCTTGCCAGTGCACCCAGATAGCACACACAGAACTTGCCCTGAACCCTCAGGTCTTCTTAGAGCACCCATCTTGTACCCATAGTTCTTGCTAGAGCACCGAGATTGCACCCACCACACATATTGCAATTATAGGTTTTGCCTACGCACCTAGATTGAACAGGACTTACCCAAGCATCCAGATTGCATCCACAGGCCTAGCCCAAGCACCCAGATTACACCCATCACCACCCAGAACATATACTGCAACCACAGGTTTTGCAAGCGCAACCACAGGTCTTGGCAGAATACCTAGATTATACCAGCACACAGATTGCACTCACATGTTTCAGAGCACTTAGACTGCACCCAGTACCCACAGGTCTTGCCAGAGCACCTAGACAGTGCACATAGGACATGCCCGAGCACTTAGATTCCACGCACAGAACTTGCCAGAATACCTAGATTGTATGCTCAGGACAACCCACATGTCTTGTGACAGCAACTAGATTGCACCCAGAGGACTTTCCCAGAACCAGCAATGCACCCACATAACTCGGCCCAGCACCCAGATTGCATCTACAGGACTTTCCCAGAACCCAAATTGCACACAACAGGACTTGCCCCAGAACCCACATTGCAGCCACATAACTCTGCCCACCACCCAGACTGCATCTAAAGGACTAGCTCCAGCACCCAAATTACACACACATGACTTGCTCCAGCTCACAGATTGCACACACAGGACTTGCTCCAGCACCAAATCTGTACACCCATATTACACTAAGCACCCAGCTTGCACACTCAGGCCTTGTCTGGGCACCTAGATTGCACCCACAGATCTTGCCAGAGCACTGCTGCCATCATGGACCCTATGGCTCTGCTGGGGTTGCTTGGGCAGCTTAAAAAAAAAAAAGCTTTCCGGCAGAGGATCAAAAGATCCTTTCTCACCAGCCCTCGCTGCAGTCAAGCAGAAATTTGGTTGTCTATGAACTGGCCAGGTGCACAGACATCTTCCCATGCTGCCTTTCACACTCCCAGCGTGGGTTCTGAGGTCAGAGAGTTGTGGGTCACATGACCTGTCAGCGCTCTGACTGCAGACAGGTGAGGAGTGCGAGAGGCAGCATGGGAGTATTTCTGTGCACCTAGCAAGAGCATAGACCTCCAGTTGCCCACCAATAGACACCAGGAAAGGTTTGTGGATGCAATCTGGGTGCTGAAGAACTCCTGCGGATGCAATGTAGGTGCTGGCTGGGGTAAGTTATGGGTGTGCAATGTGGGTACTGGGGCATGTTCTTGGTATGAAATGTGGATGCTAAGGCATGTCCTGGGTGTGCAGAGTGGGTGCTGAGACATGTCCTGTGTGTGCAATGTGGGTGCTGAGGCATGTCCTAGGTGTGTAATGTGGGTACTAGGGCATGTACTATAGATGCAATCTAGGTTCCTCAGGCAGCACCCAGATTGCACATACAGTACTTGCCCCAGCCAGCACTCAGATTGCATCCACAGGACTTGTTCCAGAACCTAGATTACACCCATCTTGTATAGGTTTGTTTATATATTAGGACTTATTCATGCATTTCAGACAAAGTCACTTATGGCATTACAGTTGTCCTTTAACAAAGGGAGATTTTAAGAAATAAGCGGAGAGAAAAAATGGAGAAGAATTATTAAGTCTAACTTACTGTTAAATAGATAAAAACAAAACGTGTAATAGGTGCTTATTATCAAAAGAAGTGCAGAAAACCACTTCTTCTCTTTCCCCTTAAACCCTTAGTGACATGACTTTTTGGCCATGTCTTATCCTTGGTGACATGGGCTGTTCTCTGGCTGTTTTCTTCTTACTCATTTACTGTAGCCACACATATTATACAGTGTTTTTTTTCGGCATAACAATTGCTTTCTTTAGATAAAATTATTTCCATCATATCATATAATTTACTATAAAATATTATGTCAAATTGGAAATCTTTCTAACTTTTACATGAAATATCTTTTACACATCTGTGTCATGCTAGCCATGTAAAAGGCATATTCAGGCTCGTTCCAGTATCCAGTCTTTCTGTCTCTACCTTCTTGCTTGGTTTTGCTCACCCATATTTTCTGTGTTTCATTTCCACATCTGTCCAGTCTAAGGTATGTGTTTTTTGTGTGTTTAGTTTAGTCTTAGTTATAATGTTAGCCAGGATTTTAGTGCTTGGAACTTAATGATGTGAGGTACCTTGACTCTGATGGCAAGCTTATCATCCTATGGCCATCAGGTCTAACTGTCATTGTCTTATGTTTCCTTCTGTTTTGATGCTCTGTCTTTGTGTTTGCTTCCCTGCTTAATTCTGCCACTGGACTCTAGCGCAGTGGAAATATGTTCTGTGGAGTCTTCACTGTTTGGCAGTCTGATCGGGCAGTCTGATCGGACAGTCTGGGTTTGCCTGACTGCATTGTGCCAACTGTAAAGTTTGGTGGAAGAGGGATAATGGTATGGGGCTATATTTCATCGGTTGGGCTAGGCCCTTTAATTCCAGTGAAGGGAAATCTTAATGCTTCAGCGTACTAAGACATTTTGGACAATGCAATGTTTCCAACTTTGTGGGAACAGTTTGAGGAAGGCCCTTTTCTATTCCTGCATGACTGTGCCCCAGTGCACAAGGCAAAGACATGGTTGAATGAGTTTGGTGTGAAAGAACTTGACTGGCCCACAGAGAGCCCTGACGTCAATCACATTGAACACCTTTGGGATGAACTGGAACTGAAATTGTGAGCCAGGCCTTCTCGTCCAACAACAGTGTCTGACCTCACATATGCTCTTCTTGATAAATGGTCAAAAATCCCACAGAAACAGTCAAAATCTTGTGGAAAGCCTTCCCAGAAGAATGGAAGATGTTATAGCTGCAAAGGAAGGACCAACTAAATGGTAATAAATAATACAACGTGTTCCAAAATCTTAATATTTCTTCAAACTTGAAGTATTTTCCTCCATGTCCAAAATCATAATATGTACTCTTGAATATTCACTTGTATTCCTTTAAGTAACATACCAAGACCTCAAGTATTTAGGTCTCTAGTTTTCAAGCTGAAGTCTTGATCTCTTTTTCAGAAATGGCACTGAGCTTGCTTTACCCATTTTCTAGACAAACAAATCCTTGACAGGTAAAAATAGCAGGCTTAGCTTTCTAAACACTAATAATGCTTCTGTTGCACTTGCCTTAAGCACCTTTCATTTTATTTATTTTAAGTGCTTTTGGACTTTGCCTATTTTCAACCAAGTACATATGAGGTTTAAAGCATTAGTATTATTTATTGTGGAAAAACTCTCTTGCACTGAAAAAATGAGTAAAGCCATAACGCTCTAATACATAACAAAGCAGTGGTAACATACAGCTCTAATAAATAACAAAGCAGTGGTAACATAAAGCTCTAATAAATAACAAAGCAGTAGTAGTAGCAGTAACATAAAATAACCTTGTTAGCTAAAACCTGCAAACAATCTGCTGCAAGACAATTTGGCTCATTGTTTGCTTTAAACCAAGTTATAAAAGCTGAATTATTATAAACTGGGAGTAATCTGGTTCACTAATGTCTAGCAGTAATTTGCTAGGAAATAATCGTCCTTTATGTTAGCAAATAATGCAGATGTTAGATGCTACCAGATAATAATATGACAGTTGTCATCTTTAAAACAATTTGCAAACTCAAAACAAACCCTTTATTAAACAGCACAATTTCTACAATCTGATTTTGTTTGTTGTGGTTACCTCAGATTTATACTATTCTCAAGAGTGTGAATCTGAGTTCAACTAACTTAAATGTAGGTGAATATAAAAATCACCACAGTGAATGTCAACTCCTTAAAGCATTATTCTGTTCATGACTTCGGAGAATGAATATTGTGCATGCTCAGAGGTTTTGTGTCTTTTGATTTTCCCTCTCTCTCTCTGACTTTCCTGTTGCTGACCTTGGATACTTTCTACAAAATTGCCTCTGGCACATAAATCCTTTATCCTCATCAGGGACACCTAAAACTAGTCCCTGCTAGGCCACTCATGCATCATCAGATTATACTTTCACTAAGGACGGTTTGACAGTAGAGTGTCAGCAGAAGAGTGAGTCAGCTAACCAGGGAATGAGTGTGTATTAATATATAATTTCTTATTTACCACTTGTAAACTACATTCAGGCCCACCATCAGGGGGTGACGGGTGATACTGGCGTACCAGGCCCGGCGGATCAAGGGTCATGCCAGGATAAGAAAAAAATTCCTCGTTTAAGCCGGTCCGCAGCTCTGAGGGAAGCATTGTGCGCGCCCCTACAGCCGCGCGGCTTCAATAAAGTTTGTTAGGAAAAAAAATGCGACGAGAGTAACTGAGGTCGCATTTTTTTTAAAACAAACTTTATTGAAGCCGCACGGCTGGAGGGGAGCACACAACGCTTCCCTCACAGCCGCGGACCTGCACTGGGAGACACACAGAGCAGGAAGGAGGTAAGTAGTGGGGAAGGGGGAAGGAGGGTGGAAAACGAGCATAACACTGGCACATTGTGGGCAAAATCCTGGCACATTGAGGAGCAGAATCCTGGCATATTGAGGGCAAAAGAATGGCATACTGAGGGGCAAAATCCTGGCATACTGAGGGGCAGAATCCTGGCATATTGAGGGCAAAAGAATGGCATATTGAGGGGCAAAATCCTGGCATACTGAGGGGCAAAATCCTGGCATATTAAATGTTAAAATCCTGGCACATTGAGGGACAAAATCCTGGCATATTGAGGAGCAAAATAATGGCATATTAAATGGCAAAAGAATGGCATATTAAGGGGCAAAATACCGGCATATTTAATGGCAAAAGAATGGCATATTGAATGGCTAAATACTGGCATACTGAGTGGCAAAATACTGGCATATTGAGTGGCAAAATATTACTGGAATATTGACCAACTGCTCCCAACCACCCTCCATATTACACTAGACCGGGATAACATGCTTGTGAGGGTAGGTGGGGCGAGTGGGAGATATTGTCGGGGGGGGGGTGGGGGCAGAAAATGTGTTCACTAAGGGGCCCTGAAATTCCTAGTGGCGGCCCTGACTATATTACAGTATATTAAAAAAAGTTCATAAATCCCTGAGCAGAAACCGAAGATCAACACATAGTAGAGTTAACCTAACATTCAAACAGATGCCAAATATAACTCATAAACTGTTCAGAACTGAAACTAACCAGACACTTGGTTACAGAAAATCCCTAACAGCAGCCACAAATGTTGTCACTGTGTACATTATAATAATTCCACTGTTGTGAAAAGTTTTAACCATCCCTATACATACCGGAAAGAAAATGTACATCAATCAGTTTACTTACTTGTGTCACAGTTATCCTCTATTAAGTCCACTTGACGTACAAAGGAGGATGTACATGGGAGTCCAGAGAATGACTTACAGCGAAGGAGCACAATGTTTCCATCTTCTAATGAATCACATGTAAAAATAAAAGAATTCAATGTTTTCCAATTGCCTACTTTCATTAGCTCTGTAGGTAGCCTGTGCCCTCCACCTGCTGCACAGACTTTTCATCCTTTTCCCAATGGAGGTCCCACAGCCCTAAACAAGTTGGAGCGCTGGGATGTTATTTAACATCTGGCACTGCTGTTCCCAAACAAGCACAGGAGTGTGAGGGTACATGAAGAATTTGTGCCACAGTTGACTATTGGGTTTGCTGTGCTGGTTGGGAGGAGTGTTGCAAGTGATATAGAATGAGGTGTTGATTTCAATACACAATTACCAATAATGTCATGTCTTACTTGATAGAATAGAAAACTAGTTAAATATGGGCCATGGCAGAGGATACTGATATGTGGCTTGAACCTATTCTCTTTAAGAATTGGCTACAAAAAATATGGTAGTTTTAGTGAGTCTCTCTTCATTTTGGAGAATGTTTATTAGACAGAAAGGACTAGAGGAGAAAATTGTCCCTGCCTGCCCTGCTAAAATGGTAGCATTTTTTCCAGGATTTAAACTTTAAAAACTGGTATAAGAGCGGATTATATATGGTGTTGGACTTTGTAAGGGAATAAGAGATTTCTCATCTCTTTCAGAGGAATTTCATATACCAGCATCAGAAGTGTTCACATATCAGACACTATTTGAAAAGTGCTTTAATTCAAAATGAATACAATTTTCTTACTCTGTTTATTACAATATTTGATGGAAATAAAGAACAAAATATCCTTTGGAAACTCTGACTCCTTCGGCCCATTTAGAGGCCTAGTTAAGGTGGGAGAAATAAATCAGTTCTGCATACGATGTGGAATCATGGTGTAAAACATGGCTGCAAACTTGTAAGGCTGTTCACTATTTGAACATGCAGGAAGTGCAGTATAAGTTATTAAACACGTGTTATTTGACACCCTATAAACTTCGTAAAATAAATAGTAACATCTCAGAAAACTTTTGGAGGTTGGTGAAAAAGTGGGTAATATGATACACGCATGGTGGTCATGCAATAAGGTAGTAGACGGCTGGAAGAAACTGTTTCAGATAGTTTCTGTTAACTTAAATCTCAAAGTTGATGTCACAACCTGGGATAAAAGACCAGGGAGGAGCCGCGTTGGAGGGAACAATGTGGGGTCTGTCTGCACCCCACAATGCATACTGTGGACAGGATAAAACTTCAGACAGTGCAGACTGGCAGCTGAGGATAGGACTAGTAACTGAGACTGGCAGCTGAGACAGGACCGGCACCTAAGATAGGGCACTAGACTAGTAACTGGGACTGAGGTGGTAGAAGCTACAAAAGGATAGGAAACAGTACAGTGCTATTTCACCTAAATGGTATTATACCCTATGGTTGAGCCTCAGGCAAATGACCACCAAGTTCTTTGACACTGATTGAGATCGCACACTGAAGCAGACAAAATCATACAGGAAAATACAACAAAATAGAGTAGTCAGCAGGCCAGGACATACACAGATCAGGACGAGGTACAACAGCGGAATATCACTAGACAAGTCACAAGGCAGGCAAACAGGCTTGGTCAGGGAAGGCAAGGACTCAGCAACAGGATATCAAACTAAAGAATCAGGAACGCTGATTACAGGCACCGAGGCACTATACAGGCTGTAACCAGAGCAATGTAAAGGCACATATTGCAATTAGCTGCAGGATTAAATAGGGCTGGGCCTAGGATAACGAGGCAGCTGACACAACAGTAGGAGAATGAAACAACTAGAATGGCGGCCACTAGAGGCTGAAAAGGAAACTGTCACTATATTACTGGGCTCTGGCTGGCACTATATTACTGGGCATCTGACTGGCACAATATTACTGGGCTCTGGCTGGCACTATATTACTGGGCATCTGGCTGGCACTATATTACTGGGCATCTGGCTGGCACAATATTACTGGGCTCTGGCTGGCACACTATTACTGGGCTCTGACTGGCATAATATTACTGGGCTCTGATGGGCACATTTACTGGGCTCTGACTGGCACTATATTACTGGTATCTGACTGGCATAATATTACTGGGCTCTGACTGGCACACTATTACTGGGCTCTGACTGGCATAATATTACTGGGCACTGATTGGAACATTTACTGGTATCTGACTGGCATAATATTACTGGGCTCTGACTGGCACTATATTACTGGTATCTGACTGGCACAATATTCTTGGGCTCTGACTGGCACTATATTACTGGTATCTGACTGGCACAATATTCCTGGGCTCTGACTGGCACAATATTCCTGGTATCTGACTGGCACAATATTCCTGGGTTCTGACTGGCACAATATTACTGGGCTCTGACTGGCACAATATTCCTGGGTTCTGACTGGCACACTATTACTGGGCTCTGACTGGCACTATATTCCTGGTATCTGACAGGCATAATATTCCTGGGCTCTGACTGGCACAATATTACTGGGCTCTGACTGGCACAATATTCCTGGGATCTGACTGGCATAATATTCCTGGGCTCTGACTGGCACAATATTCCTGGGCTCTGACTGGCACAATATTCCTGGGCTCTGACTGGAATAATGTTACTGGTATCTGACTGGCACTATATTACTGGTATCTGACTGGCACAATATTCCTGGTATCTGACTGGCACAATATTCCTGGGCTCTTACTGGCACACTATTACTGGGCTATGACTGGAATAATATTACTGGGCTCTGATTGGCACACTTACTGGGCTCTGACTCGCACTATATTACTGGTATCTGACTGGCACAATATTCCTGGGCTCTAACTCGCACTATATTCCTGGTATCTGACTGGCACAATATTCCTGGGTTCTGACTGGCACAATATTCCTGGGTTCTGACTGGCACAATATTACTGGGCTCTGACTGGCACAATATTCCTGTGTTCTGACTGGCACAATATTCCTGGGTTCTGACTGGAACACTATTACTGGGCTCTGACTGGCACTATATTCCTGGTATCTGACAGGCATAATATTCCTGGGCTCTGACTGGCACAATATTCCTGGGCTCTGACTGGCACAATATTCCTGGGCTCTGACTGGCACAATATTCCTGGGCTCTGACTGGAATAATGTTACTGGTATCTGACTGGCACTATATTACTGGTATCTGACTGGCACAATATTCCTGGTATCTGACTGGCACTATATCACTGGTATCTGACTGGCACAATATTCCTGGGCTCTTACTGGCACACTATTACTGGGCTCTGACTGGCATAATATTACTCGGCTCTGATTGGCACACTTACTGGGCTCTGACTGGCACTATATTACTGGTATCTGACTGGCACAATATTCCTGGGCTCTGACTGGCACTTTATTACTGGTATCTGACTGGCACAATATTCCTGGGCTCTGACTGGCACAATATTCCTGGTATCTGACTGGCACAATATTCCTGGGTTCTGACTGGCACAATATTCCTGGGTTCTGACTGGCACAATATTACTGGGCTCTGACTGGCACAATATTCCTGTGTTCTGAATGGCACACTATTACTGGGCTCTGACTGGCACTATATTCCTGGTATCTGACAGGCATAATATTCCTGGGCTCTGACTGGCACTATATTCCTGGGCTCTGACTGGCACAATATTCCTGGGCTCTGACTGGCACTATATTACTGGGCTCTGACTGGAATAATGTTACTGGTATCTGACTGGCACTATATTACTTGTATCTGACTGGCACTATATTACTGGTATCTGACTGGCACAATATTCCTGGGCTCTTACTGGCACAATATTACTGGGCTCTGACTGGCACAATATTACTGGGTTCTGACTGGCACACTATTCCTGGGCTCTGACTGGCACTATATTCCTGGTATCTGACTGGCACAAAATTACTGGGCTCTGAGTGGCACAATATTTTTGGGCTCTGACTGGCACAATATTACTGGCATCTGACTGGCACAATATTACTGGGCTCTGAATGGCACAATATTTTTGGTATCTGACTGGCACAATATTACTGGGCTCTGAGTGGGACAATACTACTGGGATCTGAATGGCACAATATTACTGGTATCTATAATTGTAAGATTGTCACCTCGTAGGGCTCTTGTGTGTTGCATAATTAATGGCGGTCCCATGTGGGCATAATTATGGGGCACTTGTGTGTGGCATATTTATTGGGCCCCATGTGTGGCATAATTAAGGGACTCTTTTGTGTGGCGTAATTAAGGGACTTTTGTGTGGCATAATTATGGGGCACCTGTGTGTGTGTGGCATAATTATGGGGCACCTGTGTGTGTGGCATAAATAGTGGGGCTGTGGTGTGGCATAATTTATGGGGCTGTGGTGTGGCATAATTTATGGGGCTCTGGTGCTGCATAAGTTATGGGGCTCTGGTGTTGCATAAGTTATGGGGCTCCTGTGTGTGGCATAGTTATGGGGCTCCTGTGTGTGGCATAGTTAATAGGCCATCTAACTGGCATTACTAAGGAATCTGTTTGGCATTGTATGGAGGAAATCCAGGGGGGTGACACCATGAGTATCCGCACCGGGTGACACCAACCCTAGTGACGCCCCTGGCACATAACAATGAATGTTGTTCACATTTGCAGTAGAAATATATTTCCCTCCTTGTCCCACTGAGGGTTTTTGTTAATGAAATACTTTAATTTCTCTGCCAAAGATGGATCCACATAAAGTATGGCTAAACACAATGACATCTGCATTCAAATTCCTGCATAAAGAACAAAAAGTAAAAGAAAAGGTTTCACATTGTGAAGTCTACGGCTGCACCAAGTGCTATGGACCAAAGGATCCCCGCTCACATGGGGTCTAATTAAACCCAACTTCCTTTGTCTCGATTGCATGTTAAAATGAAAGTCGCTCACGCTAATAACAGTGATTGATAATTAGCAACTGGATTAGCCCCCATTGATCTCAGTCTAGCATGGAGACTGCTGGTCGGAGGAAAAAATGGCATGCAACTTAAACATTACACAATAATAAAACTTGATTAATATTATACAGTACAATAATTGTATTTAGACATGAGGCATTACATTAACTGAAATAAGTATCAAACTGTTTGTGTCGTTTGTTCATCAAGATTCCCTTTTATCTATTTTAGGATTGTGATTGAAGAGCTTATGACAATAAGTGCTAAAAATATCCAATGATGCATACAATCAGGCAGGTAGCAAATACGTCTTCAGGGAACTATATCTGACAACTTGTAACCTGGGAGTGATATTCATAACAAAAAGTAACTTTTTTGTTTTTATTCTTTTATTAACTATAATGATGGGAGGATGGTTTTCCATGGAAGTTCTGAATTTGTTCAGACAAGTCTCTTTGCTGCAAACCACTTTTGAATGAGCTCTGTGGCCAACGTCATAACTTTATTTATGTATATAAAAAAAAGAGCTTACCACAAGGTGCAAAAATGAAGACATAATCAGCCTTTAATGTGCTTTTAATGGAGGTTGTATCTAAATCCAGGTATAATAAATGACATATTATTTTTTTCATGTCTGTGCATTGAGGTTTTCAGTTTTTTTGCAGTTGCAGAAGCTTCATGGTCAGGGGGATCCTTGATGAAATACCCGACACTTATCTGAAAGCCACAAGTGAAAGCCTTTTTTTGATAATATATTGCAGTAAAGCACAGTTAATTCCACTGAATTGGACAGAATTCACCGCGTCCGCACAGGCCAAAGGGGCCCCAGGGATCTTCCCCAAGAGATTGTGCACTCTTCATTACCCAGCGGAACAGATTTCAGTATAGCTTCCCTATGGCTCCCATTAAACTACAAGAAGGAGAAATCTCACTGCATCTGGCTCTCTCTCCACCCACCCTGCAAACCCACCAGGCTCTCAAACCGATTACAACCACCGAGAGATTGCTTATATGCAATAATATAATTGCAATATGCATTGCTTATACGTGGAATATGCCATTTGCTTTCCAGGCGCTGAAGAATAATATGACTCATGTCCTCCGATGCCTGAAAGATTTATCATCGTTTCTCAGGAGCTTTGATCTTCCGAATATTCAACTCCCAGATTGGCAACAACCTACCTCATTTTGCCCCTCAATATGCCATTTGTTTGCCAATTAATATGCCAGGATTTTGCCAATTAATATGGCAGGATTTTGCCCCTCAATATGCCAGGAATTTGCCCCTCAATGTGCCATTTGTTTGCCAATTAATATGCCAGGATTTTGCCCATTAATATGGCATGATTTTGCTGCTCAATATGCCATTTGTTTGCCCCTCAATATGCTATTAGTTTGCCAATTAATATGCCATTCGTTTGCCAAGTAATATGCCAGGATTTTGCCCCTCAATATTCCAGGAATTTCCCAATTAATATTCCAGCATTTTGCCCCTCAATATGCCAGGATTTTGCCCCTCAATATACCAGGAATTTGCCAATTAATATGCCAGGATTTTGCCCCTCAATATGTCATTTGTTTGCCAATAAGCCAGTATATTGCTACTCAATTTGCCTGGATTTAGCCACTCACTATACCAGGATTTTGCCGTTCAATATGCCAGGATTTTGCCAATTAATATGCCAGGATTTTGCCAATTAATATGCCAGGATTTTGCCCCTCAATATGCCATTAATATGCCAGGATTTTGCTCCTCAATATGCCAGGATTTTGACCCTCAGTATGCTCGTTATGTGCCACCCTCCTCCCCCCTTTCCCAGTACTTACCTCCTTGCTGCTGTCTCACGGTGCTCTGCTCTGCCGGTCTGCGGCTGTGAGGGAAGCATTCTGCGCTCCCCTCCAGCCGCGCGGCTTCAATAAAGTTTGTTAAAAAAAAAAAAATACGACCAGAGTTACTCCAGTCGCATTTTTTTTAAAACAAACTTTATTGAAGCCATGCGGCTGGAGGGGAGCACAGACCGCTTCCCTCACAGCCGCGTACCGGCTTAACAGAGAATTTTTTTTCCCCCTGGCGTTACCTTGGCCCGCCGGGCCCCCTGATGGCGGGCATGCCTATGGGTGAAGGTTTATTAGTGTGATATGATAGAAGTACTATATGCATGAATATGCGTCCTTGTCATCTGATATTTTTCTACCGAGCCTTCTGCTAAATGCAGCACTCACCAGCATGCCTGGACCTTGCACATATCTCTGCTATGCATTTGATGTACCTTGAATACCAGATTTCCATTTTATGTTCCACCAGATTTATGTTTGCTGAACTATGAATTAATTTTTTTGTGTTCAGTCCACCCACACAAATTATATACCGTATATACTCGAGTATAAGCCGACCCGAATATAAGCCGAGGCACCTAATTTTACCACAAAGAACTGGAAAAAATATTGACTCGAGTATAAGCCTAGGGTGGGAAATGAGGCAGCTACTGGTAAATATTGCCCCGAATCTGCCATTTAATATTCCAGGATATTGCCCCCAATATGCCATTTAATATGCCAGGATATTGCCCCCAATATGCCATTTAATATGCCAGGATTTTGCCCCCAATATGCCATTTTAATATGCCAGGATATTGCCCCCAATATTCCATTTAATATGCCAGGATATTGCCCCTTAGTATGCTCGTTATGACACCCTCCTCCCCCCCTTCCCCAGACCCCAGTACTTACCTCGTTCCTGCTCCGTCTCCCGGTGCTCTGAAGGTGCGTGGCTGCGAGGGAAGCGTTGTGAGCTCCCCTCCAGCCGCGCGGAACAATAAAGTTTGTTTAAAAAAAACACACTTTGTTGACCGCGCGGCTGGAGGGGAGCGCACAACGCTTCCCTCACAGCCACGCACGTTCAGAGCACCGGGGGACAGAGCAGGAACGAGGTAAGTTTTAGATTTTTTATTTCCCCCAGACACCGACTCGATTATAAGCCGAGGGGGGCATTTTTCAGCACAAAAAATCGCCTGAAAAACTCGGCTTATACTCGAGTATATACGGTATATATTTTTTAAGGACGGATAGGGCTTTCATTTGATACTATTATTTTTATCATATGATATAATTTACTATTAAAAAAAATATAACATATGATGAAAATATGCCATAAAAAACACTTTTTCTAACTTTGACCTTATTTTTTTTTAACAATTACAAATGATAAAAAAGACCCCATCTATATATTGCTAATATTTGTCCTGAGTTTATAAATACCAATGTCTCCATGTTTGTCTGTTTTATTTCAAGTAATAGGGCAATAATCAATATTAGTGGTTTTTTGTTTCCTAGCCATTTTCTTCTACAGTGACCTTTTGACCCTAACCCTAAATCTACCCCTACCCCTTAATCTAACCCTTGTACTAACCAAAACCCTCCTGTAACCCTAATTATAACCTTAACCCTAGATCTAGGGTTAGTAGATCTAGGGTTAGCTTTTTCCTATTATTTATTTATTTTATTTTTCTGTAATGTTGCTGACTGCCTGTAGGGGTTTTCACGCAGGCACTCTCAGAGGCTGCTTCAGATCTGAAGCAGCCAGCCTCTGAGAGTAACTGCAAGCATGTAGCGTTGCGCTACATGAAAACTCAGGACATGTATATATATACGTCCTCATGGTCCTCAAGGACCACGCTTTGCAGTATGTTACGTCCATTAGCGTTAAGGGGTAATTACACTAGTTTGGTTTGCACGTATGGTGATGTTGATCTTAGTTTTTATGGCAATGGTTGGTCTGTCCCACCAGGGGGTCTTTCCTTTCTTTCATGCTTCTTTCCTCTACTTTTCAGTTGATTCTTCTTCTACTTTGTAATTTTCATAATCTTTTCATGTTTGTACGTCTTCTCTCTCTCATTGATTTAATTTCACTATTATATTAGCTTTTGACTTAATATTACTAGTTACTGTTATGTGTTCTGATAACCTGCTTCTGGACATGTTTGTCCTTATTAAATGTATATTCATGACAACAAAATCTTAATAAAAACTGATTTACAAAAGAATAATATTAATATGCATTCAGGAAGGTTCTCACCCAAGGGCACCTTATTGCTGTGGAATGGCCCCCGCATGCTGCTTTGTAATAATCAAAGATGTCTATGCAAAATAGAATTTAAGTTTTAAGGGTAACATTATGTGATAGGGCACAAGAGCATGCTTCCACTTGGAGAATGGATAGCTGAGGCGTAAAACCAATTAACACCTGCTGCGAATAACCCGTCAGTGATATTAGCATTTAGATAGATAGGAAAATAGGGGGACATGCTGCATCAAGTGACAATGCAGACAGTGATTCCAGCTACTTCCACTAGCCAGATAAAATACAACCTCCCTTTTAAAAGGTAAAACTACACAACCAGGATGTTTTGGAATGCGAGTTTCATTATCTAGTTGCAATGCCCTGTGCAATTTATAGAACCATTCATATAACCCCTTCGTGACGTTAGGACGTTCTATGCCGTCCTGACTTTAAGTGCCTTAAAGTCGTTAGGACGGCATAGAACGTCATTTGTTAAACAGCTCATCGCAGTGTTTTCGGATCCCGCTGCAGGCACTTGCAGCGGGATCCCACCTGTCATCTGAGGCCACTTTGAGTGTCCTCAGTCCGACAGGGAAAATGTAGCCGTTGCTCAAAGCGAGCACCGGCTACATTTCTCCAAATCGCGCCGTGCCCGAACCCGAGGTCTCGCGATCTTTTGGCAGGGACCCACAGGGTCTATTAAGACACTGATCGGGTCTCTGCCAGAGTGTTCCTGGCTACCGATCACCTTGTGATCGGTGGCCAGGAACAATTTGTGACGTTTTGATGCTTGCGTCGTTTGGGACGCAAGCACCATGCGTCACGAAGGGGTTAAGGGCCATTCTAGGCAAAACATGTATTGTTCCTTATTTGGTGGAGCATTTTGGATTACGCATGCACTAATTTGTGTTCAATGCTCCACCAACTACAGTAACTTAAATTTATATAATGTACGTAGTGCTTGTTATAGAACATAGAAGGGAACTACATACTACATTAGATGAACAGAGAAAGACTGACACACGAGGTAGACATCCCTGCTCACAAGCTTTAAATCTAGAGGGAGTGGGGGACAGGAGGAACAGCCAAGGTTGGGACAGATGGAGTTCAAGCGTAGTCAGGTATAGTCGCGGTCAATGTACAGATGAAGACATGTCAGATTACGCAAAGGCAACCAAACAGAGAGTAGTCTCTTTGCACCAGAGTGTTTGAGTGAGGTTTATTTATTGTCTGATAACTGAAAAATGGCACTAGAGCCCACCTAGGAGCAGAATGGGCTCCACCAAGATGGCCTCTGCACTTCCAAAATGAGATTGGAGTCCACCATTGTATGCAGGGCTCCACAAAGGAGGCCACTGCGAGAAAGTCATAGACCTCGCGGCCAACAGCCATCAATCCTCGCCGTCTGCCAGGACCAGGATTGAGTGGGTGAGTGACACCTGCTGCTATACCTCATTGCAGGGAAGGGGGGCATTTTTCTTACAAGTTGGTCTGTGCCTCTTACACAGGCACAGATATCATTGCTTCTAGCCCTGAACTCGTGCATTAAATTGCGATGCGCAAGGGGGGCGGAGTAGGAAGTCTGGACACTCTGCTCCCTCACGCACAGCTGGATTAAATTTTTTTTTTTTATGTTCTCAGCGGCGACAGTACCATGCAGAGCTAACAGTACACAGCGCCAGGTCAGATTTCCTGGTCGCCATGGCGCCAAGGGTTTGTTGAGCCCTGGGCTATCAAATATTGTTCTTTTTTGGACATTATTAACTATTTGTACTATTATTAAAACATGTCCTGTGGCTTCCAAATAAACCTGACATGTCTCTTAATAGATCTCACAGCTGAGACAGAGCAGGACTGGAGGCTGGCACGTGCTACACACGTTTTACTTTGTTTTTTGCTTTCATTTTTTTGCCAGACTTCAAGACTTCTAGAAATAAACAAAGTTTTGTGAAGCTGTGACCTGTTGGGGATTAGGTTTAAACACTGGTGCCAATAAATGTGTCAGGATATATAAAGGTACAATCACTGATATTGTTATGTATTGATGTGTATCCCTAAATATAATGCTTAATATGCATAAATATATATATTGTAGGTTCGTTCCATAAACTACTTCTATACATTTGTATATTTTGTTTTATATACTGAAATCTGTTTAATATTGTTCTGGACTTGGTCTCCAGGACATACTTGAAAATGAGAGGAAAATCAGCATAGTCTTCCTATTAAGAGACTATATTGTAGAACTGTGACTGTATCTTTTGTTTTACATACCCCAACACCTTTAATGGACTGAAATAGCCTTTTAGCCACTTGTAGAGTGTAGGTTCTTTTTTCAAAACATAAATAAAAGAGATAATAGAGCTCTAATGAGGATATAGTCCACCCACTCATGGATTGGCTTACTCATGCTAGAAGTCCTGTGTCTCTGTGTACCATCATGCATTCACAGACAAGCCTGTGCATCAATTAGCTTGTACACCTGTAGCAGGGCTGCAAGGAGAAAGTCTTTGAAAGAGATCTCTCCCAGGAGCCTTTTTACAAGTGTACAATCTGCGCTAAGCACAGGCATATCTCTAAAATGGCAGTTCAACCTAGCGTATTTGCACTTTACAACAGTGTTTAGTTCTCAGTTTTCCATTTAAAATGACTTCACAGAGGCCTCCAAATTAAGTGTCATCCAATCGACACACCCAAAAACATCCCAGCCTTTATTAGGCATACCGCCTATAACGGACATGCTGGAGGAGATCACTGGAGGCCTGCTGAACATTCTTAAGTGGCAGTCTAACTGCTCTGAACATTTTTGATTCCTGCATTAAAAATGGCCAGACATGCTGGAACCTAACGATGCTCGACGACACTAGACTTTATTGGCAGTTTCATTAATGCCCATGATCACTGAAGCTTACTGTTTGCTACCTCGATGTATGCTGAACATTTTCCCTAAGCTGCAGTCATCTAACCATGAGTCACACAGTTCATTGGTCACTGCAACACTGTAGGTCACAAGATGTGGTCATTTGGCTCATTTTTAGTAGTAGGACATTATATATATTTATATATATCACGACCTGAGTCTATATACCCACCATCACGGCAAGACATTATATATATATATATATATATATATATATATCCTTTGTTTAAATGTGCTGCCAGTGTTGCTATAATGCTTTGATATCAAGGAATTCAGCAACACCGAAAATGGTGCTCTGGCAATCTCAATTTATATACAATCACCAAAGACATGGGCTGCAGGGCAAGGAAAAAATGGAGAAATAAGAGCAGCCACAGCAATAAGATATAAAAATAAAATATATAAATGGTCCTTTATAAGCAATCACATTTAATGTAATGCTTCCTTTAACAAAATGACACAATCCACTATTGTAGAATAAGAACACGTTATAAAACCTAGACCAAAAACAGACTTCAGTTGAAACTATGATACTGAAAATACTAGAAACGAGAAGCACACTGATACTCTGTTTATATTTGTAATAACATTACAATAATATTCAGAAACTGACAAAATTAATGTCTTTCAAAAGAAGAAAATAGGGAGGATGGTTCAAGTACACAGGAAGTAAGAGGTGGGTAAGGTGAGACACATATGCAGGGATTGAAACAGTTTTCAGTGGAGCAGGTCTCTGACAGAGCGCAGGCTCTGTGCACAAGAGCCAATGAGAGCACAGAGTTGAGAGCTGTATTCCACAGAGGCAGCACATTGCAATTGTTCTGTGGCCCATTTCATCTTTTGCAGAAGAGCTGTCTCAGCAGACTGTATGGGATCGGAAGTTGTGAGGATAGGATCAGAAGTTGTTGGGATGGCATCAGAGTTGGGGGTGACATGGTTGTGAGTTGTCACTGGTGCGGAAGTAGTCTGGAGTTCCACTGGAAGAGAGTTGCCCTGGCATGGTTGTAAAGATAGCTGATGCTCTCTTACTTGGGACAGAGCAGCCTGAGGATTGAGGACTAAGAAGCAAATGAAAAAAGTAAGTTGGCCGTAAAAATAAAGGAAGTGAGAAAAAGATAAACATGCAGGGTATAGACTAGTAATATATTATTTACATAGAACAGGCAGACACATCAGTGACAGAAAAGGGAAGGGGGTGTGCATAGTCTTAATAGCAGCATAGAATAATTGTGGATTAATAAGTGATTTACTGGGTGCTGCCATTTTGTGAAATATAATGTTTTTGGGTGCCACCCACCAGTGACTTTTTTTTAGCACTAGTATCTCACTTTGGGGCTGGGGACACAGAATGTAGACTTTTGATCATAATGCAGAATTCTGATCATAGACTTCCATTGAATGGGAAGGTAATGTAACTATTACTTCACAAGGGGGCAGAGTTATGATCCTCTTTGATCAGGTCAATCTTCTCTCTTTGTGTTGGAAGGCAGATAAAAAAAAAAAGTTGTACACAGCCACATAGTCCTGCCCACTATGGACCAAAACGCTGAAATGATAGGTAGAAGGGTTGAACTTGATGGACTTTTGTCTTTTTTCAACCTAAATTACTATGTTACTATGTTACTATGATACACAGGTGCAGTAAGAGAGCAGGGGTGTATCTTATGACATTATCATTCAGGCTATGGCCGCAGTTGTAAAGTGAGACTTGCTGGAAGATTTTGGAAAATGTTCACTTATGGGTGAAATTCTCAAAATGGATGCTGGATATAAACACCTGATTTTATTATTACATTTACATGCAATTAATTCAAACATAAAATAAAAAAATAGAGGCATGTCTTATATATGTGTTTGTTTTAAATGCACAGGAAATCTAGTTACATCTTTTGTAAGTAGTAGTGTCACTTTAAGCCAATTGATCCATTTGTGGAAATACAGTGTGGCCTACAAAACATGTGCTATTGTCTATATTATGGTTGGAAACCATTAGAGATGTAGCTTGAGGGAAACACTGAACTGTTCCAAATTACTTTAACAACATGTGGGAAATAAATGGCAGACATAGATTTAATAAGAAAAGCTGTCCTCACCTGGATTGTCCTTCTCTGTGTCAGAATCAAGCTCTTGGCATGAAACACACAATAACTTTTTCTGTTTGTCTTGTAATAGAATAGTCTGTGGATGTGATGGTTTTGAGACAGATGCATAAAATCATAATTAAAATGTCTAAATATCATTCAAGTAGATTTTATTTTAAGCAAACTTTTTATTATACACAACGTATTATAAATACACATAACGAATTTTGCAGTATATGACAACATATCTAATATAAATATACTAAACATTAAAGGTAATACTACAGGTTGAGTATCTTTTATCCAAAATCCTTGGGACCGGCAGCATTTGTGATAAAGTATATTTTTGGTTAACGGATCGTTTCAGCAGCACCAGCCCTATACCATGACCTAAATTTAATGTGAGCAACTTGCTCACATTGTATTTAGGTAACGTAGATCATTTATAGCAGTGGAGCTGGTGAACTTACCTGCTCCATGCTGCTGCCGAGATGATCCGTCAGCACGTGCTAGTCCCGCCTTCTCATCGGAGCTCTCTGGAAACCACATTTCTCATAAGCGCTGCCTTCAAATGTACGGTGCCCAGGAGGGTAAACCAAAGGAGCGTCACAACCGGGCGGAAGGTGAGTATCCATTATCCAACCTTTGGATCTTCGGATAAAGGATACTCAAACTGTATATATTTACTCAAAAAATATGAGAGATATATTCAGTTCAAAAGTTCAAAGAAAAACTTTGTAACTCAGAACTCAACCTACTCTTCCTCCCCGGGTACCCACTTGTAATGATTTCCAAACAATCAGTAGTCCAAACATAATCAAACTTAAGATCATAATAATGTAAAAGTACATTACAGGAATAAAGTCCCCGTTTGGGTACGTACAAATTAAATGGGAATAGGTGGTCTGCTATGGATAAATTGAACTGGATACCATGAAGTCACTTAAATGGCATTTTTGATCTGTTGTGTATGTCTGGGTCCAGAGTCAAAATATATATCAAGCCAGTCCATTCAGAACAGGAAATTAAATTTTGATTTTAGCAGCTCTAAGTTTGGGGAATTAGCATGTATTTCAAGTAGATTCTTTATTATCCTATTTACGTATTTCAAGTAGATTGTTTATAATCCTATTTACATATGTCAATTCCTTACTTACCCCACATGTATCGCAACAATCCCCCAGCATCTTATATCCCTTTAGTAGATAATCTCCCATTAGTCGGCTGATTCTGTCCTGATGTTCTCTCCTTGCTCTTAGAATCTTCAACTCTGATTCAGATGGTGGGGACCAGGAATCATCATCATCACCTGGAAAATAAATAAGTGTTTGGCATTGATTTAATGCACAAAAGGTACCACTTTTGGGTCTATTTGCCAGAATTAGACCTTAATTTTGAGACTAAGTCAAATTCGATGTAGAAAAAAAAAAAGCCAGGTTTAAATCTTCCCCATTGAAAGTACAGGCAATACGGGGTGCCAAAATAGCTTTGATCATTTTGCCTCCTATTACTTTCAATGGGGAAGATTTGAACCTGGGTTGTTTTTTTTCTAACTCGGGTGCCGAATTTTCTTTAGTCTCCAAATGAAAGTCCATCTCCAAAGTTGAATTTTAGTGAATAGATCCATTTGTATTTGGAGTAGATGTAACTAATTGAAAGAACAAAAGTGAGGACAAGTGTAGTAAAGTACTTAGAGAGAAAATATGTAGGCAATTGAAAGATTAGATAAAGTGTAGACATTTGAAATACAAATGCTTTAATGAAAGAATACCAAAAAAAGTACCTTATTGAGTCCTATTTGTTCTGTATTGCCCTATCATGAGGACAACACAAGAGGTACATTATTTGCATTCTTTCATTAAATCATTTCATTTCAAATGTCTACAATAGATGCAATCTTACAATTAGATTTTTTTTGCCAACAATTTTCTTTTAAAAGGGTGGAGTTGGAGAAGTGAGAATAAAAGCTAATGGTTGTGAGACTGAAAAGGAATATTAAAGGAATGAATACATGCAAGAGAAAGGTGGAATCTTAAAAATATGGGGACCCCTTGACGCTATCATGTTTTGCCTTCATTGTATACCTCATCATTCTTTAAATAGCTTATTTGCATTGGAAATTGTACATTGATAAGGCTTCTAATAGCCAGTTTTAACAGCATAAAAAAGTCCAATATGGACACTAAAACACTCTGTTGATCGCTCTTTTATTACATGTTTTATTAACAAACATGTATAATCATAGCAGCGCCTAAACTACTGCATGCAATTTTAATTAATAGTTTTCATGACTGAACTATTTAGGAATGGATGAAGTCTCTGATGACATACACATACAATACATTAAAGTATTCATTTGTTCTAATCAACTTAGAGGCTAAATAAAGGTTTGCCTAGAGTTGTTGAGAGAAACAGTGGGGAATTAATAAAATTAGTATGTTAATCTTTTCTTTGCAAAGTACTTATTATATGTTGTTATATTATGATGGTTTTGGATGTATTATCATATATTACAGTTTTCTTGCTTTGTAATAAAAATAAAAAAAAAAGGCATGCTGTATTCATCAGCTCATCACCTGTGTTTTGTGTATTGGTTAATCTGCATATTGTCACATAGTGACATCAGAGTTTGGGAACAGTGGAAATTTAAAACCAAGGTGAATATATATATATATATATTAGTACAATTTTTGAATACATTCATGTTGTAAGCACTATTATTGTGTTAGGATGCCTTCAATAATAACTATGGTAGCCAACAAAGGAAGCTACGTAATTGTATAGTTTTGTTAATTCTATGTGACAAAAACTATTTCACATGCCACTATAATATACTGTAATGAAACATAATATATAGCTATATGTGTGTACACTATATTGAGTCTACTGTTACACAGCACATTGGTTTGTAACATGATGCGGCGTGTGTTTTCTTGCGATGAAATACGTTACGCTCGATGTAATTCTCTATTTGCTTTACATGGTGTGCGCCCGTGTTTATCCTATATCCTACATTTGAATTATTATATAGTTCTCGTTCAACGATTTAGCATCTCACCCTGAAGAGCCATGATGCCCAGGAAACCGGAAGCAGAGCGTGAGTGCGACTAGGAAACTTGGAAGCCGGAAACACATGTTCTGTGTTACGCTAAAATCGACCCCCCCCCCCCCCCCCCTTGTGGGTTAGGAGGTTTAGCGCAACACGGTTGATTAGCTGGAACTGTTTGCGCGTGTTAGATAGGACGTGGTCAGAATGCGTTTGTCTTCGTTTATCACACGTTCTGGAAGACCTGCAGCACCGAGCAATGAGCGATACTAACAATCCAAATATTTAACTTGAACGTGGGAGCGCTCAGGACTTTTATCCTAATGTGAAAGCAAAGGGACACACAGCTTTAGGATCACATAGTCCTGCATTGCCTCTTCAATAGTTTATATTGATTTGATGTTATTTAAGACTAACGGTGATTTTCTTTTCTTGTAATGAATCGGATGCGTGCTATTGAATACCTGAAAGAGGCGGCTATAAATGTTAGGTCTGTTCAGACACAGAACATACTGCAGTGTTGTGAGTCATGTAAAAAAAAAAAACAGTATTTTTTTAAAATTTATGTTCAGGATTTTAGTGAGGGTAATCTGGCACCATTGACATAAAGTCACTTTTAAATATTCAACGTTAGAGGACACTGTCATGAGTCTGTTATTGTAATTTTAACTGTAAACTTCTTTTAAATACCTCCCAACATTTCAAATGTCCAAAGAGGGGCCCTTGTATTATTCACCAAAACACCAAGCAACCTTTAATAAACCTTCTAACCAGAACGCCTTTAATCCAATCCAGAAGTCATCATCTTCTGAGTGCCTGGATGTCACCTGACACCAGGCGCTCTGACAGCATCACGGAGCATGGGAGTGGAGCGCGCTGCGCTCTCCCCTATGCGGCAGAGGTATGCACGGGACGGAGGTGCAGTTACCGCATCCAATCTAATGCGGGCCGCATGTTGGATGGCCCTGACATATGTCTTTATACATACATTTGCACTTAAATAAGTATTTTATAAATATATATATATAATGTTAAAAATGTCCTTATGTATTGCATATATATATATTTTTCTATGTAACTTTATTTACTATCTATATTTGCCTTGACGGTATATTTTCTAAGATTAGTGTATATCTTTATGGATCAGTTAAAATCACATATTGGCTCAGGATCCAATTTGATGACAGCCATATATGCTGCTCCGCAATATGGCGCCCCATTGGAATTTCTGTGCTGGCTATTGCCTCGACATGGAGGCAATAGCGCAGCACCGTCAGAGCGGTTTTCACGATCATTGATCGCGAAAACCACTCGTTTCAACGCAGGACGTGTCAGGAATAGAGTTCCCAGCTGGATGTGCCTGACACGTCCATTGTCACGAACGGGTTAAAAAGTTTAAATATTCTGAATTTTACAGCATTAAAGACTCATCATCCACAGTGAATAAATCTGGAATCCAACACCAAACTCATCCAACCATGTCTTTATGGATCTTGCTTTGTGCACTGGGGCACAGTCATGCTGGAATAGAAAAGGGCCTTCCCCAAACTGCTCCCACAAAGCTGAAAGTATAGCATTATCCAAAATGTCTTGGTATGTGGAAACATTAAGATTTCCCTTCACTGGAAGCAAGGGGCCCAGCCCAACTCCTGAATAACAGCCCTATATCATTTTTACTCCTCCACCTAACTTTATAGTTGGCACAATGCAGTCAGCCAGGCAAGGTTCTCCTGGTATTTGCCAAACCCAGACCCAGCCATCAGACTTCCAAACAGTGAAGCATGATACATCACTCCTCAGAACACGTTTCCACTGCACCAGAGTCCAATGGTGCCGTACTTTACATGACTTGATCCAACGCTTGGCATTGTAATTGGTGATGCGAGGCATACACTCAGCTGCTCAGCTATGCAAACCCTTTCCATAATGCACCCACTATAGGTTTTTTTGTGCTGATATTAATGCCAATTGTAGTTTGGAACTCAGATATGGAGTCAGCATAGCACTGGCAAATGTTATGCACCATGCCCCTTGCTATGTTATGTGGTCTTCCGAATTGTGTCTGAGACACCAGACATGGGGAGGGTTTAAAGAGAGAGACACCCAGCATGGGGAGGGATTAAAGAGAGAGACACCAGACATGGGGAGGGATTAAAGAGACAGACACCAAACATGAGGTGGGGGGATTGGAGAAAGAGAGAGGGACACCAGAAATGGGGTGGGGGAATAGGAGAGAGAGGGGGAGAAACACTAGAAATGTGTTGGAGAGTGAGAGAGAGAGACACCAGACATGGGGTGGTGAAAGACACCACACATGGGATGGGAGAAAGAGAGAGAGACACCAGGGGTGGGGGAGGGAGAAAGAGAGATAGCCACCAGGCATGAGGTGGGAGGGAGAAAGAGAGAGACACCAGACATGGGGGTGGGGAGAGGGAGAGATAGATAGAGTGAGAAGCCAGGCATGGGGTTGGAGGAGGGAGAAAGACACTGGGGGGGGGGGGGGGGGGAGACCAGACATGTGGTGGGGAGTGTGATAGAGACAACAGACATGGGGGCAGTGAGAAACACAGACTTGAGGGGAGAGGAATAGACAAACATGAGGGAGAGAAACAAAAGAGGGGAAGATAATGGGGGAGAGGAGAAATACAAAAGGGGGAAACAGATGAATGGCATGGGGGAGAGCAAGACAAACACTGATGGCATGGGGAGAGAGGGGCAGACAGGGATGGAGTAGCGGAAGAGTGAGACAGACATTGAATGTGTGACTGTGTCTGAATGTTTGGCTGCATGTAACATTGCATGTTTTACACTGTGTGCGTAAATGCCTGGGGGCACCAAATTAATGTTAGCATAGGGCATCAAAAAGTCTTGCACCAGCCCTGAAAATACCCCACATTTAAGACAAAAAGGATAAAAACTTTTTGGTCCGGATTTGCCCACATTTTCCCTGCAATGAAGTCCATAATATTTTTATTGACGTTAGTATTGTTTCGACACTTCACTGACACTCTCAGCCAGCACATACACACACTGAGACTCTCAGCCAGCTCATACACAGACTGACACTCTCAACCAGCACATGCACACACACATTGACACTCCCTGGAGACACACACCAACATACCTCAGGATGAGGGCTGCTCGCCCTCACTGTAGTGCGCAGTCCAGGAGTACCGGGATCACATGCAAACGCAGCGGGTGTCTGTCAGTGCCTGCACATGCGGCGAGAAAGCCATGACTACTCCGACGGGCGTTCTAGTGTGTGGGGGGGCTGCTACATCGGGCTTCAATGACTTCACATGTGGCAAGAAAGCAATGAGTACAGGCTTTCTTGCCGCAACACATACTGTTTTCTGCAAAGGGCGCTCCGTGGCTCTGTGGAGGTGGGTGGGTGGATGAGGGGTGCGTGTGAGTTGTCCGGTTCGAGGGCACTGCATCTGAGGGAAGGGGGGGGGGGGGGCTGAAAGGGCTCTGTGGACGGGCACTATATGTGGAGGGGGGGATAGTAGGTACAGGGAGATTGTTGGGGGTCTGCCTGCTTGACAGAGGCAGTAAAGTGTCCTGCAGACACCCTCTCTTTTGGCAGGGACATGCACTATATGGCCAAAAGAGAGGGTGTCTGGGGTAATGCAGGGGAGAGGGACAGATGCAGGGCAGAGGAGGGGGGAGCAGCTTGAGGAGTACAAACTTGGCAGCACTTTCCTCTGCTCTGCTCCATCGCCAACATGGCTCCTCACAGATTTGAAGTTTGAAGCTCTGCCCTTCCCATGACATCACCCTCCCACTCACTGTCTGTAAGTTGGATGAGAATTCTGATTTATAGACTGCATTGTGAGTCCCAAAGTGAGATTGTACTGCTGTAAAGTCTCTTGGGGGTGGCACCGAAAGACACTAGATTACACAATATGGCAGCTCCCAGTCACACTTGTTTAGTATAATATTTTATTACATAAACTTTGTAAAAAAAAAACACATCTGAAATCAACAATGCAAAATAAAAAAATTAAACATTTTCATTTTTTGGTTGGAGTGTCCCTATAACACAAAAGAGCCCTTAGTTTTACATCTGAGGTGTTTATTTTATAGACAAATTTGATAACTTTATCTTCTTAAATAATTATATTATTTAATTCAATTGATATTACATTATCTTGTGATGACCAAGCAGCTGAGATAAATAAAAATCTGTTGAGGCAATGTGAGTAGGGTTTAGGACACTTCCTCGCCGCATCTTCATCGCTGACAGTTCAGCGCGGCAGTTAGAACGCTGAATTGTGAGCAATGAAGTATAACGCGGCCGTTTCACCGCGGCTGCAGCTATGTAAGAGCTGACAGTTCAGCAGTGAACTGTCAGCTCTTACAAATCTAAAAGTAAAATGAAAATCCGCCCCCTAATAAATGATTCACAAACCCCGATAGTAACACTAAACACTAAACCCCAATACTAACACTAAAATTAACCCCAATACTAAAATTAACCCCCTAAACCCTAATACTAACCCCGACCCCTAATACTAAAATTAACCCCCTAAACCCTAATACTAACCCTAATACTAACCCCCGACCCCTAATACTAAAATTAACCCCTAACACTAAACACTAACACTAAACACTAAAATTAACCCCAATACTAAAATTAACCCCCTAAACCCTAATTCTAACCCCCTAAACCCTAATTCTAACAAAAAAAAAATAGGTAAAATACTTACCTTTAGCGATGAAATGTCCCGCAATGAAATCTCCAGCGACGATCTGTCTTGTGCTGCAGAGTCGGCGGTGAAGCGGCTGCGCGGAAGCAGCCGCGATGAAGTGTCCCATCCCTATGTGAGTATACTGAATCACTTTTGTAATCTACTGTATCCAGAATCTTACGGAGTTCTATAGGAAGAGCCTAATGGACAGCAAACCTGAGTGAAAGTGTAGTAAATGTAATATTATATATGATCAGTAGGTGGTACTGCATTACCATTCCCTGCAGACAATGTTACTTCCAACAGAGCATCATAGTAAAATGATATACATACATGATGCTTACTGTGCTATACCTCTTCCCATGCTGCCTTTCAATTATATTATAATGAAAAATATTTTGTTTGTTAATTTTAAACAATTTCAAAATTACACCTGGTGTAGCCCACTTATGTCCCAGGCAGGTCAACAAGGACTACAGTGAAGCTGTTTATTTTAAACTTTAATGTAAGGTTTTTAGATCTTTTTGTTACATTGTTTTGAAATTACTTTTAAACCGTATCTCCTTTCCTGCATTATTCTAAGGTAATTTCAAGCACAGGCCAACATAGTGTGTGTGACAAATGAGCAGTATACTGCTCTGGAAAGTGTGAGTTGGATGCACAATATTATATAATTTACATTCACATGTCCCATGAGTAAATGTAACGTATATGTACAAATATTGTTTACTTATAAACATTCTTCCGGGGGGAAGCATCACTGAAAATTTACTAAATATTTCTTCCCCCGGAAGAATGTTTAAAAGTAAACAATATTTGTACATATACGTTACATTTACTGAGTTATCTCACAGTTCTTCAGCATACATATTGCATTTATAAATCCTATGCCTTTCATTAAAATGTTCATATCTATTACCTTCAACATTTAACATTATAACTTACAAACCCAACAAAAAAACCAAAACAAGCCCATTGATTACTCATAATCTACTCTATTGAAGAGAGGGCGTGAGAGAGAGGCTAGTAGAGAGGGAGAAGAAGGGAACCGTTGTTCTTATTTTCCTTGCGTACGCTTGTCTAATATTTATCTCGCTATGGTATAAGTACGCATTTCTTAAGTCCAGCCTGCATCTCTATTCAGGGTTTCCATTAAAGGGCTCTTATGCTATCCATTTACATAATGGTTCCAAACTTTCCAACCCTTTCACTGAATTATTTTCCCCCGATCTTCCATTTGTAAATGGTATGTTGTTTGTGTTTTTAATTGTCCCCAATTGGGGATCTCCATTTTCCTCCAATCCCTTGCAATTAAAATCTTTGTAGCTATTAGCAGATGGGTAAGTATGTATCTATTTTCTTCCCCAATCTGTGTCCACTCCAGATGTAGGAGGGCCACAACTGGGGTTGATGGGATATCTATCTTGAGTATATTCATCAAGATTGAAAAGGTTAGGTACCATAATCTTTGAACTTTGCTACAACTCCACCAGATATGTAGATAGGATCCTAATTGTTTCCCACATCTCCAACACATTTGGTCCTGATTAGAGATGTCCCGAACTATTCGCCGGCGAATCGTGCAGACGTCCCCCAGCTGCCCGATTCTCCCTGGTGGCTAGCGGGGCAGCAGGGGAGGTCTGCGCGATGAGCGCAGACCTCCCTTGCTGCTGCCCGGCACGACCACCGGGACTTTTGTGATCATATAAGCCAACAGCCTATAAACCGAACGACTTTCGGTTTATAGACTGTCGGCTCATGGCGTTTCGCGGAGTTCTCCTGTTCGCGAACTTTTACGCAAATTCGCGTTCGCAATTCGCGAACGGGAAAATTCCGGTTTGCGACATCACTAGTCCTGATTTGAGTACATTTTACTAATTTAAAAAAAATGTTTATTCTATTAGATAAGCTTCCTAGTTCATACTTGAAAATGAAAACAATGGATAGTTGAAATTAACCAAAGGGTTATATAACACGCTTGATTTAATGTCATTTATTTAAATTTATCCTTCTTCTTTCAGATACATCCAAGTGGTAGCTATTTAAGAGTAGTCAGTTACAGCAAGAAGCTGTTCCTATATAATGCTAGTTTGTTTTAATTTGTTTCTTTTTACTTGAAAAGATGCTTGGTTTAAAGCTGCTGAAACAGCTGCCTAGATTACTAGACCTATTAGAGAAGATTTAGTGCTGAAATAGAAATCAATAGATTGATGTGCCTGAGAACCTGTCAAGTGATAGTGGTCTTAGTAAAGGCTGGGTTTTATTTGTGTGTTAAATGCATCAATTTGAATGTTGTTATTTAAAAAGTACTTTTTGCAATATATGTTTTATAAAGTGTAGTTTTATATATATATATATATATATATATATATATATATATATATATATATATATATATGTATAATTTTAACTTGCTGTTTAATCGTGCATGACCAGCTGAAATATTTGATAAAATGAATGTGAATTAAAAACATTGTGCTGGATATGTGTTTTGGAAAGCACCCAGCCTGATCATATCACAAACAGAGACTAACATTTGGCATATAGTAAAGATGGAAAAAATGCCCAGCTTACCTCAAAGAATCCACATCCCAGTTCCACAAAATCCAAATTCCCCCCTTTTTGGCACAAATGGACTTATTTGAAACGTACCTTAAACAAAAGACACTGTGACTAACTTAGGTACCCAAGATCTATAAAGACCTGTCCACCAATAAAATGACTGTCTCATTCTTACTTCCACCCCATTTTTATCCTTGACTCTCTTCTTTCTCCTATTCCTCTTTCTCACTCTAATGTATCCTCTTCATATTTCAATTTACAATATTTGTAATTGAACTTTAACCAATGAAGTTTTGTTGATACTGCCCTTTCGATTTAATTCTTTATTATTGTTTCTATTATTACTGTTTATTTTTTTATGTTTCAAAATGGAAAGATACAAATTATTAACATACTATGTTGTTTATAAGTTTAATACCTCCGTGCCACTGGATTAATATATACCTCCATATATAATATATTTGTATATATACTAAATACTATACAAATATAGTATACCTGGATGTATGCATACATGCTTCATGTGTATGAAAAAAAATAATTGTACATTGCACGATCCTGACTGTTCTGCTCTACATTCACAGCTTTTAAAATATAGCCAAACGGTGGATTAATTTCCATACTTAAATATAAAAAATAAAAAATAGTCTTGAATAGATCTTTTTTCTGTTTATAAAGAGAAAGTATTCCCCAAATTGGCTTTACTTCCTCTTTAAAGTGCTGTGTCTGTCGTGCAAACTGGGAGGGAGGAAAGAATATGTGGGATGGGTATGAAAATGAAAATGCTAATGTAAACAGTTTCAAATGCTTATATAAACTGCTGTGAAGTATGACACTGTAATAATAGGGAGCAGGCTGACAGTGAGACAGACAGAAGATGTCGGCACTGAAGTCAAGGAAGGAGCACAGAACATTCTGACAGTTTATTGGTTATTTGTTCCACCACATTAAACCAGAGTAAGAGAAAAGCATTAGGGAAAAACGTTTATACGTTTATTTACTCTATAACTGCTATTAACAGTCACCAGTAGAGTTATTTTAATGTGCATATAGACCTTTTAAAAGAATGCTGACTGTTACTGGAAGTAGGGCATAATTCTGACCATAGATATATATTCCAAAATGTTTAAACACTTGGGTCCTTATCTGGCCCACAAGGTATTATTCTATGCTTGATTTAACTTTCATGTTATATACAAACCAGAATCTAAGAATAGCAAGTCTGATCACTGTCTTGGCTCCATTCCAAATATGTGTTCTGTGAACAGCCTGATACTGCTCTTGGTGAAGGTAATTTCCTGCTAACACTTCCGCGTTCTGGATTGATTGAACAAATCATTGCAGCTGTGGGAAGGATGCCTGAAGTGAATGTAAAAATTATTACAGTCTGAATCAGTTTGAAAGATTACTTTAACAGGAAAAGTACTGAACCATGATAGTAATAGTAATTACATTATCACCCCAAACTTGTTGACTTAAGATTATTGGAGACCTTTACATTTATCTGCAATTTATTTTGACAGCCAAAAGGGTATAAAGTAATATGTGCAGTTTTCATATTCACCATCAGTATAATTCTTAATGCCTTAACAACAGGACATACATGTGTGTTTGTAGCCTCCAGCTATAAGTGGTGTTGCCATGATGCCCCCATGAGGCATCAGGCAACACTGATAATAGCCCTCCGGCACACATATAATCACTTCTAGGAGCAATAGTATGCACCATACCGGAAATGGCTCTGCCGTGTTGTGGGCAAGAGCTTTGTAAATGGTGACTCACCACATTTGTCACTCATTTGTTGTAGTTGCTTGACTGCCCCTAGCAGCAGTCAGCAAAATGATAAAAAAGAACCAATATTTAGGGGTGAGATCTAGTATTAAGGTTACAGTAAGAGGGTTAATGATAGCGTTAGGGTTAGGTTGATCATTGGGGTGAAAAGGTCGCTGTAGGGGAAAATTGTTAGGGAAAAAACTACTTTTAGTTATTGACCTATAACTTTCAAAAAACAACAGAAAAACATGTAAACATGGTATATTTGTAAACTCAGGACAAATATTGGAAACTATTTAAATGGGTTCTTTACAGTTTGTAATTGTGTAGTGATTTTTATAGTAAATTATAAGATATGATTAAAATAATGGTATCTTGAGAAAGCCTAGCTAAATTATTGTGGGTACAGTAAATGAGAACAAAATGACAACACAAGCACTGCAGAAATGTTAAAACCCACCAAAGGAAAGACACAGACAAAAAGTCATTCCACTAAGGGGTTAATATAAAAAAAAATATTATTATTTATTTTACTGTGTGTTCCAGTTACTATCTGGCGAATTGAATCTTTCCGAAAATCGACAATTTTCACTGATTTCGGACTAACTTAGGGCGGTTTCAGTTCTTTAAGAGTAAGCGAAATCCATAAGATATTAAATTGTCTGTCACAATGTTCAATAAATGTCCATCAACATACTAACCCTGTTGTTGTCCAAAGCAGATGACAAGCTACGTCCGACCCCCCCCCCCCCTCAAAAATGAATGTGTCCGAGATCCGGACCAAAACACTGGGTAGTTGAATTCTGGATTTTCTCTTTATTGTCTTTATAGAGACAATCTTTGAGTCAACTGCTGTTACCAGGGAAAGTATTAGGTGCTGCTCTGATGAGCATTATTCCCTGCACGTCATTTCCAACATGCCTGCTCCAATAAAACTTGCGTTTTTCATAACATGCAACTTAACAATACGATCCCTGCAGCGGGATCCATTTGCTCTCTAAACTATTGACCCAGATTATTAATATCAATCACTCTTTCTCTATGACACTTGAAAAGTTAAACTCTTCCTGTCACATAAACTGTAGCAGATAAACCAGGCTATGGAATGTTTCCATACGCACAGTCAGGTATATTGGAAAATAGTATATAAAATTGTAATAAATATCTGTACTTCTAGTGCTTAATCGGTGTTCAGGTGTGCCGTGTATTGAGTGATTTGTAACAGATGTGACATGCAGTACATATTCAGGATATTTCATAGAGTACAATTTTGGTAATGTGTAGAACTGCTCAATAGAAGGATGAACAGAAATATGTGTTTTTATGTCCAATTTAAGTTTTAAACTAAAATTGATGGCATATTAGCCTAGCATCTGCCTTCACTTTTTTGATTTCTATATCTCCTTGTAAGAATCCTTCTGTTTCCATAATAAAGTCTTTCTCTAGCAAAACATTATTTTTTGTGTGTGTGCTCTAGACAGACAGGCAAGCCACACATCCATTTAACATGCACTATAAGTTGTTATTGAGGTGAATAGATGAATAGATTTTCAAAATTAAATCAGGGAACATTTCAAATTTTTCTTTTTCAGAAAAGATGGAAAATAAAAAAAACACATGGCAACATTTTCCATAGGATATATAAAATGTATTTGGTATTTATGGGATTTTTTTTTTTTTACCTTCACAGAGATTCATATTGACCTATATAGTTAGGGGCTGGGAGTGTGACATTACATGTGCGTAAACAGTTCATTGGAAGCTTCCATCAAAGTCTTGTAATTAACTATAGAGAGGGCTTGGAGCCAAACTATGTAAAATAAAATAGAACATCCATTGACAGCTTTGGCCTGGGAATATTGTCAAACCAGGGAATTGCATCTAAACCCAATAATGTCTGGTTACCATGCTGTGTGATCTTCCTGTTGAACTTAATATTCAAAATGCCCACAATACATGACGCCAGTTCCATTTGACACAACTTTATTAACAGTCACAGCATATTGCTTCAACACAACTTTATTAATACCATACATAACAGTGTCCATACCAATGATTTGTCCTCATAATGATGTGTTGTATATGGTCAGTTGTTTTGATGCAGCGATCAGGCCTTTAACCACTTCACGCTGGTTGGTGCTTTGGTCCTTAACGACCAAAGCTCCAAATCGTCGTCTTTGTGTTCCTGGCACCATTAATTTTGGGATTGGCAGCTGGGACCCGATCAGAATCTCTCTCTGCCGACGTTCTGCAATACTTCTGTGATATGTTGGCAGGGAGGCCAGAGATGTAGCTACATTTCTTATGTCAGCTATTTTCTGTGTCCGAGTGAGGCCACTCAAAGTGGCATTATCTGACACCGGTGATCCCGCTGCAAATCCCTGCAGCGGGATCCATACATAGCTCATCATGGGGAGCCGCGATGAGCTGTTTAATGCAGGACGTTCTATGCTATCCTACTAGCCTTTAGGCAGTAAAAAGTAGGATGGCATATAATGTTCTACAAGTGGGAAGGGGTTAAAGGAGACTTTAAAGGGAAATAATCCAACAAAAAGAGGGAGGGCAGGATATTCTTTGAGATATATTACATCATTACCAAAATGATATATAAAATATTTATAGAAATATAGCCTGCCCAAATGTCTGCATTTATCCTATGTTTGGGTCAATATATGTGTGTGAACCAGTGTACTCAAAATAAGGCAAGGCTTAAAATATGTGTTAGTCACACCTTCTATATGGACAACAATTGATATAGAGCAACTGCATTTTTAAAAGACTACACACTTAAAATCATACTTCTTTTTTCTTTTTTCTTTTTTTATTTTTTTTTTATTTTACGAGAATAAAAAAAAGTTACATCTATACATAGAAAATTCTCTTACAAACATAATCCGCTTTGTACATGAGGTAGATGTTGGTGCTTGTCTTAAATATCCGATTTATACATATCCACCAATAAATATAATACTATGCAAAATTACTGATAACCCTTCTGTTGATATGTATATTCCTTAGTTGCAGCTTGTTCTTCGTTATTTCTTCTCATATATCGGAATATAATTGTTTAATCCTAGACGACAATAGATTCTAACATACAAACGATAAAATACATACATATACAAGGGTGTGTTGGGTGGCTGCGGGTGCGGGTTGGGGGGCTGGCTCTGGGCCGGGGGCTCGTCTCGGGGAGGGGGCTGTACCTGTGGACTGTCCCCAGATGCTCGGTAGGTATTTATTTTTAATTGCTTATAATTTGTTAAACTTAAGATGTTTGCTGTCTGCTATACCAGGCATCCCATATGTCTCTGTACATGGGCATATTGTTGTTATTTAAGAAGGATGCTTTTTCCATTAAGCCCTGATAGTTTATTTGGGTGATCACTTCCTCTTGGGTAGGAGGGGTTGCACACTTCCATTTCCTTGCTTTACATAATTTTACTGCCATCATTACGTGAATTGCCAGAATTTATTGGGGTTTCGAGATTTTTGGAAGATCCAGATGGAATAAGAAACTGGTAGGAGTCAGATTCGGTATATTTATTTTTAGATCTTCAAGAATTTCCATAACAAATTCTTTCAGATTGTACAGAATTGTGCAGTCCCACCAGATGTGTTTCAGAGTGCCCATGGCTCCATTGGTTGGTTGGACGTTGTCAGTTGGAATTTACTTAATATTACCGGACCCATGTACCACCTGTGTAGGATCTTCAAAAAAGTTTATGCAGTGGATTGATTTTCTAATTATAAAAGAAAAAGGGTAAGGCACAGCGCTAATAGATAATATATGTATATAGTGACCTCCACTCCACCAACAAAGGAATAATAAGTAACAGAACCAATACTGACCACTGAAGACAGGGAAGGTACACGATGGGGATGGGAAAATCCCGGATAGTATATGCAGTAGCAAATGACTTGATTACAAAAAATGAAAACAGGGAAGCAGCTAGTCTTATAATGGAATGCAATGGAAAAATCCATTGAAAAAACGGAGAGATAATGTAAGAGTGAGACAGCGCTAAATATGTATACCACAAAAGTTTAATATGATAGACTGCAAAGACAGGAATGTTATAAAAAATATAGAATTTATTACAAGGAAATATAAATATACAAGTGAATGACCATATGAAATATACAGCAATATAATCTAAAATCACAAAATAAGACTGAAATTATATAAACAAAAATACAATGATACACTTAATAAAGGGCCCCAAAACAAAACCAAAAAGAAAGATTATTAAAAATACATAAAAAATACAAATAGAGCCAAAGATCCCTTACCCACTGGGTCTGTTCGCCTGGCCAGGTCTATTGAACAGTTAGGATATTGCACTATACAGAAACACAGCTACACCCCACAGGACACGTTTCAAATTATCTTCATCAGCGCACTACCGCCCACCAGCGGATGAAGATTATTGGTGCTATCTGAGTGTGCACCTTTATATAATGCAGTCTCCCTACAGAGGTTGTTAGTCTGCGCCGGCTCTGACACTTTATCATTTCTAGGATTGCAATGGCAATCAGGTATGAAAAGCATCTGCTTAATGTTGAAGAATATTTGCTAAATAAGTGTTGGGATGAATATAAAAGGTACAATTGCTGTCATACATAACGAATGACGATTGCATCTTTTTTTCACTTCCCAACACTTTACAGTATGGAAAGTTTTATACATAAACCCCTCTGTGACCGATCAGCAGATATTCAGATTTCTACTATGACATCAGGCATCACGCTCAAAATAACATTGACTGTTACGCTGTCTGATTGGACAATTACATACTGAAAATGAATTCATTGTGAATTTGGAGAATGTCAAGCAGATTGAACAGTGTAGGAAGTGACTGCACAAAGACAAACAACTTATTTCCTACCCATGATTTTAGATGAAGTTATTCTGAGCATTGTTTGCTATATTGAACTGGAGGAATGCATATAGCAGTGATGGCGAACCTGTGGCACTCAGCTGTCTCTAAGGTGGCACTTTGTCACCATGATCATACATGAAGGTAAGTGGAGCACAAAGGGGGCACCAAGATGAGGAAATAAAAGGAAAGGGAACAATAACAGAGAGAAGGGAATACTAAAATGAGCAGAGTATGTAATGGAAATTGGAGAGGCAAGCATAATCTTAGGGAAAATCACTTTGAGACCTTAACGTGGTATCCTGCAGATCAATGGTGACTCAGGTTTTAAAATGTTTGCCATCACTGCTATAGAGCATAGGTTCCTTTACAAAAAATGATAAACAAAATAGTAATTAGTGCAGCTGAGTTAATATTTCAGATTCATTATAAAAAAGGTGGTCCAGTCTCTAATTCAAGGTTAAAAATCTTCTGCCAGACCTGTACTGTACTGAATGAATTTGAAAGCAGTGTTCAGACATACAATCCACTGCAAGTTCATTACAAGTTGACACCTGTTAACAGTACATAATACTACTTCAATGAGCAAAAGCTAATCAAGCCATATTAGAAGCCTCAATTTAATTAACATTATAGACCTTTTAATGGATTTCTTAAACACACAGCATTAACTGCAGTATTATTTGAATTAAACTAGATTTGCATCCTAGTCATTTGCCACAAAAAATAATTTTATCACTGTTAAACCATTGAATACCAATATCCATCAGATTGTCTCCTCAGCTCCCATTGTCTGTGTGAGTGTATGCCCTTGTAGGTTGGTTTTAGGATAAAACCCAAGTGGCACATTACCAACAGTATTGAAGCCAGTCAGACGAACTTGGATGCCTTAATAGAGAATGGTGCATAATAGAGATTAAACAAATAATTAAAACTCTGAATTGCGTAGGTGGAACTTTTCATTATGTTCATCTCATACTAGAAATCTAAATGCAGACAGAAGTAACCTATAACTCTTTGAATGAAATTTGGCTCCAAAGTGTGACAGAGACACAATAATCTGTCAGTCTTTTATTCCCTCTTTAGACTGGCATTATCAGTGTGTCTGTCTTTTTATCTGTCTGCCTGTCTTTCTGTCTACACAAACTTGCAAGTGACGCCCATAGACACAGGTCTAGAGAATAGCAGTGACCGAGCTGCACTCACTGATCGAATCTTAATTATCCAGATTAAGAATCAGATGGTGAGTTATCTGCTAACAGGATCCCTCTGAAAGGATCATGACAAAGTTAATTAGGAGTCCAGCATTTTTTAACTAAAGAAATATGTGGACCTTATGCCAGGATCTAGGTTTTTTGGGTTTAGAGTGAACCCCGGTCATTTTGTGTCTCTGTACAAAGTCTTCATTTCACTGCAAAAAATCATAATATATTTTAGACGTGACATTCAAAGAACAGGGCCAGGGAAAAATAAAAGTATTTAGAAATTGGGCATACTAGATGGGCCAAATTGTTCTTATCTGCCGACACATTCTATGTTTCATCAGCCAGTACCTTAGTAAATGTATGCATGAGAATTAGCAGTCTTATAATAGGACATCATCCCTTAATCATATAACTTTTCATTCTACCCTTCACTAATTCGATTTATTGGCTCCATGAATGAGCAGGTTCAGTGACCTTGTGCTTCTGCTTCAAAAACCATGAAAGAACTAGGATAATTGTGAATCAGTAGCCATCATATCTATGAGATTGCTAATATGTTCCACATAGAATACATTTTATCACAAGTAGACAGCCTGGGATTGTTAGCAGAAACAATGAATTAATATAAAATCTGTCCTTTCAGCACATGAATATTTAGAAAGTTTACAAAGAAGAAAATACCCTTATCATAGTCTGTCTTTACAAGTCATTTGCACACTCCCTCTGTTCCATTCTCCAAAGCTTCTCCCCATCTCATGCTGCTTTTGTTTTTCTTCCTCCTCCCTGTCTTGCTCATTTCCTTGCTTTATTTCTCTCTCTCTCTTTCACCTAATAGGATGTTATTAGTGCTAATCCAGCAACATCTGACGTTTGGTATCTATCCAATAAAACTCACACACAGAACCTGCTTATATTCATTCTCCTACATGTGATCTCCATATCTGAAGACTCTACAAAGTGGAACCTTGTGCTCCTTGATTGTCCAGCTCTCTCCCTCTTAAACATTCCCCTTTTTAACTATTTTCCTTACTTTCCCTCAATCAAAATTTCTTTTTATTCTTCCTCACTTTTCTTGTTATCATGTCTCTCCTTTGTCCAGGCTTCTCACTTCTCTCCCCACAACAGATTTTTCAAGTGTGTTCAACTTTAAGATGTGTTGGGGAGATGGATCATCTTGCTCTCTTCCTGTGGTCTTTACCTCCTCAGTTATCTGCTCCTCTCTCTGTAAGGGATACCATTACCAGTACCGTTCCTCTGAGAGGAAAGAATTCAGGATCTGAAATAATAGTGGAAGAGAACAAGACCAAGAAAACAAACTGTTTGAAGGTAGCTTGAGGAAAACTAGAAAACTTAAAATACAATATGTAGGTAAATATATTATCCTTTGTGAAATGTACCTTGAATTCAGATTTACCTGGTAGATGATTCAATACACTGAATGTTATTCAGTCTTCCTTTTGTAGTGTACAATCATTTCTACATCCACTTTCACAAGCGATCTTTGGCATATGAAAGGAATTCCATTGTAGGTAGGTACAACATGGGCAACCCTGTTTGGACAACTAGAAAACATGGGCAAACTTGGTAAAGAAAATAGTTCACAGTCCCCTAAACAATCTGTTTGTTGCATGAAAAGAACATACAAAAGACACCTCATAGTATTGTTGGATGATTGTGATATTTTTTCTAGGACAAAACTCGGAGATTGCTGAGAGAATGTTACCTTTTGGAACCATATCCTAGCCCTGAACAAAAGAGACACCTTTCAGATGTAACTGGGCTACACCCCACACAGGTAACCAACTGGTACAAGAACCGAAGGCAGAGAGACAGAGCAGCTACCTCTAGGACTGGGTAAGTGATATAGTGACTGATAGAGTATAATTGAGCTGAGTTGTATTGTTTACATGCTGACTAGAGGGTCTACTCAATAACGAGAGAATTGCAGGGAAGTGAGGCGGGAATTTCAAATGTATGGTCAAAGTAGCTGAGTTGGAAAAAATCTTCCATTTAGCTGCATTGGAGATTTTTTCCAACTCGGCTACTTTGACCTAAATTTGATATTTCCCATCTCAATTCCCTGCAGTTCTCTCTTTATTGAGTAGACCCTTCCGTGAAATGCTATATTGTCATAGGGAGACTGAATGACAGAGACATTGGAGATCTCACATTACTTTTCATTAATAATGTTTACAGAGGGAAACTGCTAAATTTGGAGTAATCACCATAAAAAACAATTAAATGTTTCTAATTCATTGCTAAACGTTCCCCATAATTTCAGCCAAATCTATTACCTTTGGAATTACTTACTTGTTGTGCCAGACCTTCTCACACAAAATAATGGATAATTCTAGAACTAAAAATCACAGATAACTTTTTTCAGAAAATACAATTTAGATGAACTTATAGTTCTGCATACAGTTATATATAGCACTGTAGATGAACCCCTTTCCGACTGATGACATGCCAGGCACCTCACTTAAAAAATGCCATTGCTGATAATTGACATGCCGTGCAAATCATGCTGTAAAACACGCATAAGCAGCAATCAATGGTCGCTGCCTATGCTTTGATGCTTTGATGTGGTGGCATTATTCCACACCAAAATTTGCCCCACCCAGGGCATCGCTCACCCCACGTGGTGATCGATGGTACCATATTGGAGAGGAGCATGCTCCTCCAACTTGGCACTTGTCCGTATGAGGCAATTGCGACGGATGTGTCGCTCATTTACTGTTGCTTGACTAGAGGAAGTCAGAAACATTACAGTCAAAAAAAAGTAAAGGCTATCCCTAGATCTACTAACCCTAGGTCTAGGGTTGGGTTACAATGAGGGTTAGTGTTAAGTTGCTTTAGACTTAGAATTAGGGTTAGATTTTGGGGGCAGGGGTAGATTTAGGATTAGGGTTACTTTTTTGGATAGGGTTGTGGTCAAAAGGTCACTGTAAGAGAAAATGGTTAAGAAACAAAAAACACCACTATTATTTATAGCCCTATACCTTGCAAAAAACAACAGAATAACTTGGAAACTGGTATTTCTATACTATTCTAGACAAATATTAGAAATTATATAGATATAATTTTTTTTACAGTTTGTAAGTGCATAAAAGATTTTTCAGATCAAAGTTAGAAAAAGTGTTTTAGTGCATTTTTTCATCATGCTTTATGTTTTTCTTTTTTTACATTATATGATATGATGAAAACAATCATATCTTAAGAAAGCCCTATTTATGGTGATAAAAAACTATATATGATTTGTGGGGGTACATTAAATGAGAAATAGGAAAATTACAGCTAAACACAAACACCCCAGAAATGTGAAAACAGCCACTGTCCAGAATGAACAAATGTGTCCCAGATGGCCAGTCCTTAAGGGGTTAAAAATCAACATATCCCACTGCTTCCAGAGAGCAAGGGAGGTATGAATTCCCCACTGCCTTCACAGGCTGGTAAGACAGAATGATTGTTGTATCTGTCCTCTTTCTTGCAGGTTGGCACAAAGAAGAGAAATATTAGTATGTCCATCTCTTAGCAGGGTGGCATAATGGCAGACAGATGGGCGCTGTGAGTGTATCCCTCCCCCACAAACTGACAGTTACACAGACAGGAGGAAGTTAAAGGATTCCTACTGCCTCTCAATTCACAGGATGAAAACGTGAAGATGCAGGCACAATGAAACTGGGAGTTTGATGCACTCATATACAGGGTGAGAACCAGAGAAGGAAGGCAAAACCTGCAAATGACTTAAAACACCATCTTTTTATACTTTCAGGCCACAGGAATTTGCAGATGTCAGGACAGCAGTCATTAAATACAACACATCATGTCACTAAGAAAAGAAAACCTCAAATACTATAATCACTGATGTCTACCATGGGATAATTCTGTTACAAAATAAAATAAATAAAGAAGCATTAGACATGATTGTGCTGTGCTAATATTGAACTATAAAAGATTGCATTGATATATATGTAATTACACAAGCCTAAAACATTACGGTTTTCAAATTCTTATATTGCTGCTTCGGTTTCAATCATGATTATTATTAGCAGTATTACTGTATCTCCGTGGGGGTTAGCTACTGTAATCAGTCTGGCTGCTGGTTTCAGTACCTACTTGCACCTGCTGTGCCACATTTGAATAATATTGTTACAAATATCATTTGTTACCAAAGAGGCTGTGGTTATTTGCTAAGCAGAGTCAGTTGCCTCAGTAGACATAGTGGCAGCTGGAGACAAATTGCAGTGTTCCTTCAAAGTAACATTCATTTGTATAAATCTAACAACGAAACATTGATAAATGTGTATTTGTGTTAGGATCTTTGTAATTTTGAATGTATAGTATGGAATGCTCTGTCTACCAATTTTTAACCCTGATGGCGGGAGGGGTGCAAAAGCAATTTAATAACCTCCAGTACAACTTCATCAGTCCACCCGTTATTAACACAGATAGAAACAGGCAAGACAGACATACCGACAGATAAAGTGCAGAACTTGATAGACAAACAAGAAAATTGGATAGAAAGGTTGGAGCTCTGGGGCAGTTATAAGTGAAAAGTGGTGCTACTCCCGTCCATTGAATTAGATTAGAAAGTAGCTGGGGGGGGCAATATCCCTTGCCAGTCCTTGTCTGTTCCAAAGTTCTACAGGGCAAGAAGTACCTTCATTAATTTATAATCTGTTTTTACTCTGTTTGTACACTGCACCAGTTTGTCTTTTGTCCTTTAGTCCCTTCTGTAAGAGGACATTTATATTACATATTTGTTGGGTTGTGTGGCAGGACATTATGTGAATTGGACCTGGTAGACACTTTATAAGTCCTGAATAAACACCTATGTGGATAGGTAGTACCCAGATGTTTTCAGCCCCCTTTATTTTATTGCAAACCAAATAAAGAAGTGACCTATTTCATTCACGAAAATTAGTCTACTGTTTCTTTAAATGAGGTTCCAGTTTGAGAAGTAAGCTACTGACCTGTTTTAGTGAACTCTTATGTTTATTCTTTCTTGGGTCTTGTAACATTTTCCTATTTCATTTTGCAAAATCCCGACAGAGGATCCATTACCACAGGAAGCCTGTTTGCTTTCTGGACCCACAGGGGCTCCAATCCCTGCCGAACCCAGGCCTCTTATCTATATTCTGTTCTTTTTTTTTTTTATCACAGCAGCAGTCTTCTTTCCAGCACATATGCCACTAGGATGATTATTGAAATTTCCAGTTTCCTTAAAGACTGGAGTTAACTCTTTCCTCCTCAGGGACAGTTACACATCCTGATATAAAGCCAAATTGCCTTGATGTTCACAGACAGTAACTGTTTGTGTTGCTTGCCAGTAGGGCTGCCACCAGGAATTTCAGGGCTCCTTATTGAATACATTTTCTGCCCCCCCCCCCCCCCGAAATATCTCCCACTCGCCCCACCTACCCATGTTATCCCGGTCTAATGTAATATGGAGGGTGGTTGGGAGCAGTTGGTCAATATGCCAGTAATATTTTGCCACTCAATAGGCCAGTAATATTTTGCCACTCAATAAGTCAGTATTTTCCCCTCAATATGCCATTCTTTTGCCATTTAATATGCCACTATTTTGCCATTCAATATGCCAGTATTTTGCCATTTAATATGCCAGGATTTTGCCCCCCAATATGCCAGGATTTAGCCATTTAATATGCCAGGATTATGCCATTTAATATGCCAGGATTATGCCAATTAATATGCCAGGATTTTGCCCCTCAATATGCCAGTATTTAGCCACTCAATATGCCAGGATTATGCCATTTAATATGCCAGGATAATGCCAATATGCCAGGATTATGCCATTTAATATGCCAGGGTAATGCCAATATGCCAGGATTATGCCAATTAATATGCCCCTCAGTGTGCTTGTTATCTACCACCCTCCACCCTCCTTCCCCAGAACTTACCTCCTTCCTGCTCTGCTCTGCAGTTCCGTGGCTATGAGGGAAGTGTTGTGCGCTCCCCTCCAGCCGCGCGGCTTCAATAAAGTTTGTTTAAACTTTTTTTTTAAACAAACTTTATTGAAGCCACAAGGCTGGAGGGGAGCGCACAACGCTTTCCTCACAGCCGCGGACTGGCTTAAGAGAATGGCAATATTTTTTTTTCTGGCGTTACGGGCCCGGCACGCCAGTATCGCCCGTCACCCCCTGATGGCGGGCCTGCTTGCCAGTACTATGAAAGGTGTGCTCAGCTGTTTACTGCTCCCACAATCAGTGTCCTCATGTTTTATGTCTGGTTCATATCCCTGTATGCCACTTGGGAACTAACATTTACAGATGCTGTTACAAGAATCATGTCCTTGTCTTCCAGTGGCTGCATCCCAGTCTCATATACCTGCAGCCATGTTTGTTATACACCTGCACATAACTCTTAGTATAACCAGTTCTTTAAACCTGCCACTTTGCTTAGTTATTCTGTGGCTTGAATGTTGGTGTGATACCTCATCTTCTTATTTCTGACTCTGACTCCTGTTTGAATCCTCGTTCTGTTTCCACTCAGACTCAAACGGCATCTGTATCCATCTAAGTCTATCATAGAATTATGTTTTTGTAAAGTTTCACGCCTCCCTGCTACTGGGCTCCTCTACTAATACATGATAAGGAAAAACATCTAAAACAATTAAGCTTTAGTCTATAAATCTAGAGAAATCACTTGTCTGTTTAAAAGCAGAACAATTGTAGGAACAAGATATGGTGTGAGTCAGATGTAGAACAACCAGTATTTGCTTGAACATAAGTCATGGGTACTGAAAACAGGACTTCAACTTATAATCAAGGTCACCTTGTAATCGGATGTAAAAGTAATTGTGGGTGCAGCGGCAAATTCCATGGGTGCAATAAGGGTGCAGTGACAAATCCTGTTGGTGCAAAAATGGGAGCTGTAACAAGTCCGGTAGGTTCAATCAGGGTGCTGTAGTATGTTATTTGGGTGTAATATGAGTGCTGTGGAAAGTTCTGTGGGTGCACTGTGGATGCTATAATAAGTTATTTGGGTACAATGTGGGTGCTTTGGCAAGTTCTGTGGGTGCAATGTGGTGCTATACATTTTATGTGGCAGCAAACTATGAAAGTGGATGCAATGGCAAGTGATGTGGGTGTTATAAAGGGGCACAGAAGAGTCAGATTTATGTAATACATTTTTTATTAATGGTGTAGCACATCGTGGATCTCACATCATCACCAGGCTATGAGTGACATAACTGAGTGCCTTGGTACCAATGCACTTTAGCTATGTCTGCGGAGGCCCCGGAATACACATACAGTGACTGTGACAGCCATTCACAGTGACCACAAATGTATAGCTGTCAAAGACAGTGCCTGCTACGACAGCCATAGTCTCTCCCTGCCCCACAGCAATCTTGGAGAAGAGAGACACTAAAATCAGTATGGGAAGCCTGCCCCACTATTGCTGACCCCACAGTGCACTTATTTTGTGTTTAAGGTAGATTTAGATTAAAAAAATAAATAAATAAGTAAAAACATTATTTTAAAAAATTCAAAATAAAAATATAAAAATAAAAGGTTATCCCATGGAGAACCAGTGACTCGATAGAGATATCTAGAGATATTTTTTTTTTAAAAAGAGACTGCTAGTGCAGTCAGTGTTTTGTCTCAGCAGTAGAGAGGGGCCCACAGGAGATGTATATGCCACCCATGCAGCAGTGTAGCAAAGATATGTGCATCCTATTATAGACTAGGGTTCCTATGATCCAAAGGTATATTTTTGCCCGTGAGCATGATAGGAAATGTAGTCCACAAAGCAATGCTTGAACATATCCCAAATTTGGTCCTATACCCAGGGCTGGCGATACCAATAGGGCGTCAGATTTGTGGAGTGTGGCTGCGGCCACCATTAACAATGTTGGTGCCTACCACTACTCTCCATACCTGTGTTTACTCTTGTGTACTGAACTTGGACTGGCAGACTTCTGCTGCCTTTCCACTGACCTTGGCTTTCTGACAACACCTTTGGTATTCACCATTGTTGCCAGCCACTCAGCTGTGCTGGTGCTATCTGTAAGAACAGGTGATCACTAAGTCTCAACTGTTTGGAAGATAAGCCACTGTTATAGGCAAAACAAGCCTTGCTGAACTGACTGCTGGGCTCAAAAACCTTCTCACAGGTCAGCATCATTAAACTAATATTGTTTAGAAACAGAGAAAGATAGGAATTAGGAGGGTAAACAATATGGAAAAAGAGATTGAGAAAGAAAAGTTATATGAAGGCAGGAGGGTCTACTCAATAAAGAGTTGGAAAAATTCTCCAATGCAGCTGAATGGGAACATGTTTCCAGCTCTGCTACTTTGGCATTGAGTTTAAAATGATTTCTCAATTCCCTGCAATTCTCTCTTTACTGATTAGACACCACGGTTTGGAGAGAACAATGATTCAACAACTGATATATAGAAGGGAGAGAACGAATGATGGAGTACTGAAGACCGGAGTACTGAAGACCAGATATGGTAACTGAAACTGAGTATGAAATAAAGTAAACCCAACTTCATGTCTGAAAAGGAAGCGTTAACCGTTGTTTTAAATTAATGTGGCACTACCTGAGCTGTTTAAGTCAGTGCTAGCAAGAAAGAGACATGTCAATAATGGAACTGTATTGAAAAGGGACATGGTGATATACAAAAATACCCACACAAGCATATATGTGTTATTTTATACTATTTTAGTATTCACTTGTTTTAGTAGGGGTACAGAGTACTTGTGTATGATTTCATTGGAACTTGTACACGTTTGTACCAGCAGATGGCAGTGCAGCTCTCTAGTACAGAATGCACGTATTTTCCATCTTACAATGGAAGGATATATTTATCTCAGGACATTGCTCTGAACTATTATTATGTTCTTGTTGAGAATCCTTTGTGGTCAGTTCCTTGATGAAAACAAAGGTACAGATTTATTTTTTAATATACTGTGTACATTAGTCCTCCCAAAAAATACATTGCTTTTTTATTGCAATTTTTTATCCATGAAATATTGATAGCAATAATAATTTATAGTTCATGAATTAACTCTTAATTTCTGTCAAAAGGATTGTGTATATATTATTTATCTATGATCACATTTTAATTAGCCAAACACAGTGAGCATGTTTGGCTTGGTGGTTTTGGAGCTATATTTAAACAGTGGCGTCAGTGATCCTTGACAATTGTACAAACTACTCTTTAATTGGAGGTTTAACAGCCAGGAAGGACTGAAAAGACAGGAATATAAAGTGGATATCATCTTCCGCACAGTGGGCCACATCTACACACTCTTGGAGTAGGTGCCCAAAAGAGGAAGACGCTTCCAACTCATTGAGCACTGGGCTAGCTGATGTCAGTCCAAAAAAATATCATGCCTTCTATCTGTTCTGCCTTATGAAAGACACTCCTGGATTTGAGCCTCTGCCCAGTTGTCCCACTGTGCTGTACCTCTGTCTCACTTTTTGGGACAGCAGTAGAGGTGGGCAGGATTTGGGACCAAAATTCCGCAGACCTGATCTCATTATCCAGAGCTAGGGTTGCCACCTGGCCGGTATTTTACCGGCAGGCCGGTAAAAAAATTGGCATCAAGCCAATGTTAAGTCTATGGAGACAGTACCAAGGCCGGTATTTTTTGGAAGAAAAGGTGGCAACCCTATCCAGAGCCCGGAAAACACTGTATGAAATCTGGAGTTGGGGGTGAAAGAAGGAACATAACTGGGATATGTGTGCAAGGGGCAGTACTGATACCATGGTTTAGCAGGCTTGCTCTTAGGGTTGCCACAAAGCCATTATTCTACCGGCAGACCTGTACAAAATTGGCTTGTTTCCAATGTTAAGTCTATGAAAGCAAAAGTAAGGCTGGTAGTTTTTCTTTTGAAGAAAATATGGCAACACTTTGTGCGCTGGACTAGCTTCCTGTAATATGCTTGGGTGAGATTAATGAGATAAGTTCTTGTTGGTGCATACATATTAGAAGTAACTAGCGATAACACTGGGCTCATAATACACATTGGTAGTACCGGTAATAACAAAGTTAATGGCAGATGGGGGTGGTCCTACAAATTAACTCAGGGTACTAGATGACAAGGTTAAGGCAAAGATCTTACAAAAAATATACAACATATACCAGTAACATAATGGAAGCTAAAGGTGTTGCTCCAAATTCATTGTACTGCCTCTATTACCACTGTTTTGTGCCCAAAGGTAGGCAATAACATTGTTCATGGTTATCATTTAATGAACTTTATAATGTACTCATGTTCTATGGACCTTTAGTGACCTTGCTATGGATACTGATGTCCTATCCATGTTTATGGCCCTTTCACTAATTGTATATGCAGAGTAACTCTACCCCCTAAGCAATACAATATATTGTGATGAATATTTTAGGCCACTTGAGGAGTATTTGGGGGGAATTGGGATAAACACAATCATAACATTGTATTTCCAGAAAGCTAAGTTCAGCATGCTAAAAGCATCTGTAGATCTCTTTGATTGTGATGTACTGTTCTCATGAAAAACACAGAGGATAATGACACTTATGTAAGATAAATACATATAACATCTGGAAGCAACTGCAAAAGTTAAGATGTCAATAAAAACCATTGTGTCTGCGTAGAAAAGTTAAAACAAATTGAGATGGGTAAATTAATTAGTGAGGAACAGGAAAAAAAATACATCCATTGTGTTAATCGAATTTCTAGAAAACATTTAGAATTTTTTTAAATCAATAAATCTTGTTTATAGTGTTTTTTTCCTGTTAGCAGTAAAAATCACGAAGGTGGCCATCGAATGGGATGCGCGCAAATCCGCACAGCTGTATAAGAGGGGAGCTTACAGGCATCCATTTCCAAGATGCACAACATTCTATGGGGAAAGGTTGGTCCATTTGTACTTCTAGCACACAATTCTGTGGAACTTATTCTCCTTCATTCCTAGAACCATGTAACTCAGGGGTCCTCAAACTTTTTAAACAGAGGGCCAGTTCACTGTCCCTCAGACCGTTGGAGAGCCGGACTATAGTAAAAACAAAAACTATGATTAAATTCCTATGCACACTGCATATATCTTATTTTGCAGTGAAGAAACAAAACGGGAACAAATACAATATTTAAAATGAAGTAAAGTTAAATCAACAAACTTACCAGTATTTCAATGAGAATAGTGTGCCAGTCAGAGCCCAGGAATATTATGCCAGTCAGATGCCCAGGAATATATTATACCAGTCAGATGCCCAGGAATATTATACCAGTCAGATGCCCAGGAATATTATGCCAGTCAGAGCCCAGGAATATTATGCCAGTCAGATGCCCAGGAATATTATGCCATTCAGATGCCCAGGAATATTATGCCAGTCAGAGCCCAGGAATATTATGCCATTCAGATGCCCAGGAATATTATGCCATTCAGATGCTCAGGAATATTATACCAGTCAGATGCCCAGGAATATTATGCCAGTCAGATGCTCGTTATACCTCCCTCCTCCCCCGCTTCCCCATCACTTACCTCCAGCTGCTGTGTCCCCGGCCGGATGTCTTGCGCAGTGTTCCCCTCCTGCACGGAGGAGGGAAACACAGTTACCGGATCCGGATGTGACGGAACGTCACATCCGGTCGAGGTGATTTTTTAATTTTTTTTTCATTTTCCTGCAGCCACATCCGCTGCGGCTGCAAGAAAAAAAAAAGGTAAACAGCGGGCAGCACCCCCCGCGGGCCGGATAAATGTGCTCGGCGGGCCGCATTTGGCCCGCGGGCCGTAGTTTGAGGACCCCTGATGTAACTGATAGTGCCTTGAATCCTCAACTAATGGTTTGGACAGCACCCCAGAACCGGCATATGTTGCACAGGGCACCACTGAGGCGACCACAATTTTTACAATAAAGGCAATAAATGCATTGTGCACCCATACAACATATAATCTTAATAATTTTAAACATTTTTAATTATTTTAAATATTTTTAAAAAGCACCTAGCTTAGATGAAAAAATATTGGAGATTTAGTCACAATATATGGCCATATTTTGCTTAGCCCACCACTACGCCAAAGTACTCCAAACTTGGTGAGTCCTATCTCTAGCTACTTACTTGGAATGAATCTCTCTGACAATCTGTCTTGAACTAGAATTTATACAAATCTCACTGGACTAAATCTCCAATATTTTTTCATCTAAGCTAGGTGCTTTTTAAAAATATTTAAAATAATTAAAAATGTTTAAAAGTATTAAGATTATATGTTGTATGGGTGCACACTGCATTTATTGCCTTTATTGAATCCTCAACTGACCAATTGCTAACTGTGCACATGATCTCTTTTGTGGATTACGTTAGGGCAGACATTTTTTATTTACTTTTTATTTATTTTTTATTTTATTTACTTATTTTTAATTTATGTTTCAAAATATTATTTCATTTCAGGCCATTTTGTAAAGACCTTTTTGACTATTTTCATAATAGCCGAAGTCCTCCCATTGATTTCTATGAGGACTTCAGCTATTTCTGAAATCGACAAGGTCCTCCTGAAATGGTCCCCAAATAAGCAGAAGTCCTCCAAATATTGGATGAGTGAAGACTAGAGATCACGTTGGTGGTCTCTGAGTAGCCTGAATTTAATGGCTACTCGGATCACCAAAGTGACGCGAATGGGTCCAAAACTCGGAGCTCCAATCTTCTCATTGAAATTCTGACCTTCTTGAGTCAACTCGAAAAGGAACCTCAGCCAATTCCATTCATCCAAATGGAATTCCCGAAACAAAGATAATGGACGAATTTCATACAAACAAATTGCGTAAGTGGACCAAATTCAGTTCAAATTTAAATTTTCTTTCATCCACTTGCATTCGGACAAACCAGAATTTTCAAGTCTACTAGTCTAATAGATAGTGCTATAACAAGAGGAATAACTTGAGTTGGAATGTGAATGTTTAAGAAGTAGTGTGTAAAAATATATCTTTACAAAAAGAGTAGTAGTAACCTGAATAGTCTTATAATACATAAAGATATTCTTAGCAATATGTGTTTGTTTGTTATTTAACATCTGCTTTTATTATTTTAAAGTACACAGAAAAAAAAACATAGGAAAATTAAGAACAATACGTTTTTATAATGGGCAGAATAATTATGATATGGTTTCACAATTAGTGTTTTTTCTTTTTATACATTTATTTATTTAGAAAGTGTTTTACCAGGAAGAATACATTGAGATTTCTCTCGTTTTCAAGTATGTCCTGGGGACCCAGTCCAGAATGAAGTTACACAGAGTTACACAGTAGGTTCAAAAAATAAATACATACATATATTTAACAAGTTGGAAGGAGAACATACAGGGTAAATCATTATTGATACAAAAAAGGAACAACATGTACAGTATACAAAAGAGTAAACTAATAACAGGTACAATCTGTTTTGAGGATTTGGGAGATACTTATTTTCAGGGATCTTAGAGTAGATGATGATTTAGCAGAAACGTTATAGGGTTTACTTAATAAAGAGAGACTTACAGTGAATTAAGATTGGCCAAAGTAGCCAAGTTGTAATATATATATATGAATAAAGGGAGAGGGCTAAGAGAAAGATATTTACTGTTTTATAAAATAGAAAAATACTAAATCTAAAAACAAAAAGGCATCTCACATTAGAAAGAATAAATGCATTAAAAAGGTAGTAGATATAAGGGTCTGCGCAGTAGAGAGTGAGTTGCTGGCAGCTGAGACAGGAATAAAAAACTTAGGACCAAAATAGCTGAGTTGGAACAATTCTCCCATTCAGGTGCATTAGAGATTTTTTCCAACTCTGCTACTTTAGTTTAAAGTTTGAAATTTCCACCTCAATTCCCTGTAATACTCTTTATTCAGTCGACCCTTTGAAAGTTTTTTTTTAATTTTTTTACAGTGAATTGGAAAGGTATTTCCCCTATTTCTCACATTTTGCAATGTTGCACATTTTTGTAGTGATTTGAAATCCTTGACCAGCACCAAGTATCAGACCAAAATGGAACCTGAGTGAACAAACAACATCTCTCACATTTCTGTAGAGCAAGTTTGGCCCATTCGTTTGTGCAGAACTGCTTTAAATCCATGACATTTGTTATTTTTGGCGCATGAGCTGCTTGTCTCAAATCCTGCCAGAGCATCTCAGTGGGGTTCCAGTACTTTACATTTCCTGTTATTCTATCATTCTGATATAGACTGGCTTGTGTGTTGCGGATTGTCGTCTTGCTCCATGACCCAAGTGCACTTTGCTCCAGCTCACTGACAGATGCTCTGATGTAAAGCAGAATTTATTGTTCCTTCATCGATGGCAGGTTGTTCATGACCTGATACAACAAAGTATGGCCAACCATGACACTCTTACAACTATGCTTGACCAGGTGAAAGTGTTTGTAGTTTGGAAGACATAAAAAATGATTCTAGTTATCACTATGGGCAGTGCATTACCAAGTATTTATCAAATGACTTTAAGATCTGTTGATAGTAATTTCAGAATTAAATAGCAAAATATGACTTACTGGTTTTTTAGCATACACTCATACTCATACTCTCTCAACAATTGGATCAAAACTATATATATATATATATATATATATATATATATATATATATATATACACACAAACCTAAGAAAAAGCATCACACTGGAATACTAGAAGTAATGTTGACCTATAATTGTTATGCAGGGAGCCTTACATTGCAATGTATTTACCCATTATGTAATGTGTATATATAATAATAACAACAATTATTAATATAGCTAAATGTAATTATAATGAAATACTCATGAACCTATTATAGGTGTTCCTTTTAGAAATGTAATTATCCATACATACATTTCATTAAGATAGCAATAATTAGTAATATTTTATATAATACCTTAATAGCTGACTTGTCATTAATATTTACATTTCAGTAGGCAGCATATGCATATTTTCATCACCCTATCTGTGCAAAGGAAATTACTTTTGTAATGCTACTCAGTGCAATTTCTACTTGCGGATTGAGTTGACTCTGACATTTAATTTCATTAGGAATTAGATATGCAGGTGATACTTCCTGCTTGCATGCATTATAATGAGCTGATAAGACCTACTTTACATAATAGTGTCACTGCCTATTACTAGCAGTAGCTGTGTCAAAATGAACAAAAAGCAATATTAATAGATGTCTTAAGGAAGCAGTAATGTCACATCTATAAAAATTTAGCATATTTAATTTTAACAAATGTAACTGTCACGTGTGTTGTGACCACTAGATGGCAGAATAAGCCACAAAAAAGGTGAGAGAATAGAAAACCACAGGTGTACTATGTACATTACTGTTCACCCTTCCACCCCCCCCCCCCCATCTCTATTACTCATCTCTCTCCATTTTTATGCCCTTTTCAGCTCTAATGCACCACATTTCATTTTAAGTCAGCCATACAAACCATATACAACTCTCTCTCATTTTCTCCTACAGTCTGGACATATTTAGTGTGCTGTCTTTCTCAATCCTCTAGATTGTAAGTATGTGAGCAGGGCTTTCTTCCTCATGTATCAGTCTGCCCCTGGTCATATAACATAGTATGTAGTTCCCCTCTATGCTCTGCAGAAAGCACCAAGTAAATGGTTGGCTCTATATACAACCAGGGCTTTAATAGTGATTGGACCCTGGGCAAGCATTTGCTTGGGCCCCCTGGACCCTGCCCCCTCCCCTGCATGCAATCCCGCCATCCATCGCAATGTTACCCCCCACACACACACATATGCCATCATTGTTGTGCCATTCAGATGCCAGTAATATTGTGCCTTTCAGATGCCAGTAATATTGTGCCATTAAGAGTGCAGTATTATTGTGCCAGTCAGAGCCCAGTAATATTGTGCCATTCAGAGCCCAGTAATATTGTACCATTCAGAGCCCAGTAATATTGTGCCAGTCAGATGCCTGTAATATTGTGCCATTCAGAGCCCAGTAATATTGTGCCAGTCAGAGCCCAGGAATATTGTGCCAGTCAGATACCAGGAATATTGTGCCAGTCAGATACCAGGAATATTGTGAAATTCAGACCCCAGTAATATTGTGCCAGTCAGATGCCTGCAATATTGTGCCATTCAGAGCCCAGTAATAATGTGCCAGTCAGATGCCTGCAATATTGGGCCAGTCAGAGCCCAGTAATATTGGGCCAGTCAGATGCCTGCAATATTGTGCCATTCAGAGCCCAGTAATATTAGGCCAGTCAGAGCCCAGTAATATTGGGCCAGTCAGAGCCCAGGAATATTGGGCCAGTCAGAGCCCAGGAATATTGGGCCAGTCAGAGCCCAGGAATATTGTGCCAGTCAGATACCAGGAATATTGTGCCAGTCAGAGCCCAGGAATATTGTGCCAGTCAGATGCCTGTAATATTGTGCCAGTCAGATGCCTGTAATATTATGCCAGTCAGATGCCTGTAATATTGTGCCAGTCTGATGCCTGTAATATTATGCCAGTCAGATGCCTGTAATATTATGCCAGTCAGATGCCTGTAATATTGTGCCAGTCAGATGCCTGTAATATTATGCCAGTTAGATGTCTGTAAAGCCCCCCCCCCCTTCCCTAGTACCCTTCCCTAGTACCTTTCCCTGGTACTTACATGAACCTGCTCCGTGTCCCCCGCCGGATGTCTCCTCCGTGCAGTCTTCCCTCTTGCACGGAGGAGGGAAACAGTCACCGGATGTGACGCGACGTCGCATCCACCGAAAAAAAGCGTTCACAAGCGCAATACGCTGTGAACGCAGCAAGCAGGGCCCCCCAGGAGTAACTGGGCCCAGGGCAGCTGCCCCATTTGCCCCGCGTTAAAGACGGCCCTGTATACAATACATGTTAATGTAATTCTGCCTTTCTCTCCAGCTCTCTGCTCCATCCACTTTTCCAATGTTTTCTTCCATCCATGCAAAAGGTCACATTCACCCAAATGCATCCTACTATATCAGTGAAGGTTTAACTCCTACCTTTAATGGAGACCTTTGAAATACTTATTTTTGTTTATAAGTTTCTGAGAGACCAAGAACTTGGAAATGGTGGTGAGAAATTTACCATAGATCACATTATTATTATTATCACAAACTGACCCAGCAGCCATCACCAGTTCATGGGTGGTAGTGGCAAATGGTCTATTTCCGGATGAATACACCAATAATAGAGCAGGACTCCCTGACGGTAGAACAAATCAAACCAATAGTGAGATATTGTAATATAAACCAAGGTTTAGCCAGCGGAGCCCTACCAGGTGACATTGTAAAAAGATTCAATATTCAGCATTAATTAGATTCTAGTGTAGAGCATGTGTGAGGATGTTCACAAGTTTTGTGTTTTATAATTTGAAATGGTTATTTTTTGCAGGGTTTCTCTGGGTGATTGATCCTTCTGCTTGTTTTGAAATGGGTTCCCCCAGGCAGGGCCGCCATCAGAAATTGTAAAGTAGTATGAATCCGGATCCGCACTCCAATTATAGTGTGGTGCCGTGGTCATGGGACGCCACCCAAGTCACCAAACGTAGTCACAAAGAATATAAAGGTCCCAGCACTCAGGAATCAATTAGTGGAGGTCTTTATTGAAAAACGCAGGTGACGTTTCAACCCTCTCGGTTTTTTTTTTTCAATCATAAATTGTAAGGCCTGGGCCTCCACTCCATTTCTCTCGCACTCCATTTTTATTGCCCCCACACCCCATGCCATAGCACCACCTTGTACACCCAGGACATGTCCCAGGACCTACATTGAGCACCCAGGACATGTCCCAGCACCCACATTGCTCGCCAAGGACATGCCCCAGCACGCACATTACACACTCAAAGCATACCCAAGATTTACCCCAGCCAGCACCCACTTTGCATCCACATGGCATTCCCCCAGCATCCACACTGCACACCCAGGACATTCCCCATCACCCACATTACACACCCAGGACATGTCCCAGCACCCACATTTCAGACCCAGAGATTACCACAGCATACCCAGGACTTCCCACAGCACAGTGCCCATAGTTCTCAAGGCTCCAGCTCCCTAGTGTCTAGTGGTAGGCAGCCAAATACCTGTCCTCTGCTTTTTTTTTTTGCGCTGGTCACATGATCCACAATGCTCTGATATCAGAACTAGTGCAGGGAGCACGAGAGCCAAAATCGGAGGATGTCTGTGCGCCTGTGCAGTGCACAGATATCAAGCTGCCTGCTCGCTGGCAGAAAGGCTGGTGAAGGGAGATCTTTTGATCTCCAGAGCCAGCTCCTCTGCGGCAAGCTTTTATTTTGAAAGGATCCCAAGTGGCTTGTGACAGGTGTATCCCCATGTCACCCCCTGAAGGTGGCCTCCCAGGACACTTTTCAGAGCTTATCAGAGATCAGTGGCGTCCCGAGGGGGGGGCGGGGGGGGCGGACCGCACCGGGTGACACCTCCAGCGGGGGTGACACCCGTGCTGCCGGCACCCCCCCGCATCGCGCTGGCGCTGGTTAACTTTTTTTCTGGCAGCCGCATCCCCTGGACGCGGCCGCCGGAAAAAAGTAAAAAAAAAAAAAAAAAATCCACCGCAACCGGAAGTGACGTTACGTCACATCCGGTTACTGTGTTTCCCTCCTCCGTGCAAGAGGGAAGACTGCACGGAGGAGGCGTCCGGGAGCAGAGAGCAGCATTCAGGTAAGTGATGGGGGAAGGGGGGGAGGAGGCTCTGGCTGGCACAATATTACTGGGCTCTGGCTGCACAATATTACTGGGCTCTGGCTGCACAATATTACTGGGCTCTGGCTGGCACTATATTACTGGGCTCTGCATGGCACAATATTACTGGGTTCTGGCTGGCACTATATTACTGGGCTCTGGCTGGCACTATATTACTGGGCTCTGGCTGGCACTATATTACTGGGGTCTGACTGGCACTATATTACTGGGCTCTGGCTGGCACTATATTACTGGGGTCTGACTGGCACAATATTACTGGGCTCTGGCTGGCACTATATTACTGGGGTCTGACTGGCACTATATTACTGGGCTCTGGCTGGCACTATATTACTGGGTTCTGGCTGCACAATATTACTGGGCTCTGGCTGGCACTATATTACTGGGGTCTGGCTGGCACTATATTACTGGGCTCTGGCTGGCACTATATTACTGGGGTCTGGCTGGCACTATATTACTGGGGTCTGGCTGGCACTATATTACTGGGGTCTGGCTGGCACTATATTACTGGGGTCTGGCTGGCACAATATTACTGGGCTCTGGCTGGCACTATATTACTGGGCTCTGGCTGGCACTATATTACTGGGCATCTGGCTGCACAATATTACTGGGCATCTGGCTGCACAATATTACTGGGCATCTGGCTGGCACAATATTACAGGCATCTGGCTGGCACTATATTACTGGGGTCTGGCTGGCACTATATTACTGGGCTCTGGCTGGCACTATATTACTGGGCATCTGGCTGCACAATATTACTGGGCATCTGGCTGGCACAATATTACAGGCATCTGGCTGCACAATATTACTGGGCTCTGGCTGCACAATATTACAGGCATCTGACTGGCACAATATTACTGGGCATCTGGCTGGCACAATATTACAGGCATCTGGCTGGCACTATATTACTGGGCATCTGGCTGGCACTATATTACTGGGGTCTGACTGGCACAATATTACTGGGTTCTGGCTGGCACTATATTACTGGGCTCTGCATGGCACTATATTACTGGGCTCTGGCTGGCACTATATTACTGGGGTCTGACTGGCACTATATTACTGGGCTCTGGCTGGCACTATATTACTGGGGTCTGACTGGCACAATATTACTGGGCTCTGGCTGGCACTATATTACTGGGGTCTGACTGGCACTATATTACTGGGCTCTGGCTGGCACTATATTACTGGGTTCTGGCTGCACAATATTACTGGGCTCTGGCTGGCACTATATTACTGGGGTCTGGCTGGCACTATATTACTGGGCTCTGGCTGGCACTATATTACTGGGGTCTGACTGGCACTATATTACTGGGCTCTGGCTGGCACTATATTACTGGGGTCTGGCTGGCACTATATTACTGGGGTCTGGCTGGCACTATATTACTGGGGTCTGGCTGGCACTATATTACTGGGCTCTGGCTGGCACTATATTACTGGGCATCTGGCTGCACAATATTACTGGGCATCTGGCTGGCACAATATTACAGGCATCTGGCTGCACAATATTACTGGGCTCTGGCTGCACAATATTACAGGCATCTGACTGGCACAATATTACTGGGCATCTGGCTGGCACAATATTACAGGCATCTGGCTGGCACTATATTACTGGGCATCTGGCTGGCACTATATTACTGGGCTCTGACTGGCACTATATTACTGGGCATCTGGCTGGCACTATATTACTGGGCATCTGGCTGGCACTATTACTGGGCTCTGTGTGGCACAATATTACTGGTATCTGACTGGCACAATATTACTGGTATCTGACTGGAACACTATTAATGGGCTCTGAATGGCACACTATTCCTGGTATCTATAATTGTAAAATTATAATTGTAAAATTTTCAAAACATTGAAAAAATTGTGGGTGTTTTCTACATTTTTATTATGGGGGGGGGGGGGGGTGCCACACTCAGGGTCCGCCCCGGGTGCCAAATGCTCTAGGAACGCCCCTGTCAGAGATATTCGTTCTGAGAGACATGGGGATGCTTTGCACATGAGTGTACCACAAAGGCTCAGTGTCACCTCTGTTTATGACTAATACTTTATCCAAGGAGGAAGCACTGTGCATTTCCCATCATTTTCAAAACTCAGCTGTGGAGTGGAGAAAGTTTGTTTTTGTGTATGCTCAAACAATGCACATCACAGCATGCAAAGACAATAGGGAACCCTTAAGGCAACATGCTGGGGTGAGGTGTTTTTAGTTTTTAGGGGGTGGAAGATTCTATAAATTTGTATGTAGCTTTAAGTAGATTCCGAAAATGAACATGCAAAAATCTATGTTACTTATTTCCCCTATAGCATTGAGGCCTAGTTTTCAGTTTCCACAACTGGCATGATTACTGAAGAATTGTTATCCTCCATGCTTTCCTTCTGGTAAAATAAAAAAAATCCAGTAAATATAACTGTTTGCTGAAAATATCTAAATATATATATATATATTTGTTCCCAGTCAGTGCCCTCCTGATTCTCGCTAAAAAACCTTATGATCCCCATTTCTCCAATCCTAAACTTGTCTCACTCTCCCTTCCCCCACTAACTCTCTCTCCCTCCCACTCTCTCTCTTTCACTCTCTCTCCGGGTGTCTCCTGTAATTATGTTAATTTCAGGTCATTTTCGCCCCCACACAGCAAAGTGAGAATAATAATAAAGAGAGAGAAAGAAAGAGTAAGAAAGAATGAAAAAGAATGAAAGAGGCCGGGTGTTAGAGCGAGCGACATAAAAGAACGGGAAGGAAGGCAGGATGAGGAGAATGAGACAAAAAGGAAGGACAGCGAGAGGGAGTGAAATAGGGGAAAGTATGTAAGATTGTCCCTTCAGGGTAGAGATCAGTGTCACAGCTTATGTATCTGTCATTTGTCACCTCCCCCCAAGCAAGAACGTAAGGAAAGGGTCACCAGCTGCTTTGTCACACATACTTCAGTACCAGTAAAGGCTACAGTGATGTCAGCCACCACCTCACACACTGCTACACCATGACATGCACACATATAGCAGGCAGTGCTAAATTCCCCTTCACAAACACTGCTCCAGCATGACAACACTGGTACAGTTCAAGCTGCAGGAGAATTTAACTGCTGATTTCTACCGTGTCTGCACTGATGTGGGGATGTGTCTGGCTTTAAAAAAAAATCATTCGTATACTATGTAACAGAGTTTATAAAAAATAAATACCTCCTATTCAAACCTGTATGAGTGATGTAATCTCCCAGCCATTGCGCCTTGGCAACACTCTAAACGCTTTCCCATACCAGAACTTGTGCTCTGTTACATTTCCCAACCTAGCCATCAACAGTTAACCCACAATGACTGTGCAGGAGTGCAGTTGCGGAGGTACCAGCAGTGCAGAGGTGGGTTGCATCGGGGCCTGATGGTAGAGAGGGGAGTATTATAGCAAGAATTTTATATTTTATGACAGCGGACTTTCTCCTAACAAGGAAGGGAAAGCCGCACGTTCTGCTTTGCGTTCATTTCCATTAATCCTCGGCTCTTCAGGCAATTCAACTGTTGCCGTTTATGTACATAAAAGGTTCTGCTGTAGCCTTCGTTTATGAATAAGCTATGTAGTTTGATCTGTACCTATAAATTTCAAAGATTCAATCTCTCCACACTGATACTTATCAACGTGGCAGCCTCTAAGTTTATAAAGATGGTCAAGTACGTTCTAAAAAATGCTTTTTCCAAAACTGTTTCATCTACCTAGTGCTGTGCTGATTGTTATTTTTTGCTCTCATTGTGTTTTTTCCTGTGCTGACGTTTTTTTTAAACATTACATTTCTTATTGTTAAGTTTGTAGTTGCTCATTTGAAGAGGATAGAATATAAGGAACAAAAATATAGTGAACCTGTGCAGGAATAAAAAATAAAAAAAAAATGTTGTTTCACTAGTACTTGTGGGTAGGGGAGACACTAACAAATAACACCTTGTTGAATTTACAGGATCAAATAGAGTGTTTTCTTAAGTAATCAGTGGGACTGATTTTTTATATTTTATTTACTTATTTATATAAATATATAGTGTACATAGAAACTTGCTGAAAGAGGTCTCATTCTGTGTTGGTTCATCTCCTGAGCAGTTCTTCAATGATTCTTTTAAAATAGCCAAATGTTAGTACATTCTCCCTGGGTTACAGTACTACAGAATTGTGAAAGGTTGGTGAAATGTACTTGTTTGCTAAACATTAATTGGTTCAACATGTAGGAGATGGTGATTTACTGGATGAACAGAGAAAAAGTCATTTAGCTTTTTTCCATCACCTGGTTCACGTTGGTGCTTTCTCTCAAGGATCTTGTTTGAATATTTGACGTTTTAACCAAACCTCTCAGTTTTGCACAACTCTCCATCACGCCTGCTCCATAAATGGTGTCCAGAGAGAATTATAAGTTGTAGAAGTATCTCAGTTGATGTAAAATAGGAAGGCCTTTGGTGGCTTTTAAGTAATGTAGTTGAACATATTAGGCTTCAATGAAATTAAATATTTAGTGTTGGGACCCATTAATATGAGAGCACTTATGATATCGCCATATAATGTGACTAAATCAGTTTTTTTTCTTTAAATCTAAAATAGGTGTTTTTATGACACTTTAAGAAAGCACATAGCTTTAAAAATATTTGTATCCTGTTTTAGCATTGCACTGATCTCTCTGAGTATTCCAAATATATTTCACAATTTGGGGTGCAGAGTTTGTCAGTGGAGGAGTACAACTAGGTGATAGGAATGGTAAGTAATCAAAGGTTCCATGGCTACTATTAAGATACTACAAGATGATTTACTCATCAGCATCTGATGATGCGGAAGGACGAAATACCCGGCAACTGTCCAGTCGGTATGGAGGGATGTGCCGACTGTGCCGATGGAGGGAGGTTAGGCACAAGAATTGCCCTAGGATCAATTTAATGTACTTGTATTGCAAAAGTCGTTGCGGTTTTCAGCTCTTGCCTCACACTTCTGTTGGTACCTAATTCTCATGAGTGCCTGCTTTGCAGCTACGGCACCTAAGTGACTAGACAACTCATTATGCTTCTCCATCAACTCAGCATACAACTGTTCTTGGTTGCCCACCCTTATGGTCAGTTGCTAATGTTGGTGACATCACGCTGGGTACCAGCAGCCAGACCATGGACAGCAAGATAGAATGCTGCCATCAGAGAATTGTCAGCAGATTGTGGGTGGCTCCAAATTTGCTTGGCTGATCATGACCAATGGGATCCACCACCCAGGGGGCATGATAGTTGCCACCACATATGTAGCTGCAGAAAAAGAGGAATGTATGCACATATTGAGGTATATTTAGAAATGTATAGACACACCTATGTACATGTGTTACCACAGATGTACAGTTCTGATACAGAGACATTGATATGCACTGCAACTTTGTACTGCAACTCCCATGGCCCTTAGCTACTTGCAGCATTCATTTGTACATGCTAATTACTGCAATGTGCTCCTTATCCACCCCTCCCCAGCTAGCATGCTCTGCACAGATACAATTCTCTACACAAACCTTTGCAGCTTCTCCATGTATGGCAGCCATTTTGACATGTGCAGCCACATACAACATACAACATATCTTGTGAGTGTACCGTCCTAGGTAAGCTAATACACAGCTTATCTTACATCATGTATGATATAAGAGGCTGCATATGGTGAATGAGTATATTAAATGCACTTACCTTTTCTTTACCACCACTACTGCCAGAGTTCATTCTTTCTCTTCTGGCTTGTCCTCCTTTCTGCTGCCCCTATCACACAGTTCTAATATTGGCACAGCTTGTGTACCTAATCTTGCCTTGCCATTTATATTATTGCATTCTTTTCTTTACATTTTGCCACTGCTGTTAGCAGATAATGCTCTCAAATATTAGTCTGGACATGTGCTCATTTATTCAAACATTCCTGTTTGATTGGGTTTCAATTGATTGCACATAATAAATGTGTATTAGTGTGTGGGGTAAGTGTATGTATGTATGTATGTATGTGAGTGTGTGTATCAATGTGTGTGTGGGGTAAGTGTATGTATGTATGTATGTAAGTGAGTGTGTGTGTGTGTATAAATGTGTATTAGTGTGTGGGGTAAGTGTATGTATGTATGTATGTATGTATGTGAGTGTGTGTATCAATGTGTGTGTGGGTTAAGTGTATGTATGTATGTGAGTGTGTGTATCAATGTGTGTGTGGGTTAAGTGTATGTATGTGAGTGTGTGTATCAATGTGTGTGTGGGTTAAGTGTATGTATGTATGTGAGTGTTTATAAATGTGTATTAGTGTGCGGGGTAAGTGTATGTATGTATGTATGTGAGTGAGTGTATCAATGTGTGTGTGGCTTAAGTGTATGTATGTATGTGAGTGTGTGTATCAATGTGTGTGTGGGGTAAGTGTATGTATGTATGTATGTAAGTGAGTGTGTGTGTGTGTATAAATGTGTATTAGTGTGTGGGGTAAGTGTATGTATGTATGTATGTGAGTGTGTGTATCAATGTGTGTGTGGGTTAAGTGTATGTATGTATCTATGTATGTATGTGAGTGTGTGTGTGTGTGTGTGTATTAATGTGTATTAGTGTGTGGGGTAAGTGTATGTATGTATGTATGTATGTATGTGAGTGTGTGTATCAATGTGTGTGTGGGTTAAGTGTATGTATGTATGTGAGTGTGTGTATCAATGTGTGTGTGGGTTAAGTGTATGTATGTGAGTGTGTGTATCAATGTGTGTGTGGGTTAAGTGTATGTATGTATGTGAGTGTTTATAAATGTGTATTAGTGTGCGGGGTAAGTGTATGTATGTATGTATGTGAGTGAGTGTATCAATGTGTGTGTGGCTTAAGTGTATGTATGTATGTGAGTGTGTGTATCAATGTGTGTGTGGGTTAAGTGTATGTATGTATGTATGTGAGTGTGTGTATCAATGTGTGGGTTAAGTGTATGTATGTATGTGAGTGTGTGTGTATAAATGTGTATTAGTGTGTGGGGTAAGTGTATGTATGTGAGTGTGTGTGTATAAATGTGTATGTGTGTGAGTGGGGTAAGTGTATGTATGCGAGTATGTGTATAAATGTGTATCTATGTGAGTGCATGTTAAGTGGGTGTGGGGTAAGTGTATGTATGTATGTATGTATGTGAGTGTGTGTGTGTGTATAAATGTGTATGTGGGGTAATTGTGACTGTGTGTGTGGGATGGGGGGGGGGGGTAAGTGTGACTGTGTATGCATGTGTGTGTTTGTAGTTAATGTGACCACTACACATTAGTGTATAATATATATATATATATATATATATACATACACATGTATATAATTATATATATTATTCTCTGAATGAATGAAAAATGAATGCGGCCCACGCACGCATACATTTCTAGCGAAGTGGCCCTTTGCAAAATAAACTTGGACACCCCTGACCTATGGGCATTTCAGTTTAGTTTTTTGGTAAGATTTCAGATATTTTTTGGCATTTCTGGGCTATTTTTTCTTTTTTTCCCCTAAATTTCCTATAGGATATAATGGGGCATTTGAGGCTACCACTTCGGTTTGATGTGTATCAGACATGTTTCGGTTTCTGATATTGTGTGGAATTCACCCCGGACTTTGGAAGCACCATTTTGCTTGTTTACTGTCATTTACAGTACTATATATTCAAGCAACACACATACTTCTCGGAAAATGTATTCATGTATGATAGAGCACAGCACCTCAGCCATAATATAGTCCATCAGATTGAATGTTATAGACCACTTGAGGGCCTGCCAATCAGCACAACACATCTGGCAATGTTCTTCTGACAGAAAAGCTTGAATATAGCCTAGCATGTTAACAAGTTCCTTACCTGTGACATATTATTTGCTTGTGACAGTAATTACAAAATCCACCAAAATCCACCAACATTAAGCAAGTGTCACTGAGTTAATATTGCCAGATAGTATATAGTTTGTGCTTCTGTTCCAGTTGATTAGTGTTTGTTACATCCTTTCGACAGTGTATTTACCAAGCAGCCTATGATTATTCAGTGTATGGCAATGTATTTATTAAATAGGTGTTTAAGGAGAGGTCTTGACATATTAAAGTGTACCAACCATGAACCATGAGTAGCAAAACAAACATTTAGTCCCTATTGCTGTGCAATAAAAGACAAATATTATTTATAAACATCCATACTAATAGCAAGGGGCCTCTCAAAGTTTTGAAGATTGAACTAGCAAAAAGATGTTTAACCATTTAAATCCTGTACTCGGAATTCCAAAAAATAAATGAATAAAAAAATTCAATTGTGTTCAAGTTCAATTCAAATTGTGCATTGTACCTGTAATTGTAACATACCAGACATTTGGACTTTTCAGTAAATTTTTTAAGTGTTTTTCCAGTGTCCATGATCTTGTGATAGATTTCAGACAATGATCTTCCCCTCCAGGTCTCCTAATCCTGATTAGCTAAAGTGTAGGCTACTAAGCCAGCACTATAAGGGTCATGTAAAAAAAAAAATACACCTCCCGCACTGCAAAGTGTCAGGAGGGGTATAAAAAGGTGCAATCGCTGTTTTTTATGTATAACGGTGATAGCTTTTCAGCACCTGATTTTTTATATATTGACAGTGAGCACCGGCACAATCAAAAAGAACATATTTGGCAGTTGCAGTGTAGACTCACAAAATTTGTTGGGAGTCTGCTTTATATATTGGTGCACATGCTGATAACGCCATTATTTGGTGCTATCTGTGTATATGCCACATTTATACATGACCTCCTATGTATCCATAGTAGTGGAACTGTCTAGTTAAATTTACAGAGAATCTGACAGTGGAGAATTTCTCCATCTCTGCTATTTTGAGCTAAAGTTTGAAATCCCCAATCTCAATTCCCTGCAATTCTCTCTTTATTGAGTAGACCCTATAATATGCATATAGGATGGTATAGAAAAACACAATACTGTCCAGGAACTCCTCAGATCTGGGTAGGCAATAGCATGAGAAGCAATACCAGTACTAGTTGGACTTTTATTTGGTCCTGAGAAAATCTTGGATCTAGAATTCTCACAAGCGACCAAATAGCGAATAAGGTGGAAGAAACATAATGTGACATCGTACATAGGTACACTATACAATTTTATTATAGAATTATCACTCAGAAGTGAAAATCTGCAAGAGACAAGGTCCATTTGAAAAATGTGCATTTGGTATATGACAGCCCAGATCCAAGAATAGTCCAGTACCCCAGTGGTGTATCTTGATTTTGTGCTGCCCTAGGCAGACAAAATCCGGGCACCCCCCTACCCAAGCTGCACACCCACGTTACACACCTAAGACATGCCCCATCATTCAGACTCACATCAAGCTCACACTCCCATCACACTCAGTCACACACTCCTACTCCCATCACACTCAGTCACACACTCCTACTCCCATCACGCACAGTCTGACTCCCATCACACTCAGTCACACACACTGTCTCCTATCACACACACTCTGACTCCCATCACACTCAGTCACACACACTGTCTCCCATCACACACACTCTGACTCCCATCACACTCAGTCACACACACTGTCTCCCATCACACACACTCTGACTCCCATCACACTCAGTCACACACACTGTCTCCCATCACACACACTCTGACTTCCATCACACTCAGTCACACACAGTCTCCCATCACACACACTCCGACTCCCATCACACTCAGTCACACACAGTCTCCCATCACACACACTCTGACTCCCATCACACTCAGTCACACACTGTCTCCCATCACACACACTCTGATTCCCATCACACTCAGTCACACACACTGTCTCCCATCACACACACTCTGACTCCCATCACACTCAGTCACACACACTGTCTCCCATCACACACACTCTGACTCCCATCACACTCAGTCACACACACTGTCTCCCATCACACACACTCTGACTCCCATCACACACACTCTGACTCCCATCACACTCAGTCACACACACACACACACACACACACTGACTCCCATCACACTCAGTCACACACACACACACACACACACACACACACACACACACAGTCTCCCATCAGCAATTACCTTTCCCTGGCAGGCAGGCAGCATGGTCCCTCCATGCTGCCTGTTCGGCTTCCCGGCGTTTGTGCCGACAGGTCACGTGACCGGGCGCGCTTATGACGTCAGCGCGCCCGTCACGTGACTGTCGGCACTTCCGTGTCGGCACACTGCACGGGGAGCTGAACAGGCAGCACGGAGGTTTCTCTGTGCTGCCTGTTCGGCTCCCCGTGCAGCCTGGCAGGCAGAGCGATGGTGAGGGGGGATATTCCGATCCCCTCTCACCTCTGTCTCTGCCTGCAAGCGCGGTAGGGTTTTTTTTTTTTTTTTTAAAGGGCCGGATTTTTTTTTTTTTTTATTTTTTTTTTCCAGTGCTGGGGGGCGCTGCCGCCCCCCAAAATTTGCAGCCATAGGCGTCCGCCTAGGATGCCTCGCGGTAAATACAGCACTGCAGTACCCCCCAAAGAGAATAGGAGGCTCAGCAGACAGGACAAACATCAGGACTGGAAGAGGTAAACATGGTAAAACCTCCTTGGACATCCCATGCAGGAAACCAGAATCCATCCATAAACATGTCAATGATCTTCTAATATTGTTTATATCTATGTGTAATTGTATCTTAAATGTATTATTCATTTCATGTGTGTCAACAGTACAGAATTACATACATCAATACCAAGCCCAAAGGGAAAAGAAAAAACATTAATTATAGCTTTTCCTTTAATCTAATCAAAAGACATGGAGACACCCATTATATAGGCCTCATAGATATATATAATCTAACAGTGAAAATAAATAATTGTAAATAACTCATAGAAGAGTTTAAAGCCCCCCATATAAGAGATGGGCCTGAGCCTATCACAAGACCCTGGGGTAATAAAGTTCTCAACCGATCTAGAAACATTCCCTCTGGGAAAGCCTACGGGTTTTGTCACCTCCTCTAAGATTTTTTTTTAATATGTTCCATGCCAAAAAAAACAGAATGAATTCCAATTGAATCATGAACATTGATTTCTGTGCCATGGGACAAGATGTTTCTTTGATTTATTTAAAAAATAATAATATATGTATTATGTATAGCATGGATATGTAAGTATATATGCAAAGTTCCTGGTTCAAGCAGAACTATGCTCAGGGACAGACTGACAACTTTTAGGCTAGAACAAGCCCAGACAAAAAGGCAGAGTAACATTAAAGCCCATAGACACACTTGGTATTCTCCTGAGGAAGCCAGGATGGACCTTTTGACGTGAATAAAGGATGAAGCAGGTTCAAGCTCTGAAGACTACCCAGGAGGGAAGGTAATATAGCAAAACACGGTTTCATTTTCAAGGGCACAAGAAGTTGGACTGTTTCCAGCCCATTTATTCAGTTTGCCCATCATCCTCCAAAGGCTTTTTTCATGAAAGAGACAATGGCAGGGAATTGCAAACTAAGGCCAAAGTAGCAGAGTTGGGAAGAATTCTCCACTGTAGCTGCACTTCAAACTCTGGTCTTCTGGCCTGAATTTTGCAATTCCCTTGTCAGTACTTGCAATTCCCTCTTACATGAATAAAGCCCTAATTTCATTAACTTGTGTTATGAAAACCTACTGATCTTGCACTGTTTTCTTTTGCATGTTTGGCGCTAACCATAAACTAACCATAAGACTCTGGTTAATAGTGCCTCAATTAACAATTTTGTTTGTGAGTGTTCCATTACTACTGACAACATTTTAAATGATATGCCAATATTTGTTTTGTTTGTTTTCCTGTTCTTTCCTATACCATTTCTGCTTCACGTTTTACAGATTGTGACTAACAAAATGTGACAAGAGATGTTATTTAAATTGGCCGCTTTAGTGTTGGAAGTACCGTATTTATCGGCGTATAACACGCACTTTTTCTCCCTGAAAATAGGGGGAAAATGATGTGTGCATGTTATACGCCGAAAAAAAAAAAAAATCTAAAACTTACCTCGTTCCTGCTCTGTCCCCCGGTGCTCTGAAGCTGCATGGCTGTGAGGGAAGCGTTGTGAGCTCCCCTCCAGCCGCGCGGTCAATAAAGTGTTTTTTTTTTTTAAACAAACTTTATTGTTCCGCGCGGCTGGAGGGAAGCTCAAAACGGGGGGGGGGAGGAGGGTGGCATAACGAGCATACTAAGGGGCAATATCCTGGCATATTGGGGGCAATATCATGGCATATTAAATGGCATATTGGGGGCAATATCATGGCATATTGGGGGCAATATCCTGGCATATTAAATGGCATATTGGGGGCAATATCCTGGCATATTAAAATGGCATATTGGGGGCAATATCCTGGCATATTAAATGGCATATTGGGGGCAATATCATGGAATATTGGGGGCAATATCCTGGCATATTAAATGGCATATTGGGGGCAATATCCTGGCATATTAAAATGGCATATTGGGGGCAATATCCTGGCATATTAAATGGCATATTGGGGGCAATATCCTGGCATATTAAAATGGCATATTGGGGGCAATATCCTTGCATATTAAAATGGCATATTGGGGGCAATATCTGGCATATTAAAATGGCATATTGGGGGCAATATCCTGCATATTAAATGGCATATTGGGGGCAATATCCTGGCATATTAAAATGGCATATTGGGCTTCAAAGTTCTTTATTTGAAATTTAAGTTTTTTTTCCTGAAATTTCCTTCTTAAAATGAGGTGCGTGTTATACGCCAGCGCGTGTTATACGCCGATAAATACGGTAATTATTTATTATTTGAATTAACTTTTTCCCAAATTGTAATGGTTTGTTTGTATAAAACAGGCAATGGACAAACACCAGGGGCTGGTGAAACAGAACTTTTAGTGATTAGTCCCCACAAAGTTTTATCGTCTTACATTTATGCTACACGGTGATGCTTTTGTACCACTGAGGATAATATTGTCGGATGCTTAGCATCATGTATTGTAACAGAGTGTTGGGGATGGTGGTCAGGGGTGTATATCTGGCACCCAGACTTTTGCACAGCCACTATCCTGACATGTGCGTAAACACATGCAGCCCCAGGGAAAGTTAAGTTTAAATGTAGGCTTTTTTCTCTGTTGTTATTTTGGGTCCCTGGGGTGGAGTATTCGGAAGAGCAGGGTGGGCCGATTCTCCACCCACTGTCAGAGTGGTTGTGCATGAGTCCAGCCCAGGTTTTGTAAAGAGTTCTGGCTCACTGCCTAACGAGGTAATTAGCTCACCTGTAGGGGCTGTGAGCAGCTATATAACTGCAGTTAAAGCAGAGGGAGGACAGGAAGTGCTTTGTGGAAAGAGAAGGTTGCTGGGTTTTTTTTGTATCCTGTGACTGCTTAAAACAACAGAAAATAAACAGGCCAGAGGCCTTTTTGAAACTGGACTTTGTCTGGACCTGGTATTCTTACCCTAGAGGGCTGTGCGGTTGCCAAAAGATCCCGGACAAACACACACAGGAAAGTAAGTTTGTCACATATGGTGGAGAATGCGGGTACTGCACTAAAGAAGCCTGTGGGTATTAACTGGAAGCCAAACAAGCCAGGAGAAATATGGAGGAAGTTGTGAAAGTTTTATTGCAAACTACAGCTGTACAGCAAAAGGCTACAGCCGTGCAGCAGGAGGCCACTGCTGCACAACAGGAAAATATTACAGCCCTACAGCAATTGGTAATTACGCAAAAGGCCAACACAGATGCTATGATCCAGCAGGTTATGGCCGCCCAAGCTGAGGCAAACCGCCTGCTCAGAGAGGAGCAACATCAGGCCACTAGTGTGATACAGAAGGAGATACAGGCTTTGACCAAGGGACTGACCAGAGTCTCGGATGGGACGCAGTCCGAGGTTAAAATGATCAGAGCCAGCCGTTACCTGCAGAAGATGACACCGACAGATGATGTGGAAGCATATCTGCTAGCTTTTGAGCGGACAGCTGAGAGAGAAGAGTGGCCGGCGAGTGAGTGGGCAAGCATACTGGCGCCTTTTCTTATTGGAGAACCCCAGAAGGCTTTCTATGACCTGGAACCAGCACAGGCAGGGGACTACTCCAAACTGAAAGCTGAGATCCTTGCACGACTTGGTGTGACTATGGCAGTTCGTGCCCAAAGGTTTCATGCCTGGACTTTCAACCAAGAGAAACCTATCCGCTCCCAGATGTTTGACCTGATACATCTTGCTAGAAAGTGGTTTCAGCCAGAAATAAATACGGCAAGCCATATCATGGAACTTCTTGTGATGGACAGGTTCCTGCGGGGCTTGCCTGCTTCACTGCGTCGATGGGTCAGTCAGAGTGATCCACAAACAGCTGATGAATTAATTGGTTTGGTGGAAAGATATGTTGCTGCAGATGACAGACAGTGGCTCAACAACACAAAGGCTAAGCAGAGAGTTAAGACTCCAGCTGCTGACGGACCTGGTAAGATTTTTCAAGGTTTCAGAGACACAGAGGAACAAAAGACATATTCTCAGAGATCCCATATGCTTTTGCCTAGAAATGTTAATGCTGGAAAAGGGACTAGGTGGGGGACAGTTGATAATATTAAATGTTTCCGGTGTAATGAACCTGGACATAAAGCTAGAGACTGTCCCTTGATTGATGAACCTATGCAATGCAATATGATTAATCAGGATGTACAATTGTCTTGTTTGCTGAATTGTATGGAATCTGCTATTGCCAACTGTAGTCACAATCCACAGATATGTTCCATAAGGGTGAATGGGAAAGAGGTTAGAGCTCTATTAGACTCCGGAAGTATGGCGACATTGATAACAAAATGCCTTGTACCTGAAGCCGATGTGGAAGTATTTCAGAAAATTGGTATAATCTGTGTTCATGGTGACAAACGTGAATATCCTACAGTTTTGCTAAAATTTGAAAGCCTTTTTGGTACTGTTCATCATAGAGTGGGGGTAGTGGATAAACTGGCTTATGATGTGGTGTTGGGAAGGGATTTTCCCCAATTTTTAGACTTGTGGGGGTCTTCAGGAAAAGTAGCTCATGATTGTATAGCAAATGATGATGATTCTGAAAATGTGTTCCCTTTTTCTAACATAGAATGGGAAGATCTAGGCATAGGACCAGAGAAGGCTGAAGCCCCAAGTCACAGGCCAGCTTTAGTGGGAGAAGACCCGGGCCACGATAGTCAGGAGTCCGATAATGATCAGGATCAAGGCATTAACTTCCCTGAGTTAGAAGTCAGTCCTGGTAACTTCAGGAAAGCGCAATGGGAAGACCCCACTCTTGCAGAGGCCCGTAAAAATATCCAGGTTTCAACTGATGATCCAGTGCAACTAGATAGAGCCCCTTCTTTTCCTTACTTTGAAGTACAGAATGATTTGATATATAGAGTAGAGAAAAAGGGGATGGATGTTGTAAAACAACTACTTGTTCCTAAGCCCTTCAGACATACAGTCCTAAATCTTGCACACAGCCATATACTGGGGGGACACTTAGGCATAGAAAAGACAAAAGAAAGGGTCTTACAGAGGTTTTATTGGCCTGGGGTATTTGCTTCAGTGGCAAATTATTGTTCTTCTTGTCCTGAATGCCAACACACCGCCCCTTTTAAGTCATATCGCAGTCCTCTGGTACCATTGCCTATAATAGAAGTACCCTTTGAAAGGATTGCAATGGACTTGGTAGGTCCTCTGGTAAAGTCTGCAAGGGGGCATCAGTATATATTGGTGATTCTGGATTATGCTACCAAGTACCCGGAAGCCGTACCCCTACGTAACATGTCTGCAAAGACAATAGCGAGAGAGCTCATGCTCATGTTTAGCCGGGTGGGCATACCAAAAGAAATTTTGACAGATCAGGGTACACCATTTATGTCTAAAGTTACAAAGGAGTTATGCAAACTACTTCAAATTAAACATCTTAGGACCTCTGTTTATCATCCCCAGACAGACGGACTGGTAGAACGGTTTAACAAGACATTAAAAAGTATGTTAAGGAAAGTAATTGACAAAGATGGTAAGAATTGGGACTGCTTACTACCCTATCTAATGTTCTCCATAAGGGAGGTGCCACAAGCTTCTACGGGCTTCTCTCCTTTTGAGCTTCTATATGCCCATCATCCCAGAGGTCTGCTAGATATAGCAAAAGAAACCTGGGAACAGGAGTCCAATCCATACCGTAGTGTGATTGAGCACATAGCTCAAATGCAAGATAGGATGGCAGCTGTTATGCCAATAGTTAAAGAACATATGCAGAAAGCCCAAGAGGCCCAGAAAAACAGTTATAATAAAAATGCCAGACTGAGAGTTTTTTACCCAGGAGACAGGGTACTTGTTTTGGTCCCTACAGTAGAAAATAAATTTCTAGCATCTTGGCATGGCCCGTATGAGATTATTGAACAGGTTGGGGAAGTTACTTATAAAGTGAGACAACCCAATAGGAGGAAACCCGAGCAATTATATCATATAAATTTACTAAAACCCTGGAAGGACAGAGATGTCTTAACTACTTCAATTGTCACTAATAAGACTGGTAGTGAACTTGAAGTAAATATACCAGACACCCTGTTCCCCCACCAGAAACAGGAAGTAAGGGACTTCATTGGTAGAAACCGAGATGTATTTTCTGTAGTTCCGGGCAGGACTAACGTTATCAAGCATGATATTGTTACAGAACCAGGGGTGAAGATAAGTCTTAAACCGTACAGAATCCCAGAAGCACGGAAAGAGGCGGTAGCTGCAGAAATTAAGAAAATGTTAGCTCTTGATATTATTGAGGAATCACAAAGCGAGTGGAGCAGCCCTATAGTACTGGTGCCAAAACCTGATGGCTCGTTAAGATTTTGTAATGATTTTCGTAAATTAAATAGTGTGTCAAAGTTTGATGCTTATCCAATGCCTAGGGTTGATGAACTGATAGAGAGACTGGGTAAGGCTCGGTACCTGACTACGTTAGACCTGACGAAGGGTTATTGGCAAGTACCTCTTACAGACAGAGCAAAAGAAAAGACAGCTTTTTCGACATCAGGGGGATTATTCCAATACAAGGTGCTACCATTTGGGTTACATGGGGCCCCTGCCACTTTTCAAAGACTAATTGATAGGATTTTGAAGCCTCACCGCCGTTATGCCGCCGCATACTTAGATGACATCGTCATTCACAGTTCCGACTGGGCTTCACATCTTCCCAAAGTGCAGGCAGTACTGGACTCTGTCCGCCTAGCTGGTTTAACCGCTAACCCATCTAAATGTACTATAGGTTTGGAAGAGGCAAAATATTTGGGTTATTCGATTGGGAGAGGGCTAGTTAAGCCCCAAGCAGCAAAAGTGGAGGCCATACAAAGTTGGCCACGCCCCCTCACCAAAAAGCAAGTCAGGACTTTCCTAGGACTTATTGGGTATTACAGGCGATTTATTCCTGGTTTTGCTACATTAGCAGCTCCTTTAACAGATCTCACAAAAGGAAAAGCGCCACTAGTGGTTAAGTGGTCGTTAGAGGCAGAAAAATCGTTTGTAACTTTAAAAGAGGCATTGTGCACCCAACCGGTTCTGATAACCCCGGATTTTACTAAAGAGTTTATTGTCCAAACCGATGCATCAGAGATTGGGTTAGGGGCTGTTCTGTCTCAGGAAATTCAGGGAGAAGAACACCCAGTGTTTTATTTAAGTAGGAAGCTGACTCCCGCTGAGAAAAATTATTCTATAGTGGAAAAAGAATGCCTTGCCATAAAATGGGCCTTGGACTCATTAAAATATTATCTGCTGGGTAGGAAATTTAGGTTGGTCACAGACCATGCCCCCTTAACCTGGATGAGTCAAAACAAAGATAATAATGCCAGGGTGACAAGGTGGTTCCTCAGTTTACAACCTTTTTATTTTACAGTTGAACATAGGCCGGGTTCGGAACATGGAAATGCTGACAGTTTGTCGCGAGAAAATTTGTTTTCTGTGGTCGCTCACCCCACTAGGTCTGAGCTGGGGGGGAGGATATGTAACAGAGTGTTGGGGATGGTGGTCAGGGGTGTATATCTGGCACCCAGACTTTTGCACAGCCACTATCCTGACATGTGCGTAAACACATGCAGCCCCAGGGAAAGTTAAGTTTAAATGTAGGCTTTTTTCTCTGTTGTTATTTTGGGTCCCTGGGGTGGAGTATTCGGAAGAGCAGGGTGGGCCGATTCTCCACCCACTGTCAGAGTGGTTGTGCATGAGTCCAGCCCAGGTTTTGTAAAGAGTTCTGGCTCACTGCCTAACGAGGTAATTAGCTCACCTGTAGGGGCTGTGAGCAGCTATATAACTGCAGTTAAAGCAGAGGGAGGACAGGAAGTGCTTTGTGGAAAGAGAAGGTTGCTGGGTTTTTTTTGTATCCTGTGACTGCTTAAAACAACAGAAAATAAACAGGCCAGAGGCCTTTTTGAAACTGGACTTTGTCTGGACCTGGTATTCTTACCCTAGAGGGCTGTGCGGTTGCCAAAAGATCCCGGACAAACACACACAGGAAAGTAAGTTTGTCACAGTATATAAAAGGAAATTCAGTCTACTTGTGTAAAATCATAAAGACTTTTAAAGAGGCCTCTCATTTTTGTATGTCTTCTTTTCATGTATTTTTCACGACATGCTGCTTTTTAATCATGTGAATTAAAAGCTTATATTTTATTGAGTACCCACTTCAAGTCGTTGCAGTTCTCCTATTTTTGTGAATTTTACTGGATTTAGCCAACTCCTTGGGAAGTTTTAGCTGGTGAATGTACTACTGAGGAGACATCTTTTGGATGCAGGATATCCCTGCTGTGCAGGGGCAGCAGGGGCCTTTGGTATGCCACTGTTATCATGTCATTATGAGAGGACCTTAATCATGTTAAAAAGGTTCGGTTTCTTGGAGAGGTTTTGACCTGCATACACTGGTACTCTCTATGCCTTGACATATTCTGTCTCTGCTCTCCTCAAATGGTGTCCAATGATGTACTGCTGATTTTACATTGCTATTTGCCATGCAGTTGCACTTAATAGAAGGAACTGCACACAAAGGACTTGTATATACTTGTTGTGATCATGTACAACAGCATAGGTTCAAAAAAACCTTTCTTCACTTTGACATAGCCAATGTTGACACTGTACGCCTTTGTCACCTGTCATGCCCGATATTGTCTTGGTTATTGTCTTGGTTTCACAAACACCAGGCTACAAAGCAAATCTTCAGCTGAACAAGTGTCTCAGGATTACATTTACCAAAAGAAGAAATAACTATTTTCTTTCTATGTGCAAATGGAGCAAATAGTGCTTGTACCACAATGGAGTTACATATTAAGTTGAAAATGATACCTCCTTGAATAGCACAGTGGTTATACTGCTGCCTGCCGCATGAGATGTATATTGTCCTCAATAGTTAGTTATTTTGCAGTGGTCTACTTTTATATATTTTTTGTTCCTTTTCATTCAGTGCAGAAGGATGAGGTATCGGTATCTCATATACCCTCATCCTCATATACAGATTTTTAGTACACTGTTTACTCCTAGTTGGTGTCAGGAGTAATGTATGTGCTGAAGTAAGATCTGGGAATAAAAAAAAGCTCCTACCATCCAAGTTCACCTTTTCTATGCTCACACTATTTTGTTACTCTTTTCTATGGTCTAAGAATTTTGTTGTACATAAACCGAAGTTAATGTGTGTATTCATGAGAAAGTAAATAATTATTGGGTTTTTTTAAAAATCCATGTGGTCCAGCCTTAATAATACTGAGGACAAAGAATGGATGCTGGCCGTTGAAAAAGATCTATTCAGGGTCAGATGACTCCTGCTGGAAATGCCATAAGCATAAAGGCACGCTGGGACATTCATGGTGGGAATGTGAAATTATAAGATCCTTTGTGGAGCAGGTTCTGCTGTTATTGACAAAGATTTACATATGACCCAGGGCCGATTCTCTTTCACTTGAGGTTATCAAAGTATAGATGATATTAGTACGTGTTCTCAAGCTTTTAACTGCATGGAAGTCAACTAGTCAGATCTTAATGGATGATCTATATGTACAGTTGGATTACCAGGCAAACATGGAAAAAGGCTATTTCATAAATAATGTAGAGAAGATGGAAAATCATAACCTTACATGGGCTTGACTACTGAAGAAAAGGCGCCAAGGGTGGAATGAATGGCTGAATGGATGGACTAGTAAGATAGGGTACGTTTATGGATTATACACTGTAATTTATTATTTTTGCAATAAAAAAAAAATGATAATGCGTTGCATGGAATTACTTAGTAGTTTAGGCTGAAAAAAGTCTTGTGTACATCAAGTTCAAACATTTTCCTATTCCATGTTTACGGCTATTGATCCAAAAGAAGGCAAAAAAATCTTATTTCAGCAATTTTATATCCTGTTTTCAATGGGGGAAACAATTCCTTCTTGACTCCAAATGGCAATCAGATTTCTCCTTGGATTAACAAGCACTAAACAAATATTAATGTCATGCATCATTTATAATTGCAGGTTTATGCGTTGGATGTTATTAATTCGGTGTTGTACTATTATCGAACCTTTGGGGTTATCATGTTTATACACTTGAAGCAAACTTTAATAAAGAAGGATGATACGTGCAGTCTTTTTTTTCCTCCAAAGCCAAAGTAATGGGAGGTAAAATAATTGAAGCTTTTTTTGAGTCAAACTCAGGTGCCAAATTTGACTTTGTCTCAAAAATTGCTTTGGTCATTTCACCTTCCATTACTGTCAATGGGGAAGATTCGTACCTGGGTTTTTTTTTCGAATTTGGCTTTGTACATACATATGACAACACGTGAAACTGAGTATATGATCTATATTTATATATTTATATATATTTTTTTATTTTTTATATTTTTTTATTTTTTAGGCTACCACCTTTTATTCCAAACAAATATCAGCTGTGCTATTACACCCATAGACACTCTTATTTGCATTGCATAGCCGTGTTTGCTTGTTCTTGTTCCCAATAATTATAGTAAAAGCAAAAATGCAAAAGTATGTCAGAAAGGAGACTTGAGCTCAGTAATCTTTATAGTGCTTTCTTTGTGCTCTCTGTGTATCAATGCCATATATATTTGGCTGTTGAATATAGCCTTTTTTTAAAGACCACATCTTTAATACAAAGCAAAAGTATAGATCAACCTCAGCAAGCCATTTGGTCACCTTTTATGTTTCGGATAAATGTGAATATTATTCTCAAACTACTAATAGCTTTTAAATTGGTGTGTACAGGATTTTTACCTTGTAAGACTACATGATATTAGATCACCTGATTTCCAAAAATGCAGTATAAATTAGACTTGTTTGACAGCCTTTTTCAGCTCTTAGGTTCGTGTGTGGGTAGCACTGAGTAGCACATTAGTCTAGCTTAGTGGGTGGATTGGTCTGGAAGTGAGACTCCAGGCACAGAGTAGCTTAGAAAGAGCGAGAAACAATTAGATATTTCAACAGTTATTAGAGAAATCACCTGCAGCAGTGACCTTTCTCTTAGAGGACTGTAGTTATTTTAGTAATGATAACTGGAAAAAATAACTAGCAATAATCCACAATGTCACACCAGTAAGTACGCAACTAAGACACATATGGTGTACAACTGGTGGACTTCATAGGACCATCAACGCAAGTTAGAGTTTTTAATGCCAAACACTGTATAAAATGTTTGTATTTCAAAATAAGTAAAACAAAATCCATGTTTTTAGTAATGCCCAAAAAACATTTTTTTTTAATGTGAAAACTGGTGTCAACCTTCTCATCATTTTGAAAAGTTAACTCATGATTTCAAAGAGTTAAACCATTTGCTCATTGGGATAATGGTAAAAAAATATAAACATTAAGTTTTCACTTTGGGACAAAACAGGTCCCATTCTTGTCTTTTGCTCAGTTTTCATTTATTTAAATAAAGGTTTAAAAAGTTGGACAAGTGGTGCAGGCCATATCTATTGCAGCCTGGCCCACATGAAGTTTAACTCCTTTGTGAAATTTGCCAGGAGCTGCCCTATACTGGGCAAGAGCTTTGGAAGTGATCAATGATTACTTTATCCACTAAGGGAGTGTTGCAAGACTAGTCAGCAACATTATATTTGAAAAAAATAAAAACATACATATAACTAGATCTAGGGTTAGGGCTGGGTTAGTGCTAGATTTGGGTTTAAAAGGCCACTATAGAAGAAAATGGTTTGGAAAAAGCAATACATGTCTTTCAGTTATTGCCCTTAGACTACAAAAAAAAAATACATAAAAACATGTAAACATTGGATATTTCTAAACTCAGGACAAATATAAGAATCTTCATATACTTTAGATACACAAAGAAACAGAAAACACACACACAGATAATATAGTACTTTTAGGATATATATGGAGAGTATGATGTGGCTCCACACTTTTTACACTCACACTTCCTCCAAAAACTTCCAACATGTAAGGCGATCTTTCCCACTGTGAGATGTCTTCTTAGTCATCTTCAAATAATATAAGAGTTTAGTGGCACCACATTTTGAGGAAGATGCTGCAAAGGGATGAAACGTGTTAACAGAGGGCTTTTGTCGGAGTGAGATCACCAGTACAGATACTCTGCTGACTGTTCGTTGTCTGTCTACTGTTTGCTATTTGATACCTAAATGTAAGGTATTTTTTATTCTTCTTTGTATTAAACACTTTACATTCTATTCATGCATGTTGTATCTTCTATTATTTGGAGGTGAATAAGAAAACATCTCACAGTGGGAAAAATACCTTATGTGTTGGAAGTTTTTGGACGAAGTGTGAGTGCAAAATTTGGAGCCACATCATACTCTCCGTATATATATTAAACATACAACACTATATTATCTGTGTGTGTTTTTTCTGTTTCTTTGTATGTCTAAGGAATACAAATATATTCCTCTGGAAATACACCAGGTTACATACAAATTGCACTTTATTTTGGCATCGTAGCACACTTTGTCTCTTTGTTCTGTATGTAATATAAGAGAATTGTGGGTATTTGCCAGACGGTTACAGCTTGTGCATCACCCAAACAAAGGGCTTTATCATCCCACCACATCGCATTTTTTCTGAAATATCAGAATCCGTTTAGCAGTTTTTTTTATTAGCATTGTAGATGTGTAAAATATATTTCATTTTTAAAAGTAAAAAAAGTTATCTTTTCAAATTTGTATTATTTTTTATAGTAAATTATATGATGTTAAAATGATGGTATATAAAGAAAGCCCTTCTTGCCCCCTCCCCCCCAAAAAATATATAATTTCTGTGGGTACAGTAAATAAGAAAGAGGAAAATTACAGCTAAACACAAACACCACATGTGTGTTAAAACAGCCATTGTCTAGAATTACCAAAAGTGTTCTAAAAATCTTCTCACTAAGGAGTTAAGTATGAAAGATGGTGCCAACCTTAGTTTTTCATCACTTTGAATAAGTAACTGATGATTTTAGATATTTCAAAACCAGTAAAACATTGGTTGAAAATATAAAGTGTAAGGACAAAATCCATCTGTTTTCATCCATGCCCAAAATGTGTGTGATTACAAAAACCTATGCCAACACTGCTCAATTTTTTTTAATTTCAATAAGTTTTATTTTTGTACACTGGTTTTGGATGATGATGCTTTATTATTTTTTTAATTTAATAATTCACTTCTAACTTTCATAGTGCTGTATACATTTCTATAGTTTCTTTAAATAGAGAAGTGATTGGTAAATATCTTATACCATTTGACATGTTCCTTTTTCCATTGCTGTTTGGGTAGCATCAATTCATGTTGGATGTGGTGGATGTCTATTTGGAAACACATATGTTGCTCATCTATAATAATGAGGGAAAACATCTTAAATATGTTTTATACCTATAATTATTTAGAAGAAATGCCTGTCTGTGTAATACATGCTACATATACTATATCAATATCACCCATTAACATAAAAAATATTATAAAGGTCGTAACTGAAATGGTATTTACAAACAGAGTCTGAATATGTCAGTTTATATAGAGTAAAAAGATATAAGTGCCTGTTCACAATGAATGGCTGTTTGAAATATATTTGCATTTCACATAGTTAGTTTATTAAATTGTCTAATAGTTGTGTCAAGGACTGCTGATAAATAATCATTTTCTATGGCTAACAAGCATTTGTGATCATGTGACCCTCCTTATTAAACATTTGGATGTCCTTGCAATACAAGCCAATAGCTTCTGGAGAAACTCCAACAATTCTATGTACATGCACATGATTGGTAATATTTTGACCATGTGGCCTAGTTCAGTGGGCACTCAATGCATACACTAAAACAGTCAGTGAATATATAGATATATATTCTTTATTGACAGTAAACTTCACACATCTCTAAAGAAATAAAGTCACAGACTTCAAACAGACGAATAAAAGCTGTAAGCCAGCAGCAGTCTAAAAAGAGAGAGGGAGAGAGAATAGAGAGGATTTGACAGTGAAAGAAAAGGTGGGTGGGGATAAGGAGAGGGGTGGGAGGAGGAAAAGAAGGAGAGTAAGTGGGAGAAAGAATCTATTAGTTGGCAGGGTGGAGGGACTGATGCCCTGCAATGTAGTCCTCTATCCATAAGGGTCTCCATCTCTCTCTTACTTTTCATTCCTCTGTCTCCTGGATTCAAAGGTTCGGAGAGGCGAGATTCAAAAAGTGACGAGTGTATAAATCATACTGAGAAATGGTCAAATATCATAACAGATAAGGTATGAGATTGTAATGAAATACCAAACATACAAAGACAACAAAAGATGAGATGAGGTTAGGGGAAATAAAGTAAGAATGGGAGAGAGACAGAGGACATTATAAGTCAGCCAGTTTTGACATGTAGGTGTTTAATAAAGGATGCTACGTGTCACTAGAAGTGAGTTAGTGTTATCAGTGAGAGTGCATAGTACAGTGTAGGGGTTTTACCTGCAGTTGAGTTGGAGATGTAAATATCTGTAGAAAATACGGTGTTTGTAATACGGTGTATGTGCAAGGGTGCAGAGTGTAATAACAAGGCAGACTGGGGGCAATATACAAAAGGGCCTGGGATAATTCACTCACCATCAGAGGCACAGCATCCTACGCGTTGACATAACGTACAGTGGCCCCGACCCTGCATGCGAGGAAGAAGTGTGATTAATTCAGGATCCTGCATATATATATATATATATATATTTGGAATTGTGGCTACATGTTGCACAGGTAAAAATTGGATTAGCACCCGTTTACTAAACAAGTGGATTTACTAGTAGAATTACCATCTCCTAATCTGCAGTGACAGACCTGCACAGAGTTTAATGCTATATAGAAAGCTGTAATGCTAAGTAAAGGATACCATGTCTTTCTGAATTCCCATTTCTAAGTCATTCCTTGTTAATTATCATATTCCCTCCCATAGCCTTCTATCTCTTCAGTGTCTTCTCTACTTATAAATCCCACACTACTTTCCTAGTGAGGCTTCTCAAAGCTCTTCATGTGTTTATTTACTTCTTGAAATATTGGCTGCCTAAAATATGCAGCGATATATTACTCTTTTCTACCCTACTGTTTTTCAGGCTCCTCCGTAGGCTCACCTGTACAAGTAGTAGAAGAAGGACAGTAGATAGAATGCCAATTTACACCAAGCCTCCTTTTGGCAATAATTTAGAATGTCCACATTCATGATGGACACTGGATCAAACATCACTTCTGAGCCATCCGCAGGCCGGTGGAAGTACCTATGATAGATTTCTTTGTTAATGACGTGTAAACACCTCTATTTATTCATAATGTTTTATCAACATAAACCCTAAAATAGTATATTTAGAAGAGAACTGGCTGTACTATAGCACTATAAATCTTATCCTGAATCACCAACGCTAGAGTTGGCACTCTGAGGACATTACATTGCAGGGGTGGAGACAGGCCCTTGTGCTGGATAACTGCACTTCCCCGGTAGCTTGAGGCTCCAGGTTAGAACAGCCACATACAGAAGCCCTGTGGAGGCAGCTACTGTATCCAGTTTATCATGGCAAGGACTGCTAAAACCTGCAAACATCCTGGAGCAGGCATGGATCATAATTCGACAGGAAAGCATGATATTGCAGGCTAGAACAGAATAAACTAAGAGACAAACCAAGCTGAGCAAAAGCAGAACAGCAACTAAGGCAGAACAGAACTGAACACAGAGTATAGGGCTAAGGACACACTAGAGCAGAACAGAGGATGAACCAAACTAAGGATAAACAATACAAGACACAGAGATACAGATAATAACACATATAATGCAGGGCACGGACAAAGGACACAGGTACAACACACAGAGGCCAGGGCTAAGGAGCACAGGATAACATACAAAGGAACAATCATAAATACAGGAACTAGCCTAACACTAGAAATGGTAAAATGGCCAATGGCCAAATGATGATTAAGTTTGCCAACCACGTAAAGGTATCCTACATTTAGGCAAGTCCCTAACTATGACAGAATGAAAAGATTTACATTGCACATACACACAAACAAACCTGTAGACTGAGCTGGGCAGACAGCAGCTTGGAGACTGCCTGTACAGCACAAATGGCAAACTAAACCACTGAAATGAAATGGGTGTGGTTTATTTAGAAGCAGAGCGATAACGGTGGAGACAAAGAGAACCAGAAATGGAACAACAGATAGCTTAGAAGCATAAAACAATAGGATTCAAGGAAAAGGGAAGGTATACAAGCATACAGGAAAGAGCATAAAAAAATTAAAAAGTAAGCAATGCAAAACGGATACTGAAAAGACTAGACACAGCCTGGATGAGCCTGCACATGGGTGAATGGTTACGTTAACGCTGCTGGTTTTATTTCTGGACAAACCTGTATTATGGATTTCTGATTCCATGAAGTGGATTCTGGAAACCAAATAGAGACCTCTCAGCTGTACAAAAAAAATTATAGAGAGCATCTGTGGCACCTTAATTGTGAGGTGGTATAGTGCTACCAGGTATTAAGACCTTGAAAACCTTGAAGAAGCTGCTGCAGTTACAGCGTCTTCTAATACTTTACCTATGAAATACATTATAAAACATTTTATTTAACTCATTTACCAAGCTTTATTAAAGGGACAGTCTCAGGTCAAATCAGGAATGTCACAGAATTCTGTCCCTTGATAACTAAGGACGTTCCTCATACGGCTTATGAGCTGCAGCTTGGATCCCAGTGCAGGGAACCACTGTAATATCACCTCTGTGAAATGTGGCCACTCCACGTGGCCTCAGTCTGACAGGGAATATGAAACTGGGTTCAGGCACATCTCATCAAAGTGGCATTGCTAGGTCTCATGCATTTTCAGCAGGGACCCACAGAGTCTGTTAACCTCATCAGGACTCTTCCACTGTGCCCTGGCTCCTAATCAGGGCCAAGAGCACAAAAAGGTATCTTTAAGGATGAAAGTACCATGTGGATTAAAAATATATACATTAACCTTTTCTCATATTTGTCCAATATTTACCTTCAAAACTTAACATTTTACAGGTTTATCTGGGGATTAAATGGGCATCCTCTGATATCTATTGAGAGCCTGAGCCCAGTGTGTATATGTGAGAAATTGGCGTAGCATGCCTTTTGTTTTTGCTATTGCTTTAGTTATATAGATGTAAGTGGGATTTTGTTATTCACTACAAACTGATTAAAATAAACCAGGTACACGAGGAGGTTGTGATGATAGGTCCTACATGTTACAGAGACATACAGAGTAATACATCAAGAGTCCTTTACCATATAAGAGAAGCAACACCGCAAACAAAACCATCTTTTCCTTCACATATACTGCCCAAGTGCATATTTCTTTAAGGCATTTATATGTAGATGTTATAAATAAAAATCTCATTTAAAATGCCATGTGCCCCATGGTTTCCCTACAACAATAGCCAAAATGTACATGTGCAGATAGGGATGCTGTGGATATCACTGCTTCCATCATTCCCATCCCTTCACCACAGGGCTATTTGCCAAGCTGTGTAGCTCATGAAATATTACTTTGAAACCTCAAAGATGTTACTCTAATCCTGTGAACTACAAAGCCGATGAAATCAGAGCCTGCAGTAAGGCAATACTTGGAGCAAAGATTCTTTAATGCCTGGCATGTATTCAGAGATAGCAGTTTACATGGAATTCTGGCAAATTTCAGATCTGGGAGCAAGTATGGGTAGCATACCACAAAAATGTAATAATACCCACCAAAATTGGCACTTTGGAGGAAATTTTTTGTTTTGTTTTGTTTATAAAACAAAAAATAAAAAAAAGCAAGAACAAATAGCTGTTATATAAATAGTCAAAAATATACTGAGAGACAGAAAGCAAGGTGATGTCAGATCCACCTATTTTGTCTAAGTAAAACCTTTCTAGAGCCTATGCAAGGCTAGATTACTCATTAAGCAGACTAGACACTTACCTTTGGCAACCACATATCTTTGGCACAGCAGGAAACAAAAGGGCTTGTTTGTTGTAGCGTTTTCCATTAGTTCAGTATATGTTTAATCACAATGTGCCTATTTTGGTCATATGCCGTTGGCCTAAGCTGTGCACTCTTTTGGTTAAGTCCTACCTACAAAAGCCTTTCTCTTTATATAGGGTGACTTGTTCTATACATTGTAAAACAGTTGCCATTTACTTTGTGTCTCTAGTTACCCAGTTTATCCAAATATCACTCAACTATGAATAGAAGTATATATAGATTTGCATAGTTATATAAATATAACTACGTATATCTCTCTATGCAAATATACAACCGCGTCCGTCAAAGCAAGTTTGCTATTGGTCGTTGGTGTAGATGCTCATGAACCCAAATGGCATTGATGATTCTATGCCCGTTGCTAACGCTATTAACAGGTGCAGTAACATCATTATCACATCCGTCAAAAATAAATAAATTACTTATTCTGAGTCTGCTCTCCACTGAGTTAGGTGGATTTATTTTTATTGATGGTCCCTTTCACAGTACTGGAACCTGAGGATCCAGGGCATCGCTGGTTGCCACTGGAACCTGTGGAGAGCAGCCACTATCCCTCACCCCCTACCTGGGCAAGGTAGTGGTATTGGTTGTATATGTTATATGTTGGTTGTAACAGTCTAATACTCGCTTATTTAGCTTCATATAAATACATTCTTTGGACTTCATGAATTGCAAATGTTGCTAATATATATATATATATAACAATTTTGTAGATTACACTACCATTCAAAAGTTTAGTGTCACTTAGAAATGTCCTTGTTTTTGAAAGGAAAGCAAATTGTGTTCATTAAAATAACATCAAATGTAGACAATGTTAATGTTGTAAATGACTATTGTACCTGGAAATAGCTGATTGTGTCATTAAAAATTATCTTTATATATATATATATATATATATATATATATATAGTATACAGATGATAAATGCTGAAGAAATAAAACTGTCCATCTTTAGAATCTAAATCATTACTTCAAACCTTATCAATGTCGTAACTGTATATCATATTAATTTTGCAACTCATTTGATGTATGTTTTCATGAAAAACATGGAAATTTGTAAGTGACCGCAAACTTTTGAACAGTAGTATACACATCTCCCAAGTTATGCTGGGGATTTGGCCTTGGAAGAGGAATGTCACCCAATCTCACTGCACATGCACAGTATACATTCTACAGTGTCCTGAATGCAGAAGAATGAAAATCAGGACAGTCCCTGAAAAGTAACAGGGTACTGGAGATATGGAAAGAGGCTACAAATCTTTGCAAATGTACTTTGGGAACATATAAACAATGCTTGAACCCAACTCATCATTTTTGGTGCACACTTCTCTGTATTATTCGTAAATTCCAGGTACATTTATTTATTTTACATTAATTATATAGCAATGTTATCCAGTCACCCTTACAACAAATTAGTGATTGGATAGGAAAGGAAAACATTTAGTAATAGAAACATATAAACATATATTCAGGTGAAATAATTCTACTTTTCAAAATGATTTGGAGGAGATTGAAAACAAATGTGACAGGGTAGCTACATGGGTGTAATTAATGTGTGTGTTCCAGTTTTAAAGGATGGAGAGCGAAAAGGGCAGAATCAAGAAAGAACACAGGAAGTTCTGTGAGGTAAGAAATGTTGTGGTGTGGGAGCAAAGGAAAAGGGTGATGATGGAGACGTAAATGAGTGAGCATACACATACATTTTAAAGTGTAAAAAAATTAACTTTATTATATAACGATATTAGACCAGAGGATAGAACCTACCTCCAAAGGTGATAGAATAGCAGAGGTATGTTCAGACCCAGAGTAACCCATTCAGCAGCACACATAAACATCAAGCAAAAGAGGCCATGGATGCAATACTCAGGAACTACGAGCTATAGGAGAGAGTGAGTGTGACAGGAATTAATATAGATTAGGAGAGAGTGAGTGTGACAGGAATTAATATAGATTAGGAGAGAGTGAGTGTGACAGGAATTTATATAGATGAGGACTGATTTTGAATGGACAGAAGACTTTTGTTAGACACAATAAAAATGAAGAGGGAAGGTGAAAATTAGACAGAAACAAAACATGGTGTTCCAGAAAATAATCCAACCCCCCTTGAAATCTGTTTCTGGTACAAGTAAAGGTCATGTGTGAGTTTGGCTGTCATGGTATTCTTAATACAGAATCGGGGAGAAGTGATCCCAGCTGTACAATACACAATGCAACACGCACACCATATAATTTGTAAAACAATGCAAATTGTACAGGACAAGACATAATCCTATTAATACACAACATAGAATACTAAATGTAATAAATACGACAAGCTCAATTTACAATTTATTTGCAAGAAGTATTTTATTTCAGCATGCAGCATTTGCCATCACTGAACCCTTTAACTGCCAAATCTCACTCCTACAGCTGCACAAGGATTAATAAGAAATAACTTCAGGTTTGTGAAATTTTACTTCAGACACCATTATATGCTGTATAAATGCACTGCATTAGAGAGAGCAATATATTTCAAATGTAGGCTAAATATTTCAAATGTAGGCTCATATAATGTTATGAAGTGGTTCATTTTATTGCTGACAATAACAATATACTTCACATAGAGTGTTGAGGATTCTGTTGACAAGAGATGGTTCCTATGATGTGATAGCCTGTTTCACCTGAAACAATGGGAGGATTTAGTCAATTAATGAGGGGGTGTCTAACTTGCTTGCTCTAACAGCTTGGGTATGAGATGCAGGCAATTAAAATAATATTACTGCCAGAGTAAATGGATTTTAGTTGTATTGGGATAATTTTCAATGTACATATACAGCATTGGGGTTTTTTAAATTTACCATTTACAAACTAAAATATGTAATGATTACTCTTCTTTACTACCTAGATCTTTGATTCATAATAATTAGACAATTTTGAACAGCAGAAGGATGCTAATATCTCATTCCAAATATGTCTATTCACACAGAGTTGGTAGTAAAGTTAAATTAAACAGAAATATCCCTGACATTTTTAAAGTTTATGATATTGAAGTAAACAGGGCTAATTTAATTCCATGATTTACAGTAAAACATCACATATTTGTAATTCGCCAAATACTCTTTGCAAAGTATCTGTACCGGGATATCTATGTCTATGACAAAGTCTGATATATAAATAGATACTCTGCACTCAATTGCATGCCTAGAACCAAATAAAATATAGTGTCTATATTGTAAAGTTTTTGTGCATATAAATATCCTCTTTTAAACCTTCCTGATCCAGCCTTCCCCTCATGCTTTTGTTTACATTGCCAGAGAACATATTGGCTGATCATATTCTAGTGCACTGTAAACAAAAGTGGGTTAGAGCAGGAAACTTGTCACCATGTGTAGAGACCAGTTACTTTATATTTTACAGCTGGAGTTTCATTTGCCCAAATTCACTGTATAGTGGGCATCCCCTGCATCTCTATTGGAGCTCTCTGAATGGTTTGGAGATGCTGGGGATGCCCATTTTTTGCATAATCCCTAGCAGAAACTCTGCAAACATATTCAAGTATTGCAAAAATGAAAAAAGAAATTGAAATAAATGAATTCATATTCTTTTTTTAAATTGTCGCTATTACTGTGCCTTTATGTGGCCAGGTTTATTTTAGAATAAAAAGAATGTTCCTTTAAGGTTTAGAAACATGAGATTTTGCATGTTCGCTTGTGTGTCATAGATAATACCGTATTTGCTCGATTATAAGACGACCCTGATTATAAGACGACCCCCCAAACTTTGGATATTCCTTTAGGAAAAAAACTAAAAGCCTGAATATAAGACTACCCTATAGGAAAAAAGTTGAACTTGTATATATTCACATGTAAATTGCTTTTTTAATAAAAAATTATGATATCAAAAAATGCATTTCTTGTTTTTATTTCCTTTTATGTGCCAATGCTGCCTCTCTCTTTCCCTTGTCCCCAGATTTCTCTCCCCCCCCCTTAGTGTTGTCTCTCTCTCCCCCTCCCTTCCCTCTCCCCCCCCTTGTTTCTCTCTTCCCCTCCCTCCCCCCCTCCCCTTGTTGCTCTGGTGCCCCCTCCCTCCCTCCCCTTGTTGCTCTGGTGCCCCCTCCCTCCCCTTGTTGTTCTGGTGCCCCCTCCCTCCCTCCCCCTCCCTCCCCCTCACCTGTGTAATAATCCCTGGTGACTAGTGGGGGCAGCCGGTGGATGTCTGCACGATACGTGCAGACATCCTCCATGCTGCCCGACACCTCCGTCTATTATGACGGACTTCTGTGACGAAAGCGGAAGTACCCGGCTTCTTCATAGAAGCCCCGGCGGTCGTGCCGGGCGGAAGCAGGGGAGTCTGCGCTCATCGCGCAGACATCCCCTGCTGTTAGAGAGGGGGATCCAGGTCCCCTGCAGCTCTGCTGAGGACCTGGATCCATGTCTTATAATCTGTCCTCCATTTGAGGTCAGATTATAAGAGACCTCGATTATAAGACGAGGGGGACTTTTCAGAAAAAAAATTCTTATAGTCGAGCAAATACGGTATGTTGCATTATAGAATATCAGGTCAGGGTAGGCAGAGTTGAATACTAACCACATAAAAAAAAAAAACAGGTGCTACCTAAAGAAAACTCTATTTTAAAAAAATTTTTTTGCAAGTGCCAAATTCTATTCATGATTATTTAAACAAAGTTTGGCTCCTAAGCATGTCATTCTGAATGATATTTGGCCCACAGTATCAAAAACTTATTCAATGGAGACATAGTGAAAGCACAACAACAAAAAAGGAATGGCATAATGTACACAACAAAATCTACAATGTATCACATAAAACACACAGATTGTGTTGCTGACCTTTCTGAGCAAGCAGCATATCCTCTCCACGTTCTTAACCCTCTCTCTCTGCAGAAAGGGTGAGAGAGGTAGAAGAGATATAGAGAGTGGAAGATAGGCATAGATCCAGGAAGATAAAAAGAAATGCAAGAGAGGAATTTGAAGGACACAGAGGGAGGTGAGAAAAATAACAAAAGATCAAGGGTGATATATTAAATAAAAGAAAATGTATAAGGTTGGATTAGGAAAAATGGAATGGGGAAAACCAAACAATGACAGAACAAAAAAGGTAAAGAGAGTATCAAAGAGAATTGATTTGAGAATTAAGAACAGAGAAGAAAAGTTATGAATTGCAAAGGACACAGACAAGCAATGGGAGATGTTTGCATGGGATAAGGAGGAAGGAAAGAATAGGACAAAAGATATAGAGAAACATCAATAAATTAGTCACAATGCTATGCTCTTGCTATATCCCACACCAGGTGAGAGAGTGCAAAGAAGAGGAAAAGGAATGCAAGAAGCACTCACCGCTCTGGAAGGATTTCCCTGTTCAATTGGATTCTTAAAGTCTGTCCGGAGTTCATCAAATGCAATAATCTGCAGAGATACATGTTTGTTACCAAGAGACCATACTAAACATTGGATATCATGGTCATCTTACATATGGCCATACCGTGTGACGTGATGTACATGTTATACATGTTATGAGTTAAATAATACAGAACTTCTCAAGAACAATTATAAAATATGTTTTATACAGGGCAGTTCAGCACAGTTCCCCAATTTCATTTACATAAATTCCCTCCCTTACTACTTACACACGTGTAGCACATAGAACAGTTATGGCTCACCTTTTGTTATCTACTAGTTGTAGACTAAATTTCTCAAGACACTCAGCTAGCTTGTGGATTGGCCAATCACAAGGGAAGAATATCCTTTCTGATTGGCATCATGTAGTCAGCTTTCCAGAGAGACTAGGACTGTCTTCTCAATACTCACTGCAGAGGCCAGAATTCTCCCTGCCTTAAAGGACAATTGTACCAAAAAAAATGATGTTATGTTTAAAGGACTGCATCAAGTGTAGCCATTTTATATAGAAATGTTTTAATGAAAGAATACAAATAAAGTACCTTATTGAGCCCTCTTTCTACAAATAGCTCGACCAGGAGGCAGACATTTTGTTTAGAATCTTTGGTCCGATCTTTCTTCATCTGAACTAAGTTGAGTGAAGATGCTCAACAAGACGCCTGCCTCCTGATATAATGGTATGGTGTAAAGAGGGCTCAATAACAATGTCTATTTGTATTCTTTCATTAAAGATTTTCTTTATAAATCATTTACACCTGATCCAATTTTTCAATTAAACATAATAATTTCTTTAAAGATTGTCATGATTTCATTAACATCAACTTCTATACACCTGATTTGTAAAACAGGAAAAAATGTACAGTAACAAATAAGTATTTAATAACTATGATACAATCCAATATATGTCGATCCCATTGGTGAAAAGAACTTAACAACTGTATATTGGGATTCTAAATCCTACTGGTAAATCTAATCAGTAAAAGATTAGTATTACCTTGTTACCAATGGAAAAACAGGAAACAAGAAAAGTTAAAATGATTCTCTTTATTGGCTAACCTAAGCAGCAAATGGTACATCTCCTGAGTAATTTTCTGAAGATTGTACTATGGTGCAGAAATGAGACAGCTTTCATTCAAGCCACTCTTATTCAAGTATTGTCACAAACCACAATATGAATTCAAAATTCTAATAATACTATCTTCCAAAATGTTAAGCAACACTGATTTTATATCTAAGCATGCAATGCTGTCCTTGGAATTATACAATGTATAAAGTCTTGTTTTTGTGCTGTATTTAATATAAATGCACATGTTTTATTTATCTAAGATACATACATTACAGAATACCTGAATGGCAATGTAGTTATGAAGAAAAGGGAGTTATATATTTTTATGACAATCACACCACTGAGCCTTACTTTTGATAAGTCTACAATACATTCATGTCATTTGTGAATCCCTGCCGTCATCCTGTCATCATATTCATTATATTGCCCTTTAAACCTTTTGTTGATAATGGAATTGCCAGGCACGTCACAGGAAAATGTCCTCATACTACAATGCATTGCCGATCACCTTGGACTGACATACTCAGCCATGTCAGCAAAGGCCCCCTCTGACACATCTCATCATTGTGACAGCCAATGGCAGCGATCAGATCTGTATACCTATCAAAGCTAGTGCCTGGCTTTGACAGCTTTAGTCTCTCCCTGCCCTACAGCAATCGTGGGACAGGGAGAGCCTAAGAACCCTATGGGGCCTCTGTCCCCTAAGCACCACACAGGATTTTTTAAAGTACAAAAATACACTTTTTTCATTTTGTTAGTTAGGGTTAAATAAATATATATATACATAAACATTTTTCCACAGAATTGCCCAGCACAACATTTTTTTTTAAATTGGTCACGATTCATCACCACCGAGGTGATGCAACATCATATCTACCACCACTTTCAAGCTGTTTTGACCACATAGATACATTATGGAGATGTCTTATGCAAGTACCCAAAGTCCAGTCTGGAAACCTGGGTTTTGTGCAAATTGTATCCTCTCTACAATCATCTACAGGACAAATGATTGGATTATTTACACAAAGGACTATACATGGGGTCACATCACTGAACCTAAAGTTGTATGTGTTGGTGATAAATTCAATAATAATCAATTCAGGCAATTATTTTATTGAATTCTATTTGACTTCGCAGCTTTGCAGGAACCTTTAGAAGCTTTTGACCTTATTGAATTAAAATGTTAAGTCTATAGAGACCTGCAGGGATAAGCTGAACTTTAGATTGTTGCAGAGTTTCTTTTTTGCAAAAATCATATTTATTAGTATTTTTAAAGAGAATAAAACACAATCACAGGACAAAGAAAGAGATATTCATAAACATATTACACAGGGTACATGTTAAAAGCAACAGGTTATACAGTCCATTGGAACCTATGTTGCCAGTAACCAGGAGCTGTTTAAGTTTCCCAGACCAAATGATGTACATAATACTCTCAAATTAGGCATGTGACTTAATGCACTGTGCCACAGTAATTTGCAGTTAACACATGTTCAAACATTTATGTCCAATGATAAGTGAGATGTGGGTGTAAAAAGGGGACCCGAGACAAAAAGGGGGTTGGTGGAGAAAATTGCGGGATTTACGATAATAAATAAGTAGAGCAGAACTGTTCCCTCACATGGGAGTACTTCTTTCTATAGCCCTTAAAAGATTACCACACAATTGATTTATGGTCTATTGGTCTCTTGGTGTCTATCATACATCCAGAGACCCCTGATGTCCATGTGTTTCTTTGTAGTTTCCAAAATAGTATCCAATGGCATGTCGGAGAGGAGTGTGGAGAACGTGCAGCCCTGACGGGATCCATTCTGGATCTGAAGTGGATGTGATAGCGTCCCATTCACTCAAACTGTTTCCCTCAGACATTCATATAGTGCCAATATTAATGCATTATATTGGGACTCATTCCCATATGTCACATTGTGGCCTAGAGGAAGGGCTAGGGAACCTGGTCAAATGCCTTCTCTGCATCTGTTGACAGAAGTAGCAGGTCCACTCTTCCCCTGGGCTATGTGTTTGGCATTTAGGAACTCCACCTGATCCGCGTGCACGAGTTGTGGTATATATGTCTGTAGGCATAATGTGATAACTTACAGCAGGAGTTTCCCGTGCATGTTTAGCAACAAGATCAGATTTTAATTTTGGGGATATTCTGTGAAATTATGGCATTTAGGTATAATTGTAATAGTCACACTTCTAGTGTGGACATCAAGTTGTATTCCTTTCACCATAGCGTTATCCTGTACCTGTAGTCTTAATCACAGTCAGGACTTCTTGAGTTGCATAGGCCTTTCAAGAGCTGTCACCTGATCCTGCGTAAGTTTGAGAATGGTCACTTAACTTGGTGACATAGACTATTTGTTTCCTTTGATTAAGAGTGTGGGCAAGCAAGCAAGCAGTCATATTTACTTCCTGTTACCTGAAACAGATGCTTGGACATAGCAAGTGAGCGGGTCATTTTGCTGTTCTGTATTTAAGCTAAGTCTCTTTGAGGGGTGGTTAAATCTTTTAAAATTTGAGGATCGAGATTGTTTATGCCGTGGCTCTAGGTAAGTAATACACTGGAGAAGATTAGTTATTTTTTGCACAGACTGCTGTTTTGTGTGTCTCCCAGACAGTTGGTATTGGGATGTCCCTGTATCATTTTCCGTAAATTAGTCCCTTGAGAGTTTATTAAATATATCACAGTCAGAAGAGATTGAGTCTCCATTTGTGTGTTGTGGAGTCTCCATGTGCGTGTTGTGGAGTCTCCATTTGCATGTTGTGGAGTCTCCATGTGCGTGTTGTGGAGTCTCCATGTGCGTGTTGTGGAGTCTCCATGTGCGTGTTGTGGAGTTTCCATTTGTGTGTTGTGGAGTCTCCATGTGCGTGTTGTGGGTTTGTGCAGGAGGGAGTAGGTGATTATTAGCAGAGGAGCGTGGTCATGTAATGGGTCCATCAGTAGCTCTTTGTAAGAGGCGAAGTTGGCCATACAGGAGACTTAATAGTCCCAATGGGAATAAGTAGCGTGTGAGTGGGAGTAAAAGGAAAAATATTTATCTTCCAGGTGCAGTGCTCTCCTGCACAGTTCTGAAAAAGTTTCAGGATAGTTCACATGGATATGTGTGTGGCCACTTGTCGTGTGCAGTTTAGGATCCAATGGAGCATTTAAGTCTCTCCCAAACACTAAAATGCCTTTCCTGAAATAAGCCACTTGATTGTGATGAGGTGCTTTTGCGATGAGAAATTCGACAAATATACTTTAACAAAAGTGTTCGTTGTGTTAGCTGTTGTACCCTTCGAGTTTTTAAGTGTGAAGGGGAGTTGTTTAGACATAAATATTGCTACTCCTTTGGACTTTGAATCTTGTGTTATTGAAATACCTCACAGGGTAATATCCACTGGAAAATGTAAGAGCCGGACCTTCATTGAAATGCTGCTTCTGGGAGAAGATGATGTATGCTTGGTATGCTTTTAAGTTGCTGAGTGGCTTAGCCCTCTTCACAAGAATCATTTAAGTCCTTGACGTTAATTATGAAGAGTCGTAGAGTTCTCATTCTTTCCATCTAGTGGAGTATCCCAGGAAAGAGAATAAGAAATAGACAAAAACAGAAGAAAAAACAGGACACAATATGCTCCATCGAATGAGAAGGACCACCTACTATATCTTCTGCTACAAGAGGTACCCTTGAATAGGTAAGTGTTTTTTTGACTTGCCATTTGTTCATGGTAAAGTTGGTTTTGGTGCTTACACATGGAGAACAGACTCATATGGCCATTTCTCAGGTTCAGCAAATCAAGCCCAACTGTTGCTGAGTTTCATTGAAAATGAAGTCTCCATTCAAATCACAGACATACTCCTTTACAAAACGTAGTAGATGCTATGTGCTTCCTTGTGACATCATCATATGTTAGGATTATTGCTCCCTAAAAGACTAACTTGATAAATAACCGTCAGACCTTACTGAACACAGGACTATACAACATTATTGACAACAATCAATAAGCACAAATGTAAAATAAACCTTCTAAACTAATTATAAATAAATTACATTCTTGGGTCTGTGATCCTTTTTAAACAACTTTACTAGAATAGATGTTCTCCAGTTATGGGGCTCTGAAAACGCCAACATCATGAATAAAGTGACCACCCATGTAATAAACAAGACTATATCATATTTAATTTAAAATATACTGGTCTGTGAAATATGGTATCATTCTATTGATAACAAACAAAAAAATCTATAGACTGTTTACATTTGCTTGCAATTTGGCTGGCACCATCCCTTATGTAAACAGTTGGAGAAAACAGATGTGTGTTATCAGTTTTGGCAGCAGTAGGCCGTTTTAGGTAAGGATGCCTTTTAATTAATGTGTTTCTGTTAATTGCTCCAATAAATATAGACTAAATGGTTATAGAAATTTGAAGGTGAAATGGAGAACGTAAAATAGAAAATTCTAGTATGGTATTTGACAGATATTTGCAATATAATTGTACAATAGAACCTAAGGCTAGGTTACAGATGATTTCAACATTGTTTAATAAGCCTTATTGACATTAACAGGTCATTGAGCTAATATCATTTCTAACAAAAAAAATCTAGAATGTCAAAATTAGAGATGGCATTTCCAGCTAGATTTTTGTACCCAATTTTACTGGAAAAATGGAGGCATGCAATATTTTTATGTATAAACTTTTTACCAGGAAGACTATATTGAGATGATTTTCAATTTTAAACTAGCGTACTTTTTTATATATGTATTTGGAATCTGCAATATTTTCTAACCAGCACAACACAACATAGCACAACATATACAGTAACGATTACCAGTATATAAGTACTTAATTATAAGTGCTAGTTTCTCAGCATACTTGCTAACTTGAACAATCATTGCAGCTGAACAAATACTTGCCACTATAAGATCCTGTTACATTTCAAAGTATAATTAAGAAAAGGTTTATATGTAAACTTTCATATATAGTCTTCTTGCTCCTCCACAGACTTTTCACAATGTAACTGTAAGTTATAAGCAATACATTTTCATTGACTGCTCCCTTTTGCATATCTAACTTGAAATATAGAAGTTTTGTCATTATCCTATACACAGATTTAATATCAATCATTTTGCAAGCATAGGCATATGAAGATATTTAAACTTACGCAGGAATTTTGTACCAAAAATACAAACTATATCACACATAAATTACACACATGAACAAATTAACCAACTAAAACCAGTAGGTCTCTCATCCGGTCCAACTGGGCCAAACTATTTTGTCACATGTGAAGGATGGCTTTAGGACAGAAGGGCTGAAACACTATTGTAATATGTCATTTAACTGTAGTTCACAATACTTTTAATGACAATTAAAAAAAAATTCAACAGTGCAATTAACCCCTTCATGACGTGGGGTATTTCACACTCTGAAGACGGGAGCCTTTTTGTTGTTTTAACCATATGTTGATTCAACCATGGTTCCCCTCTTTAATGTTTATTGTACCCACACAAATTATATATTGTTTTTTAAAGGACAGATAGAGCTTGCTTTTGAAACCCTTTGCACATGTAGAGTTCTTATTTAATGTACAATATATTTGGAAAGGGGCTACTATCTTAGTAGAGCAGATCTAGATAGTTTCAACAAAATATGGGAAAAATGGAATGAGGAGTAGGAGGTGGGACCAAAAATAAATGTTAGTATGGGGTTCTGGAGATCTTTGGTACGGACATAGAAACCCTCTGCTCTCATCCCTCCCAATATTTCAGATGATAAGGATTTTAATATTTTTTGGCACTTATGGGGTAAATATGTAAAGGTGTACATTTATGTTTCCAAGACAGGTTTTTTTTTTTACATTATATGCCGTGTCTTTGGTGTCAAAGGTGGTCAAATGATCTATAACCTACCAGAAAATAATATTTTTTGGGAAAGCAGTGAACTTGGGGTATTTCATTTGGGGTACTTTTAGATTTTTCATGCATCCATTGTGCCACAATGTTTTTTTACCACAATTAGGGGTAGTTTATTTTTTTCTGTACTTTTTTTTGCAAATGCTTAGGATTTCTTACTCAGGTCAGGGTCAGCTACAAAAAAAAACCCTAAAACATGTTCAGCTACTTCTCCAGATTACAGAAATACCCCACACACATTGGTACCCCTTGCTTTTAGGAAGTTAGAGGGCAAAATCCATTACCTGCATATTCCGGTTTCCAAACTTGGCACAAATTTTTGTTAGGCGTAGTTTATTTTTTTTCTGCAATTTGTTTTATAAACATGTTGAATCTTAGAAAACCCAACATAGTATATATTTTTTTAAGAAACGAAATGAAGAACTTGAATTATTTAAAACTTTTTAGAACTTATAATGAACTGTCAATTTGATTTAAATTTTCAAACAACTGGAGAAATTTGTGGCACATCGTGATGTTCTCTACCCATATATTATAAGACTGTGGTAGACACCAAATCAGTTTATGCAAAGGCCTGGGAGTGTAGGGCAATATGGGCAGTGGTAGCTTGAATGTTTTCTTATGCCCTTTTTCATGCACACGCAGCAGCGTTTCTGTGCTGCACTTTTACAGGCAGTAGGGGGGATCCTGCAAGGGAAATGGTGTTCAATAAGTCTCATGACATAGTCATAGTGTACGCTTTCTGGAATTGCAGACTGCTCAAAACAAAATTTAGAAATTATTTGTATTTGAAACTTCAGGAAGGTGTATTTCTTCACTGTGCAGCCTTTTGAGTACAACACATATGAATTGAACATTGCCATTTACACAAGGTATATGGCCACCTATTTGTACCATATATTAGTATTTCTGTGCACAAGATATGGAAAAAGGTATTGCTCGGCTAAGTCCACTCCCCCCATGTGCCCATTGTATTGCACTATGCAGAGCGGTTTTCTAGTGTGCTCAGTTGTCCCTCTCACAAGCACTGACACCGTTCTTTCATCGTGCATTGGCGTTAGCATTTACACATCTTTTTTGTCCACATATCTGACAGCAAGTAGCTCCATGTGACATAAAGCTGTGGTTGTTCTACAACTTTTTTTTGGCTGTGCAATCTGCTGGGGAAAATCCTTCCGATATTTTCTAATGGTCCCACAAGCAACCGTCTCAAAGCAGTATACATTTTCAAAAAGGCTATGCTCGTATATTAGTTGTCAATGTACAAGTGGTAACCATTATTTATTTCAGGGAGGAGAAGGTCCCACACTATTTTTCCACTGATGCCAATTGAGTCAGGGCACCCTGGAGAATCCACTTTTGAGTCCTTCCCCTCACAGATTCTCAAATAATGGAAACTTTGTTAAAGAATACGATTGTTGAACATCTAAAATCACATGGATAATGGATTTAAAAATCAGAGACAACATCGGTTTACTTCAGGGAGATCATGCCAAACTAATCTTATTGATTAGGTGACTAAAATAATAGATCAGGGTGGTGCAGTAGACATTGCTTACCTAGATTTTAGTAAGGCTTTTGACAGTGTCGCACATAGAAGGCTTTTCAATAAACTGCAATCTTTAAGTTTGAATTTCAATATTGTTGAATGGATTAGACAATGGCTGAGTGACAGGCAACAGAGGGTTGGTCAATGGAGTATATCCGATGCAAGATCTTGTTACTAGTGGGGTACCTCAGGGATCTGTACTTGGACCCATTCTATTCAATATTTTTATTAGTGATACTGCAGAAGGTCTTGTTGGTAAAGTATGTCTTTTTGCTGATGTTACAAAGATTTGCAGCAGGGTTGATATTGATGGAGGGATAAGCCAAATGGCAAATGATTTAGCTAAACTAGAAAAATGAGCAGTGGCAACTGACATTTAATGTGCACAAGTGCAAGATTATGCAACATGGGCGTAAAAACCCAAAAGCAGAATATAGAATATTTGGTACTGTCCTAACCTCAACATCTGAGGAAAAGGGTTTAGGAGTAATAATTTCAGAGGACTTAAAGGTAGGTAGGAAATGTAATAGAGCAGCAGGAAATGCTAGCAGAATGCTTGGTTGCATAGGGAGAGGTATTAGCAGTAGAAAGAGGGAAGTGCTCATGCCATTGTACAGAGCACTAGTGAGACCTCACTTGGAGTATTGTACGCAGTTCTGGAGACTGTATAGCCAGAAGGATATTAATACTTTGGAGAGAGTTCAGAGAAGGGCTACTAAACTGGTTCATGGGTTGAAGGATAAAACTTACCAGGAAAGGTTAAAGCATCTTAACATGTATAGCTTGGAGGAAAGACGTAACAGGGGGATATGATATAAACATTTAAATACATAAAGAGAATCAACACAGTAAAGGAAGATAGTATTTTTAAAAGAAGAAAAACTACCACAAATAGAGGACATAGTCTAAAATTAGAGGGGCAACGATTTAAAAGTAATATCAGGAAGTATTACTTTACTGAGAGGGTAGTGGATGTATGGAATAGCCTTCCAGCGGAAGTTGTAGAGATAAACTCAATGAACGAGTTTAAGCATGCGTGGGATAGGCACAAGGCTATCCTAGATATAAGATAGAGAACTGGGGACTAATAAAAGTATTTAGAAAATTGGGCAGACTAGATGGACTGAATGGTTCTTATCTGCTGACGCATTCTGCACATGGTCGCTGGAAATAGTGGAGTAGCCAGAACTGGGTGCTTAACCCACTAGGACCAAATTGTGGATTGTTTTTATTATCTCCATTGCAAAGATCAAAGCAAAAAATGTATTTATTTCCAGCAGGTGGCGTATAAATTTGTTTGTGTGATAATGTCCTCATACAAGCTGTCTTCTAAAAAAAAGTGAAAAAAATGTATATGGCTCAAAATTTTCAGCATTGCAGGTGATGCCAGGGGAGGCTGTGAATGGTGGGTATTTCTGGGTGGTATTCTTAATTTGGAGGTGCCCATGTATAACTTTTGTAGAAAAGAATCCCCCAGAGTAATTATAAAAAAAAAGGGTTTGGGGGGGAAAAATGATTACACTTATATACTGTGATCAGGAAGGGAAATAAGGGGTTAATTTTTATTAAAGCCTTAGAAACTTCACTCTGGAACATTGCGACTCTGTATCTCTGATCTGTCACTCTCTGTACCTCATGATTAGTGTGTGAAATAAATAGGATGACAGGGATACAGTGTCAATGTTTCTAAACATTGACTTGGCCATGTGATTGCTATGATTGTGGATTCTCTAATCAAAGCGATTACATAGGCAGGAAGACACTAAGCTACTTGGAGACTGCCTATGTTGCCTATGTTGTCAGGCAGTCTCCAGTAGCCAGCAAACTAAACAGCATGCGTATGGGAGCGCACCCTGTTTCCGGCCATGTGATTGTGTGTTCGTGGTGATTTGCCAATCACAGCGATTACATGGCCGGAACACGATGCTTGCTTCTGGGAGACTGCCTGTGCGTACCATTCGTCTTTAAGGCACCTGTTTTTTAAGATGGCATAACACATCCTAACGTGGCGAAGGGGTTAAGGGCCAAGGAATCAAAAGCTTTTGACTATGCTCAAGGTTCATGTTTATAATATTCATATGTGGTATATGTTGATTCTATGTGAGACCAGAAGCGTACCTAGTGGCTCTAGCACCTTTGGCAAGGAGCTGTATCGGTGCCCCCCATCATGAAAAAGTAAACATTTCACTTTTCTTTTTTTTTATTCTCTGCCTTCCCAGTAAAAATAATGTTTCGATTATACAGTCCCATTAAGTTTTATTGAGTCAAAAGCTTATTCATACTAGCATAATCTAGGCTAAACATGTAGTATCACATTCAGAAGAAATATAAATATGCCACATCCAAGGGCTAATTAAATAGCCCACAAACAGGAGCCCAATAAATAGGTCATATATAGAAGTCCATTAAAAGCATAAACCATTCTGCCCCCCAGACTTAACAACACTTTCCAATACTTGCCATTCTGTCACTCAAACTTACTAATGTATTCGCAGACTTGCCAGGTTGCCCCTCAGACTTGCCATTCTGCCCCTGAGACTTACCAATGCATTCCAAGACTTGCCAATTATGCCTCCCTGACTTGCCATTTTTGCCCCTCAGACATGCCAATTTGCCCCAGACTTGCCAGTTCTCCCCCTCAGACTTACCAGTGCATTCTCAGACTTGCCAGTTCTGTCCCTAAGTCTTGCCAGTTCTACCCCCTCAGGTTTGCCAATTCCGCCCCTCAGACTTACCAGTGCATTTTCCGACTTGAGGCGAGCAAGATTCCCTTCCTGAGCAGGCTGCACCGACATGTGAAACACGCATGTTGTGTCCAATGTGATAGAGATTATTTTTACCCTCTAAGTCATACTCGGTATGTGTTTGCACACTTTTGTGACTCCGCCCCCACCTACAGCTGGTATTTTTTTTTAAGGAAAACGGGGAAACCCTACCCTCTGGAGAAATGCTACTTTCACAAGTTGAGATTTAAATATTTGATTCTGGCCCTTAACCCCTTGGCGACACAGGACGGACTAGGTCCATCCTGTGTGCCGAGGCGTTAGTGACACAGGACGGACCTAGTCCGTCCTGTGTCAAAACGAGCACTGAAAGCGGAGTTTTTCCGCTTTCAGTGCTCAAGCCGCATTGTAACGATGCTTCCGTATGGAAGCATCGTACAATACTAAAAAAAATGCCCGTCGGCATTTCGATCGCTCCGGATGCCATATTTTATTATTTTTTTTACATCAAATTATATGCCATTATCAAAATAATGGTATCAAAAGAAAGCCCTTCTTATAACGATAAAAACGATATATAGATTGTGCGGGTACACTAAATGAGACAGAAATAAAATACAGCAAAACACAAACACCTCAGAAATGTTAAAACAGCCAATGTCACCAAGCGTCGGACAAGCCAAAAAAGTCATGTCACTAAGGGGTTAAGCTACCATTTCCTTGTTTTTTATTTGAGCTTGTTAGAATCACAAAGTTTAACTCCTGGTGACAATGGGTTATGGTCATCTGCTATAGAAGAAAAGCTTAAAATGGGAATGTGATGCTTATAGGAAGTAGACATGTGCAAAACTAAAATTTTCGTTTAGTTTTCGTCCATTCGGACGAAAATTTTATTTATTTTGTCTAAAACGAATTTCGTTCATTAATGCATTCGTTTCAGACGAAATTCGTTCATTATTTTCGTTTCGTTTTGTTTTATTCGTTCGTTTTATAGAATACAATGTAATACTATTGGCTTTCTATAAACCGAACGAGAGCCCCATTCATAAGAAATTCTTATGAATGGGGCTCTCGTTCGGTTCATAGAAAGGCAATAGTATTACTTGTATTCTATAAGCCGAAAGTCTATAACCCGAACGACTTTCGGTTTATAGACTTTCGGCTTATGGAATACATGTAATCCTATTGCTATTCTATAAACCGAACGACTTTCGGTTTATAGAATAGCCATAGGTTTACATGTATTACATAAGCCGAAAGTCTATAAACCGAAAGTCGTTCGGTTTATAGGCTGTCGGCATTTAACTAATAAGAGACAGAGTCTCCATTCATAAAATTATGAATGGAGACTTTGTCTCCTTATAGTAAAATGCCGACAGCCTATAAACCGAACGTTCGGTTTATAGGCTGAGGGCATTTTACTACACGGAGACAAAGTCTCCATTCATAATTTTATGAATGGAGACTCTGTCTCCGTGTAGTAAAATGCCGACAGCCTATAAACCGAACGATCGGTTTATAGACTTTCGGCTTATGTAATACATGTAATCCTATGGCTATTCTATAAACCGAAAGTTCGGTTTATAGAATAGCAATAGGAATACATGTATTCCATAAGCCGACAGCCTATAAACCGAACGTTCGGTTTATAGGCTGTGGGCATTTTACTACACGGAGACAAAGTCTCCAATCATCATTTTATGAATGGAGACTCTGTCTCCGTATAGTTAAATGCCGGCTTTTAACTATACGGAGACAAAGTCTCCATTTATAATTTTATGAATGGAGACTCTGTCTCCGTATAGTTAAATGCCCACAGCCTATAAACCGAATGTTCGGTTTATAGGCTGTCGGCTTTTAACTATACGGAGACAAAGTCTCCATTCATATGAATGGAGACTCTGTCTCCGTATAGTTAAATGCCCACAGCCTATAAACCGAACGTTCGGTTTATAGGCTGTGGGCATTTAACTATACGGAGACAAAGTCTCCATTCATAATTTTATGAATGGAGACTCTGTCTCCGTATAGTTAAATGCTATTGTATTCTATAAACCGACTCTATTTCGGCTTATAGAATGCAATAGTACTACGAATGGACGAATGAACGAATGATTTTCGTTTATTAACCATTCGTTCATTCGGCTTTCGTTAGCTTAGCATTTTCGTTCTTCGTTTTTAGGGCGAATGGACGAAAATGCTATTTTCGGACGAAAATGCATTCGTCCGAAAACGAATGCACATGTCTAGTATGTCTTCACATGTAAATTGCTTTTTTAATAAAAAATTATGATATAAAAAAAATCTTGTTTTTATTTCCTTTTATCTGACAATGCTGCCTCTCTCTTTCCCTTGCCCCAAGATTTGTCGCTCTCCCCCCCTTAGTGTTGTCTCTCTCTCACCCTCCCTTTGGCTCCCCCCTCGTTCCCCTTGTGTCTGTCTCTTCCCCCCTTCCCTCCCCCTGTTTCTCTCTGCCCCCCTCCCCTTGTTTCTGTCTCTTCCCCCCTTCCCTCCCCTTGTTTCTCTCTGCCCCCCCCCCCTTGTTATTCTGTCCCCCCCTCACCTGTTTCTTGCTCCCTGGTGGCTAGTGGGGGCAGCCGGGGGATGTATGCACTATACATAATAGACGGAAGTGTCGGGCAGCATGGAGGTTGTCTGCACGATTCGTGCAGACATCCCCCAGCTGCCCGATTCTCCCTGGTGGCTAGCGAGGCAGCGGAGGATGTCTGCGCGATGAGCGAGACCTCCCCTGCTGCCGCCCGGAACGACCGCCAGGACTTTTATGAGGAAGCCGGAAGTACTCAGCTTCATCATAGAAGTCCCGGCGGTCATGCCGGGCGGCAGCAGGGGAGATCTGCGCTCATCGCGCAGACATCCTCTGCTGCCTCGCTAGCCACCAGGGAGAATCGGGCAGCTGGGGGATGTCTGCACGAATCGTGCAGACAACCTCCATGCTGCCCGACACTTCCGTCTATTATGTATAGTGCATACATCCCCCGGCTGCCCCCACTAGCCACCAGGGAGCAAGAAACAGGTGAGGGGGGGACAGAATAACAAGGGGGGGGGGGGGGGCAGAGAGAAACAAGGGGAGGGAAGGGGGGAAGAGACAGACACAAGGGGAGCAAGGGGGGAGCCAAAGGGAGGGTGAGAGAGAGACAACACTAAGGGGGGGAGAGCGACAAATCTGGGGGCAAGGGAAAGAGAGAGGCAGCATTGTCACATAAAAGGAAATAAAAACAAGATTTTTTTTATATCATAATTTTTTATTAAAAAAGCAATTTACATGTGAATATATACTAGACATGTGCATTCGTTTTCGGACTCTAGGACTCTAGTTAGGTTTATAGAATGCCAATAGTATTCTATAAGCCGAAAGTCTTTAAAACGAACGACGTTCGGTTTATAGAATACATGTAATGCTATTGCTGTTCTATAAGCCGAAAGTCTTTCGGCTTATAGAACAGCAATAGCATTACAAGTATTCTATAAACCAAATGTCGTTTGTTTTAAAGACTTTCGGCTTATAGAATACATGCAATGCTATTGGCTTTCTATAAACCGAAAGAGTCCCCATTCATACGAATAGGTCAATTGACCTATTCGTATGAATGGGAACTCAATTTCGGTTTATAGGAAGCCAATAGCATTACATGCATTCCATAAACCGAAAGTCATTCATGTCGGTTTATGGAATGTAGTACAATGCTATTGGTATTGTATAAACCGACTCTATTTCGGTTTAGAATGCCAATAGCACGAATGGACGAATGAACGAATGATTTTTGTTTATTAACCATTCATTCATTCGGATTTTGTTAGTTAAAATTTTCGTTATTCGTTTTTCGGACGAATGGACGAAAATGCTATTTTCGTCCGAAAATGCATTCGTTCGAAAACGAATGCACATGTCTAATAGGAAGCACTGTATTATGCACTTCTGCACTGGCATTCTCACTGAAGTTACACCTGTCCTACTTATTATACTTAGGAACATTCTGCTAATATAGTATACTTTGATGAAAATTGCAGTTAACGTAAAACAGAAGGCTTTAATTTCATGTTCGGATCATAGTACACTCGCTGTGTCCTCCTTATGATTTCTCACAACTCCCAAAACAGGATGTCTTGCTTAGTAAATTATTAATATTTGACTTGAGTAGTTAGAAAGAGTAAGCTGTGAACATCTAAGTAATTAATTCCTACCTGAAGATAATAAGTGTCATCTGTGACAATCTTAGAGGCCTATTTGAGGCAGTGATCAGTGCAATTTCCCTTATTCACAGGACTAAAAATTGTAAGAGCTGCCAACCATAAATACACAGGACTTGAATCTATTACAACCATAATCTATTAGCCCTGATAAAAGAAAATGAATTTATTTAATTAGCCTTGCATGACTGTTCAGCAAAACAATTTCGTTAATCTACTGCATGGGAAGTGCAACTGGCAATGGAAGAGACTTAGGGGGTCTATTCATGGAGCGCTGATTTTCAAACCAAAAATCGTAGCTCCGAATGTCGGGTCATTTCAGATCATTTTGGTGATCCCTTTAAATTGTTCTATTCCTGTATCACCAAAATACTTTGGAATTGCACCAAATTAGCCGACTCATTTTTCAGTTCGCCGAATTCTACCGAAAACCCCTGTTATCCTGAAAAAGCACCCTAAATAAATAAATAAATAAATAAATAATACATTAACATATGAATATTTATATATATATATATATATACCGTATTTGCTCGATTATAAGACGACCCTGATTATAAGACGACCCCCCAAACTTTGGATATTCCGTTAGGAAAAAAACTAAAAGCCTGAATATAAGACTACCCTATAGGAAAAAACTTCAACTTGTATATATTCACATGTAAATTGCTTTTTTAATAAAAAATTATGATATCAAAAAATGTATTTCTTGTTTTTATTTCTTTTTTATGTGCCAATGCTGCCTCTCTCTTTCCCTTGCCCCCATTTTTCTCTCTCCTCCCCTTAGTGTTGTCTCTCTCTCCCCCCTCCCTTTGTCTCCCCCCTCGCTCCCCTTGTCTGTTTCTGCACCCCCCTTGTCTCTGTCTCTTCAAACCCCCTCCCTCCCCTTGTCTCTGTCTCTACCAACCCCCTCCCTCCCCTTGTCTCTGTCTCTTCCCCCCCCTCCCTCCCCTTGTCTCTGTCTCTTCCCCCCTCCCTCCCCTTGTCTCTTCCACCCTCCCTCCCCTTGTTGCTCTCCCCCCCTCTGTCCCCATCCCCCATGTCTTTCTACCCCCACCCCCCCTCCCTCCCTCCGTCCCCCTCACCTTTTTATTGGTCCCTGGTGGCTAGTGGGGGCAGCTGGGGGATGTCTGCACGATACGTGCAGACATCCTCCATGCTGCCTGACACTTCGTCTATTATGACGGACAGCTGGTCCGTTATAATAGACGGAAGTGTTGGGCAGCATGGAGGATGTCTGCACGTATCGTGCAGACATCCCCCGGCTGCCCGATTCTCCCTGGTGGCTAGTGGGGCAGCAGAGGATGTCTGCGCAATGAGCGCAGACCTCCCCTGCTGCCGCCCGGCACGACCGCCGGGACTTTTATGACGAAGCCGGAAGTACCCGGCTTCTTCATAGAAGTCCCGGCGGTCGTGCCGGGCGGCAGCAGGGGGAGTCTGAGCTCATCGCTGGGGACCTGGATCCCAGTCTTATAGTCTGACCTCAATTTGAGGTCAGATTATAAGACGACCTCGACCTCGATTTTTCTGAAAAAAACCTTGTCTTATAATCGAGCAAATACGGTATATATGCACATATAGATATATGGGTATGTTGTATATATCATAATTTATGTAACATAATTAAATTATGAAATATAAACAGATACATATCACTACTTATTAATTTACATAAATATATATATAACTATATAACCACTTATTACATTTAAACACAATAATGTAAACTAATACATATACATACGTTGCATATAATATGTAGTATAAGAATATATTGCACATAATAAAGATATTACAAGAAAAACCAACACATATATCCCATATGCCAAATAAAAACCTCAGTAAAAGTTATGGAATTCCTGTGTATATATGTATATATTTATATGTATATAAAGTAACATATATTATTTTACACACTGACATAACAGCTCTTGTGGATTAACAATACCAGTGATGTCATGTAAGCTATAGGATGGCATCATATCACCAATTATTGTTCATCATCAACACCTGCATTGCACATCCAGGACTTGCTGCTGCCCCCCAGGACATACCCCATCATCCGCATTGCACATCCAGGACATACCCCCTCACCCACATTGCTCATCCATGACATACCCCCTCACCCACATTACACATCCAGGAATTATCCATGCCCCCTCAGCCACACTGCGTATCCAGGAATTACCCCTGCCCCCAGGACATGCCCCTCACCCACATTGCACATCCAGGATGTACCCCATGAATATGCCACAGCCAGTATGCCCATTCATTTGCCACAGCCAGTTTGTCCATTAATTTCCAACTGTTTTCCCATTAATATGCCACAGTCAGTTTGTCCATTAATTTGCCCCAACCAGTATGCACATTAATTTGCCACAACCAGTATGCACATTAATTTGCCACAACCAGTATGCACATTAATTTGCCCCAACCAGTTTGCCCATTAATATACCACTTGTTTCCCATTCATTTGCCACAGCCAGTTTGCCCATTAATATGTCACTGTTTTCCCATAGACTTGCCGCAGCCAGTTTGTCCATTAATATGCCATTCTTTGCCCATTCATATGCCACAGCCAGTTTTCTGGCTAGTGGAGTCCATGCCTCAATGGGTCAGGGCTCTTTCACGTCAAAAGTGGTATTACACAATATTAGGTAGGTGGTTATAATGTTATGGCTGATCAGTGTATTTGCCAATATTGATTGGCAAAGTACAATTCTTCACTGTGGGAATGAAAGGGTAAATTTACATATCTGAGTGCGTTAGGCAGGAGCCTGACTAGAAACCACCATGTCATGGTGGTAAAATTGTCACGTGGCCTCCTGACCATGAAGTATATCATCACATATACATAATAAACAGCAAGTCACCTTTTATTTTATTTTCCGGACACTGTAGAGTATGGGAAGTTATTTACAAAATCAAATACTTTCACGTTTGTCCATGTTTAGGTCTACTAAAAGATTTTTACAAATCAGATGAATGTGATTATATTGCTGATGGGCTATTTCATAACCAATGTATACTCATTTGGATGCAAAATATACAAGAAATGAGCAAAAAGGTGTATCAACTGAAAATATCATGTCATTCAACCAAAAACAAAAAACCTCAATCGATTCAATGAAATATCAGCCAACCCGGTAATGCTGCTGGTGTTTCCATAGCAAATAATCATGCTACTTATACACTTAATTACACTAGGAAAATCTATGAGGATGAAGGAATTGAAAGTGCTTGTTGACAGCTGACTCCACAATAGCGCTCAATCCCAAGATTCAGCAGGACAAATCGGTAAGGAATAAAAGGAGTATTGATGCAAAGTAAGAAAATGTTTTTGGTCTTCTACAAATGCTTGAGATTCGGATACAGCGTAAAAAGTATATTGTGGCACTGGAAATGTTCCAGAGCCAATGTTAATTAGGGCATTAGAATGATTCAGTTCCAGTGAGAGACTAGAACAATTTCCTATCTATTAATCTATATACACACAGCTTTACCTATATACTTATATATATATATATATATATCTCTTAGAAGAGACATGGTTGAAGGGTATATGGTTGTTTTATTTAAATGTATCCAAGGTTTAAAACAAAATGTTTCATCCCAGGAGCTTTGATAGATAAAACAACCTCCTTCTTTGAAATTAGAAGACAGTCGAAAATGATTCTTTTTAGTGAGAACAGGATAGAGGTGGACTTCAATGGAAGCTGTGTAGGCTCATGTATTAATACCTTTAGACAACTATTAGAATTCTGGGCACAATTCAATATGCATAGTCAAGGTTGAAGAGTGATAACAGAGAAGGATAGTATTGATCTAGTTTTTATCTGTGCCGAAATTGTATTACAGAAAATGTGACTGTTCCTTGTTCCTGTATGTTGTCTGGCTATGAGATTCCAAATAGCATTTGTCCTACTTACTCATCAAATCATTACAATCTCAGCTGTTCCTAGCCACTGTCTCATTTTCACTTTTGAGATAAATAGCTACATGTCCTTATCCCCCAAATTGGCGAGTCGAATACTTTTAGGATACATGACAGTTTCTATAACGGAAAATAACATTATGTTATCATAAGCTTGAGAGCTATATTAAACAGAACCATATCACTGAATATTCCAAGGTGCTGACTTAAAGCCACCAATTGTACATTACTGCAGCCAACACTGTGCTGCTTATTACTTAGATTAAAATTCACAAATATTTGCCTACTGTTTGTTTGTTTGTTGAGTTAACTCCACCCAATTCTTAGCAAGAATTAGTGTGGTACCAGTTGTAATCTTGAAAGTAAGACTGTGATTGGCTAGAGAGAATCCAAGTGACAGTTGGATCTTTGTTAGATTTTATTTGGGAGGGAATGCTTGTGTTCTTATTAATGCATTTAGGGCTGGAAAAGTGGAAGGTTTCTTGTGATGAAATGCCTTCTCACAATGATTGGCATAGAAAGCCAGCCATTTTCAAATAAAACAATCTGCAAAGCTTGGAGGCAGAGTTTATACTACCAGCAGTTGCATTTTTTAAATATAGTTTCTGTAGAAAATTAATGAAATATGCATTTCAGAACTCTTTTTACAACAGGGCTGGCAAACTTAATTTATTTTTAGGAGCCAGCAAAAAATACATACACAGACAGTCATACACATACCTCACAGACATCCAGTCATTCACATACACAGACTGTCACAAACACACCTCACATGCACAAAGGTCAGCAGTTTTTTTCTCTCTTAAAATATTAGCATACAAAAAATATTTTTTCTCACTTCTGCCATAAAAGCTCAAGTGAAAATGGAAGTGGCCCTAGTATGGGAATAATACCATCTATGCTTTGATCGGCAGCATCCATGCTTTGCTGCGAAGCATACAGGCTGATCTTTTCACTGTCACTCATTGCGAGTGGACTTGAACAATATATATGCCATGAATGTACAGAATAAAATATTATAAAAAATGATGTGTACATTGTATTTCTACATTCATAGTTGGCTCTTCCGAGGAGGATAGTCTCTCACACACATATTTTTTTCAGGGAATGTAGTTTTTTGTTTTTTTTAATCAAACAACTTAGCAAGATGCAGTAAGCTAAGGTGAGCTGATGTGAGATGAACATTTAATCTCACCAGTTTAGGTGTACATTGTGCAGGGACAATCCTGGTGAGTTTGCTTAGCGAGGGATGACCAGATATGTACCCGCACAATGTATAGATAAAATAGTGAGATGGAATGTTCATCTCAACTCCTCTAATCTCACCTCAACTCACCTGCAACACACATTTTAGTGTATAGATCCCATAGTAATGCTGTTAGTTCGAAGTTTTATAGTAAATAAGATGTATATATGACTACTGCTCAGCATCAGAAATACTGATGGTGTCTGGATTATGTGATCATGTAAACATCATGTAAGTTTACATTTAGAGGTTTTAGCAGTAGCCATTGTTACAAACTTGCACTACTGTTGATGTTTTGTCTACTCTGAGTTTACCATAATTCAGTCCATGTTTGTGTGACTCTACATCATTGCTATACAATGCTGTCCATTTTCTAATGCTCACTGCTGACTGCTGTGTCTGCCAATACATTTATAATTGTGTGTGTTGGATACGAATTATTCATTTCGGTGGATGTCATTTGAAGGCCAGTTTTAACACCATCGGATTCAAGCATACCAGAGTTCACAGCAGAGGAGGCTGGCCACAATAAAAGGCCACTATAAAATGTGCAGTTTTATCACACAGCACAATGCCACAGATGTCGCAAGTTTTGAAGGAGCGTGCAATTGGCATGCTGACTGCAGGAATGTCCACCAGAGCTGTTGTCCATTTGGCAATACATCCAACCGGCCTCACAACCGCAGACCACGTGTAACCATACCAGCCCAGGACCTCCACATCCAGCATCTTCACCTCCAAGATCATCTGAGACCAGCCACCCAGACAGCTGCTGCAACAATCGGTTTGCATGACAGAAGAATTTCTGCACAAACTGCCAGAAACTGTCTCAGGGAAGCTCACCTGCAAGCTTGTCGTCCTCATCGGGGACTCGACCAAACTGTAGTTCATCGTCGTAACCGACTTGAGTGGGAAAATGCTCACATTCAATGGCGTCTGGCACTTTGGAGAGGTGTTCTCTTCATGGATGGAACCCGCTTTTCGCAGTACAGGGCAGATGGCAGACAGCAGGTATGGCGTCATGCGGGTGAGTGGTTTTCTGATGTAAACGTTATGGATCGAGTGGCCCATGGTGGTGGTAAGGTTAAAGTATGGGCAGGCATATGTTATGGACAACAAACAGGTGTCATTTTATTAATGACATTTTGAACGCACAGAGATACCGTGATGAGATCCTGAGGTCCATTGTTGTGCCATTAATCTACGACTTTCATCTCGTGTTGCAGAAACTGCACATTTTAGAGTGGCCTTTTATTGTAGCCAGCCTAAGGCACACCTTTGCAATAATAATGCTGTCTAATCAGCATCTTGATTTGCCACACCTGTGAGGTGGATGAATTATCTCGGCAAAGGAGAAGTGCTCACTAACACAGATTTACACAGATTTGTGAACAATATTTGAGAGAAATAGGGCTTTTGTGTACATAGAAAAAGTCTTAGATCTTTGAGTTCAGCTCATGAAAAATGGGGTCAAAAACAAAAGTGTTGCATTTCTAGTGTATGCATATCGATGTTTTTTTTATTCAGAAATTCTAATTTTATCATCCACTCTTTTTCACTGTCATTTAGTAAGTGTGTGCTTGTTTCATATATTTGTATATATGCTGTTTTTGCACTTGATGCTTGGACATGATATTTCACACATGATACATGAATGATACTTGATACAAATGACATATATTGTATTTTGTAGTCCTCCATTATTATCACAATGTGTGTTTTATTCACAGTTTTGTCCCACAATGCACTTTAACCACTGTATTACTTATCACGCGCATTTATTTATTTTTTATTTGTATTAGTGTATTTCCTATAGTTGTTTGACATTGTGCGCTCTGTCTCTTCTTTAGTCATGTTTGGCACATGACAGCATTTTCTTAATGATCCTGGGAAAGAGGAGGACTTGGAATATGGCGTTTGTTAATTAGTAGCTAGTTACCGAATAAGTAAACTTGGAAGCCAAAGAACTGCAAGAGGAAAAGACACAATACAATGCACAATGTAACTGGATTTTTATCATTATTGTTTGTTTCAATTTTAATTAGTATGTACTTTAACAGGATAGTCTATATCAAAGAGGGTTTTCTCATTATTTATGCAAACAATGGTGAACATTATAGAGGGATACCATGTTAATCTTCATATACTACAAAATATATCAACATTCAAATTGACAGAGTGTGCAGAATGTTGCCATAGCAACTACAATTAGAATTTGCTCTGATCAATGCAACAGCATAAAAGAACGGACTCAGATGGCAGCGGAACCAGCATGGAGTGTATTGAGAGGGGGCTAAATATAAAACACCTATTTGTCTGTTGTGTTTTTCGCCTTATAGAGAATCTTATTTTTACATTTTCTTTGTTTTATACACAGGGCTATATACATGTTTTCAATAAAATATACTCATTCTGACAGTGTGATTCCATATATTAGAGGTCATTTTGTGATGTTAAAAACAGATATTTTGACATGTTGTTTATATTTTGTCATGTTGTTTATTGTATACTTGAAAGTGTACTCTTCCAAAATATTAGGCATATATGTAGCAAGTGAAGACAATTTATGCAGTCTTTGCCAATCTGACAAATAATTTTTATTAATGATAGATTAAAAAAATACAATATGTATAGAATATATTACTAGTAGTATCCAGCACTGTGAAAAGCTCATTTTGTTTGTTCGCCAACAGGAAAATGTTCAATAGTGTGTGGAGCCTAATATGTTGTAATTGAATGTTTGACATATATCGATTTATTGTTTTATACTGGTTCCAAAGGAACGTATGTTATGTCACAAATGTTCACAAAGTACAACAATCCTCGCTCCAAAAGATCCATCAGTATTGAAAATATGAACTAAAGCTGCCAATACCTCCCAATACCTCATCAATAAGTACAACAGTGGTGTTTCAGATAAAATATTTCTTAATGTATATCAAATATTAGCTATTATGTCTGATTGTAAAATATAATGGCCTGGATGCAGTAAGCTTTAAGGAGCCCAGCATGGTATGAACAATTGTTTAATAACATAACTATCATAGTTTACATATCATGGGTCAGGCATATAAAGAATTTTCCTATAGGCTTTTCAATTTCGAGGTGCCTCAGCCAGAATGATGATCACCATACGTAGAAAGGATAATCACCATACGTAGAAAGGATGATCACCATCCGTAGAAAGCCTAAATGCCAGATAACATTTATCAGACACTGAAGAAATAAAAGCTTTTAAACAAGTTAACTCTCTGACAGCATCACCTGCATTCTCTATTCGTCCAATGGGCTTGCACAGCATGAAACTTGAAAAGGAAGTGGACAAACCTGTCACCAAATAATTAAATATATGATCTATATACTGTGTTAGCACAAAAAAAGCAAACTGTATTTTCCAATGGTAAATGTGAAATTTGCGTATCAAGCAAATACCCCACAGACACATTTAAAGCAAATATACCTTACATTATGCATTTGTTTGAAATTCTGCTAAGGCAATGTATATACCATGACTGTGAAGGTATACCATTACTGTGAATGTATACAATTATTTATGTTATTAAGCAGTTATGTATCCATTCATCGTATATACAATTTTTAGCTCCCCTCTGGAGTCCTGGTGATGACTGACTGATGTCCCATGTGCAAGTCTTCTTCCCTAATAAAAATCTATCCTCTTCCTTAAAACTAAAAGAGGAAAGCAATAGAAGTGTCTGTGGTTGTCCGAAATAACACCAATGATTTTACATGTTAACATCCCATGAAAACAAATATTGTTTTTCAAATAAACAAAAATTTGTTTCACTCCACAGCCCCCCTTATTGCATGGTGATGACTAGATTAATATTATGTTGATTATTACTTTTTTTTCTCTATGACATAAAATATTCAGAAATATTGACCTATTCATTTATGACCAAATCCATGCAGCACGCAACTTCTTGTAAAGGTTCTTATTGTTACAGGTCTAGATTACAATACAGTGACCTGGCATTTTTATGAAAAATGCATACTGGGAATCTGCACTTGCTGAATTGATATTACACAACCATCCTGAATTGTAGGGGAGGATTTGTCATGTCACATTAACTATAATGCAGCCCTGCAACATGCATTATTCATAAAATCTCCAATTAAAGGGGAGGTGAGTTGACCTTTAATAGCTACAATCTAATCACACTATGATTGCTAGCTTAAGTTTTTATACGCACAGGGAAATACAGAATTATACTTACCGCGATATTACTTGTGTATTATCACATAACTTGTTAGTGAATGCAACATTAATTATCTTTATAATGTTAATAAAGTCAGCACACCTAATGTGCAGTGGTTATGACAATAAATAGTAAACATTCCAAGCAGGCTCTTTGTTTTGAGTTTGTTTATAAATTTGGTGTTTTATTTTAACCTTACAGTGAATAACGTTACTTATATTTGGTCAAACAGGATGGCATTTAATAATTATTTAAGGATTTCCCTTTATCTTCATACATCAATGTTGTACATCAGAGAGTACCATAGTAACAATTTAAATGAAGGGAAATTAGCCACAGACAGACACTTTCACTACTTTAGAACGGATTTGTAAAGGCATGCATTATGGAAGCAGGGAAACATGTTTAATACTGTAAGATTCTTCTATAGAAGGTTTGGGAGTTAAAATACAGGTACACCCCATCTAGTGCCTTTTGGTAAAAATTTGCCAAGTAGCTGGTAAAGACAGATTTATTTTGTCACTGCTCCTGGTTACTATTTATCATTTTATACTGGTGTATTTATGAATACATTTTAGCATGGAATCCCATTGTTGGCCCAGCTTTTAAAAAAAGGCAATGCAAATGCTATATGTGGCCTTAGGACAGATGAGATTTGTACAACTGTAAAAGACAAAAATCAAGATTGTGTCATAACAATAAAGGCACATCTGAAAGCATATTGACTAGTTCAGCACTAGTCACCAGCACACCATATTAAATATGCAGGTTTGGGGTTGTGCTGCCCATTGTTTTGTTTTCATATGAAATGATATATGGGGCCTGACCAGCCTCTGGTGCATAGCACCTCACGGGCCTTCATATGTTGTGTCCAGTCAGATTTGTATAAATTGTAGTGCAAGCTAGATAAGCTGAGAGACTGAGTTATCTGCAGGTAAAACAATATGGCTTCTCAGCTGTACACGAGTAATAAGGTGATCTTTTCCATAAGCCATCAGACCTTACTTTCAATATATTCTCACATGTAGAGTGTAAAGGCAAATCAAATGCCAGCTGAGCTGAAAGGTGATTCTTATAATTAGCTGTATAGAGGTATAGATCAAAATGAGAGCTTTTAGTAAGACATTAGCAGGACATGTGAATATATCATGCTGTGTATTACACAATTTATGTTCCCAACATAAAGGTACCAGTCAGAATACATTATGGTAAATTCCACAGTTCTCTAACATAATGCTCATCAGAAGGTTTTTCCCATGAATTGCAAAAGCAAAGCGTTTAAACTGTAGGTAGCAAAAATGTTCTATTTGTGAAATGAAGGGTAGTCTTGGAAGTTCTTGAAAAATGTTTTAATGTGATTTATGAAAGTCAGCTTTGATGTTGTAAGAATTCAATTATAGTTCCAAGACTAAAAACATTACAGGACATTCGGAGTTGGAATTTTCACACCAGGTGTGCAGGTACAATAACAAGATTCAAAATAAAATTCTTAATTTTATATTATTTGCTCTTTAATTGGTTTTCACCATGGGGATGGTAAACAATGCTTTATTATCCCAATGACTGGCATGATTACAGCGAAAAAAATCACTGAATCAAAGTATTTTCTAGAATATGAGACAAGGTTTTTTTCAGAGCAAAAGTGTACATTCACCTCCCTTCATCACTGTTCTCATTTGCCTACAATCGGTTTGGCAGTTTTGAAAGTTACACTAATTAGAATTCCATGAATCAAGAAACAGAAAGGCACACATAATAATGGACAATAGTGTGAGATATTAAACAATATAGAAGTTGTAAGCTGAACTAACAAGCCACCTGTGTGTTAGTAAAGCAAAAATCCCCATCTCATTCTAGCTTTTCTTTACTCTTCAGAACTCAGGAACATATCAAAGCAAAAACAGGCCAGCAAATAATGCAAATTGGTAAATATATTCTTAAAGGACAAATAAAAAAAATGTTACTTGGTAATTAATGTAAGTGAACTTGTTTTTTGGTGGGAGGGTGGTGGAAACTTTGACTTCACAATCCCTGCTAGACACTATATAAATGTTACATCCAAATTGCACTGCTGTTAATTGTGTCGGCAATGCAGTTCGGAAGATACCCGACTGGTGAACGGTGTGCGTGCACGCATGCCCGATTGTGGCTTTTTCCACACAATATGCGGACTCCTCTTCAGCACAAATTAATTCTAGTTAATTTTAGCAACGCTCTTAGGGCTAAACCTCCTGTATTTTTTTAATCCAACTATTCCATTTTTCTCCCCCCCCCCCCCCCCCCCCAGTTGAATTAATATCCAATTCCTGCCTCCATCTTAAGTTATGTTATTAGTTGTTTTTTTAATTGGGGCCATGTTGGAATAATAACGGATTTCCATTGTTTTGCCACCAATAGTTTAGCAGCTATGAGACAATGTATAATCAAATTCCTGTTCTCTTTGGGCCATGATTCTACATCTAAATGGAGCAGGAATGTTACAGGAGAATGGTTAAGATTCGCCACACAAATCCTGTCTATTTTTTTCCCAACCATTCTCCAGTATAATCCAATGGGGTTATAACTCCACCATATATGCAGCATATCACCTCTGTTATTTACGCATCTCCAACAAACACTACTAGTACCTGGGAACATTTTGGCCGTTCTCGCCGGCACCATGTGCCACCGATTTAATAGCTTGTCGTGAATGTACTGCATTCAAGGCTGTCTTTAATGATTAATAGCCGAATGCTATTGTGAACAGTTAGGAAGGATGATGAAGTAGGGGTAAGTGCGAATGATATTCTGAATAGTTAGGACAGTGTTACCAATGAATATATAATTGCGTACGTCAGTGCGAATGCTTATATAAACAGCTAGAAAGTATGACACTGTAGTAGGAAGGAGCAGGCAGACAGTGCAAGAAACACCCTCTCATACATAAAAATTGTAGTTCACAGCTAACACCTGGCACCCCATTTGTTGTTAAATACAGTTGCCATAAAAGCATTATGGGAAAGCTAAAAGCACATAAAATGCAGAGGTTAGCTGTGACCTACCATTCTTGTGATGCTCAGCCAGCCAGAAGACTCCATAATGCTGGTTGAGCATCACAGGAAGGGTGGTCCACAGTAGCAAGAAGGATTCTATTTGTAAAACGAAAACCCCAAGGCACTACACATTTATGGACAACTAACCCCTGAGGAAGCAAGGGTTAAAAAAAAGTTATCCCTTGAAGTTAACCCGACATTTATCTTTCCAAATATGCACAGGTTTACTCTGAGCTCTGCCTCTACAGAGAGGCAGAGCTCAGCAGGATGCTGACACTGCGCCCAGTCAATCAACCCTGTTCTCGCCAAACACCATCTGATCGGGGTCTGTCAGATCTTACAGTCTCTTACTGCTAGTGCAGTAAGAGATCTCCATTTTGATACTCTACTCCAACAGAGGGGACCTAGACATGGGGAGATTTAACTAGTAGTGAGACAGAGTCAACGACAGGTACAGCCGTGATGCTCCCAATGGCTGTACCTGTCGTTGCCAGTCAGTTGATAAACTGGCATTAAAAAGTACTCATACTAGGGGCACTCATATTTTCACTTGTAGAAACATTAGAAGCACAAGTGAATAAAATGTTTAGAGGGGCTTTAAAAACATTGTTTGCTTCATTTGTTTTGTGTAAGTAGTGCTTGAATTTCACAGGAAACAAGATCCACTGCAAGGGCATTAATGTTGGGGTGGAAGATTGTGCTTAAATCTGGAATGTTCTGTGGTAATGTCCCATTAGGTTATCTTGGTGCTGAGGTTTTATGTAGCCTCAACCTCACAGAGACAGGAGAACTAATCGCCTATATTCCTCCTCTGACATTACATTTTCCTTGCAAGTTTTTCCATTCAGTGTTTTGTCATTGGCTCAGACAGTGAATGTGTTAACGGATTACGGATTTGAGAGGCATGTGTCTTCTGTGCACCTCTCCTGACCTTTTGGCGCAGGGAAAAATATTTATGTAGCAGCAGTTAAGAAAATGGAAAGAGTGGCGCTGGAGCAGCATTCTAAAGCATATAGCAAGCTATTGTGATTGTGATTGTTATTATAGGGATGTTCTTTACAGGAGGGAATGTGTGTTAGAGGCGTGACTAGAATAAGTATGGAAGTGAGTAATGTGCTGAAGAAATGGTAAGGAGCATACTAGAGTTGAGCGGACACCTGGATGTTCGGGTTCGGCCGAATTTCGGAAAAAAGTCCGGGGTCGAACTTGACCCCAAACTTGACCCCGAACCCCATTGAAGTCAATGGGGACCCGAACTTTTGGCCACTAAAATGCCTCTAAAAAAGTCCTGGAAAGGGCTAGAGGGCTGCAAAATGAAGTAAAATGTGGGTGAGTGTCCCCATTCATACGAATAGGTCAATTGACCTATTCTTATGAATGGGGACTCTATTTCGGTTTATAGAATAGCAATAGCATTACATGTATTCCATAAACCGAAAGTCTATAAACCGAAAGTCATTCGGTTTCTAGACTTTCGTTTTATAGAATACATGTAATGCTATTGCTATTCTATAAAAAGAAAGTCTATAAACAGAATTTCTTTCGGCTTATAGACTTTCGGCTTATGGAATACATGTAATACTATTGTCTTTCTATAAACCGAACTAGAGTCCCCATTCATAAGAATTTCTTATGAATGGGGACTCTATTTCGGTTTATAGAAAGCCAATAGCATTACATACAATGTAATCGCCGAACTCCAACACGGACATACAGTGAAATGTCCGTGTTCGGATCCGGGGTCAAAAAACCGTAAAGTTCGGTACGAACCCAAACAGTGCAGTTCGGGTTCGCTCAACACTAGAGCAGACCCATAATTCCCCAACCTGGAGAAAACCTCTCTACCACCTGCATAGCCAACATCATGGGAGCTTGCTATACCTCAAGGAAACCTTAGTCCACATTTAACACTTTGAGTCATCTGCCGTAGACTAAACTCCTTATAAAATTGTCTTCAAGAGGAGCTCACAATAAAGGGATGGTTCGACTGATGCAAATTACATTACATTAACATTTATTTATATAGCGCCAGTAATTTACGTAGCACTAGGAGCAAAGCAAAGAAGGGACTACATACTAAGTTTCTGCCTGTATCTTTATCATGATAATATATGAGGACAACAACTAGAAAGTAAGTAACCTTATTGCAGCACACGTGGGACCGTTAGGTAAATTCTACAAAAATTCGACAAGCATATTTTATTGTGGACTTCATTAAAAGTGAACACAGCCCGCTCTTTTTTTCATCAAAATTGGGAAAAAAACAAAATCAACCCGTAAAGTATATAACACCACTTAGTAGAAACATCAGTAAGTGAGAAGGTTAGGGTTAAAATAATTATATCAACATATAAAATTATTTACTATAAAAAATAATAAAATGTTGGAAAATTGAACGGAAAAAAACATTTTCTAGCTTTTACACATTAAAAAAAGCTAATGAATAGATTCTAATATTTTGTTCTGAGTTTGGAAATACTCAGGAAGTACAAGTAGCTCATTGCTTTTTGTAACCATTTTTTGTTTCAGAATTACCTATAGTGATATTGTTGCCCTAATCCTAAGCCTCCCCATACCCTTAAGACCCAACTTTTTTTTAAAAAACAACTGTTTTTTATTTTAAAAGATTCTGAGGTTCCCAAGGTATTCGGCCCTGTCAGTTAAATCCCGATCATAGTATGCTATTAGGCATTCAATGATCAGAACTGCATGATGTGTCAGGAACATCGTTTGTCAGCAAGATCACTGTTTGTCATGACTTGCCTGGCACGTCCTTTGTCATTAAGGGGTTAACCCACTGCTCAAGGCTGAGTAGAGACCCTCCAATGACCCCAGGGGTCAAGTCCTGGGAAAAAAAGTGTGGGAACTCACACAAAATCCACTGCGACCCCCCCCCCCTCCCCAAATATATATTTCACTGACAATTTAGTGAATTTTTGCCCCTCTATGCCAGGATTCTGCCCCTCTATATGCCAGGGTTTTTGCCCCTCTATGTCAGGATTTTCCCCTCTATTCCAGGATTTTGCCCCTCTATTCCAGGATTCTGCACCTCTATATGCCAGGATTTTGCCCCTCTATGCCAGGATTCTGCCCCTCTATATGCCAGGATTTTGCCCCTCTATTCAAGGATTTTGCCTTTCTATTCCAGGATTTTGCCCCTCTATATGCCAGAATTTTCCCCTCTATGTGCCAGGATTTTGCCCCTCTATGCCAGGATTTTGCCCCTCTATGTCAGGATTTTGCCTCTATATTCCAGAATTTTGCCCCTCTATGCCAGGATTTCCCCCCTCTATATGCCAGGATTGTGCCCCTCTATGCCAGGATTTTGCCCCTCTATGTCAGGATTTTGCCCCTCTATATGACAGGACTCTGCCCCTGCCCCTCTATTTGCCAGGATTTTGCCCCTCTATGTCAGGATTTTGCCCCTCTATGCCAGGATTCTGCCCCTCTATATGCCAGGATTTTGCCTCTATATGCCAGGATTCTGCCCCTCTATGTCAGGATTTTCCCCTCTATTCCAGGATTTTGCCCCTCTATGTGCCAGGATTTTGCCCCTCTATTCCAGGATTCTGCCCCTCTATATGCCAGGATTTTGCCCCTCTATGCCAGGAATCTGCCTCTCTATATGCCAGGATTTTGCCCCTCAATTCAAGGATTTTGCCCCTCTATTCCAGGATTTTGCCCCTCTATATGCCAGAATTTTCCCCTCTATGTGCCAGGATTTTGCCCCTCTATGGCAGGATTTTGCCCCTCTATTCCAGGATTTTGACCCTCTACATGCCAGGATTTTGCCCCTCTACTCCAGGATTTTGCCCCTCTATGTGCCAGGATTTTGCCCCTCTATGTGCCAGGATTTTGCCCCTCTATTCCAGTATTTTGCCCCTCTATGCCAGGATTTTGCCCCTCTATATGCCAGGATTTTGCCCCTCTATGTCAGGATTTTGCCTCTATATTCCAGGATTTTGCCCCTCTATGCCAGGATTTCCCCCTCTATATGCCAGGATTGTGCCCCTCTATGCCAGGATTTTGCCCCTCTATGTCAGGATTTTGCCCCTCTATATGACAGGACTCTGCCCCTGCCCCTCTATTTGCCAGGATTTTGCCCCTCTATGTCAGGATTTTGCCCCTCTATGCCAGGATTTTGCCTCTATATGCCAGGATTCTGCCCCTCTATATGCCAGGATTTTGCCTCTATATGCCAGGATTCTGCCCCTCTATGTGTCAGGATTTTGCCCCTCTATGTCAGAATTTTGCCCCTCAATATTCCAGGATTTGCTCGTTTAATTCACCCTCCTCCCCCTTCCCCAGACAGTACTTACCTCCGGTCTTCTCCTCCGTGCATCTTCCCCCCCTGCACGGAGGAAGGAAGCTCCGGTTGTCGCGTTTTTTTTTTTTTAAACTTTATTGAAGTCGCACGACTTCAATAAAGTTAAAAAATAAAAAACGTGACGACCGGAGCTTCCTTCCTCCGTGCAGGGGGAAGATGCATGGAGGAGAAGACTGGAGACAGAGAGCAACAAGGAGGTAAGTACTCACCATCTCCTTGGTGCTCCCTGTCTCCGTCCAGCTCCTCCGTGCAGTCTTCTTCCCTCCTGCACGGAGGAGGGAAACAACGCCACCGGATATGACTTGCTGTCAAATCCGGTGGCAGTGACAGGAAGTCCTGCAGGAGCAAAGGGAACGGTGTTCCTGCCATGAAAAAAGTGAAGAACGCCGTTCCCACGTGTTCCTGCAGGACTCGAGCCCTGGGTATCCCAGAGAACAAAGAAACCAGTGGTTTATGAGCTAGTGATTGTGGGGGCTATGCATAGCACAGTGAGAATGCTAAGAACTTTTAGTATTATATTAAACCATATTAGTTACAGAGTAATTTAGGTCCAACAAGTTTCTACCGATCGCTTTCACTCTCCTGTCTTTTACTTACAATCTTTATAATAGATCTTAATGTTTGTAGTGGGTGCCTCAAGATGGATTCCTTTTCAATTTCTGCAAATCAGCTCTTATTTGTGATCACATGATAACATAGTGGCTCTGTTGTTTTTTTAAAATTAGCTTGTTTAGTAGAAGAAATTTTTTAAATTGCTGCTGATTACAGATATATGTTGACTTACACTCATACCAGTCTCAAAGGGAGACCATTGGTTTTGCATTTAATCACTAGTGGGGACCTTTAATATCATGACTTGACAAACCCCAGGAGCAAGGGAGACATGGTTCATAAATTACTTATTGAAAGCAATTCACATTAGAAATGTGTATAGTATAAGCTACTACTGAATGTAGTCAGTCAATGAATATAACAGCAAGAATTATAAAACAAGTCAATCCAGATACAAAGTATCTCCAACAGTAGCGATTAGATTCAAGCTATAAATAAAGCAATAAAAAGTGTATCTCCACACACAGTCTCATCACGCCCAGATGTCTCAGATGTATATTTCAAACTTCAGTGTTATGATGACCTTGTGATCAGCGGATAAGCAGGACATAGTGCAACAGAATATCAGCGGGTATATCAACTCCATTGATTAAACTTTATTCCTCCAATGTGTGAAACACGTCAAGCAGACTGGACAGTTTCACAAATTGAGGTGATCAATTGATGAATACAAAGTTCCACTGGGCATTAAACCCGTTTGGATACTGTCATACATTCTTTTGAGAACTCCTAAGTGCATGAGTTTTTCCTTTTGCTATCAAGTTTCATACACGTTTGGATCTGACGTTGCTCAGACTGCCTCTGAGAGCTCACCAGCCTGTGAGTATGGGAAAAGCCCAGTGACCACGCATCAATACTTGCCATGATCCTACAAATATTTGTCAAGCACTGTTCCACATTGATTTTTTTTTTTAAAAAGCATGGTTCTCTCATTGCAGGAGCAAAGAGTATCAGCATGCTCGATAGCTGATTGGCTATATACAAACTATTTAAGTTAGCTTCGAGGAATTTTTAATGAACTAGCATGAAATTAATTTATTTCATGTAGACTATACATTGTGATTTATATACTTTTTTATTAAGACAAAATAAAAAAATAATTTATTATGTAAGCAGCTTTTAAGCCTTGGATACAGTATTTACCTTTGGATAACAGACAGATTCACATGATGATATCGTTTTAATTGGTTACAAGTAGTAATTTGTATTCCTTGATCATCTTTCTTCGACTGTTGTTTCTTAAAACTTGTTAATGATCTTAAAGAGGTCATTAAAAGGTGCATTTTCAATTTTGCTGATGACACAAAGACATTTAAGGTTATAAACTAAGCACAAGGTGTTTTTTCCCTGCAAAGGGATTTCTTCAAAATGGTGACTGAGCAGATAAACGGTGGAATCAGGCAATTAAGATGTGAATTTCCTATCAAGGGATATGTTATTTGCAGATGCAGAAGAATATGTTTCTAGTAAATATGTCCACATAGTGTTATGACAATTAAATTACATGCAAGAAGAGCATTATTTTCACCTACTCTGTTAAATCTAAAAATTGTTAGCATTATAAACATCATACCCCATTACTCTTGATGCCCAAACCCTGCAAAGAAATACAGATTTGTCACATTCCTAGTTTCTTGGGCTGGAATAATTGTGGTCTTAAGCCATGTCCCACTAGCAGAGGTGACCTGACTTTAGACTACAATTCATCTGGCTCAATAAAAATATAAAGGGGACAAATGTAAGGCTAAATAATAATTTCTCTGCAGGCAGGGTCAGTGAGAAAGAAAATAGGTTCAGTGAGCATCTGTCTGTCTGATTTGTGTAATAAAAATGTCATTGCCTTACCAACTCTGTATGTGACGTAACTGATATATACAGAGCCAAACCAGAAAAAGCTTTTACATTAGAAATATATTGTACATATTATATTAAGCCACGATCTTCTATGAAAGGATGCAAGGTTGTTTATCACATGTTAAAAACCACTTAGCCACTTAGTGTATTTTTCATTTTTGAGAATTGAGAAGCGAATTTCAAACTTAAAGGTACTGCCTGCTGCCCAAAATACATCTTACAAATATTAATGCACATTAATGTGCTTTCAAAGTACTGTAAAAATGCATGCTTTACATTTTGCATTACCTACAATTTAACTTAATTACAGCTAGATGAAATTGTGAAATTACAGCAGTTTGCAAGAAACAAGGACAAGGACTGCCCACACTAGCTGAGTAAAATTTAATTTATTTTTATTTTCTTTGCAGCAGGAACTAATGAGAATAATGCCATTTAAATGAATAGTATTACCTATCTCTCTATGATGTCATCAGACAATACGTTGAAAGCAATGGAAGGTGAAATGGGATTTTGAGATTCCCCATAGGAAATAATGTGACTCACCAAGTTAGGGTAAGTGAGTAGAAAGCAATGATTTTTGCTGCTTAGTCAAATTCAACTTCCCAATTTAACATCCTGAATTTTTTTGTGAATATCATTTTTTATGCATTCTTTGACAAAATGGGAGACTGAATTTCACTTTGAAGAGGGGTGTCGAATTGGATGTCAAATTTGACTTTGAGACAAACTTGACCTCCTTTCACCACAAACTAATTTTAGTGATTAGTCCCTTCTGTCTAGGGAGAAATTAGTAAATGTAAGAAACCTATCCTGCGTTGGGAGCATCACATGAACGACAAGCACTGCAAAGATTTCACGTTCTTTTCCTGCTTTAAATATTCTATGCATGCCTGTATATTATAATTATTTTCACTTGATGTGGGAGGCTATTTTGCTGTACACAAATGTTGATTAAAGCAGAAAGCTCCAAGGGTTAATTAGCCATTATGTTCTTCTGACATCTGAAGCGTTTTTTCTTGTGGGTGTATTCATGCTATTTTCATTTTGTGTTCAATAAAGGTCTAATTTTCCACACTATGGAAAGTGCTTTTACACGTCTTCTGTTCTGAATTTTATGCTGATTCAAGGCTTGAAAGATCCTAAGGGAAACTGCTGCACTTTATCCTGTGTTAAGGCCATTATTTGTTAACTCTTCCACATAAGTTCTTGTTAAGTGTTGAATTGATGAAATTATTTTAACTTACTAATAAATGACTAATTTGCAGCACACATGGAGATAATTGTGACCACAAGGAGCAGACCCTAGTTGCGAGATCACCTCTAGGTTATGACTAGGGGAAGGCCCACAGAGGCATCCATTTCCTTGTTCCAGCTGTAGAAACATTCAAACAAGCTGTATTAGTGTTTCAATTCTAGGGGCGTGGAAATGGTTCAGATATGATATAAGTATTGGTCTGCATCGTTTAGATATTTTATTTTAAAGAAAAAGTAAAGAATAGATTATTAGTCGGAGCAAAATGTAGACTCTTCTGCAGGTTCCTTCAGTGGGTGTCGAAGCCCAGCTCAGGGGGCTGAGATGAACTGTTAAAGTAAGGATGTTATATGCTGTCCTACCGTTGTTTAGATATTTTATTTATTTATTAAGAAATAGATTATTAGCTGTAGCAAAATGTTTGGTTATTTAGCATGAATAAATAAGTATTCCCAAAACAGTTTAAGTCAACATCATATTTATAGGAACAAGCAGTTAAATCAATTGGGACTCATCTTGTTGCGAGTTGGGCAAGTTGGAAATCCCTGCTCTACTCCTTGATACTAGCCCTTTTTCTTAAAATCAATTTGAGAAACAGGACTTTTTTTTATCACATTATAATTGAATGTGGTATGATAACCCCTTCACGTTGGATGGTGCTTTCATCCTAAAGGACAGAAGCACTAAAAGTTAGTTGTTTGTTCCTGGCCCCATTCACAAAGTGATCAGGTGCTAGAGTCCCTACCAAAAACTTTCGAGACCTCATAATGTCACTAGTAAAGTTGCAGAGGTGGGCCCGAACCTAGAGGTTCTGGCATGGCGTGTTTTAGAAACACCAAAATGCCACTTGAAAAAAACTGCAGGTAAGGGGCAGGTGAAAGGCCTACTCCTTCACTTATGATATAATAACCTTCATACGACCAATGATGGGAATAAAAATAACTGATATATACTCTCCTCTGCAGAAATAACTTTTATATTATACACAAAGGGTTTGGGTCCATTTGTGCTGCAGCATCAGATGGCAGAGTAAGATCCTTACTCTCATGAAAGCTTAGTTACACTTTGTTAAAATAGTATAACCAAAACTAATTTCTATTATGTTTATACACTTTATAACAGATTTATAATGGTGAGGGGAGAAATGATGGGAGTATTCTTAAACACTAATCCTCTCCCAAGAGTCACTAACTCTTTTGGAAGCTAAATTTATTTCTGATGATGCCATCACCAGCTTAAAAGAAGTGTATATTATAAAATAACACCACAGTACTATAAGATAACATGTCACTGGGCTTTATTTTTGCCGCTATCAGAGATTCCGAATCCAAGTCCAATGGAATAAAAAGCAGAACATAGCTTTATAGGAAAGAGGAAGTTGAAGTGTTATCTTGCTGCCATGTAACCCTATTGCCACTGGCAACCAAGGATGACTTAGGTAACTCATATGTGGAGGGATTGTGTATGCAGGAGATTGCTCAAGCTGAATGCATAATAATAAGATCAATTATGGTTGATTTACTTTGCACCTACCTGTCTGACAAGGGGGATCTAAGACAGGTCATAATAAGTAGGTGAAAGACAAGCAGATGATAACAGTTTATACAACACGGCATGATGTAACAACGCAGTTGTCACTTATTCATCTTCACGCTAGGCCCTTTTAAGCTTAGTATGAAATCATTCTCTGTGGGAGATGTGAAAGTGATAATTGGTCATGGAGGCATCTTTTCTTAAATTGGAATGTTGTTGCATAAGTCTATCAAGACATGTAAGCTTCAGGTAAATTGATTGCATCTTAAAGATGAAACAGCATATCTTAGAGAAGGTACCATGCCATACTGAGCTATCATTTTCTACCAAGAATACATCAGCTCTGCAAACTGATTATCTACATATGTGCAGATCCATAAAATCACTTTAGCAACCCTAGACCCTCTTTACTGGCATTACACTGTGTACAACACACTCAATATAGTATACCAAATTCACACACATGCTGCTACTGGTAACAGAACATGACAACTAAAGGTGTTGAAAACATTATATCACAGCTTTGTATCACAACTACTGTGGATTGTACTAGCTTTAATAAGAGACCTGTATTATATTGTTGGGAGCGTACAAATGCAGTGTATCATTTTATTTTATATTTAAATCTTCCGTGTGCACACAAAAATAAATCTCAACATTCTTCTAACTCCCTCTACGGTTCATATTTGCACACTTATGCAAATACGCAACTCGTACTTTAATTCCTGCAAACCTGCTTTTATTTCATATCTCACTACTACAATTAGGTTTTAAGCTTCTGGCTTACCTTTTGTGGCATACAATGTAGACATTTAGGCTGCAGAGGATTAAACTAAATTAATGATATAGTACAATAGAAGTAATGTTTTCAGGCAGCATCTGGCCAAGCTAAGACCCATGTTAACCAACCACATCTGATGGGATTGGAAATACCATAGAGTAGTGAACATTCACAACAAATAGTATTGCACACAAACGGTAGAAAGACTGATACGTTCACTTTAACAAGAACAACTGATTTACAAAGAGAATCTAATATCTCTATAAGGAGAGAGATACACACTATAGTGCTAGTTGACAGGTTGTATTTTGTGTTAGAGAAAAGCCAGCATAGATAAAAATCAATATACCTCCTCCTGCCCTGCCATTGTGTGTATTATTTATGCTTAAAACTAAACTATATGCATTTCTTAAAACGTCAGAGAGTTATTGCAAATGGAAAAGTTCGGACTGGATGAAAGTGGGGTCTGTCCTGGGTCCTCTTCTTATTTATTTACAATGATTTTCCAAGTTGCATTGAGAGCTATGTCCTAATGTTTGCTGATGATACACATTTAGGTATGGTAATACAGTCTAAACTTGATGTTTCTTCTCTTTAGCAGAATTTAGACAAATAAGGGGACTGGGCAGGTAAGTGGCAAATGAGGTTCAATGTAGACACATGTGAAGTTAATAATAATAACAAATAATAATGTAATAAATACTTTAGATGGTATCGCTCTGGCAAAAACTACTACTGAGAATGATTTATTAATAACTGGAGACAGACTTAGCAACAGTGTGCAATGTCAGTCAGCAGCTGCAAATGCCAATAAGATATTGGCATGTATAAAAAGGGGTATTGATTAATGGTAGGAGGGCATCATCTTGCCTCTTTACAAGTCAATGGTAAGATCTCACCTTGAATATGCACAGCAATTCTGAACACGTCCTTAAAAAGGACATTATGAAACTAGAGAAAGTGCAAAGCAGAGCTACAAAATTAATAAGGGAATTGGAATATCTTAGTTATGAAGAGACACTAGAAAGGTTCCATTTTTATATGCCTGAAAAACTGTATCTTAAAGGGGATATTATAATATTCTATAAATCTATATAGGGCAAATATAAAGAATGTATGTTCATTAACAGAAATGTACAGAAAAGGGAGCAAGTGGTCATCCTCTGATGTCTATTAAATCTTCACTTTTCTAGTCTCAGGGATTCTATACAGTAAGGACATTACAGATATAGGATTTATTGCTGTTAGAGGAGGTGCTATTAAATGCAATATAAATGCCTTAAAAAGAGATCCATTTTTTTGTTTTAGAAAATCATAACATACAGGGTTATAAATTATATAATCAACAATAATAATATTATAGCTTGCTGATCCACAGTGAAATTTGTCTTTTTTGGAATCAAGAAAGAATATTTAAAATCGCTCAGTTAGGTTTTAGTTTTTTTTTTACTTCTTTTGCATCAATAGCAGGTAGAAGGATAAGTACAAGGTTGATAAAATACCTAAAAAGCTAGCACTGCAGCATAAAAATATAGACGTGTACCTAGAGTTGTGAAGGCTCATAAAAGCCAATTAGTCCATCTCGCCCTACCCATACACAGGCATACCGTATTTTCTGGCGTATAAGACGACCCCCCAACTTTTGAGAAGATTTTATTGGGTTAAAGTCATCTTATATGTTGGAAAATAGTATCTATATTTTAACTTTTGAGGTTAAAATATAGAGTTTGCCACCCTCCTCCCCCCTTCCCCAATCCCCAATACTTACCTACTTTCTGCTCTGTCTCCTGCTGTTAAGCTGGTCCGTGGCTGTGAGGGAGGCGTTGTAAGCAAAAAAAAAGGTTTAAACAAACTTTATTGACCGCGCGGCTGGAGGGGAGCTCACAACGCTTCCCTCACAGCCACGGACCGGCTTAACAGCGGGAGAGGAGACAGAGCAGAAAGTAGGTAAGTTATCCCTTAGAACCTGGTGTATAAGACGACCCCCCAACTTTTGAAAAGATTTTCCTGGGTTAAAAAGTCGTCTTATACGCTGGAAAATACGGTATCTATCTTACTTATTTGTGCTTCATAACAGATTTGTGCCAATTATATATCCAATGCATTTTTTATCATTTAAAGTCAACCTAAGTGCTAATAAGATCTGACAGTACTTGTATAATGAGACGAAGAACAGCTAACAATCTAATTTCTGCAAACATAGACAGAATTATACAGTAAGACACATGATTGGAAAGAGTGAAGGGGAGATTAGGCATTACTTGTAACTTACATTCTACTGTCAGCATTATTTGTATTCGGGTGCCTAATGAAAAGTCCTGACCTAATTGCAGATGTGATCATCATGTTCAGATGGATGGGAAAAAGACAGTTGTGAATACTGCTGGTAAGGGTTTGGGGGTCACAATGGTTTTGATTCTCATTCCATTCTCTGTATTCAGTTAAGCGGCACTTATGATTAAGAGTCTTGTTGACTCGAAACGCATCGAGTGTGTCACCCTGTCCAATTCCGTTTGTATGATTCCACAATAAATTATTTCACTTTCTCATCGACTGAACCGGAGTGCCAGCTCTTTTGTCCTTTTGGATTATTGTCTCTTGCACACCGTTGGTGGGTGGAGCTACTACTTCATGTATCCGATGAAGCTCTCCAGGTACAGCCCTACTTGAACGAGCCCAGGTTATCTCCCCCTCCTTAGGGGATTATCTTTGTGAAAGTGTAACAAAAAAAAACAAAAAAAAAAATAACTTAAACATTTGAAATGACATTGTTTTTCTGCTGGCTGCAGGAAATGTCCTTTCCTCTATCGGTTCCTGCTGTATTTTAAAACAGCCTCCCACTCAGGAAAGCAAAAGTGCCATCTGTAAAGCAGCAAATTAAAGAGATGCTATCATGGACAAACACAAAGTTCCCCCATTGTATCTAGTTATTAGTGAAAAAATTCTTACATCACGAGTATATGGTTGTGCTTAGATAATCTCATGGTTTCAAATACACTACCGTTATAATTTTAGACCACCTGTTATTTCCAGGACTATTACAAAAAATGTATTGGTTACTGTTAGAGGAATGATAGATTGCATACTAGATACCTTGAACAGTCATCCAATTGTTAAACTAGTCAAATAAAAACTCCCTGGGCCTGAGCTGGTTCTGGTTAATCGTAATTTAATAATTTAATGGATATGTTCTTCTCTTTAATATGTGTGGTCTTGGCCAGGTTTATATAATTGAGCTGCTCGGTTACCGGCAGGTAACCCATTCAATTATTCTTAAGGTGTCCATAAACCTCTACTTGAGATAAATGGAGTGTTAGCTGCTTACAGTTACCCTTTTTTGCATAATATGTAAATTAAGGTATTTCAAACAGATAAACAGGGGATGAGTACATTTGGTGTGTTATGTAACGATATATGTGGTAGATCAGAAAGAAACCTTTGTGACATCCATGACCTGTCCTGTCAAATTAGAGTCTGTCCCGGCATTTATTCCGCCAATGGACAGGTCATTTAAGCTGTGTATTGGTGATCCATAACTCAGACCCATGACCGAGACTCCCAGTATCTGTACTATGTAGCCTGGAGCTCAATGCTATGGGTCACACCGCGTCTTGTGACTCTGCCCCCTTTTTGTCCCGGGACTCTCACAGAAAAAGTTAACTAGTATGCTGTGGGAGTCCAACAATTAGTTGAAGATCTATCTTTAACTCAGGCCTTTTCTGGGGATTGCAATAACCTTACTGGTCAAAAAAGTGAAAATGTTAAATTCTTTCATATTACCACCATCTAAATTATGTAGAACCAAGATAATAATTTTTATTTTGCTTTGCATTAAAAGAACAAAGGACATTTTCGAGCCTGGGGTTGCATGAGAAGGAAATCTTAGATGACTAAAATGTGATATGGGATGGCCTGTCAGCATTTCATTTGAATACCATACTGAAAAGAACAGCATCACAGAAAGAGGGTACCATAGGAGGGTAAGTCAACGATACATGGATGCATTAATTTGCAAGAGTTTATTATTACTTGTCACTCTGCACATCATCACCTGTCATCTTTTACATGTAGCCATCTGCAGTCCTGTCAAGGGTGGTAGATTTTGTATGACTGTCAAATATGTTTGAACGTATCATGTGCTCAAGAAAAAAAAGCAATACAAGAAAATCCACTAATTTATGATTAAAGAAACTGCTGAGCATATTTCCCCTTCCCCAACGCCACTTTTATCATGTCCTGTCCATTTTAATAAGATTAACTATATGAGCATAATATACTGATTTTATTACACTGTATCCCATGTGTGTAAGACATGATTCTCGGGTTATAGAGGATACATTATTGTGGCCCATCATTTTAGTCAAGCAAAATGAACCTACCTAATATCTCAAAAAAAAGTGATTTTATTGTATGGAACAACATTTTAATTTGTTTTCTATTATTTTCAGAGTACTGTATGACATTTGCAGGAAATGCTATCTAGTTTCTGACTCTTAACCTTTACATGATGTCAGAATGGATAAAGTGCCCACCACATTTAATGTTAAATGAGCTACTGGAGTGGATTTAAACAAGCACAGTGCCCTAAACTATTGGCTTGTATACAATAAACTATGACCTTAAAAAGAGGCCAGGAATTAAAGAGACACCATCACCTAAATATTATTATATTGTAAATGTACAGAACAAATAATGACCATTGTGTTCTGTTAGCAGAATTTCAAGCAAATTCATGGATTCAGAGACAAATAGGTTTTTAATGTATCTGTATCATTTTTATGTCATATCCTATTATTCAAATTACACATTTACCATTGAAAATAGTGCATACCAGGACTAAGATGATATAACACCACAGATACATTAAAAACATATCTTCTTCTTCTCTTAAGCTATACATTAGATTGTGCTACCACAATTCATAGATATTATCTACATTCACAGTACAAGCAATGTTTCATTGACAGGTTCCCTTTAAGCACTCTACCAGCATGATGTAAGGAATTAACAAGATGGCACCCAACGAGTGAGTTTTTTGCCAATGCTACAGTATGGCCTTGTAGATTAACGGGTGTCATTTGCCCTAAACTCATGAATATTAAATATTTTTGTTCTGTGTTGGTTTTTTTTTCTGTTTTAGTGGAGAAATGCAAACGTATTGATGTTTTATACAATGTGACTGTTTTGAAGCTGTTACACTTAAGCCTTATTAGCTGGTAAAGGGATACATTTTCTAGTCCAACTCTATCCCCTAACAAGCTATTTTGATTATCAGCAAGAGCTGGCACTGAATGTATCCATAGAGAGCCAGCAAGAGACACGGAATTGTAATCCTTATAAAGAAAAAAGGACAGACTGGAAGTAAACAAACAAACCAAAAGATGTTAACATAAAGTCAACCTGTCATATAAACACTGTACATTTAGATTCTCCTTTGCTTTTCAATATGTCTTTTTCTATCTACCAGTTCCATCTGTTATTTCCACAATTCATATAATAACCTTCTATGTATATAGCTATCTGTATTATTTCCTAGACTCCACATCATTACCGATCTACAACACCAACAATTATACGTTTCCAGCCCTTATTCCAATGCTATCCTTAGCAAGGCCCATTATTTCAGTGATAGCTAACTGTTGCTAAACTAAAACCTCCATGTCCCATATTATGGAGTGAGCAGTAGGGAAGAACAGCCATGCATTAAAATAATAGAAAGGGCTGCATGACATGCTGATAATTAAGGTAAATGCTTAACTAGTTTGCACATGCAGTGCAATGTGTCACTGTCATGTATCCTGGGTAGACTAGGATTCCCTCTCCCAGTTGATACTTTTGTTAACCGACCTTATATATATATTGCCCCCTATAAATAGCTGATGGTTGTCCATCATGGTATGGCAGCCTTTTTTAATGTTATATTACATTCCCTGGGTGGGGTCCCTTAGAATAGTTTGAGGTACCCTGACCCATCGTGCTGGTGAGCATTACGGCCAATTTTATTCAGGTGGGAACCTCACCAAAGTGAACAGTGCCCACTACTCTTCACAGGTATTATATTGCAACAGTGTTGCAACTAAAGTTTGCAAGAATGTGACAAATGGTTTGTATTGTATTATCATGTTGTATTATATAAAAATGTTATTACATTGTCGCATTAATTATCAATAAAAGCTGCGGCTATCAAAATCCATCCCACATCTCCTGTGTCTTCATTCTATTCTTGGTTGTTATTTAGTTTAATGTTGCAGTTATTACATTTTAGGGGCCTGGCCAACATTCACAAAAATAGAACATTTTGCCGATATAACAAAATCCCCAAATTAAGGTCCACATGACACAATGTTTTCCCATGATTTGGTGGTTTTTGCAACCTTGAGCAAGCATTACAAATAGTTGTACTCTCTGAAGTTTGCATGCACAGCAATTCAACCAATGGAAAAGCTGAGGGAAGCATTGGAAACGTGGGATGGTGCTATCTCATGAAATGTGCATGCATCATGTGAACGGTGCACACAGTAAAGCATGCAAGCCCAGTGACTCACTATATAGATGCATGGGATTCCTAATGCGCATGTGTGCAACTCTGGCATCAGTCACAAGTCTAATGTGCACCTCCATCTCTAAAGATGGATTTATCACTGGGAGAAAGCCTGCAAAAAGGTATGTTTTCAAGGTAAATTTTACAGAAACTACAATAAAAAAATCCATATTTATTATAAAAGTGACTAGAGCGACCGGCATTATCCTCCACAGGTACTTCCCATTCTTTCTGTACTATAAACATTTCCATTCCAATTCACTATTACATTCCCCACTATTGAAATATCTATATACATCACATTTGTCTCAGTAATGTCATCTTTCCCATCCTCCCCATCACTATAGTTCCAATTCTATTCCCTACCATATATTAATCTTTTCTGATTTTGCACTGATAAATAGCAACATGTCCAAATCCCCACCGCCACTAAAAATATTATCCTTCATGAACCTTCCTCTCCATGCTATTACATCTCCTACTGTCTTAATCATTGTCAATAATCTGTGAAATTACTGTGAATGGAGGATATGATTCACTGTGAAATGAATCACTTCCTTATACAAAGCAGCTCTCAAGCAGGCAGCTCTTCTCTGTATGTAGAAGGTATTTACTTAACAGAGAATAGTGTGCCCAGAACAGATTGCTACTGCACTCAGCATAGGGAAAGTGACAAGCCATCCATGTGTGCTCTTCTCCATCCATCGCTGATTTAGGAGGACTCTCCAGCTCCTGAAATGGCTACACATAATGGGGCCCATTCACTAAACAATGAACAGCGGTGAATTGACAAGAGATTTATAAAATTCAGGCTTGATAGCTGAAATGGAATGATCAGTGAGTTGGAGAATGTTTCCAGTTCAACTACTAATGCCTTGTTTTTGGTATTTTCTTGTTAATTCACTACTGATTAGTTAATAGATTTGGATGCCATTGGGGTCTATTGACTAAATGTGCACTGTGTTGAACTGACAAAAGAAAAGCAAAAACCAGGCATTACCGGTAATTTGTAGGAAATGGCAGGCACATTGGAAATTTTTATTTTTGCTATTCACTTGTCACTTTACAATATTTAACAGCCCAGCAAACACACAAACTTCCTTTTCTGCAGGTGAGGATAATCAGGTCTAAACCTTCCATTCATTTATATAAAATATAACAAACATTTTTCATGGGACACAGAGGAGCATATTTCATATGTTTTCCTTCAGGCAGTAGAATGCTGGGAGCAAATGGACACATCTTCTTACTGAGCAGTCAGAGATTCCACCATGGACTGGATATGGAAGTGAAAGGACCTAGGTTAGTTAAAAGTATAGCTGACAGATTTATAGCTGTCGCTGGAGACCTACAGGTTGGTATCAACTATAACTCTTGCCAAAAACACATTCCTGCCATTGTGGATGTGGATCATGTATCAGTAGAATAACCTAATTATTACTATAGGAGAGAAGGGTACAACAGGCTTTACACTGTTCCACACGTAGAGGGAATATAGAGGACATAAGATTACAGAAAAGAACAGCAGAGCTGCTATAACAATTATTTAAAAGCAAATTCTCCCAAGTAATGTAAGAATGATCGGGGCTTATGAAGTTGCGCTGCTAGTGTGAGGAGTTGTGGCAGGGATCGGCAAGGAGCACATAGTCTTTTTGGCAAAACAGCAGAAAGAGCTATCAGTCGGCTTTGTGCTCTCTCATTGGTTCTGCCAAGAAGAAAAAAGAGGACTTCTTCATGGAGGAGATCCTGGAGCTCATCAGGGAGAAGGAACAGAGACATGGTGTAGATGTGCATTTGCCTGGGGTCTGATCCTGTGTCAGCGAGGCGGACCTGTGCCGGTCAGACTGGAGTCTAATCATAAAAAATAAATTAATGGCAGCCCGCCCCTGCATGAGTCCAGTAGGGGGCACCCAGTTACAAGGAGAAGCCGAGCAGGAGTTTTTCAACTTCACCGGTGGGAGGCATTGCTGCTGCTGCTACTGGGAGGCAGCAGCAGCAATGCCTGCAATAAGTGAGCAGACAAAAAGTACAGTGTTTGAAGCCCAGAGAGATTGATGTGCAGCAGGCAGTCACTGAATGTGGTGAGTCTCTAATGGGGCCAAATCGGCTTATGAAGGTGAATGAGTTGATGGAGCTGATGGCTAATTTCTTAAAGGGACAGGTGTCAGGTTCTGAGCATGCATGAGGGTACAGCAAATAACACTATCGGAATGAATGGGGCACAGAGCTAGGTGTTCAGTAATGTAAGAGAGATATGCATGAAGGAGGCATTAGCATGTGAAATGTCTCCGCTGGGTTTTCACCTCTCTGGAGCAATTAAGGAAAAGATATGGAGGAGTGATTATGTGGAATTGCTGTCTTTGATGCCAGCTGCAAAAGACTTGATGAGCAAAGATAAGGATGAGGAGAGAAAGAAGGTAATGTTCAGAAGGTAGAAGAAGGTAATCATTCAACAATTGGTTGCAAGCATGTTGTATATTTGCGAGTATGTTATGTGAGAAAACCCCGGATGTAAGTATGAGTTATTACTGGAGACATACAATTTTACAGGTTTAGCTTGGTGTAATTACGATGAATTATTCAGGAAAATGCTTGCTGTACATAAACATTCGAAGTCTGGCAACAAAGACTTGATGCTCCCACAGAGAGCCCCAGTGGTACCCAGTAGACAGACCAGTGGTGGCAGTTTCATGATATAACTGATATATTTGGAGTACCACTGGCTAAAGAAAAAACGGTAAGACCAAATAAGATGCTGGAGTTTTTAAGCAATTTAAAGTTATTGAGGGGATTGGTTTTCGTGTGCTCCAGTTATAATATATGGGAGTATAGTCAGTGCAGTCAGTTTTCTCGAATTTCAGAATGAATGTGCAGGTGCCTTGCCACATTTCCAAATTGTTTATTTCAAGGAGCTTGCACAAGAACGAATTTAGAAAGGACCAGTGCTGCCCAGGAGCATTTGGGATATTGCAGTACCGGATTATGTGGTCTGATTTGGAATTCCCTGTTAAATATACATGGGATGGATAGGAGAGAGCTTGGAGGGATTGGTGTTTGTTTATGCAGGAGAGTGAAATAAATCCATATGAGGCAGCCTTGGAATGAGGTTAGCATATGTAATGGGGCTAGTTAGAATAAGTGTTCTACAAGATTTTTGCAGCTTTTGGAGTGAAGGGCTGGCTCCATGGACCTATCATGGCTCTCTATTTTAACTCATCAGCTAGGATGGTAGTGCCAAACATATGTTCCACTTGGTACCCGTTGGCAAATGACACAAGACAGGGTTGTCCTCTCTCACCTCTGTCATATATTTTATCAGATGAGCCGTTGGCAATAAACATAAGAAATAATAGAAAGATTCATGGTTTCCACACAGACAAGGGTGACTTGAAGATCTCTCTGTATGCGGATGACATATTCCTCACTATCACTAATCCCATGAGCTCTCTTCCTCAGCGGATGACAAAAATAGAGTAATACAGTCTAGTCTCTAATTACAAACTAAATATTAACAAAAGCAAAAAAATTCTCAAGGACTTCATATGGAGAAATTACAATGTCAATATGGCTTCACATGGACAAAAGAAGAGTTCAATTATTTGGGTTTAACGATCACAGCTTAGGAGGAGATATTAATGGAAAGCAACTTTATGACATTGCTCAGAGAGACTAATACAAAAAAAACTCAGAGAATGGTCACACCTAGAAACATCGTGGTGGGAAGAAATAACACTATTAATTACTATGTAGTACCTAAATGGACATATCTTGTCAGAACGGTCCCCCTAAGTTTTCCTAGTCAGTGGTTGGATTTGTAGGCAACCGAGAATAGTAATGTGGGTACTCGCAAAAAAGATAAAGAAAGAGGGCATGGGGTACACAATCATTAAACAAATCTATCGGGCTAATATGATGACACATGCCTATAGGCTGCAAGAGGACAAGTCTAGGAAAGACTGTACCATACCATTGAGGCAGAGGTTGTTTCTAAGAAACATCCGAATTTTCTTTATGTGGTTGATTAGTAACAAATCTAGAATATAATAAAACATAAGTCTTTAATTTTGGCTCAATTTGTACAAGAATGGGCAACATTAAAAAATCGTTGGGTATAAAAGACAAAATAATTAAATATTGTAATATAAGATAATATGAAGGCCATATCCCTTAGAGCTTGGTCGTAACTAGAGTTTTGGGGGAGTGTTGCTTATTTTACCCAATGCCTGATGTGATCATTTTTCACTTTGGTTCAAATGATGTAGGGAATATGAAATCAGTTCACCTATATTATGAACTATAAAATGGTTTTATTCTAGTTAGAAATATGTTCCTGAGCGGAAGTGACAAGGTTGGAAATGGTGTCATGATTGGTATGGTCGACTCAGGTAGTTTTGGACCACTTTGGTGATCTGATTAGCCCAGTGGCTTCCCGAGGGGGGTGTTGACCGCACCGGGTGACACCTCCAGCGGGGGTGACACCTGTGCTGCCGGTATCGCGCTGCAGCGAAGTTAAGTTAAGCATTGCTTCATTTTAATTTTTTTTACTGGCAGCCACATCCACTGAATTCGGCTGCCGGGAAAAAAAAAATCACTGTGACCGGATGTGATGTTACGTGCAGGAGGGAACACTGCACGGAGACTTCCAGCCGGGGACACGGAGCAGCAGCCAGGCGGTAAGTATTGGGGAAGGGGGGGGGGGGGAGGGTGTAATGGGAAAATTGGCTGGGGCATCTGAATGGCACAATATTACTGGGCTCTGAATGGCACAATATTACTGGGCTCTGACTGGCACAATATTACTGGTATGTGAATGGCACAATATTACTGTTATCTGAATAGCACAATATTACTGGTATCTGAATGGCACAACATTACTGGGCACTGAATGGCAAAATATTCCTGGCATCTGAATGGCACAATATTACTGGTATTTGAATGGCACAATATTACTGGTATCTGAATGGCATAATATTACTGGGCTCTGGATACCACAATATTACTGGGCTCTGAGTGGCACAATATTACTGGTCTCTGAATGGCACAATATTACTGGGTTCTGAATGGCACAATATTACTGGGCTCTGAATGGCACAATATTCCTGGGCTCTGAATGGCACAATATTACTGGTCTCTGAATGGCACAATATTACTGGGCTCTGAATTGCACAATATTACTGGTATCTGAATGGCACAATATTACTGGGCTCTGAATGGCACAATATCACTGGGCTCTGAGTGGCACAATATTACTGGCATGTGAATGGCACAATATTACTGGTATTTGAATGGCACAATATTACTGGTATTTGAATGGCACAATATTACTGGCATCTGAATCGCACAATATTCCTGGCATCTGAATGGCACAATATTACTGGTATTTGAATGGCACAATATTACTGGGCTCTGAATGGCACAATATGACTGGCATCTGAATGGCACAATAATTATGGCATGTGAATCGCACAATATTACTGGTATTTGAATGGCACAATAGTCCTGGTATCTGAATGGCACAATATTACTGGTATTTGAATGGCACAATATTCCTGGCATCTGAATGGCACAATATTACTGGTATTTGAATGGCACAATATTCCTAGTATCTGAATGGCACAATATTACTGGTATTTGAATGGCACAATATTCCTGGTATCTGAATGGCACAATATTCCTGGTATTTGAATGGCACAATATTACTGGTATCTGAATGGCACAATATTACTAGTATCTGAATGGCACCATAATACTGGCATCTTAATGGCACGATGGTATTGGCATCTGAATGGCACAATAATACTGGCATCTTAATGGCACAATGGTATTGGCATCTGAATGGCACAATAATACTGGCATATTAATGGGCAAATTGGATGTGGCTCATTAATGACAAAATGATATTGGCATATAATTGGGCAAATTGGCTGTGTGTGAGAGAGAGAGAGAGAGAGAGAGAGAGAGAGAGAGAGATCGAGATCTCTGTCTGTGTGTATAGATATGTATTGTTTTAGAATTGTACAATTGTCACCTCGTGGGGCTCCTGTGTGTTGCATAATTAATGGCGGTCCCATGTCTGGCATAATTCTGGGGAGCTTGTGTGTGGCATATTTATTGGGCCCCATGTGTGGCATAATTAAGGGACTCTTTTGTGTGGCATAATTATGGGGCACCTGTGTGTGTGTGTGACATAATTATGGGGCACCTGTGTGTGTGTGGCATAATTTGGCAGAGGTGAGGCATAAATAGTGGGGCTCTGGTGTGGCATAATTTATGGGGCTCTGGTGTGGCATAATTTATGGGGCTCCTGTGTGTGTCATAGTTATGGGGCTCCTGTGTGTGGCATAGTTAATAGGCCATCTAACTGCCATTACTAAGGAAACTGTTTGGCATTGTATTGGAGGAAATCCAGGGGGGTGACACCATGAGTTTCCGCACCGGGTGACACCAACCCTAGTGAAGCCTAGGGATTACCCCATGAATTCAGGCTACTCAGGAAGCGCCAAAGTGTTTTAGAATTGGCACAGGATGGAGACTCGGACGACCAAAATAATTGCTGTGATTATAAGCAGTTCTCATGGAATAAATATGGGAAAAGTCAATAGAGAAACATGAAACCATTATATTGTGCAGTATTATATTTTTTAGTTTGAGTGCGTTTCCCCCAAATAAACAAGCTTACAGAGTTTGGAGCCCTATTCATCCAGGCTCATGGATAGCTTGTTTAGACCAGATGTACCATCATCCCATGACTCTTATATAGATATCTTCTGGTCTTTTAACTATTGGATATACTCAGGTAACAGAGAAAGCAGAATGCAGGAGACACATGAAAAAAAGAGGTGAATATCAACTATAAATACACAATTGTACTTTTAATGTAGAAAAAGATAATATCAGCTTACATGAGGATCAGGTGCCACATGATGTATTTCTCATATAGGCATTCTCCAATATGTCCAGCAATAGAAAATCTCAGTTGTGAGACACGAGTAAACCTGTGTGTATCTAGCTCTCCAATGCACATATTGAATAACTTATTATTGTCCATCCAAAAATTGGGTGCCGTGAAAAAAATATTCAGCAGTTTTGCAGACGGCTGCATTAATATTCTGTAAAAAGCAAACAAATTGCCCATTATTTGCAGTTAGTAGAATAATAACTGCATAGGGAAAGAGAACATGGATAATACCACTTTTTAGACGAAACATGTTGCACATGAGCACTGTTCTGATGGATTGTCTCCATTTCTTTTCTGTCCTGAGCTAAGCACTATAATAAAGACGGATTTTTTTTCCCGTCTCTCCACTGTACTTCATAATACCAAGAGATATGCAGATTTAAAAAAAAAAAACTATAAATGATGGCAAAGAGAAAGAACACAATACTAGAAATGTAGCATTCTAAGCCTAGCATATGTACATTTACATGTGATAAAAAAAAGTCTACCCCACTGACAAGATATCAATAAGCAGAAATAATGGTAATGCATACGTCCCAAGTGTCCTCAATTAGGAAATCCCTATTTTGCACCCAAACTCCCTATCCCTCTTTCCTCCTCCATTGGCCATCTTTTTCTGGGAGCTCAGATTTTTTGGGTTTATCTAACTGTATGTCAGAGCTTCACAGCAATAAAACTCACAATAAAGTGTGATTAAACTGCAGTAAATGATAATAATAACAGTGGTTAACCAAGAAAGGGACATTCAGATGTTCGCTGGTTACCATGTACATCCCGGGGATGTTACTTGTCTCCAGCATCCAGGGGATGTTACTGCTACCCAATTTAATGGTACTGATTTTTATATGCCTCGGAAGGGTAAAGGGCAATAATGCTGGGAATTGTACCTGTGATTTATAGGTCTTTTTATATTCATTTATGTAAATAAAATACTTAATTCTTGCTCTAAATGAATTATAAAATTACATAAATAGATACCAACTGCCCAGAAAGTTGCTGAATATGTTCAGATAAAGGCCCACCCATAGCCACACCTTCAACCACTCTGACAAAATAAGTGTCCCTCTTTGGACATTTGAAATTTTTAGAGTTCTTGTAATGTTAGGTAAAATGTTAACAGGCCTCTGAAACAGCAAATAAGTAATTAGTATTTTATTCTGTGTAGATTGATGATTTTTTTTTTTTTACTAAGAGCAAATACTGACTACTCTGTAGCATGAGCGACACAGCAACAGCAACATGACCGTACACATGGCTGTGTGAGCTGTGCTCACATTTTCTTTTTTTTTCATCTGTTAGATATGACAGCTAGTCATATCCGGCTACTGTTTTCCCTCCTCAGTGCAAGAGGGAAGCCTGCAGCACGCAGGATGTGACAGAGACACGGAGGTGAGTACTGGGGAAGAGGGAAGGAGGGTAACATATTAATGTGTAAAAAAAAAAACACTGGCAAATGAATGGCAAAATAACACTGGCAAATGAAGGGTAAAATAACAATGGCAAATGAAGGGTTAAATAACACTGGCAAATGAAAAGCAAAATAATACTAGCAAAATAACACTGGCAAATGACGGGCAAAATAACAGTGGCAAATGATGGGCAAAATAACACTAGCAAATGAAGGGCAAAATAATACTTGCAAATGAGGGGCAAAATTACACTAGCAAATGATAGGCAAAATAATACTGGCATATCCAAATAATATTGGCATATTAATGGAAAATAACACTGGCAAATGAGGGCCAAAATAATACTGGCATATCCAAATAATAGTGGCATATTAATTGCAAAATAACACTGGCAAATGATGGGCAAAATAACACTGGCAAATGAAGGAAAAAATAATACTGGCAAATGAAGGGCAAAATAATACTGGCAAAATAACACTGGCAAATGAAGGGCAAAATAACACTGGCAAATTATGGGCAAAATAAAACTGGCAGATGAAGGGCAAAATAACACTGGCAAATGAAGGAAAAAATAATACTGGCAAATGAAGGGCAAAATAATACTGGCAAAATAACACTGGCAAATGTTGGGCAAAATAACACTGGCAAATGAAGGGTAAAATAACACTGGCAAATGAAGGGTAAAATAACACTGGCAAATGAAAAGCAAAATAATACTAGCAAAATAACACTGGCAAATGACGGGCAAAATAACAGTGGCAAATGATGGGCAAAATAACACTAGCAAATGAAGGGCAAAATAATACTTGCAAATGAGGGGCAAAATTACACTAGCAAATGATAGGCAAAATAATACTGGCATATCCAAATAATATTGGCATATTAATGGAAAATAACACTGGCAAATGAGGGCCAAAATAATACTGGCATATCCAAATAATAGTGGCATATTAATTGCAAAATAACACTGGCAAATGATGGGCAAAATAACACTGGCAAATGAAGGAAAAAATAATACTGGCAAATGAAGGGCAAAATAATACTGGCAAAATAACACTGGCAAATGAAGGGCAAAATAACACTGGCAAATTATGGGCAAAATAAAACTGGCAGATGAAGGGCAAAATAACACTGGCAAATGAAGGAAAAAATAATACTGGCAAATGAAGGGCAAAATAATACTGGCAAAATAACACTGGCAAATGTTGGGCAAAATAAAACTGGCAGATGAAGGGCAAAATAATACTGGCAAATGATAGGCAAAATAACACTGGCAAATGAGGGGCAAAAAAATGCTGGCATATTATTGGCAAAAAAATACTGGCATATTAATGGCAAAATAACACTGGCAAATGAAGGGTAAAATAATACTGGCTAATGAAGGGCAAAATAATACTGGCAAAATAACACTGGCAAATGAAGGGTAAAATAACACTGGCAAATGAAGGGCAAAATAACACTGGCAAATGAAGGGCAAAATAATACTGACAAAATAACACTGGCAAATGAAGGGCAAAATAACACTGACAAATGAAGGGCAAAATAATACTGGCAAATGATGGGCAAAATAACACTGGCAAATGAAGGGCAAAATAATACTGACAAAATAACACTGGCAAATGAAGGGCAAAATAACACTGACAAATGAAGGGCAAAATAATACTGGCAAATGATGGGCAAAATAACACTGGCAAATGAGGGGCAAAATAGTATTGGCATATTAATGGCAAAAAATTCTACTGGCATATTAATGGCAAGATAACACTGGCAAATGATGGGCAAAATAACACTGGCAAATGAGGGGCAAAATAGTATTGGCATATTAATGGCAACATAAAACACAGAGGAGACAGCCAGGTGTGTACTGGGAAATTGTCTGTGGCATATTAATTGGCAATCTGGCTGTGGCATATTTATGGGCAGGCTAATAGTGGCATATTAATGGGAAAATTGGCTGTGGCATATTGGCAATCTGTATGTGGCATATTAATGGGCAGGCTAATAGGGGCATATTAATGGACAGGCTAATAGTGGCATATTAATGGGGCAAATGGCTGTGGCATATTAATTGGCAATCTGACTGTGGCATATTAATGGGCAGGCTAATAGTGGTATAATTGAAAAATTGTCTGTGGCATATTAATGGGCAAATTGGCTGTGGCCAAAGTGATACTGTGGCATGTTCTGTGGGGCAAAATAACATGTTCTATGGGGGAACGTGACACCGTGGCATGTTCTGCAGGGGCAGAACATGGGGCAGTTGTAGGACACAGGGACACTGTGGTATGTTCTGGTGGGCAAATTGACACTGTGGCATTCCAAATTGTGTGGGTGCAATATGAGTACAAGCCAAGAACTGTGGGTACTGTATGTTGCTGTGTTAAGTCTTTTAGGTGTAATGTGGGTGCAGAGGAACGGAATAAAATAGGAAATTAACGATTTTTCAATAACATTTTTATTACATATGAAAATAGTTGAATACAATATTAAAAAGTTCATATAAGTATAAATGCAACTAGTTATATACATATATGTGGGGTTCAGCTCAAGCTTTTGAAAAGGCTGGAAATATTTAATATTTTAATGTTTTTTTGTGGTCAGAAACATAATATTACTTTGCTGAGAGGGTGGTGGGTGCATGGAATAGTCTTCCAGCATGGTAGAGGTTAATACATTAAAGGAGTTTAAGCATTAATGGGACAGGCATAAGGCTATCTTAGATATAAGATAAGGCCAGGGACTAAAGAAAGTATTACTTTACTGAGAGGGTAGTGGATGCATGGAATAGCTTTCCAGCAGAAGTGGTAGAGGTTAATACTATAAATGAGAATATAGAATGAACAATTATCTAGAGTGTATGTGAAGAGACATTATAAGGAAAGAATTGGCAAACCTCAACAAGGTCTGTATTTACTGTGTGATCCTCTGGAATTGTAGGAAAAGTAGGACTAAGGGTATTCTGATACAGACACAAAAAAACAGCAAAAAACATAAAACACTAGGACTAATTAGGACAGCCAGATATTATCCACAGCTAGCATCAAAAAACCTTTCTTCAGCAAACAGCAGCAACATTAACACTATACCAACTTGGCAAGATACAGAGACAGCAGTCTAATATATATGAGAGCAAGCAATGGAAGGGCCAGTAGTCTGCACAAATCACTAGACAGATACATATCAAGTTATGTATATAGAGAAAATTACTAGGAACATCCATTGCTTTCCATTTTTAAAATTTGCAACAGAATTGAGCGTTACACAGAATTAAAAAAATAAACTATTTGCCAACTATATTTCCAACATAATAAAATGCCTGTGCATTCGGACACCAAAGAAGCTAGTGTTATAGTCGTAACCCTTTGTTAAGCTAATTTCTCTCCCTACTAAGTTAATAACATTATTAGATGCTGTTATTCTGTGTAAACTCTGAGGCTGCATGGTTACATAGTAATTTAGATTGAAAAAAGACTTGCATCCATCAAGTTTCAACCATTTTCCTATCCTTGTTTACCACTGTTAAACCAAAAGAAGGCAAAAAATAAACCTTAGTTAAGCAAATTTAATGGTGGCAAAAAATTCCTTCTTGACTCCAAATGGCAATTATATTTATCCTTGGATTAACAAGTACTAAATTAATATTAATATATAATAATATAATATCTATACTAACATCCATATCTGCTCTTGTTTTTATTTTATTTTTAAAGTATACAGGCCCCTTTCAAATGCATCTACTGTATCCTATACAGTAATAACTGTGTATTTGTTAATTGGTAATAATTCTTCGCTAAACATCCCAGTATGACCAATGTGGGAATGTGTTCAAAAATTTTAGTACACTAAGGAGAATTAAAAGGTTATATATATGGCATGATCCTTCCCCCACATGTATCCTACTGAGTTCTATGTGTACAGGGTACTATATGAGTTATATCATTCCCAACTCACTCCAGATATTCCGAATCAACCCATATGCCCTCTTTCTCATCTGAACTAATTCAGATACATAAAGTATATACATATATATATATATATATATATATATATATATATATATATATACTATTTATTTCTAGACTTTCATCTTATTCAGCACTCATGCAATGTTTGCACATATAATATATGTAAGTATAATATTACTTCAATAAGGTGCTCAACATAAATAAAAAAACGCTTGGCTTAAATACATAAATCACTCAGTGGAGTATTACAGTTTTATATACACATAAACACATAATGTAAAAAGATCATATTAAAATACATACATATAGATGTATACTATATTTTTATATTTATTCATACAAAGCAAAATGTACCGAAAGGGCTCTCTAGTAACTGGAGGTCTAATTACATTTTAAAAATATCACTAGATGTATGATCACCATCAAGCAGAAAACTAGTTTATACTAAGCTAGATAGACAGATAATGTAAATTCTCCTGCTTCTGCTCTACTGGCAGACATTATAATCCTGTAAGATGACACTGAACTAATTGTGCAGAAATGCCCAGAGGGGCTAAAGTTATTATACACTGACCTCACAGAGCTGGAATAAGACAGAGTGTGGGGGAATGAACTGGAGGGAATGAACAGGGAGAGAGAAAGGGAGTGTGGGCATAGAGAGGAAATTGAAAGAAGTCAAACAAAGTAAAATATTAGAATGGCAGGGAGATAGAAATAAAGAGCATAAGGTCTGAGACACTTGGACATATGACAGACTAGGGTGGAGGTGTGATGGGCAAGGCTGGAGAGGTAGGTGGAACTTGTACAGAAGGTGTGGTCATTTCTCTGGGTACCACTTTATAAACATATGCAGTTTCCATGGAAACCAGATCAGTCTCCACAGCAACAGAGAGAAGCAGAAACATAAAAGGATAGAACACATGGGGGAGGGTTGGGGGTAAAGAAAATGTGACACACACATATAGATCTATATATATATAAATATATATATGCGCACACATGCCATGCAACATTCTGACACTCATTGTGTCAAGTACTAATAATGAATACATGTATGTTAAATGTAAACATGCTTATACTGAAAGAGTTAGGAAGCAGCAGTTCAAAGGTGGTGGAGGGCTATTTAATACACAATAGCCAGCATTGAGCATGAAAGATGCTGTGTGAAGCATTGTAAAGACAGTGTGACACAATGAAATGCAGAAGCTGAACAATATATTGGGGTAAAGGTAGGTTCATATACCTACACTGGAGGCTGTGTGGCATGTCGGAATAAAACAGTAGATAAATGATACAGATGTGACACATATATGAACAATACAGGTGTGGCTGTTTAAAGTAAAATAGACACATTAACACCAATAGCTGCAGAAACACAATATTTACACAACCACCATTTACTCAATGATAAATTGACATAGAGACATGCATTACTGACATGGGGACATGCACTAGACTCTACATGCAATCAGATCATGGCAAACTATTATTTAGGAATCGAGTGAACTGGTCACACACTGTAAGGTATACATCCATGTACATATATATAAATTGATGCAAGCTGTTCTATAAACAACAGTGTTAATAAATGAATGCATGTCAGGGAGCACATATACTGTAACAATTAACACTGTAATGAAAATATTGCTCCATATACCTCAGCCAACATACAGATATTATGTGCATTATCAATCACTATCATCCAGGCTTGTATATATATATATATATATATATATATATATATATATATATATATATATACACACTATAGAACAGTTACACAGCACTGTTTACTTAGCTATGCATTATGGCATACTCCAACATGCACTGTGTTAGAATGATTTGTTACAAAAACCAATGGAAGGTTACAGACAATGTGTCACGGTGTGTGTTAATGAGTGAGTGGAGAGCAAGAACAGCTGTGACTGGAGCAGTGAAGTGAAGAGATGCACACCTGGGACCTGTACATGTATACATAAATTTAAGTATATGTACATTTCTATAAAAACATGTATAGTGTTAAATAGAAATAAAATAGGAGATAAATAATGTAGAAATATGAGAATTTGCTTAACACCAACATTTTTTCATTAAATGATCACAACTCCTATTTGGGTTATTGCATACACCCAAGTTTCTCTGTGAAAATATATTCCTGTAATTTTCCTAGCAAGGCTTATTTTCCCTATTCAAAGTGGTGACACTTATCTCAGAAAGGATATGCCTCTCCTTCTCCACTTTGCCTGTGGTTGGTGCCTATCTCACCTAAACTTGCAACTATGAACTCATGGCATCTCCTCATGTTGTCACTGGTTATACATTTTTCACACATTCCCTCCCTCTTTTTCATTTTCATGACTGGGGTGTTCCCCATCACTTTGTTTGATAATGTAAATCATATATTGGTTTTAGTGATAACTTCCCCCTCCCCATATTATATCTCATTTGATACACTGTGGATTGTAGGACTCACGTGCCAGATGATGAAAAAAATGAGAGAAGCACAGAGGACGAGAGTCAGCATGTAACAGAACGCAGCAAAGGTGAACGCCATCGTCGGGAGAGAGACTGCTGAAAAAAAGAGACTGTTCTGTGGTCTTTGACTGTGCTTAGAAGAGTGTTGAAAAGCCCACTCTTCAAGGAGTTTACCAAGAGAGAGTATAGATGAAGTTCTTGCACAGAGGCCTGATGCTAAGGGAGTATGGGCTACAAGTCTAATAAATAAATAAAAAAGTGCGGAGATTGAGTGCTGAGACTTCTGAAAGAGATCTCCGTGTGCAAATAATCCGTGCCAAGAGTGTCCTCAATGAGTTAAGTAGCCGCTAGGACTGATGTGAGAGACCACTCAGTGAGAGTTCCAGTATTGCATTTGAAAAGTGACGAGGTTAATAGGTGAGACAGCTGAGGTGAGAAAGTATGATGTACTGCGAGTGAGCGAAAGAACAGTGCTGAAAGACGTTTAGAATAAAATTGTAAAAAGGTAATGAGAGTGCTGGGACACTCACAAGACCATCACAGAGAAATGTTACCTCTATTGGATTTAGACAGTTTTGTGGCCTGCACGACTATGCCCCAGGGTTAGCCTTTAACTACACAATCCAACACAAAATCGCATCTCTTCTTTTCCATGTGTGTCTCATTGTGTGATGGAGGGTGAAGGGGCCACTCTTTGTGAGTGTCAGTATATATCAATGCATTTCCATGTGTGGATCTTTGTGTCTCATCTCTCTGTATTTCCTCATAAGCAATGGTCTTTCTCCTATCTATACCTATTCTTCACCTTTGCCACTCGATTTCACCTTTTCTTCTTTGTGTGTCCCCTTTTCTTTTATTTTGCTTGCATCCTTTCTTTATGTGCACCTCTCTGCTCGCTGTTCTAAAAAAGCAGATGATACCCATTCATTTCAAGTGGCGCTCTGATCCTCAGCTTTTCGCTTTCTTCCCTCTCTGTCTCTCTGTCAGTGGATTCTCTTCTTTACCTTGTGCTTCTCTCGCTTGCTATGCTTCTCCCTTCCTCTCAAGTTGATTCTCTCCCTCCCTCCCTTAGTCACACCTCCTCCCTTGTTCTCTAATACCCTCTCTCTCCTCTTCTCATCCTTTATTCCTAATACTCGCTAATATTACCATTTTACCATTGTATATTCTTTATTTAAATGTGCATGTTAATCGATTTAATCCTCTTTATCTCTTTGGATGTCTATGTGTATACATTATTTCAAGAGGGGAAAAAACCTCTCTCCTTTCCAACTCTTTTTTCTCTCTTTGTTTCGTTCTTGCTTTTACTCTTTCTCTAGCCCACTCTCTATTTTTTATTCATTAATTCTTCCTCCAAGCTCACCACAATGTCTGGGATACTTGCACCCCCAAAACTGGTTATTGCAGCCCAATCTGTTATTAGCTGCCACTGACTTGATTGAATGTGTCTAAATGTGGTATAGAACACATGCAGGTAATTAGTGAATGACAGTCTCCATAGAGTGATAGTGACACCCAGTGTTGCTAATTAAGTACTACATCTAACATTGACACGTTTTATGGCACACATGACTTTTGAGTGTTATCCTTCCCTGCTTGGTATCAAAAACCTTGACAGAGATAGAAGGGACCAATCACTAGTATACCCGGGTACGTTTACCGGCGTCATTTGGCAATGCAGTAGTTTCTGCGGACCTAATTTTTCCTATGCTTTTTTGCTATGGTGCCTCTTTCACCTAAAATTGTCTCACATGCACGTATTCTTTCACCTTTTCTCCTTTTGTATGCTTGCGTAATTTTATATGGACTTACCCGCCCTATTTATTCCAAGCATTTCACAACACGTTTATTGAGCCTGTTGTCCTGGGCCTGAGTTTGACTTTGATTTTGTCTTACTGTGTACTAACCTTGCTTGTTTACCTTGATCTTGTTGCTTTCTCCTGACTGGTCCTTTGTCTTGCTCCTGAACATCACTTTCGGGTTACTTGGTTGCTATTTGTAGACTTGGGTGGATGGTCTTAGCCATTGTTAAAATTGATGTTATTATACATTGTCTTTATTCTAAATTTGAGGTTACTACTTTTGTGTAGAATACATTTAGACATGCACCAAAAAAACAGTGAAAGAAGGGAGAAAGAAGCAGAAATGAGAAGCTGCTAAAGGCACCATGTAGAGTTGTTCCTAATTGCTATGGAGAGAAAACGAGACAGAGTGATGAGACTGTACAATGTTTGGTAGCGTAAAAAAAAAGCATAAAAAAAAAAAAGAAAAATTTAATGAGGTAAACAGTAAGTACAATAAAATACAAAGCATAAAATCAAATACATATAAAATACATTGAGAAATATGGTGTTAAAAATGCTGGATGGGAGCCCTGACGCGTTTTGTCATCAGGCTTCATCAGAGGGTCTCCTCCCACTTGATGTAAGTAAGATGGCTACTATTCAATATATGCAGAATAGAGTGATTTGCAGGGTAAAACAATTTTCAAGGTAAGAATTTCACATGTGAGGCAAGTCGGGATAGATATTTTACGTCAGCTTTTTGTTGTTATTGATGGAATAGTTCAAAAAAAATACTTGTTTTTCAAACAGTGGTCAATAAGCCCATAGGATAGAGCCGACAGGCTTCCCCTGAAAAGACAGAGACCTATCAGTGATTAATAGCAAAGAGGGTGTCAGGCATCAGGTTACCCAGTTACCTCGCCCAGGGAGTCTCCATCACCATGTGCAAGTCCCACTCCCAGACGCCTCCGTCACACTGTAGTGCGGCCGCGGACTAGGTCGCATCCCCGGTCTCGGGAGTCGCAAGGAATCCGATCGCGGGTAATGTGAAGGTCACAAAAGAAAGTTTATTGAGCTACCCAGGTGGTGTGTCTGAATGAAGGTATGCAATCCCTGTAATCCTCACCCGGACTCCGGTGCCTCATGTCAGCGCTCGACTTGCACTGAGTTATAGACAAAGAGAAAGTATGCAGGATAAACAGCACTCCTGGAGCCAGTTTGAAGGTGAAAAAAAGTATTAGTTTATTCCATGAATAGGTTATAAATCCACAGCGGTAGTGCAGGTGTACAGGTAAGAAAAAGCTTGACGCGTTTCGCGCTCCAGGCGCTTAATCATAAGCTCATGTGAAGGTCCATGTGCAACTCATGGGGCATGGCCATCTCCCGGATAGTGCATGATTGGTGGTGTCTCGGTGGGGGTAGAGGGGGGTGGAATTTTTTCCATTCCCCCCCTCTATACTGTATGTGATGGGGGCTGATCCCCGGTGCGCAGGGGAGGGGTTCCTTTATGGATGGCTCTATAAAACCCCTGCAAGCCCTCTAGAACATGCTTACTTTTTGAGGTGTGGTGCCTTTTATCAGCCCCATTCCTTCCTTATTCCTGAGAGCGCATTTTATTCTGAATTCCCGTGTACCGACCTTTGGCCTAACCTTGACCTCTCGTAACTCTCTTTCCCGACTTGGATTTCCCTAACCATGTTTACTTTTTGAGCTGTGGTGCCTTTTATCAACCCCATTCCTTCCTTATTCCTGAGAGCGCATTTTATTCTGAATTCCCGTGTACCGACCTTTGGCCTAACCTTGACCTCTCGTAACTCTGTTTCCCGACTTGGATTTCCCTAACCGCCTTTGAACCTTTGCAGCCTGCCTCGACTCTCTGGACCGTTATATGGCTACTCTTTGCCTTTTCCCTCCTGCTTTGAAGCCAATAAAGAATTGTGACCAACTTCAAGTGTCTTCCGCTCTCTGCGCTCCGCTCACTCTGCTCCAGCCCTACAAAACAAGTAAGCCACATATGGAGCTTGCAGGGATGGCTGAAGCCTTACAAGCACTGACCCAACTTGTACAGTATGGGCTAAGGCTGCGATCAGTTGGGTCAAGGGGTCCAAGAACAACAAGCCCACCTACAACACCAGGTGCAAGCCATTCAAGCGGGACCTCCTCCTCTTCCGCCTCCTGCAGTTCCCCCTCCGATGATGGCAGCGGAACCAATAGCTGAAGGAGTTGGGGTTGTCCCTGAACACCCAGGTTAAACTACCTGAACGATTCGATGGGGATGGCACAAAATACCGCTACTTTGTTACGGCCTGTGAGTTGCTAATTGCCTTAAAGCCAAAAACTTATGCCACCGATTTTATGAAGGTCCGCACGGTCATTTCCCTCCTGTCTGGGGGACCCATGATGTGGGCCCACCATCTACTACAAAACCAGCATCCATCATTGGGGGCTTGGCTCCATTTTAAACAGGAGATGGACATTCTCTATGATGACCCACACAGAAGATCCTCAGCTGAATACACTATGAGATCCCTACATCAGGGCAAACAACCCTTTGAGGGCTATATCTCAGAATTACGTGGAGTAGCCATTGAAACCGGTTGGAATGAACCTGCCTTGATCCATCAATTCCACCTTGTGAAGACTTCGGAAGTGTAGACAAGAGCACACCGCTCATTCCTATTCAGTATCTTGCCCAAGTCTTCTGTACCGTGCATCTGGAGTGACCGCTACACACCCTCGTTCCTCGGCGGATCCCGAAGAGCCCATGCAAGTCGGCATGAAGAGAGGCTCTCTCCCTGAGGCAGAGAAGAACCGCCGCAGACTAGCTAATCTCTGTCTATACTGCGGAGGCAATCTTGTAGGCAGTTGCCCCCGACTGGCTGATCGAGGTAAGAAGAATACCTATCCCATTCCCTTGCTCCTGGGAGGTTCCACTCCTCACTTGTCTCTTCCTGTTTCCCTGCAGTGGGGCAAAAAAGTTCTCCTCAGCTGAAGACCCCTCCACTGGCAGTACAAATGGGAGATGGAAGTCACATCATCTCTGGACCAGTAACCAAGACTGTATCCCTACAACTCACTGTTGGCAAAAAACATAGAGAACTCATCAACTTCAATCTAGTCCAATCCCCCCTGTTCCCTCTAATCCTAGGACTTCCCTGGTTATGACTACACAATCCCCTCATTAACTGGTCCTTAGGAGTAGTATCATTCTCCATTGTGTCATCAACACTGTCTTCGGTCAGCTACCATACCTCTCCTCCATAAGACTCCCTCTGAATCTGTCGAGACACCTGAACTACCACAAGTCTATGAAAAGTACCACCAATAAAAAAGAAGCTGAATGCCTACCACCTCACCGGACTTATGACTGCCCCATCGATTTATGGCCCGGCGCAGCCATTCCATTTGGCAGGATCTTCCCTCTCTCCGAAGCTGAGTTAGGGGTACTGAAAGAATATTTATAAGAGAGTCTAAGAAATGGCTTCATCAGACCTTCCTCTTCCCCAGCGGGAGCCGGAATCTTTTTTATAGGAAAGAAAGACGGGGGATTGACTACAGGGAACTGAACAATATAACCATTAAGAACAAGTATCCCCTGCCTCTTATTCCAGACCTCATGGATCATCTTCGGGGAGCAAAAATATATATCAAACTCGACCTCTTAGGAGCCTACAATCTAGTACGTGGCCGCAAAGGAGACGAATGGAAGATTTCCTTAATTATATCTTCAGGGACCTATTGGATACATGTGTAATTGTCTACCTGGATGACATCCTGGTCTATTCCCCTTCTTTAGAGGAACATCGTAAACATATGCAAAAAGTCCTGTCACGCCTACACACCCACAGTCTACATTCCAAATTAGAGAAATGCACTTTTGAAACTACTCAGGTTGAGTTTTTGGGAACAGTCTCTTTTTTTCAGCAGTCTCTCTCCCGACGATACATCATTTCGCCTGACCAGATTGAGATGGATCCCAAGAAAATAAATTCCATCCTTCAGTGGCCTACTCTGTCTTCCGTAAAAGCAGTTCAAAGATTCGTGGGATTCACTAACTTCTATCGAAATTTAATCAACAGTTTTTCCTGGGTCATAAAACCCAAAACACAATTAACTCAGAAGAAAACACGTTGTGTTTGGTCTCCCCAGGTGCTACAGGCCTTTGATACACTCAAGAAAAGATTCACCACTGCTCCTGTCCTCACCCTCACTTATACCAAGAAACCATATTTTCTTGAGGTAGATGCATCTGAAATTGCGGTTGGTGCGATTTTATCTCAACGCCAAGGGGAGAGAGATACACAACATCCGGTCTCTTACTTCTCCCGTTGTTTGACACCTACCAAAACCATCTACAATGTCGGTGACCTCAAATTATTGGACTATCAAACGTGCTCTCGAAGAATGGCGTCATTTACTAGAGGGAGCAGCTCATCCGTGTTCACCTCTTGTATCTCTGTTTCCTGACTTGGATTTGCCTAACCGCCTTTGAACCTTTGCAGCCTGCCTCGACCCTCTGGACCATTATATGACTACTCTTTGCCTTTTCCCTCCTGCTGTGAAGCCAATAAAGAATTGTGAGCACCTTCAAGTGTCTTCCGCTCCCTGCGCTATGCTCCCTCCGCTCCAGCCCTACAGAGGGTCTTGCCTGAATACAATTTGTTGCCTTTAGTTTGTCTTCAGTGAAAAAAATAATTCAGAAGTCAAACAATTAGATGTTGAAAATTAATTGATTAATCTATTTGATTAAGTAATCACGATTTGGCCATATGTATGAAACAGGTGCCCTAATGTGCATGAGAAGTAGTGGAGATTTGATTAATAAAGACACAGACGCTCATGTTATGCAATATCTCTTTTTTTTATTCCCTTAGCAGCAAAGAAGAGATTACTGAAAAATGACCCAATAAGAAACTAGAATAACAACCTTCCCTCCCTATATAAAGGTGCATCTCCACCACCTCTTCTTCTTTCTTTGCTGCTTACCTCAACGTTAAGTGTCTTGTATTTGTATGGTGTCACTGTGTGGTCCCAGGCGGAAACATCGCTTCACATAACCTATTTGGAACGCCTTGCAATTTTTCCAAAGGCTCTTGGGGGTGTTAGATTCTTCTATGAATGGACAACATTTAATCGGTCAGCTATATCAACCATCTGGGTGGCAAGAGATCGAGGGATCTTTCTCAGTTGGCGATGGGCCTTTGGCAATTTTGCCTCATGGACAACATTTTAGTTCATGCACAACACATTTTGGGTCAGTTGAATTTCAACACAGATTGGAATTCTTCAGCAACATGTCTTCCCTCAACTTCTTTTTTTTTGGGGTCCCTTGTAGATCAGCCTGTTTGCATCCAGACTCAATTTTCAACTTCCCCAGTCCTTCAGATGGAGACTGGACCTGGAGGCATAGCAACTGATGCCTTTTTGCAAGATTGGACACAAGGCACATATTACACCTTTCCACCCTTTTGCCTCATATCCCGGGTACTGCTTCATCTTTGCCGTCATCGCTCCTCAATGATTTGATTCACACCTTGGTGGAAAACACAGCAGAGGTTCCCATTACTGTTGGAGATGGCTGTAGACACCCTAAATTGCTGCCATCTCAGACAGATTTGTGCATACTGGGTCAACCTCAATGATAGCTCAGGGGCAGCTACTGCTGACAGCATGGTTAACCTCAGAGGACCCTGGTTTGTCCAAGGGGTTTTGGCATCGACTTTGGCTCTCTTGGAAGGAGCTTGGGCTCCAGGGACCAGACACTCCTACAACGATGCCTGGACTGCATGGGTTCGTTGGTGCATGGGAGAAAATCTGGATCCCGTATCGGCTCCTGTGAATGGGATTCTCCAGTTCTTGACTTCTTTGTTTGAAATGGGTTGAGCTAATCGTACCATCAATTTCTACCATTCGGCGATATCAGCGGGTCATTCAGATTTTTACGGTATACCAGCAGGCAGATTACCAGTAGTTTATCATCTTTTTAAAGGGATTAGCCTGAGTCATCCCCCCCCCCCCCCCCCGCACCTTGCCTAAGTACTACTCTCTCTGGAATGTCACTGTTGCTTTACGGTTCTTTGAATGTTGGCCATCAAATGACGACCTGCTATTACCTCAATTGTCAGCCAAATAGGTTACTTTGTGCTGCTTACTTTCCTGTAAGAGGTTTCTGATGTCAGAGCTTTAGATATTTCGGGGCGGTTTCTTACATCTATTGGGTTCTCTTTTTCTATTTCTAGATGCACTACGAGGTCTATCACCTCTGTGTCTTACCAGTCCTTTCCTCATAACGCCAAACTGGGTTACCATTCTTCATCTCAGTCAGCATTGTTTTAAGCCATACGTTCACCTCATCTTCCAGTGTCTTCTACCACTCAGACTAGATGGGTGAAGTGGGTTGTCAGGACTAGAACCAGGGAGTGTAGCGCACGTATGGATAAACAGAAGGCACAGCTGAGTGTGTGAGGCAGGCACAGGTGGGCACCGATCAGAGATAGGAGCGTGGGTGTAAAAAAAAACAAGGTACCTAAGGGGTTAGGCAAAGGCAGAGTCGGGGAGGGTCCAAATTAAACAGTCTGGTCTTGTTGCAATGGAATGTGGAATGGCCTGATAACTATGCTCTCCCCCTTTGCTCTTGCTCTGTTTGGTGTAATTGCGCCGGTTTTCTGATTTCCGGCCTTTCTATGGATTATTTGTCCTGTGTACATAGTTATTTGTCAGCCAGGTTCGTTTTACGTGCAGTGCCTAACAGGCTGATTCTTACATCAATCTGTTTAAACCTGTTCTCCTACAGTTGGTAGGTGGAGTTCTTCATCTTGCTGGGATCGACTGTTCTTTCTGGGCTCATTTGGTGCATGGGATCTTTTTCTCTTATTAATGAGCATTAAAAATGCAAATATGAAGCCTCCTGTCATGCCAAAAAATTGGGGATTATTCTTGCCTTGGTGAAGAAATAATCTTAATTTTATTAAAGATAGGAGGCGAATATTTCCCCCCCTAGTTGTTTTATTTTCCCCAACCCTTATTACATCTGTGGGTATTATTATATATTATGATTGTGTCTCTGATGTTTATTGTTTGAAGTCTTATTATGAATCTAATTATTAGACCAGCTTATATTATTATTATGACTGTCTCTCTGTTTATTGCTTGCAGTCTTATTATGAATCTGTATAGTAGACCAGTTTACTTTCACAATGTTCTCTTTCTCTTTGCCTTCCAGCATGGTGACATCTGTCCAGTTCCAGTGTTCCGACTTGCAGTGTTGATTGGTCATTTTACTTTTGCGAATTAAGTTGTTTGTGCCCTGTTCAGCTGTTCAAAGAAAGAGGAAGCGGAAGTGTGTGAGGGGGGTTATATATGCATCCTGTGTTTGTTTTTATTGGTTGAATCTTTACAACTCTTAACTCTTTTGCTGCTGGAGGTTTTCAGTAAAGAAGGATTATGCAAATATTCGCCTCCTGTTTTATAAAGACAATAAATATAGATTATTTCTTCACCAAGGCTAGAATAATCCCTAATTTATACAATAACTTGTCAAAAATGTGGTATATTCTATGTTGGTCGCACGTCATGCCAACTGAAGGCTAGAATTAGAGAACATCTGAATTACATTGTTTCTAATGCAGGCACAAATGTGAGTGATCACTTCCACTTGTGCTCTGCAGGAAGTAAGATACCTTTCAAAGTGCAAAAAGAATGTCTAAAACTTTGTTGCAGAGAAACCTTTTGGATTTTTTCATTGGGGAATCGTGTTCCCGTGGGTCTAAACAAAAAATATGATGTGTCCTATTTCTTTAAATGGTAAAAAATGGGTAGAATATGTGTGTAAATTATGTGCATAAATAGATGTGTAAAGTTAGTAAAAAAAAAATCTTTCTTTTCCACTAAAGCTAAATCTCATGTATCATGTACAAGAAGAAAGAATGACAACATTTATGGTGTATTAACCCCTTGGCGACACAGGACGGACTAGGTCCGTCCTGTGTGCCGAGGCGTTAGTGACACAGGACGGACCTAGTCCGTCCTGTGTCAAAACGAGCACTGAAAGCGGAGTTTTTCCGCTTTCAGTGCTCTAAGGGCATTGTAACGATGCTTCCGTATGGAAGCATCGTACAATGCTAAAAAAAATGCCCGTCGGCATTTCGATCGCTCCGGAGAGCGATCGAAATGCCGGTTTTAAAGGCACAGTGCCTTTAAAACGCGGGCATTTAAAAAATGAGCATAGGAAGCGAATCTTTCGCTTCCTATGCTCAGAAAGTGTTTCTGATTGCCTCGCAAGTCGAGGCAATCAGAAACACAAAAAAAAAATGCACGATCTTGGTCACTAAGTGACCAAGATGGCGCTGCCCTTCTAAGGGCAAGAGCACAGGAGGCAGGAAGTACCTGCTTCCTGTGCTCTCTGGCTGTCACACGATTGCCTCTTCACAGAGGCAATCAGTGACTGCCAGGCACACTGACAGGCAGTGGGGATGCTCTCCTGAACATCCCCACTGACTGGTCAGATCAATATTAACTCTATATTGATCTGACCAGTTATGATCTGTCTCCCTCTCCTCACATTTTTTTTAGTGAGGGAGAGAGACAGATCAAAGTTCTAAAAGTAAGTAAAAGTTAAAAAAAACAATAAATACACAACACACAAATAATAAAACAATAAAAAAAAATTTATTAAAGCAATTCCCTGCGTTTAACCCCTTCCCTGCCACTGATCTTGCATAAGCAGTGATCGTGCACATCAGCGCATTTATTTTTGCCGTTTGTGCATTTTTTAGGGGTTAATTTTTTTGTACTGTAATTTATTACAGTACTAAAAAGGCTATTCTAAGAGTTATTAACCCCTTATTTGCCGTCGATCACTGCTTACGCAATGATATTGACGCCAAAGCAATTTTTATCTGTCTGCATATTTTTTTTTTTTTTTACACATACCCGCTAGGGGATTACATGTAAAGTAAAAATATTTGAGGTTTTTTTTTTTAAGCTGCCTGAGCGCATAGCGATCAGTAACAGCGAATTAGTGGCAAAGGCGGTTTGGTGATTTCTCAATTAAGCTCACCATTCGCCCTGGTCAGATCAAAATTAATCGGATCAATATTCACAAATATTGATCTGCCTCCCTCTCCTCACTTACATTTTTGTGACGGAAAGAGACAGATCAGTATTAGTGATATAAAATAACATTTTATAAAATTAGCAGGTTTTATGAAAGTCTTTCACTGTGTATTAACCCCTTCCCTGCCATTCATCACTGTGTAAGCAGTAATCCTGCACAGCAACAGTATGTTTTGCTGTCTGCACTGTTTTATGGATTAATTTATTTGTACTGTAATGTATTACAGTACTAGATAGGCTCTTCTAAGAGCTATTAACCCCTTCTTTGCTCGAGATCACTGCTTACGCACTGATTCTGAGGCCGCGGACTCAGGGTTCGATTTTGACCCTATTCAGCTTTCTGATACATCATCTAGCGATGTATCGGTGGCTGCTGAGCCCTTGCCACAAGTAGTGATGGGGGTCTACCGATAAAAAAATATATGGTTTGGTGGGGGTAAATTACATTGGCTGGCTTCAAAGATATATCCCATAAAGGACACGGACGCAGGTTGACTACATGTCAAAATTCCAAGTTGGAATTTTGAGATGCGCATCTCACAAATGTTGCCTTCTAGCCAAAAACAAACCAACAAACCTATGCATGGGTGCTATCCCTGTACTCGGGAGATGTTGCTGAACACATATTGGGTTGTTGTTTGGCAGTGACATATACCAGAATCTGTGAATTCATGCCTGAAGTACAATGCATGTGGGAAAAAAAACTCCCAAAAAAGTACTACCACAAACTTTTACAAAGGCTGGTGGTAGAATTAGTACCTATACAGTATTAAAATACCACCATTTGAAATACCTTAGGATGTCTATTTTCCAAAAATATATGGTTTGATGGGGTAAAATTCATTGGACGGCTTCAAAAATGTTCCAAATGGAACATGGGCGCAGGCTGACTACATGTCAAAATTCCAGGTTGGAATTGCGCACCCCCTAAATGTGGAATTTTAGACCCAATACAAACCAACAAACCTATGCATGGGGGGTATCCCTGTACTCAGGAGATGTTGCTGAACACATATTGAGGTGTTGGTTGGCAGTGGCAAATACCAGAATCTGAAAATTCCTGCCTGAACTACAATGTGTGTGGGGAAAAAATGCCATCCCATCCCTTTGACATAGGTTGGTGGTAGAATTAGCACTTGGAAAGTGTTAAAATACCACAATTTTAAATACCCTAGGATGTCTAGTTTTCCAAAATATATGGTTTTATGGGGTAAAATACTTTGACAGGCTTCAAAAGTGTCCCAAATGGAACATGGGCGCAGGCTGACTACATGTCAAAATTCCAAGTTGGAAATGCACCCCCCCCTAAACGTGGCCTTTTAGCCCCCAAATAATCTAACTAACCTACACATGGGTGGTATCCCTGTACTCAGGAGATGTTGCTAAACACATATTAAGGTGTTGTTTGGCACTGACACATAATAGGATCTGTGAATTCATGCCCGATGTACAATGAATGTGAAAAACAAATTACTATCCATAACATTGACATAGGCTGGTGGTAGAATTAGTGCATGAAAAGTGTTAAAATACTACCATTTGAAATACCCTAGGGTGTCTAGTTTTCAAAAATATATGGTTTTGTGGGGTAGAATACACTTTTTGGCTTCAAAAATGTCCCAAATGGGACATGGGCGCAGGTTTTCTGCACGTCAGAATTCCAAGTTGGAAAACCAAAAAGCGCACCTCTCAAATGTGGCCTTTTAACCCCCAAATAACCTAACCAACCTATACATGGGTGGTATCCCTGTACTCAGGAGATGTTGCTGAACACATATTGAGGTGTTGTTTGGCACTGACATATAACAGGATCTGTGAATTCATGCCCAAAGTACTATGTATGTGAAAAAAAATTACTATCCATAACATTGACATAGGCTGGTAGTATAATTAGTGCATGGAAAGTGTTAAAATACTACCATTTGAAATACCCTAGGGTGTCTAGTTTTCAAAAATATATGGTTTTGTGGGATAGAATACACTTTTTGGCTTCAAAAATGTCCCAAATGGGACATGGGCGCAGGTTTTCTGCACGTCAGAATTCCAAGTTGGAAAACCAAAAAGCGCACCTCTCAAATGTGGCCTTTTAACCCCCAAATAACCTAACCAACCTATACATGGGTGGTATCCCTGTACTCAGGAGATGTTGCTGAACACATATTGAGGTGTTGTTTGGCACTGACATATAACAGGATCTGTGAATTCATGCCCAAAGTTCAATGTATGTGAAAAAAAATTACTACCCAAAACATTGACATAGGCTGGTAGTATAATTAGTGCATGGAAAGTGTTAAAATACTACCATTTGAAATACCCTAGGGTGTCTAGTTTAAAAAAATATATGGTTTTGTGGGGTAGAATACACTTTCTGGCTTCAAAAATGTCCCAAATGGGACATGGGCACAAGTTTTCTGCATGTCAGAATTCCAAGTTGGAAAACCAAAAGGCGCACCCCCTAAATGTGGCCTTTTAGCCCCAAAACAAACCAACAAACCTATGCATGGGTGGTATCCCTGTACTCAGGAGATGTTGCTGAACACATATTGAGGTGTTATTTGGAAATACCCCTTCACATTTTAAGGTAATGTTTACCTAAATTGCAATATATGTGAAAAATTAAAAAAAAAGATTTTTTGCTGCAAACTTTGGCATAGATTGGTGGTAAAATGGCTACATGAAATGTGTCAAAATACCCCAAGTTAAATGCCCTGAGTTGTCTAGTTTTCAAAAATATGTACATGTTGGGGGTCATTCATGGATTTAGTACAGAAATCAGTGTTACAATGTCACTATCGCTAATTTTGAAAGAAGGGATTTTAAAATAGCTTTGCACCACTTATAGTTCTGGCCCTGTAACATGAATAAAAAAGCACAAAAACATAAAAACATGGGCTATTTCTGAACTCAGGACATATATTAGAAACTTTTTAGCAGTGTTTTTTTGTTGTCTCTTGTACATGAGTATACGATTTTTCAAATAAAAGTCATAAAAAAATAATTTTTTCAATTTTTTTGCCATATTTTATTATTTTTTTTACATCAAATTATATGCTATTATCAAAATAATGGTATCAAAAGAAAGCCCTTCTTATGACGATAAAAACGATATATAGTTTGTGCGGGTACCCTAAATGAGACAGAAATAAATTACAGCAAAACACAAACTGCTCAGAAATGTTAAAACAGCCCATGTCACCAAGCGTCGGACAAGCCAAAAAAGTCATGTCACTAAGGGGTTAACATTTGATCTGTTTATTTACGTTTCCAAAATTGAATGGTATTGTCTGACAATAATTTACTAATATCTAAAAATATAACAATAATAAAGAGCTAAGAGGCGATATAGATTAGCACATACACCAACAATATAATAAGGTCAATTTGTCAAAATCACAAAAAAAAGACAACTTCATATGAATCAAATAAAAATGTGGGATCCTTAGACATAGAAATTATTTTCTTGAAGAAAGGATGTGTTGTCCTGATCTCTTTTTCCTCTTTCTCCTATTGTCTGATTGTTTTTAACAACACAAAAAAAAAACACTTATGTTTATCACATAGATTTTTTAAGAATCACTTTTAAATATTGGTGACTTGTAAACCCTTTTCTAACTCCCACGACTGCCGATTATGCCCTTCATGTTACACCCATTGGTTGTATCTAATTAACAAACAACTCTTTTACATCTGCAGAGGGGTGATACATGAAGCGGATTGGCCATCCTGTTATATGATGTCACTATTTAAATGTTGTTTATACATTGAAAATTCAGCTTATGATTAAGTGCCTGGTGCGCAAAACGCGTCAAGCCTTTTCACCTGTATGACTTTGCACTGACTGCTGCTGTGGATTTAATTATTTTTGTATGGAATAATAAAGACCCTTTTACCTTCAACTGGCTCCTTGAGTGCCATCTCTGCTTTTTCTACTACAACTTATGTTGATCAGTGCTGGCCGAGCACCTGCGGAGGCACCGGAGACCTGGTGTAGGGAGACATCGCCAGCCTTTAACCGGCATATCCACCTGGAAAGCCAGGAATATTTGTTTGTTAATTTCTTTGTACTGTAATGTATTACAGTACTACATAGGCTCTTCTAAGAGCTATTAACCCCTTCTTTGCTGCAGATCACTGCTTAAGAACTGATTCTGAGGCCGCTGACTCAGGGTTCAATTTAACCCTGGTCAGCTTTATGATACATAATCTAGTGATGTATCAGTGGCTGCTGATCCCTTGCCACAAGAGTCATGTGTGTCTTCTTTTAAAAAAGATATGGTTTGGTGGGGGTAAATTACATTGGCTGGCTTCAAAAATGTTCCAAATGGAACATTTGCGCAGGCTGACTACATGTCAAAATTCCAAGTTGGAAATGCGCACATCCCAAATGTTGCCTATTATACCTAAAACAAACAACAAACCTATGCATGGGTGGTATCCCTGTACTCAGAAGATGTTGCAGAACACATATTGAGGTGTTGTTTGGCAGCGACACATAACAGGATCTGTGAATTCATGCCTGAAGTAAAAAGGATATGAAAAAAAAAACACCTAAAAATTACTACCCAAAACTTTGACATAGGCTGGTGGTAGAATTAGTGCATGGAAAGTGTTAAAAATACCACCATTTGAAATACCCTATGGTGTCTAGTTTTCAAAAATATATAAAAAGCCATGTCACTAAGTGGTTAAGAATGCATATCCCATTGATCACAGAGTTATTCGACTGCCTCAAGGGAGCTACGGCCTTCACTAAACTGGATCTGAGAGGGGCATATAATCTCGTCAGGGTAAAAGAGGGCCATGAATGGAAATCCGCGTCCAACACTTGGAGCGGACATTACGAATACCTCAGTCTTTGTAATGCTCCCGTGGTTTTCTAGGAGTTTATAAATTATGTCCTGCCAGATAGGCTACAGCAAAGTGTGGTGGCTTATCTCGATGATATTCTTATCCATAACACATCTCTCAAGAACCACCATTCAGACGACTCTCGTGTCTTGCAGAGAGAATAACCTAGTTTGTAAATTGTAGAACTGTGAATTCCACTTCAAACAGGTTACAATTTTGGACTATATTATCTCTGACGCTGGATTCTCTATGGATCCAGAAAAACTTCCTGCTGTAGTACAATGGCCTCGACCTACAGGCGTTTGCTCCATCCAGCGTTTTATTGGCTTCGCCAATTATTTTCGGAAGTTAGTACGTAACTTTTACTCCCTGGTCAAATCGCTCACAGAAATGGAGAGAAGTCAATTCACAGCAATGGTCTCAGGAGGCCATTACAGTATTTGCATCTCTTAAACCTGCCTTATCTGCAGCTCCTGTATCGGCACACCCTAACCCTGCAAGTAGGCACCCTCCTGTCTCAACGTCCTAAACCCGAGTGCACCATGCATCCATGCGGGTATTTCTCAAAGAAATTGAGCCTGGCGGAATGCAATTACCAGATTGGTGATAGAGAACTCCTAGTTCCAGAGTCATATAACCGGGCTCTTGGCATATAAAGGAAACGGACCTCCTGTGAAAATTACAAGGGGAATACAGGGCAGCAGGAGGGCAGAAGAAAGGAGGATACCCAATATAAAATCGGTATATTGTGTGGGGAAGACGGGGTTTCCGTGTACTACTGGTCTCGTCTGTGCATACCTAAAATACCTCATATGTTTTTGCTATTTGTATATGGATATTAGGAACTTTTGGATTTTATGTTGTGCAGTTAGTATTGCACATGCTTATGCAGAGCCGGGGAGGACCATCTGAAATGTAGCTGGCCATGCTTTTGCTGTTATTTAACATGACATTGTGCAGGGGGTCATATCTCTGTTTTGTTTTGCATAATCTGACAAGCAAAAAAATGAGTAGCAGCCAACATCCCAATTTGCCCACCCCCCAAGCAATGACCTTAGGTTTGAAGGGGAAGCTTTTTTTTTTTCATTTTTGACTTCGGTAAGTTTCAATTTTGTATCTCAGATTTTTTTATATATTTATTTTGAAGAAGGATATATTACTATATCTAGTATATGACTACTTGGACAACTCTGAGTTTTGGACCACTTCAGTTCACCTAGTAATCCGAAAAGCCCTTCAGTTTGGGCTACTAAGAGACCACCAATGTGGTCCTGAATAGCCACTGTGGCCAAACTTCAGAATTTGGATGACTGAAATAGTAGCCTCTAAATTCCCCAAATCTGGAAATTTTGAGACGCATGCCGGAAGCCAGCAGGCTGCCGCACTTGCCCCACAACTAAATAAATGGTGCCCAGGGACACATATAAATAAATGCCCCAGCACTCTACTGCCCACTCTACATCTACCTTGTTCAGGTAGAGAGGGATGTTTTCCTTGAGTCCTCACCTTCAGCCCATGGAAATAGGGCCATCCCAAAAATGTTTTACTAAGGGTATTTTACTCTTATGGCCGCTATCGGCATAGAGCTCTGTCACTGGGCTATTAGCGGGGAAATCAGATGGTATTCCCGACACAATCGAGTCATTTGGTGGCACAAAAGATCCCATTAGCTATGTAGAAGAAGAAACTAAAAAAATTGGAGTCTCCTCGGAAGTCACAAACGACTGATATCAGTGCCTTGCTAACGAGGCCTTTGCGGTCTACATCAAATACAGCGCAGATGGCATCACTGTGTACGCCGCAAGACTCGGCGGAGTTGTCCGATGACACTACCGACCCGCAACTTGTCGGAAGCACACATGGGACCCCCAGCTGTCCTTTGAGGCAACTCTGGACAATGAAGGCCGATATACAGCAAATATACAAAGACCTCCAACTCATGATGAAAGCTGAAATGGCGAGTGTCCGTGCGGACATGTCTACGTTGTTTTATAGGGTCACCACAATGGAAGCTAAAGTGAAACAGAACCAGACAACACAAATATAAACGGAGAAACAAGTCTCCACTTTGACTGTGCAAATGGCCTCCCTTCATCAGAGGTTGGTGGCAATGGATGGCAGATCTAAACGCCTGAACATCAAGGTCAGAGGGGTGCCGGAGGGTGTTGGGCCCACTGCGCTCCTCACCTATATCAAAAAAGTATTTTCACACCAGCACCTGTCCACAGGTCTTGAGGCTCTGGACCACATTGACTATTAGGAATCAAGAAGGCTAACAAAGCCCCCCGGATGCCCCATGGGACATAATCACTAGGCTAGGATCGTTAGCAGAAAAAAATGCTATTCTCACAACCCCATGGAAGATGCGATCCATTACATTTGAAAACACACAACTTCAGCTATACAACGACCTGCCATCGGAGGTCATACATTGGCGTAGGTCCATGTCAGTGCTGACACAACATATTTGCAACATGGATGTGAAATATCGATGGGGTATGCCATTCACCTTATGGGTTAGCCGAGACAACAAGCTCCTCAACATTGAAGATGCAACAGATATTGCTGATTTTTTACAGGACTTGGCTTTATCCAAGCCTGACCCATTGGAGCACCCCGTATCGGGCCATGGAAATATTGTTTAGTTTTGATTCTACTTGGGATCATCCGTTCTCAATGACTGTGTCCTGTTTATTCTGTCTGGAAGAGACTGACCTCTTATTTGGCCTGTATCTTGAAAATATGCTTTAACCTCTCCCCAGGGCACGTTGCCATTCCTGGCCATTTTTGCGGTGCTTTTTGCCACTGCCTTTACTTTTTCCTTGTTTTATATGCCTGTTCTCTCCCCATTTTTTTGTTTTGTTTTCTTCAGTGCTCTGTACATTCAGTTCCTATTAGTCCCGTGTTGTTGATGTTAACTGCAATTGATTAACAGCCGAATCCATGTTGTTGCGCATGAGTCTTCCTCTCCGCTCTGTACATTTAGTATGTTTTAGCCCCATATTATTGCTGGCAGACATAACTGTCTGATTCTGCTGCTGATTCCACATTGGCTCGAGTTTTCAGGAGACGCTAACCCTTATTGCAATCCTATTTGTAAAACATGTCTACATAAATGGCCAACTACCCCCCTTACTTATGTTATGATCATCCACGTTTGGGATCGGGGGTACAAATTATGTTTTTACTTACCTGACAGTTAGTCCAGCCCAATGGTTCCTGGGCAGTTAGACCACTTATCAATTCCATGCATATTATCTCTAATTTATTTGATTGGGAATGCTTATTCATTCACATTTTAGATTATTCTAGTCCTAACGTTCCTTTAGGATAATATCTGGTCACTAAATCTGGATTTGTCACAATGACGGTTTCCAATGACCTGATGTCATCAATATGCTTATTTAAATTCCTGTGGTATTTATTAGAATTATGCTGTTTATGTTTGATATTTACTAACTACTTATACGTGTCTAATGCGGTCTGACTTTTTTCCCTGTGTATTATCTGAATTAAAATTTACCTAAAATACGAATAATTATTTTTAAACAAAATGCGCCGGCAAAGAAACCGCAGCTTTATCTCAAAACATTCATCCTCAGCGGAGGATGCAGAATGAAATCTCAGTAATTTTCTATATTTGTATCCAAGTTATTATCTATTAGTTAATGTTATATATACATTTGTACTACTCTTAAATACAGTCTGTTATTTTAATATTTTCATTATGTATTTTATTATCCTTTTCTCTGATTTTCAGAATGGACATTTGAGTTTGTCTTCATTTTTTATGCTTTAGCTAATGGTTTTCCTGAAAACATAGTTGAAGTTGTTGGCTTCTCGTTGTCTCCTGGTTATAGCTCGTTGCAGCTCATTGCTCCTGGTTGCAGCTTGCTGTCCAGGGATTCATTGGGAGGAGGTTTAATTGCATTTCCTCCAACATTTAAAAAAGAATTGTTAGCAGTATAAACTGCTTTGTGTGCCCACTAGATAGGAGGTGAGAGTAGGTTCTCACCCTACTGAGAGTGTGCCTTGATGTTAATTATGCTTTGGCCAATTCATATAACCAAAACCTCTCATTCACATTATGTTTATGTATTTGTTGTCAACTTTATTAGGATTTGAAGCACAGTCAGTTTTTGTTTTTGTATACATTGTACAGCCAATCACAATGTATTTGCAGCATGCTCCCACCTGTTTGGTATACATTTATATAATTTGAGCCTGTGAGTAGCTTAGCTCACCGACATGTTACTTTTCATGCTTGGAAAAAATATTCCTGGTTTATATGCTAATTTGTACTAGGTTTTGGTCATTATATTATGATTCTTCCAAAAATTCTTGTTTTTGATTATTTTATTTTAACAATTTTTGTTAGGTCTTGTAGTAGTTGTTTCATTGTGGGTTTTTTCAATTCAAATATTTTATTTAAGTGACAATTCTTTTCTGATTTTCTTATTTTTGAAATACTAGAATCCATCTCTATTAATTTTCCTCGGATTACGTATTTGTGTACTTCACATACAATTGAACTTGATGTTTCGGTGCGTTTTTTTCAAAAATAGGTTGTCAGATAAGTGTTCACTTCTTCACAGTTTGACTCTTCTAACAACAGACTTTCATTTAAGCTCCAGTTTAAGAAGTTCAATTTTTGTAATTTGAGTTTTAGATCTAATAAAATGGATGAATGTTCACACCAGGTTATAGAATCAATCTTACTGTTGACTACTAGATTTGTATCTCTATGATAAATCATAAAGAAATCAATCATACTATAACTTTCATGTGATTAGGAATAAGTAGCCTAAAAAGACGCGTTTCTCTGGATCCCCGGCTTCCTCTGGAGGCAATATGATATCTGGTTTGCGTTCACAATTGGATTATGAAATGGATACCTATTCCTAATACCGAGCAAACGCTGTTGGATATCATATTGCCTCCTGTGGAGGCCTGAAATCCGGAGAAATGAGTTGGACATTTTGCTGATGGACAGTTTATTTCTGGAATCTGAAGATTTATTATTCTGCCATTTCCTGATATGCAAATTTTTCCACACCATTTTGTAAGTGTAATCTATCTTCCTTACACATCTATATCAGTGGTAATGTGCAATGTTTTTTTTTCTTTCTGTTTTTAACCTTTTAGAACTTGAGGATTAAAAGATTTATACTGATGATCCTAACTGAAGTTTACGTCTGTGAGTGCAATCAAATAATATTAATCTCACACTGCACCTTTCTATACAGTTTCACTATATATGTGTTTCAATATCCTTCCCACATGAGTGAGGATTCAAATCTCGTTCTGTGAAGATTAAAGACAAATAAGATGAGCCTGATTTAATTTGTTCATTTGTGAGTGCAAATATCCCCCACCATACACCATTTTTGTGTATACAGTGTTACGCTATAGTTTTTTTGTATATATTTTTCCCTACATGTGCATGCGACCTGCTTTTGGAGTACATTCTGGTTTATAAGTGCTATAGAGGCACTTTGTCGGCTGTGGCAGTACTGTGAGGAGAATATTGTTCTTATTACTTTTCACCCGTGGTGTGTTTTTGCTTTTTGTGTGTTATTAGAATGTTTGATACAGTCCTTACCTCAACATTTGAGGAAATGGGTTTAGGGTTAATTATTTCATAGAAAGATGCCTGGTTGTAAAGGGAAAGGTATTAGAAGTAGAAAGAGGGAAGTGCTCTTGCCGCTGTACAGAGCACTGGTGAGACCTCACTTGGCGTATTTTACACAGTACTAGCCTCCAGAAGCACATGTATACATTGGAGAGGGTTCAGAGAAGGACTACTAAACTGGGTCATGGATTACAAGATAAAAAAAATTAAAGGATATTAACATGTGTAGCTTGGAAAAAAGATGACACTTAAAGGGAATCATCATGCTAACGGTGGAGAGTATATGTAATAGAATAAAAACTAGGACAACAAAAGGACATATTCTTAAATTAGATGGGCAAAGGTTTAACAGTAATATATCAGGATGTATTGCTTTACTGAGAGGGGAGTGGATGCATGGAATACTCTTCCAGCGGGAGTGGTAGAAGCAGGGCCGTCCCTTTAATGGGGCAGCCCCAGGCGGCACCCTGGCAGAGGCGACACTTTGCTGCTCCATGTAGCTTTTTTTTTTCTGTGTCTGGGGAGCTTGATAGAAGGAGGTCTCAGCCAATCAGGTGACACCTCTCAACTCTCCTGATTGGCTGAGAGTCCAGAAGCCTCCTGTGATTAGCTCAGTCCCTCCTTCACACAAGGAGCTCAAAGCAAGAGATGCCTGCACAAGGTAAGTTAAAAACTGACAGTGTGTGTATGTATGTCAGTGTGAGTGAGAGAGTGTATATGTCAGTGTGAGTGAGAATGTGTGTGTGTGTGAGTGAATGAGTGTGTATGTGTGTGAATGTGTGGATAAAGGGGTTAAATCGACTGGAACTGCCTATGTCTGTCTAGCCACCCAAGGGGTTAACTCCTCTGACACTGCCTATATCTCTTTAGCCCCCCCAAGAGGTTAACTGCTCTGACACTGCATATATCTGTCTCACCACCCAAGGGGTTAACTCCTCTGACACTGCCTATATCTGTCTAGCCACCCAAGGGGTTAACTCCTCTGACACTGCCTATATCTGTCTAGCCACCCAAGGGGTTAACTCCTCTTGAACTGCCTAAATCTCTCTAGCCCCCCATGAGGTGAACTGCTCTGACACTGCCTATATCTGTCTAGCCACCCAAGGGGTTAACTCCTCTGACACTGCCTATATCTGTCTAGCCACCCAAGAGGTTAACTCCTCTGACACTGCCTATATCTGTCTAGCCACCCAGGGGTTAATTCATCTGACACTGCCTATATATGTCAAGTAATCCAGGGGTTAACGCCTCTGACACTGCCTATATCTATCTGGATTTTGTTATAGGTCACTGGTCACATTATGTTAGGGAATTGCACAGGGTGTTATCATGATAATATTTTACCATTACTTTCTTTTCACCTTATGGGTGAGCTCTTTGAAAAAAATATTTTATTATGTATATAAGAAGTGCTTTAGTGGGCATATAAAAATATATATTTTTTTCTAAGAGCTCACCTATGAGGAGAAAAGAAAGAAATGGTTATGAAAATAGGCTGTGCAATTTCCCAAAAGATAATATGTGACCACTGTCCAAAAACATGACTTGTTCAAATATTGTACATTAAGTTACATGCTCAAACGTTTAGAGTACACATTTCATGACCAGCCAATACTATGTCCAATACAGTATTTCATAAAATGTTGTATACAGACAAGGTGCTCTTGCATCAAATTATCACTTCCTGATAAGTTTAATTTTAGTTTTAATCATCATGACTATGGGCTATTTTTTTTTGGGGGGGGGGGGGGGGGGATGATCCAGCCAAATTTCATTTTTCGCCCTCAGGCAGCACAATGTTAACAAAAATGAAGGATTTTAAGCATGAGTGGGATAAGCATTAGGTTATCCTATGTATAAGATAATGCCAGGAACTAATGAAAGTATTCAGTTTATTAGAAAGATTAGATTGGCCAACTTGTTACTATTGACGAACACTTTCTATGTTTCTATGAATAAAGGGTGATGGAGGCGCCATATATCTATCATTTGTAAAGCTAAAATCTAATTTTTTTTATTTTTCTAAAAGGTATTGATGATTTTCCATTTTAATGCTCTATTGCCGAATTCAATATTAAATGATGGTCTCCTCTGGCACTTTAGTGCAGAATCTTTCTATATTTCAAATTAATTTTTGATGAATATTCAGTGGCTTTTCAAAGAGTGCCCATGAACACATCTGGAAAGAAACAACTGTCACTTGTTTATCGACACAGGTAACACTGGAAATGTTTCAAGGTAAGATCTGTTCCAGTGGTTTATAGATAAAGGTAGAAAATCTCATTTGAACCTAGAAAATCTATATAGACAAAGATATTATTGTTGCTTCACAATAACAAACACAGTAAAAATCAAATATCTAAAAGCTGCCTTCATTCTGTTTCACTGAATCTAGTAGCCAATGACCTGAAAGACCTCAGAAAAAACAACATACACCATAGATATCAGTGGCAAAGTTTGTCAAGCACAGTAAGTGTCCACTTAAATGTTGGTTATAATTTCATATTCCTCTGCAATGTTGGAATTGGTGACCCAAGATCTACATGCTGTTCAACCTGTTCAGAAAATGTGTCTTATTATTGTCTAGGAACTTTTATTCCTGTTCTGTCGCCACAGGGAAGTTTTACAAGAGCAATTCAAGGAAATCAGTTCAGAGAGGTTGAATGTTTTCAGACATCGTGGCCAGCGAACACACTGCTAAATATCCAGTTGCTCCACTGCAGATGCATATTATCAGCCATCAGTTTGTGTACTGATCATCACATCGCTAAAGTCAGTTTGCTAATGGAAATGGCAAAGAGTAGTAGGAAAACCGATACAAAAGTATATATATTTAAATACCGCAAAAATAAGCACTCAAGGGATTTCTTGAAAAATCAAACAATATTATTTATTACGTTTTACAAGGTCAATGTTAGATGGTGGCATGACATGCTCTAGGGGAGTTTTTTTGTGAGTAGTGAGAGGGGTCATTGTATGTTGAATGCATATTTAAGAGATGTGTTTTCACTAGTAGCATGTCCTGAGTAAAGTCACGAGTTCTTATTATTGGGGTATTTATCGACTTTTCTATGTACACAAAAGCCCTATTTCTCTCATATATTGTTCACAAATCTGTGTAAATCTGTGTTAGTGAGCTCTTCTCCTTTGCCAAGATAATCCATCCACCTAACATGTGTGGCATATCAAGATGCTGATGCATGATTATTGCAAAGGTGTGCCTTAGGCTGGCCACAATAAAAGGCCACTCTAAAATGTGCAGTTTTATCACACAGCACAATGCCACAGATGTCGCAAGTTTTGAGGGACTGTTCAATTGGCATGCTGACTGCAGGAATGTCCACCAGAGCTGTTGCCCATGAATTGAATGTTCATTTCTCTACCGTAAGCCATCTCCAAAGGCATTTCAGAGAGTTCATCCAACCGGCCTCACAATCGCAGACCACGTTTAACCACACCAGCCCAGGACCTCAACATCCAGTATCTTCACCTCCAAGATCAGACCAGCCCCCCGGAAAAAATTGAGTGGCCAAATGCTCACATTTGATGGCGTCTGGCACTTTGGAGAGGTGTGCTCTTCATGAAGAATTTTCCCTGTACAGGGCAGATGGCATACAGTGTGTATGGCGTTGTGTGGGTGAGCGGTTTGCTGATGTCAACGTGGTGCATCGAGTGGCCCATGGTGGTTGTGGGGTTATAGTATGGACAGGTGTATGTTATGGACAATGAACACAGGTGCATTATATTGATGGCATTTTGAATACACAGAGATACCGTGACGAGATCCTGAGGCCCATTGTTGTGCCATTCATCCACGGCCATCACCTCATACTGCAGCATGATAGTGCACAGCCCCATGTTGCAGAGAACTGTACACAATTCCTGGAAGATGAAAACATCCCAATTCTTGCAAGGTCAGCATACACTGGTCTGGTGTGGTTACACATGGTCTGTGGTTGTGAGGCCGGTTGGATGTACTGCCAAATTCTCTGAAACGCGTTTTGAGACGGCATATGGTAGAGAAATGAACATTCAATTCATGGGCAACAGCTCTGATGGACATTCCTGCAGTCAGCATGCACATTGCACGCTCCCTCAAAACTTGCGACATTGTGCTGTGTGATAAAACATTTTAGAGTGGCCTTTTATTGTGGCGAGCCTAAGGCACACCTTTGCAATAATCATGCTGTCTAATCAGGTGGATGGATTATCTTGTTAAAGGAGAAGTGCTCACTAACACAGATTTAGACAGATTTGTGAAAAATATCTGGAAAAAAAAGTGTACATAGAAAAAGTCTTAGATCTTTGACTTCAGCTCCTGAAAAATGTTGACAAAAACAAAAGTGTTGCATTTATAATTTTGTTCAGTGTATATCCAATCAGTAATGCACTCGGTTATTCAAACATCTCAGGTGCTGTGTCTCTCCATGTACAGAATCCAAGTAATCCATGAACTCACGGGGCCTAGTATCAAACATAGTGCATTTTAATAACTCCAAAAAAAAACTTTACATGAGTTTTATCGATGTTTCGTTGCACATAGCAAACTGTTATCAAGTCTAATCTAATGCGCAAAAGGTTTAGAAATTATACATTGGCATACACAGATATTGCACCATTAATAGGTACTATTTCTACTTGAACTATTCTTATACATTTTTCCCATTATTTATCTTTAAGTATAGATTGCTGAAAATGAGTATATATTGGTATACATGGGCAAGTCTACAAATGAAATAGTTCCTGTTTCACAATAACTTATTTTAATCTTCCTCCTGTATTATGAAAAATAGGTTTGTTTTTACTGATTGTTTAGTGTTATACATTTCATGCAAAATGTTTTAAAAAAAAAGTTTTTTATTGAAAGAACAGCATATCAAATACAGTGCACAACTAAAACTTCACATATAGAAAAATCTGTATACAAGATAGGGTTTCAAAGGGCGGCAAATTTTGGAAAAAAAAAAAAAAAAAAGACCGCGCTTGCAGGCAGAGACGGAGGTGAGAGGGGATCAGAAGATCCCCCCTCACCATCGCTCTGCCTGCCAGGCTGCACGGGGAGCCGAACAGGCAGCACAGAGAAACCTCCGTGCTGCCTGTTCGGCTCCCCGTGCAGTGTGACACGGAAGTGCCGACAGTCACGTGACGGGCGTGCTGACGTCATACGCGCGCCCGGTCACGTGACCTGTCGGCACAATCGCCGGGAAGCCGAACAGGCAGCATGGAGGGACCATGCTGCCTGCCTGCCAGGGAAAGGTAAGTGCTGATGGGAGTCAGAGTGTGTATGATGGGAGACAGTGTGTGTGACTGAGTGTGATGGGAGTCAGAGTGTGTGTGATGGGAGACAGTGTGTGTGACTGAGTGTGATGGGAGTCAGAGTGTGTGAGATGGGAGACAATGAGTGTGATGGGAGTAGGAGTGTGTGACTGAGTGTGATGGGAGTAGGAGTGTGTGTGTGTGATGGGAGTATGAGCTTGATGTGAGTCTGAATGTTATGTGTGATGTGGGGTCATGAAATGGAGGTGATGGGGCATGTCTTAGGTGTGTAACGTGGGTGTGCAGCTTGGGTAGGGGGGTGCCCGGATCAAGATACACCACTGCCTGCAGTTGCAGTGTGCAAAGAAACTATGCAATATTCGAGTGTGCCACTTTCTCTCCATTTTCACATGTATTCTCCTATAATCAGCAAACCTCAAAATCATTATAACCAAAAACACCCAATTACTTGCCATGTCCTGTGTCTCCATTCTCCACGTCACCGTTTCTTAGGGTCAATAAAAATGCAGAAAAAGAAGACTTGGTCGATATCTCAGTTACATTTTGGTATAAAATGTAACGGAAAGTCATCTGGATGTAAAGAGTATGGGATCTACAAGCAGATAATTAGATAGTGGGTCTATTCCTAATCATCTGGACCAAGAGGTCAGTTCAAATGTGGTTTTATTGTTAAGTTCTTTCCAAAGTTGGATTTTAGGCAATGTTATTCCTTGATATTCATTAAAAGTCAGGGCCCACTTTACATTGCATGCACAGGATTTGCAACAGCACCCATGTTGCACCCACAGGATTTGCAACTTTATTCAGATTGCACTGACAGGTCGTGCAATGCACAAATAATGCAACCATAGGACTTGATACTATACCCACATTGCACCAACAGGACTTGCTATTATACCCACAGGATTTGCCACAGTATCTATACTGCACCTACAGAACTTTCCACTACAGCCATACTACAACCATAAATCTTGCCATATACCCATAATGCAACCACAGGACTTGCCATGCAAATATTCTGCCCCCAAAATTCTTACCACTGCACTGATAGGACTTTCCACTGCACCCATATTGTACCCATAATTCACCCACAGCGCTGCCTAATGCTCCCACTAAACTTGCCACATTACTCACAGGACTTGCTAAGGCACCCATTATGCACCCATAGGACATGTAACTGAAGTGTCATCCTTGTATTAAACTGATATCTGTGCCCTCCTCAGGCTCCCTAAACTAAATGTGCAGAAGAAAACTCTCCCTCCTAATGTACACCACAAACTAAGCCCTCTTTATAATGTGTCATCACACTAGGATGACCACATATATCAGATTGCCCTGCATAATACTGCCATCCGACTTTATTCCATGGGTCCAGAACAGCATTATTCCAGGACAATGTAGAGTCCTGGGTGAGAGCTCTCCGTGAAGGAGGTCACAGTTAATCAAGAGAGTCTTCTTAACTCACCTGTGTGGACTTTTGACTGTGTGTGTATGGGATTGTGTGGGTATGTGTGTGTTTCATCATGTGACAGTGTGTGCTTTACTTTTACAGACCCAGACACACACAGATCCACATATGCACAGACGCATGAAATATACATTAAATGTATAAATTAGTGGGAATCTTTGGGAATAAATACAACCATAATATGTAACCCCTTCCCGTCTGTAGGGAGTTCTATGCCGCTCTAATTTTCAGTGTCCAAAATCTTGTAGGACAGCATAGAACGTGCTGAGTGCAACAGTACATTGCAGTTTCCTGCGATCAGCTGTGATGCAAATCCCACTGCAGGGACTTGCAGCGGGATCCCTTCTGTCAAATGTAGCTGACACTCAAAGTGACCCTGATCTGGTATCTGCCTTTGTGTCCCTGGCTCCCGATCAGTCTGTGATTGGGGTCAGGAGCACACAGAAGCCGTTTTGGAACTTTGGTCCTAAAGGACCAAAGCTCCATCTGGCGTGAAGGGGTTAAGAATATATGTATATACACATAATATGCATGCATTTGTATAGCTGTATGTATATTATGATATAAATATATTATTAAATCTAAAATCTACATGTGTCCCAAAGCTTCCTCTATGGATCCTGGGCAGGGCTTTCAGTAATGGTTCACCTCTTAATCCCCACCCATATTTACAACATAGTACATTACAGTAAGTTAATTTCCATTCTTCATCCTACCTAGTATCATGCCTTATTATGGGAGAGTTGTAATTGCCAAACCTCTTCTAAGAAAACAATTTCAGAATGCAATAAATGGTGTAATGGCCACAATAATTGGATCGTTGACCAATGGAAAATGTTTATTTACTCTGTGTAATCATCATTTGAGTTTATATGTATGAGTTGTATTGTATCCTCTCTTTCCCATCTACTCTGTCCAACTCTAACCCATCTCATCAACCTCTCTCTGTCCTCTGGAATAGTACCATCAACCTTCAAGCAAGCCCAAATCATACCTGTACTGAAAAAATCTTCCTTCGACCCTACTCTTCCATCTAACTACCGTCCAATTTCCCTTCTCTCCTTTCTTGTCCAAGTTGCTGGAGAGAACGGTGCACTAACAGACTTTCTGACTGCCAATGATCTACTTGACCCTTTTCAATCTGGATTTAGATCCTTACACTCTACTGAAACAGCCCTCACTAGAGTATTACATGACCTCCTTTCTGACAAATCTAAAGGCCACTTCTCACTGATGATTCTCTTAGATCTCTCTGCTGCCTTTGACACCGCTGACTCCTTCTTAATAGATTATCCTCGTCTGGCATATGTGGTGTGGCACTCTCTTGGATCGAGTCGTACTTATCTGAGCGCTCCTATTCAGTGTCGCTTGCTGGAGCGACATCGTCGTCTGTTCTGCTCTCTGTTGGTGTTCTACAAGGATCGGTCCTTGGCCTGCTGTTGTTTTCCCTGTACACCACCTCTTTGGGAGAACTCATCACTCTTTTGGTTTTGAATACCACCTGTACGAAGATGATACTCAGATCTACCTCTCCTCCCTCTGTCGTGTCACGTGTAGTTGAGTGTCTGTCTGCCATCTCCGCTTGCATGTCTGATCGCTACCTGTAACTTAACATTTCCAAAACAGATTATCTTTCCTCCCTTAAACTCTGTCCCTACACCTGGGTTCACAGTCACCGTTGTAAATGCTACATTCATACCAGCTGACCGTGTCCAATGTCACTTTTGACTCTGCGGTCTCCTTCGTTCCTCATATTTAGTCTTTAGCCAAATCCTGTCGGCTGCACCAAATGAACATTGCACGCATTCGCCCATTCCTCAGTGAAGAGACCGCCAAAATACTAGTGCACTCACTTGTGATCTCTTGCCTGGACTACTGTAACAGCCTCCTGACTGGACTACCTCTGGCTCGTCTGTCTCCCCTGCAATCTATTCAAAACACAGCTGCCAGACTCATCTTTCTTGCACATCGGTGTGATTTGGCGGCTCCTCTCTGCAACGCCCTCCACTGGCTCTGCTCAAGGATAACATTTTAAATCCTGTCTTTAACCTAGAAGCCCCTCCACTCCTCCGATCCCTCTGTCTTCTTTAATCCCTTATGTGTCTTATGTACCCCATTCCCTCTAGATTGTAAGCTTGTGAGCAGGGTTCTCTACCTCATGTTCCAGTCTGTTCTAGTTTGTCTAACTTAGTATATAGTTCCTTTTATGCTCTGTGCCTTGTGCTACGTAAATTGTTAGCGCTATATAAATAAATGTTAATGTAATGTAATGTAATATGTGGAGAACCAAAATAATCCTGTGTGATGATCTAGGCAGCAAAATCCTGGCATTCTATAGGTCCTATATTAATATTGCACGATAGGGTCACAGACCAACCACATCTTATGGTGATGCAGTATATTAACATGACAATGCGGCAGAAAACGCAGATAAAACTGTTTTGAAGAACATGAAACTGCCCATGAGCACATCATGGATTGGCCCCTGCAATCGCCAGATTTAAATATTATTGAGCTTTGATGCTCAATATTTGAATATAAAATGAGAGGTAAATGTAAAAAACGACTAAACTGTGTTGGTATTTTCATTTAACCACCTGTATCTATTTTGGTATTTTAAAATAGCTTATAGTGATAATAAATCCCCACTCTGGCATTGCACATGATGTAACTAATGTGCTCCTAGTGCATTGGGAGCACACATGAACATTACATGTGGTTGCAGGGTCCATCCATATTCAGTATGGTAATAATGATAACAAGTATTTAACCAGGATTTGCACATCCTCAGGATGTTACCATTACCTAGTTTAATTGTACTCCTTTTATACAACACAGAAAAGTAAATTCCACTAGGAATTATACCTGCATAGGAGTGAACAGGAGTTAGTTAATGCATTAGCGCACCGAGCCATCTCATACACATGTTAGACTGAGAATAGAGTCTATCATCTAAACAGCATGCAATTGAAGAGAATTAGTGCCTTTGAACAGTGTTCCAATGTAAATACTGTGCAAACGTAAATTAACTATATGATAAAGTAATATAAAATAATAAAACATTTAGAATCAGCCAAAATCCCTCCGAGCTCCATTATCCAAGGAGGTACTTGGATTTTACTTGTAAAGAAGAACAGAATAATAAAAGCTGTTCTATATGTCTCTGTGGTAATTATACAGTGCTAACTGTCAGCATTAATTTATTGCTAGATAATACTATAGAATTAAAAGAATCTTGCAAATGAATATCTCCATGAACAAAGATATTAAACATCTTACATGTTGTATTGATGTGGAAATGAATACTTTGTTATATATACATATTATACATATATTATAACAAAATAGAGCACCTTTTTTAAAGTGACTCTGTCAACCTAAACATTGTTTATAATTTGAATGTAGGAAATAAAATAAGATCTACTTTTCAATTGGAAATGTGATGTCCTAAAGAGAAGACCCACTGACACATTTAAACAAATATTGTTTGATTTACGCATTTGCATGCAATTTTGCTAACACAATGTAGAGATCCATTTTCATAATTTTTAAGGGTCTACTCGATATAGACCGATTTGATCCAAACTGAATTTAGATTGGGCATTATAGCCAAATAGAACAAATCCCTGAAATAAGACAAGTAAATGTACATGAATTTGGCTCTCAATCTTCGGTATGTCTTTGCTACTATGTTACATTTGCCACCTTTGCCTTCCATGTATAGTTAAATGTATAATATCTGCTCTTGTGGTCCAGCGTTAAACTAAGATTCATTTAAAATACTCTTTCCCCCCTCCTCTTTTTCCCTGTTCTCTAACATTAAACACTGTAGTCATGTGTTGTTATTTTAAATTGTTTTTGTGATTTACATATTTTTGTTTTATGTTGTATAGACTGAGGGTAGAAATGGAGGTGACTTGTGTTTAGGTGGGTTGTATTGTTCTGCCCTGCCATCCTGATATTCAGGTGTATTTAAGACTCTCCTTTAGCTTATGATTAAGTACCACCTGGTATGAAATGCGTAAGGCTTTACCTACACTGACTTCTAGTTGAACTTATCGCTGTTGTTCCTGTGACCCTTGTAGATTTTATTTTTTTTTTTCTAATAAATTAGCATTTTTATACTCCACACTTGATAAATTATCTGTTCGTGGAAACCTTTTTGCTGGATTCTTGTGTATTGCATTTATTTCCAATCTCTGGACCTTCATATGTAGGATACCGGAATGAAACCTATTAAGCGGTGCTTTCTCTGTTTGAGCATATTTTGGTGAATAAGTCCTGGATGTTCAGTGTGGGTACTGGAGCATGTCCTGCGTGTGCAATGTGGGTGATGGCGCGTGTCCTGAGGTAAGTCCTGGATGTGCAATGTGGGTGCTGGGGCATATCCTAGAGTGCAATGAGAGTGATGAGGAATGTCCTGGATGTGCAGTGTCAGTGATGGGGCATGTCCTGGTTGTGCAAGGTGGTGATATGGCAAGGGATTAGGGGGCAATAGCGAAAAGAGAAATAGAGTGGGGGGTGTGAGGACAATTTCTGATAGCGGCCCTACTAATTTTATTCTGTTAGATCCAAGTGGGGAAAAAAGTTTATTAACTCTTTAATATTCTTTTTGTTTTTATTTGGCAATTAAACGCTGTAAAAGATTTATTGTGCTGCTTTCTGCCTCATTTCTGTTTTCCCTATGCCATTTTGTTGCCTTTCAATACTAGCTCTATGATGTAATTGTGGATCAGTCTCATTACTCTGTTGAACTGACCAGAGAGGGAACTGATCGATCCATTTTTATGGCAGCTGCCTTATAAAATATATGTTTTATAATTTAATTTTTATATATATATAGAACAAGGTGGAAATACACAAAGGGAATTTTTTTTTTTTTTTTTTTAAAAGACTTGGAAAGGGGAATAAATAAAAGAAATTGACAGCATATATTCAAAAGGAGTTTACTATCAAATGTATATGTATCTAGAAATCAGCTTACTCTATTAAACAAATATTTATTTTTAATAGAACCACACATTAAATCTCTGTGCTCCAGTGAGATTTATGAGCCTTTTCCTGCACAACCTCTATTGTGCATTTGTAGCTCTAAGTGTTCCAACCTGTGTTTTATTTGTTTTACAGTTGATACTGTGCCATTGGTGTTTCCATTCATCTGTTTTAGAATCTGCTGTAATTAACCCCTTTGTGACACAGGGTGCTTCTGTCCTAGAAGACATAAGCATCAAAATACAACTTTTTGTTCCTTAATAGACCCTAGATACAAGGAGTTAAAGGACATGCAAACCAGTCCATAACGAGCATACTAAGGGGCAATATCCTGGCATATTGGGGGCAATATCATGGCATATTAAATGGCATATTGGGGGCAATATTCTGGCATATTAAATGGCATATTGGGGGCAATATGCTGGCATATTAAAATGGCATATTTGGGGCAATATCTGGCATATTAAAAGGGCATATTGGGGGAAATATCCTGCATATTAAATGGCATATTGGGGGCAATATCCTGCATATTAAATGGCATATTGGGGGCAATATCCTGGCATATTAAAATGGCATATTAAAATGGCATATTGGGCTTCAAAGTTCTTTATTTGAAATGTAAGTTTTTTTTCCTGAAATGTCCTTCTTAAAATGAGGTGCGTGTTATACGCCGGTGCGTGTTATACGCCGATAAATACGGTAGATAGATAGATAGATGCATTATAATACTGTGCAAATGAAATATATAACAATGCTGTGAAAAAAAATAACACACTGAATAATACTTAGCACAGAACCAATCCTCTTGTGTATACCTAAAAATAACAAATAAACAGAAAACCTAGTGCAATATGTACTTCAAATGAATTAGGGTTACAATTAAATTAAAATTAGAATATATTAAGGGTTAGAGTTGGGAGTTAAATTTAGGGTTCAGGTTGGGGTCAAAAGGTCACTGTAGGAAAAAAACACTATTTTTGGTTTTTGCCCTATAACTTGCACAAAACTGCAGAAAAAAAATGGAAAAAAGCATTTTTCTGAATTCGGGACAAAATTTTGAAACTATTTAGATGGGGTCTTTTTTTATTTTATTTATTTATTTAGAAAGTGTTTTACCAGGAAGAATACCTTGATATTTCTCTTGTTTTCAAGTATGTCCTGGGGACCCAGTCCAGAATGGAGTTACACAGAGTTACACATTTAACAGTAGATTAAAAATAAATACATGCATACATATATTAAACAAGTAGGAAGGAGAACATACAGGGTGAATCATTATTGATACAAAAAAGGAACAACATGTACAGTATACGAAGGAGTTTGTAAACTAATAGCAGGTACAATCCATTTTGAGGATTTGAGAGACACTTATTTTCAGGGGTTTTAGGCTAGATGATGATTTGGCAGAAACAGGAAGGCTATTCCACATATGAGGAGCTCTGAAAGAGAACGCACCTCGACCTTCTTCTTTTTTGAAGGGAGGGATCACTAGTGAAGGGTTGGTGCAGGATCTGAGATTGTAGGATGTGCAGAGATTAGGAGCAAGCATGCCGTTCTGGTAGGGGGGGAGAATTCCAGAAAAGTGGTTATGCACTAAGCAAGCTGGGTGGAGAGTGCGCCCGGAGGCAAGCGTCAGCTAGTTTAACTCTTTTAATATTTTACAGTGATGGGTGTTATAATCACACTGTAGCGCAATGTATTGTACAGACTGTCGAGTTTACCGAGATGGGTCTGCGGGGCAGAATCAAACACAACATCTCCATAATCTAAGATCGACATTAACATTTGCTGCACAATACGTTTCCTTACCGTGGAATCTAGGTTTGATTTGTTTCTATATAGAAAGCCAATCCTTGGATATAGCTTTGACACGAGCTTATCAATATGGAGACCAAAAGATAGGTTTGTATCTAGCCACATGCCAAGATACTTATATGAATATACCTGGGTCAGGTTATAACTGGATTTGGTCTTAATGTTTATTTGAGGATTGTTTAATTTAAGTAGTTTAGCGTTTGTCCCAAACAACATGGACACATTTTTTTCAGCGTTGAGGAATAATTTGTTGTTAGATATCCAATTTTCAACTTTAGAAAACTGACCCTGTAGCACGGACTCCACTTGCGATAGTTTAGTACCACACGTTTAAATGACCATATCATTAGCATACATATGCACATGAGACAGGTCACACACCGAGGGTAGATCATTTATAAATAGTGAGAAAAGCAGTGGCCCAAGAACGGATCCTTGAGGCACTCCACACTTGATTGGCAACGGGAGGGAGGCAGTATCAGCAATGGAAACATATTGAGTTCTATCAGACAAGTACGAATGAAACCAGCATAGCGACCTCTCATTTATACCGGAACAACTCAACTTGTTTAGCAGCAGATCATGATCAACCGTATCAAAGGCTTTGCAAAGTCTAGGAAAACTGCACCTGTGAGTTCACCACTCTCCATACCACTCTGAATGTCATTGCTCACCTTTAAGAGGGCAGTTATCATGAAGTGATTTGACCGAAACCCAGATTGAAGTGAGGTTAGATAGTTGGAGCGTTGATAATACTCACACAGTTGATCATGGGCACATTATTCCAGGATTTTAGAAATGATGGGTAGCAGTGAAATAGGCCTGTAGTTTGACATCACCATTTTTGTGTATGGGGATAACTCTGGCTTTTTTCCAGGCTTTGGGGACATAACCTGATGACAGGGATGCATTGATTAAGCAGGCAATGGGTCGCGCAGTAACAGGCGCACTCAGCCTCAGTAGCATTGACGGAAGTAGGTCCGGCCCACATTGTAATTTCATTTTTTGATTGAGGAGATGCGCTGCTATTTCACTATCTGATATAGGAGCGAATTCAAATTCAGCAAGTTGTTTGGCCAGGGGTGATATCGGTGGTGACTCGTCGGCCATAGAAATAGTGACATGATCTTCATTGTGGTGTTTTGCTATAAGAGCTGTGGCGCATCCTACAAAGTAGTTATTGAATTAATTTGCTATTGCCACTGGAGATTTCAGAACTTCATTATGTGTTTTAATTGTGGTAGGTTCTGAGCGGCATGGGGCGGGGGGTCATACATGTTTTTTATGACACTACAAAATTGGTCGGGTTGGCTAGATTTCTATTCAGCCAATCAGAGAAATAAGTTGCCTTGGCAAGTTTGGTCTGAGTCTTGCATCTATTGCGGACATGCCGATAAGCGTTGTGATCTTGGTCAGAGCCAGTTTGCTTAAATGTTGACCATAAAGCATCCCTGAAATGGAATAAGTCCAGGAGGTCGGCTGAGACCCAGGGAAGATGGGCACCCCTTACTCTCACTCTACGCAGCGGGGCATGTTTATCACAGACCTGCATGAACTCAGATTGAAAATATTCAATTGCAGAGTCCAGATCGGGTATCAAGCTTAGCCTGCTCCACAGACAGTTGCTCAAGTCACTGAGAAAAGACTGGAGATTAAACTTCTTAAAACATCTTGCAACAATTATTCTAGGGGTCGATTTGATGGGTCTTACTTTCTGTACACAGTACACTAAGCAATGATCACTGAACACATTGGGTAGAATGCCAGACTGCTGGATTCTTTGGGGACAAGATGAAAGGATCCAATCCAGCAGCGTATGATTAGAGCTGTTGGGATTCATCTGAGTAGGAGAATAAATAAGCTGGGTTAGGTTCATGGATTTGAACAGTGAGCATGTTTAAACATTTTTGTGGTCTAACCAGTTTACACTGAGATCTCCAGGAACGAGCAGCTCACTTTTCTTATTTTAGGCACTAATATCTCACAGTAGTTTCTTGATGTCTGTAAGAGACTGAGCAGGGAAATTTGGTAGGCGACAGATCCCTACAAGTACTAATGGTTTTGAGATTGGGTGTAATATTCTTCCGGCTATAACTTCAAAAGTAGAGGGGTTACTTGATAACGTAAGGTCTATGAAATTCAGTGTCTCATGTATATATAAAACAATACCTCCTCCTCTCTTATTTCTGTCTTTTCTGGAGCAGATATATCCTTGTATTTGTATTGTAGAGTCTGGGGTTCTAGGGCTTAACCAAGATTCAGTGATGACAAGAGTTTTAGGTTTTTACACCTGACACCCTTCTCTTAGATCATCAATTTTGGGTAGAAGGCTGTGTATTTTGCAATGGACACAGGAGAGGCCCTTACTGAAAGTGAAGTTGGCATTTGTACTAGGACAGAGGCCAGGGTTGGTGTCAATGTCATTTGCCAGGGCAAGAAGAATGAACACAAATTTGCAGAGCTGCTTCCTCTGACAACCTATGTTGAATAGAGGGATAGGGTGGAGTGTTTTTTAATACTCTCCACCAGCACTCACTAGGAAGTGCACATTTACAAAGCAGTCCATGGTGGATCACTACATTATTTTGCAAGGCAGGGGTCTGTGTATTGGGATGAGTGGGAAAATGGCTTAGTAATACAAGGCATAATGAAAACATAATAATACCTTTTGTTTGGCTGATCATTCTGTCAGTAAGGCAGGTTAGACAAGAAGCATAGATAGGAAGTAGAGTTGAGCGGACACCTGGATGTTCGGGTTCGGCAGGTTCGGCCGAACTTCGAAAAAATGTCCGGGTCCATGCTCGAACTTGACCCCGAACCCCATTGAAGTCAATGGGGACACGAACTTTTGGCCACTAAAATGCCTCTAAAAAAGTCCTGGAAAGGGCTAGAGGGCTGCAAAATGAAGTAAAATGTGGGTAAGAGTGTCCCCATTCATACGAATAGGTCAATTGACCTATTTGTATGAATGGGGACTCTATTTCGGTTTATAGAAAGCCAATAGCCATGTAATGCTATTGGCTTTCTATAAACCGAAATAGAGTTTATAGAGAGGACCCTAATAAGAATGAGGGGGGGGGGGGGACCTAGTGTCCATGGCCGGTGGGTGGGGGACCCTAAAAAGAATGAGGGGGGGGGACCTAGTGAATCCAACCAATCAGAGTGCTCTGTGTCATTTTACTCAGTGTGGGAAAGTTAAAAAAAAAAAGTGGGAGAAAAGAAAAATAAAGAATAAATGTTTACCACAACACATGCAGATAAATAATGGCACCCGACACTTGTAAGTGTGCAGACCCATTCATACTTTTTATTGTTTTGTAGTAAATTATAAGATATGATGAACATAATGGTATCTAATGAAAGCCCTTCTTATGATGATAAAAACAATACATAATTTGTGTGGGTACAGTATGTGAGAAAGAAGAAAATTACAGATAAACACAAACACCACAGAAATGTCAAAACTGCCCTTGTTACCAAGGGAAAGACAAGGTCAAAAGGTATTGTCACTAAGGGGTTAAGTTATATAGATAAACTCGATTTTATGAGCCCCATGTGACTGCATCATCAACATGTTACTGTTTAAAGAGTATTGCACCCCATTTTTCTGCTGTTGTCTACTATTTTGGTCAGCTGCTGTGTACTGGGGGAGTATTATTTACTTATATATATATATATGTACAAGAAGGTTGGAGAAAGAGCAAACAGGTTATTTAATTATTCATACAGATAAATGGAAAAAACGACAATAAACATGTACAGTATATTTACAAGGTTGTTGTCTTTGCAAAAAAAAAAAACAAAGACTTGGGAGAATCATTTTGTCCGGAGACAATTGGTCTAGTGGTTTGTGTGAATGGGAATGCAAATGAAATGTGATGTATATGAATGCTAATACAAAATGGGTGACTGGAGTGAATGTAAATGGTAACGAGTGTGCTTAACTGAACAACTAGGAAGTATGACAATACAAAAGGAATGTCAAAATGTCAGTTATGTAGTATAAGAAGGACAGAACATGCTAAAGATTTATAAGTACATTGTTTATGCCAGTATCTTAGACAAGGAGAAAAGGTAAATATTAGGGATACTCTGTTATACGGCAATTTTTTAGGGTTTAATTCAAATGAAGTTACACACGGCTGGCTCTGAACACTTAAGGTAGCACTAAAGTTTGTTTTTAACTCTAACTTCATTAATAGAAAGGTGACTTTATTTGGCACCCTCTATGATGTCCTCTTTCCAATTATAATATATTTAAATCACCTTTCTAATGGAGCATTGTGTGCAGACTTTTCTTTTTTCTGCTTACAAAGAAGTTCAAGTATATAAACACCACTTTGCATAGACATTCATCAGAACACTAAACTCTGAAAGCAACTGGGGGAGGGGTAGGGGGTTTTAGGTTTACAGTAAGAGTAGAGCATTTGTGAGGTCAGGCAGTGATGTTGGAGGAGAAGGCCTGGCTCACAATCTTCATTCCAGTACATCCCAAAGATGTTAAGTGGGATTGAGGTCACAGCTTTGTGTGGGCCAGTCAAGTTCTTTCACACCAAAATCATCCAACTATGTCTTTTTGAGCTGGTGAAAAGTCATGCTGGAATAGAAAAGGGCCTTCCCCAAACTGTTCCCACAAACTTGGAAGCATAGCATTGTCTAAAATGTTTTGGTATGCTGAAGCATTAAGTTTTACCTTCAGTGGAGATAAGGGGCCCAGCCCAACCCCTGAAAAATAGCCCCATACCATTATCCCTCCTCCACCAAAAGTTACAGTTGGAACAATGCAGTAAGGTAGGTAACATTCTCCAAACTCAGCAGACTACCAAATAGTGAAGACTCCACAGAGCAAGTTCCAGACTCCAGTGGAGGTCTGCTGTACACCACTAGACACAACACTTGGCATAGTACTTGGTGATGTGAGTTTTGCAGCTGCTCGGCCATGAAAGCCATTCCATGAAGTTCCTGCCACACAGTTTTTGTGCTGATGGTAATACCAGTGGAAGTTTGGAACTCTTCATCTATGGAACCATCAGCAATAGTAAAGACTAACTTGTTAGCTTTACAAAAATATGTGGATGTTTAGCAGTATTATAATAGTCCAAAAACAGGTTAGATAAACTGTGCTCAAACTTAACATCACATGGTGATTGGTAGCCAGGAACACAATGACAGAGACCTGATCAGGGTCTAAATAGTCCCTGTGGGTCCCTGCCAAAGGATTTCGATACCTCCCATCATGGAGGCGTGCCCAAACTTCCGATTCAGCAAAATGTAGCCATGCTTGCTTTGAACATCGGCTGTTTTCCCTGTCAGACTGAGTCCAGTCAAGTCCCTGCAGCGGGATCCATGCACAGCGATGACCTGTTTAACGCTGGATGTTCTATGCCGTCCTAGCGTATTTTAGGACCACTAAAATTAGGAAGGCATAGAACGCCCTAGCATCGGGAAGGGGTTAATATAGCCCTAACATATGTATTTTTTAAGCATTCACATAGCCCCCAACATTTCAAATGGCAAAAGAGGGACACTTTTTTTGTTTTTGGCTGATGGTGTGGAAATCAGTGGGACATTTTCATACCTCCCAAGTGTCCTTATATTTAGGAGTGACTCCCTATTTTGAACCCAGATCCCTTTGTCTCTCTTTATTCCTCTATTGTGCCTCTTTTCTAGGATATCAGACATTTTGGAAAGAATCGCTGTATCCTGAGATAGAGAGTAATAAAACTCACATTAAAGTGTGTTTAAACTGCAGTAAATGTTTTTATATTAACTTGTGTAAATAAAATACATGATTATTCTGATTCTAAATGACTTACCAAATTAGATAAAAAGTTACCAATTAGCCAATAAGTCACTAAAAATGTTCCGGTAATGCCACGACCTTAACCACTCCCACAAAAATGAAATCATCCCTCTTTAGCCATTTGAAATGTTGAGAGACATGCATTTGTAGATGATGTTCTGGCCAATTGAGAACTATTTATGAAATTTGGAAAGACATTTAAAATATCAGTAGTGCATTTTTGTTAGAAAAAGTAATATATAAACACATGTACTGCATTTTAAACACACTATATGATGAGATTTATTGCTTTAGAGCTTTATGACACACTCATACACAGCGTACATTTTTAGCCCCTAACAAAAAGGGACACATGAGGAAATTTAAATTTAGGGCAAAAACGGGTACTCTCTCTCGTAAATAAGGACACTTGGGAAATATGTATCCATTCTACCCATTACAGCAGTGAACTATACTGCATCTGTTTGTATAAGTTCGGGGGGAAAATGCAATGTGGCAATACTTTGCTAACATAAGAAAAATCTGTGGAAAAAATACGCTTTGAAGGGTATTGCAAATTGCTTAAGTGCCGTCTTCAGTGCAAAATACAAGAGACGTTATGTAAAATTGCCTTTGTCAAGGGACGAGAATTCATTTTCTTACACAACATTTCTTTATTGTGATACTATCCCCTTCACGCCATGGAGTTCTAAATAACAAAGACACACTACATCCTCTTTGAATCACGTCTCGAATATAAGTGCATTTTTCATAAGAGACCAGTATAAGTAAATAAGCACACCTTGAACTCCTAGAAATCATATAAGTGCTAATAAGTTTATTTTCAACCTCAAATGCATCCCCCCCTCCCCCCCAATAGTTCGGCCGCGCTAGCTCTAGTGTATGAACCTCTGCGGCTTCCCTAAGCGACGTTCAACGTATGAGGCACATTTCCTGCGACGCTCAGAGAGGCACAAACGCTTCCCTATCTAAGAAAAACATGGCGGAGACCGCAGAGGGTGAGAATATTATATTTATTATTAAATATTGTTTAGATCGTAATGGCGTTAGTGTTAAAATTTGGAAGTATTGTTTATAAATCTATTTACACCGATTTCCTTAATGCAACCTGTTGTTATATTTATCCGTAGCTGGTGCGTGTGAGGCCATACATAGGTGGCTGGTGATTATCACTAGACACGTTACACGTTCTAATGGCTAACTTAGCGTGCGCCTAGTAATGATTTTGGCTTTGTAACTGCTGTAGTCATTTAATGCTGGAAAGCCAGAAAGCTGTTGTGTAGCTGAATTGATTCATCATTTTTCACGGTTATGGTTCAAGCAGGTATCCCAGATTAGAGCATAACCTGGATTTCATAGTGGCGGTTACTAAAGATGCATCCTGATGGGCTTCAATAATCCACCTATGTTGTTTACACTATATGTTTTTACCCCCTAAAATAGTTACAAGACGAAGACCAATCCAAAGTTATGTTCATCTTCAGTTTTTCCAGTGTGTTTGTGTGTTGTTTAATTTAGGAGTAGATACGCTTTTGTAACATCAAAAATCGAGGAATGTCCACAAAATCTGTTTCCGGGGGTTGTCCAGCCCTGACTATTTATATTATGTATCCATTCTGTTTAGATGTGATTTGCATACACTGATCCATGTTGTATTTTCTTCCACATAAGAAAATACAACATTTTGGGTAGCCAGTAAAACCATTTTTATGGCTGGAATAAATGAAGCAGATCAGGATTTGTTTCACTGTCTAAACTTTGGTAGATTTGTGCTGCCAGATCACATATCTACCTGTTTCCTCTGACTTCATAGGTTGATGGAAAGAATCTGATGAGAGAGGGGAAGGCAAGACCATACATATGCATGACAAGCTTACATCATAGAAGCTGACTATACTGATATCATAGAAAGGAGTATATTGAGAAAACAGCCAAAATTGTTCTTAATTGCCAGTTAGTTTCCTTAAATTTATTTGCAAATATCTGAATTTGATTTATGTTTCTTTTTCACAAAAGAATTATGTTGATTCTATGTTCCTGGAATCCATTGCATTGTAAAATAATGCATTTGCAACACAAAATAATGCTCAGGAGTTCTTACTAAATATTGAAAGTTTAATAGGCAAAACATAATGAAAACCCATCAGGTTATTTAGATGTATAGATATAAATATCTGTACAAAAGACATGCACCATGGCCTATAGAATGGCTGCCAGGTAAAACTAAAATACAGCTTCACTTATGGTTTTGGTAGTGGTACAACAGACTTCCTCGGGGGTATTCAGGCAAATAAGTGAGCTCACTTTTTTGCCTGAATAAAGCTACATAAGGCAATGTTTATGTTCTCTGGGGCTGTGATTGTGCTTGGATTTATCCTTTTGTGTAATAATAAAATATGAACAAACCTTTAATGTTTAAGGTTTGTTTCAGTGGCATAATTTATTTTTTTAAATGCTTTTTACTGGTAACACAAATATTGTACCCTAAAATACAACTTTGTTTTCATGGTTTAGTTTTTTGTAAAATTTCAGGTTGTCCTGTATTGACCCCTTCAATTGCTAGTCCAGGGCATCTCACTGAATCTGACTGTGCAGGTTTTCAAAATATCCTTATATGATTATTATTGGGCCTCATTAACATAATAGCGATTTCCATTAATCACTTATTTCAGTGTTTTATTCTTGAATAGGTAAGAAAAAAATACTAAAATCAGTGTTTTTAACATGGCACTGTGGGCTAAGTTGCAGAGCATCCATCTATTTTTGCGTGCTTATATTATCAAAGCAGGTATATATTGGTCTGTCTTGGAATTTATATAACACATGGCATGATATATAGACTTTAGGAGACAGAGTACATCAGGAGCCGGCCTAGTTACGGTATTTGTAGGAGGAAGGGAAATAGTGCTTTGATATAGTTCTCTATGGCTGACTCACAAATATATTGACTTTGTGACTTTTGGTCATCCCTTTTCATCTTGACAATGTGCACAATATTAATCTAAGACAAAGGGCGAGAGATTCTTCTGATGCAGATTCTGGGAAGGAAAGAATAAACTCTGAAATGTAATGGATAATGCTGGGGAGGAAGTGCCTCACTCAGAAGAGACGGTCAATCTGCGAGCCTTGAATGCAAGTCTCTGTTTTACTGTATAAAAATATGTTGCTAATTCCTCCACTTCTCTTTTTGCAGGAAGCAGAGATGACCTGATAGAAAGATCTACACCACAGGTATTGGTCAAATTCTCTTTTTGTCCCCATTTGCTTTCAATTTTATTTCTTTTGTTGCTGATCTAATTAGTTAAATGGTCAGTAGAAACCAAACAAGCACAGTGGATGGCAATACTGGCACCAGGTATCATTTGCTGGTAGCCTTGGCGATTTGGCATCCAGGATTTGTTGAGCCCTCTTTGCATTTACACAAGTTTTTATGGTGGAATGAAGAATCCATCTTTAAATATAGTATGTATCTTTTATTACAGGCCACATTTATTCTAGTAGTTTAAGTTTTCATTGTATTTTCTCATTTGCTCAGGTTCGTGAAGACAATGAACTCTCTACGGCTGCTAGGCTTGCACAGGTAAAAATATAAGGTTGATCAGGGTTAGAATTCAGTTTGACATGCTTTTTTTTATGTTCCTTTTATACCAAATAGGCAATATTTCTGCCATTTTGCCTACATTAATTAATTATCTTTTGTAAACCTTCATGCCTCCAGTTTCCTATCAAGCTCTTTCCCAATGTGGTTCTTCTCACTTCCTAAGCATTGCTCTTATATTTCTACATGTTCCGTATTTTCTCTGTATGTACTTGCACTGTATACTCTCATCTTCCATTTTTATGCTGATATTTTTTTTTTAAAGCCCTTTCGTTATCTTCCATACCTGCACTCTTTTTAGACTCATTCTTCATGTTCCTTCTCTCAGATGGCTGGAATGCCTCTCTCTGCGCCTCCGCCCAGTCTGGGACTTGGATTCCCGATGGGCATGGCATCTCGTTTGAATCCTGAGTCTGAAGTCGGTAAACAGCAACAAGGAGGGCCTATGCAAATTGATGGACGTCCAAAGGTGAGACCACTGATCTGGGTTGTACATTTTGTCAAATATGATTTAAAGATCTGCCCAGCTTATCCTTAAGCAACATGTTCTGTTCCATGATTTGATTTGTATTTTCCCTACTCCATTTCTACATTACTTTTTGCCTCATTGAATGTTTATTTTCAAGGCATCTCTAATGGACCAGGATGGCTCCTCTACTAGGTCTATGCTTCTACCTAGAGGTAATACTCTCAGTTTTTTTCATATTAATTGTGATTTGTACTTCTGAGCACATTGACAATATTTATTAATTTATTTATTTTTCTCTTCAGTCACACTACCCATAGCCTCCTCCATTCCTCCATTGCTGCCCACCATCAATCGGACTCGTGCTTCTTCCCAGCCATCTGGTGATGATTCAAGAGAGGTAAGTTCTCCTTATTCTATTCTGATGCATTTAATATCACTCTCCCTACACACACAATAGGAAGGTTGAATGCACCTACACAGGCATTCATAATAAAATGGTACTGCTGCAAAGACCTATAGGTACATACAATACACAGCATATGACTGCACTCCTGAGAGCTCATAAACCTTGTTTTTAAAGCTATGATTCTCCTTAATGCTACAGAAAACCACCTTGGAAAGTTAGTGAAGTTGTATATTCAGACCATGCTTGGCCTCAAAGCATTCCAATATTTCTCCTAACTAAACACTTTACTTCAATGGTTCGTCAACTGCAATACTTACAATGAACTAAAAACCATACTATATAACTTTCTCTGGACAATATTTATGGAGCACCTGTGATGTGTGTGTCCTTTTACCCACAGATGGATGACCCTTTGACTGGGCCCAAGATTCCACAGGTTCTTGAAAAGATTCTTCAACTCAAGGAAATCAGACAAGAAGAGATGGTGTCTGTGCCAGTTACCACCGGTAATTTACCTTTAACATTAGTCGCTAATGCACACGCTATGCATAAATAAGTGTGGCTGTTTAATTTTTCCATATGCAAAATCACAGATTGTGTTGCTCCCTGCAATAAATGTTGTTGTACTGTACTGACTTTTTATGGTGGTATCAAAGACTAATGGTCAAGACAGTAATGTGTCTGAGCAAACCTGCCAGCTACCATTCCCATAAATGTAGGTTAACAAAATGGACATTGATTGGGAGGTGGATTAAAAATGCCACCCCATTAAAATAAACAAATAAATTAAAAAAGCTTGCCAGCAGAGGTTCTGGCTGAGGAGATCAAAAAACTTCCCTCGCCAACCCCCTGTCGGCTAGCAGTCTGCATAGTTTTTTGTTTGTTGTGCTGCCCTGGCTCACAGACGCCCTACCATGCTGCCTCTCGCGTTCACTGCATGTGTCTGAGGTCAGAGCATCGGTGGTCATGTGACCTGCTGGTGCTCAGCCTTCAGATCACGTGGGTGGAGGAGGGATGCCCGGATTTAGTTGTGCCTAGGGCAGCAAAAAACAAAATACACCACTGCTTGTTTATTTATGTGACATTCCTTAATTCTGTAAAACTTAAACTGTGCCTCTATTTGTTTTGTTTGTTTTGTTACAGTGATAAAAAAAAAAAGCATAACTTGTGATTTTGGTTCACTCTGCATCCCTTCATGGCTATAATATTAAAATCTTCATTATTTGTTTCATTTTGCCTAAAAAAAAAAAATCGAAATCCTTTTATTTGGTGATTAGTACCTTTTTCCAGTCTTATAATTTTATGCTGGTCTTTCAGAAGAGGAAGATGAAGCTGATAATCGCCAGGTCTACACAGCTTCTGAGACCGAAGAGGAAAGCACTGGTCCCACTAAAAAGGAGGTGAGTTGACCACCCCATAGTCCTAGATAATCATGTGCATTTAAATGATGAGGAAGAATTAGAACATTTGTCAGGGAACATAAACGGTAGAAAATACAAATTAATGATGGATTGAAATATTAGCATAAATTAGTAGTTATGAAATTCGTAATGACAATAGTCAGTTAACTGAGGACAAGGATGAGAACAGTTTAAACAGATGGCCTTCTTCTTCTGCCTTCGTTTGATTTATTTTTATACCAGAGCCCACTTAGGGAACATGCTTTCCTTTTTACTTAGCTTCCCAGTTAAATCATCCTCTTGTTCATTGTCACCTTCTGCTCATGGCCTGCCACCTACATATCCTTTCCTGTCTTTGGAAAGCTGCTCTTCTTTTACAATCTAGAAGATGGTGTACTGCATTTTTTGTTCTCTCTAGTAAAGGCAGTCTCTTGTACAAGCATCAGTTTCCCAGTAAGATTTGACGATAAGATCTGAGCTATTTGGTGTTTTAATGTTGGCCTGATTATTAATCTATTCTATTTGGAAATGTGATTTCAGCATTGTTTGAAACATGCTCTCTTAAACTTACTTTAACACAATTTTACCCGTAGAAAAAAGTTCGCAGACGACGGAACCGCAAGAAGCGAGTACGCAGAAAAATAGTTCTCCCACAGTTAACGGCAACAGTGGAAGAACTGAATGAGGCAGCAGAGCCTGATACATTGGGGAAAGTGGAAATAGAGTATGTGACGGAGGAACCAGACATCTATGATCCCAACTTTATCTTCTTCAAGAGGATTTTCCAGGCCTTTAAGGTATTATTACATTATGCATATTGATCAGTTTAGATTGATGCTTCATTAAAACTCCTGCAAGAGACTTGTTTAGGTTTGGCTGGTCTTGCCCAATGATGGAAGTGAATGGGTTTTAGGGATGAAAAGCCAGTGCAATGTTATTAGACAGTGTGCACATTAGGATTTTTAAATTGCACTACAATGTTTTGGGGATAAAAATGTGGTTCTTATATGAATCAGCCTGCACGGAGACAGCTGGTTGTAGAATAAAATGCAATGTATGTTAAAAAGTATAGGCCAGGGCTTGACAAACTTAACTGACTTTTTTAGGAGCCAGCAAAAAAAAAAAAATAGGAGCTAGACAACAGCACACACAATCACACGCAGTTGCATACTCATACATACAGTCAGTCACTTATACATACAAGTGAGCATTTTATTTTTTTATCTAGAGCAGTCTTTTTTTTTTTTTTTTCTATCAATGTGTCCCCTCTCCATGCTGCTATACTTCATTGCAGGGAAAGGGGGCATTTTCATTCCATGTTGGTCTGTGCCTCTTACAAAGGCACAATAGTTGCTTTCAGCCCTGCACTCGTTGCGCGAGGGGGTGGAGCAGGAAGTCTGTCCAGCCGGTGCGCAAACACTGCCTCGCGTGCTGGAGGATTAAAGTTTTTTTTTTTTTTTCATTTTTAAATTCCAGCAGTGAGGGCACCATGCGGGGCTCACAATACTCCGGCACCAGGTCTGATTTCCTGGGCACCCGGGGTTTGTCGAGCCCTGGTATAGGCCATTCTATCTTCCTGCCACTTTCTTTTTATATCTTCAGATACCTACACCTGTTATTGAATAAATGAAATCGATTTACTGCTTTCCAGTGAGCCCGCTATCTTCATTTCATTTTGATTTCTGCCACTTATTGCAGTAGCTCCTGGACCCCTTTTCTAGAACCAATCTAATGCTGTTTCAGAAGCTCCATTTGTGTGTTTGCCTCTGTATCTTTAACTTGTGCCTCTAAATATGTATTTATAAATTGTTATAATAGAACTTGACACAATAATAGTGTACAATATGCAAGTAAGAGTAAACCTTAAAGAACCGTTTTCCTTGGTATAATGTACAGCTCACAGATGATGTTAAGAAGGAGAAAGAGAAGGAGCCAGAGAAGGTGGAACGAATTGAACCAGCGGCACCTCGAAAACGGTTTGAAGAAGAACTGATGGACAGTGATAGCGACAGTGATTCAGAGGTTAGGAAGTAACCAACATATCTAGCACACACCTAATACATATATCTATTTTTTCTTTATGTTCTTAAATATGTCTTTAACGTGTGTATTATGCAGCACTTTATGGTCATTTAACTTTTTAGAGATTTATTTTTGAAATGCTCCTTTTTATTTATTTTTTTCTTGTATCTACCTTATTGTAATGTTGTCTGCTTCCTTTCCACCATTTCATTATTTCTTCTCCATATTAGTCACTTGACAGCAGTTTTCTGGTATTTCCTTTTTCAATTCAGCCATTTATAATCTCTTGTCTAAATAGTCTTTGGCACTCTTTCTTATCCTGTCAGTCATGCATTATTCATGCTTAACCCCTTAGTGACAAGACATTTTCACCTTGACTTTCCCTTGGTGACAATGGCTGTTTTGACATTTCTAGGGTGTTTGTGTTTAGCTGTAATTTTTTTCTTTCTCACATACAGTACCCACACAAATTATATGTTGTTTTTATCGTCATAAGAAGGGCTTTCATTAGATACCATTATGTTCATTATATCTTATAATTTACTACAAAAAAAATCATAAAATATGATGAAAAATTAAAAAAAAAACACTTTTTCTAACTTTGACCTAAAATATAATTTACACAAATAAAATCATTAAAAAAAGACCCCGTCTAAATAGTTTCTAAATGTTGTCCCGAGTTCAAAAATATGCATGTTTCCATATTTTTCGGTATTTTTTTGCGAGTTATGGGGCAAAAACCAAAAATGGTGGTTTTTGTTTTTTTCCTATATTAATCTTTTGACCCCAACCCGAACCCAAAATGTAACCCTAACACTAAATTTAACCCCAACTCTAATCCTTATTATATCCCTTAATATTTTTTAACTTTCATTTAATTTTAACCCTATCCCTAATGCTAAAAAATATTTAATTTTAACCCTATAGGCTAATATAGCTAAATAACCTGTTTTTATTTAATTAAATATGTATTTTAATTATTTTCCATTGCAATGCTACTAAACTACCACTAGGGGCAGTCAAGTAGCATATTCAGAGCGACGGAAGTGAAGTTACTTTCACTTCCGAAGCTCAGACCGGCAGAGGACTTAGCCATATTGACGGAGCAGCATGCTCCGTCAATATGGCTCCCCACGATCGCTCCGTGGGGCGATCGTGGGGGTCCCAAAATAGAAATATCGGTGCTGGCTATTGCCTCGATGTCGAGGCAATAGACCAGCACTGTTAAAGCGGTAACCGCTTCATTCACTGCAGGACGTGCCAGGCACGTCCTTTGTCATTAAGGGAGATTCTCCCAGGACGTGCCTGGCACGTCCTTTGTCGGCAAGGGGTTAATCTATTAGGTGTGTTTGTTATCTCTGTACTATATACAGCTATGTAAGGATCCCATGTTCATAAGGACATATTGGCACCTGTGTCAGAGAGGCAAAAACATTTGCACCAGTTTGTGTCCATTGTTGGTATTTATGTTCTATACTGTTTCCTCTATTACAATTGTATTCACTTCTAAATTTGTTCACTTCTCACATTCTGTCTCCAGGACAAAAAGCTGGATGCCCCTAAACTGTCTAAGAAAAAGTTGAGGAGAATGAATAGGTTTACTGTGGCAGAACTGAAACAGGTAAAGCTGGAGATGGATTCTGGAATACATTATGGGAAAAGATGGTAGGGATATTGAATAAAGATGGCTTGAAGAGGCAGGTTTACATGTGAATAGAAAGATGATAGATTAAAGGAGGTAGTTGGTCAATCGTGTAGCTGAATAGCATACCTTAAGAGATAATGGGTTAAGTCTCAGCAGTAAAAGTGCATTCCATATTTAAGGTGGATGAGTTGTTGATGGAATGGTCCATAATGGTGGATGAATGTGAAGGCTGGAATAAAGGAATGTCTTAGCTTTCTACCTACATTGACATTTCAGACAATTTTTTTGTTTGCTAAACTGATTTCTGCTCCATGCCATTTTCTTTCTCTCAGTTGGTTTCCCGGCCAGATGTAGTAGAGATGCACGATGTTACTGCACAAGATCCAAAACTCCTTGTCCATCTAAAAGGAACTCGTAATTCTGTCCCTGTCCCTCGCCACTGGTGTTTTAAACGTAAATACCTACAGGGCAAGAGAGGAATTGAGAAGCCACCCTTTCAGCTTCCCGATTTCATCAAGAGGACAGGCATTCAGGAAATGAGGGAAGCACTTCAGGAGAAGGTGAGAAATGAGGAAAATCAGAAACCAGAGCAATTGGGAGTTAATGAAACAATATATGAAGACTGGGTGCAGTCATTAGTGATTTTAACCATTATTTTTATGTCCCGGAGCCTAGGAGGAACAGAAGACAATGAAGTCCAAAATGAGAGAGAAAGTGCGTCCAAAGATGGGCAAAATTGACATAGATTATCAAAAACTTCATGACGCGTTCTTCAAATGGCAAAGCAAGCCAAAACTTACCATCCATGGAGACCTTTACTATGAGGTAAGAGGGGTAGACTACAAATTTCATCTTCTAGATATGAACATATTATAATCCATCAAATTAAACTATAACTTGATTATTTCACTGTACATACCCTCTTATGTATAAATCATTTTGTATATGCAAGTCATTGGAGATTTGTTAGACAAACTCCCAAATAAACTCTTAAAGCATAAATAAAATAAATGTGAAATCATTTTAGATGTTTGTTTCATGGAGTTTGTCTGAGAAAGTTTGAGAGAATCATTGTTGTTTTAGCTAGTCATTTTAGTCATTTATACATCCTGTTGCGGTATGTCTTTTCCTTATTTATTGACACGATTTTCATGGAAATATTGATCCTAAGTAACATTTTGTTGGTAGAGGATATCTAAAGTTAGAAAGATTGGGCATTCTAAGAGTTGTTTTTCTGTCTTTTATAATATGCTAAATGTATAAAGCTTTTTTTTTTTTTTTTTATACCTTGCAGGGAAAAGAGTTTGAAACCCGTCTGAAGGAAAAGAAACCAGGAGATCTTTCGGATGAATTGCGCATCACTCTGGGAATGCCTGTTGGACTGGTACGTTTATTTGATGTGATTATAGCACTTTAAAGGCAACATACTAGCTAAAAATTGGCAATACTACCATTAATGTATATTAAAATGCTTACCCTGCATTGAAGTGGTTGCTCTGTAGCCGACTGACCACCGCTGTGAGAGGCACCCATCCAAGATGGCTCTCCATAGGTAAGAATTAGGGAATGAATTGTATAACAAATGTCCATTTAAAATATATGTATAGTAGACTTGTACAATGCACTCCTAAGCAATATAGGTGAAATGGTACATGTACCAACAGATGACCTGAAGGAGCACTCCATGTAAAACTAGCAAAGTTCTATTGCAGGGCTAACATTTTATGTTCAGTCTAGAGTGGACTGAAACGTTAATCAGTCCTTGGTGCTCCTTTATTTATATTTTGCTCAGTAATATGTAGTAATGTTAGTTTCTCATGCCCCCATTATTTTTTTGTCTTCAGAATTCGCATAAAGTACCTCCACCCTGGCTTATTGCAATGCAAAGATATGGACCACCTCCTTCTTATCCAAACCTCAAAATCCCTGGACTGAACTCTCCAATCCCAGAGGTGATATTTTCACTTACTCCCAATATGTGTTTACATTTCTGTTTATTCCTCTCTGTAGTTCATTATTCCTTTTGTGTCAGTTACATTTTATTGTCATTCTAATCTCTTATGTCCTCCCACTCATATTACTGTGTTCTATTATTTACCCTTTTCCAGGGCTGTGCCTTTGGTTATCATGCTGGAGGTTGGGGAAAGCCCCCTGTAGATGAAATGGGAAAACCGCTTTATGGAGATGTGTTTGGAACCAATGCCTCAGATTTCCAGGTGAGAAGTGTTTTTTGCTTGTCTCTTCAAATACCTTTTTGACTGGTCTATTTATTAAAATGTTGTTGTGTAGCAGTCCGCATATATGTACATTGGCCACCTCAACTCTTCTACGATTCATAGCTTTTATTCTGGTTATATGGGAGCAGAAATCTTGCTTCCCCAATACAACAACACCAGAAGCAGCATGGGTATTCTTATAAGCTATAATATAAGCTAGAATGCCTTGGACTCATTTCATCACTTTAATGCAAACTTATTTAAGCACAATAGTGTCTGTGGTCTCCAAGTTCATACATACAAGGAGCATTAACGTAAAAGTAACTGCAATATGTATTCTGGAATATTGATTCTTACCATGCATATATTTCAAAAGGTTACTATTATGTTTAGAACCTAACCGCCACTAGACTGTCCTACAGCTTCCTTTTAATACCTCCCATTCCTTTGTTTATTGCTGTGCATAGAACGATTTGTGGAGCATAAAAGTATCCTGTATTATTCCTGTTAGTCTTTCATGAATCGTATCTAATTGCGCAAGACCATCCAGCATATCCAATGTTTATGATTTTCTTGTTCAGAGCAAAAATGAAGAGGAGGACATAGACCGGACTCCTTGGGGAGAGCTGGAACTGTCTGATGATGAATCATCCTCAGAAGAAGAAGAAGATGAGAGTGACGAGGATAAACCAGATGAAACAGGATTTATTACACCTGCTGACAGGTGAGAGGACATGGGGTAGAAACTAATTGTTACTGTATAAGCTATGCACATTTGTGGATTGTATTGCCACGGTTGTATGCATTGGGACTTTACATAAGAATCAATGAACCTGTGATATGCGACAGCATAAGCTATAGAGATATAATGAAAGCTAGAATGCAATAAACAGTGTGACCTTTATTGTTAAAGAGACATTGTCACCTAAAGGAGACTTATTTGTTAACAAATGTTTCAATTAAAATGTGATTTTTAAAATATGTCCATGGTGTTGATGACACCACCTAGTGCCTTGATTTGCATAATTACACATTAACCATTGAAAATAGTTAACTTCCATATCAAGCCACAGGTGATGTCATAAACAAGAGACACACACAGAACTTTTAATTTACTTAATGTAGGCTGGCAATACTGCAAGACATTGCAAGCAGTCTATTATTGCCCATAGCTTACTGTTCTGTAGAAAAGTAGCATTTGATTCCTGTTCAGATGCAGAGGTTTATCATGTATGATTGATTATATGTTTCTTTTTGTATCCTTTTGCAGCGGCTTAATTACTCCAGGAGGATTTTCCTCAGTGCCTGCTGGTATGGAGACTCCAGAGCTGATTGAATTGAGGAAGAAGAAGATCGAAGAGGCCATGGATGGGTGAGAAATAATTTAATTATGTTTCTATTTTTAACATGTATATGCTTGACAGCTTTACAAAGGAGTCCTGGTTTTTAGATCTCTATCTAAACAGACCAACTTGTTAGAAGCAATTACAAGTTAAGTTTCAAGCATAATTAATAACGCATGAAATCTTATGACAAAATGTTTAAAAAGGGTGTTACTGGTGGTTGCTTGAAAAAATGGTGGGGACAATGAGGGTCTGAACCTCAAAAAGAAACACTTCAATGGCATAGTGTGATTCTACCATTAAATGTTTAACATCTTTTTTAAACAAGAATAACAAAAAACAAAAAGTAAACCATAGCACATTCATATGATCTCCCATTACATTAAAAAATCTGAAAGTAGACAAGGTACACAATCTTACATTTCATTATTTAAATGGTCCCATTCTTAATGGGCTATATATAAAAATATTAAATGTGAATTTTATTGTATAGACATATGAGGTCTTCTGGATTTAAACTCAGCAGTGGTGACAAGTTTATGTGCAAAGAATGTTTCAGCCCTTGCTAATAATGCTCTGTCTGTGGTTTAGTGATCAAGCAATAAATGTAACTTTTTTCCCCTTAACAGAACGGAGACACCACAACTCTTCACAGTACTTCCAGAGAAGAGGACAGCTACTGTTGGAGGGGCCATGATGGGATCAACTCATATCTATGATATGAACACGGTGGGTGGATGCTTAATTGGGTGTTAATTAGAACTGGAGAAGGGGTTTAGCTGAAGGTTAGGCTGCTTAGAGTGAACAAAATTATAAATGAAAATGTGCAGGAGGTGCTGGTGTACTGTTAAGTCACTGTGATGAGATATGGAGACTGTTAAATGTGTAAATGGTAGAAGATGTTTACTTTCAGAAACTAGGCTTCCATAAAGAATCTAAATTTATATTTATATCTTTTCAGGCAATGTCACGTAGAGGAGGCCCCACTGAGCCACAAGGGGTTGAAGTAGCCCTGGCTCCTGAAGAATTGGAAATGGACCCATCGGCCATGACCCAGAAGTATGAGGAACGAGTGAGGGAAGCACAGGAACAAGTGCAGAAAGAGGACTTCAGTGATATGGTGGCTGAGCATGCAGCTAAACAAAAGGTATGTATACATAAATGAATATCTTATATATTCCTAGCACACAATAGTTTTGCTATTACAGACTGTCCAATCATAGCTGACATATGTAATAAAAATGCTAACTTTTTAATCATGTATCTGTTTGTGCATTTTAAATTTTAACACTAAATTCCCTCTCAATTTTTATTCACCTTGTAGCAAAAGAAGAGGAAGGGACAGCCACAGGACTCCCGTGCAGGAGGAAAGAAATACAAAGAGTTCAAATTCTGAGTATCCATGTCCCTTTGTCTCCATGACCCCCATCCCATCCTTTTTATTTTTAATAAAATCTGTTAAACTGTTATTGTTTTCTTCTTTTTGGGAATCCTATATGTTTGCTTTTTTACTGGATAATATAATTTGCAGCTTACAACATTACATGATCTACCATAAGGAATAGACTAGAAACTAATGTCCTATACATGTAGTTAGTCATGCCCATTGCACAAAAAAATGTTTTTGTTCTTGCAAGAGGACTTTGTTCCACACTGGTGTATGCTAATGTCTGTACATTGCTTGGTCATGTGATCCCTCTGAGACTTCAAATTTGGACCACCATTTAGCTAAGGTGAGCTAAGTAAAGAAAGATGATGCAGTATCAAGTTGAACCTTAAAATATAAATGCAAAAACACTAACAGTGTGATACAGTATAGACCCAAAGTAATCTGAATAGGTATTACATTCACAAACAGAAACATAAGTATAGATGGAGCTTGTCACAAATGTCTGGGTATAAAACTTGGTTTAATCTGTAAAAAGTAAAAGAACACACATGTGCAGGACCAGATTGACACAACACCTGGCCCCACTGGGATTCCAGGGAATCCACTTACAAGCTGTTGGTTTCAAATACGCGTGTAGATATAGTGCAAGGTGTAAAACGGAGCCCAATTCAGTAGATGAAGGAAATGTCTACTGCTGGAGGATACACTGGAAACAACAAACTGCAAGAACTCAACGCGTTTTGTTGAAAGAGCTGTCACAGCTTCATCAGGAGAAAATCATCTGATCATTGATCGCAACTTAGGAGACAAACCTAACAATACTTAATTGCAAGTAGGTAGGGAGCTTAAACAGAAAAGATTTCCAAATGAGAATTGTAGCTTACTTTATCATTTGCAAGCGCACATTTAACCACACGCACACAGTCATGTACCCATACCAGCATGCAATCACCTTTCAGGAAATCATGCATTGCTATATTATAAAAGGGACACGTTTTATTGGACATTTACCTCTTGGAATAACCTAGCAAGAAAGCGGTAGCACCAGCCCCCCTAGCAGTCTTTTTTAAAACAATTTATAAAATATCAATAGGACCACTGGCAGTATTAACATGTCACTGGTCCTCTACGGAATAACTTCTTATTTTTATTTATTTATTGTATTACATTTAATGGGTCATGAGCTGATGTGGAGTGGGTCCCGGACCTGTGCTTCAGATCATCAGAAAGTCTAACTTTTGATTGGGAGGAGGAATGATGATGTGATGCAATTTGCATTTACCGTCTCAAGCTGAGAAGCTCACGCAGTAACTGATGACTGTTTTCGGCTGATCTCTAGGATTTGGAAGCAGCTGAAGTGGCACCATTTTCTTTAGGGGGACAATTTCGAAATTCACCTGATATGGGTCAAGTGAAGTTTAGCTAGATGCTGCAGGTACACGGCAGTGAGTGTGTAATGTACCTATCTTTCTGAGAGTAACTTCTCAGTTCTGGTTCATAAACCGATAAAATATAGGAACAGCATGGCCATAGAACACAACCTCAGAGTTGCTTTGTCTACCATCACCCCAGACTTTGAGATATTTCTCAGGAGCAAAAAACACCTCTGGCTTTCCTATTCATTCTAATTAGTCTATGTTTCAATGAGTTTTTATTTTATTGTGTTGTTAGCTCACTAGCACTTTCATTTCCACTTGCACTGCACTATTCAGTTTGTGTTTGTTTACAATTGTGGTATAAATTATGTTTTGACAATTTAATTATATTTGGGTTCTAACTACATGACCAAGGACAAATGTGGGTCCTGGGATTAGACTGGTTGAGAACCACTGCTCTAAAGCACAATTCAAAAATAATTTTGGAAGGCCTCTATGTGAGAAAATTCTCCAAATCCTAACTTTACTTGCCTTTGTCTGAATATATGGTAATGACCTTTTAACCCTAACATTAATAGCATATATAACCCGTCTGTGCCAGCCAATATACACTTGATCAGCTGGTAGGAAGATAATAGGTAAAAGCTACTTTCAGTTATTGCCCTATAACTTAAACCAACAGAAATACATTAGGTATTTCTAAACACAGGACAAATATTAGGATCTACTAAGCAAACAAATTTCGTGGAGCAAAAGGCTTTTCAATAATTTTTTTACATTATTTTAGTAGTAAATTATGACATGATTAAAATAATAGTATCTAAAGAAGCCCTTCTTGTTCCAATCAAAATAATATATAATATGTGTTGGTACATTAAATGAGAGACAAACATTACAGCTAAACACAAAAACACTGCAGAAGTGTAAAAACATCCTTTGTCCTTAAGGGGTTAAACATAGAACACATTCTTTCAAGGAGGACCCTATCTTCATCACCATTATGCAGTAATTAATCAAATACATTATCCTATTATGCTATATCTCTTTCTTTATTTCCCTCAGCGGCAAAGAAGAGTGCTTAAAAATTAAACAAATCAGAATACACCTTATAAACTCCCCTCCTCTAGATATATTGCACTGTAACAGGAAACACATTCTGTTTCTTTGCTGCTCTCTCAAAGTGCTCTTTATACGTCCTTACATTGTTTTATTATATTACTCTGATTAATATTTTATTACTATACTAGTTTGGGCATTATTATTGCCATCATTGTGTCTATTCGCATTGCAGCCATTTTGTTGTAGCCTGTTCTGTTTACTTGCTGCAGTGCATGCGCAATTGCCGTCGCGGCAACTTTTTTACTGGAGCCCTTTAACCATTTTAGCCACTCCTCAACAGTGCTTTCTCCTGCATGCACTCATTTAACTGTAGATCTCCACCCTGACTGTGTACTATCCGTTTTGCCTGTTACTACAGCCTATTTTCTTTGGACTAATTACCTGCCTATCAGTCCTTGCTGTTGTTTACTGACTTCTGTACTCAGGTAATCTGACCCTATTTAACATGGAATCACACCATGTACCCACATAACCTGATTTGTCACCTGAACGCAAGGGATCTCCATCCCACAGGGCTGATCACCCTTCCTCAGACTTGTAAAACTCAGTGGATTGTTATACTTTGTTGGACACTACGATGTCCAGATCTGTGTCCCAGACTTTACAATCTGCGAGGGGCCTTATGTCTGATAATATTGCACAGTCCATTTCTTCACTTTGGTTAGCTGCCCAGACACCCAAGGTTCAATCCCTATCCCCTAAGGGTGGTAAAGTGACCTCTAAGGCAAGCCATATCATGTCCCATGCTTTCAAAATTCTTGATACATGCACGGTTAATCCGGCCACAGATGACGCGGTAAAAGAGTTCCATGCAGGCTAAATCAGTGAGCAAATGGGAAAAGGCTAAGGCTGCACAGGATACATACCAATCTGATTCATGATCAAGGGAGGCTTATGAGAAATCGGATAATTCGGACATCAATGATTTACCCGATGATGAAAGATCTCATGGTAATACGTGCTTAATCTCCATGGGGTCCACCACCCCTCAATCTGATGCCTAAGTCCTTGTGGACCCGCTCAGCAGAAAGGTTCCCTACGGACCATATCAGCCAATATCTGGACATCGCACCCTTGGATTCTCCATATAGTAGCTGGATACCAGATATAGTTTCTGTGCCCTCCTACCCAGACCACGATTCCGAAATCAATCCATTTTTTAAATCAGGATCGGTCCCTCATATCTCAAAATATTCACAATCTCTTACAGAAAGGAGCTATCACTCCTGTAACCGATCTGTCACACGGCTTTAACAGCAATTTGTTTCTTGTTCCCAAAAAGGACAGTGGGGTCTGCCCAGTCATCAACCCGTGCCCTCTAAATGCCTTTGTAGATGGAAGACATTCATTGTTTACGAGACCTGCTAATGCTAAGGGACTGGATGGTCAAATCAGACCTTCAGGATGCCTACCTTAAAGTTCCCATGACAAAGGAATATCAGCGGTTTCTCCAATTCTCCTAGAATCACCAAAGGTGGAAGTTCACATGCTTTCCCTTTGGCCAGTCATCTGCCACTTGGTGCTTCACAAAACTACTAAAGCTGGTGATAGTCCCTCTCTTCACACGAGAGGCGTCCAGTTACTAATTTACTTGGACAACTTGTTGATTATGTCTCAAGACATATCGACGTTACCTCTCCTGGACTATAACTCTACTGCAAGATCTGAGTTTCCTCGTAAACAGGGACAAGTCCTCCCAGATCCCATCCCACAATATGGAATTCCTGGGATTTGTGATCAATTCTGTACAAGGTTCCTTGCACCTGCCTTCCTCCAAAGTCAAGTACATTCGAAGGGAGATGAAGAAGGTCCTACGTATGCAAACGTCCATTACCTGTTTCTTACCCTTGTTCTCCACTGAATCCTCTATTGTGTTCGTTTCATTGAGTAAGAGGTTAAAACATTGAGGTTGTGTGTACTTTCTCATCTGGAATTGTATCTTGCACTACGTAGACCTCATCATCTGGTTACCACGACATCTTTGCCCAGATGGGTGAAATGGGTTTTAGCTGAGGCTGGCACTGAAACTTCCATTTTTGGTCCTCGGTCTACCAGGGGCGCTATGGCCTCTAAGGCACTTTCCTTGGGTTTTTGACTGGAAGATGTCAAGGCTGCTGATTAGTCCAGTGAATCTACTTTCCTGGAATTTTTTTTTTTCAGATCGCGTGAACATTTTACTTCCAACACGACTGCACAGCTTTGAATTAGCATAATAGGAGCCTCAGTGTCTTTATTAATTCACAAATTTTGCTAATATTGTGACGTAAAGTCATGATTAATAAAGACAGGAAGGTGACCCTTTTATGTTTTTATTTTACCCACCCGGTTATTTATGTTTATTGTTTTTTATGCCTTATGTTTGCATTATATGATTTATTTTTGTATGAATTATTTTGCTCAATTAAAATTGTGTTTATTTGTATTTCCTTTACTTGGACATTAGCATATTTTTTCCTCTTCTTGTTTTAGCTTGAAGTTCCTCATTTTTTGTTCCTGTAGTGCCTGTGTTTTTCTTCGATTCCAGGAGATTGGATTATTTGCTCCAGTTTTTAGTCATTGAGTTTTCATGATGGACTTTTTATTTTATTTTGTTATATATTCTCCAAAAAAAGAGGATGTGTTTCCCCGTTACAGTGCAATATATAGAGGGGGAGGGGGGGTTATAAGGTGTATTGTTTATTGGTTTAATTTTTAAGCATTCCTTTGTTACTGAGTGGAAAAAAAGATATACGGTACTATAATTCTCGCCTCTTATGCCTTTACGTCATAATATCTAATCTAAGAATTATCTGACCTTGGAACGCCATGTTTGGATTTCTCATCATGCTCAGCCATTCTACAGAGTGGCACTTATTTCCTAGATCAACAGTATATTACATAAACCATATAGGTCTGTATGAGATACATTGTTATAGCTGTCTGAGCACAACGGGAAACGTACCGTAGACCACCTGCTTTTGTCAGATTTCTTCCTCCTGAAGGCACTATTATGCGAACCCACAGGGCACGAGTTTATATGCACATAATGACCGCGCGATACAACTAGGAATGTCACAATAACTAAACTGAAAAACGTTTCCATATACATTCTGCTCGCGGCGCCTGTCACGGAATAGCCATGTAGCACACTCCTTACCTATGATTGGTCAAGACACAACGGGAGGGCGGCGCCAAAAATGATTAGGCAAAATACCCTGAGACCAGCCACTGACGTCAAGGAAGGAAGCCTCGCCTACAAACACTGGCAGGACTGCTTTGATTTGTCAGCCTAGAGAAAGACGGGCTCTCTTCACAACCGTTGCTATCTGTGATTGGTTCTGCGGTGCAACGTCACGTGTTGAATTTCTGGACCCGCGATAGGTTAGCTAGGCAGTCGCCTTGTATTCATCTCGACATGTCCGAGCGCTCTGTCTCTGCGGGGCCTTTGGGGGCCACCGCCATTCCCCCGCCGGGAGGCTCCGCCCCTGGGGGTGAAGCGCTGGTCACTAGTCCAGCCCCCGCTGCCGGAGGTCCAGTCCGTATGAACTTATATGCGACCTGGGAAACGGATCGAGGCAGCGCTTCCTGCGTACCCAGGTGTGACATAATCACGTTTATGACATCATTGACACCTTTCTGATGGCTCGGCGGGAAAGCTGTGGGGGTTTAATTGATCTGTATGGAATTGATTATACATATTAATATGGAATTTACGTGAGGTGCATGCAACTTACTGAAATGGGAATAGCATTTTCAGGAGAGTTTTAGATTTAGTTAATAATATACTAAATTTAGAATTAACTTTGCATTTTATATTTAATTATGGTAGGAGCAAGGGAATTTCAATGATTTTTTTTGGTCTTAGCAATAAATTGTTAATGCAGAGTAGTGTTTGTTTTATAATATCTGCATATGATAATAAAGTCATGGTTTAATGTGTGCCACCCTTCCATGTACTATTCTTTTACTTTAGTGGGTTCAGGGGTCCCTAGTGGTGGAGTGCTGTCAGATCATCACTGTTAATATTAATTTGTAGAACTCCAATAAACGCTTCCACCTGTCTCCTAGTGAGTACGTGCATCAAAGTTTATTTATGGTCTTTTATGATGTTTACAATTTGTTATGTCTTAATAATAACTTGACTATAATACTAGATCAAACTAAACAATTCATTATTAGCAATATTTCCAGTATACAATGTTTTCAGTGTATTTTATTTCAGGGTAAATGTCATTGTTTGAGTGGTTAGATGTGTTGGTCATGTGCCATTAGTTAAGTGATCTATATTTCTCCTCAGGCTTTTTTCTCTTACATTGAGGAAGCTTGTAGTGTTTAAAGATTTGGATAAAGATTTATCGTCAGTGGTAATTTCAGTCAAACTTCAGGTAAGCAGGAATAAGCAAATTTTTGTACTCCCACTTGTTGTGCATATTGTTGGACTTTATTACCGTATTGCTTGAAAATAAAATGACCTCCCAAACTTTGGATATTAATTCAGGAAAAAAAAGAAAAGCTAAAAACTTGCCAGTGTGCCCTCAATCTGCCCCTTGACTTGCCTGTGCGTCCCCAGACTTGTCACATCGTTCCCAGACTTGACAATGCAGCTCCAAGTACAGCCACTGCCCCTCCAGACTCTCCCAGGTGTCTTGTATGGCAGCTGGAGAATGTCTGTGCGCTGCTCGGTGTGCACAGACATCCTCCGATACTGTTCGACCCTTCCTCCAGGTCACGTGACCTCGGCATTCAGTCTCAGAAGCCCCAGTGGAAGTGCACAGACATCTACCAGTTGCCTACAAAGGACGGGACCTGGATTTTAGTCTTATCACATCCTGCTACATAACTTTTTTTTTTTTATGTAGACAACATTCAAGGAACCGCACTCTCTCTAAAATGGTCAGTTGTATTCAATGTCTTCATCGCAATCGGACACTTGTAAGCCGTGTACAAGCTTGGAGCATAGACACCACTATATATCTCTGCTGACACTACAGGCTTTTTTTTATTCATCAAAGAGGAAACTGAGAAGGGAATTGCTGAGAAGCAAATATATGGCTGAAGTAGTCGATTGGAAAAATGATCCTATTTATTCAATACGTAAAATTTTGGTGTTTTGGCCTCGATTTTTAGCAAATCCCTTTTCAATCCCCTGCAATTCCTTCTTTCATGAATAAAACTCTAAATGAGGAGGACATTCCATGTTGGACTGTACAGATTGTTGTGAGGTTATAGGCCACTACTGTTCCATAACAGTACATAGTATACTTATATGGAAACATTCATGGATAACTGGATTCCATGTTACATTACTGAATTGCTGAAGAAAACTTGATTTTACCTAAGCCTTTGATGCAGAGTGATTGCTACACACAATTAGAAATAGATAAGTACCGGTAAATATGTTTATAGTTATAGTTGATATATTTGATTTGATTTCAATAATGGTATTGAATTTTTGTGCCCATGATTTTTTTGTCAAATATGGACAGACTCCTTGTTAGTGCAATGTTTGCTACTTCTTACTACTATTTCTAAATAATGGGGTGCATTCACTAACCGGTGAATTGTTAAGTTACTTGAAAAATAGTGTTAGCGAATAACTCTGTTGTCTATTCTGCTCAATTCACTGCATAGTGTGAGTGTGGCATTTATCGTGCTTGTTTTACGTTCTAGAAATATTATGATTAATTTGGCAACTAATGATTCTCAGGGTTCAAAAAGAATTCTGCGTTCGAATGAGATCGCTCTTCCAGCCAGTGGAGTTTCAGAGACTGAACTACAACTTACATTTTCTCTGCAGGTGACCCACACGCTCTTTTTCTTATTCATGCCTTTGAAACTTTTTCTCCTTCATTATGCTTCTCATCATTTTTCTCTTTCTCTCTAGAGCTTTTGTTTTGCTAGCTACTTCTCACTCACATTCACTCACACTTACTCACACATTTCATTTTATGTCCCTTGGCATCCATGCACCTCCTACACTTTTTACTCCCCTTGTCAGCCACTACTTAATGCACATCTCATCTGTATTCCATGTTTGCTCTCTCTTTCTAATTTAATTTTTCTCCCTCCTTCAGACACTTTTTCATTCCACCGTATGTTGTCCTTTCTTCTTTTCAGTATCCCCATTTCCTAAAACGCGATGCTAATCGGCTTCAGATAATGTTGCAGAGAAGGAAAAGATACAAGAACCGAACTATTTTGGGATATAAGAGTCTGGCAGTAGGAGTAATAAATATGGCTGAGGTGAGGAATATTAATGAGAAGGGATGCAATGTGGGAGTATGGCAATGACAGTAAGGAATGCTTGGGGAAATAACTATTTGAATCACATCAGTTTTCTTATATTTGTCATTCTATTTTTTTCAATCTACCTTGCCTTTAGGTATTACAGTTTCCCAGTGAAAGTGGCCTTGTCTTATCTCTGCACAGTCATGTCAAGGATGTCTCTCTACCCGTGGCTGAGATAAATATCCACTCTCTTTCTAGCCAGCCAATTGACCACGAGGGCCCTAAAGCCAAACTTTCTGGTATATACTGAATGAATCATGCATTATGGGAGATATAATGCTTTACTATCTAACACATTGCTTTGTCATTCTAATATGTTTCAGGAGTGGTTCTTACAAATGGAATAGCAGCTGTTTTAAATTAAGGGAAAGTGCAATAATTACCTATACATTTTCAGTGCAATAATTACCTATACATTTTTCTCTTGAAGATTTGGTAAACTATAGGTCAAAGGTCACCAACAGATAGCTCTAGCTTAGTTAAACTACAACTCTCATGATCCTCTGAAAGTCTTTCACTGATCACAGACTATCTCTGGATCAAGGGTATAGTATAATAACTGCTATGATGGTCATGTCCTGTAATTAATTCTTAGTTTTGTTTCTTATTTCACTGTGGTAGAATATAATAAGCATTATGAGTTATACTTTTGCAGATCGCTCCCCTGATATTGAAAATTATTCAGAAGACGAAGATGAAAGTTTCTCTTCAGAACAGGAGGGAAGTGATGACCCTATACATGGACAGGTGGGTGAAAATATTTAAAGGCCAACTATCTGCGAGACGTGAAGTTATGTTTTGTTGAAAAATTGCTCCAAGTATGGGCATTTTAAATAGAAATGCCTTGATGCTAGACTATAGAAAAGGTACCTTGTTGAGTCCTCTTTTGATCCGTATAGCTCTCTGAACATGTTGTTTGAAATCTTGGGTCTTCCTTCATTTTGGCTGACATGTAGGAGGTTCTGACCCATCTGACCGAAGAATCTAAACAACATGTCCTCTCCCTGATACATCATTGCAGAGCAAAGAGGACTCAATTAGGTAGTTTATTTATATTCTATCCATGAAACATTTCCATTTGAAACATCTTCACTTAATGCAATATTTCAATTAAACAGAACTTAATGTTTTGCTAGCAGTTGTTCTTTAAATGTTGAGGACTGTTGTGGCAGAGTAATCATTGTTTTTATTTCTATTATTGTACTCACTTTCCCTATATGTGGCCTACAGCTGTTTCGCTTTTTTGGAATCCCAGTTTAATCACACAGTATTAATTAAAATGTTGGTGCACTAAGCATGTTACACACATCATGTTAGCCTAATTACTAAATATGCACTCAATGGTCATTTTAATACGTGCACCTATCTAGTATCGGAAACCACTTGAATTATTTGTAGCATGGATATCTCAAGAAATATTTAAAAACCTTGCAGAACTTCTGTAAACTCGGGACTAAATTCCATAATCGAAGCACAAATAGAAAAAAAGTTATTTTATTTATTTTGTGGCCGTTTAAGAGAATGCTTACTTAATGACATGACACATTATCCGGCTATGGGTATATTGTGTCTGTAAAGCCAAGTAAACATACACCACACCATCTTACAGCCACCAACAGCCTGCACCTTGAACACAAGCAGGATAAACACTTACAGAAAACAAAAAAAAAGCTGTCTCTAATCTCACCCATATAGGAATGGTACAGTCCTTTTCTGAAGGTTACACTGTTCTTAAGAATTCCAACAGGGACTCAGTCACCTTATACTGTAATTGTGGAGAATAAAAATGTATCAAAAATGACCTGTACATTGTGTTTGGAAAATGCATAGATTAAGCGAGCAATGTTCTATGTTTAAATGTGTCTTTGATGATCATTTTTTAAAAATTTTGTTTATTGATTTTATAATTTTGAAGACAAAAATGACATTGCAATAGGTGGTTATTGATTAGCAGTATGTGAGAATTAAAATGATATCGACAGCTTAGACATAGTGATGATCATTTTTTTTTCTCTTCATTCACAGTTTAAAACAGTGTTTAGATGAAGGGAGATCCTTTTAACTGCTTTAATGTTTGCTAAATCATGCTCTACACAGGGAACTATATATTATATATATTCTATGTGGTGTGTTTGTATACATACGTGTATATATACATGCATATACATTTATAAGTTTGGTCTCCTAGGATTTTTTTTATGAAGATGAAGATGTCCGTAAGGTAAAGAAATCACGCCGGAAAATCCCAGCCTCATCAGCAATAACCAGAGTAACTATCTTTTTGTTCTCTTTTTGCTTTCATGATGATTATTTTTCATGTTGCATTTATGTTTAACCTCTGGACCATGTTGCATTTTCTTTCATGTATGCTTCCTGTTGCTTATATTGGGCAAAACCATACACATCTTTCAGCAGACATGTCTGATAGGGCAAATGGTAAAATCTCTAAAATGTAAAATCTGCTCTAAGAAAATAAAGTAAGGCGAAAGGTGTTTTCATATTAAAAGTGTGTGTACCAGATTTTCAGTAGATCAGGAAAACATTAAATGTGTTTAGTATGGAACATGCTTTGAAGAGTTTAACTGGATGTTATTTCTCATAAACCTTTATAGTTAGTTGGAAAAACACACCCCTTTATAAATACTTCCTTCCATTATATTTTGGAGGAGAATAATTCACATTCTGCTTGTTTCATTATTTTTTTTTTCCCCTTGCTCTCTCTGCAGCAACCAAACATTAAACAGAAGTTTGTAGCACTTTTGAAAAGATTCAAAGTCTCCGAAGAGGTAAGAAATATATTACTAATTTCCCTTAAATCTAACGCTTACTAAACTTAATGCAGACTGAGTATCCCTTGTCCAGAAATCCGTTATCCAAACATTTTTTAGGATTTTGCGACAAGTTGCAAATACCACACCCACCTGTCAGAAAGCAAGCACACAACAGTTTATTCAGTGTCCAGCCCCCGTAAGCCTTTCCATGCATGTTCAGACTCCCCTGTGCCCACAAAGGGTAATACAGTATTTGCATTGATATTACTGTATTTCATACAGTGCTGAGAGACTTTAATATATCTTATTTGTGAAAATGAATCCTAAAATTATCCGTTATCCAAAATACATCTGGTCCCAGGCATCAATCTGTATTGAAATAGCTGAGTTTACTGATCTGTAATGAAGCACACACTTGTCTTATCATTTCCTGCTTTCATAACACAATTAATACTGACGTGTTAATTTCTTTCTCTCAAAGCAAACCTGTTACAGTAACATGCACAACGATAAAACGCTCATACTGCATATTGCTGTGCACTAGTCTCCACAGCAATAAAAACTCACAGTAATGTGCTACTTCAAACACACGCGTAGATGGAGGTGCGGTTACCACTGCAGAACTCACGCAGGCCAAACCTCCATGATCAGCGGGCTACGTTTGATACTCCTGTACTACTGTAATTTTTGAACCATCTGTGGCCATCTCTTCACACATTTGAAATAGCAAAGACAGAAAATGGTGTGTGGTTTAGTGAAAGAAAGGTGGTTCAGGAGAACAAATACATATATTATTATACATGCATTAAGTCAGAATTGTTCTTTTGGTCTTTATTTGTTCAAAGTGGCATTCCTATTTTCAGATGTTTCATTGGGGGATCTGCTCAATAACTCTGTTTTTCTTTACTTACTGGATCGGAACAACTACATCTGTGCTTCCCACTTATAAATTCTGTATTAATATGAACTCTGCATCTTGAACATTGCTCTTTTCTTCTACCATCCTAACCCCCTTTCCTTTATTTTAGGTTGGCTTTGGATTGGATCATGTTTCCAGAGATGAGATACGGGAAGAAGATCTTGATGATTTATATGATAGTCTTGAGATGTTTAATCCTAGTGACAGTTGTCCTGAGTTAGAGGAGAGCGAGAGTGTCCTGAGTACTCCCAAACCCAAGCTAAGGTGACGTTATATTCTAATGTATTTATACTTTATTATAATTATCACAAAGGACTTACTTAAAAAAAAGGTGACAGGTACAGTTTATTTTCTTTTTATTTATATTTTCATTATTTCTAGAAAGACAATTTACAACAAAACATTGTTTAATTCGTAGGAAAAATTAAACAAATACAAACATAAATAGAAAACTTAATCATGATAACCCTCATACTTCACTTCTTCACTCAACCTCTAACCAGAAAGTAAACTGGTTGACAACTCCAGAATATTTATTTTTGTCTGTTTCATTTGGATGCTCTTTACCATTTTCTTTTAGACAAGGGCTTTGAGTCATGTATTTTTTCTTTCTTTCACAGACCATTCTTTGAGGGGGTGTCACAATCCAGCTCACAGACAGAAATTGGAAGTTTGAACAGCAAAGGGAGCCAAGGAAGAGACATTAGCAGCCCGGTGAGGAAGCAGCAGCATGTTAGTTAGACATATAGACTAGACAAAGAGAGAAGACCATTAGAATTTGGAATGCTTACACTCCAGTAAGAGAAACATCTTTGAACTCTTTATCACACTCTGAGCTAATGTGTATTTGATTTGCTTACATCTAGATAAAACCTTTTTTACAAATGAGGCATAGGTATATTCTTCTTCCAAGTGGGTGATTAAGTTTAAAGGAGAGAGGCCAGATTTTACAACTTAATGTGTGTTTCAGGGGAATTGTACAAGTAGCGGAGGATTCACCCTTACGGTTATAAAATATATCTTTTATTTTATATATGTTGATAAAAACATTTCTGCTAAAAGAATATCCACAAATATGTTGATACTCACTGTGTGAAAACATGTGAGTTAATATGTTAAATAATCATTAAAATAAATTAAATGGACTACCAATCAGTATCCATTTAATTAGAAGAGGGAACTATTTGCAATATGTTACTACATTGTATCAAGTTTCAATGTTACTGTTATTACAGGGGGATGCTTCAGTTGAGGTGAAGATGTCCCGTCGGGAGGACTCTATGGATACTGAAAGCCAGGTACACCGGGTAAAGCATTGGTAGCTGAATTGGGAACATAGGCAAATTGGGGGATTTTATTAATGCTTGATTTTTTGCAGTTCTCATGTACATTCACCCCGTTCACTGTTTAGTGAACACACCTCATAATGTCTGCATGGATATCTGAATCTACAACACCTTTTTGTTTTCCTTTCATCTGGCTGTCAGACAGCATGCTTACTTTCTGTCTCTCTGTATTACAGGATGTCTCTTTGGATATCTTACAGGATCTTGACACTCTCTCAGATTCCTTAAGTTTTTCTGTCCCTGAGAAATCCAAATCTGTGAAGAGCCCAAAGTGAGAAATTAACCTTTATCTCTCTTTTTTTTTTTTTTACTTAAATAAATCTTATTTATTTATTAACTTCTATTAATATCTGACAGACAATTAAAGTGACCGAAATATGATTAACCCTGCCCAAAGATAAGAGACAAAACCACGATCCAAACAATGGTGCTTTATATAAAAATGCACATTTTACTTTAAACTGCAGCAACCTATCTGGGAAAATGTCAGTCTATACATAGCTTATATAGTGTAATAACGAACAACAATTAGAAATATATACTAATAAAATGGTACTGACAAACAGTGCTGTAATATATAATGTGGAGCAACATATAAAAACAACGAGGCTTATATAATCCAAGTTTCCTCCAGTGAAGGCTGGTACAGATGATATGAAATGGCCTTAAGAAACAGTTACTTTTAATAAGTAACCAACAATAGAATAAAATAATAAATGAAGCTTTCCTCAACAATGACTGAAGGAACATAGTATCAATCCAAAACAGAGTTACATTACAGGTATGCTGTACGCCCAAAGGACGCGCCAACGTCAAGACTGTGGTGTCCATGAAGGATAAAGGTGCACAAAACCAACATGTTTAACTTAGGGTTTCCTGAAACACTGAAGAAAATGAAAGTGCACCTGATTCTTTAAAAAAAAAATGATAAAAATGTAAAATTTCTACTCTTTTTCTGAAGAGTGGTGCATGTCTTTTTGATGATGTCATTTTCTTCCATATAGTTCTCTATATTTACAGATATATTCATATTATCACAGTTACCATTCAATTTCTTTGTGGTAAAATAAAGATTTGTTTACGAGAACAGTAAAGATTAGAATTGCCAGAATACAACTGTTAAAAACATTGAATTCTGTATGGTTTAACTTAAAAAGACTCCATCACTTAAAATGAATGTAGAGAAAAAACAGAAATGCAGAGTACATACGTAAATCATGAGAATATTTTTTTTTTTAATTACAAAAGGAGAAATACACAAGTTACCTCGATATTCTGTTCATTATCATAAAACCAGTTCTCAATTACTTTAGTCCAGTGGAAACCCCAGAAAATGTTTTCTAAATGTGTCTTTGGCGCCTCATGTTTATGACATTACCTTGTGCTCTGATATGCAAATGAATAATTTCGGTGGATAGTTTGTCATTTCCACTTTATGAGATGTCATTGCATATTTTGTCATAGTCTCTTTTGTCTGAATGTTGCCATTTCACTTTGCAGTGTGACTCCTCAGAGCAAGAGGAGTGTCCCTGTGAGAGAGAAACAATCTGGCAAAGTACCCTGTGAGAGAACCCAAAGTACAGAGAATGAAAGAACACCAGAGACAGGACAGAGTGTCCAGGTAACATAGGATTACTGAGCAACGGTTCCAGAATTACTGAATCAAGACAACCCATGCCACTACTGTGTTTATGGTTGCTGTGACAGTAACATGATGATCAAGTGAAATCAAAACTATCTTTGAAAGACTGGCTCTTTTACTTGTATTCCCTTAGATTCCTCGGAAGCTGCTACTGGATCAGTTAAATCAAAACCTTTCAGATCCATCTGTTCCAGAAACAGTCATCATTGTGCAAACTTCAGATTGGCAGGGACAGGTAAGAAATGGTTGGCAGTTTTATAGTAATAATTTGGATTGTACTCTCTTTTCTTTTCAAGATCTTTAGTGAACTGCCTGCTATTTTTTGCACCTTTTAGTTCCCTGTCTCTATACCAGATCTTCTTCCTTTTTACTCTCTTAGAGCATATTATCAGAACCTGACTCAACCAGTGCACCTCTGTCCTCCTTGTTGTTCCTAATTCTAAAGCATGTGAGAATGGTTGTACAATTGCACCGATTTTTCCAACTCCAAATAGTTGTACTCAATTTCTTATTTCATTTTTACAGTTTGTCTCAAGTCTCTTGCAACAACAGCATAAATCATGCGTGTGTATAACGTGCTCATCCGATGTACAGTGTGCTCTTACTGCAATATTGACCCGTATACAAAGACAGTGAGTATACACATACACTCAATAGAGTGCATTAAAAATATTCAAAACCGTTCAGTTTTCAGGATCCCTGACTCATATAGTTCTCCTCACTTCCTTTTGTACACACCAGAGCTTTACAACTCCAGAGTCTTTCCATTTTGCTTGAATTTAGATACCATTTATGTATTTGGCAAAACATGTCTAAGATATTTATTCATAGTCATCCTTTACTTTCTATACCCATTTAAAGGTCATGAATGGAGCTCCTTTCAGAATTTTAAGGTACAGCATTTAGAAATAAAATGGTAATCCACTGTTTTAGCACAGTGCTTCTTATGTGACCATTTTTGTTTTCTTAGACTTCATATATTTAGTATAATGTCTTAATTGTTCATAGAATTCATACAAGTTAGTTTGTCAAGATGTGTCACTCATAAACCCACATATTATTACACTAATAATCTGGTTTCTTTCATTTGTTTCTTATAACATCTCGTCACGAGCATCATTTGTTTCTAAAACTGTAATTCCAATGTTTAAACAACAGAACAACATCTGTTTGGTGTTAGTCTACTTCCACAAAGATTAGGGCATAATGAATACAAAAACATGTAACAGGTGCAACATGCATGTAAATTGCTTCTTACAGTTTCCTATCCAAATTGCAAGCAAATACAAAAATATATATTGTAGTTTATTTTATGCTTCTACTTTGGCACCAACTTGTGCACACACATGCCATACACAATACACCTTGTACATAGATCGCCCCTCCAATACCCATCTCCTTTCAATCTCCACCCTAGAACTCAACTTATTATTGAGCCTGATAGGAGCTGAAATTCTGCGGGTAGATGGAGTTGGGCTTGACACGTGCATCTCTAAGCCCTTCCTGAAACATAACATGCCTAGCATGTCATTTGTTTAAATGACCATTGGCAGTGATCAGTAATCGCCTTCTGGCATCATGGCAACACTGAAAGTGCCCCTCTGGCCCCTAGCAGCAATCTCCAGTATTATAACAACAAATAAAACAATAGTTGGAGTTGTGATCTAGGGTTAGGATTACAGTAATTATTAGAGTAAATGTAGGATTAGAGTTAGAGTAAGGGTTAGATTTAGGGTTAAGTTGATCATTGGGGTCAAAAGGTAACTGTAGAGGGAAATTGCGTTGAGCATCGTTTTGTCAAAATGCTTTACCTTTTTGGATGACACTGAATTTCAAGGCCCTGGTGAAATCATTTTTTATGTAAAAATGTAGAGGAGAATAGTACATTTTTGTTTACAGAAAAATAAGTACATGTCAGGTATATTAGAAACATGTATAAGATACAGAAAAAAACATTGATACAACTGCCCCTTTAAAAGTAGTAGTGTGGTTGTTAACTAGGGGGCCTATTCACTAAAGCTGAATTGACAAGTGAACTGCAAAAAGCATTCTATATGAATTGGAAAAAATCTCCAACTTTTCTATCCTTCCAGCTCTGCTATTAGTGATTACTGATTTTTGCAGTTTATGTGTCCGTTTAGTTTTAGTAAATAGCCCACTGTGTAATCATGTTGGTCTGTCAACTGAGCATATTACGTTTATGTAGATGCCTACATATGTGCTTACTCATTCCATTTGAGTAAAGCCCATTGGCTCTTATAGACACACAAAAAGCCCTAGTATACATGTGAATCAATTCCAGATCTATAAAGCTCAACCTAGTAATTCCGTTTTTTCTAAAATTGGATTTCATTACACCATCGGAAATTCCAATGTACCAAAACCAAAACTGATTTTAACGATAGTTTTACTTTCATTAAGTAAATTCACAGCAAATACCTATGGGAAAGGCTAAGATACTGTGGGTCACGTTCTCATTTTTTAATATTCTTCTTTACTCTTATAATCTAAGTGGTTGGGTTTTGACTGTAATATTGTGTTGTTGTTTTTCAGTTGCCATACTGCTCCTGGCCCCCCACGACCCTTGAAGGTTGTATGTGTTGGGGGCCACACTTTCCTTAGTTTCCTACTTGGAGCCTATGTTACAAACTTGGCTAGTAGAGCTTCTGACTGGTTGGGATACTTGCGATTCCTTTTGGTTCCCCTTGGTGAGTTTTTGGATATGCAATAATGAAAGGGAATACTGTAAATTATAAATTGAATAGACAAGAGAGTTCAGTCTCCTATAAATGATACTTGAAGATGGTTCTTTTCATGTAGCTGAATATTGGTGATTATCCTCAATTGAACATGGTGACTTATAAATGTTCAGATCATTTTACCTGTGGTATTTTTTTTTTTTTTTTTGTGCAGGATCTCATCCTGTTTGTAAATATCTCTCATCCTTGGACCAACGTTACTCTTCCCTTTTCTTTGATGTTTCTTGGAGGGATTTATTCAGCAAGTTGGAAGCTCCGGTCATGGGTAAGGCATACTCTTATTTGACTGACATAAATTAAACTTATCACAAGTCAGAGCCGGCTGTAGTTTTTTGGGAGTATAGGTTTTTAATCTAGATAATAAAAAGTGACCAGTAAAAGACTAAGAAAGAAAACTGTGTTTTCATATTGTTTTAATGTTCTTTGTTCTTACATTTTATAAAATGTTTAATATAATTAAATAAATCTAGGTGCAAGGGAAATGGTAACAATTGGTTGAGAGAATAACCACTGTTTATATGTTGATTTCTCCCTTTAGAGCCCTTTGATGTTGTTGGCCGGATTATGCAGTATGTCACTGGCGCCAGTAACTCTCTACAGCTACCCATCGCAGAAGCCATGCTTACCTGCAAACATAAAGTGTAAGGACCAAATCATATTAAACAAACATAGGGAAAATGATACTTGGTGAGGTTAAGTTTATAACGTGGGGCACACATAATTATACCCTGTTATGAGTAGCATAGTTATTTTTGAAAGGTTACTCGAAGATAAATCAGAGAGTCGACAAACAAATTAGAATGAAGCTGCCAGGTATAGGAATTAGCGCCTAGTCTTAACGTATTAGGATGGGATATATGTTAGCAACTAACAGAGGTCGTATTTGTGAAACAAAGAATATTGATTTAGCTTTTGGTAGTATTCATACAGAGTAAAGTAACAAATAGGCAATCATACATAACATGAAAGTCCTGTAATAACTAAAGGGCATGACACTGTATTCTTTCTCAGTCAGGAGGATGATTCGTATCAGAAGTTCATCCCATTTATTGGCGTGAGTTACTTACTCTTCCCTGTTTGTTTCCACTTTGCTCTTTCATTTAATCTGTATTCCTTTCTTTTTTCCTTTTTCTGCCTGCTTAACATGTTGACAGAGAGAATGTTAATATCAATAAGTGTGCTGAACCATGTTCAGTTTAAGATTTCCTTCTTGGCTAGCTGGGAGACTATCTGTCTGTAAAAAATTTACATAATGGCAGTTCTAGACTGTTTATAAGTCCCAAATCTCTAATTTAAAGGACAATTGTAGGTAAAAACTTAAATCATAATAAATAAAGTTACTTATTGAGCCCTCTTTGTTCCATAATGCTCTGTTAGGAAGTAGACATTTTGTCAGATTACAGAAGGCCTGACAGATCTGACTCAAGATTCTAAACAACATGTTCACAATCTGTAAAGCTGGAAGGAACAAAGAGAGCTCAATAAAGAACTTTATTTGAATTATTTTACAAAAGTATTGCTTTATAAACAATCTAAAAAGATAGAATCTTTTAGTTAAACATAAATTCTTTTTTTTGTCCTTGGAATCTCATATTATGAAACGAAGGATTGGCCTCCCTACTAGCTTTTCCATTTTTTACCCTGTCGATTTTTAATCTTTCTCTTTTTGCACTCCACTTCTCCCCCCAAAGTATATCAGACACAAATATAATTTAATCCTGCTGCCTGAGCACACAAACACATACATAGCTTACAGTTCTGTAATATCTGCAGCATTTCATACTGTCTTCTTTATCAGTCAGGATGATAATTCATAACAGATGTTCATCCTATTTAGAAACATAGAATGTGTCGGCAGATAAGAACCATTCGGTCCATCTAGTCTGCCAAATTTCCTAAATACTTTTACTAGTCCCCATTTCCCTATCTTATATCTAGGATAGCCTTGTGCCTATCCCACGCATGCTTAAACTCCTTCATTGTGTAAACCTCTACCACTTCCGCTGGAAGGCTATTCCATAAAATTTGGGCTTGCAATGTTATTTTACTGAGAAGTTGTGGATGGAACTGTCCCCACAAACCGCATTTTACCAGATACAATTTCAGGGTGATTTTACTTTCCGAATGGCACATAATAGGAACTAATATTTCTCTAGTGTCTTTCTTACAATGGGACGTTCTCTAAAATTTAGTAATAGATGTTACTCATATATCGAACTCAGGAGGGCTGAATTGAGCCTGCAACCGTGAGGTTTGAACAGGCTCTGCAGTCAGAGCATTTACCAACTGAACGATCTCACCAGCCTTATTTGTTGGTCACACATAGGGGGTTATGTATAAAGATGAAGCACATGTCGATAGCACAAAAAAGCGGCGCTAACTGCGTGTGTGCCTTTGAAAAAAGTAGCCTGCCAACAAATTTTGGGAGTCTGTGTATGCTGCACCACAAAAGCGCCTCTGTGTTGTGATGGCGAGCAGTGCACCGTCGCAACCAATGTAAAAAAAAAGCAGGCACTTTTTATTATTGACAGAGAACCTCCGCCAAACAGTGTATGGTGGAGGTCTCACTTCCGCATTGCAAAGTATGCATAGCAAACAGAATTGCGCCTTTTTTATTAAACACCTGGCACTTTGTAGTACGGGAGTTTTTTTTTTTTTTTTTTTTTTACATAACCCCACAAAGCTCAAATTTGATGCTTTTTCTGTTGCATGGTATCACATAAACACAAATCCAGTCACCTCGAGTAAGACACTACTTTCAGATGTGTAATGAAAAATGTATTAAGCACAAATACATTATTTATCTTGTGTGTTATATGAGAACATTACTAGAGGATGTGATATCCACTTTATGGATTAAAAAATAAAGTTAAGAGTTCAGTTAAAAACAAGAGTTTTTTAATATTTGTACCGTCTCCATCTACATATTGTTCATTCTTATTGTTCACCATTTCAACTCACACTTGACATAACTCCTCCTATGTTACACATATTTACTCCAGTGAATGTTTATTTTTAAAACCTAATCTGAAAGACTGCCGCCATTACGTACTGATAGATTGACTCTCCCTTTTCCTGACAGACTGACTTTCCTCCTTCTCTTTCCTTTGGGGTCTCCCTCCTCTCACTTCCCCTCCCTCATTTCCCCTTGCAGGTGGTGAAAGTTGGACTGGTGGAGACGTCCCCCCCAAACACTGGTATGTGAGGAAAGAAAATCACACCCCAAACTGCACCAGCCCATCAAGCCTGATCTATATTTAAAGTTCCCCACCCATCTATCCATCATTTATTCTTATAAATCTTAACAGATGCAGAGGATTCCTCCTCACTGGGTCTTGGTCTTCCTTCTACCTCTCCGCCTTCCTCCTCTATGCTCCCTAAAGATGGATCAGCAACACCTCCATCATCGCCTTCACTTGGAGCTAGCCTTCAAGGAAACACGGGGTGAGAAAAATAGAATAATTTGTAAAAGGATTATAAAAAAAATAATAGGGTAAATGAGATTAAAATACAGCAATATTTAAACTTCCAACTTCTCTGTTCTTATTCCCCAGTCCTACCTCAGATGCTCTGGGGTTGCAGGTTGACTATTGGCTAAGCTGTGACCGACGCAGAGAGAGAGAAGGAGGTGGTAAAAACACCCTGCGTAGTATATTCCGCTCAGTGGTTGTATCACGTCTTCCAGGACCAGACACCCCACCAGGAAGTATGAGTTTAAGTGTAGTAACTACAGAGCCACGGAACAAGAAAGGTGAGCCACTGAATCATTGTAGATACCCATAAAATGACTATATGCATGTATCCCTGTACATTAATATTTCGTTCTTGATGTTGTACAATCTATGTGTTACCTGGCTACATCACTTCATTACACTTCTACACAAGCATTTCATAGTCACCAAAATATCTCAGTAAATCAGTACTATTACTATTAAAAGGAACACTAAACTTTTTTTTTTCACTTGTGCTCCTAATATAGAAGCACAAGTGAAATGTCCATTGTCCTTGGTATTGGGATGAACTGGCGTTTACTTTTGATACTACACACCAGTTTATCCTCTGACCGACAGCTGCCATGCTTCCATATGAACCTTAACTAGGTCCCCCCTGCTGATACCATGCAAAAATAAGGGGCTCTCTCTGCGCTAGCAGCGAGAGACCCTCGCATTGGGCTGTCAGAGCGGGATGAGCCCCTGCTCTGATCATGCGACAAGCGGGAACTGCTGTGTCACGCATGTGAGACACAGCAGATAGTAAACCCGTGTGTATCTATTAAGATACACGTTGGGTTTACTTTCAAAGACTGGGACACGTTGGAATGTCCCTTTAAATCTTAATCACTACAGCACACAATCATTGTAACAAGTCATAATCCACAACGGTATAGCACTTACCGTATTTGCTTGAATATAAGACAAGGTTTTTCGAGGTCAGACAATAAGACTGTGATCCAGGTTCCCCGCAGAGCTGCAGGGGACATGGATCCCCCTCACTAACAGCCGTGTCCTTCTGGCTTCATCATAAAAGTCCCAGTGGAAGTGCCGGGCAGCTGCGGAGGATGTCTGCTCGTATCCTGCAGGTATCCTCCGGCTGCCCCTGCTAGCCACCAGGAGATGTCTGCACGATACTTTTGGGGGGAGGGAGAGACCACACTGGGGGGATAGAGGCAGCATTGGCACATAAAAGGAAATAAAAACAAGAAATGCATTTGTTTAATATCTTATATTTTTATTAAATATTAAAATCAATTTACATGTGAATATATACAAGTTTAACTTTTTTCCTATAGGGTAGTCTTATATTCAGGCTTTTAGTTTTTTTCCTAAAGGAATAGGAAAAAGTTTGGGGGTCGTCTTATAATCAGGGTCGTCTTATATTCGAGCAAATACGGTATGTATCAGGTTTGCCAAAATTAATTTTGTTATTTTATTTTAACTACATCATCAAGTGTTGTGTAAATTGTCGGCCCTTTAAAAACAAATGTTAGCAGCAATAGTCACTGTGACTTCAATAACTGCAGCAATCTTAACTTTTCTTATAAATGTACATGTTTTTTTAATGTACTGTAAAGTACCTTTCCTCTCATGCGTATAAAAATATATTATTTCTAAAAGAGGTAGAATGGAGAGAAGTGCCTGCAGCGTTCAGAAAGAAAGAAAATAGACAAAAGTGAGACAAAAGAAACAGTCAGCATGACATTAACAAGTGTGAGACTGAGTAATTAAAAATGCCAAACTGCTCACATGATTTATATATGCATACCTTTTACAATCCACTCCTACTACAAGCTCTGTGCCTCTTTTGTGATTAATTACATACATTGAAACACAGCTGATAGACAATAAACCTCAATATGAATTCATTATCACCACTTTGGACACATTTTTCTGGTACAGCCTGGTGGTTGTGTATGCCTCTGCAGTGTACTTGCACGACAGGACATGGAAGTTGAAAAATAAAGTCTATTTTATCTTACTTTACAGCCAAATAAACAGTCTCTTCACTCCAGAAACTAACAGCTGGAGTAACAGCAAATAATAGAAATACAATTTTCTTCAAAAAGAGGCTGAATAACTCACTTTTATAAGCATCTCAGTAGCACCTCTTACTAACTCGGAGACATTTTTTAAACTCCTTTGTTTCAAGTAATCGCCTCTGCAACTTCTGCCACTGCACTGCAGGTAGAATTTTAAAGGCCTGCCATTGTTGGAGGTTGGAGGTGCCTTGTTTAGGGGAAGTGTTTATATACATCATCACAAGCCTGTATAATTTGCATTATAAAGTATCATAGTCTGAATATCAAGTGCACTCCAACAAACATGGCTGATTTTTGAAAATGCTAATATAATTTCTTGATTCCAATAATTACACTCTGCTAGGCCAAGTTTTATGTGCTGGGATATTATTTGCATATTTCATGTGCAATATAAACACTGCTGTTTCGCAGAAACCAAAGACTTTCCACAACCCTTGGTGTTCTATATTATTGTCAATGTTACATATACTAGTTGAGTCTCCCTTATCCAAAAATCTGTTATCAAAATTATCCGTTATCGCCCATAAATTAGAATTTTGACACAAGTTGCAAATTACACACACACACCTGTCAGAATGCAAGCACACAACAGTTTATTCAGTGTCCAGCCCCCTTATGCTGTAATATAGCTTTTCCATGCATGCCCAGATTCCCCCACACAAGCAACCTAAGGATAATACAATGGCACATGTGCTGGCCTGATGTGCCAACCGAAGGTTCCCAATGATACCTCATATCTCCATCACAGTAAAAGTGAGTCATTTGCTCTATACAGTATTTACTTTCATACTACTGTATTTCATGAATGCTGAGAGGCTTTAATACATCTTATTGGTGAAAATTATCCGTTATCCCAAACTATCCATTATCCAAAATACTTCTGTCCCAAGCTGTGAAATAACCTGTAAATGTATCTATATATTTATATGTACTATTTACCTATGCTGTGCGTATTTACACAATGGGGTTGATTCACTAAAAAGGGAATTCTGGTGAACTGACAAGTGAAACGTAAATAGGCATTAAGACTTGGACAAATACTTACACTTTCCTATCTTCTAGTGAATAGATCCTAAAACCAACCCATATGTATTTATATATTGAGGTAGATTCGATCATTGGCCCAAAACAACTTCCTTGGGCTTAATATGACCACAATATATACAATATAAAATATTATAATGACTCAGATTGTGGAATTAAATAGTGTCACACAAACTAAATGGCTATCAAATTTTAGTTTGTCTAAAGCTGCAAATTTTTTTTCGTCCACAAAATTGTTATGTTAATAAATGGACTTTGGGGATTAGACTAAAGGGCACAAAATGACGAGCTGTGAGTTGTAAGTGGAAGTCCTTTCTAAGTCTGTTTGTTAGTTAAATTCATACAAAAGTCTTCTATGCAAAAAGAGGCAGCTATTTCCTGAAAATGAGGAAATAGGTGGGCACCATTAAAATATGCAAAAAAAGGATACTCCTTGGGAAAGATGACAGAAATAAGGGAAAGTAACTGTAGGATGTTGTTTGGGAGAAAGAAATATATACTCACATAACCTTGATGAGGGCTGACTTATTGGAACTCAGGATTGCCAGTGTAAAAAATGGAAGTAAATAATTATAACTGTATTACATTGTCCATTTTAGGTTTATGAGTAGCAGGAGAAATATTAAACACGTTTTTTTTTTAATTTGTAAAATATTGTAATATATATGGAAATTATGGTAAGACTGCACCCATAATATTGGGTTCCTTTTTTTTTCTGCTACAGTACCAACGCTTTTCCTCAGTAAAAAGCCAAAGGAAAAAGAGACGGATGCAAAAAGTCAAATAATTGAAGGAATAATACGATTAATCTGTTCAGCTAGACAGCAACAAACCATGTTGAGAGGTAAGAATGGGCAAAATGGGGAAATGTATACTAAGAATTATACAAAATGGGAAATGAAAAATAGAGGAGCATAACTCCCCAACTGCTCTTCCTTGAACTTTTAGTTCAAATATCCACATTTACCCTTTATCATTTTCTTTTCTCTTACAGTCACAGTTGATGGACGTCTTTTTGGGGATGTGAAGTTCTTCCAGGTTGCATCCCAGTGGCCAACTCACGTCAAACATTTTCCTGTTGGCATTTTCAGCTCAACAGGGAAACCTTGATGTGGGTTGAACATACACACAATAAACATACACCATACATACCCATAAATCATACTATCGGATTGAAAATATAATTCTGAAATTCTCATTTCTGTTCACTAAACAGTGAACTGTGATGAACAAATCAACTACAAAAATCAGGCATTAATAGCAGAGTTGGGGAAAAAAATCTCCAACTTGCTTATCTTTGCAAATTAGCCACGAATACCTGATTATTTTGCTATCCAGTTATCCGTTCACCACAGTCATTGTTTAGTGACATATGTACTATTCAAATATGTATTCATACAACTGAAACCAACTGTTGTAACCTCAACAGGTTGAAAAAGAGAACATCAAGCAAACACATGCATAATGGTGTGCCTATTAAATGCTGTTACACTTCCCTCTATTTCTAGGTGCATATACACACATAAGTTACAGACAACCCCACTAACACCTTTGTGATCTACTGTTACATGCATATTCCAATGTAAAAACATTTCCTACATAAATACCTATCTCGTATTGTATAATTTTCTATTTATTGTGCCAATTGTGTACGCTGCACAAGATTATAATACAGTACATATAACAAACGTAGATGTGATATTATATAGTGGTAGGTATTAGTAATATAATGTGCACACAAACATATGATAAGCTGGAAGTCCCACCCACATGGACTTATACAATGTAATGTATGTTGTTACCCAAATGTTATTCATAAATTCTTACATATTGTTACATAAACACCAATGCCTAATACATATTGTTAGAAATATACAGTAATATGACAGATGTATGAAATTTGTCAGATACATAAATGTCCATCATATGATGTATTGTATACGTTTATATGTATAGTGCCAACCGTGTACACAACACAAGATTATAATACAGTAACTTCAACCTATGCTTTTATTACTGTACAATTATATAGTAGCACATAAGGTTCAAAGCAACATGATAACTGAAAGAACATGTCCACACATTGTACAATGGAAGGGATGGAGCAATGCTATACACACTAATCAGACAGTGTTTCTGAGAGATATATTGCTGTGCATGAATGCAATACTCGGTCCAAGTTGACAAACTGTTACAACCTTTGACACTCATTGCAAAATTACAAATAGGAGTCCACCCACTTCTACAACACTCCCGACATGTGCTGTTACACGGCCCCTTGTAACTTTCAAGCGCCTTGCCCTTACCTTTATGTATTCATTGTACACTCCATGGTCTTGTAGTTTAATACTGCTGTCCTTAACCTGTAGCCATAACTTTGTCATGTTTTACTCGTGGCTATTACCTCCTTAGTGTCTTAATGTATGCTAGTTATGAAGCACAATTGTCTTTAGGATTTGTCAAGATTCCAACCTCTGTTCACAGCCTCCTCACCCCATCCAATGCCCATTCATCTTTCTCCATCTATTTTGGTCTAGTGTTGCACATCCTGTATATACTTTGCTTTTATGTTTTATATTGTTTTTATTATTATTTTTCATTAAAGTTTTTGTGGTTTATATATCTGTGTGACTGTGTGGTTTGTTTGGACGAACTGGTGAAAAATTAATAAGTATATCATTTTTTTCTTCCTGTGTTTTTCTTTTGGCAAATGTTGCTATAAAATAAAACATGTATACGAGTGGCTTTTCATGAATCATGCTCATGAGATAAGATTTACAAACTGAAATGGGACATGGTTGTCTTCATGCACAGGGCACTATGATGGAGGCATGCCTAATATGCATTTAATGCCACAAATTTGCATATGCTGGCAGAAGATTGCTGACATCATTACCTGCTTAGACCTTGATGGTAAAAATATACATATTGTTGGAAAAACAAGTGACAAAGTTTCATTAAGCTTTCACAATTATCTTGTTTATGTGCAAAACCATCAAAGTAACATTAAAAGGTAAATCAAATGAGTCAAGTTGGTGATTTATACTCAATCCTATGAAGAAGAGGCAAACTTGTAACCACAATATTAGCTGAGGAGACAGGATCATCTTTAACACAGGTCAAGTGGGCAATCACAGAGAGACCTGAAGAAGTTGCCTATTAAGCCAACTTTATCAGCATTTTGTTTACCTCCACATCACCCACGCATGGGTAAACTTTACACTATCTCAGCCAACACTTGGTGTTGTGCACCTTCATGCTTGTGTGCAACTGTTTGACCATGGAAACCGATTTCATGAAGCTGTTGTTTCAACTGGACATTGCCATTTTACATTAATCGTTGACAGGGACAGGTCTCGAATTCCAGGAACTGAAGAAACTGACTTGTTGGAAAGGTTGCAGTCTATAACTGCACCCCACTTAAAGTCACCGAGCCCTTTATAATGACCATTATGCTGCCAAAAGTGCATGCTGTATACTATACACTAATATGAACAGGTGGTCACTTATTTTTGTCTATGTGGTGTTTATTTGTTTTTACCAAATGGTCACTAGAATACCTGCAGTCAAAGCATTTATGGAAACTAAATTAGTTTTATTATTATGAGGTTTTATATTTTTTCTGCTATTTTTGTTAAATTACGTACAGTAAGGAATTTCTTGAACCGTGGAAAATAAAACTAAATTACAAAAATTTGTAAAATAAAACTAATTTACAAAAGCAAATCCTTTTTCAAAATACAGTTAGTGGACAAACTAACAAAGTGCTAACAATATATTAATATCAAAAGCTAATCAAGGACTAAGGCCATCCATTGCCCTCTGAACACCTGTAGTCCTTCCTGAAATGCTGTCCAATGCAGTCCTCAGAAATTGTGGCACCACCAATGAATAAATATTAACCATGAAAATGGTAGTCCACTTAGTACAGTGGCAGGTTCCTCCAGTAGTATCCTGCAACTGTCGGCAAAAAATAGGTTATGTTTAGCTGAAAGACTGCAGTTGAAATATAAATACTTTTAATGAAATAGTTTTTAAAAAAGTAGTTTATTGAGCTCTCTGTGCCGGTATTGCTCTATCAGGGAGCTGGCACTGAAAATCTTTACCTTGTCTATTACAGTGAACAACGAAATCCATAATTGGTAGAGAAAATAAAATTGCATCATTAGACTACATATTACTATGGTATGGTTAAAAGACATACAATAAATCAGGGCAGTACTTTGGGAGGAAGAGAAGGCTGTCTGCACCTGGTACCACACTGTACAGGGGTGCCAGCAGAGCACCTATGGATCCAGGTACCACTTTAAGGGTGGCGGCAATGTCGCCCTCGTCACTGTCCTGTTTTTTTTATATTTATTTTGCTTGTTAGTCTGAGCACCAGATGTAATGTGTATGGGACAGATATGAAACTGGCAATTCTTTGGGGGACAGTCATGGCACTGATAAGCTGTCTTGGGAAATATATGGTACTGGAAAGCTGTTTAAGGATAAATATGGCACTGACGAGCTGTTTGGGAACACATGCACTCAGCAAGATTTCTGTGTGCAGAGATGGCACTCTCAAGCTGTTTGGGGACAGAGAAGGCACCGCCAAGCTGTTTTGGGGACAGACATTGCACCAGCAAGCTGTTTGGTGATTGATGGCACTGGCAAGTTGGTTGGGTATTGATGGCATCGACAAGTTGTTTGGGGACAGAGATGACCCTGAAAAGCTGTTCACAGATCGAAATTGCACTGGCAAGCTCTTTGGAGACAGTGATTGCACTGACAAGCTGTCTGAGGATACAGCTTGTGGATACATGGTGTCTGTGCGGTGCACAGACCTCCTCCCATGCTGCCTCTCACACTCCCTGCACACTCTGAATTTTGAGCGATGGCAGGTCACGTGACCCCCGTGACACCATGCTGCCTGCTAACTGCCCAGGCAAGCTTTTAATCACTTTTATTTGAAGGGGCTACACTGGTGGCAGCCGTCCGGATGTGCCCGAATGTCTGACCAGTCAGTCCGCCCCTGACCCCAATGTACCCCGAATCTTTCCTAACTTTGGGCAATTATCCAAAACTCGGCATATAATGTGTAGACCCTCATATTTATGCAGCTGTTGGTTTTAACATTTCTGCAGTGTATGTGTTTAGTTGTAATTTTACTATTTCATTAACTGTACCCACACAATTAAAAAAAAAAAAAATTTCAGGATTAGATGGGCTTTCTTTAGATACCAATTTTTTGTCATATCATTTACTATAAAAAAATAATAATATAATTATATAATATTACGCAAGTAGGCCATTGTGTTTTGCTAACCATCTTTTCCCCTCAAATACTTAGAAACATAGAATGTGTCGGCAGATAAGGACCATTTGGCCCATCTAGTCTGCACGGTTTTCTAAATACTTTTATTTGTCCCTGGCCCTATCTTATATATAGGATAGCCTTGTGCCTATCACACGCATGTATAAACTCAGTCACTGTGTCCGCTGGAAGGCTATTCCATACATCCACTACTCTCAGTAAAGTAATACTTTCTGATATTACTTTAACATGTTTGCTACTCTAATTTAAGACTGTCCTCTTGTTGTGGTAGTCTTTCTTCTTTTAAATATACTCTACTCCTTTACTGTGTTGATTCCCTTTATGTATTTAAATGTTTTTATCATATACCCCCTGTTACGTCTTTCCTAAAAGCTATACATGTTAAGATGCTTTAACCTTTCCTGGTAAGTTTTATCCTTCAACCCATGAACCAGTTTAGTAGCCCGGTCTACTTATAGTGATATTCCTACCCTATTCCTAGCCTTAGCCCAACTTCTTTTAAAAAGGATTTTTTTTTTTTACTTTACACAATCTGGGGGTTTGGGGGTGTTGGGAGAAATGGGCATGTGGCTCACACGCTGTTATTGGCTGTCATAGCGATCAGATGTGTTTCTGGGGGTGTCAGTAGACATGGTTGGAGTGACTTGTCAGTTTTAGTCCTATAGCGGTATTTTATTTATTTTTATTTAGAAAGTGGTTTTCCATTGAGATTTCTCTTGATAGTTAAATATAAAACCTGCATGGCACTTTTGCACTTTATTACCTTTGCTTTATTTTGTTTTTATTACACAGAGTTTCACATTTAACAGCAAATCAAAAATCCATACATACATTTATGTACTGTATACAATAAACTTGGGAGGGGAACATACAGGGTATATAATTATTGACACAGAGAAAACAACAATAAACGTGTACAGTATGCGTAGGAGTTTATATTGTAAGAACAGGTACATTCTGTTTTTAAAAGTCGGAAGACTCATTTTCAGGGATTTTATACTATGGAATCTGGGAGATTTTTCCACACACAAGGAGCTCTGAAAAAGAATGCACCTCAATCTGCTTCCTTTTTAAAGTACGTGACAGCTAGTAAGGGGCTGATGCTGGATGTGAGATTGTAGGACGTGCGGAGAGTAAGAGTGAGCATGCTGCTCAGGTAGAGGAGGAGCTTTCCAATAGAAGTGGTTATGCACTAAGCAAGCTTTGTGGAAAGTGCACCTGGAGGCAAGCATCAGCCAGTTTAACATTTCGCAGTAATGCGTACTATCGCACTGGAGGACAAGTTGACACAGTGCATAGTACAGAGTGTCAAGTTTACCGAAATGGGTCTGTGATGCGGAATCGTATACTGCATCCCCATAGTCTATATTCTGCCCTTACAGGTACATGGCTTGGCAGCAACTTCTCAATGAAGATCCAGGAGGCAGGGGTACCATTTGAATTCTTTTACAGAAATTTTTTTATATTTTGTAGAACTGCAAAAATACAGAATTATGAAAATATGCATTAGAAAGTTATCTGCCTGCATTCACAAAATAGAAACGAATACACAATAGTCACAGGCATTCAATATTACTATTAAAACACTAGCTAACAGAAAAATGAGGCCTAGCTAGTCTAGCTGATATCACTCACTAACAGACAAATGCTATAAAACAAAGCTGAAACAATACTTCAATCAATTAAAACATATAATGATAACTTAACCCCTTGGTGACAGATGACGTGCCAGGCACGTCACGGCAAATCGTGGACTTGCCGACAGGTGACGTGCCTGGCACGTCATGGTCGCTTTCTTTACTCTATCAGTGTTGCTACAATGCCTCTAGGTAGAGGCATTGTGCAACCTCAATAAATAGTGCAGGGGCGCGCTACGATCACTCCCCGGAGTGATCGTAGCAGCCATTTAAAAATGGCTGCGCCGGCTGCACACATGTGCTTAGGGAGCGAACGGTGTTGCTAAAGTGCCTCGCTAGTGAGGCACTTAGCAGCACCTTTGGCTGCCCCCAGAACCGATGGTGGACACTCTCCTGAGCGACCCCATCGGCTCAGTAGAAGGGAACGCTGCCTATACAGGCAGCGCTTCCCTTCTACTGGCAAGAGCATCGGAAGTGAATGAATTTCACTTCCGATGCTCTAGGGGGAGCCAATCAATGCCTGTCTGTGTGATCTGTGTGCAGGCATGTATGATAAGTGCTCTGATGAGCACTTATCATACAGTCAAAGGCAATATTAGTAAATATTGCCTTTGATAAGTATTGATCTGCCTCCCTCTCCTTACTAGTTTTAGTAAAGGAGAGAGACAGATCAGATAATGTAAAAATCATTGATCGCTTGGGGACAGGTGTACAGGTAGATTTACATATTATAACTTGATATTCTAGTATAACAAAATCTTTCAATAATATACTTTGTATTTCCTTGGCATCTTACTATATATAAACATTTCATTTGGGATATTCTTCCTTCTAATTAGTAAAACAAAAAATGGGTGGTATCCCTGTACTCAGGAGAAATAGTAGAATCTATGAGGAGAAGATGTTTCAAATAAAAGTCAGGAAATTTGTGTGTTTTTTTTTTTTTTCAAATCAAAATTTTGATCAAAATGATGGCATCCAAAGAAAGCCCTTCTTGTCCCGATAACAACAATATATAATATGTGTGGGTACAGCAAATGACAAAGAAGAAAATTACAATTAAACACAAACAGAACAGACATGTTAATATGGCCATTGTCCAGATTGGACAAAAATGTTTCAAAGGCTCTGTCCTTAAGGGGTTAAAAACTGATATGATGACCTACTTACAAACTTCCAAAGCCTGTATGTAAGAAAATGTGGCACTTATTTTCTGTATGCTTGTTTATAGGGAATGTTGCCACCATTTCTTTAAAAAAAGTCCCGGTCATGCTACTGCATCCATAGACTTAACATTGGCCTCAAGCCAATTATTTACGGGCCTGCTGGTAAAATAGCGTTCAGGTGGCATCCTTAGAAATGACCCTTGAACAGGAAGTAGTTGAAATACACTACACTACTTTAAATGTCAGTCTAAAGCATCAAACACTATAATATTATGTACACACATACATACATACATAGCTATCAGCCCAGTCTAAGATCAACATTAATGTTTCATTACTGTGGAATTGAGTTTATTGATGTGTTCCTGTATAGACAACCAATCCTAAGATACAGCTTTGATGATAGTGTGCCAATATGGTGATCATACCGCAATCTAATATGCCATGACATGCCAGGTGCATCCTTTGTTTGTAATTGTGTTTTTGCTGTGACGTTCCTGTAGGAAACATAGAATGTGTCAGCAGATAAGAACCATTCGGTCCATCCAGTCTGCCCAATTTTTTTTTTTTTTGAGTCCTTTTTTAGTCCCCCTTTCCCGGTCTTATAGCTAGGATAGCCTTGTGTCTATCCCACGCATGCTTAAAATCCTTGACTGTGTTTACCTCTACCACTTCTGCTGGCAGGCTATTCCATACATCCACTACCCTCTCAGTAAAGTAATTCTTCCTGATATTACTTTTAAATCGTTGCCCCTCTAATTTAAGACTATGTCCTCTAGTTGTGGTAGTTTTTCTTCTTTTAAATATACTCTCTTCCTTTACTGTGTTGATTCCCTTTATGTATTTAAATGTTTCTATCATATCCCCCCTGTTACGTCTTTCCTCCAAGCTATACATGTTAAGATGCTTTAACCTTTCCTGGTAAGAAAAGAAGAAAGCGCCCAACGTGGGGCTCGAACCGACGACCCTGAGCTTAAGAGTCTCATGCGCTACCGACTGAGCTAGCTGGGAAACTTGAGGGTTGCCACCTAGCCAGTATTTTGCCACCAGGCCGGTAAAAAATTTACTTGAAGCCAATGTTAAGTCAGCATGGCCGGTATTTTGTTTAAGAAAAGGTGGCAAAAGAAACACCTCCCAAACAAAATATTACACATACAAATATATCAAAACATAACTACCTTCCCCACAACAAAAACTTTGCAGAGAAGAACAGCAGCTGGCTATAGTTCATTCATTTCTAGGTGAAACAGTCATGTGTTTTCATGGCAAGATAAATAACAAGCAGCACATTAATAATGCTATTGAATGTATTGAAGTACATTTGGTGGCTGGAATGTGACTTTAAAATAAAAGGTCCTTAAAATATTGCTAAAAGGTGTTTAAAAATGTAGATTTCATTCTTGTCTTTTAATTAAATAAATGATAGCTGGTATGTGTTTCAGAATTTTAAACAAATGGCATATGCTAAACTGGTATGGTGTCTTTGTTGTGTTCCCCAGAATGATTTTTAGTACCATGGGTCCAGTGAGTTTTGTCAAAAACATGTCTTGTGTTGATGACTGAAAGGATCTACAGGAGGCTAATGATGTTGGTTCCTTATTAGGTTTTCGTAATGCAATAAATCTGGCTTCATTAAACAGAAGTGGTTTCTCCTGTGGTCTAATACAATTAGAAAATAAAACAAGTACAAGATTAACAAGGCATTAAAAAGGTCATATATTTCTTTAAACACCATCAGATGCTGAGAATTTGAATCGGCACAGACGAAACACGTCAAAGCGTAGCTTCATCTTTTTGCACAAATTACTTTTGTCTCAATTTATATGGATATTGGCTTTTACTTTATTTGATTACAAAAAGGTATATATTTTTTATTGTTTCTATCACTCTAGGAATTCTAGAGTACATTTGTCTAGTATAAGACATGTTTAAATCACTGCATGGGAAAAGCTACAAACAGAATTCTAATTATAGGCAAATAATTTCAACAAAACATAGACATATACAACATTGCCGCAGATGAGAACTGTTTGACTTATGTCGACTGCCCAAAACATTTTTAAAAAGCATTAAGTTGCACAATATCTTACTTTGCCCTGTCCTCACCTCTCCAGTCAAGAGCTGAATAATGGTTACTGCTTGTTCTCTGACCTTGCTGATGATCCAGTTGTTTGCCATGAAGGTGTCAAATGATGGAATGGTTTATAAAGCTTTCTGACAATTAAAGCCTGCTGACCATTCTTCATCCATAACATGTGTTCCTGCAAAAAAGAATGATATATTTATGTCATTATGTAAGACTTGCTCAGCATCCGTCTTTAAAATGTTATAGGAGCGGTAAAGATTGAGAGAATGAAAATTCGACCACTTCAGTGTGAAAAGCAGCACTTAATCTCTGCTGTACTTTGCTGTTAATACAACCACGAAAACGAACAAGGTCACCATGTTCTTTATAATCACATACTCTTTGAGACTGAGATAAAGCAATGCTTTAATAACTGCTGTGAACAATATGCTCAGTGAATTTCCTGAGGCTCATGAGATATGCATGGAATAAACAAACTGTAATATTGGGGAATATATTTTTTAACAGCTAGACAAAATCATTTTCCTCCAGGGACTCACTGGCCTGGCTAGAAAGCTCTTCACCCACACACCCTCCTACATATTGAAGATATTAACATCTCTGACCCACTTCCCAACCTTACTACATTATTACAAGCACTACCTATACTGCTTGATCAGTTTAACTACAGATAAATTACACACTTCCTAAAAAACCACCCAATCAAACAGGACACGAGACATGGCTGGAAACTATGGACCAATCCCAGAGCCCACCGAATCACAAAATCTCACGCATATATGCCCAGCACATCAACCCGCCCCACATGCGACACCCTCAATACATGGGGTACTGGGAGGATGCATTGAGTATTAAATTATCTCACATACAGAATCCTTATATTAGCCTATAGACCTATATACTGGAGAACTGAACATGTCCCATTGAAACAAGAATGAATTGCTAGAGTGGGAGAAATAAGAACACTAGAGGAACTATTCACTAATACCACAAACACACTGGATAAATGCCAGAGAATTTGGTGTTACTGGAACTAATTTACATCTATCACTTGAATTGAATTAAACAAGTAAACATACAATTGTCAGAGGTATTGATCAATAATCTGGTACAAATGAATAAAGCAGAAGCCAATGATAACAAGATGGATGCCAGCAGACTCCATTTTGTGTAAGTTTTTGGACATCCTTCTGTGTGTTCAAATCTTATTCTGTGTCTCTGAGGATAAAAGAAAGTCTTCCACATACCTACCTCACTTATCTGAAACCAAATTGTGTGAGGGAGTGACCCTCACACCACCATACACTTCCAAATCGCAAATATTTAAGTGGGAAGGTATAAGTATAAATACATTGTGTTAAATTGTGATTTGGTGCCACAAAAAAAAAAAGACAAACACAGACAGACAAACATATATGGTGCCAGATCCATAGTTCTTCACGGGTTACGATGTCTTGCTACTTTAAGTCACTGTTAAGTAGAGAGCTTTAGATTTACCATATCAACACTCAATTGTATTTTTCCATGCGGACCAAGTTTCGTGAAATCTGTACATTTGGTCTTCTTTTTTTATAGAAACCCATTCTACAAATAAAGTGTACCTGGGATTGAACTTCTCCTCATTTTATTGCCCCTTTTAGCTTCCATTTCCTTGCCATGCATATTTTAATTGACATTAGAATACTTATTAATAAGTTATTTTGGTGCGTGTTTTTCAGAGGGAGGTCCAAATGAAAGAGGAAGGTTTGGGGTGTCTACAATTCTATACATTTCAACATATATAGTTTTGCACATTGTACTCACAATCCAGGTATAGCTAAAAATCATGACATCATCTCATTTAAATTAAATACACCCATTTACTTTTAATTGGCCAAAGGTACAGAGAACATGGTGTGAGTCTGAGATAAGGTTTGGTTGATAAGTTGATACTGGAAGGTGTAGAAAAAAGACCAGAGAGACCTGAGAAGACCTAAGGAGAGATTGATTTTGGGAGAGCTGCCACAAGTGGGTTGAGGGATGGAAATGTTTTAGAAAAGGGCTGAGTCTCTCCTTCTGGGGAGAACTCAGGAATATGAGGCTTTTAATAGCACATGTTCAATATAATAATAGACATCTCCATACACATAGTATTGAGCTTAGTCCCAGGGGTAACTCCCATCACACAATTCTTCAATGGAAGGTGTCACGAAGTGAATTCTGACAGCCTGCCTGACCGGGGTTCTTGGAGGGGCCTGAGGGCCAAACCCCTCCCTGTAGATTATGGGCCCTGGCTTATGTGCCATAACTCTATACTTTAATATTGTTAGTTAGTTATATTCTGTTAGTATATTGGTTTATGTGTAATGTTTAATTCTGTGAGTAGACCACTCTGAAGGGTTATAATGTGTCAGTGACTAGAATTGATAGTTTACTCCAACATCCATTGTTCTGTATTAACTGAATTAACTGGTAAACTGAATATGTTGTGTACATTATGTTTCTTACTGTGTGTCTACTCACTGTATGGTAATTTGGTTTGCAGTCTGAAAGTCTGTATGTTTTCCTAGCCCCAGTTAGTTGGAGAACTATGCTTAGTTCCATCCCCCCATTGTATACTAATGTCTGTGATGTCATGTTTATGTCTTTTTATAAGTCTGTGTACCTAACTGCTAGATGTCCTGTCTATTTGGGTACAAAGAGCAAGGGTCCAGGAAAGACTTGCTGGGTGAATGCTGAGCTGTAATCGGGGGCTAAGGAGGTGATTTCACACAACGGGTAGAGGGTCTACTACGTCCGGTAGATGGTCCGTTACAGAAGGTGTCTAAACTACAAATCATGCATGGCCATCTTGTGGTCAGAATTGTAACTGCATAGTAAATTATACTAAATTAATGTTGATACAGCTACAGAGCTGCATAAATCATGTTTTATTTTATTCACCTCTGTTATGTCATACATGTGAATTATGGATAACTTCTAGTGATATTGTATTTTGTTGTTACGCTGTTTTGCTTATTGTTTGATCTTTATTTTATATTCAATAAATTAATTATTATTTTATTAATAATTGTTGCACTATATTTACTTTTATAAAAACGTCATCCAAACTCTCTGTATACAAAACAAATTCTTTATATGGGTATCTTTGGTTGGACCCATATATATGAATCATAATTTTTTCATATTTTTAATGATTAATAATTAATAACCCATTTTCATATTTTTATGGTTATTAATATCCGACACAGTGCACACCATATCATTTACACACACCCACTCTCGCACGCCCACCCTGCTCCCCCCAAGCCCTGTCCTCACATATATCCTCCACGCTGACACTCCCACCTCAATTTGACATACATAAAAAAATCACAAGACTGTTTTTTGTATTAACGTAGTTTATTTTTCTGTAACAACAATCAGAACGAGCTGTTGTCATTGCTACAATATTTGAAATTAACAATCCTTGCCAAGTGACTTGTTCCCCCTTTTGCGTGGGCCCCCAACAAAAGGAAGAGACAGATCTCTAGGTCTCCTGGCTGCCAGCATTCTCTGTTAGTCTCAGCATAGGTTTTCCCAACTGGGTTTATTCACTGAACCCATGATGTCAGGAATGAACGGGAGCTAAATCTACTGTTGGACAAAATGTATTGTAGAGTTATTTAACATATATGCCACATTTATCCTAAGTAAAGCAAAAAAAGGGAGTTGCAAATGGCACTGAAAAAAAAGTTTTAATAGCCTGGTTGTATACCTTCACAAATAAACCAAGTTAAATCATTAGCAGATATGTTCAGTCTGCTACATTTTCCATTATCCAGCTCAATCCATTGTTGTAGGCACTGTTCGCTCCACCTTTAATAAGTGGGTTTACTGGTGATCCTCACGTTGTTTCTTAATTGATTCTTTTTACACTGGAAGCCTGTTAGTAGCACTTGCTTCTTTTCTTGCTTGGGAGGCAACTCCTAAACAACCCCTGATTACCAACCAGCTGCTTTGTTACTTGGTTTCACTTGTCCCTTTTTAAAAAAAAACAAGAAATAGGAAAAAATAGTTACTAAAAGATTCCATAAGTGAAGTTTGAAGGAATGTTTAGTCAAACAAGCTCCAAAATAGGAATTATAAAACAGGTGGTCATATGCGTAGTTGGATGTAATGGGGCTTATGCATTTCAAGTGGGTCACCCCTTTTACGGTAAGTTAACGCTTTCTCGACATCCTGTTGACACCCTGCAGACCAGGAAGACGAAAATTGCGGATCCTATTTGGCAAATTTCTATTTGGTCTCTACACTGAAGTTTGTAAAGCTGCTTGTCGAAAATTCATTTATGGATGCCTGCACATTCACCGCATACGGACTGGCAGTGTCCGTATGTGTCCACCTGTAGAGAGATCCATCTGGAGTGTCCACCTGGAGATCTGACTCCAGTTGTACCGGGGGGAATATACAGGGTTACTCCATCCACATTTGTTTTCTTGTTAAAAGCCTTACTTTCACTATTTCCAGTTGGCTTTTAAAGATACAGTTACATCTAAACACCACAGATCCCTTGAGCAAAGGTCTTACTCAGACCCACGTGTGTGTGATATACACTAATCTATAGAAAGCGCTATTTCTAATTATTGGCTACTGAAAAGCACTATGTTTTTTTATATCAAATATATTATTCCAGGGATACATCTGAAGTCAAGAAGGAATTCCCCCAATGAAGCAACATTTTAAATTGCTTTAATGGAGTTTTTTTCTTCAATCAACAGTCAGAACAAGGATAGAAAAATTGCTGAACCTAATGGAGTTTTTTTTCAACCTAACTCTGCATAGTAGTCATTTGAAATCTCATGTGAAGCTCTATATTTGTCAAAAAATAATCCTAAACCAGTACTTACAACGTAGTAAATGACTGATGTTGCTGACTTTGAAAATGACAAGACAAAATAGCCAACTGTTTGTCAGGGAAGTTTCCCCTGTACCATGGCTGGGACCTCACTCTTCATTTAACTATCCGCAGTGTGTCAAATACATTATGGAAATAAATCAAGATTTGTTTTGTAGAGAGGAAGAATGTTCGTAACTAGTTTGAGTATCCATTATCTGCAATGTTTGGGACCAGATGTATTTTGGATAATGGATCATTTTTGATAACGGACCATTTTCATAAAGAAATATATATTAAAGCCTCTGAACACAGTAAAAGTGATTTTATTTGCTCTATACAGTTAAATCAAAGCAAATACTGTTTACAGCAAATAAAACACTTTTACTATGTCAGAATATCTGCCCCTCAGACTTACCAATGCATCCCCAGACTTGCCAATCTGTCCATCAGACTTGCCAATGCATCCCCAATGTGCCAATCTGCACACTGACTAACAATGCAAAACTTGATGTAAAAAAAAGGTTGATTTTTGGATCTAGAGATAAGGGATACTCGACCTGTACTACTATTTGTTGTCATAATATAGCCATCAGGACAGGCTGCCCTCTAATTTGGCTCAATGGACTGGGGCGGCACCACTTTTTCTTTACTTATAAATTCCCCAACATTTCCAGCCCTCTCCTGATAGCTCTTATTGTTCTTTTCATGCAGACTGCATATATTCTTTTGGAATATAAATCTTAGAATGTTAGAGCGGAAATATACTTAACCTAATCTCTTACTTATGCTGTAATAGAAAAGATAAATGCAATTAGTTTTAAAATGGGGAATTCTAATTCCCTAATGAAACATTTAGGGTTATGTAAAACTCTTTCTGCACTATAAAGCAATCAGAGAGCAGGAAAACGATTTGAGGCAAATAATTAAGTAAACAAATGAGAGTTTCCAATCTTCAAGAGAATATAGTTTCAAGCAGACGGGTTATACACATATTCAACAAGAAAAATCGGAAGCAGATAAATCAAATAGGGAGCATGATTCTGTGAGGTCAGCCATAAGGAAGGTATACCTCTAAAAGTAAAGAAGTACACACAACAGTCTCATGCATACATGACATATTAGATACCTTTCTTGTTTTATGTGTATACTGTGGTATATAATGATACACATTTCCTGGAAAGAATAGCAGGATGCAGGGGCGTGCGCATGGGCAAGGCACAAATCAACATACTACATGTGTAGCACTGTCACATAGTGTGTCATTGAACTGCGCATCATGGTTGGACTGACAGAGTGACAACTAACTACAACTATACAGCTGGGTTGCCAAGCAGCATCCTAGACACTGATTAACTACCACTTTTGCCAGGGCTGTCTTTAAAGTTAATGGGATCCAAAAAGTCACCCAAAACAGATCACAAAAAATAAAGTCTCATCTCACACTTTCTACAACAAAGTGAAACTGAAATTCAGATCAGCCAACTGTGTCACACAAACTACTCCATACACCATGTTCCCCAACTCAATGTGCTGTGTGATACATTGAACTTCACCATAAAATATCACAATCTCACCCAACAACCAGGTAACTTGCAAATCATTTACCTCAAACCAGTTATACCATAAACTCCTGCTTATAATATAAACATGTGCTGATGTCATAAGCAGGAGACACCACAGACATAGGTTGAACATATATGTCTCATTTTATGCATTTGCTTTCAATTTTGCTAACACAATGTGTAGATCAATAGTCCCTTTATTATCTCATTAGAATTCAAAAATTGTGTGTCTGGTATAATATATGCTTGAGAGCTTTTTTCATTGCTTGATTTCTTAGACTGTAGATGATTGGGTTTAAAAATGGTGTTCCCACTGTGTATAATAAAGAAAGGGCTTTGTTTATATTCCTTGAGTTTTCTCCCGATGGAACTCCATAAATTATGAAGAGGGTGCCATAATATGTACTGACCACTGACAGGTGAGAGCTGCAGGTGGAAAAAGTTTTTTGTCTTCCAGTAGTAGAAGAAATTTTGAGGATAGCGAGGAAAATGTAAATGTAGCTTATAACAACAACCTTAAAGAGAAGAAGTGTTATTGGTGTGGCCAGAACAAAATTTGTTATTTCAACATAGAAGGTATCTGAGCATGAGAGTTTAAGAAGAGGTGAAAAGTCACAGAAGAAGTGGTCTATGACATTGGGACCACAGAATCGCAGGGTGCGAACAAGAACCACAATAGTAAGTGTTATTACAAAACCAAGAAACCAAGACCAAATGACCAGATGAAGACACAATCTGAAGTTCATGATGGAGATATAACGAAGAGGGTTACAGATGGCTAGATATCGGTCATAGGACATCACAGTCAATAGAAAACACTCTGTGGTTGCTGACAAGCCATAAAAGTGAAATTGAGCAAAACAACTGGTAAAAGGCATTGTTGCTCTTTCCATGATCATACCACGTAACAAATTTGGAACAATGTTCGTTGAGAAAAGGATGTCAGAAACAGACAAATGGCAAAGGAAGAAGTACATTGGTGAGTGGAGGCTTTTTGCAGCTGATACTATAATAATGATCAGTAGATTTCCAGCTATTGTGAATAAGTAAATTAAAAGAAAAATACTGAAGAGTAAGTATTTAAAGTTCTGAAGATCCCCAAAGCCAATTATTCTGAATTCTCTTACTGCTGTAGTATTGTCGTCATACTTCACCTTGTAAGAAAAAAATATGTCACACATATGTATCATAAAGAATAACAATATTGACAGAGTGTATTTGTATGAGACAATTTTGTATGCCCCTTGCACAATAATCTTAAAGGCATGCTGTCACCCAAATCTTGTTTGTACAGTGAATGTAGAGAGTAACACAATTAGCAAAAATAATCTATAAAATGTATATGCAGAATTTCATAAAATTCATAAATTAGGACAACTAAAGATTTTTAACAGGATGCAAGAGTTGAAAAATACTGTCCCCTTCTCCTAAGTAAATTAGACTTCCATCTTGAGAGACTTGAGGCAGAGACAGTCAAGAGGCTCGGCTGACAATGAATCATTTGATCTGGGGTCTGCCAGACACCCTTCTGGTTTCTCTCTGCTAGTGGAGAGAGAGACCTTCACTTTTACAAGGGATCATGAGAGGATCTAGGTAAGGCCCCCTCTGCTGGTCCTATGTAAAAACGAGAGAGAGAGAGAGAGAGAGAGAGAGAAAGAGAGAGAAAGAGAGAGAAAGAGAGAGTCCTGGGCAGATACATTCAAAGGACATTCTCTGGTTTCTGATCATATTCCCTCCTCTTTGTTGGCACACAATGGCAGTTGCTACTGACACTACAATTTAATGCATCATATGAGGTGTAAACCATGGAGATCACCTCTAATGAATTCACTCATCAGAAAAATGTATACACAAATAGGCAAAGTGCAATAACTGCTAAAAAAAATGATTTGGAGAGATCTCACCATGCACAAATGGAAAGTTATCCAGGAGTACTGAGTCTAGTGATCCCCTTATAATTCATGAAACTCACACTGACTTTGGGTCCATGAAAATGCGTATTCCTTTATGAATTAATGGATTAAAAGCAGCGCATCGACAAAAATAGGAACGGTGACTGAACAGACGACAAGGTAAGGGGCTAGCTGACCGTCCTTGATACGTTTCGTGCTTCCTTCCATGTAATCATAAGCTGAAAACACTAATGTAATTGCAGTTTAAATAGGTAAAGCATGTGGTGATCCAGGTGGGTTAGTTACTTGCAATATACAGTGTTTCAAAGATGAAGGTTTAAACGACACTAAAATAAATGAATGAATGGAAAGGTTTCTTATACATTTAAAACAAACATTATAAGTAAAAGAGTAGAGGCATATAAATAGATGTGCAAGCAAAAACAAGATCATGATATATAATGTGCAAAAAATGTTTGTTGTTATTTATGATATATTAATTAGATGATACTGTGATTGATCAAAAAAAAAAACCTCAATCTTGAGTCTGTTATCATGTATATATTGTTTTGAGTCACATATTATGCTCCTTTGTTACATATTATACTATACATATACACTGTTTTTTTTTTATAGAGATATAAAACCCAGTGTAATAATTGTATAACTCAGGATTTGAGAGTTTTAACTTGATTCAAAGAGTTGGACATAGGTTGCACTACATAAAAGCATATTTCCAGAGATGAAACCAATCTTATACAAATTACATAAAATAACAACACATTAGCGCATAACCTTGAGATAGTTAGTCTCTTATACAGTCAGTTTTGTTATTAAAATACAAAATGTGAGTAGTCAAATTCGGCATTATGACCTTTAGGCATTCTTGTGTGGAGATAAAATATCCATTTAACTTCTAAGTGGGCCAGTATGCTAGAGATGTCTCCACCGCTCGGTGGTAAAATTGCTTGTTCCAAGCCTTGTACTTTACATCGAGTTATGTCAGAGTTGTTACATGAGATAAAATGGGTACCGATAGGTGTGTTTTGAGGTTTATGGAATGAAATAGATGCAATATGTTGCCTTATCTACATTTATGTTTTCTTTACTTTTTCCCAACATATTGCTTTAAATAGGTATTTCATGTCAGGAGACAGACATTACATTGTATTACAATTTTTGACTGACTGTAGATTTAAAGGTGTTACTGTTTGAATGGCATTATAGCATATGCATTGGTTGTGCCCACATATATGGGTACCCAAATGTTGGAGCCAGGTAGTGGTGTTTGATTTTTGTGTGCAAGAAATGATTGGAGATAAGGTATTTTTAGCTACAATGTTGCATCCTTCGGTTATAATATCTTGCAGCTTTGCATCATTCAGAAGGATGGGTAATCTATTCTGAATAATGGTGAGAATTTTAGAGAATTGTCTACTATAATTAGTTACAAAGTAGAGGCTTTTATTTCAGACCTAGTTGGAAAAATTGAATTTATATCTTGAGATTTTCCTTTGAGTGAATCTCTATTAGTGAGTAAAGCCCTTTTGAAGGCTTTCCTAAGGATGGACATTGAATAACCTTGTTTAATGAAGCAATCCCTCAGATGTCAGGATTCCTGGACAAAATCGTTAAATTCCGACCAATTTCTGCGTACTCTGAGGAATTGTCCAGAGGCAATTCCTTTAATTGTATGTACAGGGTGATTCGATGTGACGTGGAGCGTAGTATTACCACTACATGACTTACGGTGGAGCAGGGGCGTACCTAGAGCATTTGGCACCCGGGGCGGACCCCGAGTGTGGCACCCCCCCCCCCCACAATAAAAATGCAAGAAAACACCCACAATTTTTTCAATGTTTGAAAATTGTACAATTATAGTTACCAGGAATAGTGTGCCAGTCAGATACCAGTAATATTGTGCCAGTCAGATACCAGTAATATTGTGCCAGTCAGAGCCCAGTAATAGTGTGCCACTCAGATCCCAGTAAGTGTGCCAGTCAGAGCCCAGTAATAGTGTGCCACTCAGAGCCCAGTAATATAGTGCCACTCAGAACCCAGTAATATAGTGCCAGTCAGAGCCCAGTAATAGTGTGCCACTCAGAGCCCAGTAATAGCGTGCCAGTCAGAGCCCAGTTATATAGTGCCACTCAGAACCCAGTAATGTGCCAGTCAGAGCCCAGTAATAGTGTGCCACTCAGAACCCAGTAATATTGTGCCAGTCAGAGCCAGTATTATTGTTTGTGCTAGTCAGAGCCCAGTAATATAGTGCCAGTCAGTGCCCAGTAATAGTGTGCCAGTCAGTGCCCAGTAATAGTGTGCCACTCAGAGCCCAGGAATATTGTGCCAGTCAGATGCCCAGTAAGATTGTGCCAATCAGTGCCCATGAATATTATGCCAGTCAGATGCCAAGTAATTTTGTGCCAGTCAGTGCCCAGGAATATTATGCCAGTCAGATGCCCAGGAATATTGTGCCAGTCAGTGCCCAGTAATAGTGTGCCAGTCAGAGCCCAGTAATAGTGTGCCAGTCAGATACCAGGAATACTGTAACAGTCAGAGCCCAGTAATATAGTGCCAGTCAGTGCCCAGGAATATTGTGTCAGTCAGTGCCCAGTAATAGTGTGCCACTCAGAGCCCAGGAATAGTGTGCCAGTCAAATGCCCAGTAATATTGTGCCAGTCAGTGCCCATGAATATTATGCCAGTCAGATGCCAAGTAATGTTGTGCCAGTCAGTGCCCAGGAATATTGTGCCAGTCAGTGCCCAGTAATAGTGTGCCAGTCAGAGCCCACTAATAGTGTGCCAGTCAGATACCAGGAATATTGTAACAGTCAGAGCCCAGTAATATAGTGCCAGCCAGAGCCCAGTAATATAGTGCCACTCAGAACCCAGTAATATAGTGCCAGCCAGAACCCAGTAATATAGTGCCAGCCAGAGCCCAGTAATATAGTGCCAGCCAGAACCCAGTAATATAGTGCCAGCCAGAGCCCAGTAATATAGTGCCAGCCAGAACCCAGTAATATAGTGCCAGCCAGAACCCAGTAATATAGTGCCAGCCAGAGCCCAGTAAGTGTGCCAGTCAGAGCCCAGTAATAGTGTGCCACTCAGAGCCCAGTAATATAGTGCCACTCAGAACCCAGTAATATAGTGCCAGCCAGAACCCAGTAATATAGTGCCAGCCAGAGCCCAGTAATATAGTGCCAGCCAGAACCCAGTAATATAGTGCCAGCCAGAGCCCAGTAATATAGTGCCAGCCAGAGCCCAGTAAGTGTGCCAGTCAGAGCCCAGTAATAGTGTGCCACTCAGAACCCAGTAATATAGTGCCACTCAGAACCCAGTAATATAGTGCCAGTCAGAGCCCAGTAATAGTGTGCCACTCAGAGCCCAGTAATAGCGTGCCAGTCAGAGCCCAGTTATATAGTGCCACTCAGAACCCAGTAATGTGCCAGCCAGAGCCCAGTAATATTGTGCCAGTCAGAACCCAGTAATCTAGTGCCAGCCAGAGCCCAGTAATATAGTGCCAGCCAGAACCCAGTAATATAGTGCCAGCCAGAGCCCAGTAATATTGTGCCAGTCAGAACCCAGTAATATAGTGCCAGCCAGAACCCAGTAATATAGTGCCAGCCAGATGCCCAGTAATAGTGTGCCAGTCAGAGCCCAGTAATATAGTGCCAGCCAGAACCCAGTAATATAGTGCCAGCCAGAGCCCAGTAATATAGTGCCAGCCAGAACCCAGTAATATAGTGCCAGCCAGAACCCAGTAATATAGTGCCAGCCAGAGCCCAGTAATATAGTGCCAGCCAGAACCCAGTAATATAGTGCCAGCCAGAACCCAGTAATATTATGCCAGTCAGAACCCAGTAATATAGTGCCAGCCAGAACCCAGTAATATAGTGCCAGCCAGAACCCAGTAATATAGTGCCAGCCAGAGCCCAGTAATATAGTGCCAGCCAGAACCCAGTAATATAGTGCCAGCCAGAGCCCAGTAATATAGTGCCAGCCAGAGCCCAGTAATATTGTGCCAGTCAGAACCCAGTAATATAGTGCCAGCCAGAGCCCAGTAATATAGTGCCAGCCAGAACCCAGTAATATAGTGCCAGCCAGAGCCCAGTAATATTGTGCCAGTCAGAACCCAGTAATATAGTGCCAGCCAGAGCCCAGTAATATAGTGCCAGTCAGAACCCAGTAATATAGTGCCAGCCAGAACCCAGTAATATAGTGCCAATCAGATACCCAGTAATATAGTGCCAGTCAGAGCCCAGTAAGTGTGCCAGTCAGAGCCCAGTAATAGTGTGCCACTCAGATACCCAGTAATATAGTGCCAGCCAGAACCCAGTAATATAGTGCCAGTCAGAACCCAGTAATATAGTGCCAGCCAGAACCCAGTAATATAGTGCCAGCCAGAGCCCAGTAATATAGTGCCAGCCAGAGCCCAGTAATATAGTGCCAGCCCCCCCCCCCCCATCACTTACCAAATCGCTGCTTCTCCCGGACGGACGACTCCTCCGTGCAGTCTTCTCTTCTCCCTCCTGCACGGAGGAGGGAAACACAGTCGCCGGATGTGACGTATCGTCACATCCGGTCGCTGTGATTTTTTTTTTCACCCGGCGGCCGCATCCAGAGGAAAAAAAAAAAAAAAAAGGTAAGCAGCACGGGGGTTGCCGGCAGCACCGGTGGCACCCCCCTAGTCAGTGGCACCCGGGGCGGGCCGCCCCCCCCGCCCCCCCCTCGGGACGCCACTGCGGTGGAGTTTATTTTACATTTTTCTGATCTTAGAACTAGGTCCAGGAATGGAATCTCTTGGATGTCTGTTGTTAGGGTGAATTTAAAATTTAAATTATTTGTATTCAGACATAGGAACATTTTAGCCAGGAGATCTCTTGTTCCACTACAAATCAAAATTCCATGTTGGAAATGTGCTCCTCCCAAATGTGGCCTTTTAGTCCCCAAACAACCCAACAAACCTATGTATGGGCGATATCCCTGTATTCAGGAGATGTTGTTTGGCATTGACACATGACAAGATCTGTAAATTCATGCCCGAATTACAATGTATGTGGAAACAAAACATTAAAAATGACTAACCAAAACTTTGAAAAAGGCTGCTGGTAGAATTAGTACATGTAAAGTGTTAAAATACCACCATCTGAAATACCTTAGGATGTTTAGTAATCAAAAAAAAAAAAAAACACTGTGTGGCTTCATAAATGTCCCAAAAGGGACATGGGCGCAGGTTTTCTGCATTTCAAAATTCCAACTTAGAAAACCAAACAGCACACCTCTCAAATGTGGCCTTTTAACCCCCAAACAAGCTGACACACCTATGCATGAGTAGTATCCCTGTACTGTTTGTGAGGTACGCATCTCAGTGTTCCAACTTGAAATTTTGACATGTAGTCAGCCTGCGCCCATGTTCCACTTGGGACACTTTTGAAGCCTGTCAATGTATTTTACCCAATCAAACCATATATTTTGGAAAACTAGACATCCTATGGTATTTAAAATTGTGCTATTTTAACACTTTCCATGTACTAATTCTACCACCAGCCTATGTCAAAGGTTTGGGATGCCATTTTTTTCACACACATTGTAGTTCAGGCAGGAATTTTCAGATTCTGGCATTTGCCATTGCCAACCAAAACCTCAATATGTGTTCAGCAACATCTCCTGAGTACAGGATAGGTTTGTTGCTTTGTTTTGGGGCTAAAAGGCAACGTTATGGATGTGTGCATTTCCAAATTGGAATTTTGACATGTAGTCAGCCTGCGCCCATGTTCCATTTGGAACATTTTTTGAAGTGGACAATGTATTTTACCCCATCAAATGTTATATTTTTGGAAAGTAGACATCCTAAGGTATTTCAAATGTTGGTATTTTAATACTGTATATGTACTAATTCTACCACCAGCCTTTGTCAAAGTTTGTGGTAGTAAATGTTTGGAGTTTTGTTTCCACATGCATTGTACTTCAGGCATGAATTCACAGGTTCTGGTATATTTCACTGCCAAACAACCCCCCAATATGTGTTCAGCAACATCTCCCAAGTACAGTGATACCATCCATGTATAGGTTTGTTGGGTTGTTTGGGGGTTTAAAATTTGTGAGGAACGCATCTCAGTGTTCCAACTTGAAATTTTGACATGTAGTCAACCTGCGTCCATGTCCTATATGGGATATATCTTTGAAGCCGGCCAATTTCATTTACCCCCACCAAAACATATATTTTTTTAAAAGTAGACACCCATGACTCCTTGTGGCAAGGCCTCAGCAGCCACTGATTCATCACTAGATGAACAGGGTCAAAATCAAAACTAGTGATCTATGGCAAAGAAGGGGTTAATAGCTCTCAGATGATCCTTTCTAGTACTGAAATACATTAATGTAAAAAGAAATTAATCCATAAAAAAAGTGCAGACTGCAAAAAAATTGTGTTGCTGTGCAATATTACTGCTTATACAGTGATCAATGGCAGGGAAGGGGTTATTACACAGGCAATGGCTTTCATAAAACCTGACAATTTTATAAATTGTTATTTTAACACTAATACTGTGAAACACTAAATCTGTCTCTTTCCCTCAAAAAAATGTAATTTGGAGAGGGAGGCAGATCCAAATTGGTCAGATCAATATGCAGAAATATTGAACTCATTGAGTAAGCAGTGATCTACGGCAAGGAAGGGGTTTGTAGCTCTCAGAAGAGCCTTTGTAGTACTGTAATAAATTACAGTGCAAAAAAATAACCTCTAAAAATGCACAAACAGCACAAATTTGTGCTGATGTGCAAGATCACTGCTTACGCAAGATCGATGACTGGGAAGGGGTTAAACACAGGGAATGGCTTTTAGAATTTTTTTTTTATTATTGTTTTATTGTATTTTTATTATTTTATTGTATTTTTAGTATTTTATTTTACTTTTACTACTTTGATCTCTCTCTCTCCCTCACTAAAATAATGTGAGGAGAGGGAGGCAGATCCAAAGTGGTCAGATCAATATTTGTTTAATATTGATCTGACCAGGAAGTGGGGATGCTCATTTAAATTACTCTGCAGAGAGAGCAATATGCAAACGGGCATTTTTTTTAGTATTGCATGATGCTTCCACATGGCATCGTAGTAATACCATCTGCGCACGGAAAGCGAAAAAAACACGCTTTCAGTTATAGTTTTGGGGCAAGGGTCAGCAAGGGGTTACATTTTGCTTAATTCTACATTTATGACTTAGTTTTTTTAATTTACAGAGTTCACTTTGTACTATTTCTTGAAATGAATCTATAGTAAATAGGGTAAGAACAAGTGGGTCTACATTTAGTTTTTACTTCTGACATAACATCGCTCTGCTTAATGCTTTGAAAAACCTGGGGGTCAGACTCTATTTGGAGATCCAGCAACTGATTAATATCACACATTTCTTGAAAAGAAAGATCATGATTAGTAACTGTAATCGGAAAAATGTTTCCTCAGGACAAGTTTGCAGACAAAACGGTTCACATCAACGATTGTTTGAAGGAGATTAAAATCTTGTCCAGGACTGAAAGACAAACCTCTGTTTAAAAGACAGAGTTGATTAAAAGTCAAACTCACAGAGGAAATGTTCAGTATTGATTTTTCTTCCTCAGTGCCCCTTGAGGTCGCAATCCTGAATTTGGTTTCTGTCTTATTCTTGCACCTGTGTTGTTTGCGTGGCATTGTAGTTTTTTGTTGTTTTTGTTCGGATTGGTCTGTAAATACTTCTTGTGTTTTTCCCCGTTTTTTGAGATTGGAGTTGACGAGCTGTTGTCTTCTCGATCATCTAATATTTGTAGAGCTTGTTTCTCACGCAAATCTTGTGATATAGTGGATGTATTGGAGAGTTTGTTACTTTCCTGTGATTCAGCACTTTCCTGTGATACAGCACTAGAGAAACTTACAGCCTTGTTTAAAGTGTTCTTCTTAAGAATGGACTTATTTTTGTTTTTATTGTTACAGGAGGGGTTCATTGCTCCAGCTTTTGCGCATTTATAGACACGGTTAGCTTCATAATCCGCTTTATCTCTTTTGTATTTGTTGTTTTTTTGTAGCATAATTGTTTCTTGTAATTTAGATACTTTGGTTTCAAATGTTGCCAATAAAGTCTCTGTTTGAGCATATGGTTGTTTCGCTGTTAAAGATTTCTTACATTGTTGCATGTCAGTTTGCACTTCGATATACATTTCACTTTTTTTTTTGCGTATAATTAAATCCATTAATTTAAATTCACTTAAAGTTAGCTCTATTTGTGGATAAAGGTAGTATCTTCACCGTTGAAGTTCGATGACTTTGAGTCCACGTGGGATCATTTATTTAGCTAAATAACTCTCGAAGGTTGATAAGTGATCCCTTATGTCACCTCGCAATAATCCCCAATAACTGACAGCATACTCTGTATTGTAGTGCCTTTTACAAATTCTCTCAAGCGGATTTTGGAATCTGATGAGTAATTGGTAATTTGTATTCACTGTACTGTGGAGAGGGTATTCTTTTCGGCTACATTCTCCTCCATATTGTGGAGATGGACATATTTAAATGTGGCTATTTTCAACTATAAATTTGCCTTACTTCAGCTATTTTTGACCATATATTCTGCCAGTAAACAGTCCTTGCAGTGCTTCATGCGTCTTTGAAGCTATTTCACATTTTTGTGTGCTAGTCAATTGTCAATAGCAACACATCTGGGGCGTTGTGTAAAAAATAAGCATAGTATATTGCACATTGCCACTGGTGGCAGCAGGTATACAAATTGATGATGTTATCTTGTTAATATGCACAATTGTAAAAACCATAAATACTTTCAATTATGTATTGTCTTAATTGCTTGTGTATATGCTGTATGTTTGTTAACAGAGTCCCTTTAAGTCTTAAAAGAAAGCCCCATCATCCTTAAATTTTTATTTATTTAAATGAACACATTGTTAAAGTTATAAAATAGCTAATGTCTAGAACAGACATCAAAACCATTGTCCTGAATGGGTTAAAATAAACAAAGTTCAGGAACAGACCTTAATCCCATTGTTGTTCTGCAAATCACCACTTCAATTAATAAACATTGATATTTAACCAAGTACAAGAATATGTGTACTATACAATGTTATTGTTTTAGTTAAAAAAAAAAACTATTCAATTATAACCTATTAACCTAAAATCAGTTCTGTTATAGCTTTTTATTCTAAATATGAAATCTTCATATGTTTGCAAATATTAAAGATCATAACTACCAGCAAAAAGGTGTCTTTGTATTTAAAAATCATAATTTACTGACTAGTGATTTAAATCATATCCACCCTGTCTCGTATTCATTGTTCCTTATACCTCTACTGCTGGCTCCTAAAATGTTGGACTGTTTTACATTAAACTCTACGGAAGTTCCATTTCCCTGGCTCCTAAGATTTACCAGGCACTGGTTTGTCTGGCTCCTAAAGTCTACAGAACATTCTCAAGCTCTGCACTACCATCTTTTTTGTAATAACTCCGAATGTTTGCTATATCTCAGAGCCACACTGTACAACATTATATTTTGTTGACTGCAACTCCTATGATGATGAGCAAGCAACATTGCTAGTTGATTATCATGGGAAAAGTAGCTAGGGACTGTGAGGGCTATACTAATTCTACTCTACAAACACTAACATCTACAACAACATTCAGCAAGCCATATTGCTAGCGGAGCTTCATGGGAATTGTAATTATACACTGGGGTTGTGGCAGTAACACTACACACTAATTTTTAGTTGTTGACTGCAGTTTCAATGATATAGGCCAGCCATTGCTGGATGAATTCATTGGAATTATAGACTATGGCTAATCTTTACCATCCCAGCTATTGTAAACTAAAGTACTCGTGTTGCCAAAGTACATACTGCTCTGGTAGCTACTACTACCATTGTAATGTAATTGCTTCTATTAATGGGTAACTACCATTTGCCTCCCAGTAGGGAACCCCTCTCCAGAGCCAATAGGGATCATGCAGCTTTATCTACCAATGAACTACACTAGCCATCAATGTGACATCTAAAAATAATTAAGTGACTCTAGGTGTAAACTTCACTATCTTTTCTTAGTTCACAACCACTTCTCTGGAATGTTTATTCATTACTGGAGAAGTAATCTCACGGGTTGCTTCCCAAACCCATGTCCAGCTCCATCATTTAACTGACCACTCCACAAAGAAGTGGATCCAGGTGTCTTCTTGTACAGAGCACCTCAAATGTGGCATAACTTTGAAAAACAGAATTCAAATCAAAGAACCTGATAATAACACACTTTTATTTTCAAAGATATGTAAAATAGAGCATGTGAGATATCAGTAATAGACTATATCCATTTCTAAGGCTTTATTCATGAAACAGGGAATTGCAAAATTGAACCAATAATATCAGAGTTTGAAGTATAACCAAATCAGAATTTTTCCAACTGTGCTACTTTGGCCTTATGTTTGCAATTCTGTAGAGGCAAGATGTGTCTGTAGAATTAAACCACTGCTGATAAAAGACAAAAATTGCAGCCCTGGAAGCGTAACCATATATTATATTGAAAATATTGCACAACTATATGGTGATGCATACCTTTGAATCTGTAATTTCTGTCTTTTTTTCTGTAACCATCAGGGTGGATTTAATTTAAATCACTAGTCATAAGACTAATTTAAATCTATTTAAATCATGATTTTTAAATATAAAGACGCCTTCTTACTGGTAGCTATAATCTTTAATATTTGCAACCAGATGAAGATTTCATATTTATAATAACCTGTCAGAAATATCTAGAACTGATTTCAGTTTATTAGGTTAATCACGCATATTTGGAGAACTACTTAAATAGTTTTATTTCACTAAAACAATAACATTATATATCAGCGATGGGGAACCTATAACTAAGCCTTCTGTTGTGGTATGAGGCCAGGTCGGCAACAACATGGCTGGGTGGGTGTGCGGAAAACCGATGTTGCAGGTGAACGGCATACCGTTTCACCACACCATGGAATGAGCCAAGCTCCAAATGTCACATGATATTCCAGCGCTCAGTGAATGCAAATCTGGCTGTTGGGGTAAGTCCAGTAAGTGCAAATCTGGGCGCTGGGGTAAGTTTGTGTGCAAATGTGTGTCTATAATGTTTGTTTTAAAGAAGTATCACTTTGAGGTCTGCAACTTGGCTTCATTAAGAAATCTGGGCACAACATTCACCATCACTGTCATATATAGCATGCTTTGAAGTGGTAATCTGTGAAGGTAAGGTGGTTTGTTCATAAATTTGCAGAACAACAATGAGTTTAAGGTATTTTCCTGATCATGCTTATTTTACACCAAATGTACTGTCAAAAAGTGCATGTTGTCTCAGCTTGGATAACTTGTATTAATTGAATATGCTGCCACATAACTAAGCTCTATTTGATGCTGAATAATCTTTAAACTATAATGTATCTTAAATTGAAAACTATCGTTAGATTTTTCCTCCAAAAGCATTTCCTTAAAATAAATTTGATTTAAAAAAAAAAAATAGGTTTTAAATCCCAAAATCTGATTTAAATAAAACATTTTTTTTTAAATCATCAGTTTTAATACATCCTGCTAACAATTATCCTTGCTTAGGGAGTTCCACCCCAGCTTAATTACCATACAGAAAGTTTCCTCTATTTTTTCCTCTATTCATTTATAGAAACAAGAGAAATCTCAATGTAATCTTCCTGGTAAAATCCTTACTAAATAAATAAATATTATCTGGCATTGTACAATTATTTAAAAGTACTATGTAAACTTTAAAAGAAAACACAAACCTACCATTTGTATAAAATTAACATCCATCTGAAGAATCCAAATACTCTGAAGCAAGCTTGACAAAGATAATTTAGAAAATGTTGAAAGGATCTTCTTCTTGAATAATGGGTATGTCTTAGTGAATAGATTAGATACGTTGCTTTGTAGGCCTTTTTATCTGTTTCATGAAAAAAATGCCTAGTCAAAGTGTGAGTCCACAGAGACATTCATGAATATTCTCCTGGGTTTAATTTGATACCATAATAATAGTGTATTTGCGCTATTAACAGTTCATACACATCTTACCACGTATTTTATAAATATGTAGAAATATATGCAGGATATATGCATGGCATTCTGATTCAGTATTTTAATAACCATGTGTTATCGAGAATAAAACTGAAATGAGTAAAATGATACAAAAGTGATGGACATGTATTACGAGGATGAATGTAGTTTACAGTAATCAAGTCCCAAATAGGGGAAAATGGAGGTGGTCTTATGCTGCTATTTGAGAACTCTCAGTAGGACCTGTATACAATTCAAAAACTATTAGTATTTAAAAACATGGAATTAAAGGAAAATAATGAATATTTTTGTATTTTCTGTAATCAGTTGAAATAGGTTCTTTGTTGCTAATCACAAATAAATGGGTTAACCTGCCTTGACCTAAGAACCTGACCAACACACCATAAGGATACACATAATAATTACTATAGGCCCCTTCTTTTAGTCTGTGGATACAGGTTTCCCACAAGCTTGAAAGATAACAGGTATTCCTTCACCCTCCTATATGGGAAGATGGAGGGGTTTTCTTCTATTGTTTCTCTATGATGTCTTGGGTTTATCACTGTGATGGATTTTGCATTTGGTCATGTACCAAATCAAGTCTGTATTCTTTTAGTTATCATCCACAGAATTATTTCTAATTTTTCATTCAGCTATTTTGAAAACACTACTTTTAGATGAAAGAAATTTACATTTTTATCACACCATACTGCCATATCAAGCCCCACTAGACTATATTTTACTTACATGGAACTCAGTCTCAAACTGTATAATTTGGGCACATAGGCCTCTACAATTTATACATGTTTTGTGCTGTCCTTGGTATGACTACATGTGGGCACCCCCCTCCGTCTACATTGCACACCCATGACATGACCCAGCAGCTGCATAACAAGGACACACCCCAGCATGCGCCCTATCACCCACACTGCAGACCCAGGACTTACCCCAGCACTCCAGAACATGGTCCATCGCCCACACTGCATACTCAGGATATGCCCCAGCATCCACATTGTAGACCCAGGATTCACCCCAGGACATGTCCTATCACCCACATTGTACCCACAACTCCCTGGTGTCTTGTGGTAGGCCGCATGGTGTCTGTGCGCTGCCCAGGCACACAGACATTTACCATACTGAGTCTAGTGTGAGAGGCAGCATGAGAGCCTGGGCAGTGCCCAGACAACATGCTGCGTGCTCGCCTGCAGGGGACTAGTGAGAGTAATCTTTTAATCTGCCCAGGCAGCAGTGCTCCCCAGCAAGTTTTTTTAAAAAGGTGCAAACAGAAAAAATTTCAAAGCACATTTGAGGAGTGTATTATTTATAGATAAAAGTGATATATAAGCCTGCCTTGGGCAATACATGCCCCCAGTATGTACACTAGGTTATATCAAACACAGTGCCCTAATATAATCTCCATGCACATTGCCATTTATAAGTACCCCAGTATGTACACAAGGTTATAGGAATTGCCCTCTGCATGGGGTATATATCAGGGCAATGTGTGAGACTTAAACTTGTGAACATGGTGGATAGATTGATTTACCCCAGCACCCGGACTACCATCACAGAACGTGACCAACCCATGGCCTATCCCAGCATTCATATTGCATTCATAGGACTTGCCCCAGGCAGAACTTACCCTAGCACAAAGATTGCACTCACAGGACTTACCCTAGCACATAGATTGCACTCACAGGACTTGCCCCAGCCAGGAGTTACTCCAGCACATAGATTGCACTCAAAGGACTTATCACAGCATGCAGATTGCACTCACAGGATTTACCCCAGAACTCATATTGCCCTCACAGGACTTGCCCCAGCACCTTAGAAAGCCGATTGCAGTTACATGACATGCTCCAGCACTTATAATGCACTGACAGGACTTGCCCCATCACTCAGTACTTACCCCATCACTTAGATTGCACTCACAGGACTTGCCCCAGCACAGAAGAATGCTCCAGCATCATGTAGGAGGGAAAAGGTGACCATATCGGATTGGCCGCGAGAGTAGTCTGGCACACAGTGGACACTGCACTGCTACTTTTCCTGATATAGTTTGCTATTTGATACACACAGACATAACCCCTTACAGACAGTCACACTTACATACACACACACAGTCACACATACATGCAGAAATACACACACACACTTACACGCACACTTAGATACACTTACAGTTAGACAGATACACCTACAGTCACACTTACAGACATACACATTCACACTTACACACAGTAACACATGTACATGTACACACTTACATATACACACAGATTTTTTTTTTTAAAATGCTGTTTGCAGGGAGGTGGCTGATTCAGACCAGGCAGTGAACACACATGCAGAAAAACACACACTTACACACAGTCACAATTACACTTATACAGGCACACTTACACACAGTCACAATTACAGACAAAAAGTTACACATTCACACTTACAGATACACTTACACACAGTAACACATGCACACTGTCACACATGCAGACACACTTACATATACACACATTTTTTTAAAATGCTGTTTGCAGGGAGGTGGATGTACACACATGCAGAAATACACACACACTTATACAGTCACACAGACAAAAAGTTACACATTCACACTTACACAAAGTAATACATGCACACTGTCACACACGCAGACACACTTACATATACACACAATTTCTTTAAAAAAAACCCAACGCTGTAGGTATGAAATGGTGCCTGCCTCGTATAACTGCCGAGACATAACATCTTTATCCATTTTTTTCCTGAGCGTCGGATGTCACCAACATCCGGCGCTCACACAGTCTTGGGGGAAGTTGGTGTGGGGGGGGGGGGGGGGGGGGACAGAGCACTCTTCAGGCGGCCCCACCGGCCGCATTCTTAAGGCAGCCTCGGTGGCCACGTTCTTAATGCCTGCGTCGGCCCCAGGGAAGACAGGCCTACTGGGATTTTTTCCAGGATCCCGGTAGGCCAGTCTGGCCCTGCACAGTACATAGTAGCATAGTAACAGATTTAAAGGAGACATACTAAGCCACAAACACAAGACTTAATACAAACCTAGAACATGAACTGATCAGGAAGCAGGCTCCTGACAACTGACCTCTTCATGAGTGACCTCCCAGCATGACCTGCAGAAAAATATAGCAGACTGACCTCCTCAAGAACAGGAACAGGACCAGATACAAGGATAGGAGGCCATCTCCAACAGAATACAATAATTATTGCATGAAACATTGGTAAGGCAGTACAACAATCAGGACCAAAAGCACTTGCTAATTATAGAGTGGCAAAGAACTGGAAGTTCTGTTGTGCTGATGTGATGACGAAAACTACAACACTGCTAATTGATGTCCTTAGTGCACATTTCACCTTTGTTATATACGTGCTGCACAGAATAAAATAAATGGTGTAGGATGTGTGTTGGATTGTTTGTGTGAGTATGAAACCAGACCCAAAAATATCTTGATAATTTATAGAAAGAACATTGGAACTATTTAGGGTAAGTACCTACTTATTTGTGTCAATAGCTGCTAAGGCTATTGCCAAGAAAGAAAACAATCCAGTCTTATTTTCATCAACTCAGAGAAACCCCTGCCAAGTTTTAATAAGTGCACCTCTTGGTTCAAGGTGTTTCTGAACAAGTTTCCGAACATGTGTGTAGCACTCTTCAAGTTGTCAGGCCCGTGCACATACCAGATCAAATCTAGCCTTCTTACATACTGATTTGGACTATTAGTTTGGAACTTGTGTTCCTAAGAAATGTTGGTGTTTACTTGACTTTTCATGAATTGGGGGATTGCTGAATGGGGCTGACATACAACCATAATAGTGAATTCCAATTTTTTTTTAAATTTATATTCTTTATTTCCTTATATCACTTTACAAAATATAAAATAGCAAACAGATAAATTCCATATTATTCCATCTTATAGTAATCCAATAAAACATACAAGATAATCGGTTGTGCACATTCATTCACAGTCATCTCCCATATATCATTCATCCTGTGGAGGGGGGTCCCATCCGGGTCGGGGCCAGCAGTCAAGTCCCATGTCGGTTACAAGTCCCATGTTTCAGATTCCTCATGTCTTGGTCCAAGGGGACCATATTTCCCTATGTAATTTGAATTGGCCCTTTGCTCTATAACACCCTGATTCCATCTCCCTTTGATATTCTATTTGGTTAAATACTGAGATCCAGGGAACTGAATCTGGGCGCTTCCAAAGTCTCGCTATTACCATCTTGACAGCCATAAATATATTTACAAGAAGTTTCCTCTGTTCAACCCTATAAGAATCTAAATGCATATGGAGCAAGAACTTCTGGGGGGGAATGCTGTCAATGGTGGAAAACATATCCTTTATTTTTTTCTATCATCTTTGTTTTTATTAAGTTTAAATGATCACAATTCCACCATATATGTAAAAAATCCCCCACTTCTCTTCCACATCTCCAACACATCTCCGAGTTTTGACTTGAAAACCTGTGAAGCTTTGTCGGAACTTAGTACCACTGATATACCAATTTGTACCGTAGTTCCTGCAGAGCCACACTGTGTACTGTTTGTCTAACAAAGGTTAATGTTTGCAACCATTCTTTTAATGAGAATGGAGTCTGCAGCATTAACTCCCATTTAATCATTGAGTTTGATTTATCTGCAGTCTTACTGCTTCTAAGTAATTTAATTGTACGGGAAATTTGTTTTGGTTTAGAAACAGTTTCCAAATAGTCATCAATTAAATGGCTCCCCATCACCTCCTTTTTATTTATATAGGTTTTTATTCTTAGGAAGGTAAATAATTCACTTCCAGAAAGACCGTATTTCTGTTGGAGCAATGGGAATGGAATTATTTCATGAGCTTGCATAATATCACTCAGTGTTATGATATCATTACCTAGCCATCCTGAGATCTCTAAGTCAGTTATATCATATGTTAAGATTTCAACATTTTTTTTAAACTGAGCTCCCAACTTCATGAACAGACCCCGCATATAACATTTAAATGTGCACCAGAGAGTTGTTTGTGTTACTTCCCCGTTTTCGTTTTCCTTAACCCCTTCATGACCAGACTGTTTTTGGAATGTTGTGCGTTAGTGACCGAGGCTGTTTTAACACTTCTGAGGTGTATGTGTTTAGCTTTAATTTTCTTCTTTGTCGGTTGCTGTACCCACACATATTATATATTGTTTTTTTCAGGACAAGAAGGGCTTTCTTTTCATGACATTATTTTGTTCATATCATTTATTGTACTGTGAAAAAAATTGTAAAATATTGTTAAAATTAAAAAAAATAAACACTTTTCCTGACTTTTCTTTGTAAATTATTTTACTAAGCTCCAAAAGCTCATGAAAAAACCTGCTAAATAGATTCAACTATAGGTCCTGAGTTCAGAAATAGCCAATGTTGATATGTTTTTTGCTTTTTTTTGCATGTTTTAGGTTAATAAATACAAGTAGCATATAGCTGTTTAAAAACCATTTTTTTTTTAAATTAGCGTTAGTGACACTGTAACACCGATATCGGACATGATTGGCTGATGTACACATTTTTTATAAAGTAGACATCCCAGGGCATTCAACTTGGGGTAATTTGACACTTTTCACTCTGTCATTTTACCACCAATCTTTGACAAGTTTTGGCGTAGTAATTTTGTGTGTGTTTTATTTCCACACACTTTGAAACTTATATGAATTTAAAGGGACTGTTCTATTTTATTGCCAAACAAAACCCCAATATATGTTCAGCAACTTCCCCTGAGTATAGCGGTACCCAAGAAGTATACGTTTGCTAGGTTTATGTGGCAGGTACAGGGCAAAATTTAGGATACGGTTATTGCAGCTTTTAAACGTGTATTTATTATGTAATGCTTGTGACTACATTTCCTATCATGCTCAGCCAGCCAAAAGCTACCATAGCAGAATAGGAAATGTAGTCTATAGTAGGAAGCACCAATTTTTGCTATCCTTGCTATCCTGCGGCTGCATGGATCATATATCCAGCTGCTGCGGGCCCCTATCTACTGCTGGGGGCCAATGCAAAGCATTGTCCCAAATAGCAGTCTTTTTAAAAAAAAAAAAAAATATCCCTAGAGGACCACAGACAGACATAACATGTCATTGGACCTCTACGGAATAACTTCTTATTTTTATACAATTTATTATTATTATTTTTAATTTTTTCATTTATTTAATTTTAATTTTTTTTTACATTTTTTTATTTTTATTTAACTCTAACCTTAACCCTATGGTTAGGGTTAGTACAAACCCTAATTCTAACTCTAGGATTAGGGTTTTGATGAACTCTAACCCTAACCCAAGAGTTAGGATTAGCGCAATAGAAAAAAATAAAATAAAAAACAAAACAAAAAAAAATCCTTTGGGGGGGGGCTGGTTGTTACTGGGGGGGACCAGGGGGAGACTTGACACACTATATTTAGTCTCTCCCTGCCCCACGATCACCGTGGAGCAGGTAGAGACTATAGCTGTCAAAGCAGGCACCTGCTTTGACAGCTATTAACATCTGGGCGCTGTGATTGGCTGTAACAGTGCCCGGATGTTTCCGGGGGGTCCTCAACCGACATGGCTGAAGTGTCTCGGTATCGAGACACTCAGCCATGTCTTTTTTGCGCGATCGCGGTACGCCAGCGTGCATACCGCAATCAGACCTGCATGACGGTCCTGGACCGTCATCGGTCACGAAGGGAGATTTCCCTATGACGTTCCAGGACCATAATCAGTCGCGAAGGGTCCAGGATTTTTTCATTTAACCTCCATTTATTTCTAACCCTATAATCAGGATTCTTTTTCAGGTCTATGATCACTGGGGCTTGGTCTGACGTAATTGGCCCATTTTCTGATTTTACCACTCTAGCCAAATCATTCGCCTTCATTAGAATTAGATCTATTCTTGTGTATGTCTGATGCACATGTGAGAAAAAAGCATAGTCTCTCGCATCAGGATTAAGCACGCGTCAGCAGTCGTACAATGAGTTGCAATGAAGAAATTTCTGAAGACCCGAGGGATTCCCTAACTGTTTTGGCTTCTCACTAGGGTTGAGTTTCCCATTTCTATCCATCCGCTGATCAACTATTGCATTGAAATCCCCTCCAAATATCGTTGTGCCACATGCTACTTTATTTACCATAAGTAGTAACTCATTAAAGAATATAATTGATGACTGGTTGGGGGCATAAATGTTTATCAGAGTCTAAATTTGGTCCTCTATTTTAGCTATTAATATAATATATCTTCCTTTATCATCCTTGATTTGGTGTATATATTCGAACTTTAGTTTATCGGAGACAATTATTGCCACACCCCTTATATTTTTTGATCCGACTGTGTTTGATACAAATTTCACTGGATATTTACTATATTTCAATAGTCTTTCTGGTTGTTCTATCCAGTGTGTCTCTTGTGCGAATAAAATATCCACTTTATCATCAATCAAATATTTATAAAGGCTCCCCCGCTTTTGGGGCGAATTTAACCCCTGTACATTAAATGTTGCTACTCTAAGGGTCATTACTCAAAAGCTGTCGTGGTGAAAGGGGCCTCCCCCGACAGCAGACCCACGACCGAGGAGATCCCCACCCCCTCCCCATACACACTACCTTGCACTCATTCATACATCCATCTGAATCACAGTGCATTACTTCCTGCCTGCAACTCAGAATCCTGCTACCGCCGCAGGAGTTCACTCCGAGATACCCTTACCCCATCCTCCTCCACCTCTCACCTCTCCCCTATCTCCATCTACTCAACTAACTATCCTATCCCCCCCTAAATGTCCTCTCAAATAGTATTTCCTATTATTTTAGGAACTTCTGAATACGTCTACCTTACACAGGGCCGGTGCAAGGATTTTCGTCTACACAGGCGAAGGTGCATTTTGGTGCCCCCCTGCTCTGATCCGCCACGCCTCCCACACCATTAAGCCTCCTTACATTATATATATATATATATATATATATATATATATATATATGAATAATGTATAGTGTAGAAAATAAATACATCTAAATATTCAACTCGCATGCTCTAAATGTGTCACACACTGAAACCCTTAAACACAAAGACACCCTTGCAGTCACACACACAGACACCCTTACCACTTACACACACACACAGTTACACCAATTCACACATAACCTGAGACACACTATTTTGCCACTCAATATGCCAGTATTTAGCCCAGGGGTCCTCAAACTTTTTAAACAGGGGGCCAGTTCACTGTCCCTCAGACCGTTGGAGGGCCGGACTATAGTAAAAACAAAAACTATGAACAAATTCCTATGCACACTGAATATATCTTATTTTGAAGTGAAGAAACAAAATGGGAACAAATACAATATTTAAAATGAAGTAAAGTTAAATCAACAAACTTACCAGTATTTCAATGGGAATATTATGCCAGTCAGAGCCCAGTAATATTATGCCAGTCAGATGCCCAGGAACATTATGCCAGTCAGAGCCCAGTAATATTATGCCAGTCAGATGCCCAGGAATATTATGCCATTCAGATGCCCAGGAATATGCCATTCAGACGCCCAGGAATATTATGCCATTCAGATGCCCATGAACATTATGCCAGTCAGAGCCCAGTAATATTATGCCAGTCAGAGCCCAGGAATAGTGTGCCAGTCAGATGCCCAGTAATATTATGCCATTCAGATGCCCAGGAATATTATGCCAGTCAGATGCCCAGGAATATTATGCCATTGAGATGCCCAGGAATATGCCATTCAGACGCCCAGGAATATTATGCCATTCAGATGCCCATGAACATTATGCCAGTCAGAGCCCAGTAATATTATGCCAGTCAGAGCCCAGGAATAGTGTGCCAGTCAGATGCCCAGTAATATTATGCCATTCAGATGCCCAGGAATATTATGCCAGTCAGATGCCCAGGAATATTATGCCATTCAGATGCCCAGGAATATGCCATTCAGATGCCCAGGAATATTATGCCATTCAGATGCCCAGGAATATTATGCCAGTTAGATGCCCAGGAATATTATGCCAGTTAGATGCCCAGGAATATTGTGCCAGTCAGAGCCCAAGAATATTATGCCATTCAGATTCCCAGGAATATTATGCCAGTCAGATGCCCAGGAATATTATGCCAGTCAGATTCCCAGGAATATTATGCCAGTTAGATGCCCAGGAATATTATGCCAGTTAGATGCCCAGGAATATTATGCCAGTCAGATTCCCAGGAATATTATGCCAGTTAGATGCCCAGGAATATTGTGCCAGTCAGAGCCCAAGAATATTATGCCATTCAGATTCCCAGGAATATTATGCCAGTTAGATGCCCAGGAATATTATGCCAGTCAGATGCCCAGGAATATTATGCCAGTCAGATTCCCAGGAATATTATGCCAGTTAGATGCCCAGGAATATTATGCCAGTTAGATGCCCAGGAATATTATGCCAGTCAGATTCCCAGGAATATTATGCCAGTTAGATGCCCAGGAATATTATGCCAGTCAGATGCCCAGGAATATTATGCCAGTCAGATTCCCAGGAATATTATGCCAGTTAGATGCCCAGGAATATTATGCCAGTTAGATGCCCAGGAATATTATGCCAGTCAGATTCCCAGGAATATTATGCCAGTTAGATGCCCAGGAATATTATGCCAGTCAGATTCCCAGGAATATTATGCCAGTTAGATGCCCAGGAATATTATGCCAGTCAGATTCCCAGGAATATTATGCCAGTTAGATGCCCAGGAATATTGTGCCAGTCAGATGCCCAGGAATATTATGCCAGTAAGATGCCCAGGAATATTATGCCAGTTAGATGCCCAGGAATATTATGCCAGTCAGATGCCCAGGAATATTGTGCCAGTCAGATGCCCAGTAATATTATGCCAGTTAGATGCCCAGGAATATTATGCCAGTCAGATGCCCAGGAATATTATGCCAGTCAGATGCCCAGGAATTGCTCATTAAACCTCCCTCCTCCCCCCTTTCCCAGACCCCAGTACTTACCTCCATGCTGCTGTTCATGTCCGTGACTGAGAGGGAAGCGTTGTGAGCTCCCCTCAGGCCGTGCGCATTCAATAAAGTGTGTTGAAAAAAAAAGTTTCAACACACTTTATTGAATGCGCACGGCCTGAGGGGAGCGCACAGCGCTTCCCTCTCAGTCACGGACATGAACAGCAGCATGGAGGTAAGTACTGGGGTCTGGGGGAGCGGGCGATTTTCCCGCCCCCCCATTGGTGCGCCCTAAGGCAGCCGCCTGTGCTGCCTTACGGTAGCGCCGGCCCTGACCTTACATGTGGGCCGCTGGAGGCTGGGGAACTACATCTTATTCTCCCTGTTTTTATGTTGCTGTTCAACTTTATACTCTTATACAGAGCTCCAGATTAAAATTCTTTACCCAAGTCATTACCCTTCAAATGATTATTCAATTGTTAATTGCAGATACGACAATCTCTTATCAGAGATAATCTTCTTAACCTTAAAACCATTCTCCTAGAGCCTATCGTTGACATTTCTCCTTATTCCTCCTACTTCCTTCCCCCCTCTCCTTCCTTGTTAGACTCTCCGGCCCCTATAATAAATTGTATTCTACCTATGTCTCTCTTTTATACCCCATTACAAATTGTGACATAATTTTAGTACATGTGTTCTTTTCTGATGGATCTGTCCTGGGAGGAATCCAAAAACACCACTATTTTCATTTTCCCCCTATTTCCTCTCCCCCCCTCCTCCATCCCTTTCCTTTGTCTTTTTTTCTCTCATCCGGTCTAATACCTTTGCCCCCCTTTCTTTTTTCTTTTTCTTCTTCCCTTTTATAGTATGTTTACTTTAATAAACTATATTTAACTTAAGTGTATCGTGTTTATATATTACTAGTGAATCCATATTACTATTACATCTATCTTATTTATACTGTGTTTATCTATATAAATGTATTTATATATTACTAGTGAATCCATATTACTATTACATCTATCTTATTTATACTGTGTTTATCTATATAAATATTACATTTGCCTTGTGTAAAATGTGCTTACCTTTATAGACAGTGAAACTTTTTCTGTCATTACAAAGAGGTCACGTGTTTTTATGTGTTTATAGTATTATGATTTTTTTAAGTATTGTGTAATACCCTACTCAGTCCCTATACCACCAAATTTTTGTGTCTACTAATTTCTTTGTCTATTCTTATTCTGCCTGGTTCGGACCTCAATCCCAAGCAATTTCTTTGTATGTACCCCGTAATCTAGTAATATATGTCATCTATCAAATCTGTGATCAATAATTACTGTCCCATGTGAACATTATACATCTTCTGGAATCGGTCCTTCCACTTAGTCCTCTAAACAGTGGGAAGAGAAGTAAAAAAAAAAAAACATGTATGGGAAAGAGATCAGTTCCAGATTTGTTACTCTGAGAGTATGTTCCATTCGGTTAATCTCTCTTTTAGGGCCTCTGGTTTTTTGATGATATGTATGGTATCATTATAGGTAATGCTCAGAGCTGTTGGAAACAGCCATTTATATTTAATGTCGTTATTTCTCAAAGCTGGAGTTAAGTCGTTAAATTCCCTCCTGGCCTGTCTGGTAGCAAAGGACATATCCAAAAACAGTTTTATGCCACCATAGCCCTCCATCTCCACCGGTTTAGCTCTTGATGCCTGCATTACTATATCTTTCACGTATCCAAACGAGAATCTCACAATTACATCTCTTGGTAATGTTGCATCAATTTGTTTTGGTTTGTACAGCTGGTGGAATCTTTCAAATGGGTGCAAACCCAGATCCTCCCGAGATATGTATATTTCATAGATCTTTTTTATAAATTCTTCCAGTTGATTTTGCTGTATTGTCTCTGGTATTCCTCTGATTCTAATATTTTTCCTTCTGGATCTGTCTTCCTGGTCAGTCAATTTAGCCTCGAGTTGTTTTATTTTATTTTTTTAAGTGTTTTATTTTTCCCCGATAATAAGGAATAATCTTGTTGGACACTTTTTATAGCTGTTGCTTGTGTATTTAGAGATTCCGCCAGCCGGACCACTTCTTCTTTCAGATCTGTTACGTTTTTTTCAAGATCTTGTTTAATTTTTATATACAAAGTGTCCAGCATCTCTGTCATCCCCTGTTGTGTTATTACTTGTCCAGTGCCGTTGTCCTCTGAGGATCTTGAGGTATCCATCTCCCTCAGTTCTCTCTGTTCCAGCGGCATTGATTTCCTTTGCTTTGAATGTTCTTGTGTCAGGGATTTAGGGGAGTAGAATTGGTCTATTGGTTTATTTCTTTCTTGTATCTTACTCTTATCCTTTTCCTTTTCTTTTTGTTTGGGAGCCATATTTGGAGAGAACCCTTTTCCCCTTCTTTCCCACTTCTTCTACTCTTCTCTAACGCTCTTTCACACCTTTTCCCCTCCACTCCAATTTATCAGGAATTGACCAACCGTATCAAGTAACAGCAAAAAAGCAATTGTGGCCACCAAATATCCACTTGCTCTGGTCAAAAAGCAAATTTCTTCATTATCCTTTGGATCTTGGATTCTTCACCTCAATTCCCTTGTGTTCTTGTTCTCTAAACACTGTACATGGTTGAGAAGTCGTTAGTTATTTTTGCGCAGATTATCCTTGGCGCCATGCTATAAAGACAGACTAGTATCCAGATGTTTATGGTAGTATTTGTATTAGGGAGTTCTTACTCCAATTGTATCCTGCATTGGTCAATATCCTGGTCAGGAACTCCCAGAGACGTCAGCAACTGCCTCTAGACCAAGTTGTTAATGATTTTTGTTATATGAATTCAGCATTTGGCAATTAACTCAGGTTATAATAGCGCAGTCTAAGCAGTCTAAGCCATGGGCACAAATTCACTCGCACCTTTTTTTTATCAGATGCCAGACTGATGGTGCTTAGAAAATCAGATATTAATGTTGAAATATTCGCTTTCTCATCCACCAGCTCAATGTATGTAATGATCTGAGGACAAAGCCAACATTGATGCAACATACAGTTCAGCCCTCAGTTCATAGTTCAGTTTCTTACATCGTCCATCCTATAGTGTATTTCAATAATATGTCTCTTTTCAGGACACTACAGGACGGCCGACGCTACAAGTCGAACTATAAATTGAGGGCTGAACTGTATGTTGCATTATTGTTGACTTTGGCCTAGGATCATTAAATACACTGAGTTTGGTGGATGAGAAAGCGAATACTTCAACGGAAATTTCTGATTTCTTGAGTATCATCAGTCTGGCGTCTGACTAAAAAAGGCATCGAGTGAATTTATGCCCATTGCTCAGATTGCTTAGACTGCTCTGTTATAACCTAAGTTACCTGCTAAGGCTGAATTTATGCAATAAAAACCATTAACAACTTGGACCAGAGGCAGTTACTGAAGTCTCTGGGAGTTCCTGACCAGGATATTGATCAGTGCAGGATACAATCGGATTATAAGTCCGGAAACTGCACAGAGCCTTCCTTTTTAAAGTGGTAATCGTTATTTACCCTTGAAAGAGTCAATTCCAATTTCTTTAATATTTAGCAATGTGTCTGCAATTGATGGTTGTATTATATTTCTGCTATTGAGTACCTTCTGTCATTCTCCTCTTCCTTCCCATGTCTGTCTCTCTCCTCTCCCTTCCCATACATGTCTCCTCTACCTCCTATGAAAGTATTTTTGTCCCTCTACCCATGTATTGCTCTCCTCCCCCCTCCCATGTTTGTCTCTCTCCCATTCCCCCATATCTGTATCTCTCCTCCTCTCTCACGTGGTGTTCTCTCCTTTTCCCCCATCTGTGTGTTCTCCCTGTCAGTGTTCTCTCCTCTTTCCCACCTGTTAGTGTTCTTCCCCCACCTGTCAGTGTTCTCATCTCCCCCCCCCCCAACTGTCAATGTTCTCTCCTCTCCCCCCTCCACATCTGTCAGGGTTCTCTTCTCATCCACCCCCACCTGTCAGGGTCCCCCCCCACCTGTCATTGTTCTCTTGGGTGGGTGATGAGGCATGTCCTGGGTGTGCAATGTGGGTGCTGGGGCTTGTCCTAGGGATGCAAAATGAGTGCTGGCTGTGGTTAGTCATGGGTGTGCAATGCAAAGTGGGTTTTGGCTGGGGAAGACCTTTGTGTGTGATGTGGATGCTGGGAGTAATTGAGTAGGGGAGGTGAGAACCCAAACCATGTGTTCTGCAAGGGGCCTCACAGGAGTATAATTTGTATTTCACCTTACCCAAACCTGTGTTGCCTTGGGGATATTAGGCCCTTGCCAAAACTTACCTCAAGTCTCAACCTTTGTCTAAAGTTCATGAAGGTGCCTTGGTGCCATCTTGTCCTCTGGTATTTGTAATTGTGACAACTACCAGTGAGTGGTGTTCCTTTCTCTCTGACTTTCTCACAAAGATAGACAATCTTTTTTTTATGCTCCTCACTTGCTTGTGTGGTCAATTCATATCCTAAACATCACCTGTCATAATTGCTGTGTAAAAACCCAAAAGCAGAATATAGACTATTTGGTACAGTCCTAACCTCAACATCTGAGGAAAGGGATTTAGGAGTAATAATTTCAGAGCACTTGAAGGTAGGTAGGCAATGCAATAGAGCAGCAGGAAATGCTAGCAGAATGCTTGGTTGCATAGGGAGAGGTATTAGCAGTAGGAAGAGGGAAGTGCTTATGCCATTGTACAGAGCACTGGTGAGACCTCACTTGGAGTATTGTACGCAATACTGGAGACCGTATCTCCAGAAGGATATTGATACTTTGGAGAAAGTTCAGAAAAGGGCTACTAAACTGGTTCATGGGTTGAAGGATAAAACTTACCAGGAAAGGTTTAAGCATCTTAACATGTATAGCTTGGAGGAAAGACGTAACAGGGGGGATATGATAGAAACATTTAAATACATAAAGGGAATCAACACAGTAAAAGAAGAGAGTATATTTAAAAGAAGAAAAACTACCACAACTAGAGGACATAGTCTTAAATTAGAGGGGCAACGATTTAAAAGTAATATCAGGAAGTATTACTTTGCTGAGAGGGTAGTGGATGTATGGAATAGCCTGCCAGCAGAAGTGGTAGAGGTAAACACAGTCAAGGATTTTAAGCATGCGTGGGATAGTCACAAGGCTATCCTAGCTATAAGACCGGGAACGGGGGACTAATAAAAGTACTTTAAAAAAAAATTGGGCAGACTAGATGGACCGAATGGTTTTTATCTGCCGACATATTCTATGTTTCTATGTTTCTATTAATGAACAGCAAAAATAGAGTGAAGAGATAAGTAGAATGATAATCCTGACTCAACCTGAGATAATTATCAGTTCTGTGTGGTATGGAGCACTATACTGAAGCTCTAGTAAGAGTAGCGATAAGATTACACAACTACTATGATCTGTCTGTTCTGCAGCCATGTGCATTACACATTACAGACTAGACATGTGCAAAACTAAAATTTTCGTTTCGTTTCGGATGAAAATTTTATTTATTTCATCTAAAACGAAGTTCGTTCATTACTGCATTCGTTTCAGACGAAATTAGTTCTTTATTTTCGTTTCGTTTTATTCGTTCGTACGAATCAGTTGACCTACACATTCCATAAACCGAAAGTCTATAAACCGAATGTCGTTCGGTTTATAGACTTTCGGCTTATGGAATACATGTAATGCTATTGGCTTTCTATAAACCGAACTAGAGTCCCCATTCATAAGAATTTCTTATGAATGGGGACTCTAGTTCGGTTTATAGAAAGCCAATAGTATTACATGTATTCCATAAGACGAAAGTCTATAAACCAAAAGACGTTCGGTTTATAGACTTTCGGTTTATAGAATAGCAATAGCATTATATGTATTCTATAAACCGAACGTCCTTCGGTTTATAGACTTTCAGCTTACGGAATACATGTAATACTATTGGCTTTCTATAAACCGAAATAGAGTCCCCATTCATACGAATAGGTCAATTGAATCATATGAATGGGGACTCTATTTCGGTTTATGGAATAGCAATCGCATTACATGTATTCCGTAAGCTGAAAGTCTATAAACCGAAGGACGTTCATTATATAGGTTTATGGAATGTATGTAATGCTATTGGTATTTTATAAACTGACTCTATTTCGGTTTATAGAATGCCAATAGCACGAATGGACATATGATTTTTGTTTATTAACCATTCGTTCATTCGGCTTTCTTTAGTTTAGCATTTTCGTTTTTCGGACGAATGGACGAAAATGCTATTTTCGGACGAAAATGCATTCGTCCGAAAACGAATGCACATGTCTATTACAGACTACTTATAGGACAATTGTGCAAGAGTCACAATTCTCTGGGACACTGACGAGGAAGGTATTCTGCACATATGCATATGCATGCCAATTAAAACACTGTGTGGCAATGCAGACTTGCACATGCAATTGATTGCTACTCTGTGAGCACAACCGCACAAGTGTGATTGGATGACAAAGTTTGTGCTTGTGCTAGCTCTCGTTCAGTAAGGCTAACATGCCCTTTTAGGCCACATTTCCTGCAATATAAAATCTCACACCAATAATGCTGGGAGGTATTCACATGTGCCACGGCAACTATATTTTCTCTATTGTATTTAACCTGTTAACATCTGGGTTAATTTGTCATTCATTTCGATGCAAGATGTAGCAATCAGTTTTACAGAACAGATTGGAAACATGCATTTTGCTATCATCATAATGACTGCACACTGCTCCCAATAAGTAAGAGGAATTACACACAATTTACAGGTATGAAGTGCCCTCTAGAGGACTTTCCATGGTAGTACTATTTATATACTTTTGAAAATACTAATATTTATTATAGTCAAAAAATTGACAAACAAGTTCCAAAAATAACAAACAGAGAATTGGAGAATTTTTGTTGTAGTGTTTTTTTGCATGTGGTTAATTTGTGTGCATATTTTTGCAGCATTAAAGCAGAATAAGAGCAGCATATATTTTTCCTTTACACATGTATATATTTCTTTTTATAGATTTTACTGACGTGTATTACCTTAAAGCACTGTGATTCGATGTGATTTATTATTATTTTTACTGTATGAGAGAGACCTTTACCCATCAAAGAGAAGTTATACTTGTGAATAGTTGTAGTTTGTTTGGTCCGAAAGTCTTAAGCCGTCATCACCAGCTGGTTTTATTTAATCACATATTAAACAATAGTAAAGTATTGTAATCAGTTGATACTTATTGTCACAAAGTGAATTCTGACAGCCTGCCTGACTGGGGTTCTTGGAGGGGCCTGAGGGCCAAACACCTCCCTGTAGATTATGGGCCCTGGCTTATGTACCATAATTCTATATGTTAAAATTGTTAGTTAGTTATATTCTGTTAGTGTATTGGTTTATGTGTAATGTTTAATTCTGTGAGTAGACCACTCTGAAGGTTATAATGTGTCAGTGACTAGAATTGATAGTTTACTCCAACATCCATTGTTCTGTATTAACTGGATTAACTGGTAAACTGATTATGTTGTGTACACTATGTTTCTTACTGTGTGTATTGTAATTAGGTCTACTCACTCTATGTTAATTCCTAGTTGGTTTGCAGTCTGAATATCTAATGTTTTCCTAGCCCCAGTTAGTTGGAGAACTATGTTTAGTTCCTTCCCCCCATTGTATACTAATGTCTGTGATGTCATGTGTATGTCTTTTTATATAAGTCTGTGTTGTTACACAAATAAAGAAGTTGTTCAATCTTGCTGTATCTAATTGCTAGATGTCCTGTCTATTTAGGTACAAAGAGCAAGGGTCCAGGAAAGACTTGCTGGGTGAATGCTGAGCTGTAAGTGGGGGCTAAGGAGGTGATTTCCCACAACGGACAGAGGGTCTACTTCATCCGGTAGGCGGTCCGTTACACTTATTATTCCAGAATGCATTATTTAACAAGGAGGTCAATAATAATTTTTTCATATCTCTGTTAACTTTTTCTGTATACTTGCCATTCATATAAATATTCTTTTCACACCAAATGGAGGTCATATAGCATTTTCACCTTTTATTTCCATTGGCTCCATACTGGCCTCAAACTATTTTTTAGGAGCCTGCCAATAAAATGCTGACTAGGTGGCAACCTTGTGGTTAGACCAAATATTGAGATTAATTTTATTTTCAGTATGTACTAACAAACTTATTTATCACTTTTATTAGTGAAAATTATGTCATTGTATAACAGTACCACAAAGGCTTTTCTAAGAGCTATTAACCCCTTCCACGGCGTATGCAATCATATTGATGCCAAAAAGCAATTTTTATCTGTCTGCATATTTTTGATTTTTCTTTTTATATCCTCTAGGGGGTTACGTGTAAAGTAAAAATATTTTTGATTTTTTTAAAGTTGTCTGAGACAATGTATAGCGATCATTAACAGCGAAATAGTGGCAAAAAAATATTTGTGAATATTGCTCTGACCAATTTGGATCTGCCTTCCTGATTCTGAGGCTGCTGACTCAGGGTTCGATTTTTACCCTAGTCAGCTTTCTGATACATTCTAGTGATGTATCCGTGGCTGCTGAGCCCTTGCCACAAGGAGTCGTGGGTGTCTACTTTTAAAAAATATATGGTTTGGTGGGGGTAAATTACATTGGCTGGCTTCAAAGATGTATCCCAAATAGTACATGGATGCAGGTTGACTACATGTCAAAATATGTACCTGTACCTGGAAAAATCCCAGAGGGACGCCTGCCCCGTGGCCGTTTTGGCCAGTTTAAGTGAATCGGCGGCGGCCACCACTGTAAGAAGTTCCTCTGCTGCAACAACCGGTGGCAGCAGGCAAATTTCTTAAAGCTGCATTGGCCACCGAATTGCTTAAAGTGGCAGCGGGTCACTTTAAGAAGTTCGGTGGCCGCCACCGCTTTAAGAATTTCGCCTGCTGCTGCTGGATGTTGCGGCAGCAGTTCCGGCGCGGGATGGGGAGCGGAGGAAGCACGTCGAGTGAGATGTAGACACTACAGGGGGAAGAAGGGGGAAAAAAGACACTACAGGGGGAAGGGGGAAAAAAGACACTACAGGGGGGAGGGGGAAAAAAGACACTACGGGAGGGGAGACACTAAAGGGGGAAGGGGGGGAGAAAGAGACACTAAAGAGGGAAGGGGGAAAGACACTACAGGGGGAAGGGGAGGGAGAAAGAGACACTAAAGGGGGGACACTACAGGGGAAGGGTGGGAAGAGACACTAAGGGGGGAAAGGGGAAAAGACACTACAGGAGGAAGGGGGGAGAAAGAGACACTACAGGGGGAAGAAGAAAAAAAGACACTACAGGGGGAAGGGTAGGAAGACACTACAAGGGGGGAGACACTACAGGGGAAGGGGGGAAGACACTACAAGGGGGGAGACACTACAGGGGAAGGGGGGAGAAAGAGACACTACAGGGGGGAGGGGGGAAGAAAGACACTACAGGGGGAAGGGGGAAAAGAGAGACACTACAGGGTGAAGAGAGACGCTACAGAAAGGACGGAGAGAGAGATGCTACAGAAAGGATGGAGAGAGAGACACTACAGAAAGGATGGTGAGAGAGACACTACAGAAAGGACGGAGAGAGAGATGCTACAGAAAGGATGGAGAGAGAGACACTACAGAAAGGATGGTGAGAGAGACACTACAGAAAGGATGGTGAGAGAGACACTACAGAAAGGACAGAGAGAGACGCTACAGAAAAGAGAGAGATAGAGACGCTACAGAAAGGAGAGAGAGGATGAGAGAGAGAGACGCTACGAAAGGATGGAGAGAGAGATGCTACAGAATGGATGGAGAGAGAGAGACGCTACAGAAAGGAAGGAGAGAGACATTACAGAAAGGACGGAGAGAGACGCTACAGAAAAGAGAGAGATAGAGACGCTACAAAAAGGAGAGAGAGGATGAGAGAGAGAGACGCTACGAAAGGATGGAGAGAGAGATGCTACAGAATGGATGGCGAGAGAGAGACGCTACAGAAAGGAAGGAGAGAGACATTACAGAAAGGACGGAGAGAGACGCTACAGAAAAGAGAGAGATAGAGACGCTACAAAAAGGAGAGAGATAGAGACGCTACAGAAAGGAGAGAGAGAGAGACGCTACAGAAAGGAAGGAGAGAGAGAGATGCTACAGAATGGATGGAGAGAGAGAGACGCTACAGAAAGGAAGGAGAGAGACATTACAGAAAGGACGGAGAGAGACGCTACAGAAAAGAGAGAGATAGAGACGCTACAAAAAGGAGAGAGATAGAGACGCTACAGAAAGGAGAGAGAGAGATGCTACAGAAAGGAGAGAGAGAGATGCTACAGAAAGGAGAGAGAGAGACGCTACAGAAAAGAGAGAGAGACGCTACAGAAAAGAGAGAGATAGAGACGCTACAGAAATGCAAGGGAGAGAGAGAGACACTACAGAAATATGTACACAAGGATATGTCTCACACACTGCCCTGCTATATACCTCTGTACAGGGCAATTCATATAACTTTGTGTACATACTGGAGGTATATATATTGCCCTAGGCAGGCTTATATACCAGCTTATCTATAAATAATACACTGTTCAGATGTGCTTTTAAAATGCTGGATTTTCCTTTCTGTGAACAAAGCAATTATATTATGCTATGGGGCTGGTTTAAAAATGTTATGCTATGGGGCTGGTATACAAATTTTTTCCAGGGCTGGTTTTTGTTCCCTGCCTGTACTCAGGAGATGTTGCTGAACACATGAGGGGTTGTTTGGCAGTGACACATAACAGGATCTGTAAATTCATGTCCGAAGCACAGTGTATGTGGAAACAAAACATTAAAAAATGACTAACCAAAATTTTGACAAAGGCTGGTGGTAGAATGTACATGTAAAAGGATTTTGAAATAGCTTTGCACTACTTATAGTTCTTGCCCTGTAACTTGAATGAAATAACACAAAAACATAAAACATGGGCTATTTCTGAACTCAGGACAAATATTAGAAACTATTTAGCAGTGGGGTTTTTTTTTTGCTGTGTTTTGTAGATGAGTATATGATTTTTCAAATAAGTCAGAAAGATTTGTATTTTTATTTTTTTTGCCATATTTAATTATTTTTTTCATATACAATTATATGCTTTTATCAAAATAATAGCATCAGAAGAAAGCCTTTCTTATGCTGATAAAAAATAATATATAGCCCATGTCAACAGGCGTTAGACAAGCCAAAAAAAAGTAATGTCCCTAAGGGGTTAATTCCCTGCAATTCTCTCTTTAATGAGTAGACCCTTAAAATTATGTTCTGTGCCCATCACTAATGGGCAACTTCAAATTATTGCTTTGTATTCCCCTGTGGTTAAACACAAGTGTTCTGTTAGCAAGAAAGGTAAATTAACCACACAGGAATAATTACAAAGTTTATAGATACATAGACACACTATTCCCAGTGCAATAGGCTTGGTTAACTGTTCCTAGAGGGAATCCAATTAAAATCATGAAAACATTCTTTGTTGGCAACACAGACACAGTGTTATTTTAAGACCTTCATAATCATCACCATGAGATTTCTATGTTTGTGTTATTTGTTTAAACGTATAACCCCCCGTAATCCTTATGTGGCTTCAGTTGATTAAAACCATTGTGAATATATTATTATATAATATTTTATTGTTAGCACTGAAATATATTTCAGTTTGTAGATAATAAAATAGGTTCATTCATCAATATAGTAAAACGGAACAATATTCTACACCAGTGATTTCAAACACATCATGTGTTTGGAATCTTCCTGTACTATTCTGTAAATCACTTTTTAGGCCTGAAGGAACTGCACTAAAACCTTTGGCCAAATCCAGTTCTTGGCCTGGCAGTTCATCAAAAATGGTCTACTCCACTGCTGTCCAACATGTTGACATGGAGGGCCACATGTCATGCAGAAGGCTGGACTTAATTAATTTCACGAGGTAATACAATACAGTCTAGGGCTATATCGGCCATGTTAAGGGCAGAAAAAAATACTTTGAGGGCCATATATGTGTAGATTCTTTGATGACCAGAAGCTCTAAGCTTTTGATGGTACAGAGCTGCGGTTCCATGACATGAGCACATACACATATTATTTTAAGCAAATCTTAAAGTGCATGGTTTCTTCTTAACTGGCCAATGTTTGCATGAAACATAAGAAAATCATATAAAAAACACAATAACGATTAGAAGTTACCTATTTATTAACAAATAACTTTTGGCAATATTCCTTAACAACCACTGAACACTACAATACTACATATCCTATTTTAAAGATTAAAAAATTACTTTTTAAATTTATTCTAATATCATTTTTTGATAGTTTAGATAATTTTTTATCACTTCTGGGTTACACAAGTCTAGAGGCCTTTACAATAACATATAGTCATATCTGATCTTGTTCCAACCAAAACTATTTACAGCATTCAGAAACACAGTATTTCAAAGTTTGGAAGACAAGGCTATACTAACCAGTTTTCCACTATTATTATTTCCTCTATGGCAAATTCACTAAATGTATGTAATGAATTATTCACAAAGGAAATATTTTTCCAAGTGACATATTATTCCTAGCTTTCATTTTGTGACAGTAAATTTGTGTAATAAAGAATGTCCTGTACTGTCACCAGTGTTAATTTCATCAACTAAACATTTTTGTCATGGTTTTCATCAAATGCATGTTTCCAGTGACTAAAACTAAACAATAACTAAATAAAAACTAAGATAATAGGACTAAAACTATGACTAACATCCAGTGCAATTTTCATCAACTGACAAAAATATGACTTAAATGTTAGGGAGGGACTATTGCATTTACCTATTTGGACATCTGGTTCCCATGAATCTCTGCCAAAGCCCAGTCCCCTGGCACTATCTGCTGCTGGATTGGCTGAGACACAGGCAAATTGGGCCTGTCTACCCACTGGAACAATGCCCTGCAGACTGCAGTGAAAGAGTATACATTCTAATGATGGGAGTTTTGATGTGCTGTCTTCAGTATCTGACTCACCATCAGGGGTGGAGGGGCACTGCACAGGTCTGTCTGTCTTTCCTCTCTCCATGTCTGTTTGTCTTTCCTCTTCCCATGTCCGTCTTTCTTTCCTCTCCCCATGTCCATCTGTCTTTTCCTCTCCTCCTCTTCTGTCACTCTCATCTCCCTTCCCATGTCCACCTGTCGCTCTCCTCTCCCTTTCTATGCCTGCCACTCTCCTCTCCCTTCCCATGCCTGTCGCTCTTTTCTCTTCCATCCCAATGTCTGTTCCTCCTTTGTTCTCCTCTGTCCCATGTCTGTCTCTCCTATCACTGCCCATATCTGTTTCTCTCCTATCACTTCCCATGTCTGTATCTCTTCCTTCCCATGTCTGTGTCTCTTCTGTCCCATGTCTGTATCTCTTCCTTCCCATGTCTGTGTCTCTTCCATCCCATGTCTGTGTCTCTTCAATTCCATGTCTGTGTTTCTTCCATTCCATGTCTGTCTCTCTTCCTTCCCATGTCTCTCTTTCTTCCTTCCCATGTCTCTCTCTTTAATCTCCCTTCCCAAGTCTGTCTCTTTAATCTCCCTTCTCATGTCTGCCTCTCCTCTACCTTCTATGAAAGTATCTGTCCTCCTCTGTCCTCTTAGTGTTATCTCCTCTGCCCCATCAGTGTTCTTTCCTCTGTCCCGTCAGTGTTCTCTCCTCTCCACATCAGTGTTTTCTCCTCTGTCCCGTTAGTGTTCTCTCCTCTCCCCATCAGTGTTCTGTCCTCTGTTCCATCAGTTTTATCTCTGTCATGTCAGTGTTCCCTCCCCCACCTGTCAGTGTTCTCTCCCCCAACCTGTCAGTGTTCTCTCCTCTATCCCCCACCTGTCAGTATTCTCTCCCCTAACTGTCAATGTTCTCTCCTCTCCCCCCACCTGTCAGTATTCTCTCCCCTAACTGTCAATGTTCTCTCCTCTCCCCCCACCTGTCAGTGTTCTCTCCTTCCAACCAGTCAATTTTTCTCTCCCCCCTGTCAGTATTCTCTCCCCTCACCTGTCAGTATTCTCTCCCCCCTAGTATAAGTGTTCTGTCACCCTATCAGTGTTCTCTCCCCCTTCAGTGTTCTCTACTCTCTCCCCCCAGTCAGTGTACTCTATCTCTTTCCCCCACCTGTCAGTGTTTTCCTCCTCCTTCCCCTGTAAGTGTTCTCTCCCTCCCCGTGTTCTCTCTTCCGAGTTCTCCCCCCTCCTCAGTGTTCTCTCCTCTCCCCTGCAATATTTCCCCCAAGCTTTCCTCTCCCCTCTTTACCTGATGTTGTGCAGATCACATGGTGGGGATACACAGGCAGCATTGGCTCTGTGCGTTAAATACAAAATACAATTGGCTCTCAGTGCTGCCTCGCGCTCCTCGCGCATAATGACTAAACGTTGCTTATACAGTAACGCTTCCACCAGGTCTTCTGATGACCTCAGAATTCCACTGATCAAGAGTGAGGAAAAGGTGGTCTGATTCGGTACAAGTAAATGAGAAACAATAATAAAAGGAGTTATAGCAATATGCATCATTCTATTTAATACTTTGTAATGTGTATGTGGTGCTCTTTTACAGAAACAGCCATATATTTGGATGTATTATCACTTTAGTAATATATTTTTCAAAAACGATATAAACTTTCTTTGTTATATTGGTGCTACTTAGTATTTTAGAAGGAAATTATTTCCATTACTGACCTAATGACTACTTGAAAAAGTTGTTTTCCTGGCTTAATCCTAGTTGCACCCAAGAGGCATACATGACACTTCCTCCATATGTTTAAATCCATGAGGCTTTCTGTCACTGAATTGCCTGTAGTATAAATACACTGCCCTGCAGTGGGTATGGCATATAGTAGCCTTCCTATTACAGGGCTCTATACTATCATTCCATATTAACATTCTAACATGAATCTCTGAATTATAATTTATTTGCACTATCCAATATTTAAAAAATTACAGAGATTATTTTTATTACTGACCTGACACATAATTAAAAAAAAATATATATATATATAACCCATTTTATAAATTTTTTAAATCATTTATTCCAGCATCCTAAGTATTATAGCAGTGCTTTCATCACACTTAGAGACGGGAAGTAATTTTTTTTACTATCTAATATATATATATTAGATAGATTTTTTTTTACTATCTAATATATATATATTAGATAAACAAATATTGTAATATTATTAATATTATTAATATGCAATTTGAGCTACATTACAAAAATGGATACATCTGCTCATTAACTGAGCATTAACTGTAAACAACGATACTTTTCTAATGTGAGTGACATGGCTTAGTGTTTGGATTGTTCAATATGTTGCCTTGTTATACATCTCTGGCTGATGTAGGGGAGAGAATCAGGATACAAAGTTGTCACTGCAACAACTACCAAAACTTCTGAACTAAATTTAATCCTCTATCAGATCAAATTGGAGACTTAATCCCAGTCTGTTAAAACAAAAGACAGACTTGGATCAGATAATAAAAGAAACAAAACAGTTTTTTCTTGCAAATCATCCAATAGATACATCATCTAAAACAAATTGGTGCACTTATAAAGCATTCATAAGAGCAAAAAAAAAAGAAAAGATATGAAGCAAATCTATCAGAGTTATACATAAAATTTTACCAACAAATGAAGTTAAATAAATTACACCCATCTAATGAAAGAGGAGGAAAGATAGCTGAGATACAAAAGGAGATAAATACAATCCTCCTGAGGAAAGCAAATAATATCTTATTGACAAATAAAGCAAACTGGTATTATAGAGGTAACAAAGCAGAAAAACTATTAACTAATATATTAAAGAAAAGACAGAGAGAGAAAAGAATCACAAGAATTACTCAGGAGGGACAAACCCACTTAGCCCCACATAAAATAGGACAGGCCTTCGCAAAATATTACCAAGAATTATATAACATCCCCAAAACTAATCTGGAGAAGGAAATTGAAATATATTTTAAAAATAAAAAATTGCCACAAATAACGAAAAACCAGTTAGAGAATTTAAACAAGCTTTTTTCGATAGGGGAGGTAAAAAGAGCTATCCAAAAGTTAAAAAACAAAAAAGCTCCGGGGCCGGATGGGTTTGAGGCTTCCTTCTATAAAAATCTCATGGAAGAAATAGCCATACCACTTACCGAAGTATTCAATGAGGTAATTAATAAAGGAGGACTTCCAAAAGAGATGCTACAAGGGAATATAGTCCCTATTTTAAAACCAGGAAAGAAAGAGGAAGATGTGACTAGTTATAGACCCATTTCCCTTCTTAACCTGGATGCAAAAATATACGCTTCCATTCTAGCAGACAGAATAGGAATCACTCTTCCCAACTTAATTCAAACCAAGCAGGTTTTATACGGGGCAGATCTTCTGCGGCACATATAAGAAGCCTTATGGGAGCGCTGCAGCGGACCCGTTGGAACCCCCAGCTGGCTCTGTCCTTGGACGCCGAGAAGGCGTTCGACAGAGTCAGCTGGGGATTCATGAGGAGCGCTATGGAAGCATTTGGTTTTAATGGAAATATACTGGACGCAGTGATGGCAATTTATTCTAATCCAACAGGCAGAGTAGTGGGAGCAGGGATAGAATCTCTATGGTTTCCTCTGACCAATGGGACCCGACAGGGTTGCCCATAACCCCCAATTTTATATATTATAACATTAGAACCCCTTGCACATGACATAAGAGAGGCACCAAAAATCAAAGGACTGGCAGGACTAACATCCCAAAAGATCAGAATGTACGCAGATGATATACTGAAAACAGTTGAAGATCCTATTACATCGATCGAAGAAATACTGAAATTGATTGATGTATACAGTAGATTATCAAATTATAAACTTAACCATAATAAATCAAAGGTGATAACAATTGGAATAAAACAACAACAGACCACCTTATTGAAAGAAAGGTATGAATTTATATGGGAAGGATCCTCTATTACATTCTTGGGCATAAATATTTCTGCCAACCCACAAGATTGGATGCAAATTAATTTGCTACCACTGATAAGAGCAATGAACATCAGACTTAAAGGCTGGAAACTTCCTTTGTATCATGGTGGGGGAGAATAAATGCAATTAAAGCATGCGAACTTCCAAGATTTACTTATCTTTTTCGAATGCTTCCAGTAAGAATACCCCCTCCATGGTTACAGATGATTCAAACAGCCTTTACCAATTTTATATGGTTAAACAAAAAACCAAGAATAAACAGACAATTACTAGCCTTGAAACCAGATAAAGGAGGCTTGGGAGTTCCAATCATACAAGATCACGCAGATGCAGCATTACTGGCCCAGGCATTTGTAACACAAAATAAGAACGCTCCCCAGGAAAGCTGGTATGAGTTGGAAAATAAAGGGAAAAAGTCATATGCCCTTATGGCTAAATTTTGGCATATAGATAAAAATCTATCCCAGAACGATACACAGAAAGATAATCTCTCTCTAACAGATATCCTTGAATTTTGGAATAAATTCAGGACAAAAATAGGACTACAAAATAAATTGATAACTGAACTCCCCTTAACGATATTAAATACATTAATGGATAACATTGAATTAGAACCATGGAATGCCTTAGGGATAAACCAAATAAAACAGATGATGAATGGTACCAATATTCAAACCTTAGGAAATCTAAAAGACAGCTACCAAATACCAGCAAAAGCTACTTTCAAGTATCTTAGAATAAAAAACTTCTTGAGTAAAGCTGTGATAAAAGAGGAATTGACAGAACCATATACTCTGCTAATTAAAATGATGAAACAGGAAGATTATAAAAAATTAACAGCCAACTCCCTCATTTTTGTTAATACACTAAAAGAATCCCAGAAATCATAGCAATTAGAAAATGGGAAAAAGAATTAAATATTGAGATAGAAAGAGAGAAATGGTGTTCTGCCTTAAAATCAATATATAAAAATATACACTGTTTAAATCTAAATGAAGTACAATATAAAATAGCTAATAGATGGTACTTGGTCCCTACCAATCTTCAAAAAATGTGCTTAGATAATAACCCTAGTTGCTGGAGATGTGATAGAAATGTAGGAACACACACACATATATGGTGGAACTGTATATCTCTTAGACCGGTATGGACATGTATTTCAAATAAGATCATAAACAGATTTGGCCCAGAGTGGATAATAACCCCAGAACGGGGAATCTTACATCTAAACTTTCCAGAAGATAAAAAACCACTACCGATTATACTACATATATTAAATGCAACAAAACTTGAAATTGCAAGAAACTGGAGAACAAAAAATATTCCACAGTGGTCAAAAATTAGAGCACAAGTATTACATCAAATCCAAATGGAAAAAAAGATTATAACATCCCTAGAAACCATGAAAAAAAAAATAAGATACCCTATTGGCAAAAATGGATTGAAATGTTTGAAAGAAATTCATTTTAAAAGGAAAAGAGAGAGAGAGAGGAAGAGAAAGAAGGAAAAGAATGTCCTTGAGGCTGTTAATGTTAATGATACTTTGAGATGTAATACCTGACCCCCTAGGGGAACCCAAACAGTCCGTCTAGCCTACATAATTGTAAAATGTCTACGTCTAAATGTTATATGTCTAATTGTCGTATATGAGGAAAAGTAGAATTATATAGAAGAAAGACAATTATCTAATTGAACTAGTGAAACTCTGGGATATACGGAGATTTCCTTATTGACAAAAAGAAAATGAATGAATTATATTATTATACCTCTATTCACTTGCTATATTTATACTATGTAATATGCAATTTTGATACTTTAATAAAAAAAAAAAAAAAGTTTAATCCTCTACCAACATACGTAATTTATTTTGTTCAAAGGTCAAAGTTTACTATTGCGTGAACATTTATAACATACAATATGCATGTTTTGATAATGTTTCACTTGAAAGATACTGTTATTACCAGTAGTGTATCTTGGTTTTGGTAGACAAAATTCGGGCACCACTCCACCCACGTTGCACACCCATGATATGCCCCATCACCCACATTGCACACACATTAAATGCCCAATCATCCCATTACATGCCCCATCACCCATATTGCATACACTCTAAATGCACATCACCCCCATTAAATGCCACCATAACCCTCATTACATACCCCCACCATTTCCATTACATGCCCCCATCACCCCGATTAATTGGAAGGAGCTAAATCTTGCTGAATGGTGGTGGAGGGAGTGAAAATGTTTGAAGCACCAGAAGTGTGCTTTAACACCCTCTGGCAAAGTGCCGCCCTAGGCGAGTGCCTTGTTTGCCTTGTGGAAGATACACTGCTGGTTACTACAGGATAGAATTCCAAATTCCAAACCTAAATCATTCTAGTTTAAAGAAAATCAGCATTTTGAAAAGTAGTAACAGTAATTTGGGAAAACAATAATTTCAATCATTTAAGCCATGCTGCTGCTACTGATTTATGGATGGAACTAAAATGAATATTACATGATCTGCTTGAAAAAAAGACAATAAAAAGCTTTTTAGACTCTAAAATTATATTTAGATTTTTTTTTACTGGGCTAATAAGTAGCTATAAATAATAGTAATTATTATAACTCAATATCTCCTACTCTGCTAGGTTTCCACTTCTTTTTAAGTGCTCCGATTGTATTTGTTCTGAGAAAACCTTTAGGCACAAAATTCGTTATCGTTATTATTCTCTGCTGCTGTAGATTAAATATATTTTCCCTGTAGTATTATTGGATTAACTTGTGTCCTTTCTTCACACTAAACAAAAAAGGAGATTTAAGAAACATATAATTGTCTTTTGTTATCTGGTATTGTTCTACATAACTGCTTTTGGGCTATATCACTGAAGATTTCTTCATATAACACATCTTTCTAAGCACAAATCTTAAGGGATTTTGTTTTACTGTGTTGACTTTTTATGTTGCATTACAGAGAATATAGATACTGAAAGAACTCCCAAATAGAATTGTTCTGCTATTTTAGAGCTTGTACTATGATTTTCAGCATATATTTAATCAGTAGTGCTTCACTGTAGTGTCCTCTACAGGAGGATTTAGACAAATTGGGGGATTGGGCTGGTAAGTGGCATATGATGCTCAATATAGAAAATGTAAAGTTATGGATTATGAGAAAAAATATTAACCACGCAACATATACAGTATTTGCTCGATTATAAGACAACCCTGATTAATAGACGACCCCCCAAACTTTGGATATTCCTTTAGGAAAAAAACTAAAAGCCTGAATATAAGACTACCCTATAGGAAAAAAAGTTTAACTTGTATATATTCACATGTAAATTGCTTTTTAATATTTAATAAAAATGATTACCATATTTATCGGCGTATAACACGCGCCGGCGTATAACACGCACCTCATTTTAAGAAGGAAATTTCAGGAAAACAAACTTAAATTTCAAATAAAGAACTTTGAAGCCCAATATGCTATTTTAATATGCCAGGATATTTCCCCCAATATTGCATTTAATATGCCAGGATATTGCTCCCAATATGCCAGGATATTGGTTGTTTGGTGACATCATTAAGGATCATCAGCTTAAGGGCTTTGTCTAATTAAAGTCTATGTTCTTGTTAGTATCAATTTAAAAATGCATCAGTCTCTTACATGTGAAGAAGAATATTCATAAATGAGCATGTGTGTGGAAAATTACACCAGTCATACAGAATTTGTACTAATTGGATTCCAGAATCTTAAGAACTTAAAGATTTTATTCTTTGTTGTTTGCCTATTTTTGTATGGTGTCATATTTACAGAAAATCTCCTGATCATCCTACTAGTGCTCATCAGCCACCAGCTACACCATCCTATGTACTATTTCCTTAAACATCTGGCCTTGTGTGACATCTTGTTTGTGTCAAACATTGTACCTCAGTTGCTGTTCATCATACTGAAGGATGGAAGAAGAATTTATACATCAGCCTGCATCTTCCAATATTATTTCCATTGTGTTGTAGGATTTGCACAATCTTTCATCCTCACTGTAATGTCCTTTAACCGCTCTCTGGCTATATGTATCCCACTGCATTCTGCTTCTATTATGACTGTTAATCAGTGTCTCCAACTAGTCTGCTCATCTTGGGTGTTGCCAATCATTCTTATTACAGGTGAAGTTATTTTGATCTACCAGTTGCAGTTCTGCCACTCAAACATCAAAGACCATTTTTTCTGTGATATAGGTCCAATCCTTGAGCTTTCAACCTCAGAAACATCCATCATAATGTGGCAAGATTTTGTGCTATCTCTTCTTGTGGTGTTTTTTCCATTCTTACTTGTCATTGTATCATACACCTGCATCTTCATCACTATCCTCGGTATCAACTCCACTAGTGGTAGACAAAAGGCAATTTCTACATGTTGCTCTCATCTAACAGTTGTTTGCATTTTCTATGGGACACTGTGTACAATATATCTTGTCCCATCTACAGGGAATTTGTCAAATGAAAAATTTAAATCACTGGTTTACATTGTACTCATTCCATTTATTAATCCTCTCTTGTATAGTCTTAGAAGCAAGGAGATCATGGAAGTTTTCAAAAAATGTGTGCATGTTCATATACTGCAAAAAAAATCAGTTGCGTTTTAATATTATATTTATGTGTAAAGACTTGCTGAAAGAGAACTGTATTGTAAAATATTCGTATTATTATTTTTCAGCTTTTCTGTTGTAGATCTAAATTTGTATTTAAATTTGTGAATTTTGAATTTGTGAATATAACTTTTATTACTGTTTCAAAGATGTTTATTACAAATAAAACCACCTTGGCTAGTCATTAAAAGAAATGGATATTAGTATTTAGAAAAAAAAGTGCATGACGTGTTGCTTCTTAAGAAAGTGCAATAAAATCAATTTCACAATACTAGATAACATACTGCTCGATGGAACGCCTAAATACAAAGAAACGTCAGCTAATTCATCCGGATAAGAAAAATCAGAAGTCCATCCAGTAAAAGGTAAAATTTTAATCAAAGTCATTGGACATAAAAATGAAGGGTGGTGACAAAAACAATACAGAAAGCTTAACGCATTTTAGTGCTTTTTCAAAACCAGTCTGGCGTTTGATCACAGCTCCACAATTTACAGTTTATACCACGGACAGAGCACTACACCTATATAAAAACAGAGAAATAAGCAGGTAAACATTGTTACAACATGATACAATATATCTAAGTTAAATCACAATATTGAATAGTACAAATATTCATAAATAGTAGCTGTAGAAATGTTGAAATTTTGAGCAGATCATCACTGAAACACAATATTGAACACCAGCAAATATACAATGAATTTACACAATTTACAGGAAGCCTGATTATGAAGAACTTGAATAGATGTCATCAATCTGGATGCAGAAAAGAGATGATTACTAGGATAAGCATATTTTTAAAAAGACACCAAGGCAACAGGGTCTGAAAGGAATCAAAGAGACAGGATCAGGAAACATAAAGAATACTAATAAACAATTGTTACTCCCAATAAGGAGTAACAAATTGAATGCTGTCATCTGAACCCCTGCCCCCATCTCTAATGGCTAATCAGGCAAAAGATAAAAGATCACACTGCTTCTTTTAGTTTGCCAATTTGTAAGAGTACTGAAAATCCCGTTCCGAGTAGTCTCTCACCCTAAACCTCTCCTTAAGCTCTCAAACTTGACTCTCAAATTTTTTTGGGGGGTAGAACCATTTATTTTTAGGTGGGTAAACTGGTCTGTTGGCACACTTCTAATAATGTGAAATCGATGGCAGCAACTGGCAAGCAAAACAGTATTCCCTGCCACATACTTACGAAAAACAAAGGTTGCTACCTTCACACTAAGGGTTAGATCAAGGAAGGTAATAGTAAATTAAACCCATTACAATTAACAAATGAAATAAATGATGAAACTTCCATGGTTCCATATCTCCATACCAGAAGCAGATAATCTATATAATGGCCAAGATAGACTATGCTAACCTTAAATGGATTTTCATCACAAAACAAATGTTTTCCTTCCAATACACCATATAAAGTTAAGCATAGGAGAGAGCGAGACATTCCCCCATGGCCATTCCCTGGTTTATCTTCAAATCTTAAATAATCGTGGATTAAAAGGATATCAAAACTTCTATTGTACCTGGGGCATAGTTGCTATTTTTCTTCTAACACCAAGAGACGTGGCATCAAGAGAAAGCCAAGAAAAAATCTCTTGCCAGGTAATAATCTCCATTTGTTGAAAAAAAACCTGCTTAGAATCTTAATTACATCCTTTTTGTGCCACAACTATAAGTTGTAAGTACAGACCTTTCCCGAGACCACCAATACCAGGATTTGATGGGTCTACTAGGGGGGTCTAGACATGTTTTTTTAGGATTAAACGTAAGTCTCCTGTAACAATTTGTGTCTGAAAGCAAGAAGAACTTCCCTAATGTAATCGGCTCTACTCATGAGGGCGACTGTAACCCCTTTGTCTGCGTTTTTAATTATCAAGTTCATCAACCAACTCTTTAACTCTTTAAGTGCTGCTAATTCATGATTAGTCAGATTTTTATGTTTGCTCAGATGATTTGGCAACCCTTTTGACTCAGATGCTTTTGATCTATCTATATTTTAAAAATATAGTTAATTATACAGGTTATGGTAAAGAAAGTTTTAACCAGATAGAAGGCCACTTATGCTTGACTAAAACTGCATTTTGAATGATTGTGCACCTTTTAAACGTTTTAAATGTCAGCACCTGCAACAGCAATATTAAGGGGTTGCCATTTGACAGAGCATCACTTTATGGCAGCAGATTTCTTTGTCATAGGTGTTTGGGAGCGTCACACACTCACACAGCCAGTAGCTATGGAGGGGATTAGCATCCCAGCTTTAAAGGGGCACTCCCACCAAAAAATAAAAATGTTTTTATTTTTTTATTTTGTATTGATGATCTCAGAAGTGTGTTTTTTTATGTCAGTTTATCTAATAAAATATGTTAGTAAACAAGTGTGACTGGGTGCCACCATTTTGTGTAATCTAGTGTTTTTGGGTGCCACTCCTCAGAGACAGCAGTAAAATCTCACTTTGGAATTTGGGACTCATAATGCAGTCTATAAGTCGGATTTAGTCATTTAATATTCCAGGATTTAGCCATTTAATATGCCAGGATTTAACCCCTCAATATGCCAGGAGTTAGCCATTTAATATGCCAGGATTTAGCCATTTAATATGCCAGGATTTAACCCCTCAATATGCCAGGAGTTAGCCATTTAATATGCCAGGATTTAGCCATTTAATATGCCAGGATTTAACCCCTCAATATGTCAGGATTTAGCCATTTCATATGCCAGGATTTTGCCCCTCAATATGCCAGGATTTAACCCCTCAATATGCCAGGATTTAGCCATTTCATATGCCAGGATTTTGCCCCTCAATATGCCAGGATTTTCCACTCAATATGCCAGGATTTGCTCGTTTTTTTGCCCCCCCATTTCCTAGTACTTACCTCCTTGTTGCTTGCTCTCCGGTGTTCTCCTCCATGCATCTTCCCTCCTGCCGGGAGGAAGGAAGCTCCAGTTATGTTTTTTTTTTTTTCCCTTTATTGAAGTCGCGCAGCATCAATAAAGTTAAAAAAAACAAAACGTGACCGGAGCTTCCTTCCTCCGTGCAGGAGGGAAGATGCACAGAGGAAACAACTAAGGTTAGTGTAACAGGGAGCTTAACTGCAGCATTAAGCTCCCTGTTACATCAAAGGCAGCGGCGGGGGGCACATTTTTGATTGTGCCTGTGAGTGAGTGTTTACTGATTGTGCCAGTGAGTGAGTGTTGGCTGATTGTGCCAGTGAGTGAGTGAGTGTTGGCTGATTGTGCCTGTCAGTGAGTGAATGAGTGTTGGCTGATTATGCCTGTGAGTCAATAATTGCTAGTGTGTGTGAGTGAACCAGTACAGCATCTCTCCCTTCAGTGCAGCATATCTCTCCCTTCCTGGCATGCCCCCTTGAAGTGTGAGTCCCCTCTCCTACATGCCCCCATCCCCTGGCGGCATCAAACCCCTCTCACTCCTTCCCTGACATGCCTCCCTACAGCAGGAGGCAAAACATTGCCGACATTGGACTGACCTAAATACAGTGGAAAAAAGGACGAGGAAACACATGATGCCACAGTTGCAGTGTAATGACACAACAATCAATATATGACATAAATGTCCACTGAGAATTGGCAGCTGGAACAAAACAGACAGCCTCAAACTGTGTAGGGTAAGTGCAAAAACAGGGATGCTTCCATTGCACAGTACATGGACACTTGAAAACAGCAAATATTTAAATCCCCTTAAGGTGACCAATACGGTTTTTAAGGAACTGTGTTTTAAAAGCTTTGAAAGTGCAAATGCACAAATAGCAATTATAGCAATTAAATGTGATACAATATAATGAACGTTATACCCAATGAGCGTTATAAAAAATAATCAGTGTTATATAAAATACACTTAGTGATACTTAGCACAATGACAGTTAAAACAAATGATAACCAGTGTCAAAAACACTTAGTAATACTTAGCACAAGGTCAATCTTCTTGTGCTCTGTAGATCTGAAAAATACAAATGAACACAAAAACCTAGTGCCATATGTACTTAGAAAATAGCAAAAAATGGCTTGCAGATAGAATAATATGGTGGTAAACTCACACACAGCTCCTCAACATAGGAGCATAGAATTAATGCTCTAAATAATGTTTCAATGAAATAAAATGTTTTTATTTTAAATATTTTTATGTAATTTATTTTAATTTGTTTTCTTAATGTTTATTATATTATACACTTTTTAATCAGTATCTTATTAAAATTAGTTTTTAGCATGTTTTTAAGACTTTAGCCCATATTGTGCATCAAGACTATAAAAAAGAACATTAGCACGTTAATAATACTATGTGATGTATGTGTTTCGGCTTTGACGAATTAAGCCGAATTTGGCACAAAGAGATTATGTCTAAACATGTGAAATCGCCTGGGGCTTTATGATGAATTTCTGTGTGATCTTCTGTGGGGCAAAATAACATGTACTAGGTACACTTCTGCAAATGGGCTGCCCATGTGCTGCTTTGCTGCCCCTCAGAGCCAGCTCTCCAGACCGGTGCGTTGTTTCCCCTTAGACCTCAGTCAGCCCTTCCTGTGAGATGGATATTACATTAACATTACATTAACTTTTTTTTTATATAGCGACAACAATTTACGTATAAATAAATGGACATGAGGGTATGGGGGAATTTCGATGGATTTCAGATGAACATTCATGATGATGGCCAGTGACTAATCCAATATAGTATAAATTCAATAAAATACTATCTCATCTTCAAACGTACTATACACATAACTAATTAAGTCTCATATACACAACTAACTATTGCACTACTTCATTTAACAAACATAAAGAGAATGCTATTGCAATAATAGATACTGCAAATAATAGAGCAAAAAAGCAGTATCAATTTCAAAAATATATTACAAATCATAAGAAATAGATGTAAGAAAGAAAAGATAATATAAAAAAATTTGAAAAATATGTATAATAATTTAAGACTGTGTCCTCTTGTTGTGAAAATAAGAGCAGAGACCCAGAGGTGCCTTAATATATTTTATTAAATATGGGAGATCCAACCTTTATATTTTTGTCTCCCGCCATCTTCATCTGTAAATTGTCAATTCTCTAACTTCAAAGTTTTTTCTGGACTTTAACCACTCTGCAGCATGTTCTGGGGAATGGAATACTATTGTGGAATTTTCATAAGAAACCAACAACTTTGTTGGGAACCCACATCTATATTTTATATTACTTGTTCTGAGAGTAATAGTTATTTCACAAAAAGACTCTTTTTTTACACCAGCTGTTTGTTATCATTGAACGTTTTAGAGAATCTTTTTCAGCTTTCTACATTGCGCCTTTCCTGATTTATGAGGTAATTAAGTTTTGAGGTGAATCGTGTGGACATTGGGGATGGGCAACTGAAGATTATGACATCACTGGTGACATCGAACAATGACAGCAAATGAGAATTCTATCCTGAAGACCATATGTTATAGATTTCAGAGGATCTAAGGGTATAGGTCAACACAACTTTTTTCAACTCTCTGCATTGTTTGATTCCCAAGTTATGAGTTAATTAGTCAGTTTTGAAAAGAAGCATGACTTTGCAGAACAATGTTTGCAAAGTTCTATAAGCCAAAGCAATGAAACTGCTGAGGAAACAGAGGTGCAACTTGCTGAACACTGATTATGAACTGCTACAAGACAGAAAAACGAGACTGCTGAAGAGACGAACAAGCACAGTACCAGCAAAGTTTCTCAGTGGAAGAGAACACAGCATTGGTACACAAGCTTTGTCAACATAAAAAACATGTAATAAGGGCAGAAGCAAAGAGCCAGAAGAGGAAAATGAACTCTGGAATCAGATTGTGGATGCTCTTAACACAGTTGTTGGGAATAAGAGGTGTTGGTGAAGAAAAGGTAAGTCCCTTTAAAATACTTACACACTATAGGAAGATATATCACACTGAACTCAGTAGTTTCTGCAACACCTGTATTAGCTGTGTCAAAAATAGCTAGGAATCTACACTCATAATGACTGCCACACATGGAGAAGCTGCAAGGGTGTGTTTAGAGAACTTTAGCTGATCTCCTTTCATTAGGAAATGAAACATTCACATTTTTTTCCAGGCTGAGAGTACAAGATGCATGTTGTTTACATGACAGAGCAACGAGAATACACGCTGAATGCTTTAAAAATCCAAAAAGCACCCCAAATACACCAAACTGAGGAGCAGCGAAAAGAATCTAAATACCGGGCAAAGTTGGCTAGTAAATGTAATACCGTATAGAGCAAAAAAATCACTTTCACTGTGATATAGCTGTGATATGAAGCATTGTTGGGAACGGGCTGTTGGCACATCCCGACTTCACACATCTCATTGTATTACCCTCGGGTGTGGGGGAATCTGGGCATGCATGGAAAGGCTATATTACAGGTTAATGGGGCTAGACACTGAACAAACTGTTGTGCGCTTGCATTCTGATAGGTGTGTGTGTGTAATTTGCAAATTGTGGCAAAGTCCTTAAATATGTTTGGATAACATACCATTTTGGATAACGGATTTCTGGAAAATCCTTAACTAATAGGCAAAAATAGGTAACATAGTAATTTATGTTGAAAAAAGACACACGTCCATCAAGTTCAACCCTTCTACCTATCATTACAGCATTCCATGTGATAATTAATTTACCCTTTTGTGTCCAGCATATTTAAAACTTTGGTTTGAACTCATGGAATTACATTTTGGGCATGGCTCATATATTTTAAAACCTTAGTTTTGTTATTTACTGTTTATTGAGCACATTTATATTGTGAATCTGAAATTATACCAAGACTTCCAAGTGGGTAGATAAGATTCGGAGGAAATTTCCAAAATATGGCCCATATAGTTATTGTCAGTTATTCCAGCAATGGCCAAATACTATTTTTTTTTTTGGACTCCCTCGTTACTGATGATACAACACTAATGTAGAACATTTGAAGGATAATAATTACATTCTATGATCAGTGTCAATAAAGGATTTTTTTAAAACATCAAAATAATTGGAATCCCTTGAGGATCAGGCAAATTGCTCCTACATGAGTTATTGTTCAATTACCAAATTATTATGTAATGCACATGGCCAGGACTGCTTTAAGGCCCTGGTGGGCCCTTGGCAAAGTCTTTAGCAGTGGGCCAACCTCGACCCAAGTTAAAGAGTACCTTGGTATTGCTATGTCCTAATAATTTTTCTCACTATTCCATGTCTCAGTAATAGCCACTAAATCTACATTCTCTGGTGTCTATTTCCTAAAAGTCAAAAATAGTGAGAGGAGGCTTACATGGAAGGTTGACTTTCACTTTAAAAACTGACCTTCCAAGCTGACCTCCTCACAAAAGTCACTAAATGAATCTAAACGATCTCCAATCTCAAACTCCCTTCAGTGAAAAGCAATAAAAATGTTGCCGTCCAACCCCCGTCCCCCAACTCACCTGGTTTTGGTTAGTGGTTAGTTACATAAATACGTTTAAAAAAAATAAAATAAAAATAAAAGCCACTGGCCTCCAGAAGTTTTTTTAAATTTTATTTCTTACAGGGACAGTCTAGTCCCCAGGTGGAAGTCTCTACATGCTTACTGCAGTCATTTAGTCACTTGCGGTGTGGTGAAAAATAATACAGTGTGTGGACTGTAATAAAATTGTTCTTGTACAAAGTAGGATGTCTTAACAGTGCAACACATTGTCTAATGACATCACTAGAGAGACAGGAAATTCCATTTATTTGTGTGGTGGGCAGTCCCGGTTTCTTGCAAATTGCTGTAATTTCACAATTTCATCTAGCTGTAAGTATTTTAGGTTTAAACCAATGCAAAATGTTAAACATTTTAAACTACTTTGAAATCACATTAATATGCATTAACATTTGGAAGATGCATTTTGAGCACCAGGCAGTCCCTTTATTGGATTTTTTCACATTTTAATTTATAATCCCCAGATCAGATATGGAGAACTGAAATGATCGAAATGCTGCCATCTTACCCTAATCCAAAATGTGTTCAGGGGTGATCAGCTCATGCTGAGTGGCCAAAATTGTATGTGTTTGATAATGAAAATGTCCTGAAGGGCCACAAACTTTTGGTTTCTAAACACCCTGAACAGCTGATTCAGACCCAAATTTCGGGACATGTTCGATTCATCTTGAATGCCCGATACGCATCCAAGCATATTGAGTAGACCATTTGGTGGCAAATTCTTTAGGGTCTACTCAATTAAGAGAGAAATTTAGAGAATTGACATGGGAATTTCAAACTTTAGGGCAACATAGCTTGGAAAAATTCTCCAATACAGCTGAATGTGATTTGAATGAATAGAAATGAGAATAGAAAACAAATTACTTATATGGACACAGTGGAAAATAGGACTTATAAATAGTAGAATTGCCCTGTCTTGTTTAGTACTGATCACCTTTTCACCTTTTGGAATTATTGTACTCTGCATTTTAATTAAACCACATTTTTGTGATTTGTGTTTTAATGCATTTTTACACTTTGTTTCTTAATGTGTAAGCAGAATTGACTCATTATTATTAAATAAAGCACATTCTGAACTATGAGACCTGTCATTTGCATTCCCCTGTGCAGGTTTACAGAAAGCTTGGGTAAGTACCAAACATAAATTAGTCTCACAGTAACAATTTGCTAATTTTATAGCTACACAGAAGCTTTATAGTCTTGGGCACTGGTCCCAAGATAACGGGCCCATTACACAACTTGTAAGTATATTTCATATACTTATCAGAACCTCATGCTTTCTGAAATAAATATAGTTCCAAATTAAAAGTAAAAAAAAATTCACTAATGTTATCATATCTATACTAAATCTCTTTGTACATTGGTCACAAATGGTTGTCAGTAAATTTAACTCTGTTTAATTTTCCACCCTTCTGAGCAAGGGAAGCTTTAAATACATTTTGTACTTCACTATTTGGAGCTTATAAGGACTACAAGTGTGCAAGGGGGTCCTCAATGAGGTCAGCTCTGTAGGTGAGACTAACTAAACCTAAATTTGATTTTATATTTACCTTTATGGCAATATTGGTACACACGATAAAGTGATTTCAGAAAGTAGGATACAAGTCCTCATATAGAATATAATTAATACCGTATTTGCTCGATTATAAGACAAGGTTTTTTTCAGATTTTTTTTTTTTATAATTCTTATAATCGAGGTCGTCTTATAATCTGACCTAAAATTGAGGTCAGACTATAAGACTGGGATCCAGGTCCCCCGCAGAGCTGCAGGGGACCTGGATCCCCCTCTCTAACAGCAGGGGATGTCTGCGCGATAAGCGCAGACTCCCCCTGCTTCCTCTCGGCACGACCGCCGGGACTTCTATGATGAAGCCGGGTACTTCCGGCTTCCTCATAAAAGTCCCGGCCGTCGTGCTGGGCGTCAGCAGGGGAGGTCTGCGCTCATCACGCAGACATCCTCCGCTGCCCCGCTAGCCACCAGGGATAATCGGGCAGCCGAGGGATGTCTGCACGAGACATGCAGACATCCAGCTCCGGATCAGCTGTCTGTCATAATAGACGGAAGTGTCGGGCAGCATGGAGGATGTCTGCACGTATCGTGCAGACATCCCCCGGCTGCCCCCACTAGCCACCAGGGACCAAGAAGGATAGAGGGGGGGGGGGAGAGACAGAGACAAGGGGAGGGAGGGGGGAAGAGACAAGGGGAGGGGGGGCAGAGAGAAACAAGGGGGGGAAGAGACAGAGACAAGGGGAGCGAGGGGGGAGACAAAGGGAGGGGGAGAGAGAGACAACACTAAGGGGGGAGAGAGACAAAGCTGGGGGCAGGGGAAAGAGAGATGAAGGAAATAAAAGCAAGAAATGCATTTTTTGATATCATAATTTTTTATTAAAAAAGCAATTTACATGTGAATATATACAAGTTGAACTTTTTTCCTATAGGGTAGTCTTATATTCAGGCTTTTAGTTTTTTCCTAATGGAATATCCAAAGTTTGGGGGGTCATCTTATAATCAGGGTTGTCTTATAATCGAGCAAATACGGTAATTGAAGGTTACACTTATTGACTTGTGCTAGTGCTGATGAGTGTATAGCATGAGTCCTTGACACTCTCGTGATGCTGAAGTAGTCAAAAGGGATTGAACTGTGGGCTCAAATAATATTATCATTTATGTACAATTGCTTAAAATGTACAATTAATTATAAAAAGATGCTTAATTATTTAGAAGCACAGGCAATAAACCCAAACTGATTTCAAGATTTTGTCAGCAATTTGCTTTTAATTTGGGATCAGTTTTCTACCTTATTTCACAATATCATTGAATGGCACACATTAATTAGAAAACATGACACTTTATATGTATGCAAAGTATCCCCATGTGTTAATGCATTCAAACACCAGACAATCCAAAGGCAAGTTAATCTCCCTGGAACAATTACAACTGGTGTAGCTTCGTAAGGCTGGGAAGATGTGAGCAGTTACCAAGGTAATGGATTTCTTTGCCTGATCTTCAAGAGATTACAAATATTTTGATCTTTAAAAAAAAAAAAACATCCTTTGTTGACACTGAGAATAGAATATAATTATTATGCAATATCAAATATTTTACATTAGTATTGTATCAGCAGTAACCAGGGAGTTTTTTTTAATATTGTGTTTCATGATAAGGCATTAATAATAATAATTATTCCTCCTAAAACATTAATCTGACTAATCCTAAATAAAATACTTACTGGGTGTAAACAGGATACAGCATTTATCAGAAATAACAAACATAACGAAGATATATAACACAACATAAATCCCAGACATGTCAGCACAGGATTTTCTGATAGCTCCACCATTCATGGTTGTACAAGTCACATTCATGGTCAAATACATCACCTCTAAGACCTCCTTATATATTGTTCTCTTTACTCTTCTAGATCATGGATTGCATGGGACTTAATAAAACTTGGATATCACCCAAAGGAAAAAATGGGAAAGTGCTAGAGGAGAGAATTGCTTAAAAATAGTTGTTAATGTAGCCCCTTTTTTCTAAAAGGGTCAACATTTCTCCTATTTCTCAATAGGCATCTTCAGGACTGGATGCTCTTTCTAATGTTTTGTTCCATATAATTCTTCTCTAACCTGTGGGTGTCAGTGTCCTGGGAAGGTTATATATGTCAAAAACACAGTGGGTGTTGACTCTGCCTAGCAGTAAGCTAATGTGCTACACATCCTCGCAGCTGCAGTTGCCAGAATGTATTCACTGCCTTAGACTCCACCAAGTGTGTGACAAGCCAAAACATAATTTCCCCCCACTAGAATTGAGCAGACCAGCAGGTGATACCCATGCTAACAAAACTATGTGATTTAAATCAACAGGATTTTCAGGTGCACAATACCATGAAAACATCAGGAGAACCATCTGATTTACAGTTCTGTCATTCCCCATTGTTCCATTGTTATTATACGTGTTATCCTGTTCCTTTCATTCAACTTTTCCATCTTTCTTCTCTGTTCAAGTTTTCCTTTCTTCAGAGTTCCACTCATGAATCTAAAGAGAACAAATGTAGATAAAGGGAGGGGAATGTCATGCATTACAAGAGATAAGCAAATTAGAAGAATGTCCAAGAGGCTTAGTGGTCCATATGCAATATATTATATGAGACATTCTTCTCATTTCCTTATCTCTTGTAGAGACAATATGTTGTATTTTATGCGTGAGTAAAAACTTCAATTCGCTTGGCTTGCTGACAGTCACATTTCTTTATTTACATAACCAGAAGTAACAATTATATTGCTCCCTTAAAGGATTAACCTCAATGCAACTTCCGAGATTTCTAAGAAAAAACAAACTTGAATTTGTGTCCAACCATTAAATAGTCAGAATAGGTGAAATAATATGCACAAGATAGACTGCTAATGTGATAACTTCTTACATTAAGTGATCATTTTGTTCACCTCCACAGTAATCACTAAATGCACGATTAACCCAGAATGAAGTTAGAAAAATAGCCAAACTGGAGATTTTTTAACCTGGCCATTTTGGTTCTAAGTTTTACCATTTTTTTTTTTCAATTCACCTCAATTCTATGTCTGGGAAATGCACCTTACCAGTACTTCATATTAATTGGAACAGTTCTAAAAGCCCTCTTGGCCATAGGTGTTGGAAATGTGAAAGCTATGTTCTCAAAAAATGGCAAGCATATACATGTATTAACAACTGCTTTTCAGGATTTTATCCCTCATAGGTTGACCAACAAATATTTGTTTTTATCTGTTCTTCCTGTTACTAAGTTATTATTTGTTCTTTATTGGTATGTATTTGTGAATTAAACTCTTCAAGACATCTAAGATCAGTTTGTTCCTCAGACTATATACAATAGGGTTAATGAGTGGGTTTAGGAAAGTGTACAATAAAGACTTATATTTGTTTTCATGAACTGAATTCCCTCCAGATGGTGCTATATATATAGAAATTAGAGTCCCATAATATATGCAGACAACACAAAGATGAGAGCTACATGTAGAGAAAGCTTTTCTTCTGTCTGCAATAGAGGGGATGTTAAATATGGTGATTACAATACAGATGTATGATATAATGACAAAAATGAATGGAAGGAATACCACAAGAATGGATAAACTGTAGTCATACCAATATACCATAAGTGTGTTAGAAGATGCAAGCTGAAGAAGTGGACCAATGTCACAAAAGAAATGATCAATGAAATCTGTGTTGCAGAATCGCAACTGATATACCATAATCATTTCACTAGAAATGAGGATAAAACCCATTACCCAACAGTAGTACACAAAATGTAGAGAACGAGTGGCATTCATAACAGAAGCATAGTGCAGTGGGATACAAATGGCTAGATATCGATCATAGGACATTATTGTGAGAACAAAACATTGGACAAATACTAAAAAGCTGTGAAAATAGTATTGTAAAAAACATCCAGCTATTGATATGTATCCACCTTCCCATAATATAACATGGAGCAATTGCGGGATAATATTTGATGCAAAGAAGATATCGGCTAACGCTAGGTTTTTAATGAATAAATACATGGGACATTTAAGGGCATGACTGATTGACATCAGAGAAATAATGAAGATATTTCCTATTAAAATCACAATGTAGATTGTCAAAAAAAATGAAAAGAGTGGAATCCTAAAGTTCTGAAAACGTTGAAATCCCAGAAGCAAAACTTTAGTAATAGCTGTTTGATTGTCCTCACACATGCTTCATTGGCTTAGCAGATTTTTCAACCTGTAGAAATTCTGAAGGATGACATAAGACGTTCAGAATATATTGACTGGCAACGCTAAAACTATCATCAAACATAAAAATATGTTATACACATAACAATATACATTGTGGCTCCCAAATCGGCTTGGAACCATGACTTGCAACTGATTCGCACAGAGTCCCAGAATCTCAGTGGGACTCAGAGTCTCAGGGACTCACAGTAAATTGATTTATTCTCAAAATAACACAGCCTGGCATAATATTGAATATAGATTTGTGAAGAAACAAGGGCATTTTTATTGTATTTTGGTATTTATTGTCATTTTTATTGTATTTTGGTGATATTTATTTTCATTTTTATTGTATTTTGGTGATATTTATTGTCATTTTTATTGTATATTGGTGATATATTTATTGTCACTTTTATTGTATTTTGGCGATACACTATTTCTTTTTTATCACGTAATGAAGAATATTCCAGAATCTACTGCATTTTTTGTTATATTTGTTGTACATTTGAAAACCGTATTTAATAAGACATCTTACATTATTTTCTCATCATTAACAACTTATTGTTTTTTCTCATTGGATCAATAAGCTCTATTAATAATGCTTATTTTATTATTAATGTTTTATATTTTGGAGTCATATTAATATTAAAAGCAAAGATGAAATACTGGGCATTGACTTGTGCATAGGAAACTGGAGTTTTTATGCTTGAAGGATTTTCAAGGAATATAGAACATAGGAAGAAAGACCTGTTGATACATAGGGAAAAGACCAGATGGCACAAACAAGATTAAAAAGGATATTGAAGGATACAAACATAGAGAGTCCATAATGAGCCATCTTTGCTCTATATATCTTGGGTCAGATGAAGGAAGCTCTGACCAAAGATTTTAAACAACATGTCCGCCACTTGAGAAAGGTATGCAAGCAAAGAGGGCTCAATAAAGTACTTTATTTTTATTCCTTAATCAAAGCATTTTTGTTTAAAATACCTACATAAATGATCCAATCTTTCCATTAAACATATTTTTTGCCAACACTTGCAAATTAAGTAATCTACCCATCTACTCTCCTTAGGCAGTCTCAGGCAATGAGCTTCTTGATAATGGCAAAGATCAGGGCAATGCAGATAAACACTATGACTCTGGATTTTATATGGCTGAAGAGTTCAGAACAGAACCCTTGCAGGACTGTGTCCATGTTGATACAGGAGATTGTTTGATAGGCTGGGATGCCATTGTTATGGACACAGGAGGATTAATTAATGTTTCGGCATTTTTCTCAGAAATAGCAGTACCTGGCATGAGTGGACATGATTAAAAATCTCACCTTGATTCATGCAACCATTAAAAAAAATAAATTCAGAACGGTCAAAGAACTAGTCATAGACTTTACTGTCACCTTCATTAGTTAGTTTTACATCAAGGTTATTGTTTTTATTTCAGGGTTGTTTTAGCTTGTGCCATCACCTTGGTAACCTTATACAAACTTTAATCTTAATATTTGGTATTTAGTTTACTATCAGAGTATTTTGTCTTGGGCTATTTAGAAGTTACAAACAGAAAGGTACGTAGAAATGGCACTCCAGGAGTCGATGAATGCGGTGTAAAAGGTAGGTATTTATTTTCCATTCATAGACTCCTGGAGTGCCATTTCTACGTACCTTCCTGTTTGTGACTTTGATGGTGCGGATCAGGCACCTGTAGAGGCACCGGAGCCGTGGTCGGAGGATTTAGCAGATTCCAAATACCTCCAGCGCTGGTGAGCCTGATTGTTCTATTCTGTAGCTATTTAGAAGTTCCCACCTAAACACCTTATCTCATTTTGAAACATCTGTCTGCAACTGGCAAAGTTTATTTTTTTTTTTAGCTATATCCAGTAAAATACCTGTCTCTCTCCCTTTCACTCAGCTCTGCTTAATATCTCAACATAGTCTGCTCAGTCACACTCTTCCATTTTTTCTGTAGAGTGGTTCCTTTCAATTCTGAGTTTCCACTTTCCTACTTTTATCTCAAGTATCCATCTTCCATCCCTACCATAGCCTTTCCTTTACACTGCATCCTGTTTGGACATTGAGCTGTATTCATTAAATAATTAATTCCATTGAAATGAAAAAGTAATTTCAAAATTAAGACTAATATGGAATTAATGTTGCAATTCCCCAATACTCCCTTTTTCATGCATAAAGCTCATTGTTTTTCCCTTGTTCCTGGCCTACTCAATCTCCTCTATTTTATTTCTCATTCCTTTTCTTTCCACGCCTTTCATAACCTTCATTCATACACATATAAATGCAAAAATCGAAACAAATACATGAGTATGGCCAAATTTTTAAAAAGTGAGAACAAGAGTGTCTATCTATCCATCAATCTATTATCTATATATTATCTATGTATCCATTAACTTCTCAAATTCTGCATTTAATTAAAGTTTAAATGTTAAATAATGTTAAATTAACTAATTTGCGGTTTGTAGACAATCTTTTCGCATCTTATTTAGAATTGTAGTTGTGAACGTAATCATTTAGACATGTACATAAAAATGACAATTCGTTATTTACATATAGAGTACATACTTACACGAAGGTGGCAAACAGTTCTGAATAACTGGTGGTATTCAAAATTATGTGAAAAATAATAATAGAAAAAAGTTTATTTAGTTTACAATTCTTATATGTCGTTGAAGCTTTCTGAATGTGTTGTAGCCATCAGTCTGATGGATGTTCTTTGATCAAAAGAAAGATTTCTGTATCACGCGTCTGGTGTAAAGTTCCAGGTATATATATATATATATACACTGTATTTTACATAGATAGATGATTCCATGCAGGATTCTACATCTGTTAAAAGTGTCACTATGGTCCCCTGAGTGTAATAAGGAGGAAATAATGAAAACAAACAACATTCTATTCCTAATTAATTGGCACTGATAGTGGAAGGTTTGGAGTCCTGTGGGCAGGTAGAGATAGGAAACGAGCCATGCTTGACAATCACATGAACCCAATGTCAAACCTTTAGCATAAATTGATCATAACTTACAATAATGTGATAAAGTGAACCTGTTGGGAATATAACACAATAAAGAATTAAAAATATCAATAGCCATGAAACTTGTGACAACAGGGTTTTATAGGAGATAGTCAAGATAACCATGAATGGATTGTCTGACAAAACCTTTGGTACTGCATTTACAAATATGTTTTACCTTATTGCTTTAAACTTACAGCTTTTATTTAGCTGTCTACTGTTCCTTTATTTTGTATTACATGCATAATACAAGATTATTTTTTTCCAATAGCTAACACTAAAATACACCTGTTTATTAATTAGACACGCAAATAAACCAATAAATAGATCATTTTAATAGCAAAACATAATTATAACGGTTTAGTTTATGTTATTATGCATATTATATATATATATGATATTATATCATATATCTATATAACTAAGATATAAATCCATTTACAAATTTATATAAAGATATGCTTATGTAAGTTAATATATTGTCATTATTATTTAATATTTATTGAAAATGTATAAAATGTTTTGTACTAATAGCTATCCTTAACTTTTTTAACTATACCAGTATGTAAATGTAATTAATATTTCTTAGTAAACAAACAAAAAGAAATACATTATTATTTTTATGTATGATTGATACATGCTCTTTTCACATATAGTCCTTTTGCCAAACATACTGTTGGGGGTTATACTTAAAAATAACACACACAGGTAAGGTCTGCTATAGTGCCTTGCTTGGGGATCACAGAATCAGATTGTGGGCTAAGCAGGATGTGATTCTCTGGAACCCCAGCATTGCAACAAATGTTTGAAACAGAAGTGAAGGGCAGATTGGGTGTCCAAATGGCTCCATACACTATATCTGGCACCATGATATAATGCATTGTACTAATAAGTAAAATATGGCAGAACATCATAGGCAATGTCAAACAGGGGTAAGGGGAGCAGTAACTGAAGGTAGCATAATTAATGAGTGCTTAGGGTCAGCCCAAGAGATTGTGTTGCTTGGGGCGATAGATGAAATGCTGCTCCCTGCTCCGAAAAAAATAAATGATTTTTGTAATATTAAAATAAATTGTTACAGGAGCTCATCTCCACCACCCTCTAATTGCCAACCACAGATGGTGGTAAAGTATTAATAACAGATAATAAAATAGTTTTTTTTAAAAAATGCATTCCTTGTTTTTATTTGTTTTCTCTGCACCCACATTGCACTCACAAGACTTATCCCAGCATCCGGAATATACTTCAGCATGCAGGACTTGACCCAGCACGCAAATTGCACTCACAGAATTTGCCCAGCCACCAGATTTGCACTCAGGACTTGCCCCAGCATCTATTTTGGATTTAAAGTCTTGCCTTAGCAACCACTTTAGCTCAAGGAGTAACTCCAGCAATGGCTCTCATCAACTTCGTTCAACCTCCTGGCAGATGTCGTTCCTCCTCCTCATGTTTGTCTTCTTGACTTCTGCCCCCAGGCCCACCATCAGGGGGTGACGGGCGATACTGGTGTCCCAGGCCTGGCTGGTCCAGGGGGTCCGGCGGGCCCGGGTCACGTCAGGTAAAAAAAAAAAAGGAAAGAGTGATATAATTTATAAATCACGAGAGGTTAGCTATAAGAGTTGGAAAATAAAATAAAATAAAGGAATTCACAACGAACAAGAAAAACCCTAAAAACCACGTAATTAGAATAGTTAGTTAACAGAGAAATAAGATGCTCGACACTAGGAGGGGGGACATAGAATTAAGGGTAAGAGAAGAGATAGATAAAAACAAATTACAAGTAGAGATGTCCCGAATAGTTCGCCGGCGAATAGTTCCCGGCGAACATAGCTTGTTCGCGTTCGCCGAGGCGGGCAAACATATGCGATGTTCGGTCCGCCCCCTATTCGTCATCATTGAGTAAACTTTGACCCTGTACCTCACAGACAGCAGACACATTCCAGCCAATCAGCAGCAGACCCTCCCTCCCAGACCCTCCCACCTACTGGACAGCATTAATTTTAGATTCATTCGGAAGCTGCATTCTTAGTGAGAGGAGGGACAGTGTAGCTGCTGCTGATTTAATAGGGAAATCGATAGCTAGGCTAGTGTATTCAGTGTCCACTACAGTCCTGAAGGACTCATCTGATCTCTGCTGTAAGGACAGAACCCCAAAAAGCCCTTTTTAGGGCTAAAACATCTTTTTTCCCCCTGTGTAATCTAATTGCAGTTGCCTGCCTGCCAGCGTGTGTGTCAGGCTCACAGCGTATACTGTGCCCACTTGCCCAGTGCCACCACTCATATCTGGTGTCACAATAGCTTGCATTTTAAAAAAAACAAACTTTTTTGACTGTAATATAATAGCAGTCAGTTTCCTTCACACGTGTGCGTTTCAGGGCCTGCCAGGGCACAGTGTCACACCAGTGCAACTCATATCTGGTGTAACAGTAGTGTACATTTTAAAAAACCCCAGAAATTTGACTGTGAAATAATAGCAGTCAGTTTCCTTCACACGTGTGCGTTTCAGGGCCTGCCAGGGCACAGTGTCACACCAGTGCAACTCATATCTGGTGTAACAGTAGTGTACATTTAAAAAAAAAATACAATTTTGACTTTAATAGATTGAATAGCAGTTAGTTGTCTGCAAGCGTGTGTGTCAGGCCTACAGCGTCTACTCTGCCAACTTCTGCCAGTGCACAGTGCCTCTCATATCTGTTGTCAAAGTAGCTTGCACGCATAGTACCACTAATCGAAAAAAAAAAGACAGGCAGAGTATGGCCACCCCGCAGGGGCCGTCGTGGTCATGGTGCTGTGATTCCCTTTGGCCCTAGAATAATGCCCAGTGTTCAGAGGCCACGTACCCTGAACTCGAAAAGTTCTGAGGACATAGTTGACTGGCTAACACAGGACACCCAATCTTCTACAGCTTCCGCTCGGAACCTTGACGCACCATCCTCCTCCAGCTTAGCTTCGGGCACCTCTCAAGTTACCACTCGCCCGCCTGCCGTCACCACCAACACTAGCACCACAGCCGCTTCACTTGATCTGTCAGAGGAGTTATTTACACATCAGTTGGAAGAAATGAGTGATGCGCAACCATTATTGCCAGAGGATGTAGATAACAGGGATATGTCTCAGTCAGGCAGCATTACACACATGGACGTACGGTGTGATGATGATGATGTTGTACCCGCTGCTGCTTCCTTTGCTGAGTTGTCAGATACAAGTGAAGTGGTTGATGATGACGATGCATCCGTGGATGTCACGTGGGTGCCCGCTAGAAGAGAAGAAGAACAGGGGGAAAGTTCAGATGGGGAGACAGAGAGGAGGAGGAGACGAGTTGGAAGCAGGGGGAGGTCGTCGCAAGGAGCTAGTGGCACAGTCAGACAGCATGCATCGGCACCCGGGGTCAGCCAGACAGCACGTCAATCAACGCATGCTGTTGCCACTACCAGAATGCCGTCATTGCAGAGCTCAGCAGTGTGGCATTTTGTTGTGTGTCTGCCTCTGACAACAGCGATGCCATTTGCAACCTGTGCCAAAAGAAACTGAGTCGTGGGAAGTCCAACACCCACCTAGGTACAACTGCTTTGCGAAGGCACATGATCGCACATCACAAACGCCTATGGGATCAACACATGAGTACAAGCAGCACACAAACTGAAATCCGCCATCCTCCTCCTGGTCCAGCATCTTCAGCCACGTCAACCACTGCTGTCCTCCTTGCCCCCTCTCAACCATCCGCCACTCTGTCTCTCGCCTTGAGCAGTTCCTGCTCATCTGCCCACAGTCAGGTGTCTGTCAAGGACATATTTGAGTGTAAGAAGCCAATGTCACAAAGTCACCCCCTTGCCCGGCATCTGACAGCTGGCTTGTCTGAACTCTTAGCCCGCCAGTTTTTACCATACAAGCTGGTGGAGTCTGAGGCGTTCCAAAAATTTGTAGCTATTGGGACACCGCAGTGGAAGGTACCCGGCCGAAATTTCTTTGCACAACAGGCAATCCCCAACCTGTACTCGAATGTGCAAAAGGAAGTAATGGCATGTCTGGCACACAGTGTTGGGGCAAGGGTCCATCTGACCACTGATAACTGGTCTGCAAAGCATGGTCAGGGCAGGTATATCACCTACACTGCGCATTGGGTAAACCTGCTGACGGCTGCCAAGCATGGAATGCTTGGCTCTGCAGAGGAGTTGGTGACACCGCCACGACTTGCATGCAGGCCTGCTGCCACCTCCTCTACTCCTCCTACTCCATCCTCTTCCATAACCTCCTTGGCTGAGTCCTCTTGTGCTGCTGCTTCTTGCTCCACATCAACGGCACCCCCCCAGCTTCCCAGGTACTATTCCACATCCCGGATACGGCAGTGTCACGCCGTCTTGGGGTTGACTTGCCTGAAAGCAGAGAGTCACACCGGACCAGCACTCCTGTCCGCCCTGAACGCACAGGTGGATCAGTGGCTGACTCCGCACCAACTGAAGATCGGCAAAGTGGTTTGTGACAACGGAAGAAATTTGCTGGCTGCATTGAATTTGGGCAAGTTGACACATGTGCCGTGCATGGCACATGTGTGTAATCTGATCGTACAATGCATTGTGCATAAGTACCCAGGCTTACAGGATGTCCTGAAGTAGGCCAGGAAGGTGTGTGGCCATTTCAGGTGTTTCTACACGGTCATGGCGCACTTTTCAGATATCCAGCGGCGAAACAACATGCCAGTGAGGCGCTTGATTTGCGACAGCCAGACACGTTGGAATTCAACACTCATAATGTTCGACCGCCTGCTCCAACAAGAAGAAGCCGTTAACGACTATTTGTATGACCGGGGTGCTAGGACAGCCTCTGCGGAGCTGGGAATTTTTTTGCCACGTTACTGGACGCTCATGCGCAATGCCTGTAGGCTCATGCGTCCTTTTGAGGAGGTGACAAACCTAGTCAGTCGCACCGAATGCACCATCAGTGACATCATACCATTTGTTTTCTTCCTGGAGCGTGCCCTGCGAAGAGTGCTGGATCAGGCCGTAGATGAGTGTGAAGAGAAAGAGGAAGAGTTGTGGTCACCATCACCACCAGAAACAGCCTTATCAGCATCGCTTGCTGGACCTGCGGCGACGCTGGAAGAGGATTGTGAGGAAGAGGAGTCAGAGGAGGAATGTGGCTTTGAGGAGGAGGAGGAAGACCAACCACAACAGGCATCCCAGGGTGCTCGTTGTCACCTATCTGGTACCCGTGGTGTTGTACGTGGCTGGGGGGAAGAACATACCTTCAGTGAGATCACTGAGGACGAGGAACGGGACATGAGTAGCTCGACATCCAACCTTGTGCAAATGGGGTCTTTCATGCTGTCGTGCCTGTTGAGGGACCCTCGTATAAAAAGGCTGAAGGAGAACGACCTGTACTGGGTGTCCACACTACTAGACCCCCGGTATAAGCAGAAAGTGCCTGAAATGTTACCGAATTACCGCAAGTCGGAAAGGATGCAGCAGTTCCAAAATAAATTAAAAAGTATGCTTTACACAGCGTATAAGGGTGATGTCACAGATCAACGGGAAACTAACAGGGGAAGAGGTGAAAGTAATCCTCCTCCTCCCACGACCACGCCGGCAAGGACAGGACGCTTTACAGACGTGTTGTTGATGGAGGACATGCGGAGCTTTTTAAGTCCTACACATTGCCACAGCCCTTCGGGGTCCACCCTCAGAGAACGACTCGACCGACAGGTAGCAGACTACCTTGCCATAACTGCAGATATCGACACTCTGAGGAGCCATGAACCCCTTGACTACTGGGTGTGCAGGCTTGACCTGTGGCCTGAGCTATCCCAATTTGCGATAGAACTTCTGGCCTGCCCCGCTTCAAGTGTCCTGTCAGAAAGGACCTTCAGTGCAGCAGGAGGTATTGTCACTGAGAAGAGAAGTCGCCTAGGTCAAAAAAGTCTAGATTACCTCACCTTTATTAAGATGAATGAGGGATGGATCCCGAAGGGACTGACAGTGGGCGATACATTTGACTAAAAAAGGCCTGATGAGGGGGACGTAACAGGGATTAAACTGATAAGAATAGTACTACTTAACACACCACTCCTATCTGGTGGCACATTAGATTGCACGCGCAGTGCCCCAAATTTGAAGTAGGAGGACGGACCAAGCATCTTTTTCCATCTCCCGGTTCCTAAAATCGATGCCATATACACGTCCCCTGATAGGGGACGTAACAGGGATTAAACTGATAGGAATTGTACTACTTAACACACCTTATAATAACGCAGAGAGAGGCAACGCAGAGAGAGGAGTCTGAAGAAGAGGAGTCAGAGGAGGAAGATGGCTTTGAGGAGGTGGAAGACCAAACACAGCAGGCGTCCCAGGGGGCTTGTTGTCACCTTTCGGGGACCCTTGGTGTTGTACGTGGCTGGGTGGAGGAAGAGACCTTCAATGACATCAGTGAGGACAAGGAACAGGACATGGCTAGCTTGGTATCCAACCTTGTGCAAATGGGGAGTTTGCGGTTGTGCAAATGGACTGTTTGCGGTTGTTTGCGGTGCGTTAAACGGGGAGTTTGGTCTGTCACTGTGAAGCGGGCATAACCCTTACACTACCTGATCGATACAACATCATACCTGATGTTTTAAAGCACGTTATTCAAACAATTTAGGAATGTTAGGTGATTTATGCCCTTTATGGATTAAAATCAGACTCTGCATCAACTATGTAATTTTCCATGGGAGTTTTGCCATGGATCCCCCTCCGGCATGCCACAGTCCAGGTGTTAGTCCCCTTGAAACATCTTTTCCATCACTATTGTGGCCAGAAAGAGTCCCTGTGGGTTTTAAAATTCGCCTGCCTATTGAAGTCTATGGCTGTTCGCGCGGTTCGCCTGTTCGCGAACATTTGTGGAAATTCACGTTCGCCGTTCGCGAACGGAAAATTTTATGTTCGCGACATCTCTAATTACAAGTATTCTGACAGATTAAGGGATGTTTTTTTTTTTTCCCTCTCCTTTCTCTCTCTCTCTCTCTCTCCTCACTCCCCCTTCTTTCTTTCTCCTTCTTTTTATTCTTGGGGTTTTTTTTTTAGGGGGGGGAGATGATAGATCGCGGAGGTGGGACTAATCTTTTTACGACGAGGCTGGTCGGCAGGTGTTCCGACCAGTGCGTCTATGGTATGACACCGGTGTGTCGCGTCAGATTTGGAAAGGGTTTGTTGTATGTTTGTTGTGTATGTTAAGTCTTTGTCTTTGTCTGTAATGCATACGATGCCTCCTCACGATGGGCCCTGGGGTCTCAAGGGAAGGCCAGATAAATAGACCACATGACCAAAGCTATTAGAATAGCTTCTATTAATGCACAGGGTATAAACTCGCCACAAAAAATACAGATAATATTCGATTATTTAAATAAAGAACATATACAAATATGAGCCATCCAGGAAACACACTGGAAGAAGAAGAGGGGGGTGGCCTTAGTTTTTTCCAAGGATCTGTCAATAAACATTGTATATACAGATAGACAAAGAAGCCAGATACCTGTTGGTAATAGCAGATATTGACAACACACGCTTCACTTTAGTAAACATTTACGCTCCCAATCAGCCCTCAATAGAATTTTTTAAGCAAATCCTAAATAAAATAGAAAGAGTAGGTCAAGGACACGTGTTATTACTGGGAGACTTTAATTGTCCCCCAGAACCCATTATAGACACAAAGAATGTACGGGACAAACCACCCAATAGACATACCATGAACACTTCCAGACGCTTCAGACATCTAATGAAAAAAAATCAATTCTTGGATCTCCGGAGGGTATGGAACCCCGAAATAAGGGAATTTTCATGCTTTTCGGCATCCCATTTATCCTACTCCAGAATCGATTTAGTCATGGGAAAACCTCAAATAGCCAGACTTATAAAAAAAAATCCAAATAATCATTAATACTTGGCAAATACCACATTGCTAAAGATGAAAACAAAAAAATCTCTGTTAATGTGGTCCACGGCTGTGAGGGAAGCGTTGTGAGCCCCCTTCCAGCTGCGCGGCTTCAATAAAGTTTGTTAAAAAAAAAAATGCAAACGGAGTTACTCGGGTTGCATTTTTTAATTTTTTTACTAAATTTATCAAAGCCGCAGAATGCTTCCCTCACAGCCGTGGACCTGCAGAGCACCGGGAAACGGCAGCAGGGAGGTAAGTACTGGGGGAGGGGGGAGGAGGGTGGTACATAACGAGCATACTGAGGGGCAAAATCCTGGCATATTGAGGGGCGAAATCCTGGCATATTAATTGGCAAAATCCTGGCATATTGGGAGGCTAAATCCTGGCATATTAATTGGCAAAATCCTGGCATATTGAGGGGCAAAATCCTGGCATATTCATTGGAAAAATCATGGAATATTCATTGGCAAATTCCTAGCATATTAATTGGCATATTGAGGGGGAAAATCCTGGCATATTGAGGAGCAAAGTAATGGCATATTAATTGGCAAATTCCTGGCATATTGAGAGGCAAAATCCTAGCATATTGAGGGGGGAAATCCTGGCACGTTGAGGGCTAAACTACTGGCATATTAAATGGAAAAGAATGGCATATTGAGGGGCAAAATATTGGCATATTAAATGGCAAAAGAATGGAATATTGAGGGGCAAAATACTGGCACATTAAATGGCAAAAGAATGGCATATTGAGGGCAAACTGATATATTGAGTGGCAAAATATTACTGGCAAATTGTGTGGCAAAATATTACCTGCATATTGACCAACTGCTCCCAGCCACCCTCCATATTACACTAGACCGGTATTACATGCTTGTGAGGGAAGGTGGGGTGAGTGGGAGATATTGTCAGGGGGGATATAGTTAGTGAAGAATATCATAAAGAAGAATGTTTTATAGAGGTAATTTAATAAGATACAAATAGTAAGACAAATATACATATACAATGCAATAATACACAAGATAATAAAGTCTTTCATAAGAATAAGGGCAGATAAATGCTTCTGCAATGGAGATTAAATGTACTAAAAACACTGTACAAACAGCTTAAAATGATTGGAAAGCACCTTTCCAAAAGGAGTGTTTGTGCCTTTCTCAGGTTTACAAGTTAGCTTCACTTTATGAACCATTAAATCTGTTGCCTGCCCTTGGGTTTTGCTTGGCTTCTGTTTATACTCTTGTGTATCTCTCCTCTTGACTGCTGCCTGTCTACCATTGCTGTTCCGGTTCCGACCTTCAGATTATTCCTGATCTGTCTTTTGTTTATATAAATATACATTTTATTGTGTCATGTAAAACAAATAGTAAGTTAAACCAACATTTACAAAGTGTTATATTTTATAGTAAGGAGGATACTGAATGTTAGTTTTTTCAATTATTTATTTGATTAACGGTTCTACAATGGTTTGAGAAAAATCTCCTTGGCTTGGCAGCAGAATCATGGGGAATATCATCTTGGCATGTCTTACAAGATACAGGAAAGTGCAAATTAAGTTTTACTATTGTGGTACTTGTGGATATTACAGTGAATGTTTAACATGTTTAAATTAAACAACTTTATTTTTGAATTACTGAATTAATGCATGATTTCTATATTTTATGCCAGGTTATTATTTTCTGTTTGTGTCTTTTTTTGATGAGTTACTTATTGAATAGTAAGTGTAGGGGAATGTATAGTTGTATGTTATGCGTACTACACTATAGTGCAGTGTCTATAAATATGGTAAATTACATTGAACTTAAGCAAAGACAGAAATAAGATGCACATGTACAAAACTCTCATTACAGTATTTAATGTGTATAAAATTAGTATGGATTTTTATTGGACAGGGAAGGTATGAACCAGAAGCCTTATCACTGGGACAAATGTCATTTGTTTAATTTGTACAACTTCTATAGAACTTTGGCAAACCTGTACAAGATATTGAGATTTGGCAGATTGCTAATATAAGCTCTGTTCAAACGAAGCTTCTTTCAGCTATGCCAGCATTATTTATGTTGTTCTTCTTCACTGAGGTTTCCTCTAGGTAAAGCATGGTATGGCACGTATGCGAGGTCAGTATAGTATTCCATATGGGCCCCAAGAAACTACCCCTTGTACCCAGCAACATTGTTATTCTGCTGCCTGGCTTCGGAAAATACCTCACTATAAGATTTATCTGTCATGCTGAATGGTAACTTGGTGCATGAGAGGGTCACCTGACACTGCTGTGACCCCATGCTAGTTTCGCACTACAACCATGAGGGAGAACAAAAAGAGGAAGGGTTGCTGAAATTAAAAGGAGGTGGGATACAAAGGCTGACAAGCACTGATAATATAGTCACCACAGCTGGTCAGTCATGATTTGGAGGACAAACATTTGCTAAACTTCAGTTTTTATGGACTACATTTCCTGTGATTCTAACAGTATGACTGGCTAGGTATCATCACACTTAGTGCGTCAGCAATAGCATCATAGCTGGCTTTATTTCATGGAAAATTTGCAATAGCCATAAGGCCAAAAGTTCACTAAGTTAATTTAACTGTGAAATAATGATTTGGATATAGCTGAGTTATAAGCAAAACTCCAATGGCACCAGGAACCATAAGATTAATAATGTTGGTGAGGCCCCACAAGCAGAGACTTGCTCCATGCCCTGCTAATCTTAAAGATGACTTCTACCCTAGTGCATGTAGTCGCTTTTTAAAATATAGGTAAGATTCTGAAGACACATTGAAGATAATATATATATTATAGATTATATATATATGTTACTTCTTTGAATCTCTGCTTGAATTAAAAGTTGCTCCCACCCCACATTGTAATATTTGGAAATGCAGAGTAAAACAAATCATAAAGTACAACTTTTAAGAATTGACCAGGTTTTTTTTCCTTATTGATGTTACTGCCTTGATTGTGCACCAAACATAATAAAATTACAAAACCCTCCATCTTTAATGCCAGGAAATATGTCAGTCCATTTGTTATAGCATACATGATGGGACTTAAATATTTATTGATGTGGAGAATGTTGGTGAGCCAAACAAACTTCCTTCTCTGAGTAATGTTGGCAAGTTATAGAAGATTATTCAATACTGTAACTATGTACAGTATGTATGGTTTACAAAATCTGTGCATATCTGATCTGCATTTGGCCATTGTTCTATTTGTATTGCCATGTGTGTTTAGAAATTAGATTCTTCAAGACTCCTAAAATCTCTTTGTTCCTCAGGCTATATATGATGGGGTTAATGAACGGGGTTAGTACAGTGTACACTAAAGACTTAAATTTGTTTTCATTAACTGATTTACCAGTCGATGGCACCATGTATATCCCGGTTAGTGTTCCATAGTATATGCAGACGATGGTAAGCTGGGAGCTGCATGTTGAGAAAGCCTTCTTTCTGCCTGCAGTCGAGGTGATCTTGAGGATGGTGATGACAATATAGATGTATGACACAATGACAAATACAAAGGGAAAAAATATCACAAGGAGAGATAACACAAAGTCGTGCCAGTAAAGTATGAATGTGTCCGAGGACGTGAGTTCTAGAAGTTCACCAATGTCACAAAAAAAATGATCGATGATATTTATTTTACAAAACTGTAGCTGATAAACTAATGGCATTTCACTTGATATAAGAATGAAAGACAATATCCAAGTAAAGTAAACTAAATTTTGAGAATTCTTAGCACTCATAAGTGAGGCATAATGCAGAGGGTCACAGATGGCTAGATATCTGTCAAATGACATTACTGTGAGAAGGAAAGATTGGGCAAATCCTGAAAAGCTATGGAAGTAGTATTGCAAGATACATCCATCTATAGATGTCTTCCCTCCTTCCCACAAGGTGATGTAGAGCAACTGAGGCAATACATTTGATGTAAACAAGATATCAGCTATACCTACATTTTTTAGGAATAAATACATGGGATGCTTCAGGTGCTGACTAGATGTTACCAGTGTAATGATGTAGATATTTCCAATTAAGACCACAATGTAGATTATCAGAAAAATAATGAATAAAGGGATCTTGAAGTTTGGAAGACGATGAAATCCAAGAAAAAAAACTTCAGTGATTTTCGTCTGATTGTCTTCACACATACTAAGACAGCATACATGTGTTCTTTAACCTTTGGAAATCTGAAAAATTAAATTAAGTTTGCATTGAGAACATTTGGACACATTGTTCTGGAATAAATGTGTCAATGCGAAAAGCATGATATGATCTTAATCTAGTTCTTAAATATGTATTAAAAGTCACAGTTGTCAATTCTTGCTATAATAGTTCAACTTATCACAATACATGGAAAATTTTGACACTGATTGAACACTGCCCACCAGTGAGATAAAAATAAATAAAGAAGGGAATATAATTTTTATTAAACAGACAATCAATTTGGTTTGATTAAAATGCCGTTTGAAAGGTGCTCCTTGTGTTCAAAAGATTTATTTTTTTCTGAATAAAAACTTCCAGGATACTGTTTCGCAGAGCTTAGCTCCCTAGTAGCTCAGAGAGACAGTCAACTTCGTCAGTTGGCCTCACACAACTAATATCTCTTGTGAAATAGAAGTGAGTTAGGCATTACATACAATCACACATTGATCACTGCAACTCCATGACATGGCAACTTGGAAATCTTTAGTTAGACTTCTGAAGAAAGAGAAATAACTATTTATTAGTGCATAGGAGCACTGTTCAAAACATATTATAATCAGGAAGGAGTATCCTACAGTTTGATTCACTTTTGAAGATTTATTCCTTATTTAAGATATGTGGCCTAGTTAGGGTTCCCACCTTTTCTACAAAACAAATACCGGCCTTGCTGGAGCCTCCATAGACTTATCAGTGGCATCAAGCACATTTTTTACCGCCTGTCTGGGTGGAAACCCTAGGCCTAGTATCATACCCCATGAAAGATCCACACAAACCCCTCTGTCTTTTTGTGTTGTTGCAGAGTCTCTGGAAGTGTGCTTCAACCTGTTTAATAATAGTAATCTATACAAAAGCATTTGTTTGGTCTCTGTTAGGCTGAGTTTTCAAATCCTTACAGACACATGCACAAAACTATCATGAATCTTTTGTTGGACGTTAAAGGGTGCATGTGTAATATGACAATATCAATTCTGACTGGCAATGAGATCACTGCTAATGGCATTTTATCACAGAATATAGAATCTAGCTCCAGGTTGTTAATTCTATTGCACACTGATTAACTTTTTGGTTAATGGCATTACCTGATTTTTCACACAGGCATACAAAAGACAGAGAACGTAAAATGGTATAGCTCAAAGAAAATACTGTCAGGGAAATCAGGATGTCATAAATAATAGCACTAGCACAGTGGTAGCATGGGGATTTGTAATGTGCTGTACTCTGCGTACACACTCTATAATATGCACGTTGTTACAGTAGCAAGGTAAACATTTCCAGATATGATATGCTGTTTAACCTGAATTTAAATGAAGGCTGTGTACAAAATAGTCAATCATGGGAAAAGGGAGCTCAATAGAAGCTAATTAATTGATGCGAGGCATTTCAGAAACACAAAATGATTACTAGTCAAAAGAGCAATCATTTTACAGAGAATGTGATTAGGATGTTTACATAAAGTGCTGGATTATTTCATTAGGTTCTATTGATAGAACAATATGATATGAGAGGGCTAATCTCTCAACTCCATCTAGGAAACAATGCCTCTAATTCTATCTTTTTCCAACTCGACTACATTGGCCTAAATTAATAAAAATGTCTCAATTCCTTGCAAGTCTCTCTTTATGGAGTAGACCTTTTAATAATACAGGACCTAAGGCATAATAATGATTTGCATCACACTTTATTTATGTGTTTTATTACATTAGTGTTGTTGATTAGCAACTTGCTTTGAGGATTCATGTTTTAGTTTCTTTCTAAAGCTATATTTTTGTTTTAACTTATGTGAATATCAATTTACTTAGTAGCATATATCACTATATTCCCTTGGCCACAAACATCTTGTGCTTTTTAGAATATATTTTAAGTAAGCAAAGAACCTGTAATGGAAAAAGGATGTGAATATGTATATGTCTGTGCTGTGTGCGAGGGAGATAATGTGACAGATAAGTAAAAAAATAAGTGAATATCTATTGAGTAGTTAAGCTATGATTTACTTTGTACAACAGCTGTTATCCATATATCAGTTTATGTATTCTAACAATAAGATATTTAAATCTAAATAATAAGTCAGAAGAGGCTAAACCAGAGAGATCCAGAGAGAGATGAGTGACAAAGCAAATCAGCCCTTGTATAAATATATATTATAAGACAAATATAATTACCTAGAGCAATATATCATGTCTTTAAAAATACACATGTAAACACAGAGTTATACTGCAATATGCACAAAACAAATTGTTTATAGCATTTTAATTAGAAGATATTGCTCACATTAACTGGAACTAACAAATTAGAGCAGTACATACTTACAGGTAGATGGGCTGGTAGATCTGATAGGTGATGGTATTGTTGTATATTTAACTTTTGTTTGTTTTTTGTAGTAATTCTAACAGTAACAGATTTTTTTTTTCAACAGAACTCAGTTAGATGTGAGTTAAATATCAGTCCTTGTAATGGTGTGGGATGGGATACATTGTCTTTTCTACAGTGTAATTAGTACTTCAAGGTATATATACTGTCTTCATTAGAGAGAAATGAGGCCTTGTGGGCTTTTACATCTGTTGAAAGTTACAGAAATGTCTCATGAGTGTAATAAGAATGAAATAATCAAAACAAACAACATAAACAAAACAAACAACATCTATTTAAAGTGTCATCACTAACATTAAACTTGATGTCTATGATATTTGCATATAGGTATTTTTAATTAATCATTAAATTACAGCATCCTCACTGGGGCTGGAAATTGTGTTGGACCACAAATGAGGCCAAATATAATTTAGTTCATAAACATTTTAAAACGGCAGTTATAAGTTAAATGATCAAATATCACATAGAACTGCATTATTATCAGAAAGCAAGCACAAATGAAATCAGGTCATACATATGTACGAGTTAATTAAATCAACAATATAAAACTAAACTAAAATGCAGTACACAGCCACAAATAAAACATAATATAAAAACCAGTAGTCAATATAAACACAAACTAAATTGCAATATGCAGCCACTAATGAAACATAATATAAAATCATGAAGCTAATATAAAAAACAATAAAATTGGGACAGTAAAGGTGACGGAATTGCTGTTTGCAGCTGGAACCTAGATACAGCTAATATTTTATTTTACATGGCACCCTTTGTCTGCCAGGGGGTGGGCAGTTATTTCACTGCCCATCCTAATGGTATTCAAATGTGTTTTTTATTTTTTTTTACAGGTAATGGGTCTCATTTTAGATTATCCCCCCAACCTGGGCAAGGTAGAGGCGTGTGTGTGTCGGGTAAGGGGGTAGGTAGGGGCTTATTGTAATTTCCCCTAGCACATGGGAAGGGGGTATTTCATTAATTAAATGTGCCAGGGGCATTTGGACAGGCCCCTTGCACATGTGTCAGGGAAGGGTATTTAATTAATAAAATGTGGCAGGCCCATTTGGCCAGCATCGGTACATTTGGGTAGGGGTATTTAATTAATTAAATGTGCCAGGGGCATTTGTAAGTGCAGTGTAAAAATTGTTTAAACATAATAGAAATGAGAGTTCCAAGATCATTTAATTGTGGATTGGTACTGCAATTGGTGTGTAATGTGCTCCCCATGATTCCCACCCACCCATTTGGTTTGTGGAATAGCATAGGAACTTTAGCCACAACACCTGTAATGACAAAGGCTAGAGTTTATTCCTCCATCACATTAAATACACAAAAATAAATAAATCTCAGTAATGTGCAATGTGTGTGAGTGTACTGCATAGCTCCACAGCAACAAAGATCCCAGTACTGTGCAGTGTATGTGTGTATGAGTAAGCACCACAGCAGCAGGTTATCAAAGTAATGTGCAGTATGTGTGAGTGTATCATGTAAATACACAGCAATATAACTCACAGAAATGTGCAGTGTGTAACAGTGTGTCACTGAACTCCCGAGCAATAAAAACATATTCCAGTAATATGTAAACTATCAAAGCTTTCCCAAGCAGAGAGGAGCTGATTAGGCCAATGAAGGCTAATGTTTGGCATCCCTGTGGCTGAGGAATACAGTTCCCATGACACATAGGCAACCATTTCACTGGCTATTTATTTTGTGTCTAGTGCATCTGCGCAGTTCAAAACGCACAATTTGATGATCAGTTTTTCTTATATTACCTTCATATCCTGCTTATTCACATGTTAATTAATGAAAACATCTAATATTTCTACACAGTTGGTGTCAGCAAAGCGACACGTGTGTACAAATATTATAATCTAATTTTTGTTTAATCCCCAGAGCCATACTATCAAACATAAAAACATATACAACTGTGGGGGAAAAATCTGAAAAAATCGATTTAGCATCAAAGAGGTGAAACTCACTGGCCTTATTCATGATAAGATATTTATTTCCTGGTGTAAATTATGAAATCAAAATGTCTTTAATAAAATCATGGAAGGGAAAGGTAGACTTCTTTCTTTAAAGTTCAGCAAAAAACTGGTGGATTAATGGAAATTCAGGAACTGTGTTGCTGATCGGAAGGGATGCTATAACAGTAGAGAGTGAAGAACAGTGAAGAAGACAGAACTTCAACTAGAAAATGAAAAGGCTGATCCTGATCTGAGAACAACTCAGCTAAAATCTGGACAATTGAAATGGGCGTATTCCACCTAAATTCAGAGAGTAGTCAGTGGGCACAATATATAGCCAAAACATAATAACATATAATCTGTCTGCAGATAAGAACCATCCTGTCCATCTAGTCTGCTCAATTTTCTATATACTTTTATTAGTCCCCATTTCCGTAACTTATATCTAGGATAGCCTTTTGCCTATCCAATGCATGCTTAAACTCCTTCACTATGTTTACCTCTACCACTTGCCCCCACCGCTGGTAGGCTATTCCATTTATCCACTATCCTCTCAGTAACGTAATATTTCCTGACATCACTTTTAAATCTTTGTCCCTCTAATTTAAGACTATGTCCTCTAGATGTGGTAGTTTTTCTTCTTTTAAATATACACTCCTCCTTTACTCTGTTAATTCTATTTATGTATTTAAATGTTTCTATCATATCCCCCCTTTTATGTCTTTCCTCCAAGCTATACATGTTAAGATGCTTTAACCTTTCCTGGTAAGTTAGATCCTTCAACCCATGAACCAGTTTAGTAGCCCTTCTCTGAACTCTCTCCAAAGTATCAATATCCTTTTGGAGATACGGTCTCCAGTATTGCGTACAATACTCCAAGTGTGGTCTCACTTGTGCTCTGTACAATGGCATGAGCACTTCCCTCTTCCTACTGCTAATACCTCTCCCTATACAACCAAGCATTCTGCTACCATTTCCTGCTGCTCTATTGCATTCCCTACCTACTTGTAAGTCCTCTGAAATTATTACTCCTAAATCCCTTTCCTCAGAGGTTGAGGTTAGGACTGTTGTATATTCTGCTTTTGTGATTTGTTTTTACATTTCAATATCACTTTAATAAAGGTTTTTGGGTTTTACGCCCAAGGTGCATAATCTTGCACTTGTCCACATTAAATGTCAGTTGCCTCAGCTCTGACCATTTTTCTAGTTTAGCTGAATCTTTTGCCATTTGGCTTATCCCTCCAGGAACATCAACCCTGCTGCAAATCTTTTAATTTTTGTCTTTGTCGTTGACAGAACTGAGCCAATGCGCCAGGAATAAAAGTAGCAGGGGCTGGGGACTTTATGAATCAAATAAAGTATACAGTAAGACCCCCCAAACAATAAATGAGTTCAATTAAGTTAATTATTGACTCAGTGACTCAGAAAATACTGAGTCAAATTTTTTTTTAGCTGTCCTTTAATAATGGAAACAAATTGAACACGTCTGCATTATTTTTTTAAACTCTCCTCTTGAGGTTTTTCATAGATAGAGAATAACAGTACTGTAACATTAAATAACTGATGCATCTTTATTTGTGTTGCTGAAGTTAGTGCATCTTTATTTATAGTGCTGAAGTTAATTAATCTTTATTCTGTTGCTATTTGTTTTTGCGAGATACGATCCCTATGGGACCCTTATCCTTACTTTCACCAATTAATGGTTTCTGTCTCAAAGGGACACTGTCACCTAGTATTTATACTGAGAATACACTTTGTACATGTTTATTTGTAATGCATTTCCACAAAGATTGTTAAAATAGCTCTTTTTACCATTTGCATTCTACTTCTTTAATGTTAATCCAACTCTTTTACTGATAAGCTGATAAAACACATCCAGTCACATGTGTTATAAAGAATAATAAAAATATACTAGAATATTTTTTCAAACTAATTGCAGTCATAACAATGGTTTGTGTGCAACGTAAAATCCACTCCAGGTCTTCTCTCTCAGACAAAGCAATGTCATAGTTGTGTGCAGTGTGTAGTGATTGGTTGAATAAAATAATATTTTACTTTATATTTCTTAATCCTGTATGAACAGTGAACTATACACTATAGCATTTTGTACTGTTTTTCAGTAAATCCTTTTTATTCCTGTTTATGGACAGAACATTTTATCTTAATGCAAAATGAACTTAACCTTACAATATTCTGTATAATCATAAAGGGCATAGACAGCCTATTGATAGACCATGCAAATACAATCACCCAAAACAAAAATGTATACATGAAAATGTTCAGCTTGTTTCAATCTTCAGAAAATAAAAATAACTGTCAGTGTCTCGTGCTAAACTTGAAATGCATTTGATAATGTTCTAAACATATTTATAAAATGTTTTTAAAAAAAAGACCATTTACAACCTTATGTCAAAAGATCATTAATCATTTATTTGAATATATTTAAACCAATGTGTTTCTTCAGGACTCCCATGATCTCTTGGCTTCTTAGACTGTATATAATGGGATTGACCAATGGGGTCAGCACAATGTAAAACATGGATTTAAATTTGTTTTCATCTGATGATTTTCCTTGTGATGGAAGCAAATATATAGCAATCAGTGTCCCATAGTATGTAAAGACAACAGCTAAATGGGAGCTGCAGGTTGAGAAGGCCTTTTGTCTACCAGTGTTAGAGGGGATCTGGAGGATGGTGATAAATATACAAATGTATGATACAGAAATAAATATAAATGGTAAAAATATTAAAAACAGAGACAATAGAAAGTCGTACCATAACAATATAAAAGTGTTAGAGGAGGTAAGTTCAAGGATAGGAGAAAAATCACAAAAGAAATGGTCAATGGAATTTGAATCACAGAACTGCAACTGATACATTAAAATAATTTCACTGGAAATGAGAATAAATGCTCCAGTCCAAGACAAACCAGCCAAGCGTACACAATGTCTCATATTCATAATGGCTGAGTAACGTAATGGATTGCATATTGCCAGATATCGATCAAAGGACATTACCGTGAGAATGAGAGACTGTGAAAATCCAGAAAAGCAATGAAAATAATATTGGAAGATGCAGGCAGAGGCAGCAATGGTTTCTCCTTCTCTTAATATAACATGAAGCAGATTAGGTATAATATTTGAGGTAGACAGGATGTCTGCAAAGGCAAGGTGCCTTAGAAAAAAGTACATTGGATGTTTGAGATGGTGACTGATTGACACAAGAAGAATGATTAGCACATTTTCACTTAGTATCGCAATGTAAATGATGAGGAAAAAGACAAACAGTAAAATCTTATAGTTATTAAAATTCGGAAATCCAAGAAGTAAAAACTGAGTCACTGTAGTCTGATTATTTTGGCACATTCTTTTTGGGGAAAATGCTTCTTTAAACCTATACAAAAGTTGAAAAGAGATTTTGGTAAATCTTAGATATTTTGCTTGAATCTAAAATACCAAACATTATTTTATTTTAACAAAATACATAGTACATCAATGTTCCTGTACATTATCTGGAATGTTCATCTTTATTTTTTTTTAATTACATTGCAGGATTAAATTGCTTTTTTATTTTAAGCTAATGCAGGTAAATTGAGGTGAGATGAACATTGTATCTCATAAACTTTACTATACATTGTTCAGGGACAAACCTGGTGGATTCCTCCTGTAAGATGAACAGATGTGTCCCTGTATATTTCATTGTTGAAAAAGGACAGCTTATAAATAATTAATTATGCACGATCCATTGGCAGCTGAGCCCATCTAGCAAGAGCAGTTGTCCAAATGTGTCCCTATATGCTGTATATTTGAGTTGTTGGCATGAAATGCTGATCTTAACCTTGACTCACCTTTTTTTGAATAGGCTGCTATATATCCTTCTACCATTTTTGTCAGCCCATCATCATCCCTATATTTGCTTTTTTTCTCCATCCAGTTCTTGCCTTTTGTTTTGCTTCTTTTCCCACCCTCTCTACATTTCATTTACATCTCTAGCCATCATTCAGTATTTTTCAGGAAAATCTCCATCCTGGTTCCATTTCCAAAAAAAGATAGATGATGTCATAGTCACATTTAATGTTACAAGTGTATTATTGAAAGTATACAAATAATTATATTTTGTTGAAGAAACAAATTATAAGTATTTTTTTTTGTTACTTTGTTTACCATTCCTACATTATTCGGTTGTCTTTTTCTTCGCCTTTCCATCATCTCTCCTTCTCTTATGACTTTACTCTGCTATTTTAATTGTTTAGAAATAGAAGACTAAAGAAGACTAAACCTGCTTATTGTGTTTCAGCAACAGAAATTAAAAAGGGTCCAAGTTATAGGAAGTGGTTTTTGTAAAGAAAGGACACTACATTTTAGAAATTGAAATTTCAAAGTAGTGGGTTAAAAGATAGCAGGCAGGTATATGGTTCGAAATACTTAAAACACTGTGGTCTATTCCCTAAAAGGTGAGTTATACAAGGGGTTAAAATCTTCTTTAAAATCGTATTTAATGATAACCTCCAACATATTTGTCTGTTAATCTATGCATTTTTGCAGTACTGTTAACACCATGTATAAATCATTATATATTCGCTAAATTCCCTAAGTAAATACACATTAGGTGTCAGAGTCCTTTTGACAAAACCACATGACATAAAAAGTTTTTGTATTCAAATACAGCCGTGTGTAAATCAAGCAGGCACACGCCAAGACTTTAAGTTAACATTCAAAGAATTAATGGTCAACCCTGTTTTAAATTTCTAAAACATTTTTTCAATACAGAAAGGTATTAGACTTGAAAAAAATAGTTCCAGGGAAATGTTACATTATTAATACAAAAAATACAATTTGTTTTACTTACCATTTAAATAGAGAACTGAACTGCAGCCCTGGTCTAAAAAGAATAAAACACTATGTATACTTTTTATGACTACATAAAAAGCTGAAAAATATTTTTTTTAAATTGTTTTTATACCACAGGTGGGTATATATGTTTTAAAATAACAGAATAAGTTTAAGATGTGTTCAATATTCTGGGTAACTGTAACCTGAAAACATACCCATAAAATATTATTTTCTAATAGGTATTATAATATATACATTGTATAGTGGAAAAGACTAATGCAGAGTGTGTATAATGTGCATCAATATTTATACTACTTGCAGCTCAGAGAGATAAACCCTTGTGAATTTTTACATCTGCACGAAATTCCCAATGTCCCTTACGTGAAAAAAGGAATCATAATTATCATCATTAAAAATCAAGTGTTTAGGACAAAGAGTTAAAACATTGGGCTGGATTGTGTTAACTGTATCTTTATTTTCAATTCAGTTCTGTTTTATATTTACATTATTTTTGGTCTCTCAGGCATACAAAGATAAAAATGCAGCACATGTACTATTCATCAGTTTTTGTAAAATTCATAGGAATTATATAAAAGCTAAAACCCATTTTATGCTAAATATTACTGCCATGCTTGATGTAAATGTAACAGAAGTCAGAAGTACAAATTTGAATACCTCCAAAACAGCCATAATAACTTAAAAAATATCAATATAATTTATGAAATTTTGTGATGGTTATCAGGTTGGTTGTTGGTACACTACTGGTAAACTCTGGTTGTGGCAGTCCTCGCCAACATTGCGGTAAAGAGTCCCATCACGCAAGGTTGTAGCCATAACGGAGTGAGAGTTATGTGACGCCGCATGATATCATGTATCATTGTGTGACCCCATGTGCTTGAGCTCCAGCCTCCAAGGTACAGTCACAGATTCTGGAACTCAATGCCTTAGTATCAATAAGACATACATATTTTAGACGCAATGCTGCCTTTTCCCAGTGCCGTGCACTATGCAAAGGCAGCAGCAAGCCTAACAAACCAGAATTTTCTGTTAACATAGGACCTCAAATCCCTGGTAGTCTAGTGGTCAGCCATGAGTCTGTGAGATCTCCTGGCAGCACAGTCCCCTTCTCTTGCTTCTTCCATAAATGTGTCTGTAACTATGTGAGTATTGTTTGATCATTTGAGGAGCCAAAATGAGTAGTCTGTGCTTACCAGAAATCTTACCTAACTTTGTACAGGGGGGGTGGGATCTCTGGTGTACCCTGGCACTTGTGTAGACATATTATTTAGATTATAGGCTTCCTAATGCCAGACATCTCACACACAGCATTCAACAGACACCTCCTTCTCAGCTCACATTCTCTTACCTCCTACCTTTATTATACATCTATATAAGCAATATCCAGTCATATTAAGAAATACTGAAAGGAATTTACAGATGTGTTTATATATATATATATATATATGTGGAGTTGTAGTCAATAATGGTTAAAAAACACCCTAATTTTTGCAAATACTCTTTAGACTTCCTTTCTTCTAATTTTTATTTCCTCTTTTTCTTAACACAGTCACATTGTTTTATTACAGTGTATCTTTGGAGTGTTTTAGGAACCACTCTATTTTTGTGATTATCTGCTTTGTCTTTTCATTTCTTTGGCACATTAGGCATGATGGCCATACCATTTCTTACAAATATGTATTTTCCTGCAATGCGCACCCTGGATGAGAAAATAAATTTGTGGTTTGATCATATAAAGTTGTATTTTTCACAGTGCCATGCTGTTTCAGAGGTACTCCTTCTGATGGGGCGATACAACACTGTGTAGAGGTTTAACTGCGTTTGTGGTAAAGCTACTTTTACACAATTTTATTTAAAAATTATAATGGTTGGAAAAATGATCCAATGCAATTTGAAATTCATATCTCAATTCCCTGCAATTCTCTCTTTATTAAGTAGACCCTGTAATGCTCAATGGCCTACTTAGTTTGCACTGTGGACTATTTAATGGTATTTGTTCCCTGGGTCAAACGTTGCTAGTCCTCCCTTGCTCATAGATGTCACAGAAGTGGTTCACACATATAGAGCCGTCACCTCCTTCTCACTTCCATGTAAAATGAAGGATAATTATCCTGTGGTGATCTCAGAAACACGCATTCAGGCATATGAATATATATATACAAGAAAGGAGGAATGAGTGGATGGAGTCAAATGTTGCAGCCAAATAAGCCAAAGTGAAAATCTTGTTTTATTATATGTAAACAGGCAGGTACACGGAAAAAGAGGAAGGGAGCACAAAAACATGAATACATAGTCCAACGAGTACCACTGAAAAAATAGGATAATTTCTAAAGGGTCTACTAAATAAAATGAGACAGGCATTTTAAACTTAAAGCCAAAGTAGCTAAATTGGAAAAATTCTTCCATTCAGCTGAATTGGAATTTGTTTTTCATCTTGGCTACATTGGCCTAAAGTTTGAACTTCCCATCTCAATTCCTTCTTTATTGAGTGGATACTTAAGTACTTCACAGGAATAAAGTTTAGTTTATCATCATCTATGTTGCAGCATATTGTCATGTACATGTCTGGCTTGACCTGACATGTCAGCTTCTGACTCATGTTTCATTTACTTACTTTCACAAATTTCCTGACTGTTTAGTTGAACTTAACCCTGATTACTCAATATCTGCTATGAGCACAGAACAATTATTTGGCTTTTACATGACCTTTCATCTGTCTGATCGTGGCCCTGTCTGTACACTGTTAGAATCCAGCCAGAAAAAGCATCTCACATATACGGGATTATGTGTAAAATACATGAAAGTATTGGGAAGTTAAAAAAAAAAGGTGCAATTTCCATTTCTTATGAATAACTGTGATTGGGCTTTTTCATGTGTGAGTTATTGCTTTGTATGGTGGAGGTTGTCCCACACCTTTCAGGTGTTGAAAAGTGACAGATTTTTTGTAATACATGGATTTCTCTGGTGCTTACGGCCACTATTAGGCCCTATCACAGTGTTCTCCCTTTTTATACATAAATTCTATATGGTCTACTTTACGACCTTAACAGCCATGCAAGCCTATGGTTTGGTTCTAATGCAGCTCACAATTTTGGATAAAAGACAACACTCTCTTTCTCCATTTACCATGGGTCATAGTTCTGTGTCTTTTAAATCAATTCAATTCTGGGCCAGATAAGGGTTTGCAGGGACTAGTGCAAAATATTGTTTTTACATTTCTTTGATAAAGACCTTTGATAGTGTGTTTATATGTATAGGAAGTGTACACATGTGCATGTTATTGCTGCAGAGCTGTATGGTGGACAGCACTTTACTTTGATTAATTCCTTGCCCCAGTGCATTATGCCTCAAATCACTTGCCCATACCTGACAGACTCTTGCCTGGATAATCTGAGACATCGGGGGCAGGGCTAGGGGGAGCAAGTGGTGCCGCACATGTACATTATTCATTGATTGTTGCCCCAAATCACTTTGCCATATATAATTTTTCCCTCCAAATCCCTATCTCCTATAGCCTAAATTACTTGCCTCAGTGTTAGCCCTGGCTAACCCAGGTAGTGTAGTGTTCAGCCCATGGAGCTGTTCATCCTTGGCAGCTCAGACCACTTCTCTTGCTGCTTCCACATAGTCTCTAACTATCTAAGTACAGGGAGATCATGTGACCTAGCACTGGGTTGTGTGAGTCAGCAGGAGAAGGAGTCAGCCTGGTTTGAGAAGATCTTTCCTAACCAGCATCTCTTGCATTTTGGGCTGGTGAACCCCTGGCACTTGCCTAGAGCCAGGTTTGAATAGACATAAAAAAACATTTTATTGAAGGATAGTGATCATTTGAAGCTATTTATTATCACATAGTTGTTTGGCTCCTTTTAAATCATAATGGTAACAGAAATCACCCAGATCAAAAGTTTACATACCCTTGAATGTTTGGCCTTGTTACAGACACACAAGGTGACACACCCAGGTTAAAATGGCAATTAAAGGTTAATTTTCGACACCTGTGGCTTTTTAAATTGCAGTTAGTGTCTATGTATAAATAGTCAATGAGTTTGTTATTTTTCACATACAAGCAATGAGCAGGCTAGATACTGAGCCATGGGGAGCAGAAAGTAACAGTCAAAAGACCTGCATAACAATGTAATGGAACTTTATAATGAAGGAAAAGAATACGCAAAGCCTTAAAAATGCCAGTCAGTACTGTTCAATCACTTATTAAAAAGTGGAAAATTTGGGGATCTCTTGATACCAAGCCAAGGTCAGGTGGACCAAGACAGATTTCAGCCATAACTGCCAGAAGAATTGTGTGGGATACAAATAAAAACCCACAGGCAACCTCAGAAGAAATACCGGCTGCTGTGGAAAAAACACTTTATGGTTGTTTCAAGAACACAATACAACGATAATGGTTGAGCTGCCAGAAAGAAGCCTTTACTGCACCAATGCCACAAAAAAGCCTGGTTACAATATGTCCAATAAACAGTATTACGAACTAATGGTATTCCAGACACAGTCATTTCATTTTCTTCATTGTTGCCATGTTTTGTTTTATGATTGTGCCTTCAGTTGAATATAAATCCCATTAGAAATAAAAATAAATGTGTATTGCCTGCTCACTCATGCTTTCTTAAAAAAATGCTACATATATTACCAATTCTCCAAGGGTATGCAAACTTTTGAGCACTACTGTATATACATATATTTATTACCTAACATTACATTTAAAAAGTGTTGAATATGTGACAAAAAAGGATTCCCATGTTAAGGATTTTGGTTGGTGTAATAGGAGTTTTTCAATATTAAAGATAATTATAGAGGGTGATAACAACTGTGCTTTTAACATTCATTTTGCAAACTGACTGAAGCATTCTATAATGTTAAGCACCAAAAGTTATAACACCAATAGTACATACCGTATATTCCTATATATAACAGAGAAGTCAACTGGATAATTGGTCCACTGCTCTACTAAGTATTGTAATGTGTATTCTGTAAAAGAAGGTGCTTAATGCCAGGTGTGTAAATTAATATATTGTACACGGTATTCTAGATATTGTTAATTTTATTGTAAAAGTTGTTCCTAAACAGATTAAATAGGTGCTGTTTTATTTTATAGGCTATTTGGATTGGGGATGGGACAATTCATCGCGGTTACATCCGCTTCACCGCCGTCGCTTCACCACACAACAGCGCGTCGCGGGATATTTCATTGCGGGACATTTCATCGCTAAAGTTGAGTTTTAATGTGTTAGAGTTAGAAGATAGTGTGTTAGAATTAGAATTTAAGTATTGAGGTTTAGGGGGTTAGAATTAGTTTTTAGGGTTCGGGGTTAATTTTAGTATTAGGGTTTAGGGGGTTAATTTTAGGGTGTAAGGGGTTAGTATTAGGGTTCGGGGGTTAGTATTAGAGTTCGGGGGTTAATTTTAGTATTGGGGTTTGGGGGTTAATTTTAGTAATGGGTTTTGGGGGTTCATTTTAGTATTAGGGTTTGGGGGGGCACTTTGGAGGGGGAATAATTTATTAGGGGGGTTATTTCATTTTAACTGGTACGTTTGTAAGGGATGACAGTTTAGCGCTGAACGGTCAGCTCTTACATAGCAACGTCCGCGATGAAGCGGACGCGTTATTCTTCATTGCTGACAGTTCAGCATTCTAACTGCCGCGCTGAACTGTCAGCGATAAGGTTGCCACGCTGAAGTGTCCTAGACCCATTTGGATTTGCCTACTACTGTATATATTTGGGCCCACTTTTTTTTCTCCCTCCCTTGCATTCTTTTATGTTGATGAAATAAATGAAACTCACAGAACTTCTTTTTTGTATATGTCTGATTAAGTTTATCACACTCACAATGTTCAGAGCTTAAACTCCCCAAAAAAATAAATGGTAAGCTAAATATGTTGCAGAAAGAAAAAGTGGACGTCTGCTGAATTCAGTGAAATATATTTTAGATTATTTTATCTGTGTGGCTGACTGCATGGGATACATCAATTCGTTAGGGTAGCAAGATAGACTGTAGTCAGTAGGGTCTAGCTAGACACTCTGTAAATTTAGATTAAATGATATTTGGAGGATCGTGAGACCTACCAATAGGGGCGCCAGTTTTGTTTCGGGCGGATGTTGCCTGCCGCCGGGATTCATATATCCCGATAGCAGGCAGCCACGAGATTAATATTTTTTATTTTGCGCATGGCCAGGGCCATGGGCCTCGAGGCCCATGCCTTAATCCCACCGAAGAAAAGAAAAAACTTGCCGCAGAAGCAAGCAGGCAGCATGGAGTCTGTGACAAGTCTCTATGCTGCCTGTCTTGTGCTCCCCATTGCTCTCAAAGTGCCAGGTCACTTGATTGACGTGGGTCATTTGACCTGCCAGCGATCACGTGACCTTCTGCGATGAGCATAGTAGGGGGGCGAGCACTGGAGACTGAGCAGCAGGAAAGTGAGTACTGGGGAGGGGGTAAACAGTATTTTTTGATGAACTAATTGTGACATATTATTGGACATATTAATTGGGCTATATTATTGGGCATATTAATTAGGCCATATTATTGGGCATATTAATTTGCCATATTATTGGAAATATTAATTGTGCCATTTTAGTGGGCATGTTAAGTGGGGCATATTTATTGGGCATATTAATTGGGGCATATTAATTGTGACATTATTGGGCATATTAATTGTGGCATCTTATTGGGCATATTAATTGTGGCATATTTATTGGGCATATTAATTTGGGCATATTAGTGGGCATAATAATTGTGGCATATTAGTGGGACTATTAATTGTGGCATGTTAGTGGGCATATTAATTGTGACATATTAATTGGGCATATTAATTAGGGAATATTATTGGGCATATTAATTGTGGCATATTAGAGTGGCATGTTAGTGGGCCTATTAATAGTGGCATATTATTGGGCATACCAATAGTGGCATAATAGTGGGAATACTAATTGTGGCATATTAGTGGCCATACTAATTGTTGCATACTATTGGGCATACTAATAGTGGCATTTTAATGGGCATACTAATAGTGACATATCAATGGGCAAATTGGCTGTGGTGTGTTTATGAGCAAATTGGCTATGGCATATTAATGGACAAATAGTGGCATATTAATGAGAAACCTGGCTGTGGGAATACTTTTGCAAGACTGGTTGCAGAATGTCAAGTCTGGGGGTGTATTAACAAATCTGAGGTGCAGATTGACAGGTCGGAGTAGCAGAGTGTCAATTCTGGGGATGCATTGTAAAGTCTGAGGGGCAGATTGGCAAATAAAAGGGAAAAAAAAGCACCAGGCATTTGGAGGTTGTAAGGGAATGGGGAGGGGAAAAAAGAGACACCAGGCATAGGGAGGGGAAAAAAGAGACACCAGGCATAGGGAGGGGAAAAAAGAGACACCAAGCATAGAGAAAAAAAAAGACACCAGGCATTGGGGAGAAGATAGGATCACATTGCAACTGTTTGTGAATGTGTAGCTGCATGTGCATGTGACATTGCATGTGTTACTATTTGTGTACGTGTGGCGTACGTGTATATCAAATTGTGTTACTGTGTGTGTAAATGCCTGAGGCTAGGATCAGCAAGGGGCAGCAAAATAAATGTTCGTCTAGGGCGGCAAAAAGTCTTGCACATAGACATAAGTGCTTTTTGAGAACTGCATGAAAGTGACGAAACTGTTAAGGATTGTAAAAAGGTCAGAATAGGAAGTATAGCTTGGAGTGATCATGATGCACTGGATCTAGAAATAGAGACAAAATTCATTAGAAGTGATTGGTCTTAGAGATTGAAGGAGTCTTTGATGTTGTCCAATGACAATCCTGGAGTATTAGACAGTGTATAAAATGTCTGGGGGGCTTATAAATGGCACTTAATTAGGAGGTCACTTAATTAAGCTGGATTCTTATTTGAGTAAAAAGCATTTCAATATACTGTCTGACCTGTAAATCTCCTTGATGTTAACTTTAGCTTGGGGCAGTGGGGAGTCTACACTGCACACCAACAATATTCACTACATGCACTACTCTATACACACTAACTTACTGAGTTGACTTACTTGATGAGTGCAGCTACCATTATATTTAATCAGCCATGTTGCTGGCTGAACATCATAGGTATTGTAGTTAACTCTACACTGGAGCAATGGTGGCTAATCTTTGCCCTCTCAGCTACGGTAAGCTAATGTTAGCATGATGCTGAGGATCAGGCTGGCTGAGCACCATAGGGACTGCAGTTTACAAAAGGTGAGCCAAAGTTTAGCCACTTCTATAGCAGTCTTATTTCTTCCCTATTATTTGATATTTGATGAATACTTACCCACACATCAGTTCCTCTAATTGCTCATCTCCACTGAGTGCTAAAAAGTCATGCTTCCTGTAAGGTCTGTCACAATGTACAAGTTCCTGTTCATTTTAAGTAGTTTAAAGTTAGTAATTTTCTGTGCAATTTCATGTTTTGCCAAATAGTTCTTGGGAGTTTCCAGAAGTAGAATTAGAAATGTCATAAATACAGCTTACATAAAGAAGACCATAGTTATAGATAAGAGAGGGGAATTAGGAACACTATATGTTGCTGCATCTGTATGTAAAGTATCAACACAAGTAATTTTATATCACAGATCCTGTCCAGACCACAAACCTTAGTTAAGCACCTAAAGCAGGGGCGTCCAAGTTTTTTTTGCAGTGGGCCACTTCACTAAAAATATATGTGTGCGTGGGCCGCATTAATTTTTCATTGAGAAAAAAAAGTACACACATATACATATATATATATATATATATATATATATATATATATATATATATGTATATGTATGTATTCATGTGTGCAGTGAGTGCATCACAGACTCAACAACAATACATCTCATGGTGACTTGCAGTATGTGAGTGTATCACAGACTCCACAGCAACAACACATACATACACATACAACAACACATACATACACAGCCACACACGAATAAACACACAGTCAAATAGACAGACACAGTTACATACACAGATTTCTGTGATACTTAGCCGCATACATACAGACACACACACAAATACATATTTAAGGATATTATAATACTCTTTTTCCTCTTTAAGTGTTTGCAATAAATAAACTGAAGTTTTTATTATTGTTTTTCTTCATTTCTATGTTTTTTTAATTTTTCAGTCCTTTGTGGATAAATTGTTTTATTTATGATTTATTATTTTAAATAGCGCTGGTGACACACACAGTCACACTCACACAGTCACACACCAACACACACAGCCACACTCACATACTTACATACACACACAAACACAGAGAGTCACACACACACACAGTCACACTTGCACTCACACACAGAGAGTCACACTTGCACTCACACACAGAGCATCACACTTGCACTCACACACAGAGCATCACACTTGCACTCACACACAGAGCATCACACTTGCACTCACACAGAGCATCACACTTACACACACAGCATCACACTTACCCACACAGAGCATCACACTTACACACACAGTGCATCACACTTACACACACAGAGCATCACACTTACACACACAGTGCATAACACTTACACACACAGAGCATCACACTTACATACACAGAGCATCACACTTACACACACAGAGCATCACACTTACATACAGAGATACTTTTTTTGTCGGCTCCGTTCCTCCGGATGGGGCTGCTTCTCCACGCTTGTAGTGATGTGGAGTTTTTTTCTTCTTCCCTCTGACCCGTGCGCATGACGCCACGCACAGGAAGGATTATGGACCTACATGATCGGCAGCGTTCTTTTGGGGAACGCTGCATCTAGCTTAAATGTGGTTGGTGAAGCGGTTACCACTTCAACTTTCCCACGGGCTGCACCTCCGTTTCCGGCCCGCGGGCCGCATGTTGGACGCCCTGGACCTAAAGGATACTGCATCCCCCCCCCCACCACCGCATATTTATTTAATTCTCAAATCACTGTTCATGGGTTGGGGGCGATTTACGGAGTAAACATCAGCTTCTGCTTTGTTGAGGGGATTTCCTGCGGACCCCAACTTATTTTTTTATAATCTTCCCCCAACCCACTGCACCTAGTTCAGGATAAAGAAGAGAAAGGCATTCCGTCTCGACCTTGTTTGTGGACCTACGATGCACATTTCCATATTTGCTTGAATATAAGACAAGGGTTATTTTTAGAGCAAATGCTTTTTAAAAGACTTCTCGTCTTGTAGTCAAGTTCATCTTATAATCAGACCTCAAATAGAGAGCCCACTATAAAACTAGGATCCAGGTCCTATGCTGATTGCCAAGCTTGGGGGGTTGATTGACAGCAGGTTGGCAAGAGTGGGGGCTGACTGGCACCAGGTTGACAAGTCTGGGGGGCTAATTGTAAAGTCCGGGGCACAGATTGGCAAATCTGTGGGATAGACTGGCAAGGTTGTGGATCATTAGCAAGTCTGGGAGTGCATTGCCATGTAAAAGACAAATAAATAAATTTTTTCAATCATAACTATAATAATATGAAATATTAATAATATTTCTTTCCTAAATTGATATCCAAAGTTGGAGGGGTCATCTTATGATCAGGGTCATCTTATATCCGTGCAGATATGATAATACATATCTAGCAAAACACAGACATAGTACAGTATTACTAGTTAGTGAAACACAAACACTACAGAGCATTTGTCAAATAGAATTGTCATTACAAAGCCAATATTTTGCCAGCTCCCACCCACTACAGTGCCATACTGCATAGTTGTTAATATGAGTATTTGCATACACATTCACATTCACTCCTGCTCCACTGTGATCCTTTCTTCCTCCCTCACCCCAGCTTACCGTATTTGCTCGATTATAAGACGAGGTTTTTTTCAGAAAAAAAAATATCTGAAAAATCCCCCTCGTCTTATAATCAAGGTCGTCTTATAATCTGACCTCAAATTTAGGTCAGATTATAAAACATGGATCCAGGTCCCCAGCAGAGCTGCAGGGGACCTGGATCCCCCTCTTTAACAGCAGGGGATGTCTGCGCGATGAGCACAGACTCCCCTGCTGCCGCCCGGCACGACCGCCGGGCTTCTATGAAGGGTACTTCCGCTTTCGTCACAGAAGTCCCGGTGATTGTGCCGGGCGGCAGCAGGGGAGTCTGTGCTCATCGCGCAGACATCCTCTGCTGCCCCACTAGCCACCAGGGTGAATCAGGCAGCTGGGGGATATCTGCACGATATGTGCAGATATCCTCCATGCTGCCCGACACGGCAGTCTATTATGACAGACCAGTTGTCCGTCATAATAGACTGCCGTGTCGGGCAGCATGGAGGATGTCTGCACGTATCGTGTAGACATCCCCCGGCTGCCCCCACTAGCCACCAGGGATCAAGTTAAGGTGAGGGGGAGGGAGGGGGCCGAGAGACAGGGGCAGGGGGCAGAGACAGAGAAACAAGGGGAGGGAGGGGGGCAGAGACAGAGAAACAAGGGGAGGGAGGGGGTTAAGAGACAGAGACAAGGGGATGGAGGGGGTTAAGAGACAGAGACAAGGGGAGGGAAGGGGTTAAGAGACAGACAAGGGGAGGGGGGGTTAAGAGACAGAGAGAAGGGGAGGGAGGGGGTTAAGAGACAGAGAGAAGGGGAGGGAGGGGGTTAAGAGACAGACAAGGGGAGGGAGGGGGTTAAGAGACAGACAAATGGAGGGAAGGGGTTAAGAGACAGAGACAAGGGGAGGGAGGGGGTTAAGAGACAGAGACAAGGGGAGGGAGGGGGTTAAAAGACAGACAAGGGGAGGGAAGGGGTTAAGAGACAAGGGGAGGGAGGGGGGAGAGAGAGACAACACTAAGGGGAGGAGAGAGAGAGATAAAAATGGGGGCAAGGGAAAGAGAAAGGCAGCATTGGCACATAAAAAGAAATAAAAACTAGAAATACATTTTTTGATATCATAATTTTTTATTAAAAAAGCAATTTACATGTGAATATATACAAGTTGAACTTTTTTCCTATAGGGTAGTCTTATATTCAGGCTTTTAGTTTTTTTCCTAATGGAATATCCAAAGTTTGGGGGGTCGTCTTATAATCATGGTCGTCTTATAATCGAGCAAATACGGTAATTATCATACCACTAAGAGTGACGAGGGTCGCTGGACCATCTCAGTGAAGCAGCAGCATCATGAAATCATTTCTCCCAAGTATTTAAAAAAAAAAAAAAGCTATTAGCCACCCTGCTACAACCTGAGAGTATAAAATATAGTGTAAAAAAATTCAAAAAACGTTGGTACAACACACCTCCCAAAATTATGGCTGCCTCTAGTGGAGCAGTTGGGGATGGGTGCCTACAAACCCTTATGAAAGAATGCTAAAAAGAACTGTGGTACCACCTAGGGGTCCTAGTTCTTAAAGAGGGTCTGTTTAAATGGGCACTCATGACCATAAATAAATATACTCATTGGCAATAGAAAAATATTTAAATAATTTTATTAAGGGTCCCTAAAAGCGGGGTGCCCCTGGGTGAAAGCAAGTCTAAACAATACCATTCCATCACACACCCAGTGTGACATAGGTCATAGTGACAAACTGTAATTACATATCAAAACCATATTAATAATAAACATCATCAGGGGCGGGCTGGGCCGGGGGGCAGGGTGGCAATTGCCCCCCAGGCCGCCCTAAACTATGTAAAACACGTCCGCTGGGCCAGTGTTTAAAAAAAAAAAAAAAAATCGCGCTTGCAGGCAGAGACTGAGGTGAGAAGGGATCGGAAGATCCCCTCTCACCTCCGCTCTGCCTGCAAGGCTGCACGGGGAGCCGAACAGGCAGCACAGAGAAACCTCCGTGCTGCCTGTTCGGCTCCCCGTGCAGTGTGCCGACACGGAAGTGCCGACAGTCACGTGATCGGCGCTCTGACGTCAGACGCGCGCCGATCACGTGACCTGTCGGTACAACCGCCGGGAGGCCGAACAGGCAGCATGGAGGGACAATATGCCTGCCACCAGGTAAGTCCTCCTGCCACTAGCCACCAGGGAAGTCCTGCCACTAGCCACCAGGGAAGTCCTGCCACTAGCCACCAGGGAAAACGGTAAGGGGGGGGGGGGGGGGGCAAAAAACACTGGCATATTATTGGGCAAATTGGCTGGGGCATATTACATGGCAAATAAGACTGGCATATTATTGGGCAAATTGGCTGGGGCATATTACATGGCAAATAAGACTGGCATATTATTGGGCAAATTGGCTGGGGCATATTACATGGCAAATAAGACTGGCATATTATTGGGCAAATTGGCTGGGGCATATTACATGGCAAATAAGACTGGCATATTATTGGGCAAATTGGCTGGGGCATATTACATGGCAAATAAGACTGGCATATTATTGGGCAAATTGGCTGGGGCCTATAACATGGCAAATAAGACTGGCATATTATTGGGCAAATTGGCTGGGGCATATTACATGGCAAATAAGACTGGCATATTATTGGGCAAATTGGCTGCGGCATATTACATGGCAAATAAGACTGGCATATTATTGGGCAAATTGGCTGGGGCATATTACATGGCAAATAAGACTGGCATATTATTGGGCAAATTGGCTGGGGCATATTACATGGCAAATAAGACTGGCATATTATTGGGCAAATTGGCTGGGGCATATTACATGGCAAATAAGACTGGCATATTATTGGGCAAATTGGCTGGGGAATATTACATGGCAAATAAGACTGGCATATTATTGGGCAAATTGGCTGGGGCATATTACATGGCAAATAAGACTGGCATATTATTGGGCAAATTTACTGGGGAATATTACATGGCAAATAAGACTGGCATATTATTGTGCAAATTGGCTGGGGCATATAACATGGCAAATAAGACTGGCATATTATTGTGCAAATTGGCTGGGGCATATAACATGGCAAATAAGACTGGCATATTATTGGGCAAATTGGCTGGGGCATATTACATGGCAAATAAGACTGGCATATTATTGGGCAAATTGGCTGGGCATATTACATGGCAAATAAGACTGGCATATTATTGGGCAAATTGGCTGGGGCATATTACATGGCAAATAAGACTGGCATATTATTGGGCAAATTGGCTGGGGCATATTACATGGCAAATAAGACTGGCATATTATTGGGCAAATTGGCTGGGGAATATTACATGGCAAATAAGACTGGCATATTATTGGGCAAATTGGCTGGGGCATATTACATGGCAAATAAGACTGGCATATTATTGGGCAAATTGGCTGGGGAATATTACATGGCAAATAAGACTGGCATATTATTGGGCAAATTGGCTGGGGCATATAACATGGCAAATAAGACTGGCATATTATTGGGCAAATTGGCTGGGGCATATAACATGGCAAATAAGACTGGCATATTATTGGGCAAATTGGCTGGGGCATATTACATGGCAAATAAGACTGGCATATTATTGGGCAAATTGGCTGGGGCATATTACATGGCAAATAAGACTGGCATATTATTGGGCAAATTGGCTGGGGCATATTACATGGCAAATAAGACTGGCATATTATTGGGCAAATTGGCTGGGGCATATTACATGGCAAATAAGACTGGCATATTATTGGGCAAATTGGCTGGGCCATATTACATGGCAAATAAGACTGGCATATTATTGGGCAAATTGGCTGGGGCATATTAATTGGCAAATAAGACTAGAATATTATTGGGCAAATTGGCTGGGGCATATTACATGGCAAATAAGACTGGCATATTATTGGGCAAATTGGCTGGGGAATATTACATGGCAAATAAGACTGGCATATTATTGGGCAAATTGGCTGGGGAATATTAAATAGCAGAATAAAACTGGCATATTATTGGACAAATCGTCTGGGGAATATTAAATGGCAGAATAAGACTGGCATATTATTGGGCAAAATGGCTGGGGAATATTAAATGGCAATTAACACTGGCATATTGGGCAAATTAGCAGGGGCATATTAAATTGCAGATAACCTTGGAATATTATTGGGCAAATTTACTGAGTTATATTAAATTGCAGAATAACACTGGCATATTATGGGACAAATTGGCTGGGGAATATTAATGGCAAATAATATTGGAAATGTGTATGTAATGGGGTGATGGAGGCATGTAAATGTGGTGATGGGGCATGTCCAGGTGTGCAACGTGGGTTATGGGTCATGTCGTAGGTGTGCAACGTGGGTAGGGGGGGGGGGTGCCCAAATTTTGGGATATTGGGTGTCTAAATCCTGGCATGTTGAGGGGCATAATCCTGGCATATTGAGGGGAAAATCCTGGCATATTGAGGGGGCATCATCTTGGCATATTGAGGGGAAAATCCTGGCATATTGGGTGTCTAAATTCTGGCATATTGAGGGGCATAATCCTGGCATATTGAGGGGCATAATCCTGGCATATTGAGGGGCATAATCCTGGCATTTTGAGGGGCATAATCCTGGCATATTTAGGGGAAAATCCTGGCATATTAAGGGGGCATCATCTTGGCATATTGAGGAGAAAATCCTGGCATATTGGGTGTCTAAATCCTGGCATATTGAGGGGCATAATCCTGGCATACTGAGGGGCATAATCCTGGCATTTTGTAAGGGAAAATTCTAGCATATTAAATGGCAAATCCTGGCATATTGTGGGGGAAAATCTTGGCAATATTCGTTATAAAACAAGGAAAAGATGGCCGTGGATGGGGAGGCGATTCGATGGTGCAATGGGCCACTTGACTGGATTTGCCCCCCAGGCCTAAGGCTGCCAGCCCTCCCCTGCCTGTATCTCCACTTCAAATGTTAATGTGTTTTATTTTTTTTTCTCTACATTTCTTTTTACAGCACCAACAACTTACACAACCAGCATTGTGACTGAAAGGTGCGCAGGAGAGAGCAGAGAAGAGGAAGAAATTGTGGGGATTTCACATTTGCTGCATAGGTTCTGTAATTTCTTGAAATGAAGCGGACTTATTTGAGTGGTGCACAGAAGAGAAAAAGATCACAAATGGAGAAGCGGAGAACTTCAAAACTAACAAAATTAACATCTTGGTTTATCTCAGATGCAGTGTCAGTTGCAAGTATTGATCCTAGAAATACATCCTCTACACCAAATCCTGTATCCGATTATCCAGTTCCAGATATATCATTGCCTGCTCCAGATGCTGCTAACATTCCAGAAGAAGAAATACAGGAATCTGAAGCAGCAAATATGTGTCACAAGTGTGTCGGCGGGTGTGTGATTCACATCACAGATTCGGGACTCTGGAACATTAAGAGTAGTAGTACAGTAGATTATTGGATTCGAAATGGACCAACATCATGTCAGAATCATGATTGCAACCTTTCCAACTCACGGCGAGTGTATGATGGAGCTGGTGGAGAGAGAGCTCGAACTGAGACAAGATATTTATCAAAGAAGATTTTCAAACGTCAAATGAAAAATGGTGAATTTGTAAAACGAGAGTGGCTACTTTATTCACCATCCAAAGGTTGTTTGTATTGCTTTCCATGTCGCCTATTGTCCAATAAAGCATCTCCCTTTGCTACATCAGGATTTAATGATTGGAAACACTGCAATCTTATTGCTGAACATGAAAATGGAGAAGAACATCACAAGTGCATGAGGACATATTCAATTCGGCATAAAGAAACTGGATGTGTAGGTTCTTTATTGCTCAAAAAACATCGCTCAGAGGAGGAGTACTGGCATAAAGTGTTGACACGTGTGGTCTCTGTCATTCAATTTCTTGCCTCCAGAGGTTTAGCTTTTCGTGGAGAGAATCAAAAAATTGGATCATCAAAAAATGGAAACTTTTTAGGTATTCTTGAGCTTTTAAGTGAGTTTGATCCTTTTTTGGAAGAGCATCTCAAACTCTATGAAAATCCGGGAAAGGGGAACCCATCGTATCTGTCAGCAAACATATGTGAAGAATTTATAGATTTAATGGGAACAGGTTCTTTGTACCATTCTGAAAGAACTAAAAGAGTCAAACTACTATTCAATAAGTGTGGATTCTACGCCAGACATCTCACACATTGATCAACTAACCTTTACTGTCCGGTACATTGCAGGATATCAGTCTGTGGAGCGTTTCCTCACGTTCATCCCCATTTTTTGTCATGGAGCAAAGGATCTAGCAGACACTGTTGTCGATTTCCTGAATGCAAACAAAATTCCACTATCAAATTGTTGTGGTCAATCTTACGATAATGCCTCAAATATGTCTGGGCGGATCCGTCGACTAAATGAATTGGCCATCTATGTCCCATGTGGTGGACACAGTCTGAACTTGGTGGGTGTAAAAGCGGCAAAGTGTTGTCCACAGGTTGTCTCCTTCTTTAACTTTGTTCAGCATTTGTATTGTTTTTTCTCTGCTTCTACACATCGATGGAATGTTCTGATATCATCTTTAGCAGAACATGTTGTGGTCAAGCGTCTTTCTGACACAAGATGGTCATCACATTTTGATGCTATCCATGCTCTGCATGAAGGTTTTGAAAAAATTAAAGATGCACTTTGTTCTTTATCAGCTGACCCTAATCAGGAAGCGAACACAAGACGAGAGGCAGAAGGATTAGCTGATAGAATGAATAACTTGGAAACTATCTTTCTTACAATTCTTTGGAACGACATTCTCAAAAGATGTCAGAAAACTAGTAAGTTCCTTCAGTCTAAGGATATGGACATAGTGGTTGCTGTGAATCTTCTTGAATCTCTGAAATCTTACCTTCATGATATTAGAGAAAGATTTGGTGAATATGAACAGATGGCCAGGAATAGGTGTCCCCATTTGGATTAAAGTGATGTAAAGAAACGGGAACGAATCCGAAGTATACGTCTTACTAGATATGATGGCTCCGGAGAAAAGGTACTTTTAAGCAAAAGTGAGAAATTCAAGGTGGAAACATTCATTCCTGCTCTGGACTCTTTGATCTCTGAGTTGACAAAACGTGCAGAAGCCTATTCAAGTATTGGAAATCTGTTCATCTTCTTCGTGCAATTGGAATCAATAGGTTCTGAAGAACTAAAAAAAAAGTGTGAGCAGCTGGCTAGCTTTTACGATAAAGACCTAGCTTATAGTGACCTTCTAAATGAATGCAAACATCTCAAGCACTACTTGGTTCATGAAGAAAAATGTGACACTCTCCCTGCGTTATACAGAAAACTTACTTTGGACAACCTGAAACCTGTATTTCCCAATGTTGAAATTGCTGTCAGAATGTTCATGTGCATGATGGTGACCAACTGTACAGGAGAAAGGTCTTTTTCAAAATTGAAACTTATAAAGAATCAGTTACGTAGTACAATGAGGCAGGAACGTTTGAACTGGCTTTCACTCATGTGCATTGAAAATGACATCCTAAAGACCACTGACTTCAAGCTAATTCTAAAACAATTCTCCAAAAAGAAAATTCGTAAACAGTTGCGTTGATATTCATAGTCTATGGTTTACCAATTGAAAGCCAATGGTCAGCACAAAACAGTACTGTTTGACAGATTATATCAAGTATAGGCCTTATAAGTATAAATGGCCAGGCCTGCACTTAGAAATCGTGGTACAATATTCTCCTGACAGACTCTGGAGAATAGTTCTACAGCCTCCCATACTCTCCCTCAGAATGCAAGCTTTCCAGACCTCTTTGGTCTCTTCCTCAATACATTTCTTTGTATTTCCTAAATTTATATTTAACATTGGGATTTCACATTGGCAAGACGAGTTGCCATTTTCTGTGGTTTATTTCAGGGCAGCACTCCTTGCCATTAGCGGTTTGAAAAGGGGGGGATGTCTGAAGGAGAGTACGGGAGGCTGAGGAGGTATTCTCCAGAGTCTGTCATCTGTGTGTAGTATTTGAGGTTCTTTGGAGATCTTGCGTAGGATGTAGAAGATCTTTACAATATTTTCCTTTCTGGGCCTGTTGGGTCTCTTCCTCAGGCTTATTTAATTATTTTATTTATATGCAGTGGCTGCTGTTTGTGCATGCACTGCCATCTTGTCCTTTGCTTGGGACAACAGTTGTCCTTTAATTGCCATTTACATGTTGATATGTTTGTGCTTTCCGGAACTTATGATGTTCAAAACTTCAAGCTAATTATAAAACAATTCTCCAAAAAGAAAATTTGTAAACAGTTGCGTTGATATTCATAGTTTATGGTTTACCAATTGAAAGCCAATGGTCACCACAAAACAGTACTGTTTGACAGATTATATCAAGTATAGGCCTTATAAGTATAAATGGCCAGGCCTGCACTTAGAAATCGTGGTACAATATTCTCCGGACAGACTCTGGAGAATAGTTCTACAGCCTCCCATACTCTCCCTCAGACAGCCCCCCAATCGAATTTAGAATGCAAGCTTTCCAGACCTCTTTGGTAACATTGCGATGGATGGAGTGATTGCATGCAGGGAAGGGGGCAGCGTCCAGGGGGCCCAATCAAATGCTTGCCCAATCACTATTAAAGACGGCCCTGATTAGGGTTTAGGGGGTTAGAATTTGTTTTTAGGTTTCGGGGTTAATTTTAGTATTAGGGTTTAGGGGGTTAATTTTAGTATTAGGGTTTAGGAGGTTAATTTTAGTATTAGGGTTTAGGGGGTTAGTATTAGGGTTCGGGGGTTAGTATTGGGTTTAAGGGGTAAGTATTAGGGTTCGGGGGTTAGTATTATAGGTAGGGGGTTAATTTTAGTATTGGGGTTTGGGGGTTAATTTTAGTATTGGGATTTGGGGGGCACTTTGGGGGGGAATCATTTATTGGGGGGGTTATTTCATTTTAACTTGTACCTTTGTAAGGGCTGACAGTTTAGCGCTGAACTGTCAGCTCTTACAGAGCCGCGTCCACGATGAAGCGGCCGCTTTATTCTTCATTGCTGACAGTTCAACGTTCTAACTGTCGCGCTGAACTGTCAGCGATGAAGTCGCCACGCTGAAGTGTCCTAGACCCATTTGGATTTGCCTACTACTGGATATATTTGGGCTCACTTTTTTTTCTCCCTCCCTTGCATTCTTTTATGTTGATGAAATAAATGAAACTTGCAGAACTTCTCTTTTGTATATGTCTGATTAAGTTTATCACACTCACAATGTTCAGAGCTTAAACTCCCAACAAATAAATGGTTAGCTAAATATGTTGCAGAAAGAAAAAGTGGACGTCTGCTGAATTCAGTGAAATATATTTTAGATGATTTTATCTGTGTGGCTGACTGCATAGGATACATCAATTCGTTAGGGTAGCATGATCGAGTGTAGTCAGTAGGGTCTAGCTAGACACTCTGTAAATTTAGATTAATTGATATTTGGAGGATCTTGAGACCTACCAATAGGGGCGCAAGCTTTGTTAGGGCAGATGTTGCATGCCGTCGGGATTCATATATCCCGATGGCAGGCAGCCACGAGATTAATATTTTTTATTTTGCGTATGGCCAGGGCCATGGGCCTCAAGGTCCATGCCTTAATCCCACCGAAGAAAAAAAAAAAAACTTGCCGCAGAAGCAAGCAGGCAGCATGGAGTCTGTGACAAGTCTCCATGCTGCCTGTCTTGTTCTCCCCGTCGCTCACAAAGTGCCAGGTCACGTGATCGACGTGGGTCATTTGACCTGTCAGCGATCACGTGACCTTCCACGATGAGCGTAGTAGGGAGGCGAGCACTGGAGACCGAGCAGAAGGAAAGTGAGTACTGGGGAGGGGGGAAACAGTATTTTTTGATGAACTAATTGTGGCATATTAATTGGGCCATATTATTGGGCATATTAATTGGCCAAATTATTGGACGTATTAATTGTGCCATTTTAGTGGGCATGTTAATTGGGGCATATTTATTGGGCATATTAATTGGGGCATATTTATTGTGAATATTAATTGTGGAATGTTAATTGTGACATATTGTTGGACATATTAATTGTGGCATATTATTGGGCATATTAATTGTGGCATATTAATTGGGGCATATTTATTGGGCATATTTATTGGGGCATATTATTGGGCATATTTATTTTGGCATATTGGTGGGCCTATTAATTGTGGCATGTTAGTGGGCATACTAATTGTCACATACTATTGGGCATACTAATTGTGGCATATTAATGGGCATACTAATAGAGGCATTTTAATGGGCAAATTGGCTGTGGTGTATTCATGGCCAAATTGGCTGTGGCATATTAATGGGCAAATAGTGGCATATTAATGAGCAACCTGGCTGTGGGAATACATTGGCAAGACTGGTTGCAGAATGTCAAGTCTGGGGGTGTATTAACAAATCTGAGGTGCAGATTGACAGGTTGGAGTAGCAGAGTGTCAATTCTGGGGATGCATTGTAAAGTCTGAGGGGCAGATTGGCAAATAAAAGGGAAAAAAAAGGCACCAGGCATTTGGAGGGTGCAAGGGCATGGGGAGGGGAAAAAAGAGACACCAGTCATAGGGAGGGGGAAAAAAGAGACAACAGGCATAGAGAAAAAAAAAAGACACCAGGCATTGGGGAGAAGATAGGATCACATTGCAACTGTTTGTGAATGTGTGGCTGCATGTGCATGTGACATTGCATGTGTTACTATTTGTGTACGTGTGGCGTACGTGTATATCAAATTGTGTTACTGTGTGTGTAAATGCCTGAGGGTAGGATCAGCAAGGGGCGGCAAAATAAATGTTCGTCTAGGGCGGCAAAAAATCTTGCACATAGACATAAGTACTTTTGGAGAACTGCATGAAAGTGCCGAAACTGTTAAGGATTGTGAAAAGGTCAGAATAGGAAGTATAGCTTGGAGTGATCATGATGCACTGGATCTAGAAATAGAGACAAAATTCATTAGAAGTGATTGGTCTTAGAGATTGAAGGAGTCTTTGATGTTGTCCAATGACAATCCTGGAGTATTAGACAGTGTAGAAAATGGGGGGCTTATACATGGCATTTAATTAAGAGGTCACTTAATTAAGCTGGATTCTTATTTGAGTAAAAAGCATTTCAATATACTGTCTGACCTGTAAATCTACTTGATGTTAACTTTAGACTGGGGCAGTGGGGAGTCTACACTGCACACCAACAATATTCACTACATGCACTACTCTATACACACTAAATTATTGAGTTGACTTACTTGTGGAGTGCAGCTACCATTATATTTAATCAGCCATGTTGCTGGCTGAACATCATAGGAATTGTAGTTAACTCTACACTGGAGCAATAGTGGCTAATCTTTGCCCTCTCAGGTACGGTAAGCTAATGTTAGCATGATGCTGAGGATCAGGCTGGCTGAGCACCATAGGGACTGCAGTTTACAGAAGGTGATCCAAAGCAGGTTGGCAAGAGTGGGGGCTGACTGGCAGCAGGTTGACAAGTCTGGGGGGCTAATTGTAAAGTCTGGTGTACAGATTGGAAAATCTGTGGGATAGACTGGCAAAGTTGTGGATGCATTAGCAAGTCTGGGAGTGCATTGCCAAATAAATGAAAAATATATTAATTTTTTTCAATCATAACTATAATAATATTAAATATTAATAATATTTATTTCCTAAATTGATAGGAGTCAAAGTTGGAGGAGTCATCTTATGATCAGGGTCATCTTATATCCGTGCAAATATGGTAATACATATCTAGCAAAACACAGACATAGTACAGTATTGTTAGCTAGTGAAACACAAACACTACAGAGCATTTGTCAAATAGAATTGTTACTGCAAAGCCAATATTTTGCCAGCTCCCTCCCACTATAGTGCCATACTGCATAGTTGTTAATATGAGTATTTGCATACACATTCACATTCACTCCTGCTCCACTATGATCCTTCCTTCCTCCCCCCAGCGTACTTAATTATCATCCCACTAAGAGTGACCATCTGAGTGGACCATCTCAGTGAAGCAGCAGCATCATGAAATCATTTCTCCCAAGTCTTTTTTTTTGACAAAGACTTTTGGGTATTTCACTAAAATCCAAGATTGAAGGTCGAGATTAGCACTAATATTGACTTCCAACCTTGGACAGACACGCCCCACCTCCTGTTGAATGGTGCTGGTAAAATGAATGGTGAAGCCAAAATGAATGGGAGCAAGATGAAACTCTCATTAATTTCAATGAGGTAAGAAAAAAAAATATTATCAGGCAAGTCCAACTCAACAGTACTTCCCCATGTAAAATTAATGTCAAAATAAAAAATCCCCTCTGCCTAAATTGGGTGCCGCTCCTCAAACACATATATTAGGTAGGAACTGCCTATGCTTCCCAGCACCAATAATACATATTTATATATGTTATTTTGAACATGACTGTGAGCCTGCCACATGGATCCCTGCCTCTCTATTAATATAATTATCAAGACAAGGACCCTGCCAAATGGCTCCTACCACCCCACCTGAAAAATAATGAGCGTGGGACTTGTCCAGGATTCCTGGAGTGTTAATAAATACCCAATGATGGGTGAATTATAATTAATCCACTCTTAAGTAATATTCTGGGAGGCTGCCCAATGACCTCGAAATCTAAATTGAAAATATCCCCCTTGACAATAAATACCCCTTCCCACTTATTGGGGTGGATTATTTACTTGGGGGGGGGGGGGGGTATTTTCTTATTTATCTCATGGGGACCTTGGGAAAGCCCCTAAAAAATTCCTTTATAAAAACACGGGCATCATGGCTGAAACTCCCCTGCCAGGTGAGTCACTGCAATCTTCATTTAAGCTTAATTTTGTTCCACTGATAAATAACATTAGAAATTATATGGTGCACTTGTCCAAGATAGAGATATCATGGTTAGGTAGAATGACATCCTTTAAAATGAATTAATTACCTTAATTGTTATACTTGTTTTAAACTACATCAATTCCTATCGCAAAATATTTTCTATGCTCAACATAAGCTATGCTGAATAGATATATACAGGCTGGTAAGCAATCAAGGATTTCTGCAACGCTGTTACAATGATCTAGTGGTTAGGGAGGATTGGGTGTCCCAAATATAAGTAAATATTATCAGGCATGAAGTATAAGGCGTTAATATTTTTTTCCCCCATCAAAGATGGTGGAGTGGGTGGATATAGATGCTCAGTATGTAACATAGATTTATTTTGGGTTACTCCAGACAAAAGACCCATAGGCCCCTTATGTTGGGATAGATTTCAGGTTCAGCTACACATACCAATAAATGTAATAATACTTCAAAATCAGTACTAACATATTAAACACCAAGTCTTCAGATAAATGGTTGAATACAGAAGGGAATTAAAACTATAGGTTGTTTATACTGCACAATGATTTTAGCAGTGATTTAGCAATTTATTGCACTTAGATTTCAGACAAATTAGACATGCCTTAATTGGGTATAGACAAGATATATCGTTCGACCCAGAAAAAGCTCCTAATATTAAAAGCAATATATCATTATTGAATAGTACTGATAATACACAAAAATGACCATTGATTGTGAAATGGGAAGGTCAACTTAAAATAAATATAGAAATAAAAACATGGTTTCAACTAATGACCAGAATGCAATGGGTGTCTAAAAATACATTTCCACACTTTAATTTGGCTAGCTCAAACCTCTTTGTACTTTGTGAAGCATGAATGGCTGGCTCACAGCCTGATTAGAAGCAAAAACAATTGAATGCCAACTGGGTCTTCCAAAGTAAGAGGCAAAAAGTCCAGTTTCCTTCTATTTTATCTGGACATTTTTGCCTCCTACTTTGGAAGTCCCAGCTGGAGTTCAATTGTTTTTGCTAAACAATACATTTTACTTTAAAACAGGGAGGTTTTTATCGTTGATAACCAACTTGGTACGTTCCGACTAAGGTTTCAAAAATGTTTGTATCATCCCCACTGTGTTGAATAATTGGAATATGCCACATTTATAGTGTTTGTGCCCTAAACTACAGAGGTACATAAACTTTTTGAGAGAGTATTTACCTTTTTCAGTTCCATTCACGGTTGAATTTTTGCTGTTAAATATAATAACAGAAGGAATGTAAAAAACAACTTGTAAATTAATTATGCATATCTTGACCACGAAAAAAAAAATGTATAGCAAGGGCCTGGTAGAAATAAGACCCACCAACTTCCAACAATGTCATAAATGTATTGAATATTACAAGAATATATGAGAAGATGGCTCACAGGTTGGCTAATACAATAAGTACTTTCTATAAGGTATGGGAGTTATATAATCATTTTTATGAAACTATAGATAATAATGGTTCAATTGGTACTGCGAGACCTAAGAATACAATATGGAAGACTCAAGCACTTAAAAATATAGAATAAAAGTGGTAAGAGCTGCAAAGAGGTAAGTACTGGGGAACGGGGGAGGAGGGTGGCATATAATGAGCAAAATACTGGATTTTTAAGTGGCAAAATACTAGCATATTAAATTACAAAATACTGGCATATTGAATTGCAAAATACTGCCATATTGAATGGCAAAATACTGGCATATATTAAATCGCAAAATACTGGCATATTGAATGGCACAATACTGGGATATTGAGTGGAAAAATACTGGCTTATTGAGTGGCAAAATACTGGCATATTGAATGGTTAAATACTGGCATACTGAATGGCAAAATACTGGCATATATTAAATGGCAAAATACTGGCATATTGAATGGAAAAATACTGGCATATATGAAATGACCAAATAATATGGGCATTTTATTGGGCAAATTGGCTGTGGCTTATTAATGACAAAATAATGTCTGTGTGTATAGATATTTATTGTTTTAGAATTGTACAATTGTCACGTGGGGCTCCTGTGTGTTGCATAATTAATGGCGGTCCCATGTGTGGCATATTTATTGGGCCCCATGCGTGGCATATTTAAGGGGCTATTTTATGTGGCATAATTTATGGGGCTCCTGTGTGTGGCATAATTTGGGGGGCTCCTGTATGTGGTATATTTAATGGGTCATCTGACTGGCATTACTAAGGATTCTGGCATGGTATTGGAGGAAATCCAGGGGGGTGACACCATGAGTTACCGCACAGAGTGACACCTCTGTATGTATGTATGTCTAAATATGGATGTCTCTGTAGGTTTGTCTCGATATGCCTGTATGAATGTATGTATTTACAGAATCATCACAATCCAACAGGATCCACTACATCTGGATCAAGTCCATCTCTCTGGATCAAGTCAAGCTCTCTGTATCACTCCTGAAAGTAATCCAGAGGTTCATGCTCTCTGTGTCCAGCTCCTGGAGGTATTTCAGAGACCTTTGCTTACCACTTCCATCTGTGCCACCTTCCCTAACTGAGCATTTGTCTGTGTCACATTTCTGGTAAAGCGACAAGCCAACCCTAGCCAAAATGAGTAAAAAACAAAGGTCACTGAAGAGCTTCTTTTAAAAAGGGGAAATACCCAATGATGAGACAGCAGAATTATCTAGGACTGCCACTAAAAGGAAAGCTGCATTTAAAAGAAAATACCAAGTTAAGTTATGGGTTCATTGCAACAGGTGATTCACATTCTCCACGCCCGCTTTTCTGTAATATGCGGCGATCAGCTATTCAATGCAGCCATGAAATCTTCAAAACTGCTTCACCACTTAGAGACTAAGCATCCTGCATTAAAAGACCTCCTGAGTTTTGCATAAGAAAAAAACATGAACTCGAAGAACAGAAGAAATGTCTGAAGGCCACCACATCAGCAAATGTGGCTGCACTGAGAGCATCGTTCCTAGTAGCTGACTGTATTGTTAAAGCTAAGAAGCCCTTTACTATTGGTGAATAATTGATCCAGCCTGCTGCTAAAGACATTTTTCGGAAGATTTTAGGAGATTCTGCAATTGAAAACGGTGACACGTGTTCCTCTTTCGGCTTCCACCGTAACTAGACGAAGTGACGAAATAGCAGAAGATATTGAGGCACAATTGTTCCAGAGGATTATTTTTTTATTTTTTTGTTTTATTATAAAGGTATCAAAAGACATTACAAAACATGAATAAAGTGCATTACAAAAGACAACAAAACAATGACAGGACAATAATAATTAGGTATTGCCAACCCAATAGGAGTGGGAGGGGGGCATTAGAAGGGATTCGAAGTCTCTATTTTTCTTTCCTTTTTTTCCTGTTTTCTTTCCTTTCCCCTCCACTTGCTTTTCCCTTTCTTCACTTATCCTTTCTCACCTCTTATTCCCACAGGGTGGCACACACCCACATGAAATTAGTCAGGACAGTGGAGTGGGGGAGGAAGGTAGATTACGGATAGATTTAACTATAGTATGTCATAGAGATCGTGTCTTGGTTATTATCATTTTTACAACTGCAGTAGATCTTTTGTGATACATTCTCTGGGTGTTTTCGTTTTGCAATCAGTTTTAGAATTGGTTATGTTCAAAGAGCTCCACCAATTTGTTCCAGTACTCAATCATGATACTGGACCAGTTGAATTGTAAACAAATACCTTTCTCCATTTTACATTGGTATATTATTTGGGAACATATTTTTATCCATGATACAGTTACAGGGGATCTCCAATTTCTTGCTATCTCCAGTTTGGTTGCAGTTAAAATGTGGTAAATAATTTTATGATTATGGCCAGATTCTGGGAAAGTTAGGTGGAGGAGAGCTCTTACACAGACAATTTGAGATCTCCAGCCATAGTTTATTTATATCTTGGCAGTTCCACCATATATGGGAGAAATCCCCCCTGTGCATATTGCATCTCCAGCATGCATCCGAGACATTGGGATACATCCTGGAGATACGTGTAGGGACCAGGCACTATTATTGGCACTATTAGCTAATTTGAATTGTACCTAATTCAGATTAAGGCAGTGTATAGTGTTGTATGAATTTTTTAAAGCTCTATACCATTTGTCTTCCGCTATTTTTATTTGTAAGTCCTTCTCCCATTCCTTTATGGCTTTTACTTGTTTTTTCTCATGTGTTTGTCTAATCAGGAGTATGGAGTTGGATACAAGTTTTTTTATAGTCCTTTTGTTGTCCAGCAGTTTTGAGGAATGTGTGTGAGATAAGTTCTGGCCGAGGAACCCTTTAATTCTTAGATATTTGAATAGGTCTGGACCTGCCATATCATATTGATTCTGCAGAGTTTTATATGTCTTAATAAGATTATCTTATATAAGGTATTTTATCCTAAGAATGCCCTTTTCTGTCCATGTTGTAGTTATGTGTTATATTTTCCATCAAAAAACCCAGTGTCTTTAAAGGTAAATTTGGGATTAGTTTGTTCTCTAAACCTATTAGCTTTCTAAGTTTTCTTTTATGGAGGACAAAACTAATCCGGACATTTGGGGTTCTGTGTTAGGCCTGTAATTTTTTTAGGCTCCAGAATTGGGATATCATAAATGTAGGATCCATTGTTGGGCATTCCAATTCATATCATCCCTCTTTCATCGCCTGGGGACCTTTTGTGATATAATGGTGTGAGCAAGGAGGGCAGCTTCCGCCTGTTCAAAGATGTTCGGGAGGCCAATGCCTCCCTGATCTGGGGGTCTTGCAAGTAGTTGGAAATTTAGCCTGGGTTTTTTTCCTTGACCAGATAAATCTGGAAAATGATGACTGAATTAGTTGTAACCATGGGGACGGTATGCGCAGGGGAAGCATGAGAAAAATATACAAGAATTTATGTAAAACATATGCTCTGATGGCATTCACTCTGCCTCACCAAGATATTTACATTTTTTTCCAATTGGAGAGTAACATATTGGTTTCTTTGATCATGGGGAGAATATTTATTTCTGCCCACTTCAAAGGATTATTTGAGATATTAATTCCAAGGTATGTTATTTGGTTAGCCCATTGGAACGCAAATTTATTGTGCATATATAACATCTGGTCCTTTGGAAACTTATAAGTCATGGCTAGTGTTTTGGTCTTATTTAATTTGTAATTGGAAATGTCACTGTCTCTATCATTTCCATTAATTTGTCTACTGAGTTTTGGGGGTCCTCTATTGTGATCAGAATGTCATCTGCATATAATTTAATTATTTGCGTTTCCAGGCCCGTGTGGCCCCTCACGTTTCCATTCTCTCTCACGAGAAAGCAAATAAAGGGTCGGTGAAAGAGGGCAGCCCTGATGCTTTCCATTTGACAGAGGGAACCAGGGGGACTCTATTCCCGAGCCCACCACTCTACCCAATGGTTCTGAGTATAGGGCCATTACAGCTCTCCGGAAATTGTCTCCCAAGCCAAAGACCCTCAATGTCTCGTCTATGAAACCCCAGCTGACCCTGTGGGACGCCTTCTCAACGTCAAGAGACAGGGTCAGCTGGGGAACACATCTGTCACCTGTATGCTGAAATACAATGGCCAAGCTTCTAAAATGACTCACCGCTGATCTACCCGATATGAACCCTACCTGGTTTATTACAGAGAATTATTAAGTCTGCAATCCTGGTCAATGAGTCTACATAGGTTTTCAACAATGCAACAATGCTGGTTTTTGTGCGATATATCTTTCAGGAGGACGTGCATGAGGATATGTTGTGTTAACTTTTGTTGCCAACCAACACCACAGCTGCAGAACTATTCAAGTCTTTGAATGATTACATATCAGGAAAAATGAATTGGTCGTTTTGTGTTGGTATATGCACGGACGGAGCAGCTGCTATGACTGGACAGATCTCTGGTTTAACTACACTGGTCAAAGAGGTTGTTTCTGCATGTGAGTCTACACACTGTGTCATCCATAGAGAAATGCTGGCTAGCTGAAAAATATCACCTGAACTGAACAATGTTTTGCAGGATGTGATTAAATTAATTAAGCACATTAAAGTACATGCCCCTAATTCACCTCTGTTTGCACAGCTTTGTGAGGAGATGGATGCAGGGCATACACATCTTCGCTTCTACACAAAAGAGAGATGGCTTTCTAAAGGTAAATCACTGTCCAGAGTTTTTGAGTTACAAGAGCCGCTCCATAGATTTATTTTTGAAATAAATTCACCACTGGCAGCACATTTTAGTGACATGCAATGTGTCACAAAGGGGTTAACTGCCACCTAAGGGGTTAACTCCTCTGACACTGCCTATATCTGTCTAGCCATACAGGGGTTAACTCATCTGACACTGCCTATATATGTCAAGCCTTCCAGGAGTTAACTCCTCTGACACTGACTATTTCTGTTTGGATTTTGTTACAGGTCACATTTGGTGCCCCCCCCCTCCCCCGATAGTTTATCAATTAATATGTAACATCCAGCTGATGCAAACCCCCGCTTTTAGTCACATATTAATTAATAAATTAGTGGGGGGGGGGGCAGAATTTTTTTTTATGGTAAGTTGTATAACCATTTCATTATATATTAGGATATATTAATACTAATAGGTAAAAAGAAACTACATGTAAATGTGATGGATTTCAATGTTAGAGGCCTCAGACTTGCTCGCTGTCAGCCTATTAGAAGGGTTCAATCCCAGCTTCACCATTGGCTGGTTTTGGTATGATGGGTCCCCTTAGCCACTTTAAGTGGCAACAATTATATTGGTGGCAGTATAGACTGCTTTGTCTGCCCACTAAAGTGAGGTGAAATTTGGTTCTCACCCTACTGAGAGTGTGCCTTGACAAGGGGGGGGGGGGGGGGGGGGTCTGAGTTTAATTATGCTTGACCAATTCACATAAACAAAACCTTATTTATATTATGTTTATATTATTGTTGCCTACTTTATCAGGGTGAGAAGCCCAGACAGTTGTTGTTTTATGTATAAACTGTATTGCCAATAACACTGTAATTGCAGCATGCTCAAACCAGTTTGGGAGGCCTCATGTACATTATTTGAGCCTGTGACAAGCTAGCTTAGCACATCAACATTTTTCTTTTCCATCTGCTCAAGGCCTACAATGTGGGTTCATGTTCTCCCTTTCATCACATAGGGAAAAAAAACTCAGTGTGACATCAGAGTGGAAGGACACATGACTGGCCATGGTGATGTCACAAACATCAGATTTCTCATCATGTTAGGGTGTTGGCAGCCTGCTACAGTGTAAACAGTGAACAAAAACAGCACAGAGAAATCATGCCTGCTCAGTGAGTATTGCCTAGCAATAAAAAGGTACTACTGAAATAAAGTTTGTAATTAGTGGAGAGAGGTGGAGATAGAGAGAGAAAAAAGTAAGATGGCTGAGAATGCATGTGGGGCATGTGGTAAGGGTAAAAGGGACTTAGATGAGAGGGGCTTCTGAAATCATTGAAAATAAGCTGTTGTGGTAAAGAAACAGGTTGCTAGGTGGAGAAGGTGGGGGTTTTCTATGGACCTGTAAAGAGGCAGAATAATATTTTCCTCCATGATATAATACATGCCAACAAAACTGGTAGCAAGATGTAGTGAAATGATGGGTATGAGATGATGACTCAAATGACGGGCAAAATAACTGACAAATGGGCAAAAGAAAACTGGCAAATGGGCAAAATAATACTGGCAAATGGGCAAAAGAACTGGCATATTATGGGCAAAATAATACTGGCAAATGGGCAAAATAACACTGGCAAATGGGCAAAATTACTGGCAAATAGGCAAAATAATACTGGCAAATGGCCACAATAACTGGCAAATGGGCAAAACAATACTGGCAAATTATGGACAACATAACTGGCAAATGGACAAAATAACTGGCAAATTATGGGCAAAATAATACTGGCAAATTATGGGCAAAGTAACACTGGCAAAAGGGCATTTTGCCAGTAACTGGCAAAAGGGCAAAATAACTGGCAAATAGGCAAAATAATACTGGCAAATGGGCAAAATAATACTGGAAAATGGGAAAAATTACTGGCAAATAGGCAAAATAATAGTGGCAAATGGTGGGCAAAATAATACTTGGAAATGATATGCAAAATAACTGGCAAATGAGCAAAATGATACTGGCAAATTATGGGCAAAATAACACTGGCAAATGAGCAAAATAACTGGCAAATGGGCAAAATAACTGGTAAATGGGCAAAATAATATTAGCAAATGATGGGAAAAATAATACTGGCAAATGATGGGAAAAATAAAACTGGCAAATGGACAAAATATGACTAGCAAATGGGCAAAATAGTTGGCAAATTGGAAAAATATGACTGGCAAATGATGGGCAAAATAATATTGGCAAATGGTGGGCAAAATAACACTGGCAAATGAATGGTAAAATATTACTGGCAAATGAATGGTAAATAATAATGGCATATTAATGGCAAAATAAAACACGGAGGAGACTGCCAGGTGAGTACTGGGTAAGGGGGGAAGAGGGTGGTGGTGTATTAATGGACAAATTGTCTGTGGCATATTAATAGGCAGGCTAATGGGGGCATATTAATTGGAAATTGGCTGTGGTATGTTGCAATCTGGCTGTGGCAGCTTTATGGGCAGGTTAATAGTGGCATATTAATGGGAAAATTGGCTGTGGCATATTGGCAATCTGGTTGTGGCATATTAATGGGCAGGCCAATAGTGGCATATTAATGAGGGAAATGGCTGTGGCAAATTAATTGGCAATCTGAATAATTGGCTGTGGCATATTAATGGCAGGCTAATCATAGCATAATGGGCAAATTAACTGTGGCATATTAATGGACAAATTGGCTGTGGCCAAGTGATACTGTGGCGTGTTCTGTGGGGCAAGTATACATGCAGCAAGTTATATACATATATTTGGGGACCACCTCAAGCTTTTGAAAAGGCTGGACATATTTTATATTCTTAATATAAGATAAGGCCGTGGACTAATGAAAATTTTTCTTTACTAAGAGGGTAGTAGATGGTATAGCCTTTCAGTAGCAGTGGTAGAGGTTAATACAGTGAAGGTAAGAAACTTAGTATTATTTTACTGAGAGTGTAATGGATGCATGGAATAACCTTCCAGCAGAAGTGGTAGAGGTAAACACAATGAAGAAGTTTAAGCATGCATATGATAGGCATAAAACTATCCTAGATATAAGATAAGGTAAGGGACTAATGAAAGTATTACTATACAGAGAGGGTAGTGGATGCATGGAATAGTATTCCAGCAGAAAGGTAGAGGTTAATACAGTGAAGGAGCAGCAACATTACAGCGAAAAGAAAAAAAGGTAAAAGCTAAATGTAGGTCTACTAACCCTAGATCTAAGGTTAGTGTTAGAATTAGGGTTAGAATTAGGCTTAGGGTTACAGGTGGGTTGGGCTTACAATTAGGGTCAGTACAAGTTTAGATTATGGGGTGGGGGTAGATTTAGGGTTAGGTCAAATTTAGGATCAGGGTTGGGGGTCAAAAGGTCCCTGTTGGAGATAATGGTTAGGAAAAAAACAAAACAAACACTACTATCAGTTATTGCCCTATTACTGGAAAGAAAATACAGAAAAACAAGGAAATATTGGTATTTCTGAACTCAGGACAAATATTAAAAACTATGCAGATGCAGTCTTTCTTACCGTTTTTAATTGTTTTTTTTTTAAAAAAAAAAAGGTCAAAGTTAGAAAAAGTGTTTTTTTTTGCATATGTTCATCATATTTTATATTTTTTTAATAGTAAATTACATCATATGATGAAAATAAAAGTATCAAAAGAAATCAAAGTAAAGCAAACGTATGACAAAAATAATGGAATTCTGGTCTTCAAGGCACACCATATTCAACATAGAACTCTGTTACTGAGGGGTTAAAATATTGTATCTAGTGTAGATGATTTATAAAGAAAGTCTTTAATGAACAAATACAAATAAAGTGCCATACTGAGCCTTCTTTACTTCCAATAGGTCTCTCAGGGGGCAGACATGTTTTTAGAATCTTGAGTCAGATCATTACTCACCTTGGTGACTAAACAAAAGGTCTGCCTCCTGGTTGAACTTTATGGAGTAAATATTGCTCAATAAGGTACTTTATTTGTATTCTTTCATTAAAGCATTTCTATATAAAATGCCTACACTTGATGCAATCCTTCAATTAAAAACAACTTAATTATTTTCTACAGTTGTCCTTTAAAGTAGGATTTAGAATATTCATTTTATTTTATCCCACTGTCATAAGTGCCTTTAACAGGTGGAGATTCAAGTGCAACAGTTTGAGTGTTTCAAAAAGTTAAACACCTCCTGTGCTTTTCATCCTCAAAATTGGTTGGAAATTGGTTTATTAACGAGGCCAAATGAGGAGGATACAAACTGTATAAAATAACAGACAGTGACTGCTTAGTGACTGGACAAGTCAGCACAACACTGGTGCCAAAATACAAGTGAAAATACGAGAAATGCACAACCCATTGAATATTCAGATAGCTGAAATATAAGTGCAGTGACATTGTATCATTCATTGTTTTGTGGCAAACATGCATAAAGGCATGTTAACATCTACTTTGCATCTTATACAATTTTTGCTCTATTATGGTCTGTGTATCTATTGCAAACACTGGAGGAACTACCATGGTCGCAGGGGTCGCAGTTGTGACCGGGCCCGTCACTCCCTCAATAACATCAGAATCATGTCCTCTTTCTTTGCTGCTTCCCTCAGTTAAGTACCTTTTAAATGTTTGATTATTTTGTCTTACATGTTGCTAAATACCATTAACTACCTTTGCTCATATGGTCTTCTACATGTTTTTTCCCTACCTGGGGTCGGTTGTGTCCCATTCCCTCCCATTTCTTTACTTTCTACTTTTACTTTCTTGGCGGTGTCTGGATGCTGTGTTCGCATTAACTGCATCGCAGCGGCCATTTTCGGCATTACATTCTCTATTTCGGCTGTTTTCGTCTATCATCTCTGATATTTTATTTTGTCTTTCGTATCGCGACTATTCCTTACCGCGGTGTCGTCTATTTTCAGCTTTTGCCTTCTTCGGATTTCGTCTTTATCTCAACATTTCTCAACTGTCAGCACTCTTTCCAATAACCGGTGACGTGTTTGCGGATTTCACTTGTCCATTTTTGGCTGTGGTAATTATTATCTATTATACTCTGACTCTGGTGATAAGGGTAACTCCTCTTCCCAAAAACTTTATACCACCAAAGATATTGAAAAGGCTGATGAAATTAATCAATTCAGAGGAGTTTTATAGCCTCCTGGATTCCACTATGGCAAAGTCTGTATCACACACCATGCAGTCAGCGATAGGGGTTATGACCTCCCCATCCTTAATTTGCATATTATTGTGTTTATATGTGCTAGTGTATCTGATCAGATGTCTCCTAAATGTAAACCCTAACACATGTATACTAACAATTTTATGCTGATCAAATACACACACTGTGAGCATGCTAGTGTGTATATTTGATCAGCATATGTGTATATATGTGTGTGCTTGTGTGTGTATATGATCAGCATATGAATGTGTATATATGTGTTATGTTCACATTGGATGTGAGTTAGTCAGCCACATACTTTTTATCTATACCAAATGTTTTTAATATTTTTGTTTATAGATATTTGTAGAATAATTATGACACAAATACAATTCTAAGAGCTGTAAATTTGTAGATGCTGGGATTTAAGGCTTGTCTTAAAATATGGAAATGTATACAGTTTTTATGATCTTTTGCATATATTTTATATAATTATGAGTGTCTGTGAGTGCCTCATGTACGAGTTTCACCAAAGGCCTCACAAAATCTTGAGCCACCTCTGCTCACAACCTCACTAGGCAGAGAGTTCCAATTGTTTATTGTTACTGCAGCTTTAAGAATTGTGATTCATGTGCTGATGTCAGCAAAACAGTTACATGGAATCTTCTAGAAAGTGAGATATTTCAAAGTAAAAGATCCATTCAGATAACAAATGGGTGATACATTCTGCACATAAGTGTGAACTTGTTATTTAGCATTTTAGACATCAGCCCAGTGAATGCTGTGAAAGAGTATCCATTCTTAGGTGCTCACTATATGACACTGGCTGGCTCTCACTGTGGAATCTTGTGAGCACTTTCTTATGTGTATAAATCAACCTATTTTTTGCAGTCTACATTCGTTTTTCTGTTTATGGGCTGGGATTTGAGACATTGCTCTTGTGTATTTACTCCTGGAGGAACCACAAAGTCTCCAATGATTTTACCTCTCTTGCAGCGTATGCATGTGCAGACATAGGGGTCTATTCACTAAAAGGTGAGTTGCAAGTGGGAGGTGAGTTGAGGTGAGATGAACATTTAATATCACCAATTTAGCCATACATTGTGCAGGGACAATACTAGTGGGGGTTGCTAAGCAGGGGAAAATAACCAAGTTTGTACCTGAATAATATATAGTTTAAAATGGTGAGATGAAATATTATTTAGCGGCTATTAATATTTGTGTAAGTAAATATGATTTATTACCCTCCCTTTGACAATCTTGGCCAATCTAGATGAAGTATAGCTGTACTTAGTGATATGTTTCATTTAATCTTTACAATATTCTCAAGGTAATCAAATACTAATTTCCATAGCACTTTCATTTTATTGCATTGCCACTAGTTATGTCGCGAACTGCGAAAGCGAATTTGCGTAAAAGTTTGCGTACCGGAGAACTCCGCGAACCGCCATAAGCCGACAGTCTATAAACCGAAGGTCCTTCAGTTTATAGGCTGTCTGCTTACATGATCACAAAAGTCCCGGCGGTCGTGCCGGGCAGCAGCAGGGGAGGTCTGCGCTCATCGCGCAGACTCCCCTGCTTCCGCCCAGCACGACCGCCGGGGGTTCTATGAAGAAGCCGGGAACTTCCGCTTTCGTCACAGAAGCCCCGGCGGTCGTGCCGTCCGGCAGCAGGGGAGGTCTGCGCTCATCGCGCAGACATCCTCTGCTGCCCCACTAGCCACCAGGGTGAATCGGGCAGCTGGGGGATGTCTGCACTATACGTGCAGACATCCTCCATGCTGTCCGACACCTCCTCATAATAGACGGAGGTGTCGGGGCAGCATGGAGGATGTCTGCACGTATGGGGCAGACATCCCCCAGCTGCCCCACTAGCCACCAGGGAAATAATTAAGGTAAGAGGGGGGGGGGGACACAGACAAGGGGAGGGAGTCACACTCCATCCCCTTGTCTCTCTCTCTCTTCTCCCCCCTCCCCTTGTCTTTGCGTGCTCTGCCCCCTCGCACAGAAGATGAAGAGTCCCTGGTTCCTGGTGCTAGCTCCGCCCCCTCACGTTCTGACACTCGGAGATCCAGATGCATTCTGGAGCTCAGAAGATGGGGCCTGAATTATCCCCCTCCCTGCATTTAAAAGGTGAGTGAGCAGGGAGGGGGCAAGTGGCACAAAAAAAATAAAAAAAATGTGTGAGGGTGTCTGTGTGTGTATGGGTGTGTGAGGGTGTCTGTGTGTGCAAAGGTGTCTATGTGTGCAAGGGTGTCTATGTGTGCAAGGGTGTCTGTGTGTGCAAGGGTGTCTGTGTGTGCAAGGGTGTCTGTGTGTATGGGTGTCTGTGTATGTATGGGTGTCTGTGTATTGTGTCACTGGTGCCTGAACCATTCCTCCCCCCCTGTATATAAAAGGTGACTGAGCAGGGAAGGGGACAAAAGGCAAATGCAAAAAGAAAATAAATTTGTGTGTGTGAGGGAGTCTGTGTGTGTAAGGGTTTCTGTCTGTATATGTATGCGTGTCTGTCTGTGTCTGTGTGTAAGAGTGCCTGAGTGTGTGTGTAAGGGTGTCTGTGTGTATGGTTGTCTGTGTATGTCAGGGTGTCTGTGTGTGTAATAAATGTGAGGGTTTTTTTTGGACTGTGAGCTTTATTGAGTATTGTGATACAGTAATGTGCAGTGTGGGAGTGAGTTTTATTGCAATGGATTATGTGATATACTCACACATTAATATGAATTTTATATATAAATGTGAGCATATTCACACATGTATATAAAATTCATACTAATGTTCATTGTGTGAATGTATCACAGACTCAACAGCAATAAATATCGCACTCACACAATCATTTATAATTTTTTCAAAATGAAAAATGAATGTGGCACACGCACATTTCTGGTGAAGTAGCCCACTGAAAAAAAAACTTGGACACCCCTGTAATAGAACATACTTATGTCTCAAGTGGTTAATATGCATTAATTAGTGTTTTGGATCCCTTTCGCTGCATATGTGACATCATATGATTATCATTATTTAAAAAACACTGCTTCACAATTATTACAATTCTATTTTTATACAGCAACACATTAAAATAAGATGATATTTTACACTAATCCTAGGGTTGGTTTCTTTTTTTTTTTAAATGATTGGTTATAATCACATACATCAAATGTCAAAATATTTGATGAATGATCAGTTTGTTTATAGGAAATGGTTATTTTAATCCTGTTCTGCAATACTTCTTACTGGAAACTGCACTTGTTATCTCTTTACTCACTGTTAATGTCAACAAACTAGTTATATGGAATCTCCTAACAAGTGAGGCATTTCAAAGGCAAGGTTCCACCCCGATTTCACATGGGTGATAAGTTCTGTATATAAGGGCTAAATTGTCACTCAGAAACATATTACATACCATTCTATAAGAGGATTGCTGGTAAGGCAGTGTCATAAAGAAGAGAATCCATGGATCAAGGTAATGTAAATGCAAAATGTATCTACAAATCAACATTTATATTAGCAAGACCAGCTGTTAAAGTTTTTTTTTAACAGAAGTTATCCTGTCCTTAAATGCCTCTCTGGTGTCCTGATTTGCAGACAAGGTTGTGGCACAGAAACAAGTTAGTTAAATTGAGATAAAATTATTTTATCATTATCATTATTTTATTATTTTAATGGATAAAAGCAATAATCTGTGATATCTATGAAACACATTTCCGATCCAACCTTTTTTGAAGCACATTACAGTATGCATTTGTAGTACTGTAACTAAGTTATTATTTATATATAATATTCTATGCACAATATATATATAACTAAGGAAAGGTTCAGCTGTCAATTGTTTTATCTACATCTCTATTCATTGAGCTGTCTGTATATGTTTTATTTAGTATTCATGATCTGTATATGTCTATAATTTTATTTCCATGAAGAGCAATTATTCAAAATGTCAAAATCAGGCTCGCTTTACTAAGGTAAAAAGAGGACTGTTTTAGAGCAATGTATATGTTTTATGTTTATTGAAGGAAAGACTTAAAGTACACCTGTCATCAGGATGCACTTGCTTCATTTGGATTACAGGGTAAATACAATCAAGTGGCTGCTGAGTATATACATATGTTTCTATTTCTAGTCACACAATAATACATTCCATATGGACCTAACTATATATCTTTTAACTCTTAGATTATGGCTGCTGTTTATGATTCAGGATAAATATTACGTTTGACAGAATATTATTTTATTACTGTAATTTTCAGGATATTTAGTTATACGTTTATTTTATGTCTACATTTGGCCTTTAACTATTATAATGTAGATTCATTTTCATATGGTGCCACTAGGCAATATCATTAAAGTAAGAAAGAAAATACAATTAGACATTAGATATTAATTATTATGGTGATATAGGCCGGATAAGGGAAGAGTATTGCATATTACTGCTTCTGCTAGAAAAATAATTAATACAAAACTTGATGACTTTTGTCTTATTTATTATTTTGAATAATTGCAGAATATAAAAAGTCCCATGTCTTTCAAAATTACTAAATTCTTACTGTTTTGTTAAATATAAAATACCATTATAAAGTATTTAATGCTTGAAATCTATATTTCATTTTTCTTTTTAAAGTGCACTGACAGCTTATACAGATATGTTGAGTAATTTGCAAGGTGAAATAACAAACAGAGAACATTGTACCTGGAACGACTTTAAGTAGACATGTTAGATTTGACAAATGTTAAATGGGGTCATTAAGCATACCTAATATATCTAACTTCACTCTGTACCATTATTAACATTACCTGTGTAACCCCCATAAGGCTAAATTTCCCTTTATTGTTAAGCAGTGTGAAAGCTGACCTACTGGAACTTTGGAGACCCATAGCAGGTTAAATGATCACTCTAGGTGTTCAAGTGACAGCCAAGAAGGTCCCCATTTAGCCAGCACTACTATCTAGTTTCTGTGTTGAAGATGTTCTACCCTTTTGATGTTGAATAAACATCCTCCATGGTACCTATATAATATATAATTTAATAATATATAATATAGAATTTAATCAGACAAATTATTACACATACATAAAATATTATGCATGAAACAAATCCATAAAAATTGTATAAAACACTAATTGTGTAACAGGAACACCATCAGGCTTACTCAGAGGGCACCAGTGCCAAGATAATAGACTACTGGTAGCAGATAAAAAGGAACCAATCATTCCAATAGACTAGAAAACAGAGGAAAGTGACTAAAGTGTGCTTAGTGCAAGAAATCATAAAAAAAGAAAAAAAAGGTTCAATTACCACCATTGCAAATATAATCTGCTAGATGTTGGCTCCAATACAGAACATCAAATATAAAAGAGAGCACATGGAACATCCACACAATAGTGTGATGTTGCTAATACACAGTGGTGCAAATTTTCTTGGGTTGGCTGACTTCCAAAGATTCAGGAAATTTCCACATAGGGTTATGTGAAACGTATAAATATCCAATACAAAGTCAAACATCCATGGGCTTCAACAGGCAGCTTCTTGTTGAACTATTAAACAAATACATTGCACTAAAACTGTCCTCTTTTTACCTTAATAAAAGGAGGCTGTTTTTGACCAGTTATTTAAGTGAAACGCGTAGTGCATACCTATACTGGATTTTTGTTTCATGTGAAGTTATCCTTTTCATATCAGCTATACAGAATATCCTGATCTGAGATGTGAGTTGCTACTTATTTTAATAAATATGGTTATTTGTTGGCACCTGATTCTTGACTTTTCCTTATTTGAATGACACCCCATGTGAACATTTCCTGAATCTTTGGAAGTCAGCGTACCCAAGCAAATCTACCTAACTTTGATGAGTGTGATTCCCTTGGAACACATGTGAGTGCAATATATGGCACTTCAATAAATCATTGTGAATATTGCTATTGTCTGTTCCATTTGGTCTTTTTTTTATATATGCTGTTCTGCATCTACTACTATATTTGCAAAGGTGGCAATGGTAACTATGCCTCTTTTGTGTCTGGATTTCTTGCACAAAGCGCACTTTAGGCACTTTTCACTTTTTTGCTATTGTCACTTGTGTGTTATTTAGGAGAAGGCACATTCTAAGGTGCTGGTAGAGCACAAAGCAGCGCGATGGTACACCACCAATCACTGTGATTCAAATAGACAATGTCTAGTGAAATTCTTCATTTGTAGTTTACAATACTGCAGTTAAATTGTTGTTTACAGAATGCAACTGCATAATGTGACACATTTCAAGTTAAGGTCTCACGTCTCTTCTTACTTTTTCTTAAATTTACTTATAACATGACTGTATACCAAAATGACTAAGGATAGACACAGGACAGGAACACATCACCACTTACAAATTGCTCCAGACCTTAACTGGCGACACACCCTGTTATCCAAAACAGTCCAGGATTTAGGTATTACCCATTTGTGTGTAAAAACAACTCAAGTTTAGATTCTAAACACAAGTGGGTAATCCCTAAATCCTGGACTGTTCGGAGGGCATGCGGAATGGTTTGGTAACCACTGACTTAGATAAAAATCCTCAAAAATGTGACAAAACTAAATTTCTTTGTTTCTAGATGAAATAAGGAGCTTTATAACTCCTCTCCCTCCAATATTTAAAATATAAAAAATAAAAAGTTTGTTATCAAACATATATATATATATCATTTCCATAAGAAACTAGTCAATATATACGGTATGTAAAGTTAGTGAAAATAATATTACTGTGCCATTAATAGGGGATACATGTTTTTCAAGCAAGTAACTTGCCTAACAGATATAGCCAACAGAAATGGACAGGATAAGTTACATTTTTGTTTAATTGTTCCACTTTTAAAATGTTGCCCCTTTGCATAACCTCTATATTGTACATTACATACCAAAACAAAGAAGAATATGTGTGTATCATTCTGCAAAAGATAGACAAGAATATATAACTGCAGTAGCAGTGAAGAGAACATTGGTTTTGCAATAATAATTGTCAAATAATTTTTCCATCAGACTTTCTACTGTTTACTGACCTTCAGAGAAGAATCAACAACACAGAGCACCGAACTATTGAGATTGACAGCAAGCGTTTAATAGTGAGGAGAGGTCAAAAGTTCAAAATTCGTCTGGACTTTAAGAAAAATAGTGTTGATAAGCATGCGGACTACCTCCGTTTCACCATAGAGCCAGGTAAATTGAATGCTTTGGATAAAAATGAACATCTATACAATATGCTGTTAGATATTAATTAAGTGTCCTCTGTGTCTATTTTTCAATATTTGTGTTATGAATTTTAAAGGTTTTTAAAAAAAAATAAAAAATCTATTGCTATCATTCCCAGAATGCCAATTGGAACATGCTTCTAAAATTTACATTACATTTAATTTTACATCAGTTGTATCTCACTCACATATTGTGAGTGGAATTAAGGCAAAAAGAGTGTGCTCTAAGGAAGCTTGAAAACACCAAGTACATAGCTTATTTAATGGGAAATTGGTGTCAGACCTCACTAATCTCCCACTGTAATCACAACAGTTTACAGATAATGGACTATTCAAGAAATTGAAGCACCAAGGTTTGTGTCAGTGAAACTAAAACTCTGTATAAAACTAATGCTTTTCACAATAATGTGTTTTTTTTGGCAGGACATAAGCTTAATTTCTAAAAATAGCTCATGTGTTTGTGTTCTTTGACGTCCACACAATATGTATTTCTAATATTTCCACATTTTGGCTCAGTAGGTTGATTTTTTTAAGCCTTTTAAAAGGGTTCTAAGAGATTTGGTGACTATGATAATAAATAAAAGTGAGTTTATAAACATGGGAAACAGGATATGCCATGAACTCATCTTTCAAACCAATGTCATATCATTGTGGGATTACTGTATGTTAATTACACATAATTTATTGATTTTCTTTTCACAATTAGGAACTCCTAATCAGCAGCAATATGGAAAAAATAAATATTTTCAACTGTCAACTGTACATGATAGAAATTGCTGGAGTGCATCAGTTATTAACAGAGACAGCAAGTCTATGGAAATATCAATTTTTATTCCATCAGATGCCATCATTGGACACCATGTTTTAAAGGTGCAGTCCACTCATCAAAGGCAATACACAAATATTTCCCTCGGGAAGCTTATCATACTTTTCAACCCTTGGTGTCAAGGTAAAGTACTGTTCAAAGTCACTGGGTCATATATGTTATGAGAAAAGAAAAAAAAACATAAAGCTTATGTAAAAATCTCCATGAATATAGTTACACAGTACTCTTTTTTATATAAATGTTCCATTACTAACCAATATATGGGGGGGGGGGGGGGGGTCTGAACCACCAGAGTGATGGGGGAAATTATGGATAATATTTGCAGTTTAACATTCAAATATTACTTACCTTAGACTATCTGACATATACTTGGTCTAAAGCATGACAATACTTAGATGAAGGAACATTGTAGTCATACAGACTATAGTCTTTATATTCGTTATAGTCAAACACAATTCCAAATCTATTTCATATTGTTTGCTTGGGATCTTCACATGGCCTCTTCCCTGCCACCTCCCATAGTTCTACCCACACAATTTTTGTTAAAGTGGGTATCTCCTATGGGTCTACTCAGTCTAGCAGGGGATAACTGTGACTAAACCCTCCATCAGTGGCGCTTTGGGAGAGGCAGACTATCACCCTGGCATGAGTAGGGGTTAAATTATACTTCTGGCACTGAAACATTGAAACATAGAATGTGTCGGCAGATAAGAACCATTCAGTCCATCTAGTCTGCCCAATTTTTTTGGGTTGGTTAAAACGCTTCCCAGGCATACAGAAAACACATTTTCTGATGTTTTATCTAATAGTGGAAGTGTGTACAGAATATTTTGTACTTGTTAGTCCCTTTTACTATTACATTATTGAATGTTATTGTATAGAATTGTTGAAATGTGTTGCATAAACAGGTGTTAATTGTCTTCCTTGTCTTTATATGAGTCACCTATTGTCTTTGTGTTAAGATGTCTGTACCTGCAAGGTGTGATGTTTGCTTGTGTTGTGTCACGTGTGTTCACAATAAAGTTGTTCATTATTCTTCATCCTACACTAATTCTCAGATAGTTATGTGGATGGCTGGCGAGATCATGAGATCTAGGGCTAATATCACTATGCTCAGCTCTTGTAAGAGATAGAAAGCAGAGACTGATGTAGGTACCCAGTAGGGCTACCAGAGCGGGTCCCATCTCAAAAACCTTGCCCTTGCTTGGCTAAGTTGCTCCAACATGTCTAATGTAGTCACATAGCTAATAATGCTCACCCAAAGTCTTTAACACAAATCCTATTGACACAACAATTTAAATATTGTTTGTCATTTACCACAAATCCACTAATGCTATTCATTATAAAGCTGTGCATCAGACTAATGTCCCCTTCATTGGAGTTTTGGCTTACCTGGGTTAGTGGTGATGCAAGGTTTAGGATTAGGGGGATGTACATTTTCAGGAGTATAAATGTTAGGTTTGGGGGGGACAATATAAAAACAAATAAATTGTAATTATACATCTATTTACAATGTTAAATAATGATGCTATGTTTATTTTTGATGACACCTTTAATACTAAATATTGTTAAAATGTGAATATAATTATTATAGATGATGCAGTCTTCCTTGAGAATGAAGAGGAAAAACAGGAATATGTTATGAATGAGAATGGTTTTGTTTACGTGGGCAATGCTAATTGGATCAACAAGCGTTCATGGAACTATGGCCAGGTAAATCCGCAATACACTGACACACGTGGGCAGGATTATTCTTAGAAAATATCAAAGGGTACACCTCTGATGCTAAAATGGCCCTCACACCTTTCCTGCACACAGAAATTATTGTATATGATCTCCAAGACACCTTAGGTGATAAAATTATGCTTCATAAATGAGTATACTGCCGTGGTATCTGCAGCATTGTGTCGCACTGAACTGCATCATAGTGAATGAGTACACCTACAGTTAACAATCATAAATAATTTTGTTTTTACAAACAAAGTCTTTTGTTTCTGTTCTCTCCTATTGTTAAATAAACTTTATTGTAAATGCTTTTGTTGGTAATCTAGTAGAATTTTCAGATAAGAAGAAACTACCCTGCTTTTCCTAGGATTTAGATTCTTGTTGCTGCTCCTTGAGTATGTCGGTGTGATTTTAGTTTCAAAAGCGTTCGGTGTGTATTCCGCCATGATGGCTGAATAATGAGGTTATTCAAGGTCACATTGGGGAATATTGTGTAGCTCAAAATTCAGTTCTGATATGTATATCCAATGTTTCCAACCAATTAGCTTAGAAATATTTTAAGTTCTGTGAAGTTCATAGGTAACTTTTCTACATCACCAGTGATGTCATAATCTCCTTTTGTCCATCTCCAGTGTCCATGCTTTCAACATCCAGCTCAGTCATGTTGATATCTATAAAAATAATTTCTGAAATTGGCATAGATTCCTCCATATGTCTACCAATGCCATAGCACAAATGAGATGTCTAACCTGAAGACTTTATATGTTAAAGGTTTCAAAGGACAATAGGAGAATATAACATCACTGGTGATGTAGAACAATGACCCATCAATGTTGCAGTTTATGTGTTGTCTATTCATCTCAAAACCAAAATGCAGTTGTTGTCAACTGCATGTTTTCAGTGACTAAAACTGAACTATAACTAAGTAAAAATAAAAGTTAATAGGACTAAAACTATTACTAAAATCCATTGCAATTATTGTCAACTGATGAAAATGTAACTAAAATGTTAGGGAGGGACTATTTCATGGTTCCCGTATTTCTCTGCCAAAGACCAGTTCCCTGACTCTATCTGCAGCTGTATAGGATGAGACACAGGCTCCCTGTGCCTGTCTGCCCCCTGAAACAATGCCCTGCAAACTACAGAGGAAGAGGACTGTCCTCCACCTGATTTGCCTGGTACTCTCATGTATTTCCCCTCCAATCTCCCTAGCAAGGTAACTTAAGACTGTAACAGCTTTCTCAGACATTTTCCCTCCCTCACTGCTGGGGATTTAGATGACTAAAATGACACTAAAACTAAAACAATTCAAATGACTAAAATACGACTAAACAATAATGTCCTTTTAGTCAATAGACTATAACTAAAATTAAATCAAAATGTGCCATCCAAATTAACACGGGTGCTGACCTATAAGTTCCAGCATGAATAAGCTGTGCACATTTCATGATTCCAGATTTCAGAGTTCGAGAATTTATTCTGCTTCAGACAAATGGACAAAGGGATTTTCTGTTTTACAGTTAAGATTTTTTTCATATGTCCATTAAGTAAGTAATACAATTATTTTTGGAATATTGCGCCATATTATGAAAAAAATGGACAAAGATACAAGTATATACATTTTGAAAGTAATTTAGTTCTTGTCGTTTTAGTCGCACGTGTGACAATTAAAAATAAGTATAATTTGTTGCCTTTTCTCCCTTAAAAATGTAAGTTTGATGAAGACATTGTAGACATCTGCCTGGCGTTACTGGATCGTAGCTTGAATCACTTACAAGATCCTGTTACAGACTACTGCAAAAGAAATGATCCAGTTTACATCAGCAGAATAATCAGTGCAATGGTATGTCTGTGTTTCTGTGAGTCTCATTTTATTAAACATAAAAAGTCCCTAGAGCCTGCTTAGCAAACCTCCAAGGGAGCATTGTTCAAAAGCAATTCCAGTTTCTTTTGAAAGACTTCTAGACTGTCATGTCATGGAGCTGCAGCTTCGGAAGAGTAGTGCTCATCTTATTCCGACTATTGCACAATCGTTGCACTATTCAAAAGGGGGAAGTGACTAGTAGCTCTGAAGGTTTAGCCTTCTTCTTTCATCCATCTCTTCTATATCTGTCTTTGCAAACTCCCTAATGTAGTGCAATAAAATTAGAAACTGCATTCATTTAAATTGAAATAGCATTGTGATACCGACAATGATTCCAGAGCAGCAATTCTTTTACCTGTAGATGTAGATGTGTGTATATATATATATATATATATATATATATATATATATATATATATCATGTAATTTGCACAGCAGAGATCGTTAATCCATTTCCATAATGGAACCCTTAAGAATAATTAATCTGAAACAAATCCTGCAGAATTGTAATTTTTTAAAATCACACATGTATTTTAATCTATTTCTGTTTGCCCTTAAGTACAGTGGCGTGCTACTGATGGGGATGTGGGATGCAGTCATCTCCCACAGAGCCTACAGATTCCCCATTTAGCTAGCCTGGGCAGGATATGCTAGACACATTCAAACCTCAGTCAGTGTTGTCTGGCGTCCCTGTGCATACTGATGAATCAGAACATGACGCTCTAATCCATTATGCATGAAGATTTCCAGGCAGCATGGACTGAGGTCCGAGTGTGTCTATCACATACTATCCATGCACAAGAATATAGCTAAATGTGAGGATAGCATCTGAGTGTATGGGGAAAGAAGATACAGGGTATAGAGGGCACAGACAATGTGATAGGACAGAGACAAAAGAGATAGGATCAGAGAGAGAGAGAGAGAGAGAGAGAGAGACAGACAAGGGAATGATAAGGGGAGAGAGACAGACAAGGGGGATGGGAGAAAACCTGTCACAACCCTTGCAAGGAGGTCAGGTAGGAGCCTCAATGCAGGTGATACTGTGGAGTGTTTCATTATGCTGCACACAATGTATAGCTGATGACTGGCTGTTATTAGACAGGACTGGATATTACTAGATGAGACTGAGAGTGAGATGAGAATAAAAGACACACAGCTAAGAGTGAAACTGTTGTAAGAGGAAATCAGGGCTGTGAATAAGACATGGCTATAACTGCTCTATGGCCGGACTGGTGGGTGCCACTATGTGGCCGAACTAGCAGGTGTCGCTCTGCAGTTCTCCAAGGCTGAACATAGGATGGAAACCCTCAGAAAAGAGTTCTGAAGAGATATTAGAAGATATGTGCCACCCTGTGCATGTCTCAGGTAGACTGTATACTAAGGGAAGCTAGGTGGTGCTGAGTGTATGTCTCTGGCAAACTGTACACCTAGGAAACCTATGTTTTTGTTTTGTTTTTTTACAATAGATTAACAGCAATGATGACAATGGAGTAATAGTTGGTAGATGGCAAGGCAGCTACACTGATGGGACAAGTCCAACTAAGTGGAATGGAAGTAATGTAATTTTGCGCCAGTGGTATAATTCACGATTCAAACCGGTGAAATATGGGCAGTGCTGGGTATATGCATCAATTATTTGCACAGGTAATTGCATGTATCATTTTACATCCAATATTATAAGACTAGATTGGATACGTAATATTATTAAAAGTAACACACCTAAATTGTGTTGGGTCATCCAGTGACCATAACCAAAGTCAATAATGACTTATTTGTTCTGGAAGATAGGTTTATGTGCATGTGATATGAAAGGGAGATAAGACGACATCACAATTTATAGACAGGGCCTCACCTGGCCTTCCAAAGTAACATATATTGTGTATATGAGATATGACACATTTACTTTTATTTTGCCTTTTTTTTTACATTTTTGTTTATGATTCATTCTAAATATTTGTTGCTTTTTCTTAACCGGAGAAATGTTTTATTATTTTTCCCCTATTGTCATATGGTATACTGTTGAATATGTCAAATTTTCTAATTCTCTAGGTAATGTTATATTATATCATATTTTTTTAAAAACTCAATATATTTTTTTTAAACAATTCAAGCATTCTTGAATTTCTTTTTTTGTTCCCCCCGTTTTAATTGCTGTTGCTTTAATGATAGCATGGGCCATTACATTTCTTTATTGAATATTTAAATAGCCATGAAAAGTCATATTCTATCCTGTGTATTAAATATTGCTACCTTATATACCCCTTTGCTAATTTACTTAGTGATGCGATGCCTAGGAGTTCCAACACGCGTAATAACTAACTTTGACTCTGCCCATGACACTGATGGAAATCTATTTGTTGATGAATACTATGACATTCATGGTGAGATGCTTACAGATACCCGTGACAGTATATGGTACGTTCTTTAGAAAATATATGGAAATATATATACATCTTCTGTTGTGAAACATTCAAAGGGCACTCTGAGCATGAGATTGAGATCTCATGAATCCCCATGAAATGGCCTAGCAAGGGTCATACTTCAAGTTAAGTATTCCAAAACGATCAAGACAATTTAAACAAATAAATTCATATTTATTTTTAAAGTATCAGCTTGAATAGGAATTTGTTTGTTCAGGTTTTTCTTTTCAGCTTGAAGTGATCCATTAACAGATACATTCTGATTTTGGATGCAGTGAGGCAGTCTGAGGGGTTTTAGACTAGTGGAAGATCGGGCTATTTCGAGAAGGTTATAACACACTTGCCAAACTCTGTATGACAAGACACCTTAATGCACTTTTAATGTAAAATGGCAAATGATGTGTTCAAGTTACATCTGAGCCGGTTGGACATGTGGAGAGCCACAATCAGAGAAACTATTAACTATTAGGTGAGCACGTTGAACATTATTTTATAATTTTATTTCTTTCATAGAAACATAGAATGTGTCGGCAGATAAGAACCATTCGGTCCATCTAGTCTGCCCAATTTTTTTTTTGAGTACTTTTATTAGTCCCCCGTTCCCGGTCTTATAGCTAGGATAGCCTTGTGTCTATCCCACGCATCTTTAAAATCCTTAACTGTGTTTACCTCTACCACTTCTGCTGGCAGGCTATTCCATACATCCACTACCCTCTCAGTAAAGTAATACTTCCTGATATTACTTTTAAATCGTTGCCCCTCTAATTTAAGACTATGTCCTCTAGTTGTGGTAGTTTTTCTTCTTTTATATATATTCTCTTCCTTTACTGTGTTGATTCCCTTCAGATGACAAATATTCACACGATTGATTAATCATTTGGTACATAAGTTGCCATTAAATATTTCCTCACCAAAGATTTCCAAGTTTGGAGTTTGCACCATTTAGAATTGACTACTTTCCTAAGATAATAATTCTGATGTTGTTGCTATGCTACTTACCGTCACATTCATTGACTTTTTTGTGCAACGGTCTCTTTCTCTAATCACCTTCACCCTCGGGTGAAGGATGCTCTTGCTTGAAACACCAGTTTTTTATTACCAATAAGTGTGACTTTTTTTAAAGAATCCGTTAACTCACTTTTATACAAAAATGTTTTCATTAAATTTGTTAAATGTAAGTGCTACCTTCCTTTTATAACTGTATAATGTTCCTCTATCAACTGAAAAAAAATTGAAAGGGAATGTAGCATTTCATGTGTTGACATGTTCCTACTAGAAGTGGTAATGTTATTTTTTATTTATGTTGTCCACTTGTTTTCTTTTTAGCTGAAACAGTATTTGTTACTAATGTGTTTTTGTATTTTTATTAATTTCTTTTTACATAGGAACTTTCATGTCTGGAATGAATGCTGGATGGCACGCAAGGATTTACCAATAGGGTACGGTGGATGGCAAGTATTGGATGCAACACCTCAGGAGAAAAGCAGAGGTAATTAATGTTCAGTTACTCAAAGGGAGAACGTAAAACAAGCTGTGGTGGTTGTATTGTTAAAGTAGGTTCATTTTAATTGTCCCTGCTGTCTATTCTGGTATACACCAATCAGCCATAACATTATGACCACTGAAAGGTGGCAAGCAGGCAGAGACATTGTGATGCTTTGGGCAATGTTCTGCTGGGAACCCTTGGATTCTGCCATTGCTGTGAATGTTACTTTGACACATGCCACCTACCTAAGCATTATTGAAGACCATGTACATTCTTTCATGGAAGCCGTATTCCCTGATGGCACTGGCCTCTTTAACCACTTCCCGTCTGTAGGACATTCTATGCCGTCCTACTTTTTAGTGCCAAAAGGCTTGTAGGATGGTATAGAACGTACATTCATTAAACAGCTTGTCGCTGCCCCCCACAATGAGCTGTGTGCGGATCCCGCTGCAGAGACTTGCACTGTCAGGCATTGGTGTCCACAGGAAAGGATTCACAGCATTTGGATATCAGCAATTTATTGAACAAAATTGGTGAGACAAATCCATGGAATCAATAACAGTCAAATTGATATCGTGAGGAGACTGAACTAAACTTCTGACAGCTCAACGCATTTCTCGCTATTAGTGCAAAATATCCTCCCCAGTACCCCAATACCTCCTACCTTCTCCCCATTGTTTACCGTTGTTGGCTCAGGAGAGGGGTTTCTTGGTGGAGGCAAATATTACAGCTGGGGAGATAAAGATCAGCCACAATCACCCAGTCTACAATTCCTATGGTATTCAGTCAGTAATGGGCTGGCCGTAAGTCATGGGAGCTGTGTTCAACATCAAAAAAGTTAGCAATCTCAGTCTGTAACTACAAATCAAATAACGTTAAGGTAATAATATTCTGATTGAATATTATTGTAAATGCAGTCAACAAAAGTTAGTGTTTGTACTGGAGACTTACTGTAACCCCATTGACCCTTCCACATCGCACAGCCCCATCCACAGTTGTCAACTAGCAATGTTACTTGCTCAACATCATGGGAGTTGCAATCAACAAAAGTTAATGTTGTGTTGTGTAGTGCAGCTCACAAAGTGAAAATGGTTCAGGAATGGTTTGAGGAACACAGCGAGTTCAAGGCCTCCATATTCCCCAGCTCTCAATTCAATCTGACATCTGTGGGAGGCGCTAGACAAACAAGGTCCCAACTCGCATCTTACAGAACTTAAAAAGATATGCTGATAATGTCTTGGTGTCAGATGTCACAGCAGACCCTCAGAGGTTTAGTGGAGTCCAGGAAGGTGGTGGTAATGTTATGGCTGATCGGTGTATATACTCGGCTTGATTCATACAGCACCTGGCTCTTAAACCATCCATCATCTTAACTGTATCAGGTACAATCCCGCACTGTATTCCAATTATGGTACAAAAATAATCATTTCACATGAGTGCTTGAATTTTTAAATTGACTTTCTTATAAAAAGGTCTTGTTTGGCTAAAATGTTTTGTGACCTGTGAGTGTATTAAAAGAACCATTATCACTGCATGCAATCATGCTTCATCATTAATATATGGTGTTCATAACTCAACCTGACTTTAAAGAGTCAGGTTGAGTTATGCAGCTTAGAAAATAAACTTTTTATTTGATTATAGATGCAGATGTTATTTTTGAAATGGTGTACACCTTTTGTAAAGAAACAAAGGATTAGTGAATGTGGTGCTCTGTAGTGATTTTGATGTTGCAAACCACTTTAGTACAGCTTAAAATGGACCATCCAAGATCAAAAATACAAACAGTGAGGGTGTGCGAAAAACATGCAAAATACTTATCTTATGATCTTTAGTAGATATATTCTGAAGAAAAAAATCATAACAATATCAAATAATAAAATCAAATAAATAAAAAGGAACTTATAGTGTAGTAAGTCAGCTCAATTGGAGATTTATGGTACCCCCACAATAGATGGAACTCACATGTGATTGATCCTAATGGATCCAGGCTCAGCGATATAACGGATATTGATGGCGGTTTTTCATTCTGACCAAAATGAGGGAGACGGGGTATTAAGCAGAAGGAAGGGAGCAGCACAAGCACACCCAAAAAAGGCGTGAAATATCAATATAAATATCAAAGAATTATACCTTTTACTGTGCACATAAAATTGCTTACATTATAGTCAGCAGTAATGAGTAAAATGGATGAATGGTGAATCGAGAGTCCATTTATGAACACTCTGTGGTGACTTCCATGTGAAGTGACTCTCCTCCTCCTGTGTGTGATGACGTCAGGACACGTTTTGCATAATGCTTCTTCAGATGACGAGTGCTGCTCCTCCTCTTCTCCTCCATTTTTATACTTCCTGGTTTGGCAGGCTCTGAGGCTCCATTGGTGTGGCTTAATTGGTCATATTAATCCTTTCGGTACTTAATACTATTTAAACAGCTATTTCACTCTATTTGCCTGACAAATGTATTTTATGCAAATATTATACTATAAGTTCCTTTTTATTTATTTTTCCTTTAAGATTTTTCTTCAGAATATATCTCCTAAAGACTAGAAGATAAGTCTTTTGCATGTGTTTTTGCTCACTGTTTGTACATTTTGTAAATACACCATGAACGTTTTAAAAATATGTGATGGGTTTTCCTCAGACTAGCTAACAGCTGATCACATGACAGTCTTTTGATATACAAATAGACATGGGAATTGTATGGTGCAAATATATTTATAAATGTTGGAGAAAGGCCGTGATCTTTATTGAATAGGGGTAGGGGTTAGCTCTTAATAACCAAACTGTATATAACCACAAAAAACCATAGCATAACTTCTCGTAACATATACCAAATTTCTTACCACTCAGTTCTGCCCCGAAAGCCTGAACTTCCACTTACTTAACCAATATCCACCCCTCTGTCTAATTGACCAGAAGGGTGACTTATACCCCCCCTTTTAAAAGATCACGACAAAATATCAAAAACATTAAATGAAGGGAGGGAGGGTGGGGGCTTCTTCAGCTGGACAGCTGGCTGACTGGAATAGACTCCCGCACTTTTAATTTACATTGTAACAAACTGGAGCTGGTGCTGTGCTACAGCCAATCAGCTGTAAACTAACAGCGCGAGCCACTTAACTAAAAACTTAACCCTATCCTAACCTACCTAAGCCCCAACTATTCCCATGAGAGCAGACATGCTTATAGATGTCTGCTCTTACCATTCATTTTGCATTGCTTTGGTAACTTTAATATACACTCACAAACAAAGCAATTTTGGTGCTTAGAAAAACGTTTTTGGATAAATTCCTACAATTATAAACTGAAAACAATCTTCCTTTGCTTAAAAATTATAATCCTTCATGGGTTACATGTATGCCAACTATACACTAAGTGACATTTTAAAGGTATTTTGTAAATATGACCAATTGTATTTAAACTTTCTTGCTCCAGGAGTGTATTGCTGTGGGCCCACATCAGTAAAAGCTATTAAAGAAGGAGATATTCATCTTGACTATGATGGATCATTTGTGTTTGCTGAGGTCAATGCTGATGTCATATCCTGGGTAGTGAAATCATCTACTGCAAAGAAGGAAAAGTTGTACCAAAATAGTAAGCGTGTGGGGAAAATAATTAGCACCAAAAGTATTGGGAGTGATGCATATATGGATGTCACCAGCAATTACAAATATGCAGAAGGTAAATAACTCATTTTCAGTTTAAATAAGTTATATTAATCATGTTGGTAAAAATAATTTTCTTAATGTTTTTCCTGACTGCTGATAGATCTGAGTACCTATATCTTATATCAGTGGTCAGAGGTTGTTCATGCATCTAAAACCACATCTACATGGATGTAAAGCACCGCGTATGTTCTCTGGGACAGATGTGTAATGTTTCAGTGGAGGCAGGGATGATCTCTTGATAATCTTTTTTTAACATTAATTGCTCCAGATCTGTTTAACCCTTTCCATGTCAAATGCTCCACATCACATGAAAGTGATCAACCTTCTGTCAGTGAAGGGTTAAAGTTATAATTGCTTTCAGAGGTGCCATGTGTGTTATATTAAGTGACGAAGTTGCTAACAAATAGGATCAGATGAGCTCTGCCTCAGTTACATGTCGACATTACTCCGGACTAATAGCACCAGGTTTAAAATTTTTATTATATTAATGATGCAAATACAACATTTAGTGCCACTAATATAGTCCAAGGGCTATCAATATTAACATGCAGCAATCTTATCAAATAAGCATAAAATGAGAGTTTATAGCTTTCATGCAATCAAAACTTGAAAGCTGTCTGTTTAGAGATAAGATAATCTACGCCTCCTACCATATGTATAAATCACATATTTACATCCACAAAAATAGTCACCATACTGTACATGCTTTTACACACATAAACAGACCCACCCATACAGTGTCATAATAAAAAATATGAGAGCTCCATTGTGCATCAGTGCAGCCCGGAATCCTGACTTATGTCACTGTCACTTTAATGTTCCTGTTAAAAAATATTATGAATGATTAAGTGTAGGCAGACATGGTGATGGCACCACTATTTTGCACTATTATTACATGCACCCCTTTTATACATAACCACTAAAATATGTTAATACATATATATATATATATATAGCTATATATCCACACACATAATACCATTTAAGCAGAAGGTTCACATGAAAACTGGTATGAAAATAAAAATTCCTGCCTGCTGTGTGGATTTTGTGGATTTTATGAAAATATGATAGTGTTTTCAATGCATTCATGGTTTGCTAAATAGAGTGATCAAGGGTAAAGTAGTCTGATTCACATCTATAGTGGACATGCAGGTTGCACACTGTCCACATTTCACAGATTGCCTAGGACAGTCTGCCTGCAGCTAGCACCAGGTAAGAAACCCATTGTGTGTGTGTGTGTGATTATGTGACGGTCTGTGTGACTGTGTGTATGGGACATTGTGTGACTGTGTATTTGTGACAGACACACACACACAATCACTTGCATGCTGATTCACATGTTATTATGTGCATTTGTGAATTACATATTCACCTTTTGTTCAATATTTCAGCTAAATTTATAACCTCACCTATTACCAGCCACATATAACTTTTACGTGCCTTGCAGTGTGCAGAAATCTCAATGATTAGTTAATTGATTTCCTTCTGGTGACATCTATGCACCTGGGTGCAATCTAGGTGCTTTGGCAAGACCTATTGGTGCAATCAAGGTGCTCTGGCAAGAATTGTAAATACAATCTTGGTGCTCTGGAAAGACCTCTTGGTGCACGCTGGGTGTTGTTTCAAGTGTAATTGAAGATGCAAGCTGGTTTTATGGAAAGGGATGTGGGTGCAATAACAAAAAGGAGTGCCAGAGAAATTGATGGGGGGGGCAGGCCATTTGTATTATAAGGGCCACAACATTTCTGATGGCGCCCGTGACCTCTACAAACAAGTAAAATTTAAATGTGGCTGGTAAAAAAATTGTTCAGGTGGCAATCCTAATTACAGCACATGTTTACACAGATTCATTGCTCTTTGAACAAACTCAATTGTTTCTATAATTCTCATTTGCACGCTGGTTGCAAACTTGGAATCTTTCCTCTTTCATTACATGTAATCCCTATCAACATAAAAGCCTATTTAGTCCTGTGTACATTACTTTAAATCATGTTCTACCAGATTTTCTTCATTGTTTAATGCTGCTTGTGGTTCTTATGGTTTACACACCATGACATGGTAACTTTGATCATCGGGGATATGTATTTGCCTAGAAATAACTGATAACTTAAAACCAGACTGTGGGGTAAAATAACTCCCACAGCACTTTATTTAAATAGTCATTGCAATACATTTATATACATTTCACACATATACCATTATTATACAATGACTAAACATAACATTCCATATAACAAAAGAAAGACCAACAAAGCATGCACGAGTATCCAGGTGGCTGCCGAATAACTCCATGTTCTGGGCATATACCAATGCCCCCAATACCTGAGGTTCGAGGTACCACTTTTCCCTCGAACCTCCCACCAGAGTCCCAATTGACTCCCCCCATTCCGTTCCTCCATTAACCCTCCTGGATACTCTGCAAGCTTCTGCCAACGCTGTGACAGTAAGATAAAAAAACACACAACAAGAAAAAAGAGGGAGGGTGGGACAATAGGTAGGGGAAAACTTTATTCTAAAATTGCTACCAAACTTCCTGTTCCCTAACTTTTATAACTTCCCAACTCCTCCCACTAACTCCCACTATAGGCTGGACATATCCCCTCAGCACCTTGTCATGACTGCTCCTCCCCGACCTTGTCTGGGGGCTACAATCAGCTAATACAATCTTTCTCAAAAAACCTTTATTACAAAATATATTACTATAAAATAAGTCACAATGCTATCAAATAAACAGAACTAAAGCAAATATTGGATGGAAACGCATCTATTCACAAAGTGCAGTTAAAGGAACTCTCTCACCAAAAAAAGTATTTTCATTGTGACTGTAGAGCACTAAAAAAGAAATCTTCATGTTGTGTGTTATTCACTGAACTGCCAAAATCACATAACAATAGATGAACTGATACATGGACAAGTTGGAGAAGTAAAAATGTAAAATGTTTTTAAATTTACATTTTCCCATTTAAGGCCTGCCCTTGTGGCACCATATGTAAATGACCTAAAACAATGTAGAACAAGATGCATATGGCACCATAAGATGATGTCATAAACAGAAGACAGCACATCAGCACACATACATGTAAATCAGATGTTTCTACTAACTGCGAAATTCCAAACGCAATCTATAAATTACTTCATGTTCCACAACTGTCTTTCAAATTATGTTTAGGACCCTTTAAGAGGAACTGCATGAAACTGAAATTAATGCCTGATTTTTGCTATTCGGTTGTCAGTTTACCATAGTTCACTGTTTAGTGAATACAACTCTATCTGTATATTTAATTCCTATCTATTGTCAAATTCTATGCAGTGCATTGTGACTGTTATTTGTGTACCTATTAGGATCGGATATGGAAAGGAAAGTGTTTGAAAAAGCTTTGGAAAGGATACAATCTACAGGTTCTCGAATACCTTTGGCATCTTTCAATTCTAACTCCACAGCAGCTGAAAGCAACGATCTTGACCATTCAAGAAATCCTGCAATCTCAGACACTGGGCTAAATCTGAAACTTAAATTACTGGGGTCAGCAGTTTTTGGTCAAGACCTCCAGGTAGCGCTATTGTCTTCAAATCAAACTACTGAGAAAAAAAAGCTAAACATGAATATGTCGGTCCAAGCCATGGAGAATAATGGTAGGCCACAGAGCCTTGTGAAGCAAGAATCATCATACCTTGAACTTGATCCCCAAACAGGTAAACTCTTAGATTTATTTATAAAATCCCGCCACTTCACAAGTCTATTATTTTATTTCAAAACAACTGTGCATTTGACTAGTTATGACCATCTTCAAGCACTTGGTAAATAAAGTGAACAACTGTAAAGCTGGGTGCATTAATCACAGCATATGTTCTGAGCAGGCTGAGATATTTGGTCAGGAATGTGTGTATTGCTTAGAAAATGTATGTGCTCTCAGTTTGATGGTACACCAATGTAAAGTTCAGCATTAGTACTTTTGGTAAAGAATAAGATCTAGCAAAGTAAAGGACACTTGTACACTTGTAAAGCACTGGACCAGAGTTCCACAGGGAATATCCCCTTCTCAGGGCAACTCTGCATCTCCTGGTACCCAAACATCTTTGGGTGGTTTCACCACTGATGCAGATCTTCCTTGATAACTCATAAATACTACTACTACTACTCCTATACTACTACTACTACTCCTACTCCAACTACTACTACTACTACTACTACTACTACTACTACTACTGCTACTACTACTACTACTACTACTACTAGACAGGGCCACCATTGGAAATTAGGGGGCCCCTTACAAACCACCTCACCCACTCTATGTCTCCTTTCACTATTAAGAACAGAAATGGTGTAAGGAGTGGTCAACAGAGAACGGTCAAACTGCAGCAAGGGTTAAAGAAACCAGCACACCAAACTGAAAACAGGACTTCAAAAAAGAAAAGAATATACTTAAACCATAGTGGCAAAAGATTTAAAAGTAATATAAGGAAGTATTATTTAGTGAGAGGGTAGTGGATGTGGAATAGCCTTCCAGCGGTAGTGGTAGAAGTAAATACAGTGAAGGAGTTTAAGCATACATGGGATAGGCACAAGGCTATCCTAGATATAACATAGGGAACCGGGGACTAATAAAAGTATTTAGAAAATTGATCTGACTAGAAGGAAATCATTTTTCTTATCTGCCATACATTCTATGTTTCTATGTTAATAAACCTCTGTGCATTACTGCCCTCACATCGTTTGCCATAGCACCACCTTGCACACCCAGGACTTGCCCCACCATACAGATTGCACACCCAGGACTTACCCCATCACCCACAGTGTACAATCCATACTCGCCTCAGCATCCCCAGGACAGGGGATGGAAGGTTCTTCCCGGCTGCTTAAACGCAGCTGCTTCACCGCGATGTCTTGTGCAATGGCGAGTTCATCGCTGGACAGTTCATCCCGGGATTGCGTAAAAGGTGAGTATTATTAGTATTAGGGCTTAGGGATTAGTGTTTGTATTAGGGGTTACAGACTCAGTTATTGCACCCACAGCTCACTGGTGTCTAGTAGTAGGCAGCATCGTGTCAGCTTTATGCATTTTGCTCTTTCAAAGTATCAGACACTCTTCAGGAATCCTTTCCCTCATTTGTTAAGCTGCACTATGTAAGTTTATAATACATTTTCATGCATTTTTGAAAGCCACAGTGTTTTTCAATTTGTTGCCAATAACTGGACTGAATAATCTTTTGCCAAATGGTGTTTTTCATTGTTGTTCCTGGGCTACATGGAGTGGAGAGTGATGATTCACACACTGTTAATAACAATTTTACAAGTAAATTGTTTTTATATTTAAAGTATGACAATGTCATGTTTTTAACTACAGGTGCAGTAATAGCGCATGATTGCATTCTAGTGGTAGAAAATAAAATGGCACTTTGGATGTACCTTGATTGGGTAGGCTGTTACGTTAACACTGTTGCATTGTTGTTTATATTGTATATGTGGTAAAAACATGTTTTACTTGTTAAAATAGTGTTCTTATTCTCGACTTTATTCTGTAAAACAAACCATAGATAAAATTCATGGCAAACTATTTTTTAACATAGTAGAAACCACATATAATAGAAACATAGAAACATAGAATGTGTCGGCAGATAAGAACCATTCGGTCCATCTAGTCTGCCCAATTTTTTTTTTTTTGAGTACTTTTATTAGTCCCCCGTTCCCGGTCTTATAGCTAGGATAGCCTTGTGTCTATCCCACGCATGCTTAAAATCTTGACTGTGTTTACCTCTACCACTTCTGCTGGCAGGCTATTCCATACATCCACTACCCTCTCAGTAAAGTAATACTTCCTGATATTACTTTTAAATCGTTGCCCCTCTAATTTAAGACTATGTCCTCTAGTTGTGGTAGTTTTTCTTCTTTTAAATATACTCTCTTCCTTTACTGTGTTGATTCCCTTTATGTATTTAAATGTTTCTATCATATCCCCCCTGTTACGTCTTTCCTCCAAGCTATACATGATAAGATGCTTTAACCTTTCCTGGTAAGTTTTATCCTTCAACCCATGAACCAGTTTAGTAGCCCTTCTCTGAACTCTCTCCAAAGTATCAATATCCTTCTGGAGATACGGTCTCCAGTACTGCGTACAATACTCCAAGTGAGGTCTCACCAGTGCTCTGTACAATGGCATGAGCACTTCCCTCTTCCTACTGCTAATACCTCTCCCTATGCAACCAAGCATTCTGCTAGCATTTCCTGCTGCTCTATTGCATTGCCTACCTACCTTCAAGTCCTCTGAGATTATTACTCCTAAATCCCTTTCCTCAGATGTTGAGGTTAGGACTGTACCAAATAGTCAATATTCTACTTTTGGGTTTTTACGCCCAAGGTGCATAATCTTGCACTTGTCCACATTAAATGCCAGTTGCCACTGCTCTGACCATTTTTCTAGTTTATCTAAATCATTTGCCATTTGGCTTATCCCTCCATGAATATCAACCCTGCTGCAAATCTTTGTATCATCAGCAAAAAGACATACTTTGCCAACAAGACCTTCTGCAATATCGCTAATAAAAATATTAAAGAGAATGGGTCCAAGAACAGATCCCTGAGGTACCCCACTAGTAACAAGACCTTGCATCGAATATACCCCATTGACTACAACCCTCTGTTGCCTGTCACTCAGCCATTGTCTAATCCATTCAACAATATTGAAATCCAAACTCAAAGATTTCAGTTTATTGATAAGCCTTCTATGTGCGACAGTGTCAAAAGCCTTACTGAAATCTAGGTAAGCAATGTCTGCTGCACCACCCTGATCTATTATTTTAGTTACCCAATCAAAAAAATTAATAAGATTAGTTTGGCATGATCTCCCTGAAGTAAACCCATGCTGTCTCTGATCTTGAAATCCAAGCGACTTTAGATGTTCAACAATCCTATTCTTTAACAAGGTTTCCATTATTTTCGCCACTACTGAAGTAAGACTTACTGGTCTATAGTTGCCCGCCTCCTCCCTACTATCTTTCTTGTGAATGGGCACAACATTAGCTAATTTCCAATCTTCTGGAACTACTCCCGTTAACAATGATTGGTTAAATAAATCTGTTAACGGTTTTGCTAGTACACCACTAAGTTCTTTTAATAACTTTGGATGTATCCCATCAGGTCCCATCGACTTATTTGTCTTTACTTTAGACAGCTGAAGTAAAACCTCTTCCTCTGTAAACTTACATGCATCAAAAGACTCATTAGTCTTTTTCCCTAAATGAGGTCCCTTACCCTCATTTTCATTTGTAAAAACTGAACAAAAATATTCATTAAGGCAGTCTGCTAAGCCTTTATCCTCTTCTACATAGCATCCTTCTTTTGTTTTTAATCTAACTAATCCTTGTTTTACTTTCCTTTTCTCATTTATGTATCTAAAAAATGTTTTATCCCCCTTTTTCACTGACTGGGCTATAGTCTCTTCTGTGTGTGCTTTGGAAGCTCTTATAGCTTGCTTTGCCTCCTTCTGCCTACTCTTGAAGATCTTTCTATCTTCCTCACTCTGAGTATTTTTATAATTACTAAATGCTAGCTTTTTATTTTTTACTATTTTAGCCACCTCTGCAGAGTACCACAGTGGTTTCTTAAATTTTTTGCTCTTACTGACAAGCCTTATGCAATTTTCTGTTGCCTTCAGTAGTGCAACTTTTAGATAATCCCATTTCTCCTGGACTCCATTTAAATTGCTCCAGTCTGATAATGACTCCTTCACACCTAATCTAATTTTAGAAAAGTCTGTTTTTCTAAAATCTAAAACTTTTGTTTTTGTGTGGTGTGACTGCGTCACTGTTCTTATATTAAACCACACTGTCTGGTGATCACTAGATCCTAAACTTTCACCTACACTAATATCTGATAACAAATCTCCATTTGTGAACACTAAGTCTAGTATGGCCTGCTTTCGAGTTGGCTCCTCCACTACTTGTTTTAGAGATAATCCAAGTAGGGAGTTTAGGATATGCGTACTCCTGGCGCAAGTAGCTGTTTTGTATTTCCAGTTCACATCAGGAAGATTAAAGTCACCCATGATGATCACTTCTCCCTTCATTGTCATTTTAGCTATTTCCTCAACTAGTAGTATTTCCTCAACTAGTATTTCCTCAACAATAATACAGTGTAACAATATAAATTAACCCCTTGACGACAAAGGACGTGCCAGGCACGTCCTGGGAGAAACTCCCTTAACGACAAAGGACGTGCCTGGCACGTCCTGCATTGAATGAAGCGGTTTTCGCGATCAACGATCGCGAAAACCGCTTTAACAGTGCTGGTCTATTGCCTCGACATCGAGGCAATAGCCAGCACCGAAATTTCTATTTCGGGACCCCCACGATCGCCCCACGGAGCGATCGTGGGGAGCCATATGGCTAAGTCCTCTGCCGGTCTGAGCTTCGGAAGTGAAAGTAAATTCACTTCCGTCGCTCTGAATATGCTACTTGACTACCCCTAGTGGTAGTTTAGTAGCATTGCAATGGAAAATATTTAAAATAAATATGTAATTAATTAAAAACAGGTTATTTAGCTATATTAGCCTATAGGGTTAAAATTAAATATTTTTTAGCATAAGGGATAGGGTTAAAATTAAATTAAAGTTAAAAAATATTAAGGGATATAATAAGGATTAGAGTTGGGGTTAAATTTAGTGTTAGGGTTAAATTTTGGGTTCGGGTTCGGGTCAAAAGATCAATATAGGAAAAAACAAAAAAACACTATTTTTGGTTTTTGCCCCATAACTCGCAAAAAAATACCGAAAAATATGGAAACATGCATATTTTTTAACTCGGGAGAACATTTAGAAACTATTTAGACGGGGTCTTTTTTAATGATTTTATTTGTGTAAATTATATTTTAGGTCAAAGTTAGAAAAAATGTGTTTTTTTAAATTTTTCATCATATTTTATGATTTTTTTTTGTAGTAAATTATAAGATATGATGAACATAATGGTATCTAATGAAAGCCCTTCTTATGACGATAAAAACAACATATAATTTGTGTGGGTACTGTATGTGAGAAAGAAAAAAATTACAGCTAAACACAAACATCCTAGAAATGTCAAAACAGCCATTGTAACCAAGGGAAAGTCAAGGTGAAAATGTCTTGTCACTAAGGGGTTAAATAAACTGCAACAAATCCCTGAATATATTATCTCTGAAAACACGAGCTTAGCACAAAACAGGTTCCTTGGTTGCATAAGACAATGAAGTTTATAAACAAGTTTGTTGCTCTGAATATAAAAATATCCTAACAATATTGCATAATAGCAATGGCATAGACCAAGTTAAGTGTCAAGAACTATATATAGACCAATACTTATATAATATGTTTGTATTTACTTATAAGTATGTTTATATTAACTGATTTGCAAAAATTGATTCAGACTTTTTCCAACTCAGCTATTATGATCTTATGTTTACAACTTCACAGTCCAGTGAATAAACCCCACATATCACACAGTCATGTGGTGGGACTAGATTTATAATCCCTACATTGTATAATCCCTATCTCAACAGATGGGTTAATATTATTCATTTAACATATCAAGAAGGGAGTAAAGAGAAACTCTAAAAAAAAATGTAATATTATGTGAATTGGACAGAAAGAGAAAATTGGTACCAGATGCATATTATGCTTTATATGTAAACAGAAATGTTATATATGGTCTTTTTATTTGTTTGTTTTACAGAAGTTACTACTGAATTCAAGATTCCCTACTCATCATATAAGTTGTCCATCACAGAAAGTAATCTTTTGAAAGTCTCCATTGTGGGACAATTGGTTGGCACAAACGAAAAGTTATTAGTTGAAAGGAAAATCACATTAGATACTCCCAGTCTTGATATCAAGGTATGTGATTATACAAGATTTTGTTCATTTTGCTGTTCGCACTTTAGCTGTTGTTAGGGTTGCCACATTTTGTTCAGAAAAATACCGGCCCTGCTACTGTCTCCATAGACTTAACATTGGGCCAAAGCCAATTTTTTACCGGCCTGCTGGTAAAATATGGCCAGGTGGCAACCCTAGCTGTTGTAGACTCTATTACTTATGATAGGATACGTGTATGGTTAGCTAGGCATCATGAGAAATGTAGTAGCTGACTGAGAATCATGTTGTAATCCACAACAGTAGGCATGCTAAAGGATCTTTAAAGATACACCCTTGTTCACTGCTATATGTTAAATGTGAACTATGCTTCTTTTATTCATTTATAGGTAGATGAAAATGTTGTATTCAACGAACCATTTACTGTCAAAATCACATTCACAAATTCACTTCTCGAAGAAATAGGAAACGGTGTATTGACTGCAGAAGGCAGTGGACTGCTGCATGAAAGAGTTAAACTTGAGTAAGAAAAAAAACCTTCTTTTGAATATAATCCTCTCTCAAGTCTTCTTGATTATAAATAGCAATATAAACAGTGGATACCCAATTCTATTGTCTTCAATCTACCCTAAAAATAGAAATACAAACTCTACTTACCCCTTGAGGTAATTCCCTACACACAGACAATAAGAGAAAGTTTTCATACTCTGAGCTGTATAAGTAACTGTTTTGGTGGCCAAGGGTTGTCAACTGCATATTCCACCACAGTGGTACGCAAAGTGAAATTTCAGGTGAGTTTAGGGGAGATGACCATTTCAACTCACAAAAAGGTGGTCTTCCCTTGCTAGAAGAGTTTAGCTTACCATGCATAATCCATACCTAACTGTCTAAAACATGTAGGACCAAGTCTGTTCTTCTTGCAGAAGGAGCTCACCAAGTCTATCTATATCTATAACATGAGTAGATATGTTGGTTAGATGCAGAACGGTTTATCTCACCTCATCTCCCCCTTAGTGAATAGTTCCCTAATAATTAAACTCTTTTTTAAACTTGTAAAAACAAAAGATTCTGTGTACATTGTTGTCAACTATGCAAAACCACAACAGATTTGAAGTGTCCACAAAATGTATCTATCAAAGGTCCAGTGATGAATTTTCAAAATGGGATTGGTGTGATCCACGTCTATACATTTTTACAAGGCATAGGCATGTAATTAATATTGAACTGCCAGGTAATTTCAATAGTTTATTGCTGCACAAAAATATTTTTTTAAATATATATTTTTATTATCGCAACTTATCAGATAAATATAAAACACACAAAGCCTTCAAATACATATGCAAAATGAGCTTAAAATAACAATTAATATCTACATGACATCAGAAATAAGAAGGCAAACAAACAAACATAAACCAAAAACTATTTTAAATAAACATGACACACACTTGCAAGACCAAGCCTCAATTTACCAACACCCATAAATGTGACATAATATAAAGGGAAAAATTTATCTGAATTATGGTTGATTGGAGATAAGTATGGACTAAGGCTTGAAGCCAAAACTCTAGACCCATTTCTCAAATGCATTTTTTTGTAAATTCAATTGTATTCCCTAAAGGGAGACCTATTTGTAATCTAAGGCATTGACAATCTGGACTTTTAGATTTTTCTAAAATCTGGTAATCAACATTTTTTCTGCTATTAATATGTGAGTTAATAGATTTTTTTTTTAGGACGTAAACTCGGGTAATTTAGATGTAAAGTGAAACATTCCATCTCTATACTCGGGAGTTTTATAGCAAGTTGTTCTAAAACTCCATTAACCATTTTTCACAGTTTTTTGATCCCTAGGCAATGACACCACGTGTGAGTAAAGGTACCTCCAGCACAATCTGGAGACAGATGGATAATTCCAAATTCCAAGTTTGTCTGGAACCAGACACCACCTATTAAGCAGTTAATAATTGTTGTAACTTATACATATATCCCTGGGAGGGGGGGGGAAGGTGAGAACTCTTCTAATGTAGAGACTTTTTTAATAGTACAGCCTTCCATTAACGGAGCAAACCTCTGGGTACCATTTTGTTTCCATTCCGACAGTTTCAGGTATAGAATAGTCAGCTCAAGAAACTCTATGGAGTCCCCTGGGGTACACAGGCCAGCTACCTTACTTTTCTTTTAAAATGTCACCTGCATTGAATCAGGCTTTGAATAAATATGTTAGACGTGTTTATACCACATACCCTTCTCTGGAGCCCAACAGCACTGCTCTATGATCTTTAATAGATCCACCATCTTTAGCTGATACCAGGATTCTTCCTTCTTACCCACGTTAACCCATTGGCTTGTATGGAATTGCACCTTTATTTAGTTTAATATTCAGGATGGTGGTACGGATTCTCGGGTCTAGGACACATCTTCGCCTCATTTTCATCGCTGACAGTTAGAACGCTGAACTGTCAGCAATGAAGTATAACGCGGCCGTTTCACCGCAGCTGCAGCTATGTAAGAGCTGACAGTTCAGCGCTGAACTGTCAGCTCTTACAAATCTAACAGTAAAACTAAAATAACCCCCCTAATAAATGATTCCCCCCCCCCAATAGTAACACTAAACCCCAATACTAACACTAAAATTAACCCCAATACTAAAATTAACCCCCTAAACCCTAATACTACCCCCCGACCCCTAATACTAACCCTAATACTAACCCCGACCCCTAATACTAAAGTTAACCCCCTAAACCCCAATACTAACCCTAATACTAACCCCCGACCCCTAATACTAAAGTTAACCCCCTAAACCCCAATACTAACCCTAACACTAACCCTAATACTAACCCCCGACCCCTAATACTAAAGTTAACGCCCTAAACCCCAATACTAACCCTAATACTAACCCTAATACTAACCCCCGACCCCTAATACTAACCCTAATACTAACCCCCGACCCCTAATACTAAAGTTAACCCCATAAACCCTAATACTAACCCTAATACTAACCCCGACCCCTAATAGTAAAATTAACCCCAACACTAAACACTAAACCTAATTCTAACCCCTAAACCCTAATTCGAAACCAACTAAAATCGGTAAAATACTTACCTTTAGCGATGAAATGTCCCGCGATGAAATCTCCAGCGACGATCTGTCTTGTTCTGTAGAGTCGGCGGTGAAGCGGCTGCGCGGAAGCAGCCGCGATGAAGTGTCCCATCCCCCGGATTCTCAGGGTTTATTTTCCCACACATAGTTCAAAAAAGACCTATTGGATGCTTTTTAACCATTTCTTAGGAAATGCCCGTAGAACAGTCCTAAAAAAAAATAAATACACTTAGGACGTAAATATATAATTTGAATATACTGATTTTGCCTCACCAAGAAACCTCTGTGTTATGCCAGTGTATGAATTGTTGAGGTCAGGAGAGCTTTATAATTGGTTTCCAGGAAACTACTCATTTTGGATATGACGGCCAAATACTCTGTCTCCTTATTAGACCAACTGAAGTCATATTTAACCCCTTAATGCATGTGGACGTATATATACGTCCTGAAAAGCATGGTCCTTAAGGACCATGAGGACGTATATATACGTCCTCCGTTTTCATGTAGTGTTGCGCTCATTAGCGCAACACTACATGTCTGTACCTACTCTCAGAGGCTGCTTCGGATCCGAAGCAGCCTCTGAGAGGGCTTTCAGCCCCCCCTCGACCCCCCCGCGCGCATACGATCACAGCGAATGTGATCGTATGCGCGTTAACACACATAGGCAGTGAAAGCTGATCACTGCCTATGTGTGTTAAAGTGTTGCATGATGCCTCGATAGAGGCATCATGCAACACAATCTGTGCCCTCCTGGGCACCGCGATCACCCGGTGTGTGCTTTATCGGAGGAGCATGCCCAGAGGAGAGCGACGGAAGAGAGAGAAAAAAAATCTCTTCCGTCGCTCTGAAACCGCTACTTGACTGCCCCTACAGGCAGTTAGGCGGTATTACAGTTAAAAATAGAAAATTAATTAAATAAATAAATAAATAAATGGAAAAAGCTAACCCTTGATCTACTGAACCTAGATCTAGGGTTAGGGTCCAAATAGGGTAATAATTAGGGTTAAATGGGGGTTCGGATGATTACAAGGGTTAGATTAAGGGGTGGGGGTCAATTTAGGGTTAGATTAAATTTAGAGTTGGGGTAAATTTAGGGTTCGGGTTAAAAAAATCACTGTAGAAGAAAATGGTTAGAAAACAAAAAAAAAACACTAATATTGTTTATTGCCCTATTACGTGAAATAAAACATAGACAAACAAGGAAACATTGATATTACTAAACTCAGGACAAATAGTAGAAATATATAGACGGGGTCTTTTTTACCATTTGTAATTGTGTAAAAAAAAAATCAGGTCAAAGTTGGAAAAAGTGTTTTTTATGGCATATTTTCATCATATTTTCTATTTTTTTAATAGTAAATGATATCATATGATGAAAATAATAGTATCAAATGAAAGCCCTATCTGTCCTTTAAAAAATGATATATAATTTGTGTGGGTGGACTGAACACAAAGAAAGAAATTCACAGTTCAGTAAACGTATGACAAAAATAATGGAATTCTGGTCTTCAAGGCACGTCAAATGCAACATAGCACTCGGTCACTAAGGGGTTAAACATCATATTTTGTACCAATTCTCTGGGAACATTATTAGTCATAGCACTACTTTTACTAATGCTTTGTTTGCAATTCGAGATCTTACTGTACTGGTCAGTCTCCTGATCGGGAGGGATTGATAAGGATTCTCCATTGTTAAAACAGTATCATCCGTGTATGAACCGATCTTAGATTTAGCATTCTGACATCCTAAAATACCTTTATGATTTCTAATCCTCTGTGCAAAGGGTTCTAATGTTAATAAACATCTAATAAAGATGATGATAACATTTTAAAATGTTTCCTATGTATTTGCAAATGTAATATTTTTTACCGTAACTTTTACTGCATGTTTTCCTTTTTTTCAGATTGGGAACCATTAAAGTTGGGTCAACATTCAAGATTCAAATTGAAGTAACACCCTTTAAATTTGGAAGGAAGAAGCTACAAGTACTGTTTACCAGTGACCAGATCAAATCCATCACGGGATACAAGGACATCAATGTTTTACCCTAAGTTATATAGCATTTTAAAGAGCAATGTTTTAACATATATTTTCCAACTTGGCTACTTTTGGTCTTAAGTTTAATTTTCCCTTCTCAGTTATCTCTTTCATGAATAAAGCCCTTAGTCTCTTTAGTAAAATGCATTTATCATATGTATCATACCCAAGTACACAATGCAATTACTTTTGTTTCATCTACTGTTAAAATAAATGTTATTTCAGATTTTTACCATACTGTGGAATATCACTAACAAGAACTTCCAGCAGATGGACAATAGAGCTAAAAAGACAGTTAGTATAATAATACAAGGGGGGGAAAGATCATAATCAGCTGCCAATATGGTTAAATCCAACCACCAGAGAGTTCACATAAAGAGGTTTGAGCTCCCTTTTGGGGGAAAACGTATCTGTTTGAAGGGAATATTCACCTGTTCATCATTTCTCTTTCTATGTATATGAGAAGGGGGAGAGAAACACACAATATTATCATGTACGAAGGTCCAGGTTGCATTGCTGGTGGGCTTTGCTTCTTTTGCCAGTGATTAATGGTCCTGAAATGTTAACACCTAGACTTCTGGTGTGGTACCATGCTGCTATACCTTGGAAACATGATTACAGCTGTCCCCTGCAGTCTGGTATTCTGGATTGCATGTTACTTTCTATGTCTGTAACAAATGTCTATTATGACGCCTGCCACTTGTCATCCTAGACAGAGAGGGTTTGTTTGTATTACTGCAACTTGACATATATCTATGTCAAGTTGCAGTAATCAGTGAATTTCTAGGATACTAACAGAGGCTTGGACTTTGGAAACATGCTTGGGGTGTTGCTGGACTGATTTCCTATTTTAATTTCTGTGGCCCTGAATGAATGCAATAATGGAGGGGTAGACGCCAGTTTACAGGTAGCCGGTGAAGTCCACTGGTTTATGTCATCTAAAAACAATGGTGTTTCCTATGAATGGAGAGGATGTCACTCTAAAAACGCAGAATCATGTTAGCTATAATTCCTCTTTGAACACTTTCAGGGATTGTACTACACCATTTGGCTTTCAAAAGCTTAGGTTATTTAAGTGAGTTACATTACAGTAACACTTGGATGCATAATAATGACAACGGTCAACAGTCCCACTTGGATCGCGTAAAGTTAATAGTTTCATGATGCTTCAAGCTTTTTTGCAGTACCAGCAATCACTCCACTCATAAGCCATTGAAAACCCACTTAGTTTAAGACCGTTCCCCCAAATCTAGCTCCTGAGACCCATTTTAAAGCAAGGATTATTCAGTTTTGAAGAACTCAGTGCTTGGGAAATGGTGAATTGAAGGTAACACTGGTTTGTTTTATTAAATAGATAATTTATGCAGTGGTGTACTAAGAGGGGGACGGCCTGCCCCAGGTGCCACTGACTAGGGGGGTGCCTCCGGTGTTACCGGCACCCCAGCGCTGCTTACCTTTTTTTTTTTTTCCTGGATGCGGCCAACGGGTAAAAAAAAAAAAAATCACAACGAACGGATGTGATGATACGTCACATCCGGCGACTGCAGGCCCGGACTGGCCATCGGGCACACCGGGCAAATGGGCCGAGGCCGGCAGGGGAGGTCCCAGAATCTCCCCTGCCGGTCTATGCAGGGCCGGCACTATCCGAGCGCCGGCCCCGCTGTTTGACATGAAGGGCCGGTGAGGACATCAAAGATCTCCCTCACCGGCCCACATGCCTTTAAATGCGGCCGCCGGCGGGGAGAGAGGGAGGGAGAATGGAGAGAGGACCCGGCGGAGCTCTAACTTGCAGCTCCACCGGGTTCCTCTCGCGAGATCCGGAGCATTGCCATGGCAACGACCGGATCTCGCGAGAGTGAACTCTCGCGAGAGTGAACATTGCCACCACCAGTCCCAGGTACCAGCGTGCCGGTCCCCCCCTCCCAGGCTAAAGATAAGAAAGGAGTGATGGGTGTGAGAGTGCTGTATAAATGTTAGAATGGATTGTGTGTGTGTGTGTGTAGGGGGGGGGGGTAGGTAAATAAACAAACAAAATAACAGGCATTATGTCCCCATAATGCCTGTTATTTTATTTGTTTATTTACCCCCCCCTACACACACACACACACACAATCCATTCTAACATTTATACAGCACTCTCACACCCATCACACATAGCACTCACACACAGCACTCTCACAACCATCACACACAGCACTCACACACAGCACTCTCACACCCATCACACCCAGCACTCTCACACCCAGCACTCTCACACCCAGCACTCTCACACACACAGCACTCTCACCCATCACACACAGCACTCTCACACCCAGCACTCTCCCACACACAGCACCCATCACACACAGCACTCACACACAGCACTCTCACACCCATCACACACAGCACTCTCACACCCAGCACTCTCACACCCAGCACTCTCACACACACAGCACTCTCACCCATCACACACAGCACTCTCACACCCAGCACCCTCACACACACAGCACCCTCACACACAGCGCTCTCACACACAGCACTCTCACACCCAGCACTCTCACCCATCACACACAGCATTCTCACACAGAGCACTCTCACACACACAGCACTCACGCACACAGCACTCTCAAACCCAGCACTCTCACCCATCACACACAGCATTCTCACACAGAGCACTCTCACACACACAGCACTCTCACACACACAGCACTCTCACACCCAGCACTCACACCCATCACACACAGCATTCTCACACAGAGCACTCTCACACCCATCACACACAGCATTCTCACACCCATCACACACAGCATTCTCACACCCATCACACACAGCACTCTCACACACATCATACACAGCACTCACACACATCACTCTCACACACATCACTCTCACACACCGTCACTCCCTCACACACCGCCCCCCCCTCACACACCGCCCCCCCCTCACACACCGCCCCCTCTCACACACCGCCCCCCTCATCACACCGCCCCCTCACACACACATACTGCACCCCTCACATACACACAGAACCCCCCAACACACTGCACAACAGACATACACAATACTTACATATATATATATACACACAGCACCCCTCACACACATACTGCACCCCTAAACACATTACATTCCAGACACACACTAGATCCCTTACCCAACTCTGGATCATCTACACACATACACACACTAGATCCCCCATATACACTCTGAAACCGTTATAAACACACACTCACTAGATCTCCTATACACATTCTGGGTCCTTCAAACACACACTAGACTCATATATATATATATGTATATATACACACACTAGATTCCTTGTAAGCAAACACATACTACACCCCTAAACACACACTACATCTATATGTATATTCACACACACACACTATAGCCTGTATGCACACACTTGCTATATCCCCTATACACACATTCTCTACAGCCCCTAGCCACATATGCATCACATTACACCACAAACACAACACAACTAAAACCGAACCTTATTACACAATACCACACCACAATGAGCTTACTCTACACACACGCAATCCCACAAGCAGGCTCCAAACACATGTTCAATACTCTTTCCTGGCATTTTTGTCTCCTGGTATCCATTTATAGAGACACCAGAGACAAGTTGCAAGGAAACACAGTGCAAGCATGTTATTACATTTGCTTGCACTGTGCAGAACAAATACAGGGCTTTTTTCTCATGCTAGAGCTCTTCAGCAGAGCTCTGCGCATGGTCTGCCCTGGAAGAGCATTGAACCAATATGCTCACTTTGAGAGGGAGCGTGTTTGTCATTGGTGATGACAAAACACACCTCCTCTGCCCCGCCCCCTTCTTAGTGGGCCGGTGTGATCAAAAAATGCCCGGGCCGAATTTTTCTCCCAGTCCGGCCCTGGGCGACTGTGTTTCCCTCCTCCGTGCAGGAGGGAAGACTGCACAGAGGAGGAGTACCGTCCGGGAGCACAGAGCAGCTTCGGTAAGTGATGGGGAAGGAGGGGGGGGGGGAAGGTTTGAAACGAGCACAATATTACTGGGCTCTGACTGGCACAATATTACTGGGCTCTGTCTGGCATAATATTACAGGCATCAGAATGGCATAATATTCCTGGTATCTGACTGGCACAATATTACTGGTATCTGACTGGCACAATATTACTGGTATCTGACTCGCACAATATTACTGGTATCTGACTGGCACACTATTACTGGGCTTTGAGTGGCACACTATTACTGGGCTCTGAGTGGCACAATATTACTGGGTTCTGACTGGCACAATATTACTGGTATCTGACTGGCACAATATTACAGGCATCTGAATGGCACAATATTCCTGGTATCTGACTGGCACACTATTACTGGGCTCTGAGTGGCACACTATTACTGGGCTCTGAGTGGAACTCTATTACTGGGTTCTGACTGGCACAATATTGCTGGGCTCTGACTGGCACAATATTGCTGGGCTCTGACTGGCACAATATTCCTGGTATCTGACTGGCATAATATTACTGGGCTCTGACTGGTACACTATTACTGGTCTCTGAATGGCACAATATTACTGGGCTCTGACTGGCACAATATTCCTGGTATCTGACTGGCATAATATTACTGGGCTCTGAGTGGCACACTATTACCGGGCTCTGACTGGCACACTATTACTGGGCTCTGACTGGCACACTATTACTGGGCTCTGACTGGCACAATATTACAGGCATCTGACTGGCACACTATTGCTGGGCTCTGAATGACACAATATTCCTGGTATCTGACTGGCACAATATTACAGGGCTCTGAGTGGCACAATATTACTGAGCTCGAATGGCACAATATTACTGGGCTCTGAATGGCACACTATTCCTGGTATCTACAATTGTACAATATTCAAACATTGAAAAAATTGTGGGTGTTTTCTTACATTTTTATTATAGGGGGGGGGGGGGGGGGGTGCCACACTAGTGTCCGCCCCGGGTGCCAAATGCTCTGGGTACGCCCTTGCATTTATGGCATTTCAGTGGAATTCCCCATGTCATCACAGAACTAATGTGTGTCTTTATTTTCCCTTGCTATTTGGAAACAATTTGTAGTTGGGGTGGGGGAGAGGCTCGTGGGAAATAAGATTAAATATCAGTCTTCTCAATAATAAGAAAATTTCATGGAATTGAGATGGGAATTTTAAACTTTAGGTCAATGTAGCCAGATGGAAAAATCATCCAATGTAGCTGAATGGGAGTTTTTTTTTCAACTCAGCTACTTTGGCTTGGAGTTTGAAATTTGCATCTCAGTTCTCTCCAATGCTCTCTTTATTGAGTAGACCCTCAAATTTTACAGAAAGATTTTTTTTTAATAAGTCTTTATTTATAGCAAAACATTTTTTTAAGAGCGTCAACTTTTCTTTTTAAACAGATGCGATCTCGACAAATTGTGTTGCCCCCCCCTTTTGTTCCCTTCCCCTTCCCCCCACCCCATACATTAAATTTATGTGCATACAAGACATGTATCTGCATTCAAAATGCTATAATAAACATGCATTGAATAAAAAGAAATAACCAATACACAACAAATACATCTATGCCAACATGAGGTGCACCTCCACGCAACCTAGGACCAAACTCTATCCTGGTATTACAGAAAGATTTTCAGTTACCTTTAAATTTCCAGTGAAAGCAGTAAACATAGAAACATAGAATTGGCAGATAAGAACCATTCGGTCCATCTAGTCTGCCCAATTTTTTTTGAGTACTTTCATTAGTCCCCCGTTCCCGGTCTTATAGCTAGGATAGCCTTGTGTCTATCCCACTCATGGTTAAAATCCTTGACTGTCTTTACCTCTACCACTTCTGCTGGAAGGCTATTCCATACATCCACTACCCTCTCAGTAAAGTAATACTTCCTGATATTACTTTTAAATCGTTGCCCCTCTAATTTTAGACTATGTCCTCTAGTTGTGGTAGTTTTTCTTCTTTTAAATATACTCTCTTCCTTTACTGTGTTGATTCCCTTTATGTATTTAAATGTTTCTATCATATCCCCCCTGTTACATCTTTCCTCCAAGCTATACATGTTAAGATGCTTTAACCTTTCCTGGTAAGTTTTATGCTTCAACCCATGAACCAGTTTAGTAGCCCTTCTCTGAACTCTCTCCAAAGTATCAATATCCTTCTGGAGATACGGACTCCAGTACTGCGTACAATACTCCAAGTGAGGTCTCACCAGTGCTCTGTACAATGGCATGAGCACTTCCCTCTTCCTACTGCTAATACCTCTCCCTATGCAACCAAGCATTCTGCTAGCATTTCCTGCTGCTCTATTGCATTGCCTACCTACCTTAAGTCCTCTGAAATTATTACTCCTAAATCCCGTTTCTCAGATGTTGAGGTTAGGACTGTACCAAATAGTCTATATTCTGCTTTTGGGTTTTTATGCCCAAGGTGCAAAATCTTGCACTTGTCCACTTTTTGTAGTTTAGCTAAATCATTTGCCATTTGGCTTATCCCTCCATGAATATCAACCCTGCTGCAAATCTTTGTATCATCAGCAAAAAGACATACTTTTCCAACAAGACCTTCTGCAATATCGCTAATAAAAATATTAAAGAGAATGGGTCCAAGTACAGATCCCTGAGGTACCCCACTAGTAACAAGACCTTGCATCGAATATACCCCATTGACTACAACCCTCTGTGGCCTGTCACTCAGCCATTGTCTAATCCATTCAACAATATTGAAATCCAAACTCATAGTTTTCAGTTTATTGATAAGCCTTCTATGTGCGACAGTGTCAAAAGCCTTACTGAAATCTAGGTAAGCAATGTTTACTGCACCACCCTGATCTATTATTTTAGTCACCCAATCAAAAAAATCAATAAGAATAGTTTGGCATGATCTCCTTGAAGTAAAGCCATGCTGCCTCTGATCTTGAAATCCAAGCAACTTTAGATGTTCAACAATCCTATTCTTTAACAAGGTTTCGATTATTTTCCCCACTACTGAAGTAAGACTTACTGGTCTATAGTTGCCCGCCTCCTCCCAACTACCTTTCTTGTCAATGGGCACAACATTAGCTAATTTCCAATCTTCTGGAAATAAATGATTGGTTAAATAAATCTGTTAATGGTTTTGCTAGTACACCACTAAGTTCTTTTAATAACTTTGGATGTATCCCATCAGGTCCCATCAACTTATTTGTCTTTACTTTACACAGCTGAAGTAAAACCTCTTCCTCTGTAAACTTACATGCATCAAAAGACTCATTAGTCTTTTTCCCTAAATGAGGTCCCTTACCCTCATTTTCATTTGTAAAAACTGAACAAAAATATTCATTAAGGCAGTCTGCTAAGCCTTTATCCTCTTCTACATAGCATCCTTCTTTTGTTTTTAATCTAACTAATCCTTGTTTTACTTTCCTTTTCTCATTTATGTATCTAAAAAATGTTTTATCCCCCTTTTCACTGCCTGGTTATAATCTCTTCTGTGTGTGCTTTGGAAGCTCTTATAGCTTGTTTTGCCTCTTTCTGCCTACTCTTATAGATCTTTCTATCTTCCTTACTCTGAGTATTTTTATATTTACTAAATGCTAGCTTTTTATTTTTTCTATTTTGACCACCTCTGCAGAGTACCACAGTGGTTTCTTAAATTTTTTGCTCTTACTGACAAGCCTTATGCAATTTTCTGTTGCCTTCAGTAGTGCAACTTTTAGATAATCCCATTTCTCCTGGACTCTATTTAATTTGCTCCAGTCTGATAATGACTCCTTTACACATAATCTAATTTTAGAAAAGTCTGTTTTTCTAAAATCTAAAACTTTTGTTTTTGTGTGGTGTGACTGCGTCGCCGTTCTTATATTAAACCACACTGTCGGGTGATCACTAGATCCTAAACTTTCACCTACAGTAATATCTGATAACAAATCTCCATTTGTGAACACTAAATCTAGTATGGCCTGCTTTCGAGTTGGCTCCTCCACTACCTGTTTTAGAGATAATCCCAGTAGGGAGTTTAGGTTATGCGTACTCCTGGCACAAGTAGCTATTTTGTATTTCCAGTTCACATCAGGAAGATTAAAGTCACCCATGATGATTACTTCCCCCTTCATTGTCATTTTAGCTATTTCCTCAACTAGTAGATTATCTAACTCCTCTATTTGTCCAGGGGGCCTATAAATCACACCTACCCGAGTTACCATATGATTACCAAATTCTAATGTAACCCAAACTGACTCTATGTTCACCTCACTAACTTGTATTACGTTACATTTTAAGCTATCACTCACATACAGGGCTACCCCTCCCCCTTTTTTTACCTTCCCTGTCTTTTCTATATAAAGAGTACCATGGTATTGATATGTCCTAGTCATGTTTTTCATTATACCATGTCTCAGTAACAGACACTAAATCTACATTCTCAGTTGCTAATATTGCCACAAGTTCATGGATCTTATTCCCTAAACTGCGAGCATTTGTAGACATGACCCTAAGCTTATCATTTTTCAGCACACTGACTACAGGCAACTTCTGTCCCTGTTTTGGGAGGCAATTGGATTGATATTTTATCGCCATTTTGCCCCCCTCTTTTAGTTTAAAAACCTAGCAAAACCTCTGAACTGCTCACTGAGAACATTTGTTCCCTTTTGAGAAAGATGCAAACCATCTTTTTTGTACAGTTCCTTTCTATCCCATAGTGAACTTGCATGAGAAACAAAGCCAAATCCTTTCTCCCGACACCATTCCCCAAGCCACAAGTTAAAGTCCCTAATACGCATCCGTCTATCATTCTGCATGTTATGCACAGGCATAACTTCAGAAAATGACCATGTGGACACAACCTGCCGTATATCATTGGCAAGAACACGAAAAGCTTCCTTCACCTCTGAAACCTCATTGCAAGCCAAATCATTTGTCCCTAGATGAACCAGTACATCCAATTCTCCTTCCTGATTTGCTTGCTTAACAATATTAGAAATACGCCTCCTGTCTCTGCGAGCAGTAGCTCGAGAAAGACACCACACTTAGCCAATACTGTCCAACTCCACACCTCTTATGATAGAATCGCCCAACAACAACTGCTTTCTACCAGGCCTCACCTTCTCCTTGCACACCTCAGCCATAAAGGAGGGTGGTTACTCAAATTCCATGTCTGAGCCTGCCTCCACAATACCACTGCACTCTGAAAGTGCTGAAAATGAATTCCGGACAGCCACAGACATGCCTTTTATCCACAACTCTAAGCCTACCAGATCCAACAGTAACCCACCTGCCATTCCTAGGACGCCTCTGTGTCAATGGCCTCTGTGGCAGTGACTTCGCAACAGTCTCAGCCCGAGTTTGTTTTACAGATAAATTACAAATCTCGGACTTTAAAAATGTAATCTCCTGCTGCAATCTTGAGAACTGTCTACAGATTATACAGCATCCAAACCTACAAAAAATGGAACGTGAAACAAATGCAGAACAATTATCACAGTAAATCAAATCTGCCATTTTAAGAATTTAAATCAAAAAGATCTTTTGGTTTTGCTCACCTCTTGTATACCTCAGACTACCTCCAGAGTATCTCCAGAATCTCTCTAAAATACACTGTTTGAAAAGCAGCTCTTAGAAGAGCAGCCAAGCTATTAAATTAGCCAAGCTAATTTCCACTATTCCTTATTACACACACAACACACACCTACAAGCACCAAGGAAGGTTTTAACACCTGAGTGGGCCTATGCCAATTAGAACCAAACAATGACAAACACCTAAGTATTCAATTCAAATTCCTTAACAATTTGAAGCAGGAAATCAGTACAAACCACCACACAATAACTTGACTAAATGAATCTTACTTGTATCAGTAGAAAAGAAGATCTCAGCAAGTTAAAAAATCAAGTCTGTCTCCAGAATATCTCTAAAATACACCCTTTGAAAAGCAGCTCTTAGAAGAGCAGCCAAGCTATTAAATTGCTAGTAAAATATGATACTTCCTAATAGGTAGACTAAAATCGGTCATTTGGTCCTGATTAGCTGTCACAAGTAATGTTCATTGCGATTGTCATAAAGCTTGATCCTTTTTTCTTTGTTAATTAAAAGCAGCACATTGTGAAAAAGGGAGGGTTATAAATTCAGGCTTGACGCGTTTCGTGCCCTGGAGCACATAGTCATAAGCTACTTATAGCTATATATAGCAACTTATAATAGGTAGAAGCTCATCAGAAACTCCACCCCATAACAGGTGGGTTTAATTGGTGCAAAGCATAGTGATCCCAGAAGGAGATTAGCTAACATCCATATAAATGGATGGTAAAAGCATCTTGGTTACTGTAAAGCAAAACAAAATTGAAAATCAAAACATGCAATAAGACATACGTTTAAATAAATGAATAAATAAAGAAATATAAATTTAAGATGTTGTGCAAAGTGTGAGCTATATGATTTTAACAAGAACATATACACATCAATCTAGAAGTTACATATTGTATTGTGCTATAATATTTTATCAAAAAGGAGTCACTAGAAAATCCCCAAAGTGTGACAAAGGCATTCAATTTAAACTAAATCAAGCCTTTAACATGCATAAATGTATGTTCTTGTTTGGAGATAAAATATCCATTTAACCTCCAAACGTGCCAATATGCTAGATAAATATCCACCTCTTAAAGGTAGAGAGGCTCTTCCTAGGCCTTGTGCTTCACTTTGATTTGTGTCAGAATTGTTGCATGAGAGGAAATGGGCACCTCTAGGTGTGTTTCAATTCAAAATCTGTCCCTAACTATTCCTCTTTCTGTGTCTCTTTATTGACCTGATCTACCTATATATTTTTCTATCCATCTATCACTGTCTCGTTATTACTCTTACCATATGTTGAGGATGCTGCTGTAGATGATGCACCCTATTATTTTGTCTGGTTTAACATCATAGTATTTGGTGTACCCAACAGATCCCACAATAATAAGCCAAAAGCACCATCTGACTAACTGACCCTCATGGATGTTGTAGTCCAAAACAGCAAGCAACTGTTATGAACGATAATTTGGATGAGCTTTCACTTGTATAGGAATAAGTCTAACTCTTAGCACAACTGCTGTTGTGAATTACAATCACCAATATGCTTAAACAATCATTTGAATTTGCATCATGGGAAGTGTAGTCCATAACAGTTGGGTACCAATGATTAATCAACAGTGGATTGGTGGGGAGAAGGCACCTTAAGTATGCCCAAGTTCCTCTGTCTAGTTTTTCCTCACCTTCTCATTACCTTACTCCAGCCAGTGCCCAGAGACAAGATGATGGAACCTTGAAGCTGTAGTATAGGATAGCCAACAAAATAAACAAAACAAATTTAGTAACTAATCCAAACCAGGATGCAACAGGAATATTTGTTCTTGGTATCGTACTGGGGATATGCCAATACATTACCAGGAGGACTATTTTCATTGTAGTACCATAATTTCACCAATAGAGAGTTAGTAGAGCCATTCTTAGTATGGTACCCAATTTTGACCTGCATATGGCAATCAGAGTAGCCTTGTGTATAATACCAGGGTTTGACTAGCAGATGTCGATCTTCCGCACTATATCAGGTTTCCTCTTGCAGTCACATGGCAGAGCTGATCTTTGAGACTTTGGAGCAGGGTAAACGCAAGGTACTTCAGAAGTAAGTGTAAAAGAAATAGATGCAATTCAGGATACAAGCTAGTAAGTCCAGGGAGTAGAGATCAAGAAAGTAAAAAAATGAAGCCAGGTCAAAATGTAGATATTCAGAATACAGGAGCAAATCACAAGTAGGGGTATAGCACAGACAACTGAGCAATGACTGTTTGGCGCTGGAAATCTTTTAAAGGGAAGATAAACCTGCCCCTCGTGACACCAGGGAGGGATGTTGCCGGGAGTAAGTTAAAAGAAAGGGACTGTTTGCATGCCAGTGTGGGCATTCTTCTGTAGTTACAAAATGAAGTAAAATGTGGGTAAGAGTAGGACAAGTGCCCTGCAATCAAATGTGGATAGGGAAATAACTTAAAATAACATAAAATACACACAAATTACAAACACAGCTGAGCCATAAAATAGCACTAGATGGAATCTTTGATTTTAGCTTTGAAATAACATAAATCTAAATCTAAAGCATGGCTGCCAGGAGGATCAACAGAATTATCCATTTGAGAGAGGGTTGGAGTGCAGGATATTCTCTTTCAGTTTATACTAAGTGACCCATAGGTTGAGGAGCCAGTGACCGTGGTGGTTTAGGTGGAAGCGCCGCTGGAGGAGGAGGTAGCCAGAATTTTTTTAAGTGCGCTATAAGCACAGTATTGGATTGTTCTATTTGACTATCAGATATGAAGTGCACCGCAGGACGCAAACGTACTATTTAGCACCCAAAACAATTAGAATTTTTCAAAGTACGCTGTAAGCACAGTATTTGATGGTTCTATTTGACTCTCAGATATGAAGTGTAGGACGCAAATGTAATATTTAACATTAACAAATTGCAGTATTTAAAAATGCCTAGATGTTGCCCACTGAGCTAACAGAACAGGATTAAAGTCAGGAGCCTGGCACACATGCAGTGGCAAGTGCACTGCACTCTCTGTGGCACTGGGCTCAGGGCAGGGTACAAATATGTAGTATAGCACCCACTAAAATAATCACTGTAATTTGAATAATCCCTGTAGGATTATGCCACTCAAGATGCCAGGATTATGCCCCTCAATATCCCAGGATTTTGCCCCTCAATATGCCAGGATTATGCCCCTCAGTATGCCAGGATTTAGCCACCCAATATGCCAGGATTATTATGCCCCTCAATATCCCAGGATTTTGCCCCTCAATATGCCAGGATTATGCCCCTCAATATGCCAGGACTTAGCCACCCAATATGCCAGGATTATTATGCCACACAATATGCCAGGATTATGCCCCTCAATATGCCAGGATTATGCCTCTCACTGTGCCAGGATTATGCCCCTCAATATGCCAGGATTTAGCCACCGAAGATGCCAGGTTTATTATGCCACTCAATATGCCAGGATGTTCCCACACAATATGCCAGGATTATGCCCCTCAATATGCCAGGATTATGCCCCTCAATATGCAAGGATTATTATGCCTCTCAATATGCCAGGATTTAGCCACCCAATATGCCAGGATTATTATGCCACTCAGTATGCCAGGATTTTCCCACACAATATGCCAGGATTATGCCTCACAATATGCCATGATTATTATGCCTCTCAATATGCCAGGATTTAGCCACCCAATATGCCAGGATTATTATGCCACTCAATATGCCAGGATTTTCCCACACAATATGCCAAGATTTTGCCCCTCAATATGCCAGAATTATGCCACTCAATATGCCAGGATTTTCCCACACAATATGCCAGGATTATGCCCCTCAATATGCCAGGATTATGCCTGTCAATATGCCAGGATTTTCCCATACAATATGCCAGGATTATGCCCCCCAATATTCCAGGATTTTCCCACACAATATGCCAGGATTATGCCCCTCAATATGCCAGGATTATGGCTCTCAATATGCCAGGATTTTCCCACACAATATGCCAGGATTATGCCCCCCAATATGCCAGGATTATTATGCCACTCAAGATGACAGGATTATGCCCCTCAATATCTCAGGATTTAGCCACCCAATATGCCAGGATTATTATGCCACTCAATATGCCAGGATTTTCCCACACAATATTCCAAGATTTTGCCCCTCAATATGCCAGGATTATGCCACTCAATCTGCCAGGATTTTCCCACACAATATGCCAAGATTATGCCCCTCAATATGCCAGGATTATACCTCTCAATATGCCAGGACTTAGCCACCCAATATGCCAGGATTATTATGCCACTCAAGATGACAGGATTATGCCCCTCAATATCTCAGGATTTAGCCACCCAATATGCCAGGATTATTATGCCACTCAATATGCCAGGATTTTCCCACACAATATGCCAAGATTTTGCCCCTCAATATGCCAGAATTATGCCACTCAATATGCCAGGATTTTCCCACACAATATGCCAGGATTATGCCCCTCAATATGCCAGGATTATGCCTGTCAATATGCCAGGATTTTCCCATACAATATGCCAGGATTATGCCCCCCAATATTCCAGGATTTTCCCACACAATATGCCAGAATTATGCCCCTCAATATGCCAGGATTATGCCTCTCAATATGCCAGGATTTTCCCACACAATATGCCAGGATTATGCCCCCCAATATGCCAGGATTATTATGCCACTCAAGATGACAGGATTATGCCCCTCAATATCTCAGGATTTAGCCACCCAATATGCCAGGATTATTATGCCACTCAATATGCCAGGATTTTCCCACACAATATTCCAAGATTTTGCCCCTCAATATGCCAGGATTATGCCACTCAATCTGCCAGGATTTTCCCACACAATATGCCAAGATTATGCCCCTCAATATGCCAGGATTATACCTCTCAATATGCCAGGACTTAGCCACCCAATATGCCAGGATTATTATGCCACTCAAGATGACAGGATTATGCCCCTCAATATCTCAGGATTTAGCCACCCAATATGCCAGGATTATTATGCCACTCAATATGCCAGGATTTTCCCACACAATATGCCAAGATTTTGCCCCTCAATATGCCAGGATTATGCCACTCAATCTGCCAGGATTTTCCCACACAATATGCCAAGATTATGCCCCTCAATATGCCAGGATTATGCCCCTCAAAATGCCAGGATTATACCTCTCAATATGCCAGGACTTAGCCACCCAATATGCCAGGATTATTATGCCACTCAATATGCCAGAATTTTCCCTCACAATATGCCAAGATTATGCCCCTCAATATGCTAGGATTATTCCTCTCAATGTGCCAGGATTTAGCCACCCTCTTCCTCCCCCCTTACTTACCTCCTCGCTGCTGCTCTGTCTCCTGGTGCTGCAGGTCCGAGGCTGTAAGGGAAGTGTTGTGCGTTCCCGTCCAGCCAATGCGCATTCAATAAAGTTTGTTTAAAAAAAAGTTTAAACAAACTTTATTGAATCTGCATCGGCTGGAGGGGAGCGCACAACGCTTCCCTCACAGCCACTGACCTGCAACAGGAGACAGAGCAGCAGCGAGGAGGTAAGGGGGAGGAATTTTTTTTTTCACTTTTCCGGCGCCCCCTGCTAAGTTGCGCCCTAGGCGGCTGCCTAGGTCGCCTTACAGGTGGAGCCGGCTCTTCCAAACCCCGAACTCCAAAACGAACATACAGGGGAATGTCCGTGTTTGGGTCCGGGGTCCAAAAACCGTAATGTTCGCTACGAATCCGAACAGTGCGTTTTGGTTTCGCTGAACACAACTTACAACACGTCCAATATGCCTGGGGAGTATAAACGGGATGTGGAGGCCCTGACCCACTCTGTGAGCGTTAGCAGCAGCAGGCTGTGGACCTCTGGGCCTGCGGGTAAGTTTATGACACTTACTGAAATGCAGTGGTCTACCTGTCACCAGTACCTGAGGTGCTGCATGTGGCTGACATCAGCACAGAGCATAGTGGGGCTGCTAAAACAAAAATGATGATTGGTGGGCTGGCGAGTCCTGGGCCACCAAATTGTAATTTCCCAAGCCAAAAAGTTCCCAGCAATCCCTTGCACTAGGGGCCATCCTTCACCCTATATAAGCCAGTGCGGCTAATTTTAGCTTTATTTTACTGCTTTCCTGTGTACTACATATCCCATGATGTTCAGGCAGCATCTTGCGTGAGCAATGCTTACTGCATATCACGGAAGCTGTAGTTACATGGTAATGTTTCAGGTTGATTATATTTCCTAGGATGTTCAGGCTAAAACTCATAGGAACTGTAGTTTACAGATGGGGTAACAGACAATACTGTGTACATAGAGGAGTTGCAGAGGCTATACCACTGTACAGCACATACATCCAGGGATTCCAGATACATTTAAACAGTGCCCTACACGACAATTATGTAAATTGATAAATGCACTAGATATTTTTTGTGTTCTGTTCCCTTTAAGGTGAATGACATTCAGAGATGCTACCATTAGGTAAATAAGGCATTGACCTTAGGACAGAGAGTGGTGGGAAGTAAGGGTGGCAAAGTTTATCTTTGCCTTCGGTGGCAAACCGGCATCCACACCTTGGCTGTCTTTCTTCCTTCTCCTCCTTGACTGTCTCTCATTCCCCTACCCAACTTGGTCTGCCTTTCATCCCATCCTCTCCTTATCTCTTCTCCCATCTTCCCCTTATCTGTTTCTCTGTACCCTATCCCCACATAAACATGTGTGTCTCATCTTATTTTATCACCTCCCCTGTCTCTCTTTTGTCCCCTATCTCTCCCTTGTCTGTCTCTTTACCCCATTACCAATGTCCCCTTGTCTGTCTCTCTGCACCCCATCCCCCTTTCCCTCCTTGCCTCTAGTTATGTATTTGACATGTCAGACCTCAGTCGGCACTGCCTTGCTCTCCATGGACATACTGATGCTCAGCAGGGGTCTCCAAAGGATCTGGGGCTGGAGCCAGATGTTACATACACACTCTCTCTCACAAATACACACATGCACACTGTCTCTCTCACACACACACATACACACATACACACACACTGTCTGTCTCACACACACACACACACTGTGTCTCTCTCACACACACACACACTTCGTCTCTCTTTCTTTCTCACACACACCATCACTCTCCTACACACACAGTCACTCTCTTACACACACCGTCTCTCTGTCAGACACATACCATCTCTCTCTCTCAGACACACACCATCTCTCTCTCTCACACACACCTAGTCACTTTGACATACACACATACACACACTTACTCAAACACCCTTACACACACACCTAGACACCTTCACACACACACTTACACACACACTCACACACAAACACTTACGCAAACACCCTGACACACACACCTAGACACCCTAACACACACACTCACACACATGCACTTACGCAAACACCCTGACACACACACCTAGACACACACTTACACGCATTGTTACACACTTACACACAGTCTCACGCGCAGACTTACACACATTTCTTCTCTTTCTTTTTTTTTTTTAAACTAAACAAAAAACTATATTGTTGGTCCCCCTCCCTGCAGGGATATCCTTATTTGCAGGGAGGAGGACATTTTCGACTGTGTCTGCAGCTGCAAAACACCAACATCCAGGCAATCTCAAAAAGCGATGGGAGCAGAGCTTGCACCTTTTGCTTTTTCCCCATCTTTAACAGTGAAAATAGGCTCTTTTTTTGCATTTCAGCTACATCAAGGTTGTCCACGACTTCCAAACATGAAGATGATTATCAGGAAAGTACAATGATAACTAGGACCAATACGAAGAAGATGATCATGAGGAAATTGACTATAAAGATAACTGGGACCAATACCGTGAAGACGACTGTGAGGAAAATGGCAACTGGGACCAAAGAATACAGCAAAGAAGAGTATGAAGAGCATGAAGTATGAAGGATGAAGAGCATGATTTTGAAGAAGATAATTACAGTCTAGACAATGAGGAACATAATTTTGAAGAAGATGCTAGGTATCAAGATCATGAAGAAGATTATAAGGAACATGATTATGAATATGATTGCGTTTCATAATTATGAAGAAGATGATGGGTGTCAAGAACATGAAAAATATTATTCAGAAAACAATTGTTGAAGAAGATAATTGGTGGCAAGATCAGGAGGTAGATTACAAGGAACATGAATATGAAGAAGATAATTGGGATCGAGATCATGATCGTAATGCAGACAGTTTTGAAGAAGTAGTAGACAAAAATCAATACAATGTCAACATGTGGCGGAGCCAACTATGATGGTGAATGTCTTCTGAGTTCCTGGTCTCTCCTGGCAAACTAACGATTTTTACTGACTCAAACTTTACTAAAAACATCTGTGAGACTGGCATCATGGGGAAAAAGTTAGAATGACTGCAGATCAGCCAAAAATCGGACAATGCTACCCTTGTGCCTAGACCTGCTAGGCCACAACCCAATGTGACGGTGACTCCATATACCCCTTCAAACCAGGGCTCGCGCTCAACATTGGATGACTATGATGCAATCCCTCAATTAGACCCTCGACCTACAAGTCAGTGAAGTAACTCCAGAGTTTCCTTTTCTACAAAGGCAAACATCAAACAAATCTTTAAGGATTTCCAGGCAGCATGGAGGACAGACTTGCAGACGTTCTGGATGGACATATTATCAATACAAAATAAGGTAACTGAACTGAAATCAGCTACTACGTTGGTGACACAGTAACAAGCTACAGCTTCAGAAATGACGAAGTCACTGACCCTGCAGATGGGAGATATTAATAAATGTATAGCCTTACTAGAGTCTAAAGTACCCCACACTAATTTACACGTGCGAAGGATCCCAAAATTGGTAGGACCCATTGTCCTCCAGTCCTACCTCATGCAATTGCTTACCTGCCCTGCCACCGGAATGGGATGTCATACCCGAGGAATGTCATACTTGAAATGCCATCCTTGGTGACCAAGCTGGCACTGTTGGCAGCTTACCACAAAGCAGACAAGTTTACCTATGAAGGCATGCCCATTCACCTATTCAACGACCTGCTCAGGCACCAGACAATGCGCCCACTCACCACACAACTGAGGACATCAAATATAGGTGGAGGCTGCCCCATTCCGTTTACTGTCAATAGAAGATCCCCAGGACATGCAGATGTTCCTGAAGAGCCTGGATATCCCACAAATTCCATGTACTGCCGATGCTCAGACACGTGAAAGAGAAAATTTACAGCCATTTAAGGTATTTTAACATCCATGACTCTCTTTTTCTTCACTGAGTGACAATATCTACTTGTAGCATCCTATCTCTGGACTCATATCCCACAAGTTCCTACAGCTGTCATCTTATCTATTGCTGCCTGATACGAGGAACGACAAACTCATACAGTTTATTAATCAATGTTATTTTTGCCACTTATTCTGCTAGAATTTTCCATATGATACTCCTCATTCCCCCTGAACACTCCTCACTCTGGTTTTGGAGTGAGGATTTTTTTCTGTCTGGAAGGCACAAGCAGTCATTGTGTGGCAACTCTTTCTTAATGGTGCAGGTGCCCCCCTTGTGGCGTGCCCTCTCCCCTCTAATTCTTCACCTTCAATCATTTTCTTTTCTTGTCTTTTTTTAATAGCGTTTCTGCCTTTTTACATAATGTTGTTCTTATATTATCCTTTCAATGTTGAAACTTGCACTATACACTGTATTTCACAGTTCCTTTAGGATATTTCCTGTCATTTCCTGAACAAGCACAAGAGGGCGCTATATATCTAATAATCAATGTATATATGGAATGTTTTCCTCTTACAATGTGCCAGCCTTTCAGATTTTAATTTTTGGGGGGAACCCTTCCTGGTTTTTGCCCTGACAGTCCTTGTTTCTTAGAACCTACACATGCATCCTTCACCATTACACAATGCTGGATACTGTTCTCGGTTCCCTATATTGACAAACGTTAAAATGGCTTAAGAACTGTTTGTAAACTATGATCTGTAATTTTGAACATGCCAATAATATACAAATTTAAAAAAAAACATAAATAATGAACAGTCAGCTGAAGAACTGCATACTGGGTATTATTTAATAAAACCTCAGCTGGAGAATACATGGCTATTACAGATGACTAAAACATAGTCTTTAGTCCAAAGACTTGTCCACAGAGCAACTCATCAAACTCTTTTAGAGTTTCAAACAGCAAAATCTTTTGTTACATAGTAGTTTAGGTTGAAAAAAGACTTGCGTCCATCAAGTTCGACCCTTTTCCTATCCTATGTTTACCGCTGTTGATCCAAAAGAAGGCAAATAAAAATCCCTTCAGCAATTTTTAATTATGTGTTCAGTGGGGGGAAAAATTCCTTCTTGACTCCAAATGGCAATCAGATTTCTCCTTGGATCAACAAGCACTAAATAAATATTAATGTCTATACCAGGGGTCCTCAAACTGCGGCCCGCATGCGGCCCGCCGAGGACATTTATGTGGCCCGCGGGGGGTGCTGCCGGCACCCACCCCGTTTACTTTTTTTTTTCTTTCTGGCAGCCGCAAAGGATGCGGCTGCAGGAAGAAAAAAAAAAAAATTCACCACAATCCGGTAACTGTTTCCCTCCTCCACAGGAGGACACCGCGCGAGACGTCCGGGGACACAGCAGCTGGAGGTAAGTGATGGGGAAGCGGGGGAGGAGGGAGGGATAACGAGCACTATTCCTGGCCTCTGACTGGCATAATATTCCTGGGCATCTGAATGGCAAAATATTCCTGGGCTTCTGAATGGCATCATATTCCTGGGCATCTGACTGGCATCATATTCCTGGGCATCTGACTGGCATCATATTCCTGGGCATCTGACTGGCATCATATTCCTGGGCATCTGACTGGCATCATATTCCTGGGCATCTGACTGGCATCTTATTCCTGGGCATCTGACTGTCATATTATTCCTGGGCATCTGACTGGAATCTTATTCCTGGGCATCTGACTGGCATAATATTCCTGGGCATCTGAATGGCATAATATTCCTGGGCATCTGAATGGCATCATATTCCTGGGAATCTGACTGGCATCATATTCCTGGGCATCTGACTAGCATCATATTCCTGGGCATCTGACTGGCATCATATTCCTGGGCATCTGACTGGCATCATATTCCTGGGCATCTGACTGGCATCATATTCCTGGGCATCTGACTGGCATAATATTCCTGGCCATCTGACTGGCATCATATTCCTGGCCATCTGAATGGCATCATATTCCTGGGCATCTGACTGGCATAATATTCCTGGGCATCTGAATGGCATAATATTCCTGGCCATCTGACTGGCATCATATTCCTGGGCATCTGACTGGCATAATATTCCTGGGCATCTGACTGGCATAATATTCCTGGGCTCTGACTGGCACACTATTCCCATTGAAATACTGGTAAGTTTGGTGATTTAACTTTACTTTTAATATTGTATTTGTTCTCGTTTTGTTCAAAATCAGATATATGCAGTGTGCATAGGAATTTCTTCATAGTTTTTATTTTTACTATAGTCCGGCCCTTCAACGGTCTGAGGGACAGTGAACTGGCCCCCTGTTTAAAAAGTTTGAGGACCCCTGGTCTATACTAACATGCATGGCCCTCTATGTTCTGGCTCATTAAAAAAGTATCCAGGCTGATTTTAAAGGCATCTATGGTATTTGCTAGAACCACTTATTCAGGCAGTGAATTCCATATCTTAATTGTCTTTACTGTAAAATATCCCTTCTGCTGCTGTAGACTAAATCTCCATTCTTCAAGTCTTAGCTGATGATCTGTTGTCCTTTGTACTGTTCTGTCAGTGAACAGATCTTTAGAATGCCCTTTGTATGGGCCCTTTACATATTTATATAACATTATCATATCCCCTCTAAGCTGCCGTTTCTCTAACGTGTACATATTTAACTTTTCCTGCCTTTCTTCATAAGTAAAACTTTTCAATCCCCTGATTCGTTTTGTAGCCCTCCTCTGCACTTTTTCTAGTTCCATAATGTCCTTTTTTTTAAAAAAAAAAAAGGTGCCTAGAATTTAACCGAATATTCAAGCTGATGTTTTACCATGGACTTATAAAGAGGCAGAATAATATTTTCATCCCGTGAGTCAATATCCCTTTTAATACACCCCAATAGCTTATTGGCCTTTGCAGCTGCCTTGCAGCATTTTTGTTATTGTACCCAAAATGCATAATTTTACACTTGTCTACATTGAATCGCATTTGCCAGATCTTCGAGATAAGATCCACCATGTTAGTTATTACCAGATCCACTATAACCAATCGTTTCCAATCAGCACCAACAAGAATCTCGGTGCTAGGGCTCCAAGACGCCACCCAAGTCTTAAATATGAAGAAATAAAGATGCAGTCAGACTTAAAATTTCGAATGATTGAGTGGATCCCGAAAGCCCCAAGAGGTGGGGACAGAGAGAAAAGATTAAAACAAAGAGAATCTTGGTGGCTATATAAATTAGATAGTCTCTCTCCAAAAGGTCTAAATAGGGACTGGAACTTAATGTCCTTTCTATAAATATAAATAAAAACAAATAAGAATATAAATTGTTAATAATAAAATTGAAGGATTTATATAGATTACATTTATCAATATGTGGATAAAATCTTATTTACATGTTCCAGTATAGACCTATAGCGTATCCTTCATATTTTTGTCAAATGAATTTGGAACTTTGTATCCTCACTCATAGGGAATTAAATAATCAAATACTTAATAAAATATTATTTTTATCCCTATAGATATCGATTGGTATCCATCCCCTTGGGCACAGCGGCTGAAATAACAAGTATATTGACATCCATTGGAGACCCCAACAATACATTTCATATAAGATATGTATGCTTCAGACAATGAATTAGCTATGCTATAATTAGAACTTTATTGCCTATAATCGTTGAATATTGTGAAAAAGGAAATCCTTGAGAGATAGTTATGTGAGAAGATGTAGGCATTCTCGGGTTTTAGTACATTGCAGCATTAGCGGTGTTTTTAAATATTTTTCTTTAAAAAGTTTTTTTGAAAAATTCAAATATTCCTTATTAGATGTGTATCATTAACACTTCAATAAGAAATAAAAATATTCACGATCTTGGATAGATATGGCGGTGGGGTCATCCGGTGTGATTGCAGCTAGGATGTGTTAATCCACCTGGCTGCAATACATGACGTCTGATTCTATTGCCATTTCTGTTAGAAAACACTAAAAATTGACAGATTGAACATTGTATGACCATACTGATTTGATTTCGCAAGACTGTTCTTTTATTCACATTCTTTTTTATATGTTTATATAGGTCACTAGTTTATCACTGAGATTTAGATATGCAGATGGTCTAAACACCACATAATATTGTAAACTTCTCTTTTGAAACGTATATTGAAATGTATATTGAAACAATGATTCAATAATGATTTCACTTGTAACCTGATTGAAACACATTGGCTAACTGTTAATTGTTCACACCATATAAAGCTTTTTGAAAACACTCAACGCTAGGCTTTAAAAAAACTCGTATGAGTTGAAATGTTGCCAAACGTGTGAATAAAACTCTCACTTCACACCGAGTGCTGGACTCTGCATCTTTTTTTCTTCATTACCAGATCCAGACATGCTTCCCCTGTGGTTGATGTCTGTACCAAAAAGACCAAGAGACAAAAAGTTGTCATTCAACAAATTCCGAAAGTTTCTGCTTTTAGCAGAATTAGTGGTTTCATTTTGCCAATTTACTTCTGGGTAATACTACACCTTATTTTAGCAGCATTTTCAATTTGCATAAGTAGCTGTGATTCTTCAAGTCCACCAATATTTGGTGGTTTTATACCCACTAATAATTTTTGGGCAGGTCTACCCCCACTGACTATCTCCACCCACAATGATTCCACATGCTTAGTACTGTCATTATATTTATCTTCCTCCAAATGAGGCAATAATGCTGGTTTGATAAACAGACAGACCCTCCATTTCTTTTGTTTAATCTATATTTTCTACACATGTAGCCCTCCAAATTGATTGACCTATCATGTGTGTCATTCCACCATGTTTCCATTATACCAGTTAAGTCATACTTTTCAATTCCTGCTACCATCTCTAATTCCCCAATTTTACTAGTTAAGCGTCTGGCATTTACAAGTGTACACTTAATGCCACTGGCATAATCCATTTGTAATTTAATTTTTAAGTTGTTTATAGATTGCTCACTACAATCCATTCTAACCATGCCCCCAGATCCACCCACCTGGGTACTAATTATGTCGCCTTCCATACCTATACTGTTTAGGGTAGTGTGTATTGGCCCCTCCTAGTTTAAACACTCCTCCAACATTCTAGCCATTCTTTCCCTAGCACATGAGCCCCTCTTTCATTTAGGGGCAATCCATCGGGACTGTAAAGAATATAAACCAACTCAAAATCTACCCAATGCTCTAGAAACCCAAAGCCCTCCTTCTTACACCAGGACTACAGCCATGCATTAATCTCCTTAATCTCCTGCTGTCTTTCTGGTGTAGCGCATGGCACAGGTGGTATCGCTGAGAACACTACCTTGGAGGTCCATTTCTTAATATTTCTCCATAAATCCCTAAAATTACCTTTTAAGACCCTCCATTTTCCTCTTACTTTGTCATTGGTCCCAATATGGACCAAGACAGCTGGCTCCTCTCCAGCCCTCCCAATAATCTGTCCACTAGAGGAGCTGTCATCGTGGCTGTTAAGGAGAACAGTTTTCTCCAGCAATCCACCCCTGGGTCTGCCTCCCCAACATCTTCACTCAGGTGAGCAAACTTGTTAGGGTGGAGAAACTCAGGACTGGCTGCCTTCTTCCTCCCTCACTACAACCACATCGAACAGTTACCCAACTGTGTGCCTGGTTCTCTTCTGGCTGATATCCTCCCTCATTTTTAGGTGACTCCACTAAGCTCTGTTCAGTGACTCCACTCAAGGTTGTCAATATCCCTCAGTGTTATGCCTCTCCAGAGCTCCAATCTGAGCTTCCAGTGAGGCCACTTGCTCACACTTGCCGCAATGATATGGACCCTGGAACTGCTGTTCCAAGTGTTCATACATATAACAAGATGTGCACTTCAGCCTTGCTCATCATGTATGGTGTAAGTGTAGGTGATTAAAAAATAGTAAAACTGGACTGTACACTTTGAAAGCAGCAGTCACCTGAAGAAGCAAACTCAAACTGTTTTGTTCAGGGCCACATTACTGGGAAGTGGAAACTAGTGAATCAAATAACTGGACATCACTCGCCTCCATCCCACTTTTAACAAATTGGAATTTGAGTGGGTTTGGAGTGTATTGTCCGTGATCGAAGCATGAAAAAAAATGTAATACATGCAGTGTCTCCATTAAAGGGTCTGGGTGTATACCAAAACACACAAAGAGACCAGCACCTGATGAATCAAGAGGATTTATTCAGGTGGTTTAATCAACTGGAATACATCCTCTTGATTGGTGCTGGTCCTTTCATGTCTTACTGATTTTGAGGATTGGGGTGATCCTGACCAAACAACAGATTACGTAATGGTGTGTTGACCTGCTATTTTCTTACTGGGTGTAAACCAAAACCCAAATGTTAGTCTATTGCAGTTTTATCAGCTATCTGACTCATGCAGGCTCCTATACACATTCAAAGATGCTTGCTTAAAGCCTTTATGTGCAGAGTTATATGTAAATGATGGCCAGATCACTATTAATGAAATATTAAATATTTTGTAATAAGTACCAAAAAAAAAGTCACTAAGGGTCTAATTAAAAGTGTTGTTCAGAAAAATGTTTTGTCTTACAGTGCCAGACGTTACCACGGTAACTGCTTAATAAATACTTAGTCTTACCAAGTTAATGACTGATTGTGAGCACCCATCCTCAAAAGCATTTAACACTTAGATATATTTCATTTTTTTGCTGTTTCAGGAATGGCAATGCTTTTTAAAACAAAGAGTGCATCTTTAATACACAGAACAGGTATATTTACTCTGACACAAGTGAGTGGGATACTGTCACTTCAGCATATTACCCTATTTTGGAAAATTCTACACTATATTTTGTACTATGTGTTTTATGTTTTTTCTTTTCCATGTACATTTGGTATATTATTTAAATACTATTGTTGATTTTCACTTTTATTTTTAGTGTCACCTAGAACTGTAGACACAGCACCCTTGTACATTTTATCTGTTTGTGTCACTTTCTGATGAGTATTTTAGGAGTTTACCAGTATAAGTGCTACTGTCCATTTGTTCTTTTCAGTTGCTCCAGCATCTGTTTTTTTGACTTGCTAAAGGATGTATTTCTGGTTAGAAATATGAAATATCTCTGTGATCAATGGTGTAGTGAAAGCTAAAACAAGCCTATGCTGAACTAATGGCACGCTAATTCTGTGACTGAACCTATGAGGGATTACACATTCCTTTCACTGTAGCGCTTACGTACATAGATATCATACAATATCTACGTTTCATTTATGTGGATGTACAGTAGAATGTACATACATTTTATTCTAGAGATAGCCAACTACATTTCCATTAACATCAGACATGAATGAAGTGGTGTACATGTGTATCGACCTTGGGCGTTAGATCTCTGGAGAGATGTAGAAAAATTAATTGTTAATGGTGAGTCCATCCAGTTGGGTGCAGAACAGATCATATGAACATTTCCATTAGGATTCATTCATGAAAGAGGGGATTGCATGTAATGGGAAATGGAATTCCTATGTAAAGACCATGGTAGCCAATTTGTAATCATTCTGAATGGCTGCTTATATTGAGAATGTTTTAAGTCTGCTAAATCACAATTCCATGCAATTCCCTCTGTGATGAATGAAGCCCTATCTGTTTCACATGAATGGATGTTCAGTACTTATGATCAGGTCTGTATCAATTGTCCCGTCAACCCTATGTCTTTCTCAGGTCCCATGCCCTACGGTAGCTCTACCTTGAAATCCATCAGGTTAGCCGGCTTGTTCTGGCAGCGGTGGCCACCATGGATGACTTCCTCTTCACCTTTCACTTGATGTCAGAATACCTGAAATATAACAGTGGAACATTGCTATTGGTGCACTATCATTTATCATGTGTACATGTTCTCCCATTTACACATATGCCTCTAAAATTATGGCTTTGACATGTGCTCACTATTTATACAAGCATGCATTGACATTGACTGGGTTTCAGTTGATAGTACTTATCATAGTAACATAGTAATTTAGGTTGAAAAAAGACAAAAGTCCATCAAGTTCAACCCTTCTACCTATCATTACAGCTTTTGATCAAAAAGAAGGCAAAAACGCCTAAGGAAGCTATTTCGAATTTTGCCTCCTGGGGGAAAAATTCCTTCTTGACTCCAAGCGGCAATCAGATTTCTCCTTGGATAAATAAGCTATTTTATTAATGCTTATTCTATTATTAATAGCCCTGTATGTTCTGCTTTCCTAAAAAAACATTCAACCCATTTTTTAAATGCATCTATTGTGGTTGATAGCACTACCTCTCTTGGCAGTGAGTTCCATAACTTTATTGTCCTTACCGAAAAGAATCCCTTCCTTTGCTGTCTATGAAATCTTTTCTCTTCCAGTCTCACGGGGTGACCTCTTGTTCTTTGTACCTTTCTGTTAATGAACAGGTCACTGGAGAGCTCTTTATATTGGCCCTGCACAAATTTATATAATGTTATCATATCCCCTCTGAGACGCCTTTTTTCTAACGTATATAAATGCAATTTTTTAAGTCTCTCTTCATAACTAAGATCCTCCAATCCCCTTATTAATTTTGTAGCTCTCCTTTGCACTTTTTCTAGTTCCTTAATATCCTTTTTAAGGACTGGTGCCCAGAACTGTACTGCATATTCAAGGTGAGGTCTTACCATTGATTTGTAAAGAGGCAAGATGATATCCTCCTCCCGTGAATCTATACCTCGTTTTATACTTGCCAATATCTTATTGGCCCTTGCAGCTGCTGACTGGCATTGGGCACTGTTGCCAAGTTTGTTATCTACAATTATTCCCAAAACAGACCCCTGAGGTACTCCGCTCAATACCCTTGTCCAATTTGAGGATTTTCCATTTACAACAACCCTTTGTGTTCTATCTTTTAGCCAAATTTCAATCCAAATACATACACGTGCCCCCAAACCTATTTCTCTCAAGTAACCTTTTGTGTGGAACTGTATCAAATGCTTTCACAAAATCCAAATAGATCACATCAACTGCCACACCTAGATCTATATTTTTACTGACTTCTTCATAGAATGTTATTAAGTTTGTTTGACAAGACCTGTCTTTCAAAAAACCATGTTGACTTTTACTAAATATATTCTGGTTCAAGATGTATTCTTGAGTGTATACCTTTAGCAATCCTTCAAATAGTTTCCACACTATAGATGACAAGCTCACTGGCCTATAATTACCTGGCAGGGATTTTGAACCCTTTTTAAATATTGGAATGACTTCCACCTTTCGCCAGTCTGTTGGCACTGTACCTGAACTGAAAGACTCCCTAAAGATCATAAATAGTGGTCTGGCCATAATTATGCTTAACTCTCTAAGTACCCTTGTGTGTATACTAGACATGTGCATTCGTTTTCGGACGAATGCATTTTCGGACGAAAATAGCATTTTCGTCCATTCGTCCGAAAAACGAATAACGAAAATTTTAACTAACAAAATCCGAATGAACGAATGGTTAATAAACGAAAATCATTCGTTCATTCGTCCATTCGTCCATTCGTGCTATTGGCATTCTAAACCGAAATAGAGTCGGTTTACAATACCAATAGCATTGTACTACATTCCATAAACCGACATGAATGACTTTCGGTTTATGGAATGCATGTAATGCTATTAGCTTCCTATAAACCGAAATTGAGTTCCCATTCATACGAATAGGTCAATTGACCTATTCGTATGAATGGGGACTCTTTCGGTTTATAGAAAGCCAATAGCAGCATGTATTCTATAAGCCGAAAGTCTTTAAAACAAACGACGTTCGGTTTATAGAATACATGTAATGCTATTGCTGTTCTATAAGCCGAAAGACATTCGGCTTATAGAACAGCAATAGCATTACATGCATTCTATAAACCGAACGTCGTTCGTTTTAAAGACTTTCGGCTTATAGAATACTATTGGCATTCTATAAACCTAACTAGAGTCCCTCCTCATTCATAAGAATTTCTTATGAATGGGGACTCGACTCTAGTTCGGTTTATAGAAAGCCAATAGTATTCTATAAGCCGAAAGTCTTTAAAACGAACGACGTTCGGTTTATAGAATACATGTAATGCTATTGCTAAACTATAAACCGAACGACTTTCGGTTTATAGAATAGCCATAGGATTACATGTAGTACATAAGCCGAAAGTCTATAAACCGAAAGTCGTTCGGTTTATAGGCTGTCGGCATTTAACTATACAGAGACAGAGTCTCCATTCATAAAATTATGAATGGAGACTTTGTCTCCGTGTAGTAAAATGCCGAAAGTCTATAAACCGAACGATCGGTTTATAGACTTTCGGCTTATGTAATACATGTAATCCTATGGCTATTCTATAAACCGAAAGTTCGGTTTATAGAATAGCAATAGGAATACATGTATTCCATAAGCCGACAGCCTATAAACCGAACGTTCGGTTTATAGGCTGTGGGCATTTTACTACACGGAGACAAAGTCTCCATTCATAATTTTATGAATGGAGACTCTGTCTCTGTATAGTTAAATGCCGGCTTTTAACTATACGGAGACAAAGTCTCCATTTATAATTTTATGAATGGAGACTCTGTCTCCGTATAGTTAAATGCCGACAGCCTATAAACCGAACGTTCGGTTTATAGGCTGTGGGCATTTAACTATACGGAGACAAAGTCTCCATTCATAATTTTATGAATGGAGACTCTGTCTCCGTATAGTTAAATGCTATTGTATTCTATAAATCGACTCTATTTCGGCTTATAGAATGCAATAGTACTACGAATGGACGAATGAACGAATGATTTTCCTTTATTAACCATTCGTTCATCCGGCTTTAGTTAGCTTAGCATTTTCGTTCTTCGTTTTTCGGGCGAATGGACGAAAATGCATTCGTCCGAAAACGAATGCACATGTCTAGTATATATTCACATGTAAATTGCTTTTTAAATAAAAAATTATGATATAAAAAAATCTTGTTTTTATTTCCTTTTATGTGACAAAGCTGCCTCTCTCTTTCCCTTGCCCCCAGATTTGTCGCTCTCCCCCCCTTAGTGTTGTCTCTCTCTCACCTTCCCTTTGGCTCCCCCCTCGCTCCCCTTGTGTCTGTCTCTTCCCCCCTTCCCTCCCCTTGTTTCTCTCTGCCCCCCCCCCCCTTGTTATTCTGTCCCCCCCCCACCTGTTTCTTGCTCCCTGGTGGCTAGTGGGGGCAGCCGGGGGATGTATGCACTATACATAATAGACGGAAGTGTCGGGCAGCATGGAGGTTGTCTGCACGATTCGTGCAGACATCCCCCAGCTGCCCGATTCTCCCTGGTGGCTAGCGAGGGAGCGGAGGATGTCTGCGCGATGAGCGAGACCTCTCCTGCTGCCGCCCGGCATGACCGCCGGGACTTCTATGATGAAGCTGGGTACTTCCGGCTTCCTCATAAAAGTCCTGGCTGTCGTTCCGGGCGGCAGCAGGGGAGGTCTCGCTCATCGCGCAGACATCCTCCGCTCCCTCGCTAGCCACCAGGGAGAATCGGGCAGCTGGGGGATGTCTGCACGAATCGTGCAGACAACCTCCATGCTGCCCGACACTTCCGTCTATTATGTATAAACCGATGCCGGCATTTAACTATACGGAGACAGAGTCTCCATTCATAAAATTATGAATGGAGACTTTGTCTCCGTGTAGTAAAATGCCCACAGCCTATAAACCGAACGTTCGGTTTATAGGCTGTCGGCTTATGGAATACATGTAATCCTATGGCTATTCTATAAACCGAAAGTCGTTCGGTTTATAGAATAGCCATAGGATTACATGTATTATATAAGCCGAAAGTCTATAAACGGATCGTTCGGTTTATAGGCTTTCGGCATTTTACTACACGGAGACAAAGTCTCCATTCATAATTTTATGAATGGAGACTCTGTCTCTGTATAGTTAAATGCCGACAGCCTATAAACCGAACGACTTTCGGTTTATAGACTTTCGGCTTATGCAATACATGTAATCCTATGGCTATTCTATAAACCGAAAGTCGTTCGGTTTATAGAATAGCAATAGGAATACATGTATTCCATAAGCCGACAGCCTATAAACCGAACGTTCGGTTTATAGGCTGTCGGCATTTTACTACACGGAGACAGAGTCTCCATTCATAAAATTATGAATGGAGACTTTGTTTCCGTGTAGTAAAATGCCCACAGCCTATAAACCGGACGTTCGGTTTATAGGCTGTCGGCATTTTACTACACGGAGACAAAGTCTCCATTTATGAATGGAGACTCTGTCTCCGTGTAGTAAAATGCCGACAGCCTATAAACCGAACGTTCGGTTTATAGGCTGTCGGCTTATGGAATACATGTATTCCTATTGCTATTCTATAAACCGAACGACTTTCGGTTTATAGAATAGCAATAGGAATACATGTATTCCATAAGCCGACAGCCTATAAACCGAACGTTCGGTTTATAGGCTGTCGGCATTTTACTACACGGAGACAGAGTCTCCATTCATAAAATTATGAATGGAGACTTTGTCTCCGTGTAGTAAAATGCCCACAGCCTATAAACCGAACGTTCGGTTTATAGGCTGTCGGCATTTTACTACACGGAGACAAAGTCTCCATTCATAATTTTATGAATGGAGACTCTGTCTCTTATTAGTTAAATGCCGACAGCCTATAAACCGAACGACTTTCGGTTTATAGACTTTCGGCTTATGTAATACATGTAAACCTATGGCTATTCTATAAACCGAAAGTCGTTCGGTTTATAGAATAGCAATAGGATTACATGTATTCCATAAGCCGAAAGTCTATAAACCGAAAGTCGTTCGGTTTATAGACTTTCGGCTTATAGAATACAATTAATACTATTGCCTTTCTATGAACCGAACGAGAGCCCCATTCATAAGAATTTCTTATGAATGGGGCTCTCGTTCGGTTTATAGAAAGCCAATAGTATTACATTGTATTCTATAAAACGAACGAAAAAAATTAACGAAACGAAAATAATGAACGAATTTCGTCTGAAACGAATGCACTAATGAACGAAATTCGTTTTAGACGAAATAAATAACATTTTCGTCCGAATGGACGAAAACGAAACGAAAATTTTAGTTTTGCACATGTCTAGTGTATACCATCTGGCCCTGGGGCCTTGTCTATCTTAACAGAGTTTAATTGCTTAAGCACTTTTTCCTGTGTCAGCCAATCCCATGTTTGCAGCGAATGTCCCATAACTTCCTATAGCAGGGGCTCGTCCAGTGCTGTATTTACCGCGAGGCATCCTAGGCGGATGCCTATGGCGGCAAATTTTGGGGGGCGGCAGCGCCCCCCAGCACTGGAAAAAAAAAAAATTAAAAAAAATAAAAAAATAAAAAATCTGGCCCTTTAAAAAAAAAAAAAAAAACCCCACCGCGCTTGCAGGCAGAGACGGAGGTGAGAGGGGATCGCAAGATCCCCCCTCACCATCGCTCTGCCTGCCAGGCTGCACGGGGAGCCGAACAGGCAGCACAGAGAAACCTCCGTGCTGCCTGTTCGGCTCCCAGTGCAGTGTGCCGACACGGAAGTGCCGACAGGTCACGTGACGGGCGCGCTGACGTCATATGCGCGCCCGGTCACGTGACCTGTCGGCACAATCGCCGGGAAGCCGAACAGGCAGCATGGAGGGACCATGCTGCCTGCCTGCCAGGGAAAGGTAAGTGCTGATGGGATGTGTGTGTGTGTGTGTGTGTGTGTGTGTGTGTGTGTGTGTGTGTGTGTGTGTGACTGTGTGTGATGGGAGACAGTGTGTGTGACTGAGTGTGATGGGAGTCAGAGTGTGTGTGATGGGAGACAGTGTGTGTGACTGAGTGTGATGGGAGTCAGAGTGTGTGTGATTGGAGACAGTGTGTGTGACTGAGTGTGATGGGAGTCAGAGTGTGTGTGATGGGAGACAGTGTGTGTGACTGAGTGTGATGGGAGTCAGAGTGTGTGTGATTGGAGACAGTGTGTGTGATTGGAGACAGTGTGTGTGAATGAGTGTGATGGGAGTCAGAGTGTGTGTGATGGGAGACAGTGTGTGTGACTGAGTGTGATGGGAGTCAGAGTGTGTGTGATGGGAGACAGTGTGTGTGACTGAGTGTGATGGGAGTCAGAGTGTGTGTGATGGGAGACAGTGTGTGTGCGTGATGGGAGTAGGAGTGTGTGACTGAGTGTGATGGGAGTAGGAGTGTGTGACTGAGTGTGATGGGAGTGTAAGCTTGACGTGAGTCTGAATGATGGGGCATGTCTTAGGTGTGTAACGTGGTGTGCAGCTTGGGTAGGGGGGTGCCCGGATTTTGTCTGCCTAGGGCAGCACAAAATCAAGATACACCACTGGGCTCGTCCATCTGCTCTTCCTTAGTATAAACAGAAGGAAAAAAAAGTATTTAAAATGTCTGCTTTCTCTCTGTCCTCACTAACCAAATTTCCCATTTGGGATAACAAGGGCCCAACATTTTCCCTCTTTAGCTTTTTTCCATTTATATATTTATAAAACATTTTGGGGTTAGTTTTACTCTCCTTGGCAATCCTTTTCTCATTTTCCAATTTAGCCATTTTAATTGCCTTTTTGCAGGCTTTGTTGGCCTCTTTGTACTCTATAAATGATAATGCTAATCCAGTGTTTTTATAATGTTTGAATGCCATTTTCTTGTTTTGTATTTCCTGTTTCACGTTACCGGTAAGCCACATTGGTTTTGATTTGTGTCTTTTGCATTTGCCAAAGGTATATATTGGGATGTGTACTTTTGTAATGTGTGTTTAAATGAATTCCACTTGTCTTCTGTGTTTAGTCCAGAAAACAATCGTTCCCAGTCTAAATGTTCAATCGATGCCCTTAGTCCATCAAAGTTAGCTCTTCTAAAATTAAGTGTTTTGGTGGCGTAGTTACCAATTTGCTTTTTTGCATTAATCTCAAATGAGACCATATTATGGTCACTATTCCCCAAGTGTTCTCTTATTTGGATGTTTGCGATAAGCTCCTCATTGTTTGTTATTACCAAATCCAGACAGGCATCCATTCTAGTTGGGGTGTCTACTAATTGTGCCATACATTTGTTATTAAGTACGTTCAGAAACTTGCTGCCCCTAGCTGAACTAGTTGTGCCACACTTCCAATCTATATCTGTGTAATTAAAATCTCCCATGATTAGAACTTCATTCTAATATATATTTATACATTTGCAGCCTTTTCAATTTGTAATAAAAGCTGATCTTCTCCATGAATGCTAATATTTGGTGGATTGTAGCATACACCTACAAGTAATGTGCGATTCTTTTTAGTGTCTATGCTAATCTCCACCCACAGTGTCTCCACATCAGTTCCAGTTACATCATGCACACCTTCTTTAATACTGGGCTTTAATATGGGATTTACATACACACAAATCCCTCCCCCTTTTCTATTTACTCTGTCCTTTCTAAAAAGTGAGTAGCCTTGTAAATTAACTGACCAGTCGTGGGTCTCATCCCACCACGTTTCTGTGATTCTGATTAAATCATACTGTTCAGCACTTACCAGTATCTCCAGCTCACCCATTTTGTTTGTCAAGCTTCTTGCATTTGCTAAAAGACATTTAAGATTACTACCCATTTCTGTTTAGTTGACAAACACTTAATGTGTGCAGGATTAATTATATGGACCTCCCTTTGGTCTATGTTAACCCCACCACTGCTTTCCTCCTCCTCTCCCATAGCTAGACCCACCTTCCAATCTACCCTAGCTACCATTGCTTCATTTTGATCTTGACCCTCCCCCCCAGAGTTTAGTTTAAAAGCTCATCTAATCCACTAGCCATCCTCGCCCCTAATACTGCAGCCCCCTCATCATTGAGGTGCAGCCCATCCCGTCCATAGAGTCTGTAGCCGACTGCAAAGTCTGCCCAGTGCTCCAAGAACCCAAATCCCTCTTGCTTGCACCACCTTCGCAACCACGCATTAATCTCCCTAAGCTCCCGCTGTCTCCCGTAGCGCGTGGTACTGGTAATATTTCCGAGAATATTACCTTGGAGGTCCTTTCCTTTAGCTTCTTTCCTAGTTCCCTAAAATCATTTTTAAGGACCCCTCACTTACCATTAACTTTGTCATTAGTACCAATGTGTACTATGACCGCTGGATCATGCCCAGCCCCTCCCAACAATCTGTCTACCCGTTCCGCAACATGCCGAACCCGAGCACCCGGAAGACAACATACAGTTCGGCATTTGGGGTCCTGGCGACAGATTACCCTATCTACCTTCCTAATAATAGAATCCCCTACCATCACAACCTGTCTAGCCTTCCTGTTGTCCTGGCTCCCAACTGTGCTGGGGAGGCTACTCACCTGGCTGCTAGGAGAGTCCGCCTGCCCCAGAAATGCCGCTTCTGAGCTAATCCCCCGAGCATCCTCACACAAGCTGGCAAACATGTTGGGGTGAACTAGCTCAGAACAAGCCTCCCTAGCTCTCCGACCCCTACTGCCCCTTACACAGCTAACCCAGCTCTATGCCCTAGACACCTCCTCTCCTCCATCATCACCCTCCTCTACACTGGCCCCAGCCAATGCCTGCTCCATGAGCAGTAAACTCCGCTCCATGTTGCTTATGTCTCTAAGTGTTGCCAGTTGCCTCTTTAGATCTAGTATGATATTCTCCAAAGCAGCAACCTGCTCACATCTGCAGCAGCGATATGGACCCTGGGGAACATGCTCCAAGACAGCATACATACTGCAAGACATGCATTTAGTGGCATTGTCCAACATGCTCTCTAATGTAAACTACAAAATTAAAAATAGAATAAAAAAAGATTTATACTTTACCCCCCTTCTTTCCTTTTAACTCTTTATTTGCTTCTAACTCCCACACTTAAGAAGCTTTTTCACTTTAGAAGATGCTCACTTGTATTCGCCTGGCTCACTATTTGCCTGCTCCTTTCAGTTAAATGGCCTTATTTACTAAAATTTCTATCGATTTCACAAACCTGGTCCTATTTACTACAGGTGGTATGTTTGTTGGTAAGGATTTAATATATATTTTGGGGCTATTTTTTCTGTGTGTGAAAACTACCATAGGATATATTGTAGGTTTGCAGGTACCATTTTGGTTCAGTGTGTATTGCGCATGTTTTGTCTGATTTCAGATTCGGTAGATATCGGTGTGGGATTGGCTATGAGGTCTGAATTCTGGAAAACAAAATCAGGGTTTTTTTTTTTTTGTCATCGGTTTGATCCAATACATCAGGTCTTCGGAGGCATCATTTCAGACCTGAAAATCAGTTACCTGGTTAGACCCTAGAAAGTATTCATATTGAACCCCAAAAATTCATAAGAATTTCCATAGACTGGCCCAGAGTCATTTTTCTGCAATTTCCAGGAAAATTAGATCTTGTTATTTAGATCTAATCTCATGCTAAAAAATAAGTATGTTTTGACATAGTCTGACAGGAATGATATATGACTATGAAACCCAATACTTTCACAAAAGCATTTTACATTATATCCAAGACAGGGACATTTGTGATCACATAACACACTCCTCTCATAAAAATGTTTATTTTTTTTTTTTTAGTGGCATGGGAAATCTAGAGTGTGTATTCTGAAATCTATACGGTAACATCAGAAACCAAGAACAATAAAAATCCTATCCTATAACAAACACTATAAACTATGTTTCTAAAACCAGCAGGCACGACCTCTATTATTTACACTAAGAATGCGGTACCTTGTTTGTGCATTCCATTACCTGGAGCATTCATATATCCGATATTTTAAGGTCTTAGTAAATGGCATTTACATTAACATTTATTTATGTAGCGCCAACATCTTTCATGGCACTTGGTACAGAGTATAGAAGGGAACAAAATACTACATTAGACAAATAGAGACAAACTGACACATGAGGTAGAGAGCCCTGCTTGCAAGCTCACAATCTAGAGTGAGTGGGGGTCAGGAGACACATAAGGTGAGTGAAAGGTCAATGGGAAAGCTGGTGATAGTAACAGTATTTGAGTACAGGTAGATCTTGATGGGATTTGCTAGAGGTTAATGGATGTTCTGTTGAAAGGGATTGTCTAGTGCCCAAAATCTTTCAAATATTAATGCATATTAATGTGCTGCCAAAGTACTTTAAAATGCATGTTTTACATTTTGCATTGCTTAAAATATAAAAATACTTACTTGATGAAATTGTAAAATTACAGCACTTTGCGAGAAACCAGGACTGCCCACACTTGCTGAGTAAAAGTAATTTCCTTTTTTTTTTTGCTGCAGGTACCAATGAGACTAATTTCATTCAAATGAATGGATCTTTCTTGTTTCTCTAGTGATGTCATCAGACAATGTGTTGCACTGTTAAGAGATGCTAGTGTGTACAAGAGCAAGGTCACTTAGAGACCACATAATGTATTCAATTCGAGGAGCAAAGGAAGTGGCTAATTGTAACAAAATTTGTATATCCTCAGTGTCTATATAATCAGTGCTGCTGCACCTGCAGTGATTACTTGAGTCAAAAAATAGAAACGTGATTTATGCAGAATGCCTGCATCTAATCACAATGGAAAAAAAGCCTGTGTCCTATACAAGCAGTAATGTTCATCTTGCACCAAAGTGAGTTTGCAGACTGCTGCCAAAGGTATGTTTTCAGGGCCTTTTTGAAGATTGAGAATTATGAAGACAGCGGGATGCTCTGAGAAAGTGAGTTCCAGTGAAAGCCTGCAGCTCAGGTAAAGTCTTGCAGGTGCAAGTGGGAAAACATTGAGGTAGCTCAAGGTTGCATTAGTTAATGAGGGAGGCAATGTAGGGAGGGGATGGAGGCTTTGTAGGTTAATGATAACTTTAGGGGCTAAAAAATATATAGTGAAAGCAAAGTCTGCAAACAATTTTGGAGAGTAAGCCAAATGATGGATCATCAATTATCCTCCAACAACAGAATCAAAGAGCACTTATTTCTGGAGAAAACATAACATGTTATGGGCCTATTTCATTAACTTTTGTGTTTATGGTAGAAATAAGTGTTGGAAGGGGACAGCAGAGAATTTCTAAAGACATATGATTATCATCATATTTACTCAGAAAACAGATAATCTATTACAAAATAATGTATTTTCTGTTGTTTGTCACAAGTAAAAGTGCATGTAGCCCTCAGCAGTGCTGTATTTCCCGGGAGGCATCCTAGGCGGATGCCTAGGGCGGCAAATTTTGGGGGGCGGCAGCGCCCCCCTGCACTGAAAAAAAAAATAATTAAAAAAAGTAAAAAAAAAATTAAAAAAATCCGGCCCTTTAAAAAAAAAAATAGACCGCGCTTGCAGGCAGAGACGGAGGTGAGAGGGGATCGGAAGATCCCCCCTCACAATCGCTCTGCCTGCCGGGCTGCACGGGGAGCCGAACAGGCAGCACAGAGAAACCTCCGTGCTGCCTGTTCGGCTCCCCGTGCAGTGTGAGGGACCATGCTGCCTGCCTGCCAGGGAAAGGTAAGTGCTGATGAGAGTCAGAGTGTGTGTGATGGGAGACAGTGTGTGTGACTGAGTGTGATGGGAGTCAGAGTGTGTGTGATGGAAGACAGTGTGTGTGACTGAGTGTGATGGGAGTCAGAGTGTGTGTGATGGGAGACAGTGTGTGTGACTGAGTGTGATGGGAGTCAGAGTGTGTGTGATGGGAGACAGTGTGTGTGACTGAGTGTGATGGGAGTCAGAGTGTGTGTGATGGGAGACAGTGTGTGTGACTGAGTGTGATGGGAGTCAGAGTGTGTGTGATGGGAGACAGTGTGTGTGACTGAGTGTGATGGGAGTCAGAGTGTGTGACTGAGTGTGATGGGAGTAGGAGTGTGTGTGTGATGGGAGTATGAGCTTGATGTGAGTCTGAATGTTATGTGTGATGTGGGGTCATGAAATGGAGGTGATGGGGCATGTCTTAGGTGTGTAACGTGGGTGTGCAGCTTGGGTAGGGGGTGCCCGGATTTTGTCTGCCTAGGGCAGCACAAAATCAAGATACACCACTGGCCCTCAGTGGTTCTTGTCTGGTGACTGTCTTGGCTAAAAATTCCCTAGGTTATATTATATTGTCTCATTAAATTCAGAACTAAATGGTGAATTGCAGGTCAGGCGAGGTGACACGAAAATGTAATCTCACCAATTTATCTAATCATTATACAGGGACAATCCTGGTGAGTTTGCTTCCCTTGGGAAACTCACCTTTTTCTGAATAGACCACTCAGAGTTCTGCAACAGGAATGAGTTAGAGCATATTGAGGCAGGGCCGATCCCGGACTGGTTCACAACCTGCACCGAGCTCAGACTCCAGTGAAAGGAATGGGGAAGTAATGGGGCGCCAAGAGGAGCATACATAGCAAGCGCAGGGCTCTCGTCAAAATAATTGAAAAAGGCAGTGGTAGCCTTGCTGTAGGTGCTGCCAACAAAATGATTTTAAAGGTAGGACGCCTTCTAGCCAATTAAATAGTCCTGATGAGCCAATGTAAAAGCAGGGTCACGGGTCACGTATGGCATATAGTCACATGACCCTGCCTCTGCACCTGTAAAAGTCAGTGACAGTGGAGAATGGCTCCTCCTCTCTCCTTTTTAAGTGCATAAGAGGCGGAAGAGCTGGGAGGAGCAGATCCTCCTCCTAGTTACAAACAAGCAGAAAGTAAACCCAGTAGGGCATATTATTGATCTCCACCTAGATGCAGGTAAATTAACTTATTATTATATTTAAGTTATATATGAACATTAAAACTTTTTCTTGCCTTTCAATTTACTCATATTGCTGCAATGCATATTGAAAGGATTAAAATTAACTTTTGTAACACTATTTTACATATTACGTTTTAAGTGTATTTTCTTGTAAAACACACCTTTCTGCATATTAGAATATTAGAATAACCAATTATATCGTAGTAACTAATGTTTTTATCTTCGTATATATATGCTTGTTTAAACAATTAAAATCAGAGTTGTTTCACAGTTGCATTGGTGTCGGTCTCAGTTATTCACTGTGAGATAGCTCTCCTGGATCCAGTATTTACAAGTCAAACCAAGACGGTCGCATTAAGGGACAGAGGATATTTCCTTACACATATGAAGAGAGAATGTATTTAATCGCTATTACTCATACTGAATGTGATTAGTGGGAAAATAAAAACTAATATGAGATGATAGCATTGTTTTTATTTTCACACTAGATTATCACATTCAGTATGAATGATAGTAATTAAACACATTCTCTCTTTATATGTAATACAACAATATTAGTTAGTACATAGTACAATATTAGTGGGTTTCCACTGTTTTTAGCTACCTTTTTTTTTATAATATATAATAAAGTTTTGGTATTTTAATTTATAGTTCTTGAATAAATATTTGAGGCTTCCTCTATTTATATTTAGTATCTTTATATACAATAAAAGTGCATACACATAATTTATGGAGTTAAAAATCCACATGTACTACATCTTTTATAGTTTAAAACCATATTAATTTATAAAGCATGGCCAAACATAAGGCCAAAGTAGCAGAGTTGTAATAATCCTCTCCTTCAATTGAATGGGAGAACTTTTCCAAATATTCCACTTTGTCCTAACCTGAAATTCCCAGTAGGCATATCTGGAGTGGACATTTGAAAAGGGGAGGAGTTACTTATATAGCCACAACCCTGGGGCTCTCCAAAAAATCCTGCACCCAGGCGGTTTACACATGTGTGTCTGAGTGAGTGGCTGGTTGGGAAAGTGAGTGACTGGTTCACACATATATGTCTGAGTGGCAGGATGGGAGTGTGATAGAGATGGGTTTACACACATGTGCCTGAGTAAGTGGCAGGATTTGAGTGTGAAAGAGGCAGGTTTGCACGCATTTGTGTGTCAGTAGGCATATCTGGGGTGGACATTTGAAAAGGGGAGGAGTTAGTAATATAGCCGCAACCCTGGGGCTCCCCAAAAAATCCTGCACCCAGGAACACTGGAAATGGAAGCCCGACCACTGTGTGATCACTACAGAGAGTGAAATAGCTGCACAAAAAGTGTCAAAATACCCCTGCTTGAATATACTGTTTGTCTTCTGGGTGATTGGTTTATTTTTCTATATATATATCAATAGTTCAGCAAAGACAGGGATCTCTGTGCTGTAAAATATGATGGTCATTGGGGTATATTTTCTTAATTTGATGATCCACCAAGCAGTGTTAGTTATGCATAAATCATCAGTAGCATAGGCAAAGGATGAAGAATCTACGCCTATAATCTAATAAATAGAAAATGTAGCATTGTAGTTGTTCTCATTATAACATTTGCTAGCTTCTATTGTAATTATTGCAATATAATAAAATATCACTAGATGGTGCTTTTGGTCTTTAAGTATATTTTGAGTCATATTCTTAGACATGGAATAGTTAATGCGATATTTACTAACAGTTGAATTACCTAGCTAATGAAAGTGGTTATTCCATGTTACTGTATTTAGTGGGTTGACATTCTCGTTGTTTTAATTAATCAATATGAAAAATACAATCATTTTAAAATATCATCTGTCAAAACAAGAAACTTTTGTTGCAGAAGAGAATGTAAATATACAAGTACACTAAAGAACTGCAAATAATGAAGTGGCCAGGAGCCATATTAAAACCAGTTACATGATTTTTGCATTGAACACTGTTATTGGCTACTGGGATAAAGCAGTGCCCTACTCCTGTCAGCTTAGACTGCAAATCCAACATGAATCAGAGAACATAATGAAACATATTGTCTAGATTTATGCAAAGAAACTGGAAATGGAATGAAAGGAGATAATCCAAAGTACAATGAATGAAAAGGTGTTCTTTGCCACTTCAAACCTTAACATGTATTGCCTTTTTTTTACTGTAATATCTGGATATTATTATTTTCTATTTCTAGAAAAGGTGAGAACAGGGATCAAAAAGCAAAAAATAATAATAATAATAAAAAAAAAAAGTATAACAGATGGAAGATGGAAATTATCAGAGAAGGAATGAGGTTGAGGCGACTGAGGTCTATATACTTAGACTTCTCATGCAATGATACTGCAGGTCTCGGCCTTTCCAGCCTGCTCTCAAGTGTCAATCATGTTGTGCTCATGACTAATGAAACCAGAGTGTGGCCATATTGCTGCACACAGCATGCAACAACTTCAGACTGTATTGATGAATGATAATAACTAAGAGGAAAAGAACTACAGCTCCCTCAACATCATTTACCATCATTATAGTTTCACCATGAAACTATAGCAAAGGAGTGAGCAATTTCGGTTCTTGCTTTGGGTGCAGAAAGAGCTAGCTATGGCTCTGAAAATAATTGTTTTGTAAAGTGTGTTAACGGAATTGTGGGAATTGATGCATATAACTGAGAACAGTTCATATAAGTTATACAGAGAAGTGTAGTGTCAAAGAGGGTGCTTCAGTATCAGTAATGCCAGGCATGCATGCCATTATTGTCATGTTTCCTTTCAATATCCCACCACCAGCATTCCAATTATGGAGACACAAATGTTGTAGATGGTTATTGAAAAAGCCTCTTAGTTAAACTTATATACATAATCCATATTATTAAATGCATAATCCAGTCTATGACTTGATAGCATAATAAAGTAAAAAAAAAAAAAAGTTACATGTACCAGTTCTACAGAACTGTAAATATATATACAGGCAGAGCTGAAATTCACTGATAGAATAGAATCAATACATTTTTTTAAAAATGAATCTTGAAAAATAAACAGATTGACATCAAGGAAATGTGGCCTTGTTACAGAAACAAAAAAACATTGACAAGATTTGGAAACATAATTAATCCAAAGATTCCAGAGTCTGCTACATTAAACATTTAGTTCCAAGTTTAAACAGCCGCAAATATAGAAATGGATAAAAGTGGAATTTACATTACTTAAGACTGCTTAAAGCTAAAAGTAATTATGCAAAATGCTGATAATAGATTTGCTGTAAGGAACTAGACATGTTGCAGATAAAAAAACATAATAGGTGCTGTTTAGTACCACCTGGTGGTGCTAGGGGTGCGTATATAGAAATATCCTGAATTAGTAAAACATAAAAATATGTTTATTGTCTATTTCATTATTTGTAACACATAAATAATAAAACTACAAGACCATTTTAACAAATTATATTGAATTTGCATAAAACAAAGAAGTAATCATGGATTTAATACCGTGTCTTGAAACTTTAATTTTTATTTTATTTTCTGCTTTGTCTATTTATAATTATTGGTGTAAATTCTCTCACTACCCTACTTGTCAAAAACAATGTTTATTCATTCTTAGCCCATACAAAAATAGAAATGGTTTTTAGCAGGCTATTTGCAACAAAAAACAAACACAAAACATTGAAAATAAATTGGGTATCACAGCGTTCAACAAGAGGAAAACAATGTGTGAATCAAGAACAGCTGCAACACAAAATAAAGATTCCCAGTAGACAGGGTGACCAGATATTGAAATAAACACCCATTAGTCTCCCTCTTTATTTCTGCTGTCTCTCCCCTCTCCCCCAATGTCTTCTGTCTCTCTCCTCTCCCCTCCATGTCTGCTTTCATTCTCCTCTTCCCTCATGTCTGCTATCTCTCTCCTCTCCCCTCCATGTCTGCTTTCTCTCTCCTCTCCCCAATATCTGCTGCCTCTCTCCTCTCTCCGTGTCTGCTGTCTCTCTCTTCTATCTTCCCCATGTCTGTTGTCTCTCTCCTCTCACCTATATCTGCTGTCTCTCTTTCCTCCTATGCATGCTGTCGTCTCTCCTCTCCCCCCATGTCTGCTTTCTCTCTTCACTCCCCCATGTCTGCTGTGTCCCCACCCCCACCACCTCACCCAAATGGCTGTTATCACTCTAGATCTCTTGATCCAGAGCTTATCTATCAGATGCCAGCACCTCCCAAATAGTAAATGCCTCCCAGCAGGACTCATTGTATTGATCCCTGAACATAAAGCAGGAAAATTGAATGAAAAAGTAAAAATTAAATAAAAAGTCTCCCCCTAGGGCCAGCTGGCACCATAAATGGAAAAAAAAACCGTGCCCTCAAAAAATTAGGAGCAGTCAGGACTAGTAACCCTGGACCTCTTAAAAATTAAATGGTGCTGGGAACTGGCAAGATGGTTCATAGCCCATAAAATATACATAAGATAAGTAGCTCTAACCCTCCCTATTAAAAATGGGGCTGGAATAGGGGCAATGACTCCCATCCCCATTACACACAAGAAAATGGGTCTGGGAGTAGGTCACTTTTTTAGCTAGCAGAAATGGAACTCGATATGGACTTCTGTTGCTGTATCGACCTCATTGTGTTGTGACATGATGTCCAAAGATCATTTGAGTATCTGTGTCCATTCTGTTAGCTTGAAAAAGTCTAGCTGTTCACCTATGTTAGTACTGTAATATGTGAAAATTCCTGGCACAACATTCAGAGTTGCTTTGATCATGTTTGTAATGTTTAGTCAAGCACAACTAAAATAGTTTATCATCTTTGTTGCTTTTTATATTGGGTTGCAGCAACATCATTTACTGTTCAGCTATTTGAGTTAATGAGCAGGCCACAGAGTGCTGATCGTTTGCTAATATCTATATAAAGCATATGCTTTTTACATACAGTTATGTAATTTAATATTTTGGAAAATGCTAGTTCAGCTTTATGCTGATAGAGGTCTACAGGATTTAACTACCAAGTTTGCTGCTGAATTTCTATGTTCAATGGAAAATTATCCCATTATCCCAAGAATAAAATGCAATTTTTGGCTTAAAAATATATATTTTATACACTTATAACAAAACATGTATCTGTCAAAGTGAACATGATGTGTATTCATACACCATTTATTTCAAAACAAACCCTTTGAGCATGGCCTTATGTTAACTGCCACATTCATTAAAGATATCTCATTAGCAATTATATATGACAGTATTTCCCAAACTCCAATCCCCTAGGACGACCACAATGCAGGTTTACTTGATTTCTCTGCATCAGCACATTTGCATTGAATAAAATGACTAAATCAAAGATTAATCTTTCACTATTTATGATGTGTTGATGCAAGAAAATCCCTAAGCCTCACAATGGGATGTCTCTAAACGATGTGGGGCTGGTGAGCATTAAACTATGGAAGGAGGTAAAACATAAATTGTGTGTTTCAAAACAGTTTCTATGTGGATTATAGAAGGACAGTATTAACATGAGACTCTAGCTACAACCATACAAATTCCTGAAAGTGAAATGCAATTAAAGTATTAGTAATAAATTCTGGATAGGTTGTAACTGTGATGTAAATAGTATGCATCTCTGAAAGCACTCTTCCAGGCTTATAATGTGCTGTTCATGGCAACATTTGCTACTGTTGAAAATTATGACAACCACAGAAGGATGCTAAAGGGTGTTTATCTTTGCTAGCTAAGCAGGGCCATATTTAATGTGGGGTAAACGGGGCAGCTGCCCTGGGCTCAGTCATTCCTGGGGGGCACAACGCAGCTGCCGGCAATGAGTCTCTGTTTTTACGCTAGGGCAATGACAGCAAGTCATTTCCGGCGGCTATTTCCTTTCTCTTGCATGCAGTGTGCAGGAAGAAAGACTGCACGGAGGTGAATGACTGGGGACATGCAGCAGCCAGGTGAGTACTGGGGAAGGGGGGAGGAGGGTGTAATGTTTTCATAGGGCCAATGGCTAGGGGAGAATGTTAATGGACAAACTTTGGTATATTAATGGGCAAACTAACAGTGGATTATTAATGAAATGACTAACAGTGGCCTATTTATAAGAAAACTGGCTGTGGCATATTAATGGACATACTAACAGTGGCAAATTAATGAGCAAACTGTCTGTGGCATATTAATTGGCAAACTGCCTGTGGCATGTTAATGTGCAAATTAACAGTGACATATTAATGTGCAAACTAACAGTGGCATAATAATGGGCAAACTAAAAGAGGAATATTAATGGACAAACTAACAGTGGCATGTTAATGGGAACACGGGCTGTGACATATCAATGGACAAACTAACAGTGGCATATTAATGGGCAAACTGGCTATGACATAATAACTGTGGGGCTTCTTTTAGGCTTTACCCAATTTAAAATACAATAGGTCCCCTGAGTACATGTGGAGTACGTCTGCGGCCCCGAATACAATAAATTAAATGCCCCCCGGGGCTTGGGCTACTATGTCCCAAGTCCCATTTTTAAAAAAATATGTCCTATGGGGTTTAGGGTGCCATATGCCCCCGGCATAATATATACATTCATTCTCTGGATGATATTTCATTATCAGTCTGCTCTCTGATGAGGGCAGGCATTATAGAGTTAGGTCCAGCAGATTTTTAAAGATAGGTGGATTCATTTTTTTTTTGGTGGAGGGGCTGTGTATGGGCAAGATGATGTGGCTCAAGGGCATCACTGTTCAGAGCTGGAACCTGTATACAGGTAATATTTTATTTACAGGGCTCCCTTTGTATGCCAGGGGGGTGGACAGTGATTTTTAGGGGTTTTTTTTGCAGGTGTTTTGGGCAATTTTAGATCACAGCATACCTAGGCAAGGTAGAGGTGGGGGTTTATTTTATTTTTTATTTATTGTGCCAGGGACATTTGGCCAGCTCCTGACAAAAAGTAGGGGAATGTGCCCCTGTGGCTCCCCAAATATTTGTTTTTACAGGTTAACCCTCTCAGTCAGTTTGTATTCCTTCCAACACTGAAAGAGTACAAATATGTGGAAATAGCGGCTGCATTAAGCATCCCCTTTACATTTACGTCACGCTTACTTTTGTTTAAAGCTGACAGGCAACAAAATTAAATGTTTTATACCTGTTTTTACTGGTCATAGAACCACTGTTTGTGCGGTGATTACTGCACAGAACAGTGCTTGAATTGAGCTTTGCTGAATTTCCATGGAAAGTATGGAGGACTTTAGTGGATGCGGTAATGCTAGTACCGTTTACATATTAATGTTGTTAGCAGTGGGCATTAAATAAAAAATGCAAGTTAATTTGGCAGTTAATGGCAGTTTTTTTATATACCGGGGGCCAATATTTTATAAACTCTATGAAAAGTGTGAATGACAAACAATATAAAAAAAGTATAAAGGTTGATGCACATAAATAAAACACAGCTACAGCATGCTTCCAAGGTGTGCTACTGCTAGTGAACATACACATTCCAATGGAAAAAATCCAAGTTGTAAAATAATTCTGTGATACTTTCAATAATAGGTATTATTTGTGTGAAGCACTGCTTCTCTCATGAATGTTGTGTTGCAGACTTTAGTATAAGCATGCAACATAGAATAAAGAACAGCACACCCTAGTGCAAATTAAAACATAAAATGTATGGGGCAATAAAACAAAGTAAGCATATAAATTCATAAATTGCAGACATATTACAAGCCTGTAGGAACCATACAAAATATTCCAGTCTAATGCAGACATGTGAACAGGGTGTGATGAAATGTAAGCTTACATAGAGACCAGTGGTCTTATATTAAAAGCTTGGCGAATATATCAGTTTGCAAATCGATCAAAATAAAGTAGTACTACATGCTTTGTAGCTGAAGATAACAACCTTTTCAAGGAATATGGATACATGTTTTATAGCTGAATGTTGCCAGAAATAATGTAAAAGAAAGTGGAAGAATATAGCGACAAAATGAGTAGAATTATTCTGATTCTATTCACGTCTGTGAAACTGTAACACCCTCTGGATTAAGATGTTTGAATACACTTCCTCCGTTAAGCTACATCACTTCAAAACAAGAGATATGGGTCAGATATTCTTTATGCAGCTCAAAATGTAGATTATGAGAAATGAAAAGGCATTGGATGCATATTTGTTGTAGGTTTCATAAAAACTGTCTAGCACACATCAGTCTCAAACACGCACATAGGGATCCCCAAAAATGTTCAAACTTAATAAGCATACTATGCATTTTGAAAAATGTCCATATACCACTAGCAGCCAGGAGACACCACAGATACCTACCTCCAAGGAATTTGCGCCGCGGTGGAAAAGACAAGTAAAAAAAATCAACACAATAAAATAGTGTATAAAAACAAATGTACAAAGATAATAATAAATAGAAGTGTAAATAATTGTGTATGTTTTAAAGACTAGCCAGTAGATATAACATAAACATGGAAAAAAAAGTGACAAAAATGGTGAAATACAAAAAAAGGTATACATATATAATAAAAGAGATACAATTCAATATAACAGTTCTGAATAATGGATATATAACAATAATGTGCAACCAAATAAAACATAAAAAAATAAAAATGCGTAAGTATTGAAAATCCATTCTCGTGTTAAGTATGTCAGGTGATAAGTATTAACACTATTCTCTCACTTTGGAGTGTGTCCCCTCAATCCCCAGCATCAACTAATGATGAGGCTCCATGGCCTGCACAGGACACATAAAATCGGTTAGCTCCTCCTCTGACTTCACCAGGTCAGATGGCTCTGCTGGCCTTGGTGTTGGCTTCCTTTTCCCCTGTCTACAGGAAGACAAACATACAAATACATGTACATGTCACCAATAGTAGAAACATGTGAAAAAGATAGGACTTCATTCATGAGAGAGGGAATTGCATGGAATTTTGAATGGAGATCCCCTGGCCAAAATTGCAGACTGGAAACATTAACGTGGGAATCACATGCTCTATATCATCCAATTCCTTCCTGCATGAATGAAGCCCATTGAAAATGTTGATGAGAAATGCTTTGCACCCAACTCTATACACTCAACATTAACTATGCATTCTTCTTAATTTCCAGCAGACTTATCTGTACCACCGACTGGACAAGGTTTATCCCACCAACTGCTAGATCCTGGTGTGCAGGTGCAGGGTTCCACTGCCCAAGGTAGATACATATGTACACCGCATCATTAATGCCAGGTGTTAATGCAATTGTAGTTGGCTACCTCTGGAGTACAATCTATGTACACAGGGCCGGCCTTAGGGGTGTGCGACCTGTGCGAGCGCACAGGGCGCAACACCCCAGGGGGCGCCCTCCCGTTAAAAAAAAAAAAGCCAGTAGAGGCACTGGCTGGGGGAGATCAAAAGATCCCCCCTCACCAGCCCTCTACTCGGCAGGCTCTTCTAGATCCGGGGAGGGGGCGGAGCTAACCGGCTCAGAGTTGTAGCTCCGCCCCCACCCTGTGAAGCAGAGCAGCATCTGCTTCACGGGGAGCCACTGGCACCATGAGAAAGTGCTGCTCGGCTCCCCATGCCTGCACTAAGCATGGGGAGTCGAGCAGCACCTTCTCTTGCTGCCCATGGCTCCCCGTAATGCAGACTGTGCTCTGCTTCACAGGGTGGGGGCGGAGCTACACCTCTCAGCCGGTTAGCTCCGCCCCCTCCCTGGATCCAACTTTGCAGGCAAAGGTAGGGGAGGGGGGAGAGAGAGAGGCAGAACAGGGGTTAGGGGGGAGACAGACAGACAGACAGACAGAACAGGGGCAGGGGGGGAGAGACAGAACAGGGCTAGAGAGAGATAACATGGGGAGGGGGGAGAGAGAGACAGAACAGTGGATGGGGGAGAGACAGAACAGGGGAGGGGTGAGAGAGACAGACAGAACAGGGGCAGGGGGCAGAGACAGAACTGGGGGGGAGAGAGAAAACAGGGGGAGGGGGGGAGAGAGAGAGACAGAACAGGGGGAGGGTGGGACAGAAGAGAGAGAGACAGACATGGCAAGGAAGAGGAAAGGGACAAACATGGGAAAGGAGAGAGACACATACATAGGGGGTGAAAGAGACGGGGGGGGGCGCCACGGGGGAAGCCCGCACAGGGCGCCGGAACACTTAAGGCCAGCCCTGTATGTACATACTACTGTACATCCATATACAGAGAAATGTGGACATGGAAGAACAGGCGTTTAGGACAGTTCATCGTGACTGCCAGTGGTGAAGATCAACACGACCACTTAATTGCAGCAATGTAAGCACTGACTGCTTACAAACATACACCCCCCTAATAAATCACCCCCCTAAAAGTGACCTTGAACCCTCATACTAACTCCCAACCCAAACACTAATACTAACACTACCCTCAAACCTTAAAACTACCATTAACCCCCTGAACCCTAATACTAACATTAAACCCCCCTAAATCTTAATACTAATACTATATTCCCGGAACCCTACTACTAATACCCAATTCCCCGAACCCTAATACTAACATATAACCACCCCAAACCCTAACACTAATACTACCCTCCCTAAACCCTAATACTAAACCCACCGAACCCTAATACTAACATTAACCCCTAACGAAGAGAGATCCGGAGATGACTGGGGACGGTGAATTGGCTGTGTCCATGCCCCTGCAATGAACTCTCCCATCCCTATGTACAGTTGTATGACATTTATTTACTTGCACGCATGATAGGAATGTGGAACCCCTCATAGGTTCAATCACAGGATTAGTGTGCAATGAGTTTCGCATGGGTTTGTGTTATGTAACTAGAAATTGATTCTGTAAATAGCTATGATAGCTGTAGAGATTAAGTTAGATCATTAGAAGGTGTTGATTAGTATTAGGAATGTCAATGTACCCTAGTTCAGGAGTCAGACCACCATGCATATGAACTGTAAGTGAGTGTGATTCCTATATTCTGCATTATAATAACCAAAACATCTATTCCTTCTATTCCTGCAAAAACATCTGTACTGGTGATGAGCTTAAAAACATAGAAACATAGAATGTGTCGGCAGATAAGAACCATTCGGTCCATCTAGTCTGCCCAATTTTTTTTTGAGTGCTTTTATTAGTCCCCCGTTCCCGGTCTTATAGCTAGGATAGCCTTGTGTCTATCCCACGCATGCTTAAAATCCTTGACTGTGTTTACCTCTACCACTTCTGCTGGCAGGCTATTCCATACATCCACTACCCTCTCAGTAAAGTAATACTTCCTGATATTACTTTTAAATCGTTGCCCCTCTAATTTAAGACTATGTCCTCTAGTTGTGGTAGTTTTTCTTCTTTTAAATATACTCTCTTCCTTTACTGTGTTGATTCCCTTTATGTATTTAAATGTTTCTATCATATCCCCTCTGTTATGTCTTTCCTCCAGACTATACATGTTAAGATGCTTTAACCTTTCCTGGTAAGTTTTATCCTTCAACCCATGAACCAGTTTAGTAGCCCTTCTCTGAACTCTCTCCAAAGTATCAATATCCTTCTGGAGATACGGTCTCCAGTACTGGGTACAGTACTCCAAGTGAGGTCTCACCAGTGCTCTGTACAATGGCATGACCACTTCCCTCTTCCTACTGCTAATACCTCTACCTATGCAACCAAGCATTCTGCTAGCATTTCCTGCTGCTCTATTGCATTGCCTACCTACCTTCAAGTCCTCTGAAATTATTACTCCTAAATCCCTTTCCTCAGATGTTGAGGTTAGGACTGTACCAAATAGTCTATATTCTGCTTTTGGGTTTTTACACCCAAGGTGCATAATCCACTTGTCCACATTAAATGTCAGTTGCCACTGCTCTGACCATTTTTCTAGCTTAGCTAAATCATTTGCCATTTGGCTTATCCCTCCATGAATATCAACCCTGCTGCAAATCTTTGTATCATCAGCAAAAAGACATACTTTGCCAACAAGACCTTCTGCAATATCGCTAATAAAAATATTAAAGAGAATGGGTCCAAGTACAGATCCCTGAGGTACCCCACTAGTAACAAGACCTTGCATCGAATATACCCCATTGACTTCTTCTGCCCCTCAGAGCGGTGGGTCCCAGAGGTTAACATCATCAGCCAAGCACATCATGAGTCTGTCGACAAACTTCTGCCCTTCTTCCAATAATGGACTTTAATACTGCGGTTTGTGGACTGATTGCTAGCATTATATGGCACACATGAATCAGCAACTGACTATGATGGTGGATAACAGAAAATAGTTCTATGATGAAACATGTATTGAGCTTATTAGAGAAGAGAAGTTCTATGCCAATACAATGGAGAGGCTTGACCTGATTGCTAGTCATTTAACTGCAGGAGTTGCAAAGCAGGTACAGATAAGAATGTTGTACCAACAGTAGTGTGAGGCTGAACACCACAGCTGACTTTTGAGATACAAGCATGCTAAATTGTACCTGCAGCATGCTAGAATAAAGTGTACCCCCCACTTGTGCAGCAGTTCCTGTGCCTAACATCCAGGGACGTTGTTAGGTCTCCAAATGAACTGGGGCTAGAATCCAGTGGGGCTCTGTCACACACACTATCTCTCACACATACACACACTCCATCTCTCTCTCACACATACACACACTCCATGTCTCTCTTACACACGCACACTCTGTGTCTCTCTTGCACACTTCGTGTCTCTCTCACACTCTGTCTCACACTCCATCTCTCTCTCACACACACACAGACATATTCCATCTCTCTCACACACACTCCGTCTCTCTCTCACACACTTTGTCTCTCTCACACACTCTGTCTCTCTCTCACACTCTGTCTCTCTCTTACACACTCAGTCTTTCTCTCTCACACACACTTCGTCTCTCTCTCTCACACACACTCCATCTCTCTCTCTCACACACACACACACTCCATCTCTCTCACACTCCATCTCTCTGTCACACACACACCATCTTTCTCTGTCACACATATGCCATCTCTCTCTCTTCCACACACACCATCTCTTGCTCTTACACACACTCCATCTCTCTCCTTCTCTCACACACACACACCCTGACACACACACACATTGAGAGACACAAATAAACTTACACAAACACTCTTACACACACAAACACCTAGACACCCTGACACATACACACACACACCTAGACACACATTTACAAACTCACACACTCACACACATACACTTACACAAACACCCTAACACACACACTTACACACATTGAGACACCCACACACAGTCACACTTACAAGCAGACACATGTTTTAACAAAAAAAACTTCATACTGTTGGTCCCCCTCCCTGCTTAGTTATATTTATTTGCAGGGAGGGGGACATTTCTGGCGGTGTCTGCAGCTGCAGAACCCATTTCTTCTGCCGTATGTCACTTGACATCCGGTGTGCAGACAATCTCACAGAGTATAGTATGGCCAGGAAGTGTGGTCACTACAGGCACTCATCTAGGAGGAGGTGCTAGGGAGAGAGCTCCCTATAGAACTATAGCAGTGCCTCCTCCAGATCGGCCCACACCCCCACCCTACTCCCCCACGCAATCTTAAACCTCCGATTCTGTTTTTTTTACATTGATAGCCCTGGAGTCTCCATTCCGGGATGTGGACCAGGGATTTGGGGCTGTAGCCCCAAGGAATACCATCAGGGGGTGACGGGCGATACTGACGCCCGGCGGGTCCAGCGGGCCTGGTGGGCCCGGGTCACGCCAGGATAAAACATTTTTAAAACTTCCCTTGTTTAAACCGGTCCGCGGCTGTGAGGGAAGAGTTGTGCGCTCCCCTCCAGCCGCGCGGCTTCAATAAAGTTTGTTAGGAAAATAAATGCGACCAATTTATTGAAGCCGTGTGGCTGGAGGGGAGCGCACAACGTTTCCCTCACAGCCGCGGACCTGCACCGGGAGATAGACAGAGCAGCAAGGAGGTAAGTAGGGGGGAAGGGGGGAGGAGGGTGGCAAACGAGCAGAACACTGGCACATTGAGGGGCAGAATCCTGGCATATTGAGGGCAAAGGAATGGCATATTGAGGGGCAAAATCCTGGCATACTGAGGGGCAAAACCCTGGCACATTGAGGGGCAAAATCCTGGCATGTTGAGGGGAAATATGCTGGCACATTGAGGGGCAGAATCCTGACATGTTGAGGGCAGAATCCTGGCATATTAAGGGGCAGAATCCTGGCATATTGAGGGGCAGAATCCTGGCATATTGAGGGCAAAATAATGGCATATTGAGGGGCAAAATCCTGGCACATTGAGGGGCAGAATCCTGGCATATTGAGGGCAAAAGAATGGCATATTAATTGGCAAAAGAATGGCATATTGAGGGGGAAAATACTGGCATATTAAATGGGGAAAGAATGGCATATTGAGGGACAAAATCCTGCCATATTAAATGGAAAAAGAATGGGATATTGAGGGGCAAAAGAATGGCATATTGAGAGGCAAAATACTGGCATATTAAATGGAAAAACAATGGCATATTGAATGGCTTGTGAGGGTAGGTGGGGCGAGTGGGAGATATTTTCAGGCGGGGGCAGAAAATTTGTTCAGTAAGGGGCTCTGAAATTCCTGGTGGCGTCTGTGGTAGCCCCCTTCAGTGATGCCATTGCTAACATCCCATTAGCACAGGTGGTAGAAAGTCATTACGGCGAGGGGGGAAGGTGATTTACTGATCACTATTTGATGCCAATGAGTAAATCACACTGTAGCATAGTTTCCTCATGGATAACCTACAAGGATACATAGTCCAGTTATTTGGGCCTGCAGACCTTTATTGTGCCTGTCTGTATTTTAACATTTAAACCAGGAGAGGTCAGTGAATATTTTTGTTGGGAGAGACATCCAGACAGACATTTTTTTAAAATTATATATTTTAATGCAGACTTTTTTAAATATGGAAAATTGAGCATATGTGACCTCTCTCCTAATGTTCCTGAATATGCAAAAGCAGTACCCAGAATATAGCTCTGACTTCCTGTCACTTTATCCATTTGCTAATATTTTCTTCTTGACACTCTCTGAGACTGTGTACTGTGTACTTTGGTCCCTTTCTGGTGTCCAACAATTACATCTGATTAGAAAGCACCTGCACATAAAGACAGAATGTCTCATAACGTAGTGGCTCTGGAGTATTCACAATGCTGTTCTGTGGCATTTATGCAGATGTGCTGAGACAAAACATTAGTCAGGAGACAAGCCTGAGCTACTGTATCCAAGAAAACAAATGTCTTCTTTATTTAAATGTTATACTGTATGTTGGTTTCACTAATAAAAATTTTGGTTTCACTAAGAAAAATGATATGCTTAGAGTCATGTCTATAAATGCTCGCAGTTTAGGGAATAAGATTCATGAACTTGTGGCAATATTGGCAACTGAGAGTGTAGATTTAGTGGCTGTTACTGAGACATGGTATAATGAAAAACATGCCTGGGACATATCAATACCAGGGTACTCTTTACATAGAAAAGACAGAGAAGGTAAAAAAGGGGGAGGGGTAGCCCTGCATGTGAGGGATAGCTTAAAATCTAACGTAATACAAGTAAATGAGGTGAACATAGAGTCATTTTGGGTTACGTTAGAATTTGGTAATCATTCAGTAACTCGGGTAGGTGTGATTTATAGGTCCCCTGGACAAATAGAGGAGTTAGATAATCTACTAGTTTAGGAAATATCTAAAATGACAATGAAGTGGGAAGTGATCATCATGGGTGAATTTAATCTGTTCTGTATCTCCCCCCTCTTCCCCCTGTTCTGTATCTCCCTCCCTTCCCCCCTGTTCTGTATCTCCCTCCCTTTCCCCCTATTCTGTATCTCCCCCCTTCCCCCTGTTCTGTATCTTCCCCCTTCCCCCTGTCCTGTATCTCCCCCCCTTCCCCCTGTCCTGTATCTCCCCCCCTTCCCCCTGTCCTGTATCTCCCCCCCTTCCCCCTTCGCCCTGTTCTGTAAAATTGCATTAGGCTTGTCAGTAAGAGCAAAACATTAAGGAAACCACTGTGGTAATATGCAGAGGTAGCCAAAATAGTAAAAAACAAAAAGCTAGCATTTAGTAATTATAAAAAAAAACTCAAAGTGAGGAAGATAGAAAGATCTATAAGAGTAGAGCAGAAAGAGGCAAAGCAAGCTATAAGAGTTTCCAAAGCACACACTGAAGAGAAAATAGCCCATTCAGTGAAAAAGGGGGATACAATATTTTTTAGATACATAAATGAGAAAAGGAAATACAAACAAGGATTAGTTAGATTAAAAACAAAAGAAAGAGTCTATGTAGAAGAGGATAAAGGCCTAGCAGACTGCCTTAATGAATATTTTTGTTCAGTTTTTATAAATGAAAATGAGGGTAAGGGACCTCATTAAGGGAAAAAGACTAATGAGTCTTTTGATGCATGTAAGATAACAGAGGAAGAGGTTTTACTTCAGCTGTCTAAAGTAAAGACAAATAAGTCGATGGGCCCTGATAGGATACATCCAAAGTTATTAAAAGAACTTAGTGGTGTACTAGCAAAACCGTTAACATATTAATTACCAATTAACAATCATTGTTAATGGGAGTAGTGCCAGAAGATTGGAAATAAGCAAATGGTGTGCCCATTCACAAGAAAGGTAGTAGGGAGTAGTTGTGTAACTATAGACCAGTAAGTCTTACTTCAGTAGTGGGGAGAATAATGGAAACCTTGTTAAAGAATAAGATTGTTGAACATCTGAAATCACATGGATTAACATTGGTTTAATTAAGGGAGATCATGCCAAACTAATTTTATTGATTTTTTTGATTGGGTGACCAAAATAATAGATCAGGGTGGTGCAGTAGACATTGCTTACCTGAGTTTGGATTTCAATATTGTTGAATGGATTAGACAATGGCTGAGTGAATGGCAACAGAGGGTTATAGTCAATGGAGTATATTCTATGCAAGGTCTTGTTACTAGTGGGGTACCTCAGGGATCTGTATTTGGACCTTTTCTCTTTAATATTTTTATTAGTGATATATCAGAAGGTCTTATTAGTAAAGTATGTCTTTTTGCTGATGATACAAATATTTGCAACAGGGTTGATGTTCATGGCGTAATAAGCCAAATGGCAAATGATTTAGCTAAACTAGAAAAATGGTCAGAGCAGTGACAACTGACATTTAATGTGGACAAGTGCAAGATTATGCACCTTGGGCATAAAAACCCAAAAGCAGAATATAGAATATTTGGTACAGTCCTAACCTCAACATCTGATGAAAGGGATTTAGGAGTAATAATTTCAGAGGACTGAAAGTTAGGTAGGCAATGCAATAGAGCAGCAGGAAATGGTAGCAGAATGCTTGGCTGCATAAGGAGAGGTATTAGCAGTAGGAAGAGGGAAGTGCTCATGCCATTGTACAGAGCACTGGTGAGACCTCACTTGGAGTATTGTACGCAGTACTGGAGACCGTATCTCCAGAAGGATATTGATACTTTGGAGAGAGTTTAGAGAAGGGCTACTAAAATGGTTCATCGGTTGAAGGATAAAACTTACCAGGAAAGGTTAAAGCATCTTAACATGTATAGCTTGGAGGAAAGACGGAACAGGGGGGATATGATAGAAACATTTAAATACATAAAGGGAATAAACACAGTAAAGGAAGAGAGTATATTTAAAAGAAGAAAAACCACCACAACTAGAGGCATAGTCTTAAATTAGAGGGGCAATGATTTAAAAGTAATATCAGGAAGTATTTCTTTACTGAGAAGGTCGTAGATGTATGGAATAGCCTTCCAGCGGAGGTGGTAGAGGTAAACACAGTCAAGGATTTTAAGAATGCGTGGGTTAGGCACATGGCTATCCTAGATATAAGATAGGGAACTGGGGACTAATAAAAATATTTAGAAAATTGGGCAGACTAGACGGACCAAATGGTTCTTATTTGCTGACACATTCTATGTTTCTATGTTTCTAATCAATATCATAAGATTACATAGGTATGAAACACAATAATAGGTACCACGAGATATTACACATTGTGTTAAGACAATGAACTGTTTTTCTAAACAGTAAAGTATAGTGCACTGATAAAATAATTTTAAAAAAGCTGAGCTTGAAATACATCGGCCCATGCATGGTCCGTACCTAGAGTATTTGGTAACCGGGAAAGATCCTATGTTTAACAGCCCTTCCCCCCATTTTAAAAGGTAAAACTGGAGTCCCCATAGACACCATTAAAACATATTTTTAGGGTTATGTATCAATAATTATGCTATTTTGTATATAATTATGATACCTGTAGTCAGGTTTTTGCTCTACCCCCTGTATGGGCTGTATAAAACTGGCAGCATGGGGTTGTATCTTGTATGGTTACCGCTGATGTGAGAATGGAGCTTGCATGCATTTGACAAAATAGATTATTAAAACCTTAGATTTATTTGCTTGTTTTAGATTAACTAATTTTTTTTGCATTTTACACTAAGTTTAGACATTTTCAAGTTTAGAGTTTTTTCAACTCTTCTACCTCTCGTTCCTGTTTTTGATCCAAATGAAGGGGGGGGGGGGGAATCTCTCTAATTAAGCTATTTTAAACTGTGCCACTTAGGATGAAAAATTATTTCTTTACTGCAAAAAGGCAATCAGATTTCTCCTTGGAACAAAAAAGCTCTAAAATATTAATGTTTCGTCTATTATTTATTCTGCTGTGTGTTCTGCTGTTCAAAAAAAAATATCCTGACCCTTTTTGAATACCTCTGTTGTATTTGATAGCACCACCTCCCTAGGCAGTGAACGCCATACTTTTATTGTCTTTTATTGTGCTATGATTATTTGCTGTAAGGGTTAATTACCTCCATCTGTATAAAAGGAAATGCAGAAATATAAAGCCTTTTGGTTTTCTACAGATAAAACCTGATGAAACAGCCTTGAAAAGAGTTAAAAGAATCCCTGCTCTATGAATCTATCGGTTGGGAAGTAAAAATAACTCAATCTTGTTATATTGAGAAACCTATATATATGCCAATCCCCAGTACAATTCCCCAGTCAGCGTTACCTTCATTGACATCATCACATACATTCTATTTTAGTTCAAACAATAACACTTTTCAGCTAAAATGGCCTGGGTAGAGGGCAGAATCACTATGAGAATACTAAGAGGGAAGCATGGAGACAAAAAGCCAGGGACAGAGGATAGCTAAAAATCAGCAAGTACAGGGTTTAAAAGCAAATGAAAGCAGTAAATCAACGGATGGAGTATAGAGAAGGATGGTAAGCATGAATGCACTCAAAAAGGGTGAATACTGTGAATGTAGAGAATCAATAAGATAAATATATGTTTTAAATGTGTCTGTGGAGTCACCTGCTCAAGACATAATTTTGCAGCTTGATATGCAAATTACAAATTTCTGATAGAAAATTAGTTAATTTGCATACCAAACCACAAGTCAAGTCTGTGATAAGCAGGAGACATATTTTTTTCATCTTATGCATTTGTTTGCAATTCGCTAATAGATCATTTTTCATTATCTACATTCACAGTATAAGCAATGTCAAAGTGACAGAGGCCCTTCATGTCTTGTATTTCAGTAGTTAGGTGAGGATGTACCATAGTCATGGTGTGGTGTAAAAACAAACATTTCAGGCTTTCACCAAAAAGTTGACGTAGTTTATATAAGGCATAATCGAATATATGTAGATGAAAAGGGTTATTAACAAAATTCATTACTATGTGTAGATCAGTGGTACAGGCTGTGACATATTTACATTTTGTGCTGTTCTGGACCTAAATAAACTCACCCACCCCTTTCAACCCTACCGGTGTCATACGTGCCACAAAACAGCTGACCAGTGCTATGTTTTACCCCAAACAGCTTGTCAGTTCCATATTTGTCCCCAGACAGCTTGTCGTTGCTAAGCTTGTCCACAAAAATCTTGTCAGTGCCATATTTGCCCCCAAGCAGCTTCTCAGTTGCATCTTTGTCTCCATACACATTTTCAATGGCAGCTTTGCCCCTAAAAAACTTACCAAAGCCATATTTTCCCCAAAACAGCTTGTCAGTGCCATTTTTGTTCCCAAACAGCTTGTCAGTGCAATCTTTCCCCCAAAATGTAATTAAGGTGTCAAGCATGAGGAGTATACTGTCTTGTACAGATGGGTGAAATCTGTGTTAGCAGGTGGGATATCAGACAGCGCTTTACTCCTCCCTCTGTGACATGCCATGCCAGGTCTAGTTATCCCAGGCCAAACTACATGCCTCACTGCAGGTGCTCTGATGCAGCTGGATTGTTATCTACCTTTACACTATGGGTCTCAAATTACCAGAGTTTTCTTTATCTTTACCTTAGCTTTTACTGAGGCATTATTCCAAGATATTGGTGTACCTGAAGACCTGTTGATCATAGAGTCTGGCAGCAGATACCCATATAAATTTTAAATTGAGCCAACATCTATCCAAAGCTGTGGATATACTGCATGTGATCGAGTGCAGTACCCTCCCTACTGTTTGAGCATGAAGCTCAGGTAATGGGAGACACAGCAATTTTTAGCCAGTGGTCTGCTCTTTTGTTTACCTTTAAATATATGCTCTTTTGCCTTGTTGATTAATATCATATCAAAATTCAGCAACTCAATAATGCAGATTTCGGCCCCAAATCTGCACTTTTTGACAATTTAGGTCAGATTTTTGGTCAAATTCAGTTTTGTTTTTTTAGCCCTACTACTACATAGTAGTTTAGGTTCAAAAAGACTTGCCTCCATCAAGTTTAACTTGTTTCCTAATCCTGGTTTACCACTATTGATCCAATTTTGAATTCTGCTTTAATGGGGAAAAATTTCCTTCTTGACTCAAAAAGGCAATCATATTTCTCCTGGAATCAATGAGAGCTAAATTAATATTAATTCCTATACCAGAATGCACAGCCCTCTGTATTCTGTTTCATTAAAAAAGTATCCAGGTGCCTTTTAAAGGCATCTAATGTATTTGCTAGTACCACCTCTTCAGGCAGCAAACTCCATACTTTTATTGTCCTTACCATAAAGAATCCCTTCTGCTGTTATAGACTAAATCTCCTTTCTTCAAGTCTTAGAGGACGGATTTTTGTCCTTTGTTTAAAGGGACACTCTCACCAAAAAATGAAAAAGTTTTTTTTATTTTTTTATTTTGTATTGTTGATTTCAGATATGTCTTTTTCTATTGGTATGTGACTGTATTTAATAAAATATGTAACTAAACAAGTGTGATTGGGCGCCACTATTTTGTGAAATATACTGTTTTTGGGTGCCACCCCTAATGACTTTACAGCACAAATTCCTCACTTTGGGGCTGGGGACACATAATGCAGTCTATAAGTCAGAATTCTGATCATAGACTTGCATTGAATGGGAGGGTAATGTAACTATAACATCACCAGGGGCGGAGTTATGATCCTGTTTGATCAGGTTAATCTCCACTTTGTTTTGGGAGGCAGGAAAAAAAGTTATGCACAGCCACCTAGTCCTGCCCACTATGATACACAGGAGCCAGCAAGAGAGCAAGGGAGTATCTTATGACATCATTATGCAGGCTTTGGCAACAGTTGTAAAGTGAGACTGGCTGGAAGATTTTGGATGATGTTGCATCATGGGAAATATTCACAAAATTGAGCCAGGAGACACCTAATTTTATTTTCCTTTTTTTATGCAATAAAGTGAATCATATAAAAAAAAAACATTGGCAAATGATTTATATATGTTTTAAATGACCAGGTTTTCTAGTTACATATTATGTAAGTGGTAGTGTCCCTTTAAGCTTAATTTCATTACCTGTGGGGCTGGCCCCCAATGCATTATGCTGAGGGTTGGGAGCTATTTGGGCTGCTCCCAGCCCTGTTTAACATGGGGGGGTCACAGAAACTAGCCCTGGCCCCCAATATATATTTTATAGGGGCATATGCGCAGCCCCATTAATTTCAGCAGCCAAATGGCTCACAGCCCCGATTATCATTAGGTATTTAGCCCTAACTTCACCATGATTTTAAAAGGATCCAGTGTATTTTTTACAAATATTTTAATAATATTATTTAGGGAGGACTTTTTCAAAATAGCCAAATTCGTCCCGACTATGGGGAGGATAGAGGCTACTATTTCGGTGATTGAATCTGAACTCTGGAGATATGGGGGAGGAGGGGAGGGAGAGAACAGATATAGGGGAGAAGGAAGAGACAGGCATGAAGGGGGGGGGGGGGGAGGCGGCTATTCCGCCATGGAGAAGGCCCACACAGGGTGCCGGAACACTTAAGGCTGGGCCTGTATCTGAGTTGAACCTTCTGTTTTTGTTACAGGATTTTAAAGTGGCATTAAACTTTGTTTTTAACTTTCGCTTCAGTATTAGAAGCAAAAGTTAAAAACCTGGTGCCATTAGTCCAAAATAAACCCACATATGCACTTGGGTTTACTTTAGCTTGACTGATGCTGTTGTATGCCAACACAGTCAACATGCACTCAGCATGGGTACTTGTCTGGTCTATCTGATTGGGTTCTGTCCTGTCCAGTCATCTCTCTCTACTAGTGCAGTGAGAGATCTTCCAGTATTTCCATTCTCATTAATTGAATGCTTCCTAAGGAAGCATCATGGCTGCTGGTCAGAAGATAAATTGACATACATGTCAGTTTATCCGCATACTAAGACCTCTCTCTTAAATTACTTACGCTTTTATACTGGCAAAATAAAAGTCTAGTGACTCTTTAAATACTTTAATTTTGTGAAAATGAAGGGTCTGTCACTGCATTAGCAGAGAGACATAACCAGAACCAAAAGACCCTGATCAGATGCACGGGTCAAAGCCTCAGTTTAGAGGCAGAGCTCAGAGAAAACCTGCATGCAACTGTAAAGATGGAGATTGGGTTTATTCCGGACTATTGACACTAGTTAAGATCCCCTCTGTTGGTGGTATCGGAACATGAAGGTTTCCCCGTGCAGTAGCAGTGAGTATAGACAACAGCAGCGCCCATGTCGCCAACAAAGGAACCTTAACAACGCTTCCTAGGGACAGCATCATGGCTGCCAGTCAGAAGCTGAACTGGCATGTACCTTAAAAAGTACATGGCATTTCATCCTTATACTAGGGCCCCTCATTTTTTTCACTTGTGCATCTATATTAGAAACATACCGTTTAGTGGCTCTTTTAAGGACATTTGTTTTGTCTGAATTCTTTTCCAGCTGTGAAGTTTCCCAAACAGACTTACAACTCATTGTCAAAAATAACGCCTTTTTAAAAGTTAATAGTTGTTGGGAAGCTGCCTGCAATTTCATGGCAAAGAACTGCCATAGTAAATGATTGTATTTTTTGTGTTATAAGTTGTTATAAAACAAAAATATGACTAATAGTATATGGCTGTATTCTATACACTAAAGCTTCTGGACTGATACAGTCAAAATAATTGGAGCCTATGATAAAACACTATATTATTCCCCTGACAGCAAGAAATATAATGTTCATAACACCTGTATTGAAACTTGACAACTTAACCTCTATTTTTTTTACCAAAAAGAAATGCTTTAGATGTTTTTTTGCAATGTCTGTCTGTTTTCCTTTGTACAAATATTGCCTTTGCAGCTGAGAATATAGAATTGTATTGTCAACTGTATTGATCCTTTTTTTGTGTATATTTCTTAAGAAATCTTGACTCTCTGATGTCATCTTTAACCGGAGAGATATAATTGCAGATCAATAAGTATCTGATGAATTCCAGGAGACTCCCAGAAAATAAGATGTCGTTTTACCAGCAGTCGTTTAAAGAAAATGAAAGGCGGGTTAATTGCATTCTGTAAGGCAAGAAACGAAATGTAAAGTGTAATATCAAAATAACTCAAGAAGCTTGTATTCTCGGAGATACAATGGTTGTTTGCAATGGCCCTGTGACCTGTTAAATATAGTCTCTATGGGGTGTTTTGTTAGGAAATAGATGTAGCCATTTGGATTATGGAAATATTAGCATTACGGGCATTTTGGAAAAAAAAAATCAAAACAAGATAAACCTAAGACTTAAAACTAATATACTGTGTTTTCTCATTATCTATTAAAAAAAAATATTATATTTGAGTCAAGTAAGCGAGACTATAATATTAGACCAACACTGAATTTTTTAATGTCTGGGTTATACGATCAGTGTGTACAGGGCAGAGATAGCATAGATGGTTCATTTTATGGACCATTGGAGCAGACAGCAGAGTCGGAGAAGCCTATTAAGAAGGGCGCACCCCTTTCACTTAGGCTGTATCTACCTTAAGCTCTAAAAGAAAATACATTTAATTCTCGAAGTAGCAGAGCTTCAAATACTGTCTACTGCTGCTATATTTTCTGGTCTCACATCAACAGATTTATTTTGAGGATCAGAGTAGTTTTTTTATTTGCTCCTTTGAGACACTGACCTATTGAATACTCGTTTGTTGTCACTTTGTCCATTTGCTCCTAAATAGATTGCTTCTTTTACAAATAAAGTGAACTGCTATCTTTTGGGAACTATATGACAATCAGATGTCAAACTGCACCAAGTAACATACACACATCACAGATATTTTCTTTTCTACATGGTAGTAAAGTTAATAAAGCCCAATAAATATATAATTATGTTAACCTCACTCTCCAAAGACGCTGTCCAAACATTGCATTACATTTATTTATAGGGTGAAATAATAGATAATTTCTAGACCATTTTATTTTATGTGAAACCATGTGCACAAGAATAAAAGGAAAATGGAAACTACAACCTTACATATGTTAAGGTTTCCCCATATGTTGCGGTATGTTGAAAAAAACATATATCATACTATGTATCCTGCTCACTACATGATATAGAAACACACAAAAAAAGCACAAACAGTGCCACCAATCGCTGTAGCATTGTTTTGATAAGCTTCTACAATGTCACAAGATTTATTTTCGTCTAGTGTTACATTCATTGTTCACCAAGATCTTGTAAAGCAAAGCCTTCCCCAGCACATCCCAAAGATTTTCAGTGGGGTTAAGATCTGGACTCTGTGGTGGCCAATCCATGTGTGAAAAAGATGTCTCATGCTCCCTGAACCACTCTTTCACAATTTTAGCCCATAGAAGCCTATCATTGTCATCTTGAAATATGCCCGTGCCATCAGGGAAGAAAAAAATCCATTGATGGAATAACCTGGTCATTCAGTATATTCTGGTAGTCAGCTGACCTCATTCTTTGGGCACATAATGTTGCTGAACCTAGACCTGACCAACTGCAGCAACCCCAGACCTATTTGCTTAGTTAAATCCTGGTTGCAACTTTTTTTTTGGCCAGGCAGTGTATATGCACTCAAAATATGTGAAATATACTTGCTCCATGAGTGCATAAATACTGGTGTGTTCGTAATACGTGAATTGTGCATACATATTTCCCTATGTATCTTATATTTCATTATTTAAATAATTTAAACCACAAAGTGGGAGAATGTATCATTAAGACCCACAGTTGTTTACCACCGGAAACATTTCTAAAAATGCCAAGTTCTTAATCAATGGGATCAGCCTCCATTCCTCGGGCTACCTCCCAGTGCACCAGGACCTGTCAAAATAAGCCCCGAAGCCTATGCTGCCAGACATATCAGTTAAAAGATTTAAGTCCTGAGAAGACACTGATGCCTTCTAGAATAAAATCCTTCCAATGTACTTTGCCAAAGAGGTGTCCCATACCTCCAAATCTTTCTTAAGGTCCATAGTGATTCTGATGACATAATATGGGGCTGACACACCTGAAGTAGCTCGAGACAGCCCCCTGCTGAACACCCACCCCATGGGAATCACCCTACTATAAAAATGTAACCTACCTACCAAGGATTAAATCTGCTGCAATGTCGCCTTCTTGGCACATTGCACCTCAGTTACCCCTTCTTTCAATGCCCCAAGCTTATCTTGAGGTAACCCCGGCCAATACGTCTATTTCTAGAATCAGGACTCTTAGACAAGTCCTGGGACCCTCAGTGTTCTCGGCTGCAAAAAAGGACAATGAAGCAACCCGCCACCCTTTCCAGTATCCTCAGCAAGTAGAGGATCTCATCCGAGCCTGCTGAGCCAACACAGAAAAAAATATCCATGTAGTGCACCGATTTCTGTTGTCACACCAAGTGTATGTAGTGCATATCTGCATCTGTTACCTGGTATAGATGGTATGACATTTGTGCAACTTGAGCCATTTGGAAGATATTGTGAAATCTGTGGTGTGCATTTATGGGTACCAAGTGTGGCTGTGACATGTAAAGGAGGGAAAATAGAATCCAAATTCTCTATTTGGACTGGGGTTGTTCTACCAACGTATAACTTATAAGTACACCTTCCCTTTGATATACCACCTCTGTGCCAGCTTGGAAACTTGAGATGACCTGAGAAAGTTTAAATCTAATGATGGAAAAATGTCTATTTTGCTAACTAGGGGACAAGATCTAATTTTGCGTAAGTTGCCCACCTTTTCCTTGCTGGAAAATTCTGGTACTTCTCCATCTAAATGAGTAGTTAGGTTTTCTGTTAGTTTCTCGTTTTTTATTTGTTTATCCTTTTTAGTGAAAATATTTCTGTCATCTGTACTATTTTTTGTATGCACTGTGACTTTTGTTTTTGTTCATAATAAATATTACTCCATCTGCTGCCGCTGGGTGCATTTAAGGCTGGGCCAGGTTGAGCCCGAAGCCAAAATGCCTGGACCTCACTGCTGCCCAAATGCCGTCTAGCAGACACTCAACATCCGCATCCATTTTCAATACTTGCCAGGCGAAGATCACTGATACAAACAGCACCTGTAATACAAAGAAAACCAACATCAAGCTGGGTGAATTTTAATATAAAATGGCTGCAAACTAAAATAGAATATCCCTATTTATATGGCCAATCCTCACCCCTTTAACACCATTTGCCCAATCCTAGACTCCTGAACATTAACCCTATTCTTAACCCAATCAAGGCCCTCTATAGCTAAGCTTTGCTGCCCTCCCAGGGGTTCCATTTATTGATTCCCCAACTTTTTTGAATATTTACTTTGGTCGGGGGAATAACCGGACCTGGTTATGCCCACATTGCCCATTAGATAAAACGGCCCTAGCTAATATGTGCAATTCTCCAAATCATATCTGAAGAATTGTAATCCTTGAAGTGCAAGTACATTTCTAGGTTACATGAAGAGCAGGAATCCTTTTCCTTGCATCTCGGCGTTAGCCAAATTAACACGACAGTACATATTCGACTATAATAGCCAAAATGTATGCGAAATGTGCTGTTGCATAGTTTAATTGCGGATCTTGATTAAATTCAGATATTGTACCCAAATTTCCCAAATACGCTGGTGTCTCATAGCTGTGAGCATTACCCTCCCACACAACATTTTGTATTTTCTCTTATGCTACAATAAACAACTATTATTCATTTGTGGCAAGTTGTGTGCCTTTATTCTTTAGGTTTTTTTCCAGTTAGAGCCAAAGATTTCAGGCTATTGCGGCTTGAATACAAGTGCCTGTGATATTTATCAGTAATTATGATTAAAACCTGGTATGCTTTGCGTCTCTGAAGATGTAGATTAACTGGTTCATGACTGTAGTTTTTTTTTGTTGCCTGGGAATGCAATGCATACGTGAAGTGGCTCAGGCATCAAGGGGTTGAGCATGTACACGGCACATATTCAGTCATCTTCTAACAGAATACATGTAGCTAATTGTAAGGTATGGAAAGAAAACCATACAGAAAACCATACATATATATGGATCATTGCTGTTATAACAAGAAGGAAACTTCCCGACTGAACATTAATATTTCTAATTAAAATGAATCTACCACTCATACAAAAGCATTCTATATGAACCCTACCAAGTCACATTTAAGCTGGTACCTCAGCAATCATTTTGTGTTCAAGCGACAAACACTATTCAAAGTTATGTAACACATGGCAAATGGGGGAGTGCTGTTGCTGGTCAACACGCTGGTATGGGGTGTGACTTCCTTCACATAGCTGGACTGATTTTAAACAGGTAAAGTACCATATCTATCTTGACGGGGGAGGGTCATTCTGTACACTGCCCATACACATACAATACTGTACTTTTTCAGTTCTTGTTTCTGTTTATGAGTATATAGCATATTTCAGATGTGTAGCTATCTGAAAATATGTTTACAATTTAATATTATTTGCAAACTAAGTTCAGATCATATAACTGACAGATCCAGCTGTGCAATTATTTAATGTGTATGATATCTCCTCATTGCTTAAGTTAAGAAAAAGATACATAATGGAAGCCAGATTTTAGACAGGTCCTAGACAAGATAATGATGACTGCTCCATGTTCCATCTGGTGTCATGTCAAATTCCCTTAAGAAAAAGCATGACATGTATTAATAGTGGGAATGAAGGTTTTAAGACAGGAACTAACCACGAGTAATACAACGCCTTGTGCTATTACTGGCTTCACATATCTCTTCAGAAATGAGGATCCGTCTCTGTAAATTAGTAATGTATTTGTGGGAAACGAATGCATTATTCTTACTTCATATGTACAGCCGAGAGGTAAAGCTGTCTAAAGTATTATAGAAATTAGTGCATCATGACATCAATACCTAATCTGAACTGATGTGGTTCTGAGGAGGAGATAGAGTAGAAAGCTTGCATTCCATCATTTTATGATCCTATGCACTAACATGCTTAACATTTATATTAGTGCACGTGTCTTTGTAATCATATCTGTGACCTAGTTCCAAAAATGTCACAAATGTAAGAACTCAAGCTGATTTTGGTGGATAACAACCCAAAGTTTTCCTTGGAAGTTAATTTGTGATCTCATTGCCCCCTTGATTTTAAAAGGACAATAAACTTAGTAACTGTTTTCTTTTGTAAACCTGGTATTTTTCATTCATCTCTTATTCTCAGAATAGGTAAAACTAAAAATAATGTGTCAACATCAGCTTTCTTTTTATAGCCACCCAGTAGACATTTTATAACATGCTTAGGATGGATCCAATCACTGCAAATGTATAGGCTCAAACATAAAATGCAAATATATGAATACAAACACATCTGTGCACCCCTTGTTGAAAAAGTATGTACTTCAATTGGTATGATGCCCCCTGCCTAAAGCGGTAAAAAATATGTGCGATTAGACTGAGGGGGGTGGGTTAGGGTTACAGTAAGGGTAAGGATTGGGGTTAAAGCTTATTGGAGCCTCCAGGAGCAGCAGAGCATAGCTAGAGGAGGCATTGACAGGGTTAGGAATAGGTTTAATGTTTTGGGATAATAGGACTGGGCTACAGTGTTAGTGGGGGTGGGGTATGGGTGTTACAAATAGGCTCAGCCATTTTACTGTTCAGCCATTTTATAATGAAAATTCACCTACCTTGATCTTCCCTCCCACCCTCCCTGTTTTTTCTTGGTTTCTGTCATGGAGCTTGCAAGGGAAGTTAGATTAGGAAGTGTTCTGATCTGTTAAATATGTGTTTGTTGATGTGGTTTGTGGTTATTGATCAAATGGTAGCTCAAAATGTGGTGGGATGCATCTCGGTATGCCCCTCCTTGGTATTAATGTCATGTGAATGTTGTTCAATGGTATTTATTGTTATTTAATGTTTTAATGTGTTGTGTTAATTTGCAAGCTTTTTCTCTACATAATTTACTATTATATTTTGGGGGTGTCATTGCCAGGTTTGTTTATTCAAGGGCAGGGTCTTTTAATATTAGGCAATGACAATTTATTGCTATATTTTATTAAAAGCTGTGGCCATATATTTTTACCAACATTCGGTGTCTGTCTTTATTGGGGGTTTTAAGGGAACATTAGCCCAGACATTGACTATACCCTTTGTCATGTTTTTTCCACCTAGGTACATTATTCTAAAATCTTAGGGTTGGGGTAAGGGTCAGCTGAAACCTACACAGTTAACCCTAAACCTTACTCTTCCTCTAACTTTATTCCCACTAGAGTTAACGCTAATCCTTACCCTCAGTGTAACCCCTCCAGTGCTGTATTTACCGCGAGGCATCTTAGGCGGATGCCTAAGGTGGCAAATTTTGGGGGGCACCCCCCCAAAACTGTAAAAAAAAATGTGAAAAAAAAAATGTAAAAAATTAAATCTGCCCCTTTAACCCCTTGACGACAAAGGACGTGCCAGGCACGTCCTGGGAGAAACTCCCTTAACGACAAAGGACGTGCCTGGCACGTCCTGCAGTGAATGAAGCGGTTTTCGCGATCAACGATCGGGAAAACCGCTTTAACAGTGCTGGTCTATTGCCTCGACATCGAGGCAATAGCCAGCACCGAAATTTCTATTTTGGGACCCCCACGATCGCCCCACGGAGCGATCGTGGGGAGCCATATTGACGGAGCATGCTGTTCCGTCAATATGGCTAAGCCCTCTGCCGGTCTGAGCTTCGGAAGTGAAAGTAACTTCACTTCCGTCGCTCTGAATATGCTTCTTGACTGCCCCTAGTGGTAGTTTAGTAGCATTGCAATGGAAAATATTTAAAATACATATTTAATTAATTAAAAACAGGTTATTTAGCTATATTAGCCTATAGGGTTAAAATTAAATATTTTTTAGCATAAGGGATAGGGTTAAAATTAAATGAAAGTTAAAAATTATTAAGGGATATAATAAGGATTAGAGTTGGGGTTAAATTTAGTGTTAGGGTAACATTTTGGTTAGGGTTGGGGTCAAAAGATCAATATAGGAAAAAAACAAAAAACACTATTTTTGGTTCTTGCCCCATAACTCGGGAGAACATTTAGAAACTATTTAGACGAGGTCTTTTTAATTATTTTATTTGTGTAAATTATATTTTAGGTCAAAGTTAGAAAAAGTGTTTTTTTTTAAATATTTTATGATTTTTTTTGTAGTAAATTATAAGATATGATGAACATAATGGTATCTAATGAAAGCCCTTCTTATGATGACAAAAACAACATATAATTTGTGTGGGTACTGTATGTGAGAAAGAAAAAAATTACAGCTAAACACAAACACCCTAGAAATGTCAAAACAGCCATTGTCACCAAGGGAAACATAGAAACATAGAAGGTGTCGGCAGATAAGAACCATTCGGTCCATCTAGTCTGCCCAATCTTTATTTTTGAGTACTTTTATTAGTCCCCCGTTCCCGGTCTTATAGCTAGGAAAGCCTTGTGTCTATCCCACGCATGCTTAAAATCATTGACTGTGTTTACCTCTACCACTTCTCCTGGCAGGCTATTCCATACATCCACTACCCTCTCAGTAAAGTAATACTTCCTGATATTACTTTTAAATCGTTGCCCCTCTAATTTAAGACTATGTCCTCTAGTTGTGGTAGTTTTTCTTCTTTTAAATATACTCTCTTCCTTTACTGTGTTGGAAGGTGAAAATGTCTTGTCACTAAGGGGTTAAAAAAAAAAAAAAGAACGCACTTGCAGGCAGAGAAGGAGGTGAGAGGGGATCGGAAGATCCCCCCTTAGCACCTCTGCCTGCCGGCAGGTTGCGCGAGAAGCCGAACAGGCAGCACAGAGAAACCTCCGTGCTGGCTGTTCGGCTTCCCGTGCAGTGTGACACGGAAGTGCCGACAGTCACGTGACCGGCCCGCTTACATCATACGCGCGCCGTGTCTCTTGACCTGTTGGCACAACCGCCTGGGAGCCAAACAGGCAGCATGGAGAAGACTATGCTGCCTGCCACTAGCCACCAGGGAAAAAGGTAAGTGCTGGGGAGATGGGGGGCACATTGGCTGGGGCTTAGTAAATGGCAAATAACACTGGCATATTGTGCAAATTAGCAGGGGCATATTAAATGGCAAATAACACTGGCATATTATTGGGCAAATTGGCTGGGGCTTATTAATGGCAGATAACACTAACATTATTGGGCAAATTAGCAGGGGCATCTTAAATGGCAAATAACACTGGCATATTATTGGGCAAATTGGCTGGGGCATATTAAATGGCAAATAACACTGGCATATTGTTGGGCAAATTGGCTGGGGCATATTAAATGGCAAATAACACTGGCATATTATTGGGCAAATTGGCAGGGGCTGATTAAATGGCAAATACTGGCATATTATTGGGGAAAATGGCTGTGACTTATTAATAGCAAATAATACTTGCATATTATTGGGTAAATTGGCTGGGGCATATTAATGGCAAATGATACTGGCATATTATTGGGCAAATTAGCTGGGGAATATTATGGGCAAATAATATTGTCAATGTGTATGTAATGGGGTGATAGAAACATGTAAATGGGGTGATGGGGCATGTCCTTGGTGTGCAACGTGGGTTATGGGTCATGTCGTGGGTGTGCATCGTGGGTAGGGGGGGTGCCCAAAATTTGTCTGCCTAGGGCAGCACAAAACCAAGATACACCCCCCATGTCTAATCGCTCATATTTCTTACCACTGGAGGTGGGAGGCATCATGGGAAGTGTAGTTGGCTTAGATGGTTTTTTTCCCAGCTGTCAAATCTGTGGTGTGAGTAATCATGTGCATGCACACTTCACTCACAATTTAACCCCACCTTAGCATTATTAACATCACCTCGCACTTCATGTACTTTTTCCCCAAATCTTTTAAGCAAAAGGATATAGCTAATAATATTTCATACAAGGCATGCCTTGAGATCCCGCCTAAATTTTACTAATAACAAAATCAATTGCGTCTTGCAAGCCATGCTCAGTAGCTTTCTTATTAACCCCTCCCCGACATTTGACGTGCCAGGCAGGCTCCACATTATCATCTGTGATGTAAAAGTTTAAAAGACCTCAAACAGACTGTAACCTTTTGACTGTTGTTGTTTTAAAACTTGCTCTTGCTCCAGGGGGATGCCAAAATACTGAATTATTGAAATGCCAAAATACATGAAACATTGTAATAACTTAAGGCAATCTAAAGAACCTGCTTTGTTCATAAAAATAAAATTATCTAAATAATGTATGGTTGTCTGCACCCCAGATACTTGCTTAAGAACCCATTCCAAAAAACATGCAAAGTTTTTAAGATAAAAACAGCCCCTAGGCATACACTTGTCAAAACAGAAATTTTCCTCAAACTGAAATCCTAATGGTACACTGATAGGTAACATTACGCTTACCCAAGATCCCATGTCCTTCATCCTCCATTTTACATTCTTATGCAATGATCTTTTTTGATGGAAAATCTCAATTACCGGTATACCAGACCAGTCCACCAAAACCTTTATAAGCCTCTAGCATGTTCTCCAGTGAAAAAGACCACTGGCCTCATGAGGATGACGCTCACAGTACTTACTGGAAATAATACAGAAAGCTTGTAGCCAGCTTTTAATTTACCTATATAGTGGGTGCTTCCTGTCTTCATATTTTTCCTGTTTCATTAAAAACTCCTTTGAAGCTGGTAAAAGAGAGAGTATATCCACAAATTTTTCATTCCATTTTTTTTCTTTAACAGAATTGGTTAAATAAAACTCCAGCAGCAAAGATTTGCAAGCCATGGCTTCATTCAAGCATTAACCAATATAACATTTTTTTCAGGTAATTTAATTGGTTTTATTTGTGTAATGTTAGCAAATGGGCTCCTAGACCTCCTCTAGTTTGACCTGATCAGACATCCCAGGCCCTCACTTGTCACCAGGGCCGGCGCTACCTATAGGTGAACCAGGTGTTTGCCTAGGGCACCAGCTGTGTGGGGCAGCTGCTGCCTGAGAAACTGGACACATGTCTCCCGGCATCAGGCAACCACGATTTTTAAAAAAAATTATTTTATTTGCACATACAGCGCTGAAGAAACTGGGGGGGGGGGGGGGGGCATATTGGTGCCTAGGTGAGCGAAGGTGCAAGTGCGCTCCCACGCAGGGAAGCGAGCAGCATCCCCTCTGTCATTGCTGCATGTGCTCCCTGTGCATAGTGAGGATTCAGAACATCGGAAATATGATTCTCTGTGTCATCAATACGCGCAGGAGTGTGAGGCAGCACAGACAGAGCTCAGATGCTGCCCAAAGGCAAAACATTAGGAAAGGGGGGGGGGGGGGTTGGGGGGAGAGAGACACCAGGCTATGGGGTGGGGAGGAGGGATAAAGTGAGAGAAACACCAGACTATGGGGTGGGGGAGGGAGAAAGGGAGAGAGACACCAGGCTATGGGGTGGGGGTGGTATGAAGGGAAGGAGACACCAGTCTATGGGTTGGGGGTGGGAGAAAGGGAGCGAGACACCAAGCTATGGGATGGGGAGGTGAGAGAGAGACACCAGGCTATAGGGTGGGGGAGGCAGAAAGGAAGAGAGACACCAGGCTATGGGGTGGGGTGGGGGGAGAGAGGGAGAGAGACACCATCCTATGGGGTGGGGTGGGGTGTTGGAGAAAGGGAGAGAGACACAAGGCTATGGGTGGGGCAAGGAAGAAAGGGAGAGAGACACTGATGGCATGGTGAGAGTGAGACAGACAGGGAAGGCATAGCGGAAGTGCGAGACAGAGACGGGTGGCATGGGGAGAGAGGGACAGGGATGGTGTACAGGTAGAGTGAGAGACATGAAGGGTGAGACAGACAATGAGACAGACATTGAATGTGTGACTGTGTGTGAATGTTTGGTTGCATGTGACATTACATGTGTGCTCATGTGCCTGCAAATGTATGTGATACTGAAAGTGTTACTGTGTGTTTAAATGCCTGGGAGCAGCAAGGGGCAGCAAAATATATGTTCACCTAGGGCGCCAAAAAGTCTTGCACTGGCCCTGCTTGTCACTCCTCCCACTCCACCTTCAGGTAAAGATTCAAGGGTACCAACTTCTTCTGCAGCTGGCACTTGCTCAATCTCAGAAAGCAATTATTATTTTTTTAAATCTTCCAGCTTCTTTCTTCTTCTTTCTCCCCATGGGAGGTAAAGCAATGGAAACCGTTCAAGTTCTGCATATTGTTTTCTTCCTTTTCAGCTGTCACTCAGGCTCTTGATAAACTGTTGCTCCTCCTCAAATGTTTCCTCTCTGGCAGCCTTATCCTCCTCAGGCTCTGTATTGCTGGGAGCTGGCCAAACCTGCAGGATTCCTCATGACTTGAACTGGCAGTCATCAATCACTTCATCAGCCAATCAGCCCCACCTTGGATGGCCTCCTCTACATTTCTTCCAGCAGATTTATATTAAGTCCGCTTCAGACCTTTTCAGCTGCCAGCTCTCCAGTAGTTGCTTACCAGACCACAGACCAGGCGTGGAACACCTACAGTTTGCCTCCAGGCACAATGTACCTCATGGAAACATAGAATGTGTCGGCAGAACCATTCAGTCCATCTAGTCTGCCCAATTTTCTAAATACTTTTATTAGTCCCCAGTTCCCTGTTTTATAGCTAGGATAGCCTTGTGCCTATCCCACGCATGCTTAAAATCCTTGACGGTGTTTACCTTTACCACTTCCGCTGGAAGGCTATTCCATACATCCACTACTACTTCCTGATATTACTTATAAATGGTTGGCCCTCTAATTTTAGACTATGTCCTCTAGTTGTAGTAGTTTTTCTTCTTTTAAATATACTCTCTTCCTTTACTGTTTTGATTCTCTTTATGTATTTAAATGTTTCTATCTTATCCCCCCTGTTACGTCTTCCCTCCAAGCTATACATGTTAAGATGCTTTAACCTTTCCTGGTAAGTTTTATCCTTCAACCCATGAACCAGTTTAGTGGCCCTTCTCTGAACTCTCTCCAAAGTATCAATATCCTTTTGGAGATCCGGTCTCCAGCACTGCATACAATACTCCAAGTGAGGTCTCACCAGTGCTCTGTACAATGGCATGAGCACTTCCCTCTTTCTACTGTTAATACTGCTCCCTATGCAACCAAGCATTATGCTAGCATTTCCTGCTGCTCTATTGCATTGCCTACCTACCTTTAACTCCTCTGAAATGATTACTCCTAAATCCCTTTCCTCAGATGTTGAGCATGCTGCGATTAACCCTTTCAGCCCCAAAGCGCACGTGTACATGGTCTAAATGACCATTTACAACAGACCTGGGCATCTTACGGCCCACGGGCCACATCCGGCCCTTTGTGCGTCCCTGTCCGGCCCGCATGAGGCAGGGCCGATCCTTTTGCAAGGGAGGAGAGGCGCTGTAGCAGGGAGCTCTCTCCCTGCCATCCTCCTCCTTGTTAATCCAAGCACAGCGCGACGGGTGTAAGCTCCGCCCCCGTCGCGTTCTGTGATTGGCTGCTTCAGGGAGGAGGACGTTCTCTAGGGTATCTGCCAAGACACCATAGAGAACCTCCTCCTCCCTGCAGACAATCACAGAATGCGACGGGGGCGGAGCTTTCCCCCATTGTGCTGTGCTTGGATTAACAAGGAGGATTAGGTAATAACAGTTTTGGGGGGGGGGGGTTAAAATAAAAAAAGAAAGGAAATGTCTGTGGAAGTGTGTGTGAATGTGTATAAGTGTGTATGTGTGTGTCAATGTGTATAACTATGTGTGTGTTACTGTCTGTGTAAGTGTATGTACATGAGTGTCTGAGCAAGTGTATCCTGTGTGTAAAGGTGGCTGTGTGTGTATTTATGTATGTGTGACAGTGTGTATAAGGGTGTCTGTGTAAATGTATGTCAGTGAGGGTGACTAAGTGTGGAATTGTGTTTGTGTGACTGTGTGTATTTATGTATGACTGTGTGTATTTATGTATGTGTGACAGTGTGTATAAGGGTGTTTGTGTAAATGTATGTCTGTGAGGGTGACTAAGTGTGTAACTGTGTTTGTGTGACTGTGTGTGTTTATGTATGACTGTGTGTACAAGAGACCAGCATGGGGAACAGAAAGATAGAGATGGAAAAAGATATAAGGGATGAGGGGAGAGACAGACATGGGGTATCAGTGGCGAGAGAGAGACAGACATGGGGTATGAGTGGCGAGAGAGACAGACATGGGGTATGAGTGGCGAGAGAGAGACAGACATGGGGTATGAGTGGCGAGAGAGAGACAGACATGGGGTATGAGTGGCGAGAGAGAGACAGACATGGGGTATGAGTGGCGAGAGAGAGACAGACATGGAGCATGAATGGAAAGAGAGAGAGACATGGAGCATGAGTGGAGAGAGACATGGAGCATGAGTTGAGAGAGAGACAGACATGAGGGAATGGGGAGAGAGAGAGACAGACATGAGGGTACGGGGAGAGACAGACATGAGGGTACGGGGAGAGACAGCAGACATGAGGGTATGGGGAGAGACAGACAGACATGAGGGTATGGGGAGAGACAGACAGACATGAGGGTATGGGGAGAGAGAGAGACAGACATGGGGTATGAGTGGCGAGAGAGAGACAGACATGGAGCATGAATGGAAAGAGAGAGAGACATGGAGCATGAGTGGAGAGAGAGACAGACATGAGGGAATGGGGAGAGAGAGAGACAGACATGAGGGTACGGGGAGAGACAGATATTGAGCAAAATTTAATTTAAATATTGTCGATGTGGCCCTCCAGCAGTGCTCGGGTTGCTCATGCGGCCCCCGGTAAAAATTAATTGCCCACCCCTGATATAGAGTCTATACTTTTGAAAAATGAGAGTTACATAAGACTAATCATCCAAAAACTCTAAGTAGTTACTTATTAGACATGTAGTGTCCCTTTAATGGAGTTAAGTCTCTCCTAGCTATCATACCTAATAAATAATAAATCCTTCCCTATATGTCATATGACACAATAAGGTGGTTTATCTTTGTACAATCAGCTGCCTATGTAAAGGGCTCGTTTTACATGAAGGTCCCATTTCCTATGATAATTTTTGCCATCTGTACAGTGTGCTAGACAAATTGCTTGCAAAAAATACAAATTGTGACATTTTTAAAATATGGTTTGTTTACATGTTTCTACCTTGCGGCATATAGAAATAGAATTCTTGTGTGAGCCACCAAAGCAATGCATAGTTCTCATTCCTTAAATGAATTACTCACAAATCAATCCCTTCAAGGGCTTGCACATTTAGTTTACATCTCTATGCCACAAGGTACAGAGATATAAACAAAGTATATATTGCTAATGTTCATGGACAAAAATACTTCAGTAAAATAATAAAAAAAAAAGTAAAAAAAAAAGTCTCCCTTTAACCCTTCTGGTCTAAATGTTCATGATCACAGGCTTTCAGTAAAGATTTCCTGTGTATTGTCTGCACATTACAACTGCACATTACAACTGTCCATCTAAATTTGGTGCCATTTCAATTTTGTTTCATTTTGATGGCCTTATGCTTCCATTGCCAAATCCATTACAAGCCCATAAAATTAACCGCCCGAATAAAATATGACTTTGTTACATCCAAAATGAGCTATAGCTTATCGATTTGAAAGGCTAATATCCTGTCAAAAAAGAGCAATTCTTTTTTTTTAGTTTTCAATGTATAATCATTTTAGGATTATGCACTATACAATTGAATTCCTCTTAGCAAATTTCTATCACAGTCAAAATGAAATAAAGATTCCCCAGCCATGTAACCCTGTCTTTTTTATTTGTCTTAATGACTTTAAATAGATTCACAGGTGTATAGCTGCTGCTCAGTATTTCATATGGAACATGATAGTAAGTAGCACTCTAAGGTGATGTCCAAGTACTAGGTCAAATAAAGTATCAAGTTGTATTTATGTCAAAATTTAAATTTGGAGAAGTCATTTATTGACTGGAATTGGAATAAATCACTGTGGAATATTTAGCAAGGCAAATTCATCTACTGCATTTTAATATTAAATTATTGTTAAACCTTTTGGATTTATCATCTAGTCACTTGCCAATTGAAAATCATCGAGAGGGGTCCAAACCACAAACTTTGCCCTCACTTTGTGAGACAAACGCCTACAGCCTGGGGAATACACATCTACAGACATAACTATATATTAGCAAGCAGTCAGAGGTAAGTGAGAGCTTTTGTTTTTCTACTTGATGTTATAATGCTAAAAAAATACAAAGAAACTGAATAACTTGCTAGCTACCTAGTAAAATTCCTTGTGAGTGGTAGAACAAGTAGATAATGGGCCACAGAAGAGCAATTTATGTGTCTGTCCACTGTCCTCAAGCATTTTCCCTGGACCCCACTCCTATTTTTATACCCTTGACCATTTTTCCTGCCCCTGAATTTTTAATAGATAGCTGTTTCAAAGTGCTGTACTGTGGTGTGGCAATTAAGATTTATATATTCATGTATACCCACTGGAACTGTATGACTCTCTGCAAGTATTCTTCAGATATAAGTGGAAAAAAAACAACTGTTTTTTCCCCCAATCTTTATTCATGGTTCTGGCTACAAAGATAACACCACTTTCTACATTAAAAAAAAGAGTTGTAAAAGGTTACAGTTACAATAAAGCCAGACAAGTCATGGGTCAATTCCCTTGTAGCCTCAAACACCCTAATTTAAATTGATAATATTGTGCTTATAAAACCCTTCACTTTGATAACTGGGTAAAAATAGAAACATCATACTGTAGAATCCACTGAATTAGCTGGGATGCTATTTTAGTCTACCTTTTTAATAATCACTGCTTTTAACCCCCTTAAACTGAAAGGTACATGCGTCTTTAAAGACAAAAGCACTAAAAATTTTATTTTTCTCAAATTGATCAGAAACCAGGGGCACAGTGGCAAAGACTCGATCAGGAACTTGATAGACCCTATAAGTCCCTTCCGAAATAGCGAGAGACCTTGCAACAAAGATTGGGCATGGCACAATTTAGTTAACTGTAACCAGTGCTCATTTTGCAGTGTTTTAATTACTGTCATGAATTTGACTATAGCTGTCTGTCTGAAAGAGCCAGATATAATTCTCTTACCACACCTAATAGCTTTATTTTGCTGTAAATAGCCCAATCACAATACATAAAATAGAATTACCAGCACAATTATTTCCCAGTATCATTACCATTCATAATTTCCTAATGGTTTATGATGTATGATCGAGTAGGGCTAGGGTTAGAGCTCCAATGGCACTAAAGAAAATTCTGAAAAGAAAATGGTTAGAAAACAGTAATGCACAACTTTCACTAATTGCCTTATAACTTGCAAAAAAAAACCTATTTAGCAGGTCTTTTCATTAGCATTTGTAGATATGTCAAAGATCTGTCAAGTAAAAGTTTGAAAAAGTGTTTTTTTTTTTATAATATTTACCGTAATTGCTCAAATATAAGAAAAGGTTTTTTTCAGAGCAAATGCTCTGAAAAAGACCCCTCGTCTTATATTCGAGGACCTCAAATCAAGGTCAGATTATAAGACTGGGATCCAGGTCCCCCACAGAGCTGCAGGGGACCTGGATCCCCCTCGCTAACAGCAGGCGGATGGCTGCGCAATGCGAGCAGGCATCCTCCCCTGCCGCCCGGCACGACCGCCGGGACTTCTATGATGAAGCCAGGTCCTGCCGGCTTCATCATAAAAGTCGTGGCAGAAGTGCCGGGCAGCAGCGGAGGATGTCTCCACTAGGCACCAGGGATATTCGGCAGCCGAGGGATGTCTGCACTAGGCACCAGGGATATTCGGCAGCCGAGGGATGTCTGCACGGTAGTGCAGACATCCTCCATGCTGCCCGACACTGCTGTCTATCAGTCATAATAAGCATGTACGATACGTGTAGACATCCCCCGGCTGCCCCCACTTCCCACCAGGGAGCGAGAGACAGGTGAGGGGGAGGGGGGGGGAGAAAGACAAGGGGAGGGAGGGGAGAGAGACAAGGGGAGGGAGGGGGTGAGAAACAAGGAGAGAGAAAGACATGGGGGGTGAGAAAGACAAGAGGAGGAAGGGGGGAGAGAGAGAGAAAAGTTTGGGGGAGGGAGAGACAACGTGGGAGGGGGAGAGAGAGGCAGCATTGGCACATAAAAGGAAATAAAAACAAGAAATGCATTTGTTTAATATCATAATTTTTATTAAATATTAAAAAGCGATTTACCTGTGAATATATACAAGTTAAACTTTTTTCCTATAGGGTAGTCTTATATTCAGGCTTTTAGTTTTTTTCCTTAAGGAATATCCAAAGTTTGTTGTTTATATAATATTATTTTATTATAGTAAATTACGTATGATATGATCAATTCAGTGATACAATCAATTTAGACCACTGTTGTCACATATACAGGAAACAATAATTGCGAAGTGCAAAAAGCTATACTGATGAACAAATAATTAAAATAGCTGTTAGTTTTTATGGGAAGATTAGTGGACCAATTGTTTCTTTTAACTATTATTTAAATCTATGTTTGAAAAAGAGTAATGAAAATAGTCAATTTCAGATGTTACTGATATACCTTTGGCTTTTAGTTATAAAGTATTGTGATATCTGTACATACAGTGCACAGAAAAAGTGCCCACAGAGGCATCTTTAGGGTGGACTGATAAGATTTTTTAGTATTTTCCATGTGAAATGCATCTATTTACAACTGTGTCTTCCACTTTCTAAATATGTTCATATAGTTATGTCATTTTGTTTAAAGGTCTACTAAATAAGACCCAACATATGGCCCCAAAATGGTGCCTCCGAAGTCCGGACTGATTAGGGGCACATCGGGAACCGAATGTCGAGCTTCGCATTGTGTCCGATGTGCCACCGAATAGGTCAGCAATTCAGACATCATAGCTGATTATATACCAATACCGGCCAAAACGAAGGGACTTGAAATATACTTGAACTGATACTCACAAAATTAAGAGAAAAAAAAGAACTTTAAACATTTTTATATTTAATTTAATCATTTTTAACATGTTCATTTCAATTATCCAGATAAGATCTGAATTGTATTTGGAGGTGATAATCGCACATTAGGTAGCTAAATTTGCATGCTTTTAAAAGGAAAAATATCCAGATCCAAAGGCCTTCAATGCTTTGGTTTCTGAATAGCCTGAACAGTCATTTGGGAGACGAATTCATCAACTGAGTAGCCGCATTTCAGGGATTCATTCGATTTAGCTATTTTGCCCGATCCAAATCATTTTCATGATGGATCAGTACATATAGTAGTAGACCAGTTTATTTTTGCATACTAGCTACACATATTGCATGTTTGGAGTGTGGACTATATTTTCTTCTATAGTTTGTCTATATATTGATGTGTAAAGCATCCTGTAATAGAAAAAGTCTAATAGTCTTAAACAAATTTAAGCTCACTTGAGCTATTACAGTGTGAGTATTTCACAAATGCCTTCCAGGTTTAAAATGCAAAGACTAATTCCCCCTGTAATTCAAAATATATATCTTGGATCATTATAGGCTGCTTATTATAGGATCATCGGTGAGGTACGGCTGGTATCCCTTCAAGCACAGTGAGCAAGGGCTACACTAATGGAGATACATTTCCCTGTGAGGAAGAGCCCCGAAGAGCATGGCAGTTCCTGGTCTAGATTTTATTTTGTGGGCAATTCATGCTTGAATACCGATAATTGAATGAAGTCTTATTGTTAACACTAAAATTGGTTTTATATACATTTACTTATCACAGCTGGTAATTTGCTGCATACAGTCAGGGGTTGATATTTTGAATATTTTCAATGCATTTACAAGACTCAGGTAAAGTGACACAGCAAGTATATGGAGGGTCTAGGACAGTTCATCGCTGCCATTTCACTGCTGTTTGAGGACTAAACTGTCAGAGGTGTATGACAGCGTGTCCATTTCACTGCGGTAGTGTGAGCTCTGAACTGTCAGTGCTCACACTAATAAAGCATCAGACCTAAAACAAATCCCTAACCCAGACCCTAATACTAACCTCAAACCCTAATACTAACCCCGAACCCTAATACTATCCGCAAACCATAATACTAACCCTTAATAGTAACCCCAAGCCCTAATACCAACCCTAAGCTCTAATACGCACCCCTAATACTAACCCCAATACTAATCCATACCTTTTCATGAGATAATAGAGACTAATTTCAGGATGAATACGGCTATTATGAAAATATCCGAATTCTTATAAAAAATGTGGTTGGGAGATGCACAAATGGCTCCCAGCCCTGTTAACATAGGTTATATAGGGTGCTCTGACCGCCACTATTATAAATGGGGCTAGGAGCTGGGCAGCCCCATATAAAATATAGTGGGGGGCAAGGGCTAGTAACATTACCGGGCTGGAAGTCACCCAAATGGCTCCCAGTTTTCCTTAAATAAATTGGGGGACAGTACTGATAATATTAAAAAACCCACCACGAAGGCTGCTGAAATGCCCAAAAACCCCATTACATATAAATAAATGGCTTTATAGGGCTGGGGGCTGCACAAATATCCCAACACTCCATTCAAATATAATTATGGGCCCCAGGGCCAGTGCAAGGATTGCTGCCCCCCCCCCCACATTATCATATTATTATTCCCCTCAATATCCCAGGATTATGCCCCACAATATGCCAGGACTTAGCCACCTAATATGCCAGGATTATCCCCCTCAATATCCCAGGATTGTGCCCCTCAATGTCCAAGGATTATGCCCCTCATTATCCCAGGATTATGCCCCTTCAATATGCCAGGATTATGCCCCACAATATGCCAGGACTTAGCCACCCAATATGCCAGGACTTTCCCCCACAATATGCCAGGACTTAGCCACCCAATATGCCAGGACTTTCCCCCACAATATGCCAGGACTTAGCCACCCAATATGCCAGGATTATTCCCCTCAATATGCCAGGATTATGATCCTCAATATGCCAGGATTTAGCCACCCAATATGCCAGGATTATTCCCCTCAATATCCCAGGATTATGCCCCTCAATATCCCAGGATTATGCCCCTCATTATCCCAGGATTATGCCCCTCAATATGCCAGGATTATTCCCCTCAATATCCCAGGATTATCACCCACAATATGCCAGGATTTAGCCACCCAATATGCCAGGATTATTCCCCTCAATGTGCCAGGATTATGCCCCTCAATATGCCAGGATTTAGCCACCCAATATGCCAGGATTATTCCCCTCAATATCCCAGGATTATGCGCCTCAATGTCCCAGGATTATGCCCCTCATTATCCCAGGATTATGCCCCTCAATATGCCAGGATTATGCCCCTCGATATCCCAGGATTTTGCCCCACAATATGCCAGAATTTAGCCACCCAATATGCCAGGACTTTCCCCCACAATATGCCAGGACTTAGCCACCCAATATGCGAGGATTATTCCTCTCAATATCCCAGGATTATGCCCCTCAATATGCCAGGACTTAGCCACCCAATATTCCAGGATTATTCCCCTCAATATCCCAGGATTATGTCCCTCAATGTCCCAGGATTATGCCCCTCATTATCCCAGGATTATGCCCCTCAATATGCCAGGATTATGCCCCTCAATATCCCAGGATTTTCCCCTACAGTATGCCAGGATTTAGCCACCCAATATCCCAGGATTTTCCCCACAATATGCCAGGACTTAGCCACCCAATATGCCAGGATTATTCCCCTCAATATCCCAGGATTATTCCCCTCAATATCCCAGGATTATGCCCCTCAATATGCCAGGATTTAGCCACCCAATATGCCAGGATTATGCCCCTCGATATCCCAGGATTTTCCCCCACAATATGCCAGGACTTAGCCACCCAATATGCCAGGATTTTCCCCCACAATATGCCAGGATTTAGCCACCCAATATGCCAGGATTTTCCCCCACAATATGCCAGGATTTAGCCACCCAATATGCCAGTATTTTCCCCCACAATATGCCAGGACTTAGCCACCCAATATGCCAGGACTTTCCCCCACAATATGCCAGGACTTAGCCACCCAATATGCTAGGATTTTCCCCACAATATGCCAGGACTTAGCCACCCAATATGCCAGGATTTTCCCCCACAATATGCCAGGATTTAGCCACCCAATATGCCAGGACTTTCCCCCACAATATGCCAGGATTTAGCCACCCAATATGCCAGTATTTTCCCCCACAATATGCCAGGACTTAGCCACCCAATATGCCAGGACTTTCCCCCACAATATGCCAGGACTTAGCCACCCAATATGCTAGGATTTTCCCCACAATATGCCAGGACTTAGCCACCCAATATGCCAGGATTTTCCCCCACAATATGCCAGGACTTAGCCACCCAATATGCCAGGATTTTCCCCCACAATATGCCAGGACTTAGCCACCCAATATGCCAGGATTTTCCCCCACAATATGCCAGGACTTAGCCACCAAATATGTCAGGACTTTTCCCCACAATATGCCAGGATTATTTAATAATCCTAAATCCTGGCATATTGTGTGGCATAATAATCATTATTATGCCACACAATATGCCAGGATCCTCACACCTTCCCCCTTACTTACCTCCACTCTGCTGCTCTGTCTCCGGTGCAGGTCCGTGGCTGTGAGGGAAGCGTTGTGCGCTCCCCTCCAGCCAATGCGCATTCAATAAAGCTTGTTTAAAAAAAAGTCCAAAGGCCTCCGATGCTTCAGCTTCCTAACCGTCTAAACTGATGATTCAGATCAGAATAGCACCATACTGAGTCGCTGCATTTCTGGGATCCCTTTGATTCGGCTAATATTCCAGGTCCGAATCCAATTTGGAACAGATTGGTGCATATATAGCAGACCCTTTAGTGAACTGTAACTATCTGCTAGATAACAATGAACATTGTTGCATGTGCTCAGACTCTATTCTGCAAAACAAGAGGTGATTCATGGTTAGTAACTATGCACATTCACTAAAAGCACATGCATTGCATAATAGTTGTTAAAGCACATGTGCTTTAGCTTTGTTTCAATGGGGAAGTCTGGTTAATAACCATAGAAGCTGATTCAAAGACCCTGAGGTAGCGTTGTCAAACTGTGGGCCATCAGATGGTCAAGTAAGATGCTGGAGGACTGTAGCTTGACACCCCTACTCTAGGGGAGCTTGTTACCGAGCAAGGGTTGGAAATTGTTTTTATTGAAGTAATTGCACCTAAAAGAAGCTCTGGATCAATTACAGTAGGAGAAATTCAGTAACAGGTGCAGCAGTAGGATTAGTGATCTGAATTGTTATATGCAGCGTGATAGTTACACCAAGAGGCTTGGTGAGAAGCTGATGTACAGTTCTTATTAACACTGCGGTGTGACACACAGTGATAATTTCAGTTATATATTCAGTGGGAGGTACAGTGAGACATATCTATGACTTTCCTCCTCCATCATCCTTCGATGTCGCTACTAATCTCCACTAATCCTAATGAAACATTATTTCAGTCTGTGCTCATTTGCCTAATTAAAACGTCATTTTAACACGATTACAATTGGCATGGATAATCAAAATATTTATCCGGCACTAAATTGGGAGATCATTAAAAATGTTAATATATGATAGGAGCTACATATAATCTTCATTGTATAAGCGTCTTATGTAAAAGGATTACTGCTTTTGGGAGTTTAGGTTCAAAAAGTGGAAATCCCTTTATTGAGGCTGAAAGAGAATGTACACCACTGAAGAATAGGGAATAGCTGATTGGTTTTAGATACGAGTCTTAATATCCTTTGATAATCTTCTATTGGAGCCAACGCTATGCTTTGGGAATTATATTTATCAATTATTTTTTAAATTTTTAACTCTATTTAATCACATCACAATTCTCTTTCCCTCCTCCTACTAATGTGCTTTCACACTGCTTACCGGTCACCCTCTTTTTGTACTTTTTTCTGCCAATGTGCCCCTGCCCTATTTATCCTCTAATCTATATATACGAAAGTAATCCTATTATAAATTATGGGACAGCTAATCTGTGCAATAGATGTATCCAATTATAGACTACGAGGAACCTAACGGACCCTGCTGCATTTAAAAAAAGAAACAATTCAGTTTAATGTATATCAACTCTGACACTTAAAACATTTCTTCAGCTTTTACAATAATAACATTACCTTTTACAAGCGATCTCCTGGATAATCTTCTACCCCCCAAAATGGGTGAACCCGGAATTCAACAGGAGTTATTCAGATGCATTCCATAGAGATGCTAGGTGATGCCCAATGTGCATGGGATGATGTCAGTTTTGCACCCATGTGCATAAGGAGTCCTCACTTCCTATAGATATGGAGTGGCATGGAAATTCACTGCGTATGTGCATGTCCAAGTCACACATATCTAGTGCATGTTTAAAAAAATAGGGCATGCTTTAAGCACCATGCTCCACCATATGCATTTAAAAATAATAAGTGTATCAGAGGGATCATATTAAATAATCCGTGGTGGCAGCTAATCAGTATTATAAAGTACACATATTAGGTCACTCTAGCTGTTGTGAACTATAGTCCCCGCCATGTTCAGCCAGTCATGTGGCTGGCTAAACATTAGGGGAGGTGTGGAGCTTGACATCTGTAGTGCCAAAGCCATTGGCTTTCAAGTTGGGACTGAGTAAAAGGCTGACCTGCTGTATCTTGCCTGATCCAAACATTTTCATTTTTGCATATTTAACATATATAGAGCTTTCATATATGTACACATCTTACCTTATTACAATTAGAGATGGATTAGATCTGGACTTTTCAGAGTGGATAAGCAAGGGCATAAAAATAGATGATCTACATCTAAAGAATTTTGGCTTGTGTTTTTATATGTCAACAATATGTATGTTTGAATGGATATTTTTTGTCAATTAATGTCAGTGTTAATATTTATTCAAATTATTAATAAGGAAGATGAAAAAAATAAAAATAAATAGAGATGGAAATGTATCCATACATTTCTCCCCATCAGTTTAGCATATTTAACATAATACTCATCTACACAGCTGGATCCTTGTATATTACACATGTTTACAGCTGGAGCCTTGCATATTTCACGTTTACTGCCGGATCCTTGCATATTCACATGTATATAGCCAAATCGATATAACCGGATTCTTGCATATTTCACATCTATATAGCCAATATTACACATGTATACAGCCAGACCAATACAACCAGATCCTAGCATATTTTGCACCAGTACAACTAGATACTTGCATTTTTACATCAAAAAGCCGAATCCTTGCATATTGTGCATCACTAAAACCGATCCTTGCATATTTCACACCTACATTCAGGTCCATAAATATTGGGACATCAACACAATTCTAATCTTTTTAGCTCTATACACCAACACAATGGGTATGATATGAAACAAACAAGATGTGCTTTAACTGCAGACTTTCAGTTTTAATTTGAGGATATTTACATCCAAATAAGGTGAACGGTGTAGGAATTACAACAGTTTGTATATGTGCCTCCCACTTTTTAAGGGACCAAAAGTAATGGGACAATTGGCTGCTCAGCTGTTCCATGGCCAGGTGTGTGTTATTCCCTCATTATCCCATTTACAAGGAGCAGATAAAAGGTCGAGAGTTTATTTCAAGTGTTTGCATTTGGAATCTGTTGCTGTCAACTCTCAATATGAGATCCAAAGAACTGTCACTATCAGTGAAGCAAGCCATCATTAGGCTGAAAAAACAAAACAAACCCATCAGAGAGATAGCAAAAACATTAGGTGTGGCCAAATCAACTGTTTGGAAGATCCTTAAAAAGAAAGAACGCACCGGTGAGCTCAGCAACACCAAAAGACCCGGAAGACCACCGAAAACAACTGTGGTGGATGACCAAAGAATTCTTTCCCTGGTGAAGAAAACAGCCTTCACAACAGTTGGCCAGATCAAGAACACTCTCCAGGAGGTAGGTGTATGTGTGTCAAAGTCAACAATCAAGAGAAGACTTCACCAGAGTGAATCCAGAGGGTTCACCACAAGATGTAAACCATTGGTGAGCCTCAAAAACAGGAAGGCCAGATTAGAGTTTGCCAAACAACATCTAAAAAAGCCTTCACAGTTCTGTAACAACATTCTATGGACAGATGAGACCAAGATCAACTTGTACCAGAGTGATGGGAAGAGAAGAGTATGGAGAAGGAAAGGAACTGCTCATGATCCAAAGCATATCACCGCATCAGTGAAGCATGGTGGTGGTAGTGTCATGGCGTGGGGATGTATGGCTGCCAATGGAACTGGTTCTTTTGTATTTATTGATGATGTGACTGCTGACAAAAGTAGCAGGATGAATTCTGAAGTGTTTCGGGCAATATTATCTGCTCATATTCAGCCAAATGCTTCAGAACTCACTGGACGGCGCTTCACAGTGCAGATGGACAATGACCCGAAGCATACTGCAAAAGCAACCAAAGAGTTTTTTAAGGGAAAGAAGTGGAATGTTATGGAATGGCCAAGTCAATCACCTGACCTGAATCCGATTGAGCATGCATTTCACTTTATGAAGACAAAACTGAAGGGAAAAATGCCCCAAGAATAAGCAGGAACTGAAGACAGTTGCAGTAGAGGCCTGGCAGAGCATCACCAGGGATGAAACCCAGCGTCTGGTGATGTCTATGCGTTCCAGACTTCAGGATTTGCAACCATGTATTAAAAAGTGAAAGTTTGATTTTTGACTGTTAATCTGTCACATTACTTTTGGACCCTTAAAAAGTGGGAGGCACATATACAAACTGAAAGTCTGCAGTTAAAGCACATCTTGTTTGTTTCATTTCAAACCCATTGTGTTGGTGTATAGAGCCAAAAAGATTAGAATTGTGTCGATGTCCCAATATTTATGGACCTGAGTGTATATAGCCGATCCATGATTATTTCACACCCATACTGCCGGATCAATGCATATTTCACATACATACAGCTGGATCAATTTTAAACTGTTGGATCTTTGCATATTACACACCTATACAGCAGTAACCTTGCATATTTTACTTGTAACAAAAATATGGTGTGAGCTTCTAGTCCACCACAATATATGGATGAGTAAATCAGTAAATTGTGTTAGACCACAGTCCAGAAGAGAAAATCTGATGGTTCACATAAATTTCCACAAACTCAGTCACTGCTAAGACTCTTACCTCCTACCTGTGGAGAAAATGGGGGGATGCAGGTACATTTTTACAATTAGGCTACCATTTTAAGCAGTTCATGCTATGGTAGCCCTTAATCATAGGTGTCACAAAGTTATACATGATAGCCTTCATGACTGGGGCTCTTGGAGGGCCCTGAGGGTGAAACACCTCCCTGTGAAATATGGACCCTCATAGGGTACAGGACTACCCCTCCCCGAAGGAGCTATGTGTCACGGATGCCTGTGTGCCCTAGGCTCCCCTGGCACTGGAAGAGGTTATAGCATTACCAAAGGACACATCACTGGCCCTCTTGCTCCTGGTTGTTGCCCCCTGGATTTACTATTGTCTAGCTCTATGGGGACCCAGGTTGTCCCCTGTTCCCAAAGCTCCAGTGGCCTGTCAGTAACCAGGACATTTGCCTGTACACAATTTGGAAGGTACCTGAGGTACCCATTCAGTGCAGCAAGGAATTTAACCCAAGGTGCCCATCCAAAGCTATTCAAAGTAGTGTGTACAATGTTATTATATGTTAGTGATGAAATGTGTACTTATCTATTCAATAAGTGTTTACTGTCCTGTGAGCCATCTATTGTCCCTTATAGTCTAGATGTCTGTATCTAAAGGTGGCACATGCTTCCCCCCTAGTTGATGTCATATTTGTCTGTATATAAGTCTTTTTCACAAATACATTTTCATTCTTGCTGTACCTAACTTTGTAGAAAAAGCAAGGTTCCAGGAAAGACTTGCTGGGGGAATGCTGAGCTTTAATCAGGTGCTAAGGAGGTGATTTCGTACAACGGGCAGAGGTGTTCCCAAGCTTAGGTATCCATTCCATTCCAATAGGTGACATGGCAAAACAAATTTATAGCTTATAGCCCTAATTACCCTACTAATAGTCCCGCCCCTGCTTAGGGGAGAAACCTGATAGGCTAATACGTTTGGTGCTTGTGCTATTAACCCTAATTAAAAGTGATTGCTACTCTGAATTGTTAAGTAAAAGTTATTTTACACAACTCTATATTAGACTCTGTTTAATAAACTTTACGTTTATCCAGGTTTAATACTTATGCCATTGATTTCTTAGGCATCATTGCAATTTGCATATTATTATCCAACACAAAGGATATGATCCAATTTAAAAAGGTGCAGCACTTGTTTCTCTACTTATGACTACCTTTCACTGCTTGGAACATCATAAGGTAGCAGCCTAATTGTACACAATTTTTCTGTACCCCCTGCATGTTTGTCAATTAGGAGGCATTTTATACTTATTTTCAATAAAGCAGTTTAAAGAAAAACAACGTGAAGTCCTTGCCTCTGTTGAGTGCTGTGAACATTATTTTTGTATACAGCCAATCCTTGCATATTTCACATCTACACAACCAGATCCTTGCATGTTTTGTATCAATACAACCAGATACTTGCATATTTTGCATCTATTGAGCCAGATCCATGGATATTTTACATTTATACTGATGGATCCATGCATATTTCTAATACAGGGTGAGTATCCAAAAATCTGTTATCTGAAATGATCCGTTCTCCAAAATGATCCGTTATCCAAACTTTTTTTTTGTATTTTGCCACAAGTTGCATATTCCCCACACACCTGTCAGAATACAAGCACACAACAGTTTATTCAGTGTTGAGCTCCTGTGAGCTGTGATATAGCCTTTCCATGCATGATCAGAATACCCCACACCCACAAATTGTGATACAGTGGCACGTGTGCAGGCCTGACACGCAAACGGCAGGTTCACAACAATGCCTCATATCACAGCTACATCACAGTAAAAGTTATGTATTTGTTCTATACAGTATTTGCATTGATACTGTATTTACTGCTGAGAGGCTTTAATATATGTTATTGGGGAAAATGATCCATTACCTGAAATAATCAGTTATGCAAAATAGTTCTGCTAAGCAACCCAGCAGCTAATATGTGCAGCTCCATATTTCTGATCCTATTATAATACATTTAAGGGAAATGCTATTACATTATAACTTGGTGCAGGCAGCCTGAGTCAGCTGATGTGTAAGGGCTTAGTAATATGCTGTAATATGTGAGCAGCTGACACTTGTCTTAAAGGGACTGTCTGGGGCACAACACGCATCTTCCAAATATTAATGCATATTAATGTGATGTCAACGTACTTTAAAATGCATGTTTTGCATTTTGCATTACTCAAAATATAAAATACTTAAAGCTAGAAATTGTGAAATTACGCAAGCCAGGATTGCCCATACTAGCTGAGTAAAAGTAAATTCCCTTTTTTTTCTCTGCAGGAACCAAAGAGAAGAATTTCATTCAAATAAATGGAATTTCCTGTTTCTCTGGTGATGCCATCAGACAATGTGTTGCACTGTTAAAAGATCCTACTGTGTACATGAGCAAGTCTATTAAAGTCCACAATGTATTCTATTCCAGGGTCACAGGAAGTGACTAAATGAAACAAAACTCTATATTCTGAGTGTCTATATGATCAGTGCTGCCGCACTGCATCAAATCACACTGGATTAAAGCCTGTGCTATACAAGCAGTAATCTTCATCTTGCGCCAAGGTGAGTTGGGGGATTAGACTGTCCCTTTAAGGTGTCCCAATACAATCTCAATGGATACGTTAAGTCAGTGTTCTACAGATGCAGCCACACATAAATTTGAGTCCTTGAATTTGAACACCTACTGATTGATCAATGAATTGATTTTTCTCTGCACACGAATGAAACATTCTGCAATGGACCTAAAAACCAAAGGTGCTCATAAATAAAACACACTGTAGTCTCATGCCCAGGTCAAAACTTGTTGCCTCTTGTTTTGCATATTGAAAGTTATCTGAAAGGAAGTCCAAAAAAACACCTTGTTGGAGAGGAAAGCTCCTGTTAGCCTGTGGACTATTGCTACTATCTACTTCTTAATTTTAGGTGGTTTAAATATTTAAGGATTTTAAGTGTTTGCTGCCTCTCAGCAATTAAAAACTGTTTTATACTTACCATTGGAGTCTGAACACTATCTCCTGGAACACCATCACTGGGTTAGACCTGTGAGTATCCCTGATCCCTCCAGTTGTTTGCCCTTATTGCAATACATATAGGTTTTATTTTTAGTGCTGGGTTTTTTCTGCAGTGTTTATCCTACTGCAATTTTAAAGTAACTGTGTTTTATTTATGATCACCGTTGGTAACCTCCTGTATTTGACTTCATTCAACTTTTAACAGAGTATAGCCTTCTTTTTTTCCCATTGTTTGTTTAGACGTGTGTTGTTTAGACGTTTTGAATTGCCTGTCTTTTTGCCACTCCTTACCTCTGTGTTTGGATTCAGAAAGCATGGTTGAGAAGAATGATTGCTTAGTGTTCGAGTAATAAAATACTGTGTGTGTGGGGGGGGGGGTGTGTGCTTGGAGTGGGCCTTTAACCCCTTAAGGACAGATGACGTGCCAGGCACGTCACGGCAAATCGTGGACTTGCCGACAGGTGACGTGCCTGGCACGTCATGCACTAAGCGGTCTAGGTAGAGGCATTGTGCAACACCCCCCAAATGTGCAGGGGCGCGCTACGATCACTCCACGGAGTGATCATAGCAGCCATTTAAAAATGGCTGCGCCCACTGCACACATGTGCTTAGAAAGCGAACGATTGTTCGCTTTCTAAGCATCTCCGGTGTTGTTAAGTGCTAGCGAGGCACTTAACAACACCATGCTGCTCCCCAGAGCCGATGGTGGTCGCTCTCCTGAGCGACCCCATCGGCTCAGTAGAAGGGAACGCTGCCTGTACAGGCAGCGCTTCCCTTCTAATGGCAAGAGCATCGGAAGTGAAAGTATTTCAATTCCGATGCTCTAGGGGGAGTCAATCGATGCCGGCACAACAGATCTATGTGATCTGTGTGCAGGCATGTATGGTAAGTGCTCTGATGAGCACTTACCATACAGTCAAAGGCAATATTAGCAAATATTGCCTTTGACAAGTATTGATCTGCCTCCCTTACCTTACTAGTTTTAGTAAGGGAGAGAGACAGATCAGATAAAGTAAAAAAATAAAATAAAATAATAAAAAAAATATTTAATAAAATTTTAAACACCAAGGGCTTTTATAAAAGCCATTTAACTCCTTCCCTGCCATTGATCGCTGTGTACGCAGTGATCATACACAGCAGCACATTTTTTGCTGTCTGTGCATTTTTTAGGGGTTCATTTTTTTTACTGTAATTCATTACAGTAAAAAAAAAAGCTCTTTTAAGAGAGATTAACCCCTTTCTTGCTGTAGATCACTGCCTAAGCAGCGATCTGACGCAAATGCAGCAATGCATTTTAAAAAAAATTTAAACTTTTTTATTACACCCGTCACGTGTTAATTATACCCGCTAGGGGACTACGTTTAATGTAAAAAAAAAAATTTTTAGCTGTCTGACCGCATGTATAGCGATCAGTAACAGCTGATAAGTGACAAAGGCGGGCTGGCGTTTGCTCAGATGAGCATCACCATTTGTCTGGTTAGATCGATATTTGTAAATATTTGATCTGACCCGTGTAGATCTGCCTCCCTCTCACTTGAGTTTTAGTGAGGGAGGGAGACAGAGCTGTATAATGTAAGTTTTTAATTATAATATATTTAATAGAATTGAGACCCAAAGGCTTTTATAAAAGCCGTTTCCAGTATTTAACCCCTTCCCTGCAATTGATCGCTGTGTACGCAGTGATCTTACACAGCAGCACATTTTTTGCTGTCTGTGCATTTTTTTAGGGGTTATTTTTTTTTACTTTGATTTATTACAGTATATCAAAGGCTCTTTTAAGAGCTATTAACCCCTTCCTTGCCGTATATCACTTCCTAAGCAGCACATATGGTCACTGCCTAAGCAGCGCATATGGAGCAATCTAGTCGCAGAAGGATTTTTTTTTGCTATCAGCATTTTTTGTGTCAGACTCACTAGGGGTTAATTATACCCACTAGGGGATTACGTGTATTCCTTTTGAAGCTGTCTGAACGCGTGTATAGCGATCAGTAACAGCCGATCAGTGGCAAAGGTGAAAATCAAAAAGTGCACCTCTCAAATGTAGCCTTTCAACACCCAACAAAGCTGATAAAGCTATGCATGGGTGGTATCCCTGTGCTCGGGAGATGTTGCTGAACATATATTGTGGTATTGCTTGTCAGTGACACATACCGAAATATGTGAATTTGTGTCTAAAGTACAATGTATGTGGGAAAAAATACACAATAAAATGACTACCACAAACTTTGACAAAGGCTGGTGGTAGAATTGGTGCATGGAAAGTGTTAAAATAACACCATTTAAAATAGCCTAGGGTGTCTACTTTTACAAAATATATACTTTTTGGGGTAAAATACACTGTCATACTTTAAAAAAAACTCCCAAATGAAAGATGGGCTCAGGCTGACTACACGTCAATATTCCAAGTTGAAAATGCGCACCTTCACAATGTGGCCCTTTTAGCCCCAAAACAACCCAACAAACCTATGCATGGGTGGTATCCCTGTACTCAGGAGATGTTGTTGAACACATATTGGGTTATTGTTTGGCAGTGACACATACCAAAATCTGTGTATTTATGTCTAAAATACAATATTTGTGAAAAAAAAACACACAAAAATTACTACCACAAACTTTGACAAAGGCTGGTGGTAGAATTAGTGCATGGAAAGTGTTAAAATACCACCATTTGAAATAGCGTAGGGTGTCTACTTTAAAAAAATATATGGGTTGATGGGGTAAAATTCACTGTCTGGTTTCAAATATGTCCTAAATGGGGCATGGGTGCAGGCGGTCTGCATGTCAAAATTTAAATTTGGAAAACCAAAAACTGCACCTACCAAATTTGGCCTTTTACCCCCCAAACAACCCAACAAACCTATGCATGGGTGGTATCCCTGTACTCAAGAGATGTTGCTGAACACTTATTGGAGTGTTATTTGGCAGTGACACATACCAAAATCTGTGAATTCATGTCTGAAGTACAAGGTTTGTGAAAAAAAAACACAAAAAAATTACTACCACAAACTTTGACAAAGGCTGGTGGTAGAATTAGTGCTTGGAAAGTGTAAAAATACCACCATTTGAGATAGCCTAGGGTGTCTACTTTTAAAAAATATATGGGTTGATGTGGTAAAATACACTGGCTGGTTTCAAATATGTCCCAAATGGGACATGGGTGCAGGCTGTCTGCATGTCAAAATTTCAAATTGGAAAACCAAAAACTTCACCTCCCAAATTTGGCATTTTAGCCCCCAAACAACCCAACAAACCTATGCATGGGTGGTATCCCTGTACTCAGGAGAAATAGTAGAATCTATTTAGCATGTTTTTTCGTTCGGTATTGTCGATGAGGAGAAGTTATTTCAAATAAAAGTCAGGAAATTTGTGTATTTTTTTTTTACCATTTTTTTTCTTTTTTAATAATATGATAAGATATGATCAAAAATATGGCATCCATAGAAAGCCCTTCTTGTCCCGATAAAAACAATATATAATATGTGTGGGTACAGCAAATGACGAAGAAGAAAATTACTGCTAAAAACAAACAGCACAGAAATGTTAACATAGCCATTGTCCAGAAAGGACAAAAATGTTTCAAAGGCTCTGTCCTTAAGGGGTTAAGAGGAATACGTCTTTCATTTGTATATGTACCTTGATTCATTCTCTTGCTCCACATATTCTTGTATGTGCTAACCCCTGTTAATGAAACTCATTAATTATTTGGCTGGACAGTATTATGAGGACTGACTAATTCTGTAACAAATAGGAAATGCTATATTATGTACAAGTTTCTAGTTTGGGTATTGGCTTTGATTTTTCATTTCATTCTTTGATGTTGTAGAATTGCACAGTATTAGACACAGTGTATATTAAATAAATTATACTAATGCAATGCTACAGTTAACTGATTTCCCAAATCTTCATTTTTCCTCAACATTTCAACAGTGCCAGAACTCCTCCTCATTTATTTTCCCTACAAATTAAGAAATACATCAAAATGACTAATGTTTGTGGAACATAATTTGTAAATCTGTAGTTCATGGACGCAAATGATGGAACTACTATTATGACACCTCCATCTTCCCTCTATTTACATATTAACCCTATCAGGCCAGGTGGTTTCACTCTGCAATCACCTTTTCGTTGTCCTTGCCCACTAGCCTCTATTTGAAACCAGCTTTGCAAGCTGATCAGAGGAGTCCTCTAGAGTTAGAATTTAGTATCAGCTGTAGCCAACGCGTGCGTGTTGATGCCTATAAACCATTTCAGTTTGTCAAAACATTGTATGCCGGGGCAGTTCATTAGTGATCAAATATTATTTTTAATCGTGCACGTTTTACTGTGTATCTGGAGCACAGGTAAGGAACCGTATTGGACAAGAGCATTCTGCAAGACATGCAATATGCGTCTTTGCATATGAAAAACAAACAATTACTTTGCAGTATATCATAAGAGACTGTGAAATTTAATTTTCTCACAGAAGCCAGCATTTTCACTATGAAACCACTTGAAATATGTACCAATTTTAAAAATATTTTATAGTTTCTAATCAATATTAGTGATATGTTTATGTCATTAAAGATAGATATTTTTGAAAAATTGCACTTTTATTTTCCAATTTTGATTTGATGAGCCTCAAATTACATAAACAAATTGAGTGCAAACCAGTGACTTTTTTTTTATTTCTTGCAAACTAAGATTACTTAATGTGGATCATTAGCAGAAGGAGTGTGGAGAGGGGAGAAGTAATTAGTTATGCAGATTTGGCACAACACTGTCTCTGATTAGGTAAAATAGTAGGGCTGCCAAATCAGCTATTTGCTACCAGAAAAATACACGCTACATGCTGCCCTGCAGTATCTGGATGTCATATGTAACCTGAAGCATATCAATTAATGAATCAAGTTAGTTCTGTGGAATGGCCAACTTGATTCATTAATTAATTTCCTTCTGGACATAAGAACTTTTACATGGCAGCATGTAAAAGTTCTGCATCCTGTAAAAAAAATGGCCAATCATGTACCTCTCAAAAAATAACTAAAACCAAATATTTTTAAAACAATTGAATTATCTATGAAACATAAAGCATAAGTTAAATGAACTGAAATGAATTTGTCATTGCTATTAACTGGATAAGTGTCAGATGTAATAAAACTAAGGCAATGATGGCAAACTTATGGTACAGGTAGGGTCAGGGCCGGCTCCACTGTAAAGCTGCTTAGGCAGACGCCTTAGGGCGTCGCAACGGGGAGTCGCCAGCGTGGAGAGCACTTTGGGGGGGGGGGGGAAATGCCAGTAGAGGCACTGGCTGGGAAAATGATCTGCCCTCACCAGCCCTCTACACAGCCGGAGCAGCATAAGCTCGGTGTGTAAAACACACATAGAGCTCAGTAAGTGCTGCTCGAGCTCCCTGTGTGGAGTGATAATTTAGGACATCGGAAATCCGATGCCCTGCATCATCACTAAGCCCGGGGAGCTCGAGCAGCACTTACTGAGCTCCAGGGGAGGTGGGGAGAGAACAGGGTAGGGGGAGAGAACAGGGGAGAGTGAACAGGGGGGAGACAACAGGGAAGGGGGAGAGAACAGGGGAGGGGGAGCTAACAGAGATGGGATGGAAGGAGAGAGAACAGGGGAGGTGGGGAGAGAAGAGAGGAGGGGGAGAAAACAAAAATGGGGAAAACAGAGGAAGAGGGGGAGAGAACAGAGATGGGGAGAGAACAGAAATGGGGGAGAACACAGAGATGGGGGTAGGAGGGGAGAGAACAGAGATGGGGAGGAGGTGGTGAGAACAGATGGGGTAGAGGGAGAGAACAGAGGAGGGGGGAGAAAACAGATGAGAGGGGGGAGAACAGAGATGGGGGAGAGGGAACATAGATAAGGGATATGGGGAGAGGGATCGTCATGGTGGGGGCACCAAAAAGCACCTTCAGCTGTGTAGCAAAACATCCTTCCACCAGCCCTGGGTGGAGTCACAAAAGAGTGGAGCCACAAAGGGTCCCACCAGATTGAGCTTCAGGCTCCTAGCTATAGGTACAGAATGCCTGGAGCTCAGTTGTCATAAAGCATTTTGGATATCCTGAAGCACATATCCCCTTATCCTAGAAAACTCCTGACATTCCTTTATGTCTCTCTTCCTCATCGCCCGTCCACTTTTGTCTGTCTCTCTTCCTCATCTCCCCTTGTGTCTCTCTCCTTCATCTCCCCTTGTGTATGTCTCTCTACCTCTTCTTCTTTTGTGTCCGTCTCACTCCATGTCTCCCCTTGTGTCTATCTCACTCCTTTATATCCCTTTTGTCTGTCTCATTCCCTCATCTCCCCTTGCATCCATCTGACCCCCTCATCACCCCTTGTGTCTGTCTCACTCCCATCTCCCCCTTTGTCTGTCTCTCCCTCATCTCCCCTTTTGTCTGTCTCTCCCTCCCTCATCTGCCCTGTTGTCTGTTTGTCTCCCCATCTCTATTTATGTGTGTCTCTCTCCCATCTCTCCCTATGTGTGTCTCTCTCCCATCTCCCTCTTTGTCTGTCTCTCTCCTATCTCACTTTTTGTCTATCTCTCTCTCATCTCCTTTTTTTTGTCTGTCTCTCTCCCATCTCCCTGTTTTTTCTGTCTCTTTCCCATCTCCCTGTTTTGTCTGTCTCTCTCCCATCTCCCTTTTTTGTCTGTCTCGCTCCCATCTCCCTTGTCTCTGTCTTGGTTTGAATATTGCCGTAATTACAAATTCAGCTAAATAATGAAAACTGAGCTCTCCTTTCTAGCTATTTCCATATTTTGATTTGTATTTGTATGTTGTATTTTTTGAACATTTTATATAATATTTGATATCTATATACTGTATCAACATTTTTAATTTATGGATTAATCACTGGCATTTGACGTGCAATATAAGACACCCTGAATATTTTGTATGTCCATACTTTGAATAAAAATGTAACATTAAAAAAAAAAAAACCTTGGCCATCACTGCACTAATGATGTCAAATTGTGACCCTTTAGCTGCTTGAGAACTACATCACCTATACTCCCTTGTTAAACTCTGAGCTGACAAAAGATTGTGAGATGTAGGCCATCAGCAGCTGGAAGGCTGTAGTTTGAAAGTCCTGTACATAAAGAAGGTCAGCTTTGGAAAGTTCCATCTGTATATCATTACAGTCAGATGTATTGATGTGCAAGGCAATTTGCGGTTATCTTCTCAATTACCACTTACATATTCTTTCAGATTCAACTTTTATTTGATCATTTAATATGTGCTTTGTTCTCAGCAATTAACCATCCAATGGTATTTGTTATTCCATATTTTGTTGTAAAACTTGCATATATTTACATTTCAGGTTAGAAAACAACCTTCCAAATACAAATACTGGATTTCTTCCAATGCAGTTTAACCCCTTCAGGACAATGGCATTCTTTGGTTTGATGTCTGTTCTGGACAATAGCTTTTTTTTTTCTACATAGCTATGTATCCTTTTAAATTAAAGTGTAAGCTTGCTATTTTAATGAATCTCCACATATAATATATTGTTTTTTTTAAAGAAAGAAGGGGCTTTCTTTTGCAACCATTTTTTTAAGATTTAACCCTTTGTGTAATGTATACAATTTAATAAAAAACAAACAAAAAAACAATGCATTGCATTGGGAACCCGTACATGTACGGGTATTGTCCTGAACGGGTTGAAGCTTCAAGGTGGGGGAATGCAAATAAGGACATACAACAGCTGCCAAAGTTTTATTTGTATATTATTAAATTGTACTTGTGTTCTCTTCTTTGTGCATTCATACTGCTTTAAACACAGCTTTTAAGCATGCCACATGGTAGAAATGCATCAATCAGAAAATACCACGTACAGAACTTGTAGATGTCATTAAAACAGATAAAAAGATACATAATTTTACTAGCTCATATTTGTGACTGACAAAGTGTTGCTAATTTGTCTCAAGTTCATTTAACTAAAAAGCAACAAAATAGAAAACTACCAGCTAAAAAGTATACAGTACATAACTGATTAATAACTGAATTCGGGACATTACAGTGGATATGTAACATTATCTTGTGTGGCTGAAAATCTGCCATAGCATCTATTGATTTTCAGTTCAGTGATAGAATAAAAAGCATTCACTGATTTACACTATTTCGACCTAAAATCAGCATATATTTAAATATCTTCCAGCAATTGTAAATCAATTTCTAAAGGCTGCCAATATACCTTCACAGCCTGATTATTTCCCATTTTCTGTAGATAATCAAGGAAAGCAGACAGATCGATTAGGATTAGAATGTAAAAATGGAGACTCTATCCCTAGATAATCTTTGACTACACGTATATCTTAAAATGGGTGAGGAAAAAAATCCTGGGCAAAATCCCCAACCTGCAATGTTCCAAATTCAAGAAAACTTTTCCACTTACAACATGTCATAATAATATATTTTCGATACAGTGCTTTTCTCCCAAAGGGGAGATGAAACACTTTAGAGCACGTTTAACAACTTAACCAAATAGGCATCTAATAGTGCATATTATTACACATTCTGATAGTACTCAACTTAGTGACTTTGGAAGGGTGAAATTGCTAAGGGCACACCTTAAACCCTGAGGAGTGGCCAGGCAATAACCATATGAGCTGTATTAGTTTTTGCAATCTGAATATGCCTTTATACTGGAAGGCTGGCAGATAATCAGCAGGATGGATATCTGGACCAAAAGTGGGTTGTCAGGTGCAAGCCAATGTCAAAATACTGGGACAAATAGCAGAATCAGAAACAGGAGAAAAGGTCAAAACATAGGAGCTGGTAGAGGAATCCAAAAATAGGGTCAGTAACAAAAAAAATCAAATAACAAAATCAGCAGCCATAAAGCATAAGGCAGGAACCACACAATGGTTGTGCTTTGTCTGGGAGCCGGGTAATAATTCCCAGGCAGGTGTTTAAAGTGACATAACAAGTGACCCTCCACAGAGGGTTTTAAAATAATATTGCTCCCAAATTTTATTTAAAAAAACTAAAACCACAATCCATACATATAGCTTGGCATAGTTAATACATTAAAGGAAAAAGGCAAGCTGCTTAACGCATTTTAGTACACTGTCCCCTGACCATGAAACTATTGCTATGTCAAGTCCCTGTATTATACATTTACTCACATTTCCCCTTTATGTGTGAGGCTGGAAATGAGGAGCATAGCACAGGGAAGCTCCAGCAGTAGGTAGAATGAAAGGCAACTGTACAAAGGGGGCAAGGGGTCAGAATAGGAGAGATCAGCAGTATCCAAGAGGGAAGCCAAAGATCAATAGCCAGTAGGTCAAAGTACAAATTCGAAATAGCAATGAGGGGTAAAAAAAAATTCACAAGGAGAGAACCTAGCTTGGGAATAAACAAGCACAGAATGACAGGTGAGCAGGATTTAAATACAGAGTCAGGACCATAACCCCTCCCCTCAGCTCTCAGTATCCTCCCTCAGCCATTCACTGTATAGTAGATGTGCCGGAAAAGCAACCATGTCCCTTGGATGTGAAGACACGCCCCTCGGTGGCAGGAGGATGTGCTATGCTCGAGACATACTCTTCTCGAGGCCGGAGATTCGGGCCATTCCATGATTGCATGGCTACAATGTGGGAGCAGGGCCGGCCTTAGGGGTGTGCGACCTGTGCGAGCGCACAGGGCACAACACCCCAGGGGGCGCCGCCCGCCAGCTAAAAAAAAAAAGTTAAAAATAAAAAAGCCGGTAGAGGCATTGGGTGGGGGAGATCAAAAGATCCCCCCTCACCAGCCCTCTGCTCGGCATGCTCTGCTGTGTAGGGGAGGGGGCGGAGCTAACCGGCTGAGCTGTGTAGCTCCGCCCCCACCCTGTGAAGCAGAGAAGCTCCTGCATCACGGGGAGCTGCAGGCAGCAAAATAAAGTGCTGCTCGGCTCCCCATGCCTGCATTAAGCATGGGGAGCCGAGCAGCACTTTCTTTTGCTGCCCACAGCTCCCCGTGAAGCAGACGGGGGGGGGGGAGAGAGACAGAACAGGGAGGGAGAGAGAAAGAGAGAGACAGAATGGGGGGAGAGAGAGACAGAACAGGGGGAGAGAGAGAGAGACAGAACAAGGGGAGAGAGAGACAGACAGAACAGGGGGAGAGAGAGACAGACAGAACAGCGGGAGAGAGAGACAGACAGAACAGGGGGAGAGAGAGACAGAACAGGAGGAGGGGGAGAGAGAGACAGAACAGGGGGAGAGAGACAGAACGGGGGGGAGAGAGAGACAGAACACGGGTGTCTGGGGGGGAGAGACAACGGGGGGGGACAGAACAGGGGGAGAGAGACAGAACAGAGGGAGAGAGAGAAAACCGGTATGGGGGAGTTAGAGCGAGACAGACGTGGCAAGGAAGAGGGAAGGGACACATACATTAGGGGGGGGAGACGGGGGGCGCCACGGGGGAAGCCCGCACAGGGCGCTGGGACACTTAAGGCCGGCCCTGTGTGGGAGGATGGAGCTCTGGAGGTGAGTGAAGGTGACCCTGATGCCTGAGGGTAGCGGGACCTGGAGCCTGACAGACCCCCTCCTTACTTACGAACATAGGCCAGCCAACCAGGACAAGATCAGTGGAAAGTTTGTATTCTGACGGGTGCATGGATGTTGGTTTCAGGTTCCCATGATCTTTTTTCCGGGCCATAACCCTTCCAGTGGATGAGGTATTCTAAATGGCCACAATGGATGTGGGAGTCCAGTATCTCTTCCACCTCATCAATGCCCAGAACATAAACAGGAGGTGGAGGAGGCTAACATCTATTTGCATCTGCTATCCATTTTTTCAGAAGAGAAACATGGAAGGTAGGATGCATACACCAAGAATTTGGAAGTATCAATCTGACGGCAGCAGAACCAAAGAGTGCTGATATTTCAAAAGGACCAAGGAATTTGTGGTCAATGTGGGCATAGGAGAGCCATACTTTGTCCCCTACCTGGAACAGGGAACCAGGAGAGCGTTGCTGATCTGCATACATTTTGTATTCATTTTGGGCTTTGTTAAGGGTATCACGTAGTAGAGAAAACCCCTGTTGAAGGACGTGGAGATGATCTGTAGCAGGAGGTACTTTGTTTATAGAAACATAGAAACATAGAAGGTGTCGGCAGATAAGAACCATTCGGTCCATCTAGTCTGCCCAATTTATTTTTGAGTACTTTTATTAGTCCCCCATTCCCGGTCTTATAGCTAGAATAGCCTTGTGTCTATCCCACGCATGCTTAAAATTCTTGACTGTGTTTACCTCTACCACTTCTGCTGGCAGGCTATTCCATACATCCACTACCCTCTCAGTAAAGTAATACTTCCTGATATTACTTTTAAATCGTTGCCCCTCTAATTTAAGACTATGTCCTCTTGTTGTGGTAGTTTTTAAAAATACTATCTTCCTTTACTGTGTTGATTCCCTTTATGTATTTAAATGTTTCTATCATATCCCCCCTGTTACGTCTTTCCTCCAAGCTATACATGTTAAGATGCTTTAACCTTTCCTATATGAGGAACATTCAATAGAAAGCAGGGATCATAGTCATATTTGGCCTTGAAAGGTGACATCCCAATAAATCGTTGGAGTTCCTGTCTCCATCCATCATTCCATTTACTCCATGATCGCGGTGTAGGCCGAAGCTGGGGCCTGTAGTAGTGCTGTCTATCATCGATAGAGATAACAGTAGCGCGGTAGGCCGAAACCAGAACCTAAAACTTGAACCAGTCCAGAGAACATCATCCAGAGTTTACCTGGATCTATTTGCACCTTTAGAGGGGAGGTAAACCCTGTCCCATCACCAAAGCTCCAATAGTCTCCTGGGATAGAGAAATAGAGGTATGTGCTTTAGAAGCACAACCCTCTGACATCCAATCCAGTGAGGGGCTTGTCCAACAGAGGACCCACAGCACTATAAAAACCCCCTCAAAATGTTACCACAGTACTCTAGTGTTCCAGAGCTTTGGTTCCCGTTTGTCCTTGGACTTCAGTTTCTTGTGATAGAAACATAGAAACATAGAATGTGTCGGCAGATAAGAACCATTCGGTCCATCTAGTCTGCCCCATTTATTTTTTTTTAGTATTTTTATTAGTCCCCCGTTCCCGGTCTTATAGCTAGGATAGCCTTGTGTCTATCCCACGCATGCTTAAAATCCTTGACTGTGTTTACCTCTACCACTTCTGCTGGAAGGCTATTCCAGACATCCACTACCCTCTCAGTAAAGTAATACTTCCTGATATTACTTTTAAATCGTTGCCCCTCTAATTTAAGACTATGTCTTCTAGTTGTGGTAGTTTTTCTTCTTTTAAATATACTCTCTTCCTTTACTGTGTTGATTCCCTTTATGTATTTAAATGTTTCTATCATATCCCCCCTGTTACGTCTTTCCTCCAAGCTATACATGTTAAGATGCTTTAACCTTTCCTGGTAAGTTTTATCCTTCAACCCATGAACCAGTTTAGTAGCCCTTCTTTGAACCCTCTCCAAAGTATCAATATCCTTCTGGAGATACGGTCTCCAGTACTGCGTACAATACTCCAAGTAAGGTCTCATAAGTGCTCTGTACAATGGCATGAGCACTTCCCTCTTCCTACTGCTAATACCTCTCCCTATGCAACCAAGCATTCTGCTAGCATTTCCTGCTGCTCTATTGCATTGCCTACCTACCTTCAAGTCCTCTGAAATTATTACTCCTAAATCCCTTTCCTCAGATGTTGAGGTTAGGACTGTACCAAATAGTCTATATTCTGCTTTTGGGTTTTTACGCCCAAGGTGCATAATCTTGCACTTGTCCACATTAAATGTCAGTTGCCACTGCTCTGACCATTTTTCTAGTTTAGATTAATCATTTGCCATTTGGCTTATCCCTCCATGAATATCAACCCTGCTGCAAATCTTTGTATCATCAGCAAAAAGACATACTTTTCCAACAAGACCTTCTGCAATATCGCTAATAAAAATATTAAAGAGAATGGGTCCAAGTACAGATCCCTGAGGTACCCCACTAGTAACAAGACCTTGCATCGAATATACCCCATTGACTACAACCTTCTGTTGCCTGTCACTCAGCCATTGTCTAATCCATTCAACAATATTGAAATCCAAACTCAAAGATTTCAGTTTATTGATAAGCCTTCTATGTGCGACAGTGTCAAAAGCCTTACTGAAATCTAGATAAGCAATGTCTACTGCACCACCCTGATCTATTATTTTAGTCACTCAATCAAAAAAATCAACAAGATTAGTTTGGCATGATCTCCCTGAAGTAAACCCATGCTGTCTCTGATCTTGAAATGCAAGCGACTTTCGATCTTCAACAATCCTATACTTTAACAAGGTTTCCATTATTTTTTCCACTACTGAAGTAAGACTTACTGGTCTATAGTTGCCCGCCTCCTACCTACTACCTTTCTTGTGAATGGGCACAACATTAGCTAATTTCCAATCTTCTGGAACTACTCCCGTTAACAATGATTGGTTAAATAAATCTGTTAACGGTTTTCCTAGTAAACCACTAAGTTCTTTTAATAACTTTGGATGTATCCCATCAGGTCCCATCGACTTATTTGTCTTTACTTTAGACAGCTGAAGTAAAACCTCTTCCTCTGTAAACTTATATGCATCAAAAGACTCATTAGTATTTTTCCCTAAATGAGGTCCCTTACCCTCATTTTCATTTGTAAAAACTGAACAAAAATATTCATTAAGGCAGTCTGCTAAGCCTTTATCCTCTTCTACATAGCATCCTTCTTTTGTTTTTAATCTAACTTTTCCTTGTTTTACTTTCCTTTTCTCATTTATGTATCTAAAAAATGTTTTATCCCCCCTTTTCACTGACTGGGCTATAGTCTCTTCTGTGTGTGCTTTGGAAACTCTTATAGCTTGCTTTGCCTCTTTCTGCTCTACTCTTATAGATCATTCTATCTTCCTCACTCTGAGTATTTTTATAATTACTAAATGCTAGCTTTTTATTTTTTACTATTTTGGCCACCTCTGCAGAGTACCACAGTGGTTTCTTCAATTTTTTGCTCTTACTGACAAGCTTTATGCAATTTTCTGTTGCCTTCAGTAGTGCAACTTTTAGATAATCCCATTTCTCCTGGACTTAATTTAAATTGCTCCAGTCTGATAATGACTCCTTTACACCTAATCTAATTTTAGAAAAGTCTGTTTTTCTAAAATCTAAAACTTTTGTTTTTGTGTGGTGTGACTGCGTCACTGTTCTTATATTTAACCCCTTCATGACCAGACTGTTTTTGGAATGTTGTGCGTTAGTGACCGAGGCTGTTTTAACACTTCTGAGGTGTTTGTGTTTAGCTTTAATTTTCTTCTTTGTCAGTTGCTGTACCCACACATATTATATATTGTTTTTTTCAGGACAAGAAGGGCTTTCTTTTCATGACATTATATTGTTCATATAATTTATTGTATTGTGTAAAGAATAGTAAAATATGGTTAAAATTAAAAAAAATAAACACTTTTCCTGACTTTTCTTTGTAAATTCTTTTACTAAGCTTCAAAAGCTAATGAAAAAACGTGCGAAATAGATTCGACTATAGGTCCTGAGTTCAGAAATACCCAATGTTTATTTGTTTTTTTGCTTTTTTTTGCATGTTTTAGGTTAATAAATACAAGTAGCATTTAGCTGTTTCAAAACCATTTTTTTTTTTAAATTAGCGTTAGTGACACTGTAACACCGATATCTGATATAAATCGCTGAATAACCCCCCACATGTACACATTTTTATAAAGTAGACATCCCAGGGCATTCAACTTGGGGTAATTTGACACTTTTCACTCTGTCATTTTACCACCAATCTTTGACAAGTTTTGACGTAGTAATTTTTTGTGTGTTTTATTTCCACACACTTTGAAACTTAGGTATGAATTTAAAGGGGTTCGTCTATTTTATTGCCAAACAAAACCCCAATATATGTTCAGCAACTTCCCCTGAGTATAGCGGTACCCCACATGTATAGGTTTGCTAGGTTTATGTGGCAGGTACAGGGCAAAATTTAGGATATGGTTATTGCAGCTTTAAAACATGTATTTATTATGTAATGACTACATTTCCTATCATGCTCAGCCAGCCAAAAGCTACCGTAGCAGGATAGGAAATGTAGTCTATAGTAGGAAGCACCGATTTTTGCTATCCTTGCTATCCTGCGGCTGCATGGATCAAATATCCAGCTGCTGCGGGCCCCTATCTACTGCTGGGGGCCAATGCAAAGCACTGGCCCCACTAGCAGTCTTTTTTTTTTAAATAAAATATCCCTAGAGGACCACAGACAGACATAACATGTCATTGGTCCTCTACGGAATAACTTTTTATTTTTATACAATTTATTATTATTATTTTACATTTTTTTATTTATTTAATTTTTAATTTTTTTTATATTTTTTTATTTTTATTTAACTCTAACCTTAACCCTATGGTTAGGGTTAGTACAAGACCTAATTCTAACTCTAGGATTAGGGTTTTGATGAACTCTAATCCTAACCCAAGAGTTAGGATTAGCACAATAGGAAAAAAACGTTTTTTTTTTAATTAAAAAAATCATTTGGGGGGGCTGGTTGTTACTGGGGGAGACCAGGGGAAGACTTCACACATTATATTTAGTCTCTCCCTGCCCCACGATCACCGTGGAGCAGGCAGAGACTATAGCTGTCAAAGCAGGCACCTGCTTTGACAGCTATTAACATCCGGGCGCTGTGATTGGCTGTCACAATGCCCGGATGTTCCCGGGGGGTCCTCAACCGGCATGGCTGAAGTGTCTCGGTATCGAGACACTCAGCCATGTCATTGTTAGCGCGATCGCGGTATGCCAGCGTGCATACCGCGATCAGACCTGCATGACGGTCCTGGACCATCATCGGTCACTAAGTGTGTTTTTACCGATGACGGTCCAGGACCGTCATCGGTCGCGAAGGGGTTAACCACACTGTCTGGTGATCACTAGATCCTAAACTTTCACCTACAGTAATATCTGATAACAAATCTCCATTTGTGAACACTAAATCTAGTATGGCCTGCTTTCGAGTTGGCTCCTCCACTACTTGTTTTAGAGATAATCCCAGTAGGGAGTTTAGGATATGCGTACTCCTGGCGCAAGTAGCTATTTTGTATTTCCATTTTGTATTTTGTGATCTTATATCTGCTGTGGTTTGTCTCGGGGATTACCCTGTTTGCATGAACCCTGCTTGGATTATTCTACTATTCTTGACAGCTGCCTGCCCTGATCTATTGGACTGTTCCCAACTTCGCTTTTTGAATTTACCTTTTATTATTTTGCAGCACTCTCATGCTCCTATTCTTACCAGGGTGTTCTGCCTATATACATCTGTGGACCACCTGGTAAGGTTTACTAGCAAGAGATAGCATCCCCTGCTCTATGCTCCAAAACCCAACCCTGTCAATACACTGGCACCCGATATGGAGCTTGCAGGGATGGTTGATGCTATCACAGCCTTGACCCAACAGCTTACCATGCTATCTAACACTTTACAACGTTTGCAGGACAATGAAGTGACTTTACAAGCCCAATTCCAGGGCTTACAACCAGTTCTGATACCACGCACGGTTTTGCAACAACCACATACCGCAACCAGGACTTCTTATTGATGGTGCTGCTGCCCCAGAACCACAACTTAAACTACCTGCTTCCTTTGCTGGTAAACGCAGTCTGTACCGACCTTTCATCACCTCCTGCAAATTATTGTTTGCACTAAAACCCAGAACATATGCCACAGACTATGTGAAAGTTTGTACTGCCATTTCCCTACTCACAGGAGCACCTATGTCCTGGGCGCATCATCTGTTGAATGATAACAATCCTGTGCTAGACTCCTGGGATGATTTTTGTCATGCTATGGGTACATGATATGATGACCCTCCTAAGAGAACTACAGCTGAAACTAATATGAGATCTCTCAGACAAGGTTGTCATCCTGTTGAGGATTATGTATCTGATTTTTGAAGGGTAGCTGTGGAGACAGAATGGAACGAACCTGCCTTGTGTGATCTGTTTCACTTAGATCTCTCTGACTCACTCAAAGATTAGTTAGCTTGGATTGGTATTCCAGACTCACTGGGTGATCTGATTCTTCTAGTAACACAAGTTGATCGGAAACTCCGGGAGAGACGGATGGAACATAGTACTTCAACCAACCTTTTTGTTCAGTCTCTACACCACGCCTTCCTACACAGGGCTTATCTACACCTGTTACCACCACTGAAGAACCCATGCAATTGGGCACAATCCGTGGCCCTCTTACTGAAACCGAAGAGTCCAGCAGAAGAAGGATGAATCTATGTCTGTATTTCGGTAATTCCAATCATCAAGTCAGTCTTTGTCCTGAGCTGGCTGCTCGAGGTAAGCCTGTTTCTGTACAGTACTCGCTGCTCCTGGGTGGAATGGCTCATCATTTGTCTATCCTTGTCTCCCTACAGTGGACTCATAACAAGATACCACAAGATGCCATTACTGACTCAGGGGCCAGTGATTGCTTCATGGATATTAAAACAGCCCAGACTCTGTGCATACCTACATGACCTACGAAACAACCTATTACCATCATTCTTGTGGATGGCAGTGACATCAATTGAGGACATGTCACCCTAGAGACTATTCCCATCGGAGAGTAGCATAAAGAAATACTTAGTTTCAGACTGGTTCACTCACCTTGTTCGATTCTGGGACTTCCTTGGCTGAACCGTCATAACCCCAACATTGATTGGTCTTCAGGATTGAACACTTTTTCTTCATGTTATTGTAAAGCACAATGTTTCCCATAGACCTTTGCTTCTTTTCTTCACGCTCCTTCTTCTGAGATCTCTGAAATACCAATACCATATGGTGCTTTCAGTAAAGTATTCAACAAATAGGTAGCTAATAAATTACCACCACGTCGTCCATACGATTGCCCAATAGACCTGCTTCCTGGGCACCAATACCGTTTGGCCGCATATTTTCCCTCTCAGAACCCAAACTAAAAATCCTAAAGATCTACATAGAGGAGAATATAAAAAATGGCTTTATCAGGCCTTTGACTTCACCTGCTGGGGCTGGAAAAAAATTTGTTGGAAAAAAGGATGAGGGTCTCCCTCCATGTGTGGATTACAGCGAACTTAACAAAGTCGCAATTAAGAATAAGTACCCCATACCTTTGATTCCAGAATTAATTGATTGTCTCAGAGAAGCTCAGATACACACCAAGTTTGATTTTACGAGGCGCCCACAATTTGGTGTGGGTTAAGGAGGGGCATGAGTGGAAAACAGCCTTCCAATCCTGATTTGGTCATTATGAGTGTCAAGTCATGCTGTTCAGGCTCTGCAATGCCCCTGCTACCTTTCAACACTTCCTTAATGACATATTCCGGGATACGTTGGATATGTTTGTCATGTATATCTTGATGACATTTTGGTTTCTTCACCTTCTCTGGCCCCTCATTACCAACCCATGACTCGTGTTCTCTCTCGTCTCCAACAACATGGACTATATGCTAAATTAGAAAAGTGTATATTTGAGACTATATCTGTTGAGTTCCTTGGATTTGTGTTAACCCTCAGAAGTATCAAGATTGATCCAAAAAAGGTATCAGCCATATTGGAATGGCCCATCCCCACTTCAGTCAAAACCCCACAAAGTTTTGTAGGCTTATCCAACTTGTATAGAAAATGTATCAATGATAAATCATTGCTCCTATCAGCCAACATACCCCTCAAACACAACAAGCTTTCGATGTATTAAAACAGAAGTTCATCACAGCTCCTATTCTTAATCTCCCAGATCCTTTAAAACCATTCCTTATTTAAGTGAACATCAGAAACGGCTGTGGAGGCCATCCTGTCTTAACGAAAAGAAGATGATGGTATACTTCACCTTGTGTGCTTCTTTTCAAAACGTCTTTCTCCAGCAGAGATCAATTATAGTGTGGGTTATAGAGAACTGTTGGCCATCAAAAATGGAACTGGAAGAGTGGCATCACCTTCTTGAAGGGGCAAACCATTTGTTTACTGTATTCACAGACCATCGCAACCAAGGTGCTCGTCAACTTTGCCTACCTCAGGCTAGCTGGGCTCTGTTTTTCTCATGATTTTTTATTACACATCACTTTTAGGACAGGTTCACGGAATGGAAAAACTGATGCTTTGTCCCATTAACATGGATCACATACAGAACAAGATTCAAACACCATTCTACAACCTGGTAACTTTTTGATTACTCATTCGTCTTTGATAAAAACTCTTAAGACACAATGTAAGGATGACTCTTACCTATCCAAAAAAACCTTTTTGAACAAAAGAGATGGATCCCTCTACAAGGACACTCTGATTTTTGTCCCTCCTGCTGTTCAAGTCAAAGTATTGCAAACAATACATTATCATCCATTGGCAGGCCATGGAGTGGTCAAGAAAACTTTAGAGATTGCAGTCATTCTGGTGGCCTAACATAAAAAAGGACATTGAACAGTATGTACATTCCTGTGATATCTGTGGATGATCCAAAGGGATTATTACCAGACCGGCTGGTTTGTTACAACCTTTACCTATTCCCACAACTCCCTGGGCTGATTTAATTGCCGACTTCATTGTCGAACTCCGACCATCTCAACGACATACTACCATTATTGTAGTCATGGATCGTCTAACCAAAATGGCTCACTTCATTCCTACATCTGAACTCCCTACTGCACCTGAAACTGCTGACTTATTTATTAAGGAGATCTTCCGCCTCCATGGCATCCCACAAGCCATTCTCTCTGACCGTGGAGTACAATTTACTTTGCATTTCTGGTGGGCCTTTTGTCATGGTTTGGGCATACAAAGACTACTGTCAACCGCATACCATCCACAAATGGATGGCCAAGCAGAAAGAACTAACCAAACCCGATAGCAGTATCTTCATTGCTATGTTACTCACCTACAAGATGACTGGCACTCTCTACTTCTGACTGCAGAATATGCTTATAACAATAGCCTTCACAGTTCTATAGGTATGTCACACACAAAACAACTATGGTTATCATCCTTCCTCTATTACTCATCTACCTGCTCTAAGAACAGTTCCACAAGTTACAGATGGAATCCAGCTCCTTAATCAATGATTCACACTCCTACAAGAGACCCTAAAGAAAGCCCAACAAGCCTACAAGGACCGTACCTCTCCTCCACTATATAAAATTGGAGATAAAGTTTGGCTATCATCCACCATGTTAAGATGTCTTGTCCTACCACAAAGCTAGGTCCAAAATTCCTAGGACCTTTTCCCATCACAAAGATCAGTATTCCTGTAGCAGTTATTCTACAATTGCCTACCACTTGGCGTATCCATCCTACATTCGCTGTCTCACTTCTCGAAAAAAGTATACCCGATACTACTCAAAGAAGAACACCTACTCCTCCACTCCCCATAATCGAGCACAATGAGGAGGAGTTCAAAGTACAAGAAATCCTAGATTCATGTATCAGAAGTGAACGACTTGAGTACTTAGTACATTGGGAAGGATATGGACCTGAGGAACAGTCCTGGGAACCAGCTACCATTATTCGTGCTCCGGCCTGTCTTCGTGCATTTCACCATGCACACCCTTAATGTCCAGCACCTAGACACGCCCAGAGGTCGCGTGTTGGAAGGGGACCTGTCATGGCCCTCTTACCCTTACCTGCAATCCAAGTACTTTCCTGTTTCCATCCATTATTCAGTTTACTCCACTATCGCGGAGTAGGCCGAAGCTGGGGCCTGTAGTAGTGTCTGAACCCTGACCCCGCTTGGATTATTCTACTATTCTTGACCGATGCCTGCCCTGATCTATTGGACTGTTCCTGACTTTGCTTTTTGGATTTACCTTTTATTATTTTGTGGTATTTTTTGGCTCCAATCCTTACCAGGGTGTTCTGTCTATATACATCAGTGGACCACCTGGTAAGGGATATTGGCAAGAGAAAGCATCCCCTGCTCCATTACCCAACCCTGACAGCCGTATAATCTAGATAAGGCATCTACTTTGACATTGCTTTCCCCAGGTCGGTATATGATATGCATCTGAAAGCGAGTGAAAAAGAGAGTCCATCTGGCCTGACGTGGACACAACTGTTGTACAGTTCTGAGATCTTCTAGATTGTGGTGGTTGGTGTATACTATAACTGGGTAATATGCACACTCCAGGAGGTGACTGTAGGGCCATCTTGATGGCCAGTAATTAACGGTCACCGACACTGTAGTTGGTCTCAGATGTAGATAGCCTTTTAGAGAAGAGGGAGACAGGAATGAGTAGGTTGTTTTCTTCATCTCTTTGCAATAAAACAGCACCTACCATACTTTCGACCTGTTGCCAAGCCATTTGACAACAATGAGCAGGAGGAAGAGATGGCTTACCCTAAGTGGCTAGTTCAGAGCAGCTGTTAACCGAGTGATCAGAAACCCCACAATACATGCAGAAATTGGCACTTCTTCTGTTCTTTAGTGCATCAGATAGGCATCCCCATGTCAATCCTATTTGCATGGGTTCCTCGGTAACTGGTGATGAAGTCAATTGGCTTGGTCTTTGATCTAGTTGAGTAACCAGGAAGACTGTCTCTTCCAGAGTCTCAGGGAGACTGACCATTTTCCATTTCGGTCTCCACTGCTATCGCACGGAATTCCGCCAAGTATTCTTCTACTGTGCGATGGCTTTGTCTCAGTGCTCTGATAGTGGACTAGGCTGTAGAAGTACTGTGGGGATCATCATAAAACACGTCCATGGCTTGACGAAAGGTCTGCCAATTTTGCAGGGATGGATGGTTGATCTTTAACATGTGGTGAGCCCACACCATTGGACCTTCTGTTAATAGGGAGATAACAGTTCTGACCTTGACAAAGTCTGTGACATATGTACGTGATTTAAGAACAAACAGTAGTTTGCACAATGTTATAAAGGATCTGTATTGGCTTTGAACACCTTTGAACCTCAGTTTAACATGGGGTTCTGGGACAGCAGACCCTTCCTCTTGTGGGGGAATGGCATAGAGCGGTAGAGGGTTTTTCTATGCTTGGGGAAGTAGGGCTTGCATCTGGGCTTGAAGTATTTGTTGGTGTTCTTATACGCCCTGTACAGTGTGAGTCAGAGCCTGACATGGCTCCCTGCAAGCTCCATGAGTAGCTTGTTTATTCTGCAAGTCTGGAAATGAGGAGTGTAGGGCAGGGAAGCTCCAGTTATAGATAGAACCAAAGGCAACATTACAAAGGGGGCAGGCAAATGAAAGGTCAGTGACAGTCCAGAGGGTCGAGGCAGGCTCATTAGGAGCAAAAATAAGTTTGGGGAGTCAGGAGAAGAGAGATCAGCAGTATACTAGAGGGTTAGTCAAAGGTCAATAGCCGGTAGATCAAAGTACAAATTTGAAATGGCAATGAGGAGTAAAGGAACTTCACAAGGAGAGAACCTAGCTTGGGAATAAACAAGCACAGAACGGTCAATTGAGAGGGGTTTCTTTGGAGCAGCCATGCCCCTTGGATGTGAAGTCACACACCCCTGCGGCAGGAATACGCTCGTACTCGCTCAGCACAAGACGCGCGTTACTTGAGGCCAGGGATTCAGGAGTTATCTGCACTGCAGAAAAAATTGTAATTTGAGAATAAAAAGTCTGAAAGTGAGAATAAAAATTTGCAATTTTGCTAGTTTTTTCACATGTATAAAACATATTGGAACAATTGTAAAGATACCCTACGGATGCAGTAGCAAAAATGTGACTAAAATCAATCATGGTTAGACGAGGAAACAACATCATTATTTATATATAACTCCCAAGGTCACTGTCATATATTGATGCCAGCATCATTCACAAGACCACCATAGAAATAGTCACATTTTTATCCTTGTAGATAGGAAACACCTGTGCGAATATGAGACAACATACTGAAAAGTGATAAGGAAGCCATTCTCCTATGACATAAGAGGCCTTGAGCTGTCAGACTGTATCATGCACGCTGATAGGGAAAAGGTGAAATTAGTGTAGAGCCTGTCAATAAAATGGAGCAGGAAAGAGACTCTGTGGACTGTTTATTACCGTTTTTATACTGATATATACTGCATACATTGCTAGAGTGACATTTTTTCTGCATGGAATATTTATTTATTCACGTGATAAATAACGTTTCATACAGATGTGAATCAAAGGACTGTGTGCAAAAAAAGTAAGAAATTAAATGTGTTTTTATTACTAAATAAAATGTGCTATCTACTTCACATGTAAGGTAGTTTATGAGGATTTCTTAAGCTCTTTTTTGAAAATGATCTTTTGTGAGCCTATAAATCATACCAAGAACTGCAAGGTGTATCTGTTTTTAACGACAGAGAAGCAAGACTATTTTTTTTTTTACTTTGGGAACTGCATCATAGTTGGACATTATGTACATTATATTTTTGTTTTGTATTTTTGTATTATGTTTTTCCCTCTATGACTGAGATTATTTTTCTCCTCAAAAGGATTTTAGGTTCTGGTTATCTGCTAATCACTAAAAGGTGAGATGAGGACTAAAAAACAGTGTCCCCCTTTCTCAGGTAAACCCAACGTGTATCTTCACAGATACACATGGGTTTACACAGAGCTCTACCTCTCAGCTGTGCTGAGCCAATCCGTGCGGGGGTTATATTAGAAGCACAAGTGAAAAATAAGTTTAGTGGCTCTTTAAAAGTCAGCACACTTGAAGGCCTCTGTTATTCGGTGCTATATTTTGTGCCATACTGTTGAGGATATATTTAGAAGAATGAAAGATCAAATAGATCCAATCAACATTTTCTATTCCAGTCTAAGAAGGAATTAAATTATAGGTATGTACTAATTATCTGCCATTTACACAACCTTACCCCCATCTGCAGAATAATATTTCTAGTGATTTCTTTTCATTTCCTGCAAGTAATGTGGTTGAGATAATTTATTCATTAACCACTTCATAACTGGATCGTTTTGCCACTTTTTATATAGGGTTACCACCTGGCTGATATTTTAATGGAAGAGCCGGTAATCCAGTGTGTGCAGCCGGTGCTGGCATAACTGCAATACCGGCATTGCAATGTCCGGTATTATTTGCAGTGGGAGGGAATAGTGTGACATCGGCAGGGCTGCAGTCTGCCCCTGCACAGGAAAGCCCCCACCGGCTAGTTTGCCACTCTCAAACCTCAGTCAGAGATGCTATCTCCAGGGCTATATTATGACATTGTAGGCCCTCGTGCTGCAGGTACGGTGCATATCATGCAGATGCTTGGCATATCATGGCAAAATCAACAGTTATTTATACATTTTGGATATTAATTTAGGGAAAAAGGAAAAAGCCTAAATATAAGGTGACCCTACATTAAAAAAATTTTTTACTAATACATATTTATTCACTTTTTTTCATATTTAATAAAAACCTATGATTGAAATGCACTTATTCTTTTGTTTGCCAATCAGCCCCTCTCACTTTCCATTCTGCCACCAGATTTTCCAATGTTCCTCTAGACTTGCCAGTATATCCCCAAACTATCAATCTGCCCCTCAGATTTGCCACTCTGCCCCACAGATTTGCAAGTGCATCCCCAAACATGTCAATCTGCCCCTCAGATCTGTCAATCTGGCCTCAGGCTATACAATGCACCTCCAGACTTGCCATGATGCACACAGACTTGCCAATGCATTCCCACAATGCACACCCAGGATCAGCGCTGTATTTAGTAGAAGGGCTGCAACCCCTGAAGCCCATGCCTTAATCCAGCCCTAAAGGCTATAGAAGAAAAATAATAGCTGTTACTTTTGTTTGAAGAAAAGCTGGCAAACCTACTCAAACTTACTTTTTTTTTTTTAACCAAGCCACTTCACATACTTGATCCCTATATTTATCAGAGGGTTCCATCTTGTTTTTTGTTAACTTTTTTTAGATAGAGAATGTTTTGCACTAAATAATGGTCAAACAAAAAAACAAATGTGGAATGACTTGCATTCATCTTCACTCATCACAATTCGGTTATTGGTTGTATAAATTGTTACAATGTTGTTACCTTATAAATGTGTTGGTCCCTGGCAGCTCCTCCTCTTTCCTCTAGGACAAGATGGATACAGCATCTTCTTTCCCCCCTCCCCCTTCCTCCTTGTTTTTCTTGTCTCCTTGTCTAGTCACAGTGGTAATTTCCTCACCAGCGCTGATTTGGAATAGTTTGGAAGTCTGCCCTATATAGGGCTTGGGGACGTCAATGACTTCACCAGGAAACTAGAGCTCGGGTTTATCCGTTGGGTCAACCGTCTGCTGAGGCTGATGGCTCTGCAGCTGGCGGGTCGTTTAAGGATTGTAAAAAGTTTCTAGTTAATAAATAAATAAAGCTGTGGCCAAGCCCTTATCCACCATAAGATTTGTTGTGTTGTTAATGGGGCTTGGTTGGGATCGGGGGGTTGATTGTATTATAAGTAATAGTCATGGGCCTAAGCAGTCATGAATCTGAAGCATATCTTTTGGAAGCGCATCAACTGTGTAAATGACTGCAAAGCCTCCCAAAGCTTAAAAGGGAGATGATGAAAATCCCAAACAATTTGGTAGTTGTCCAACATGTACGAGAGTCCAGTACAATCAAATTAAACACGCACACAAAAACATATAGAAATAACTATATAAGCATCCATTTCAACAATATTTCAGATAGACTACGAACTGCTGACCTCAATGAAATTTTAGTTGTTCTACAAAAAGATGATTTTTGTATAAAGATAGCTCTGTATTCATGTATGTATCAGATTGAAAAACTCTGTAGATATATTAAAAAAATAAATTTGCTATTATAAGACTGAACAATCCTTGACCAATTTTGCTTTGGGTAAGACAGGAGAAATCAAAAGGTATTTATTTCGATATTGAAGAGCTAAAAATACCTGAGCAAGTAATGAAAAGAGGAATAAGCCTCGGGGGATGTGAAATCCTCATCTTCAAAGACTCTGCTGGCTAAAAAAAATCCTGCCTTTTCTCTTATTATTCTGTGTGACACTGAGTGGTCCCATTAATAAACTTCAAGATGGTAAGTTTTCCTTATGGATTTAAATTAAGTCTACACCTTCATTGTAAAACGTTCATCTGGATGTTTCATGTTGAGTAATAACTGTGTATTTAATATATCAAGAAAGGAAGTATTTAACAGACATAAAATAGTCAAGAAATCATTTCTCAAATAAAGGGATGAATGCTTGCCCTATGTGTGCTGCCAAATGCCTGCCTCGTTCAATGTTCTGTGGCTCTCTGGAGTGTCACCTAATCTGAGGCCTGCCATAACTCCAAATATTCCTCAAATTTGGATTATATTTTTCTAGTTGTACTTATGACAGATATTGCTTCTACAAATGTTTCTGTCACTCCAAATAAGAACTGAGCATAAAGTCTACCTATAATTTCTTTTATTGCCCCATATTATACATTTCTGTTACACTGCTTGTTTGGTGTTACTAAAGAGTCAAACTATTGAAGGGTTTGATGTTTGGAGCTGAAATTGGCTCACTGAATTTCGCCTTTAAACGGATTGTGTTGTGGTAAGAGAACGCCCGAATATTTCGCCACTAGGATAGCACTGTTATGTATCCAAATATGGCCATACATCGACAATGACAGGTGATCTCTGACCAATATAAAAATCTGAAATCACCCAAAATCCATCTGAAATGGCCTGAAACAAACTAGTAGCTTTGAACGCCCCCCATTAGGAGGATCATTAGTATAAATCGTGAGAACATGGCAGACCACCATTTTAGAGTAGGATTTGAAGCAACCAGACAACTTTTCTTTTATCTATAAGAAAAACACCAGGACATTACAATTAAGCCAGCCGACAAGGGGTTACTGTGGTGATTATGGACACTAAGGATTACATACAAGAAGCACACAGACAACTCTCTAATGACATACACTACACTTCAGGAGGATCCCACACACATCTACATAAAAAAAAACTCAGAAAAACAATGAAAGGACTGCCATCAGGCACCAGGTACAAGGTCTAGTGCCAATAGACCCAAAGGTGGGTCTATTCTATATGCTCCCCAAAAGACACAAAGAGGAAATCCCAGGAAGACCCACCATTTCAGGTATTGGAACGCTCACAGAAATTTTACTGTCATCCTTGCTACACCACACCTCTTTTTGACACAATTAATACAATTCATACTTAACTACAACTACTTCAAATTTGGACAGGACTTCTATCTCCAATGAATGGAGGCCGCAATGGGCACATGAATGGCACCTCAATATGCCAACTTGTTCATGGCAAAATTGGAGGAGGATTACATCTCCACCTGCCTTACCAAACCCCTAATATATCTCTGCTACATAGATGATATTCTAATCATCTGGACTGGTAGCGAAAAGGGACTTCTCAGATACCATCCTTCCATCCAAATATAAACTTGACACTGAGTTACTCTCACGCAAACATTCACTTCCAGGACACCACCATCTACACCAAGAACAACTCCATTCAAAGGTCTCTTTTCCAAAAACCCACAGACAGACCAACCTACCTGAAACACAACTGTTTCCATCCCAAACATACCAAAACTAATAGTCTATAGCCAAGCCATCAGATACAATCGCATCTGCTCGGCTTCCACAGACCGTGATGAACATCTTCAGAACCTCAGGAAGGACTTCAGCAACCATGGCTACTGTACAAAAATCACAGACACTCAAATAAAGAAAGCCACAAATATCCCCAGAGAATATCTACAGCAGCCACAAAAAGGAGACCGCGAACCATTAGTGGTGACCTATAATCCACAAATGGAAGACCTGCGCAAGATTTCGATGGAATTACAAACAACTTTAGATAAAGATGAAAGACTGAATTCCAGCATCCCCCACTACTTTCATTCAGGAAGCCTCCCAACCTCAAGCAATTGATGGTGAGGAGCACCCTGCACAGAGATATGATGAACAGTACGTCTCCTTGCCAACAAAAGAGATGTGAGACCTGTGCACACATCCACAGCACAGATAAAGTACAAAGTCCAGGCTCACATTTGCACCACAAAATCAATGGCTACTTTACATGCAAACCATCCAATGTGGTATATCTAATCAATTGTGTAAAGTGCCCTAATGCAATGTATGGGGGAAACAGGACAAGCATGGCACAATTCCCACAGGCATACTATTAATCAGAAAAAAAACAGATACACCTGTTAGAGAACACTTCTGTCAACAAGGACACAGAATCCAGGATGTAAACTTTTTGTACTGATGGGATTTTTTTCGCACACAGAGGGAGATAAAAATACTAGAGGTAAAATTAATACTCAAGTTTAAAGCCTTAATAGAGACAGTGAATTCATCTCAAGATATAACCTTACTAATGAATACCCTTTTACAAGCCCTGGATTGCTGCAGTGGACTTATTTCATACTACAAACATTTGACACCTTCATGGATCTGGCATGTGTCTAATGATTTTATGTCCCTCCTAACCAGGGAATGGAGGGATCAGAGATGCACCAAGTTGAAGCCAATGAAAAGGCGGAACGCGTAGCGTTCTGGACTCACCCTGCTACCCACATTTTATCTTTGTACCTGAATCCTGTTTTTACATCCCTGAAAGTTACATACCTGCTGGAAGAACACTGCCGACGGTTGTGTGGCGCCCACCTCGTCTGTTACAGTAAACCTCCATGTAAACAGATATGTCTCTTTATTAAATGTATTTTTTCACTTACTAACTGGACGCCTGTCATTATGTTCTCTTGAGCCCACATTATAGAAGAACACCAGCAGGATCTGACGGATGTCTATATCTATTTGAAGTACCTTTTGCCTCTAAAAGTCTGTGAGTGCATCCCCAAAGGGGGACAAAGATCCCTCCTGATCTCTTTTAGAGATAATTTCTCACTGATTATTCACTTATTATTTATTTTGTTCCACAGTTTGCTTTAAGTGCACTATATGTTTTGTCTTTTTATGCCTTGTTTTTTTGTGTGGTATAGGGACACACTGCCTATGTGCTGCTAAGAGCTTAGAATACAGCGCTGGGAACACCTTTTTTCCTTTTTTGTATTCTCAATATCAGCAGCTCTTGAGAATTATTATAACTCAGATCCTGTGGCCTTAACTTGGGAATTCCATTCTCAATTTCATGCAATTCCCCCTTTCATAAATGAAGCCCAATATAATTGTTGATGTGAAATGTTCTGCTCTTAATTTTATACACTCCGCATTAACAATGCATTCTTCTTCATCTCCAACAGGACTATCTTCACCACCTCCTGGACAACCTTACCGTGCTGGTTCTTTATGTGCAGGCCCTGATATCCTTCGTTAAAAATTTTAAAGCAAATGTAAGTTGATACTTGTAGAACTCCTTCTACATAGTATAGCACATCTATGTACACAGAAATGTGAACATAAACATACAGTAGTATGACATATATGTACATGCATGCTACAGTGATTGGAATGAGATTGGAGTGAGATCAATAAATTAAGCATAGGTTTGTGTTATGTAACCAATAACTAATTCAGTAAATAGTTATAAGACAAAGTTAAATTAATAAAAAGTGGTTCATTTTATTAGGATTGTCAATGTACAAAAGTTCACAGTTTCAGATAACCCTGCAAGTTAATTGTAAATTAATGTGATGACTTCATTCTATATTGCAATGTCCTAAACATTTTTTTTCCTACAGATACATTTTTTCTTGAGGAGGAGGAGAGCATCCTCCACACGGTATTCCTCTTGCCCTTGCTCCGATGATGGCTGCTGTCCATAGTCTGGTTACTGGTACCCACCAGGATGTATGAACTAGCAACTGACCATGATGCTTACTATATATTTATTAGGAAATTATGTACATTTTTTTTAAAGATTTGTAAATTAAAAAATTCTCTATAAATGAGGATCATCCCCACATGAAACAGGAGGACCTCCCAAGTTCAAATAACATTCAGAATGATCTTTTTAACAGGCAGGGAATTGTTGTAAATTTGCAAATGAAAAGTTGAAACAATTATCAAACTTGTCTATTTTTCTATTTCAGTTATCAAAGCCTGACTTTTTCTTGTCAGTTCAGTGTTGGTTGAATAGACCTCCTGAGCTAAAAGTGCTTATTTATGACATCACCACTTAGAAAACAAATATTGCATAAAAGTGAGCATTCACCTGGCACGGAGTTGTTTCCTGCTGACTACTGTGCCATGCAGTTCAGGATATATTTAGAGGAATGAAAAATCAAATACATTCAATCACCATTTTCTATTCCAATGTGAGAATAAATGAAATTACAGGTATGTGCTAACTGTCTGCCATTTACTTGATTTACAAACAAAATCTTACCCAGTGGAGGGTTGAAACGGCCTCAGGGCAAGCATAAACAATGCTGCATTTTCAGCCAAGCAAGATGGTGGTGCAGACTGCACTCTTTTATAATTGAATGATTGCTATAATTAATGTGAGACAAATTGTATATGCTAATTCTATTAACATCATTTATTTATAATACCAAAAACAGCATCAGAATTGTTTTTAAATTGGAAACAAGTTGATCAAACATTTGCATATCTACAGAAGTAAAAAAAAAAAACAATTGTGGTACACACCCTACTTCAATGAAGTGATATGGATAAAATATATTATTATGAAATGGACACTCAAAATATTTGTTTATGCATTTTTTTATAGAAAGCTTAATTCAGTATTCCATTTGTTTCATATTAAGAGATGAGTGGGTTTTGTTTGCAAAACAAGATATATCCAACTGGATTTTCCATTTCTGAGCACACAGCTGTACACTCAGAATTGTACATATCTAGCACTTCACCCATAGATAACACTAACTATGCTCAATTTTCCTTTGTTCTGTTACATAATATTTTAAAGATTACAACCCATGCTGGAAATGTTTTTTTAAGGTGACTTCTGAGTAAGTTTCTAAGCTTGCAAACAGCTGTGCCATTCTCATCTATTATTTCTCTACAGACACTGCATAAAAAGTATCCACTGAATGCTGTGCGAGTATTAAACTGATTGATGTGAAGAATATATGTATGTGAAGAATATACAATGCCCCTTTTTGGTTTGAGGTTGGTAATAGCTTGGAAAACCCAGGTGTACTAAGCCTCTGTTGGGGCATACTTAATGTCAGCTGAACAACATTTTTATTTAGAACTAGGTATAGCATAAAAGATCACATCGCACATCTGAAATAAAATGAACAAATAACTACACAATTAAGTTGACACTAGTTTTTGCAATATTTAACGTCTAATCATACTTTTCCCTGGTGATTGCTCCAACCCACTCATCAGTAGATCAAGCAGAAAATGGGAGTCCCCACCCAGCACATTCTGGAGGGCAATTGGTGATCACCCATAAGAGATGCATGTGAGAGCTCACTGCACATGGGCAGTGACATAACATGATTGCTCCTCAAATCACTGCTGTCAAATAAAGTACAACACTGATGAACAAAGGAAAGTACTTGGTTAAAAGGGATGGAGAATAATAATGAAAGAATGAGTGACGGTGATTACGAAGAAGACAAACAGTGAGATGGGGGGAACCCGCACTACAATGAGTTATGCAAGATATCAGTACTAGAGTAGAAGAGAGTGCAATTAAAATTCTAGAGATGCATTAGTAAGTTGCTTGTACTAGCACATTAGACCAGGGGAAACAATACATTTTTATCTTTAAGGTTCAATACCTCTTTAACTTTTTGGCAACAAAAGACACGTAATGGAAAAACACTCCCTTAGAAACAATGAATGTGCCCCCAGATAAGAACCAGTCAGCCCAGCTATACAGCTACAATACAAAATTCTAACCTTGGAATTTTATACACACCTCCAGTTCAAGAACATCCTCACCTCTAAACTAGCAAACACCGGTCAAAACAAAAACAAAAACAAGAGCCATGTCAGTATGATTCTCCACTTTAATAACAGCAACTAAACCCAAAAAACTCCCATACATGAAACAATGGCAAGGAGACATGTCTATGTCTATGTCCTTTTGTTGTGGCAATCTTTCTTGTTTTAAATATATGTTTGTCCTTTATTTTTGTATATCCAGAGATGTATCTCCTCTATAAGTACTTTACACGAAGGGGGGAGTGGATGATCTTGTGTGTACTAGGCATGGTGATTGGCATTTTGAAAATTCGTTGGTGTATGCGGTTTGTGGTGATGGGTACATGCATGGTGGTGATGGGTGCAGTGTATGTGTCCTGTTATGGTATCGTGTTGGGCATAAGATCTGTGTGTGTGAGAGTAAAGTATGAGTATCAAAAAAAAAAAAAGAGAGTAAAGTATGAGAGTAGAGTGTTGGTGTGTTCCATTTTGCCTGAAGTAAGGGGCGTGTCTATGTGTGCGTTATCAAATACCAGTTGCATTTTTTTATTTCATGTTAAAAAAAACACTGATATCGCAAAACATAATGGCTATATAAAGAATGAATAAATTAAACATTTAAACATTTTACACTTTAAGAGCGATGTCTGTGCTGAGGCCCTTCTCCTTACCCGAACATTTCACCTTGTTATATACCAGGCGTGTTTGTCACTTTAAGTCAAGATGCACATGTAGGTTCAGACACTAATTAGGGCGCTGTGTAATTGTTAATTTTTATAGTCTGAAACACAAGGTTCTGATATTACTGATGTATGGTTCTAATATCAACAACCTGTGCATGTTAACTGTTATTACAAACATGTTTCTTTGGATCCCCCAGGCAAACAGCCGGTGGATGCGCAGACATCCTCTGCTGCTGCCCGGCAATGCTACCAGGACTTCTATGACGGCGGTCCATCATAGAAGATGGAGGTGTCAGACAGCAGTGGAGGATATCTGCAAGTATGTGCAGATGGTATTTGTATACTTAGCCTTTCCACATGGCAAGATTCATTCTTCACTGGTTTAAGTTTGGCTCAGGAATTTCTCCGCTCTGTCCTATTTCTTCAACTTCTGCTGTTTTGGGTCTGTTCTGCCTCCGTGTCTGGTAGCATATGTCCATTCTCTGGGCAGGCTGCTTGAGGGGTACAGTGAGTGAGTGCAGGCATTCACTTGGTATACCCCAGTGTTGCAGAAGGGCACAGCCTTCCTTCGGTGAGTTGATGAAGGTGGTTATTCCATTTCTGAACACCTTCAGATTTTCACAGTTGCCCAGCTGGTACTTAATCTGTTGCTGTCATACAGCTGTTGATGTATTCTCTCCTTCTCTGGAGTGTCAGTTGAGATAGGTCTGCATACACTGCATGTGGCGCCGGTAAGCTTCTGCTTTGTCAGCAAGCATGAACGATTTCCTCTGTCATATGGGAAGATGTATGGGTTTTGGTTTTCAGTGAATAGGATCAATGAGAAGGTCTGGTTCTGCTTTATCTAAGAATACATGAATAAAGAAGTCAGTAACAAAATAACTAATGTTCTTTGGGGTGATATCTTCTGATACCCTATGGATTCTGACGTTATTCTGCATGAATTGATTTTCAAAATTCATGGCTTTGTTCTGCAGCATCTGTAATTCAGTATAGCTTAGTCCATATCAGTGTGTGTGTCCACAGGTTTGACTGCTTTTAGTTCCAGGTCATGTTTGCAGTCTCCCAATTACTGTATTACTGTACTGTATTACTTTTTAAGTTTTGTTAGGTCCTTCTTGATTTGGCCTCTTAACTATTGTAACAGCTGTTTTATATATATTTTTTTTGACATCTCAGTTCCCGCCAAATGTGCTCTTCCTTTTTCCACTGCTGGTGCAAGTATGGAGCTCATTTTCCTTGTGCTTTCCTCTCCTCTTCCTTTTGTTTGCTGTGACCAGCCATTGCGAAAAAATGTTGGATAAAAGCTGTTATGCAGCGGAGCTCTTGCTTTATGTGACCAGCTGGCTAAACCACATGCCCCATTTCCCCTATATTTGATCATTTCCTTCATAGAACATTATATTATCAAAATTATAGTATCTAACGCAAACCCTTCTTATCCTGAAAAAATATGATATATAATTTGTGTGAGAACAATAAATCAGAAAGAGGAAAACTAATAAAGAAATAAATTAATGGATAACATCTCATTATACAGTGCTATCGAAACCATGAAATATAATATTACAGATATTCTGAATCTAAAAAATTGGACTAAAAATGGTACAGTTTATATTAAAGAGCTGATAGATGGCAATTCAATGATTCCCTTTCCTCAGATTCAGAAGAAATTGGATATACTGGCTAAGGAAATTTTCTCTTACCTGAGAAAAAAAATCTCTCGCTACACTTACTGTATGACGACTCATCCCCTATAAATAAAAACATTAACAAACTAGGAAAAAACTACCATAAAAAGAAATGTAAATCTAACTGGTATAAAGTTTTTAGATTGGAAGTTCGAGAGACCAAACCAAATGCGTGGCAGAAATGGGAAGGCTTAATGGGCACAGAAATCCATATTGATCAGTGGTACTCCTCGCTTATAGAGGTTAAAAAAGCAATCCCCTGCTTAAATATCATTTAGCTACATTATAAAATCCTGGACTAATGGGATAGAGTTCCATATATATGATGGAAGTAACTATATTTATCATATGTAATGTATGTCCTTTTTTATATTATAAAAAACAAATAAATAATTTATTTATAAAAAAAATTTAAAAAGAGGAAAACTACAGCTAAACACAAACACAGCAGAAATGTTAAAATAGCTATTGTCCAGAATGACAAAATCTTTTCAAAACGCCTGGTGTTCAAGGAGTTAAGGATTAAAAATAATGGTCTGGCTATTACAGTACTAATACTAATTACCTAGTATAGATTGTTGGTCCCTGGGGCTTTATCCACTATATATTTTCTTGTGTCAACCAAGAACATGTCTTGGTTGACAAGACAGGCATCCCTTTTCTCCGGATCCTCACTATCTAATTTACCAATCTCAGTTTAGTATATCAACATTCTCACTTTTCTACATTTATGCTTCTTTATCTTACTCTGTTCAGCTATCCTTTTTTTCTTTTTCTAATTTAGTCAAACAAATTGCAGTTTTGTTCACTTTAGTGTCCTCTTCATATTTTAAAAACAATGCTGTTGTTCCATCTTATTTATATTCCATGAATGTAATTTTTTTAACTTTATTTCCAGACTAAGCTTTCTATTCAAAAACATTGGTTTAGTTTGATTCTTTTATGTTTCCTTACCATTTATTCAGATACATAACATTCTAACATTATGTTAAAGATATTTCATGTATCCCTTGTGTTTTTTTCACTGAGAATAGTGCAACCCAGTCAATCTGTGCTACAGATGCTTTTTGTACACGGAATCAGTGGCATAATTACCATAGTCGCTAGCAGGGCCGGACTGGGAGAAAAATTCGGCCCGGGCATTTTTTGATCACAGCGGCCCACTAAGAAGGGGGCGGGGCAGAGGAGGTGTGTTTTGTCATCACCAATGACAAACACGCTCCCTCTCAAAGTGAGCATATTGGTTCAATGCTCTTCCAGGGCAGACCATGCGCAGAGCTCTGCTGAAGAGCTCTAGCATGAGAAAAAAGCCCTGTATGTGTTCTGCACAGTGCAAGCAAATGTAATAACATGCTTGCACTGTGTTTCCTTGCAACTTGTCTCTGGTGTCTCTATAAATGGATACCAGGAGACAAAAATGCCAGGAAAGAGTATTGAGCATGTGTTTGGAGCCTGCTTGTGGGATTGCGTGTGTGTTGAGTAAGCTGATTGTGGTGTGGTATTGTGTAATAAGGTTCGGTTTTAGTTGTGTTGTGTTTGCGGTGTAATGTGATGCATATGTGGCTAGGGGCTGTAGAGAATGTGTGTATAGGGGATATAGCAAGTGTGTGCATACAGGCTATAGTGTGTGTGTGTGTGTGAATATATATATAGATTTAGTGTGTGTTTAGGGGTGTAGTATGTGTTTGCTTACAAGGAATCTAGTGTGTGTATATATACATATATATATATATGAGTCTAGTGTGTGTTTGAAGGACCCAGAATGTGTATAGGAGATCTAGTGAGTGTGTGTTTATAACGGTTTCAGAGTGTATATAGGGATCTAGTGTGTGTATGTGTGTAGATGATCCAGAGTTGGGTAAGGGATCTAGTGTGTGTCTGGAATGTAATGTGTTTAGGGGTGCAGTATGTGTGTGAGGGGTGCTGTGTGTATATATATATATATGTAAGTATTGTGTATGTCTGTTGTGCAGTGTGTTGTGTTCTGTGTGTATGTGAGGGGTGCAGTATGTGTGTGTGAGGGGGCGGTGTGATGAGGGGGGTGGTGTGTGAGGGGGGCGGTGTGTGAGGGGGGCGGTGTGTGACAGTGATGGTGTGTGAGAGTGATGTGTGTGAGTGCTGTGTATGATGTGTGTGAGAGTGCTGTGTGTGATGGGTGTGAGAATGCTGTGAATGCTGTGTGTGATGGGTGTGAGAATGATGGGTGTGAGAATGCTGTGTGTGATGGGTGTGAGAGTGCTCTGTGTGAGAATGCTGTGTGTGATGGGTGTGAGTGCTGGGTGTGAGAGTGCTGTGTGTGTGAGAGTGCTGTGTGTGTGAGAGTGCTGTGTGTGTGAGAGTGCTCTGTGTGAGAATGCTGTGTGTGATGGGTGAGAGTGCTGTGTGTGAGAGTGCTGTGTGTGAGAGTGCTGTGTGTGTGAGAATGCTGTGTGTGATGGGTGTGAGAATGCTGTGTGTGATGGGTGTGAGAGTGCTCTGTGTGAGAATGCTGTGTGTGATGGGTGTGAGTGCTGGGTGTGAGAGTGCTGTGTGTGTGAGAGTGCTCTGTGTGAGAATGCTGTGTGTGATGGGTGTGAGTGCTGGGTGTGAGAGTGCTGTGTGTGTGAGAGTGCTCTGTGTGAGAATGCTGTGTGTGATGGGTGAGAGTGCTGGGTGTGAGAGTGCTGTGTGTGAGAGTGCTGTGTGTGAGGGTGCTGTGTGTGAGGGTGCTGTGTGTGAGGGTGCTGTGTGTGAGGGTGCTGTGTGTGTGAGGGTGCTGGGTGTGAGAGTGCTGTATGTGATGGGTGAGAGTGCTGTGTGTGTGAGAGTGCTGGGTGTGAGAGTGCTGTGTGTGATGGGTGTGTGAGTGCTGTGTGTGATGGGTGTGAGAGTGCTGTATAAATGTTAGAATGGATTGTGTGTGTGTGTGTAGGGGGGGGGTAAATAAATAAATAAAATAACAGGCATTATGGGGACATAATGCCTGTTATTTTATTTGTTTATTTACCTACCCCCCCCCCCTACACACACACACACAATCCATTCTAACATTTATACAGCACTCTCACACCCATCACACACAGCACTCTCACACCCATCACACACAGCACTCTCACACCCATCACACACAGCACTCTCACACCCATCACTCCTTTCTTACCTTTAGCCTGGGAGGGGGGGACCGGCACGCTGGTACCTGCGACTGGCGGTGGCAATGTTCCCTCGTGGTGAGAGGTTCACTCTCGCGAGATCCGGTCGTTGCTATGGCAATGCTCCGGATCTCGCGAGAGGAACCCGGTGGAGCTGCAAGTTAGAGCTCCGCCGGGTCCTCTCTCCCTCTCTCCCCGCCGGCGGCATGTGGGCCGGTGAGGGAGATCTTTGATGTCCTCACCGGCCCTTCATGTCAAACAGCGGGGCCGGCGCTCGGATAGTGCCGGCCCTGCATTGACCGGCAGGGGAGATTCTGGGACCTCCCCTGCCGGCCTCGGCCCATGGCCACCGCGGGCCACCGGGCATTTGCTCGGTGTGCCCGATGACGACCAAGCCATCACTCCAGGATGCTCGGTGTCATGCATCTTCCTGTCATAATCTAAAATGCATGTTGGCACACTTGACATTAACTGGATGACATCTTACGTGACAATGGAAGTTGTATCTGTAGAGGCAGAGTACTGCCTCAGCAGCGACTGGGAGAGACTGCAAGGTAGACAGCTTATCATTGTAATTTATCAGAGCAAGTGTGAGAAGTTATCTGTAAGCAGTTTGGCTCTCCTATTACAGCTGTTGAGGACTCATGGCTATTCTCTGTTCCTGCAGTGCTAAAATGTAAATGTAGGAGTTAGACTGGACTATTCTCTGGAAGAGGAGTGAAGAGCTCGCTCAGAATAAAAAGGACTTACAGGAAACAGCAACACACATATACAAGCGAGGATAAATATAAAATGGTAAATTTAATATAAAATAAAACAAATGAATATAAATAGATCCAAGAATGTGTGACTGTTCTCTGGTCTCCAGGACAAGGTGCAGAATAAAATTGTCAGGCTACATTCTGCATGCAGGATCATCCCGTGTCCAGATGGGCTGCCTGAATCCTAGATCCCTGTTAGGGTCTGTCCTGAATCCTAGAGCCTTGTTAAAGGGGACCATCCTGTAAGAGGGTCCCTCGCTCCTGAGACCTATAAGAGGGTCCCCCTCTTCGAACCACATTAGAGGGTTTCCCTGTTTTCTTGTTCTCTGCTGTGATTCATTCCTAGTTTTTCTTTCTGCCTGTTATGTTCTGTTCCATTCCAGGTGTTCTCTGTTTTCCTCTGTCCTTGCTACTTTGCTCTTAAGTGTGCTCCACCCGTTTGCCCTCAATTTGCTCACTTCTCAGTCAGGTCCTGCTACATGTTTCAATGTGTTGATGATTCTGCATAATTCAGTTATTAGTTTCATTTTATTTTATTTATTGTTAGGGACTTGCCTGATTGTGAGGTACTTTGACACTCATTGGCAAGCTCGCATCTAATGTCCATCAGGTGAACCAAAACCTCACCAATTTTCATCTTTGATTCCCAGGTTAGTCTTGTATTTATGTTTGTATGTTCTCTTATCCTCTTTCCCCGAAGCACCTAAGGATTCCAGATCCTCTTTCCTCTCCCTACATCTGAGCTCTTGTTCCCCTTATGAAGCATTCTAGGATTCTGGATCCTCACTCTATCCATTGTGATCCTTATTCATTAGTCCTGCCCTCTCTTTGTTTTATGTTATGCCTGTACCTGTGTATGTATCCTTTAGTTCAATGAGCTCCTGGATACCATGAATGGGCGCTCAGAAGTCTATGCCTTCAGGACCCGTCCCTGACAAAAATGCAGAGCTAGATATTACCAATACACCATCACTAAATAAAATTATAACAATTTATCAAATTGATTTTTCAAAAGAGAAAACCTCAGTCATCCTTACATTCATAGTCAAGTGACAAGAAAAAAAACAGTTATTAATGAAAAATTAATAACTATATTGATGGATGTGGTCTAACATTCTGTCAAAATATGATTGATTTCCATCATTCAAGTTGTTTCAATACATTGTCACCAAACCCCAACAAACAGCTGCTATCCTGAAGGAATGAGAAGTATAATCAAATTCCATAAACCATGTTACCTTCAAACTTTTGCTCTACAAAGGCAGTTATTAATGAGAAAACCAACAGGCTACAGGAAAGAAATCATGATATTTTAGACGTGTAATATATGTTTAAAAGTACTGAAAAAAGCATAAATTATAGGACATTGAAAAGTCAGGTTACTATTATTATTAATGTAATATATATATATTTTCTGCATCTTAAATATTTAACATTTATGATAATGTAGCCACTGTAACCTACCAAATACCAACCTGAAAACATAAATTGCTGCATCCAAAAAATCTGTGCCTAGGGCCATCTTCACTACACCTCTATTTCTACTTATTGTCTAGTGGTCAAAACACACAAAACACAAACAAAAAAAGATGAAGAAGGGGAAGAGTGTTCTGCCTGTTCTCTGAGGATAAAAGGGAAATTTATTAAGGGATGTGCACATAATACTAATTCCAACTAACTGTTCATAGGTAAATTATAAATGTGTAGTGCTGCAGTGGGGGGCCTGTCACATTTTCCTTTGTTTCTTTGACTAACAAACCACAACATTTGCCTATATAGATAAAAAGTAAAAGCCTGTTTAACCTCTTCTGGCATTGCTTCTAATGCCATTCATCAGGTTACAGGTGTGTACATGGTATGGGTAGCATGTGTGCTATGGGCCCACATCCTTTAAAGATTAACATGACACAGTTTCCTCCCTTAGTACATAGATATATACCCCATGACCAGAGACTATATATTCCTCCACAATTTAAATTAAATATTGACTTTGCCCTGTGTCAGTTAAGGATATACTTGCGTTATGGTTTTAGTGGTATTTATTTACATAACTTACTCCATTAGATCTTCCACGGTACATAAATAAGTAGAAATAAAATAAAAATAATCTACGTTTTCAATGGACCATCTAATATTATTGGCATTTAAGTGCAATGAACAAGGAACTTGACTTAACTGTGTGTAATTATCAGTCCAAGAGAGGACGTTTGCCATTCCAAAGGGTCCCAGATTACTGAACAGTATTTATATTTCAGACACTGGTAGACTGTGTTTCACACATATATAGAGGTTGCACTGGACTTGCATGTATAGAGGTCCAAAGCTGTATTACTGGTTTTGCATGTTGTTTCTATTTTATGTCCATTCCCTGTATATATGTTAAAACACTTCTAGTAGATCGTCTTGCTTTCTTAACCTTCTCTATCAGTTTTTTATTTGTTAATTCAGGCAATTGATTTAGAGCTTTCCAGCTTTTAAATGCTTCTTTTATAATTTAAGTGCCATTTACTTCCATTCTGTTTTATAGCTAGCATTTCGATTACGTTGCACTTGTATTAATTTGTTTCTTTTATATTTGTTTCCCAAGGGAATGTGTTTTAAGTATATTTTTGTAACATTACTTTAAAAATGTTTCCTTCTATGACTGTTTCAGATAATGGTTCACTGAGTCAATGATCTGTAAAGATGCCCTTAGCATACTGATGTTGGCCTGTTTAAACTGAAGGCCAAAATTCTTTTAGGTCCAAAGCAGTATATTTTGCACAATGATGGTTTTCAAATTCTAACTTTACAATTGTTAAACTTTTCTCATATGTGGTAAATGAACAACTCAAACTTTCAATCACTGTGCATTTAAATGAAATATGTCATTGCTTGCACAATTCTACCTAAACACTAACACTACTGCCAAATTCTCTGAAATGCCTTTGGAGATGGCTTATGGTAGAGAAATGAACATTCAATGCACAGGTAACAGCTCTGGTGGACATTCCTGAAGTCAGCATGCTAATTGCACGCTCCCTCAAAACTTGCGACATCTGTGGCATTGTGCTGTGTGATAAAACTGCACATTTTAGAGTGGCCTTTTATTGTAGCCAGCCTAAGGCACACCTATGCAATAATCGTGCTGTCTAATCAGCATCTTGATATGCCACACCTGTGAGGAGGATGGATTATCACGGCAAAGGAGAAGTGCTCACTAACACAGATTTAGACAGATTTGTGAACAATATTTGATAGATATAAACCTTTTGTGTACATAGAAAAAGTCTTAGATCTTTGAGTTCAGCTCAGGAAAAATGGGGGCAAAAACAAAAGTGTTGTGTTTATAATTTTGTTCATTGTAAATACTACCTCCTAACTGGCCTTTGCTAATGCACTAATTAATGAAACTTGTAAACATACAAATTTAATTGCACCACAGCTATTCATCTATGAAATTAACATTTCTAAAACTAGAACTATCTCCCTGACATGGCAGCCTGAAAGTCTAAATGATGCTAAGGATCATCATTCAGAAGCCACTTAAATGAGATTGAGGTGGGCTCCTGTCTGATTTAATGTGGTTCTGCTGGCTTGATCCCAATTTTAAGAACAATTGTGATGCAAAGTATGAAATGTAGATAAGGAGGAATATTACCGCTGATAGACCCACTTTTCACACATTATCATACTCTGCACATATTAAATGTGCTAACTTAAGATAACAATGTCACATAGAAATATAATTTGCACTCGCTAAAAACACAAGTGTGTAAGCTGGGAGTATGTAACAATTCAGTCCAGTTCAGTTATATGTAATAAAACAATGTGGAACTTGAGGTAACAAATATCAGGAAGTAATTAACTGAGTCTCTCAGGGGTGAACAAAAACCTGTCCATACAATGCAAAGTTCCTCAACATTTCATACACTTGCTGTAATGCTGATTACCTGGGGCAACTCCATCTGTTTACTATTTTGACTACCAAATCTATCTGTATTTAAGCAAATAAATACATTCAATGCAATCATAAGTTTTGACGAATGTATAACTTGCCCCAGCACCTATGACTAACCGCTGCACACACTTGCAGTACTTTCCCCAGCACCCAGGACTTTCTCCATCACTTAGATTGCACCCACATGACTTGCCCCCACACTGAGATTTTACTCACTGGACTTGCCCCAGCACTCAGGCCTTCTATCAACTGTGTGTGCAGAAGGGAATAGGTGCCGGATAGGACATATCAGGTGTTCTGACATTTCCTCAGAGTGAAAGTGCTCTGTCACACACTCTTGACTGCATCCGCATCCCACAGCGGACACGGCCAAATTCTTAGAGGCCGCATCCCACAGCGACCCTAGGGCATGTGGCCTACCTGGATTTTCCCGGTCTGGCCTCGCCAGAGAATGTACACTACGCATGTGCAGAAGTCTACCAGTTTGAGTGACGGTAGCGCTGACATGCGATCTTCCAAGCACTGCTCCCGGCATCCTAATTTTCCGGGATCAGCAATTGGGAGGTAATTGGGAGGTATGATTAACCACAGTTATATTTGGACAGTGAACAGGGCTGAATTTCCATAAAGCAGGGTGATTGTTGTGAGCAAGATTCAGAATCTCGATTTTCCCACCATGGTCCTGTTATTATTTCACAGATTGGAACAATTACATAGCACAGAAAAAGCCAGTCAAAGAGAACTACAAATATTACTACCAGGAAAATATGCACAAATATTTGTTATATATATATATATATATATATATATGTGTGTGTGTGTGTGTGTCTAAAAATATAATGTCTTTAATCTTTATTTAAAACCTCTAGTAGACATATGAAAAACTTCCTCTGGTGATTGGCATCAACTAATTCATATATATATATATATATATATATATATATATATATATATATATATATATATATGGAGTTCCTATTTCTTTTTACATAATTATGACATATATTTGAGTAGCCTGTGTATTTTGTGGTGGATTGTGTGAAGTGAGAGGGCACAACCTTTCTGAACATATTAATGCACTATTGACTAATTTGCCTTTAGATGAATATTCCACAGTGACTGCCAAGTTTATTTGCATTATATCTGTTGACCACAATGACCTTCACTACTATCAAGGCTCACACTTTCTTTTTTGTAAAAGAAAAAAAAGAAAATGCTCACTGCAACTCATTGTTTAGGAGAACATAACAGTTACAGTCATATGTGGTCACTTTATCAGACCATTCTGCTAGGCATAGCCCTTTGGTGCAGGAGTAGTATCTCTGACTTTTAAATGAGACACAGATAATAGAAATTACTGTCTTTGTGTATCACTCGCCTAGGGCGCCACTTTGCCAGAGGGCAGCACTTTGCCAGAGGGTTTTAAAGCACACTTCTGATGCTTCAAACATTTTTGCTCCCTCCCCCAGCTTTAGTTACTTCCAATTAATCGGGGTGATGGGGGCATGTAATGGACGTGGTGGAGGTATGAAATGAGGGTGATGGTGGCATGTAATGTGGGTGATGGGGCATTTAGTGTGTATGTAATGTGGGTGATGGGGGCATGTTGTAGGTGTGCAACGTGGGTGGGGGGTGCCCAAATTGTGTCTGCCTAGGGCAGCACAAAACCAAGATACACCACTGGGAGTATTTGTAAACATGCACACAAGAGATGTATTTGATTAACTGACATCAGTGTTCTTAAGTCAGATGCTTTAGTTAAAGTGAAGTGTTGCTGTCTTACTGATAAAACCATGGACAGTCTTATGAGGGTGAAGGACATTATTCTGTTTCATTACAGTTTAAATGGTAAAAGCATTACTTTTGCATTATTTTTTATCAATATAGTCATTATGTCCTCTCCCTACCCATTATGATAATCAGTCTGCTCCAAATTATGATACAAAAGTAAGTGTTAATCAAGTGATTCACATAAGGAAGCTTCCCTCCAATAAATTTTAGAGGTGTAAAAGTAATTCTTAGTACCAATTCCCATAAAAGGAATAATTTATTCTTTTGAGGCAATGAAGGATATCAAATGTCCACAATCTTGCATACCCCCATGGCCCAGAGGTTTGAGGTTACGAGTTACTGAGTTTTAAAAAATAACTTCCATCCACATTTCCAGGTGTTATTATTCATGAGACCATTGCACACATCATTTGAATTGACCAAAAGATGATGGGACCCAACACATAGGGTTGAAAAGATTACCGAGAAAGGGGTGTTTACTAAAATTTGAATTTGTAGGTTGAGGTAAGCACTAATCTCGACCTCCAACCATGAACAGACTTATCCACCCCGCAAATGTCCGCCCTACACCCCCCGCTCAGATGTCACATCTCAATCTCGCATCTGGAAGCGATCAGAGTTCATTCCATTGCTCTGTTACTATTGCCAGTCTGCCTCTTGAGGCAGTAAACAACATTGCAGTAAAAAAAGGCCAAACTAACCCTATATTTAAATTAATCCTAGATATTTGGTTAGGGTTACAGATGGGTTAGGAATAGAATTAGAGTTAATGCAAGGGTTAGATTTAGGGTTAGGGTCAAATGGTCACTGTAGGAGAAAATGGTTAGGAAAACAAAAAAACACTACTTTCAGTTATTGCCCTAGTGACTTGAAAAAAAACAACAACAGAAAAACATATACACATTGGTATTTCCAAACTCATTAGAACAAATATTACAAAATATATGGATGGGGCTTTTTCTACTGTTTGTAATTGTATGAAAGATATTTAAGGTCAAAGTTAGAAAAAAATTTTTTTTTCCATTTTATGATATGATAAAAATAATTGTATCGTAAGAAACCCCTTCTTATGACAAAAAAACTAATATATAATATATGTAGGTACAGATAGAGAGGAAAATTACAGCTAAATATGAGCTGAGAGCCATGAAGCAGTATTTAAAAATATAAGGCCATTTGCCCTTGTCCCCCCCCCCCCCCCCCCCCCCATTATGTGTTAGGAGCACCGAGGGCCATTTCGGAAGCCCCCAGGATCTGGTTTTGACAGGAAGGACGAGTTTAATTCAAATTTCTTCTTTTTTGCTTTTGTACGCTTCTCGGCCGTGTTGGACGTCAAGATTTGCTTAGCCAAAAAAAAAAAGTAAATTAATAACAAATAAACACCTGCTGGAATATTCCAGTATGGAATATTTAGCCTGGCATACTGGTTACATTCTCTGTCAGGTTCAGCATGTCAGAAAGTGATTTGTTCTGCTGTATTACTGAGATAAAAGAGCAAAATGTGACCGTGAAAAAAAAAATCAGTTAGCCAATCCAGTGTGCCCCTTTTCTATCTGAAAAGGTCAATTTTAATGCTTTATTGTATTGCTTCTTGTCAGGAGAGACACATACCCATTCAAGGCATTGCTAAATCTCCTTTCTCTAGGGTGCTAGTAATGTGTCCTCATACCTATAACTATTTCCTTATTCTTCCTGTTCTGCTGTTACTGTGCTTTTTTGCTCTCCTTTGTAACTCAGCAGCAGCCGGGAGTACTGAATTATCAATGCAACTCATGATAATTCATAAAGATTTGACTGTGCTGGAGCTGATAATGGGAATTATTTTCTGCTTGCTATCTCTCACTGCTTGTCTGATTCAGAGGACAGCAGACTTATCACATGCCGCTTATATGTCTCACCAGCTGAACCCCCAGCCTTACAGCTGAGAAACACAATATATATATACCTTGTTCTGTTCACACAATGCGTTAGGAGTGCAAAATGCAATGTGACAAGTTAACCTGGCAAACCCTTCAGTATAAAATAACTTTTCTCACTGTTTTGCCAAATCGCTCTCTCTTTATGTTTATTTTCTTTACTTTCATCTTGTTCCAGTTCTCCTTTTTATTATTGTAGATTCTGCACTGATTCCCAAAAGAAGAAGCTGCATTTAAATCCAGTATAAAAAACAGCACAATGATAATAATGTAGATCAGTGGAAAAGCAAAACGACAAGGTAGAGGGCTAGAGGCCCATGTTTGACGCGTTTCGTGCAAATTGGGCATGAAACGCGTCAAACATGGGCCTCCAGCCCTCCACATTGTCGTTTTGTTTTTCCACTGCTCTACATTATTATCATTGTGCTATTTTTTATACTGGATTTCAATAAAGCTACTGTTTTATGGAATCTCCTACGGTGAACGTTTGCAGCTTCTTCTTTTGTGAATTTGTACATGTATAAAAGCTCCAACACTGACAGAGAACACTTTGAGATGAAGTGCCTTATTCCTATACGCTGTCCGTTTGAAGTTCGGACCTCCACACTGATTTAGTTAGATTCTGCACTGAACATGTCCCTCACATGTAAGGTTGCCACCTATTCTTCAAACAAATACCGCCATAGACTTTACATTGGGATCATGTCAATTGTTTACTGACTGGATGACAACCTTACTCGTGTGTGCAAGCCTGCCCCCAGCTGTTCAGGTTTTTGCACTTGAAAGTTGCCCACTGTTCCAAATTCCTAGAGAAAATTCTATGCATGTGCACTTGCGTAATCACACTACAAAGTCATGCCCCAAACTCACCATCCTACATGGGAGGTATCAGTGGGTGATGTCCCATTCTCACCCCTTTGCATTTAATACAACTAACAAATGCTGTTTCTTTATTGTGTTTATTTATTAACCTCTTTGAATTAATACATAGACAGCCATGTGGAAAACATCATAATGAACAGTGCGGTTTAATAACCAGACTAGGTCTATACAAGGGCCAATATTTGTATGTCACTAGTGGGCAACTGAAAATTTCCCTCTGATGATGATCTGCAACTTCACTGATTCTGTACCACCTATAAGTGTAGCACACAGACTAGTGAAATGTCATTTGGGTTCAGAAGCTACAGCAGGGACTTCAGAGGCACTTGCCCCCTGAGTAACTAACACACACTGAGTGGCACATATGGAATGACATCACTTGACGTTGGTGTCAATGATGTTATTACACAAGCACCACATCTGGTGGAGTTCACTGTGGTGTCCAAGCTATTGGAAAACTCAGTTTTCCAACGCAAGAGCTGGAATCTCTGCCTATCCCTGTATTAAAATTGTAGGATTGTGGAAAGGTGTACCTTTCAGTTTGACATAGCATTTTCTTAGCTTGTCCCTGTGTGGGGACATATCATTCCCAGTCCAAAGCTTACCAGTGATGTGGACCCTTAAGCCAGGCCAAAATGTATCAGTATTGTGTATATAGAAAAGGCCTGCTTTATCACTTTAATAGATTTTTGTATAATGGCAGTGCTAGCCATATACTCAATGGCATTTAGTATGCCTGTACCCAGTACAAAACAATGCAGGTTTCTGCCCACTATTTAACACATTCTTAATTGTTAATGATCTTTTATTCGACTATAGAAAAAATGGGGTGATGCAGGAATTTGCAACCTATTACAGAATTTCCTGAATGAAAGTAAAGAGGAAGACCAAGGAATCCCAATATTATCTTGCATTATCACTTTCCTTTATTTTGTGTGTTTTGGGGTTTAGTTCATTGTGTTCTGGATTAAGTCTTGTCAGTTGCCATTCTATCTATAAATGGTAGCTATTATCTTAAAAAGATATCACAAATGTCATAGTAAAATACAAGAGTATGACAAAATATTGTCACTTTTCCAAGTTGGGAGGGATTGCTTTGGTTTTAAAATAATGAACTCATTTTAGTTTGAGGCTAGCACACTGTACTGCAAGCTAACTCACTAATGCACTCATGGATAGCCTTCAAGTTCTCCTCTAACATATATTACTTTAATATGAACCTGTCACCTACACAGTGCTTTGCTCTGATATCTACAGCATTAAAATCTATCCTAGTTGTCATAATAACTGAGGTTGAAAAAAACCACAAGTCCATCAAGCATCCTCTGCTGTTGTTCTGAAAAACCTGCATGGCAGCACTTTCCACCTTTACGATTTTGATCTAAGATTGCATGGCATTTCTCCCTGGATCACTGGGGATATTCTCAACCTTTGAGAATAAGTCAAACTCAACCTCTGAGATCAGAAAAAAAAAACCCTGTTTGTTTCCATTTTTTTCCCGTTATAGCCTATGCAAGGCAAACTGATACAAAATTATTATAGTTATCTGAGGGCCCGGCGCTGACCTCAGATGACCAATTGGGAAGGGAGCGAATAATTTATTATGTTGCCCAGGGGTCTTGGGCAAGCACCTGGGTATTATTTATTAGGGGGGTAATTATTTTATATATCTGCGTATTGGGGTTAATTAGAACACCCCAATAATGGTGGGGAGGATGTTATTTTTTAAGTGGCCAGGGACCCTGGGTAAGTCCCTGGCACTTTTATTTTATTTGGCAGGCTCCCAGCCCTGGTATTATTAGAAGGGCACAAGTGCTGGGAACCAGTCCGAGGGGGTGACAAGGAGCCCAAAGTTGTTTTTTTTAAATAATAATTTATAATTTTAGAATTTTTTATGCAACTAATTTCCTGCAAAGGAAGTGAGTTGCGGGTTGGAAAGCAAAGTCCCCCCCCCCCCCCCATTCAAACTTTATTACTTTTCTCTGAAGGGAGATTGAGATGGAAGATCAAGATGGACTTGAGGTGGGGCAAGAGGGAGGTAGAGCTTTGGCTAATGAATAGTTCGTGCAAGGCCGCCATCAGAAATTTCAAGGCCCCTTACTGAAAAAAATTCTGACCCCTCCCCGATAGTTTATCAATTAATTTGCAGCTAAAAGCCTGGGGTCCGCATCCGCTGGATTTCACATATTAATTGATAAACTATCAAGGGGGGCACCTAATGTGACCAGTGACCTGTAACAAAATCCAGTCAGACATAGTCAGTGTCAGATAAGTTAACCCCTGGATTGTTTGACATATATAGGCAGTGTCAGATGAGTAAATCCCAGTGTCAGAGGAGTTAACCCCTGGATGGCTAGACAGATATAGGCAGTGTCAGAGGAGTTAACCCTTTAGTAGCTGGACAGATATAGACAGTATCAGAGGAGTTAACCCCTTGGGTGACTAGACAGATCTAGGCAGTGTCAGAGGCATTAACCCCTTGGGTGGCTAGACAGACATAGGCAGTGTCACAGAAGTTAACCCCTATATCCACACACTCCATCACACACATATACAGTCTGTCACTCACACTCACTCACAGTGACATACACACCCACTCTCACTCACACTGACATACACACACTCTCTCACTCACACTGAAATACACACACAGTCACACTGACATACACACTGTCCGTTTTAACTTACCTCTCTGTGCTTTGAGCTCCTTGTGTGAAGGAGGTCTCAGCCAATCTTGGGAGGCTTTTGAACTCTCAGCCAATCAGGAGAGTTGAGAGGTCTCACCTGATTGGCTGAGACCTCTTTCTATCAAGCTGCAGAAAAAAAAAGAAAAAAAAAACTGCTGCACTAAGCAGCAAAGTGCTGGCAGCTGCCCCATTAAAGGACTGCCGGGGCAGCTGCCATGGGCCCCCAGGAATGAGTGGGCCCTGGGCAGATGCCCCCTGACGGGTGTATCACCCATCACCCCCTGATGGCGGCCCTGAGTGCGTGGAGGTCAACTTTTAAAGTGAAAGTCAATCTCCTCGCACTATTCTTGACCTTTAGTGAATAGACCGCTGAGATTTTCTATTGATTTGCACTGCCATTTGCATCATATGTGGGTAACAATATGCTCTCATATACACCACTGACTACCCCATGAGAGGTCATAACCTCGAACTATACCACAACCATACTAGCCCAGCTTTCCACCTATGCAGCATGACGAAGAAAGAGGACAAATAAATCCCATGATCTAGCACTGGACAGTAGTAGCATCTTAATCAATTCATCCACCATTTAGTAGCAGTGGAAAATGTTGTTTTTCCACCTGCTAAACTATTACCTGTGCATTTATCTTACAACAGTCTTACCACTGCTGTAAAATAAGATTACAACAATGATTGGCAGGCATCCAGAATTTAGCTCCTAAAATTAATGGCTCATGTACAAAAGTGCATTGCTTCATTAAATTCAAGTTTTTCATAATAGTACTCATTATGTTTATCCAGATTAAGGCAAACAAAAACACATTCATGCTATGGCCAAAGGAAGTGAAATTAGTTGATCAGTTTCTATTAATATCACATAATATACCAAATCAAGTTGAAGGGGCAATACATAAGATTATATTTTATTTATTTTTAAAGTACATGTATTCTGTAAATGAAAGACAATATGTATAATGTCCCGGTATGGGGATCCTAGCAGAGAGGAGCCACAAATATGCAGAGAATGACAATCAGGATGATAAAGATGGACACCATTGCATGGTGGAGCGGTATCCCTTTATAAACTAATTCTCCCCACCCCGTTGGCAAGGCACAGAGGAGGCAGCCAACAACTGTGAGGTACGTCCCTGACAACATGCTTAACTTTGTAAATATAAATTGTACCTATTAAAAGTACAATTTAGTAATATGTGTAAAGCAGTATTTAGTGCAATCTCTGGGCATGACCAACAGACATCCTCACAGAGTGACTTCTTCAAAAAGCAGTGGACCACACCAATGAAGATCCATGCCAGTGATGTCATCTCATTCAGATTCCCAGGACAAGATGGAGATCTGTTCAGAGGAAAAGCACTTGATCCAACCCTGAAACTTGAATTAGGAAGCAGGCTCCATGCAAAGCAGGACTGTGTACTAAGTGTCTTCAGAAATAAATTCAGTGTATATTGAATACATATTTTGTAAAATGTACCTTTTGATTTGAATTATTTGTTGTTATTATACTGGCTACACCATATCAAACATTTTCAAATGAAAACTGAAGCATGTATGCCTCACAATGCCAGAAACGCTTCGGGATAGAAGGTCCGACATCAACAAATGTGCCTGCCACACTGTGTTCTTGCATGTCAAAGTTAATTACACTATTGGGATCTGTATGTCACCTTTCCAGGTGACATACAGAGCAACCCAGGAATTCTGAAACACAGACACTTTTAAATGTTGTAAATTAAGTATTGTTTTGTTTTATTGCTCTATTTGGTGTTCCAAAAAAATGTACAGCGCTACTTTCTTTCTCTTTAAATGTACAATTTAGCTCAGAGCAGAACAAACACGTGAAAAAGTGCGCTGTAGCCCAACACTCTAATACACACACAATAAAGTAAAAATCATGTTTTTACCCTTAAATATGGCGTAATCAGCTCAATGTGAATCAGAAGGGATAAAACAGAAAACAATAATAATATAGTGTAGTAATTTAAATGAAAAGTGCCAATATTCATAAATAAGTGAGAACACACTCACATTTTACTGAGCAGAGTTCTGCTCAGTCTGTAAAGCGTCCAGGGAGCCCACAAGGGGTTAATGATCCAGCAGGTCTCCAGGTAACAGTAAGAGAGAGTGAAGAGGAGACTTTTTAGTGTGGATAAATAAATGTAAAAAAATTTTAATATAAAAATATAAAAAAAGGTACATAAAAATCTTACATTCCATATCACAGGATTCAGCATGAAAGTACATAAAGCCAGTCCCAAAAGATCTCCTCTCCTCCACAACGCGTTTCGCCCCAAACGATAGGGCTTTTTCAAGTGTCCTCTCTCTGTTCTGTCACTTCCCTTTTTAAGTCTCCAGCTACACGTGACTCACAGGCGTCGCGCATGATGACGTCATCCGTGTAGCGTCTCTAGTGGGCGTCTTATCCAATCAGACGCGTCTGTAATTTCTTCCTTTCAGCAGCAGGCTTTTTTAACCTTTTCAACAGTGTCTCACACGCAAGGATATTAAATAAATAATAAACGGAATTATTATGCTGCACCATGATAATATATGTACATCAAATTAAAGAACTGGGCATTATTTAAAGTAAAATCATACAAAATAAATTTAATAATAAATACACAACATCTTAAAAACGAATTAAATAATACCATGCCCAGTTAGCTCAGAGCAGGCCCATTACCCTCTCCTTTTGAAGCATAGCTGACATTGCTTACGTTACAATTAAACTTTAACAGTATTTCTTGGATACAGACTCTATAGGTTTATTTGTGTGAAGGGCTCATGATAGTACAGAAGATACAAACACTGGTAAGAGAGGGATGGTATTAAAAGAGCAAGTCGGTTGTGGTGTGCCGGAACCGACGATGAGGTAGGCCTGTAAATAAAGAGGGCCCACCAAGAGAAATGTAAGAGAAAAGGAGTTAATAATGAGGAGTGGGTGGGAGGGTGATGCAGCGCTGACCTCGAACGGTATGGAGCCAGGTAAGGGGTGTCCCTTAAATAGGGAGAAGGTGAGTCATACGCCCCTCCCACAATTACAGGCCAAAAGGCCTTAATACTTGTGTGAAGGGCTCATGATAGTACAGAAGATACAAACACTGGTAAGAGAGGGATGGTATTAAAAGAGCAAGTCGGTTGTGGTGTGCCGGAACCGACGATGAGGTAGGCCTGTAAATAAAGAGGGCAAAAGTAGAAAATCAAATTTATTACGAAACGAGCAGAATACATATTTTAACCAGACATGTCTTGAAAGGCATTTCTAACTTCTTGTACCGGGTTAAGTATGTATCTAGCGTATGCAGAAGACTTCCAGCGCCCTAGTGACTTGATAACATGAACTGGAATGTTTGCACTGGATGCTGTAGAGGCCGCTCCTATGCGGAAGGAGTGGCCCGAATAGTTAGCTGATTTTAGGCCTAGTTGAGTGAGTAGAGACCTGACGTGGGTCATGAATGTGGTGGTAGTGAGTACCGAACCTTGTAGACAGAAAAGTGGCTGAGAAGGTGATGCTTTGACATGTTGGGTATATGTGTCCAGTAATGTGACGGGGCACCACTCGTTGTGGGTAGGATAGTATCTAACCTCTACCGGAGGTGCGTGTTGATTGGTTTTGGAGTGATGCAGAGCCAAGATATAGTAATCCATGTGTTTCGTCAAGTGTGAGTGAAGCAGAATGTGAGTGGATTGGGTTGTGTTGATGGCGGTAAATTCTCTTGGTCTCAAAAACCCATAAAAAGCCACGTAAATGGCGGTTTTTATAACACGGTTTGTGTTGTTGGCAAAGGGTTTTAAATCTAGTAGGCTGGATAAATCTTTGAAAATATTGAAGTCTATGGGAAGCCTTTGCGCAGTACGTGGGGGTTCAGATCTCTGAATACCCCTGAGGATGTTCTTGATCTGGTAGGAGGACATGAAACTTGTGTTGTTTGGTTGTAATGTAAGCATGTGATGTTGTACGCCTGTCAGATATAGCTTGATTGTGTTGTATGATAGTTTGAGTTTGAGGTGGCAAAAAGAAGCAAAACCCAACAAGGATGTCATGATGAAAGGTTGTGTGATGTCGTGTGCTGACAGGAATCTTTTAAATAGAAGGAAAGCCCTGTCATAGGTTCTCCTGGTATTGGCGGACAGTGCTAAATGTGACAATGTCCTGCTATATTGCATGATAACGTCTAGTCCATTACTAGCTGGTGGAAAGGTGGAGTGGCTGTGGCTGTGCGCGCGGCTGACGGAAGTATTTGCCGAAAAGCCTGTAAATTAAAACGAGATAAATTGTCAGCAGCCGTGTTACATACACCTGGGACATGAACACAAAACAAGAAGAAATTATGACACGCAGCCAGCCAGGTGAGTTTCCTCAAGAACCTCATAATGATTAGTGACTTGGATCGGCCTTTGTTGATAATGTGGCAGGTTGCTTGGTTGTCTGAGTAGCAACGTACTGACGAACCTGCCCATAGATGTCCCCATGTCACGGCAGCTGCCACAATGGGATAGATCTCAAATAGAGCTGAGGTGGTGGAAAAACCCTCCAGGTCCTGGACCTCTGGAGGCCAGCTACCCCAAAGCCATTCATTCCCGTAAATTGCTGCAAAACCTGTGGTAGACGCCACGTCTGACCAGATGGTAGGTGAGGAGTCAGATAATGTGGGGAGGAACATGCTTTTCCCATTCCAGGTGGTTAAAAAGTTTCTCCACATAAGTAGGTCTGCCGTGGCCTGGGTATCCAGGGGCAACCTGTGTGCATCATGTCTAAACAGTGGGAACATGTATAGGAGCCGTGAGATGAAAGCCCGGCCTTGAGGTATAATGCGCATGGCAAAATTCAGTGACCCAAGTAGAGACTGCAATTCCTTGCGGTTGCAAGTACCGAGATGAATGTAGAGGTTAATGTTGGTAAGGATGTTCTCTATCTTGGTGCGTGGCAGGCTGGCTTGCATAGTGGCTGAGTCTAGCATGATTCCCAGAAAGGTGATGATTGTATCTGGTCCTTCAGTTTTGGTGGGGGAAACTGGAACGCCTACTTGTTTAAAAAGACTGATGGTGTCTATGAGGCTACTGGGAGGGGAGTTATTCTTTTCGATCAGTAAGAAATCATCCAGGTAGTGTATGACTGTAGGGCATCTGGCTACATTTAATAGTAACCAGCATAGTGTTTCTGCGAATAAATCAAAAATGGCCGGACTACTTTTTGAACCAAACGTTAAGCGTGAGAAAAAGTAGTAGTGCCCGGCCCATTTAATGCCATGCAGGTGCCATAGTGTAGGGTGGATAGGCAATAATTTGAAGGCATTGGTTATGTCGGTCTTGCTGAGCCATGCACCGACCCCTGCCTGCATGATAGCCGTAATGGCGTGATCTATGGTGGAGTATTGGAGTGAAAATTCCTCAGAGGGGATAAGGGAGTTCAGACTAGGTGTGGCAGAGGTGTGAGGTGCCGACAGATCGATGATGAGTCTTTGTTTGAGGGAAGATTTCCCCGTGACAATACCGATGGGATTTGTCAACCATGTGGAAAAAGGAGGGGACTGAAAGGGACCCAATAGGAAGCCCTCTGCCACTTCTTTGGCTATGAGTGTACTAATCGCTGTAGGGTTTTGTTGTGCAGATTGTAAATTGGGGCATTCAAGGATCCCTGAAGGCATGTGTATGAGACCAGTATGGAATCCTTGTGATAGACCAGTGATGATGAAGTCTACCAAATGTCTAGATGGATGTTGTGATAGTAATGCTGTGAGTACAGAAATATTTATCTCCGTTAGGTATTGTTTAGGGTACATTTTATTCGGACAAATAGTTTTCGCATGTGCCCTAAAACATTTTGAACATATATGCAATAACCGACATCCACTGTAATTACATGCACCGACATTGAAATTATTACATATTTGGGATTTCCCCAAAAACTTGATAGGTCGACCCAATTTGTCTTTGGGTGTTCTCTCTGTTGAAACAGTGGAACTAGCGCCCTGCGAGGTACTAGGTTCGTTCGCAGTGGTAGGACAAAAATTTGCAGTATGAGCCATGGAGGAGCAGTATGCACAGGCCGGTGCTCTTAGACCTGCAAAGTGCCTGCAGAAAATGATGGTATCTATCTTGCTCCAGTTGGACCTTGTCCCGTACTGTGAGAAGGCGCCAGACACTTTGGCAGAAAAAGATCTATGGTAGTCATAGAAAGCTGACCCACCGTATTTGTTGCCCAGGTCCACCAGCCTGTGCATATACAAATCAAACTCCTCACGTCTGTGGGGATATACCGTACAGATCACATCACGATAAATGCCAAAAGCTAATACAAATTCTGGAATAGTTAGCTTCCTATTCAATCGTGCATCCCTAGATTTGACCACCACAGAAATATCGTCGTAAGCGTATGTCTTATGTTCCACTATGTCCTGGGAGGCAATTAGAAGTGAGGCCAGATTGACATCTTTACCTTCTAGGATATCTTTTTTGAGGTGCTCAGGTATCATGTGGGCAGGGTAAACCTCTTGGTCATCCGGGGTGATGGCTGGAGAAACTGATTGCAACTCCACTACTGCTGGAGGGATTGCCGTGGCCGGCCCAGCCAAAGTGAGGGCTGTAGTGACCGATTCAAGTTTCTCCAGCCTACAATTGACCTTGCTCATGGATGCCATGAGGGACGTGAGCATGCCATGTATGTCTCCTGGGTTAGACTTGCTAGACCCTTCCCCAGCGTCCCTGTTATCGGTTGAGGTGTGTAGTAACTTGTAAAGTTCCGCTTTCCTTGCTGTAGCAGGGAATAGGATTTGACATCTCCTGAGTTCGCTAGTGATGCGAGGGATAGTCCATGACCTGAAAGATGCTGGACTAGCCGTATCTTCCACCTGTGATGGGGTGTTTGCTCTAGCCGGAGTACTCGGGAGGGAGAAATCCTCTACCCCGTCTTGAGACATACTATATGACAAAATATATGGTTAGCGTGAAAAAACCCCAGGGGATGTACTGGCAGGCTGATTATGCCGGATGAGGCGAAGAATTAATCTTGTTCTTTGGTGACAGGTGAGGCCCTACTAGTTGCCAAGTGGCTATGAGAGGCTCTATCTATGCGTTGGCGCGAGGGGTTATTGAGGCCACCCGACGTAGTGGCAGGAGTTCGTTGGCCTCTCGGTGACAATAAAAGAAAACGGGAAGGGAGTGACAGGTGAGGCCCTCTCTATAATTTGCGAGGCGACTAACTCACGTGTGGCCCGGGGGGCATTACCTCCGAAACGTTGAGGCGGGGTGTTGGCCTCGCGGACCACTAAACGATAGGCAGAATGCCTGGAGGGGAAATAGCTATTTGGGTCTATAAGCCCTAGAATTGCCAGTACTCTATGTCCTAGGTGGAGATGGAACCGTATGTTACGTATGGCGTGAGCAGGCTTAACGTACCTGGTAGTATGTATGCGATAGATAAGCGGGAAAATAGAAAAACCTGGAAAAAAAAAACCTAAAGGGATAGAAAACCAGAAATGATAGTGTGAGAATTGGATCCTATGATACCAACTTAGACTAGCTAGCTGTGATGAGTATCTAGCGGTACATATGGAGGGGAAAAGTTTAATGAATGGTAGTGACGCGACTGGCCATGTTAAGTGGTATGGCCCTGGTAACCAGGTTTTAAGGGGTGTATATAATAAGTCTCTACGTGACGTATGAGTGGTTGAATCAAGACGTGTGATTCAAACCGAAAGTTGCGAGATTTGAGACCGTGCTCTCGTGTACTTGGTATGTCGTTTGAGTACACAAAGAAAAAGTCAGAATTATAACGTGCCATGTAAGAAACGTGTGTACATGGAGTGATAGAAACGTAATTCTAAATGAATTAAAACATAAGTTATAACACAGGCACTAACGTGAGATATCTATAATAATGTAAAGTTTGTTCAAGCATAACTCCATATATATATGAACATGAAGAAATCCAATATTGCTAATAAGGCAATATCTGCTAAAAGTTGAAACCTGACCTAAAAGTATTTAATGGGGGGGCTACAGTCATATGCAAGGATTCTGCAATCGCATGAAATAAATACCAATAGTGACATGAACAGCAACTACAGATACTGATATTGCAGAAAATCGAAAATAAGTCTGCTTACTAAAAGAATCAGTACATAGAGTATAACGCGATCAATGCTGGAAGCAAAAGGAGTTAATATGCCTGTGACTGGGCCGTGAAGCGTGCGGCCGTAAAGTAAGGCTGTTTAAAAATCGCGACGCCGTGGGAAATGATCCAGGCGACAGACTTACGATTTTGAAGTCCTGTGGACTTAATCTGCGGCGAAAAAACGGTAATGTGCGTGGCTGGACGGGCGGAAAACCTGTGAGGGCTCCTGGACACAGCTACACCAAACAAAATCGCGGGGTTTTTTGAAAAGCAAGATGGCGCCGAACGTGAACCGGAAGTGGATTCTCATGCAGCGCTGACCTCGAACGGTATGGAGCCAGGTAAGGGGTGTCCCTTAAATAGGGAGAAGGTGAGTCATACGCCCCTCCCACAATTACAGGCCAAAAGGCCTTAATACATGTCATGCTCTAGATTCATGTCTTTCTATACCACAGATTGGAAAAAAAACAGCCTCTGCAAATCAAAAAACCTCCAAGAAAGCCAAATGAGAGTAAAATGAGAGGTACTGGTAGTTATTTTAAATTAAATACTGATTTGTGTCTTGTAATTGCACTTAGAAAAATAAATCCAGTGCATATCGAATACATATTTTGTAAAATGTACCTTTTGATTTTAATTCTTTGTTGTTCTTTTTCTGGCTATGCCATATCAAACATATTCAAATGAAAACTGAAGCGTGTATGCCTCACAAATTCTTTAAAGGGTAAATTACAAATGTATTGCATTGTCCCTGTAGAGAAATTGTGGCACCGTGCCTGAGAAGGCTTTCAGTCAGCAGGGCCGGAAGAGAGAAGAAATGGTGGCATGTTGCCTGAAAAGCTTTTAGACAGATGCATAGAAGGCAGAGTTCTTGTAGAATCCCTACAGGATTCCACTGTTTATTGGTTATTTACAGTTAACGTAAAAAGATTAAGCCAAAAATAAGTGACTTAAAATTATCTTTTACATAATGTAAAATGTGTTTTTACATACAAATATGAGCAGTATTATTCATTTCATAGACAATGAGAACAGTTTTAGTGTGTTTTTAATTTCTCTGTTGGGAGTAAGTATGCGGCAGGACTAGATTTATACCTCATAACCCCCATTTAAAGTAAAATATGCCCTTCTGTGCATGTCTTATAAATAATTTCAAACTTTCATAATGTTTGTTCTGGGATCTTCTAGTATGACAATTTTCATTCACCCATAAGAGAGTTTGATTATGGGCTCCTTATTGGCCATGAGTTGTATCAGGATTATTGCCTCGGATTGATTTCTTGACCCTTCAAAATCTCTATTCACAACAGTCCCCACACCATAGTAACATAGTAATTTAGGTTGAAAAAAGACACAAGTCCATCAAGTTCAACCCTTCTACCTATCATTACAGCTTTTGATCCAAAAGAAGGCAAAAACCCCTAAGGAAGCTATTTCGAATTTTGCCTCCTGGGGGAAAAATTCCTTCTTGACTCCAAGCGACAATCAGATTTCTCCTTGGATCAATAAGCTCTGTTATTAATGCTTATTCTATTATTAATAGCCCTGTATGTTCTGCTTTCCTAAAAATAACATCCAACCCATTTTTAAATGCATCTATTGTGGTTGATAGCACTACCGCTCTTGGCAGGGAGTTCCATAACTTTATTGTCCTTACCGTAAAGAATCCCTTCCTTTGCTGTCTATGAAATCTTTGCTCTTCCAGTCTCAGGGGGTGACCTCTTGTTCTTTGTACCTTTCTGTTAATGAACAGGTCACTGGAGAGCTCTTTATATTGGCCCTGCACAAATTTATATAATGTTATCATATACCCTCTGAGACGCCTTTTTTCTAACGTATTTAAATGCAATTTTTTAAGTCTCTCTTCATAACTAAGATCCTCCAATCCCCTTATTAATGTTGTAGCTCTCCTTTGCACTTTTTCTAGTTCCTTAATATCCTTTTTAAGGACTGGTGCCCAGAACTGTACTGCATATTCAAGGTGAGGTCTTACCATTGATTTGTAAAGAGGCAAGATGATATCCTCCTCCCGTGAATCTATACCTCGTTTTATACATGCCAATATCTAATTGGTCCTTGCAGCTGCTGACTGGCATTGGGCACTGTTGCCAAGTTTGTTATCTACAATTATTCCTAAATCCTTTTCATTAGTAGTTTTTCCCAGGGAAAAACGATTTAAAGTATATGTTGCTTTGTTATTATTTTTCACATAATGCATAACTTTACATTTGTCTATATTGAACCTCATTTGCCACTTTACTGCCCAGTCCCCCACTCTGTCCAAATCTTCCTGCAAATAAAAAACACCAAGATAAGTCTTTATTGCCTTACCTAATTTAGTGTCATCTGCACTGAGACATGGCTCTCAGCACAACGTGGCAGATCATTAATAAACAAATTAAAAAGAAGAGGGCCCAAAACAGACCCCTAAGGTACTCCGCTCAATACCCTTGTCCAATTTGAGGATTTTCCATTTACAACAACCCTTTGTGTTCTATCTTTTAGCCAATTTTCAATCCAAATACATACATATGCCCCCAATCCTATTTCTCTCAATTTGTAGAGTGACCTTTTGTGTGGAACTGTATCAAATGCTTTCGCAAAATCAAAATAGATCACATCAACTGCCACACCTAGATCTATATTTTTACTGACTTCTTCATAGAATACTGACTTCTTCATAGAATAACTGACTTCTTCATAGATTTTGATTCTGTATGTATCACCTGTGTTTTCCTTGATTTCAGCACACAGTTTGCCCAAAGCTAATAGTCCAACAGGAACAGGTAGCTAGATGTTTGCTTGATGCAAGGTATCCTATCCTGCTTTTGCACACTTAGGGTGAACCCAGAGTGTTGTCTCTTGTGTTACTGCAGGAGTAATAATGGGAATGCAACCTATTCCCAGGGGAAGATCCCAAAAAAGCGCAGAGTATGTCCCAAAAGAGGCAGTTTATGACAAATGTTGAGCAGTTGTTATGAAATTAGAGAAGCTTAGTAAAAATGATTGAGGTAGCAAACAGGCCCACCCCTTTATTAGCTGATACCATATTTCCATAAAAACTGGTGCCTTTAGTCTGCCTAATATGCAGTCTGATATGGACAGGAAGTATAAATGATAAACGATGAGTGCTTGCAAGAGAGATTCAAAAGCACGCTATCAGAAGCGCACATAGACTCAAGTGCAGCAGTATAAGTGAGCTTTGATTGAAGTGTATGCTGGGGCTTTAAAAGGCTCCTGGACATATGTATCATCTTGTGTGCATGCTATTACGCATATGTGCCACTGTATATAGGCTGGGGAGATTAGAATGCCCCCCCCTAACAACAGAATGACTGGAATGACACAGGGTGCTAGTGCACATGAATGTGAATGAATGGTTTTCCTTGGCCCTTGACCTGCGTGGCACAAGGTTTACCATTGGGGACATTTTTCCAAAAACAAAATGTCCATGTTACTCAATAATAATAAAATAATCACTCGCCATCCACAGGTTTTCTTTCTTCTTAGCCCATTCCAAGTTTTGTGCTCCTGGGGGTCTGTTGCACTCAGTCTCAGAGGTGCTTGATTCATGCCCAAAGAGCACTCAGTTGTCCAAGATAGAATTCACATTTGTGAACCTGTAGTTCTTCCTGCTAGCTAATTGCTCTTATGGTAGAAGTTCTGATTTGGGGGCAGGTGGGTATATGCTTCTCTCAGAGAACACCATGATTCCCATGATTCTAATGATTTTGAGCATTATTGTTGAGTAGAGTTGAGCGAACCCGAACCGCAAAGTTCGAGTTCATACCGACCATTAGGATTATAGGACCCCGGACCAGAATATGGACATTCCACTGTATGTCCGGGTTGGAGTTCGAGGTTCGATGATTCATATCGCCTTAACAAATTTAAAATTACTAGTGACTGGACAGCTATTGCTGCCCAGTCACTAGTAAAATAAGCCCCCCCCCCCCCCCCCCGGTCTCCACCCATTTCTGGCGGGTGGGGACCTTATAATAATAATAATGAGGAAGGGACCTAATGTCCCCCCCCCGGTCCCCACCCATTGCCGGCGGGTGGGGACCCTATAACAATAATGAGGGGTGGACCAAGTGTGCCCCCCCCGGTCCCCACCCATGAGCGGCGGGTGGGGACCCTATAACAATAATGAGGGGGGACCTAGTGAACTGCCCCCGGTCCCCACCCATGAGCGGCGGGTGGGGATCACAAATAAAGTGACATGGGGTGCCCAGCCCCATGTCACTTCCCTCCCCCCAATATAAATCTTCTTTTCTTTATCCACAAAAAAGGGCAAATAATAAACCATAATACGCGCCGCAACTGTTATAAAAAAAAACAAACGAGCGCCAAAAAAAAAATACTCCACTGGTAAAAAAAAAAAAATCCATCTTCGTCCATGGCGGGCCCCGTGCAGACTGAGCTCTGCAGGGCGGGGGAAGGCTTATAAAGCTTTGTCCCGCCCTGCAATTAAGCTCAGAGCACTCTGATTGGTTGGTTTGAAATCCAACCAATCAGAGTGCTCTGTGTCATTTTACACAGCTTGGGAAAGTTCTTTGGAATTTTCCCACTCTGTTTAAAATGGCTAGCACTCTGATTGGTTGGTTTAAACTAGCCATTTTAAACAGAGTGGGAAAATTCCAAAGAACTTTCTCACGCTGTGTAAAATGACACAGAGCACTCTGATTGGTTCGATTTCAAACCAACCAATCAGAGTGCTGTGACAGGTAAATGGAGATACTTACCTGTCCGTCTCTTCATTTACCTGTCAAAGCACTTTGATTGGTTGGCTTAAACCAACCAATCAGAGTGCTCTGAGCTTAATTGCAGGGCGGGGCAAGGCTTTATAAGCCTTCCCCGCCCTGCAGAGCTCAGTCTGCACGGGGCCCTCCATGGGCGAAGATGGATTATTTCTTCACCCACCAATGATTTATTTTTTTTGCGCTCGTTTTTTTTAATTTTTTTTAATAGTTGCGGCGCGTATTATTGTTTTTTATTTGCCCTTTTTTGTGGATAAAGAAAAGAAGAAAGAAAAAAGAAGACATGAAATGGTAACTATGAAATTGTTATTTTTTTTTACAGGTTAGTTTATTGCCCACCCCCCTCACTATTATTAAGGTGAGGGGGGTAGGTAGGCATTTTTTTTAAGTGACTAGGGGCTGGGCACCCCTAGTCACTTTATTTGTGGTCCCCACCTGCCGCTCATGGGTGGGGACCGGGGGGGGGGACACTAGGTCCCCCCCTCATTATAATTTTATGGTCCCCACCCGGAGGCAATGGGTGGGGACCGGGGGGGGGACATTAGGTCCCCCCTCATTATTATCATAGGGTCCCCACCCGCCGGCAATGGGTGGGGACCTGGGGAGGACATTAGGTCCCCCCCTCATTATTATTATAGGGTGAACATCCAGGTATCCGCTCAACTCTATTGTTGAGATAAAACAGTGACTGTAGTTTTTAGAAGAATACTTTGACATGCAAGTAAAATTAAACATTATCTATTCTTGTAGCACTCTCAGGCAAAATATGATCCAACTACACACAAATGTCAAATAGATTATGGCCTTTAAGATTTGTTTTAATGTTATGTATAACACAAAGAGGGAAATGGCAAGGAGTCAAAAGTGTAGTAATGTAGAGATAATGATGAGTGAAAAGTTGTATCCAGACAACTTGAAATATCAGAATGAAGAAATAATCACTATGTACTGCACTAAGGAAGCGAAATACTCAAGACATGTTCCAATTCACAATCAGACATCTTCGTTGACAGCACTGAGGTGATAATAATCTGTCTAGTTACTATGATGGTTGAGGTTTCATGGTCAGTGGTTACAAGGGCAAAACTGAAAAAAGGAATGAATAAGGCACTTTGGCTTGCAATCTTGAGCTTCAATAATCATCAGCATGGATGCTTATGAGTATTCATATTTTATCAGCTTTTGTTTTTGTTTGTGTATGTTATATAAAGAATATTTAACTTCAATTCAACTTCTTTTGACAAGTGGATTATATTTGAAACCTACATGTATACCATCACAACAGCATTTTAGTGTCTTGGGGATTTTTTAAGGAGTCACTTATTATGTCAATAAACAATTTGAAAAGCAATCCAGAGCACTGAGTTTTCTTCCTTGGCTTCATATGGTATATACTGTCCATACATGTTTACATGACAGAAGCACTTGTAATGAGCATTCTTCTATGTGTGGTGAGAGCTACCAGATTTCCATACTATTGTACTGTACATTGAATTGGGCCTCCCAGTGGATCTATTATGCTGGTTTCTTTAATTTTTGTTTCTTATATATTGGCTTTACTACTTTAATATTAACTTTTCTTATGTGAAGATAATTTATGTCCTGTCACAGATTTTCTTAAAATTATTGATTTAGTTAAGGCAACTCCCTATCTGTTACCTGGAATGTTTTTTGAATACAAACATCACAAACCCGGTGAGCTTAGATTATATGAACCTCCATTTCCAATGGGCTTGTCTGTACATTTTATGAAAATATAAAAATTCTCTCAAAGGACATAAAATAAATGAATGATTTGATTATTTATCAAATGTGTGTATGCAGGTTAAATACGCTTTTGTGTTGCATAAGATTATTTTTAGCTGTTTATGTTCTATAAACATGATGATGTTTTTCAGCATGCCCAAAAGCCCATTCCAATTGGCTATATTACAGGTTCCATTCCAGTCAATTTTGGATAATAAAAATCTTATAATAATAATGGCCAAATTGAGTAGGCTTTCCATTAACATTAGCAGTTATGTAACCGTGCTATAATGGTTTCTGACAGCCATTCTGCCATCATAAAAATAAATGATATAAGCAATCAAAAAAAGAGTATCATAAACAGAATGGAAACCAATTTACATTCTAGTACCTAGATAGAAAATCTATTTGTTTTCCTTTTGGCACGACGGATGAATTAAATATTTTTCAAGAATTCCCAACTTTTAATGTCAAGTTTGTTCTAAAGCAAAGCCCAGGAGCCAATCATAACAGTAGCATAAGTGAATATTTTATTTATTTATTTAAGATTTCTCATAATAGTATTTGCAATACCAACCAGAATAAAATTGTTCTAACAATATGCATTAGTACAAATCCATGAAGCCTCTAAACGTTTTTCTCATTTGTGCTTATACCAGAGATGCACAAGGGATGTGGTTTTAATATGAGGATCCAATGGCATATATGTTTTACGATACATGCCATCTTATGCTCTGACCAGCAAGAACGCTGATCTGATTGATGACTGTCACACAGTGAGATAATCTTGTTTTACATGAAATAAATACAGGGGATACTCTGTCGGGCACAAGTGTTTAGCCCGTGCCCTGGTTGGTTGAGTATTGACACTTTCAACCCTAGTTTTTTACATCTATGGACGAAATGGCAAGATGCTATTTGTTTTTGAAGAAAAGGTGGCAACCCTAGTTGAGAAGTAAATGAGACTGAAATGATGATTTGAACCTTAAATGTGTCCTCCATACCATGAATTGACAAAGATTCGAAGTTCTATTTTAATCACCAGATTAACTCATCTGACCTGCTGTAACATCTGAAAGCTGATATGGTGCTTAGTGTTGTTTTATGTCAGGGGTAGTTTTATTCCATGCACGCTTAATTTTTTCACGGTACTACTGACCATAATTTATTTTTTATATTATACTTTTTTCTCCAAGCGTAGTCAATGTACTTTATAGCTTACTCTCATACTTTCCTGAATTAGGACTTGATATTAGCTGTTAGTATTACCCATCTTTCTCTCCCACCATCCACTCTAAATCTTTCTTTCTCTACTTATTTTACATTTTTTTTAGAGGCTTCCTGACAACAATACACACTACAAATATACACACTATAATTATCTTCAACTCACCAGTACTGTTTTGGGGTTTAATATACTTAGCATAAATATCAAATATTGGAACCCAGAATGCGCTTGGACATACAAGGGAGCTATTGACTTATTATGAGACTGATTTATCAGTATGTATGTACACTGGTTTTAATCTTATGCCAACTATGTTTTCATTTACTGTGAATTAAAGACTTACATAACACATGTTTTGGTTAGAACCTATATAAGAGTGTTCTACATTATACGTTTTATTTACGTTCATTATACGTTTTATTTACTATTTATACACATATACGTAAAAAATGTTGCATTGTTCTGCATCTATCTTTCTTGTAATATACACATGTAGGAAATCTATGATGTACAAGATATGATCACTTGAAGCAATAAAAGAAAAATTCAAATAAAATTACAGAACTCGGGATGAATTAAGGGGAATCCTACAGACTCTCCAGGTTAATGTCCCCAAACCGAATAGGGATAAAATCCAGGGCTACCTGAATACACCCAATAGTATGTATTCTATAAACCGAAAGTCTATAAACCGAACGTCGTTCGGTTTATAGACTTTCGGCTTATGGAATACATGTAATGCTATTGCTATTCTATAAACCGAAATAGAGTCCCCATTCATACAAATAGGTCAATTGACCTATTCGTATGAATGGGGACTCTATTTCGGTTTATAGAATAGCAATAGCATTACATGCATTCCATAAACCGAAAGTCGTTCATTATGTCGGTTTATGGAATGTATGTAATGCTATTGGTATTCTATAAACCGACTTTATTTCGGTTTATAGAATGCCAATAGTACGAATGAACGAATGTACAAATGATTTTAATTTATTGACCATTCGTTCATTCGGCTTTCGTTAGTTTAGCATTTTCGTTATTCATTTTTCGGACAAATGGACGAAAATGCTATTTTTGGACGAAAATGCATTCGTCCGAAAACGAATGCACATGTCTAATATGTATATACCCTATAAGATTTTTTTTTCTAGTCTATAACATTAGATTGTTCTCTCCCCTTTATTAATTATGTAGCCCTGTCCTCTTTAAGCACAAATGCCCAGAATTGAAATGTGGGGTTACCCTTGACTGGTAAAGAGGCAAGGTGATATTTTACTCAAGTGAGTCAAACCCCTTTTTTATACATGCCAGAAAAAGCAGAACACTTGATTTCACAAAATGAGCTAAGCATTCAGATTTTTGTCTCCATTGTTTGACATTTTTTTTTATTGTCTACTGATTTTAATAAAGTTTATTTTTTAATGAAATGGAAGAAATGCTCTCATTCATGCTGGATGGTTTAGCTGGCCTTTTGTACTATTAAACTACAAGACTGTGAGTAAGTCTATTATATTTCAGCACCCGGGGGGAAGCACCTTATATTTTGATCTCGTCAGGGAGACTATAGTCAGTTGCACTGTTTATTTGTGTTCCTAAAACCCTTCTTAACAGAAAAAAAAACCACAATATAATTTGTGTGGGTACAGTAAATGAGAAAGAGTAACATTGCTGCTAAACATAACCACAGCAGAAATGTTAAAACAGCTTTTTTCCAGAACATGAATGTTTTTTTTTTTCAAATAGTCCAGTTGTGAAGAAGTTAATAAACAAATTTAAAAGAAGATGATCCAAGAAAGACACCACAGGTACTCCACTTAATACATTTATCCAGTTTGAGAATCTTCCAGTTTTAATAACATTCTTCATTCTATCTTTTAGCCAATTTGTCATCCAAATACAAACATTTGCCACTATTTCTGCCAATTTGTTGTGTAATATTTTGTGTGGAACTGTATCTAATGCTTTATCAAAGTCTAAATAGATCACATCCATCACCACACCTAGATCTATCTTGTTACTCACTTTTTCATAGGGGTCTACTCACTAATATTTGAGAGACGTAAGAGGAGGTCAAATTGGGAGGTTGAATTTGACTATGAAAAATGTAAAATTCGGCCTCCCAATTCGACCTGCTCAAACTATTCACTAATATCATAATGTGGGCTGAGCTCTGTGCAAAACAACCCTCATCATTATGTAGGCCAGCAACTGCCAAAGGCTTCCGGTCAATAATATATAATATATCTATGGGGGGCCAGGGGAGCCTGAGGAACAGGTCCTCTAATGGGCCAGGGGCCCTTTGCCTTTCTCTGAAACATTCCTATTCAATTTTAATAAAAAATATATACACCCCCTTGAAATATTGACATCAGGTTACAATATAAAAAAAATATATTGTCCATGAGTGATGATTTTTTTAAATGTTGTAAAATTTGACCTATTGCTGATTTCTTTTTAACATTATTTAAATTATTAAGTAGAATAATTTTAATTATTTTATAGTAGTGTACCTTTAGTGTGGGCAATATTTTGTACATCAAAATTCATAGTTTACACTATTAAATGTTTTATCACCTCTATATTTCCATATCACTGACTTCAATACAAATAGTGGATGCTTATTTATTCTGGAGTCAGGGACAATTCAAGGTTTCATCCTTTCAGTGCTTTGAAAGGTATGAGAATATGTTTTTGTTCTGCACCATACGGGCTGTGTTTACAATGACTGTAGCTGCTTCCAACTACAGAAGGTTTGTGGAATGGAACAAGAAACATGTATAAAATGGTGGTTGTAAATGTATTATTCATTTTGTTATTAAAATGTAAAAATATAATGTCTTCTTTCCATTCAGAGTCTTTTACTTACATTAATCTGTTCACTGTGGTATGTCCTACTTGTTCCAATTTATTTTTAAATGTTGGGTTCTTTTAAAGTGTTACTTTAAAAGACACACCACTGGAAAATGTAGAGAATGAAACATGATTAACATTAACAATGATCTATACATTATGATAGAATAACTGCAACCAAATGTATAAATTAAGAGTACATGTCCTCCAACTCTGTTGGCGTTGTCTCTTGTTTATGACATCACTTGACTTGATATGAAAATATGATATGGTCCATTGATTTGGCCCATTTTCCCATAGAAACTATTTACATGTCAAGCCTCAGATGATGTAATAACAGTAGACACCACAGGTACATTTAAAACATTTTTGATTTTTCACTTATGCATTTGATTGTAATTCTGCTAACATGATTTTTTATTATATTTTATACTTTACATTCAAAGTATATACATTAGTTCAGTGTCCCTTCTTTAATAAGGACCTGACCTGTATAAAAGGAAGGGAGCATACAAAGTTATTAATCCTTTGTATGATATAGAGATATATATTGTTAAATTTAAAGATCAAATTGCCAGCTATTTTATCCGATTCAAGGCCATTTCTGAAGCCCATTTTGAGTAAGGGGCATTCTAAGGATTCCCCAGGCCAAGTTCCCTGAACTGAATATGGCCAAAGATAGGCCTAAAATCAGAGGAAATTCTGGGACAGATTGTGCCTTATTGACTAGGCCCCATAGTGTACAGTGGAAAAGCCATTCATGAATTGAAGGGTGCCTGGAACAGGCAGGAGGCCAGGATTTAAAAAAAACTATAATGACTGTTTAAAGACAAACAACTTCTTTAAAGTGTTAGGGTAGTCTTGAGCCATATGTAACAGAAGCAAATTTGGCTCAAGATTACATGCTGCCCATCCATCAGCCGTTCCAGGTGTCTTAGTGCAAATGGACTAAACGTTGTTAACAGGACATAATTCTTTGTATCACATAGTAATCAGAAGAGTTTTGAAATTAAATCTTGCATTAACTGCTTGACCAAAAATGTGGTTTATTTGATGTGCTGTAACTCAATGTTTTGGTACGACTACAAGATAGTCGAGAAAGAGAATACAAGTGTCACTCACCTGATCCCCTCACATCGCTTGTCACCTCCTTCTTCATGCCGTCATAGCTCTCATGTTGTTACGGCAGCCATGTTCTTGGAGTCAGGAAGTTACTAGTGACTTCTGGAGATGTTTTTCATCTACGGTGGCCATGTTTTTGGAGTCTGTTTGCTCTCTATACAGACTTCATATAGATGCATTCATTTTTGTTTTATTTTCGGTTTTACTTTCTTTCTATCACTTGGGAACCTCTTCTATTGTAATATATATGCTGTGTTCTGTATTCTTTTTGTTTTTTCCTGCTCCTTCCTCCTGACACACCCATCTCCTTCTCCATTGGTCTATGCTAATTACTTCCTATATTTATTCACCTGTTCATTCGTTTTCTAGTTGCCTGTGCAAAATGTTCTCTCTATTTTTGGGCTATTGTTATATTTCGTATGAATTCTGATATTGACCCTTGGCTTGTTTTTGATCTCCGCCTGCATCGACCCCGGATAGTACCTTGACTTTGTTTGATCTCTGCCTGCCTCAAATCCTCAGCCTGTTTCTAACTTTGCTTAACTTCTGCCTGCCTCGACCCCCTGGCTTGCTCCTTGACTCTGCTTGATCTCAGCCTATTTATATCATCAACCTGTTCCAGTCTGTCTTGTCTCCTGTGCTGCTCAGAGTACTCCAGCAACCCATTCCTAGTTACCTCTAGGTTGTACTTGTGCCTCACAAGCCCATGGGCTCAACCCTTCGGGTACATATTTGTCAGGGTGAACACCACAAAGTACTTCTCAAGAGGTGATCTTGCAACAAGGGTCCCTCCTCCTGGGTGTCACCGGTACACCGTAACAACAAGAACATTTGTCAGATGTAGTCATGGATGGTAGCTTTTACCGAATAACGAGACATTTTTCAGAGTGTAACAATTATAATACTTAATACTTCTCTTATAGTGGCATAGAAAATGTGTAAATAATTGGCGAAATAGGAAGTTTAACCTTGATATATGTCAGGATCTACCACGAAGTAGATCTCCCGAGTACCCCGTCTTACTCACCTTGAATCCCGCTCCGGTAGCGCGCACACTGCTGCCAATGAAATCGGAGGCGCGTCCCCGATTACGTCACGCCCGTCGCGTGCACGCCAGACGCGGAAGATTTAAAAGGGAGAATCACCTTGCAATCCTTGCTTGGTGATTCTCGTGTTCCTTGCTCAGCGTTTATACCCTACTCTCTTTGGATTGCTTATTGACCCTGGATTGTATCCTGACTACTCTGCCTGCCTGTGCCCTTGACCCTGGACTGGTATATTACCTCTCTATCTGCCTGTGCCCCACTGAACCCGGTTTGTACCTCGACTATTCTATTTACTATAACCACCTACCTGCTGGATTACAGTGCTGTTACTTTAACCACCTACCTGCTGGATTACAGTTGCTGTTTTACTTTAACCACCTACCTGCTGGATTACAGTGCTGTTACTTTAACCACCTACCTGCTGGATTACAGTTGCTGTTTTACGTTAACCACCTACCTGCTGGATTACAGTTGCTGTTACTTTAACCACCTACCTGCTGGATTACAATTACTGTGTTATACTCATATGCATTTACCCTCTTCCTGCTGAATGTTAACCTGTACCTGTATTTACCTTCCTGGTGGATTATGAACAGTTCTGTGTACCTGTGTACCCAATATTGCTAGTAAGTCTTTACCCTCAGTGTGTTGCTCTTATCTATTATTGTGTCTGCATCGAGGTCTCTATCCAGTTCCCTACAGTCGTCACAATATGAGAGAACCTAGAGGTCTGAATAAACAATTTGAAACATGTTTTCTACATTTAGGTCATTTTCAAAACTTGATTATCAGAAATGATGGTCTGTTCTGATTTATTTGTATACAGATATGTAAAGAGTTTGATCACTTTCTATTTTTACTTACTTGTGAGTGTTACTTGAGTGTAACTGAAACACGTCTTCCAAGTATAGATCTGATTTATGCAAAAATCAATCCTTTTTAATTCCATCTTTATAATTTTTTGGGACTTTATGTGTAAAGGTCTAGTATTTTGACATCTGTGAAGATCATCAGAAATACTGCTATGTTTCTATCTTTGTCACGAGTATGGTCCAGGCAGCATGGGACCCTGAGCACCTGAGTTCAAGAATTACGGTGCAGGATATGGAGACACAGGGCCTGGTACAGGGTAACTGTACTCCATGGAAGATTGAGGCCCCTGTTTTTTTTCAGCCATATTCCACAGGGCCCTGTGGAAGCAGCTGGTTTTATCAAGTCTACCAACGCAGATACTAGAGAACATCATGGGGTTGGCATGGAACAACAACTTCTGCAGCAGAATGTTGCAGGCTAGGACAGGCAAACTAAGATGCAGACTAAGCAGAATGAATAGAAGGGAAGCAAATTGAGGCAGAACAGAACTAAATACAAAGTGCAGTGCTACAGGACAAACTAAGGAGAAAAGGTAGAATTGAAACATAAATAAGGAAGGTAAAGCAGAATCCAAACTAACCAATACAGGGCACAAGGCTACAGATAATAACATAAAACAGACAGGGCACTTACAATGGGCATTGCTACAGAACTTAAAGGGACATACACAGAAACAGATTGTTAGGGACCAGGAACCAGACAGAGACTGAAAGTAAGATGCAAAAAAATACCTTTATTTATGATAAATATCAAAATGGTAAAAACAGTCCAAAAGCAATATTCAGGAGGCAAGCCAGAGTCAGCAACCAAAGCGGGTAGTCAGACGTGTTGGAGTCAGGAGAGCAGAGATCAGCGGAGTCAGGAACAAAGCCGGGAATCAAGAACCAGATGAGAAGTCATAAAAGAAGAAAAACTACCACAACTAGAGGACATAGTCTAAAATTAGAGGGGCAAAGATTTAAAAGTAATATCAGGAAGTATTAGTTTACTGAGAGGGTAGTGGATGTATGGAATAGCCTTCCAGCGGAAGTGGTAGAGGTAAACATAGTCAAGGATTTTAAGCATGCGTGGGATAGCCACACGGCTATCCTAGATATAAGATAATAAAAGTATTTAGAAAATTGGGCAGACTAGATGAACCAATTGTTTCTTATCTGCTGACACATTCTCTGTTTCTATGTTTCTATAAGATACACAAAGGCAAAGAAAAGACAGGAACCAGCATAAACAATAAACAAGTGAACAAAGCAAGAAGGATACATAAATGCCTGGATACAGCCTGGCTGAGCCTGCATGCAGGGTTCTCTCATGACAATCTTGAACTGATTGGCCATTAATACTTTGGAAGATGAAAGCAAATGAAGTGTCAAATATATATTCCTTTTGTCCTGTTTGGCCAATAGCATTGAAAGGTAGTAATTGTTAGATGGTTGCTAGTGGCAACCCGGAAGTTCTTTCTTACCATGTCAGAAAATGTTACACTGGACACATATGGTGCACTTATGAGGCAGGAGGCCGGGCATTTTGTTCAGTTGCACTTAGGTGAATTATATTTCCTTTCAGTTATGGGTATAAATCTATTTATGTGTATTTTTAAGGATGGAAGTGAAAGAGTGTGTTCATGGATTTATAAATACACAATCTACCCTCTTTAACACTAATATTTTAATTGTCTAAGGACTTAATAAAGAAGAGAATTTTCTTTTAATGGATTGTACATTGCCTTATGAGTATATTGGAGATTCTGGTACACACATGGATTTTAATGTTGGGCCAAGTGAATGGCTACAGTAAGGAGATCCATATGGTCTATCACTACCACAACATGCAAATTTCATAATGGGATTATGCGGTTTTAAAAAATAATGCCCTGCCTTAGTGTTCATTATAACTTCTATAGCAGCGAATTTACAGTGGCCATTGACCACAAGCTCCTTCTTTTACAATATCAGACCAGGAGATAATGGTAGATTGCGGATAACAAACCTTAACCAATGTAATTCAGTGCCGCCCTGGGTGAGACAATCAGAATAGGGTAAACTGTCTTGACATGATCACACTAACCAAAGAAACACTGCATACAAACAGGCATTCTTTAAGGAGAAGGTAGCGATGTAACAGAAAGTACATTTTTTTTAATGTATTGTCCCTTTAGTCCCAGGGGATGCTAAAATTGAAGTAATGAATTCTCCAATTTAGAGTTGTGGCTCTCATTTATGCTCTCCTACAACCCTACACAATCATTTGTATACACATTCTGTCCTCTGAAAGAAGTGTTACTATAATATACATTTATTTTCCAAAAGTGGATAAGAGGAACCTAGAAAAACTAATCATCATATAATGTATTCATACAGTTTATCTGAGCTTTCCGTTGTTATGTATTCAATTGCAGCTAAACACGAGGTAGAATCTGAAAATTGATTTATGTAAATAATGTAGTTGCATTTTGTCATCTGTTATCTATGAGATGGTTTAACATGGCCCCTTTTTGCTTGTAAATATCCCCAATCAGGAGATTAATTCACAATTGCTGGATCAGTGACGGCTAATATGTGGCACTCCAGCTTTATGCACTAAGGTTTCCATGGGGCTTGAGCATCTGAACAGCACATTTATTATAAGCCTAGAGTACTAAGAACAGATTTGACCAACATATTGAGCAGTGACAAAATAAAAAGAACTCCAGTGCTCAGGATCATGAAACCATGTTTAATACCTTTTAGTGGCAGATCAAAAATAATTAAACAAACATTTCAGGGGGGGATACCCCTTTATCAGTGTACAAACATAGCCACATTGATACAGGGGTATTCACTTGAATCGTCTATTATTATTTTTAATTTGCCACTAAGAGGTATTAACAGTGGTTTCACTGTCAAGCATGTTCCTGAATGCTAACGTTTTGTTTTTTCCTTTTATTTCATTGTATTGTACTGTGAAGCAATGTTACCATTCATTTCTAGAAGCACAGGATTTAAATTTATGGAATACTTTTGAACATACTGTGCAAACCACACAAAACACTATTTATCTGCACTATTTTGAGTAATGAGAATGACTGAGAATTGTGTAATTTAAATGATGTTGGGAAGAGACATTAGTTTGCCATCATGAAGGCTTATATACAGTAGGTCTGATTCTGTAATTATATCTATGCCTTTATGCAACTACAGATGTGACATTTCATTGCTTAAGCTTAATACAGGACTCCATAAAAGTGTTAGCTGTTGATGCAAGAAACATACAGTATTACCCATCATATTCCTTTAAACCCTGGAACCCTAGGGAAATGTTCTCTTCATCCTAAATAATATCAGTGTTAAGAAATATTTGAGTCTCGTACCTCTCATGGAGCACTTACTTCAACATCTGTTTTTGTCCATTTCTTTTATTGTGTTAAACTAACATAGGATTTGGGCCCCCCTTTAATTGTGGACCCTTTGCAAATGGCCATATTGTCCATTGATTTTGGTGGCCCTGATACACCATAAAACTAAGCAGCATCAAACTACTGGCTGAGTGTCATGGACCATGTAGTCCATGCACAACACTTGGAGAGCTAATGGTTTACCATCACTGGTTTAGACAATTTACTTGTAAGTTAAGGCAAGGAGGAAAAAAAAAGGTCAGCAGAGTATTGGGAGAAAAGGCAGGGAAGATTGAAACATCAAAAGCTCTTGAAATTCGTAAAGGGGCAGGAAAAATAATGCTACATGGTAGTGATGGGGGGAAAAGAAGGTGTCATGTTCCACTACGGTTGTTTTCCCTTGTTACAAACATACTTTGTCACCACTAAAGGAGTTTACAAATTGTCTATACAATTAAAATTAGGTATTTTTCATATTCCAAATATACCAACTTCAGCTTAAATTGTTGCACTGTTTATTAGTGCAAATACTTTTTTATAAAAGCAACATTAAACTGCAAATAAAATAAAAGAATGCAACTGTAGTGCTGGGAAGTAATTTCAGCCTGACAAAATATGGTTAGTTGATTATGAGAATAATAGTTTTACATAAAACAACCTGCATTTCCTCCATATGCATTAGTTCATTTTATTATACTACCATGTTCTCTTATAACCTAGAGAACTTTGAGCTGCATAACAAATAATAAATATTTAAAAATTGTATTATTTCCCAACACCTGCTGTGGAGAAATGTGCATCACTGGTAGTTCAATACCTTTCACTTTAATTGCATTTCAAAAATAACAACCTTTATACGATTAATGCTGCCTAAAGCACAACTTGCGAATCCGAATGCTACAAGTGTATGTCAGAAAGGTGATGGGTGAGCAAATCCTGGCCACAGAGGTACTGTTTCATGAAATAAGTACTTGAAAAAGGGTGACTCAATAATAGACATAGATGAAAATATATTTTCAAAAGGTCTACTTGCTTTGAAAGTTTCAGATATGGATCTGTACTCTTATTTCCTTTGCATTTATTGCTTTCATGAGACATCAAGGCAGTTTACTTGATAAATAATTCTTTGTGCTACCTCTGTCCCTGGCACCAGGAACCCAATTCTAGTATCCTGCCATCAGCATCACAATCCGCTCTTCCTAGTTACGCATATGAACTGATGCCTAACTCATTCAATTTTGACGCTTGCATCAATTTAAGGCATCCTATCACCTCCTTTGCATCCCTATCAAATTCTAGTCCCCACTTTGTTTGGTGCTCATGTATTGAGCCAGTATTGCCATGCCTGTCTCAGCCCTACTATTGGCTGATTTTCACAGCCATCATTCTATTGCCTAGTTTTTGCTAGCACAGATTTTTTTTAGAATAGGTGGAATGCCAAAACAGAAAATCATGACATATGTAAACTCGGGATATTAATTAGAAACTACCGTATTTGCTTGATTATAAGACGACCCTGATTATAAGACGACCCCCCCAAATTTGTACATTCCTTTAGGAAAAAAACTAAAAGCCTGATTATAAGACTACCCTATAGGAAAAAATTTTAACTTGAATATATGTAAATTGCTTTTTAATATTTAATAAAAAATGTATATTATACAAATGCATTTCTTGTTTTTATTTGCTTTTATGTGCCAATGCGGCCTCTCTCCCGCTCCCCCAGCTGTCTTTCCCCCCCCCAGCATTGTCTCTCTCTCCCCCCAAAACTTATTTCTCTTGTCTCTATCTATCCCCCCTCCCCTTTTCTCTCTGTCCCCCTCCCTCCCCTTGTCTGTGTCCCCCCCCCTTGTCTGTCTGTGTCCTCCCCTCTCCCCCTCCCTTTGTCTCTCTCTATCCTCCCTCCCCTTTTATCTCTGCCCCCCCCCCTGTCTATCTGTGTCCTCCCCCCTCCCCCTCCCTTTGTCTCTTTCTCCCCCCCTCCCCTTGTCTATCTGTGTCCTCCCCCCTCCCCCTTTGTCTCTTTCTCCCCCCCCCCCCTCCCCTTACCTGGTTTCGCTCCCTGGTGGCTAGTGGGGGAAGTCGGGGAATGTCTGCACGATACTTGCAGACATCCTCCATTCTGCCCGACACAGCAGTCTATTATGACGGACAGCTGGTCCGTCATAATAGACTGCCGTGTCGGGCAGCATGGAGGATGTCTGCACGTATCGTGCAGACATCCCCCAGCTGCCCGATTTACCCTGGTGGCTAGTGGGGCAGCAGAGGATGTCTGCGCGATGAGCTTCTGTGACGAAAGCGGAAGTACCCGGCTTCTTCGTAGAAGCCACGGCGGTCGTGCCGGGCGGAAGCAGGGCAGACATCCCCTGCTGTTAGAGAGGGGGATCCAGGTCCCCTGCAGCTCTGCAGGGGACCTGGATCCCTGTCTTATAGTCTGACCTCAATTTATAAGAAGACCTCGAATGTAAGACGATGAAAAAAACCTTGTCTTATATTCGAGCAAATACGGTATTTAGATGGGATATTTTTTACCGTTTGTGAGTGTGTAAAATATTTTTCAGGTCAGAGTTAGAAAAAGTGATTTGTTTTCAATTTTTTTTTTTATCATATCATATGATTTATTAATAGAAAATTATTTCATATGAAAATAATAGTATCTAAATAAAGCCCTGTTTGTGGTGAAAAAAACAGTATATAATATACAATAAATTACAAAGTGGAAAAAGACAGCTAAACACAAACACTGCAGAAATGTTAAAACAGTCATTGTCACGAAAGGTACAACAATTTCAAAACAGTCCTGTCACTAAGAGATTAATGTTATGCAACTCACCACCTGTAAAGAAGGTGAGTTGCAGAAGGGACATCAAAGTCCAATTTTCCTCCCATTTCGAACTCCCTTCGGTTTTCTGTGAATAGCAGTGAAAAGCAATAATAATTTAAAGAGAATTTGAGATGGGAGAATGAGATGGTCTCCCCCACTGCCCTTACAATTAAATGACATGCTGTTTTCATTGAAGTATGCTGTATTGTCCGATGACATCAATCTGATGTTCAACTTACAGTGGTCTATAAGATAGACTTGCTGCAGCAAAAAAGGCGCATGTGAGAAATAACAAAAGTTTTTACGCTTTTCATGAATATTAAGCAACTTGATACTAATTGTGGTTGTAATGTATGTAGTGTGTGATATATTAAATGACAGAATGTGTTAGTGTTGTTTGCTCTGTACAACATTAACCTTCTATTATGATATACTTGTATTAGATTAGAACAAATATGCAAAGGGTGGAGATTTCTGCTCCATAAGATATTTTATCTGAATCCTGTCATTATGATTTGAAACCAGGCCCGGACTGGCCATCGGGCCGCGGTGGCCATGGGCCGAGGCCGGCGGGGAAGATCCCAGCAGAGCAAAAAAAAAAAAAACTAACCTCGTTCCTGCTCTGTCCCCCGGTGCTCTGAAGCTGCGTGGCTGCGAGGGAAGCGTTGTGAGCTTCCCTCCAGCCGCGCGGTCAATAAAGTGTGTTGGAACTTTTTTTTCAAACAAACTTTATTGTTCCGCGCGGCTGGAGGGAAGCTCACAACGCTTCCCTCACAGCCACGCAGCTTCAGAGCACCGGGGGACGAAGCAGCAAAGAGGTAAGTACTGGGGTCTGGGGAAGGGGGGGAGGTGGGTGGCATAACGAGCATAATATATGGGCAATATCCTGGCATATAACATGGCATATTGGGGGCAATATCCTGGCATATTGGGGGCAATATCCTGGCATAATACATGGCATATTGGGGGCAATATCTGGCATATTGGGGGCAATATCCTGGCATAATACATGGCATATTGGGGGCAATATCCTGGCATAATACATGGCATATTGGAGGCAATAACATGGCATATTGGGGGCAATATCCTGGCATAATACATGGCATATTGGGGGCAATATTCTGGCATATAACATGGCATATTGGGGGCAATATCCTGGCATAATACATGGCATATTGGGGGCAATATCCTGGCATAATACATGGCATATTGGGGGCAATAACATGGCATATTGGGGGCAATATCCTGGCATAATACATGGCATATTGGGGGCAATATTCTGGCATATAACATGGCATATTGGGGGCAATATCCTGGCATATTATATGGCATATTGGGGGCAATATCTTGGCATATTACATGGCATATTGGGGGCAATATCCTGGCATATAACATGGCATATTGGGGGCAATATCCTGGCATATTGGGGGCAATATCCTGGCATATAACATGGTTTATTGGGGGCAATATCCTGGCATATAACATGGTTTATTGGGGGCAATATCCTGGCATATTGGGGGCAATATCTTGGCATATTGGGGGCAATATTCTGGCATATAACATGGTTTATTGGGGGCAATATCCTGGCATATTGGGGGCAATATCCTGGCATATAACATGGTTTATTGGGGGCAATATCCTGGCATATAACATGGCATATTGGGGGCAATATCTTGGCATATTACATGGCATATTGGGGGCAATATTCTGGCATATAACATGGCATATTGGGGGCAATATCTTGGCATATTACATGGCATATTGGGGGCAATATTCTGGCATATAACATGGTTTATTGGGGGCAATATCCTGGCATATTGGGGGCAATATCCTGGCATATAACATGGCATATTGGGGGAAATATCCTGGCATATAACATGGCATATTGGGGGCAATATCCTGGCATATTGGGGGCAATATCCTGGCATATAACATGGTTTATTGGGGGCAATGTCCTGGCATATAACATGGCATATTGGGGGCAATATCTTGGCATATTACATGGCATATTGGGGGCAATATCCTGGCATATAACATGGTTTATTGGGGGCAATATCCTGGCATATAACATGGCATATTGGGGGCAATATCTTGGCATATTACATGGCATATTGGGGGCAATATTCTGGCATATAACATGGTTTATTGGGGGCAATATCCTGACATATTGGGGGCAATATCCTGGCATATAACATGGCATATTGGGGGCAATATCCTGGCATATAACATGGCATATTGGGGGCAATATCCTGGCATATTGGGGGCAATATCCTGGCATATAACATGGTTTATTGGGGGCAATATCCTGGCATATAACATGGCATATTGGGGGCAATATCCTGACATATTGGGGGCAATATCCTGGCATATAACATGGTTTATTGGGGGCAATATCCTGGCATATAACATGGCATATTGGGGGCAATATCCTGGCATATTGGGGGCAATATCCTGGCATATTACATGGCATATTGGGGCAATATCCTGGCATATTGGGGGCAATATCCTGGCATATAAAAATAAAAATGGGCTGCTCAGTCTTAAATGCCCGGGCCTATTTTTTGTCCCAGTCCGGGCCTGTTTGAAACCACAAAGACTAATATAACCTCCTTACTCAGGGTACACACAGAGGCAGTCATCATCAAAGTACTAAGCTAGCAGAAGAATAGTTCAAGGTGCAAACAAATTATATAAAATATTTCACATAAGACATGCTCTTAAGGTAAAATTGTATCTCCTAGTTTGATTCCTAATGTTGAAAAAAGAACAATAATTGTGCCTGGATGGTAGCCAGAAGACTGTATCCAAGTGGTTCATCTTGGTGTAAATGTTATCACTAGTGACGCTTCAGAAATATGTCCGTCCACCACACAATTTGTCATAAAGAGTTACATTAATTGTACTAACGCTGTTTTATAACATATAAGAAATGTAATATCCATTACATGTCCCACGAGCAGGGAATTGAAAGACCACATGGCAGAGCATATCTTAGATATTACCAACCTAAATCAGAAATCTCCCATTAGTCTGCATTTCCAAGTCTCTTCTAATCATCAATTTAAACTTGTTTCCTCTTATGGATATCGAATGCTGCAATTTAGGTGTTTTAGAAATTTAAGATGGACATTAAAGCTCCACCAGGCATTAATAGATAATGGGAATTAAATTGTTATATTGTATAGTCCAGAATGAACATAAAAGTAGACTTAAGTTTGTTAATGTAATGTGCTAGTTACCTTTGATTTATGATATATGTTTGATCCTGAGGTTGAACTGAGGTTGGATACATGGCAGTTATAGCAGTGAATTTAATTCAAATTTATTCATACTTGGCTTTATATTGTGTATCTATTTCTAAATATAATTTTAAAAATGCCATCCTATATAAATCTATGGAATATTTAGAAATGTGACCTATTTATGGTGTTGATAGCATTCTGTAATGCATGTGCAATGCTTTTGAAGATATGTTTTACACAGTATCATGCATATCAGAAATAATGAAGTGTTAATAGTTTTCCCATAACAAATTATCTACCTAAGATTAAGCCTTCAGGCAAAATTCTTACGAGACTGCTCTCTTCTTGGCATTTTTATAAACCTTTTAATGGATTTTCAATAAAGTAGTGACCTCCGTCATTGGCCTCCATGGATAATCTAATACAGAGCAAGAACTGAGGTGCATGTTTAATTGCATGCTTATATTTCCATTGACTAAATGTATGGTTAATAACACCATGTTTTAGCAGCATTCAGGTGCCTAACTGGTGTGTGATAAACCTACTCATCTGTTATTTTGTCTTACAAGTCCATCAGAAATGCATTTCTATTCTAACTTACCCATGTTACTCTTTATGTATCATTAACAAGCATGGTGGCACTGATAGTGAACAGAACCTTCACAAAGGGCCTGTGTTACCTATAGGCAAGGTAGGCACTAGTCAAGGGAGCAGTTCAGCTGGTGGGGCACCGCACTGTGCTAGAACTGCAGTGGCTGCCGCATGTGCATAGTGACTTGCACTATGAACAAACCACTATAGTTCATAGGAGACATTAATTATTATTGCTGACCTCTCATGATTACTATTAAAATTATTGATTAATAATAGATTATTATTATTATCATTAGTGACTCACTGTTAGATACATTAATATTGTTTAATTATTCTTATTATAATTAATATTATTATTAGAGATTCAGTGCTGGATATATTAATAGATAATTATTATTAGTGAGTCAGTGATGGATACATGAATATCTTATTATTAGAGACTCTGTTCTTGATTCAGAAATAGATTATTGTTATTATTAGAGATTTAGTGCTTGATACATTAATAGATTATTATTAGTGACTCAGTGCTCAATACATTAATATATTATTATTAGAGACTCAGTGTTGGTTACATTAATATATTATTATTATTATTAGTGACTCAGTGCTCGATACATTATTAGATTATTATGGGAGACTCAGTGTTGGTAACATTAATATATTATTATTAGTGACTCAGCGCCTGATACATTAAAATATGATTATTAATATTAGAGACTCAATACTGGATACATTAATATATTACTAACATTATTAGATACTCAGTGGTTACTACATTAATAGATTATTATTAGAGACTCAGTGCTTGCTACATTAATAGATTATTATATTCTCAGTGCTGGTTACATTAATAGATTATTATTATTATTATTATTAGAAACTCAGTGCTGGTTACATTAATATATTATTATTATTATTATTAGTGACTTAGTTACAGAATCGGAGACTGGGATTTGTGACATTTGAGTACATACTTGGGAGATAGCAGGTCTGTGTTCCTCTCCACTATCATACATACTGTGTATATCCTTTAACTTTATTCACCAGGATGTTTAAGCAATGCTGTGCTTTTTTTCTTCTCACTGAAAGTGTTACTAGGGCGGGTCTATTCACTAACTTTGGAGGTCGACTTTCATTTTGAGACCAAGTCAAATTCAGCACCCGAGTTTAACTTAGAAAAGACCCAGGTTCGAATCTTCCACATTGAAATTTATGTCGAAATGATCAGAGCTTTTTTACTAAATTAAATTCAGCACACAAGTTTGACTTAGTCTCAAAACTAGCTTTGGTCATTTCACCTCGGGTTACTTTCAATGGGGAACATTTGTACCTGTTTTTTTTTATCTCTTAGTCAAACCCGGGTGCCAAATTTGACTCAAAAATGAAATTAGAATTTTAGTGAACAGACCCAAATGTTCTGACATTTGTCTCAGTGTGTGATATGGGAGTGTGTGTGCCTGCACGCATGTGCAGTAGATGTAATTGCAGTCCTATGAGCTCACACCATGCAGAACATGTGCAGTTCACTTGATAGGAACTTTTGAGTTCCCAAACTTTTTGTTAGACCACCGGAACTTGGAGAAATTAATCAGGGGGAAAGAGTGCACGGAAATCCTCCAGTCTCCAAGGATGCTGCGCCTACAGCAGGCCAGGGATAGCATGGTGCAGGCGACTTTGGGACTGTGCTAAAGATCCAAACCTTTTTCAAAGCCCCCCTTCCTCCGTGTGGCTTCCCTCCATTGCCTACTCTCCTTGTCTTAGTTTCTACATTTGCCAGTTCCCATAGACATCCCCTTGCTCTCCCTCTACATTAGCTCTCCTTTCATCTCTTCTACTTATTTACAAATACAGCATTTCAGTATATACTATTGATTTGCTGTCTCTGAGATGACCCAGCACATACACAGTCTGCATTTAATATATAATCTGTTTTTCTTAATACCTTCAATTTATTCATTTATAGCTATCTGGCCAGTTAATTATTTTATGTCTTCATCAGCATTGTTTCTATGACATTTTGAATACAAGCTGTGCACTATTTAGCTGCTCAAAACTGGAACAAAAACATTTGTAGGTATCCCCAACTTTGCATATGTCAAATAGGATTTTGGTCACAAAATTGTGGTCACATCAGAACGCTCCCTAAAGCATGTTCAGAATGTGGACTGCATATACCATGGAGATAGCTTTGAGTGATTTGATGGGTTACTCTCTTATATATGCAGGTTACATTATCTGATGGAATAAAATTGAAAAAAAGGATATAGGAGAGGTCCTACAGAGAGCTGTGATCAAATGTGAGCAAGCTAAAACTAAAATAATAATAACTTTTCAAATTAAGTTCTTGTTACATATTTATATGTGTATATATGTGTTTGATTGTGACTGTGAGCATGTATATGTGTTGTGACACTTTGTGTGTGCATGTGACAGTGTATGTTTAACTATGTGTGAACATGTACCTGCATGTGTATGTGGCACTGCTTGTGTGACATGTATGTGGTGTCTGCTGGATTAGCAAAGGGCGGCAAAATATAGGTTTGCCTAAGATGCCAAAAATTCTTGCCCTGCCCTAGAACTATTAGAATATAATTTAACACACACATTGTTCCCTAGTTAAGTCATATCATGGTTACTTACACATGTGCTCAGTGGCCATGTAAAATGGCTTTGCTATAAAGTTCAATGTAAGATCTTTTTTTTTTTTGTTCAATCAGTTTTTATTCAGGTTTTTGTAATAAGCATGAAAAAACATAATACCAAACCGTGTTTATTTTGAGATTAGCTAAGAGGCAATAATATTCAAATTCCTGGATCACCTCCGGAAGAGAGGTCACTGAATTGGAAAGAATGAAAAGCAGATCATCCTCATAGGCGGTGACCTTGTGATGGAATGGGCCTAGGTGTAGTCCAGTGATCCTATTATTGTGTCGGAAGGCATTTAGTAGTGGTTCTAGGGACAACACAAACAGGATAGGCGAGAGTGGACAGCCCTGTCACGTGCCATTTGACAGGGTGACTGGGTCAGATAGGTAGCCATTAATTTTAATTCTGGCAAATGGGCCAGTATATAATGCTTTGATTATAGAGATACATTGATCATATAATCCCATTGTTTTTAAGGTTTGAAACAGAAAGGATCAGCTCACCCTGTCAAATGCCTTTTCTGCGTCTGTTGATAGCAGAAGGGCCTCCACTGCGTAATTTATCAGATTTAAAATCCTGGTTATATTATCTTTGGCCTCTCAAACCCCGACTGATCCCTAAATACTAGTTGAGGTAACTAGGGGCCAATCTAGATGCTAACATCCTCGCATAAAGTTTCATGTCTAAATTCAGAGAAATGGGTCTATAATTGTTGCAATAATCAGGATTTCTACCTGGCTTAGGGAGAACTGTGATGTGGGCTTCCAAGCTATTTGGATGGAAGTGATGGTCAGTGTCAATTGAGTTAAAGGTTTGTATGAGATGAGGAGATATTATGTCAAAAAATTTCCGGTAATATAGAGCAGTGAGTCCGTCAGGACCAGGGCTCCTACCACTAGGGGAGGCTTTAAGGGCTGTACATAGTTCCTCTATCATAAATGGTGTCGAGTTGCTCAGCTTCTTGTAGAGTACGTCGTTAAGTGGTGTATTTCTCTAGGTATGTTTGTATGTTTTCAATTTGTGTGGTTATATAAATCATATAAAGCAATAAATGTTGTTGTTTTGTTTTGAGTGCTTGGGCTAGCGGTCTACCGGGTTTTTTCCTGTTTCCAAAAATTTGCTCTTGATAATTGGGTGTGCCCTTAAGATTTTTTTTTGACAAGTGATGCCAATTTGTTCCTTCAGCCAGTAGTTATGTTAGAGTCTGCTTTGATACATCTTGTTTATGCTTGCGTTCTAGAGTGGTCATTTTAGTTAGAAGATCTTGAATTTGCGCAATTCTTACTTTCTTTTTTCTGGTCCCCAACTGGATCAAGTACCCTCTCATTACTGACTTATGAGCCTCCCAAATAGAGGTTAATGGTACATCCGGGGACACATTTTCAGAAAAATAGTTATTAAGGTGTGTTTTAAGATCTTTCAGGTCTGCTTTATCTGAAAGTAGAGTTTCATTGAGTCTCCACTGCCAATTTGTTTACTAATTGTTGCACTATTTTAAGGGTTATATATATCGGGGTGTGATCACTCCAGGTAATAGATCCGATACCAGAGTCAGTTAAATGTACTAGGTGGTAGTGTGATAGAAAAATGTGATGTATTCTTGAATACTTCTCGTGTGGGTGGGAGTAATGGGAATAATCTTTAGTTGTTGAGTTTTGTGCCCTCCATGAATCTACTAATTGTGCTCTCATGAGTGTTAATTTTAATTTTCTCAATTTAGTATAAGGGATAGCCAATGTTCCATTAGAACAGTCGAGGCGGGGATCTAAGGATAGGTTGAGATCCCCCCGAGGATTGTTAGCCCTATGCAAAGGTAGAAAGCTGCTGAATAGCTTTTGTAACAAACGTCTGTTGGTTCTTCATTGGTGTGTATATTGAGGCAATGGTGAGTGGAGTATTTCCCATTTTACCCCGAATGAAAAGCATCCTGTCCTCATCATCTGACCAGGTCTGTTCCATTTGGAATTGTGTATGTTTGGCTAGGAGGATGACAGTTTCTTTAGTTGTGGAGTTTGGTGAATTTGAGTAAAATGCCTGTGTAAAATAAGTGTTAGTGAGGTTAGGGTGTTTATGTGCAACAAAGTGAGATTCTTGAATTAAAGCCACATCTGTTTTATATCGTTTTAAGTCATGCATAAGTTTATACCTTTTTTCTGGGATGTTAAGGCCCCTTACATTCCATGAAACAACTTTTAGCTCGCCGTCAGTAATAATGGGGTTAATTTAGAGTAGAAATGTTGGAGCAAAGCTTTGAAGCTTATCATCTTAAGCCTAGTAAAATACCTAACACATGGTTCCAGGAGACGAGACCGTGTCCCTATGGGACTGCAATAAAGCAAATACTTATTGACAGGTATAACAATTAACAATAATAACAGTTCTATGAGTCAGTATTGAACTAGCATAAACATTCCATACCTTTTGCATTTAGGGGGTTGGGAGAAAGGGAGATGTGCGGTATGGTAGGGTGAAACCCGGGGTAAAGCTAGGAAAGAGATAGCTTGCAGGGTATATGGTGGTGGATTTGGGTCAAGGAGCAAATCAAATATGGACCGTAAAGCCAATATACTGGCAAGAAACCAGTTAGCTTTAACCGGGCCAGGAAAGGGGGGATCCTAGTGGGGGATCGTTCCCCAGGTAGTTGGAGGCAAGGCGCACGGTGTCTCACGCGCGAAGCCCCACTGACTTGGCATGTGTGAGACTTGTTTTCTCAAGTTCAGAGCCCAAAAGGTGGGGGGTATACATTTAAAGGAGGTATAAATACTTAATATGTGGGGGAACAGGGGAATTCTGGCAGTCAACATATTAGGAGTTTGTTTTACATCTATCAGCTGTTTAACAATTCGTTATAGTCATGTGTTCAAGTATAGGAATAGGTCTGGCAAGTTAACTATACCTAGTGCTTGCAGATAGGGAAAACAGTTAGAAATCATGCACCTAGGATACTATGAAGGAAAGGACAAAGGGTACTATTGTAAACTACATCTGCAGTAGGTTGGTGACAGAAATATTGCTGAGAATTGTGGGTTTTTTCCTTTTTTTTTTTTTGTTTTGTTTTCTCTCCATCTATGGGTTGGATAGCCCAAGTAAGAAAACAGAAAAGTACTACCTGTCGACAAGCAGAACCGGGTGTATGTAAAGGCATTTAGAAAAATGCTCATATTGCAACTTACAACCATAACAACAGAACTGTCCTCTGGGTAGGTGCCCGGGTGGTGTGAGCAGCCAACTAGGTGTGAGGTAGATGTTATTGTTCAGATTCCGTCATTTTCTGAAAGGGCAGATCATATAAAGGCCCGTTGTGACAGTCATGAAGTCCGCTTACGGCTACCTGGTAGGTAGTGAAGTTTGTTGCGGGCAACACACGTCATTTCTTAGGACAAAATCTGACCTTGGCTCTGCTCTCAGGAAGTCTGATGGGCAATCTGTCCTAGAGGGTAAGTAACTCTATCAACTGTCTCTGTTCAACTAAAGAAACAATTTTTTCGTTTGAGCCAAAAGTTAAGTTGAGACCGCGGAGTGACCTGGCTCACCAGCATCTGGTCTGTTTCTCCAACAACGTCGTTGGGGTCTCGGTATCCATCCAGAAGAGTATGCAGGTTGATCAAGTGTAGCAGAGAGCAGCGGCTCCCAGTTCAGTGTTTCCACTGTAGACAGATCGAGGGCTCTAAGGAAGCCAGGTATCTCTGTCGGGTGTTTAAGTGTGAACTGATTTCTTGTTGCGATAAGGCTGAAGGGGAACCACCATTTGTATTTGACCTCTGCTGCTCGTAATGCCTCTGTTATGGGTTTCACTGCTCTGCGTTGTTGAAGCGTGAGAGCTGAAATGTCTGGGAAAATAGCAATTATCGAGTCGGCAATAGTGATTGGATCCATTTGCCTGTAGTTTCTCAGAATTTCCTCCTTCTCAGTGAAGTTATGCAAGCAACATTATCATGTCTCGGGGTGTAGTGCCTAGGGGATTCCTCGGCTTCAGAGCCCTGTGTGCTCTTTACATTTTTAGGGGTTCCTCCTCTGGCCACTGAAGTATCAAATTGAAGAGACTTCTCAGAGTGTTTAGCAGATCTATTTGCTGGATATCTTCTGTGAGTCCCCGGACTCTTAAGTTACACCTGCGACCTCTGTTGTCCAGGTCTTCGACCTGTCTGCGCAGTTGGATGATCATTTGGGAGCAGTCATTAGATCGGGTTGTTAGGCTGTTTAGGGTTTCGCCCGTTTTTGTTTGAGCTTCTTCCAATTCAGCCACCCGTTCTCCGGTCTGCTGTACTGTATATCTCTTTTGATCTCCCGTAGTTCGTGGCGTATGGCTTTATTCCCTTTCTCCACAATCTCTGCTAAATCTTGTTTTGTCCGAAGATTCGCTAGAGTATCTTTAAGCTCACGCACCTCCAGTTTTTGAGAAATAATGGATTCAGCGCCATCACTTATATCTGAGCTTTGTGGACTGGTGGGAACCATCGCCATTTTGTGGCCTTCATCTCCTCTCGGTGGATCCAGCGGGGTGCCAAAGTAATCTCTGACTGTGGCTCCATTCGATATTTTTTTTTAGCCTTTGTCTTTCGGAGTTTGTGGGGGCTTCGGATTTTTCCCCATTTTCGCTCTCGGGTGGGTAGGAAGCTCTGTCAGCGGGGACGGAGCTCGATCAACAAGCGTCCATCTCCCGTCGCGTCCAAGCCACTCCCCCTGCTTCCAAGCCACGTCCCCAATGTGAGACCTTTTATCCTTTCTCTGAATTTGTGAATCACCAGCTTTATTCTGCAACCATTCTGTACCTCAGCATGTCTAAAAATCACCCTTGTGTACTATTGCACATTTCTCCAACCGTGTAATTCCTACATTGTGTCACAAATACCCATAGTTTTGTAATTGCTTTATTCTAAAGATTGCAATTAACAGAAATGGATTTGTTCTCACAATTAATATGTTTTACTACTTATTTTAATAGTGGATATCTTTATTTTTGTGGTTTCTAATTGGAAACATAATCACAACATTTAAATAAAAAAATCTGCAAATAAATATTGGTATAGTGATATTTTATTATGGATTTTTTTTATGGTAGAATAAAACTGTATGTTTAAAAATAAATCCATACAATAACTAGGCACTATTTACTGGATTTAATAACCATTTTGGTAAATATTTGAACAGTATGAAAAATTGCAGAAAACAAACTAATTATGGAATGCAGTGCAACATGATATGGTGACTGAATTCACACATGTTGTTGTTCATATCAAAATCTTTCTGACAGAGCTTAGCAGATCATGGAGCCTATAGGCTCTGCACACGAGACATGTGTGGTCAGGGATTCCACATAGACTAACTAGAAACCATGTGTTCAAAATAGACCTACCACAATAATTTAGAAACAGAATGGATAGTAGTCAAGGATAATAAAAAAAAAAAGTACATTAATAGAATTGGAAAGAAGTAATTAAAATAAATCTAAAAAAAATAGTCTCTTAAAGTGAAGTAGTCTGAGCTCCAAACCTTACACCTTCACATGTTCAGTTGGCATCTGCCCCCTTTCACCCATTACCTTATAAGGCCTTCTAAAGAATGATATAAACTTCCAACCAACCACTGGCCTTAACAATGTAGAAATCACAAGCAAAGCTACAAAAAGGCAGAAACAAGCTCATTAGACTTTGTTTAACCAGCTTTGCTTGTGGGATTAAGAACACTTTAAAAAAAAAAAAAGCGCTAACCTTTCCTGATCCTAAGCTTTAGAAAGCCTTGTTTGCCAGACATACAGCAGTATCCCTCCTAGTGTTTTCTTGTCCACCCACTCATATCTTCCCACCAGGCGGCAGATTTTTTAAATTGATTTCTTTATACGTTAGGAATGGCGGTGTGTAATTTTTCAGCTACTTACTTTGTACACAATATGATTTGAAACTTCCAGGCCCTAGTTATAAAATATTTATAGTCAGTCAATTTTGGTTATGTGCAATTTTGGGGGAGTATTTTATAACTGTTCTGGGCTCATTCCGAGCTGTCTGACTAGGTATATGCTGTTTTTCGAAAAATAACAGGTCACAACAATATTCTGTAACAAATTGTTCTTATTTAGGGAGATATGTTGTACAGACTCACATAATAAGTACACCAGTTCACTGCCTCCTATTATCAATTATTAAACAAGAATAACTGCATTTTTATACACTATAGTACACCGATTGCTTATGGCTGCAATCCAATTAACAACAACAATAGCCACTTAGAACTATGAAAACCTCTGTTTTGTTTTTTTCCTCTTATTTTAAAAATTAATTGAGTCAGCATGTAATACAGACTACAGGTTCCATTGTTCCCAGAAATGTGAACTTAAAATGGGCCATGGTTGAGAATTTCTTTATGGGTCCTATCTGGATTTAATTGAGGACGTTTGGTTCATAGCAAATTTTTAAAATATAATATATTAGAATGCATGTTGCATAGTGAGATAATTGGGTTTATTGTAAACAATATTATTACACCTACTTAAGTATATGTTTAGTAGGTACAAAAACTTTCTATATTAAAAACTAATACTCCCTGCATTCATGTCATCAAAAAGTATATGACCAATGACTCCGTGTGGACCTAACAACTAAGCATCTTAAAGACACTCATGGTTATTTCTACAGGTCAATTCTTGGGCAAAGAGCTAAAAGTGGAGCAATCAGTGGAAACATTCCATTGGCTCTAAAATTGTAGCATTTGGTTTCAATGGCAACTACTCCACTTTTACAATTTTGCACCATGATTGGCCTTTGTAAATAGCCCCCCACTGTTCTTACATTAAATTCCTACTCATTTGAGAAAATGAGTGCTCTTTAAAGCTAAAGATTGTAAATATGCATTATTTCACTTAGCAAACAAACCAATTCAGGAGTCAGAGTAGTCATTTAAGGAGCCAGGGAAACTATACTTTTATAAAGATCTATGTAAAACAATCAAAACATTTAGAATTCTACCATATAGATTTCAACTGAACAGTTAAATAACAAAACAAGTTTTATGAACAGTAAATAAAATTGGCATAAACAGACATCTACAAGTGCCTTACCTAACAATTTAATGCACATGTGAAACATGCCAAAAAATAGAACATATTTACAAAACAAATAATTTACCAACTCCAATTTAAATCTGAGAACGGTCCCAGTACCTTGCAAATAATGTTAATCACAGTGGTGATTGTACTATCCCTACAAAGGGCAGATCTCATTTCCAAATACTTTCATGGAGAGATCAATGTGAAACTTTGTAAAAAAAAAAAAAATACCTTTCAAAGATGATTAGGATGTTTTTTAACTAACCCCTACATATAATATTACATCAGTTCATTTAAAACCAGACAGCCTGTTGAACCTGTAGACAATCTGACTGAAGTAAAGAAATCATTCCCTTCTATCTTTCTAAATTAGAATGAGCTTCAAAGTAAAAATGGGTAAGAGGTCTGTTTTATTTCCTGTAGCTAAATTTGCAAATTCGAACCCATTATTTCCCTGCTAGAATCCATTCAATGAAAAAAATACTAATACCTTCATATTTTATTCCATCTATAACAATGATTGTGCAATTGTGGTTTATTTAAAACGATCCGAAAATGGAGCGAATGTCATGTTCTCCATGCATAATCGGCAAACTGAAGAAGAGCTACACAGAGACAGGTTCTTAAAGTGAGACTATGCTGATAAATACTGGATAACAGAATTCAGAACCACTTTTAGAATCAATATGAACTGCTCCCTACACAACATGCACACAGGCTCAGTGCATGGACACACCTGTCCCCTCTAATCTTCCAATCTAGCAATGTTCTCAGATACTCCAGGTCAGCAAGGTGAGGCTGCACATGGATTTTGGAACCTGACAAGTGGTTCCTTGTCACGGAATATTACATTAGGAGTGCTTCTGTTACATTGTGTCTGGTAAATGTATTTCATGTGGTGTCTCATATGATGTCTTGTAACAATAAATGTAGTTGTATAATGTTCATATTTCCTTCTCAGAATATTCTGTCTGTTTTGAGTGTACTTTTCTACGCAATCCTCCAAATGCCATCAATTGATGCCAACTTTCTCAGTTCTCTCTGATTGTATGCAGTTTGTGTGCAGTATATCCTATAAATAAATAAGTATAACAATAAATTTTAATACGTAGTTCATATTTCCATGGAAGACTGCCCATTAAGGTTTGCAAAGACTGGAAGCACCTTTGGTGTTGCGTAGTCATGTTTTAGGTGCCAAGATAGGTTATGTGTAAAAGGCAATCATATCTTGTTAAAAAAATGCTCTAGGTTATTTGGTATTCCCTGATGTAAACGATGATGAGTACACAGCCTCCTCCCTAAAATCTATAAATACACACATGTATAAACATATATAAAGACAAAAAAACTATCCACAATAAAATACATGAGTTACATTTGAATGAATATAAGTGGAGCCTTCAAACATTCTGTCCCTTTTTCTCTCTCTGTCATATTGGATCTGCAGTCATCGAAAATCATTTTTTTTAGGTCCATGTGCAGTCTGCAAATAGTAACAGCTTGATTATGACTGGAACTGAAGAGACATGCTCCACAATGTTGATTTCAATGCATTTTGTGATGCAAACGATCACTTTATCAAGAAAAGTACCTGCCGTTCTTCTGTCAGTGGCATTGAAATAACCTTTTACAGCCATATACATCTCAAAAACATGGCAGTAATCTCCCACATGGATAGCGTTATCTCTTTTTATGAATAGGTGTTTTCTATCCTTCTCCCTTAATAGGGATTCAGTCATCACAGACTTACGGACATTGATAGGAGGAGGTTTGGAATGGGGGGGGCAGAGGGGTAATTGTCCCCCGGGCTGTTCTCTAACCTGACTCAAGGGGCTGCGCCTCTTTTCACATCTAAATACATAGCACATTCAATTACTCTATCCAATTATCACGTATGTCTGTCAATCTGTCAGCACATCCCAGCACAGGGCATCAACAATATTCCTATCCGATCAAAATATTAATGAAAAATGAGTTACTCATAACATTACATAAACGAGTAGGATTTAACTCTCCAAACTTTAAACCATATAGCATCATCACTGTCCATGATGATTATGACAGAGGACTTTAAATATAAACATTGATCTGTTTGTGTAATACTACATAATAGGTCTCCTTCACTAAGCAGTACATTGTGATGGGCAGGCATTTGAGTTGCATAAAATTTACCAAAAAAAGCTAAGGTGAAAAAGAAGAGGTACTGGTAAATTGACTAACCACCAAAGTAGAATTTATTACATGTTGAGTATCTCTTATCCAAAATGCTTGGGATCAGAGGTATTTTGGATAACAGATCATTTTTACTAATAATATATATTAAAGGCTCTCAGCACTCATGAAATGAAAATAGTATCCAGGCAAATACTGCATGGAGCAAAAAAAAAAATCCCTTTTACTGTGATGTAGGTGTGATGTGAGAAATAATTGGAAAGTGTCCTTTGGCATATCAGGTCAGCACACCTTCCATTGGATTATCCTTTGTGGGTGTGGGCAATTCTGATCAATCATGGAACAACTATATTGCAGCTTAAGGGGGCTGAACCCTGAATACAATGTTGTGCACTTGTATTCTGACAAATGTGTGTGCAATTTGCAACTTGCAAAATCTGAAAAAAACGTTAGAATAACAGATCTGTTTGGATAATGGATTTCTGGATAAGGGATGCTATCCTGCACAGATATAAACACTTTCAAGTGATTTATTTTGAGTGAGAATTATTATTTTTTGTCTCTGATGTATATTTTGTCTTTTCATGTTTGTCAGAATCATCACAGTATATAAGAAAAGAGCATCATCTGTGGGCATTGATATCAATCAAACGGTCAAAAATGTTCTTAAGAAAACTTATGGGCATAATAGACTTCTTCTCAGAGCAAATAACAAGCTTCTTCAGCAATATATGGTAAAGATGCACAAAGTCATGCAGAGCACATGACAATTGTGGGACCACAGCTGTACACTAAACATTATTTTTTTTAAATCTAGTCTATTGGGTGTGGTTAACGTAAAAATGTTTAATTTTTTGCCTGCTATGCAGAAACGATACCTCTTTGAACATGAACAAATAATAATAAATGCAACCTTCCCCACTATGTGCAAAAACTAACTGAGAGGGGCTCTCCATTAAGGACTCCTAATAACTTCAAATGCCTAACTACTTTGGATTCTTGAAAGGGTTCCAATCAAGGGATTGGGAAATCCAGTTGAATTAAATCATTAAAATTATTACACACTTTAGATTGGCTTTATTACAGGAGAGATATACTTACTTGTCTGTTTTTCAGTTATACTGTTGTTTTAAAAGCACCTAATTGAACAGATTAAAAATGTATAAGATAATTACAGTCACTTTATATACTCAGTGACAATAAATTATATTCAAATAAGTTCTCAATTTACAGAAAGCAATGCATAGCCATTAGATGCCAACTTTAAAAAAGTATAAAGAGGCATTGCTCTGTGAGGGAATAAAATATCCAGTCTTTAATTGACCTGTAGGTAATTCTACTGTTTTACTTTCCTTCTTTAGCCCCTTAGTGACATGACTTTTTTGGCTTGTCCGACACTTGGTGACATGGGCTGTTTTAACATTTCTGAGGTGTTTGTGTTTTGCTGTAATTTATTTCTGTCTCATTTAGTGTACCCGCACAAACTATATATTGTTTTTATCGTTATAAGAAGGGCTTTCTTTTGATACCATTATTTTGATAATAGCATATAATTTGATGTAAAAAAATTAATAAAATATGGCAAAAAAATTGAAAAAATACTTTTTTTATGACTTTTATTTGAAAAATCGTATACTCATGTACAAGAGACAACAAAAAAACACTGCTAAAAAGTTTCTAATATATGTCCTGAGTTCAGAAATAGCCCATGTTTTTATGTTTTTGTGCTTTTTTATTCATGTTACAAGGCCAGAACTATAAGTGGTGCAAAGCTATTTTAAAATCCTTTCTTTCAAAATTAGCGATAGTGACATTGTAACACTGATTTCTGTACTAAATCCATGAATGACCCCCAACATGTACATATTTTTGAAAACTAGACAACTCAGGGCATTTAACTTGGGGTATTTTGACACATTTCATGTAGCCATTTTACCACCAATCTATGCCAAAGTTTGCAGCAAAAAATCTTTTTTTTTAATTTTTCACATATATTGCAATTTAGGTAAACATTACCTTAAAATGTGAAGGGATATTTCCAAATAACACCTCAATATGTGTTCAGCAACATCTCCTGAGTACAGGGATACCACCCATGCATAGGTTTGTTGGTTTGTTTTGGGGCTAAAAGGACACATTAAGGGGGTGCGCATTTTGGTTTTCCAACTTGGAACTCTGACATGCAGAAAACTTGTGCCCATGTCCCATTTGGGACATTTTTGAAGCCAGAAAGTGTATTCTACCCCACAAAACCATATATATTTTTAAACTAGACACCCTAGGGTATTTCAAATGGTAGTATTTTAACACTTTCCATGCACTAATTATACTACCAGCCTATGTCAATGTTTTGGGTAGTAATTTTTTTTCACATACATTGTACTTTGTGCATGAATTCACAGATCCTGTTATATGTCAGTGCCAAACAACACCTCAATATGTGTTCAGCAACATCTCCTGAGTACAGGGATACCCCCCATGTATAGGTTGGTTAGGTTATTTGGGGGTTAAAAGGCCACATTTGAGAGGTGCGCTTTTTGGTTTTCCAACTTGGAATTCAGACGTGCAGAAAACCTGCTCCCATGTCCCATTTGGGACATTTTTGAAGCCAAAAAGTGTATTCTATCCCACAAAACCATATATTTTTGAAAACTAGACACCCTAGGGTATTTCAAATGGTAGTATTTTAACACTTTCCATGCACTAATTATACTACCAGCCTATGTCAATGTTATGGATAGTAATTTTTTTTCACATACATAGTACTTTGGGCATGAATTCACAGATCCTGTTATATGTCAGTGCCAAACAACACCTCAATATGTGTTTAGCAACATCTCCTGAGTACAGGGATACCCCCCATGTATAGGTTGGTTAGGTTATTTGGGGGTTAAAAGGCCACATTTGAGAGGTGCGCTTTTTGGTTTTCCAACTTGGAATTCTGACGTGCAGAAAACCTGCGCCGATGTCCCATTTGGGACATTTTTGAAGCCAAAAAGTGTATTCTATCCCACAAAACCATATATTTTTGAAAACTAGACACCCTAGGGTATTTCAAATGGTAGTATTTTAACACTTTCCATGCACTAATTCTACTACCAGCCTATGTCAATGTTATGGATAGTAATTTGTTTTTCACATTCATTGTACATCGGGCATGAATTCATAGATCCTAATATGTGTCAGTGCCACAAAACACATTAATATGTGTTCAGCAACATCTCCTGAGTACAGGGATACCACCCATGTGTAGGTTAGTTAGATTATTTGGGGGCTAAAAGGCCATGTTTAGGGGGGGTGCATTTCCAACTTGGAATTTTGACATGTAGTCAGCCTGCGCCCATGTTCCATTTGGGACACTTTTGAAGCCTGTCAAAGTATTTTAGCCCATAAAACCATATATTTTGGAAAACTAGACATCCTAGGGTTTTTAAAATTGTGGTATTTTAACACTTTCCAAGTGCTAATTCTACCACCAACCTATGTCAAAGGGTTGGGATGTCATTTTTTCCCCACACACATTGTAGTTCAGGCAGGAATTTTCAGATTCTGGTATTTGCCACTGCCAACCAACACCTCAATATGTGTTCAGCAACATCTCCTGAGTACAGGGATACCCCCATGCATAGGTTTGTTGGTTTGTATTGGGTCTAAAATTCCACATTTAGGGGGTGCGCAATTCCAACCTGGAATTTTGACATGTAGTCAGCCTGCGCCCATGTTCCATTTGGAACATTTTTGAAGCCGTCCAATGAATTTTACCCCATCAAACCATATATTTTTGGAAAATAGACATCCTAAGGTATTTCAAATGGTGGTATTTTAATACTGTATAGGTACTAATTCTACCACCAGCCTTTGTAAAAGTTTGTGGTAGTACTTTTTTGGGAGGTTTTTTTCCACATGCATTGTACTTCAGGCATGAATTCACAGATTCTGGTATATGTCACTGCCAAACAACAACCCAATATGTGTTCAGCAACATCTCCCGAGTACAGGGATAGCACCCATGCATAGGTTTGTTGGTTTGTTTTTGGCTAGAAGGCAACATTTGTGAGATGCGCATCTCAAAATTCCAACTTGGAATTTTGACATGTAGTCAACCTGCGTACGTGTCCTTTATGGGATATATCTTTGAAGCCAGCCAATGTAATTTACCCCCACCAAACCATATATTTTTTTATCGGTAGACCCCCATCACTACTTGTGGCAAGGGCTCAGCAGCCACCGATACATCGCTAGATGATGTATCAGAAAGCTGAATAGGGTCAAAATCGAACCCTGAGTCCGCGGCCTCAGAATCAGTGCGTAAGCAGTGATCTCGAGCAAAGAAGGGGTTAATAGCTCTTAGAAGAGCCTATCTAGTACTGTAATACATTACAGTACAAAGAAATTAATCCATAAAACAGTGCAGACAGAAAAACATACTGTTGCTGTGCAAGATTACTGCTTACACAGTGATGAATGGCAGGGAAGGGGTTAATACACAGTGAAAGACTTTCATAAAACCTGACAATTTTATAAAATGTTATTTTATATCACTAATACTGATCTGTCTCTTTCCGTCACAAAAATGTAAGTGAGGAGAGGGAGGCAGATCAATATTTGTGAATATTGATCCGACCAATTTTGATCTGACCAGGGCGAATGGTGAGCTTAATTGAGAAATCACCAAACCGCCTTTGCCACTAATTCGCTGTTACTGATCGTTATGCGCTCAGGCAGCTTAAAAAAAAAAAACTCAAATATTTTTACTTTACATGTAATCCCCTAGCGGGTATGTGTAAAAAAAATAAAATAAAAATATGCAGACAGATAAAAATTGCTTTGGCGTCAATATCATTGCGTAAGCAGTGATCGACGGCAAAGAAGGGGTTAATAACTCTTAGAAGAGCCTTTTTAGTACTGTAATAAATTACAGTACAAAAAAAATTAACCCCTAAAAAATGCACAAACGGCAAAAATAAATGCGCTGATGTGCACGATCACTGCTTATGCAAGATCAGTGGCAGGGAAGGGGTTAAACGCAGGGAATTGCTTTAATAAATTTTTTTTTATTGTTTTAATATTTGTGTGTTGTGTGTTTATTGTTTTTTTTTACTTTTAGAACTTTGATCTGTCTCTCTCCCTCACTAAAAAAATGTGAGGAGAGGGAGGCAGATCATAACTGGTCAGATCAATATAGGGTTAATATTGATCTGACCAGTCAGTGGGGATGTTCAGCAGAACATCCCCACTGCCTGTCAGTGTGCCTGGCAGTCAATGATTGCCTCTGTGAAGAGGCAATCGTGTGACAGCCAGAGAGCACAGGAAGCAGGTACTTCCTGCCTCCTGTGCTCTTGCCCTTAGAAGGGCAGCGCCATCTTGGTCACTTTTGTGTTCCTGATTGCCTCGACTTGCAAGGCAATCAGGAACACTTTCTGAGCATAGGAAGCGAAAAATTCGCTTCCTATGCTCATTTTTTAATGCCCGTCGTTTTAAAGGCTCTGTGCCTTTAAAACCGGCATTTCTATCGCTCTCCGGAGCGATCGAAATGCCGACGGGCATTTTTTTTAGTATTGTACGATGCTTCCACACGGAAACATCGTTACAATACCATCAGAGCACTGAAAGCGGAAAAACTCCGCTTTCAGTGCTCGTTTTGACACAGGACGGACTAGGTCCGTCCTGTGTCACTAACGCTTCGCCACACAGGACGGACCTAGTCCGTCCTGTGTCGCGAAGGGGTTAGAATATATTCACATTAAGAGTATTGATTTGTATCATGCCTTGTTTCTCATAACTGTTAATGAGCCTCTCATGTTTATGTAGGCCAGACTGGTGGATATTCAGTACAGATCAAGGCAGATTTGATGTACTTTGGAATGTCTCGGCTATTTCTTGAATGTTTGCTGTATTTCAAGGTCTAAAAACTATTGAGAAAATTCGGCAGTATTGAAATAATGAACTTAGTTGGCTGATCCATGACCTGAACTTTAACCACTGGACTGTAATGGTATAGCAGAAGATGTGTTCACTAACTAGCCAACTGCATACTTTCCAACATTTCAAGTGTCCAAAGAGGGACACTTTTAGTTTTGTGGGAGTGGCTGATGGTGTGGTTACAAATGGGGCTTTATCAGAACATTCCCAGTGACTTTATGGCCAATTGGTATCTAATTATGTAATTTGATAATTCATTTTGAACAAGAATTAAGTGTTTTATTTACAAGTGAATATACAAACACATTTACTGCATTTTAAACTAATTTTATTGAGACCTGAATTGCTCTGGAGCTCTGTGAAAAGAGGAACCATAGAGGAGGAAAGAGGGACAGAGGGATTTGAGTGCAAAATAGGGACTGTCCCTCATAAATAGGGACACTTTAGAGGTATGCAACTGTGGTAAACTGATATCTGTTTTACAAATTTGCATCAAATTAGCAAAGGTGGAAAATGTCTCCAGCTCAGCTACTTTTCCATCAACTTGCTTATTTTAGCCTATGTTTTGTAAAGTATTTGCAAATTCACCATTGTTCCCTGTTTGGTGAAAAGTACAAGTGACATTCTTAGAATAATACTAAAATATTGTACTAGCCTTATCTCCACTTGTGATCATGTAACAGAAACACAAAGTGATTATAACAAGATGATTATCTGGAAAAGTACTTACTAGATGTGAGACATTTTTTAGTAAAAATAAAATATGGTTACATATTTCCCAAGGCTTATTTAGTCAGAGCTGTACTCAGCTCAGAACGAATATCTGTCCTAATGCTGGCTGACAACTTGATTTATTCCTCATTTAACACAGGGCACTTTCAAAAGTGTGAAAATTCAAAGCAAAATCTGACATATCTGTTTATTGCTGAAAAAAAGGATTCCAATGTGTCATTTTCATTTTTAGCTTAAAGAATTGATTTGGGGATACAAAAAAGAGACAAAGAAACAAAGTTTAGGTTGTTTTAAATCGATTTCTAATATAATAATTGCACAAATTAGAAATTTGCACCCAACAAATTTCTGTGTGCTTCATGGAATATTTACACTCCCAATGCAGTTCAATCACGTGCATTCATAGACATGCTTTTGTTGTGGATCTGAGGAATGCATTGTGCTGTACCACACTTAAAACAGCCTTTACATTTTTCCACATTTTCCACTCTTCAATTATCTTATGGGATTTATTAACTTCTTTTACATTGTGCCAGTGTCTCTATTTCGAATACACTTTTAGTCTGCTTCCCTATCAGCCACTCACTTGCATATCTCGACGTTCAGACTTTGACAAATTGATAAGTAGCTGATGTTTCCATGGAAACCATATTGGTTTCTATCTTATTGTATAGGAAATGACACATTAATATTCCAGAATTGCCATGTTGGTCAATCATGCAAGTACAGCTTATTTCTTATGTTTGCTATACTAAACAAAGCACAATTTGAAAGAAAACACATTTTAACCAGAACAATACTATATAGTAATGTAAAGTGTTAATACTTTCCCTGCCTTGATTCGTTGGATCACAACATTGCCGCAATGGTTACCTTGGTACTAAACATAGGACTTGACCATTTCAAATCAAGTAGTTTTACTCTTCCCTTTTTATTGTATTTCTGGCTTTTCAACTTTAGCAGAAACAGACTCCTGAATAGGCTATATAAATTGAAATCTGCTTTTCAACAGAAGACAATACATATCATTGTTACTGTAACTGTGTGTGCTAGTAAAACAATATTATGTTAATAGCAGCCTACACATCTGTACAAAAGGCCTGTCACAATACATTTCTCACTATGGCCAATTAAATTAACATAACTGGTATCAAGGGGACATTTTCCCTTTAATCTATTTTCGGAAGGATACCAATTTTTTGTACTTGACACTGATACTTTACTGATGCAATCATTGTTCAGTCAGTTGTTTCTTACACCTGCAATCAAATACTTCATGATATCAAATTATCATGTTAGCCTTATATAATGAATACATTGGAAACAGTAACTCAGATTGTTCAATATTTCACTTCCTGTGCTGCGATTAGGTACCTGGTTAATAATTTTGACTCTTATAGGGACTGCATTATCTAAACATTGTTTCTACTGCAAAAGTAACAAATAAAAGGTGATGAAAAACTATGTATACTAGACATGTGCATTCGTTTTCGGACGAATGCATTTTCGTCCGAAAATAGCATTTTCGTCCATTCGTCCGAAAAACGAAGAACGAAAATGCTAAGCTAACGAAAGCCGAATGAACGAATGGTTAATAAACGAAAATCATTCGTTCATTCGTCCATTCGTAGTACTATTGCATTCTATAAACCAAAATATAGTCGGTTTATAGAATACAATAGCATTTAACTATACGGAGACAGAGTCTCCATTCATAAAATTATGAATGGAGACTTTGTCTCCGTATAGTTAAAAGCCGACAGCCTATAAACCAAACGTTCGGTTTATAGGCTGTCGGCTTATGGAATACATGTATTCCTATTGCTATTCTATAAACCAAACGTTCGGTTTATAGAATAGCAAAAGGAATACATGTATTCCATAAGCCGACAGCCTACAAACCGAACGTTCGGTTTATAGACTTTCGGCTTATAGAAAACATGTAGTACTATTGCCTTTCTATGAACCGAACGAGAGCCCCATTCATAAGAATTTCTTATGAATGGGGCTCTCGTTCGGTTTATAGAAAGCCAATAGTATTACATTGTATTCTATAAAACGAACTAATAAAAATTAACGAAACGAAAATAATGAACGAATTTCGTCTGAAACGAATGCAGTAATGAACGAAATTCGTTTTAGACGAAATAAATAACATTTTCGTCCGAATGGACGAAAACGAAACGAAAATTGTAGTTTTGCACATGTCTAATGTATACATCTCGGTAGCCGAATGCATAAATTAAGAGTAAAATATGTTTTAAATTTGTCTGTGGTATCTCTTGTTCTTGACATTACATTCTGTATTGATTTGCAAATTTTCAAGTGAAAAAAAAAAATGAAATTGGTAAAATTCTATAATATAAACATAGCCATAGCAAGCAGAAAAGGATGTTTTCTACATTAGGGTCTCAGCACATTTTATGGAGAAATAAATAAAGAGACTGTCCAATTGACTAAACAAAATGAAACTGGAAAGAAAATTCACCATAGGGCATCGTCACAGTTATATATTGTTCAGAGGGTATTGCCCCACAGTCTATTGCAATACTTTATTTCCAAAAAGATGCAATTACCAAAACAGGGTTTTTTGTTTTTGCGCTCTATGAACTGTGGTCAGATCCTGCTACAGGGCCCATTTTTTTGTGTGCTCGGGGGGGGGGGGGGGGCTGGAATTCATTTGGCAGGTTCCCTGCCCCTTTCACATTAGCGGAGGTGCCCTGCTCCCCCATATGTGTTAGGGATCCTGGGGGCCATTTGGACATGCATCATCTGATCTCATTCTATGCAAAATGGTTAGTGAATACCATATTGTGAGTTTAAGATGAGGCATTCAAGGGGTGCCGTGAGTCTATTCGTGGTTGGAGGTTGAAATAAGGCCACCTCCTGTGCTGGCTAGGAAGTCCCTACCTTACAGAGCATCCCCTGGATATGGGATCCTCGATTGCTCTGTATTCTGCATCCCCAGCCACCAGTAGCATGCGCACTGTGCTCAGTGAGCGTGCATATGGTATAGTTAGTGCGGGTGTGTGTCCTGATACCCAATGACACAACATCACTAGAGTGATTCCAGTTGAATGTGGAAGGAGGCAGGGCTTCTTGTACTTGTTCTTTTTGTACCAATGAGGAAGGTCATCCTTTCTAACAGCTAGGAGGGATTTTCTACCTACAACCCCATAAATTCACAGCTAACCTTCGGGTCCTTGCTTGATAATTGAGCTGTATGATTCCTGTTTTGTGCAGTGAAATTAGCCTTGTGCTTGCTGTTTTCATTGGATTTCCTGGCTTTTGAACCCTTGGTTTACTTGACTCCTATATCTCTCCTATCCTGACCATGATCTGTTACCTTCGTCTATGAAGTTTTGCTACCAGCCCTTACCCCTTTGACCTTGCTTTTGTCTTTTTGCTCTGCTTTGTTGTTTGTGGATTGGTGTGTTCTACTCTGGAAGCCTGCTGCTATTTTTTCCCTTCCTGCTGTTTGCTACCAACCCATAGACCAACAGCTAATCTTGACCTCCAATCTCAGATTTTTGTGAATAGGCCCTAATGGGAGGATTTGGGCTATTTTCAAAATAGCTGAAATCCTCCCATATTCTGCAAAAATGCCCCCAAAGTAAATAACCAAAAATACCATTAAAATACATTAAAAAAAATTAAAAAATTATATATATTTATTTATATATATATATATATATTTATATATATATATAGATAGATAGATAGATAGATAGATAGATAGATAGATAGATAGATAGATATTAATGTTATACTAATTTATTAATTCAACCCGGAACAACTGGTCCAAATAAATTTTCTCCCTCTCCTAAAGGACACAAACAGGAAACTCAAATCATGGAAAACTATGGGATTCTCCTGGTGGGGCAGAATTAATATCATAAAAGCTTACATCCTGCCCAAATGGACATATTTGTTTAAAATGTTGAATATGGAGATCCCTAAACATTGGATCCAGATGGCTCAGGCGGCGTTAAATAAATTCATCTGGCAGAACTCTCACCCCAGAATAAGAATATCAATAATGGCTTTATCAGTTAAGGAGGGAGGTCTGGGACTCCCAATATTAGAGGATTACTCAAGAGCTTGCAGAATCGCACAAGCGATTTATACACAACAAGAGAAAGCTAAGCAAGAAAGCTGGTATAAAATCGAGCAACACATTACCAAGGCCCAAGACCTGGGAGTAATGTTCTGGAAGATAAAACAACAAAAGATTGCAATAGGAAACAGAACTAAAAAAGAAGAAAGACAAAATGGGATAACACTACAAGACTTAATAAATTGTTGGCAAACGTTAAAAAACTATGGAAATAAAAAATTTGATACTAGCAGAACTGCCTCTAAAATTCACACTCACAAATATACAAAATCTAAACATTAAAACTTGGACAAATCACGGTTTCCATAATATAGAAGACCTACTTACGCCAACTGGACCTAAAACATTTCTCCAGATCTCGGAAGAATCAGGAATTTCAAGCAAGGAGATATACTCATATATTAGAATAAAACATTTTATTAACAAACATGTTAAGAAATCTAAGAATAACACAGAAAAAGAGCTGGTCCGTTTAATGGCACAAAACAGCATGAAAAATATGATCTCCAAATGTATGGGGATAATTAGACATGTCAAAACCAATGTAGAAAATATTTATAGAGAGAAATGGAGTAAAGACAACGGCCAACCCATAACCCAAGAAGAATGGCTTGCGGCCATGAGATCAACATATAATCCCAGAAAGAAATCATAACCACATACCATCGGCAGCTAAACTGCTGATAGCTAGAAGATGGAATGCTATACAAATCCCGAAGTGGATAGAAATAAAAAATCAGGTCTTATTCCAAATAAATATGGAACAGGGAATTGGATATCAATTTAATACAACTTATAAACGAAATACAAACTGGAATGATTGGATAAAGAAAATAAAAGATTTGGAATAATAGTGCAAACATATAACATTTAATAACAGGGTGAAATATGACCCCCCTCACCCCCCCCCCCCCCCCCCCCCAGCGACAAGAAAATAGAATTTTATGTGTATGTATGTCAGATGTATGTTTTTTTTTCCGTTATAAGAGAGATACTGGAGAGCCGGTAGATCTGGTAGATAGAGACTACCCGCCCACAAGTACAATAAAGGACTTAAATGGTCTACATTAAACACAATAGAGATAACGGATTTTTAGTAAGTTAATTGTTATTGATAATAAAGAATTAAACAAACATGACTGCTCAGACAAAATGATAAAGTAAATCTATATAAAATAAATAATTAATGAGAAATTGGGCACAAGGATGATCTGGAAGAACACAAGGAAACATATGAAGCAAACCCTGTGTCCTACAGTCTGAGTGGAAAAAATAAAAAAAAAATAAAAAATTTATATAACATAATATAATTAAAACATCATAAAATCAGATAATTTATACTATGTAATCATAACAATAATAGTGCTTATGGTGGTGTGTTAAATTATATATATTAATGTATGTACAAATAGATACAGGGCCATTCCCTAACTTTTTAAAAAACATTTTATTGGGCGTATAGGATACGTGCGTGTTTTATTACATGACAGGTTGATTGATGTGGTAATTATAATTTTTATTCCCAATTATTATGCCCATGTTCCAATCATGATATTTTATCAAATATGCTATAAGGGTATATATATGTAGCATTTTCCATATACTTTTAGACCCTTTAAAGCTGAAGCCTCAAAAAAATTACTGAAATTATTTCTGAATTCGGCCTTAGTTGCGAGGTAATCGGTGCTTTTTGAATAGACAAAATCATATACTTAATATGCCGATTTTTCAATTGGAATGTAGCTGATTTGTCGGCCCAAGATAGCTAAAAACTTTCATACCGATCTCACCTATAATGAACAGTCGAAAGATGTGATTTTCAAATTTTTTGGGTCTATTCTCCCATATGGCCCTATTTCGGACCAAATCACACCAGGATCAACCCATTTTGACCAGGACAATTCCAATTCAAGAAGAGTATGCAGAAGTCTGAGTTCATACTCCAATGTTTGGGATTTGGAGAATGAATATGGCACATTGGCAGAGGTTTACATATGTGCGGTAGCACTGATACTCCCCTTTTCATGTTGGCAGTGGGACATGTTGTGAGTTATGCATCTCTACAGGAGATTTTTAACCACAGAATATGAATGTGAGGAATAATCTCACATTAATGTCATTGGCATTATAACCTTAACTACTGTTAAGTCTTGCTTTTTTGTATACTTTTTCAATATGAGTTTAACCCAGGCATCTCTAAATGACATCTCCATCTAATGATATAGCTGTTCTTCAGTTCTATTTCTATTTATTTTTCCGTATGCTAGGATGGAATGCTCTTTATCAGTAGTTTATCGTGTAGCATGCATTGTCAAAATAAACATTCCTATCAATATCTTTTCTAAAGCTCACCACTTCAACATTATGTGCTACATCATACATGAAAATTGCATATGGAAAATTCAATGGATGTTTGATTAGATTGTATTGTAAACTATAGTCCTATATTATTCAGGTTCACAGATGCAAAAAGTAGATTATAACCTATTCATAGGGTTTCCCATATAAATATTAGATTATCTATAAAACTTTTTATAGAAAGGAAATGAGTTTGAATCTATTAGCTGTGATAAAAGAAACACTATTTTAAAAAGCCTAGAGCCATATTTCAGCCAAACACTGTAGCTATTCTACTAAAGGGAATATATAATACTAGTTATGCACAAGAGTTTCTGTTAAAAGATTACATTTTCAATTCAAGGGGTTGTATTAAATTGGATTTTTTTTTTTTGCAGTGGCGTTGTTAGGGAGTTGTGGGTTCAGTAGGCTGAAGCCCTTGATGTGTAAAGTACAAGCCCTGAGTGCCATCCTCCTGCTTTATTCATTCAGCAGTTACAGGGGACATTGCCAACTGGCAGTGAGTGGCATCCAGTTCTCACAAAAGCAATGTAATTTCCTGCTTCTCCCTGCCTCCTTTGAAGGTCCTGCTTCTGGTAGGCTGCACAGCACCAAAGATCCTCATAAGGCTGCTTCTTCTCTTCACACACTAGCTATGTACCCTGTGTAACGGAACCTTCTGTGGGTCCTGGAGAGAACTAAAGGCTAGTCACCTTCCTATAGACCATGGGCCCTGGCCTAGGCTGCACAGCGCAAAAGATCCTCATAAGGCTGCTTCTTCTCTTTACATTAGCTATGCACCCTGTGTGAACAGAACACTCTGGGGCCTGTTTTGTGGAGGTGGGTACAGGGGATATGTTTGGACTGCTTCTGGACTGTTTATCATTGTTGCTACTTTGCCTGTGCCCCTGACCAGGATCGTTACTTGGATTTCTAATTTACCTGTTCCTGTACACCTGCAAGTATTCTATTTACATCATCCCAGCAAGCTTGTGTATTATCCGTATTGTTTATTGCTGGTCATATGAACTATCATTGCCTCTACCATATATCAACTTCATACAACAGAAACCAACAATTTAATTTTGTGCCAGACTAGCTGACAACCCATCAGAAAACCATAACAGAAGGGGTGACCAATCGCCTATAGGGAGGGAGTGGTTTGGGGAGACAACCTGGCACCGGGGCCTTTGGCTCAGCCCTTTAACATGGCAACCAATCGGCACCGCACCTACGTGGCCCTTTAGCTCAGCAGCCAGTCAGCATGGCACTGACATTCTCCCATAGACACACATAGAGCTGGGATGCCCTTTAACCTGGCAGCCAGTCAGAACAGGAGCAATATCTTTTAGAGACCGGGCTTAAGCTCAACTTGAAAGTGGTCACTGGGGAGTGATTCTGGGCAGGAAACACATCATGACACAAACTTTCTGGGAGGGTAAACCGGGGAACAGCAGGCAACTTGAAAATAAGAACACAGAAGTATCCTACATCTGTTTCTATGCATCCATTACCTCTATTTATCTATATATCCTATATCTGTATCTATCTGTGCCTGTATCTATCCTGTATCTGTATTTAAATGTTGTGCTGCCCTAGGCCCAGGTCTTGTTGGTCCCAGCCAGGATACAGCACTGTCTGTACCTATGAATCCTGTTCCTGTATCTATCTAACCTAACCAATGCATCACACCTGTATCTATCTATCCTATATCTGTACCTAAGTATTTTGTACCTGTATGTATAAAGCCTTCAGTATATCTGTACTTATGCTTCTTATACCTATCCTACATATGTACCAATGCATCACACCTGTATCTATCTATGTATATCTGTACCTAAGTATTCTCTACCTGTATCTATAAAGTCTTCAGTATATCTGTAACAATGCATCTTAAACCTATTCTATGTCTCTATCTATCCATCCTTCTTATATTTCAGGCCAGATCTGCCTATACTGGGTTTCATTATTGCCGGTTACTAAAACTATATATATTTATTATTATTGTCATTTTAACCTTCGGATCAATGGCCCCATTAAGTGTAAAACGAACGTTAGCTATAAATAGGCTGACATAGTAGATTCAATGCCCACTGCTAACAAAGTTAACGGGGCAGTAAAATCATTACTGCACCCTTTGAATAAAAACAATATTTTAAACACCCGTCTGTGCGATTAGAGCACAGTGACTCAATGCCAATAAAAATCATTCAACGTTGCCCGTTAATCTACCTCCTCAAAAATCCTGACCTAAATGTGTGTTGGCTGATTAATCCAGTCAATATATACATATTAACCTTCTCATTGTATTAGGGATCAAAAACAGTGCTCCCTACATCACTAAAGCAGTTAAACTAAAATAACCCGTCAGGGTCGCCTATTGGTACCCACCCCCTCCCATCAAATAGTAGGGCTTGGGCTGTCATATTGGCCCTCACTCCCTCAAAATAACCCAGATATTTCTACTTATCCATATTGTTGATTTTTTTTCGGCGCTCCTCGTGCCACAAAGTGGAACTAGCACCTGATGGAAACAACTCTATTTTCCCCACTTACACAGCAAAGTGAGTACAAGAAAATCTTTAAAACTTTAAGATATTGTAACATTGAAATTGATGAATTGTATAATTGGGACATATGACACTCATAATGCTATTTTGCTAATGCCCCATGTTACTCAAAGAAATTATCTATCAATTTATTTGGGGAGTTGTTTGAACTAAATAACTAGAAACCAAAACATCCTTATATCTCCCCTTTTACAGTTGGAACTCACACAAGCGGATGATAGCTGCCTTTTTGGGTGATTTAAGAATATTTTTCTGGAGTACTCACAGTCACTTTGACTAATGGAATCCCCCGCAATCATACAGACGCGCTTGGGGAAAGCGAATCAAATCTTTTCGGAAATAGAAAGTGGGAATTATGCAAATTCTGATATTAAATCCCACATTCGGGACTTAACTAACAAAACGACCAGGGAGATTAAAACTTGGTGGGATCTTATCAGTCTTGAGCAATACATTGCTGTACAGAGGATACCGAGGGGGCTACGAATTTTAAAAAGCCCATCATTCATTGACGAAGATAAAGAGTTACAAGCTCGGTGGACAGAATTAAACAACTGCTCATTTAAACTGATGGAGATTCTAGTTAACTATAAAAAAAAAACGGCAAAGATATAGACATCCGTCAGATCCTGCTGTTGTTCTTCTATAATGTGGGCCCACATTATAGAAGAACAACAGCAGGATTTGACGGATGTCTATATCTATTTGAAGTACCTTTTGCCTCTATAAGTCTGTGAGTGTATCCCCAAAGGGGACAAAGATCCCTCCTGATCTCTTTTAGAGATAATTTCTCACTGATTATTCACTTATTATTTATTTTTTTTTCACTTATTATTTTTTCCAGGTTACCCAACAAAGGCCTTTCATTCTGAGTTAGATGACCTATTACAACAAGGCCTACAGAAGGGCATAATTTATATGGAAGAATATGGTTACATCTTTAAACAATACCCTACCATTCCAACATTTTACCACCTACCCAAAATTCATAAAGGTTTGGTAGACCCACCTGGAAGACGCATAGTCTCTTGCATTATTATTCCCTGGGAGAAGGTCTCTCAGAGTTAGTAGACATTTATCCCCAACCGGTGGTTTTAGAACTTAAAAGCTACATTAAAAATACAAAAGATATTCTGAACCAATTATCCAATCTCACTTGGACATCCCATAACACCTGGGTATCCATGGATGTAGCCCCTCTATATTCCAACATACCAAGTTAAATAGGGTTACAGGCAATACATATAATGCTAACCAAATATAGAACTATTGATTTTTTGTTACAGGTTATACATTTCTTGCTTACCCATAATTATTTTTTATTTGATGGCACATATTACTTGCAGATTAGGGGTACAGCGATGGGGGCACATTTTACGCCCTCATACAAGAACCTCTTTATGAGGGCATGGGAAGAAACCACTATTGTTTCAGATAATAATAGCTACAATCAGGACATTCTATATTATGAAGGATATATATAGACGATTTGCTCTTTGTGTGGCAGGGTTCCAGGGTAGTCTGTCCCTTTTTGATAAATATCTGAATGCGTATTCCAGTAATATTTCACTCAGTATTCTATCAGATAACATCAAAATTGTATATTTGGATTTAGAACTTGCAGGTAATTCACAGATGGGTACCATCACCTCTAAGGCATATAAAAAACATACGGCAGCCAATACAATCCTTCATGCCACCAGCTGTCACCCCACACATGTTAAAACCAACATTCCTACCGGGGAGTTCACCAGACTGAGACAAAATTGTTCAGATATATTGGACTTTGATCTGAAGTCTGAGGAGCTCTCCTATAGGCTTATCAATAGGGCTAATAACAATAGGACTTTTAAACAAGCACGCGATAGGGCCCGTGCTTGGGACAGAAACAAACTTCTATCTCAGAAGTTATTTCATACCCAACAGGAAAAGAAAGTATCTTTCTGCACAACGTACAGCAAAAATTATTCACAAATTGTGAATATCATAAAAAACACACCCCCCTTCTAAAAATATATCCCTACTATGAGGAGATTTTATCTACTGGTAATCTATTTTCATCATGTAAAGCTCACACCTTTAAAAATATATTGTCCCCCAGTCATTATGAATCTTCATCGAAAAGTGGACTTTGGCTAGCTACCACTGGCACATACAAGTGTTGACACATGAGATGCAAGGTATGCTCTCACATTGATAGCTCAGATAGCATAACATTACTTACGAATAGTAAAACATACTTTCTAAAACAATATGCCAATTGCTGTACGTCAAATGTCATCTATACGATTAAATGTCAGAAATGTGGAATAATGTATGTAGGCTGTACTTCAAGACAACTCAAAATCAGAATTAGGGAACACTTAAATGACATTGACATAGATGCAGCTTCCAACATCAGTGACCATTTTCAAAATTGCACCCCCTCACCACCTCACTTTACGTTATACAGGGAGTGCAGAATTATTAGGCAAATGAGTATTTTGACCACATCATCCTCTTTATGCATGTTGTCTTACTCCAAGCTGTATAGGCTCGAAAGCCTACTACCAATTAAGCATATTAGGTGATGTGCATCTCTGTAATGAGAAGGGGTGTGGTCTAATGACATCAACACCCTATATCAGGTGTGCATAATTATTAGGCAACTTCCTTTCCTTTGGCAAAATGGGTCAAAAGAAGGACTTGACAGGCTCAGAAAAGTCAAAAATAGTGAGATATCTTGCAGAGGGATGCAGCACTCTTAAAATTGCAAAGCTTCTGAAGCGTGATCATCGAACAATCAAGCGTTTCATTCAAAATAGTCAACAGGGTCGCAAGAAGCGTGTGGAAAAACCAAGGCGCAAAATAACTGCCCATGAACTGAGAAAAGTCAAGCGTGCAGCTGCCACGATGCCACTTGCCACCAGTTTGGCCACATTTCAGAGCTGCAACATCACTGGAGTGCCCAAAAGCACAAGGTGTGCAATACTCAGAGACATGGCCAAGGTAAGAAAGGCTGAAAGACGACCACCACTGAACAAGACACACAAGCTGAAACGTCAAGACTGGGCCAAGAAATATCTCAAGACTGATTTTTCTAAGGTTTTATGGACTGATGAAATGAGAGTGAGTCTTGATGGGCCAGATGGATGGGCCCGTGGCTGGATTGGTAAAGGGCAGAGAGCTCCAGTCCGACTCAGACGCCAGCAAGGTGGAGGTGGAGTACTGGTTTGGGCTGGTATCATCAAAGATGAGCTTGTGGGGCCTTTTCGGGTTGAGGATGGAGTCAAGCTCAACTCCCAGTCCTACTGCCTGTTCCTGGAAGACACCTTCTTCAAGCAGTGGTACAGGAAGAAGTCTGCATCCTTCAAGAAAAACATGATTTTCATGCACGACAATGCTCCATCACACGCGTCCAAGTACTCCACAGCGTGGCTGGCAAGAAAGGGTATAGAAGAAGAAAATCTAATGACATGGCCTCCTTGTTCACCTGATCTGAACCCCATTGAGAACCTGTGGTCCATCATCAAATGTGAGATTTACAAGGAGGGAAAACAGTACACCTCTCTGAACAGTGTCTGGGAGGCTGTGGTTGCTGCTTCATGCAATGTTGATGGTGAACAGATCAAAACACTGACAGAATCCATGGATGGCAGGCTTTTGAGTGTCCTTGCAAAGAAAGGTGGCTATATTGGTCACTGATTTGTTTTTGTTTTGTTTTTGAATGTCAGAAATGTATATTTGTGAATGTTGAGATGTTATATTGGTTTCACTGGTAAAAATAAATAATTGAAATGGGTACATATTTGTTTTTTGTTAAGTTGCCTAATAATTATGCACAGTAATAGTCACCTGTACACACAGATATCCCCCTAAAATAGCTAAAACTAAAAACAAACTAAAAACTACTTCCAAAAATATTCAGCATGGATATTAATGAGTTTTTTGGGTTCATTGAGAACATGGTTGTTGTTCAATAATAAAATTAATCCTCAAAAATACAACTTGCCTAATAATTCTGCACTCCCTGTACAATGCCTCAAACAGGGCCCCAGGGGAGGTAACCTTACTCAAAGACTAAACTGTAGGGAGACCTTCTGGATTTTCACATTGGGTACCCGCAAACCATTTATTTAATAAAGAATATAATGTTACAAATTTCTATAAATAGAATATTTTACCTACTGCAAACATACATTTATTAGTCACTGATTTTTTTCCCATCTTGAACCAGATTGTTCTACTTATGTGCCTTTTGCTTAACATCTTTTTATTTAAGTTAGGCATTCAACTATGGTCACAATACACGTTGTAAATATATATATGTGTCTGGGAATCACAAGCCAATACACAGAAGCTCTAAGGTTTAGTCCCAGTGTATTTCTATCACATTCTGCTAAATTTAGCCTTACTTGTTCCCTTAAAATTGTGTAATTTTTCTACTAAATTTAACTAAAAGGGTTTGTCATCTATAATCTATATAATCAGACGCCAGCATGGAATTGTCCAGTCTTTTCTTAATATTTAAACATTTACTATACGTATTCGTAACGTTTGAAATTCGACACAATCTCTTTCACATAACTATTTTTCGTTCTTGAGGCATAACATTAGACTGAATATTTCATGCTCGCGTCTGTATAATTCCTGCATTTACACTTTTCCATTTTCTCCCTCCTTAAATACTAATGTTTTACCAGCTTTTAAAAGATGTTTCTGTTTGTTGATTTTAATTCATTTATAACATCACTTTTCATCAACACTGTTGCCACTAATGAATATTAGCTGAACGTAATGTTCAGTTTGTTGCATAGCACTTTATAAATCAATGAATATTATTGCCCATGACATGCTCACTGGAGTTATACCCTGTGTTGAATGGTAAGCGTGGCCTGAAGCCGATTGGCTGTCCTTGCACTTATGATTTCTTTGGCACACGATTTAAACGTTTGCATTATTATGTGAGTTGAGCTTATGAGTAAGCTCTAAATGCGCGAAAAGCATCAAGCTGCACATCTGATTTGATTTCCACTATTTTCCATCTTTTTGCTGTGTTTTTTGGATTGATTTTTTATATACACTTGCATTAAAAAATAGCTTTCTACTCACTTCTGACCGCTGTTAGTGCTGTTTTTGCTTCTATCCATTGTTGCTGTTTATTGGTGTTGGTCACACACCCACAGAGGCTAGTGGGGATATCCCCATTTGGAGTAGCTACCACCACCTGTAAACCCGGATATTTCTACTTATCCCTCAAAATAAGGCAGGGACTAGGGACTGCCCAACTGCCCAGTGTTCCTTTAAATAAACAATGGAGCCATAAATAATGGGGAGTAAAGGTGTTTTGTTGTTGTAATACGCTGTTATTCCCCAACTACTGAACTGATTCATAGCGGTCCACTGCAATTGAATTGCATGTTATTGGCTAAGGAATAACGAGTATTAAAGAATTTTTAACCTTTGCAGGATTTAACCAGCAGGCTGATGAAAATTTTTTTAACTCTAAGGAGAAAATAGAATGGCTGGTATGTTTTCATTTGAAGAAACGGTTGCAACCCTGTATACTTTACATTTGTTTTGTGGCTGCCACCCTTTTGTGGCTGCCACCCTCTCTTAGTACCTTGAACTGACTTCAAGGGTTAAGGGCTGGCTGAGAGATAAGATTTAATAAAATAGCTGAATATTTATATCACATCTCTGCTTAGTTTACTTTACTACCCAATGAAGCTTTCCCTGTACAAACAGTGTTGGATTGCATTTGAATATAAGCCTAGAAAATGTGAGTGGACATTACAGGCATTTTTTTCTGAATTTTTGGGAGTCAGTGGTTATTTTTTTAATCTGTTTCATGTTTACTTACTTGTTTGTTTGTTTTTTTTAATCATCATTTTTACAGTGCACTCACCCACAATTTACTATGAAAAACCTTTTATTGCTGTGCACAGTCTGTCCAGACAACAGACTGTTAATTTGTCTGGAGTGAGCAGAGGTTCATTATATTTCGTAGGTAAATGTTTCTCTTATATTAAATACAATGCATTATCTTTGTTGTTTGGTGCATTTGGGCTTAACAGCCATAATATAAAAAACATGCCTTAAAAATGCAACATTTAATTTAAAAATCTGGGTTCATCATAACATGTAGTTGAGCATGAATGCAGAAGTATGTTTATATTATTCTGTGCTATGAGGGTATTTTTCAAGGTTCACTTAAGTTTTGATGCTGTAAACAAAGATAAAATTTCCTACAAAACAAACAAAATAAATGAAACAATATACATAAAAGGATAAAAATCAATAAGGTCAAGACAGAGCAAAAAAGCTATGAAACCGATAACACTAATATAATAGAAATAGATAACAGAAAATGGGATGATTTTTGCAATGAAATTTAAGATTGCTATATAATGTAGCACACAGATTATAAATAATCTTGTAATGGCAGTGCATGACATATTAACATTCAATGCAAGGATGCTCTTTATGACTGCTATCTTTCTATCAGATCAGGTAGAAATTCTTTAGCTGAATCTCATTTCCAAACATTTACTCTAGTAAGAACAAAATCTGAAGCATGAGATGTATAGTGGCAAGAAAAAGTAAGTGAACCCTTTGAAATTAACAGTATTTCTGTATGTCTCAAAAAATATGGTCTGATCTTAAACTTATTTACAATAATAAACAAATACAATTTCATTTAACTAATAACACACACATTTTTGTACCGTTCTTGTTCATATTGAATACATCGTTCAAGCATTCACCGTGTGGGTTGGAAAAAGTATGTGAACCCCTAGGCTAATAACCCCAGCTAAAGGTAACTGGAGTCAGGATCAGAGGTGTGTTTTAGACCTACTTTAAATCTAAAACACATTCAGTAATTTTGAGCTTGCTCTGCACACGAAACATCTGCTGATGTGAACCATGCCTCACACAAAAAAAGGAATCTCAGAAAACCTAAGACCAAGAATTGTTGATTTGCATAAAGCTTAAAACGGTTACAAAGTAATCTCTCAGACGTTACACATTCATCAATTCACAGTTAGAAACATTTGGGGTCATATATAAACACAGTGAACTCATTGCGTTGGCACAACCAACGTATAAAAAATCAGGCGCTGAAAAGTTCCTGATTAGTGTCTGGAAAGCTTTGCCAAAACTAACTATTTGGTAGAGGTCCTTTACTGCACTGAAAAGTGTCAAGATGTATAAAAAGGCTCAATGCCGTTATATATAACAAACGGCGGTTACTAATTTTTTTACACCTCCAAACACTTTGCACTATGTTTAAACATGACCCCATTGTTTATAAATGGAAACTATGTTGTACTGTGGCTAGTCTCCATAGAAGTGGTGGGTGCCCAGCCCAGATAACTCTAAAGGCACTACACCGAATGATCATTGTGGTAAAAAAAGGCAAGCAGCTTTATCACCACCCTCAGTTGACTTTTTTGGGCACACGCAAAGCCCAGAAAGCTGTTGAGGCCTAGCCAAAAGGGCCACCACGGATGTCACCCGCACAATTTCTGCCAGCTCCTGACACTAGGAGAGAACGCTGTTGCCCATGACATATCTGCAATTGTTGACAGGGCCATCCAGCCCCTCTGTAAAGATATACTCGAGATGTGGCAGAACATGAGGTGCATTGAAGGCAGGGTACTCACCCTGGAGGAAGTTATGCCACAGACTCTGAAAATGTAGATGTTCTAAACCTGCACGTTCAGACACAAGACTTTCAAGTCTATTTAATACAACAGCAAGTAAAAGATAAGGATAATTGGAGCCAGAGAAGTAACATAATGTCCCAAGGGGTTTTTGAGGAGATGCGGACTTACAAGCCATTAATAAAAAGCTCTTAGATACAATTCTCCTGCATTGCTCTACTAACACCACAGTAGTGGATATAGTATTTTGCAAGCACTAGTCAAAAGGTTTGCAGGACTCACCTCCTCAAGCTATCATGTTCAGCATGCACTACCCGGTGGACTGGTGTTCTATGTTGCAGGCCTATCTCTTAATACCTCCTATCAAACTGATGGTGAGATATCACTTTATATATACCTTTTCCAGATGACCATATGGGCCTGCAGAGCCCTTAAGACAGTGACGATGGCTCTGAGATTAGTGGACCTACCATATACTTAGGGCCCTGCAAATACGGAGAAATAATGTATTACATGTCTGTGCATGTAAATACAGTGCAGGAAGCTACCCTAAAGATCAGGGTATGTTACTTGCTATATGTATGATTTGTTTCCCCTCTACTGCTCTATACTTGTTAGGCTCCTAAAGGATGTTCCACACAGAAGACCTATAGGAATCAACAAGAAGCCTATAGTGAAAGTGGACCTTGACATTTTGGAGGAATAGCAGATTTATATTTAAGTCTATCTACTACAATGAATTGTTATCTTCCCAGACTTTACTGGTAGTTTTTCATTTCCAGTTGAACATAAGTGTTACATCACCCCCATGTGACTTCACTGTCTGTAAATGCTTGCATTGATGCCAAATATGACTCTAGTGGCAAATTATTTGATGAGAATGTCTTGTCAAAGTGAGGTTGCATGAGTCCCTGCAGGCATAGATACCCTGCAGTGAAAAATATTTGGTGTCAATTCATAAGCTGAAATCTAGCATCACCCAAATTAGCATCCTTGCAAATCGACTACTTATTTAGTACTTCTGACTTGTCTGCTTTTCATCAAAGCACTCCTGAATTTATTGGCTTTAACAAAGTCCGTGCCCCAAGGATTGCAAGAAACCAAACTAAGTTTAGCCATGCTATTGTGTTGAACTGGCTTTAGATGACTAAGAATGGAGAGTTTAGTACAGCCATGTCCCCGACAGTATGTTCTAAAATAAATAATTTGGGAAGTTAAAAGGTGTGAATACAGCAATTTGTAGAGGCACACAAAAAAGCATCAAAAAACGAATGCCCCAGGGCAGAACCTGTACAAAATGTGAATGAATATAGGAGGCTCACACAGGGGTTAATATTCAAAAAGTATGACAATTTATTGTAAAATGTACAAGAACATAGAAACATAGAAACATAGAATGTGTCGGCAGATAAGAACCATTCGGTCCATCTAGTCTGCCCAATTAAGTACTATTGTGTAATAACACACATGCTCACAGTAGAAAAGTGCTAACAGTGACAGGAGATCAACCCAACATTGGGGCAACTTTGAGAAAGACTCATTGCTGAAACATTGGGTTTATCTCCATTATAAAGCTCTCATATCACTTTTATCACTTTTTCTGTATGATTGTTTTATTTCTACTAAGAGTATTTCTGCTATTGCACATGAGCTCTTGTACATTCCTCCTAAGTTAAAATGTGTAGAAAGAAACGTTTCTAAGCAATAGTCTTGTGGTAGGTTAATAACTGTAATAGACATGGGGTATGATGTCTGTTAATATAAATGAGGCTACATTATATTAACAGAAGGAACATTAAGTGCAGTTAGCTGGCTGCAGTTCATAGCTTTGTCATAATGTTCTCCAGTGCATAGTACGTCTACTGTAGTTTCATTTGATATTACATTGCATGAAACCACCATTTTTACTTGGCATTTCCCTGGCACCAAAAAGCAAGTATAGGTCCATTCAAACCTGTCCAACACCCAAAATAAACATACCAGAACCTGAAAATATCTGGCAAGCTGTCTGGTATGTACAACACTATGTAAATATACAATGTAACCCTTTCATTAATACAGGACAGATCATGTTTGGTAGATAATTGGTGTTTTACCAGCTGACATGTTTTCAGACCTTCACTGACCTTTCAATTATCAGTTTCATATCAGCCATCAGGTAACGGAAAAGGTGTGTCTTGTTAGCATATCTGCCAGTTGGGAAATTTTTGAGCTAAACCTGACACCAAGCATTGACTATAGAAATATCTTCCCTTCACTGCTTTCTCTAATACAGTCAAAAAGGCATTCATATACATAGACATATTCAGCATACTAAAATAGATGTAGATATTCATATTATTAATATTATTTTTGTTGTTACTTATAAAGCACCATCATATTTCACAGTGCTTGCATATACAGACAATATTATATACTGATATAGATAAGGATTTACAACATATGAGAGATGTTTTTTGTTACTTTTTTTTCCAACCATTTCTGTTTAGGCCATACTACATATAAACTGCATATAAACGTCAATGAATCTATGACTTCCCACTGGTGTGCCAAAATGTGTCAGCTTTAGTCTGTCACACAGGGAGTTGTCCCCCCAAGGGACCAACTGCTGGTTGTAATCACTGTTTCTCTTGACTTCTCCTCTGTGTAAAAGCATTTGTCACAATTACACTTCTGGTCTCTGTAGGCATTTCCTAGCAGGGATCGATCGGCTTGAAATTTCTGACTCTCTCTGTACCTCTCCTCTCTCGCGCTACAAACTTTCATGCTGCTAATGTTTTAGAGCCTCCAAATATTAAAAATTAGCAGTGGGGATGCTCAATGACATTTTAAAACATCTAGAAAGAAAAAGGGATTTTCCTTGTCTGATTTAAATTTAGGTGTGTAATGTAGAAAGTAATGTATGACATTGGTATTTCATGCTGAAAAGGAATACTTTACCTGCAAAATAGACAGATTTTTGTCTATTGTGGGGATTTTTTCAACTGAGCTACTTTGGCCTAATGTTTGAAATTCCCATTGAAATTCCCTGCAATTCTCTCTTTATTGAATAGACCCTTAAATTTCTTTCATAGCATGCTAGTGTTCCCAATATAATACATTTTGAGGACCTATATTTTGGATAACTGAATGGGTCTCTATTCTGCAAACATAATTATATCTAAGGTGATTTAGTAGGTTTTGTTTAATTATATTGTATTTCCAACATTTCAAGTTGTGGTTATTGTCTCAAAGAAACACAAACATCTTTTGAACACCGCAGAATAGAAGCACCATTCAATGGCCAATTTTAATAAGGCAACCTTCAGTGTTTAATAGACATGTGCATTCGTTTTCGGACGAATGCATTTTCGTCCGAAAATAGCATTTTCGTTCATTCGTCCGAAAAACGAATAACGAAAATGCTAAGCTAACGAAAGCCGAATGAACGAATGGTTAATAAACGGAAATCATTAGTTCATTCGTCCATTCGTAGTACTATTGGCATTCTATAAGCCGAAATAGAGTCGGTTTATAGAATACAATAGCATAGTACACTACATTCCATAAACCAACATAATGAACGACTTTCGGTTTATGGAATGCATGTAAGTCTATTGGCATTCTATAAACCGACTCTATTTCGGTTTATAGTAATGCCAATACTATAGCACGAATGGACGAATGATTTTCGTTTATATTAAACCATTCGTTCAACTTCTTACCTTTCTATAAACAGAAACAAAGTCCCCATCCATACATTTTTATGAATGGGAACTCTAGTTCGGTTTATAGAAAGCCCATAGTATTACATGTAATCCATGAGCCGAAAGTCTATAAACCGAACGTTCGGTTTATAGACTTTCGGCTTATGGAATACATGTAATCCTATTGCTATTCTATAAACCGAATGTTCAGTTTATAGAATAGCAATAGGATTACATGTATTCCATAAGCTGAAAGTCTATAAACCGAACGTTCGGTTTATAGACTTTCGGCATTTGTAATGAATGTAATAGTACTATTGGCTTTCACTACACAGAGACAGAGTCTCCATTCATAAACTGTGTAGTGAAAGGCAATAGTACTATTACATTCATTGCATATGCCGAAAGTCTATAAACCGAACGACCTTCGGTTTATAGACTTTCGGCTTATAGAAAACATGTAGTACTATTGCCTTTCTATGAACCGAACGAGAGTCCCATTCATAAGAATTTCTTATGAATGGGGCTCTCGTTCGGTTTATAGAAAGCCAATAGTATTACACGTATTCTATAAAACGAACAAATAAAATGAAACGAAAATAACAAACGAATTTCGTCTGAAACGAATGCAGTAATGAACGAAATTAGTTTTAGACGAAATAAATAACATTTTCGTCCGAATGGACGAAAACGAAATGAAAATTTAAGTTTTGCACATGTCTAGTGTTTAATCCCTGTTTAACAGCTCTAAATAACTGTGCACGAACATTCAGTCAATTGGCTTGTTCATTATTATAGTATTCCCTTTATCATTCACCTAAATGTATATGCATGTGAGTCCATTTGTCTCAGTCCACTTAGAGTTCTCAATGCTCTGAATGTAACAGTATGAAGCAGGTAAACAAAGGTAAATTATATTTGGTAAGAATTCATTTTCTTTTGTAATCAATGTATTTTTATATCTGTCTGTCTGGGCATCTATCCATTAACTTTTTTTTTTATCTGTCCATGTATTGATCTAACTCAGTATCTGTCTCTGTATCCACCACAGAATATACTTCAAACAGATCAAACTTCACACTAATTAATAAAAAAATATAAACACCTTTATTTGAATGGTAAAGAACAAGACACAGAATATATCTATAGCTATTTATCTGGAAATCATATTATCTCTGCCTATTTATCTGTCTATCTATCTAGTCATTTATTTGTCTCTGTTGGCATCATATATTTATATCTCTCTACATCTGTACTAGTCACTTTATGTACGTCTGTATCTACAGATCTAGCTTGCGTTGCTTCTTGTTTGTATAGTTATTTCTCTGTCTCTGCATATTGTCTCTTTGTCAATCTCATGCGACAGGTGGGCTGTGGAAGTTGCTACTATATTAGTTTTTTTCCCACCAACGCCAAAAGTTGACAGCCCTCCCCTGTGTGAGAGAGTCATTACTTCAGTCACAAGTATACTTTAATATCTATTTTTAAATCTATACAAGAAGCTAGTGTTCTGCTGAGCCAGTAAAAGGAAGAATATTTGAAATATCTGTGATCCTCTGAACAGCACAAAAACATGTGCTACCCAGCAATAAAAAAGATAAACACTCCAGTTGCAGAATATTGCAGTCTTGTCATGGACTAAAAATGCAGCAGATATATTTGATCAGTATATTTGCTCCTGTTTGCTTGTAATAGACTATTTTTCAAAGTAAACAACCCTGAGCTTCTTCATCTGCCAGAAAAGAGAGAATTCACTTGAAGCAAGACTAAATGTAGTATTTGGAAGCCTTGCATACCGAACCCTATTATCTGGCCGCTTACTAGCTTTAGCATGCTCGCCAATATTAAAAAAATATTTATAATCCAACAGTCACTTGCGTCACATCCCTCTATAGCCCTTTTTTAATCAAAAAAGTTGTTGCTTACTTGTTAGAGCCCAAACAGAGCCGTTAGGCTACATGTTTACTATAAAAAGTATTCACAATGCTTCTGATTAGAAGGGAAAACTTTTATATCCAGTTATCATAGCTGGGGACTTTAATAATTTTATCCTGAATGTGAGGATTTACACTGTAATCAAATGGTGCCAGCAGGAAAGACAGATTCTCAGGGTCACACAATCTGGAGCTTAATCCCTCAGTTTCTACAGTGACATGAATCTTTGCATCCAATGCATATAAATTAAAAGCACGAGCACTGGAATTATAGCAATTTGTCTAGCTCAATAGGAAAGTCACTATTACAAATTATCTTGATGGTAAAATAAAGGGCTATTGTTCTGAAGGGCCTAAAGGTCAGCTCCTTTACATATGTTCCAGATGGTTTGTTGCCTGGGAATGTATTCTGATTGTATACAGCATGATTTTAAATTGTATACACTGACTGATTAACCAATTTGGTGCACCTTGTGCAAAAGTACAGATATTTAGACCATGAGTAGTGAATGGTTTTTTTTTATTGCTTTTTCAATATTTAGACACACTTTTTCCTGGCTATCCATGGCAGTATTACATATAGGTAGCTCCTCCCTCTCAGATGATAGTACAGCAAACAAACACCCCCATGATACAATTAGGCCCCTAATCAGCTCAACCATCAGCCTTTTTTTCCTGTCCTCTCAGACTGACAGGAGGAACTCCTTTTATTAAGGTTATATTTTATTTTAATTTTTGGTGCACACCCTGAAAAGCAGCACAAAAGGTTGAATAGCAGTCATATGCTTATATTCCGCCATAGATGATATCTGATTTATTATATCTTCTATGGAAGGGGCACATGGGTTTTTCCAAGCTCTAGCTATGGCTAATTGACTGGCTAATAGGATGTGTTTGATCAATTTCTGAGCACTGAGTTTAACCGAGTTTGGGACAATCAAGAATATCGCACATTCCGGTGTGGGAGCTAAGGAACCTGCGTTTACATCATTTATTAATGTAAAAATGAGTTTCCAGAGGGTTTGGATGTGTGGACACGACCACCATATATGGGTCATCGTGCCCGAGGCTTTGCAGTTTCTCCAACATCTATTGGAACAGTTTCCATATATCTTCGCCAATCTAGCAGGTACTAGATACCATCTCATCAGTATTTTTTTTTATGTGTTTCTACATGTGAAATGCAACTTGTCGTGATCCGGAGAGCCGAGAACGCCAATTTCCATTGTGTGTCGTTCAATGGTCTGTTGAGCTCCTGTTCCCATTGGCATCGAAATGGTAGAGTTTGAAGTTCATAACTAGCATTGAATATGTGTTAGCAAAATGAGAGAGATCTCTTCGCTCTGATTCCTAAAGACCAGTATCTGGTCAGCCGAGTTAGAACAGCAGAATTTTCCGCCTTTGGAACAAACCTGAGTAATGATTTCCTGATCTCAAAATATATTAAAAAATCCCCTGCATGTAAATTATACTTAGTTTGTAGGGACTGGAAGGACTTAAGAGTTTTGTCGTCATATTGATGCTTGATATGTGTGATACCCTTGGTTTTCCATCCAGTCATGCATTCATTCGGATTGATACAAGTGAGTATTTCTATCGGGGGCCTCAGCATTCAACAAGCTATGCACTTTCAGGTGAGATTTTAGATTCCCCCAGATGCGTAACATCAGTTTAGTCGTAGGCAGCAGGTTAGGAATTTGCAAGCGGTTTTTCCCTGTTGTCCAGAGTGTTTCTAAAAGCGTGTGGGGAAATAATTCTTAATCTTCCATTCTGGCCCAAGCCGTGGTGAAAGGAGGGAACCCAAGAGATAGGGCTTCATTTACTATAGACGCTTTATAATATTTTGTTGCATTTGGCACAGCCAACCCACCTTCCTTCATTGGTAGTTGTAAGACTTTATGCGACACCCTTGGATGTTTGCCCGCCCATATGAACTCATTCCATGCTTTTTGCATCGCTTTCTGATATGAGCGTGGGAGTGCTATTGGTAGAGTACGGAGCAAGTAAAGGAATTTCGGGACAATCATCATCTTTAGCGAGTTCTTCAAGCTATCCAATGCTGTGCGTAACAAGGGTAAGAAGTTTAGTTTAAAACAGTCCGCATATTTTTTAGGGATTTTAGTCCCCAAATATGTGATATCATGAGATCTCCATTCATATGGGTAAGTAGCCTTAAGACTGTCCACCACTGATGTACAAAACCCTATAGGTAGCACTTGTGTCTTAGCTAAATTCATCTTGTAGTATGAGGCTCCGGAAAATGATTGCAATATCGAGTGTAATTTCGGAAGGGAGTCTTCAGGCTTCGTAATTGTAAGCAACACATCATCCGCGAAGAGGCCTATTTTGTGTTCTTCACTCCCGGCATTAAAACCAGTAACAGATGGTTCAGCTCTAATGGCCTGGGCTAAGGGTTCCATTGCTAATATGAATATCAGAGGTGAGAGAGGACACCCCTGCCTAGTACCATTAGTGATCTCGAAAACATTGGATAGAAACCCTGCTGAAAGGGTTCTAGCAGATGGACATGTATATAATGCTTGTACCACCTTAATTAGGTCCGGAGGAAAACTGAATTTGCGCATAACTTGTTCTAGGTATGACCAGTGTATTCTGTCAAAAGCCTTTTCGGCATCTAGTGACATAAGTAGACACTTGGATCTTGATTTCTGAATAAGGCTAACAATATCCAGGAGTCTGCGTGTGTTGAATGTCGGTTGGCGTCCCTGAACCATGCCCACCTGGTCTGGGTGTATGATGGAAGGGAGCGCTTTTGCTATCCTGTCAGCCAGGATTCTAGCGTACAGCTTAGTATCAGCATTTAACAAAGAAATTTGGCGAAAATTAGCACATTTGTCGTCCGATTTTCCGGGTTTTGGAAGAGTCACTATGGTGGTCACAAGCATTTCTTTCGGAAACTTTCCTTCTGTTTTGCAAGTGTTGAATTTGCACAAGTATGGAGCTAGAACTTCTTTGAAAGTCTTATAATAAATGTTTGTAAAGCCATCCGGTCCCGGGGCTTTGTGAGATTTCATGGATGCTATAGCGTTCTCCACTTTGTGCATTGTGATAGGGCCCGACAACCCTGTTTTCAGATCTTCCGGAACTGTGGGGAGATGAAGAGGGTCTAGAAATTTTCGAATATCCGGCTGACTGACAGATTTGTCATCTTTCAGATTATAGAGCTTACTATAGTATTTAGAGAATTCATTGCTAATGTCCACTGGATTTGTTACTTTAACGTTTTCATCGTTGATAATGTATGCCGCTTTTGATTGGAGTGTCTGGTGCCTTAGCTTGTTAGGAAGGAGAGTAGAAGCCTTGTTCCCTTTGCTGTACAAGGTCTGTTTTAGTCTTTTCATATTGTGCCCTAATCGATTCAGGTTTAGTGTCTTTAGTTCTAGTTGGGCTGTAGAGATATCCTTCAGCAATTGTGGTGTGGAGTTATCTTTATTAGCTTGTGCTAGTTGACTTAACCTTTTTTCTAGGGACCTCGCCCTACGTACTCTCTGTTTTTCTCTCTTGTTGGATACATAGCCCTCTGATTGTTGGTTTGTGAGCATTCCAGATTGACGTAATGTGGGTTTCACCTTGATCGTTAACCAAAAAATATGATTGTAATTCTGAGTGAATCTTGTTTCTAAATTCTTCATCAGACAATAGAGAATCATTCAATTTCCACTGACTGGTGCCAACATTAGAGTATTGCTCTGAGATCTGGAGCCTTATAGGAGCGTGGTCGGACCAATCTATCAACCCTACATCAGTCATTTCCATATGCTGTAAAGTGTGTTTGTCTGTCAAGATTCTGTCTATCCTAGTGTACATGTTGTTTTCAAGTGGAAAGTGAAGTCTTTTTCTGTCGGGTGATCTGCTCTCCATGTGTCATAAAGATCAAAAATAGTCATAAGAAACTGGGTGTTGTCAGTTAGGGATTTTATCTTTTTTCTATGAGGGCCTGTAAGGGGGCGTGATGTGTCCAAATCTATATCTCTAATGGTGTTGAAGTCTCCACATACCACTATTCTATCTTCTTTCGCACGATCTAGTTTATGTAAGGTCGAGCGTAGGAAAGGAATCTGGCCAGAGTTAGAACAATAAACATTCAGGATCATGTATATTTGATTATTTAGGGAACAGCGAAGGAGAATAAAACATCCTTTCAGGTCAATAATTATTTTCAGTTCTTTGAAAGCTATACTCTTATGAATCAAAATGGAGACTCCCATTTTTTTATGGGCTGAAGTGAAGTGATACTGGGTATGATACATTTTGGGTTCTAAAAGGGGGTGATTTCCTGTTTTAAAGTGGGTTTCTTGTAGACATATAAGTTGGGCTTTCATCCGTTTACACTCCTGCTTATAAGGGGAATAAGGTCCTCTGACATTATGGGAAAGGAAAGTTATCGTCATTGTCTATATAACATTGGGGGAAGTGTAGTCTGTCTTTTGGAAATAAAAACACGTAAGTCGGTGAGAATGTCATTTGTCACTAGGTCTGTTTGGGGGGGAGGGGCAAGGGAGAGGAACAAGGGAAACACAAGAGGGTAACATAATTACAGAAAAACAACAATCCTACAAAAACATAGGGAAGGATCCCTTGGAGCGCTACACGCGCTCTTGAAAAACAGGTCACCACATACTTGGACATGTCCCACCTGGGGTGTCCAAGCCAACTCTGTCTACGTGGTGAAATTGGGAGCGCCAGTTTCTTTCTCGCCCGTGGTCTGGCACACCACAGCCTATAGCAAAGCTTAAACTAAACTTAACACAACGGTTCATTGCAATAAGCTTATAAACAGGTAGTATTAACTGCTTCAAATCCGAAACCGCACCGATGTCTCCATCTCAGGGTGGGGGACACAACTTTTGAAAAACTACAATCCCCAGTAAATTAAATGCAAGAGAAGATGGTGCTGTAAATTTCTTCCAAATTTGCTTGGGCATTAATAGAGCTCATTTAGTAGTTAAGAGTGTATCCCAAATGAGCTATAAAAAGACGCTAAAATGTTAAACTGCTGATTTTTTTTTTTTCCATAGGGAACAAGTTGACTACCCCTCCAGTCTGATATAAACTTCTATGTGGTTTATCCTCTCAGCAGTGCTTTCATGGTATTAAATAACAATTCCACATAACATGGGAACTTTAATTTCTTCGCCCCTAAGCAACAGTTACTAAACCAATAAACTGACATCCTGATTACATTAACGCTGGTGTACATTACCCCCCGGACATGGTACTTCAGGAGTCCAGTGCAAGGCCGATATCAGAAAATAGATTTCCCGGGACGCAAAAAACACATAAAACAAAAAGAACTGTATCAGAAGTCCATCTTCCTCCGCTCGAATCGTATGCTCAGGTAGGGTCCGATTCACGGGTGTTGCTCTTCACCGACCAGTCTTTCTGCAGCTTCCTCTGCGATGCAATGGGGTGCTTTGAATCACCTGGTCTTTGCCGTAGGCTCCATTGTACTAGTAGTTGTTCTCTGTGCTCCGGTGAGGTAACGATTTTTTAAAATCCATTCCTCGATACTATGAGCTTAGTAGGGTATCCCCACATGTATTTGATCTGCGACTCTTTAAAAGCCATAGAAGTCTCTTTGTACTATCTTCTCCTCAGTAAAGTGTACTGGGACAAGTCGTTGTAGAATTATAGTGGTTGATATTGCGCTGGGACCATTTCTTTATTTCTGGCCCCCTTCATAACAGCATCCTTGGTTTCGAAAAAGTGGATCCTCGCAATCACATCCCTAGGGCCAGTGTTGGTAGCCCGTCTCGGGTGAGGGAGCCTGTGGGCCCTATCAATATACAGGTCCATCGGTTTAAGAGTGGGGACCAGTGCCAGGAACGTTTCCTGTAGATATGACAGATACCTCTTCTGAAATTCCCTTTATTTTAACATTATTCCTGTGGGATCTGTTTTCTATGTCCGCTAGTTTTTGTTCCATAAAGCGGCATTTTTCATCTAAGGCAACATGAGCTGTGGAAAGCTCATTATGAGCCCCCGTAATGTCGTCTACCTTTTCTTCAAGATCGGAGGTCCTGTCACCAATCTCCTTTAGATCCGCTCTGATATCGGACAACATTTTTTGCATTTCTGTGGTGATAGTGCGTTTTAAATCCATAATCATACGTTTAATGGAGGCATCCGCTTTTTTCCCTGCTGCTTTGGACGTGCTTTCTTCCGGATCGGAATCAGCCAAATCTTCAGCATCTGAGCATGCTTTATTGCTTTATTTTTTGTTAGGTCTTGGAGTGAAGAACTCCGTTGTCTTCTCCCTTTTGGATCGTTGCAATGCCATCCAAGTAACACCGGACTCTCCCTGATGTTAGGTAAGTATAGTACAGCCGTTTGAACCGAGTAGCTTGTCTGTAGCTTGTGTTTAGAGTCGTGCCGCCACAGAGCTCACACGCATCTTAATCCATCGGCATGCAGGCCACGCCCCTGAGGGGGCAAATTTAAAGAACTCTCAGGTCAACTTTATAATGTAAGGAATAGATCTGATCCTCAGAAACAATATTTTTTTGGTATAATGATGATTATTATTTGCAACTGAAAGGCAAAGTGATGGGCACGAAGTTCACTCCCATCTATGCAAACCTTTTTATCGCATTCTGGGAGAAAGAGTTCATATTCTCAGATCATAGCTGGGTAGTGAACTTGGTTGTCTATAAACCCTACATAGATGACCTCTTTTTCATCTGGAGGGGTAGTTCCTCTTTACCATCTTTTATTTTATATCTGAATACCAATAATTGGGGTATAACTTTGACCAACCAGTTTAGTGATCAGAGTATAAATTATTTAGATCTGGAAATTTTTATCGATAATAAAGAGTTAAAAACACGTACCTTTTTTAAAAAGGTTGATACTAACAGTTACATATAAAGTCATAAATTCTGACTTTGAATGACATCATTTGTTATAGAGATCATTGTTCACCTTTGTATGTTTTTGCAAGTATTGTGTTATAAACTATTGTACTTAATTATGCTTGTCGTTTTACATGCCATTTTTAGGAGGTTTTCGATCCTGTTTTTAACATTATTTATTAAAAAGTGTTTATTTTAATGGTTTCATTCTCTATGTATATAGATAATATTTGGAAATGTTTTAGGGTTGTATAATTGTATCTGTTTTCAATATTTAGGGGTAGTAATGTTGGTTTTGAAATGTTAACTGTAGTTAATGGATACATAACTAAATGCCCGAACAATCTGCAATACACGTAATGAGCTAATCTGAGCCACTGACATGTGTGGATAAAAAGAACACGCCTCCTCCTCAGCGTCAGCATTGAGGAAGTCGTTCGTCGATGAAACGCGTCTGCGCAGTACTGTGGAGGAGGCATATCCGGAAAGGTTCTTTGATGCTGTTTGCCGACAAGGGATCGTGGAAGTCAAGCAACCTTCTATTAGCTTGAGACGAAATCATTCCTTGCTTCATTTCACCACCAGGGGCGTTGATATATTGTCTGGATGCACAAGTGTATTTGCCTTACATGCTTTTAACTGCGTTCTTATGTAAGCCTCATGTAGCGGGCATACACACACACGTTCATACACATACACACGTTCATACACATACACACTTATACTCATACACACACACTTATACTCACACACATGGGTGTAGGAACCCCCAAAAATCTGGGGGGGACAGCATTTTTGCTCGCCGGGTATAGCAGCAGTAAAAAATAAAGCTTGTCACAGTGTATATTATATCACCAAGTTCCCACCAACATTACCAGGATCCTTGGTATACAACAGATACATTTACAGCACAACATCTACATCAGGCAGGTGCATTTTATCACTGTTACATGAAATATAGTCAGCGAGCTGTGTGTACACCATAAAATATACATCAGTATGAACCTACCACTTCTGCTGGAAGTCACATCCGGCGGCAGGTTTTTTTTTCCGGCCGTCGCATCCATCGGATGCGGCTTGCCGGAAAAAAGCGTTCACAAGCGCAATGCACTGTGAACGCGGCAAGCAGGGGATGGGGGGCCCGTTTGCCCCGCGTTGCTGGGGGGGATTTCACCCTACCTGTCCCCCCCACATTTTTTCCTGCAGGCATCAGTGTAATAGACGGGCGCTGCCGGTCACCTGCTTCTTCTCCAGATGATTGGCGCATGTGCGTTATGTGAAGAAGCGTTCAAGTCGGAAAGCAAACAGTTAATTGCTTTCCGACTTGAACGCTTCTTCACAGAACGCGCATGCGCCAATCATCTGGAGAAGAAGCAGATGACCGGCGGCGCCAATCTATTACGCTGATGCCTGCACCTCCAGGGCAACGGAGCAGATAAGCGGTGAGAGCTGAACCTGACCGCGTGCCACAGCTGAAGGCTCGGCGTGCCATAGGTTCGCCACCGCTGGTCTATACTATGTGGTATTTCTGCTTATAATTTCTCTGTCAGAGAATATCTTTGAAGAGGCTTTTATACTCATTATTGATTGAAAGCAGCGAGAAGTCTTTGGGAAATCCTCAGAAGAAAACACCCGGTGCACCCCAGAGCCCAAAAAACTTGAGCCGAGTTGTGGGACTCTGGGTTATGTGAGTGATATACCAGGGGGAGATATCAACTGTTTTCACCTTTGTAACGACTTTATTACACATGACTTATTCTTTTTTTCATGTTTCACTGGATAATTTTTCAAGCTTTAAGTGATAAGTATATATATAATTTTTACTATTTAATAACACATATTTTTGTAAGTGCAGCACTCAGTTTTCACTCTGATCACTCAATGATTGGGTCCAGAAGCACACAATCACCAGAAAGACAAAAGCACCTTTTAGAGTCAATTAGGTCTATTCACTAAAATTCGACTTTTATTTAGAGACTAAGTAAAATTCGCCACCCGATTTTGACTTAGAAAAAACACCCTGGTTCAAATATTCCCCATTAAAAATAATGGAGGGTGAAATGATCAAAGCTATTTTTGAGACTAAATCATATTCGCCACCTGAGTTTGACTTAGTCTCAAAAATAGCTTCAAACAGTTCACCTCCTTACTTTTAATGGGGAAGATTCAAACCAGTTTTTTTTCCAGTCAAACTCAGGTGCCAAATTTAACTGAATGATATGACCTCCAAAGTTGAATTTTAGTGAGTAGACCCAAAATATTTAAATTATCACTCTTTCTGGAAAAAATAATCAAATTAAGCCCCATATTTTTAAACTGTAGATTGTTCATCCATTGGAAGTATGAATTTAGATCAGTTGTGGATCTGGTGATGTAATAACAGCCATTTGCTATTAGTTTTGATTGTTAATAGAAGCAATGAGTGACTGAGAGATAAGGGGCATTGTATCAATGTAATTATGCTTGTTTCATTTATTTCATATAAGGAAACACTTTTGCAATAAGTGTTTTCATTGTTAAAGGTTATTGTTCCTTTGAGAGGGCAGGTGTTACATCATAAATATTGTGATGTAGTATAAAGTGGTGTAATATAATGGTGTAAAATAATATAACTAATGAAATACTTACTAGAGGAGTCGTTGTTTCACAACAGATGTTTAAACCTCATCCAGGCTAGAGAGTTGTGCACTGCAAAATAAATATGTCATTATTCATTCTCTGTCAGTAAAACAAAATTGAGTATTCAGAGGGGGCAGAGCCACATCGCCAGCAAGTATCCGAAAAAACTAGGGAAGATTCTGTGTAGGGTCATGGGTGTCTTGTGCCACTGCGAAAGTAACTTGTAGGACATCTCTTGTACCACTGTGACAGCAACTTGAAGGACATCTCTTGTGTCCTGTTGCAAAGACACATTTTGTGCATTAAAATGAATTTTTTTTCCTAATGTTGTTGGGAAAGTGTGATCTGAAGTGAATTTTCCCATCACCTAACAAAGTTAAGTAGAGGTGTTTTTTAAGCTCTCACGAGCATGTTATATAGCAAGGATATGCCATGTTTAGGTAGTGAGACATATGTGCAGAGATCTTTCAGTTCAGTTAAATTTCAGAAGAAGTAATTTCCAGGTATTGATTTTAAATAATTTTGTAGCTGCAGGTATTGGAAAAGGTCCAGGGAAGTATAGGGCCTGTCTGGGATCATGTCTTTTAATAGTTTAATTTTATCAGTTGTCAATAAGTCGGCTACTCTGTGTGGTCTGTCTGAGGTGGTTACCACAAATTGCCAGGGATCTGTTTCTGGTTTGAAATTGTGGTTGTGTGAGTGGTGATGGGTATGTAGTGAGACCATGGCTACAGTGGGCCGTGTGTCGTATTGTCAGTGTAGGATGAATAATGGAGTTTGGTGAATAAAAGGTCGTAAGCATAGCCCAGGACTTTATGATGGGTTTGTCCTACAGCTGGTGATATCAGGGTTCTAGGGCCAAGACAAACATGAGCAGATAGAGTGGGCACCCTTGATGGGTCCCGTTAGTGATCTGGAAGGAAGCAGATAATTCTTGGGATGAGACCCACAAAAGTATGTTGGGATCGAATCCCATGTATTTGAGAACCTGCAACATAAAAGTCCAATCCAGCTTGTTGTACGCCTTTTCGGAGTCATATGCCTTAGATTTTTGTGTGATAGATTAGGTTCAGGGCTCGGATTCTACAGTCCCTGGACTCCCGCCCCAGCACAAACCCAGACTGGTCCAGGTGTACCAGTGAGCATGAATCTGTTAATTGGGAGTATTTTTGAGAACAGCTTGATGTCTGTGTTAAGGAAGGAAATAGGCCGGTAACTGCTACAGTGTTCAAGGTCTTTATCAGCTTTTGGGATCAGGTTGTGGCCATTAGGATGTGTTGATAAATATCTGCCCCTTTCAGGATAGCATTAGAAGCACCAAATGATTTATGGGCCTGAGTTGTTCATGAATTTTTTAAGTAAATGAGAGGCAATCCATCAGGTCTTGCACATTTCCCAGTTTTAGACATCTTTGACGAATAAATAAGTTCAGGGAGAGTGACTGGATCTTCTAGGGAGTTTAATTAATCTTGGGTGAGTGTGTATGGAATGTATTTGGACAGATATGCATCTGTGTGTTTTCTAATGGACTTAAGTTGCTCATCTGTTTGAGAGGGTGTTATGTTATAGAGAGAGGAATAGTAGGTGATAAATTCCTTAGATATTTAATTTTGTTTTTCTTGAGACTCCTTTGGTATCTCGGATCTTGGGGATATAACATTGTTTCCTACATTTTCATAGGGCACAGGTCATGTATTTTCCAGGTTTATTCCTGTGTTCATAAAAGAGGGCCTTGAGTCATGTAAAGGATCTCTGGACTTTCTGGTTGGGGATGTTGGCTAAGACCTTCATGAGCAGGGCCAACTGTTGGAAATCGCGGGTGTTTAGGTCTTTGTTTAAATGCGCTGTTGCGTTTATACAAAGAAGAGAGTTCAGAGGCATTGTGTTTTTCAGAGCAGATTTTTATAAAGTAGCCTTGAAGACACATTTATGAGCTTCCCATGGCGTGAGGGGGGATACATCTGGTGACAGGTTGTCGTGAAATAATCAGTAGAGTAGTGGCAGATGTCAGGGTGCCCGGTTCCTTCAGGGTAGATTTGTTTAGTCTCCATGTCCTGTTGGTCTGTTGGGCGAACAGCGATTTCAATTTAATACTGAGCCCCCTGCATGGTGTGTCAAGTTATTGATCCGTATGATGCGTTGGTTAAAAGTGGTAGATAGCAATGAGGGATAAATAAGTTCAATCCGTGACGTTATATGCCGTAGGGTGGAGCCTCCTCCAACAATATACCAATTGGAGTTTGTGTAGCAAAGATTTAATTTTCTTGAATACATCGGGATGTGGTCCACCTGAGGTGTAGACGCTTGGGTCCAATGTCACTTTGAGATCACCACCAACAAGTAAGAAACCCAGAGTGTTTTAGAAATCTTCATAATGCAGAATTTGCTGTTGCTTGTTGGGCAAATGTAGGTTGACAGAAGTGTAAATTTAGACAGGTATCGTGTCTTTGATAAGAACATATCTGAGTCAACTTCCTGGGCCAATTCCTGGAAGGAGAAGAGGATTGATCGGGTCACAGCTATAGTAGGCAAGTGGAAAATATGCGTTAGTAAGGTTGGTGTGTGTTATTGCCCAAAAAATGTGTGTCCTGTATGATGTCTTTTGGAATTTTGGGTCTCTCAGTATGCGGGATAATATTCTCTGGGAAGTTCAGGCCATTGGTATTTAGGGAGGTTACAACAAATTTACTTTACTTTCACCTGCTGGGGTGTGGTGTTCTTATGCATGATAATCAAAGTGAACAGGATCTCCTATCTTGTCGGGGGAAGTAGTATGGGGGGAGTTAAAGGGGGAGAGGGGTTCTATTTAAAAGAGCACTACTTAAAAAATCACCAGTGGCGTCTATCCGCTAAGAGAGGGGCTGCCATTATTGTGAGGTATAGGGTCACAGGCTCTACCAATATGAAACTTGGACATACAGGTGTGGGGGTAGGTTGTTTCCAACTCTGGCAAACTGGACCAGAGAAGGAAAAAAAACATACACAGAGCGATATGACCAAACACTCTTAAAAACGGAAGTTCAAGGGTCAATGCCGCTTTGTCTAATAACACAGGAAAACCATGTTTCATCCAGGTCTAATTTACAAAATACACATACATAAATTAAGCACAATGTGATAACAATAATAACATATTATTACTTGGATAAACATTTTATTAACCAGTATAGTTGTAGAAAGAAAGAGCAAGTAACCCCAGTTATGATTTTTTTTTTTTTTTTTTTTTAAAGTAGCGAGGGACAAGTCCACATGTCGTGTGAGAGGCAGGGAAATTTGGTGCAAACACGTGAGGCTCAGTAAAGTAGTCAAGCTCAGACTTAAAATCAAAGTCTTCTTATCTGTGAGGGAGGAGGTGGGGTTATTTTCAGATGCAGCCTAGGAGGCCAGGCTGGTGAGATAAAGATGCAGACTTCTGGAGGAGATGCTCTCTGCTTGAGAAAGGGCTATACGAAACGCGTTGCACCTTATATTTTCTCCATATAATTACCGGCCGGGTTTTGCTATGTATGTCTGTCATGAGGTATATATATATTTTATTGGTTTTTATGTACTTTGTTTTACAGAATTTGATACACTGACTTTTATGCACTTTCTATAGTTGAACTAAGACTTAGGTCTAGTCATTATTCCCACCCCTATGTGCTCTCTTTCTCAGATTCTTTACAATTTGTGATTATTGTATATTACTTTACTGTTTATTAAAGATATATTTGTATTTTTTTTATATTTCTTGTGTCTGTGTATTTTCTACAGCTTTTATATATTAACTTTTGAGCGCTGCACACTTTTATCTTTTTTTATGTCCATAATGAAAGTAAAGCGACATTCAATTGTTTTTGTTTTGTCACACAAGGGTTACATGTCAAGGTTCTGTATAATGGCACATTCAAGATAGAGGTGTTGTTTTATTGAGCGGTAAATTATATTTTCTTCAAATGATTCAATAACACTTTTTATACATGATGCTGCATTTTACAGGCCAAGTTTACCATAGTTCTCATATTGCAACATTTTGAATTCAATATGAATCTCATTTGTCCCCTGCGAAATCCCACAATTTGTAAAATTCCTCAGTTGTTTTGTAAGCATGATCACCTTACATGATTTCATCCAAAAACACAGAGACATTGCTTTCTTCAAAATCAATAATAAACAAATTAAAGATTGGTGAACCAAGATCGAATTATTCCCATTTACTACAGCTCTTTACATTACCCTTTTAGCCAGTATTCTGAATTGGTTGGTTCCATAACCCCAGAGCTTTTTTAGCACCCAGCTATATTCCACCTGTGACCATATGTCAATGTAGGAGTCAGGATTTGGATCTATTTTCCTTGGAAGGTAAAGGTACTTATTTGGCCATTAATACAGGATGCTCAAATGTTGGTTGTAAGTGCGAGTGTATGTTTAGTGATATCCAAATACATGACACACAGCACACTGAACATAATTTATAAATACACGGAGGCTCCTATTATGCTTCAACTCTTTCTTTAATTCCCTCAGCAGCAAATACAATAACATATACTTAAACTTGAAAAACTTTGAACCAATAAGATAACATCATAACATAAGCCCCTCACTCCCTACTATAAAACCCAATGTCCAATCATAGCTCCTCCTCTTTCTTTGCTGCTTCCCTCAGATAAGTAAAACATTTGTATTATTCTTAGAGTTGATAAGTTAAGTTTGCTGGTTTATACCCAACTTATTTATAGTTGCATTTGTATGTAATTTCATTGTAAGTGCTGTCTATTAAACTTCATTAGTGTATACTATCTATATATTTTACTTTGCCTCAAGGGTGATTATACCCTCCCTCCCCTCCTTAGGTTTACCTGGTCAGTGCGTTGGCGTCTCCCCTCCTGCTGGTTGGGACTAGGAACAAGGGAGAGGCTCTAGGTTCAGCCTCTCTCCTCATCTGGCCGTTTTTCCAGTCAGTTGCTTATTCGGCCAGCGCACAAGTGCGCGACGGCCATATTAGGGAAGCCCTTAACTTTTACTTTCACTTTCCATCGCGCATGCACGACGCACGCGGCGGCCATTTTTCCGGAGCCCATGTATGTTTTATACACGGAGCTTCGTTAGACACCATTTTATAGGAGCCCCTTTGTTTTTCCCGCCTCCCCAACGGACCAGCCCTCGTTTTTGGCGCACAGAAGGTCTGTGGTGTGCAGCAGTGATCTTCTCCTGTGGGAAGTATCCCTTTATTCAGTATCACCTTTGTCTGTTGCTTATGTCCTATTAATTACAATCTCTATAGCTGTCTTTGACGGTTTATTCTGGGCATATATTTATACATTTATTTATACATATTTCTTGTTTGCTTTGCATTATTCTCCCCTTTCTAAATCAGTTGTTTTATACTTGCTGGGTTGGTTTTTACTGTACTATGCAGCATACTAAAGATTCTGAGAAGGCTGGGACGCCCTATGGTTCATTTCAGTTCAGGCCATTCACATTCCAGGACTAGAGAATACAGGAGCAGATTGGGGTTCACGACATCACAAGGATACAAGCGATTGGCAACTCCTTCCGTCAATTTTCCAGAAGCTACAGAAGCTATGGGGTCCATTGGACATCGACTTGTTTGCCTCCCGTCTAAACACACATCGTCCAAGGTTCTTCAGTTGGAGACCGGATCCAGAAGCATTGGCCACGGATGCGTTTCTGCAGATTTGGCCGGAAAACAGACACTACGCGTTTCCTCCTTTCTGCCTCATAGCCAGGACGTTAGTACATTTGCGAAGATCAAAGATGTCAATAATTCTGATCACACCTTGGTGGGACTCCCAACCATGGTTTCCGATGCTATTGGAGATGGCGATATATTGGCCTCGCATTCTTCCCGTAGTGCCAGATTTGTTAACGGACTCAGAAGGGAATTACCATCCGTTAATCCAAACAGGAAGCCTGACACTGATAGCATGGTTGCTTTCAGGGGACCCTGGTGTGTATCAAACGTTTCACGGTCAACTGAGACACTCCTGGCAGGAGCTTGGGCACCAGGCACCCGAAAGTTATACGGAAATGCCTGGAAATCATGGGCTTATTGGTGCATGGAACAGGTTTTGGATCCCGTATCTCCCCCTGTAACTGATGTTTTGAATTTTCTGACTTTCAGGTTCAACTATGGTTTGGCATATAGATCAATTAATGTGTTGCGTTCAGCTATTTCTGCGGGCCATGAAGGCTTTGGTTCAATTCCGGCAGGCACACACACTTTAGTATGCCGTCTAATGAAGGGTATGAGATTATCAAGACCACCGTTACCCAGATACTCTAACCTATGGGATGTTACATTACTGTTACAATTATTAGAAAATTGGCCAATTAATAAAGATCTTTCATTAAAACAGTTATCTGCAAAACTTGTTTTTCTTTTTTGTCTGATCTCATGTAAGCGGGTAGCGGATGTTAGAGCTTTAGATATAAGTTCACGGTCGTTTTCACCAGATGGGGTCTCATTTGATATTTCAAAAAGAACTAAAACCTCGATCAAGTCGGTCTCTTACCCGCTTTCCCGTCACATCCACAACTATGTCCTATTTTATGCATGAAAGAAAATGAATCTCGAACAGCTCAATTGCGTCAACCAGGTCATACAGAATTGTTTCTTGCCCTACGTAAACCTCATGCCCGAATATCCAAAGGATCATTAGCCAGATGGGTCAAATGGATTCTGAAGGAATCCGGCGTAGATTCAAATGTTTTTGGACCGCATTCGGTCAGAGGAGCTATGGCGTCTAAAGCCTTCAGTTTAGGTTGTAGATTAAAATATATTATGAGAGCAGCAGATTGGTCCAGGGAATCCACATTTAGAGAATTCTATTTCAAGCCTTGCACTCATTTTGCATCTGTTGTTATTAACCAGCTTTAAACTTGCACAATAGGAGCCTCCGTGTATTTATACATTTTAAGATTTTTTCTAAGTCATGACGTAAAGTCATGATTTATAAATACACGGAGGCGAGTAGTATTCCCACCCAGTGTGTTTGACCTATTTTTCCCTACCCACTTATTTGAGTTATGTAAATAGATTATTTTAGATTATATATTTCTTGAACCCATATAAGTAATATTACCAGTTTTCTCTCTCCTTTTTCTTCACAGTTTGAAGACTATTCATGGGATTTCTCAATATGTCATTCTTGTTCTCATGGTTATGGTTCAGTTTCTGAGTTGAAGATTTTGAAGAATTACAGTTGAATCGACATGACATCAAAGAAAGAGAAGGAGCTATGATTGGATATTGAGTTTTATAGTAGGGAGGGAGGGGCTCATGTTATGATGTTATCTTATTGGTTCAAAGTTTTTCAAGTTTAAGTATATGTTATTGTATTTGCTGCTGAGGGAATTAAATAAAGAGTTAATGCGTAATACTCGCCTCTGTGTATTTATAAATCATGACTTTACGTCATGACTTAGCAAAATCTTACAATTTTTGTTCAAACATAGGCCATCAACCAGTTTGTTATGTCGCTAACCTAAAAAACGTGAACAAATTGTTCCTGAGTAACACTTAACCATACTACTAATGAATCCATTCAGCATATTAAGTGAAGAGTACTTGATTTTAAAATAAGAAATCAGGTTCAATTATTTGCTTTATGACTATTGGCGAAAACAAGATGCTCTCTTGATCATTACTGTCATTATAGATAGTTCTATTCCAGAGCTATATCTACTAATGCTCTGTAGGGATGGTTGGTACACAGGCTCTAATGAGTCTTTATTAGCTTTTAAACTTTATATTTTGCCTGCCTCATTGGATTGACCCTATAAGCAGTAAATAGTATAGTTCCGTAACAATGTTAGTTGCTCCAGTTACAGTGGGATTTCATTTTCAATCATCTTGTCGTATGAGAAAAATTGGCTTTTCAAGGACCAGTGAACAATAATTGCTGGGATCATAGCACTATCCACCATACATCCACTTTGAAACTTTTCGTTGACCTTACTTTAACTGCTCTTTTGATTGTAAGCCTCTAAGACAAACTGTGGTAAATGAAATAAATGTAGCATTTGAAAGGTCAGCCTAATCTATAAATAAAGTGATTCAATGACAGCTGTACATTTAATGAATCAAAAGAACAATTATAGAGGAGAGAAAAGTTACTTAATCAAAAGTAACCTCGTAAAGGTTAAAGAATCAGTTTTTTGGGAAGAACATTGACCTAATAAAAAACTGTGTATTGCACAACCATTTAAAGTATGCCCCTGTATTTTCAATTGTTTCGACGTTAGAGAAAAAAAATCTATAGATTTTTATCTCATCAAGTTCTTTCAGTGAGTCCTATATTGGAGCAAAGGGACATTGACAGTGGCATTTTAACAGTTTTTGTTATTAGTTGTGTTAACGTGGGACAGCTACAAATGCAAGTATCCGGTAAGAGAACAATAGCATTGTATACTGCAATGTAAATGGCGTAATACACAGTATTAGAAGTGCTATACAGCAGTGTATGATCTACGATGCTAATTTACATTCATGGTGTGCTGTTATATTTAGTTTGTTATTTTGTTTAGCAGTCAGGACTATACACAGAAATGATAAGAACAATAGACCCATTCATTAAAATCGGAGTTTGGAATGCTATTCAATAAGAGATTAAACTCGCCTCCCATTAATTTCAGTGGGAGAATAAAAACAACTGGTTTTCAGCCTAAATTCAATTGTCCAGTTGGACTAAGTCTGATAAAACCTTCCCCAATTTAAATTAATGCCCTCTGTTTTTAAACTGCTGTTGCAAAATTACCGCACCAGTTAATAAAAAGCTCCCTCCTTTAAAAATCAGTGCCAGGGGAATCTTGCCCGCACCTTTAATACTGGGGGTCAGCGATAATTTCTTTGGGCCATTAATAATTAATGGGCTATAAATTATATGGGGCCACAGGCTAGCAAAGTTCCCCTGGCCCCTCTGCTATGAAGCCCTTCCATGCAATATAATGAATGAAGCCAAGTGTCCCTGTCCCAGCCGATAACCAGAAGCCCTCTGTATAAAGAAGGGAGTCCGAGGCTGGTCAAGTGCCGCTGGCCCCCACATTTATGTAATAACGCTGGGGGCTGCCCAAAAGGCATTGGCGTCACGTTCAATAACTTGGGCCAAGGAAGGCCTTTACATAATACACCACCTGTCCCTAATCACATCCCACTTAAACACAGGTTTGAGGCACTCATAAATTACACTCAAGACGGAGGAGATTTTTAAGGACAAGGAAAGCGAATCACAATATACTCAACTCCCGAATAGAAAGTCTCAGAAGTCACGATTTAGGGGAAATTGGGCCAGAAGTAAAATACAACAGAGAAAAGAGAGGAAGAATGTAGAATCAGCAGGTATTTTTAACCATCCACTCTTTAAACATAGATACCATTAAAGTGTTAAATACAAGAATGAAATTGCACCCACTACAGGAGCAGACAATTTAATTTTTATATTGACATTCAAAGCTGTATCACAATATAATGTTTAAAACAAAATAATTTTAATGAACCCTTTAGAATCAGGTAACCCCCCAAAAAATTATGATAGTGCTTATAACCATATTAGCGTAAATAAAATCAGAAGAAAATCTGTACTTTTGAAAAAAATTGTTCTACATGTCTTAAATAAGGTTAAATAAACCAAAAAGATACCAGCTCAGTTTACCTTTTAATGAACTGAAAATGCACTGAAAAGACTGGAGGGTGACAACAACATTATGATTAAGCCAGGTGATAAGGGGAGGGAAAGTACTGATGGGCAAAAATGTTTACGGTATAGTAATTGAGAGACAATAAAAAAAACTAATGATATTTTTAAAAACGCTTACACATTTTTGGGATAAAAGAACACTGGAAATCATTAATAAGAAAGAATAATTATATATTAAAAAAGCTACATCCTAGGGTAGCAGTTTTTTACTGTTGCCTTCTAAATCCCCCTGGAAGATCCGTAGTGTCAGGGGCAGTGTCTATATTCTTTTGTAAGAATATATAAATGCTCAACTTCAACCTTTTGTGCGAGATTAAAAAGTTCTTGGAAGGATGATTATTTACTTGCTGTCAGGGTTCTACCTAGTTAAGGTCCCCCTGCGTATTCCATAAAAAAAAGTTGGGGCTCTCTCTGCGCTTCCTATGGAAGCATGGCAGCATCCAAAAGTACATGCCAGTTTATCCTCACAATAGGAACAACTAAAATGTCACTTGTGCTTCTGTTTTAGAAGCACAAGTGAAAAAAAAAAAAAAACGTTTAGTGTTTTTTAAGTGCCACGTATTGTTTATAGCACTATTTAGGTGCTTTGTGGTTTCATGTGACCACCTTTCGCAGGGTTTATTCTGTCTTCTCTGTGTCCCTCCAGTAGTTAGTGTCCTATTGTCAGTTCGCGCTGAGCATAAACCACCCCTTACTCTCTAGTTGGTCTCCAAACAAAATCACAATCTAAGTTACAGGTGAAGGTCAGGAAGAACATAATTCTACTTTTTCAGTAAAATACTTTCTATAATGAAACAATTAGGTCTGCGATTTATACAGTTAAAGATGCTCATAGTTAATAATCAGGAATAGTTGATAATTGAAGGACCAGTTTCCATTAACAATTCAAAATTCTTATTCAGGTTTAAAACTATATCGTGGAAGTAGGGAGGATAAAACTTGGCAAGTAAGTTTAAGGAAATGTTAAGGCACTGCAAAAAAAAAGTGTATCGCAAATATCTGTTTTGTTATGTTTATTTTAATTTTAAATATAGTGAAATAGCTCTGTGTCATAGCAAATAAAAGAGTTCAGATTTATGGACGCAGATTTCTTTTTATGCATCTTATAATTGGCAGTTTGTTTATCTTTTTATTATGATTTTAACACATATTAAATATTTATACACAAGTAACACTGTATATATCAGTCTGAGCTCTATGAGCCATGATTAACTAGACAATATTTGCTTAAATTGCCAACATAATATTTCTAGTAAATTATATTTCTATTCAAGTGCAGGGGATGCAGTGACGTGTGAAAATGTTTATCAGAATTGCCTTTCTGAAATATCAAACAACTACTTTGCAATATATAAACTGAGCAAATGGGAGTACTGTCAATTACCCTGGGCCTACTTACTATAGATCACAACCTATAAATAAGCATACAAGTTACTGCAGAAGCCACAATTCAACGTGTATAAAAAAAATTAAATAACCAGATGATCATAATGTCACATCACATGATCTAGCAAATTAACCACAATAACAATTGTTTGCACCTTGCTGACATAGAATTTAATTATACCCCAGAGCACAATGAGTTCTTATTTAAAACTTTCATGAGATCTTCACAAAATGTAGCACCTTCTTTTAATCAAATGTTTTCTTATAAGCTATAAATTCAGCCTTCCACTGTAAGCCTATCCAATCTATCTCAGAAAAGAATAAAGAAAAACATGATCTGGTTATATGTATTAAATCTGAATAGCAAAAACATATAGTAGAAACCAAATTATTATGGTATATATTTGTTAAGAACTACCAACTTAACATGTTCTAAATGCCCCAAGATTGACCAGAATCAATGATCAATTCATACATACTGATCCTCCTAATCCTTTGTTTTACCATGTACATAACTTGGGGCAAACTTGGAAGCCTTGACGGTACCTGAAGTTTTTAAGTAAAGAACGTGAAGAAAACAAAATTAAGCTAGCAAGCAAATGAACTCAACAGTCTCCAACAAACATTCTGAAGAGTGCTGTATTTACCGCGAGGCATCCTAGGCGGATGCCTATGGTGGCAAATTTTGGGAGACGGCAGCACTGAAAAAAAAAAAACGCGGCCCTTTAAAAAAAATAGACCGCGCTTGCAGGCAGAGACGGAGGTGAGAGGGGATCGGAAGATCCCCCCTCACCATCGCTCTGCCTGCCGGGCTGCACGGGGAGCCGAACAGGCAGCACAGAGAAACCTCCGTGCTGCCTGTTCGGCTCCCCGTGCAGTGTGACACACAGAAGTGCTGACAGTCACGTGACGGGCGCGCTGACGTCATACGCGCGCCCGGTCACGTGACCTGTCGGCGCAATCGCCGGGAAGCCGAACAGGCAGCATGGAGGGACCATGCTGCCTGCCACTAGGGAAAGGTAAGTGCTGGTGGGAGAGTGTGTGTGTGTGTGTGTGTGTGTGTGTGACTGAGTGTGATGGGAGACAGTGTGTGTGACTGAGTGTGATGGGAGTCAGAGTGTGTGTGATGGGAGACAGTGTGTGTGTGTGACTGAGTGTGATGGGAGTCAGAGTGTGTGTGATGGAAGACAGTGTGTGTGACTGAGTGTGATGGGAGTCAGAGTGTGTGGGATTGGAGACAGTGTGTGTGACTGAGTGTGATGGGAGTCAGAATGTGTGTGATGGGAGTCAGAGTGTGTGGGATGGGAGACAGTGTGTGTGACTGAGTGTGATGGGAGTCAGAGTGTGTGGGATGGGAGACAGTGTGTGTGACTGAGTGTGATGGGAGTCAGAGTGTGTGGGATGGGAGACAGTGTGTGTGACTGAGTGTGATGGGAGTCAGAGTGTGTGTGATGGGAGACAGTGTGTGTGACTGAGTGTGATGGGAGTCAGAGGGTGTGTGATGGGAGACAGTGTGTGTGACTGAGTGTGATGGGAGTCAGAGTGTGTGTGATGGGAGACAGTGTGTGTGACTGAGTGTGATGGGAGTCAGAGGGTGTGTGATGGGAGACAGTGTGTGTGACTGAGTGTGATGGGAGTCAGAGGGTGTGTGATGGGAGACAGTGTGTGTGACTGAGTGTGATGGGAGTCAGAGTGTGTGTGATGGGAGACAGTGTGTGTGACTGAGTGTGATGGGAGTCAGAGTGTGTGTGATGGGAGACAGTGTGTGTGACTGAGTGTGATGGGAGTCAGAGTGTGTGTGATGGGAGACAGTGTGTGTGACTGAGTGTGATGGGAGTCAGAGTGTGTGTGATGGGAGACAGTGTGTGTGTGACTGAGTGTGATGGGAGTCGGAGTGTGTGTGATGGGAGTAGGAGTGTGTGACTGAGTGTGATGGGAGTGTGTGTGTGATGGGAGTCTGAATGATGGGGCATGTCTTTGGTGTGTAACGTGGGTTTGCAGCTTGGGTAGGGGGGTGCCCGGATTTTGTCTGCCTAGGGCAGCACAAAATCAAGATACACCACTGATTCTGACAGTAAAGGAACGACTTGGAGGTCGTATTTATTGAATGACTTCATATGACCAACAACTACCTGGATCCTTTAGTGGAGAATGGACAATCCTATTTATAAGACATACTTGGCATTTACAATGTTAGTGTCTTATTGTATGCGTTTGTTACAGTTTTATTATAGGTGTGTAAAAAATAACTGTGCCCCTCAAGGGGAGAGAGATTGATACCTTTAAAAAATATGTAGAGTGGAACCAGTATATTTATGATGTAGCCTACCATTTTCACACTTGAGCCTGTTGACTAACCAGTAGCTGCAGTTGGCTCTTTTTTCCCATCATGGGATCTGTTTCTGGAGCACTGGGGTGGCAAGATTCTCTGATGGCTACCTACTCCATATAATTATATGTACAGTAAATACAAATCTTGTGATAAATTGTTTACAATTTTTTTTCTGGTTCATTTTTTTTAAAGAGACTCTTGTAGGAGACCTGTGACCTGGGGAAGAGAAGTGTCTTATGAAAGTATTTACCTTTCGGCCTTTGTGAGAGCCCATTTGTCTGAAATTTGGAAGATACAATTTTTTAGGAACTTGTTACCCAGTGGCTATCCTTCCTTTTCCGATTATTTTTTTCATCCATATCTTTTTCTAGAAGAGTGCAGACATATGTCTAGCTACAGGTAGATAAATATAAACCACTGATCGCTGTGCAAGGGGAAGTATGCATAAAGCAGAGTCGTCTATTCAAGGTTATATTCAAAGATTGATTTTTAACAATTGTATTCACAACAGTCAATGGAGAAAGGTCTTATTCCCTCTGAATAAGAATCAAGTGATGTGATTTGAGACTTTCGTTTGTGCATATCTTTTGTTGATAGTATAAATGAAGTCAGCAGTCTGAAATGATGCTGGATTGAGGCAGATGTTTGTCTTTTGTCTTCAACTATACAAAGTATTTAGCCTCTTAGGTCTTTCCTGAATTAAGGTAGTGTAGCTAAGATTGCAGATTATAGGAATGGCAATGTTGTACATTAGAGCTGTTTTCACCGCATACCACATAGAGCTACATAGACAGAGTGCAATTTTATAAGGAACACTCATGGGGCCACTTTGACTGGTACATTTACTTGTGGGTCACAAAGAAAAGTGACCAAATTGAGGAGGTAGCTCTCTTTGCTGTAGCTTGACAAGTGAATACTGGTAGTTCACATGAGAGTTCCTTTTAAAAGTATAGGAATTGCCTGAAGGTATACAATAAAATAAAAACAGGCTCTAGAGAGAGGTGGCTGAGTGGTCTAATAATACAGTATGTGTGTGGGCTAGAGCAGATGTGACTAAATATTTTTTTAAAAAGCAACGCTGTTTTACAGTGTGAGACAAAGATATAAGTGAATATGTGCAGCAATGAGTACTGGATGTTGAAAAAATATATCATTGTTGGATTTGTTTACAAAACCGTATTAGGCGCTCAAAGAAAATAATTTTATTAATGTGACAATATAAAATAACACATAAAGCATCATTAGAAGAATAAATAAACAAATATATCATAGCTATAAAGCAGAAAATCATTGTGTCTGTTTGATTGTCTGAAGCAGGAAAATCTCTTGAACTCGGGAATCATGAAATTTGCTCAGCTCCTACAGATCGTATACAGATCAAATCATGTCGGACTGGTTTACCCTATCTAACTGAACAATACAGGGGTGCCCTTTGTCATCCCTGCTGTACGTTCTGTCTATGGAGCCCTTTTTAAATGTTTTGTGGACGAATCCAGATTTTAGTCTGTTACATGTAGGCCCATGGCAATATAAGATATCTACCTTTGCAGATGATCTATTGTTGATAGTTACTCGACCTCCTTTATCTTTCCCCAACATATTTAAAGAGATTCAAATATGCTCCAGATTTTCAAATTTTAAGGTCAGTGTCAGAAATACTTAATGTTTCAGAGCCAGTAGTCATAGGGGATACTCTTCTGAGCTCATTCCCACTAAAGTGGTTCACCAGCTGTATCAAATATTAAGCAGTACAGATCCATGAGATCTTAACTCACTTTATTCCCTTAATTTTACACCTCAAATCTCAATGAGTAAAACTCTTGAAAGTTGGTCTAGTAAGAAGAATTCTTGGTCCGGTCGGGTTGGAGTAGTTCAAATTAATTTACTTCCAAGTGTTCTGTATATTTTACATACACTACCTATTCATGTTCCAAAGGATTTTCTTTAAGGTAAATGAAGAAAAATTACATTACATTACCATTTATTTATATAGCGCCAACAATGTACATAGTGCTAGATACAGAGCATGGAAGGGAACTACATTTTTTGAGGGACTTTTTAAAGTTTGAAAAGGAAGGAAAGAGCTGGGTGCTCTGCAGAAGAGAGTTCCAAAGAGAGGGGGCAGCTTGGCAAAATCTAGGAAGCATGAGTGGGAAGAGGTGATGAGGTAGAAAGAAAGCTGTAGACCCATTGAGGAGCACAGAGAACGTAAAGGGAACAGCCAAATCAGACCGACGAGCAAGAAAGATGAGTCTGGCAGTTGTGTTTTGAATAGACTGCAGGAGAGAGACACAAGCCAGAGGTAGTCCAATCAGAAGGCTGTTACAATAGTCAAGGCGAGAGATCATATATACTTGGATTTATTTGTAACAAGAAACCCCCCATACTTGGACATAAATATATATACCTAGACCCAAAGATCCAGAAGGTCTAGGTCTTCCAGACCTGGAGAATTATTGTTGGGCTGTGCACCTGGCAAGGGTGGTGGAATGTCAAAGCAATGGGTGTCACTTGAGCAGAGGGGTTTGTCTGTGCCAATTCCTAAAGTCGCATGGGTTCCACTTATATCATACTGTCGTTCTAACTACTAAGCTTTGGTGGGATAGAAGGGGAAAGCTAGGGTTAATTGGATCTCTCTAACCTTTAACCACCAGGGATGGTTTCTTCAACATTGGGTGATATTTTTCCAATGAGTTTAGGTGCCCTAGATTGAGACATTTAATGAAAGAAGTGGGAATGGCACCATTGGATAGCCTACTGGGGTAACGCTTCCCTTCAATGATCCAGATGTATGGTTACATTCAAATAAAATATGTTGTTAACTTGGTTTGGCTGCAAAGGCAGTATTTAGATTAAATAACCTCTTATGAGTAATTATGTACAGCTGCTGAAGGACCCAAGACATTGATTTCTAATATTTACTTTATTGTGGCTACTGGGGGGCGGAGCGGTTGGCAGCAAATTTTATTTGGTGGTAGTGGTAGAGAGATTGTTCACAGTGGAAAAAAGTAGCCTTATTGTCACATAAGAGTACAGTGTTGCTGATAATTCAAGAGAATAGTTTTAAAATCATGACTAGTTGATATTGGATCCCCACCTTATTGCACAAAATGTTCCCTTTGGTCTTAGATAAATGTTGGAGATGCCACCGGCATGTGGGGGAGCAGAGCTGTCCTTTGACATTTTGAGATCCAGTTGTTAGAACAGTGCATTTAGTGGTAGATACAGATTTTCAAAATGAATTATTTGCACCATACAAAATATTATATTAATAATTATAAAAGATCTGGATGCGGCAAAGGTGCTTGTTCAGTGGTTTTGGAAACAAACTAGAATGCCGACTTATGAGGAGTGGGTAACAGAAGTAGAACAGATTAGGAAGATAGAGGATCTCATCTCAGGAGATAGAGGTTTAGATATTTTTAATAAATGGTCTAGTTGGATACAATATCTAGAAGGACCTGTTTTTGCACCAAGTTCAGTTCAGATGTAGTTGGGATGTGGATGGTTTTCCCTCTTCTTTATGATATTTACTTTTTTTTTGTTCTGCTTTTCTGAATAGGATGATGTTATAGATATATATAAAATAAAAATAAAAACACGGCACAACAATTTTCAGCTCTCTACATTGCTCCTTTAACAAGTTATGAGTTAATGAACTTTTGCACTGATTAGACATCACATAAACTGCAAAATTGATGGGCCATTGTCCAACATCACCAGTGATGTCATAATCTCTTTGTCCATGTCACCCTTAAAACCTTTGAAAACTGTAATGTAAGTTCTTCAGGATAGAAATCTCATTTCTCAGTTGTTGTGCTACTGCATTCGTAGAAATATGGAGGGACCAATGCAAATTTTGGAAATTATCTTTATAGATATTAACATCACTGAGTTGGATGCTGACAGTATGGACATTGGGTATGGACAAAATGAGTTTATGACAATACTGGTGATGTAGAACAATGATCTATCAACTTCACAGCACTTGCCAGATTTCTAAGCTAATCGGCTGAAGTTCGGAAAGATTCGGGGTACATCAGGGTCATATCGGAAGCAGAATTGCAAGCTACACAATATGTCCCAATGTGACCCCAAATAACCTTGCAATTCAGCCATCAGCCATATATATATAAAAGTGAGAGCAACCATGTGGCATAAATCTCATCATGGGTTGGAACAGTGTTAATATAGTGTGTGTGTAAATGGGGTCCTAAAAGAAAAAATGCCCTGAAAATGATCCCTCATCTTATATTCAAGATCATCTTATAATCAGACCTCAAATAGAGGTCTGACTATAAGACTAGGATCCTCCTCACAAGCAGCTAGAAGATGTCTGCGGAATGCAAGCTGACATCCTCCAGTGCTGCCCAGCACATCCGCCGGGTCTTCTACAACGAAAGCCAGGAGGTCACGTGATGTTCTTGCAGTCTGTCATAGAAGCAGGGCTGGATTAAGATATTGTAGGGCCCTGGGCTATAGGTATTGTGAGGCCCCCAGTAATATTGGATTGGGCATAAGTCGCTTGACAAATGCCCCGCACTTAAATTGCGATGAGAGCACAAGAGAGGCAGCATGGATTCTTGTCTGTGCACCTAGGCAGCACACAAACTCCATGCTGCCTTCTTGCCGAAAGGGAGCTGGTGAGGGGAGATCTTCTCTGTTGCAATCTGTTTTTTTTTTTTACCATCGCCTGGATTAAAGAAGGTATGGGCCATCTGCTGGATTAAGGCCCCTAAATGTCTTAATGTGGCCCTGCATAGAAGCCCCGGCAGAAGTGTCAGGCAGCTTTAGAGGATGCAGCATATGTGGGGCAGCTTTAGCTAAGTTGGGGGGGTTCAGATAGCTGTGAGGGAATGCACTGGCTAAGTCTGGGGGAGGATGGCTGTGTGGGGGCAGCATTGGCTAAATCTGGGGGGCAGATGGCTGTGTGAGGATGCATTGGCTAAGTCTGGGGTGCAGATTGGCAAATAAAAGAGAAAAAAAACAGAAATGCCTTTTTTTCTAACATAATTTTTGTTCACTTTGAAAAACAGTTTATATGTGAATATTTACAAGTACAACTTTTTTTCCTATAGGGTTGTCTTATATTCAGGCTTATTATTTTTTTCCTAAATGAATATCCAACGTTTGGTGGTCATTTTCTATACAGGTTCGTCTGATATTTGAGCAAATACGGTATATCCTAACAAGAAAAGTACACTCCCCCCAAAATAGTAAACTCTTCCACAGAGCTAATCCTTGCTGAGGAGATGGTTGCAATGTTATCAGTGGCAGTGTCCCAGATTCATAAATTATTGCAGACTCCATACATTACATACAGATTTACTAGACAGTGATCTTAACAACATGAGCAAGATCACAAGGGTTACTACAGGTATAGAAGAACTAAAAACGTACAGCAACCGACACAAGTAAATAAAAATAAGCAGCAATGTAGAATATGGAAGCTCTAGTTACATAGCTAGCCAGATGCAGAAGTTGTACAGTATGACTCTTATCAGTACATAGGTAACACAGATGTTGCATAATATAGCTCTGATCACAATATAAATAGGCAGACAGAGGCACAGGCTAGCTACAGTCACCATACAGTCATCCAGCAACTGACGGTGTACAGTATAGCTCCCATCAGTGTAGAGTTTGCTAGACAAGGTTGGTATGGTGGTATAGTACATCATGGGAACTGTAGCTCACCACTAACATCTGTTATTCAATTTGTTGTCCAAATACAAGTACAGCTCCCAAATGGTTCATAAAGACAAACTGTTCAAAAAGGCAGACTGAGTACCACAGGAAGAGTGTCCACTCTTCCTGTGAAATATCATTCCCTCATCCCTGGGGGTCTTTGGTGGTGAGGGAGTGGCAGTATATGCAGTGTTGAGCGAACTAATTGAGGTTGATATTCTATGCTCCCAGAAACTATGCAATGTATGGCACCAGGGACAACAGTTCTGTGCGAGACAATGCACAAATCTGCTGCTTCGAGTTGATGTGTTGGCAACACCCAATCCAGACCAGTAATAGAAATAAACTAACATAAAAATGGGTAGCCCAGGGGCCTATAAACCAGCCTTTACAAAGGGCATTCTCAGAGAAACTTCACAATATTTCTATAAAAGCCAAGCCCTTATCCATGAGAAAGAGTTCTCCAGGCAGGAGACAGTGTGGGATATCTGGCACCCCTAATAGTAACTGAAGAGCTGTAGAAGAGTTTGTTCATTACACAGAGATCCATGGGTCATAAAATTCTTTGCCCTTCTCTACCACTATTCTGATTAATTACTTCACAATCCTCTCCATCTCTGAAAAACCAGTCTATAGAGAGAGATATGTCAAGGAAAAAAGAAAGGCAGGAATGACAAATTTCATAATATAAAAAACATGACTTCAAGGAAGATACTGAAGAATCCACTAATTTAAAATCAAGCAGCAGTGTGAAAACAAAAGTACATAACACTAGTTAATATTGGTTCAAACATAAGTACCATTATTTAAATAATAATGGCAGTTGGCATAAAATGTTTTAATGGCCATTATTATGTACCACCAATGTGTTCTACTGAATTTCTACAAATTTGAAAGGTCAATTCCACTGGGGAACTGAATAACCTAATTGCATTGACACACTGAATGCTGGTACAGGTTTTTATGTCTCTCTAATGTACATTAGTTTCTATGCAACTGTAGTGAAATATACCTTTGTTATCAAATGTAGTTGCTAGGATATATTGTTTTGAAAAATATTTGCTGTCTACCCTCTGACCACAAAGAAACGCATTTTTAATAGAAATGTAAAATGGCAATTCTCATTCAGCTCTATTGTCTTGGTAACTACATGTTTTGATAAAAGCGATACCTTTTACATAAACAAGTTTTATATTTTGGAAATTAATGCGCAGATATAGAGCACAAGACTTTTGCTGCCAATCACTGGTGTTCTAACAGTACAATGATATATTATATATATTCCAAGTGTAATAAAAATTGATAAAGAGAGATGGAATTCTCCACATACTATTAACAAGCCTTTGTTCCTATGGAGCACCATTCAAAAGGGAAACTGAAAGTAATAAAAAACTATACTCTAAATGTTTGGAATGCATTAGATTATTACAGAACCCAACGGATTTCCCAATCATTAAAAAGTGGGAAAAAGATACAGGATTTAATATTACAATGCAAGATTGGAGAAACTCCATTGGAGGAGTACTGAGAGAAGTTCATGATCTGTCTCTCTTGGAAATGAACTATAAAATCCTAAACAAATGGTATCTTGTTCCGGTTAGATTAGCGGTAATGTACCCTCATACCACTGAAATATGTTGGCGATGCCACCAGACGGAAGGTACTTTTATCCATATATGGTGGGGATGCAACAAAATAAGAACCTATTGGAATAAGGTTCTGGCTTTTTTTAAACAGCTGGACAGCATTGCTATCCCCAATGATCCACATTCACTGTTGCTACATATTGGATGGCCAAAGCTGACCAAAACACAAACAACCTTAGTAGTACATACCCTAATAGCGGCAAAAAAGATAATAGCTAGAGAGTGGAAGCAAACTAGAAATCCTGAAATAAGACATTTTGAGAACCAATTGGGTTATCAGATTAAAATGGAAAGAGCTCTTTCTAATGCCTCTGACTCTCAGATAAAAACAGCACAGAGATGGCTAGACTGCAATGATAAAAAAAAAAAAAGTGTGGGGGGGGGGGGGTGGAATGAGTTGGACGGGCTGCGGTGGATTCCCTCTCCCAGGTGTGTAAACTGTAAAATGGCTGGGCCCTTATGTATGTGCTCCCTCACATGTCAATATGTTTGTATTGTCTAGGGCAGCGAAATGGATTGAAACATATGGGACATTGTTGCATGAAACTGGACACCTAATTAAGCTACCTTCAAAACTAGTTTTTAATACTGTATGGTCACTTTAAAATATTCTATTGCTTATTTGTGTATATATGTATGTCTCATATGTCTGTCTACCTTGCCCAGTGTATTTATGTTGTCTTTTGTACTTTCTGTAATATATTAAAATGAACGAATAAAAAGAAAAAAAAAAAAAAAAGGAATCCCCATCTGATCTGAAAGTCAAACACTTCCAGGCTGCCATTTCACGGAGCTGACTTAACTGCTGCTTATGTGACGCTGAATACAATTCCACCACTATTGGATGCATGCTGCGCATTTGACAACTAATGCCTCATTAAAAGGGGTGCTGCATGGCAAATGTAGTTCACAAATGCTAGCATACCAAAGCTCAAGCGATTCGAGATGTGTCCCTAATGTTTGGCACTCTAGTCAGTTGACATGAGCAATGTACCAGTAGCATGGACAATGCAGAGTGCGCAATGCCCTGCTTTCCTTCTCTGTGATAGGGTTCATACCCCGAACAGAGCTCTAAAATAATGTGCAATGCAAGTAAGTAATAAAATATAAATTGAACAAATGTCTTACTAGGTTGAAGCAAATCAAATATTTAATTGATGGACCTGTAGCATGATCTGAGCAGCAGCGGAGGATCTCTTTCCAATTCCTAGTCATGCTAGCTGGTAGGCACTCATTTCGCTTTCTGTGAGGTTGCAACTGTTACCACTCTGACTCCTTGAGAGTGTCTGTAGCTGCATCTGCTTCAAGGATCCACCCGCTCTAAGTACTGAAGTGACAGTATAAGTGCAAACCACTGCACACAGACAGAAGCTGCCATCTTCACTACAAAATATGCCCATGCAACCTGGTGCACAGAGATATAAGCTGCCACCTTCACCACAAAATAGCATTTCACCTATACAGTGATAATAATGTGCCTTGCAGAGTACATAGATTACATTTTAATTTATGTAAAATAACGCCATGTTAGTTTTTGATAATGCAGTGGACAGTGCTTATATGAAAAACAACAGTGTTAATACATACTCTCAAAAGACAATATATTAATATATATATATATTATTATAAAAAGAAAAGACTACATAAAGGTATACAGCTGAAATTAGTTGAAATGCGTTGTGACAGGAGTCTTTCTGTGTGACTAAATGACATTGGTAATGTGTTACCCTCTGTGCAAATTGTACTAACAGGCTGGTAACTGTGTGCTTTATTAGCACTTTATGTATTTTATTACAGATATGTCTACTTTTAAATGTATATTTTTCTTACTGATATAAATAGATGAATTTGATGAATTATTTATGTACAAATAATTATTTCAGATTAATTGAATAATATATACTGATCACCTATAGTATTTTAAGTATTTTTTTCTTTTTTATAATATATATATATATATATATATATATATATATATTAATATTCCATCTAGTGATATTATCTATTCAAAATTTTAATATAAGTGCTGTCCACTGCATTATCAATTTATTTTATTTATTGTAGATAAGAGTGAAGAAGCGGTAGGGAGACCAGGTAGTATCCAAAATACTCCAACAGGGTTTATTAAATAAGTACAAGAATGGCTGCATACTACAGATATTCAACCACCAATGCCTTCTGTGTTTCATGCCTAACAGCACTTATTTTGGATACTACCTGGTCTCCATGCCATTTCATCTCTCTATCTACATTCTTGCTGTGGCTTGGAATGCCCAATATGGTAGAGACCAAATGTAAAACGAAAAGCAAAAGCAAAACTCTTGGATGTTTGTGACCTATATCACTTTAATAAACAGGCACAGTCGTAGTCCATAATATCTATTTTGAACATGTATCTTGTTTTATTTATTACCAGATCCCTACTAAAATGTTTGTTCAGAGTATGATCCCATATAAGGTTACCTTTTTTTCCCCGCTAGTGGTCTTAGAGCCTGAATGCATAAGACCCTTCTAGTAATTTATTTACACCTGTTTAACGGTTTGTATTATACACACTTTTACATTATTATGATTTAGTCAGTTTGTTCACATAGGTCATGCATTAGTGTTGCATATATTACTTGAATCTTTTTTTCGTCATGCTAGTTTTGCATGAAAGGGGCAATTGAAATAGAAATCTGAAAATTGACAATTCCTTAAATATTGTTTTTCTATATTTTTATTAATTGCATTTTTTTTAAAGTATAGTATTTTGCCTGAAAGCTCTTTAAGTGGCTTGATAAATCATATCTGGAGGAATAACAATTATTAGTTTATTAAAAACAGTACCAAGAATTTCAGCATAAATATTTATAAATAACAGAGCTCCAAATATATTGAAACAGCCGTGCTCTGTCCCCCAACCCTTTATCTCAGTATATATTTCAGATGTAGACTTATTAAAAAGATATGGGATATTATTCAGTGATCATGTGTAACTGGTGAAAATGAAACCGGTTGGACCCTTTGAACAATGAAGCACGTTGCTGGGATTTAGGAATAATAAGATATCTTACAGCTGTGACTAAAGAGATGTCTTCTAAATCTTCTGTTCCAGTCTGATTCCCCTGATACTATGATTCTATGAGTAAAACCTGCAAAATGAATGAATCCACAAACTTCGTATATTACAATATGTACAAATATTATTTAGGAGTTTGAATTAGCATAACAGATGTAAACAAACTTTAATGAAGAGGAAATACAAAGAAAATCAAGAAATATTGGAGAATACAAAATAGGTTTCATTTTTAATACAGGTTTTATGGTCCATACAAAGAAATGCAAATTACCTGCAATGCTTCCTTGGTTTCGCCAATTATTATAGACGTTTCATTTGAAATCTCTCTCTCTCACCGTGCTAACTAGAAAAGAGAATAATCCCAAAGAATGGTTTGAAAAAGGCTTTAGAGACCTTTGAAGTACAAAAAAAGTCTTCACCGCTGTACCTATACTGACTCAGACTTACCATTTATACTTGAAGTGGATGCTTCAGGACAAGGAGCTAGGGCCATTTTATCTCAGCAAGATCAAAACGCCAACAATATCAATCCATGTTCCTTCCATTCAAATTCCATGCAAATTTGCATCTACATACCATAGTTATGATGTTGGTAGCAAGGAAATTGTGAATTTATTTTGACATTCAAGGGAAGAAGTTTTTTTTCTAAGCTAACATTTGCATACCACAATTATGTATTTGTGTAATATATGTCTATATAATTTCTTACTTTTCTTTCTAGGAGTTTGATGTTGAAAATTCAGAAATTAGATTTAATATATAATATAATAACAGGTACTGGTAGTGGTATAGCTTCTCATATTGTTCAATGGATACATTATGTGTGAAGAATCATTCGGTTATTTTTTTTGTTTTGTTGGGTTTTTTCTTTAATGGCAAGTTATTCTCATCCATAACCTAAACCATATGCCAATGTTAAGTCTACTGAGGCAATAGCATGGCCCGTATTTTTCTGAAGAAATTGTTCCTACAAGAAAAACAGGAGAACACAGGTTAAGGATGGCATGATGACAGGCCAGAAGCACACCCATGAAGCCAAACAGAGTAAATTACACTGTAGCTGTTTTTTAGGAACAGGGAGGCATTGCTGGTTATAGGAATTACATAAAGGGTTATAGGAATAATGGAATATGAAAAAATCTCATGAATACCATGTAACCTTCTGGAAAACAACACAACACCTGACCCACAGAAGGATGGCAGGTAGGCAAGAGAATGTAATCCAGGGACGAGTCAGCCACAGGGCACTGCACTTTTTAATAAAAACGTCAAACATGTTTTCAGAAAACAAAATAAGATTTCTGAAAGATTAATAAATTGTGAAAATCATGTTACAAGATTATCTAACATTGCAGGGGCACCCCATGTGTTGGAATATTCCATACACATTTTGGGAAACCTTCCACTTGCCTTTTTTGTCTCAATGACAAATATAGCATATTTTTTAAATGACTATCACCACCAATAAATGGCAAAAGGGCATGGGGAAATGATTTGGTAGTAGAGCAGTTCTGATTATCAAACATTAATTTCGGGTTTACTGTGGCAAAATTATGCAAAAGCAAAGATGAAAAAATTTGAATGCAGAAAAATATGGAAAGAGCTAAGGTGCTGGGTATTTCTACAGCAGGTGCTCATACTTGGGTCCAGACAGACATACTGAGTAAATGAACCAAAAAATTGGAATGGTTGGTGCGCTAAGTGACCAGCACCGAAATAACAAGCAAAAAGTCATTGCTTGATGTGTTGATTGATTGGATGACTGAAGTATCTCACAGTATAACATCTGTTACCGCTGTGAGATACTGGGCACGATGCACAACCCTGGCAAAGGTATAGCAGGAGAAAAAACATAAAGGAGTGAAAGAGATGAAGCAGGGAGTCAAGAGATGGCATGGACAAAGGAGTATACACATGAAAAAAGGAGAAAAGCGAAAAAAGAGTGGAAAGAGATGGCATGGATGTAGGAATTGTGGGTGTAATCTGTGTTATATTTTGTTGTGTGGAGTTATATCTGGTGAAGTGGATCTATATCTAGTGCTGTGAGTTTATATCTGGTGCTGTGAGTTTATATCTGGTGCTGTGAGTTTATATCCAAGGGTCTACTCAATAAAGAGAGAATTGTAGGGAACTGAGATACTCTTTTTATTGAGTAGCTGTGTCAATATAAACCCACAGCACTAAATTTAAAGTAGACCTTCAAGGGATGTGGATTTATATCTATTGCTGAGAGTGAATTCTGGTGCTTTAACTGGTGCTGTGCATACAAGCTAGTCCTGTGATATACATTTCTACATGTTCTTTTTTATAATTCCGTTATAATGCCTTAAACTTTTTTACAGGAATAATGTGGTGTAGTTTTTTTTTATATCAAGAATTTTATTTCTTCTAATAGAGATTACATAGAATTTAGATCACTTGTAGTTTTTACATAAATATGGAAAACTCTCATAATTGGTCGAGGTTATCCCACTTCCTTAAGCTTCTTACAAGGTCTTATTCCCTATCCAACATATTCAATACTAACAATAACTATACAAATATACACACAAACCATAACATTAATACAACACCCCCTGTCAATGCGATGCCTGGACCCCCCAAATTGTTTTATTCTTTCACGTCTACTCACGTCTACATAGTGGATGTATGGAATAGCCTTCCAGCAGAAGTGGTAGAGGTAAACACAGTCAAGGATTTTAAGCATGTGTGGGATAGACACAAGGCTATCCTAGCTATAAGACCGGGAACGGGGGACAAATAAAAGTGTTCAAAAAAATTGGGCAGACTAGATGGACCGAATGGTTCTTATCTGCCGACACATTCTATGTTTCTATGTTTCTATGTTACTCCCACTGGTATATAGGTTTAATTCTAAAAAGTGTGCAAAATGATAACCCCTTTCCCTCCCTACCAATTCATCTTTTTTCCCCATTTTGTTGTGATTAATATTTTAGTCGCCATAAATATATGTGTTACCACTACCTTACACTCCTTGGGTAAACATTCCATATTATATTGTAGCAGGGCTCTCACGGGTGTAAGCATAATAGTGCAGCCTGAGATGTCCGATAATACATTGAAGACCTTTCCCCCACATCGACCTGACTTTTTCACAGGTCTACCAGACATGTACAAAGGAACCTTTAAGTCTATTACACCACCAGCATTTTTCTGAGTTGACCTGGTTTATTTTGGTGCATTTTTGGGGGGACCATATACCAATGGACAGTGAGTTTAAAGAATTGTTCTTGAGTCAACTTCCCCATTTGTAACCAAATCTAAATCTATTTTGATCCCCAAATCCTTGTCCCAGCTTTTCAGTGCCGGGGGCAGGAAGACTGGCGATAACAAGCTGAGCCTGTTCTTGATTTTCCCAACTATACCTGGTTTATTCCTTCCATCAAAGAGTTGGTGAGTTACAATAGAACCCCCACTCTCTTTCCCATTGAATAAGGATGCCCTCAAATAGTGATTGATTGCGAAAAGAGTAAATTTCTCTGTATTCGCCACATTAAAATATGCCAGCAGCAAGCTTATTTGTTTCATGTGGCCATTTATCAATATGTCCGCAATCCTTGTTTCATTTATATTTTCCCAATAATTGTTTTTTTTAGAGAGTTTGTCTCATTGCAAAACTAGTGAGACTGGGACCCTCTCGGCTTGTGTTTTTATATAGATTCAATAAGAATACTTATTTTTTACTCTGACCTTTTACGCCATTTGTCTGTTACTGAGAGGAAGGCTGCCAAATATAGCAGCACTCCACAAGCCCTATTTGGCATTGTGTGAAACATGTCATCAAGCATAGATAAAACAATGTCATTATGAATATTTACTTACAAATAATGCTCACATGATTTCAGTAAAGCATCTAATAAATTCATTATTAGTAATCAACTATATTTTTGCAATTTGATTAATCAAAACAGGCAGTTTAGCTTACCAAAACTACATTATAAATTCTGTGTTTAGGTGTCAACATGCCAATTCAGAAGAGAGGAAAAAATGGCAAGTAAAGGATATGTTAACTTGTGTGAGAGCCAAGACAAACAGAAACTCACTTGCCATTTCCTTTTTTTTATTTGTTTTATTATTTAACTTACTTCTTTTCTTGCTCTATTATTTTGTACAAACTTTAAAAAAAACCCTACTAAAATTAATGAAAGCAAGAACATAGAAGTACAAATTCCACAGATTTTATTTTCTTGTTTATCTATAATAACAAAATTAGCGATGTAACTGACTGTAAAAAAATCTAGTACTTAACTGGCAATTATTTTTTTCATTGTTTTCATTGAACGAAACACAAACTTGCAATACATTTCAAAAAGTGTATATAGTACACAATAGTAACTACATGATACATCATATTTTTCCTTAATTAAATACAAGAAATAAATAAATATAATTATAAAACAAATTCAAACAAACAATTCAACTGTGTGTCTTGTTACTTGTCCTGGGGATCTAAGTAAGTAGTCTTTTAAAATCACTGTTCCCAATAAGTAGATTCACTAAAGGCAGCAAACATTAAGTTTAATTCATTAAGGGTGGTAAATAAAATTGGGGGCTTATTACTTAGAATTTGAGAGGAAAACCAGCTAGTGAGTTGAAAGAATGTTTGAAGTTTTTTATAATAGTGGGTAAAAGAAAATATTTTTCAATAGATGCTTCATCGTGTAATGTAAAGAAAAAGAAACAGATGTGTCTCTTCTGTGTTTTTCTTCAACTCTTCCTATCTTCTAAAAACTGCAAATAAAGTGAAATACATTTGGTTATATAGCCCCACCAATTTACATAACACTTGGTATGATCTAGAGGGAGTCAGGGGCATGAGACACATAAGGGAGTGAAGAGGCCATGGGAAGGTGGTAGTAATACATTATTAGCAATGGTTGGATGGGTTTGGCCAGAGATTAATTATGTATGATCTAGCAGAATGAGTTTTAAGCTTCCTAAAAGAGGCGGGATTAGGTTGGATGTGAGCCTCAGTGCATTTGAGAAGAGCAAGGGTCACGCAGGGTAGTATCGGTTAATGAGGGAGGCAATGTAGGGTGGATCCGAGGAGTGGAGGGCTTTGTAGAATAAAGATGTCAATTTAAAATCTTAGCGCAGACATGAAGCTAGTGGAGAAAAGAAAAAAAAATAGTTTGTTGGCATTCCAGAGAAATAAAATTAATATATTGTCACAAAAAGAGTCATTGGTGCCTGAGTAGTGGATGGACCTGAAAAAACCTCAACAGGGAGAGCACAAAAAAGAATAGAAGACTCAGTGTGTCAAATATTACAAAAATCATTAATTCAGCGTGAATGCAGATGTTTCGACCCTTCAGTCCAGGGTCTTAGTCTGTAGGCAGTATACCAAAAAAGTACAAAGAAACAAACAGCAGAGGGTGTTGCAGGGAGTAGCAGCCGAATCATAAAGACGAGCGAGAAAGATGAGCTATAGCAATAGTACTGCCTGTCACTTCAAGCCCTTCTTAGTGGATGTCACTGAAATAGATGCCGTGATGAAATTAATTTCAATGCAAAACTACAAGAGAATTATGAATAGTTTTAAAGTAAAAAACACATATATTAGACATATATACAACTTACAGGAAATAAGATAAGTGATCTAACAATCCATGCGAAATGTGCAAGATAGCTTTACTAAGAAAAGTAATAGAGTCAGAGGATACGATTTTATCTACTGATGTAAACTGCAATAGCTGAGAGTAAGGTGAGCATATGTTTATCTTTCGAGAACTCATCAGTGGTAAAGCAAAAGATTGCAATTTCAGGGGAGAGAGAGATATATGTGCTAATTTGTTGTATTAGAAATAGGTATTTTTGTAATACAGTAAATAATGAAATTGCATTAGGAAATACATGGAGAAAACAATTCCACCTTCTGAGCAAATGAGACCTTAGCTTATTATCATGTGGTTCATTAATCAGTTCCTTGTTTTACAGACATGCTAGCTATGTGAATTTCCCACTGTAGTCTTCCTTGTAGCTAATAACAATTCATCAGACTTTCTCATTTTAAAAGAGACAGTAAGTGTATTATTATTCAATGATCCCCATCCAATAGGGGCTGCCACCTAAATGCTGAAAGCCTGGTATTCGATGGATAGAAACTACAAAAACTCTTGTTTTCAATTTGGTTAATCAGAAAACCAATATTTCCCGAATTGCCAATAAAGATAGGTCCAATATTTCAGTGGACTAAGAAATCTTTCTGCAATGTTGCAGGTTTGTTGCTTAGTAAATAAAGGACTATTTTAATCATAGAAAATAACTGGAGAAAACCAAGAGTATCAAGGTTAGCAAGCATGGTTTAATTTAATGTTTGCTTCTAATATTGTCACTTTTTTCTAATTTTTCATTTGTATAGGTGATCAATCCATAACATGTAGTCCATAATGCTAATCATTTTATTTTATGTAACTATTGTTTTTTCTTCTCAGTCCATGTACTAAAGAAAAAACCAGGAGGTTTACCTTACTCAAGAAAAGAAATATTACATACTCTCTCCAATTACTTTCACTCTTAGTCCCATCGTCCATCTGGTATTCACACCTGCTATTCTCAATCTGTACATCGGCAAGACAGCTAGACACGTTTGGGATGAAATATGTGCTGGCAACTGTTATCATTCTTTTCATTTTTTTTCAATGTTAAGAGCATTCCAGCTGCTATCTTCATCACAACACACTTTAAAACTCCTGAACAATATTATGTGTTCCTTTTTTCTTCCTTTTAGATTATTTATGAGGAAAGTGCTAGCATTCTGTATGGGAACAAGTTAGTAATTTACCTTCATCAAGATTCTATACATCAATATTGTCCCATATCATAACATATCTTTGCAATATTGTTTTACAAGTAGATTCAATGGAAAATGGTGTAATATTCCAACTGTGTATCCAAAATATTACAATATAGCAGTACATAATCCAACATTTCAATTTAAAGTCCAGATTCTTTTCTATCAGCTCTTGCGACTCCTGTTAGTTGCCGAAATGTACACTTATGTCGCCTGCAAATATTTAATTGGTATTTTGATATGGTGCATAACTCCACCAGCAGCAGAGCTACAAATGGTATAGTAGACACAAAGCAGGTTTCAACAGACTCTCTACTGGTCGCAGTCAGACATCAGCTTACCTAAAAAAACAAAAGATATTTTACTGTATTTTTCCTTGTGAAACACTTTACAAATAAAAGGCACACAAGACAGCTGCTTAATGTACTATAACTTTATGGCTTGTTATTGTAAGAGAATTTTAGATTTTCTTTCCCTTTAACGTTGTTTAGTTCAGCCGCACATGGGCAGTTTTTTGTCCTTGGCCAATGCAGGTTCACAGTAGGGAAAGAAATCCTAGTCCTATTTGCTGCAAAAATAAACACAGGGTCCAAATATGACATTGTATTTCAGTGCTGTTAGCATGGGCATCCGCATACTTTTACCGTCATCCATGCTGCGCCGCGCCTCTTTTTGACAATGGTATGAAGTGGAGGAGCTTAGTCATTATCAGTGCAGCATGCAAATGGTTGATATATGGTGATGCCACAGCATCACTTTGCCACTTAAAATAAGCCACTGTCAGGTACCAATTAACATGCCACAGTCACTTTGCCATTAAAATATGCAACAGTCAGTTTGCCTATTAAAATATGCCACAGTATAAAAAAAAAAAGATCCCAGCGACGAAAGAACCATGTAGGGCACACGATACCAGGTCTGATTTCCTAGTCGCCATAGTGACCTGGCACCAGTGGTTTGTCGAGCCCTGCATTAAATGATTATTTTGCCATTTATATGCCACAGCCAATTGTCCCATTAGTATGCCAGTATTATTTTGCCATTAATATGCCCCGGTCAATTTGCCATTTAATATGCCAGTATGATTTTGCCAGTTAATATGCCAGTATTATTTAGCCATTTAATATGCCAGTATGATGTCGCCAATTAATATGCCTGTTTTATTTAGTCAATTAATATGCCATTATGATTTAGCCAATTAATATGCCAGTATGATTTAGCCAATTAATACGCCTGTATCATTTAGCCAATTATTATGCCATTATGATTTAGCCAATCAATATGCCAGTATAATTTTGGCACTCAATATGCCAGTAATATTTTGCCACTCAATATTCCAGGATTTAGACACTCAATATGCCAGGATTTTGCCTTTCAACTTGCCAGTATTTAGCCATTTAATAAGCCAGCGTTATGCTCGTTATATTCCCCACTCCTCCTCCCTTCCCTAGTACTTACCTCCTGTATTCTCCTTGTAAACGATGCTAGTCTCCTCCGTGCATTATTCCCTCCTGCACAGAGGAGGTAAGCACAGCCACCGAGTATGACGTAACATCATATCCGGTGTCAATGAGTTTTTTGGGGGGGGTCTCTGTGTGAGACAGTCATATGGGCAGTGGCGCGGGGCATATTTTTCCCCTCACCCACAGACGCCCATGGCTGTTAGTGCCTTTATCTTGTCACTGTGATCATAAACTTCCCAGATCTATTTATGTACAATAAGGTAAAACCTTTTTGAATATCATATAACATAGTAACATAGTAATTTAGGTTTAGAAAACACATAAGTCCATCAAGTTTATCATTCCTGCTTTTGATCCAAAAGAAAGCAAAAACCCCTAAGGAACTTGTGTGTGGAACTGTCAAATGCTTTAGCAAAGTCTAAATATATCACATCAACTTCCACACCTAGATCTATATTTTTACTAACTTTGCCATAGAATGTTATTACGTTTGTTTGACAAGACCTGTCTTTCGCAGAACCATGTTGACTTTTATTAATTATATTCTGATTCAAGATGCATTTTTGCGGGTATACCTTTAGCAATCCTTCAAATAAGTTCCCCACTACAGATGTCAAGCTCACTGGCCTATAATTACCCGGCTGAGATTGTAATCCCTTTTTAAATATCGGCATGACATCCGCCTTTTGCCAGTGTGTTGTCACTATACTTGAACTGAAAGAACCCCTAAAGATCAAAAATAATGATCTGGCCAGAATTATGCTTAGATCTCGAAGTACCCTTGGGTGAATACCATCTGGCCCCGGGGCCTTGTCTATCTTAGCAGAGTTTAATTGCTTAAGCACTTTTTCCTGTGTCAGCAAATCCCATGTTTGCGGTGACTGTTCCGTAAATTTAGGCAGCAGGGGCTCATCCATCGCTTCTTCCCTGGCATAAACAGAAGAAACTCTATCGAAATTTTTTGTGCATTTGAGCCCTATGTTGAAGCATACCCATCACACTCATAGCTGTAAGGACATATACTTTGATCCATCTGGGTAAAGATTCCCATGGTCTCTTCGTTGAAGGTAGCTGGGGTTGTGAGCTGCTTGTCAACAGACACATTTATATATAGTAATACAATTCCAAAATGGAGCCAGATCAGTCAAAGTAGCTAAATTTGGGGATTTTCACAAATTTGGGTTTCTCAATGTTTCACAGATTTTGAGCTGATTTTAATCCATATTAGGTTTGGTAATGTTGGCTGTGGATTTGCTATACACAATATGTAAAAAAAACTTAGACTGACACAGCGCTATATATAAACACAACTGAATAAAAGTGTAGACTTCTTGTATATTCTTATTTACATATATTTAGTGGCCTTGGATTACAGTTTCTGGGTTTTTTACCATCTGTCTTTTTACTGCCTGTCTTTGCACAATAAAGGAATTTATTTATAATTGTATACATATCTGCCTCTAGAGTCTACACTATTATTCATTTGTGTTTATATATAGTGCTGTCTCATTCTAAGGTTTTTGTTTCTGTTTGCAGTGGTCTTGCACTTTATATCAAGACTAGCTGCTAATATATTATTTTATTCAGGTGGAGTTATTCCTTTACTCCACACGCTCTGGGATATTTATCCTAACATTGTCAATGTGTGCCCCTCCTACCAACAGTGTATATCCATATATATCAACCCATTGGTTAGTATTGTGTTTTTATTATGCTTGGAGTGAGGTTTATTCTTTATGCACCTTCTGACACTAATTATAAGTTTTATTCACTAGCGCTGTGCTTATGTTTTTTCTTTTCTACTCAAAAGTACCAGACATTGTCTAACACAGCCAAATTTGGGGCATTTCAGTTCTCCAGTTTTTAAGTTGACCTTTAAGAATGCTCTAAAGCACTGTTTCCAAACCTGGGATATGTGATATGCAAAAATGCAGAGAGAAAAATTGGCTGTGAGGTGCATCTCTTTGCTGCTGTTTTTTTCAGAGTTAAAAAAAAATCTAAACTAGACTTTGTGAGCATCTTTGCGCTGTGTGGAACATGGTGTGTGTTTATAGTGTGCTAATAAAATATTTATGTGTTTTGGGTACTGTTCATATTCACTTTTATGTTTTCCGATTCTGTGCATTTATTACACTCACAAAGAGTTTGTTCAGGAGTCTCGTTTTCTCATTGGGGTTTCCATGGTATATAATTAACATATGTTACATATTACATATGTAACCCCTTATTTTATATAGCAAATAACTTAAAACTACAATTGTAGTGCAGATGTTATTCAGTCCAGACCAGTGATTCCAACCATTAGTCCCTGTATAACGCAACAACAGATATATCCCTGTCATCATAACAGGCTCATTGTTAGTGGATTGATTAATGATTTGGCCATTTTAGTTAACACACTTGTGCTAATGGAGTGATGTGAACAAATTCTGAACTGCATTCTTGAACACATTATTCTAGAGTAAATCCAGTTCTCAAAAAGAACAGTCTAGACTTTCGAGATTTCATTGTACCAACACTGAACATGAACTTAAATCAGCTGTCCCGTTATTTTATATGATCCTCCATCTCAACTGAATGAGTAAACTAGGCGTTTTGAAGGACATACTGAAAACATGGACTGGAGAGCTTTGGTGATTTTTGAGAAGCACTGTTTAGAGCGGTGGCTCTTAAACTGTCTCTCCAAGGTACAAGATACAAAGTATACGAATGTGAAGTAACAATAAGAAATGGTGTGTGTATAAAAATGATTATAGGAGGGAACAGTTATAATAAATCATTTTAGGTGAGGTAAATTTTGTCAGGCATTAGACTTGACTGAAGCTGACTAGAATAGAAGGGGAGACAAAGAAAAATGAATATCTGAAACTTATTGCCTCTAAAATTGAGCTGATCATCTTATTTCCTTCAAGCTCCCTCCCTGTACCCGACGTCCTCTTCACTGTTGAAAATGCTACCATTGTACCTGCTGTCTGTGCCCAAAGTCTTGGGGTCATCTTTGACTAAGCTCTCTCCTTCATTAGCCATGCTCAGTCTCTAGCCAAATCCTGTCTTCTACACCTAAGGATCATTGCTCACATTCACCCGTTCCTCAGTGAAGAGACTGCCAAAATCCTAGTGCACTCACTTGTGATCTCTTGCCTTGAAATTTGTAACGTCCTCCTGACTGGTCTACCCCGGATCATCTTTCTCCCCTGCTATCTATTCAATCACCTCATCACCTCTTCCCACTCGCGCCAACAAGATTTTGCCCAAGCTGGCCCTCTCTGTTGAATTCCCTTCCGCAGAGCATTCAGCTCTCTCCCTCTTTCTAAAGTCAAAAAGTCCCTCAAAACTCACCTCCTTAGGAAGCCTACATCTCACCCTGCTAGACCACATGCTAATTCACCTCTAACCAATCCCACCTAGTCCTCACTGTCCTCAAACACTCTTAGGAATAGGAAGCTTTCACTCATCCTACTACATCCTTAATCTCTGGTCAAATCCACCATCCCTGATATTGTTACTATGCTGTGACTCAATGTCCAATACCTTCCATTGTCACAACTTACTTTTAATTCTCCCCCCTCCACCTATCTTCCTGCCTCTTCATTCACCTTATGTTTCTCATGCTCCCCATTCCCTCTAGATTGTAAGCTTGCAAGCATGGCCCTCTACCTAATTTTTGATAATGTTTTTTTGTTCTAATTTTTGTTTGTAACATCCCTTATATGCTCTGTACCAAGCTCTGCGTAAATTGTTGGCGCTACATAAATCAATGATAATCTAATGGATGGCAGCAACTATGTTTAAATTAATCTTCACTTAATTTATGTTTTTATTAATATCAATATATTTGTAATAATGTCTTCTGTGTTGTTTCAGTATCCTTGTGAGAGTGTTGTCTTAAAAAGGAGATGTTTCCAGTTAGAATTCCTGTTGGGATTCTGACAAGAATTATAGACTTGGCGACCTTAATTTAGATAGTTATATGAGAACAAGAGGCATGTTTATTAGAATTGGGTCTCTGCTGTTTTTATTGTAAGGAAAAAATAAATGAGTAATTATAAGTTATAATATATATATATATATATATATATATATATAATATAATATACATATATATGCATGTCATAAATAGCCCGCTGAGCTATCTGTAGCATGATTACCACAACAATATAACCAATAATCTTCTACCTTTGAACTGCACCCTAGTGCCTGAATTCACCATTAATATTGATAATGCTAACATTTTCCCACCTGACCAAGCCAGATGCCTTGGGTCATCTTTAATATAGCTCTCTTCTATATCCTTTACCAAATCCTGTCACCTACACATAAAGAACACTGCTTCTACTGGAAGAAATAATACAAATGCTAGTGCACTTTCTTATATTGCCTATATTCACTACTGTAACTAATTGTTAGGGGAAACAGATTTTGAATAAGTAATTGAGCGTTACAGTTATAGTAAATACATATTGGTTTCTTCCAACATCATTAAATCGGAATTGAATGAACTATAACATTTGTCAAATTGTCGGAATGTTTTCCTTGGCTGCTTTGGTATCATCCAATGCACTCTTGACAGCATGTGTTATGATATGTTCTTCTGTAGATGAGATGGGACCCCAGAGCATAAATAGTAATTCATTCTATTGCTTGCTAGAATACAATAATAAGATCTTGATTTAGTAGGTTTTTTTTTTTTTTACACATTACAGGTTATGGCAAGATAAATAAACTAAAATCTAGCAAGTACAGGCCAACATTGAATTTCATAAAAAAAAAAAAAAGTGTCTTTAAACTTAAGAAACTGTAAACACATAGCACTGATTTGTAAAGGGGAAAAAGGTGCTGTGAATACATGCTTTGAGCAGCCAGGACTCTATTTACGTTTGGTTAGCAATTGCAAATTCTATTGCATCTTATACCTCTAAACATATTGCTTATCAAAAAGAAAGCTGTTATGCAAAGTAATTACTAGTAGTACATTGCTCCAAAGTTACCACACCCTTTATTTGTGGAATAAATAGTTCCTCTTTGTGTAGCAAAACAAATCCTTTTAAATCACTAGTCTCACCTTAGGTTCAGCATTTTACAGAATGTTTAAATTCGTCTTGGATTGAACAACTTTCTTTCTGCAATTTCTAAAATGTACTTACCAATTGATCTCTCCATTAACAAAATGTGCACACTCAGTAAATTGGTTCTTAAAGTGTTTACAGCAGAAATAAACTTAAAACCTGCATCGTTAACTAAAGTTTACTTTAAAAGGCAGCTCTAGCTAGATTATTTGCTGTATGTTGTACAGGCTTTTAATGTGTTTGAAATAAACTTATTTTTACGTTAACCCCATCAGAACAATGATTCTGTATTTTTTGATGTCTGTTCTAGACAATAGCTATTTTGCTGCTCTAGCTATATTTGCATTTAAACAAAAGTGCTTGCTTGCTTCTTAAATGAATCCCCACCTATTATATATATTTTAAAGGACATATAAAAGGAATGGCATACCATTCTTATACCCAAACCCAACAAAGATAAATCATCATTAACCTCTTACAGACCAATCACATTACTCAATCAAGATGTAGAAATTTACATCTTTTACTTACCGAGCTCATAACTAGATGCTTGCAAACTATTGTAGCACACTTACTCACAGAGAGTCTTGGTGGGGGGACACCACTCAGTTATCAATGTGCATGAATCTTGCAATACCCGAAAGCCTAGCTCATTTTATCTATTACTAATTCCCCAGATTTCACAGGTATCAAGGTGGAACTTAGGGAAGTGAGAGTGGCTGTGTTTGCTGGTTATCTGTTACTATTTATTTTAAAAATTCAGAACACAATTCTCTAGAGCCTTAATATGTCTGACAAAAGGAAAAATTAAACCCAGAAAAATCCCAGCATCTTTATCTAAATTCGGAACTCCATCCTTATCATCTCCCCTTTATGGTTTTACATGCGTTCCAAAAACTCTAGATTATCTGGGGATTTCAATCAATAAAAAATTAAATACTTTTTGTTTTCAACCAACGTTTTCCTTATTATTCAAAAAATCACTATTGAGCTACAAGCATGGGATAGTATTCAATGTCCGTTACTTCCCTAAATTGCTGCATCCTCTCCAGATGCTCCCTGTACTGTTAACCCCATCAGATGAAAAATTACACAATTTTCTAAATTCATATGTAAAGGCAAAAAAAGCACGGACAAGCATTGAATCCCTACATTTTAAAAATCACAATATGGGCCTTAATTTACCGGACCCAATATTTTAGCATTTAACAGCACTGAAACATGCAACAGACTGGCTGCTTCTTTATCCCTATTTTATGCTTGTGACATAATATACACCTGACATGTATTTAGCCTCTGGATATGTTGCAGATAACTCATTAATATTAACTACAACACAGGCTTGGAAAAGGTCCCATTTGAAATTAAAGGGACTGTCTAGTGCCAAAATGCATCTTCCAAATATTAATGAATATTAAAGTACTTTAAAATGCATGTTTTATATTTTGCATAGCTTAAAATATAAAATACTTACAGCTAGATGTAATTGGGAAATTACAGCAGTTTGCAAGATGCCCGGACTGCTCACACTAGGTGAGTAAAAGTAATTTCCTTTTCTTTTTTTTGCTACAGGAATCAATGAGAATAATTTCATTCAAATGAATGGCATTTCCTGTCGATCTAGTCATGTCATCAGGCAATGAGTTGCACTGTTAAGAGATCCTACTGTGTCCAAGAGCAATGTATCCAATTGAATACATAATGATTCATTTGGAAGAGCACAGGAAGTGACTAAATTTAACAAAACTTTATATCCTCAGTATCTATATAATCAGTACACTGCATGTCTCCTCATAGACATGGGTGGACATGTGGGAAACAAGAAAGGGGAAAAAACAATGGTGCAGTATTTTTTGGTGAAAAAATAACAATATTATTTATTATAGACACAAAACCCAATGCACAGAGAACAAGCTCTAGTGCAATTAAAACATGAATTACAGAAGGGGTTACCCCAACAGCAAACAGCAAAGGAGATGTCTTCCAATCACCAACTTGGACCTGATGCTTCTTGTCTGGATATACGATACAGTCCCAAATCAATGGTGGCACCCCTGCTCTACGTGTTTTAGAATACCAAACTTCCTCAGGAGTTGGGTGCAGGATGCCCCCAGCTCCTGATAGAAAGAGAGGAGTACAGGAATGATGTAGGATGTATGAGGTATTAAATTCAACTGGTAGAAATATATAATGTATCCTCGAGAGTGTTCAGTAGGAGTCATATTAGGGTATTAAAAAAGTGCTTAAAATTTGGTTCCCCCAAAAAATGACTACTTCAACATTTTTGTGAAAGTTTTGAAATTTGCCAGATCTCTTATCTTTAAAAAGGTATTTTTAAAGAAGAAAATAGGTCAAATAATAGAGAAATAAATCCTGTTTCTCCAGCTTTTACCATATAGGATTAAATCCAAAATCGTATTTTTATCATTGAATGCTCATATTAGTAACCATAGAATTATATGTGGTGTCTGTACTCAATGACCTGGAAAAATTCACACAAACAGAGAGGATAAACTGAAATAATTTCAATAAAGAGGAATCATTAGTCTTGAGAGAACATAGGGAGTATACATCTAGAATAAATAATTAAACCTGTGGATAAGGGGTGGAATAATTATCCTTCCTATGGAAATGTACATTGCAGAATGCATGAGACTATAGAAATGATTTAATTTATAAAAAAAAACCTTTGGGGCTGTGAGTCATATGGCAGGCTCCAAGCCCTGATCCTAATAATGAGCATGGATCCAACAAGCATGCTCTCCGCTCCATTAATGATCGCACACCAACCTTAATGCTCACAATTGGGAACAATTTGTAGGTAAACATTGGTCATTGTTACATAGGGATCCCCAACTGAAAGAGATTCCCCCATAGAGACCACAAGTGAGGTCTCCAAATTTAAAAAGGTACTAACAGAGAGATACTTTAAGTCTGAACCGGTTAAACATTGTTTTAAGTCAGGGAAATTCTACAGGTGCAATGTTTGTGTGGCATGTAGAACAACAAATATAAACAGCATAAAGAAGACAAAAAATATTCAGTCTCGTAAGACCTTAAGAACCTATCTAATTAAAAAAAATGTCATTTATCTTCAGGAATGTGTGTAAATTTCAATACATTGGGAGCACCCAGGGCTGCCATCAGAAATTTCAGGGCCCCTTACTGAAAAAAATTCTGCCCCTCCCCTCCCCCCTGGATAGTTTATCCTTCAATTACCCACTGATAACTTGCTCATTAATATCCCACTGCTAATATGCCCATTAATAGCTACTGATAATATGACCATTAATAGCCTACTGATAATTTGTTTATTAATAGTCCACTGATCATTTGTCCATTAATAGCCCTCTGATAATTTGTCCGTTATTATCCCACTGATAATTTGTCCGTTATTATCCCACTGATAATTTGTCCATTATTAGCCCAATGATAATTTGTCCATTATTAGCAGCCCACTGATTTGTCCATTAGTAGCCCAATGTTAATATGTCCATTATTAGCCAATGACAGCCAATCCCCCCTCCTCCTCCCTTCCCCGCTACATACGCATCGTTCGTGCAGGAAATACAGCCACCGGAAATGACATGACACTGGATGCAGATCTGCCGGCTGCTGCTTTGGGCCCCCATGAATGAATGGGACCTGGTAGCTGCCCCATTTACCTAAGCTTCTTTTTATTTTTTTTATTTTATTTTTAAAGGGCAGGGGTCCAAGCGGGGGTCCACTGGGCCCGGGACTGGTGTATCGCCCATCTCCCCTGACAGCACCAGCAGACCACCACATGTTAGAATTGGAAAACATATTATCAACATAAGGGGTATGACGCTCATAGTTTGCCTGCCCCTTTATGACCCATCATAAATTTGATTCCACTGAACCCAAGTTTTTAGGCATAATGAAAGTAGCTAGGAACTAGCGAGGGGGTAACCATGTCCTTCTGATTGGCCAAATAGAAATGCAGCAGGATTATATTTTATGCACTTTTGAACGTCAGGATTACATGTAGGTTTTGTCCTATTTCATTTTATTTGTCTAGGGATGTAGCAATTGGAAAAACGATTGCGTTCTAAATACTGTATCATGTATGCTCTATATATATATCACACAGAATAAAATAAAATATTTTTGTATACTCATTAAATGTTCACATATCATATATATCTAAACATTTATTGATTGTTCATATTTTTTCGGTACTCACCATATGGCCTAAACAAGAATTTGGACCTTTTGGCCTGATAATTTATGTTGGAGGTTCGTTTTTTGGAAACTGTGATTTGGTCTCATATGGACATCAGAGCCCCAACTAAACTTCCTACCTCCTTATTCTAACTTATATTTATTCTATTTCCTTCAGCATAAGCACTTTCTCATCACATTTATCTATCATATACACATATTTATATTGGCTTTTTTTATATACTGTGGACATGTTCTTCTTTTCCCTTTTTCTGTTTGTTGTATACTGCCTTGTTTCTCTCTTTTTTTCTTTTCATCTTTCCCACTTCTTTTCTATTTTGATTTTGCAGATACATGTTTATTATTTTTCTACATTTACACTTGTCTTGTACCCTCATAGCTTTCTGCGTCTCATTTTACCTATTTGTGATATAGGTGTTTAGGTACTTATTTATTTGTTATTTTTTATTATTTTTTTATTATTATTATTATTATTTTTCAATTATGTGTTGTGGATGTGTTTTTCTTTCCTCCCCTGTTATTTGTCATTTTGTGAGATGATTCTTGCATGTTTCATTTTGTTTAATTGACTGAACATCAATCCGATATATAAGCACTTTGCTATGAACACACTGCATCTCCCTAACGAAGCGAGCAGTGACTCATGAAACGAGTAGGAGAACGAGCATCCTGTCATTTTGGTCCTCTGAGGATTCCATATCATCAGCAGTCCAGGAGATTCTACATCACTTCAGCCTCCAGATTCATCACCACCACAGGTAGATGCTTTTTTCTATTGCACCATCTATCGGACTCTTTTCAACATCAAATTCGAACCTCAGTCGTACCTAGGATGTTTACTTATATTTTATGTTATACCATTCTACCTCCTATAAGAAGCCACTTTGGGTGCGGGGTATTACCACTTATATTAAATACTGTACCAGACGTTTTTGGGTTGCGCTGTCTTTCTCTTTAGAGCCACTATTTTAGACTTTAGGAAGACTTCTCCTTTTTGGATAGCAGCATCCGGACTTTAATCTATTTAATTTTTAATGGAGCTATTGCAGCTTTCTTATTAGGTATGTTTGGTAGTGCTTTGTCACTTTTCAATGTATTAGTATTTCACTGATTGTACATATGCTAATTCACTTATTTTGTTTATGCCAGTGGTCAATTGAGAGTTAGAAAGCCAAGGATAAAAGAACAGGAATAGAAGGGATGGGTATAGTACCTGAAGAAGCCTTCACATGGCAGCGAATGTGATGCTAGGCAACCATGCAAGACTTGAGAAACCGGGAACTAGAAAAGAGACACTGAAAGGAATGTTGTGTCCTGACCTTTGGAGTTGCAGTTCAATAGTAAAGTACACTAACACCAAATCGATACACAGGAATTACACTTTCTATTGTGGACTATAACATTCTCCATCTGGACATATAGGTTCCCTGATGTTAAAAAGTGGGCCATTTCACATTGGGCAGATTTATAAATATATATTTTAATAAAGACTAATTAAATGTTAAACACCAAGCTCTTCTTCTACCTTTGGTGTTGATGTTTTTGGATCTGTGAACCAATTTGTGCACACAATTGCCATTGTTTAAAAAATTCAGCACTATTTCACTCTGTGAAATAAGTGAATCCTTGCATATTTTAAAAATTGTATATTTTTTCTATATGTTGTACAACTACCCTCTCTCCAGTTTGAACCAACTTGCCTGTCAATCCACTCTGTCCAATCCTACCCTGCAGAACTTATTTGTAGCAGTCACTCTCCTTCTAGCCCTTACATTTCTTCACATAATATTGTCACAATGAGAGGTGTTAGTCCTTGACCATAATTATCTCGACATTAACCTTGTATACAATCTGGTTAAGGTGAAACACTCTCTATAGTACTTAGTATCCTGCTAGTATTGGCAACGTGACAGCTATGGTTACAATACATATTAGGTTCAGTGGACAAATAAGCATTGAATCCCACACAAATATTTCCCTTCTCTTCTAACGCAAGAAGAATGGATGCTACTATTTGCAGAAATGAGATTTCATGAATCTATTAATACATGATTTTTCTTTTAAGGACTATAATTCAAAAGTAGTTTTTCTCTGGAGTAATAAACCAGAATGAAAAATCTACTGTTAAAAGATCAATGTATCTTGCCTTTCAGAATGTAAACACGTTTTAGCTTGGTGGATCTAAGTCTCTTTTCGACATCCATTATTTTGAAGTGGAATCTATCTGCTCTTACCACTTTTGTGACTTCTTAATTGCTAAATGCCAGTGGAATTATATAATGAATTCTGCATTGTCTTTGCCAGTCTACTGTGAGAATGCAAGATCTCAGTCAGTTCTCTTATCATAGATGTTATTAACCCCTTAAGGATGAATGAAACTGTTTTTCGAATGTTGTGCCCATAGGACAGAGACTGTTTTTACACTTCTTCAGTGTTTGTGTTTGTCACGAAGTAAATTCTGACAGCCTGCCTGACTGGGGTTCTTGGAGGGGCCTGAGGGCCAAACACCTCCCTGTGGACTATGGACCCTGTCTGTAAATATATTAGTTTGAGGGTACACACTTTGAGGGTACCAGTGGACCCCTGTTATCAACTGGACTTCAAATACAGGATCATTCAGGATGTGAGCCAAGCTGTGTACTCTAGGATTCAAGCCTTTGTCCCATTCAATGTGTTTTCCCCAGGTTAAGATTGTATCCTATCTTGTAAACCCCTACAATGTCACCTTTCCCATTGTCTTCATGTAAGTAATTCAGTGTCCTGTTGTACAGTGATGTCACTGAAAAAATTGTTTCTTTTGGGGGATAAGAAGGACTTTCTTTAAATACCATTATTTTTATCATATCATGTACTTTACTGTAATAAAAATATGGTGAAAAATTGAGAAAAGACCCACTTTGTCTGAATTTTACATATTTTATTCATCTATAAAATATAATGAAAAAAACTGTTAAAAATATTCTAATAGTTGATCTTCACCTTTTTTTCTATTGTTTTTTTGCAAGTTATATGGCAATAACTGAAACTAGCATATTGTTATTTCCAAATCATTTTCTCCTACCTTGACCTTTTAACCCCATCCCTAATCATTACCGTAACCCTAAATGTAACCATAACCCTAGCACTAACCCTTACCATAAACTAACTATAACTTTAACCCCTTGCTGACATGGGACGGACTAGGTCCATCCAGTCTGGCAAACTGTTGCCGACATTGGAACAGACCTAGTTTGTCCTGTGGTTAAATGAGTGGTGTTTGCAATCTAAGTTTGCAAACACCGATCAGACGGTGATGCTTTAATGCCTCAAGGTCGAGGCATTAACCCCTTGGCGACACAGGACGTACTAGGTCCGTCCTGTGTCACTAACGCCTTGGCACACAGGACGGACCTAGTCCGTCCTGTGTCAAAACGAGCACTGAAAGCGGAGTTTTTCCGCTTTCAGTGCTCAAGCCGCATTGTAACGATGCTTCCGTGTGGAAGCATCGTACAATGCTAAAAAAAATGCCCGTCGGCATTTCGATCGCTCCGGAGAGCGATCGAAATGCCGGTTTTAAAGGCACAGTGCCTTTAAAACGCGGGCATTTCAAAAATGAGCATAGGAAGCGAATCTTTCGCTTCCTATGCTCAGAAAGTGTTTCTGATTGCCTCGCAAGTCGAGGCAATCAGAAACACAAAAAAAAAATGCACGATCTTGGTCACTGAGTGACCAAGATGGCGCTGCCCTTCTAAGGGCAAGAGCACAGGAGACAGGAAGTACCTGCTTCCTGTGCTCTCTGGCTGTCACACGATTGCCTCTTCACAGAGGCAATCAGTGACTGCCAGGCACACTGACAGGCAGTGGGGATGTTCTGCTGAACATCCCCACTGACTGGTCAGATCAATATTAACCCTATATTGATCTGACCAGTTATGATCTGTCTCCCTCTCCTCACATTTTTTTTAGTGAGGGAGAGAGACAGATCAAAGTTCTAAAAGTAAGTAAAAGTTAAAAAAAACAATAAATACACAACACACAAATAATAAAACAATAAAAAAAAAATTATTAAATCAATTCCCTGCGTTTAACCCCTTCCCTGCCACTGATCGTGCACATCAGCGTATTTATTTTTGCTGTTTGTGCATTTTTTAGGGGTTAATTTTTTTTGTACTGTAATTTATTACAGTACTAAAAAGGCTCTTCTAAGAGTTATTAACCCCTTCTTTGCCGTCGAAACCAACAAACCTATGCATGGGGGGTATCCCTGTACTCAGGAGATGTTGCTGAACACATATTGAGGTGTTGGTTGGCAGTGGCAAATACCAGAATCTGAAAATTCCTGCCTGAACTACAATGTGTGAGGGGAAACCTTTGACATAGGTTGGTGGTAGAATTAGCACTTGGAAAGTGTTAAAATACCACAATTTATTATACCCTAGGATGTCTAGTTTTCCAAAATATATGGTTTTATGGGGTAAAATACTTTGACAGGCTTCAAAAGTGTCCCAAATGGAACATGGGCGCAGGCTGACTACATGTCAAAATTCCAAGTTGGAAATGCACCCCCCCTAAACGTGGCCTTTTAGCCCCCAAATAATCTAACTAACCTACACATGGGTGGTATCCCTGTACTCAGGAGATGTTACTGAACACATATTAAGGTGTTGTTTGGTACTGACACATAATAGGATCTGTGAATTCATGCCCGATGTACAATGAATGTGAAAAACAAATTACTATCCATAACATTGACATAGGCTGGTGGTAGAATTAGTGCATGAAAAGTGTTAAAATACTACCATTTGAAATACCCTAGGGTGTCTAGTTTTCAAAAATATATGGTTTTGTGGGGTAGAATACACTTTTTGGCTTCAAAAATGTCCCAAATGGGACATGGGCGCAGGTTTTCTGCACGTCAGAATTCCAAGTTGGAAAACCAAAAAACGCACCTCTCAAATGTGGCCTTTTAACCCCCAAATAACCTAACCAACCTATACATGGGGGGTATCCCTGTACTCAGGAGATGTTGCTGAACACATATTGAGGTGTTGTTTGGCACTGACATATAACAGGATCTGTGAATTCATGCCCAAAGTACAATGTATGTGAAAAAAAATTACTACCCAAAACATTGACATAGGCTGGTAGTATAATTAGTGCATGGAAAGTGTTAAAATACTACCATTTGAAATACCATAGGGTGTCTAGTTTAAAAAAATATATGGTTTTGTGGGGTAGAATACACTTTCTGGCTTCAAAAAGGTCCCAAATGGGACATGGGCACAAGTTTTCTGCATGTCAGAATTCCAAGTTGGAAAACCAAAATGCGCACCCCCTAAATGTGGCCTTTTAGCCCCAAAACAAACCTATGCATGAATGGTATCCCTGTACTCAGGAGATGTTGCTGAACACATATTGAGGTGTTTTTTGGAAATACCCCTTCACATTTTAAGGTAATGTTTACCTAAATTGCAATATATGTGAAAAATAAAAAAAAAAGATTTTTTGCTGCAAACTTTGGCATAGATTGGTGGTAAAATGGCTACATGAAATGTGTCAAAATACCCCAAGTTAAATGCCCTGAGTGGTCTAGTTTTCAAAAATATGTACATGTTGGGGGTCATTCATGGATTTAGTACAGAAATCAGTGTTACAATGTCACTATCGCTAATTTTGAAAGAAAGGATTTTAAAATAGCTTTGCACCACTTATAGTTCTGGCCCTGTAACATGAATAAAAAAGCACAAAAACATAAAAACATGGGCTATTTCTGAACTCAGGACATATATTAGAAACTTTTTAGCAGTGTTTTTTTGTTGTCTCTTGTACATGAGTATACGATTTTTCAAATAAAAGTCATAAAAAATTTTTTTTTACATTTTTTTGCCATATTTTATTATTTTTTTTACATCAAATTATATGCTATTATCAAAATAATGGTATCAAAAGAAAGCCCTTCTTATAACGATAAAAACAATATATAGTTTGTGCGGGTACACTAAATGAGACAGAAATAAATTACAGCAAAACACAAACACCTCAGAAATGTTAAAAAAGCCCATGTCACCAAGCGTCGGACAAGCCAAAAAAGTCATGTCACTAAGTGGTTAAGCACCACTGAAATTCTTGACTAGGGCACCCGCGATAGCTCAACGGAGCGAGTCACGGGCGCCATATTGGAGAACAGCATGCTTCTCTAGTATGGCTGCTGTCCTCTAGTGGGTAGAGCATCGGAAGTGAAAAAAATGTACACTATATTTGTGCAATTTTTTTTTTATCTGTTTAACCGGTACACAGTGAAATTAGTGAATCCTTGCATATTTTAAAAATTGTATTTTTTTTCTGTATGTTGTATAACTATCCTCTCTCCAGTTTGAACCAACTTGCCTGTCAATCCACTCTGTTGCTACACTGCCCCTAGAGGCAGTCATCAACATTGCAATGAAAAAAAAGTCTTAATTAGCTAGGGTTAGGGTTAGAATTATGGTTAGGGTTAGAGTGAAATTAAGATAAGCATATGGGTTAGGGTTACAATTAAATTAAAATTAGAATAAATTGAGTGTTAGTCTTCCTAAACCAAACAAGAATCTTTGTATTGTTACCAAACTTGGATGATTAACAACAATGCCTTGCAAAAGTATTCCCCCCCCCCCCCCCCCTGGCATTTTTTGTTGCCTCACAACCTGGAATTAACATGGATTGTTTGAGGATTTGCATCATTTAATTTATAGAACATGCCCATATCTTTGAAGATGTGATTTTTTTATTATTATTATTGTGAAGCAAACAACAAACAGGACAAAATAAGAGAACAAGTCAATGTGCATAACTATTCACCCCCCTAAAGTCACTACTTTGTAGAACCACCTTTTGCAGCAATCACAGCTCCAAGTCACTTTGGATAAGTTTCTATGAGCTTGCCACATCTTACCGCTGGGATTATTTGCCCATTCCTCCTTGCAAAACTGCTCCAGCTCCTTCAAGTTGGATGGTTTGCGCTTGTGAACAGCAATCTTTAAGTCTGACCACAGATTTTCTATTGGATCGAGGTTTGGGCTTTGACTAGGCCATTCCAACACATTTACATGTTCTCCCTTGAACCACTCAAGTGTTGCTGTAGCAGTGTGTTTGGGGTCATTGTCTTGTTGGAAGGTGAACCTCCATCCTAGCCTCAAATCACACACAGAGTGGTAAAGGTTTTGCTCAAGAATATCCCTGTATTTAGCACCATCCATCTTTCCCTCAACTCTGACCAGTTTCCCAGTCCCGGCTGCTGAAAAACATCCCCACAGCATGATGCTGCCACCACCATATTTCACTGTGGGGATGGTGTTCCTTGGGTGATGTGACGTGTTGGGTTTGCGCCAGACATAGCTTTTTCTTTGATGGTCGAAAAGATCAATTTTAGTCTCATCAGACCAGAGCACCTTCCTCCATACATTTTGGGAGTCTCCCACATGCCTTTTCACAAACTCAAAATGTGCCATTTTGTTTTTTGCTGAAAATAATGGCTTTCTTCTGGCCACATTGTCGTCCTCCAGTCTCTGCTGTGGATCTCTGCAGCTCCTCCAGGGTTACCTTAGGTCTCTGTGCTGCCTCTCTGATTAATGCCCTCCTTGCCCAGTCCGTGAGTTTTGGTGGGCGGCCATCTCTTGGCAGGTTTGCTGTTGTGCCATGTTCTTTACATTTGGTTATTATAGATTTGATTGTGCTCCTGGGGATCATCAAAGTTTTGGATATTTTTTTATAACCTAACCCTGACGTGTACTTCTCAAAAACATTGTCCCTTACTTGTTTGGAGAGTTCCTTGGTCTTCATGGCAGCGTTTGGTTAGTGGTGCCTCTTGCTTAGTTGTTGCAGCCTCTGGGGCCTTTAAAAAAAGTTGTGTATCTGTAAGTACAGATCATGTGACACTTAGATTGCACACAGGTGGACATCATTTCACTAATTATGTGACTTCTGAAGGAAATTGGTTGCACCAGAGCTTTTTATGGGCTTCATAAAAAAGGGATTTCTAAAAAATAGTTTTATGTATATATTTTTCTCATTTCACTTCACCAACTTAGACTATTATGTTCTGATCCATCACATAAAATTCAGATTAATAAAACATTGAACTTAAGGCTGTAATGTAATAAAATAGGGAAAAAGTCATGGGGGTGAATACCGTGTTTGCTCGATTATAAGACGACCCTGATTATAAGACGACCCCCCAAACTTTGGATATTCCATTAGGAAAAAAACTAAAAGCCTGAATATAAGACTACCTTATAGGAAAAAAGTTCAACTTGTATATATTCACATGTAAATTGCTTTTTTAATAAAAACATTATGATATCAAAAAATGTATTTCTGGTTTTTATTTCTTTTTATGTGCCAATGCTGCCTCTCTCTTTCCCTTGCCCCCATTTTTCTCTCTCTCTCTCTCCTCCCCTTAGTGTTGTCTCTCTCTCCCCCCTCCCTCCCTCCCTCCCTCCCCTTGTCTCTGTCTCTTAACCCCTTCCCTCCCCTTGTCTCTGTGTCTTAACCCCTTCCCTCCCCTTGTCTCTGTCTCTTAACCCCCTCCCTCCCCTTGTCTCTGTCTCTTAACCCCCTCCCTCCCCTTGTCTCTGTCTCTTAACCCCCTCCCTCCCCTTGTCTCTGTCTCTTAACCCCCTCCCTCCCCTTGTCTCTGTCTCTTAACCCCCTCCCTCCCCTTGTCTCTGCCCCCCTCCCTCCCATTTTTTCTCGGCCACCTCCCTCCCCCTCACCTTTAACTTGATCCCTGGTGGCTAGTGGGGGCAGCCGTGGGATGTCTGCACGATACGTGCAGACATCCTCCATGCTGCTCGACACGGCAGTCTATTATGATGGACAGCTGGTCCGTCATAATAGACTGCCGTGTCGGGCAGCATGGAGGATGTCTGCACGTATCGTGCAGACATCCCCCAGCTGCCCGATTCACCCTGGTGGCTAGTGGGGCAGCAGAGGATGTCTGCGTGATGAGCGCAGACCTCCCCTGCTGCCGCCCGGCACGACCGCCGGGACTTCTGTGACGAAAGCGGAAGTACCCGGCTTCTTCATAGAAGCCCCGGTGGTCGTGCCGGGCGGCAGCAGGGGAGGTCTGCGCTCATCGCGCAGACATCCCCTGCTGTTAGAGAGGGGGATCCAGGTCCCCTGCAGCTCTGCTGGGGACCTGGATCCCAGTCTTATAGTCTGACCTCAATTTGAGGTCAGATTATAAGAAGACCTCGATTATACGACCTTGTCTTATAATCGAGCAAATACGGTACTTTTGCAAGGCACTGTATATTCAAAGATACCTGCTAATAGACTTAAAGTAGTCCTTCCGGATCTGATAGATCCAGATCAAACTGGGTTTATCATGGGATGATCTGGAGAGGACAACACTCAGAGTTTTGAATGTTGTTTTGGAACTGCAGATCAACAGAACACTGTCAGTTATATTAGCCTTATATGCCTAAAAAGGCATTTGATAGAGTGAACTGGAGATTTTTGTCATCTGTCTTGGAGGCTGTAGGTATTCATTTTTTTAGGGATTGTGCTTTGTCATTATATACATCACCTAAAGCAAAGGCCTCTGGACCATCTATAAGCTCTGACTCTGAATAGTATGAGGCAGGGATGCCTCTGGCACCTTGGCTGTATGCCCTTACAATGGAGCTACTAGCAGCAAGGTTCTGTATATCTGACGATATCATAGGTGTAACGGTAGGTGATCAGTCTCATTAGATTTTTATTTATGCCGACGATATTCTTCAGATAGTTGAATATGGTTTGTACAATAATTACAAATTACATTTGAGTAAGACTCAGCTAGTGCATTCGAGTCTCCCTTCTGAACATATCAGGCCTTTACAAGAATTATATAGGTTTAACTGGAATAATAAAGCTATAGACTATGTTGGCATTAAAATTCTGATTAACTTGGACCACATACTGGATCTGAACTAAAGTTTACTGACTACCAAGTTATTTAATATTGTGCATAATTGGAAAACTTTAGAGATAACTTGGTTAGGTCAGTCAAATGTGGTGAAGTCCTACATTATCCCAAAAATATATTTATTCAGCCCAATACCTCTCACTGTCCCAAAAAATATAATAGTTGGGTGAGAAGAAATCTTATTTAACTATATATGGAAATTCAAAAACCTAGAACGAGAAGATCCACACTTCAGTTGGACTCCAAAAATTAGGGCTGGGCATCCCAAGCCTTCAAGATTTACATGACTCCACTATCCTTTCACATTTTTACTATAGATTGAAATCTGATAAGGACCTGGGCTGGTTTAAGTATGAAAAATTTCAACTCAATAACATAGATACCACTGATCTCTCTATTGGATTCCCCCTCAGATATTTAAGACCTTTAAAATCCCATAAAAGTCCTATAAAAACCTCTATAATTAAAGTTATGTACAAAATAAGGAACACATTTGGAGACTCATTTCTTAGTTTCTTAACTCCACTTAAATACTACAGTTCTACATCCCTGATTTGGACCTGCAAGAGAACACTTTTAAAATTCTTCATAGTTGGTACTTGGTTCCATCATGTTTATGTCATTTTTCAGAAATGTCCACTAGCTTAAGTTGGCGTTGTAATTATCTTAATAGGGACGTGTTTCATATTTGGTGGAACTATTCAGTCCTTACTGATTTAGTACTGAGCAGTATTTGAAATGAACGTCATCTTGGAGATACAAATGTTTCTATTTAATATAGATTCCAAATTTGAAAATCAACACAATAACATACTAGCAATAAATATTACCTCAGAGGCTAAAGTGTGTCTATCTAGACACTGGAGGGTACCTTCAATATCATCGTTTGTAGAGATTAAGGATCAAGTTACACATCAAGCAGATTTGGAAAAAATACATTTTGTTCAGATGAATGATCTTTTGAAGTATTGGAAGATATGGTCCAAATGGTATAGATATTGTGACCTAAATGTTATATCAAGCCCCGATGACTAAAATTGTTTGATACCCCCAGTGGCACAGAATGAATGATTGTTTGGCTGAATTTTATGAATGAAAGTTTAGTAGTAAAGGAATTGTGATGGGTGTTGGAAACAGAATAGAGACCTAGATGCAGGCACACTCAATATACTCAAATAATAAGGGATAACACACTGTAGGTACGAACCTGGTTTTGTATAGCAATGATATTCCAGCAGTATCCAATGTCATACAGAAACGTACACCAAAAGTTTGTAATCCAGATGGGAAATAATAAGCATGCAGATACCAGTGATAGGTAAACTGTAATCCAGCAGGGAGATGGTTAACGTGTATATACAAACAGCAACTGTAATCCAGCAGGTAGATGGTTAACGTGCAAGTACAAACAGCAACTGTAATCCAGCAGGTAGATGGTTAATGTGTAAGTACAAACAGCAACTGTAATCCAGCAGGTAGATGATTAAATGTGCAAGTACAAACCAGGGTCAGTGGGGTACAGGCAGGCAGAATGGTCAGAGGTAATCCAGAATCAGAGGGCACAGGCAGGTAGAATGTTCAGAGGGAATCCAGGATCAGAGGGCACAGGCAGGCAGAATGGTCAGGGAACAGTCCAGGGTCAATCCAACAAATAAGGAGAAACAATGATATATAAACGCGAGGCAAGGATCACGAGAATCACCAAGCAAGGAGTGCAAGGTGATTCTCATTTTTAAATGTTCCCGCGTTTGCTGTGAACGCGACGGGCGTGACGTCATCGGGGACGCGCCTCCGTTTTCATTGGCAGCAGTGTGCCGCTACAGGAGCGAGAGGACAGGTAAGCAGAACAGGGTATTCGACCGGGGCGATCAGGGTGCAATTCAAGAAAGGTATGAACCAAGTCATCTGCATGTATCATCTTAGCAGGCTCCCAGGATCTGTCACTCGGACCATAACCTCTCCAATGGATGAGATACTGGAGCTGACCCCGATGCAATCTGGAGTCCAAAACCTCTTCAACCTCGTACTCCTCAATCCCATCGACTAGAACGGGTCCTGGAGGAGGATCAAGTCTCCCAGGAAAGGGATTCTCCACCCAAGGTTTAAGCAAAGATACATGGAAAACCGGGTGGATCCTCATAGAAGACGGGAGGAGAAGTCATACGACTAAGGGAGAAATCACTTCTGTAATGGGAAAAGGACCAACGAACTTGGGACCAAGCTTCTTGGTTGGACATGCAAGTTTCAGATGCCTCGTAGAGAGCCAAACCCTATCACCCGCTTTGTAGGTTGGAGGCAAGGATCTGTGACTGTCGGCGAACATCTTATAACGCTGTTGAGCTTGTCAAGGTTCTACGAAGCATATGTGTCAGTGAGATTGCGTACATGAGTAGTAGCTGATGGAACACTACTGGAGATAGGTGCTCCAGGAAGCATGGATGGGTGGAAGCCATAATTGACAAAAAATGGAGACATATTGTAGGCGAATTCTGCTAAGGGCAAAAACTTGATCCAGTCGTTTTGAAGATGGGTGGTGAAACAACGTAAATACTGCTCTAAAGTTTGATTGGTACGTTCTGTTTGAACTCTGGGGGTGAAATGCCGTAGTGAGGGAGCGTTGTATATGTAGTTCCGTACAGAATGCCTTCCAGAAGTGGGATGTAAACTGGGTGCCTCGATCGGAAACAATGTTTTCGGGTAAACCGTGAAGCTTAAAGACCTCTCGTATAAAAAGATCGGCAGTTTCAGTAGCTGAAGGAAGGCCTGGACTGGGAACAAAATGTGCCATCTTAGTGAGACGGTCCACTATGACCATTAATGTGGTGTATTGACGAGATGGTGGTAGGTCGGTAATAAAGTCCATAGAAATATCTCCCCATGGTCTCGTAGGAATGGGCAATGGTTGAAGTAACCCTGGAGGTTTGTGATGACCCTCTTTAGCCCGGGCACATATGTTGCAGGAAGAGACAAATCTTGAAATCTCTCCACGTAGTTTAGGCCACCAAAAAGTATGTTGAATGAGATCTTGAGTTTGTTGTATTCCACCATGGCCAGCCGCTGGGGAGTCATGATAGTATTGGAGTATTTGTAAACGTACTTCAGGTGGGACATAAACTTTGTCGGAGTAATAGTACAGACCATCTTTGTATATAAAATGGTACTGTTTGGGTAGTGTAGAAGCGGACGTGTGGGACCGAATAGCATCCCATATACTTTGTGTGGCTGCTAAAAAATGATGAGAACAGAGTATGGTGTTCGGACCCTCCTCGTGGATCTCTTCTATCTCTGTGATTCTTGAAAGGGCATCAGCCTTGAGATTGCGGGAGCCGGGTCGGTAGGTGATATGCAGCTGAAAATGTGTAAAGAATAGTGCCCATCTGGCCTGTCTGGGTTGGAGTCTTTTGGCGGCGCGTAGATATTCAAGATTTTTGTGATCGGTAAAAACTGTAATAGGATGTAAAGTGCCCTCCAATAAGTGTCGCCATTCCTCCAGTGCAAGTTTGATAGCCAAAAGTTCCCGTTCTCCTACGTCATAATTTCTCTCAGCTGACGTTAGTGTTCTGGAGTAGAAGGCCACTGGATGTAATTGTTCATCCCCCTGATGTCTCTGGGATAAGACGGCACCCACAGCTGTATTAGAGGCGTCTACTTCCAGAGTGTATGGTCTTGAAGGATCAGGAAAAATCAAAATAGGTGCCGTAGTGAATCGCAACTTCAAGGATTCAAAAGCGTCTTGGGCCGCATCTGTCCATTTGAATATCTTGTTCTTGGACGTTAAAGCGGTGATGGGTTGGATAAGTTTGGAGAAATTTCTAATGAACTTCCTGTAGAAATTTGCGAAACCCACAAAACGCTGTATGCTCTTCCTGTTGGTGGTGGTAGGCCATTGGAGAATCGCTGCAATCTTCTTGGAATCCATCTGTATTTTGTTGGGTGAAAGAATAAACCCTAAAAACTCTACTGTTTTCGCCTCAAATTCACAATTCTCCAGTTTCGCATACAATCGATGTTGTCGTAAACGTGTGAGAACTTTGCATACGTGTTCTCTATGGGACGTAAGGGATGGTGAATACAGGGAGTGCAGAATTATTAGGCAAATTAGTATTTTGACCACATCATCCTCTTTATGCATGTTGTCTTACTCCAAGCTGTATAGGCTCGAAAGCCTACTACCAATTAAGCATATTAGGTGATGTGCATCTCTGTAATGAGAAGGGGTGTGGTCTAATGACATCAACACCCTATATCAGGTGTGCATAATTATTAGGCAACTTCCTTTCCTTTGGCAAAATGGGTCAAAAGAAGGACTTGACAGCTCAGAAAAGTCAAAAATAGTGAGATATCTTGCAGAGGGATGCAGCACTCTTAAAATTGCAAAGCTTCTGAAGCGTGATCATCGAACAATCAAGCGTTTCATTCAAAATAGTCAACAGGGTCGCAAGAAGCGTGTGGAAAAACCAAGGCGCAAAATAACTGCCCATGAACTGAGAAAAGTCAAGCGTGCAGCTGCCACGATGCCACTTGCCACCAGTTTGGCCATATTTCAGAGCTGCAACATCACTGGAGTGCCAAAAAGCACAAGGTGTGCAATACTCAGAGACATGGCCAAGGTAAGAAAGGCTGAAAGAAGACCACCACTGAACAAGACACACAAGCTGAAACGTCAAGACTGGGCCAAGAAATATCTCAAGACTGATTTTTCTAAGGTTTTATGGACTGATGAAATGAGAGTGAGTATTGATGGGCCAGATGGATGGGCCCTTGGCTGGATTGGTAAAGGGCAGAGAGCTCCAGTCCGACTCAGACGCCAGCAAGGTGGAGGTGGAGTACTGGTTTGGGCTGGTATCATCAAAGATGAGCTTGTGGGGCCTTTTCGGGTTGAGGATGGAGTCAAGCTCAACTACCAGTCCTACTGCCAGTTCCTGGAAGACACCTTCTTCAAGCAGTGGTACAGGAAGAAGTCTGCATCCTTCAAGAAAAACATGATTTTCATGCAGGACAATGCTCCATCACACTCGTCCAAGTACTCCACAGCGTGGCTGGCAAGAAAGGGTATAAAAGAAGAAAATCTAATGACATGGCCTCCTGGTTCACCTGATCTGAACCCCATTGAGAACCTGTGGTCCATCATCAAATGTGAGATTTACAAGGAGGGAAAACAGTACACCTCTCTGAACAGTGTCTGGGAGGCTGTGGTTGCTGCTGCACGCAATGTTGATGGTGAACAGATCAAAACACTGACAGAATCCATGGATGGCAGGCTTTTGAGTGTCCTTGCAAAGAAAAGTGGCTATATTGGTCACTGATTTGTTTTTGTTTTGTTTTTGAATGTCAGAAATGTATATTTGTGAATGTTGAGATGTTATATTGGTTTCACTGGTAAAAATAAATAATTGAAATGGGTATATATTTGTTTTTTGTTAAGTTGCCTAATAATTATGCACAGTAATAGTCACCTGCACACACAGATATCCCCCTAAAATAGCTAAAACTAAAAACAAACTAAAAACTACTTCCTAAAATATTCAGCTTTGATATTAATGAGTTTTTTGGGTTCATTGAGAACATGGTTGTTCTTCAATAATAAAATTAATCCTCAAAAATACAACTTGCCTAATAATTCTGCACTCCCTGTAGATGAGGATGTCATCCAGATAAATGATGACGAACTGATCCAATATGTCACGGAATATGTCATTTACAAAATGTTGGAAAGTCGCGGGAGCGTTACATAGACCGAAAGGCATGACCAGATATTCGAAGTGTCCATAACGTGATCTAAATGCCATCTTCCACTCGTCCCCTCTCCTGATTCGGACCAGATTGTAAGCGCCTCTCAGATCAATCTTTTTGAACACCTGGGCTGTGCGTAGACGATCCAGTAGCTCAGGAATGAGGGGTAACGGGTAACGGTTCTTGATGGTTATATTGTTCATCTCTCTGTAATCAATACATGGTCGTAGTCCCCCGTCTTTTTTCTTTACGAAGAAAATACCTGCTCCTGCCGGTGAAGTAGAAGGTCGTATAAATCCTTTGGTTAAATTCTCTTCTATGTATTCTTTGAGAGTGGCAAGTTCTGGTTCAGCAAGAGGGTATATTCTTCCAAATGAAATGGAGGCCCCTGGGAGTAAGTCGATGGGATTGAGGAGTACGAGGTTGAAGAGGTTTTGGACTCCAGATTGCATCGGGGTCAGCTCCAGTATCTCATCCACTGGAGAGGTTATGGTCCGAGTGACAGATCCTGGGAGCCTGCTAAGATGATACATGCAGATGACTTGGTTCGTACCTTTCACGAATTGCACCCTGATCACCCCGGTCGTTGGCGAGCCCGGAGGTCTTGCATTGGGCGGGGAACTGTCAGGATCTACCGCGGAGTAGATCTCCCGAATACCCTGTTCTGCTTTTTTCTTTTCAAAGACATCTTGAAATTGGGAATAAACCACTGGTAGGTTATTAGGTAGATCCTGTTTCGATGTAGAACACAAGGTAGGAGTAGCAAGACATTGATGAGTACATAGTTTGGAAGTGAAGGATAAAACACCGGTCTCACAATTTATGACAGGGTTATGTCTGAGTAACCATGGGAGACCCAAAATGACGGAAAAAAGAGGGGCTGGAACGATATCGAATTGAAGTATCTCTTGGTGCCCCTCACCGATGGTTACAATGAGTGGAACAGTCTTGTGTGTGATAGGACCTGTCCTTAGCGGGCTACCGTCCACCAGCTTAATATGTATTGGAAACGGTTTTTTGAGAGTGGGGACTGACATGGTTCTAGCTAGATTGATGTCCAGGAAACACCCGCTGGCTACCGAGTCGATCATAGCCGTTATGAATATGGAATCTTCAGTCCACTGTAGGGAAAGAGGTAAAGAGGTACTGTAGAGGAAAGAGGTACTGTAGGGCTTGGTGATTATGTGATGGGTGTTGGAAACAGAATAGAGACATAGATGCAGGCACACTCACACTGTAGGTACGAACCTGGTATGTATAGCAATGATATTCCAGCAGTATCCAATGTCATACAGAAACGTACACCAAAAGTTTGTAATCCAGATGGGAAATAATAAGCATGCAGATACCAGTGATAAGTAAACTGTAATCCAGCAGGGAGATGGTTAACGTGTATATACAAACAGCAACTGTAATCCAGCAGGTAGATGGTTAACGTGCAAGTACAAACAGCAACTGTAATCCAGCAGGTAGATGGTTAATGTGTAAGTAAAAACAGCAACTGTAATCCAGCAGGTAGATGGTTAAACGTACAAGTACAAACCGCAACTATAATCCAGCAGGTAGATGGTTAAATGTGCAAGTACAAACCAGGGTCAGTGGGGTACAGGCAGGCAGAATGGTCAGAGGTAATCCAGAATCAGAGGGCACAGGCAGGCAGAATGGTCAGGGAACAGTCCAGGGTCAATCCAACAAATAAGAAGAAACAATGATATATAAACGCGAGGCAAGGATCACGAGAATCACCAAGCAAGGAGTGCAAGGTGATTCTCCTTTTTAAATGTTCCCACGTTTGGGCGTGACGTCATCGGGGACGCGCCTCCGTTTTCATTGGCAGCAGTGTCCGCGCTACGGGAGCGAGAGGACAGGTAAGCAGAACAGGGTATTCGGGAGATCTACTCCGCGGTAGATCCTGACAGGAATGTTGAATGTAAATGTGTACCCAAACTGAAATGGGAGATACACCTATACCTCTTGGAATATGTAGACTTGTACGAATATCAGGTGTTAATTAGAGGTGTCTGTTAATATACATTAGGTTTAAAATCAGTGATATATAGGAACACATCACACATTTTGAGATACCGGTGCATTTTTATGTTTACAATAGTATTGTGTGAAATGAGAGATTGGCATTTATTTATGTTTATAATTGTAATGTATAAAATGAGATTTGCTAATGTTTGTATGTAATTAATGCTAATAATAATTAAACACATTTCAATATAAAAAAAAATTAAATTAAGTGTTTGCATAAGGGTTAAATTTAGAGTTATGGTTAAATTTAGGGTTCGGGTTGGGGTCAAAAGGTAGGTGAAAATATTTAGAAAACAAAAAAAAAACATTATTTTTAGGTTATTGGCCAGTAACTTGCAAAAACAAAACATGAAAACAAGCATATTTATAAACTCGGGACAAAATTTACAAACTATTTAGACAGTTTCTTTTTTACCAATTGTATTTGTGTAAATTATTTTTTAGGTCAAAGTTAGAAAAAGCTTTTATTTTTTCATCTTATTTTATGATTTTTTTTCTGTAGTAAATTATAAATTAGAAGATATAAGATATGATGAACATAATATGTGTGGGTACGGTATATGAGAAAGAAGAAAATGACAGCGAAACACAAACACCCCAGAAATGTCAAAACAGTCCGTGTCACCAAGGGAAAGACCAGGTCAAAAGGTCATGTAACTAAGGGGTTAACTGTAACTTTAATGCTAACTCTAATTGTAACCCTAACCTGAAATCTATAGCTAACTAAAGTTTTTTTTATTTTAAGTCTAATGTTGCTGACTGGTAGTTCACGGAGGTTCTGCCATTCAATTATGGCACCTGCTTTTGCTCCAGTTCACTTGGACACCGGGTTTCAGTGTTGCTTAATGCCTCGACATTGAGGCATTACAGTTACACTGCCTGAGCAGTGAAATTTACCTTTGAACAATTCCACCGCTCATTTTAACGTTCCATGCCGTCACTTTTTTCCAAATGGCAAAAAAAGCTGTGATGGGATTAAGAGGATTAAAAGAACATAAAACAGGGCACCTGACCTATTCAGTAAAAAAAACAAAAAAAAAAACAGTTACTTTATAATATCAGTTAGCATGCGTGTCAGCAAGAATATTTCCTGAGTGTTTTTCTCACTTTACTGTTTCCTCTTTTTTTACTTGAAATAGTTTAGCAGTTGGAATTCCAAAGATATAAGTAAAACAATGTATTATATCTATTGTCCAACTTAGGATATTTTCCCATGCTAAATTCCATTCATCATTTCATAACTCCCATAACATCATACATGCTTTTATTTATGCATACTTCTAGGACTGGACTAATTCAAGAACTCAATATCTGGACACAATTATTAGAGTCAGTTTGCATAAAAGTTACAATTAGTAGAACATATTTTATTTCAGCAACAGAGCAGGAACTATGGTTACTTTGAACACAGGTTTTGTCAGAGCTACAATTTCAGGTACCGCTAGGCATAGGACTACAGACCTTTACAGAAAAATGTGCATATTAAAAAAAAAAATTTGCTTAAAGAAAATATCTTTTCCTCCCACCAACACTTTTTCCGCAGTTTGCCATCTATGTTCTAGATCCATTATAAAATCCCATATTTATTTTTGTTTTATGATCTCAATGAATCTTTATACACATTTCAAGAATTCTCGAAACCAATTATTATATTAGCCTATACATTTACCAAAGACATGCTATGCTTTCAGCCTAGGCCATAAGCTATGTAGCGAAGGATGATGGCCAAAATTAAAATGCACTTCCTATTGAGAGACAATGGATTATGTTTTACTTGTTTTAATGGACTGTTGGCATACAGTTAACTTATGTTGAACTGAAAGAATGCATCAAGATGAATAATTCTAAATATAACTGCTTTACTGAAATTACACAAATAAAGTACATAACTGAGTCCACTTTGCTCTGTATAAGTCTATTAGAGGGTAGACATCTTGGGTCAGATCTTATTTCTTCTGACCCAAGATTTAGAATATTTCTGCCTCCAGGTAGATGGAGCAAAGAGGGCTGAATAAGGTCCTTTATTTATATTCTTCTAATAAAACAGTTTATTTAAAATGGATACACCTGATGCAATCTTTCTATTAAACATACCTTAATGTTGTCCTTTAAAGCCTCAAACTGTATTTGATAGTAGCTATATTTTATATACTTATATGTCTGTCCTTTTGATTATCCTTGTGTATTAACCTCTGTTTGAGACTATTCCAGAAAGAATCAGTATGTCCTCATCAAGCACAGCACTGCTACTCTATAGAAAATTGGCTGCAACATTTTAAGACTGACAAAAATGATTGACTATTGATATTTTTCTGCAGCTGATACCTTCTGACCAAGCTCTTAGTGAAAGTTGTGATTAGAACGATGAAAGGGGAAAGGAAAACTGAATTTCTAAATGAAAAGTGTGTTTTTTAAAGCATTTGAAATGGACTGGGGATTTTCAAATTTATTCCTATCGACTGGAAGAGTCTTAACAGCTTGTTCAATCAATAGCTTTGCAAGTCGACTCTGGAAAATCCTATGTGTCCATCAATAACCAAGGGATCCTGGCCTTGAAATTAATAATGACGCTCTGTGTGGTCTGAGTGTCATGGAAAAGACACCTGTATATTTAATTGGGTCTGCTTAAAATGTGACTGCAGTAATCTGTTTCACTCTGTCCTATGTGTAACCTCTCATATAGTAGTTACCTGCACCAAAGATTTGTCACAATAACCCACCACAGTGGCCTCTGTTGCCAGATCTTGGGCTTTCTTATACAAATCTCAGCCTGAACATGGATAAACAACTACAGAAATAGATAAATGGATTAAACAGGCTACCGTAGTTGAGTAGAACTTGAAACTCTGGAAAGTCAAAGTAAAATCTGGTGCGTTTATGGCCATACAGAACTGGAGTTTGACACCTCTCATCATGACACCTTTGCTATATCACACTGAGCAGCAGCACACAGATCAGATACTCAAACATATACTGCAAACAATGTCATCCCAATTACAGCTAACTGATGGGCTCATGTTTTTGCCATCTGTTAGAATAGCTCCACCTATCATTTTAACAAACGGTCTGGAAAATGCATATTCTTTATGAAAGAGGACTCATCACATATTAATGTAAATCTAGATGTAATTACCATTTGAATATATGACTGCTTCCAGTGTGGTGATGGATGACATCACAACTGCAGCAATCTTCAATCAGAACCTGGGAATTCCTCATATGAGCTAAAAGATAATTAGTGTATCACCAAACAAACAATCAAATAAACAATAAATACCCCTTTTTAGACAGATGCTGCCACTCTCAGGACTCCTCAATGTGCTGTTTATATAACATAGATATTTGGAAGGATTTGAGGGCACAGACTGTCATCCAGGGAACATAAAATAGAATAAAAATAGAAAACGCATATAGTGCAATAAAGTTTAAAACAACAGTGTATATGAGAAGTGCACTCACAAACATCCAGAATAACAGGCCTGTAGGAGCAGTGGAATTCCATAAAAACGTTCTATTTAATCTGCACAGTGGGATACAAACATAAACAAACATAGAGCAGTAAAATAGTGGAAAAAGTGGCCTGCACATGAAATATACACTTACAGACTCCACATTTTGATTCCTCATATGAGCAGACTGCTCCCAGAATTCTGCTGTGTAAAAGGAGAAAATACCATGAGTTCCCTGTTCCCAAAGACAAATTACAGGAAATGTAGGTTTATAAGAAATCAGGTCCTTAGTTGTAAAAAATTATAACCTTTGAGGAACCGAGGATGTTCACCATGCCGTCATAGTATTTTTTGCCATGAGGATGCAGTAATGGCATGGAACGTCCTACATTAAATTGAGCAATGGAAGCAAACAGTGATCATTTCCACTGCTCAGGCAATATTGCTGTAATGTCTTGATGTCGACGCATTATGCAACAAGGAAATTTGCTGACCACTCCATGGTGCGAATGCGAGTGGCATATTAGACTGGCAACATTCCAATATGGCACTGCTCTAGTGTAGCAAAAGCTTCTGAGGTGATCTTTACTGTTGCTAGACTGCCTCTAGGAAAAAGCTGAGATCTAAGCTAGGTTAGAGTTAGGTTGGGGTTAGAGCAGGCGCATATTCTCCATATGTGCAACAGAGAGCACACAAACCCCGGAAATACATCTGGAAGACAGACAACTCCTGCAAATTTGGCAACAGAGTCACTCACTCTGTTGCCAATTCAGCCGGCATGAAAACTATATAAACATTTGCTAGTACGCTTATAACGCGGTACTTCGGTGGCTCCCATGGAGTGATCGGGAAGCCAGATCTCACTATAAACTTCCGCATTAAAGCTGAAGTATCATGAGATCTTGGGACTCACATTGCAATCCCAATTATATCATAATGTGAATCCATGGATCCTGAGCCCAGCAACCTCCTAGTTGTTTATGTAATAATGAGCATACACAATTTGGAAGACATAAATTAAATTATGAAAGACTAGATGCCACTAAAGATGGCCAACAACCATTCATAAAACAAGTTCATTTTTCAAGGAGATAATATGAGATCTACTTAAACTATACCTGAAATAATGCACACGGTAACAAAATATGAACATTTATTAACACACACTAATATAGAAATAACATACAATAAAATACATTGATTGAGCACAATACACCAATAAACAACACCTATTACTAATCAGTACAAACAAAGTAGTTACAGGCCTGAGAAAGCTATAGCAGGGTTGTAAAACAAAGACAATGGCTTAGCCTGGATAAGCAGACAACACACAACACACAATCAATGGCACCTTTACTGTGAGCAATGTAGTAAATTCTATCCACACAATCCTAGTGTATCAGAGTAACCAGCACTATTGCACAACCAGAATCTACTATAATCCAATATTACACCAGCTATCTAACGTTACCTAAGGACAATAAAAATCAGTTTAACATGGAATAACATAGACTACTAATTTGTCTATTTTAGTGTTTTAGTATATTGTGAATAATATAACATATACTAAATCCAATATTCTAAAGTATATTGGAAATATATAATATTTATATATAATAAAGACCTATCTCAATTCTCAGACTGTAGGTTAAGAATAAAGATATAACAGCAAAAACTAAGTTTAATGGCTTAGAATTTAAGCCAACATAGAATTTCATTTACCATACAAGTATGCATAAATGGCAATTTAAGATATAAAGTTCAAAGTATACTATAGTTACCAAAGTGTAAAAAGATTTTGGAGCAGTTCCCTATGGGCTAATGTTGGATAGCATCAGTATTTTCAGATCAAGATTTTCCCCAGCTTAGATCTTCAAGACTTCATCCCTCATTGAAGGTGTGTCAGATATATTTGTTTTTATCTGGTTGGTTCTCTAAAAACACTCGTCTATTTAATATTAGATGAGATTATAATAATATTACCCAATAGATGGTGCCTTTAGCTTGCAATTATGACAATGATTTCAATCCCAAATTCCTTAGTTGATCACACAGGAATACAATTGTATATATATATGCCCTCTATTTTAGTCTATAGGAAATAATCCCTAAACATGAGAGAAGCCCACAAAATAATTGTACCTATTCTTTTTCATAGGCATTTGAATATATATGTTTAAACAACTTTTGATTTGAAATAAAACTAGTATAAGCTCTCCTCATTTACTCTATGAAATATAAGGTTAATATCTAATCACTTAGATAATACAATATTATTCTGAGACTATATTTGATTATAGCATTTAAACCTAACGCATAGTGAATTTAATTAATTAAATATATATCCACGGAGTTGTGCATATTGTCAATTATATACAGAATATCTATGCCTACATATACCCATACATGTGCAAATATATCTGTACATATGTATATTTATATATATTTATATATTAGTTACTATATGTTTACAGGCAATTCATCATTCATTCAGCATTTCAAATTTAGTTTCAGACGTTATAAGGTTTTGCTAACTAGAGAACCTGAGGTTTTATTTGAACACCTGGTATGTACATTTCTCACACAGCGCTCTCTCAGGATGTATGTCCACCTGGACTGTCATTGTTCTAAGATATCTGAGACTCCATATAAGTTTATTTTCCAGCTAAGGAAACGCATACAGAAACGGAGTAGAAAATAATGGTATAACCTTTGTGGAGAGGGGTTGTATGTTTGTTGTTTTTATCATGAGTTGAGTTCCAGGTGTTTATAATGTTAGAATCATGTGAGAATGCACCAAATATCATGACAAATTGCATATGCAACTCCACCACTATCTCCTTCCTAGCTCCTTAACTATAATATGTATTAAGACAAATGCACTTGCCAGATCAAGTAGGATAATGCATAATAATTTACAGTTCTTTGGGTTAAGTATAAATGCAAGGTTTCTACTCACTTAATACCCAGAGAATAAAGTACACGTAGGCATTGCTACCATACAGGATAAAAAATATTTGGTTAGGACCCATGGAAACAGAGTTCTAAGAACGCACAAACATCCAGTATAAGTATATAATATATAGAGTAAGTAAAACATCCAGTATAAGTATATAATGTATAGAGTAAGAAGTACATTTCTGATATAAGAAAAAAAATATGCTAATATTTGGGAAAGTTAACAGCCTGTTGTAAATGTTTTCTTGCCAAATATAATATATTTTGTATATATGAAATGAAAAACTGAAAAGTCAGTACAGAGATGTACGTAGTGAGCAGACTTAGTAGTTAACATAGGAAAAGGTTATAGTACATACTTGCCTGTTGTCCTTAATTGGATAGATTACAACTGCCATGTCCTGCCCTCAATGTGTCATTAAATCCTTAGTTACAGACATTTCTCATTTGACCTACAAAGTTTATTGTGTCTTCAGGTAACTGAAAAAAATCTATAATTTAATGTGCAGACTGTCTGTTCACAATTATCTGTGATGTATTCATTTCTGCAGATGGCTCCTTTTGAGACCTAAGGCATTGTCACATGGATTTCAGAATCCTTCTTATTGACACCAAACAATATACATAGATTCTTCAACAAGCTAGAACTCTATAATTAAGTCTAATTTCATAAAAGACATAAGATTGGCAGAGAAAGGTCAATTGCTTTAGCTTAGTTACCATTGCTTAAACATGTTATTGAAAGCCCATTTAGTAGCACATTATAGCTTGTTAGAAAATACAATACACAATAAGTGAGGTGAAGGGATTGGGACCCTCTTACTACTTACGGTATATTATTATGTATTATTGTTATGCTGCAGACAGCCCTTAAAAATCCAATGTGATATAACCCCAAGCCACTAGACTGAACCAGTGTTGTAGGAAGATGCTCTAAGTCACCAGGCAAGACCAGTGTATAGCATGAAACAGGAACAGAGAACAGATACACAGCTTTGATACACACGAACCACATTCCTTCAACACTAAACAGAACTATGTTCTGTCAAATTCTACACAGGGCCTACATACCCCCAACATGCATTTTTAAAATGGGACCCTCAGTAACTGACCAATGCTCCAAATGTAGTTTAGATTTGATGCACTGCCTGTGGCACTGTGTTCACATGCAAACATTATGGCGACAGATGCAAGCTTACACATTAAATACCCTCAAAATTAGAGTACACTTCTAATTTACCAAAGTAAATTACTCCAGTGAGTCTTGGCTCGCAGCTCAACGAACCAAAGAAACACATGCAGCTAGTTTCATTATATGCTGGCAGGACTACATCAATTCTCTTTGCGTGGCAACAAGAACACTGGGGAGGAAAACTTTTCAGGGTACCTCCTGGTACATGTCATGGGTTCTTGGACAACAAGAACCAATAACAGACACATAAACACATTCAGGACACCCATGAACAAATAAACATGACTTACCACTGAACAACACAAATTAATAAAACTGGGAGGGACAACATTTGGAAAAGGGACTGTAACGGATCGCCTGGCACCCCGACTGGGTACCTCCGTTAAAGGATGCTCCTAGCGCTTCCTGAGGACTCCAAGCACTGCAGCAGACACCACAACCACCCAACCGGAGGAGCATATGAATCCTCCCAAGCATATGAATGCTGTAGGCAGTTGAATAGGAACCATACGAATAGGTTTACTCTCCTAGCAGTCAAACTGGAACAGCATACAATAAATCCTTCCCCCAATAATGAGACGACACTTCACTTTGAGGGTTAAAACAGGAACTCTTACAGCAAGATTGAACTACTTTATTTGACAAACAACACAGACATATATACACCAAACTGCAATCAGATAACACTTGATTAAACAATAGAAACCTTAAACACATCACCAGTAAAGCAGTATCTAGCCACTTTAATCTGGAGCCAGAAGCAAGGTAGTCAGACTGGGTGGCTGACATAACTAAACAATGGAAGGCTTAAACACATTACAGACAGGGTCCATAATCTATAGGGAGGTGTTTGGCCCTCAGGCCCCTCCAAGAACCCCAGTCAGTCAGACTGTCAGAATTCACTTCGTGACAGCGGCCACCCCCGAGAACAAAGGACGGCTACTTACTGTTCAATTACCCGTTCGCAACAATGTTGCAACGGGTAATTGAGGACACACTTTAAAATACATAAAGTCACATTTTACACATAACACACAGACATTTCACATATCCCCAGATAGCTCAGGTCTGAGCGCACATTATTAAGTGAATGGCGCTCGGACCACACAAATACAGTTTAATCGCCATGGAGCCAAAGTCTATACAGTCAGTTTCATACGAATGGGCTCCATGGGATTCCTATCTGGGGTATAACACATTCACATAAAGTCTGGTCCATAGTCCAAAGGCAAGAGGCGGGCAAGCAGCCCCCTCCAAGGACACGTGGCGAGGCCGGTTTCGCCACAGGGACCAATTCCTTCGACTGTACAGACTATCAAACAATGAAAGCTGACAGCTAGGTTATATTGTTGATACGGTTAAATAGTGTTATGTTGAAGTTCTAATGATATAATAACAAGACGAATAATAAGAAATATGGATGTATATCCCTGAAAGTTCTCATAGTTGTCTTTCATATTGGCTAAAGGTCTGTGTTTCTTTGTTTAGTTTTTTATTTTGTTTTTTCTTGCTTGATATGTTGACCCTAATATATTTGCGTCTCATACAAACTTTGGCCACAAAAGAGTTGTTGCCCAAGGATGTGTTGAACAAACAGTGTTGAACAAATAGTGAATATTGTATTGCTTTTGTATATTAGATCTTGGGTGAATACTTCATGGGTGAATACTTCATTTTTCTCACTTATTTGGAGGAATCTGCGTATGGTACTCCATAAGGATTTGTTTTTGTTTTGTTATATATCTTTTAAACCCAGAGATTGCTACAAACTTGTTTTTTTTTCCTTCACAATTGAATGATTTTTTCTTTGGTAGTTAACACTGTTAACTTTCTCCTTATCTGTGTCAAACAAAATGAAATCTTTTTTTTTGTTAAGATCTCTGACGTTATAACCAAGGCAAAAAAGAAAGGAAGAATCCGCACTCAGGATCTCAGGTGAGAAAATCTGTGATGTTTAATGGCAGAAAAAAAGTAATAAGTATAACAGCAGAAACACGATGGGAAAACTTGACACGTTTCGCGTGAATACACGCTTAATTAAATTGGATGTGAATCCAATTTAAAAAAGAAATCACAGTTTTACCCCACCTCTTATAAGTCAGTGGCTCTGGAAAAATTTGAAAAATTAGTTACAGACGATTTTCAAAAAAATCAAACAAACTATGTATGATAATAAAAACTTCATGAGGAGAGAATTACAGACCCTAAAACAATTATAAGAAGAAGCGTACAAACAACTAAAGGATACCAAAGTCTACAGTTTACTTAAAGAGGACCCAACAAATAGATACAGAGGTGTTTTATCTAATTTTCTAGATAAAGAGAGAACTAACAACTTTATTACCAAGAAAGAATATGATTATCTGAATGTTGATCATCCTAAAATACCTACCATTTACTTCCTCCCGAAGATTCATAAAAATTCCACCAAACCTCCAGCAAGGCCAATAGTGTCGGGGATAAGCTCAATTTTCTCCAATTTGTCCGACATCATATTGCAACCATACGTACAAAATTTAAAATCTTATTTGAAAGACTCTATAAGCCTAGTGAGGCTATTGGAGACTGTAGAATGGAGGGAGGATTACATTCTAGTGTCTAGTGATGTGTCCTCCCTCTACACTATTATTGAACATAATCAGGGTTACGAGGCTGTTAATAAAATTTTAGAGAAAGAAAAAGACCTAACCCTGCCCCAGAGGGAGTATGTTCTTGAAGGCCTCAAAGTTATTTTAGAGCATAATTTCTTCTTGTTTGAGGAATGTTTTTACTTGCAGAAAACCGGAACAGGCATGGGGACCAGGGTCGCCCCCAGCTATGCAAACCTATTTATGGGGAACTGGGAGGAACAGTTCATATGGGGATGTCATGGCTGGGAGGCGAACCTGGTCCTATACAAACGTTATATAGATGACTTGTTTTTTATCTGGAAAGGGAATCAAGATGATCTAAATCTCTTTCTTGAACACCTAAAGGAGAATAACAACAATATTGTTCTTAGCACTATATGCAGCAAAGACAATATACAATTTCTGGACTTAGACATTTTTGTCAAAAATGGCTGTCTGAAAACAAACATTTAAAAAAAAAAGTAGATTCTAACAGTTTTATCAACTACAACAGCTGTCACCATTTGCCATGGCTTAAGAGTATTCCCAAAAGCCAATGCATGAGATTAAGGAGAAATTGTACTGATGTTGATACGTATCAGCAACAAGCCCATATCCTCAAAGGTAGATTTGAGGAAAAGGGCTATGACACACCCAGCATAGATAAGATTATATCAGACATAGGAGTAATGAATAGAGAAGCGTTGATCCAGCCTAAAAATAAATGCCAAATGCCAGTAGAGAAGCCATTTATACCTATGGTTTTTGACTTTAATAATAAATCATCCCAAATCAAAAGAATAATAAAAAAAACATTGGAATATCCTTCAAATGGATGAATCATTGAAAGATCTAATACCAGATCTAATACCAGAAAAACCAAGGGTAGTTTTTAGAGGAGCCCCAAATCTCAAAAATAAACTTACGAAGAGCTTCTTTAGCAAACAAAAAAAGGCTAACCCACACCACTTCTTGACACAAAAGGCTGGTTTTTATGGTTGTAAGGGCTGCGAGGCATGCAAGGTGTCTGTATCCCAAAAGTACCCCATTACCAAATACAGCTCATTTTCAAACAATAGAATTTTTCAATCAAACAGTTCCTAACGTGCTCCTCCACTAATGGTATATACCTTGTAGAATGCCCTTGTGGTCTACAGTATATAGGTCGTCCATCCAGAACTTTTAAAAAAAGGATGGGGGAGCACGTTAGGATCATCAGAAATGGGATTACCCAGCACTCGCTCTCCAAGCATTTTTTGGAAAAACATAACAAAAACCCAAAGGGTCTTAAATTTTGGGCCATCGATAAAGTAAAAAGGCACTGGAGGGGAGGCAACAATATAAAAGAGATGGGTAAAATAGAAATGAAGTGGGTATTTGATGCAGACACCTTGCAGCCCAAGGGGTTAAATGCAGATTTTGATCTGTTCAATTTTTTATAGAAGATTTTACATATTATCACCTATTACTGAAGATTGTCCATATAATTTTTAAGTGTTCATATGGTCTGCTTACTTTAAATAATCATAAGCCCAGCAGTAAAATAAGAACTCTTTCTTTTACACAAAGAAAGGTTTTTTCTATATGCACTTTATAATAATATATGTTTTTTCCCTTATATATATTCTTGTCTATTTACACTACTTAGTTAAAATTAAACATCAATACAGTATTAAAACTGATGATTTTTGTCGTGTTATATTTCTTCATGACTATAACAACTTTAAAAGAAAAAAGGGGTAATCACCACATGGACCAATATGAGACAACTGGGAGACAAAGCTATTCAGCTTAATAGGGGAAATAAGTGTGCATACATTCTGAAAAGGATAATGGATGGTAATTGCATTAACACAAACAATGAACTAATCTAGTTTGGGATTTGGGGCACATCGGGGACATATCAGGAATCAAATGTCAAGCTACCCAGTATCCTCTGATATGCCACAGAATATGTTCAGACATCATAGCCGATTACTCACTGAGGCCTGTCAAAACCAAAAGCACCTGAAATATTCCTGAACCTAAATAAACCCTCTATCATCACCACAGATTCTATGGGGATGATAAAGACTCTCAAAATTACAAAGAAGAAAATTCATTTTAAAGAATTAAATAACTTTCCGTTTTCAGTACTGGCCAGACAAGGTGCACTAAGTAAGACACTCCCCTCCTAATGTGTTTTACACAAGACACGTTTTGGCCAATGAAAAGCCTTCTTCAAGGTGAATGGTCAAGATTATTTCAAATGACTGTCGAACGCGGTATGCTGAGGAGCTTGGATTTGGAGGTCATATTGGACATATTGGTCTCAAAATCACATTTTGCCTCCTATTATTTTCAACAGGAGTTTTTTAGACTAAGTCCAATTAGTTTTTTGTACTCAAAATTACAATTTGCCTTTTAAGTACAAAATCGCACTTCACCTCCCATTACTTTCAATAGGAGAAGAAATACACTTTCAGTTTTTGAAGCTAAGTCCAAAAGAACAAATTGGAATTAGAATTGTTAAGACTGTCCAATTTCTGAGGCAAATTTGACTTAGAAAAAAAACAAGCGAACCTTATGGTAGCAAACATCAAGCAATGATTTTTGCAGTTAAGTCAAATTTGACCTCCCAACTTGACCTCTCAAAAATTATAGTGGATACCATTTTAATGCTTTGCATTTTAATGTTTTCCATTTGAATGCATTTGACAAGAGTTGGATGCAGAATTTTCCTTCTTGAATAGCTCAAGGGTGTCGAATTTGGAGGTCGAATTTTACTTTGAGTCAAATTCAACCTCCTCCTTCAAAGATATGTTCAGTAAACTGCACAGCTCTCATACTAGAAAGAAAATTACAATTTGCTGGATTTTAACTTTCTCCATTCTCACAATCGTCCTCTCTACATACTTCCAGTTTCACGGTTACACCATTTGGACAGTTTCAAATGCACACTCATATTTTTGTGTCTCAAATAATTGTTGCTTATTAGGAAATGAAATGTAAACACAGAAAAGACAGGACAGATTAGAGAGCCAAAGTCTCTTTCTTTCTGTTATTTTTTAAATATTGGCAATACTACCAGTAGCACCAAGAGCAGCAACTTTTCAAAGGAACATTTGGATGAGCTACAGATTGATAATAATTACAGCTTCTAGTCAACAGATTCCAAATCCCAAGTGGAGACCCACAGAATGGAGCTTAATGGCTCTCTATAGTTGTCGCCTTCTGTAAAAAGGAATAAATAAAAATGCATTACTTATGGCTGATTAAGGATTCTAAGGAAAGGATTCAAGAATGTGACATTCAGTACCAATCTCAGGTTCAATGATGATAATAATAATTATGATGATTGGTAAGCAAAGGCAAACGATGAGACAGGTCCAAATGACTCATGGGACTTAACAGTGACTGTCAAGAACAATTGAAAAAATTGTTCAAAGGAAGGGATTCCAGCATTGAAGAAGTGTGACTGGAAGGAAAAATGATAATTATTTTGTAATCAATCTGTCACTCTCACAATTAGATGTCAGCTATTTGTCCTAGGTTTTGTGTAAGATTGGTGATGCATTTCCTCCCTCCTTAAATAATAGAGCAATAGGAAGAACCAGGGAAGTTCATAAAAACTGGTCCAGGTGGGGAAGGATTTATGAACTTCACTTCCTCTTCTCACGTCTATGGAAAATAAAGGTTTCTTCCCAGGTAATTTAATTAAGCAACAGATGCTGTGTGGAAAAATGAAACAGAGCTCTATGATATCATTTTATACAATGGTTCTTCCGATGTCTTAAACAAGTTGACGCAGATATGTGCTGCCTGAGACAGATTATTTAGCTAACTTGCAATAAGGGAGCAGAATAGAAGAACCACTGCAATCTTGGAATTATGAGTCCAGGAGATAAATAAATACCACCTCCATGTCCAGAAACTCTCCAAGAATTACTGCCAGGCTGTAATTAGTAAAAAATACTTGTTCATTTTCCTGCCAACTCCTGATCTGCATCACTGAAAAGGACTAACATGCAAGTGTTTATTTTTAAGGTTGTTAAAAAAGAATCTTATTTACTGAATTAAGCACCTCATGTATAATAATAACAATAATAGCAAACTATTGAACATTGAAATAGCCACTTGTTTTAAGTATGTCCTGGTGATGTTCTAATTGACCACGTATTAATCCTGTTTTTTTTGTTTGTTTTTTAAATATTTGTTTATTTACTTTTTCATGTTTAATAACATAGACATATGCAGATAAGTGGTCATGCATAATAGAAATATGTTAAAATCACATTAAGTTCCATTTGTTATATTACAAAAGTTTTCATAAACAGTTGCAATTCGATTATAAGTCATAAATAGCAGAGATATGGTCCCATCACAGGTTCTGCATATTAGCTATAATGGAAACACATGAATTGTACTAAAAATATGTAATGCTATTATAAACTAGGTATGACAGTGTAACAATGACCTCTAGCGGGTGAACTTGGGCGTCCTACAACCTCTAGGTCATCACTGTTATCTAATCAAACTAGAACTACTGTCGAACCATACAATCGGTAATTATCGGTAATTACACAGGTAAAACAACATAATACAATAATAATATAATAACTGCCTATAATAGGTGCACACATTAGGAAATATGTAGTGAAGAGTGAGGTATTTGGTAGATTATATAGAAAGAAGAGGAGAAAGTGAAATAATGTAAGAGTAATAACTAAAAGTAGAGTGAAACAATTATAAGGGCAAAAGAATAGGTTAGAAAATAAAGGGTGGCCCAAGGGAGAAACTGACAGCAGCAAGAGGGTGTTTCGAGAATTGGGCCCTCTGTTGGAGAAGTCCGGGGGATTCGGGATATTAGAGCACTTCATGTAATACAAGAGGTGTCAAATGGGAGCTTGGTGTTATCCAGGCTGTATTCACCTTTTAACCAAACAGTTTAAGTCTGTTGTCACCCATGTCATCTTGCAGTTGATTGATTCTTCACGTCGACGGCTGTGCAGAAGAGGGGTCAGAGAGTTTATGAATGCTTTGTCAGTGGTATGGGAATATCCAAACCATGCAAGAAGGTCTGCACATCCACCAAATGTTTGATCACCAGTAGTTTATTGTTGGTAGTCACGAATAGTAACTGGAAGGGGCCCCATCTGTACTTGATCTCCAGTGATTGAGATATATGGTTAGGGGAGCCATAGCCCTCCTCCAAAGCAATGTAGAGGGTGATAAGGTCATCAAATATCAAAATAGAAGTATCTTCATAGTGAATGGTTTGTAGTTTATGGGCTGCTGAGAGGAATGCCATCTAATCAGATATGAACTTAAACTTTACAATTATATCACGCAAGGCCTCAGTCGGTGCCCTCTGTGAAGGTCTGTACTGGCTGAGACCTAGTCGGTCTCTGTAGCAGGGTTCCTATATCAGGAGTGTTATAGTGTTAAGTCTGTTTTTGTCTTACGTTTTTCCCCATCTTATTTCTTGCCTGAAGGGCATCGGCATTCAGCTTTTTAGTTGATGTAGACATATTTATTCATGGTACAGCAGAAATGTTGGGAGCTTGAGATAAACACGCCGTCTCCCTTCGGTAGTAGCTCCACCCCTTATTAATCATGTTTTATCACCCATCAAACGCAGGGACATGGTCTGAGTAGGTTGTAGTCGCGAACCAATCTAATCAACTGAAGAAATAACAGAACAAAGTTATTCTTTTGTAAAGGCGTTACATTAGTGCTGTATTTGTTGCAGTGTGTTTTTGCAAGTCTTCTTGCACTGATATTGATAATCGGTTTAAATTAATTATATGATTTAGCCCCTCATCAACATGTAAATGCACTAAGGGATTTGCTCTTTGCACACCTTGTTTTGTTGGAAGTATTCTCAAATAAAGTTGAACTTTTAACCATAAGCCAATTCTAGTGAAGCTCTCATGTGTTTCATTACCATGGCAGATTCCAAAAATCAGAAGGAGAAAATCTTTAATGATGTAGCTCCTATAAGCGTTTTGGACAGTTTATATAGCTGGTTCACAAAAGGCACCTACAGTGTTTTTGTTCTTAAATAATCTATACCACTTTGGTTTGAAAGGTTCCACAATGTATTTTTTATTACATAGAATGGTATTCTGTTGTAAAGTATTTTGACTGTTTTAATTAAATATGACATTCAAATTGTAGTCTTTTCAAATGAAACTCATTTTTTGGTAAATGTTGACAACTTCCACAACCTGTTAAGTATACCTGTCATGCAAATATGACATAGTGTACATTGTGGCAGTCAAATCCAAAGGAATACGTAAACAAAATGTATTAGTGAGTTTTGTTATGAAGCATTACCTTTTGCCTTCAGCACTGTATTACAGAGGCATAAGTAAACCCTATATACATGTACTGCAGGATCTAGTCACCATCAGTTGGGGATGATAGGATGCGCTCATTACCTTTTCACTTGCTATATGGGTAGAGAAGAAAAGAGTTTCAGTTAAGTATATAGTTTAATCGACATATCTGCTGGTGATTCTGTATCTCATGCCACCCAAGCTTTGTTTCACCAATGCTAATATATATATGCTCATGGAAAGAGTATCAAATATGTGGGACCAACATAAAATTGGTAGTTAACTGCACTTAAGCATCAAGAAATGCCTTTTAATTATAATTAAGTTGGCAGTAAAACCCCACAATGCTGAATACACAGATGGAATAGATATATATGTATATCTGTAAATATATAAGATATATGTTTGTGTATTTTCAATAATATGCAATTCTTTTAGATGATGGAGGCCTGTGTATTTTTGAGTATGTTACAAAACTGTGTTTTGAGTTGATCTTTGCTGAAGACATTGCAGAGCTTATGCTCTTTTTCGGCTGACTCACGATTTTGCTAAATTATAATAAAGTTTGGTTTATGTACTAGAAGCATAAAATCTTGATTTCTTAGAGAATGAAAACCTGTGATCCACATCACATCAACTTTTAAATGAAGGGTATATGACAATGTATTGGCGGAAAAAAACCCATAATTGCTCAATGTGAAACGTTTTTAGGAGTAATAATGGAACTTGAGTAATATACAGTGCATTACAGAGTTGTTTAAACATTACATTAATTGTAGCACTAGTACCAAAGTAATAGATTTGCAAATTAAAAATGAACTATCATTTTATACTCTCATTAAATGTAACTAGTGTTGACTTGCTGTACAAGTCAAACAATTAGTAAATGTGTATCATAAGCACTCACCACTGGGCACAACTGTGATATGATAATGTGCTGGTTTTACCCCACAATGCTTTGCGAACTGTCCCTCAACACCCTGTGCCCCACAGGTGATAGACAAGTTGAAAGGCATCATGGGGAGTGGCCATTGTTTTTAACTTCTTAGTTCAGTTACTATAACTTGTTTGACTATGATTCAGATGCTAAATTATGGTTAAGAGTGCAAGCAAGAGTTTGCAGAAAACCTCAAAGATGTGTACTGTACTAATACTTTATTTTGTTATGATTATCCGAATCTTCTACACAAGGCTGCACACATGTTTAAGGAAAAGCACATACAATAGCATTTTATTAAAATAACTGAAAAATGTATAAAAAAAACTGAAAAGCTCCAAACAGACACATTCATACACACAGCACCTCAATGAAGAGTAAAAAAAATAATTCATAGTGGGAATATAGTAATATATACTTTTATATTAGTAACTACAGATTTTAAGTAGGTGCAGTGATATCCTTTTGTTTAGGATTCTTATCTGCTTTTTTCCACAAGTTGTACATCCCAGTGTCGCCAGCTCAACCAGTTTGTTGCTGGACACATATTAATTTTTTGAGCTCCCCCTGCAGAATGCATGTATCTTCAGATGAAACCAATTAATTAGTCAAACAAGAGAATCCCATGAGAACTACCTTGATTAATGAACTGATTTCCCTCCGAAAACATATGAATTAATCATGTTGCAAACATTAAGAAATGCAATCCAGGACTTTTCTTTATGTAAAACTATACATATCGAAGTCTACAAGGGTTTTTGATTAATATGTCAAGCCAAACTAACTTACTTCCCTTCAGTGAAATGGTAAGTTTCAATATAGACCAAAGTAATGCAGTGAGTGTTATACATGTAGCGTTTGTAAAGGTTTTTGATGACTTCCCACAGAATAGTTTACTGTATAAATTAAGGTATTTTTATTTATACAGGGAGTTCTGAATGAATGACAGATTACAGAGGGTTGTTGTAAATTATACATTTTCCTGTATGCCTCTTTACTTGTGTCTATTATTTTTAATATATATAAATAACAGGGAAGAAAGTTTGCAAAGCAAAATCTCAATGTTTGTAAAGTCAGAGCAGGATTTTGTGTCTCTTCAAAGGGATTTAGACAAAATGATAAAAGGGGCATTTCGTTGGAAGAAACATTTCAGTGTAGAATAGTGTACAATTTTGCCCTCTGGTGAGACAAGAATGTTAATTCGATTTTAAATGATTATTTGATGGGGAAATCTCTATAGATAAGGATTTAGATGAATTTGTTGACACTAGTCTGTATATCAACTTTGGCAGCTATTTCAAAGGCCAGCAAGCTTTTATCATGCCTCTTTATAAACCGTTGGTGATAACTATTGCATCACTGAGAAATGAAAGATTTCAACTATGAAGTAAAGTGCCTACCTTTGTGAGTGGAGGTGATCTACCATCATCCTCCTCTGCTCGTTGTCCAGAAAACTCTCTTTGAAGAGCGAGACCACCTTGTGTCCACGAGGCAACACCAATGTTGTACTGAGACAGCCCACTCAGCCTATTTAACTTTTTGCTCTGCTCTCTGATAACCTGACCTTGGTTGTTAAAGTATATCCTCTAACTTCTGGTGTCCTGACCCTGGTTCAAGTTTATGATCTACTCTAAGATATGCTGACCTTGGCTGTTAAGTTCATCGATGAGTTCTGGGTAGGGGGGGGGGTTTCAAGTTGATCCTAATAGCCACATAGTAAGTGAAAATTGCCACCATATTCCATGGCGCCTAAGGAGATGCCTAAAAGTCAGTTCACACACCTCAGGAGAAATTGCACAGACAAGGATACATTTAAAGAACAAGAGATGACCCTAAAAACAAATTTTGTCGAGAGAAGTTATGAAACTGAGAAACTTGATAAAAATCATTGAGGAAGTAGATAAACTGAAAAGGAAACCACTTTTAGAATCTAAAAAAGCAATAACAAAGATAATGGTTGAAATATTAAAATAATTTTCAAGTGCAATAAGGCATCAAAAATAAAACGAATAGTTGATAAACATCTGTTTGTTGAAAAATCAAATTCTTAAATTGGTCCTACCTGAAAGACTCGAAATTGGTGTTTAAAGGTGCTCCCATTCTAAATGCTAAATTAGTGAAGAACTGTATATTTAAAAAAAAACTGAGGTTAACTCTTTCCTTACCCCAACATCAAGATTCCATGCATACAACAATTCCAAGATTTTGCTGAGTCATGAAGTAAAGTCATGATTTATAAAGACACAGAGGCTAGTATTATGCTTAACTCTTTCTTTATTGTCCTCAGCAGCAAAGTAGGAAAAAATGTGTCAAAACACGCAGGGAAAAATAACCCAATCAAAGGTCAACACATAACCCCTCCCTCCCATATAAGTCCTGTAACTCCCCGTACTCAAATCTTAATATTGATAATCGAAAAACCACAGACATCAATCAAAACAATCGAAGGCAGAAGAACACCAACCACATAAAAACTCCAGAGAAAACCTTTTCTTGGTATGCGTAGGAGAGCAACCATATCTTCACACTGAAACAGAGAAAAGGAGGGAAAATGGGGCAGATATATATTTAAATGCTTCTAAGGGGGAATAATACTCACCTCCGTGTCTTTATAAATCATGACTTTACGTCATGACTTAGCAATATCTTGTAATTTATAAAGACATGGAGGCTCATATTATGCTGGTTTAAAGCTCATCTAACACATTAGTAATAAAATGTGTCAGGGCAGAATTAAAATTTCTCAGAATGTCTATTCCCTTGACCAATCCACCGCTTAAAAATGTCTTCCAATCTAGAACCTAAAGTTACTGCCATTGCACCCCTAATGGAATGAGGACCAATGAGGTCCACTAAAACCCGGTCTTGAGGGGTGAACCTGATCACATTCGGCATTGCTACTTAGACTGGGTTTGCCCAAAATTCTATGTGATAACCTTTCATCGTCTGCAGAACCCAAGGGTCTGCTGTGATCCCGCACCACATTCTGTAGAAGGAGTGGATCCTGACCCCAACCTTTAAGTGGGAAGAAAGGAGAGGGGGCTTGTGACTCACCATAAGGTCTTCGCTGTTGGAATGCTCCTCTGAATGACTGGGTCTGACAGGGATGCGATGCTGAGAGACACCTTTGATTTTTTTTTGTCCCCATATGTGGTTTTGAAGATTTTTTACCAGTTATTTGCACATGATTAATTCATTTTTTGCAATATTTTCCGTGAGTGCCATTCTTTCTGCATTTCCTGCTTCTCATTGTTTACTCGGTGTCACCCAGACACCAGCAGAAGGCACCCAGATTTAATACTGGAGATGAATACATTACCATATGGCTGTCTTGGTCTGTGAGCCCACATCTTGTTTTGTTTTCCCCTAACAGGGACACCCTCTTTGTGGGAAAAAGGGAGCCGGGGTTGGTCTGATTTCTTGGAAAGTAGACCGATGTGATGTGAGGCCTCTAGGTCCATGGATTGGAACTCTGGGGTTGCAGCCGGACAGGCCTGCCTTAGTCAGAGTTGTGAGACCCCTCAGTCACCTCCTCAGATGTGGACTCCGTATCAATTAAGGCTTTTACCTTTTTCTAATTTCTCACCATTTTTGCCCTGTGGAAGGGTCTCTTGTGTGGTGTGACCACGCCATCTTGAACAGGACGTACAGTGTCAGTCATGTCAGTATCAGAGGTATGTTTAAGCTTAGTCTTACAGCTAACTTGTGGCATCAGCAGGCCCTCATCATTGGTTACGGGAGCTCAGGAAAATAGAGGACGCTATGGTAGCAGACATCAGGCCCATGGCAGACTGCAGGGCTTTTGTTACTGACCTGGTCATTGTGGCATCTAGCATGGTATGCAGGTCCTCAGAGTTAAACTCTGAGGGGTGTTGATCATTGGTTTGGGCCTCTTGTAGTGGGGACATGGGTTTGACCAGCGTGCCCCTGGCACAATTGATCTTTGCCAGCCTGCATGCTGTGAGCTCACAGTTGTAAATGGTGGTAGAATGGGATATAGGTTTGCCAGGCAGATTACACAAAAGGAGGGGAAACGGCAAATATGTAATTGAGACATTTATAAAGAGACAAATAGGCACTAGACATGCAGCTCCATTAGTGCAGATCCCCACAGACACCATTTGTGCTCAAAACGAGCATTGTGGAGCTTAAAAAGCCACAAAAAATGCTGAAGTCTCCAACAAAATGGCCACCGCAATATGAGAAAAAAGGTCCCCGGATGACTAGTTGCCTAGAAAAATGGCCACTGCGCTTGAAAACTGCCAAAAACAAATTCAAAATGAACAAACATTCTCTGAAAAGATGGAGGGACCACACAGGTATTAGGGGAGGAAAAGATTTCAAAGGTAAAATAAGTGAGAAGGTAGCGAGGGGAAGGGAGGGCGGGGACATAATCGCCCCCTATGGAATGAGAGGGGAGGATGAAGGAAGAGCACAGATCATAAGGAGGACTTGGCAAAAAACTGGGTACAGCAAGGTAGGTAGGTTTGCACATATGTAAGAAAACTACACTAAACAGTAGTTAAACCATAATGCAGGCATGTACAAATATCTACATAAACCAGTTATCCACAATAAACAGTTTACTTATCTTGAGGGAGCAGCAAAGAAAGAGGAAGAGTAGAAGTTACAGGACTTAGAAGTGAGGGAGGGGTTATGTGTTAACCTCTCATTGGTTAATTTTTCCCTGTGTGTTTTGACAAAGAGTTAAGCATAATATGAGCCTCTATGTCTTTATAAATTGTATTGTATGTAGAATGGCTAGAAATGTTCCTTCTCAGCTTGACAATAACTAATCATTTTATCTTTTTATAGTGCTTGTATTATGTTTTCTTTTTGTACTTTCAGTATACTTGTTTTTTATGTAAGTATTTCATATGTATCTATAACATTTTAGCCTAGTAATTGTTTTAGTTTGTTTAAATTTATTATAACTTTGAAATTTTGAAAATTAAATACTTAAAAAAAGAATAAAAAAAGAAACCAAAGCAAGAAGTGAATTCTCTTCTTTTGTTACTAACAACACATAGCCTATAAAAAAAAGTTCCTCCACAAATGTGATTTTTTTAATTGAATGTCCTTGCGGATTTTAATATGTTGGAAGGGCCAAAAGTCAATTGAAGAAAAGGATTGAGGAATATGTGAGAAACATTCGGAAAGCTGTCACTCAACTTCCGCTATCTAAACACTTTCTTTATAAACATTATAAAAACCTAACTTTTTGCGCTATAGAAAAGGTAGATAAATATTTGAAAGGAGAAAATCTTGAAATCCAACGGATACCTATATTTCAAGAAACTGATCTTGTTACCAAAAGTCCTACATTCCGGCCTTGTTTCCCTCCTATCCAGTCATGGTGGAATATAAAAAGCTACAGATTTCATCCAATGCCACTTTCTCTGACTCATGATGTAGCAACTTTTGTCCACGCTTGCGCAAGACCAGAACCATAAGAAGTAGACCAGTAGGACTACTTAACCCCCTATTCCTTCTATACCATTATCCAATGTAACCATGGATCTACATACCTCCAAGAAACAGGATACCAGCATGGTAGTGATGGATAGATTCACCAAAATGGCTAATTTTATTCAAGCTATTGGTATCTCTTCAGCATCTGTCCCTAATCACCACTACTGCATTCCGTTTACATGGACTGCCTAGTACCCTCTGATCATGAGATACAATTCATATAATGTTTTAGGATATTGTTCTGCCATGACCTTTGTATTTTTCCTGCTCTAACAAGAGCATTGCATCCTCAGACCAACGTCAAAAATCTGCATTTTAACAAAAGACTTGTCAAATTAAAAGACCAAAAGAGACAGATATTTAAAGCAACATATATAGTAAACAAATAAATATTGCAGGCAGCTCAGAAATGTATACAAAAAGTAAGATAAAAGAAAAAAAACAGGCCAATTAGGAAAAGTAATCATGAAGAAAATGTTCAAAGTTTTATTGAAATCAACAAGAGACAAAATCCTGTAAAGTGTAATAATCCCAGTATATATAGCTCTAACTAGTGCCTTTTTTACATCAATTCCTTGTAAACCCAGTTAAAATAAATCAATATCTCAAACACAAACAGGGGAAGCTTGAACTGTGTGCATAAAGTAAATATTGTACCGCAAATGTCAACTTATTTAACATTCCTATCCTCTGGGGTATCTCACCAGCCCACACATTTCACATTGTTATATGATGGAAGACTGTGAACCTTCACTACACACTTACTGTTGTATTTTGTTGTTTGTATAAATTTGTGGTCTGGGCCTGTAAAAGTAAAGTAGTATGGTTAAGAACGGTATTAAGCTATAACTTTGATGGGGACAGGAGTACAAGTTATTTCTTCCTTTTGGGAGGTAGAAAATGCTTATCTGTAGCAAACTCTAATTAAAAACAATAACTAAGGCATTACAGTTTTTACTGGATTGGATCTGCAAACATTAAAACATTCTTCTGCAAACCTTAACTCCACTGCCCTGCTTTAAGTGAGATATACCAGATGTGGATCAGTTGTCCCGCAGTCCCAATTTTTATCCAAGACACAGGCCAATTAATACTGCACATGCACAGCAGAGCTGTCACTTTGAGTGACATTTCTAAGTTTTGCACGATGACACTAGCCCTCCCAAGCAAGTTGATGCTTAAATCTAATCATGAATATATCCAAGGGATAAAGAAGATGAAAAAAATAAATCAAATATGTGTTTGTTTTTTTGCTATAAAATATTGTTATAAATAATCATTTTATTTTTAATTATACAAAATTCATTATACATAGTTCAATACAATTTTATTATAAACACAATTATACACTATATTTAAACAAGAATGTGAAATATCTTCATACAACAATTCTCATTATTGACTAATAGTCCAATGGCATGGGGGAGAGAGATGTAGAGGGTCAAGAAATATTAGAAAAAGAGAAAGAAAAAGAGAAAGGGGAAAAAAAGGAATAATAATGACAAAAAAATCTAAATTTTTTTCTTCTTTTCTCCATCCTTCAAACCCACCCCTAATATGACTGCCTTTTCTATTCCCTAGTTAAGTCCGTATAATCTTCAGTTTCAATGAATTCAAGCCACTGAAATATCCCTACATAAGTCAGAGTCTTGTGAAATATATATCAACTCCTCCATCATTTTATTTCATCCACTTGCAGGAGCCACATATCTATGCTAGGTGCTCTTAGTTTGCCACCATAATTAACCCTTTAAGGACCAGTGATTTTCCTGGGCCAAGGACCAGAGCGTTTTTCAATTTTTAATACGCGGTTTTTGAAACATAAATTTCCTCTCTCTCATTTAACGTACCCATACAAGTTATATGTTGTTTTTTAGAGGACAGTTAGAGCTTTCTTTTGATACCCTATACATAAAAATGATTTACATTTTAGTATTAAAAAATACATATAAAAGAGGAAATTTTTGAGGAATAAAAAGTTTTTCCCCAATAATAAGCTACATAACTAGTGCAACACTAACCCACTTATCCCCCCTAATTAACTAACTAATAAAAAAGAAAAATATTGGTTCCCAAACCCCCCATAACAAAAAAGACAGAAAAAAACTCTGAAGATTGCGATGTCAGATCAGTAAAAATCATGCAACAGGCATGCAGGGGTTACATTTTATTAAATAAATATATTAAAATTACCTTTATTTATTTTAAAAAAACTTTATAAATTGTAAAAATAAAAAAATCTGTTAAAAAAAAACTAAATGAGGGCCATAAAGTGGAAGGAAACTGATCACAGTTAAAACTGTGATCAGCAATGAAAGGGTTAATTTTTTTTTTTTTTTTTTTTTTTTTTTTTTAAACCTATGTGTATGTAATTAATTTATTTTTACTTACAGGTCACTCTCTGTGCTTCACTATAAGAATGTGAAGCACAGGGAGTGAATTAGAGGCAAAGTCAGTGTGTGAACACACTGACTTTGCCATCTAATTTGCATGTTATCGCGGTGATCACGTTATCACCGCGATCACATGCCCGGAAACTGACCGATCGGGTCCAGGAGCTTTGCTTCGGGTGTGAGGCTTAGTCCTGGACCCGTTGCAGACTAGCTGGCGGTGCCCACTGAGCGCACCGCCGGCTAGACTGCATGACGAGTTAACTCGTCATAAGGTCGCTAATGGTGCGGCTCTTATGACGAGTTAACTCGTCATAAGGTCGGGAAGGGGTTAAGGTATCAATTGTTTTGTTGTATTTAAGAAATGCAGCCAAAGTGATTTTTTTATATTGGAAATAGGTATCGTTATGGTGGAGTACATATGCTTAAAATGTGAAGGGAATCATGTCCCACACAATTAATTGAATCTGATTCCAGACTAATCTCACAAGTCCACCATATGTGTGTAATAATTCCAGCTGTCAACTGGCACCTCCAACATAAATTAGAGACAAACTCCAAAACTCTATGTAGTAACTTCGGTACTCAATACCATCTCGTCAAATACTTAAATGAACATTCTTGGGTCTGATTACAATTATGTGTTTTCTGTGCAACAAACTGAGCAATTATCAGTTTGTACATATATATACATTTAAATTTACTCTGGGTATATCACCAACACATTCCATAACCCTATAGCTCCCAAGTGTTCCCCCTGGAAAATTGGGATGCCTCAGGGCAAAGCTTGGGTGGTCAGTGCCATGTAAGTAAAGTTTACATAAAGTAAATTAAAGTTACTGTCTAACAGCAAATAGATAACTGCTTTTACGAGAGGATATGGATCTCGATAGATGTAATATTATAACTCAATTATATAAAAGGAATTAACTATTCAATCTGAAACGAGAAAAAGAGAAAAAAATCCCAAATCATGAGCAAATCAGAATTCACAAGAAATTAAAAAGGTCAAAATCAACATTTAAAACTTTAGGTACAAAAGTTTCCAGTTCATAAGCTCATTTCCTGTCCCATACTGCGTATATAGTCTCCCCCTCTCCAATGTCTATTAACCCTATCTATTATCATGAAGTGGAGTAGCTCTGGATTACTATTGTAAAATTCTTTAAAATGTGTGGATAGTTTGTGATTAGGAAAATTATTACGTATATTTCTAATCGAGAAAATTACAGACTAGAGTAGGTGAACATATTAGAAATATACGTAATTATATGATTTTAACCCCTTAGTGACAAGACATTTTCACCTTGACTTTCCCTTGGTGACAATGGCTGTTTTGACATCTCTAGGGTGTTTGTGTTTAGCTGTAATTTATTTATTTCTCACATACAGTACCCACACAAATTATATGTTGTTTTTATCGTCATAAGAAGGGCTTTCATTAGATACCATTATGTTCATCATATCTTATAATTTACTACAAAAAAAATCATAAAATATGATGAAAAATTAAAAAAACACACTTTTTCTAACTTTGACCAAAAAAATAATTTACACAAATAAAATCATTAAAAAAGACCCCGTCTAAATAGTTTTTAAATGTTCTCCCGAGTTCAAAAATATGCATGTTTCCATATTTTTCGGTATTTTTTTGCGAGTTATGGGGCAAAAACCAAAAATAGTGTTTTTTGTTTTTTTCCTATATTGATCTTTTGACCCCAACCCGAACCCAAAATTTAACCCTAACACTAAATTTAACCCCAACTCTAATCCTTATTATATCCCTTAATATTTTTTAACTTTAATTTAATTTTAACCCTATCCCTTATGCTAAAAAATATTTAATTTTAACCCTATAGGCTAATATAGCTAAATAACCTGTTTTTAATTAATTAAATATTTATTTTAAATATTTCCCATTGCAATGCTACTAAACTACCACTAGGGGTAGTCAAGTAGCATATTCAGAGCGACGGAAGTGAAGTTACTTTCACTTCTGTAGCTCAGACCGGCAGAGGACTTAGCCATATTGACGGAGCAGCATGCTCCGTCAATATGGCTCCCCACGATCGCTCCGTGGGGCGATCGTGGGGGTCCCAAAATAGAAATTTCAGTGCTGGCTATTGCCTCGATGTCGAGGCAATAGACCAGCACTGTTAAAGCGGTTTTCGCGATCGTTGATCGCGAAAACCGCTTCATTCAATGCAGGACGTGCCAGGCACGTCCTTTGTCATCAAGGGAGTTTCTCCCAGGACGTGCCTGGCACGTCCTTTGTCGTCAAGGGGTTAATATGGAAAATTTATTATTGCATATATTCATACCAGGTAGCAACTTCAATAAAAGATATCTTTTGATACATATTTTTTTGACCACAAAAGCGTAATAGAACGACATTGGAAGCAACAAATCTGCCCACCTTGGGAACAGGTACAGAGTCAAATTAACCCCTTAGTGACATGACTTTTTTGGCTTGTCCGACGCTTGGTGACATGGGCTGTTTTAACATTTCTGAGCAGTTTGTGTTTTGCTGTAATTTATTTCTGTCTCATTTAGTGTACCCGCACAAACTATATATTGTTTTTATCGTTATAAGAAGGGCTTTCTTTTGATACCATTATTTTGATAATAGCATATCATTTGATGTAAAAAAAATAATAAAATATGGCAAAAAAATTGAAAAAATACTTTTTTTATGACTTTTATTTGAAAAATCGTATACTCATGTACAAGAGACAACAAAAAAACACTGCTAAAAAGTTTCTAATATATGTCCTGAGTTCAGAAATAGCCCATGTTTTTATGTTTTTGTGCTTTTTTATTCATGTTACAGGGCCAGAACTATAAGTGGTGCAAAGCTATTTTAAAATCCTTTCTTTCAAAATTAGCGATAGTGACATTGTAACACTGATTTCTGTACTAAATCCATGAATGACCCCCAACATGTACATATTTTTGAAAACTAGACAACTCAGGGCATTTAACTTGGGGTATTTTGACACATTTCATGTAGCCATTTTACCACCAATCTATGCCAAAGTTTGAAGCAAAAAATCTTTTTTTTTAATTTTTCACATATATTGCAATTTAGGTAAACATTACCTTAAAATGTGAAGGGATATTTCCAAATAACACCTCAATATGTGTTCAGCAACATCTCCTGAGTACAGGGATACCACCCATGCATAGGTTTGTTGGTTTGTTTTGGGGCTAAAAGGCCACATTTAGGGGGTGCTCATTTTGGTTTTCCAACTTGGAATTCTGACATGCAGAAAACTTGTGCCCATGTCCCATTTGGGACATTTTTGAAGCCAGAAAGTGTATTCTACCCCACAAAACCATATATATTTTTAAACTAGACACCCTAGGGTATTTCAAATGGTAGTATTTTAACACTTTCCATGCACTAATTATACTACCAGCCTATGTCAATGTTTTGGGTAGTAATTTTTTTTCACATACATTGTACTTTGTGCATGAATTCACAGATCCTGTTATATGTCAGTGCCAAACAACACCTCAATATGTGTTCAGCAACATCTCCTGAGTACAGGGATACCCCCCATGTATAGGTTGGTTAGGTTATTTGGGGGTTAAAAGGCCACATTTGAGAGGTGCACTTTTTGGTTTTCCAACTTGGAATTCTGACGTGCAGAAAACCTGCTACCATGTCCCATTTGGGACATTTTTGAAGCCAAAAAGTGTATTCTATCCCACAAAACCATATATTTTTGAAAACTAGACACCCTAGGGTATTTCAAATGGTAGTATTTTAACACTTTCCATGCACTAATTCTACCACCAGCCTATGTCAATGTTATGGATAGTAATTTGTTTTTCACATTCATTGTACATCGGGCATGAATTCATAGATCCTATTATGTGTCAGTGCCACTAAACACATTAATATGTGTTCAGCAACATCTCCTGAGTACAGGGATACCACCCATGTGTAGGTTAGCTAGATTATTTGGGGGCTAAAAGGCCATGTTTAGGGGGGGTGCATTTCCAACTTGGAATTTTGACATGTAGTCAGCCTGCGCCCATGTTCCATTTGGGACACTTTTGAAGCCTGTCAAAGTATTTTACCCCATAAAACCATATATTTTGGAAAACTAGACATCCTAGGGTTTTTAAAATTGTGGTATTTTAACACTTTCCAAGTGCTAATTCTACCACCAACCTATGTCAAAGGGTTGGGATGTCATTTTTTCCCCACACACATTGTAGTTCAGGCAGGAATTTTCAGATTCTGATATTTGCCACTGCCAACCAACACCTCAATATGTGTTCAGCAACATCTCCTGAGTACAGGGATACCCCCCATGCATAGGTTTGTTGGTTTGTATTGGGTCTAAAATTCCACATTAAGGGGGTGCGCAATTCCAACCTGGAATTTTGACATGTAGTCAGCCTGCGCCCATGTTCCATTTGGAACATTTTTGAAGCCGTCCAATGAATTTTACCCCATCAAACCATATATTTTTGGAAAATAGACATCCTAAGGTATTTCAAATGGTGGTATTTGAATACTGTATAGGTACTAATTCTACCACCAGCCTTTGTAAAAGTTTGTGGTAGTACTTTTTTGGGAGGTTTTTTTCCACATGCATTGTACTTCAGGCATGAATTCACAGATTCTGGTATATGTCACTGCCAAACAACAACCCAATATGTGTTCAGCAACATCTCCCGAGTACAGGGATAGCACCCATGCATAGGTTTGTTGGTTTGTTTTTGGCTAGAAGGCAACATTTGTGAGATGCGCATCTCAAAATTCCAACTTGGAATTTTGACATGTAGTTAACCTGCATACGTGTCCTTTATGGGATATATCTTTGAAGCCAGCCAATGTAATTTACCCACACCAAACCATATATTTTTTTATCGGTAGACCCCCATCACTACTTGTGGCAAGGGCTCAGCAGCCACCGATACATCGCTAGATGATGTATCAGAAAGCTGAATAGGGTCAAAATCGAACCCTGAGTCCGCGGCCTCAGAATCAGTGCGTAAGCAGTGATCTCGAGCAAAGAAGGGGTTAATAGCTCTTAGAAGAGCCTATCTAGTACTGTAATACATTACAGTACAAAGAAATTAATCCATAAAACAGTGCAGACAGAAAAACATACTGTTGCTGTGCAAGATTACTGCTTACACAGTGATGAATGGCAGGGAAGGGGTTAATACACAGTGAAAGACTTTCATAAAACCTGACAATTTTATAAAATGTTATTTTATATCACTAATACTGATCTGTCTCTTTCCGTCACAAAAATGTAAGTGAGGAGAGGGAGGCAGATCAATATTTGTGAATATTGATCAGACCAATTTTGATCTGACCAGGGCGAATGGTGAGCTTAATTGAGAAATCACCAAACCGCCTTTGCCACTAATTCGCTGTTACTGATCGCTATGCGCTCAGGCAGCTTAAAAAAAAAAAACTCAAATATTTTTACTTTACATGTAATCCCCTAGCGGGTATGTGTAAAAAAAAAAAAAAAAAAATATGCAGACAGATAAAAATTGCTTTGGCGTCAATATCATTGCGTAAGCAGTGATCGACGGCAAAGAAGGGGTTAATAACTCTTAGAAGAGCCTTTTTAGTACTGTAATAAATTACAGTACAAAAAAAATTAACCCCTAAAAAATGCACAAATGGCAAAAATAAATGCGCTGATGTGCACGATCACTGCTTGTGCAAGATCAGTGGCAGGGAAGGGGTTAAACGCAGGGAATTGCTTTAATAAGTTTTTTTTTATTGTTTTAATATTTGTGTGTTGTGTGTTTATTGTTTTTTTTTACTTTTAGAACTTTGATCTGTCTCTCTCCCTCACTAAAAAAATGTGAGGAGAGGGAGGCAGATCATAACTGGTCAGATCAATATAGGGTTAATATTGATCTGACCAGTCAGTGGGGATGTTCAGCAGAACATCCCCACTGCCTGTCAGTGTGCCTGGCAGTCACTGATTGCCTCTGTGAAGAGGCAATCGTGTGACAGCCAGAGAGCACAGGAAGCAGGTACTTCCTGCCTCCTGTGCTCTTGCCCTTAGAAGGGCAGCGCCATCTTGGTCACTCACTGACCAAGATCGTGCATTTTTTTTTTGTGTTCCTGATTGCCTCGACTTGCGAGGCAATCAGGAACACTTTCTGAGCATAGGAAGCGAAAATTCGCTTCCTATGCTCATTTTTTAATGCACGTGTTTTAAAGGCACTGTGCCTTTAAAATCGGCATTTCTATCGCTCTCCGGAGCGATCGAAATGCCGACGGGCATTTTTTTTAGTATTGTACGATGCTTCCACACGGAAGCATCGTTACAATACCATCAGAGCACTGAAAGCGGAAAAACTCCGCTTTCAGTGCTCGTTTTGACACAGGACGGACTAGGTCCGTCCTGTGTCACTAACGCTTCGCCACACAGGACGGACCTAGTCCGTCCTGTGTCACGAAGGGGTTAATGATCAATTTAATATGGAGAGGGGTATTGCAAGAAATGCAGGTCCTTGGGAATTCCAAAAATGTGAATTAAGATGGGACCCATGGACAAAGAGGGATCACAATTCAGGAAGCAGGAAGCAGACTGGGTCGTGACATAGGCCCCTCCCCCATACAGTATTGTTTATGACTGTGCTTTGTTTTGTCTTTTTTCTGTTTTGTGGTTGTTGTTTTTTTGTTTGTTTGTTTTGTTCCTTGTGCTTTTTTTTTTTCCTTTTTCTTTTCTTCTTAACATTGCCTATATATGGATGTATTGTTTTTTTTTCATAACTGAGTAATGTATTTAAAAATTCTGCCCTATTGGCACAATTTTTATGACCAAAAGCTAACTGGAGAAATAAGAATATGTTATGTTTTACATATGAATGTTGGCTTTTGGAACTTTTTTGAAATTTTATTTTACGCTGCTACCTTTTTGTATTCGTTGCATATCTAAAAAGAGAAAATAGAGGGACTACCCTCTAAATAAAGATTATAAATTATAAAAAAAAAAAAGAATATACGTAATAACTTTCCTAATCACAAGCTATCCATGGGCTTATGAACTGGAAACTTTTGTACCTAAAGGTTTAAATGTTGATTTTGACCGTTTTAATTTCTTGTGAATTCTGATTTGCTCATGATTTGGGATTTTTTTCTCTTTTTCTCATTTCAGATTGAATAGTTCATTCCTTTTATATAATTGAGTTATAATATTACATCTATCGAGATCCATCTCCTCTCGTAAAAGCAGTTATCTATTTGCTGTTAGACAGTAACTTTAATTTACTTTAAGTAAATTTTACTTTTTTTTAATTTTTTTTATTTTATACCACGTGAAAACATAAAACCAAGGTGTACCATTACACAACAATAAATATTCCCACTACAGTACGAATACACATATAAACTACACTAATACAGACATATACAAACATACGCCAGGCATGAGGGATCACATCAAAAGAAGTATTGTTTCAACGAGAATATATAACCAATCGCTTTTCCTTACCAATCTTTTTAAGTTTTTATTTTATTTTTTTACTTTCCCTTTCCTTTCACCTCCCTCCACCCCTGTTCTATCCTGTTTATTTAACCATTTACTCAGACTCCTTACGCTTCTTTTTTTCTTTTTGCTATCCACGGATCCCATATGTAGTAAAACAGCTTCAACTTTTTACTTTTATTGCTCTTTTTTTATATATATTTTTCAATCCTATTTTTTATTTATATAGGAGTGGATATGTATCTGATTGATAGTTAATGTTTTAATTCCTCCTGCCTTGTAAGTGTCCAATGTGTTTATACACAGAAAGACACATATTTTGCTAGTTTGTAATTCGTTAGGTATTTGATCATTGTATTTGTGGATTTCTACTCTGTTTCTATCCTTTGTTGTGTCATTCTTTAGCACATTAGGATAACAGATTATTGTATACTTTTTAACCATAATTGACATTGTACACTACTCTTAGAAATTACGTTGCAAAGTCCTTTCCTGTAACTAAAGAGTTAATTATCAATTAACTAAATCAGCATCACACATGAGAGAACGCCTTTGAAACGTTTAAAAGAGCTTGAACTCACAGCCCAGATATGCACCTTGATGAAGCCGGCCAGGCGAAACGCGTAGTGCTCTTTAAATATTTATAAAGATATTGATACATTATATCGTCATTCAGTTATTGTTTGGATTTACCCCAGCGTAAAAAACGGACTCTATCCAGGTATCCTGAGCGAAGCGGCGACAGAAAAAACTGACAGCAAGCTGCAGCCATATACAGAGAGACTTGAGAGGTTCCTATCGCTGAGGGATCACCACACTTGTTAATCCAATCACCGTGTAGGGCGATTAAGAAGCCCGAAGCTTTCTGTGGGATCCTGCACAGCAGGCCCACCGTCTAAGAGTGTAAGCTCTTTCGTTGAAGCATTTGCTTATTGTAATTGTATTTTTGTTTTTTATGTGCATTTGTTTTTTATGTGCATTTGTTTTGTTAATAATAAGTATTAGTTTTATTTATCTATTTGTAGCTATTACAGCTATAAGCTATTTTTTAAATATTTCTATGGGATAAATATTTACAACTATCCTATCGATACTGTTTAAATAAATGAATATATCCTTTTAAATATATTTATATTATTTGCAGCCTTATTTTTAGTTTATATCTGTGTGTCAATAGATGCATGGATTATTTTGCGTATTTATTTTTAGGATACGCATTTTTATATTATTTATTTAGATAATACAAAATGATATATTTTTGCATGTATTTCATTTGTTCAATTGGACCCTGCCATCGTTCAAGAACAATTTCAACTATCAAGACAAGCATCTATCTATAAGTATCTTCTTTCTCTTTATAGTATTATTGTCTATTTAGACTATTTAATATTTAGTTATATTTGTTAAGCGCTCCAGTTATTTTGGATTTTTTATATATGTGGGTCAGTTCGGATAAAGGATACTCACCTTCCTGGCATCTGGTGGTAAAGCTCCTTCACTTCCCCCTACCGGGAACCGTAAATGTGGAGCCAGCGCTCATGGGAAATTAAGTTCCCACATGAGTTCCATCTCAGAGGTCTCCAAGGGCCACTTGTGGCATCCGTGTCTTAGGTGCCCCATCACTGGTATAGGCTAACACCATATGCAATTAATGACAGGGGTTAAACTTGTACAGATGCACACCAGTCAAGGAACTGTTTAAAGACCCCCTTCTCCAGAGTAGATGAAGAGTTGACACACAGACAAGGAAGAGTTACATAGTTTCATAGTTTTGGTTGAAAAAAAAAACTTCCATTCATCAAGTTCATCCCTATGCCTATTTTTTTTCAATAGGGAATCCACAAGCACTAAATAAATGTTAATGCCTATTCTAACATCCATAGCCACCTATGTTCTGGTTCATTAAAAAAAAAGTATCCAGGTCTCTTTTAAAGGCATCTGAAGTAATTGCTAGTACCACATCTTCAGGCAGTGAATTCCATACTTTATACCTGCTGTCATGGACAAAATCTCCATTCTTCAACTGTTCTCCATTCTTCAAAAGAGTCAGCCTCTTGTCCTTTGTTCTATTCTGTTAATGAACAGGTCCTTGGAGTCCTTTGTATTGGCCTGAACATATTTATATAACATTATCATGTCCCCTTTAAGACATAATTTCTCTTGCATGTACAAATGTAACTTTTCTAGCAATTTTTCATAACTAAAATGTTTCATTCCCCTTATTAGTTGTCTAGCCCTCCTCTGCACTCTCTCTAATTCCATAACGTCTTTTTCTTTTTTTTTTTTATAAAAGACATCCAGAAGTGAACCGCATAATCAAGGTGGAGTCTCACCATGTACCAGTAAAGAGGCAGAATAATATCTTCCTCACGTGAATCAAAATCCATTTTAATACATGCAAATATCTTATTGTCCTTTGCAGCCACCAGCTGGCATTATGCACTACTGCCAAGTCTCTTGTCTATAATTACTCTTTTTCAGTAGCAAATTTTCCCAAGGAAACATCATTTAAACTATATGCTACATGTTTATGATTATACTAGACATGTGCAAAACTAAAATTTTCGTTTTCGTAAAAATTTTTATTTATTTCGTCTAAAACAAATTTCGTTCAGTACTGCATTCGTTTCAGACGAAATTCGTTCATTATTTTTTCGTTTCGTTAATTTTAATTCGTTCGTTTTATAGAAATACAATGTAATACTATTGGCTTTCTATAAACCGAACGAGAGCCCCATTTATAAGAAATTTTTATGAATGGGGCTCTCGTTCGGTTCATAGAAAGGCAATGGTACTACATGTTTTCTATAAGCCGAAAGTCTATAAACTGAACGACTTTCGGTTTATAGACTTTCGGCTTATGGAATACATGTAATCCTATGGCTATTCTATAAACCGAACGTTCGGTTTATAGAATAGCAATAGGAATACATGTATTACATAAGCCGAAAGTCTATAAACCGAACGTTCAGTTTATAGGCTGTCGGCATTTAACTATACAGAGACAGAGTCTCCATTCATAAAATTATGAATGGAGACTTTGTCTCCGTGTAGTAAAATGCCGAAAGCCTATAAACCGAACGTTCGGTTTATAGACTTTTGGCTTATGTAATACATGTAATCCTATGGCTATTCTATAAACCGAACGTTCGGTTTATAGAATAGCAATAGGAATACATGTATTCCATAAGCCGACAGCCTATAAACTGAACGTTCGTTTTATAAGCTGTCGGCTTTTAACTATACGGAGACAAAGTCTCCATTCATAATTTTATGAATGGAGACTCTGTCTCCGTATAGTTAAATGCCCACAGCCTATAAACCGAACGTTCGGTTTATAGGCTGTGGGCATTTAACTATACGGAGACAGAGTCTCCATTCAAAAAATTATGAATGGAGACTTTGTCTCCGTGTAGTAAAATGCCGACAGCCTATAAACCGAACGTTCGGTTTATAGGCTGTCTTCTTATGGAATACATGTATTCCTATTGCTATTCTATAAACCGAACGTTCGGTTTATAGAATAGCAATAGGAATACATGTATTCCATAAGCCGAAAGTCTATAAACCGAACGTTCGGTTTATAGGCTGTCGGCTTTTAACTATACGGAGACAAAGTCTCCATTCATAATTTTATGAATGGAGACTCTGTCTCCGTATAGTTAAATGCTATTGTATTCTATAAACCGACTCTATTTCGGCTTATAGAATGCAATAGTACTACGAATGGACGAATGAACGAATGATTTTCGTTTATTAACCATTCGTTCATTCGGCTTTCGTTAGCTTAGCATTTTCGTTCTTCGTTTTTCGGACGAATGGACGAAAATGCTATTTTCGGACGAAAATGCATTCGTCCGAAAACGAATGCACATGTCTAGATTATACCCAAAATGCATAATTTTACATTTGTCTATATTGCACATCACTTGCTCTTTAGGGGTTTTAGAGATAAGCTCTTCATTGTTAGATATTACCAAGCCCAGAACAAACCCCTGTAGTTGGTGGCTGTACTAGCTAAAACAAAAAATTGTTATTCCACAAATTTAAGAATGTGTTGCTTTTAGCAGAATTAGTAGTTCCATTTTTCCAATCTACTTTTGGATAATTCAAATCCCCCATAATGATAGTACATACTAATTTAGATGCCTTTTCTATTTTCATTAATACTTGTGATTCCTCAATTTAACCATTTTTTTTTTTTTTGTAACAAATGCAACTAATATTTTCTGCACAGTTCGACCCCCATTGACTATCTCAACCCACAATATTTTCTCATGTTCACTAGTGTCATCATATATATATTTTCATAAATACACAAAGTAATAATGTTGGTTTGCCATACACACAGACCACTCCACTTCTTTTATCTTGTTTGTCTATCTTTTCTAAAACAAAATGGTTTTATATGCCAATTAAGTCATGGTTTTCAATTCCCTTATTTTACCAGTAAAATTTCTGGTAATTACGATCATACACTCAATGGCACTCATATGTCCCATTTGTGATTTCATTTTGAAGTTGTTTATAGGCTTCTCCCTATAATCTGTACTATCCTTTCTATACTGTCAAGCCCAGTGTTTATTATTCACTCTCTCTGCATTCCTAGTTTAAAACTCCTTCAACTGTCTAACCATCGTCTCCCCATGCACATGAGCCCCTCTTATTCAGTGGTAATCCCTCCTGACTGTAGAGATTGTACCCCAAAGCAAAGTCAGCCCAGTGCTCTAAAAACCTAAACCTCCAAGAAATCTACCTTCTAGATCCATTCCCTAATCTTGTTCCCAAAATTGTGAGGATGTGCAAACTGGTCACTTACAAAAAAAATGCAGACTCAAACTGTGATCAGATTGCACACCCAAACATGGCAAGTTATGTGGATGTAATCAGGTGCTGTGGGTGCAATGGCAAGTGATGTGAAGTCAATAACAAAAGGAGGACTGAGTGATTTGTTCTGTAAGGGGTCCCAAAATGTCTGATGGGGCCTATGTCTATATCCATTTTATACATGGCCCCCTGGGACAAATGAATACTGTACTATACTGCCTTTAAAAATAGCCTGGGACAGAGATGCAGAAACCAGATAACCACAGATGGACAGGTTTCATCCTCAATGGGACTCTTCATCATGAGACTGGTTACTGGCTTCTGCTTGAAGCTTAGAGTAGCACAAGAAGTAGAGACATTATTAAATACAGACCTACACATACCAGATAAGCCAGAATACTTGCTTTTCCCACAGAAATCCTAAACTTGCAATGCTACTGCCACTACAAGGGATTATGCATTTTGTATAAAATCGATATAGAGGCACGAAGATGACCATTGGTAAATGTTATTAAAGTATTTACTTTGTAATGCATATTTTACATTTTGCATTGCTTAAAAATGGACGGCTTACAGTTAGATAAAATTGCACATTTGCAAAGCTTCAGTACCTCTTTCAGTTTTCTGCTTTGCAATTCTTAGGGTTTTTTTTCAGCAGCAATCAAAAAGAATTAGAATGGGATTTCTTGCTTCCCTATTGATGTCATCAGACAATATGTTGCACTATAAGAAATACTAGGGTGTTAGTTCCCTGTCACTTCTTAATGCCAGTCATGTCATCAATGCATTCCATCTCTCTTTCTCTCTCTCTCTCTCTCTCTCTCTCTCATATTAATGCATATTATATGGCTGGATGAGAGGCATTGCAGCTATATCACATAAATACCAGTTGGCTACGGATGATAGACATTCCATCTCTCTCATAAATATAAAGAACACACCCTCTGAAGCGGATTACTGGGACGATTTCATAAGCGCCACAACTTCTAAAAACATATTTGCTAAAATTAAAAAGTTAATCTTGACCCACTCAAATTTAGAAAAACCAAATCCAATAAAGCTCTGGGAACGAGACTTAGAATTTACAATCCCTTAACCGGACTGGTGTGCGGCCTGGCAAATCACCACGAGGGCAGTACACTGTATCAAACTACAAGAACAATATTGTAAGCTTGTATATAGGTGGTATTTGGTCCCTCCACGCTTGGCAAAACTTAACACGGAGTATAGCAAATGGTGTTGGCGTTGCCAACTAGAGGTGGGATCCCAAGCTCATGTTTGGTGGCACTGCACACGGCTTTCTCCAATCAAAAAAGGTTTGTCGGAAAGCTTACAAAAAATAGCAGGTAGCGAGGCCCATATGACAGCCCAGTTGTTCTTATTCCATATTGGATTTCCTAAAATAGATAAATATCAAAAATATTACTTAATTAACATCTTCCTTGCTGCGAAATTGTGTATTGCACGGATGTGGGAAAAGCAGCATCACCAGATTGGGCAGAAGTTGTGACACAGCTGGAATTCCAGGCCGGAGCGGAGAGAGTCTTTTATGGTATAAATAGAGAGCAGTTAAAAAAAAATTTGGGTCAAGACCATGGAGGGGCTGTAGCGAAGGGAAAGATCTCCCCCTGAACCCACCGATAAAACTTTATCTACCTTCCCATTTGTTCCCCTCTTGCCGGAAAATAGCTCTTGTAGTGTATGTCTTTTTAATGTTTTTAATGTTTATGTCTTTCTCATAAATACCAACTGGCTGAGAATGATAGGAATTCCAACTCTCATATAAATGTCTGATGGCTGAGGATGATACACATTACATCTCTCCCTCTCATACAAATGCAGCTGGCTGAGGATGATAGGTATTCCATCTCTCTCATATAAATATCAGCTGGTTGAGGATGATAGGCATTCCATCTTGTCTCTCATAAAAATACCAGCTGTCTGAAGGCATTTCAGACCGCTGTCCCTCTGAGCTCCTCCTATGCTGTGGTACAGAACGAGCGGCTCCTGTGCCAGGAGACACAGATGGCACATCTCCCCCAAACTATACCACCAACGAAGAAACATTATGCAGCTCCTCCCCTCCTCAAAGTGAACAGATCCTCCTTATTTAATGTATTGTTTATTGCTCATTATGTGTTGATCTGTTATTACCCTGTATATGTAATTAAGAACCAGACTAAAAGTGTTAATCCCCCTTTTCTTAAGAGAATATTAGGACATCTTTGTGTCCTCCTAAATGGGAGTGGGAGGCTTTTTTGGAGACACATATGATATACGGGTATACCATCCTGGGAATTATTTGTGATACATGCACTAATATCTTCAGAAGAACTCTCAACAGTTACCTAAGTGTCTTGTTTACATTCTGTGTTTACTAACTACTTATTTTAATAATAAAAACATTTAATTATTTTCTAAAATACTGCATCGGATGCAGAGGGGTGGATAAATATGAAGGAAACTATGGAGGGGGTGGAAGGAGCTACTACACACTATGGAGCCACACAGACCATGCAGGCATTAACAAGGAGATCAGTCTAATTTAGAGATTAAGACTATTAACATTGTGTTTTATTGAATCCAATAGGCATTCTAATTATTTGATACAGTATCTAATTTACTGGTGAATTATCACTGGTGAGTGCTTCTTCAGTCATTATACACCAATAAATAAGTGATTTAATCAACACTGGAGAAGCCCCATCTGTGTCAGGACACACATTCAGCACTTCTCCAGCACTATATCACCAACAATTCTATGTATAACCCTGGAGAAGTGCTTCTCCCAGCACTATACCACCATCATCAGTATAGGCAGTCTGATAAGCATGCTAACCCCAGATGCACCAGCAATGGCTGCAATCTGGAGCTGTGGCACTGGGGGGAGAACTTGCCCAGGTACTATATAATTGAAATATAAAAAGAATAAAGAAAAAACAGTGACAGTCTAGTTCACTGTTTTGTGCCTACAAGTTGCACAAAAGTCAAACTGGTGATTAGACTGTGCCTTTAAACTAATATGCCTATCCAGAATCCCTTGCAGTGGTAGAAGAGCTGCAAGTTAAGGATTTCTGCAGGTCTTCTGGCTCGTCTGGTGTGTGTAGATTTGTGTGCCTCTGCTACCCCCAGCAAAAAGTCAGACACAGTTTGTGCAGTGTTTAATATCATCCAGTTCTTCCCTGATATCAGCTCTCCTTTTGATTTACTCTTCTGGATAAACTTTGCATTGTCCTGGAAGGAGGTTACCTGGAACACAGGACATCACTGTGTATTGTTTAGAGGCCTTGATAGGCAAGGATTTATGTACTTATCATTTGTGATTTTTATTATTTATAAATCACTCAGCAGTATGTGTCAGAGAGATAGGACTCTAAAGCGTTTCCTTTTCCAAAATAGAAAATATTATCAGCCTCTTAGTAGAAATGATATCATGAGGTTGAATTTTGTGTAGTCCATTTAGTGTTGTTTGTGTGAGAAACTAGGGTTATATAATTTAACTTTTAGAATTTTGGTCTCAGAAGTCAAGGGATAAAGGTTTGTTGTCAATATCTTTGGAGTGTTAAGTTCATGAAGTCAGTTAGTTCTGTGTATGTGTATTCTCACACTATCAACTGTACAATTATAGTTACTTTTCTCATTTGTACACTACACTCATCACCCTCAATCAGGAGAATTATAAAGGTCAATAACATATCTGAGAACAAAATAGTCCAGACTGTTATATATACAATATAGTTATATGGGCTTTTTGTTGTAGAGGCCAGTGAGATTAGGGACAGCAAAAAAAATTGCTAAGCAAAAATCAAGTGATTCAGTATGTGTAGTGTCAGATTACCTGATATTATACACAATTAATACAGCTAAAATAGGACCTAGACATGGCAGTTTAGATTTAGAAATAAATGGTTTTAATATAGAAGTGTATATGCCTATAATCTCCAATGTAACTCTCTACATTTCTCTAATGTTCCTATTCCTTTTCTTCCCCTGGTACCATGATATGAGGGAACTTTTCTTGTGCTATTCACACAATATGCATACATCCAGAGACAGTTAGAAAATAGCACTGACAAAATGCACGAGCCAGGACTCCACCACCCCCAACACCAGAAAAAAAACAGACACGATGCTCAGCACTTGAGTGAGGTGAAGTTTTTAATCCAACATGCATGGTAACGTTTTGATCCACGTTTTAACCTTAGTTTTAACCTTATCCTATTTGAAGCCTGTTTTACCTGGTTGCTTGTGAGTGCACTAAAATATACATATATTTTCACACAGCATATTTTTTCTCTGTTGCACAATATATATTTTTATTTTTTACATGTTCCCTGCGTAACTCTCCGCGCCCTTGTCCTTTCACCAAATCTCTATATATGTGTGTAGGTTGGTGGGTGGGTGGGGTTTTGAGTGTATATGTGTCCACATTTATATATATATACACACATATATATATATACACACATATACAGATAAATGGGTGTAGGTGGTAGATATTTGTGCATGTGTTGGTAGTATGCATAAAGGAGCCTATTCCAATGTAATATAATATACACACTTTGGTTTATATCTATATAATTCATTAGAGTTACTATGACTTATCTGTGAATGCTGTAACCAAATATAACCGTAAAAATATCTTTTTACATGAAGAGTATTAGAAGTGATTAGTCATTAATATGATATTTCAAACCTTCAATGGGTGTGGTAACATTAGATAGCTAGTGTAATATTGGGTTTTAGTACATTCTGGTTACTCTGATACACTAGGATTGTGTGGATAGAATTCACTAAATTGCTCACAATAATGGTGCCATTGATTGTGTGTTGCTTGCTTAAGCCATTGCCTTTATTTTACAAACTTGCTACAGATTTTTCAGGCCTGTAACTATTGTGTTTGTACTGATTAGCAATAGGTGTTTGTTTACTGGTGTATTGGGCTCAGTCAGTGTATTATTGTGTGTTATTTCTATATCAGTGTGTGTGTTAATAATGTTTTGTTTCTGTGTGTATTATTTCAGGTATAGTCTTAGTGTATGTCATGTTATCACTTTCTAAAACGATATTGGTATATACTGTTTTTATGAATGGTTATTGGCCGTCTTTATTGGCATCTAGTCTTTCATAATTTTATTTATCTCTGACTGTAGTAAAATATTGCATGTTACAGCTAACAAAAGATGATCTCAAAGTGCAACAAATCAGACCTGGTAAAGATCAAGTCATTTCAAAGAAAACACATGTTGCTATACAGGTTTAAATTAAATTTTCAGGTTTTAGTAACTACAAACACATATTATGTTTCAAATTGGTGCACATTAAAAGGACCCATACAAGGACTCTTCATTGAGACCCCTGCAGACCAATAAGGGTAAAAGACCAAAGACCTTTTGTTGGGAAGTCTTTTTCTAGTTAACCATTTTATTTATTTATTTTTAAAGTGTAATTGAAGGGTAATAATATTATACAGACTTTGAGATGTCACAGGGTTTAAATGTCCTCTCTTGGAATTACAGGAGAGGCCCTAGATATCCTGATGGCACATGCAAAGATACTAGTTTACCTAGGGGTGTTTAGTGGATTTGTGGCAGATGGGCCTATTGTGTATAGCCCTATGGGTGGTCAGGTAGTTACTTGTGGCAAGTTTTCTAGCTTTAACAGCATTTTAAAAATTGCCAAGTGGGAAGATTATGAATATATATAAGAATTAGACCCTGTAGATAAGAGTGTTAAAATCGGTTTCTAGAAAAGTGTTTCTGGAACAATGTTTGCCACTGCAGGGTTATCACTACTGTACATGAGACTTATCAGACTTGTACTTGAAAGTAATGGGATACCGAATTTGACTTAATCTCAAAAATAGCCTCCCATTTCTTTTTTTAATTGGGAAGATTCAAACCTGTATTTTTTTTTCTCGGGTGTCGAAAGTTGACCTCCTTAACCCCTTGCCGACACAGGACAGACTAGGTTTGTCCTGTGGGTCAAAGCGTGAAGGACACAGGACAGACCTAGTCTTTCCTACTGCAAAACGAGCATTGATAGCAATTTTTTTTTTGCTTTCAGTGCTCCACCAGTATTGCTACGATGCTTCCATGTGGATGCCAATTGAATTTCGATCACTCTGAAGAGCGAGTGAAATTTTGGTTTTAAAGGAGCAGTGCCTTTAAAATGATCAGTGGTTTAACCCCTTCGTGACAATGGATGTGTCAGGCACGTCCTGCCGTGAACTCCGTTCCCGACAATGGATGTGCCTGACACGTCAACGGTGAATTAAGCCGTTTTCGCGATGTCGCGGCAACAGCCAGCACCAAAATTTATTTTCTGGGGCACCCACGATCGCCCCACGGAGCGATCGTGGGAGCCATATTGACGGAGCAGCATGCTCTGTCAATATGGCTATGCCCTCTGGTGGTCCAAGCTTCGGAAGTGAAAGTAAATTCACTTCCAGCGCTCTGAATATGCTGATTGACTGCCCCTAGTAGTAGCCAAGCAGCATAGCAATGTAAAAAAATGTAAAAAAAAATATTTAATTAGCTTAAAACTGGTTATATAGTTAGATTAGGCTATAGGGTTAAAATTAAATAATTTTTAGCATAAGGGATAGGGTTAAAATTAAATTAAAATATATTAAGGGATAGCATAAGGGTTAGAGTTGGGGTTAAATTTAGTGTTAGGGTTAAATTTTGGGTTCGGGTTGGGGTCAAAAGGTCAATATAGGAAAAAAACAATTTTTGGTTTTTGCCCCATAACTTGCAGCAAAATACAGAAAAATATGGAAACATGCATATTTCTGAACTCGGGACAACATTTAGAAACTATTTAGATGGGGTCTTTTTTAATGATTGTATTTGTGTAAATTATATTTTAGGTCAAACTTAGAAAAAGTGGGGGGGTTTACATTTTTCATCATATTTTATGATTTTTTTGTAGTACATTATAAGATATGATGAACATAATGGTATCTGATGAAAGCCCTTCCTATGGTGATAAAAACAACATATAATTTGTGTGGGTACAGTATGTGAGAAAGAAGAACATTGCAGCTAAACACAAACACCCCAGAAATGTCAAAACACCCATTGTCACCAAGGGAAAGTCAAGGTGAAAATGTCTTGTCACTAAGGGGTTAAATGAGCATAGGAACCAAATTGAATCACTTTCTATGTCTCTGCAAGTGTTGCAACACTGAAAAAAAGCGTATTCTTGGTCACTTGGTCAAAAATTGTGTGTGGGGGTGTTTCCTACAGTGACTCGAATCCGAACACTAAGTTTAACCCTAACTCTAACCTTTATGCTAACCCTTAATTTATTCTAATTTTAATTTAATTGTAACCCTATCCTTTATGCTAACCCTAATTTAATTGCGCTAACAATTATTCTAACCCTAACCCTAGATTTTAGCTAATTACGGGTTTTTTTTTATTGCAGACGGAAGTGAATTTTTTTTCACTTCTTACCCTCTACCCACAGAAGGGCAGCAGCTATATTGAAGAAGCATGCTACTCTCCAATATAGCGCCCATGATGGGTGCCCCTGTTTAAAAATGTCCAGGCGCACCATCATAGCGGTTTTCACAATAAATGGATCATGAAAGGCACGTCCATTGTCGAGAAGGGGTTAAGCTCTCTACCCTTCTTCTATACATATTTGGTGCTAGATACACATAAAAGAGATAATAGTAATAATCACAAAACAAATAACTGTTATACACCAAAGTATTATTTTCTCTACAGTGAACTCAGTGAGACAGTTTGTTTCCAACAATGTTTTACACTTGCATATTATTTGTTCAGGTTTACTGAATAATATATACACTAGCTTTCCATTGCTCTTCAGCTGTACAGAACATACAAAATGCCATTTATTAAAACTGAATGGCAAATGAAATCAAACTGTACTTTATGCTGGTCTTGACATAGGATACAAAGTAGAGTATGATTTCTTTCATATATTTTATTAATATACCAATTTTCATTAATATCTAAATTATAAGCATTATTTATCACATCACTTTCTTTGGTCTTATATGGGAATAAGTCCAGAAAACCCAAATCCCTTAGATTTCGGTCTTTTAAATTTGATACATTTCTTTGTTGATCAAGGAAGCAGAGAATCTAATTTAAATACCCTGTCACACTTTCCAAACACATGTAATTAAAAGAGAATATATGAATCTCTTGGGATATATCGGGTAATTCAGCTTGCATGAGGCTTATTAAGGCCTAGCTGCGGTTATTAATGCAGCTACTGCGATTTACAACTATTACAATTTACAGCTATAATAGGATTTATTTGGTAGTAATCGTAAATCTAAATAAAATGAGTATTATGGTACCGCCTCTTTTACTATAATATATTATATATGTGGACAATGAAACAAAAGACAAAAGGTCTCCTGAATTTTAACAGCTTTGCAAAGGGTTACACTTTGTGAACTAAAAAAGGATTATGTCTAAAATGTTCTCACACAGAGAAAATATGATTTGGATGCCCTTGTTGAAGCTAAAATAATTTGAAACAAAATGTATTTAAAAATATAGCAAGTGAATTTGTTACCAGTGCACACAAAGAGCATAAACTCTGTCTGGATTGGGAAGGGCCCACTACAGATATCTATAAAGTTTTACGTGATGACATAACCCAATGACAAAAAACACACAGTGGTTACATAAAACAAGTGAACTGTATATTGAAAAGTCCCTCCTCACATTACATGATAAAAATCCTAAAGTTGTTTGTTAGTATATCTCTAAAAGCAATAAATGGATGAGAAAGACAAGTTTGTTATTCTAGAGTTTGCATTTCTCAAGGACAGAGTTGTCAGCAAAATTCCTAAAAACAAGACTAATAGAAAAATAGAAAACATGCATCCAGAATACAAAATGGCAGTCAGACAAAATGGCAGCAGACAGGCAAAACAAGATATTTTCTCATCCACAATATAACACCAGAGACCCCTGCAGTCTATATAACATCCACATCCTGCTCCACATTCTTTTATATTTTCAGGCATGTCAGCCTTTCATCAAGTGTAGTGGTATTAAAATGGCACTTACGTGTTATTTTAACATTCTCTTTCTTCACAGTTAGTGCTACTTCTATTTTTTAAATTTGATTTGTATTTTTAGAGATACACATCAGGTTACACGCCAAACCAGAACTGGTTGATAGTCAGCATATGCAAAAAAACATAACAAATATCCATATTTTAGTGCTAATAATTGCTAGAGCAGAACCAGTTTAAACCCTTTCTGCATTTGCCAAAATAAGTTGAATTAAGGCATGTGTGTATGTGCAATATTCCCCACATGTCCTTTAGCCTAAGGTTAATTAACTAGATCAACTGTCTTGACAAGAATAACAGTTGGAGTGGGTGGAAGTGACTATGAGATATTTGGCCGGTACATGCTTTGGATAAACTAGTTATACAGGATGTAGGGGGCTGTTTAAACCATAGTTTGAAGTACACATATCCACATAGGACTGTATTTTTCTAAGAATTGTATAAATCCATCATGTACTAAAATTATAAATTAGAACTGCTTTGAATGGTCATGTTGCTAGCTATCCTTTGATCATGATAAAAGAATACTTTTGCTACTCCCACTCTCCGGTCTCTCTGGTCAATTGGCACTCAATCTACAGAGGACAAGGCTCATTATCTAACAAGTATGTGTGAATGTATGTCTGAGTACTGTTAACACCCTTTAAACGCTCTGCCAATACTTGTATCCATTTGTGGTGCTATAAATGTCATAAGTGGGGTCCAGGTGGTGTGGGATCCTGAGCGCCCAAGTTCAGGAGTTATGGTGCAGGAATGGAAACACAGGGCCTGATGAAGGGTAACTGCTGTCCCTCCTGAAGTATGAGGCTTCAGGTTTGTGCAGCAACATGCCAGGGCCCTGTAGAAGCAGCTGCTGTATCCAAGGCAGAAACTGAAAAAACCCAGCAAACATCCTGGAGAGGCCACAAAACATGACTATGACAGCATAGTGGATGTAGCCGGCTGAGACAGGCAGATAGACTAAGCAGAGCAATAGCAGAATATCAAACTTAGGCAGAACAGAATTGAATACAGAGTGTAGCATTACAGGACATAAAAAGGAGAAAATGCAAAACCAAAACATACATAAGTAGGATAAAGAAGAAACTTAGCTAAGTATAAACAATACTAGGTATGGGATTACATAAATAACATAGAAACAGTCTCTGACAGACATAGGGCATTGCTACAGAACTTAAAGGAACATACACAGACACAGCTATAACTACAATACTACACACAGGGGACAGGGCTAAGGAGTATGAAAGTAATGGAAGATACAAACAAACATAGATACAGGGAACTGTATAATATTAATTAGTAGTGGTTTGTTTATGCCAATTTGCCAAATGATTATAAGCTTGCCAACCACATCAAGGTACCCCACAATCTGGCAAGTTCCTAAAACATTCCTAAAATAATAATTAACAAAATTATTATGCAGACACTCAGGAATCTTAAAGAAACAGAACAAACAGGTGTGGACCATTATATAGCAGTAAAGAAACAAGGCAGAAGGAAACAGAGAAAACCTGTGATGGAACAGAACTATAAACTGCAGGAAAAACAGAAATGGAAAAGGAAGAAAAGAGTAGGGAAGCCCTTTAATAAGAATCTGAAAAAGATCTACAGGGCTCTAAGGCAAGGCAAAACTATAACAGGGCATCCCCATTACAGGGACTCCAAGACACAGCATTCCATTCAAGGTACTCTAAGACAGGACATCCCATAAATGCGACTCAGGTCAACCCTCTTCTACAGAGCTCAGATCACCCATTTTACAGGGCTCAGGACAGGGCAGTTGCCAGTCTATTGCTAGGCTTGGGTAGGGGCTAGACAATAGGTAGACTTGGGCAGGTGGCGGTCTGTGGCTAAGCTTAGGCAGGTGCCGGACAATAGCTAGACTAGGGCAGGTGGCCAAACTGGGTAGGTACAACTCTGGACAGGTGCTGCTCTGTGGCCAAACTAAGGAAATGCCACTCTGTGGTCGAACTAAGGAAGTGCCACCCTGTGGCCGAAGTAGGAAAAGTGTACAAGGATGCAAGAAAACGACAGGAACCAGCATAAAACATAAATAATCGAGCAAAGCAAGAAAGGATACAGAAATGGCTGGATTCAGGGGGGATGGGCCTGCATGTGGGATGATGCATGGCAATATAAATAAACATGAATAATATTTATAATCACATGGTTAGACTAGTACTAGAACCTTATATTACTGTATATAATCAATGTAGGGAATATAGCTTGTTCCCTACTTCATTAAAGTTTTATTTAACTTTTAAAACACTGTGCAGATTATCATTAATTTCTGCTTGTTAGCAGAGGCACAGCTGGTCTGTTTCAGGTGCGCACTGACAGGATGAACACAAGCACTGACAGTCAGAGAAGCCACTTGCTGCTGCCATCCATGGTCTGGCTCATGGCCTTAGCAGTAAGTGACAACCAGTTCAGCTTGCATGTTTCAAAGTCAAGGATGGAGATGGGACAACAGAGGCTAAAATGGCCAGTATCTTGAAATACTAAAGGTACAGACAGCTGGTAAATTGCATTTTGGGAGTCCTTTTGATGCTGGCGTGGACATCAACTTTAGTAGGTTAGTAACTGCAGCATTAATTGTTGTTTTTATTTACGGAATTAAATTTTGCTAATTTTGTGGACCTCCTTGGCTGAATTCTTGTTATTACAGGAGACATGGTGTGCTAGTCTCCACATTTTATCAGCCTGTAATCTTGAAACATACATGCCATTTTATCTCCAAACTAGGGTCACTGAACTATTTCCTTTTGCTTCTACAACGGAAGCACCATACTATAGAAAGTTCAACTGTATCTCAGCCTTTGGTCTTTCCTTTCATTGCAATACTGTTACAATTTATACAAACAAAATCTTGAAAGTTAAATACATACAAAACCGCAACTGTCCCAATTTGGCACCACTATCCCAGTTTCATTGTGGCAAGTAGAACAGACACCACCTCATCTAAAACTATGCTCCCATCACATAGTGCAGGAGTATCCAAGTTTTTTGGGTTGTGGGCCACTTCACCAAAAATGTAAGTGAGCATGGGCTGCATTCATTTTTCAATCAGAGAAAATTATGTATATATTTATATACTATGTATATATAAATAAATGTATATTTTTATATACAAATACACATACATACACAAACATAAAAAAAAATACAGACAGTCACACTGACATACACAAACACACTTACACACAGAGTCACACTGACACACACACACACACACACACATATAGATTCACACTGACACACAATTACATACAGAGTCACACTGACACATACTTACATACAGTCACACTTGCACACACACACCAGCATACACACGGTACCTGCCCAACCACACAGTTTTTCTTTGTTTTTTTACGGGGCTGAGATTTTCAGACCCCTCCTCTACTTTTCCCTCTTCCACACTTCCACATTTACATACAGATCCACATTTACACACACTTAGATATAGTTACACTGATACATACACTTACATACAGTAACACTTGGACACACACAGTACCTGCCCAACCACACAGTTTTTCTTTATTTTCATTTTTGAACAGGGCTGACATCTTCAGGCCCCTCCTCCACTTTTCCCTCCTGCACACTTACACACAGAACCACACTTACATACAGATCCACACTGACATACACTTACACACAGATCCACACTGATAAACTCTTACATACAGATCCACACTGACACACACTTACATACAGATCCATCCTGACACACACTGACATACAGATCCACACTGACACACACTTACATACAGATCCATCCTGACACACACTGACATACAGATCCACACTGACACACACTTACATACAGATCCACACTGACACACACTTACATACAGTCACACTTGCATACACACAGTATCTGCCCAACCACACCGTTTTTCTTTGCTGATCGTAGCTTCAGACAACTCCTCCGCTTTTTAGTGCGTGCTGCACACGCTGCTGGCCCGCTTCTCCCCTCCGTCTGACCCTTGCGCTGAACTCACACACAGGGTAGAGGAGGGGTTGTGCGCACAGGACTGAGGAGCTATGTGCAGAGAACTTAATTCCCTGACGCTCCTTCCCGTGCAGCCAGCAGTTGGAGGTGTGGCGCACGTTGGACACCCCTGTTATAGTGGGAGGAATGCTTATACTAAGCTGTAGCTTGTGGACATCCATGATATCATTATTAAGGCCAGACTAATGGGCATCAATTTGCCCATTAATATGCCACTGTTAATTTGCTCACTAATATGCCACAGCCACTTTGGCCATTAATATGCCACAGCCAATTTGCCAATTAATATGCCACAATCAATTTGCCCATTAATATGCGGCTGTTCATTTGCTCAATAATATGCCACAGCCAGTTTGCCCATAAATATGTCACAGCTAGTATACCCATTAATATGTCACAGCCGATTTGCCCATTAATATGCCACAGCCAGTAGAAATATGCCACAACCAGCATGCCCATTAGTATGCCACAGCCAGTATGCCCAGCAACATGCCACAGCCAGTATGCCCTATAAAATAATACCCACTCCCCCATTAATATGCTACTCTTTGCCGTTAAAGCAGCCCTATCCAGAGCTATACACTATTAAATGAATATTCTAATACAACATGGCCTATACTGTTTATACTTGTGGACCTATATTCATGTATACATAAGGTACATGAATTATAAAAATGTAACAAATGTTTTGCTCATCAGGGAAACAGTTTATTAATATAGCCAAACATTATATACACTTTTTACAACTTTATTTTTTATTTTATTTTTGAAAGTATGAATAGTGCTGATTGTTACAGATAAGCTACAAGATTTTGGATCAGATGGCAAATGTACAGAGAAATGACGCAGGATGAAAATGAGAGTGTACAAGACGGATTCAGTGTCACATTCATTAGCAGCACATAAACACCAGGGAGAGAAATATATCAGTTCCCAATACCTAGGCATCTGTCTTACAGACAGCTATTCATTTATAACATGTGCTAGAGAAACCAGCTCACTATCCAATTTCATATGACTCCAAAAATACATTCGCCCATTTCTAAATAGTCTTTAGATAAGCCGGTGAGTATATGTGTATATTAAAGGACAAAAATATGTTTTATGTTTAACTGAAAGATTGCAACAAGTGTAGACACGTTCGTGACCAGACTTTTGGAAATACATTTACCACCAATCATTTCCAATGGATGTATTTTGTGTAATTATTTTGTGTGTTGTTTTTTTCACACAATTTGTACTTCAGGTATAAATTAACAGGGGATGCTATGTGTTAATGCCAAATAACACCCCAATACATGCTCAGAAAACTCCCCTGAGAATAGTGATTCCTGACATGCATAGGTTTGTAATGGTTAACTTTGTGATATGGTCATCGGAGCTTTGAAACGTGGAATTTTTAATTATTGATTTCCAGATGACATTTCCTATCGTGCTCAGCAAACCAAAAACTACATTAGCATCATAGGGAATGTAGTCTTTAGTAGGCAGCACACATATTTGCTAATCTTCCTACCTTGATGCTGCATGGATGACATATTCAGCTGCTGTGGACCCTTGTCTACTGTTGGGGGCCAGTGCAAAGCACTAATAACATGCCCTGTGACCTTACAGTGCTAACATGTCACTGGTCCTCTAAGGGATATCCTTTTATTTTTACATGTCTATTTGCAACTTTTTATTTTATTTATTTATTTTAACTCTTTGCACTGGCCCCCAACAGTAGCCATTACCAATGAAAAGAAGTGTTTTTTTATTAAAATAATCCTGCAGACGGTGATTGGCGGACAGGGGTAGGCTGCCTTATACTGTCATCCATCTCTCCCTGCCCCACAATTGTTGTAGGGTAGGGAGAGACTAAAGCAGTGACAGTGATCGGATGTGTAAGAGGGGTTCCAAGGCACTCAGACTTTTCACTTACCGCCCAATCACGGTATGCCTGCGGCAACACCTGTCATTGTTGCCAACGAAACATTTTCCAGTGATGTGCCTGGCGCATCCATGGTCATGAAGGGGATAAATAGAAATATTTAATAAAAGAATACAAATATATTGAACCTTCTTTGCTTGTATAGGATGCTCATGTTGTTTAGAATCTTGGATCAGATCTTTGTTCACCTAATCAAGATGTCTACTAGCCTGCCGCCCAACTGCAATCCTGCAGTCCTGATCTTATTCTCCGGTGTCTGGGACACTGCAGAATGGGTACTGTGTATGTGCAGCATTGTGTGCATGTGCAGTAGTGCTGTCAGTTTGAGTGATAGGGTTACTATGCATGCACAATAGAGCTGAAACTCAACATCCCACGCTCAGCCCCTGGCATCCTGATTTGTTGGGTTACGAAGTTGGGATGTATGTGCTAGCAGTATGCAAGAAAAGAGGACTCAGTAAGTTACTTTATTACAGTAAAGCATTTTTATTCAAATTGTTGTCCTTTAAGGCTTCATATACACACACAGTTTTGTGAATAAATGTGTGTAAGTATTTCTATTTATTTTTAAGTACATAACAAAAGATTTGGGGTGGATAAAAAAGTGTGGATGAAAGCCCCTTCCACCTGAAGTATACAGCAGACACATACTCCATGTATAACGTGACATAGCAAGCCAGTAACCAACCTCATGCCGATGAGTAGCATTAACAACGAAACAGCTGTCCATGAGTGGTGCACTGGCTTTGCTCCTCTTCCTGGGTTGCGTTTCAAAGCTGTTGTGTACAACAGACTCATACTCTAAGTTATCCATGTATAAAGTGGAATTATGAGGCAAAAATGTGGTTCTTTGTTGAGCACATTTGCATATGCCTACCCAGAATCCCTAAAGTGAGATTTCTGTGGTTATAGCAAGTCTTATGGCTTGACTGGTGTGTGTAATTGTGTTTAGCATTGTATAAACTATCCATATATTTTTATATACAGGTCAGAGAAACATTATATTCTCTCACATGATAGCATTTTTATAAATTATTCACAGGCAGTGAATAGTTTGTCACGTACAAAATTGTGGTACAGGCCCACCATCACATATTGTGGGGCCCCTTACAGACCAAATGGTCTGGGCATGTTCCTCCCTCACTCCATATCTCCTTTTGCTTTTGCCACCACATCCCTTTCAACAGCAACACCTTTCACAACCATGACATGCACCAGTACCCACTTTGCAGACCCCTGACTTACCCCCGGGCATGACTCACCCCAGCCAGCACATATTGTACACCCAGGACATGCCTCAGCACCCACAATAAACACCCAAGACATGTGCCAGCACCCACATTGCAGACACAGGTTTTGTCCCAGGATGCCAGGGCATGCACCATCACTGCACACCAAGGACTTAATCCAGCAGCACCTACAGCTCCCTGGTGTCTAGTGTATTGCCCAAGTGTACAGACATCCTCCCATGTTGCCTCTCGAACTCCATGTGTAGGTTGAAGTCTGAGAACATGTGCGTGGAAAATGAGAGGCAGCATGGGATGATGTCTGTGCACAGACATCCAGCTGCTAGCTCACCATAGAGAGCAAGCTTTTTATATTTTTTAAGGGGGCCAGAGTTGGCACCCAGGGCCTTTCACAGGTGTTTCGCCTGTCACCCCCTGATGGCGGCCCTACTGTGGTATGTATGTTATGTACGACATGTGATGAAAGCCTGCATATACTGTTGTCTGCACAGAAATGTTATTTATGTTAAATATTTACAATTGTATTCTACTAAATATTTTACATAAAAGCTCTATAGAACAATTCTTCAAAGTATGCTGTATACTAATGGGAATATAATCAAATCATATAGGGAACAGGTGCAGATCGTATGAGTTTAACTACATTTTTTACAGAAATGATTCTCTTCATCCATCTTCATAGATCCATGGGCATCTTGTTGATGGTGATAAATGTGGTATGGAATTTACAATTAATAAAACCAGCAATCTTTCAGATATAGGAAGACTAATAGTGTGGGACCAGCACAATGCACATGATGTAAAACACTGTGATACATAAAATGTAAATGCACTCAGTTTTTAAACCAGCAAAGACTGAGCTAACTGTCTAATATGCAAATTTATATTTCCAAAAACAAAGCCTGTAAAAGGTATGTTTGTATGCTCCACATCCAGTAGCAGACTGGCACACAGGGTGTGGGGACAAATGCTCTGGTTGGAAGAGTTTTACATCTGCAATATAACATGACCATTGACAGGGGCGTAACTAGAAATCACAGGGTCCCAATTTGAAAATTGCCCTGGGGCCCCCAACTTCACCAAGCAAAACATGTCACTGGCAGGGCCAGATAAAGACATTATAGGTCCCTGGGCATAGGCGTGCGCAGCCTATTGCATTAGGGTGTGCACCCTAAAGCACAAACACACACGCCGCACACGTGTGTGTGTATAGATATATAGATAGATATATATCTATCTATATATCTATACACACACACACACACACATACACAAATGCACTCTGCATACTTACATACAGACCCGCATTCATATAATTATCAATATAAACAAACATTTAAAAACTGTATTAAAACTTTTTTTTTATTAATTAAGCATTTAGCAATGTAAACAAACATTTCACATTTTTTAACTTAAAAAAACACTTACTTAAAGTTTACCAGCCAGCCGGCCGCCCCAGAACCCCTCCTGGGAAAAAACGATGTGCCTGTGCTCCGCTCTGCACCCTCTCCTCTGGCACTGCGGCTGGGCCTCACCCTTGCGTTGCCGTGACTCCGCCTCTGCGTGACGTCACGGAACGCGTGTACGCGAACGCGTACATTACAGGGGAGGTCTGAGGGAGGAGAAAGTCCGTCCTTCACTATGCGGCGCTTCCGCTCGCATAGTGAAGGATCGGATTAGGAGACAAACTCGGGCGGCAGACGGCAGTGCAGCACGGAGGCAGGGCCGTCTTTAATAGTGATTGGACCCTGGGCAAGCATTTGCTTGGGCCCCCTGGATCCTGCCCCCTCCCCTGCATGCAATCCCGCCATCCATCGCGATGTTACCCCCCCCCCCCCACACACACACACACACACACATATGCCATAATTGTTGTGCCATTCAGATGCCAGTAATATTGTAACTTTCGGATGCCAGTAATATTGTGCCAGTCAGAGCCCAGTAATATTGTGCCAGTCAGAGCCTAGTAATATTGTGCCAGTCAGATGCCTGCAATATTGTGCCAGTCAGATGCCTGCAATAGTGTGCCAGTCAGAGCCCAGTAATAATGTGCCAGTCAGATGCCAGTAATATTGTGCCAGTCAGATACCAATAATATTGTGCCAGTCAGATACCAATAATATTGTGCCAGTCAGATACCAGGAATATTGTGCCTGTCAGAGCCCAGGAATATGGTGCCTGTCAGATGCCTGTAATATTATGCCAGTCAGATGCCTGTAATAGTGTGCAGTCAGAGGCCAGGAATATTGTGCCAGTCAGATGCCTGTAATATTGTGCCAGTCAGATGCCTGTAATATTATGCCAGTCAGATGCCTGTAATATTATGCCAGTCAGATGCTTGTAATAGTGTGCCAGTCAGAGCCCAGGAATATAGTGCCAATCAGATGCCCAGTAATATAGTGCCAATCAGATGCCAAGTAATATAGTGCCAGTCAGATACACAGTAATATAGTGCCAATCAGATACCCAGTAATATAGTGCCAATCATATGCCCAGTAATATAGTGCCAATCAGATGCCAAGTAATATAGTGCCAATCAGATGCCCAGTAATATAGTGCCAATCAGATGCCAAGTAATATAGTGCCAGTCAGATACACAGTAATATAGTGCCAATCAGATACCCAGTAATATAGTGCCAATCATATGCCCAGTAATATAGTGCCAATCAGATGCCAAGTAATATAGTGCCAATCAGATGCCCAGTAATATAGTGCCAATCAGATGCCCAGTAATATAGTGCCAATCAGATGCCAAGTAATATAGTGCCAGTCAGATACCCAGTAATATAGTGCCAATCAGATGCCAAGTAATATAGTGCCAATCAGATACCCAGTAATATAGTGCCAATCAGATACCCAGTAATATAGTGACAGTCAGATGCCAAGTAATATAGTGCCAATCAGATACCCAGTAATATAGTGCCAGATACCCAGTAATATAGTGCCAGATACCCAGTAATATAGTGCCAATCAGATGCCAAGTAATATAGTGCCAATCAGATACCCAGTAATATAGTGCCAGTCAGATGCCAAGTAATATAGTGCCAATCAGATACCCAGTAATATAGTGCCAGATACCCAGTAATATAGTGCCAATCAGATGCCCAGTAATATAGTGCCAATCAGATGCCCAGTAATATTGTGCCAATCAGATACCCAGTAATATAGTGCCAATCAGATGCCCCGTAATATTGTGCCAATCATACCAGGAATATTGTGCCAATCAGATACCCAGTAATATTGTGCCAATCATATACCAGGAATATAGTGCCAATCAGATGCCCAGTAATATAGTGCCAATCAGATGCCCAGTAATATAGTGCCAGTCAGATGCCCAGTAATATTGTGCCAATCAGATACCCAGTAATATAGTGCCAATCAGATGCCCAGTAATATAGTGCCAATCAGATGCCCAGTAATATAGTGCCAGTCAGATGCCCAGTAATATTGTGCCAATCAGATACCCAGTAATATAGTGCCAGTCAGATACCAGGAATATTGTGCCAGCCAGACACCCCCCCCCCCCCCCGTACTTACACTTCACTGCTCCGTGTCCCCCGCCGGATGTCTCCTCCGTGCAGTCTTCCCTCTTGCACGGAGGAGGGAAACAGAAACCGAAACCGGATGTGACGCGACGTCACATCCGGCGTCAGTTTTTTTTTTTTTTTTTTTCCGGCCGTCGCATCCATCGGATGCGGCTTGCCGGAAAAAAGCGTTCACAAGCGCAATGCGCTGTGAACGCGGTAGCAGGGGCTGGGGGCCCACGGGACAGCTGCCTTGGGGCCCCCCAGGAGTAAATGGGCCCAGGGCAGCTGCCCCGTTTGCCCCGCGTTAAAGACGGCCCTGCACGGATTAGGGTGTGCCCAGGCACACCCGGCACACCCCGTGCGCACGCCTATGTCCCTGGGCTACAGATATTGTGAGGCCCCCAGTAAATATAAGATGACCTTACATGAAACAAGTAAATAATAATTCACATGTAAACCATTTTTTTCCATATTTAATAAAACCTATGATTGAGAATATATTGTTTTGATTTCCTTTTAATTACCAATATGCCCCTCTGACTTGACGATGCATCCCCAAACTTGCCAATTTGCCCCTCCAACCTGCCCATTTGGTCTGCCCATTAATATGTCACTATTAGTCGACCCATTAGTATGCCATTATTAGTATGCCCATTAATATGCCACTATAAGTATGCAGATTAACATGCCATTATTAGTCTGCCCATTAATATGCCACAGCCTATTTGCCCAATATGACACTTTTAGTATGCCCGTTAATATGCCACAATTAGTAGGCTCTTTAATATGCCACTATAAGTATGCCCATTAATATGCCACCGACAGTTCACCCCAAAAAAACATTTACCCCCCTCCCCAGGCCCTAGTACTCACCTTATAGCTGCTCTATTTCCCTCAAGAACTGCAGATCGAGGCCCATGCCTTAATCCAGCACTGCTGTAGTGCATATCAGAATATACATCATAATAGTTAATAATTATAATTTTCTGTTCCAAGCTAGATTGCATGACTGCATCATGCATTGACCATGGCTCTGTATGCCAAAGCAAGATTCCTTGGAGCATCTGACATCCACTCTATCAGGTTTCTCAAATGTGCTGAAAGAAACCTATGTAGCTGCTCTGCAGGTATAATCTAAAAAACAAACTTCAGCTGACCAGAAAGAGAAAAATATGCATCTAGAACATGCCCTGAGACCTTCCACAGACCACAGAAGGATATGGAAGTTGCTAAGGCCAACTAGAAACATAGACTTGCTGCTTGTACTTTTCAGCAAATGAGTGGATATTCTCCATCCAGACATTTTTATGTAGATTTATAAACAGCAAACCAAGTCCAGATTATGCTATAATAATTCCTCCAACTACATTACTTTGTACAGAAGCCACAATGGTTTAGCTTTAGAGTAGCACCACATCACCAATGCATTTACATTGCGGGTGGCTATTTGAAACCGCAAAGTATCAAAGTAGTTAATGACCAGTCCTATCCAACCTTTCAAACTAACTCATAGAACTTCCTGTAAACATCCATGTTAAAGTTCCTCTTACACAATCAGTAACAATACCAATCACACCCATCAAAATATCACCAAAATAGAAAAAGGTTTGAAATGAGAGAGGAAGAAAGGATAACATGCCACATAGAAAACATAACAGCAAATAAAAGTCCAAATAAAAACTCCTGCTATATATGACACCCTGGAGTTGTGGATTGTAATTTGATATTACAGATCCCAACACTATGCAAGCCCCACCTAGAGATTTTAGTAAATAATACTAAAATAATATTTATTTCTCAAGAACCAACATATTCCATGGTTCATTACAATCATCCTTAATTACATCCAAACTATCATTATCTGATTGCAGCTCCAATTATTTTAGCCAGGTCACGCTACATTAGAAAGCCTATGAGCCTTCCCCAAAAAGATGTAGACAGGGTGTCACCACACATTAACTGGAAGCTGAGAGCTGTCCCAGACTGTCCCGGCTGATCTGCAGTATGAAGTTCAATTTACAGTAGATAGAAATTAGAGCTGAGAAGTTTGATTGTTCAGAAAAACATTATGCTCAGGTTTCATATAAATAAAGTGATACAAAAAAATGATCTTGCAGAAATACCCAGCCTGAAAAAAGAACTGAATTAAGAGAAGTATATATTAATTAAAACTTTTTTAGTTGTTTGGCAATAATTACCTATGAAAATGGCCCTTTTGTACAATTGTCAGTCCTCTCTCCGAATATTGTTTTGAAGAGACGCATGTCTTTTGTGCATCACTATGAAGGTATATACTGTGTTCACAGTGACATCACTGTTGGCATGCATAGTGCTTCCCAATAATGTTCCGAAAGCCACAAACTTCAGCTTTACACTGATAATGTACACATCAATCTAGGATATTATCTGTTTACTAAGGAGAGATACTTTTAAATCCAACATTGCCCTTCATGTAGTTCTAATATACCTACTATAATACAAACAAGTCTTTTAAAGTGAAAAGAATCATCTTTAGTTCAAAGATTACATCAAATGACTTAACCACTTAGTGATATGACCTTTTGTCCTTGTCTTTCATGGGCTGTTTTGACATTTCTTTGGTGTTTGTGTTTAGCTGTAATTTTCTTTTTTCTCACATACTGTACTGTACCCACACAAGTTATATCCACATAGCCAATAACTAAGAAAGGAAAATCCCTTGTTGGTCACCCAAAGTTTGCAAGGTTGACCTACTTATAGTTATTCAAAAGTCAGGAAATAAATATGCAAAACACTGACTTTAAATTGGCTTTATTCTCATGTTTCTATATGGGTGCATATTAATTGCCAAAAAGTAAGGAATATAAAGTTTAGCTAATGGAATAATCAGTATTATAAAAAGAAATAATTTTTCTAGCATATTTCTATACCTTAGCACTGTACTAGTCTAAAGCTGTTATTCTGATTTAGTTTTATGCATTGCTTTGTATACATACCTACCCATAGCACATTTTCCATATTATGATGTATTTATTCCCGTCTATTACATATTATTGTTATGAGTTTGTATTTTCAGTATCAGAATTTGTTTTTTTTTAATAAAAATAGTTTTTAAAAAAACATCAACTTTTTATATTGTATTGTAACACTTCGAGGAAAAACAAGCATAATTCTGTACAACTATTATAAATGTCACTTCTTAGCGGAAACATGCATAAAGCTCCACCTCCAAAGAAGATGCCATTTTTAGGATGATAGAAATCCAAACAGGTTATTATCAGATAAATCTTAGCATCCCCTCACTCTGAAATGGTGATGCATAGGGATGATGTCATAAATGCTGACCTCATAATGCAAGTTTCTATTGCAGTTTTGAAGCATTTCACTTCTCCACATATAGCTGGAGGGAAGAGTGTCTAATACAACTGCAACATGCATGCAGCTCCTTCACACTCAGATTTTGGGTTGGATGTTCTCTATCTTGAAGACTGTATGTATTTATTTATTTCTCTTGTGAAAGATAGTTTGTGAGACTAGACATTAAGGGTATGACTCACCCATATGGGGACTAAAAAAATAGTGATGGGCTTGTACCCTGAATTAGATATTTCTGCTTATACGCTTGTGACTGTAGGTCCCAAGAGTAAATTGCAGAATTGTGTACTGGTTTAAATCTTCCATTTTACTCCAAACCTACCATTAGGCCATTGATTTATTATTGTTTTTTTCTACTACTCCTTTGGGCCAGGAAGTGAACAGGACTGGGCATGTACTTCTACATATATGCTGTTTCCCATTCAACTACTTTGGCCTAAAAGTTGAGAGTCCCATCTCAATTCCCTGCAATTCTCTCTTTATTAAGTAGAACCTTATGTGTTTTTTAAAAGGAGAAGGGTGGTGTTCACTAACTGTATTAAATATATAAATATGACATTTCTTTTCCCTTTGTGCAGACTATACAAACATTATTTTTTTACTTTTTAGCAAAATTTCTGTGTATTAGAGGCGCACACACGGTCAGTACATTCAGTACAGTTGTCAGGTGACCCTGATCTGACTCTTGCTTAACTTTTTCAAACCGAACACTAAATATTTTCTTACTAGTTTATGTAGAGTCACCAGGTAAGCATGTAAATATGTGCATTATGGATTTAAATACCGGGTCTTCTGTGTGTGTGCGTCACTTTATTATTGATGAGTGAACAGATCTAAATGTTCAGTTGAGTTACATGCCAAGTCACAGGACTTGGTATGTACAACAGTTATGTTGTATTCTACAAGAGTAATTTCTTTAACATTTACAAGCAGTTTTACTGTTATTAGGGTTAGTTTTCCGATTAAGCAACATGTAACCATGTCGAGGGTTGCATTGAAGTTAATGGACACCTGGATACCAGTACAATATTAAAATGTTAAATGTGGTGATTTTTGCAGATTCACATTACTATGTTTAAAATGCACAGTTAATTTAGTTATATCTTATTTAAGTGTTAGTGTTCCTTTAAAGCCACATTTTACACTATATTTCTAACCTTAACGTCAATACGTATATATATGTAATGTACCTATTTTGTACCTCTGCGTATCATGTATGGAATAATATATTATCAATTGAATGTTCTACAGTAGAGGAAATAGGATCATTTTATATTGTTAGTTATGTTTGTATTTTATGTCTGCAGTTAGACAATATGACACCACTAAATAAAAACATACCATACACAGTCAATCAAACAATTTGATTTACCATATAAGATGCAGAAAAGGCCATTTAAATATATAAATATTAAGATAAACTAGGTGTGGTAGGGTCATTTTGGCCTTTTCCTCCTTTATTTCCCCTCTCCACTACCCTTTTTCACATGTAAAAGTGAATTACCCCTATTTCACTGATTTCATTGGTTACTGAAACACTTCCCTGGTTAATATTTAATTTGATGTAATCACCTTTGTTCACAATATTGTCCAGTAGATGCCATTCTTAGCCCACAAATTAAACAATGATTTAGCTTCCAAATTGCTTAATTAATCACAAGTGAATAACATGTAGTATATATATATATATATATATATATATATATATATATATATATATATATATATATATATATATATATATATATATTGTGACAGACAGCAAGGAATTGTGAGGCCCCCAGTAAATATAAGATGACCTTACATGAAACAAGTAAATAATAATTCACATGTAAACCATTTTTTTCCATATTTAATAAAACCTATGATTGAGAATATATTGTTTTGATTTCCTTTTAATTACCAATATGCCCCTCTGACTTGACGATGCATCCCCAAACTTGCCAATTTGCCCCTCCAACCTGCCCATTTGGTCTGCCCATTAATATGTCACTATTAGTCGACCCATTAGTATGCCATTATTAGTATGCCCATTAATATGCCACTATAAGTATGCAGATTAACATGCCATTATTAGTCTGCCCATTAATATGCCACAGCCTATTTGCCCAATATGACACTTTTAGTATGCCCGTTAATATGCCACAATTAGTAGGCTCTTTAATATGCCACTATAAGTATGCCCATTAATATGCCACCGACAGTTCACCCCAAAAAAACATTTACCCCCCTCCCCAGGCCCTAGTACTCACCTTATAGCTGCTCTATTTCCCTCAAGAACTGCAGATCGAGGCCCATGCCTTAATCCAGCACTGCTGTAGTGCATATCAGAATATACATCATAATAGTTAATAATTATAATTTTCTGTTCCAAGCTAGATTGCATGACTGCATCATGCATTGACCATGGCTCTGTATGCCAAAGCAAGATTCCTTGGAGCATCTGACATCCACTCTATCAGGTTTCTCAAATGTGCTGAAAGAAACCTATGTAGCTGCTCTGCAGGTATAATCTAAAAAACAAACTTCAGCTGACCAGAAAGAGAAAAATATGCATCTAGAACATGCCCTGAGACCTTCCACAGACCACAGAAGGATATGGAAGTTGCTAAGGCCAACTAGAAACATAGACTTGCTGCTTGTACTTTTCAGCAAATGAGTGGATATTCTCCATCCAGACATTTTTATGTAGATTTATAAACAGCAAACCAAGTCCAGATTATGCTATAATAATTCCTCCAACTACATTACTTTGTACAGAAGCCACAATGGTTTAGCTTTAGAGTAGCACCACATCACCAATGCATTTACATTGCGGGTGGCTATTTGAAACCGCAAAGTATCAAAGTAGTTAATGACCAGTCCTATCCAACCTTTCAAACTAACTCATAGAACTTCCTGTAAACATCCATGTTAAAGTTCCTCTTACACAATCAGTAACAATACCAATCACACCCATCAAAATATCACCAAAATAGAAAAAGGTTTGAAATGAGAGAGGAAGAAAGGATAACATGCCACATAGAAAACATAACAGCAAATAAAAGTCCAAATAAAAACTCCTGCTATATATGACACCCTGGAGTTGTGGATTGTAATTTGATATTACAGATCCCAACACTATGCAAGCCCCACCTAGAGATTTTAGTAAATAATACTAAAATAATATTTATTTCTCAAGAACCAACATATTCCATGGTTCATTACAATCATCCTTAATTACATCCAAACTATCATTATCTGATTGCAGCTCCAATTATTTTAGCCAGGTCACGCTACATTAGAAAGCCTATGAGCCTTCCCCAAAAAGATGTAGACAGGGTGTCACCACACATTAACTGGAAGCTGAGAGCTGTCCCAGACTGTCCCGGCTGATCTGCAGTATGAAGTTCAATTTACAGTAGATAGAAATTAGAGCTGAGAAGTTTGATTGTTCAGAAAAACATTATGCTCAGGTTTCATATAAATAAAGTGATACAAAAAAATGATCTTGCAGAAATACCCAGCCTGAAAAAAGAACTGAATTAAGAGAAGTATATATTAATTAAAACTTTTTTAGTTGTTTGGCAATAATTACCTATGAAAATGGCCCTTTTGTACAATTGTCAGTCCTCTCTCCGAATATTGTTTTGAAGAGACGCATGTCTTTTGTGCATCACTATGAAGGTATATACTGTGTTCACAGTGACATCACTGTTGGCATGCATAGTGCTTCCCAATAATGTTCCGAAAGCCACAAACTTCAGCTTTACACTGATAATGTACACATCAATCTAGGATATTATCTGTTTACTAAGGAGAGATACTTTTAAATCCAACATTGCCCTTCATGTAGTTCTAATATACCTACTATAATACAAACAAGTCTTTTAAAGTGAAAAGAATCATCTTTAGTTCAAAGATTACATCAAATGACTTAACCACTTAGTGATATGACCTTTTGTCCTTGTCTTTCATGGGCTGTTTTGACATTTCTTTGGTGTTTGTGTTTAGCTGTAATTTTCTTTTTTCTCACATACTGTACTGTACCCACACAAGTTATATCCACATAGCCAATAACTAAGAAAGGAAAATCCCTTGTTGGTCACCCAAAGTTTGCAAGGTTGACCTACTTATAGTTATTCAAAAGTCAGGAAATAAATATGCAAAACACTGACTTTAAATTGGCTTTATTCTCATGTTTCTATATGGGTGCATATTAATTGCCAAAAAGTAAGGAATATAAAGTTTAGCTAATGGAATAATCAGTATTATAAAAAGAAATAATTTTTCTAGCATATTTCTATACCTTAGCACTGTACTAGTCTAAAGCTGTTATTCTGATTTAGTTTTATGCATTGCTTTGTATACATACCTACCCATAGCACATTTTCCATATTATGATGTATTTATTCCCGTCTATTACATATTATTGTTATGAGTTTGTATTTTCAGTATCAGAATTTGTTTTTTTTTAATAAAAATAGTTTTTAAAAAAACATCAACTTTTTATATTGTATTGTAACACTTCGAGGAAAAACAAGCATAATTCTGTACAACTATTATAAATGTCACTTCTTAGCGGAAACATGCATAAAGCTCCACCTCCAAAGAAGATGCCATTTTTAGGATGATAGAAATCCAAACAGGTTATTATCAGATAAATCTTAGCATCCCCTCACTCTGAAATGGTGATGCATAGGGATGATGTCATAAATGCTGACCTCATAATGCAAGTTTCTATTGCAGTTTTGAAGCATTTCACTTCTCCACATATAGCTGGAGGGAAGAGTGTCTAATACAACTGCAACATGCATGCAGCTCCTTCACACTCAGATTTTGGGTTGGATGTTCTCTATCTTGAAGACTGTATGTATTTATTTATTTCTCTTGTGAAAGATAGTTTGTGAGACTAGACATTAAGGGTATGACTCACCCATATGGGGACTAAAAAAATAGTGATGGGCTTGTACCCTGAATTAGATATTTCTGCTTATACGCTTGTGACTGTAGGTCCCAAGAGTAAATTGCAGAATTGTGTACTGGTTTAAATCTTCCATTTTACTCCAAACCTACCATTAGGCCATTGATTTATTATTGTTTTTTTCTACTACTCCTTTGGGCCAGGAAGTGAACAGGACTGGGCATGTACTTCTACATATATGCTGTTTCCCATTCAACTACTTTGGCCTAAAAGTTGAGAGTCCCATCTCAATTCCCTGCAATTCTCTCTTTATTAAGTAGAACCTTATGTGTTTTTTAAAAGGAGAAGGGTGGTGTTCACTAACTGTATTAAATATATAAATATGACATTTCTTTTCCCTTTGTGCAGACTATACAAACATTATTTTTTTACTTTTTAGCAAAATTTCTGTGTATTAGAGGCGCACACACGGTCAGTACATTCAGTACAGTTGTCAGGTGACCCTGATCTGACTCTTGCTTAACTTTTTCAAACCGAACACTAAATATTTTCTTACTAGTTTATGTAGAGTCACCAGGTAAGCATGTAAATATGTGCATTATGGATTTAAATACCGGGTCTTCTGTGTGTGTGCGTCACTTTATTATTGATGAGTGAACAGATCTAAATGTTCAGTTGAGTTACATGCCAAGTCACAGGACTTGGTATGTACAACAGTTATGTTGTATTCTACAAGAGTAATTTCTTTAACATTTACAAGCAGTTTTACTGTTATTAGGGTTAGTTTTCCGATTAAGCAACATGTAACCATGTCGAGGGTTGCATTGAAGTTAATGGACACCTGGATACCAGTACAATATTAAAATGTTAAATGTGGTGATTTTTGCAGATTCACATTACTATGTTTAAAATGCACAGTTAATTTAGTTATATCTTATTTAAGTGTTAGTGTTCCTTTAAAGCCACATTTTACACTATATTTCTAACCTTAACGTCAATACGTATATATATGTAATGTACCTATTTTGTACCTCTGCGTATCATGTATGGAATAATATATTATCAATTGAATGTTCTACAGTAGAGGAAATAGGATCATTTTATATTGTTAGTTATGTTTGTATTTTATGTCTGCAGTTAGACAATATGACACCACTAAATAAAAACATACCATACACAGTCAATCAAACAATTTGATTTACCATATAAGATGCAGAAAAGGCCATTTAAATATATAAATATTAAGATAAACTAGGTGTGGTAGGGTCATTTTGGCCTTTTCCTCCTTTATTTCCCCTCTCCACTACCCTTTTTCACATGTAAAAGTGAATTACCCCTATTTCACTGATTTCATTGGTTACTGAAACACTTCCCTGGTTAATATTTAATTTGATGTAATCACCTTTGTTCACAATATTGTCCAGTAGATGCCATTCTTAGCCCACAAATTAAACAATGATTTAGCTTCCAAATTGCTTAATTAATCACAAGTGAATAACATGTAGTATATATATATATATATATATATATATATATATATATATATATATATATATATATATATATATATATATATATATTGTGACAGACAGCAAGGAATTGTGAGGCCCCCAGTAAATATAAGATGACCTTACATGAAACAAGTAAATAATAATTCACATGTAAACCATTTTTTTCCATATTTAATAAAACCTATGATTGAGAATATATTGTTTTGATTTCCTTTTAATTACCAATATGCCCCTCTGACTTGACGATGCATCCCCAAACTTGCCAATTTGCCCCTCCAACCTGCCCATTTGGTCTGCCCATTAATATGTCACTATTAGTCGACCCATTAGTATGCCATTATTAGTATGCCCATTAATATGCCACTATAAGTATGCAGATTAACATGCCATTATTAGTCTGCCCATTAATATGCCACAGCCTATTTGCCCAATATGACACTTTTAGTATGCCCGTTAATATGCCACAATTAGTAGGCTCTTTAATATGCCACTATAAGTATGCCCATTAATATGCCACCGACAGTTCACCCCAAAAAAACATTTACCCCCCTCCCCAGGCCCTAGTACTCACCTTATAGCTGCTCTATTTCCCTCAAGAACTGCAGATCGAGGCCCATGCCTTAATCCAGCACTGCTGTAGTGCATATCAGAATATACATCATAATAGTTAATAATTATAATTTTCTGTTCCAAGCTAGATTGCATGACTGCATCATGCATTGACCATGGCTCTGTATGCCAAAGCAAGATTCCTTGGAGCATCTGACATCCACTCTATCAGGTTTCTCAAATGTGCTGAAAGAAACCTATGTAGCTGCTCTGCAGGTATAATCTAAAAAACAAACTTCAGCTGACCAGAAAGAGAAAAATATGCATCTAGAACATGCCCTGAGACCTTCCACAGACCACAGAAGGATATGGAAGTTGCTAAGGCCAACTAGAAACATAGACTTGCTGCTTGTACTTTTCAGCAAATGAGTGGATATTCTCCATCCAGACATTTTTATGTAGATTTATAAACAGCAAACCAAGTCCAGATTATGCTATAATAATTCCTCCAACTACATTACTTTGTACAGAAGCCACAATGGTTTAGCTTTAGAGTAGCACCACATCACCAATGCATTTACATTGCGGGTGGCTATTTGAAACCGCAAAGTATCAAAGTAGTTAATGACCAGTCCTATCCAACCTTTCAAACTAACTCATAGAACTTCCTGTAAACATCCATGTTAAAGTTCCTCTTACACAATCAGTAACAATACCAATCACACCCATCAAAATATCACCAAAATAGAAAAAGGTTTGAAATGAGAGAGGAAGAAAGGATAACATGCCACATAGAAAACATAACAGCAAATAAAAGTCCAAATAAAAACTCCTGCTATATATGACACCCTGGAGTTGTGGATTGTAATTTGATATTACAGATCCCAACACTATGCAAGCCCCACCTAGAGATTTTAGTAAATAATACTAAAATAATATTTATTTCTCAAGAACCAACATATTCCATGGTTCATTACAATCATCCTTAATTACATCCAAACTATCATTATCTGATTGCAGCTCCAATTATTTTAGCCAGGTCACGCTACATTAGAAAGCCTATGAGCCTTCCCCAAAAAGATGTAGACAGGGTGTCACCACACATTAACTGGAAGCTGAGAGCTGTCCCAGACTGTCCCGGCTGATCTGCAGTATGAAGTTCAATTTACAGTAGATAGAAATTAGAGCTGAGAAGTTTGATTGTTCAGAAAAACATTATGCTCAGGTTTCATATAAATAAAGTGATACAAAAAAATGATCTTGCAGAAATACCCAGCCTGAAAAAAGAACTGAATTAAGAGAAGTATATATTAATTAAAACTTTTTTAGTTGTTTGGCAATAATTACCTATGAAAATGGCCCTTTTGTACAATTGTCAGTCCTCTCTCCGAATATTGTTTTGAAGAGACGCATGTCTTTTGTGCATCACTATGAAGGTATATACTGTGTTCACAGTGACATCACTGTTGGCATGCATAGTGCTTCCCAATAATGTTCCGAAAGCCACAAACTTCAGCTTTACACTGATAATGTACACATCAATCTAGGATATTATCTGTTTACTAAGGAGAGATACTTTTAAATCCAACATTGCCCTTCATGTAGTTCTAATATACCTACTATAATACAAACAAGTCTTTTAAAGTGAAAAGAATCATCTTTAGTTCAAAGATTACATCAAATGACTTAACCACTTAGTGATATGACCTTTTGTCCTTGTCTTTCATGGGCTGTTTTGACATTTCTTTGGTGTTTGTGTTTAGCTGTAATTTTCTTTTTTCTCACATACTGTACTGTACCCACACAAGTTATATCCACATAGCCAATAACTAAGAAAGGAAAATCCCTTGTTGGTCACCCAAAGTTTGCAAGGTTGACCTACTTATAGTTATTCAAAAGTCAGGAAATAAATATGCAAAACACTGACTTTAAATTGGCTTTATTCTCATGTTTCTATATGGGTGCATATTAATTGCCAAAAAGTAAGGAATATAAAGTTTAGCTAATGGAATAATCAGTATTATAAAAAGAAATAATTTTTCTAGCATATTTCTATACCTTAGCACTGTACTAGTCTAAAGCTGTTATTCTGATTTAGTTTTATGCATTGCTTTGTATACATACCTACCCATAGCACATTTTCCATATTATGATGTATTTATTCCCGTCTATTACATATTATTGTTATGAGTTTGTATTTTCAGTATCAGAATTTGTTTTTTTTTAATAAAAATAGTTTTTAAAAAAACATCAACTTTTTATATTGTATTGTAACACTTCGAGGAAAAACAAGCATAATTCTGTACAACTATTATAAATGTCACTTCTTAGCGGAAACATGCATAAAGCTCCACCTCCAAAGAAGATGCCATTTTTAGGATGATAGAAATCCAAACAGGTTATTATCAGATAAATCTTAGCATCCCCTCACTCTGAAATGGTGATGCATAGGGATGATGTCATAAATGCTGACCTCATAATGCAAGTTTCTATTGCAGTTTTGAAGCATTTCACTTCTCCACATATAGCTGGAGGGAAGAGTGTCTAATACAACTGCAACATGCATGCAGCTCCTTCACACTCAGATTTTGGGTTGGATGTTCTCTATCTTGAAGACTGTATGTATTTATTTATTTCTCTTGTGAAAGATAGTTTGTGAGACTAGACATTAAGGGTATGACTCACCCATATGGGGACTAAAAAAATAGTGATGGGCTTGTACCCTGAATTAGATATTTCTGCTTATACGCTTGTGACTGTAGGTCCCAAGAGTAAATTGCAGAATTGTGTACTGGTTTAAATCTTCCATTTTACTCCAAACCTACCATTAGGCCATTGATTTATTATTGTTTTTTTCTACTACTCCTTTGGGCCAGGAAGTGAACAGGACTGGGCATGTACTTCTACATATATGCTGTTTCCCATTCAACTACTTTGGCCTAAAAGTTGAGAGTCCCATCTCAATTCCCTGCAATTCTCTCTTTATTAAGTAGAACCTTATGTGTTTTTTAAAAGGAGAAGGGTGGTGTTCACTAACTGTATTAAATATATAAATATGACATTTCTTTTCCCTTTGTGCAGACTATACAAACATTATTTTTTTACTTTTTAGCAAAATTTCTGTGTATTAGAGGCGCACACACGGTCAGTACATTCAGTACAGTTGTCAGGTGACCCTGATCTGACTCTTGCTTAACTTTTTCAAACCGAACACTAAATATTTTCTTACTAGTTTATGTAGAGTCACCAGGTAAGCATGTAAATATGTGCATTATGGATTTAAATACCGGGTCTTCTGTGTGTGTGCGTCACTTTATTATTGATGAGTGAACAGATCTAAATGTTCAGTTGAGTTACATGCCAAGTCACAGGACTTGGTATGTACAACAGTTATGTTGTATTCTACAAGAGTAATTTCTTTAACATTTACAAGCAGTTTTACTGTTATTAGGGTTAGTTTTCCGATTAAGCAACATGTAACCATGTCGAGGGTTGCATTGAAGTTAATGGACACCTGGATACCAGTACAATATTAAAATGTTAAATGTGGTGATTTTTGCAGATTCACATTACTATGTTTAAAATGCACAGTTAATTTAGTTATATCTTATTTAAGTGTTAGTGTTCCTTTAAAGCCACATTTTACACTATATTTCTAACCTTAACGTCAATACGTATATATATGTAATGTACCTATTTTGTACCTCTGCGTATCATGTATGGAATAATATATTATCAATTGAATGTTCTACAGTAGAGGAAATAGGATCATTTTATATTGTTAGTTATGTTTGTATTTTATGTCTGCAGTTAGACAATATGACACCACTAAATAAAAACATACCATACACAGTCAATCAAACAATTTGATTTACCATATAAGATGCAGAAAAGGCCATTTAAATATATAAATATTAAGATAAACTAGGTGTGGTAGGGTCATTTTGGCCTTTTCCTCCTTTATTTCCCCTCTCCACTACCCTTTTTCACATGTAAAAGTGAATTACCCCTATTTCACTGATTTCATTGGTTACTGAAACACTTCCCTGGTTAATATTTAATTTGATGTAATCACCTTTGTTCACAATATTGTCCAGTAGATGCCATTCTTAGCCCACAAATTAAACAATGATTTAGCTTCCAAATTGCTTAATTAATCACAAGTGAATAACATGTAGTATATATATATATATATATATATATATATATATATATATATATATATATATATATATATATATATATATTGTGACAGACAGCAAGGAATTGTGCTGGAAGGAGTCTATATATCTCCCCAGATTTTGCACAGCTCCTACTTTGTGTAATTAGCCCCAGGGAAATGTGTTATGTTACATTTTAACCCCTTGCCGACAAAGGACGTGCCAGGCACGTCCTGGGAGAATCTCCCTTAACGACAAAGGACGTGCCTGGCACGTCCTGCAGTGAATGAAGCGGTTTTCGCGATCAACGATCGCGAAAACCGCTTTAACAGTGCTGTTCTATTGCCTCGACATTGAGGCAATAGCCAGCACCGATATTTCTATTTTGGGACCCTCACGATCGCCCCACGGAGCGATCGTGGGGAGCCATATTGACGGAGCATGCTGCTCCGTCAATATGGCTAAGTCCTCTGCCGGTCTGAGCTTCGGAAGTGAAAGTAACTTCACTTCCGTCGCTCTGAATATGCTACTTGACTACCCCTAGTGGTAGTTTAGTAGCATTGCAATGGAAAATAATTAAAATACATATTTAATTAAATAAAAACAGGTTATTTAGCTATATTAGCCTATAGGGTTAAAATTAAATATTTTTTAGCATAAGGGATAGGGTTAAAATTAAATTAAAGTTAAAAAATATTAAGGGATATAATAAGGATTAGAGTTGGGGTTAAATTTAGTGTTAGGGTTAAATTTTGGGTTCGGGTTGGGGTCAAAAGATCAATATAGGAAAAAACCAAAAAACACCATTTTTGGTTTTTGCCCCATAACTCGCAAAAAAATACCGAAAAATATGGAAACATGCATATTTTTGAACTCGGGACAACATTTAGAAACTATTTAGACGGGGTCTTTTTTAATGATTTTATTTGTGTAAATTATATTTTAGGTCAAAGTTAGAAAAAGTGGGTTTTTTTTAATTTTTCATCATATTTTATGATTTTTTTTGTAGTAAATTATAAGATATGATGAACATAATGGTATCTAATGAAAGCCCTTCTTATGACGATAAAAACAACATATAATTTGTGTGGGTACTGTATGTGAGAAAGAAAACAATTACAGCTAAACACAAACACCCTAGAAATGTCAAAACAGCCATTGTCACCAAGGGAAAGTAAAGGTGAAAATGTCTTGTCACTAAGGGGTTAATATAGCACTTTATGTATGTGTATGTGTGGGCCCTGGGGTGGAGCACTTGGAGAGTAGGGTGGGCCAGTGCTCCACTTCACATTTCATATGTTGATTGGAACCTACAGGTGAGAAGCCCAGTGTTCCAATCCTAATTTACCTCACCTGAAAAGGCTTGCTGATTACAGGTGCTGATAAATACTCCCCTGCCAGAGGAGGGGAGAGACTGTGTTTTGATTTCGGTGAATGGAAGCAGGGAGCTGAAAAACACTGAAGTAAGGTTGTGATTTAGGATTATGTTGGGAAATGGACAAGCCATCCAACCCAGTTAGCTTAGTATTTTTTGTTTAGTTAGTGCTCAGAAGAGCAAGGATTTTATTTTATATTTTGTTAACAACCTGTTATACCTTGCTGTGCATCTTGAAACCACAATAAAAGAAAGCAAGACTTTTTTACCTCATCCAGCGTGTGAAGTGTCTCTGAAGCCTGAAAGACTGTGTGTAACCCCCAAATCCCAGGACAAGGTACCAAGGGACAGGAGTACTTTTGTCACAATATATATATATATATATATATATATATATATATATATATATATATATATATATATATATATATATATGTCCTTGAAATTTTCAGTCTATATGTCAATTTCCCAAAAATGAATGAAAAATAAATTATAACCTACAGACAAGAATTCAATAATATTTAACACATACTTTATACTTTATGTATGTAAATCTTAGCACTCTTTTTTCTTTTCTCTTTTTTCCTCCCTTTTCTCCTTCTATATTCTCATCCCTTTTCTTCTTTTCTCTCCTGTGTTTGGATGCCATGGACACTGGGCCGTAGCTGTGCAACATGCTGGGGGTCGGCGGGGCGGGTTCTTCTTCGATCGGAATGTCCCTTACATTTTTATCCCTAAATGTACAGGGTCTCAACTCCCCCCAAAAAAGAGGCAATCTTTATGATACTTTAACTCTCCATAATATTGATGTGGCCTATATTCAGGAAACACACTGGTCAAATTCTGCTAAACCCCTTTGGAACTTCTCAAAATATTTGATGATTTCCAAAGCTAATATTCAGGGAGGGAAGAAGAAAAGAGGAGTAGCTATACTTTTATCCAATAAACTTAAATTTGAACTAATAGATGAAGAATGTGATTCTAGCGTAGATATATAATCCTGATCTGTATGATAAACGATATCACATATACCCTGGTGAATATTTACGCTCCAAACCAATCTCAAATGCGATTTTTTCGCAAACTTTATAGTAGAGTTGAGCAACTTTCTAAAGGTACTCTGATCTGTGCTGGCGATACGAATTGTGTGATTGATACTAGACTCGACAAAAGTCAGCCAACAGGCACATCTGGTGCCTATTCAATTAAGTCAACTGCTTTGGCCTTCTCAAAATTCTTACATAACAACTCACTGTACGACATTTGGAGAATGCAACACCCCTCAGACCGGGACTTCACCTTCTTTTCCAAGGTACACGGATCCTACTCAAGGATCGATATGATTCTTTCTAGGGCCCGTGACCTGGAACACTTTACTGCCTCCACTATAGGTCCTATTACATGGTCCGATCATGCTCCATTACTCTTCTCAATTCAAAACAATCCCGATTATTGATTAAGAAACCGATGGAGACTAAATTAATCATTAATTAGTAAAGATTCCGACATAAAAAATTTAACAACACAAATTATCTCCTTTCTTAAACATAATGATAACGGGGAAGTCTCCGATTTGTCACTATGGTGTACACTTAAATGATTCACAAGAGGTCTCTTAATTAAATTAGGTAGCGGGGGAAAAAAAATGAAAAACCCCTAGCCGATTTATATATAGATTTAGCTAAGGCAGAAAGGTCTAACAAAATTGCCCCTAACCAGGTAGAAACACTTAATATAAGTAGAATACAAAAACTTATTAAAACCAGATTAGAAAGTAGAACTAAATATGTAATAAACCGCTTAAAACAGAAATGGTATTCTGGGGCAAATAAAGTTAATAAATGACTAACTAATAAATTAAAAGATCAAAATACACAAGTACGTATTAAAAAGATTATTACTGGATCACAGACATTGATATCTCCTAAAGACATTTCAAAAGCCTTTAAAGACTATTACAGTTCACTATACAATTTACACAATGGCGATAAATCTAAGGCTGATACTGCTGCCTTCTTACAAACTCTAAACCTCCCTAGAGTTCCTATGGAAGACCTAGAAAGGCTGAACACCCCTATTAGACTGGAAGAAATCCAACAAACCATTGGAAATCTTAAACAGGATAAAGTGCCAGGCCCGGATGGCTACACAGCTAGGTTCTACCAAACCTTCTCCTCAATCATTTCTCCGTTATTATTAAGATCTTTTAGGGAGATATCCATAGGTAAAGTACTCCCCACTGAAATGTTTCAGGCTACTATCTCCCCTATACTTAAGCCCGGTAAGGATCCAGCCACCCTGTCAAATTACCGTCCAATATCTCTAATAAATATTGTTATAAAAATTTTCTCAAAAATATCAGCAGATTGTCTAAAAACAATAATTCTTAAGCTAATTCATTTAGACCAGACTGGCTTTATTGAAGGTAGAGATTCAGCTGACAACATCCGTAAAATCATTAATACCCTTTACAATATTAGACACAGAAATATTCTTTAAATTATTATAGCCCATGACGCGGAAAAAGCCTTCGACAGGGTGAGCTGGACCTACCTGGAACAGGTTTTGGAGGCCTTTGGTATTAAAGGTGCCTTCAAAATAAATACAATGTCTCTTTATACAACCCCTCAAGCAAAAGTAATGGGTGCCAATCTAGATTCTACCTGGTTTGATATTAGAAATGGCACTAGACAAGGTTGCCCTTTATCCCCCCTCCTTTATTTACTATCAATAGAACCTTTAGCAGCTCTTATTAGGCAAAATTCAGAAATTCATGGGATTAGGTTGGTAGACCAAAATATGAAAATCTCCCTTTTTGCCGACGACATCCTTCTTACCTTTCCAGACCCAGTATTATCAGCCGCAGCAGCCATGAAGGTGATCAACACGTATAGTCATTTCTCAAATTATAAATTAAACCTTAAAAACCACCAGATAATAACAGCCAATCTTGACAATAAGACACTTGAAATATTACATAAAATATATGGTTGGAAATCTTTAAACAATGAAATAGATTATCTTGGAATTAAATTAAGGACAAATCCCGACCTCCTTATTCAAGCCAATTATTTACCTATGTTAGCCTACTTTAAGAATAAATTGGAAAAATGGAAGGGATTAGAGATTTCATGGTTAGGTAGAATTAATACAATTAATGCCTACTTAATTCTGAACCTGTTATACCTGTTTAGATCTATTCCCCTACAAGTCCCCAAGAAATACTTGTCCCTATTTAAAACCGCAATATCAGACTTTGTGTGGAACAGTAGAAAACCGAGAATAGCTTTTAATTCCATGACACGTAAAAGGAAATACGGGGGCCTTTCCTTTCCCAACATTTAGATGATACATCAAATAACGATGTTATCACATTTTCTAAGATGGAACAAAAACTCCTCTTGGGAAACAGATTGGTATCGCATGGAAAAGCACTCCTGTGGAAAATTGAACCCTTTCCATATTTTATATATTGACAATCCTAGTATCACCGCTGCAAAACTCCCAAACAGTATTGTATTAAATATAGCAATTTCCCTTAAGAAATTTAAATCTCTGATTAAAATACCAAATGGATTAGTTCACTCATCACCTTTAGATATACTAGGCCTCTATATTGAAAACATAGATCTTAAAATTTGGAGGAGAAACGGAATCTTGACTCTGTCTCAAATCCACTCATCTGAGTCAATATTCTCTTTCCAGGAACTCCAAACCAGATATAACCTACCTTCAACAGAAAAATTTACCTACCTAAGAATAAGAAACCTGCTTAACTCTATAAACATAATTGTAAGTCCTAAAATTGATGCTTTCACCCTATTGTCCAAAGGTAAAAAACCCATAAGTCAAATCTCTAAATTCCTAGACAATACCCTTTCATTGCGAAAAGACCCTTCGTGGCTCAAATGGGAACATGATATCGAGTTCTCAGCCAGTCTTCAGGATTGGACAAAATCCTTTGAACAACTCAAAAAGTCAGTACACAATTTATCCTTACAGGATACATTCTATAAAATTTGTCTGAGATGGTACATAACTCCAATAAAAATGAACAAATTCTCCCCTGTAAACCAGAAAACATGCTGGAGATGTGAAATTGAGGATGGCTCTTTACTTCATATGTGGTGGACATGCCCAAATTTAAAGACAATTAAACATTTTATAAACTCATTCCTTACCCTCTTAATCCCTACTATGAAAGACCTTAAAGCACAAACATTTCTGTTCTATATCGGGATCCCTAACTGCAAAAAAGTTATTCGATTCTTAATTATTCATCTTTTTCTGGCTACAAAACTATGTTTAGCTAAAAGCTGGAAGCAGAAAATCACCCCTTCTTTGCAAGAAATTAGGGCCCAGCTGGACTATAAACTTTCCATGGAAAAAGGTTCCTCTGTAGCCAGTCTTCATCAAGACCTTTTTGGGGAAATCCTGGGGCTGTGGTTAACCACTTGTGAAGCAGTCGACCTAACTTCCTAGAAATTCAGATCGGCTTTATTGCCATTCGCTTCCCCTTTTCTTTTTCTGATCCGATGGGATTCAACCGTACCCCAAAATGCCGACACGCATTTGGGCCCAGTGGCCCTGGTGTCCTCATGGGAGCTTTCTTTTTCTTTTATTCTTGTATGAATGCGACACATGGATCAAATTAAACTTACCTAGTCAATACACACTGCCAAGTACCTCTCGCCCCTGGCTACTCAAGCCTTCTACTTTTGATTACTTCACTCTATTTCTATTTTCAACCCTTTTTTTTTTCTTCTCCTTCTTTCTTATTCCTTCATATTCCCTTCTTTTCGTTAGCGGGAAGGTCTAGGGGGCAAGGGGAGAATACAGGATCATGGTGCATGACCTAGTAAACACTGTAACTATGTAATCATATATTGTCTAGGTTCTTTTCTTCTTTTCTTTCTTCCTTCTTTTCCTGACTCTTTTTGAACCAATGTGTCACTGTGTCATTGTTATCCTTGTATAAATGGTGAAAAGTAAAGTAAAAAAAAATTATAAAAAAAAATAAAAATATTTAACACATACTTAACCCTTTAAGGACCAGGGATTTTCCTGGGCCAAGGACCAGAGAGTTTTTCAATTTTTAATATGCGGTTTTTAAAATATAATTTCCCTCTATCTTATTTAACGTACCCATACAAATTATATTTTGTTTTTTAAAGGACAGTTAGAGCTTTCTTTTGATACCCTATACATAAAAGTGATTTACATTTTAGTATTAAAAAATACATATAAAAGAGGAAATTTTGGAGGAAAAAAAAGATTTTTCCCTATTATTTTCCAAATAATAAGCTACACAACTAGTGCAACACTAACCCACTTATCCCCCCTAATTAACTAACTAATAAAAAAGAAAAATATTGGTTCCCAAACCCCCCTAAACAAAAAAGACAGAAAAAAAACTCTGAAGAGTGCGATGTCAGATCCATAAAAATCATGCAAGAGGCATGCATGGGTTACATTTTATTAAATAAATATATTAAAATTACCTTTATTTATTAAAAAAAACTTTATAAATTGCAAAGAAAAAAAGATTTGTAAAAAAAAAAAAAACTAAATGAGGGCCATAAAGTGGAAGGAAACTGATCACAGTTACAAACTGTGATCAGCAATGAAAGGGTTAATTTTTTTAAATTTTTTTTTCTCAGCAACGTTCTTTATTAACTTATTTTTAGTTACAGGTCACTCTCTGTGCTTCACTATAAGAACGTGAAGCACAGAGAGTGAATTAGAGGCAAAGTCAGTGTGTGAACCCCCCCCCCGTCTATTTCACCCCCCTATGTTTGTGTCTCTCTCCCTTCTTATGTTTGTCCCTTTCCTCTTCCTTGCCATGTCTGTCTCTCTCTCTCTCCCTCTGTTCTGTCTCTTTCCCCCGTCCCCTATTCAGTCTCTCTCCCCCCGTCCTGTCTCTCTCCCCCCGTCCCCTGTTCTGTCTCTCTCCCCCCCGTCCCCTGTTCTGTCTCTCTCCCCCCCCCCGTCCCCTGTTCTGTCTCTCTCTCTCCCCCAGTTCTGTCTCTACCCCCTGCCCCTTTTCTGTCTGTCTCTCTCCCACCCCTCCCCGTTCTGTCTCTCCCCCCTCCCCCTGTTCTCTCTCTCTAGCCCTGTTCTCTCTCTCCCCCCTAACCCCTGTTCTGTCTGTCTCTCTCTCCCCTCCCCCTGTTCTGTCTGTCTCTCTCCCCCCTAACCCCTGTTCTGTCGGTCTCTCTCCCCCCTAACCCCTGTTCTGTCTCTCCCCCCTGCCCCTGTTCTGTCTGTCTCTCTCTCCCCTCCCCCTGTTCTGTCTCTCCCCCCTAACCCCTGTTCTGTCTGTCTCTCTCTCCCCTCCCCCTGTTCTGTCTCTCCCCCCTAACCCCTGTTCTGTCTGTCTCTCTCTCCCCTCCCCCTGTTCTGTCTGTCTCTCTCCTCCCTAACCCCTGTTCTGTCTCTCCCCCCTAACCCCTGTTCTGTCTCTCTCCACCCCTCCCTTACCTTTGCCTGAAAAGGTGGCTCCAGTGAGGGGGCGGAGCTAACCGGCACAGCGGTGTAGCTCCGCCCACACCCCGGGAAAGAGAGCAGAGTCTGCATTACGGGGAGCCACGGGCAGCTCTAAGACAAAGTGCTGCTCGGCTCCCTATGCTTAATGCAGGCATGGGGAGCCGAGCAGCACTATCTCATGCTGCCCGGGGCTCCCCGTGAAGCAGATGCTGCTCTGCTTCCCGGGTTGGGGGCGGAGCTACAGCGCTGTGCCGGTTAGCTCCGCCCCCTCCCCGGACCAAGCAGAGCATGCCGAGCAGAGGGCTGGTGAGGGGGGATCTTTTGATCTCCCCCAGCCAGTGCCTCTACCGGCTTTTTACTTTTTTTTTTCTTTCTACCGGCCGGACGGGCGCCCCCTGGGGTGTTGCGCCCTGTGTGCTCGCACAGGTCGCACACCCCTAAGGCTGGCCCTGGATATACTAGACTTGCATCTAAACATTGCTCATCCTGTGCATGTAGAGGTTAAATGTCTAAAAAACATTCCAAGATCATATCTGAAGTATGAGTATTATTATCTTAAAATAACCATCCACATAATAGACAGCAGTCTAATTTAATTAAATAGTTTACTGGGATACTGGAAGTTATTTATATTTATTCATTCTAGGCAAAAGTTGTAAAAAGGAACCAATCAGTAGGAACAATTGGTTTCTATCACTGAACATTCCACTCTTTTTGAACCTTTTTCATAAGACTGACCTATATGAATAAGCCCTATGAGGTCCAGGTGTCTATATCAATAAGTGATAGAAAATGCAGTACATTACTTGCTGTACTAGGGCAACAAGCAAGCACATTAATATTTATGATCCTGTAAAGTGGCTTTTGCTAGTGTAGTAAAACTTGTATCCATTTGGTTTTTCATTTTACAGTATCAACTGAATCTGACCACAGATTTCCACTAAGGGAAAAACACCATCTCTTTCTATCAACCGTACATAATGTTCCCTTCCCATTTGCAAATATAATAAACATTATTTATCATGCTGGTTTCTAGATAAATATCATTGTTACCCATATAAATAGACATTCATCTTTACATAATGTTACAATATTGTTTTTCATGATAATGCCCCTTTAATCTCAAAATTATGTTTCATCTCTTCACATGATTTGTTTGTGCTTTGAGATTTTTCAAGATTCTCATACATTTGACAGAGCAAATCCCATTAAACATGTATCCAGCTGCACTTTTTTACACATATTTTTCAGCCTTTGCAGCTGACTTGTCAGGAACTATACAAATATCATTAGACAACTCTTTTCTTAAACACAAAGTACAGAAAGATACATAAAATAGAGAAATCCAAATCATTAAGGATGATTAATGAAAAGGATACAAAGAAAAGGATAAGATTAAAGAACAATTATCAGTACAAACATGCAACTCAACATTCAAAGAAAAGAAACCTTCGTAGAAAATCATAGAACAAAGGTCATGTGTGTTAAAATCACAGGCAGTGGTAGAGCAAGTCAGGTAACAGGACACTAAATATCATAAGCACAGGGACTCGCAAGTTTAAGGTTTGTTTTTCATTTGACAATATCAGTTGAATCTGACCACCAATTTCAAAAAACACTATCTCTTTCTATCAACCATACAGAATGTTCCCTTCCCATCAGATTATATAATAAAACATATACAATATTTAGCATGCTGAAGAATTACCACTGATGTTCAACCGTGCTCAACAGCATTGCTCAAAGAAAGAGGATTGTGTGGAGCTAGCATTAAAGGATGTTAACCAGGAGGGGTGGATGGGACTGCGGTCCCCCCACCTGGGTTCCAGGGATGCTGGGCAGCCGGCCCATATCCCCAACCACTTTACAGCCTTTCAAGCCTGACTGTGACACTCCCACAATGTCCGATCTTGCATTCCCAGCAGAAGCACTGGCCTAGGAGGATGGTAGGAATTTGATCAATCTAATCTCCAAGGATGTGAGACCATGAAGGGTGAATGGGACTATAGTCTTCACCCCAGAGTCACCAGGATGCTGGGCAGTTGACCCAGATTTTGAAACCCCTGGCACGAGAGTCCCAGCAGCCTTGCAGTCTGCCAAGCCTGACTGCAACACTCCTACAGTACCTGGTCCTAAAGCACCAGCCAAAGTGCTGGCAATAAGAGAGAGACAGGTCTGCTCCTCTTTATTGGCTCTGTGGGTCCCCACAACCCTGCTATCACTCCACCCGCCAAAAAAAGCTCCAGAAGGAGAGGTAGATAGCTTCCCCAGTGGAAGAGTATCAAGCAGGGAGAGGGTGCAAGTGGCATCTCATCCCAGTGGCTGTGTGCTTTTCCATGAGTAGAACCGGACCAATACTCTACCCAATGGCAGAAGTCTTCAGGATGGGAGGTAGAGGTTTCCTTCTTCAGTGTCAGAGCATACAGCAGGGAGAGGGTGCAAGCGGAATCTCTCCCCAACGGCTGTGTGCATACCCAGGAGAGGTACAGCTAGAGAAACTGGAATGGAATGCACTTGGCTTTCCTCCACAACCAATAAAATAAAGTTTCCCTGGGGTAGTGGATGAGACCATGGCCTCCACAGCTGGGCCCCAGGGATATGTGAATAATAACTCTGCACAATAGGGATATACCAATGTACTGTGTAAGAAACAACACATACATTTAATTGTCTTCTTTGTCTATAACTAAATCACTGCTTTCATGGCACCATAATATAATTTTGCTTGGGCCCCCATAGCTAGAGCCTTCCCTGAGAAGCTCATTTGAGAGTACCTCCAATGTTGAGGATCCTGAAGTCAGTCCTGTGCAATGGACATACTGCTGACGTCATTACCTTCAGTTATGAATAATAACTGGTAATCTACGGTAGTTGTTGTGGTTTAGCATCATAAAAGGAAATAATGGGGGTGCCAAAGGTTAGTCACTTATGTTTTAGTCTTTCTTCTTTTCTATTCCCTGACATACTGCTAATATATATTAATTTCTATACATACCAATGCATTATTATGAGTTATATAGCTTAAACTCAGAACATAATGTTAATAAATAAAATAAATTGCAATAAATCCCAATGAAGGTTCATTCCTGCTGGACGACAAATACCTAATTCAAACATTGAATAAACTTAACTTTTGCATGAAAATTTAAAATGAGTTACCTCCTCTGGGTTTAAGTGTACAGATTTATATACCTGGGATAGAAACTGAGATAAATCATTGTAGTGACTATAATATTGAAACTCTCTTTGTAACTGGAGACTTTTCTAATGTTTGTTCCCTAATTTGATGTTTCAAGGATCTTGTTGCAACCGGCATATTGTACAAGTCAATTTAAAGATGTTCTAAAATAAATGGCATTTAGAGACTTCTACTTAATAAAACTATTAATATGAAATAATGTATTTGTAGCTGTAGAGGCGAATGTAGTTTTCCATTTGTACATATTGACAGCTTCTGCATCCAATTGCTCTGCAATTGTCCAATCCAATGAGAGGAATCATTTTTCTTTATAGGAGTACTGAGCCGGCTAGGGAAGAGAATCCTCCACAGATAATTAACATTCAATCCCTGAATTTAATACATTTGCATATTTCCTAATAAGAAACATTCATTAATTTTATAGGTAAATGTTTTCAGGCAATCTTAGCAATACTTGAATATTTGCCAATGTGCATAGTTATGAATCTTGGCTTTTTTCATATAATGTTTATTTCTTTTTATTGTAGTTTAGTAAGTATTATCTTATTTAGAGTTAGTTATCGTATGTTCTACCTATTAATTGAAGTGGGTAATTTCTACTTAATATCTCTCCTGAAAAAGCTGCAGATTGTTTTTCTAAACGTTTCTAAGTTGGAATAATTTCTCCACAATCTATTCAAACCTCCCACAGGAATTCCGGTAATAGTATCTTTTGGATTGCAATTAGATACTAACAGTTTTTATTCCCCAAGGTTGGTTTTCTTGTGATTCCAAGTGGTAATTATTCATTGTCTTACATGATCATAAAGTTCCAGATCTCTGCACAATAACAACTTTACAATATGCCATTGTTAATAAGCACAAATTATTATTATCATTGCAACTATGCTCATAGTTCTGAAAGTGGACCTAAAATCTAAACAACTAATGTTCATCATTAGGATAATAAAACAGTCTACAGCGTATTAACTTATCTTTTTAATGGTTTAGCAGTTTTATATATTTTATATTTTATAAACAACTTGTCCCATTTCCTTGTACTTACAGCATAATATTAACCTGACCCCCGCCTCCTGACTGGCTGCTCTTTTGTCTCTTATTAAGCTTAATAACTTGTTTTGTACACAAAAAAAAAAACAGGAAATACGAACATGGTTGTATGTGTGCCAATAGTATAATGAATTTTATACGAAGCTGGTTGACATTCATAAAATACATTTGAATGTGCCAGCACTTCCTCTAATTTTCACTTGTAAGTTAATAATAATAATGGAATAATATATTCCTACGTTCTAGCATCTCTTGATCAGCAAGAGATTTATTATTTGGTTGTAGAAGATCAATTGAGTAGACCTAAGTCTCAGACCTACCACAGACTATTTCCTATGTTACATATGTACATTTATATATTTAGGATAAATACAACAGGTAGTACGACCAGTGCCAGATACCCAGTCTTACCTGTTTGGTCCCTGATCAAATGACCACAGGAAATTGTGTACTATAGAGTACAGTCTGGTTTTTCTGCATAGGACAGAGTTCATCTGTAATCCAAAAAGTATCTGTAATAGAAAATGCAATCCTATTATTCAGTCCTGTAGTGTTTCCTGTTTATATCATAACTTCAGTATTCAGTGATTCAGTTATTCCAGAGTTTTCATTGAAAGTAGTTCATCTGAATATCAAGCCACAAGGTGATGTCATAAACATGAAACTCTATGGATACATCCAAATGATAATATTCTCCCAATCTGTGCATTTTCGTGCAATTCTGGTAACACAATGTATACATATTTTGTTATTTCACCATTCACTTCATAAACCATGTTTAGATGACAGATTGTCTTTAAAGGGACACTCCCACCAAACAGCACAAGTATCTCACTATGTGGCTGGGGACACAGAATGCACTCTATAAGCCTGAATTCTGACCATAGACTTACATTGAATGGGAGGGTAATGTAACTATTACATCCTGTTTGATCAGGTCAGTCTCCTCTCTCTTCTAGAAAGATGTACTTTTTCTGTTGGAAGCCAGGGGGAAAAAAGGTTTACACAGCCACCTAGTCCTGTCCACTATTGATATACAAGAGCCAGTAATGGAGAAGGGGTGTGTTTTATGACATCATTATGCAGGCTCTGCCCACAGTTTTGAGACTTACTGGAAGATTTTGGAGACTGTTGCATCATGGGTAACATTCACAAAATGTGTAGGAGGTAGACACTTTACTTTTGTATGCAATTAATTCAAACATAGAAAAAAAAACACCCAGTGTCATATGTCTTATACATGTGTTTGTTTTAAATGCACGGGTAATCTAGTTACATCTTTTGTAAATGGTAGTGTCCCTTTAAGACATTTGGTTCCGATTTGCCTCCATGTATACTCCTCTCGTCACACGAAAATGTTGATGTTTATTACAAAATATGCCTTTGCAAAATGATAAAGATTGTTGCCATTGCATAATTAATAAGTAAATAGTATTCTAAACAAATAGAGTAGTAGTTAAAATCAGTTCAATTATATGTGGGAAAAATAGTTTTGCTTTTTTCCCACCAACTTTATATAAAAAGTATCTATTTTTTGAGCCAACAAAATTACCACTTCTTTTAAATGTGCTCTTTTCAAAGGTTGCAATTGAATGTTGGTCTTATAAAAACAGTGGGTGGTATTATTGACAGCAATGTTTTCTCAGCTAATTTGTGAATAAGTGCATTTAACACTTTAATTACACAACTTACTTCAGGCTAATAATGGGGTCTCCAATGTTTATGTTATTAAACCTTTTAGTGAACCTGCAAAACATCCTGCTGAAAATCTTCACAACCGTACAAACTATTATGTTTAGGGTCATGTACAGCATGCAGTTCTATCAAAGTGCATGTATGGTTACATCTGTTTGTGAAAATGTAATGAACCTATTTCTAAGAGGTTTTCTAAATATGCGTCAGTTCCACAGACCAGAATGATTTGGGGCACATCCTTTTGGCTTAATTTTTTTTTTTATTGAATGGTCTGCCATTAACCTGCATTGTTATATTGCTTTGTAACCCTAACTTTGCTTCTGGCTCCGGTCTTGGTATCTTTTTTCAGATTTGGGAAGACAGCAAATATACAGGGTTCGTGTGGGATGTTTTTCTGGGGGAAAGTATTCACCCTGTGCAGGGCCCTAATTCTGCATCTATGCCTGGATTCTAGCCTGATCCAAATCCCTTGTCTGTAACAAATGTCTAAAGCATTAATAGGTTCACTTTGGTGTTTTAACTGACATGTAAAGATTCCATCTTTGCAAATGGTTGCCTTAGCATCATGCATGATTTACTTCATAAGAGGTGGAGCATCAATGATTGTACATATAAGATATATGTTGTATATCAGTCAGTATATCTCCATTTTTTATGCAAACCAATACAATTATGTGACATGGTACCTGCACAGTTGCTAACAGAAACTCATCCAATAATAATTTCCACTTCTAATATATCAGAATTTCTAGACCTTTGAGTGAAGAGGGGAATAATGACTTACTCAGAAACAATTATTATATGTAATGTATAGCCGGTGTCCTCACAATAATGCTGCTGTATAATTTATTAACCTACTGTTTGGAATGCTAGCATACCAGTATCCTTTAAGCGGCATCAATTGTTTCTGTATTCTGTATGCAAAGAGATTACAGTCTAATGAAATTGTTTTCACACACAATAAAATATCAAAACTAATAAAAAGATAAATAGGGGGTTAGGTACTAATATAGATGGCAGCATGACAAGATAGGCGTGGAATATGTAATCCAGAGGAATTAAAGAGTTCTTCAAAGATTGCACCCTAATTGGACTCTTTATGAAAAGTATATCCGAAACCAATGGAGGAACAAGCTTTAAAAATAAGAATAACAAAGCAAATAAAATATTCTCCCACTTAAACAAGAAAATGATGAAGATGCACTGGCCACTGTACAAAAAGACATAGCACACTCAGATTAACAGTTCTGAAGGACAACTGATGTTGTATAACATATTGAAGATCAATGCAACAATGTAAACATAAATTAAAGGAATCAATAACTCTGCAACATTATATGCAACAAAAATGAATAGGGGACTCTAATGCAAAATGAATAATTGAGACAACAAAAGTAGTGATTAATCAAACAGACCTCACAAATATAATTATAAAAAAAAATCTCTTTAACAATCTTTTAGGACTATGCCTAAAAGTACAGACATTAAATCAAATATAATCCAAAGATCACTTCAGCTCACAAGAGCAATGCCTGAAAAGCCTAGAAATGTAATCTATACTATATTAAAAATAAAATTAGGGAAATGAAATGTACCAAGATATTGAATGGTATTACCCTACAGTAATTAATTATAAATTCCCTTCAAGGTCAAATTATATATGACATATATGTATATATGAAAATTCCAGCTGTCAGAATTAGAAATTGGCATCTTATTGGGATGAATAAAGCTACAATGGAAATATATCTTTCATGACACAATGTGTTACTTGAAAGATAATACCATGCCATCTATATGTAACAAATTGCATACCAACAGATTATAAATAGAGACTCTTGCTATGACTATGCATTGTCGTATCTTGCTTGCTCCCCTCCAAAAAAAACCTCTGGAAGTTTGAGGAACAAGACAATGTAGACATCCATGAAATAATCTTGAAGTAAAAATATAACTTTATATTAGCAAACAGATAAATCAAATTATATTCCCTACCTGAATATCATCCCTACTTTTGTATAGTCACTTTAACAGTATAGTGTGGGTTTCTCTCTCTCAAAATTCTTTGAGGCAACCATGGGTGGTCTCCCATCCACATTGGTGCAGGTCTCTGCAGCTGTCATGGAGAGCCAATGACAGGGGTGCCCGGGGATATGAAGTTATAGCCTGCCCCTCAGCCCTCCATGTGGCAGCATGACTGACAGAAGAGAGCCTGCAGTGCAACATCATGGAGGATACAGGGGAAGATACTCAGAGACCATAGCTGAGCCTCTGTAACTGGTAGGAAGAGCTTATAATAGCTTTCAAAAACAAAACAGCCAAGGTACATGGTAGAGTGGGGTAAATCCAAGGAGGTCCCTCCTATTTCCCTGAGGTCTCCATTTGTCCAGTCTGAGCAGCTCCTCTGACCAGGCTCTGCTCACATCAACATGGTGACAAGTGGATGGGGCAGAAAAGATAATGGAGGATAAAATGATGTGATTGATTGGAGCAGAATACAGACAAAATTGTGACATGGGGCAGAAAAGATCAAATGTAGGTGAAAAGAGGTCACTGACATGGAGGAATAAAACACATAAAATGATGGGGAAAGAGATGGAAAACATGGAGGAATAAAACATATAAAAAAGGGGGAAAGAGATAAAGAAATGTCATGGATTTAGGCATTTGGGTGTTTAGGGAATCTGTTGCTTTGTGTTTATATTGTGTGCTATAGTGTTGTATCTGGTGCTGTGGAATTATATTGTGTGCTATAGTGTTGTGTCTGGTGCTGTTGGGTTACATTGTGTGCTATAGTGTTGTATCTGCTGCTGAGAGGTTATATTGTGTGCTATAGTGTTGTGTCTGGTGCTGTTGGGTTATATTGTGTGCTATAGTGTATCTGGTGCTGTGCGGTTATATTGTGTGCTATAGTGTTGTATCTGGTGCTATGGGGTTATATTGTGTGTTATAGTGTTGTATCTGGTGCTGTGGGGTTATATTGTGTGCTATAGTGTTGTATCTGTTGCTGTGGGGTTATATTGTGTACTATAGTGTTGTATCTGTTGCTGTGGGGTTATATTGTGTGCTATAGTGTTGTATCTGGTGCTGAGAGGTTATATTGTGTGCTATAGTGTTGTATCTGGTGCTGTGGGGTTATATTGTGTGCTATAGTGTTGTATCTGTTGCCGTATGCTTATATTGTGTGCTATAGTGTTGTATCTGGTGCTGAGGGGTTATATTGTGTGCTATAGTGTTGTATCTGGTGCTGAGAGGTTATATTGTGTGCTATAGTGTTGTATCTGGTACTGAGGGGTTATATTGTGTGTGCTATATTGTTGTGTCTGGTGCTGTTGGGTTCAGGGCCGGCCTTAAGTGTCCCGGCGCCCTGTGCGGGCTTGCCCCGTGGCGCCCCCCCCGTCTTTCACCCCCCATCTCTTTCACCCCCCGTCTGTATGTGTCCCTTTCCTCTTCCTTGCCATGTCTGTCTCTCTCTAACTCCCCCATACCTGTTTTCTCTCTCTCTCCCTCTGTTCTGTCTCTCTCCTCCCCCTCCTCTGTCTCTCTCCCCCCTTCTGTTCTGTCTTTCCCCCCCCCCTCTGTTCTGTCTCTCTCCCCCCTCCCCTTTTTTGTCTCTCTCTCCCCCTCCCCCTTTCTCTCTCTCCCCCTCCCCCTGTTCTGTCTCTCTCTCCCCTCTCCCCCTGTTCTGTCTCTCTCTCTCTCTCTCCCCCTGTTCTGTCTCTCTCTCTCTCCCCCTGTTCCTTCTCTCTCTCCCCCCTCCCCCTGTTCTGTTTCTCTTCCCCCCCCCCCTCCCTTTGCCTGCAAATGTTGATCCAAGGAGGTAGCGGAGCTTACCGGCTGAGTAGTGTAGCTCCGCCCCCACCCTGTGAAACAGAGCAGTGTCTGCTTTACAGGCAGCAAGAGAAAGTGCTGCTCGGCTCCCCATGCTTAATGCAGGCTCCCCATGCTTAATGCAAGCACTTTCTCTTGCTGCCCGCGGCTCCCATTGAAGCAGACGTTGCTCCACCCCCTTGTCGGATCCAGCAGAGGGCTGGTGAGGGGGGATCTTTTGATCTCCCCAATCCAGTTCCTCTACCAGCTCACATAGGTCGCACACCCCTAAGGCCGGCCCTGGTTGGGTTATATTGTGTGCTATAGTGTTGTGTCTGGTGCTGTTGGGTTATATTGTGTGCTATAGTGTTGTATCTGGTGCTGAGAGGTTATATTGTGTGCTATAGTGTTGTGTCTTGTGCTGTTGGGTTATATTGTGTGCTATAGTGTTGTATCTGGTGCTGTTGGGTTATATTGTGTGCTATAGTGTTGTATCTGGTGCTATGGGGTTATATCTTTGCTATGTTGTTCTATCTGTTGCTGTGGAGTTTCAGCTAGAGCTCTGGATATTTATCTGGTGCTGTGGTTTATATCTTATGTCATGCTCTGAGCATGCTCCCAGAAGATAGCCTCATTTTGAGACTCAGTCTTCTTCCAGGAGCCTGCATGTGCTCAGAGTGAGAGGATGTATACATGGCCATATATATGTCCGTTTTGTGCAAAGCTATTAAAAAAAAACCTGCATCAACACGTGCAACAACCTAAGTCTGTAAAACAATGCTAAAAATATCATAAAGAATATGAATAAGTAATAAAGTATTTTGATGCAGGTGTTTTTCATTTAAAAAAGGTGAAGAAATACAAGTTTGGGCTATATCTGGTTTACATGTCACATAATAAAATTGACATAATGTATTTTCTATCAGTGATAGGCACAGTGTCTGATAGGGTTGCCAATTGAGGACATTTTGTCACTATGTTAAAATACATCTGACAATCAATTTTTGCTGCTGATGGTTAAATTTATAAAAAAAAATATCTCAGAAGCCTATTCATGATATTTAACACAACAAATGCATAATTCCTACTCTCAGAATAACTTTGCACCATAATGTAAAACTGATAAACTTCTTAAATAATTATTACTGCCAACCAAAATTTCGAATCAGAAAATGCTTACTGCTAGTAATTGTATGGATTTTTGGCAGACCTAATGCCTGTACAAGGACACGATTGCCCATGGCTCTTTCAATGTCCGAACAGGATTAAAGTGTCCAGCAAATGCCCAAAATGTACCCATCTACTATCCATTGACAATATTTGTGATTATTATGAAAAACATAAAGGTGGTCTGAGAAGAGCTTGAAATGTATTCTGTAATGGTATTTATTGTAAAAAAGTGAGTAAATGTTATTCTGTGACCTGATTTGTGTTCAAAGCCAAACAAGGTCCACTGCCCCTTATAATATTATTGGTATTTTTTTCTCTATCAGGAATCAAAGTATTCTTTTCAACTAACTACATTTTATTTATTTTATATTATACTTATCTATTTCATAAATACTTATCTGTATTGTATTCAAAAACACAACAAGCATTTTAAATAAGATTTGAGTGTTTAATTCAGTAAATGTTGCTGATGGGTCAGTTACACCACTGATCTAACATTATTTTATGCAACATGTTAGTTACAAGTCTGTTGCAAACCCCAAAGCATGACTGCTTAGGCCTAGATTTTTTTACAGGCCAATAAACCCCTACCTAAATAAAAACAAAGACAACTTATTTGAGGTTGATGCCTTATAAGGACAGTATCATCCCCAGGCAGCCAGGGTGCAGTGAAGGGTTAATAGAGGACTGGGGTCATCAGGTGTCACCGTACAGGCATCCAATAACTTGGGTTCGGCGTTATGGCAGCACGACCCATGCCTGGAAGTAGAGCCTTTGAAAGCAGCTTCTCCAATTGTAGCTCTAATGGGTATGTAGCCTGGATAAGAGGCCTGCTTCCTGAGATCAAATCTGGGTATGGGGCCTACCTTGCTGGTGCGGGACCCTGCTACGATTTTGGATGCCTCTCACTGCAGGTAGGGGCAACTGGGGGCATGGAGCCTGACCCCAATCTTAAAATTACATTCAAACATAATAGACCGTAAACATAGGAATTAAATGGATATCAGCATAGATGCGTATACCCACAGTTAAATACAGATAGTACATATATATATATATATATATATGTTTATTATATATACACATATGTTTATTATATATATATATATATATATATATATATATATATATATATACACACACACTTAAATATATATATATATATATATATATATATATATATATATATATATATATAATCACAGACATATAAGAATATTAATGTATCAATGCTTTATCCATTGCATATTCCCGCAGAAGGTAAAATGTAACTTATGACCCTTCTAGCTACTTTTTCTTAATAAAGCTTAATAAAGGCTTAGTCTTCATTGCCTACCTGGAGTAATTATTGTTTTGAGGATAGCGATGACCTTCATACAAAGCTGTCTCAGGATAAGGAGAAACAAAAAAAGAAATACATATACATAGCTATCTTTAAATAATTAATTTCTATACTTAAAATAAGATATCTAGGTTCTGTTTTTAGCTGCATTTAATTTTGCATACAATGAGCTGATGAGTAATTTTCAGATAACCCCATTGGACAACAATCTGGGGCTTAGCAGCATTTTTTTTTTCTTAGTGTGAAATATAAAGATTAACCACTCCTGCTGATTGTGTGTGCTCTTCTGTGTAACGTAAACTATGGGTGTAACTAAAACCATGGCTAGCAATTAGAGATGTCAAATCGAATATGACTGGCCAGCAGTAATACATAATGATTAGCTTTTCTTTGTGTGATGTGGCACTTAAAATATATAATGTACATACTAGTGCTGATGGACACACACCAAATTTCCATCAGCACTAGTATGTATGTACATTATATACTGATGTATGTTTCCCATTTATGTTTGTTCCCTGTGGTTGTTTTTAAAGCATCCCTCTTTCTGTCAATTTCTGCCAAAAAATATCTGGTTGTCCTGCAAATCAGTGATTGTTCTTAGTTAAAGCAGTCTGGGATGTACCCCTTAAGACTACCAATAGCTACAAGGTGCTGCTTGTTTTGCTGATTCCAGTACATTCATTGCCATCAGTCTATTTTTATCAGGATCCCAGCTCAGTCTATATGCAGCCAGAATCAGCTAATCTCCATCTCATAACTAATGTTTACATACCTGAAGTAATGTGTCATTGTGCTCACTCATATGTTTAAAGTGACTTGTCAGCACAAGCAGTCACAGCCACAGCTGTTCAGGAAAAGGAAAAGAGATGTATTTACTTGAGAAATGAATTTGTGTGCGAATTTCCAATGCAGTTCAGGAACTTGCATTAATTATCTGAAAACCGTCCCTTCAACCAATGTAAGAGGCAATAAATCAATGGCGAGCATTTCTGCCAATATTGTATTTAAGTACAACTCTGTCACTCATGGATCCAGTGGTGGTTGGTGGGTGCTTCAAATGATTAATGCACAGACTGGCTGCATTAGTGTTGATGTGTTTTTTGGCATGCTGTCTTAATCATGTAAGCACATGGTGGAACGATTATGGCTGTGACTCCATATAAATCAAGTTTTTCTTAACTGTTTTAAAATCTATCTATAATGAACTAAACGTACAGATAGGGCACAAAATATTACTGCCCCAGGGTCCTATGTTCAACTATTCTGCTTCTGCCCAGCAGAGCAAAACTTTTCATTATAGATTTTTGTACGGTGGTGGGGTAGGTCTAACAGGTTTCCATGGAAACGGAGATGAATGATTTTTGCAATGCAACTTTATTTTACATCATGTCAGCATCTTATATGTTCAATTCCACAACAGTTTTATTCAAACCATCTTTGTAAATCCTTGGTAAAACTTCACTGGATATAGCAAGTACATTTTAGGCACCAGGTCATAAAAAAGATGTACTGAATTTAAAAAGGCTCAGAGCAAAGGGTCAATTAATAAATGGAACAGTAGCTTTGAGTTCTAATGAAGGAGATCCAGGCAAGGTTTGTTGATGCAATATTTTCATATACACTATATACACCAAGTACAATGGCAACTTGGCAAGCATTGGATCAAGATGGTCAAAGCACACCACACTGGACTCTGGCACTCCTTACTTTCAGTGAAAGGAAATCTTAATGCTTCAACATACCAAGACATTTTTTACAACACTATGCTACCAACTTTGTACGAACAGTTTTGGAAAGGCACATTTCTATGCCAGCTTGACTGTGCCCCAGTGCACAAAGCAAGGAACTTGCTTTGTGCCAGTCAAGTTCTTGTGTGGTCCAGTCAAGTTCTTCCACACCAAACTCAACCAACCATGTCTTTATGGACCATAAAGACATGGTTGGTTGAGTTTGGTGTAGAAGAACTTGACTGGACCACACAAATCACTGACCTCCACCCCATCGAACACTTGGCATGAACTGTAACAGAGATTGCATTCCAGGCCTTTCCGTCCAACATCAGTGCCTGACCTCACAAATGCTCTACTGGATGAATGTGAAAAAATTCCCACAGAACTATTCCAAACTCTTTTGGAAAGCCTTCCCAGTAGAGACAAAGCTTGGGGGGGGGGGGGGGGAGATGGGGCAACTACATATTAATGTTGATTTATTTAAAATGCAATAAAAGCCCAAATTTGTGTAATGGTCAGGTGTCCCAATATTCTTATATTATATATATATATATGAATACTGGGACGCCTGACCATTACACAAACTTGGACTTTATATATATATATATATATATATATATTAGCTAACACAAATAAATCTATATAGTAAAATATATACACTGTACATATATTGTTCAAGGTCAATATAAATAACCCTCTCTGGAACATTTAATTCATAACAGTGTACAAATAACACAAGACTATTCCTTGAGAATAGAGAAAAGGAAAATCTTTTCAAAAAAATAAACATGTCATTCGTTGCGAACTGAGGTCATGATGACACATACATATTAAACTTTCAAACAAAAGTTGAATTCCTTTCGATTGAGAAAGAAAAAGGGCAAGCCAGGTCTCTGCATTCAGTGAGTGTTCAGCTATATGGGATCAATAAAAATAACATCTACAAATATATTATATACCTATTTACAGCTGCAAAGAAATAGTGTTTAGGCTGAATACACAACCGTACCAAGTTACTGTCTGTGAAAGCTTTACATATATGTATCTGTTTGTGCTCCTGAGGAAGTCACGTTAACTTGATGAAATGTGTAGAGTTCTTCATACATTTTGGAAGATTTACATTTTGAAATCGCTCACACAGCGATTGGAGTGTCATTGTCTGCTTTGAGCATAAGATATACATGGAACTTTATTATATTCCATGTATTATATATAATGGAACACATATTTCTCAGCATGTCAGGGTCTACTACATTATAATTTAAATGGACATTTACTTTTCCAGAAAATTCCATGGCATTTGTAACATTTTAATAATCAAATATTATAGTATTTTTTTAATTTTCATATATAGTGCTGTTGATTCCATTTTGTGTATATCTTCTTCCTGCATGCATATACACATTGGAAAAATATGTTGTGATATGTATTACTGAACCTTACATGCATGTGCAGTAAGAATAAATAGCACTCCATAGAGGGCGTGACGCTTTTCTCTCATCCAACCAGATACTCAAGATATTCATCACCATATACCAAGTAAAAATTGGGTCGAAGAATGGGTTTTAAAGCTGAGCTTTATACCCTCCAAGCCTAGTGCCACCTTATCTCTGCTCAATTCAGTGTCCACAAATATAACTATCATAATGTGCATGTTTATAGATAGTGTAGTGGATATCTAGTGTATGTTTGACTGGATCTGTGTTCATCCCATGCATGCTGTGAAGCACACCAAGTAGTACTCGTAAGGAATGGAATGAAATCCATCTCTAAGGTCCAGAGAGAGCTAAAATAATATAAATCTTTACTATAACACAAAGAGAATCTTGCACGGCATGGATTTTCATATAGAAATATATTATTTCTGTTATGTGGGCAAATAAACCTTACAAAAGGTAGAATTGAAAATTATGTATGCCATATGTCACTCTGGGACCAGCAGCCAGGAAACCCACATGGTGGGAGTGCTTTACCCCAAGTCCAGAGAATCAGCTGGCCCAGGACCTGGATAATCCCTAGCAGAGAACTCAATATAGCAGTAGCAGGATTAGCAGAGTAATAAGGCACAGGAATGGCAATGTCTTTCTGTAAATGGAAGTTAAAGCAGGTAGTAATAGAAGACACTGGATTAGCACTTCATTGGATTTTGCAACCATCTGTAGTACAGATTGTCACAACAATTGGTGTAGCGCATACCTGCATCTACTATTCGGTAGAGATGGTATGACCTTTGTGATCTGAAAAGCTTTACAACCTGAGTGTTTCCTTTGAAGCTGGAACTGATGTTACAAGGTGTGAAATGTTACACTGCATTAGTTGCCAGCAAGTCTATCTAGCATAGGTCTGTATCCCCTCATAGATAGTAGGTTCTTTTGATATGCTAAGTGACTCTTACCAGTTAGAAGTCTTGTCCTGCAAAAGTCATCTCCCAAACATGTATTAATAATAACTCACAGATTATTAATCATGCCTCCGTTTGGGAATATACCCCCTACAAAATGAGTACAAATATGGCTGGTGCAACTTGAGCCATTTCGAAGGTATTGTGAAGTCTCTGGTATAGAGTCATGGGTAGCAAGTGTGACATATCTATGGACTGCATAAATTGCAAAAGATGAATAGAGGCAAGAATTATGTATGTGACATGCATGGGAGGGAAATTAGAAACAAGATTCCATATTTTGACTGGGATAGTTACACCACACGTGGGGGAGGGCACTTTTAGGTACACCTTCCCACCACTGGGCCAGCTTGGAAACCTGAGTTTACCTGACAAGATATAAATCTAATGATGGAACAATACCCAGTGTGCTTACTAGGGGCCAAAATCTAATTTTGTGTAAGTTGCCGTCATTTCCTTGCCGCAGTCCCTCAGACAGAAAATACTGGTACTTCTAAGTGAGTAGTTAGGTTTTCTGTTAATTTCTCCTTTTTATTTTTATCTGTTTTGGTGTAAATAATTTGTCATCTGTTTTATTTTTTGTATGCACTGTGACTATTATTTTGTTCATAATAAATATTCCTTTATTAAGTTCTGCCTTTGTCTGGTAAAGAGACTCACGTTATCTGATTAGACCAATTTATTGGTAATTTAAATCGCATAGATATTGTGTTAAAGCATATTTTGTGGGTTTAGACTAATTTGCTTGGGGACCAAGGCACCACATTTATAAATTGTCTTGGTGGTGGCAAGGTAAGGACATTAGTTATATCAGTATATTTAAGTGTGGGTGGTGTTAAAGGGGGGTTATATCATTATTTCTAGTCTAGGGCAGACAGTTCATTTTAACCCTTGCATCACCATAACCCAGTCACATGCACTCTTGGAGTAGTGGGCATTCGTGACACAGAGCTTGTACTTCCAAGAGTATAGCAGCAGGCTGGAGAATGTAACACCAAGCTTGCACTTCACTCGATATAGTAGTAGACTGGAGAGTGTAACACAGATCTTGCACTTTAAAGTATATAGTAGAAGGCTGGAGAGTGTAACACAGAGCTTGCACTTCACTAGATATAGTATTGGGCTGGAGAGTGTAACACAGAGCTTGTACTTCACTAGATATAGTATTGGGCTGGAGAGTGTAACACAGAGCTTGTACTTCACTGGATATAGTAGCAGGCTGGAGAGTGTAACACAGAGCTTGTAGTTCACTGGATATAGTAGCAGGCTGGAGAGTGTAACACAGAGCTTGTAGTTCACTGGATATAGTAGCAGGCTGGAGAGAGTTACACAGAGCTTGTACTTCACTGGATATAGTAGCAGGCTGGAGAGTGTAACACAGAGCTTGTACTTCACTGGATATAGCAGCAGGCTGGAGAGTGTAACACAGAGCTTGTACTTCACTGGATATAGTAGCAGGCTGGAGAGTGTAACACAGAGCTTGTAGTTCACTGGATATAGTAGCAGGCTGGAGAGTGTAACACAGAGCTTGTACATCACTGAATATAGTAGCAGGCTGGAGAGTGTAACACAGAGCTTGCACTTCACTAGATATAGTATTGGGCTGGAGAGTGTAACACAGAGCTTGTACTTCACTGGATATAGTAGCAGACTGGAGAGTGTAACACAGAGCTTGTACTTCACTAGATATAGTATTGGGCTGGAGAGTGTAACACAGAGCTTGTACTTCACTATATGTAGTATTGGGCTGGAGAGTGTAACACAGAGCTTGTACTTCACTAGATATAGTATTGGGCTGGAGAGTGTAACACAGAGCTTGTACTTCACTAGATATAGTATTGGGCTGGAGAGTGTAACACAGAGCTTGTACTTCACTGAATATAGTAGCAGACTGGAGAGTGTAACACAGAGCTTGTACTTCACTAGATATAGTATTGGGCTGGAGAGTGTAACACAGAGCTTGTACTTCACTAGATGTAGTATTGGGCTGCAGAGTGTAACACAGAGCTTGTACTTCACTGGATATAGTAGCAGACTGGAGAGTGTAACACAGAGCTTGTACTTCACTAGATATAGTATTGGGCTGGAGAGTGTAACACAGAGCTTGTACTTCACTAGATATAGTATTGGGCTGGAGAGTGTAACACAGAGCTTGTACTTCACTAGAAGTAGTATTGGGCTGGAGAGTGTAACACAGAGCTTGTACTTCACTGGATATAGTAGCAGACTGGAGAGTGTAACACAGATCTTGTACTTCACTAGATATAGTATTGGGCTGGAGAGTGTAACACAGAGCTTGTACTTCACTGGATATAGTAGCAGGCTGGAGAGTGTAACACAGAGCTTGTACTTCACTAGATATAGTATTGGGCTGGAGAGTGTAACACAGAGCTTGTACTTCACTGGATATAGTAGCAGGCTGGAGAGTGTAACACAGAGCTTGTACTTCACTGAATATAGTAGCAGACTGGAGAGTGTAACACAGAGCTTGTACTTCACTAGATATAGTATTGGGCTGGAGAGTGTAACACAGAGCTTGTACTTCACTAGATGTAGTATTGGGCTGCAGAGTGTAACACAGAGCTTGTACTTCACTGGATATAGTAGCAGACTGGAGAGTGTAACACAGAGCTTGTACTTCACTAGATATAGTATTGGGCTGGAGAGTGTAACACAGAGCTTGTACTTCACTAGATATAGTATTGGGCTGGAGAGTGTAACACAGAGCTTGTACTTCACTAGAAGTAGTATTGGGCTGGAGAGTGTAACACAGAGCTTGTACTTCACTGGATATAGTAGCAGACTGGAGAGTGTAACACAGATCTTGTACTTCACTAGATATAGTATTGGGCTGGAGAGTGTAACACAGAGCTTGTACTTCACTGGATATAGTAGCAGGCTGGAGAGTGTAACACAGAGCTTGTACTTCACTAGATATAGTATTGGGCTGGAGAGTGTAACACAGAGCTTGTACTTCACTGGATATAGTAGCAGGCTGGAGAGTGTAACACAGAGCTTGTAGTTCACTGGATATAGTAGCAGGCTGGAGAGTGTAACACAGAGCTTGTAGTTCACTGGATATAGTAGCAGGCTGGAGAGAGTAACACAGATCTTGTACTTCACTGGATATAGTAGCAGGCTGGAGAGTGTAACACAGAGCTTGTACTTCACTGGATATAGTAGCAGACTGGAGAGTGTAACACAGAGCTTGTACTTCACTAGATATAGTATTGGGCTGGAGAGTGTAACACAGAGCTTGTACTTCACTAGATGTAGTATTGGGCTGGAGAGTGTAACACAGAGCTTGTACTTCACTAGATATAGTATTGGGCTGGAGAGTGTAACACAGAGCTTGTACTTCACTAGATGTAGTATTGGGCTGGAGAGTGTAACACAGAGCTTGTACTTCACTGGATATAGTAGCAGACTGGAGAGTGTAACACAGAGCTTGTACTTCACTAGATATAGTATTGGGCTGGAGAGTGTAACACAGAGCTTGTACTTCACTGGATATAGTAGCAGGCTGGAGAGTGTAACACAGAGCTTGTACTTCACTAGATGTAGTATTGGGCTGCAGAGTGTAACACAGAGCTTGTACTTCACTGGATATAGTAGCAGACTGGAGAGTGTAACACAGAGCTTGTACTTCACTAGATATAGTATTGGGCTGGAGAGTGTAACACAGAGCTTGTACTTCACTAGATGTAGTATTGGGCTGCAGAGTGTAACACAGAGCTTGTACTTCACTGGATATAGTAGCAGACTGGAGAGTGTAACACAGAGCTTGTACTTCACTAGATATAGTATTGGGCTGGAGAGTGTAACACAGAGCTTGTACTTCACTAGATATAGTATTGGGCTGGAGAGTGTAACACAGAGCTTGTACTTCACTAGAAGTAGTATTGGGCTGGAGAGTGTAACACAGAGCTTGTACTTCACTGGATATAGTAGCAGACTGGAGAGTGTAACACAGATCTTGTACTTCACTAGATATAGTATTGGGCTGGAGAGTGTAACACAGAGCTTGTACTTCACTGGATATAGTAGCAGGCTGGAGAGTGTAACACAGAGCTTGTACTTCACTAGATATAGTATTGGGCTGGAGAGTGTAACACAGAGCTTGTACTTCACTGGATATAGTAGCAGGCTGGAGAGTGTAACACAGAGCTTGTAGTTCACTGGATATAGTAGCAGGCTGGAGAGTGTAACACAGAGCTTGTAGTTCACTGGATATAGTAGCAGGCTGGAGAGAGTAACACAGATCTTGTACTTCACTGGATATAGTAGCAGGCTGGAGAGTGTAACACAGAGCTTGTACTTCACTGGATATAGTAGCAGACTGGAGAGTGTAACACAGAGCTTGTACTTCACTAGATATAGTATTGGGCTGGAGAGTGTAACACAGAGCTTGTACTTCACTAGATGTAGTATTGGGCTGGAGAGTGTAACACAGAGCTTGTACTTCACTAGATATAGTATTGGGCTGGAGAGTGTAACACAGAGCTTGTACTTCACTAGATGTAGTATTGGGCTGGAGAGTGTAACACAGAGCTTGTACTTCACTGGATATAGTAGCAGACTGGAGAGTGTAACACAGAGCTTGTACTTCACTAGATATAGTATTGGGCTGGAGAGTGTAACACAGAGCTTGTACTTCACTGGATATAGTAGCAGGCTGGAGAGTGTAACACAGAGCTTGTACTTCACTAGATATAGTATTGGGCTGGAGAGTGTAACACAGAGCTTGTACTTCACTGGATATAGTAGCAGGCTGGAGAGTGTAACACAGAGCTTGTAGTTCACTGGATATAGTAGCAGGCTAGAGAGTGTAACACAGAGCTTGTAGTTCACTGGATATAGTAGCAGGCTGGAGAGAGTAACACAGAGCTTGTACTTCACTGGATATAGTAGCAGGCTGGAGAGTGTAACACAGAGCTTGTACTTCACTGGATATAGCAGCAGGCTGGAGAGTGTAACACAGAGCTTGTACTTCACTGGATATAGTAGCAGGCTGGAGAGTGTAACACAGAGCTTGTAGTTCACTGGATATAGTAGCAGGCTGGAGAGTGTAACACAGAGCTTGTACATCACTGAATATAGTAGCAGGCTGGAGAGTGTAACACAGAGCTTGCACTTCACTAGATATAGTATTGGGCTGGAGAGTGTAACACAGAGCTTGTACTTCACTGGATATAGTAGCAGACTGGAGAGTGTAACACAGAGCTTGTACTTCACTAGATATAGTATTGGGCTGGAGAGTGTAACACAGAGCTTGTACTTCACTAGATGTAGTATTGGGCTGGAGAGTGTAACACAGAGCTTGTACTTCACTAGATATAGTATTGGGCTGGAGAGTGTAACACAGAGCTTGTACTTCACTAGATATAGTATTGGGCTGGAGAGTGTAACACAGAGCTTGTACTTCACTGAATATAGTAGCAGACTGGAGAGTGTAACACAGAGCTTGTACTTCACTAGATATAATATTGGGCTGGAGAGTGTAACACAGAGCTTGTACTTCACTAGATGTAGTATTGGGCTGCAGCGTGTAACACAGAGCTTGTACTTCACTGGATATAGTAGCAGACTGGAGAGTGTAACACAGAGCTTGTACTTCACTAGATATAGTATTGGGCTGGAGAGTGTAACACAGAGCTTGTACTTCACCAGATATAGTATTGGGCTGGAGAGTGTAACACAGAGCTTGTACTTCACTAGAAGTAGTATTGGGCTGGAGAGTGTAACACAGAGCTTGTACTTCACTGGATATAGTAGCAGACTGGAGAGTGTAACACAGATCTTGTACTTCACTAGATATAGTATTGGGCTGGAGAGTGTAACACAGAGCTTGTACTTCACTGGATATAGTAGCAGGCTGGAGAGTGTAACACAGAGCTTGTACTTCACTAGATATAGTATTGGGCTGGAGAGTGTAACACAGAGCTTGTACTTCACTGGATATAGTAGCAGGCTGGAGAGTGTAACACAGAGCTTGTAGTTCACTGGATATAGTAGCAGGCTGGAGAGTGTAACACAGAGCTTGTAGTTCACTGGATATAGTAGCAGGCTGGAGAGAGTAACACAGATCTTGTACTTCACTGGATATAGTAGCAGGCTGGAGAGTGTAACACAGAGCTTGTACTTCACTGGATATAGTAGCAGACTGGAGAGTGTAACACAGAGCTTGTACTTCACTAGATATAGTATTGGGCTGGAGAGTGTAACACAGAGCTTGTACTTCACTAGATGTAGTATTGGGCTGGAGAGTGTAACACAGAGCTTGTACTTCACTAGATATAGTATTGGGCTGGAGAGTGTAACACAGAGCTTGTACTTCACTAGATGTAGTATTGGGCTGGAGAGTGTAACACAGAGCTTGTACTTCACTGGATATAGTAGCAGACTGGAGAGTGTAACACAGAGCTTGTACTTCACTAGATATAGTATTGGGCTGGAGAGTGTAACACAGAGCTTGTACTTCACTGGATATAGTAGCAGGCTGGAGAGTGTAACACAGAGCTTGTACTTCACTAGATATAGTATTGGGCTGGAGAGTGTAACACAGAGCTTGTACTTCACTGGATATAGTAGCAGGCTGGAGAGTGTAACACAGAGCTTGTAGTTCACTGGATATAGTAGCAGGCTGGAGAGTGTAACACAGAGCTTGTAGTTCACTGGATATAGTAGCAGGCTGGAGAGAGTAACACAGAGCTTGTACTTCACTGGATATAGTAGCAGGCTGGAGAGTGTAACACAGAGCTTGTAGTTCACTGGATATAGTAGCAGGCTGGAGAGTGTAACACAGAGCTTGTAGTTCACTGGATATAGTAGAAGGCTGGAGAGAGTAACACAGAGCTTGTACTTCACTGGATATAGTAGCAGGCTGGAGAGTGTAACACAGAGCTTGTATTTCACTGGATATAGTAGCAGGCTGGAGAGTGTAACACAGAGCTTGTACTTCACTGGATATAGTAGCAGGCTGGAGAGTGTAACACAGAGCTTGTACTTCACTGGATATAGTAGCAGGCTGGAGAGTGTAACACAGAGCCTGCATTTCACTGTGGGTAGTAGCAGGCAGGAGACTTTATCGGAATGCAGAGGGAGATGCCAATTAAAAGAGTCAGGAATAGCCAGGTTCAATACACGGAATCAGGTAGTCAGACAAACCAGGAAATATCACAGATCAGGTAATCAGATGAGCTGATGAGCTGATGAGCCACAGTCATACACAGGAAAATCAGAGTAGACATCAGTAATGCAGGATACTCAAGAAAAGCTGGGTCCATGAAGCGGACCCACGGTGCTTCATGGACATTTCTCCATTCAAACTTGAGCTCTGGCGAGAGCATCAAGGGGAAACTACACTCTGGCTGCCAAGCATGGATCCCCTAAATGTGACGCCGTAGATCATCAACTGCTCTAGTCCAACTATTTTTGTACTCAACCGTCAAAGTTGTTTGAGAGAGCTTCACAAATAAATAGCTCAATCGTTTTATTTGAATTCATACTTCTTTAGCATTCCTAAAAAGGTGTTGCATTTCTCAGTTTAATACACAAGCAGAGGACTTCTTAAATAATTGAGCTTGATGAGAATTATTTAACAATGGATCCATAAGTCATCCAGTAATGTCAGAAACCAATAAACGGAGTGTGTGCTAGTTCTGGAAGTCTCTGTAACGTACCATCCATTTCAAGAAATAGATTGGATTTTACAACCTGAATTTCTACTTCAATCAACAAAAATGTTTAGACTTTTTTCTTGTAATGCCCTACACAAATTTAACAGGACTGTGTAGAAACATCATAAAACTATTGCTTTGCAATGATAATCATGACCTTGTAAGGTTAATATTATTCAGTCATGATGATTGTTCCCTAGTTTTATGTACGTGTAGTGGAAACAACATGAGATTGAAATTGGACAGGGCAAATGAGAAACGTAGAAAGAGGTAGGACAATCTTGTAAAATATCAGTGTATTAATAAACAAAGCACCAAAAGGACCAATCTGCTTCCATATAGTATTGGCTCACAGATAGACAAATAAGAGGTGGAAAACGAGTAAGCGTGTTAAGTTATAGTACAGCATCCTTTGTACTTCTCATTTGCATAACAATATTTATTAAAATCTCACAAGCGTGTGTATTTGAGGCTGTGTCTGATTTGTTTAGTTGTTTCTTAGATAAGTACAGCACCAGTTAAAGTAAAGAAAAGGAAACACATCTGTCTCATCAGATTTTTTCCCGAACTCTTCCTAGTGTCTAAAAACAGCAAATAAAGCCCAATAGACATATTGCCCCTTTTTAAAAGCCCCTTTTTTAGATGTTACTGCATTTACAGACCCCGGTGACATTACTAGGGGTAATGTATTGCATTATATGTTACTTGTGGTAAGTCCAAAACTTTATTCTTGGGTAAGTGCCGTGAGTGCAAATCTGGGTGCTGGTGTAAGTTATGTTAGTGCAAATCTAGGTGCTGGGGTAAATAAAATAAATACATTACAATATAGTCCTGTGAGTGCAAATCTGCTTTATGTATTTACTGCTCATTGTCATGATATACCAAGTTTATGCTTTTACTGCTGATTGTCGTTATGTCAATTTAGGCTTTTACTGCATACATCAGCTACGAAGTAAAAAAAAAAAGTTGATGTATGCATTTCATTAACAGCTTGTTGGACTAAATTTGACACTGTGTATACAAAACATTCTCACTGTACAGAATACATAGAATGTGTTTGATTTGCAAAAACATGATGAATATTGAAGAAATGTACCAAACTGTGTGTATATCACATATTGTGAAATATTAGAAATGCATAAGTTACAGAAAAGCTGAAATATCAATCTATATTTAAGCCCCCTAGTGCCAGTGTTTTATGATCAAATATCCTCTTACTTTCTAGTTTACAAAGTTTTCACTAACAAAGATTCTAGTTTTCCACCAAAAAATTCCTTTCAGGTCTCTGTCAAACAGAAGTCGCTCAGACTCCCATCATTGTTTGTTTCACTGATTCATACATTTTCTAAATCATTTGTAAATTGCTACATTTTATCTAGTTTTTGTTCAATAAATGGTGTTACACTATTGTGGTTCGTTTTGCTTTGTATGTATTGGAGTTCATGTGGAGCCTGACAAGCAACCAGTTGTTTTCGCAACACTTCCAAACGGTGATCTTTGGAAAAGTCTTTTTGTCGGAGTTCAAGAGGTGTAATTCTGTGGATCCAGCTGAGATATGTATGTATAAGTTTAAGACATTGACCTCAGGGGAACAATTTAGCAAAGGCACATATGTTAATAGATATTACACTTATACCAGTAGACATTTAAAAAAAAAAAAAAAAATTACAAAAGTTTTTTTTCATTTTATGCAAGGAAGGAAGACCATTTCTAAGAAGGCTTACGGTCTAGATAAACTTAAATTAAAATTTTACTAAAGTAGAAGGAATCAATGCTGATAGAAAATAAAGGTAATCTATTTTAAAAAATAAAATTCCATGGTTAAGTAAGTAAAGCAGGAGTAAAGACAAAACTTATTTTTTTTATTTTTATTTTTTAAACAAATGGCCACTTTAAAATGAACAAAAGATGTTTTTGAATTGTCTTTCCACGACTTACCATTGGTGATTTATTACAGTTTTACTGCAGCATTTTCAACTACTTGGAGTTTTTCATTTGACAGATCTTTCCATTGTGCTGTATGGAGAGAGTCTGTTGATCAACTGTATTGCTCTCCCAGTGACCTCCAAATGTGTCAAACTTCACAGCTTCAGCTGAGAGTACATTAGTATTTCAAAGAATGATTGCTATTTTACATGATACATTTTGACATCCTTTTTCAAATGTGCCTCTGAGTTAAGGGTGTAAATAATGAAATATTTCAAAAGGTTACTGTGGCATAAGGAAATTCTTTCAACAATCAAAACATTTTGAAATCAAGCATGTCTTAAAATGGCCATAAATAACAAGTAAATATGTAATGAAAGCTTTAAGGAAAGAATAACTTTTTTTTAAATGTTCTACACTCTACAAGTGTTAAACAGCAATGTTTATCTATTACTGATACTTCTTTGCATCATGTTTATAAACCCAATCTTGGCCTAGCGGCATGTAATTATTAATTACACATAGTTAACAATGGATTCTAGCAATTTCAGATTAGATTGTTGGAGACTTTTAGACCATGGAAGGATCTATGCCATGACATGTAAAGGCTATGCTAGAGCTAATCCCATTTAAAGGATTTTAGGTCTTTACTCAGAAAAGAGAGAATTGAGAAAGAGGGGCCCCGGCGGAGAGAATTAGCAAAGAAGCCACATGACGAGGTCTGTTAGTACGGCTTGTTAGGTTATGGTTAGCATTTTCAGGTTGCCTTTCTCTAATGAGGCCAGGCCTTAAATTAACTAGCTCATGTTTTATTTTACCATCTTACTCATATATTATACAATTGCTATAGGCAATTATTACAATTTTAGTAAATCTGTCCCCGAGTGTGTCTTCATTTACTGGACTGTTGTTTCTCATAGTATTAGTCAGGGATATTTTATTGCCTTTGGTTTATCATTTATTTAACTTATCTAATTACAGATGCTGGATGGAGAGCCTATGTTTAGATGATGCATAGATTTTTCAGTCATTCCTTTATGTGAATTATAACACAATTCCCTGATCCATATTGGGTTGAAACATAATGTAACGGCATTTCAAGTACCCATCTTATTGTGACAGATCTCTAGTGTGGACCCTAGGCCGGTTACACAATGAATATCCAGAGTATGTTACACACACTACATGGATGGGCCACTTATTTCCAGGCATACACAAATTAGGTGGAGTTGAATATGGACTCTCAGAATGAACTCTCATGAAAGATTCTCCCATGCCTTGCGCATTGCAATAATGAACCAATTTATCTATATCTGTGTAGTCATGGAAACCCCTGAAAATGCTTTGCATATATATTTCTACATGTTCATTTAATTATGTGTTCATGTAAAAAAAGAGTGTTTATATCTTAAGTACTGAATACTCTGCAAAGCTTTATAAAGCTCTATTACAGGGGTGTCCAAGTTTTTTCTGTGGTGGGCACGTCACCAAAAATGTATGCATACATGGGCCGCATTCATTTTTCATTCAGAGAATATATATATATATATATATATATATATATATATATATATATACACACACACACACACACATACACACACACACACACACACACACACACAAACAGTAATGTGCAGCATATGAGTGTATCACAGGCTCCACAGCAATAAAACTCACAGAAAAGAACACATTTCACATATATACACACATTGCCACAAATATATACAGTCACATGTACACAAATACACACACAGCCACACAATACAGTCACACTTACACACACAGAAAGAGTCACACTTACACGCACACTCAGAAAGTCCCGCTTACACGCACACTCAGAAAGTCTCGCTTACACGCACACAGAAAGAGTCACATTTAGACACACACATACAGTCTCATACTTACACACATACTTACATACAGTCACACTGACACACACACACACACACACTTACACTAAGTCTCTTACACAAACACTTTTTTCTCGCTTATCCTGTTAACCCCCTTTTTTCACATATTTAACTTTTTTTGTCTCACAGCATTGGTCTGCTTGTCCTTTTGTGCATATTTGAGTGCTTTCTTTAACCCTCTATCTAAGGCTCCCGATATATATATCTTTTTTCAGCTTTTTTTCTTTTTATTCTTCTTTTTGGATACTTTTACATTATTTGACCGTTGTTACATTAACTAATAAAACATATTTACATATATCTATCAGTGTGCATGTATAGAAACATAGAATGTGTCGGCAGATAAGAACCATTCGGTCCATCTAGTCTGCCCAATTTTTTTTGAGTACTTTTGTTAGTCCCCCGTTCCCGGTCTTATAGCTAGGATAGCCTTGTGTCTATCCCACGCATGCTTAAAATCCTTGACTGTGTTTACCTCTACCACTTCTGCCGGCAGGCTGCTTTTTTCTATACATAATGTGCACTAAACACTGAGGAGCGAAGTGCGGGTGCTCCTTCCCGTGCGGCCAGCATTTGGAGGTACGGCTACAGTTGCAGAGCTCACACTGGCCACACCCATATGCCAGGCGGGCCGCATGTTGGATGCCCCTGCTCTATTAGATGCTTTAACATGGATTGGGTTAAGACAATACACAGCTGTTTCATACGTGACATGCTATTGTTGTTGTCAAATTATTTTTTAACTGGGTTAAATATCATTAGTAATGGTTTATGATAAGTTAGTTGTGTAAATGATCTCCCATAAAAGTTACAGGTGGAATTACTGTACATCTTTGTCTATTTGTGAATATTTGCTCTCAGTTTTTGTTCTTTTTTATTTATTTATTTATTTATAAATATACAAAACATGACAAATTATACACGCATAGGAGGCAAACATAAATTATTTAGAGCAAAGTGCAGAGTGGGCAGCCCATATTTGACTACTTTGTAAAGACTATCTGCAACATGATATCTGTAATGAGCATCCCATTCTTACCGGCCAAATCATTTCTGCCTGGCTTGACGCCACCATGTGTATAGATAAAACACAACATAAAAAAGAAAGAAAAAAAAAACACGTCACAAGACATAACAAACAGGACGAACGTCACAAGACAAATCGCACCGTCCAGGAGCCTGCTCACCACAACTCCACTCCATTCCAATCTCCCCCCCAAAAACGCTTGTCTTTCAAACTATTCCTTCCATGGATACCTATGCACCCATTTCGACCAGGTATCATAAAAAATTTCGGGCACCCCATTTGCGTAGGCATATCCCTTTTCCATAAGACATTGCAGTTGCAGTTGGTTAATCACATTCTCTATATGTATCGTTCCCTGTTGACGCCAGCTTCTAGCAATGACAATTTTCATTGCGAGAAACGCCTGGATACTCAAATTCCTATCCCTATATGGGACAAATTCTAAATCTATATGTAATAATGCTCTTTGTATAGATGGTGGGATAATAATATTCAACCTCAGTTTTTGTTCTTGCTGTAGATGCTATTGGCCTCTTTGATTTCTCTGGATAAGTGTGAGAAATAACAGCACCCAAACCATAAGAGGATGCATTACAAGCAATTGTTAGACATTTATATAAATCATAGTGTACTAAAAGTCTCAATAACACAAATTTCAGTTTTGACTTCTCAAAAGCACATTCACAGCTCTGAAAAAGGATAATGTTGTGTTATTTCCAAGCATATAATGGCTGTAACATGTGCACTAAATTGGGAAGGAACTTATAATAATTCAGCAAGTCTACATAAGAGCACATCTGAGAAACATTTTTGGATACTAGTACTTAAACCGGAGCAGACACCTTATCTTCCATTGTTCTTATTCCATCTACAATATGCCTACAATATTCTAATTTGGGTGCCATAAAGAAGATTTTTTTGAAATTGAAGATGACAATACTAATTCTACATTCTGTTCTTCCATGGAACTTCCCATTATCAGCAGGTCATCTAGCTTGCAATAAGGCATTGGAATTGTTCCCAAAATGCTATCCGTCCTTTGTTGCCAAATTCCAGGCACTATTCCAAAAAACATTTGGTTATAAGTATACAGTCCCCAATGTGTGTTGATAGTGAGAAAATGTGAGTCTGGATGAATTTCAAGCTGCAGATTTAGCATTACACAGTGGCACACACAGCAATACCAGCTTCTTTTCAATGCTGCAAACTTGACCCTGGTCCTAATCTGACCTGGTCCTGAACTGGGTTCTCACCTTAGCTGCTTTCTGAGCTGTACTCACCTATCGCTGACTGTTTTGCTTGTCTGTGATCTGACACCTTTATTAGACCTCATACCTGACCTGCACCCTCCTATGGCACTTGCACGCCTTGAATCATGCACAGTGTTCTCCATGGCTATCATGATTGTGGCATCATCTCCTGACTCTTTGGACTATTACCCCTCAAATTTAGCATGTGTTCTGCATGTAGCCAGTGGAACCCAGGAACTTGACACATGGTTCAGCAGTTAACTTGGACAGACCTGTTTACTGGATTATATCCATGCACCTGGACTCTGATCCGATAATTAACACTCTGTCCTACCATCTGACTTTAAATATCTGCTGGCTCCCAAAACAATTCCTACTATCATACAGACTGCCCTCAGGAATGTATGGGGATATGAAGTGCTATATACTGCTAAGTCTAATCCTAACAGAATAAACAGTAACAACAAATCAGAGAGAACAGCAGTAAAGAAATGTGTTTTAAATCTGTAATTATTATTTTGATAGGTGGTCAGTACTTCTCTAAAAGTTATTTGTTGCCAGATAAGATGGTTGTAAGCAAAGTCTTTATAACATGAAGTATAGATCCTATTAAGACATGTTATGAATGGTAGCTTCTCCTGATGCTGACTCACATTTAACAGACAGTCACTTGAAATTCAGTATTTGATGCTTGTATCTGATCTTCCAAATCCCCTTAATCCTGAGGTCAAAGTCAAAACCTCAAGAGGCCAGAAACAACTTTATTGCTGCATCTGACAGCTCCATTAAAACAGTCGAGCTTTTCAGAAAAACAACATTTTGTAAAGAATGTATTTTGTAATTAAATTAATGATGTTTTGATGAAAGCCAAGACTTCTATCATTATGCAACCAAATATTATCAAGCTGCATTACTGAATAGATAAACATCATAGAAATAAGCTTTTGGAACTGGTATAAAAATCTTTTTTTTTTTTTACAAAATACGAGTGTCTTTATTATTGTGAAGTCATTCCCTACTGAGGTGCTATTTTAGCTAGAGACCAACCCTGTGTATTGGATTAATTACCGACTATGTACAAAGCCATCTTTAATGCAGGGAAAGAGGGACAGATCCTCAGGACTCAAATAGGGGGGGCTACTGCAACTGGGAGTTATTTCTGTGTTTATTGGCCCCTTCTGAACAACACAAACATAATCAGTGCTTACTTTGAATAAAATGAAGATGGACGGTTATTGGCACTGTGTTGGAGAAGAAAGAGGACTGACATTGATGGGGGCATATGGGAACTGAAGTGAGGAGAGGAGGATGAGAACTGAGATGGAGATGTGAAAGAAATAGGACAGCTGAGATGGGCCAGAGGAAAAGGGGTGCAAAAATGGAACAAAAGATAGGGGGATAGAGGGAGTGGGCAAGATTTGTAAGAGAGTAGTTGATATTTGGGGGTACCATGGGCGTGTAGCTGCAACTAGTGCCTAAATCTAATGAGGCCTAGTCCCTCTTACTCCTATGATCATATATCTGGTATCCTACATGATGAAGTAGGTGATGTGTGCATTTGGTGACATAGTTCGGTCTTGTCTGTTTCCTTATCAGCAATACCATCACTAGGTTATTAATGCTAAAGTTATGCAAAATACCTGAGGCTACAGACTGGAGCTATTATGGGAGCATTGTTACATTTCTGTGAATAACTGAACATAGTGTCCTGCGCTTATTTTCTCTGTGTGATACAAACATGGACAGGCTGGAAGAGTGTATTAACTTGTGGTAATTAAGTCCTTCTCAATTCACATACTATACATTGATTAATACATGTGTTTTAATGTGTTACCACAGAAATGCATCTGATAGGCAAACACGATCTACTATCGATGCTGCATATAATTAATCCAGCTCTCTGTAAATGTTAGTTTGAAACCATATTTGCAAAAGAGCAATCACATTAGCAAGATCAGAAAATTACAATTTGATTGCACATTTAAATGTTGTACCTAAATTTAGAATGGTGCACTGGGGTGGTTTAATTATTCTGTGATCACAAGATGGTTTCTTCAGTGCTGTCAGCACAGGCCAGAGCATGAGATTTTTTATTTGGGTGGTTAGAGATAGTAAAAAATAAAATTAAATAAAAATAAGATAAAATTAAAATACAGAAAAACAAAAAAATAGATTAAATATAATAAATGAAATAATAATAATAAAATAAGCAAACAATGGCTGCTCACTTAAAACCACTACCTCAATATAGCAGTAGAATACAGATATACAGAATCATGGGGAATGTCCTGTGTGCATGCTGTGTGCTATGTGCCTATCCGGACTCTTGTACTTCCCGCGTGGTCACCGGCATGTCACGTGACCTCAGAACGCGCAAAAGGTAGCATGGGAGGATGGTTGTGCATCTGGCAAGTGCACAGATATCAACCTGCAGAGTGTCTAAGGGGAGATCTTTTGACCCTAGCGGGCCACTAAGCCCTTGACAGGTGGTGGCAGCCCTGAATCTAGCTGATGGGGTAAGTCCTGTGAGTGCAGTCTGGGTGCTGGGGTAAGTCCAGCGTGGAGAGGAAGGAAATAAAAACATGAAACACATTTTTTTCATTAAAGTTCTAATAAATATGTGAAAAGTTGAATATAATATTAAATAGTTCCTATACCTATAAATGCAACTGTTTATCTATATACAAATATATAAATGCATATTATGTATATATATATGTGTGTATGTACACATATGTGTGTGTGTTTTATTTTATTTTTTTAATTATGTTTGTCAGGTTTGTGAGGGCCTCATGTCCGAGTTTCGCCTAAGGCCTCACAAAGTCTAGCGCTGCCTCTGGGCATAAGCCAGCAGTCCTCCTATACCGAAAGGGAGACTTCTTTATAGCTTCATCTTTTTATAACTTTGCCAGAAAGTCATCTGGGCTTATTTCTGTATTTCTAGGATTTGCATGTTTTATATTTTTTACTACGTACTAATTTCCGGTTTGTCTCATAAGATCAGAGACACTAATTGCAACTGTGCAGTGTCTGAATCTCAAGAACATAAGGGTAATTGATTTCTGATTTATATGGAAAGGCTTATTCAAGAATTATAACAAAGGACCTGATTTGAGATTCAATTTAATAACAGAGTCAATGATTAAAGCTGCATTATCTTCTGGAATTTGTTTGTTCATTTAGAATCAGACTCCGCAAAGGCCTTTTACCTTCATGCTATCTGATATAGCACAATCTTTATATATATAACCATGAAAATATATTATATTTGCCCTGGAATCACATAGCTGCAATTTCCAAAATGTGAGGGTTTCTTACAGAGGAAAATACATTTCTAATTCTACTTTTCAATAGGTTTAAGAGACGGTTGAGTGAAATATTATACTACAATATGTTGTTTGTATCTATAAATTATTTAACATAATAGACTAGAGTTGTCACCTTTGTGTAAAACCAAATAACAGTCATGCTGCTACTCGATAGACTTAACATTGGAGGAAGAATTTACCACAAGGTTTCATAAATCATAGGAGCTAGGACTGCTAAAATCCCCGCTGAACATTTTTGATTGTTTTACATTGAATTACATGGAAGTACCACTTACCTGGCTCCTAAAAAAACTAGGCTGGCTCCTAAATTAGTGTGTTTGCTTCTAAAGTCTACAAATATTTTTACCAGCATGCCAGTAAAATATCGACTGTGTGGTAATTAACTGCAGTAGGTGTAAATATACTAATGTTTGGGATATATATATATATATATATATATATATATATATATATATATATATATATATATATATATATAACTAATACAGTGTCAGTTTTGCATGACAGGTAACCTTTAAATGTGTTGTAACTAGGACCATTTTTCCATTCACTGTTATACAGATTCCACTAAACGATACAATAATAATAAGTGTTTAACCAGGAAAGCTACGAGTAAAACATGATATGTCATAATACAGTTCAATATACAGTGTGGTGCTATGATGGTGTTCTGACAAATTTCTTGAGCGAATTCTACTGCACAGGCGCAGTAGAATTCACTCACCGCGCATGCGCACAAAGTTACAGCTGATCATTCAGCTGTAACTTTGCCAGGACGGCACATGCACGAGGGAGGCACACCACCTCACGCCCCCCTTTACGCCCCCTTCTGATCAACTGCTGTGAGAAGTAAGTTAACAGCGCATGCGCACTTCGGTTGAGCGATTTGTCACCCACTTTGCCATGCGCACTTTGCCTGAGATATTTGATCGAAAAGCCTGCTGTTTTTACAGGATACTAAATGTGTTTTGTAAAATTGTCTGTAAAAACAGCAGTTTTCGATCAAATATCTCAGTGCGCATGCCAAAACGTGTGACAAATCGCTCAACCGAAGTGCACATGTGCTGTTACTTTACCTCTCACCACAGCTGATAAGAAGGGGGCCGGAGGTGGTGTGCGTCCCTCGCGCATGCGCCGTCCTGGCAAAGTTACAGCTGAATGATCAGCTGTAACTTTGTGCGCATGTGCGGTGAGTGAATTCTACTGCGCCTGTGTTGTTGTCAGAACAACGGCGCCAATGGAGCACCCAATCCGCCTTTCACTTATGTTTTACGACTGACATTTAGTGCTCGGTGTGCAAAATCTAGAAAATCACATAGCGGTTTTGCTTATATAACATTATGCTCTAGTTTCTTATGGAATAATCCTAGGCAGATAGCAATGATCATGGCTAAAATCATACATAGGCAGTCTGTGATAATCTAAGTCAGGGGTCCTCAAACTACGGCCCGCGGGCCACATGCGGCCCGCCGAGGACATTTATGTGGCCCGAGGATGCGGCTGCAGGAAGAAAAAAAAAAAAAATCACAGCGACCGGATGTGACGTTATGTCACATCCGGATCCGGTAACTGTTTCCCTCCTCCGCAGGAGGACACCGCGCGAGACGTCAGGGGACACTGCAACTGGAGGTAAGTGATGGGGAAGCGGGGGAGGAGGGAGGTATAACGAGCACTATTCCTGGGCTCTGACTGGCACAATATTCCTGGGCATCTGACTGGCATTATATTCCTGGGCATCTGACTGGCATCATATTCCTGGGCTCTGACTGGCATCATATTCCTGGGCTCTGACTGGCACAATATTCCTGGGCATCTGACTGGCATCATATTCCTGGGCATCTGACTGGCATCATATTCCTGGGCATCTGACTGGCATCATATTCCTGGGCATCTGACTGGCAAAATATTCCTGGGCATCTGACTGGCAAAATATTCCTGGGCATCTGACTGGCATCATATTCCTGGGCATCTGACTGGCATCATATTCCTAGGCATCTGACTGGCATAATATTCCTGGGCATCTGACTGGCATAATATTCCTGGGCATCTGACTGGCATAATATTCCTGGGCTCTGACTGGCACACTATTCCCATTGAAATACTGGTAAGTTTGTTGATTTAACTTTACTTTAAATATTGTATTTGTTCTCGTTTTGTTCAAAATAAGATATATGCAGTGTGCATAGGAATTTCTTCATAGTTTTTATTTTTACTATAGTCCGGCCCTTCAACGGTCTGAGGGACAGTGAACTGGCCCCCTGTTTAAAAAGTTTGAGGACCCCTGATCTAAGTCATAGAAACTTGATCTTAAAGGCAGTAACAAGCAGTACAGCTGGTTGATCTGTGCATTTTCCAATGCACCCAAAACATAATATTCATTTCATGAACCAGTATACATAATCTAGCCACGCATAGTATCTAAGGATGTATGCTTTTTTGACCAAAACATTGCCATCAGAGAAATAATAAATAGTCATAGACCAATACCAGGTTGCAGGATCATCATTTTATATTTGCCTCTTCCACATCAACTGTGCCATGTTCATAAACCCGCTTTTTAACATCATGGGAATGGACCATTTCCAAGTGATTCATACATTTCTGAAAATGAAAACATCAGTAATCAAAGCTGAATGCCAGTGTTTAAGGTCATTGCCAAGATTCTGAAGGTTCAGAGCACTGGCATGTGCTGTGCTGATGCCAATCTGAACCAGATAATAATCAAGTGGAATCTTTACAGTGTTCCTTCCATATGTAATAATACACAATGCATTCACTATTTAGGACAGCTGAATATCTATCACAGGTATTATTTATTTGTTACAACATTTGCATCAGAAAATGTCCCTGCTGTGTACATCCGAATCTAGGTGCACAGTACCATACAATGGTTGCCCAGGAGATACAATTACCACACTTATTATAAAGTATCCAACCATTTTAATGGATTTAGGTTTTACTTATTTCTACTGTTTGATTTAGATAAGTAGCATTAGTTCCATTATTTCAGAAATATGGATATCAGGAGTTATTTATGGAAACCCCAAGGCATTAATGTACTATTATGCAGATGTAACAAACATTATGTCATCTGCTCTTGCATGTTAATTTGATTCTTAATATATCACCATATGCAGCTTTCATTAACAATGCATTAAGTGCCTGTGGAAAGGGGTAGTGCATAATAATACGTTTCTGCATATTTGGGGGGAAAAAAGTTGTTTGGGGTTAAATGTGGTATAATCACGCTAATTATGTGTTCAATATATAAGAACGAAAGTGTGTGTGTGTGTGATCGGCAGATTGGTGAAACACAAAACATAGGATGGGTATTTTGCATAAAACCCACATATTTGCACAAATTGTAAGAGTTCATTTATTGGTAAGATGCCTTTTTACTAGGATTATTTCCTTAAAAGGCAGCCTGATTCATAACAGGTTCAAGTATTTTTACCCATTCAGCTGTGCAGGTTAGTTGAATTTAAGACATTAGCTGATCCAAATGCTGGTGTTCTCCATGCATTGTCCAAATTTTGGGAGCTGTTTGTAGTTGTTAGATCACACTAACAAACATATTCACTGGCATCACCTGAAGTGCCATCATGAGAAGTTGTCACAACTAATCTGAACTTTAAAAGTAACATTCAGTAAATATATCCTAAAACATTAAAGGCCAATAGTCGTGAAACAATGAATTTGTATCAAGTGTAGACATGTTAAATAGAATGCATTATTGTAAAAACAAAAGTGCCTTATCGAGCCCTGTTTGCTTTGTGTGAGATGGTGGACACACTGCGGGGGAGCCGAACAGGCAGCATTGTAGGACACCATGCTGCCTGCCACTAACCACCAGGGACAAGGGTAATGTTATGGGAGTAATGTGGTGAGGAGGGGCATGTAATTGGGGCATGTGATGAGGTGATGTAATGGGGACATATAATCAGGGTATGTAATGGGGTGATGGGGGCATGTAATGGGGTGATGTGGGTTATGGGGGATGTCGTGGGTGTGCAGCGTGGGTAGGGGCAGCTGCCTAGGGCAGCACAAAACCAAGATACACCACTGCCGATGTTATACATAGCATTATTTAAACATATCTTGGTAATCCCTTAATCCTGGACCGTTGAGCTTTGATGACCCCAGTTGGACAGAACACAACAAGCACTTTCATCCCTGAGAAAGGTTACAATGAGGAACATCAGGCACCCAGGTCCTTCAAAGGCCAACAGGTCATCATTTTTATCATAGAATATGACGCCAGGTAAGAACCATTCGGCTCATCTAGCCTGCCCAGTTTCTGCCTAAACATCTACCACGTACGCTAGAGTATACTGTGGTAGGATAGAGGGTTCACATGCCCCATACTCCTCTCTTTAACGTCAATGCACTTTCCATCATACTCACGGTTTCATGAATCCCAGCTTTGGGGAAACCCTCTCTCCTGTCTTTCCTCGTCATTGTGCTATAACCACACATCCTGAGGATGTTACAATGTCCTGTACTAGATGGAAATTTCTGATTGCCTTAATTCACCTTTTATCTATGTCTATGACCCGAGCCTGGGGATGAGCTGCTCCCTGAGCTCCCAGCGGAAATGGGATTATACGCTAACTGTGGAAAAAATATTACATGCATATGTTGGGTTAATGAGTTTTTTTTATCAACATGACCCCATTATGACCTCACCTCTATAACGTGAGGATATGGAACATATACTATAGATACTATATCCACCGCACACAGAGGTCAGAATAGAGATAAATCACTACTGACGAAAGAGGCATTTGGATTCTAGAGCTAGGGGCTTTAAATAATGCAGGTTTGAACAGGGATTGCAAGCAGACAGCTTTGTGCTTGTAAATAATGCTATATTTGTAAAGTTGTATATTTGCATGTGTTTCATTAAAGGGCATGTTTTTCAGTATAATTAGGCAATATTATTAAAGTGAAAATTTACTCATGTAAGTCACCCTGTTTATGACATCTAGCAGTGCTGAACCAGCGTACCAGGAAATTTTCCAGTAGGTCACCCATACCTTAGGCTGCTGTCATGGCCACCACTGACATTGGTAGCAAATGGCTCCAACTCTACAGGGAGTTGTGCACTGTATATCCTGCCTGTCCTCCACACTGGTGATGTGAGTGGATGTCTGAGGAGAACAAAGACATGCAGGACTGTGCACTCAACCTACTTCTGGTCCTGCACATTTGTGGTCAGTCAGAGTGGAGAGCAGGGACATTATCCCTGCCCCTGCTCTGCATGAGACTACACAAGAGACAGGCAAGCAGTGGCAGGCTACAGACCTGCAATCAGATTCCCTTTCCTGCAATCAGATACCCTTCCCAGAAAGAGCTGAGAGGAGACCACTGTGGGTGCAATCTACAGGCAAGGGCAAGTTGTTATCTGTCCAATCTGGGTGCTGAGGCGAGTCCTGTGCAATCATAGTTCTGGGGTAAGTCTTATGTATGCAATGTGAGTGCTGGGGCAAGTCCTATGTGTGCATTTTGGGTGCTGGGAATGCCCTGCGGATGCAATGGGGTGCTGAGGCAAGTCCAATGTGTGCAATCTGGCAGTTCTTGTGAGACCTATGGATACATTCTAGGTGCTCAAGCAAATCCTATGTGTGTAATCTGGGTGCTAGACAAGTCCTATGTGTGCAATCTGGGTGCTAGGCAAATCCTGTGTGTGTAACCTGGGTGCTGTTTAAGTCCTATGGATGCAATATGGGTGATGAGACAAGTCCTACATGACAGAGGCCAATGCACTGACCGTTCATTATAATGCTCTCCTTGACCGCATTTCTGGCAACCAAATAATTTTCCGAGAGGCAACTTCTATAGAGAACTTTTTTTTTTTTAATCTTTTATTAGTTAATATTTTTTTTGAATGTTACAAATATCTGTTTTGGATTTGTGGTATGGCCTGTTTTTGTGTGTAGTCTATTTTTCTATTTTCTGTCCTTGTCTTCTTTTATATCTGTTTGTATACTTACTGAAAAAAGGGCCTTGTTACGACCACAGGTATCTATACTTGTACGGGTTCTCTTTAATAATTTTATTAGCAATATTACAGATGGTCTTGAAGGTAAGATGTGTCTTTTTGCTGATGCCATGCAATTTATATCATGGTAGATGTTCCTGGGGGAAATAAGCCAAATGCCATATGTTTTAGGTAAATTAGAAAAATGGTCAAGGCTGTGGAATCTCAAGTTCAAGGTTGAGAAATGCAAGATAATGCACTTGGGATGCATAAATGCAAAAGACAGGATATAGCATATTCAATACTGTACTAAACACGGCAGCTTGGGAAAGGGATTTAGAAGAAATTATTTCAGATGGCTTAAAAAGAGGCATCCAATGTAGCAGAGGAACAAGAAATGCCAGCAGGATGCTTGGTTGTATACAGAGAGAAGCATTAGACCTCACTTGGAGTATTGGTCCACAGTACTGAAGACCACTTCTTCACAAGGATGTAGATATTTTTGAGAGAGTGCCTAGAAAACATGCTAAAATGGTTCATGATTTACAAGATAAAAATCAGTAAAGGTTAAAGTATCTTATTATGTATAGGTAGGAAGAAAGATGAGAGAGGAAACAATGTGAAACATTTAAAACATAACAAGTATCAACACAGTAATGAAGGAGATTATGTTTAGAACAAGGAAAGCTACCAAGATAATACAGCATCATCTTACATTAGAGGGTCATAGGTTTACAAGTAGCAACAGAAAGTCTTACTTTACTGAGAAAGTGGTGGATGCATTGCATAGCTTTCCGGTAGAAGTGTTAAAAGATAATACAGTAAAGGAGTTTAAGCGAGCTTGGGATGAAGTTATCCTGAACATAGGATAAGGTCAAGGACCAAGTAAAGTATAAGGATTTTACAGCAGACAGAAATATTGGTGCACTTGATGATTTGAATAATATTTGGGAAACTTTCCATGTTTCTAGGTATGGCAGATACACAGCCGGTTTCATCCCTGAACACAGAATGATTAACACATTTAAGCAGAAGGTTCTCTATCACTAGTATCCAGGAGTTACATGACCTGTCTTACCCTATTTGTCCCCAGTAAAAATAAACAGAAAAATAAACAAACAAACAATCAGCTGCCTAGAATTCATGGTCTTAGTATTTCTGAATTATATTTTTATGATATATTTTTTTTACCCAAGAAAATAATTTGCCTGTATTAAAAAATGTAAAATGAATGTTCTGTGTTGAACTTAGTTACATAAAACATTCGTTAGATGTTGTTGCTTGTTCTTTTGTAATTAGAAATGGCTAAGAAATAATTATTGCGTATAACATTCATCAACACCCCTTCATTTCGAACACATAACGGATCTTCAGTACTTGCTGTTCATACAAATGCATTATTACCTGTATGCAAAATGAAAAAGGTTTGCAATTGACAAATGATTCATACATTTAGAAAATTAAATATAAAGGGTTTTATGTAGTTCCTGAGGGAGATGTTTGATTTTTATGAGAACTTCATTCTATCGAAGTAACAATAAATACCATTCCCATTGCAATGTTAACCTGAAGAACTGTAAAGGTTCCTTAACTGCCAAATTATGAAAAGGTATTTTGTTTAATTATCTTAAGTATATCTTTAGCACAAATAGTGCTATAGTTTTCGCACGTTCTATATTCCTGTCCTTCCATCCTGATGTCACATCCATTGTCCAATTCTTTCAGTTTATTATATTTAACTCCACACTATATGGTCACACAACATGGTCTACATCAACTTGCGCTAACCTCCGACAGGTGAGAAAAGACATCTCACATCTCAGACCAAGAACGGATGGCACTAAAATAGCCTGGCCACTAGGATGGTACCTACTCAGGAGGGGCATCACTATTTTGTGCTTGCTTACACCATTACAGAGAATACTTCTCCATTAGCATATCAGATTGATCCCACCCATTAGGACAGAGCAGACCCAAATGCCATGGGAAGTCTCGTCTTGGTTAGCAGGCAAGACTACGGAGCCCAGCACTCAATGAAAAAAGGAGCTTTTCATTCAGAACATAGGCGACGTTTCAACCCTCACAGGTTTTTTTTTAGCCTAGCATCAAGTGTTTTAACAAACTTTATATATAGTGCACTAAATATCAACATGTGTTAATCAGTAAATCAAGTGAATATACAAATCTTTTCAATTAAGTCTATCAGCATAACCTGCATTGGACAATGTATTCACACAGTCAAGAAATATAATAAAGATATATACAATCCAAAATATACAGTGAAAAGATATATTATACAGAAAGTGTAAAACGTGATTGTTGCACACAATAAGTGAATTTCAGATAAAGATAAGTGTTCAAGTATGATTACTGCATCACATATATCAGTCCAGTAAAACTTGCTTCATAAATTGTAAATAATATATATGTGGACGTGACATGATCTAGTGAAAAGTTATTAAGTCAGTGCAACTTTAACAAATTTTAAGGAATTTTTCAAGGACAGGATTTTAGTAAAACATTATGTTAAAAACACTGCAATTGCAATCATACAGGACCAGGAAAAGAATCGTATCATATTAAGCGCAGCTGTTCGAGTATTCCGCGTTCAGCTGCTCCAGGAGGATTGGACTTCAGTCTAACCAATACCTGGAGGACAAAAGAGACAAAGAGATATAACTATATATCAAGACCAAACTGTATCAAAAATATATAACTATCACAAAATATATAGGTAGATATCTGATCTACCTATCTATTTCAAACATTAAAAGGTGCTATAGATATCTCTCATGATATTTAGAGGACATCCCAATATCTCTCATTAATTATCTTTTTATAGGAAAGGTACCAAATTCCAATCTCTATTTAGTCATTTTGGGGGAAAGGCTAAAAAGTTCATATATCCACCAAGCTTCACGTTGTTTTAATGTTTTCTCCCTATCACCACCTCTTTGAGGTTTAGGGATCCATTCAATGATCTGAAATTTCAGATCAGACAGTTTATTACCTAGGTCTGTTTTTCCTGTTCTAATGGTGGACTTTTGAAAACCTCACTCATTTTTTGTGTGGTCTCTCCTATATATATATATATATATATATATATATATATATATATATTAGTTTGCATGGACAAGTCAACATGTATAGAACATAGGAGGAATCAAAAGTAAGGTATGAATTGATTGTATACCATTGTTCTCGATTAGGATGTTTAAAAAGATCTCCTTTAGTGATAAAGGTGCAGGCCACGCAATCCATACAGGGTCAGTTCCCTTTCTTCCCAGTTTCCATGAATGTTAATTTTCATTTATGGCTGGGGGGGGGATTCTGCTCTGATATGTTTATTTTTAATTGTCTTACCTCTTCTAAAATCCATCATGGCAGGGGTATTAAACTCTTCTACATCAGGATATGCCTCACATAACATATACCAGTATTTCTTAAAGGTATTAGCAATCGTTTTGGAATGGTTCCTCGTATCTGTTACAAAAATAAGTCTGTCCTTCTTCTGCTGTTTCTTATTTCTCTCTTTGATTTTAGTACGGTCCATCTGTGTGATTGTCTGGAAGGTCTTATCGACCAGAAATGTAGGATAACCCCGAGCATGAAACTTAGGTGCCATCTCGCATAGTCTTGTCTCTTGAGTGTCACCGACTGGGACAATGTGTTTAACTCTTTATAGCTGACTCTTAGGGAGAGATCTTAATAATCCCTCAGGGTCTTAAAAGGGAATTAGAACTGTCACCCTTTTATATGAGGTAGTATGTGTCCTTCCTGTATGTTAAATGATACAAATTATGTTAATCCCGCTCCCTTTCCATTCACAGATTTCGGTTTGATACATCTTGGTTGTCTCTTACATCATGTGTGCAGCTGTGTTCCAATATTGGAAGATGATAATTTATTTCAAATGTGTTACTATTCTGGATGTGTGTGTATATATACATAAGTGAAAATTGTGTGGAAATTGAAAAATTCATGTTACTGGTTTCTCTAGGAGGCTTTTTTCTAAATGTGTTTTTGTGACTATTTTTTCACTTTTATGATATGCTCACGTGTCATTTAAATTTATTGATGGCAATTTCTGCCCTTACTTTGTCATTTTAGATACTGATATGAGCTGATTATATGAATGTCATGTTAAATATGCTGATTTTGTTTGAATTGATTAATCACATTGACCTTTTGTAATGGAGTGTATAAAATCACTGTTCGCACTTTTCATTTATGGCTTATAAAAGACCAACAGGTCAAAATGTTGCCACTGGCTATGGTGGAATAAATATTACCCTCATCTTTCATTTTTTTATGTATTTAGAATAAAAATTCCATGACATTCTTTGTTGGTATAATGGTCAACTGTCCAAATATGTTTGCCCATTTTTTCTTACTTCTTATTCTCTACATTCATGGTATAAACAAATCTTTAGAGAGTCTCTTAACAGCTTAAGGATGAGGCAGTTTTGTGAATGGTGTACCATTTAGGACATAGGTTATTTTTAGGCTTCTGCAGTGTTTATGTTTAGTGCTAACTTTCTTCTCTCATTAACAGTACCCACACGAATTATATATTATTTGTTTTAGGGGGGATAAGAAATGCTTTCTTTAGTTACCATTATTTTGATCATATCACAAATTCGCGTTTATCAATCAGGTGCATTTTGGAACAATTTGTCCTCCATGTCATCCAAGATGGGAAATTGCATTCTGACAGGACATGTGTACAATAAGGCAGTATTGATAAGGATTTTACATATTACTATCAATTATGCTAATTATTTTCTTAGCCCTTGATAGAGGCTTAGAAGTGTCAAATATGAAATATTTAGACTAGACTGTCTGGTCAGAAAGAGGGGGAATATGTATTTATATTGTATTCATTTCAGATGTTATGATATTTATGCAGGCTTGATTTTTTTTACCAGTCACTTTTGTATGACCAGACTTACTTGAGAAAGTGTCTTTTGCCTCTCCATTTATCTTTGATGGTGTCGCACGTATCCATTGGAGGGCTATCAAGGGGACACAAGGCCCAGGCTACTCTCTAACCTCACTCAGTAAGATGGGATTGCACCACTTCACTTTAAAATTCCCTAATGCACCAAACTTTCTATAATATTGTCTTTCTTGCCAATCAATCGCTGTACTTGACCTGTTAGTATATCCGTCTTTCCTGTCAATCTCTGATGAGAATGGGTGGGCTGATGAAGTTGCACCGTGTGCCAGCCCTCCCCTGCACCTGTCCACAGTAATCTTAAAATGGACATTTGAGTAGAAGACAATCTATTAGGGCTCAATTTAGGTCAAAATCTTTGTTTAGTCAGAGACAACCCTATAGAAAAGGTAGCATTCAGTTTTTGGCAGAACAGTATTAAAAAAACAAAACCTTAGCTTTGTATTTTCAATTAGTAATTCACAATTGTAGAATTTTAGAACCTTATTTTCCATTACACTAAATGCAAAGAGTACAGTCCTAATACTCACCTTTCACTAGTCACTGAAAGTCTACATCACAAAAACCCTTCAAATCTTATCTAAATGACTGGTACTGATGAGATACTATTTCCCACCTACATCTACTTACAGCTGTTTTCTACAAATTGAGTAGGATACTACTTGACCTAAGCCCGCATTAGAGAGCTATATCAAAATTAATTTCCCCAGTGTTCACGGGAACCATTAGTAGTAATAGCAAGCAATAAGTTTCTGCTAGGTACTCTTAGATAATGCTAAAAACCTACTGAAAATAACTTAACTGAAAAGATATACTAAATATAGATGCATACTGCTTATTAAATACTGTACCCATTAATCAGCTAAAGATCAACAAATGACTATATTAAGAACACATTAGAAATCAACTTTACATTAACATCCCACTGAGCCATCTCTGGAAATCGTGTCCTAACAAATGACATAACACAGGGAATACATGACAATAACAGCTAAATAGGTCAGAAACAACAAAAGAAAATAATCAAACTGTAGTGGACTGATCCGTGATCTCACTCTGCTTCAGCCCCCTGCCTTACAGAGAGTTTATTCATGTTCTTAATTAGAATGGATTGACATATCTTCAACTGCAGAACAAATGGTCACTCTTCATATTTACATTAACCCCCACCTTTATTCAAAGCAAATGTTCAGATCATGCAGTTAACAGCATGGTTCTTCGTAGAGTTGCCAAACGATCACAAACTAGTGCAGCGTAAAGCAGTCCAGCCCGCACTCATGTTGTGTGAGAAGTGAATTATCTTCTTATATCTATCACATTGTGAGCTTAATCTAATAAAGCTTACTCAGCAACTTGATTGGATCTTTTATTTATTTTTTTCACAGTAGGTCTTCACACCAGACCAAGGATGCCAATCTGGCACACTGGGAAAATGATGCCACCTGCGTACAGATTAATGGAACAGCTCAGGTGGACAGAGGGGGTTCCAGAGTTGGTTGTCCACTGCCATCACTGTATCCAACTAATATTAATAATGATTTTTCCATTACAATTCTCTGCAAGTCATAACTAAATATATTTTGTTGCCAAATATATGGGATCATGCTGGACACAGTATGGTCTGTATTACCCTAATGAGCAAAATGTTTCCCTTTTACTAGCATTTTTGTTTTCTGTTTTCCATAAAAATGGAAATGCTGAGCACCTAGATTTAACTCAAAATACAGCTGTGGCTAAACCAATCTGTATAAGTTACCAGTTAATATTAAAAAAAGAAATCATTTTCTAGAATATCAAAAATGCTAGACGTTATTAAAGCAGTCCAAACAATGAGTTAACAAAACAAAAGGGAAGAACGTATATAAACTTAGCGGTGTTCATTTTAAATTAATCTGTGTTTTCAGTTTTTTCAAAACTGAACAGTCACTAAAACAAAACATTTCATAGAGAACTCACATACTTAAATGCTACAAGGTGTGCAGTAGCTCCCTCTAATCTATGAATTTCATCATAAGGCATTCTATATATATAGGATCTTATAAACTATGGTTTGCAGACTGGTCACGGTAATGGGGTTTTTTTCTCTCCAAAGTCTATACCTAAAGTGTAAAAGCACACAGTGTATAGACAATACTGGGATGTAAAACTCTGTTAAAGTAACAAAACTAAAAAAATGTCCGCCACTCCACCGAAAAACCTTTTGTTTTAAAAATAAATTTATTTTATTTTCTGTACACTATTATTAGTACACATGCTTTTTGCAAAATGTCCTGTCTTTTTTATTCATAAATGATGAACAATGTAGACAATATAATCCTATACTTAAGTAACTAAGTACAGACACCAAATCATAAGATGTGATTTCCATATGCTTTACTGTAATGGATATCCTAAACCAAACTTATATGTTAGGACTTTATGGTTTTATACTTGTCAGGAATTCCTTTTATTACTTTCAAAACAATTAATATTCTCAATGGTATCATATTATCTTAATTATTTTTTAAGGTGAAATCCGCCACAAAGTCAGGGTCAAACCTACAAAGTACAATGTTCTTAAAGCTTATTAAAGAGATAAGATGTGAAACTAGCTAAGAATACATTTTTTTCCCAGGAGAATATTATCACTAGAAAATTAGGCTAGTACTGTGTGAATATGCTACATACTTTCAGTAAGCACAAATATAAATGAGAGCTCATTTTCCAGAGTTAGTATAAATATGCATATAATAAACACAACATACTCACTTATACATATACATGCACAGACGCGCATATAAAGTAGCAATTAAAAGTATGTGAACCATTTGGAATTACTTGGTTTTCTTCATTGATTAGTCATATAATTTGACCCAATTTTCATCACACGTATAGACAAACACAATGGGGGGCTTGTATAAACACAGGGCACACACATATTGCACCAAATACTGGCCCAATCAGCGTGTGCACCAATGTATAAAGCAGACTCACAGCAGTTTGTGTTATCTACATTGATACACAGATTTAGGTTGTGTCAGAACTTTTTGTGCTGGTGCAACCTATTTTCACCTATGTTCAGCACCTGATTTGCATCGAGGAACCTCCGGCAAACACAGTTTGATGGACGTCCCACTTTCCCTCACTGCACAGTGTCGGAGTTTGAAGTCTGGGGTCGCTGACTGGGTCACCTTACGAGGCAGTTTTTTTTTTAAGCCATTCTGTAATAGATTTACTTTGATGTTTAGGGTCATTGTCCTGCTGCTTCACTCAACTTCTACTGAGCTGCAGCTGATGGACAGGCAATCTGACATTATTCTGTATGATACCTTGATAATCTTGTGCATTCATTGTCCCCTCAGTGATGGTATGCTGTCCGTACCACGAGGCAGCAAAGAAGCCCCAAATCATTTTTTTTTTTTATTATGAAAGTACAAAATACATAAACAACATGGTTTGTTTTGTCTGGCAGTGTATTGCAAATGTAATTTGGTGTCTCTTCATTTTTGGCCAACTTAGCTGCAATAATATGGCCTCTGTGCTATTTGGAATTTTTACTTTGTTTACTCTATTTATTATGCTTAGGTTCATCTTCCAAAAGTTGTTAATTTTATTGCATTTCCACCATATATGGAGTTGTGTTCCACTCTCTACTCCACACCTCCAAGTAATTTTCCATTGCTCGACAGTTTTTTAAGATCACTATTTGTCTGTTTTAACAAGGACATAGCATTAACTTCAGCCATCCTTTCCATTTCCTTTATGATTTTTATTTCAAGGTACTGGAACATCTTAGGGTTATTAAATTTAAATTAAAAGAAGCCCCAAATCATATTGCTCCCAAAATCTTTGGAATGATGCTTTCATGTTGGTATGCAGTGCCCTTTTACATCATACGAAGTGCTGTGTGTTATTCTGAATAATTTAACCATAGTTTCATCAGTCCAAAAAACATTAACCCAGTAGCATTGTGGTATGTCAAGGTGCTCTTTGGAAAATGTCAGGTGCACAGCGACGTGTTTTTTTGGAGAGCACTGGCTTCCTCTGTGGGTCCCTGCCATCAACTCCATGTTCAATTGTTGTGTAAACAGAGATGTTAACCAGTTCTAATGATTCGTTACACACCCTTACTCTAGGGTTCTTTTTAGCCTCACTGAGTATTCTGCTTTTTTCTCTTGGAGTCATCTGGAACGAGCACTCAATATTTGGTAGAGTTGGCATACTAAATAGTCTATTTAAAAACACACTGTGAACTGATGAATATGTAAACTTTTTAACCCTTTCCAGCTTTATGCAATCAATTCTTGGTCTCTTTGGAAATTTCTTTTTTGTGAGGCATGGTTCACTTCAGCAGGTGCTTCTTGTGCATAGCAAACTCAAAATGTTTGAGTGGGTTTTTTTTTATAACACTACCTCCACCATTATGTGATTTGCTTCATCATGAGCCCGTATACATTGTTGTTCCCATCATTCTAATAAAGGTTAATCTTAGTTTCATCTGTGTAAAGAATGCTGTTCAAGAACTGGACTGGCTTTTTTAAGAGGTTTTTTGGGCAAAAATCCAGCCTTTGCATTTTTTTAGGCTTATGAATGGTTTTACCTTGTGGTGAATCCTCTGTATTTGCTCTTGTGAAGTCTTCGACAATATTATGCCTACCTCTTGTTCACTTGCTTGGATGGTTTCTATATGTTAGAAAGCATCCTACGATCATCCACCAATATTTTCTTCAGTGTACGTCCAGACCTTTTTGTGTTGCAGAGCTCACCAGTGCATTCTTTTTTTCTCATTGTTGATTTGGCCACTGCCAATGTTCCTGTTATCTCTGTTTTTGTTTTGTTTTCCAGCCTAAGGATGCCCTGTTTCACTTGCATTGAGAGCTCCTCTGACAGCATGTTGTGGGTTCACGGTAACAGCTTCCAAATGTCAATGCCACATCTGGAATCAACTCCAGACCTTTTCCCTGCTCAACATACAAAGAACTAACAAAGGAATAGCCCACACCTGTCCATGAAACAGTATTTGAGTAAATTACTTTTGGTCACTTGAAAAAGAGGGGGCTACATATTAAAGAGTTTGGACAAAAATATGGTAATACAACAGGAAAAGTATCCCAAACCCACCAGTAAATCTACAGCAGAATTCCTGGAAATGAAAAGAATCAAGGTGTTGCAATGGCCCAGTCAAAGTCCAGACCTCAACCCGATGGAAATACTGGGGCGGAACCTTAGGAGAGCGAACCACAACAAACTGAAGCAACGTTGTAAAGAACAGTGGACAAAATCCATCCCCAACGATGACTGATAGTCTTAAAGAAAATGATTACTTCAAGTTATTGCTGCTAAAGGTGGTGCGACAAGCTATTGAATCATCATTTTTACACATTTGGCTTCTACATGTTGGCTTTTGTTTGTTAATTAAATCATGACACAGTGTAAGCAGGGAAAAGAAAAATGTTGATGCGCTAAGCTAGTTACAGGCTCAAATAATATAAATGTAAAAATGATGCTTACCAAACAGGTGTGAGCATGCAGAAAATACAGTGTACAATGTATAAAAAAAAAAATGCGTTGTTGTTCATCTGAGGTTGTATTTACCTAATTTTATGACCTGCTACAGAACAGATGAATGTTATCATGTTCTGATATATTAAAGCCATAGAATTCAAAGTAGACTTTCTTTTTCCCATGACTGTCTATGTTGTTATATTGTGTAGGCTATGAATAACAATTTTCGACCCTAGACACGGTCTCATGCCATAACACAAAATGGATATATACATTTAAGTTTGGTAAACTAATATGTCTGTCATTGTTGGTATGGGAAGTCTTGAGGTGTTTATAAGTGCTTTTCATGTTTTGTTTTAAAAACCATTGGTATTAGAAATTAAGATTTTTGTGCTAAGCATTATGGGTCTATACTATGCAGTCTTTCTTTGTCTTTTTTAAGGGTGGTTTTAGGTCAGGAATCCATTAGACTGTATATTGTTCTATCCGAATCTTAAGGTCTGTTGGCCCATATTGGTCATAGTCCAGAGCTTCTACAGGTAATAGTGCCAACATTATTCATCTTCTTCTAGGTGACAGTAATCCATCTAGCAGTAACCTGGACTTCAAACATGCAGAACTACATAACCCAATTCTTTAGACCTAGATTGACAAGCCAAGATTTTATCCAAAATTCATTGGGTGTTACTACGCATTTCATCCTCCTAGAATGCTTTTTTTCAGAATGATAACCCGTGTTTGGAGACCATTCTTATGATGCGCCTCTGAACTTAACATCCTGCTTTTATGGACTTTGTTTTGGTCAACATGTCCTCTAGTACCTTCTCCCCACTCACTCCCTTATCATCAGAGTAGAATTTCTATTCCACTATTTGAATCTGCTCCACTGGCCTGTAATCCTTCTCAAAGGATTCCTTCCACACAAAATGGTGTGTCCTTCACAGTAGAGACATCAATTCCAAAGAGAGGCTACATAAGTTTCAATAAGTAGAGGTAAAATGTTGTAAAACCCCCGGAGGCCGATTTGGAGCAGGCCATGTAGAATGTTGTATGGTATGAAGTGCTTCCTATAATACTTTGTACATTGACCTGTTAGCAGTCACAGAGCTCCTTACATACAGCATGTGTATTACGGTAAATAACAATTGTTTAGAATTCAAGACTTAACACTGGCAACATTCAGCTCCTTACAGGTTTTTAGCTCAAAGTTAATTTTTACTTGAAGGAGAATGTAAATACCAAACCATTTGTCTAACCATTTTTAATATGGTAATTTCTTCAAGGAGAATACATTTTGGGGAATTTATATATATATTGCAAGCTGTAGGGGTTTTTTTTTTTTTCAGCACACCCTGTTTCTAATGAAGAAACATTAATTAACATCTAATTACAGTGCAGAAAATTAACCTGCTGTCCCAGGAGTAATTAGAAGAGAATTCAGCCCGAGCCAACGGCGTCTGATTCCGTGTGTAATGAATGTAATTGTTGGAGTGTTTCCAAATGAAATATACACAACATTTTCCTAGAAAGGAGAATAACTGTGAGTGGAACTGGGAAAAAGCAAACTATTTTATAGCTAAAAAGACTTTGCTTTAAAGTGGCAATACGCTAGCAGCTCAAGGAAAGATGCATAAATTCAATACTTGCGTCTTTAAAGGGGAATGTGTTTATCACATCTCATTCCACTCAGTTTACAATGATAACAGGAAAAAGGGCAGTCACGACAACATCTATTCTCATTCATGTTACGTTGCTACAGATTTATTTATAACACTATTTCAAATTATGAGACTGAGTACCGTATTTGCTCGATTATAAGACGACCCCCAAACTTTGGATATTCCATTAGGAAAAAAACTAAAAGCCTGAATATAAGACTACCCTATAGGAAAAAAGTTCAACTTGTATATTTTCGATGAGCGCAGACCTCCCCTGCTGCCGCCCGGCACGCTCGCCGGGACTTCTGTGACGAAAGCGGAAGTACCCGGCTTCTTCACAGAAGCCCCGGCGGTCGTGCCGGGCGGAAGCAGGGGAGTCTGCGCTCGTTGCGCAGACATCCCCTGCTGCTAGAGAGGGGGATCCAGGTCCCCTGCAGCTCTGCTGGGGACCTGGATCCATGTCTTATAATCTGACCTCAATTTGAGGTCAGATTATAAGAAGACCTCGATTATAAGACGAGGGGTAGTTTTCAGATTTTTTTTTCTGAAAAAAACCTCGTCTTATAATCGAGCAAATACGGTATTTGTCTTACAATGCATACGGGGGGAAAAGTATCAATGGAAATAAGTAACTGAATTGGGGGTGTGGGAATGGATTAGAATGTAACTAAATAACTTTTGGGGAAACAGAATACACAGATTCATGTTTATTGCACTACTAGATAGAAGTGAAATAATTTTATAAACGTTAATAGCACTTTAAACAGAACTGAAATGTTTTGATCTGTAAACCTTTTAATACCCATCTAACTCTAAACTAATTGACGCACATGTAATTTTATTTATAACACAACACTACATGCGAAAATCAGATACACTGCCCAGCAACACTCAGTCTTACATCATATCTGATGGAGCAGACATTACAATAAAATAATTGTTTAGGTACCTGATGTAGGTCTACTCATAGTCTGATAGAAATGTGTACAATATAATATTTATATTATACACATTGAACTCATTATTCTCTGCAAAACCTCCATATTTTATGAAAGAATAATATAAAGTATAGAATCTGGAGTACATGGCTTTAGTCTATAGTCCAAAAGAATACTGTGAAGAATTGATGACTGTACCTCCCTGGGAAGTAATCATATATATGAATTACAGTAAATGGCATGCATGCTGCTAACAACTGTAGCTAAAAGAGTAGTTCTATGTTGGGTATGGAAAAACAGAAAACAAGCAGTGTTAAAATAAAATATTTTATTGGCTAAGAGTTTGGTTGCAAGATTTTGAGACCAAGTTGTTAGATTCCTTCCTCGGGCATTATTGAGGCTAAAACAAAATTCCTAATAACAAAACATAGTCTACAGTAGCTCCTCACCTGACATTGAATAAGAATGGTCTTGTATTATCCATGGCAAGGATATAGATGCTGCGGTGGAGGTTACTATGTATTCTTCTGGCAGTGAACGGCATTGGAATCTATGTTAAATGCAACAAAAGGAAAGTCCAACAATTGTTCCCTCTCTTGTTTTCATAAAGAACCATGTACATGTGTTCAATATATACAGTTGGTAAAACAGCCATATGGACCAGTTGATATGAAGGCACATATATTACTGGGGTATCTTAACAACTCATTCAATGGCTGATACCCATCCAATATTTAAACATTTTGTGCAACATGTTATAATGGGTCTGAGCTGTCAAACACCACTTGCATAACGACTGCCACACATTTGTAAGTTGTTGGTAATTCCATTCTCTATTTCAGCATCAGGTAAGTTCTAAAATCCCTTTCCTGGGTATCTCTTTAGATGGAGGCTCTTTTTGGTACAGCTTTTCCATAGTAACACTGGTCCAGGGCAATTGCTGCCATAGAGGTAAATCAAACAAAAGTGCCTCATTTAGGGAAATACAAGTTTTGTGGATAACCATGTAATTTTAATAAATATATGGTTTACTGTGTAATGTATAACTTTAGTGTATATTATTCTTATTTTCTATCATTTACATTTTTGTCTCAATATGTATATTTTATCCTTATATTAAATTACTTTTCTACATTCATAACAAGTGTTCCACACATCTATTTAGCATAAATATGGACCATGTCTATATCATTCTACCTCTGTCCTATACCACAGATATTACTATAATATCACTACTAAATGTTGTGCTAATTTAATAAAAATATTAATAATGCTACAGAGTTACAATAATCAACAGCCCACAAATTAAAGATGTTCCTAAAACCTCCCAACAATCCATCCCCCTGTGGCTATTTGAACATCTGTCTAATGTCAGTGATCTTAATGGGTGATATCACCATTATTGTCACAATACCACTTTACCCAAAACTGCTCCCTTAGTGGCGGAGCATAGTTCAAGGCCAGTCTGTTTTGCAATGTAATAATAAGTGAGATTGGAGAAACACACGGTATAAGAGCAGAAATGACAAACACTGTGGTTTTCGGTAAATGCAAGTAAAAAATGTATTAACAACTTACATAGTGAGGCTTGCCATCCCATGGCTGCAAAGTGCCGTGGAGGAAAAAAAAAAATCTGCCTTATGCATTTCACGCCTGCGCAGGGCGCTTAATGATAGGTTAAGTAAACACCAGAAATTCACTACATTTCTATCCCAAAGTGCATCAAAATGTTGATGCACTTTGGGATAGAAATGTAGTGAATTTCCAAGGTGTCTGTAATTTCTGCTCTTATCACCTATTATTGCTATTCCGAGGGAACATCGACCAAACACCGGTATGATTTCGAGCAATGCTAATTAGCTTAAATGTGACTTTAATGAACGCCATCAGTTATACTTTTTTTCTTATATACATATTGCATTGCTCTCAATTGCAATAGCTGATGGGAGGGTTTTTGTTATCGCTTCCTCGGTGGCATCTATTGATCCTTGAAAATCCTTGAGGACAATGGGTTCTGTCTTGCTAGATTGTTTCTCTTCCAGCCGATTGGTGGCAAACAGGTTTAGTGTCAACACAGTATAGTACAACCTTAGAGTTAGCAGGCCCCTCTGATAGGACCTCCCCTTTCTGTCTGTTCTGCTCATTAGCTCGGGGTAATACTCAAACCTTCAACCACGCTTAGATTGGCTCATCCTTTCCCCAGGTTACAGTAATATTTTTTGGTAACCAGATGGCTATTTCACTTAAAGTAGTACCTACAGGCAATACACCCACCTCTTGTTAGTTGTACTGTCCACACTTTCACTGTGTCTGGGGTTACCCACTCATATTTTTCAACTCTTCTGTCAAGACTACTGTGGCCACTATTGGGAGAGTAAATGCTTGCCACTCACCTCCTTCCTTTATTACTATGGGAGATACTGTTTTTATTAGGAACCTATTCTTCCCTATCTGTACAGGGAACTGGCCAGTGGATATTAGGCGTAGGTTTATTGTTGGTATATCTACCTGTATAGTCAATCTCTTCAAAAGGGATAAACTGTCCTAAAGGCCTGTTGTTGAAAAAACTTCACTGGTTGTGTAATGAGCCTATCCCACTCCTTAAGTGTCCTACTTGGGGATAGTTTATGGATTTGTTGCTTTAAAAGCCCATTGCACCTTACAATCAATCCCGAGACTTAAGGATGATGGGGGATATGGAGTATCCATTTAATCCCGGAGTATTCCAACCATTGTTGAGTCTAGATCTCTTCAGGCATCTCATAAGCCATCATCTAGGTTTGTAGCATTTGAAGTGTAGATGCTTGGTTGGTGTTTAAACAAGGTAATACTCTCATAATAACTACACATTTAGCAATGCAGCAGTACATTAGTCCTCCTCTTGCTTTGGGTAAAGGATCATGGTTTAGTTGTGTTCATATTTATGCTAGGTTGATGGTCTGATACACAGATATTACTTAAATAGCAATGTATGTATGTACAACCATACAGTTATCTTTGCCAGGTCCTTTTGTCCAAGTCCCGGGATCCACAACCAAGGTAGATACACATATACACCACATCAGTCACATCAGATGTAGTTAACTACCTCTGGAATGCAATCTATGTACATAACACTACATCCATGTGAACAGATACAGACATGTGGATATAAATGAACGGTTGTGTGACATTTATGAACTTGCACACTACAGTGATAGAAATGTGTAGCCCCTCATAGGTATCACATGATTAGTATGCAATGAGTGTGTGCTTGTGTTATATAACAGATTCTGTAAATAGCTTTGATAACTGCTGACAAAGTTACAGTGGCGTCCCGTGGGGGGGGGGGGGGGGGCGGGCGCACCGCACCGGGTGACACCTCCAGCGGCTTCTCGGTAAGTGATGGGGAAGGGGGGGTGGAGGGGGGTTGAAAACTAGCACTTTAATTGCACACTATTCCTGGGCTCTGCGTGGCACACTATTACTGGGCTCTGAGTAGCACAATATTCCTGGGCTCTGAGTGGCACCCTATTCCTGGGCTCTGAGTGGCACACTATTACTGGGCTCTGACTGGCACACTATTCCTGGGCTCTGACTGGCACACTATTCCTGGGCTCTGACTGGCACAATATTCCTGGGCTCTGACTGGCACAATATTCCTGGGCTCTGACTAGCACAATATTACTGGGCTCTGACTGTCACAATATTTCTGGGCTCTGACTGGCACAATATTACTGGGCTCTGAATGGCACAATATTCCTGGTATCTGACTGGCACAATATTACTGGGCTCTTGAGTGGCACAATATTACTGGTATTTGAATGGCACAATATTCCTGGTATCTGACTGGCAAAATATTTCTGGTATCTATAATTTTACAATTGTCACCTCGTGGGGCTCCTGTGTGTTGCATAATTAATGGCGGTCCCATGTGTGCATAATTATGGGGTGCTTGTGTATGGCATATTTATTGGGCCCCATGTGAGGCATAATTAAGGGACTCTTGTGTGGCATAATTATGGGGCACCTGTGTGTCTGTGGCATAATTATAGGGCACCTGTGTGTCTGTGGCATAATTATGGGGCACCTGTGTGTGTGGCATAATTAAATGGGCAGAGGTGAGGCATAAATAGTGGGGCTCTGGTGTGGCATAAATAGTGGGGCTCTGGTGTGGCATAAATAGTGGGGCTCTGGTGTGGCATAATTTATGGGGCTCTGGTGTGGCATAATTTATGGGGCTCCTGTGTGTGGCATAGTTAATAGGCCATTTAACTGGCATTACTAAGGAATCTGTTTGGCATTGTATTGGAGGAAATCCAGGGGGGTGACACCATAAGTGACACCAACCCTAGTGACGCCCCTGCAAAGTTATATTATTAAATATGTTAATTAGTATTAGGAATGTATATGTACAATAGTTCAGGATTCATATAAACATGCATGTGAACTGTAAGAGAAAGTGTTGCCTACATTGTGTATTCAAATTGTAGCATCTTGTTAGTAGGCATGGAACCATTCCTGTCACCCAGTTGTGTTCCTTTGCTCAAAAACTCTTTGCCCCCTTTCACTGCCCCCTCCCCGCCCTGGGCTTGTCAAAAAAAAGAAACCTAAAATAAATATACATACAAAAAAATTCTAATTAAAAATGTAATTAATTACATTTGAATAGGCGAAATTCTATGCTTTTCAAGATGAAGTTACCCAAACTCTTCCGGAAGTTTCAGGTCCTGAATGGCTCAAACAGACGATTCCATCCCGAAATCAACAATACGGAGTAGTAAAAAAAAAAAAAAAAACAGGATTTCCTGAATTTCGCAGGTTCATCCTGCACTGCCTTAATTTCAGAACAGATCTGTCTATATTGAGTTGACCCTTAAATTACATTAGGAGATCTTGTAAACCTTTTTAAAAGGCAAGTCACCCTAGCTCCTCTCTCTCATTGCCTCAGAATATTACAGATGCCACTACCAGTATGCATCTCATTTGTGACTTCATACAGATCAACTGTGTTTAGGTCACATGATCTGAGCGCAACCAAGGAATCTGTATCTAAATAGAACAGGCAGGATTAGAGTCAAAAGATATTCAACAAATTTATACATTACAGTGTGATTTTGTTATGCACTTCCAAGTTTGCACTATAGAGCAAGTACACTAAATATTCAGAAATATTTTCTCCTCATGTTGAAACCTCAAATCGCAATAATGTATAATATTGGTATTACTGGCACCAAGTACTTCTGCCTGTCTGAGGGCAAATCAATTGTACTCAATCCAAATAATATCCAAACTGCAACAAAATACTTATGTTTTAAAAACCTTGCATAATAACTGGAGCCAGGTATAAATAGGAGCTGTGACTTGATACCAGTACAGTACAGAAGACGAAACACTTTGACAGGCCTTTTCTGTGACTATTTAAAGTATATACTACCAACAATGCTTTTAAAAGCACAGTGGAGATTTCTAATTTTTTTTTCTCAATATCCACTCCAAAAAGCTATGCCTGTGTGGTTTGGTACAATGAATCACAGGTGGAACTGCCAGTCACTCTCCAGCCATACACTATTTTAATGGTCAAACGAGTTGCAAGTGATTAACAAAGATTCTTTATCAAACACACCTGTTTAAAATAAGGTTGCAAGCTTTTCATGGGAAGGGAGAGGAGAGACATACATGTGAAAGGAAAGAGACATAAAACTGGTGGGTTGGAGATGGACATACATGGCAAGGGAGAGGAGGGAAACAGACATGAGTAGGGAGAGGAGACAGACAGACATGAGGGTAGAGAGGAATAATACCACACAGGGCACCTGAACACTTAAGGCCAGCCCTAACTAGGTGGTTACTCTAGTTTGAAATCAGAGCTTGAGTGTGTGGTGTATGACCAAACAATTATGTCACCACACAGAATGTCACCACACAGTGGCTCTACATATATATTTTTTTATTCTAATATTTCCACAGAATAGCACCTTTCCTCTATTTTAAACTGCAAATATGTTCCTGGTTCCTTTCCTTCTTCTAGCATTGTCGCTTTGTGACATCCCAACCAATACTTTGTATTCCTTGCTGTAGAACATGTCGGTGCTTTATATCTATGAGGATGATAATAATAACATGAAAACTATATTTGCTCCTACAGCTGCTAAAACTAGTACCTTCCTTACACAATAACTGGCTTTTTATTTATGTCTGAGAGATGAAATTACATTTTTTTCTCTTGTTTCATACGAGAAATACTCATGATTAACCTTAACGCACTAGCAAAGATACCAGTGTTGGGGAAGAGGCAAGGCTCTAAGACCCAGGATCCTAAAGGGACCTACTAAAACTGCAGAGGATCAAATCTAATTATATTTTATTGCATTCAATTCCACAGAGGGGGACCAAAATAACCTTGCATTCAGCTCTATAGTTTAAACTTTGTTTCGGTATATTGCTCTGCAGACATGTAAAGTCTTGAGAGTGATAGTTCATAATTACTTTGCTCGTAAGGTTAAAAAAAAAAAAAAAAGTACCATAGAGTTGCATTGTTGCTTATAGCTGACCTCTTTGAGCAATGGGGTTTAGAGATGTTTTACTAATCGAGATTTCCGCCGTAAGAACCAATTGGCATTCCATGCCATCATTCCGTTTTGATGTCTGAGAACATTATGTCAGCATAGAATGTCCTGTTTATTTAACGTCAGTGGTTCTATAGCACCCTAGTGACGCTTAATGAGTAGCAGCTTCTCTGAATGAAATCATCTTGACAAGAAAATAGACCCTTAATTGGCTGAATTGAGTATGTCAGGCTGTCGTCATGCCAGCAGATTTTTGAAAGGAAATCTCACATTTTGCCATACATCTTTATTACTCAAGACAAGTGACATATGCTTTAAGAATTAAATGCCATTGAAGACAAACTGTAAATACCCAAAGTTGTCCTTGTGTATTTTATTATAGCATAGTTTTGTTGCCTGATTTTTTGTATATGTGTAAATAAAATATATACACACACAAATACAGTGGCAAGAAAAATAAAAGTAAACCCTTGGGAATTACCTGTTTTTACATTAATTTAAAATGGTGTACGATGCAAGGGACTTCCACTGTGTTACTAACCACAAGTACATTTCCATGAAGCTGTAATGCTGTAATTATAATCTTGTCCTTAAGTCTCTTCAAACATCAGGAACATAGGAGGAACAGTGGAGAGACAGAGGTGTTTTAATGAGAATATATATGGGGATACAGGTAAAAAAAAAACGACACGCAGTAGGCTTTACACGTTTGGTTGCACTTAGTCATAAGCATGGAGTAAAACGGACGTTCCTTCTTTGTTTCTACATTAATTGGTCATAAAAATGGCTGCTGATCAGACCTGCATAATGTTCAGGACGACATTTGGGCCATTCTTCCTGCGTAAGTTGAGCCATATTCTTAGGATGTCTGGTGTGAACAATTCTCTTGAGCTCATTCCACAGCATCTCGATTTGGTTCTCAGTTGATAAGGTCTGGGCTCTTACAGTGCCTCTTCAAAAGTTGTATTTTATTTTTGATGCCATTCTATAATAAATGTACTTTGATATTTAGGGTAATTGCCAACTACTGACTCCAATTAGCTTTTGCTGAAGTTATGTTCGAATGATCTATTTTATATTGACAAGAACAATACAATAATTTGTGTTATTAATTAAAACGGATTGTGTTTGTTTATTATTGTAATACCGAAGAAGGTCAGATCATATTTTAAGACATTTATAAATAAATGATGTTAATTTCAAAGGGTTCACTTACTTTTTATTGCCACTGTAGACACACATATGCACTGTATAGATACATTTTTATGGAATATTGGTCATTCCTCACCTTTGTTCAGTGATGCATTTGTGTGTGTGTTCCTGCCAGCAGTCTTGTCCTCTTCATTTGTGTATATGGGATATTATTAATTTTGGATATTAAAAACATAGAATTCTTATTGCAGTATATATAGTTGATTTGCAGCATCTATCTGAACTCTCTTACCCATGTATGTACGTCATTAATTATATGGTTAATAATATGTCTACCATCGGTTACCATACTATGTTATATTTGCGTTTAATGTTATATTCTACTGTTGACACATTTGCTGAGTGATTGTTAACTTTTGTACTATGGTTTTGGACTTTTTTTTCATATACGAACAAAGGGAGCATTGCTCTTGGTATAACCATGGACATATTTTATTTTATTATATACAAATAAAATCACTATCTATATAAACAGTTAGTTTTTAAATTACAAAAAAAAATTAAAAAGGAGATAACTATCCACTCCACGAAAGGCATGTTGCTCTCTCAAAAGTACTTGTAGTCTTATTCACCTAAAAATGGTATTTGCGTTTTGAGAAAGACTTATAAGGTTATTACTCTTTAAATTCTCAATGGTTAATAATGCAAAATGCAGTTTGGGTCTTTTTTATACAAGATCATTTTGATTTTATTTGTGCACAAGTAAAATAACACTCTTGATTATAATATAATGACTTGTTTTATAAAACTATCCTGGCATGAAACATTTCATCCAATTTAAATATATATTGCAGGTACCAATCTGTTTTGGTTATGGATCTGGGCCCCAATTCAGTAATATAAGGAATAAGCAGAGAGGTCCTTATTTAGCACAATAATCACATCAATAGAAACAACCATTTATACTATGCTTAACATCAGACCCAATTTAAAACGGTAAACCAATAGTGAATCTAAGGTAGAATGGGCAATACAGATGATCATGTGTGTGTTTGTGGAACATGTTATTATTTACAATTCCCAGGATGTCCTGCCACCCTACACAATAAACACATTTCACATCATCTAAAAGTGATACTGTTAAAATAGTCTTACATAAGACAAGACAAAATCAGCATGGCAGAGAAAACAAATCCACAGGAAGAAGATAGTTTAAAACAAAATAGTCTATTCTTTGTGTACTGGAACAGTTTACTGTAGTTTAACTTAAGCAATAAACACAGAACGAGCATCGAGTTGCATAAAAAATAAAATAAAAATAAAAAAGACATAGGAAGAAAAATCACTGTGTATAGAAACCGGCCTTAAAAGGACAAATACAAATTTAATTTTAAGCCACCTATGTCTAAACTAATCTATGTTATTTAACACATTAACAGGGAGTATTTGTATCATAACTTGTATAATATACTTACTTTGATGTCCATCTCCCAACATGAACTGCAAAAGCAGGTGCTACCTTGGCTTTTATTCCTCAATTGCTATATGGCATGCTGAACCGTTTATGTATTCCCCACATTTAGTGCTTTGCAAAGCATGCTGGTACATGTAATCCCACCCTCCTTCCAAGGGAGAGCTTTTAGATGGGGCCCTGGGTCCATACAGTGTAGTGTGACATTAGATCAGTGCACTGTTGGCCTTTGGGTCTGGTCACTTCACCAAAGGGCAACAAATACAAAAAAAAGCAAATAAAGACAAAAGCTTCCACACGGTCCAATATCAGGACATACCTCATAAGGTACATATTTGTATCTTGCAATTCACTGAGATTAATAGAAACAAAGTTCCTTCTGCATGAAGACTGGTGGTGAAACGGTCACCACCCTTTTCAGTTTTATGGAAATTTAACTGAGATTTTTATTCATTTATATGTTTTCCAGAATATTGTTCAGTAGAAATAAACACTAAAAGGCCAATGACTATGCTCATTTTCTTGACAGTGCCAGCGTGGCTTCCAAACAGCTTACCAGTGCCATTCAACCAGCTTGTCAGTCAATGCAGGATTGGCACAAGAACAGCTCGCCAGTTTAAGAGTGCCAGATTTGCCCCAAAAAAGCTCACTGGATGCCTTTCTCTGGGAAGTTTAATGACATCACCTTTGAAGAGAACGCTATAACCATCTTTGCAGATGGCCAACAGATGGAACATTTGAGCCAAAAAAACCCTGAATCCTATGATACCCCTATTACAGATCCCCTAAGACTGTCTTCCCCATCCCTAGTGTAGGAGAATATAAGTAGAAATCACTGTTTACCTATAAGTGGTGTAGACTTATTGGATTGTAAATAAGTTGTGATCTTCCCATTCTTCCTTTGGACATCTCTTTATGGAATAGGAAGCGTTTTGCAAATTTTTCAATACTGGTGTCTCATTCCAAGATGGAAATCAGATAAACAATAGGACATCCGCTATACAAAGCAAGCCTCAAAGGATGGAAGCAGCTATTATTCAACTAGTCTCATTTTACATCTCCTCTTCTCTTCCTTCTAAGACCTGCATTGGCCTGAGAGACAGAAAATTAGACAAGTTCAACATTATGCATTAAACAGCATCCCAGCTGTCAAGACTGGCAGTAGAAGCAATAGGTTATGGAGATCTTCCTGTGTTGCAGGGCCTATGAAGCTTGTTATAAATCAATCCTTGTGCAGTCTATTAATTTGTAAGTCACACTAATTAATCTGCACATTAATATCACAAAGTGGATTAATCCAACATGTTTAAACCTAATTTTTCTCAAGTTCAATATTTGCTTTTAGTTCTGCTTGTTAGATCTATAGATTTTGTTGTATTTTACAGTTTTCACAAACATTTTTAATGTCTTGACCTTCTTTCTTCCTTCTTGGATTCCCTGGAACCGGCAGTCCATTTACCGGGATTTCTGTTGGACTCTAAGCTGTCTGAGCAAAGCCCTCGTCACCCTTTATTCCAGTATCTCCAAGCTTGTGCTATTTATTATTTGTTGGTTTTATTTATTCCATGTGTAGTGTACTGGTTAATAGGATAGCACTTTACATATGAGTTATATTTCATTACAAGCAAAGTATAAATCACTAACATGTTATCTCTTTGACTAAAGCAAACAATATGATTTTCAATGTAAACATGAACATGTACAGACAGATGTACACAATAAAATGAAATTAAAGAAATCAGATAACAGTGCAGCCAATCAGCTATTTCACTCAGTACTTTTTTGATCTCTATTACACTGATGGGACTAATGTAGGAAAATAACACATAGCAAATTATGTTTATATACAAACACTAATGTAAAAATAAGCACTAGTACTCCATTCAGTGCATTCAACAATATTCTCAAAGCTCAACTAGTATTCCCTCAGTCCTCTTTATATCACAATTTGTGGTCAATTTATACGAAATCCAATAAAATGTTTGATGAATTCCCTTTCCCCCCTAGGACATCATCCATACCATACAGTCGATATTGCATTTTCAATTCCAGTTCTCATCCATACATAACATAATTCTATACATAGCATAATTATGATCAGTACCATGAAACCCTTTACAATAAAGATTAAATAAAAAAAAAGTATTATGTTTTACTGGCACACACACCCATTTTATTACCACTTTTCCATTTTACAGAAACATTTATGTCTTTCAGCAGAATTAATAGGAACAACATATTTTTAGTGGAAATCACTGCATACACTGCTCCATCTTACTTTACTTGGTGTGCAAGGTGAAGTGACTTCAAATCATATTTCAGAGAACATGGATTTTTTTTATTTAATATGTAGAAAGGGGATCTGGAGAGAACCAGGCTGTTGCATAAGCCAACACTGAGGGGAATCAGCCAACGGCTTCCCAAACTCAAAATCAATAACATGTGAAAATACAGTAAAATTCCACACTTAGTATATGTAGAGAGAAAATCAACTTTAGTAGATATAGCTCAACAGTAATGGATGGAATCAGAAAAAACAAGAGAGCCCTACTGGAAAAGCCCAATGCGTTTCGCACAGTAGAGAGATTACTCTTTTGTAAGTTGAATGTATCATCTAATCCATTTTGTCCCAACTTATTGTTGTTTTTCAACCATATAACCAAGGGATAATGTGGCCTTTTTTGCCATATTTTAAAAATGTACTACTATAAAATATTTGTCTGGCTTGAATATACAGCTTCCAGGTGTCTTACAGTTTTTGATAGCATTATGAAAATAATTATATTTAACAAAAATTTGTCCATGTCTGAACTAGATTGTAAACAATGACTTGCCTTCCTTACAGTTGGTTTTGTTTGCATTGTTTTTTAGGAGAAATAAAAAATATTTAAAGATCGTTTTATTTATTTTAACCACAATAACGAGTCATTAGGGTGGGTATTGCTAATTCATACATTATTTTCATTGAAGTGTAATATTTAAAAGAAAATAAATGTGTGGCACCCACAATAGAACTTTACAACTCATGCATGATTTGCTCCCCCCTCTCTGTGTTATAATGTCTACTCTATTTATGACTAACTTTATTATACCAGCACTGGCAGCCTAGTGTCTTTTTGTTAAATCATGATTAAGTATCTCCATCTTTCTGTCTGCGTTTACTAGCACCGAGCCAACAATGAACAAATGTTTAATCAGACACTGGTGCCAATGCAGGGTGAGAGACTCCATAACATAGCAGAAGAAAACAAGGAACACTGGATAGTATCAAACTCACAACTTATTTTGATACAATTATTTATATCAACTAAGGTCTAATCAAACTAATATGCGGTGTGGTTTGTAATAGGTGTAATATAATGGGAAAATGCAATGAGGCAATACAAGTAAACTCTGGAAGAATAAGGTGTACTGTAAAGGTTTGGTTAAAAAAAAAGTTTGTGATGTGTGAACTCACACACAAATGAAAGGAACACATAGATACCTACATTTTGTTTATACTGAAAATCGAGGAAAAAAAAAAAAAAGAATTTCAAAGAAAATGTGCTTGAAAAGATTGAGGCAACCCAATTTTTTTTCTCATTAGAGGACCGCTTCTTCCTTAAAAATCTAATTTGAAAGGTGCAGTAATTTCAAAAGCAAAGATTATGCGGTTTCCTCGAAACGTAGCTAGTCTGCCGACCATCACTCTCTGGTATTGTTGTGCGCACACAGCCAATCAGTAGGGAGTGAAGATTATCTTAGATTATCAACATTAGAAACCGCACACCAATGAGTGCTGCCAAGAAACATCTCCACAACATGGTAGTTCCAGGAGCCGTCTAAACCGCTCCTGAATGATTCTCTATAGGAGTGACATGTTTATTCCGTGTGAATAAAAGCTCGTACACATGGCTTAGTCTCTCTTTAAATGTACCTGGTTTATGACATCAATGTGTGGCCTGATATGCAAATTTTACATTTCCTAGCATTAGCTTAAGAAGACCCAACCAAGCGTAAGACAAGTTATGTCAAAAAAATATATACTAAAGACTGCATTGCGAAAGCACCAACTTCACACTGGTTATGACCCACATATAGCATTGAACATTTTCATTTTTTTTTTTTGCATCCGTCATGAATCTGTGTAATGTTTTTTTTTAACAATTGTAACACACAAAAGTCACATTCATTAGTATAATTCAGAGGACTGACCTTTTCAAGTCCAACACCATAAAAAAAACTTCACAACAAGAGACTTTGAATTTGAGTTTAGAAGCGTTTATTATTTGGAGACAAAGAGAAATATGTATCAGTATCTAAAAGCAGAAGACGTTTTGTACATGTAAGACATATGTCATCAAGTTATGGTTCAAAGGTTAATATCACTACCCTGGCATTAGAAAGGTAAGTTAGCTATCCAGTTAATATTGTAAACATAATTAATTTTATATCAGACACACTACAGTTGTAGCCTGACAAAAATGTTAATGGTCCACAGTGATTCAAAATCATTTAACAAAGTTATTCACTACTTTACTAATGCATTAAATCAATAGATTAGCCAACAGACGTGCTAACAAGCTTCAATATGCAATGGAGTAGAAGATCATAGGAACTGTACTTTCATTTATATGTATTACTCTGCTGACATCAATAACATTAATTAATCCTCCTCTTGCTGGCATATTAACACAATTTGTACATTTAATAAAATTGTAATCTTATCTAGGATTTAGCCATTTTGATGCCCCAGGACTCATCATCCTGACAATTAAATGGTTCAAGTGTTAATGTTGCTATTTCAGCTGTACGGGAAGGCAAATGTTATATACAGACATTAGCTGCAAGAGGTATTTATCACATTACTGACAGTGGATGGTCACAAACAGCTGAGTGTTCTGGAATGGAAGGGCATGTGGGAAGGGAGTGACATAATTTTGGTTTATAAGCACAGTGTGGGGTAAGTGACTGGGTTAGAGCCAATTATGGTCAGTGGAAAATCTTTGCAAAGGTGATCATTTTCTCCATATGAAAAAAGGCTGTGTGTGTGTAGATGTTTGAGCCAAGTATGGCATTGTGCATGTGAAGGCAGACAATATGCACAGCTTGAAAATGGAGAATGTACCTAATGTGTGCAAACATCCTGTATGTGTACTGAAAGGAAATAAAGGCATGCAGGTAAAATATGTGAAGCCTTCAGTGTGTCTATAGAGCAAATGTATGTGTAAGGAGCACAGGAGAATTACATTGTTGGTTACTAATGGGTCAATAAATCCAAACAGTGTCTAGGTTAATTCTGCAAAATGTGTTGGGTACCAGACACTGCTATTACTACAGCTTTCACATGTCTCTACAGAGCATACTACCTGGTATATTAACCATCAGGGAGTTTCATTCAAAGACCATTTTACTTCACATAACACATGTCCAGTGTATCTTACTTAATAAAGCAGTCCAATTAAATTCCCACATGACAAGGAGACACTGTTAAAGTGTACAGTTTACCTGGACAAGCAGAACACCAAACAAACAACTGAAAGCGTTCAGGGACATGACCCATTTTTCCATTACATGTAACACTGATTTAGCATCTTGCAAGAACAATGCTCATAGTGCACTTCTCTGCATATACACAACACTTTATGTGTCTTAGCTAAGTGGGGATAGGCAGATATAGTGATGTCACAAGCAGATGAGAACATTCCTAATATGACTAAGTAAGAGACAACATGATTTAAATAATGTTTCTGTGCCACACACAGGCAAGTGAAAGGTTCAAAGCATGATATGAAGACTCTGCAAGTTTATAATTTCCCTTTCAGATGGGTGAACAAGACATAACAGAATAAAATAACAGAGCAATGGATTGCTGGCCTCCCGCTTAGGGTTAATCCATTACCAGGATAAGACACTAAATGTGTGTATCTGTCAACACTAAATTATTAAATAGTTTGCATTTAAGCACATGCATGTGTGTGAAGATATAAAATGGGGCATTCATATACAAATTTATACACAGCGCTGTATTAGCATAAACACGGTGTAGTAGTGGAAGGGTTAATGACGCAAGAAGGTGTTAGAGGGAAGAGTGCTTTCAGTATTAGTACGAGTTGCTAAGTGGACCAGTCAAGGTGAAAAGAATGATGAGAGGGTGAGTTATAATGTACAGCACACAGCATAGCTTCTAACAGCTTACAGTCTCTATAAATACTTAACGAGGGGAGGGAGGTTAGGTGGTGAAAAATCTTAAAATAGGCAAAGCCCAAAGGCATCCTGGACCTGGGGGTAGTCCAAGCAGGCAGCTGGTGATGCTTAAATGCCTATGATATACCCATAATGCATGGCTCCTGTCCTAAATCAATTAGGATGTATCTACATAGCTGTGAGGCTGCAAAATGAGGACATTAACCACAATGTAATGCTTAGAATAGGAAAAGGAATGATAGAAGTCATAATGTCTTGACTTTATGACAAAGGGTCTGCGAAATGAATTCTATATTGTAAAGATCGTTTACATACTAGCAGCTACCTTTGCCCTGGTCAAATGGCCCATAAATCCCACCATGAACACACTAGCTCTGAGGTAGGTCTGATTATGTTTCTTATTATAAACAGAAAGAGAAAAGAGAGAGAACACCTATGGAAAAAGTGACTACCCCACAGTGATACAAAAAAGGAAAAGGACAAAAAGTAATAGTACATTATCTGTCACAAATGATAAGAAAACAATTCATATATAATATGGTATAGGTCAGGGATTATTCTCATGTATATTTCCAGACCAGTAAGGATAACATGGAAATAAAAGATAAAAAAGAAAACATAGAAGTCCAATATAGTGTAGTATGCCAGGTACACTTGGCTAAAATGAACACACTTGTAGTTTGCGTATTGTTTAGCCATTTATCAAGGAAACACACTCTTGCATTCTGAAAGGACCAGAATCTTTCAGAGGCAGCTGATCTGTATTTAGATGCATAGAACTCCAAAGTACATCTTGAAAAAAATGGGACAGAGTATACAGGCATATAATAAATTCATTGTAGTAAACAAGTGCCTAAGTAGAATGCTTCACATGTAAAATCACCTGAACACAGGCAGAGCAAATCTAAAAGTAGTTTCACCCCTGAAGCACCATCCATCTGTTTACGCATTTCACCTTAATGAAGCTTCCTTTGTTTACTTCAATAAATTTGTTATATGCTTTTACAATGAAATATACTCAATTTTTAGGAGGTTTACTTTGGCATTATGTAAAACTAAATACAGGTGAGCTGTTTTTGAAAGGTTCTGGATGAGTGGAATTCCTTAATATGCCATAAAGGGACTGTATTACCTAAACATTGTGTTTACTGTGAAAGTAGAGAATACAACATGATTGAAAATGTATGTTTTATTATATATGCAATGTTTTATTATACGTTGTGACACATAGCGCACTACCACCTTTGTCCTGTTCTTTACGTTTATTACTATGCCTAAAGCACCTTTTGATTCTGAAAGTGATATTGAAAGCCTAAAGGTCGGAGCATGTCTCTGTCATTCATGTGAAGTATTAGCAGGAATTATTACAGCATCTATATCAGTATCCATTAAAAAAAAAAAAAAAAAAACAGGTCATTGCAAAATGTTCAGCTGTATGAAAATATGTGTTTTTGTTCCGCAAAGGTTTTATTTCCAGATGCATAAAGCTAAATTATATTTCTGGGTGGTATAGTTTAGCAACAGAGATGCTTACTGTGTACCCAGAGCTATAAATCCATAGTAACCTAAACCCGTTAAGATCTAAGATAACACTCTGTGAAGTGTACAAATGTTTAAAATTACTTAACTATTTTAGCTCATAAAGGTGTTCTTCAAACAGATATAACTATATTTACAGTTCCTGTTGTCTTCCTGCAATTGTTAATGAGCCTTAAATGAGCGAACATATAGTCCTGCTTGATCAGAGACCTCAATTGGCAGGAAGCTAGGCCTAAGCAATTTATTTCCTGTGGCAGGCAGTACTAGGGATTTGTGCCTCATCTGGCTTGGCACAGTTTAATATTTCTTTATTCTGTTATTTGCAGCAACAATCTTCTTTATTTTAGTTTTTTTTCTTCAATTTACATTCTAGAACTCTGATTCATTACACAATTGGTGCATTAGATCTGAAAGCACATCAAAAGAAAGGCAAGAAATTACATTTATGGAAAACTCCCAGGTGTAGATACAAAGCAGTACAGTGTCCTTATCTGCAATAACTCTGCAAGTAAAAGCAGCATACTAGTTCCCAGGGTTGCCAAGGGAGCAGACTGTTGAAATGTTTTATAATCCAAGGACACAGAACCACTGGAACATGTTAGCGAATGGATTACTGCAGCAACACAGAATGCAAAATTATGCACCGCAAACAGGAAACATTGGTACCTGCACATTTGTATGGACAAAAGGGAACTAATATTGGGTCCAATCAAATTTGAATACAGACCTGGTTAGTCTGGGGGTCAAACCTGTAGTTACAGACGCTCTTGATAAATTTATGGGTAGATATAAACTATATGACCTATGGAGATCCTTACATCCCGAGGAGAGGGACTATACGTTTTACTCCAATAGGTATAAATCCTATTCTAGAATAGATCTCTGCTTGGTCCAGCCCCAATGATAAGTTTATGTAAAAAAATAGACATCCTAGAAATTGCCTGGTCAGACCATGCTGCACTAATAGGCGAATTAAGTGTGGAAGGAAAATATACTAGACCCAGCTGGAGAATAAATGAACATCTTTTGAGCGATGATATATATATAAAGGATCTCGCAAATATCTCAGAATTATACTTTAAAGAGAATAAATTAGACGACATCTCAATGGCCAATGTCTGGGGCGCATATAAATGTGTAGCAAGAGGGAACCTGATCAGTAGACAAGCATATATAAATAAAGAACGAAAAGCCAACCTACCTGAACTTTATGTTAAACTTCAAAATATAACTAGGAAAAATAAACAGCTGGCCCATCCCAATCTTGAAAACGAGATTAAGCTGATTCAGAAGGAAATAAATGACAAACTGATGGAAAGAGCAAATAGGACTCTAACCCGTATGAAACAGAAATGGTACTATATGGGTAATAAACCAGAGAAGCTACTATCTAAACAACTCCAGGGCCTAAACCTTAAATCTAGAGTTTCCAAGATTATAAATGGGACTAAACTGGCAGTCTCTCCTAAACAAATTGGAGCCGCGTTCGAATCATTTTATTCAGCCCTATACTCTATACCTGACAGGGGGATATCTAGAGGACAGATAAAGGAATACATTAAGAGCTCAAACTTGCAAAAACTTACTACCCTCCAGAGCTCCTCCCTGGATACACCGATAAAAGAATCTGAAGTCAGGAACGTGATTAAACATCTGAAAAACAATAAAGCTCCAGGGCCAGATGGGTTCTCCGGAACTTTTTATAAAAAACTAGCAAGTGTATTGACCCCCCAATTGACAATTTTTTTTAATGAGATTATGGTAAATAGAAGGTTCCCAGAAGAGTCCATGCAGGCAGCAATATTACCTATTCCTAAACCAGGGAAAGACCATGCCAATATTACAAATTATCGTCCAATATCCTTAATCAATGCAGACACTAAAATTTATGCTGCCATATTGGCATATAGACTAAAAAGTTGCATTGGAGAGTTAATTCATAAAGACCAAGTGGGCTTTATACAAGATAGATTGGCTGGGGACAATACCAGGAAAATCCTAGACCTAGTTGAATGGGCTAATTCCTCTGGAGAACCTATGCTGGCCCTGTCACTAGATGCGGAGAAAGCATTTGACAGGGTCAGCTGGGTTTTTCTAGAGGAAACCCTTATGGCAATGGGCATTGGGTCAGGCATGTTGGATGCAATTATGGCCCTATACATAAACCCTACGGCTAAGGTGATTGGCCAGAATATTGAATCCAACTGGTTCCGGATTCAGAATGGAACAAGGCAAGGATGCCCACTGGCCCCACTGCTTTATATAATCTCTTTAGAACCTTTAGCAAATATCATTAGGCAAAGCAGTGAGATAAAAGGTATTATGGTTGGATCAGTGGAGTATAAAACCTCAATGTATGCAGACGATGTTCTGCTCACTCTGAGGGATCCAGAAAACTCTATCCCGGGGCTGCTTAGAGTGATTGATAAATATGGGCTAATGTCAAATTATAAGCTGAACTTAGAAAAATCACAGGCTATGTGCATTGCGATGCAGGAGGACTTACAACAAAAGCTCAAAAAAAAGTACTCATTTAACTGGTCGGTAGAAGGGATAGAGTATTTAGGCCTGTTGATTCCACCCGATGGTAAAAACTCCTTAGAATTGAATTGTAATAGAGTTTGTAGAGAGATGGAAACTAATTTTAATAAGTGGAGGCCTCTCACAATCTCGTGGATGGGACGAATAAATACAATTAGGGCATAGGTCATCCCTAAATGGCTATATGTCTTTAGGATGATACCAGGCACGCTAAAATTGGAACAAATCAAAAGAATACAAAAAAAGCTAATGGAGTTTGTTTGGATGGGGAAAAGACCAAGGGTTAGTAACAACTTATTATATATGGATACAAACAAGGGAGGACTAGGAATGCCGGCAATGAGAGAGCTTTGGGAGGCCAGTATGCTAATGCATGTCAACCAAATACAAGTGATCACTAATAGGGGAAAGGATTGGTGGCAAATTGAGACAAAGATATCAGATTTGAACAATTTGGAATGCATACTATGGCTGAACGGCCTCAGAAAACGAAAAATGGGTGGGAAACTCGCAGGCAAGACTCTTGCGTCTCTGATGGACTTTTGGGGAAAGTTTAAAAAAAGATGTGGGCTGGATAACAAGCTTCTTTCTTCTGCACCTATTGAATCCTTGGGATTCAACATAGTAGATCTTGATACAACAAATTGGAGGCAAGCAGGAATAAATAGAATTGCGGATTTAGAAGCAGTAAATAGAATAATAGATTTTAACATCCTAAGAAATAAATATAATCTCCCGTCAGGAGATCTGTTTAAATTCCTGAGAATTAAGCATTTCGCTCAGGATGGGATTTATAGAGACAACGGACATGAGGATGAACTGCTTATAATAGATTTGTTTGACAACAATTCCAAGAAAAAGATACTGAGGGAATGCATTAGGGCTATAAGACAGTTATACTTAAAACCAACACCCGCGGTGTGGGGAAGTTGGGAAAAGGACCTAAACCCTAACAAGAGACCAGTAAGAATATACGAGGATAGTTGGTATAAAGCCTGGAACCAAGTAAGGAAACACATACATTGTCTAAACCTACAAGAAACCTACTTCAAAGTTGCCAACAGATGGTATTTGACCCCGGTTAGGCTCAAAAAGATAAATGTAAATCAAGAAGATATATGTTGGAGATGTGGGAAGGACAGAGGGACTCTGTTGCATATGTTCTGGGAATGTGAAAACCTACGGGATTGTTGGAGGGAAGCCTTCTCAGTGATATCGGCGGTATGTAGCAGAAGGGTGGAGGCCAACCCTCGGAGAGCATTACTTCACCAGAATTTGGGGAAAATCGATAAGGTTTATGTTCCTTTGGCTACTCAAATTCTTATAGCAGTAAAAATTGTCATAGCAAGAAGATGGAATAAAGGCGGAAATATACACTGGGCCATGATAAAGAATCAAATAAATTTACAATGCACTATGGAAAAGGGATATTTTCTGAATAGGGGGGAATTGGAGAGGTACAAAAAAACTTGGGAAAAATGGTTAAATTGATAAGCATCCTGAAGTAATTGCTTGGAACTGTCCTCCGCCATTCCCTCCCCCTGCTCCAGCCCCGATGACGCAGTGATAAGTTTGAGTGATAAGTTGTCAGATGTCTCCACAAATTTATGTCTATAAATGTCTGTCCCGAACTTGTGTCTGATTGAAGTTGGCTGAATGTCCTATTTTATATATTTATATATGTAGAAGTATTATCATGCACACTATGAGATACCGAATGATATGTTCTGTATAATTACCTATAGACTTTTAATACTCTGTATTTGAAAATTTGAAAAATAAATAATAAAAAAAAAAAAAAAAACCTGTAGTTACAGGCCTCAGAATGCGATTTGCACTTTTGAGGCATTTTAAGAATGTGTAATTTCTCTTGTTATGCACAGTGATAACCGGAGTATTTTTAACATATTATGTGTTAGCGGACATAATGGGGGAGTGTAGTTTTGTGGGTGGCATCAGTTTTGACATTAGCACCAGATGAGAAGCATCTCTAAGTTGTCTGCATGAGAACAGACCAAATCTAGAAGCCAAGAAAGCAGCTAAAAAGATTAGTCTCCTAAATGTAGTTTAAAAAAAAAAAAAAACATGGCATATTTTCTGCACACAATGTAGCTTCTAATTATATCGCTTTTTATGTAACTTCATTGCTAGTTAAAGACACTTAAAAAGAGAAGAAATCCCCCTATCAATTTATTGAATAATAAAAAATAATGCTGGAAAGAGAAAAAATACTCTGTGAAGTAAACATGGCTATATCTGTACTGTAGGACATGATAACATGTAATCATTTTTATTTTAGAATTTTGCCATTAGTTACAGTCACGTAGTCATGCCAGGACAGACAATTAAACAATTGGTTACAAAGTTGGCATCTGTGTTAAATGGATAAGTGCTTTTATTTCATGGTGTGTTGCTTGTAAGTGGGACTAAACCCTTCTGTTGTTCTGCATTATGCTAGCTGATTTGTATGATTCTAGTACACAACAGATGTCTGCCTTTGTCCATGGTACTGAAATGAATTGGTAGAATGTATTGATGTGATGAAAAGCAGAGGGACACTAGCCAAAATAAGAGCCTAGAACAGAGAGAAGACATGTAGCACAGAGCAAAAGCTATACAATATGGAATGGTTTTAATACAGATTCTTTGACATCGCTGTGCGTTTGCAAATCATTCCAGGTGAATCGCTGAATTTGATTCAGTGACAATATGGATTGGTTGTGTCTGTTCAAAAGTACAAATCTAAACCATTAATCATGAATCGCTACATAGAATAAACAGAATACATATTCCCCAAATTGCAGAACACATTCAGAGACGAAGATATCAATCCCATTAATCAGCGTAAACCATTCAAGACTACACTTTGGAGGAAGGTGTTCAACCCACGTTTCTCAGCCAAAGTCATCTGACCAGATGGAGAAAGATGCAATAATCCAGTCATGTCCTTAAAAGCACATGCTCGGCGAGTGATATTGATAATAGGACAGACAATGTCCTCAAGCACATGATAATGTGTAAAACCTCTCCCATTCACAAGGGAAGGCAAGGGGACAGTCATACAACTAACCTCTCACCACCCCCTAACAAAACTGTTCCTTCTCATTTGATCGTCTATTCAATTTCCAGGATAAGATCTTCTCCTTCAAGGTGCATATCAGGTTTGACATAGATCTTCTTGATTGTTCCAGACACTGGAGAGTTGACCAGAGTCTCCATCTTCATGGCACTGAGCACACAGAGTGGCTGGCCCTTCTCTATACGGGCACCCTCTTTCACCTTGATATCAATAACTTTTCCTGGCATGGGGGCACCAATTTGACCCTTTACATCTTTAAGGGCTTTGGGGTGGAAGTGCATTTCCTGCAAAGTATACAAACAATATTATTACATGGACTTGTAGAATGTAAAGGGGGCAGAAGTGAGAGACTGAAGCTGGAGAAGAACATATAACTATGTAAAAAGATTAGGTATTAACACTTACACCTCAACAGCAAAGAAGAGCAGTATGCCATACCATCAGGAAGTATGGTATGTAACCCAGCTGAATCTACAACTAACATGGGAAGAGTGAAACAACCATTTCATAAACAGGTTATACCTGCTGTTTGCAATTAGATGTGGTGAAAGGCTCATATAGGATTTGAAAGGGTTAAATTGATGTTGAGAAGCCCCCCTTGCTTGACCAAGTTCAGATAAAGGTCACAGTCTCTGAGGAAGTCAGATAAGACATAATGGTTTATGTAAGAAAGGTCTTAGACTACAATTAGAGGAACTAATGCTGTAGTAAGTTTCAACTGTCTTGTCTGCTGACTGACTATATTGAGTTTTATTTTAGCTTTTCTGCCTAGTGACAATATATGTACCTATTGTCCACCCCCTTGTGACATGTATAGGCCACCTCTCATGTACTTGATGCTATGTTTGTGAAAAAGCTATAACCAATCAATACACAGGACAACGCCTAGATTTGTGTATAAATATCAATGTGTAATAAACTACACTCAAAGCTGAGGATAAAGAAACACGTGCCTTGTGTATTTGTTTTCCGCCTTCACAGCTCTCCAGATATCTGCTAACCTGCCACACATCAACGACCTTAGAAGTAATTGATAAAGGAACAGAGACCAGCCTTTCCTTTCAGGATTTAATCACATTATAATTGGACAGCTTAAACCCCTTGCTAACGTCAAGATTCAGCGCTGTTTTACACATATAAATGGTATGCTCAAAAAGTATATTGCGACTTCTGGTTCCAACGTTAGCACTTTGCATTGGGTCTCACATTACTCTTGCTCTGCCTGACCACAATTGAATAGGAAATGGAGGTTGTGTATAAGTTCTTTTCTTGATAGTTCTTATATAAAAGTTGCTTTGAAACAGGCAACAGAACCAGTTTTCACACAAACATTAAGGAGGGCGTTTTTTTACCTTCATGGCCTGTGTGTCTTTCACCAGGACGGATCGGAGTTGACCATTGAGCTCAAAGAACACTTCCCTCTGACCAGCCTTATTAAGGTCTCCCAGTGCAAGAGCTTTAATGTGCAGCGTTTTCCCTCTTTCCAGTTCCACCTGAGTAACACCAAAATAAATAAAAGAATACAATTACACACATGAACAATTGGCCTTTGTTGGAAACCACCAGCACAACTGGTATTTTGTATAATGCAATTAAAAAAAACATTAAACTTTTCCGATTTTGTTAAGCCAATCACACATAACGAAACAACCAAAACAGACCAAGTCTAGTGTAGCTTGTTCCAATGAGTGTTGAGTCAGCATCATCAGAGACTTTGAATATGGTCCTCTATCTTGTGCATTGCAATTATATGTGGCAGTAAATTATCACCAATCATGTACAAATTATCATTAAGTTACTATTGCTGAACTGCACATATTTCATGTTAAGGAAGCGTTATATAGCAGTCTGTCTTTTCACCCTTGTACCGAAGTTGTGTTTGGCAAATGCTACAATGTTTGTGATGGTTTATATGATTACAGGCAACAGGTCTCCGACAGTATTGCAGGGAATTTCAAACTTAAGGCCAAAGTAGAGGCGTGTTGAACAAATTCATCAGCTACATTGGAAAACTCTGCTACTTTGGCCTAATGTTTGAAATTCCCATTTCAATTCACTGCAATTGTCTCTACTGAATAGACCCTTTAGTGTTAAGTATTGGTAGCAAATCAGTCTATTGTTACTCTATACATAACACATCGTGGTTTGCTTTTTACTAGAACAAAAGTGGGAAAGAAGATCTCCCTGCACAAATATATATCACAAGAGGAAAAAGTTACAAATTTCTCTTACTCATCCCTTACACAGCCAGATGTAGCCACAGGAAAAAGACCATTATGTAGTGCCAATTTATTAGATAAAGTGAATAAACACAAATAGAGATGATCAGAACCTGTGTCTTGGAACACTAATAAAATGAGATGCCAAAAAACAAACAAAATAATTATAATCAGCACAGAAAACAAATGCACACCACTGGCAGCCACCTACAGTTCTAACCTGAAGGAAACCTGAGAAACTAATTAGACATCCAACCTATACTGACACATGATGACATTTTCTTTAGATCACAGACAAAGTTGCAAAACAATGCAAACTCCCACATGGCAAACGCCAACCACAACCATAAATCAATTACGACGATGAACAATGCATCACAGGCTGACACAGCTGCAGGTTGCAGGACTTTTGTTATCATGTACAGGAGTCATGCTGCACAGAGACCGTATCTAGGACAATAGATTTTCTGCAAATATGGCCGGTTTGTATGTTCTTGTGTTCAATGAGCAATGGGAGGTTTTAAAAAATGGACAGCCATGCAAATTGAGTACATCCAAGACTAATTGTGGATTCCCTGCAGTGGGTTTAATTTGGTTATGCTAAAGAAATAGCTGCTAATATCAGAACAAACTATCGCTATTGAAAAACATGCAGACATTAAAGCTCCATCATAACATAATATATAGGAGGGGAAATAAACAGGGGTAGGAGGGGAAATAAACAATTTATCTTATCCTTAGCAGCGCAGGAAAGAGGTAATAAATCAGCCTATAAGTATTTCTAGAACACTATGGACCAATAAGGCCATCATTTGTGGATGGCAAAGTTCCCTTTAGGTAAGTGTTAAAATTCTTGGTTGGTACCGTAGAGATACAAAATACAGCCATGCAGATGGAATGTGGTACACAGAAATCCCATAATGCACAATGCCCACTCCCAAAATGCACTACATTCTGGTAGCATGTGCTGTGTATTATCTCACAGTATGGCTGCGTGCATACCCCACCGCATTGGCATGGCTGTAAGCTATGCAGATGGCAGGCATAAGCTGAAATCTTCTCCAAAAAAATAAAATTTTATCTATATGTTTACTGGCAATTTGGCTAGCACAATGTCGGGATGAAATTTTAATTCTCCATCAAGTGCCATCATGTAATTTTTACCTCACAGATGGTCTTTAACATTATTATGCTATAAAATACCAAAGCAGGGTCCTGGTACGTTGCTAAGGTATTTTAGGAAATTCTTGCATTTCCAATAATTGTATGTTTGCTTTAGTATTTGCTCTGAGCATCCAATTTACAGAACTTTGTTTACTTTTTAATCCAGCATTGCATCAGCAAAGAACATTGAACAAGGCTATACAAGTAAATACAATGCGATGACTACACTCTGAGATAATGAAGTTCTGGGTGCAATAAATCTTATATATGTGTCTCAACACCAATATGGAATACTAGTTAAGCATATTATGATAGGCAGAGCTATAACAATTGGAATAAATGCAAAAAAACTTTAGATATATGCAGTAAGATATAATTACTAAAACAAACATTCAAATCCCGTGTTTATAGTGAACAAAGAACTAAAAAAAAGGTATCAGATCGTAAACCCATTATAAACCATTTTGTTCCAATATGTACTGAATTATCCCCTTCTATAATTGTTATGACTGCCTACACTTTCTGTCACACTGTCTTTACTGGAGTTTCTTATTTTAAATATTCAGTACAATTCTGGAGGGGACATGGCGACAAAGAATAACGAATTGGGGTAAGGAAAAGCCAGGAGAAAACACTGGCAAGAGGAAGTAAACATTCAAGACAACAGAACATTTGAGAAGAGTAATACATTATGTATTTAGGGTGGAGTTGATGGTATCCTATGCAATTTTGATTGGCAATTTGAGCAATAACGGAGCTTGACAACATAAAAGTAAATACACAAGTGTTGAACACAGTTAAAAGGCACCATCAGGATCAATTTACCTGTAATATCAATGTATGATATTTATGTTAATATAAAGCATTTATTAGTAAATACAATTGTATTAAAATAATCAATAATCACCCCATGTTTACTTATACCTATAAAGCAAATAATGAGTCACTACCAGAAGCATTCAGCATGAATCAAACCAATACACAAACACTTTTTTTTTACCTTCAAACAAGATAAAGGTTACCGCATACATCATATCATTTACCTCAAATTCCTCAGCAATATTTGGACCGTCAAGGAAGAGACGTGTATTCAGACACTCAACTGGACCAAACTGAGTGCTGAAGTCCTTATACTCCTCAAACACTTTGGGGTACATAGCAGCGGACATAATATCTTCAGGGGTGATGTCATCATACTTGCTCCTCAGTCCCTCCTCTAGTTTGGAGAAGTCCATGGGGGGAAGTGTTGCACCAGGCCTTCCTTCAATACGTGGTAGGTCCTTCAGCACCTGCATTTATAAAGTGATATAACAAGGGTTGGTACATACTTTTACCCACTAAAGGTATAAGATTATATTGTAAAAACATTTAACTAACCGTTATAAAATCTTTTAAGAAGCTCTCCGAATTACATTTTAATAACTAAACTACATGAAGTGCTTTACATGTTCCTCTAGGATGTTTAGCACAGGTATGGAAAACCTTTGGAGCTCTGTACCAGACTGTTTTAAGTATTTAAAAGTATTTAGAAAATTGGGCAGACTAGATGGACCGAATGGTTGTTATCTGCTGACACATTCTATGTTTATATGTTTCCGTTGGTGTGAGGTGTGTTTATTCACCCCTGGAGGGGAGTTTATCAAGCCATGCAAAAATACAGCAATTTATACAAAACGTGAAAAAAATTAGTGGAACTAAAGTGCAAGAGTGAATTTTTGGTTTAGTCCCTATCTAGAGTAGCAATAGGTTACTCACCTTAGTGCGTAAGGGCTCTGGGAAGCCACCATATGGAATCCCAACATAACCCTGAAGGTACTCTACCACAGAGAGTGGGAAGGACAGTTCATCTGCCATGGTCTCCACTTGCTCACGTGTCAGGCCATTGTGAACCATAAACTGCGCAAGGTCCCCAACAATTTTAGAAGAGGGTGTAACCTGAAAGAATGGAACGGGTGACATTTAGTACACAAGGAATGCAGCATATATGAAAAACTCCATAAGATATCCCTTTTAATTTAAATAGAACACATCAACTAGAGATAAAGCTATAATAATAGCACTGTACTTTCTCTTGACCCGGTTTATTAACCTCTTTACTCAGCAAGTAATGACAATTTGAACTAGCAACTAGGATGTTCTGTTAAAACTATAATTGATAACATGTTTAGGGTGAGTTAGTATAAAATCTAGGATCTAACCACCCTAGTGTAAATTTAGCTGTAAAGTGTGACTGATTTCAGCACTGACTTGGCATTGAATCACAAATTCCTCAGAGGCAGTTAATGTTTTAAATAAATAAAGCTCCACACTCACTGAGCGGAGCCTGGTGTTAAACTGTAACGTTGCGTCTTGAAGGAAATACAAAGAATAGAGAGAGAGACAGAGCGGGGGACTTGGGAGTGGACTGGAGTCAGATGTGGATGGAAAAACTGTTAGTGGGGTTGAAATTCAAACAAAGGTAGCAGCAGGATATAGAGAGCGTGGTTCTGTAATCCCAAAGTGGAAGAAGGATCCCATATGGAGAATTGTATTAACCAGCCAGCAAATACAGATACATGTTGCATTGAACTGGACCACCTCTAAGAAATGGCTGGAGCTGTTCTGGGACTTCTGATGGTCTCACACCTGACCTTCTACTCTGCTGATCTGCTCAGGATTCCTGATACAAACATAGATGCACTGAATTGCAGGTTCTCACAAAAACTATTCACCAATACTTCCTTGCACACAAACACTAAGTATCATATTGACTACAAGAATTGACACATCTGTTTGAAATATTGTCACTATATTCTTTTGCGCACTTTTATATCTTGCTGTCCTTTGTCATAAGTGGGTATAGAGGTATTTTTCCACATTGAAGTGAGCTGCAGCCCACAATTGTTTAACTATATAAGGTAGCACCTAGAATATTCTTCTTTCTTTTTGCAGTGGCAGAACAAGACCCCAGTCATATGCTGATGCATGCAGTGTGGCGGGACAGACACAGAGCGGGATCATGCAGGACCACAGTTCAAGTGATGGTCCATGGTGCATTGCTACAGCACTGGTAGTTCAGCCGATGCTCATATTAACAATGTTTGGCTCCCCCAGCATTGTAAGTGGCTCTCCACATTAATATTGGGGACAACACAGTTTGAAATCACTTGCAGAGCAGCTAGGATTTAAATGATGGTCAATAAAATTCACATAAGAACAAATGGAAGCACTTAGTAAGCTATAATCAGGCTCACTTGCACTCAAGTAAAATAATCAAATCTCAAAATGTTCAAATCTTGGTTAACACATTACTGTCTCTTTAAGGTGTCTACGGTCTAATTTAAAAGAAATAACACATTTTCGCATATCAATTTAATAAGTATTGTTCGAAATGCATAGTGTATCTGCTGCATAGTTCTGGAGTCTGGACATCCTTGCCCTGGGCCTTGCAGGTTTTGCATATAAATTAAGTAGCACTGACCAGGCTATGCCCCTATTCAACAATCATAGATAAAGTCCAACTGGTAGCAAAGGGTTTATACAAGGTGGTTAATTACCAGTGCAGCCTTTTAATTATCCTGGGTCTTAATTTACATGGGTGGTAAGGTCTAGTCTTCCTGCTCATCTATCACTGTGCCTTCCCAAGCTATTAGCAACAGCAGCCAATTAATCCAAGATCGGAAGCTGTCAGAATTTGTTAATTAAAATGAATCATAATATGGGGGATACAAATAGGCTGGTATTTCCAATTCAATCTACATACTGACTGTAAGTACTATTTTAAATCATTGTTATATATCACACTGAAAGGCACCTAAACCATAGCTAAGCGAAATGACATTACATTTTCCCATGTGGGATCATGAATGTTATGCTACATGTTAAGTGCACATTTATGCATTAATACAATTATGTGGCTACATTCTTAATAATAATAGATTCCGTGGATTTGCATCTCAGCTGACCATCTGTCATCATGCTTGGTAAGTTATGGCTCTGCCATTATGGGCCACTTAATGACAGGACAGCAGTTATTGTGAATTACTGGATTCCAGCAAAGTGGAGCAACCAAATCTAAATAGATAGGACGTCAGACAGAAGTTTGTTTTACGCCTGATCTCTAGGAGTTCTGCAAAGTTACCAGTTGTGAAACAATATAAGAAGCATAAATAGATTATCAGTATTTAATATTATATATATATATATATATTTTTTTTATTTTTTTTTTTAATGGTGCCTCACACCAGAGCAGTACCCAGCAAAAACTACTCAAACTATAATAGACAGAGGAGTCGAAAACACAAGAGCTGTGCAGACTAAGAGTGGTTTATAGGTTTATAGGTTGTCAAGCTAATTTGTATCCATAACAAGGTACAGTCAGAAAAATAAAGTAACCCAGCAGGATCCCTCAATGCTAGGTCGGTTCCTTCTCAGATCACAATCTTTGGGGATCTCTGGCAACTTTATTTTTCTGTAGGCTGTTGTAAACTGTGGCATGCCATCCAATAATAAAATTCACCAATGGTTTGTTTAGACCACTCCAGCATTTTGAGTGCACATCTAATGTTTCTAATAACCATGTGCCAACAGGCCAAATTTAATTATTGGTGGAAAAAATAAGAGATTTTAAATATTCCCTCACAATGTAACAAAAAAATCTAAACAAAACACACATCATGCAAAGGAAATCAAATATGTGTAGGTATAAGTAGACATATAGCACTGCATGTGTATTTTTCTGTTGCAGATCCAAAGATTGGCAAATGTAGGTGCTACTATCATGCTTCTAGTGTTTTCAGTTTATCACCTTCCTCTGTGATTGAGTGCTGGTCCTTGGCTCAGTAACCCCTTGGTAAGGAATTTAGATGCAGAACGCTTCCCAGAGGAAGATGTGTGGGTTATATACTTGATGGCTCTGGCTCAGAAGACATCATTAGATAACTTGTACACAGTTGTCACAGACTGTTAGAGCATAGAGCAGCTCAATGTTCATCTATTCTTTAGCCGGCAATATTAAACAAGCAGACCAGTACTTCTCAAACCAAGTAATGCTATTACAAATACAATAGAATCAGCAAAGATCGGTAGGTTGACACGACAGCAAGGGGAGGTGAAGTAGCCAGTGAGACTAGATAGGCAATGGGTGAGGAGTATTGGAAATACCGGGGTGGGATAATTAGATTAGCATTTAAAAAGAAAAAGATTAGAGCAATAAAGATTTTTTTTACATAGTTAGAGGATGGAGAGAGATTAGTAATAGAATTTATCATAACATGGCAGCCCTACGATGGGTCAAGAGAGCCAGCAACATCAATAGAGAGCTCTGGAGAAATTGGAACTGTGGACATGAGAGCAAAAAAGACTTTGATGTGTGAAGAAAAAATATAAATAGAATTACTGGCTGTAAAAAAAGCAAAGCACGCAGGACAGAGCCATAATCCACATCGCTCTTAGTGCAAACATGTGTGATATGACACAGTAAAGATCAATATGTGATATGCACATTTTTATATCAGATATTACAATACAGAAAAGGCAGATTATGTTAAATCTAATTAGTGATGTGATCAAAAATATGTAACTGATTTAAAGCAAGGCTGACAAATAATGGTTAATTGCATGTAAAAATGTTGGGCTGAGCCTTTAAGATATACGTCTGTTTAATCAGAGTTGAATTTATTATATCATGCACAGATAATTTCTCATAGAATGAAAAGAATGAAAGTAATGTACATAGAGGGATGCTGATTGGTTGAGCAAATCTGGTTGCCCTGTTGAATTTAGAAAGAAAGACTATTTGTTAATATATTTTCCTTTTCATATAACAAAAACATAGATTGCAGACTGCTATTCTACCTAACCTAAAAGGAGATCTTCAACAAAAAGTACATAGTTCTTTAGTACAGCAAGGTTATAAACCGGCATAACGGACAGCCAATAGCTCCTAGTAGAATTGCAGGACCCAAAAAGATGAATGGTACCTTGATAACATCTCCCAGAAGTTTGTTGGCTTCAGCATAGGCCTTCTTCACTTCCTTGAATTTATTGCCCAATCCCATGCTGTGTGCCTGGAAATGAAGGTTGGTATACTGTCCGCCAGGGATTTCATTCTCATACACATCGGCATTTCCCGACTTCATGGTGGCAGTGCAGTCAAAGGCAGCGTAAAGACCTCTGGTAACCTCCCAGTATTCACTGTAATCAAATACTTTCTCAAGTTGGATTCCTTGGGAGAGAGGAGACAGATATTACTCCTGGTTTCATTCTAATTCAACAACTGCAAACAAATAAAATTGTAAGGGACAATATTAGTAACAGATCTGAGAACGTGGCAGACATCCAACCATTCATGCGTAGTTCTTCATGATCCCTTAGATTGACTTGGGTCCCTTTATCATACATGTATCATGATTGGAAAACATGCATATTTAAACCTTAAAACATACAAAGCGAAACAATGTCTTGAATGTCCATGAACATTAATACATCCTAGGATTCCAACATTTCAGTTACTCTCGCTATAACATTGATAAGCAGACAGAATTATACTTATCCCAATGTGAACAATACACACCACTTCAGTAGAGCATAACTGGGCAGCTAAACAGCCAGTTACACAAAATCTTTCAGCAGCGTTTGCTAATCAGCCAACTAACCAGAACACAACTGTAGACTGGCATTTCAATGAATGGATGCCAGCACTTCTACAGGTCACGGTAAGCGAACACTGCATTCAAGAGGCAGTTTAAGCTAGCCCCTTCCTGTGATGATACAGGACTTGGCAGATAGTGTTGGCAAGGGATTCATAGAAAATGCAAAGAGCAAAAAGGTATCTGAAACGTCCCACTAAGAAAAAAGTCTTGAGCCTCAATGCAACACACTTATCCTCATGTTACCCACACCCAAACAAGTGTTATTTTCATTATTATGCAATTCACTTTGCTCAAAGCCGGACTGTGGTTACCATAGTGACCATATGGAAATGCTGCCAGGTTTAATGTGGTTAAACATTTTGTTACACTGTTCACCGATTATTCTGCCACAATGATGGATAGCTATGGCTTTCAAATGTTTATACAAATATGTGCATGCATAAGGAAAATGGAGATTTAGAAACTAACTGGTGTCTAACATACAGTAAACCTTTGAGTCCAGATACTGCACCATGCATCTTCAATGGATTAGCTTTGCAGTGAATGGTCCATATATTGCAGTCACCTGACACACCAGCAATATTTTGTTTTCAAAACCCAGTCCAGTTACTACCACATAAGAATGCAAGCTGTAATCAGATGGAACTGCATGGACCAATCACAAAACTGCTACTGACTAATAGCACTGGGCTATTCCAATGAAGGAAGCTCATATGGTACCAAATGTTCACTGTAATTATAGTGACAGAAAAGCAGCATTTTGAAATAAACTTCTAAGTTGGTTCCTGCCTCCCACAAAATATAAGGAACTGGAAAAAGGATCCAAGATCCACAGGAAGAGGGAGAATTACTGCACGCTACGACAGCCCTCTGTGGGCTACAGCAGGTTAACACACCAACACGCAAAGTGACACATACACAGGTTGCCTTTTTTAGAATGATTAACTCTTTCAGCACCACTCAAGTTCCACAATTGCTTGGTAGCTAAGGGGGCAGGCAGCAACATATACATGTATTCTACTCCCTTAGCTCTCCCTGTGCCAAGCTTTTAAAAAAGGATAAGATGCCAGCTGCTAATCACTGCTTAAGAGATATTGCTCCCAGGGTACATGTAACACTTGCAATTTGTTGCTTTTAAAGCCCAGACAGCTTGCCAAAGAGAGTGCCGGGACTGGATGAGCACGGGGGGGGGGGGGGGGGGGGTGTACTGTTGGCAAATTGAGACAAAGGGATTTTCTCTGTAAAAGCACAAAGGGAAAGACTTAAAATAAAATGTTTTTAAAGATTACTCAGTGTATTTACTTTTCTATCACTTTACAATTGAGTTTGTATTCCTAGTGTATAATTAATCATGATACAGGATAGCTGATTATGGATGTATAGACAGTAAACAATCATAAGTGCTGGAGCATCCTCATTATTGCCGGATACGGCATGTTCATTGTGAACTTAGAACAAGCAACTTAATTAGAATTGTTCTACACTTAAAATGAACAAGCTGCTCCTTATAAAATATATTCATGCACTTTGTACACTGTGTAGTCTATAGGCCAATACCTTCTTGCAAAGTATATATTCATTTTAAATCAAATATGATTTTAGGAGATATTAGTAAACACCTGAAATAACTTTCCAGTTGAAGCTGGAAACAGAAGGCTGATTAAACAAAGCTGAGTTTATAGAATGGACAGAATATATGAAGCAACTGCTACTTTAAAGCCATCACAATGTAAATTTCTACATAGATCAGAGAGTCGAATGTCAAAAGGAGATCTCACCTGGTTTGTGATAAAAAATAAAATAAAATGCCCTAAAGAATGAGACTGGTAAATCTAAAGATGAACTGCTTTTATCTGCAAGACTAAAATTCCACTTTGGAATGATGGGCCCCAGACAGTAAAGTACATTAAAATATATTCATAACATGTTTGGCCCATGTAGGTCTCTTGAATACTTGTGACCGTTGTTTTCCCATAGATACTGAAATTGGAGCTTTTCCCTAATGTTACACCAGATTCAGGAATTTTTATATGTAAGCGTTATAGACTAGGGTTTACCTCATACATGCTTGGTTAACGTGATCTCTGTAGGTGCAGAACCACATGGAGGAATCCAGAATTGCATGTCTAAATTTAAATACAGCCAAGGAGAAAATCAGGGCAACAATTTCACCACCATTTAATGCCACTCTACCATATGCCTAACTCCACCTGCAGAAGACCAGTCTCATGTATACACATCACAAACATCAGTCACAATATGGAACATACATGATTAGCGTACAAGAAAAGGAATGTATTATGTAAGGTATACACGTTAACATCACGTGATACTTGTACCATTAAATGGTCACATACCTGTATCCTGGTCAGTGCCCTTGGCACATGCCACCAAAGCTCCCATACTAGGCTGAGAGGTCATTCCAGACATGGAGTCTACGGCCACATCCACTATGTCTGCGCCTGCTTGTGCACATGCCAGCATAGACGCAACACCAGCTCCAGCAGTGTCATGGGTGTGCACATGGATAGGGATATCGGGAAACCTATCTCTCAAAGAACGGATCAGTATGTCTGAGGCTTTAGGTTTCAGCAGTCCAGCCATGTCCTGAAGTGTGAATATGAAAAATATGTCACTCAGTACTATTAGAATGTGTTTGTGGGTACAGATCAACTCATCACTTGTGAAGATTCCTTCTAGTGCGACCATTAGCAATGCATATTTACATCAGTGAGATGAAACTCACCTGCACCTCACCTTGAAGGATTGCTGCCTCTGATAACCACATCTGGCTAGAAAGATTCTTACTGTGATTTAAGATATGGAGCTCTAGTGCATTTAGGTTATATACTATAGATTTCCTTTTTTTTTTTTTACATAATGAACACATTACTGCGATAAACTTATATTGATATGAACTACGAAGTAAGCAGAGCAGAAATGAATCTATGCATGATTACGGAATGGTAATTTGGATCTTGAATTACAATTTAGAATCATGGCTTTTAAGAAAATTTGTATTCACATTTTATCATTCTAGCCATTAGATGTCCAGCTTTATAACCTTTTCTTTTTTTTAACCAGTCGGGTCAATCTATTTGTTTAATAAGTCTATCATTGTGGCCACGACACTAAATATACTTAATATCCTATCTATAGTATGTGTCTTTTTTCTCTTGCATGGTTAATTGTGTTTTTGTTCTAAGACCTTTTTGATGTTTGAGTTATTTTAATTGATATGTAGGAGTCTTTATACCAAGGTGCCAGGGTTGTGACACTGATAGATGTACAGTGGATGGTTACATGTCAGCTATTTACTAAAGAGGTGTTGCAGCTTTTATTGAAAGGTTTGCAGTTTCACCATGTGTGACTATGGTAGGGGGAGAATGTATAAACACTATAGCCGTTTAAATTGTAGAACTAAAACAAATGGTGCAAACATTGTACTTTTCCGTGTAACAGAAGGTTCACCGTTTTTTTCTACATCCCAATAATTAGCGCCTTAACTGCGCTAAGGTTGGTGGACATTTTCAGTGCAATTACAGGGCCAATTTTGTACTGTGATTTTCTGGCTTGTACTAGCGCTAGAACAACCACAGAAATCAAAAAGTTCGGAAACAGTGCAGAAAGCACAAACTAGACTTAGAATTGTACTTTGGTGGACACAGAGATTACACCACTGAATGCACAACATTTACACATCACCCCTTATCTGTGGACAAGAGAATATTTACAAGTGATAAAAAGACAGTTTAACCATCAGATGTCGATCAGATGTTCATTTCTGCAGGCTGAAGCATGTAGAAAACAACTCTGTAGTGATGTTATCTGAAATGTATCTGAAATAGAGGAATTCCCAGCCCAGCAGTTCTTTTTTGCTTTCATTTGGTTAAACAGATGATTATTGCAGTAAGATACTCAAACAATACCTTGATGCACAAGATGTGTGTCCCAGCTTTCACCAGCTCATCAGCTAGATTCATATAATAGTCCAGCGTATATTTTGTGCGAGTGGGATCGGCTACATCACCAGTGTAGGAAATGGCAGCTTCTACCACCCCCCCAGCTTGGCCAGCTGCTTCCATGCCAAGAATCATGTTGGGCAAGTAGTTAAGGGAGTCAAAGACCCTGAAGATGTCCATTCCATTTTCTTTTGCAACTTCGCAAAATCTAAAATGGAGAAAAATAGTAGGCTTATCATAGAACCGAATACAACTGCACCACTAGGGAAGGGCTGGCAAAGGGTGGGGGAGCACGAGTGGGCTGATCAAGTTTCACCTTGGGGCACTAAGTTGACTTTGTCCTTCAGGCCAAAGTTGTCAGCCCTTCTCTGTCCACCACCATACAAAAGCATGGGAGATAACATGAAAAAGACCAGATCAGATGGCACTTGAAAGCTTTGCTGTAGACAGAGGTTCACAAAGCTCTCTCTTAATAACCTGTACAGAGGTGAGCACTGGACGTGTTAAACACTTGGGTCTGTAACTTTAAAATGCCTTTATAGGAAAACTATACCATATTCTAATGGGGTGATATGTGGGATTTTTTTATTTTTTATTTACCCTTGAGAAGACCCTAATCCTATAAAGATTTCAAAGCCTTCAAAATTTATTGTTGCAGCAATTCTAGAGCTGCACTCCTTCAGAACTTACTTGAAGACAGCATTATCGGGGTAGTTTGTATAACCAACTGCATTTGCCCCTCTGAGCAGCATTTGGAAAGGAATGTTTGGAATGAGCTCTCTTAGCTCTTGAAGACGCCGCCAAGGGCATTCATACAAGAAACGCATTGCAACATCAAAGGTGGCACCTAGAAGAAGCAAAAGTGTACAACATTAGATTACATATGGCAGGGGTGTTCAACATGTGACCCGCAGAACATCTAGGTGCAAGACACGTGATTGCCAGCGATAACATCATATCAGAGGTGCACTGTCGTCCGGCACATCTTTGTGAGCATAGCACAAGGGGTGATTGCTCTGCCCCATTGTGCTCAGATGAAGATGGATGTTGGCTGCAGAGATAGGAGGCACTAGGTATACTCCCTGCAAATATACTGTGGCCGCGTGCGCGACTGTGGCCGTGCGCGACTGTGATTGTGAGTGTAACTGTGTGCTCAAGATTGACTGTGTGTGTGTGCGCACGCAAATGTATACATGTGTATATGTGTGTATGTGTGTATAATGTGTGTATTTAATGTAAGTTTTTTTTTTTTTCCATTGAGTTTTATTTCTGTGGAGTCTGTAATGCACTCACATGATGCACAATGAATTTCAACCTTCTTGCCAATGAGCACAATTGCACGTACAAAAACAGGCACACAGATTACCTGATTTTTGTATCAGTTATAAAAATCTAAAAAAATAAAAACATACAAAATGAGAGCCAAAACAGGAAAGGTAGATCAGATGTATGCTTATGCTGGGAAATATTTTAGTCTGTGTAAAAAAAAAGCCAAGTAATATAAGTGCAATATTGTAAAATATGCACAGTTCAATTAAATTCATCATTAACTATGCTGTCTCAAATTGTGATAGGAGCTGAATCCACATGCTGGGTAGGTTAAAAACAGTGAGCTATTAACTAAAAGTGAGGCGCATGTGAGTTGAAGCGAGATGAACATTTCTCACTTGGTGAGTTCCTCCTGCTAAACCAACAGACCGCTCATCATCTTTAGAGAATTAGCTACCATAAATGTGTCTAGATAAAGGCTACACATTATTACCCCTTTTTTGAGGGGATGGTGGGGCCTGAGCACGGGGTCTATAGTTTACATGTAAAACCACCTACAGGCTTACTGCATGTTATACAGGCAGCTAATAGCTCTGTGATGCTTTAATCTAGTGCACTTGTCTGCATATGGACCTCTTCCGAGAGTTATGGTCCACATAGCTTAACATGAGTGGAATATCTTATTCAGCTTCCACTGAAGTTTAATCTGCTGTGTCTGACCATGTCTATTTCTCTAGTAGATCTGCTTCAGGCATTCCTGCACAAGATCAGTAATGCAGTATGAAATAGCTACAGGAAAACATTTTTAGACAACACACACTGAGAACAAAAGTGACACGTAAAGAATATCACATTGAAAGTGGTTGGCGTGTCTGTGACACGATAATGAAATTGTAGTGGGTTAGGGGGATTTGTAAGTATCTTTGCTTCTGGGTTAAAAATAATTTCTATTTTATTTTCAGTTTGTTTTTAAAAAGAAAAAAAAAAAAGGATTGAAAACCCAAGACCAACACATTTCTTTGTACAGAAAAAAAAATACTTGAAGTTGGCTTCTCACCTCCCCAGTTCTCCAGGCTGAACAGATTGCTGAAGTTGTGGGATACAAAAGGAGCAATCTTCTTGAGGTCGTGAGTACGTACACGGGTGGCAAGGAGGGATTGGTGAGCATCTCTGAAGGTGGTGTCCATGAGCATTAAACCACGGTGTTGGCGCACAGCCCTTGCAAAACCTTCTGGACCGTCACGGAGGAGAATGTCTCGGAAGCCTGACGGTGGATCACCTGGGTAACAGTTTAATGAAGAGTGAATAAATTCAACTGTAAAGGGAATTCATACTTCACCTCGGTTCGGCTGCTTGTGAGATATTTTTTTTTTCAATACACAGAGATTGGAGAAGTATTTGTCCCTGACGCCTTTGTTAAAGGAGGGGGTGAATTGTAGATGTCCCTGATGTATATGCATGGGGTGAATAGAATGTGTCCTTCAGAGACATTCCTAGCTATGAAATCAGAATAAACAATTCTCTATTTACAAATTACTAGCACAAAGAAAAACACTGTTAATATAGGATTGATAGTGAAAACAATAAATATTTTTTTCTACAAACCATACAGATAATTATTTCAAATCCTTTGTGTTATGTTTTATTTTTGAATCACCAGATGTCTCATTTTGTGACTGAAATGGCTTCTCTCAGTATTTTCTTGTGTCACTATTACCAAATAAACTATACTATTGTACAGTTCTCTACAGGGAATTTGCATATAGGCCCTAGTCCTTTCTTGGGCACACTACTAGCTAGTCCCCTAACTTGTACTTCAATCAAACACATACTATTATACCAAATGTTCAGTACACAATCTTAGAGCTTATTTTGGATGGGATGGTTCATTGCTGCTGTGTAAACGCAGCCGCTTCACCCTCCCCTCTGGCGCGATGGGGAGTTAATCACACGAGAGGTCATCACCGGATCTTTCATAGCGGGATCGCTGACGGTGAGTATTATTAGGGGTTAATGTTAGTATTCGGGTTCGGGAGGCTTAGTATTAAGGTTTGGGGGTTAATGTTGATATTAGGGTTTGGGGGGGTAGAATTAGTATTAATGTTGGGGGGGTTAATGTTAGTATTAATGTTGGGGGGGTTAATGTTAGTATTAATGTTGGGGGGGTTAATGTTAGTATTAATGTTGGGGGGGTTAATGTTAGTATTAATGTTGGGGGGGTTAATGTTAGTATTAATGTTGGGGGGGTTAATGTTAGTATTAATGTTGGGGGGTTAATGTTAGTATTAATGCTGGGGGGGTTAATGTTAGTATTAATGCTGGGGGGGTTAATGTTAGTATTAATGCTGGGGGGTTAATGTTAGTATTAATGCTGGGGGGGTTAATGTTAGTATTAATGTTGGGGGGGTTAATGTTAGTATTAATGTTGGGAGGGTTAATGTTAGTATTAATGTTAGGAGGGTTAATGTTAGTATTAATGTTGGGAGGGTTAATGTTAGTATTAATGTTGGAAGGGTTAATGTTAGTATTAATGTTGGAAGGGTTAATGTTAGTATAAGGGTTCAGGGAGGGTAGTATTAGGGTTCGGGGAAGGTAGTATTAGTATTGGGGTTCGAAAGGGGTTAATGTAAGTATTAGGGTTTGGAGGGGTTAATGTTAGTATTAATGTTGGTGGGTTAATGTTAGTATTAGGGTTTGGGGAGGGTAGTATGAGGGTTCAAGAGGGGTTAATGTTGGTATAAAGTTGTTGGCGTTGTCTATAATCCAGTGAACCATGATTGCATATAAAACATCTAGACAATGGGCCGATTCTTAATTTAATCCTGCACAGCTGTAGGTTACACAAACCCAGTGCTCCTGAGTAGCACCATTCAAGAAAGATTCTATTTCTCCTTGAAATCTAAGTTAGACTTTCAGGTTGCCATGTTATTTAACGTCATCAGAACACACCACTAGCTCGAACACTCACACCTGATCCGAAGCGATTGGTTGTTTGTGGAATGATTGCCATGCCCACACGCCAATATAAGAGAGTGGTTTGCTAAAGGGACAATATCTGCAGAACATCCATTTAATTTATATTATTAACACTGTAATCACTGCTGCTATGATAAACGCTTCACTTACCCATGGGAATCATTGGAATGGCTGGATCTATAGATGATGGCTTTGCCTTAACTGGGATGGGCGTGGTTGGTCCATTCACCATTACATGACCTAGAATATAGTTATAAAACACAAAGTTCATTTTGTGCTGTGATTAATTTAGGAAGTAGTGCACCACTCTAGTGCAAGTCAAAGTAGCTCACCCAGGTAATGGAGCAGTTTCTGTGCGCGGTTCTGTACAGGCCTAAGATTGAAGAGATCAGGGTTCTCATCAATGAATTGGGTGTCTACTGTCCCATGAAGGAACTGGTTATTGTTCAAGACATTCTGCAGAAAAGGTATATTGGTCTGAAAAACATAAAACAGATAGATATGTGAAGGATGGAGTAACAAAGTCCATAACAGATGAAAACCCTTTTTTTTTTTTTTTTTTTTTTTTAAGACCTGGAGAAAAAAAAAACGTGAGATTGAAAATACAATGAACAATTGAATATAATTAAATTTTAAACTAATCAACACAATGCTGATAGAGTAATACCATGGGAAAAGGATGATCAAAAGATGCGTGATGCAAACCTTAAACGGTTACCATTGTCTTACATAAAAAACAACGGAATATGTAACATGAATTAAACAGCTTCAGCTTATGATTTTGAGAAACAATAGGGAATATGTCAACCACAAGTATAGAGGCTTTATAAGGACTCTAATTTACAGCACCGTTAGAGGTTTTCAATGCCCAGAACTATAAATTGGTTATTTATACCTTATTACAATGACGATAGACGCAGACAAGAAGATTAGGAGATCAGATAAATGTCCCATCATTAACTGTACCTGCAGAATATTACTGAATAACACTGACTATGCACAATGCTATCCTGAATAAATGATATGTACTGTACAATTACATAGAGATTGGAGGTAGACAGACAAAACCACAGTCACACATGCTGTACAGGTGTCTCAGCTGGACTGTTCTGAGAGACTAGGTGGATGTACAAACTTTTTTTTGCCACTGAAGTGCCATTCATTAATCAAAACGAGATGCCTGACAACATAGAAAGGGCTGCATAAGTGTCTGCACCCTGCAGACATCCCAAGTTTAGTCAGGGTTAGTTCATGGTATTTTGTAACTAGTTAGATCAAATGTTGTTAAAACAGCCATTCAAAAGAAAACCGAACAAAAAGTATTACCCCTCTTGATATATGCATCAGATGCACCGGGAAATATGTGAAATAAATATGCAACTGAATGGAGAGATATGGATATCATCATCAATAGAATGGAAGAGGAGAGCATCCAAAAATGTTAATTTGGACAACAGTACACCAAAGGACTGCATTTTAGGATTATATTTTGGAACATTATATATAAATATATATATATATAGCGATATCCAAAATCGAAAAAAAACACGCACTCACGGGTCTTCAGTATAAATCCAATGGTCGAGACTTTATATCATACAAAAAAATAGATAGTCTGGATCTACAAATTCTATTTTTTTGTATGATAAAATCTCGACCATTGGATTTATACTGAAGACCCGTGAGTGCGTGTTTTTTTTCGATTTTGGATATCGCTATATGTTCAGAGCTACACGGCACCCGGGCATAGTGTATCATTGTTTGGCTGAGTGCACCCGCCCTTGGATTTTTATATATATATATATATATATATATATATATATATATATATATATATATATATATATATATATATATACACACATACACACACATATATATACAAACTTTCTCCTCATTTTCTGGGGTTTGGGTTCAACATAGGTAGATCATACAAATAGACATTGATGCTATAACTAGTTAAGTGGAAAGTGCAAGCTATGCCAAACACCAAAAATAGCTTCTTCTTTTTTTTTTTTTTTTAAAGTGGGGAAACATGAGCTGAGCTGACATGTTTTAGTCCACACAGAAAGGAAGCATTAGAATGTAAAATAAGGATACTGTGGTAGAACAAGGACAAGAAAAGAGCCAAAGAAAAAAAGCATGACAGAGCAAGGAACCAGAGCCGCACACACAGGATGACGCCAATGGCCCATTTCTGTGACACCAGGGAACAGCTTACTGCATCACGCTGGTCGCTCAAAAAAACTGCTAATTAGAGCCGTGATGATTAGACCAGAACGGCTGCAAGTGTGTGAGGGGGTCCCATCATGTACGACTGGCACATTACAGCTGCCCTGCAACAAAAGGCATATACATCCTCAAAATGGGAGGCTTTACACGGCCAACTTATGAGAGCAGTAACCTAGACTTTGTGCACATGCACAGATTAGAGGGTTTTTTTGCCGTTTCTGAGCCTGTTCAAATGCAAAATCACAACTAATTGTCTACTGCCTTCATATATATAGGCTTTTGCCTACATCCTTATAGACATCACTTATACAATGTCATTGCTGTAATTAATCACTGTGTTTATCTTTTTCCCTCCATTTGGAGAGATGCTCCCCTATATTGCTTTTATGTAAATATTTAGCATGCATATATGCGTTTATTGTAACTTGCGCTATGGTTTCACACAGCCGTCTGCTAGAACCATGATTGATGAATGTAATCACTTCAAACACCTCCTTGCAATGTCTCATGTAATCCAGTGCTGGACGACGAGGCCTCTCAGAAGGTAGGTCTGCAGCCACTCAAGCTTGTCCTCTTGTGTATTGGAACAGGGCAGCATGCCCTCTCATCCCACATCCTCTCACAAGCCAGTGGAATTTCTAGTTTGCTGCAGTTTAATAACAATATAGTCCTTTATTTTAGTTATAATAACCAATATGTTCCCCAGAACATCTATTCACTATTGTTTACTCACCGTTTCACCTGCTTTAAGACCATGTTTAATGCCTCCAAACAGATTGCAAACAATAATGTAACACTGTATAACCATTTCTTCCTAAAAGTATCAGTTTTGGTGTGCATAACTACTTCAATGACGTATATTCCTTACAATGGCTACCATTCATCTATGCTGTCCAATTATTTATTGGAGTAGGCCTATATGTCATTAATAATCACATGCACAGTCAGTCTATTTAGCAGTGAATCATGCCACTTTACCTTGTTTTAGATTATATTTCATTCTTTGGTAAGCACTTTTGCCATCTATTTTGTGTGCTATTTATAAATCACATTCTGGGATGCAGACACTAATAATCAATGATATAGATACAGCAGAAACTATATAAACGTCAGGCAACCAGGGATGCCATTTGAAATCCATCTAGGTCACACCCAGCCAATGAGTCACTACATGGACTGTATTGCTGTGTATATTTGTTCATGTGACTCCATAGAAATCCTACATTACATTTTTAAACTGATCCATCGAGGCTCTAAGCAGAAAAATGAAAAAAAGCAACAACAAAAAAAAAGCATTGAAATGAGAATTCCTTCCAAACAACAAGCAAAACATTCAATGTGTCAAGATAAGGATCCATTCTGGCATCATGAACCCCTTCTTGCCTGTCAAAGGGTTAAAGCAAAAGTACAGCTTAAGATGCTGTGCAGGCACAGCAGTGCGGCTGAGATAAAAGCTACTTTCTTTCCCCTCCTCCCCCTAGCTCCCCTCCCTTCTTCACTCTGCTTCTGCTCCCTCTCACATCTCTGCTCCTGTGTTTCACATCCCTCCTGCATTGTATCTGCTCTCACCTGGATTACAAGGGGTAAAAGATGCCGCCCCCACAGGAGGAGAATGACTAGGTGGAAAGGAAAAAACGGGGTAAGCAGTGGAAGAGGAGATGAAACTGCTTTCCACAGTCTGGCTAAGGGGAAATAAAACACTCCATTTTGTCCATCATCGTTTCTGAGTGACACCTCCTTATTTCGGGGGATTAAAATAATTGGGTGCAGGTTGGTAGGATTGGCAAACAAAAGAACCTACCATGGACAGAACAGGAAAAAAAATGCTTTGACCAACAACTATTCTCATCCCCTTACACATCTCTTGCTTGGACGACAACCTTTTCAAATTTTTCACTTTCCCGTCTGGATTTTAACCCCTGCCACAGCTGCAACAAAGCTTCTCTGCGGAGTTTGACTCTGGATCTCTGTTTAAACCTAATTTCAACTAAATACCTATGTCTCATGATTTCTGCATCCCTACATCTATAGGATTATGATTGTTTGCTTATCGGATGGAAAGAAGGGGAAAAAAAGTGCCACTACACATCAGAAATGTAACCCTTTTTTCTATCTGGATGTGCTTGATTATGCATCTGTCCAATGTGTACACAATTTGATCATTCAGATTTAAGAGAATATAAGGTACAAGCACATTTTTGCAAAACTACAAAACCAAAATAAATGTCAGATCTACTTTTTGTCCTACTTCTTTGAGGAACCCAATCAGCACCCCCCCCCCCCCCCCCCCTCCTAACCCACGGATTTTTTACAAAAATATAGGATGGTAGTAGAGCCTCTTCTGCACTATCCATTACCTGGTAATCTTCAAACATGCAGAGAGCTTTATTGCCTACAAAATAACTCTCTATTTGACAGCAGCCTATAAATCCACGGTATCAAGAAAATCACAAGAAAAAAAAAAATAAAAAGACATATCGGATTCCCATACTGAAGGTGGCACTTCTATGGTGTGGATATAAGAACAAGGACACAGTGTAACTGATACTGCCTATAGAATTGGCATACTTTCCATTTTCTTTAGGAGATTGTGTTTTTTGGTGGTCAGCTGGTCCACACAGTTTATAGAATAATGGGTCAATGTGACAAAATTGGTCCGGCATTTAAAAAAACATATCTTCAGTGGAGTCTTTCATCGGGACAGAGAGAAAGGGGACTGCAGTGAGAAGACTGGATGACAGGGAGAAGGGGCTTTACAAAAGGCATCATCCTGCATCCTGGTAGATCTCTCCAGGAAATGTCCCGCTGGCCAAGGATTACATGAAGGGAGAGGGGGGGATCAGCTCTGTCACATCAGAACGAGACCAGTGAGGAAAGGAGGAACACACAGGTACAGGAAAGATGTTGTGTTGCTTCTCATGTCCAGTTTAAATACAGAGAATTCCAGTATTTGTGTGTCTCGGTAACGCTGATATTATGTGCCAGAGTGCTAATGACTGCTGCTTGTCTGTGTATTAACACTGTTAAGAACATAGCTACATCGAACTGCATGAAAGCCCATAGCTAAAACCCTTTACATCCGAGTGCACATCTGAGCGGCATGTATGTGTTACTGTGTAACACAGATAATGGCAGTTCTGTGTTTAACAGGAACTGCTGTAACTGGTTAAAAATATACAAATCAAAATGTGTATTGTGTAACATGAAGTGTGGTGCTATGATCTAAAATTCAAATTTATTTTTTTTTAAAGAGAAAGTCGGGGGAAAGCATTAAAGTCAGTTGAGGCAGGAGATGTTCTAAAGTACAGGATGCTACTCCCTAATCCTACATGTGAGGGAATGAAGCGGGCAAGGTGAGCAACCTAGGTTGTAGAGAAAATAATTATTGATGGCCTGAGGCTGACCATCTTCATTTTTCCAAAGATGAACAAGCATGCTAAAATTCCAGTTGTACAGCAACTTTATGGCAGTAAATACAATGCCCTATGCAAAGTATTGTGGGTGAATAGAGATTAGTGGGGGAAAGAGGATGACATGAGTACCAAATTGGACCTAACGTTAACAATCCTAGGAAAGCCCACCCATCAAATCTTAGCCATGATCTTCACGAAGTATTGACAGCAAATTCTGACGTGGGACAAAATCAACAGTATTTTGAAGTCACAACGCATTTAAAATAGTAGTGGCATCCACATCCTCCTTTTGTAGGGAGGGACAGAGGTGTTTTGAATGATTGGACACACACAGGAGGGGGGTGACAGTGAAGACACTGGAGAGGAGGGAGACACCCATGGCAGAAGGGGGAGGCAGGTTTGTAATACCATCTCCATGAACTTCTAGTCTCCTCTTCCACAGGCTAATTCTGTTTGACAGACACACACACACACACACATTTGCAGATGGGTTTATTCTGCATGGCAACATCCTGTGTGACACTTTGCTAAGTAACAACTGTACTGGTATCAGAAATAGTCTCGTAAAACAGGCTTGTGACGGTCATGTGTTTCTATAACAAAGCATTGAAATAGCAATGGTTAGAACTATTGTGCTTGTGATAAATTCACAGGGTAAGGAACAACCTTACCACCTTCAAGTGATGCAGAGTACATGCAAACTGATACATTTTCACAGTTACATTTCCGAAAACCCTCAGCATTGCAGCTCAAAGGGTTCTTTACATCACCACCGAACATCTTCCCCTAACACTGACGAGAATCTCAGAATACCTGAAACTACACTCACATTACGAGATCCTGATAACTCCGTACTGTGAAGGCATCCGGAAGACTATTACTACTTCTTTACCACATTATCACTTTATTAATTCCTGACATTATTGGTCAAAGACATAATTTAACAAGAAAAAAAAAAAAACCAACATTTTCACCTTCTATGTCTTATTATGGTTTCATATCTACAAATGTTTTTTGCAGCCCTGGATTCATTCCAGGCTGTAGTCATGTGACCTAAGGAAAAGGCAGTAATAGGTTAAAACACTGTTGCTACAGCAGCTGAAGAAGCTTTTTTAGAAACTATTATAACATTTGAAAGGAAATAAAATGGCGTAATTTAATGTTTCATCAATTAATTACAGAATGCTTAATGTTTTGTCAAGGACATTTAAATCTTGGGATTTATACACAACACTTTAAAGTTCTGTACAAAAAGAATAATAATAATTCTAGGGCTGTAACGACTAATCTATGGCTGTTCAGTATTCAATTAAATATATTAAAATGTTTTATATTTCATGACATAGATTAGCCATAATCGTTGACATTACACAAACTCTGAATTTTCAGTTATAAAAAATTCATCTGCTTAATATTTTAAATATTCAACCGCAATTAACTGTTGCAGCCCTAAACTACTTGTTTGCTTATGTGTGATAGTTGCAATCAAGCATGCTTGGTTGAGGTCTACTAGAAAACCAAGATGGCTGCATTATGTTGCCGTTTTTACCATTGTACACCAAGGCACTGTAAATGAAAACCAAGATTGTTAATGGCAACAACAAAAAAATACATTTACTAGATATAGTCAGGACATGAAACTTCTCCTGGATACCTCTCCTACTGCAGTACTTCAAGGTGTACATTTAGTCACTTTGTGAGGCATGCTGGGCTTGACCTCTTCTTTTCAGTCATTGTATTGCCAAGGGAGATATGCTCTGGACTATTATGCACAGGTTTTTCGGTAGCAATACATTACAGCAACAAAAATAACAAAAGCTGCCTATCTCTGGACTGAGCAGACAAGTAGTTAACAGAAAAAGTTTAGAGATTCTTAGCATGTTGGCTGACAGAGCATCATGAGAATTTTAAGCCACAGTCCGCAATGCTAAAGGTATCCTGTAAACGGTTAGCATCTTGCTGATAGGACTCTACATAGTATCATTAAATTAACCCCCTTCAGTGCCACAGTCCTACAGTTTTTTCATTCAAGGGGGGGCAGTAGGCTTAACCCCATCTGGGCACAGCATATCATAACCTCCTAAAAGAGATGCTTAGCAACCTCTTTGCTAAGCAACAAGGCAGCTGATAAAGCACACTCTGCAGGTCTGGAGGAGGGAAGAGTGAAAGACCATCTACTGTATATTGATGCGGAGTCTCTACACCGATAAACTGATAAGGTGTACCGTTTTATCAGGGTATAGCTGCGCTATATCAAACCATACAATGATACCAAGTACCTGTACGGTATGTACCTACTGGTATCATAGAAGGTAACATGGATGCTATGACTCACTGCTCTAGCAAGCAATATAATATTGTACACTAATAATAAATACAGTGACTTATCAAAATGGAGGATCACAGACCTGTTCTAATTCATCCTCTACCACATTTCTGAGGATCATAACAAACCAAGATAAACAGACATACTTACCCTAACAAAAACAAAAATGGGGAGCGTTTATCAGTGGCCCGTCAGTCTACCTACAGACGTTATTATTACACCTTATCAGAGAAATGACAGATCTATAGCCTTGTAGAAAAGTTGGATATTAGGGTTCCGTAGAAAAGTACAAAGTGTTCGTTCTGGTATATTTGTTTATTCTAACAAGAAAAATGTAGCTGTGTAAGAGTACTGAGTATCAAACACTCACATTAAAATACCTATACACTAGTACAAAAACATCCCTCCATAACACTGCTTTCTATTAAGATGCATAGTATGTTCGCACTCTCGCCATTCCTGCACCTTATGCTAAGCTAAGATACTGATCCGTTATATGGAAGCTGGCATTTGTGCATTGATAAACAATATATGGAAGTGATTGCTTCAGTTCCAACAAAATCTGTGCTTTAACCAGGGATAGCAAGCATATTATAGAAGGAAATGGAGTATTTCCAAAATAGTCAGGTTGATAAATATGAATAGTTTTAAATGGGCCACTGATGTTTCTCATCTGGTGGATGCCACTTGTAAGTCCAGGACTGCTTCCAAAGTAGGACTGAAAAAAATGTAATTTCAACCATAAAACAAAAACAAACAAAAAAAACACTTAACACACCTGTAAATATATGTAAACACAACAATGCATATTATAAAAAAATGTATACACATCCAAAATAACATACTACAACCAATATAAGGAAACATACATGCATAACATATAGAATGGTGGGTTCAAATAAGCACGTTACAATCAAGCACATGATACATGTAGTGTGTGTTTATTGACTGTACAGACAATAAACTTGCGTAATGCATTGTATGTGCATTCAGGATGTGTTATTCTTGCCTACAGTATTTTTGTGCCGCACTAACGTGAGATGTTGAAGGTTAGAGACAGATCTGGGGACGGATTGATATTAACCCCGACACTAAGCTCCCGGCAAGAGATCTCACTGCCGCCTGGGAGTTTGTACAGATACTTAGATAAAGGGGTCACACAGATAACTGTCAGCAGATAGGAGAGGGGAGAGGATGACTGTGGGAGGAGAGGTGGAAAGCAAGCAGAGTAAGTGAGGAGAAAGAGTGGAAATATAGGAATACAAGGACAGAAAAGAGATATGGTAAATTTTAGGGAGGAAAAAGTCAAGTAAAATATGAGATATATATATATATATATATATATATATATAAAATAATAGAAAGAGTAAAAGGGGACTAAATGTGAGAAACGGTGTAAAAACGATGGGAAAGTCAAGAAAAACTGGACATTTTTTAAAATAAACAAGGTTAATAAGGTCATTGCTTTTAAGGGACACTGGCCTCTAAATAGCACACTTTAAGCCATACTGCATCACCTGGTTTTTACACTTTGCTAAAAAAACAAACGAAAAAAAAAACACAACAGGACAGGTTTCTGCATGGGAATAATTTTGCAGACTTCATTACCAATCAGTGTATTCAGAGTGTTTATCGTATTCCTCTGGTGCATGTGTTTTGCGTAGCGTAAGAAATTCTCATCAGCCATAATGGATATCAATTAATCAGATATCTTCCTAGAATACATCTATCTCAAAATGGTCTGGGCCCAAGTTGTCTTTTAAACAAAAAAACTAAAAACCCCAGATCATATTGTGAAGGGGTACGGCCTTAAAACTAAACAAAGCTTGGAGAGGAAGTGAAAAGAACCAGCATTGAAATTGTTATTGATTCTAGACAGAGAGAGAGAGATGCAGGATGGAAATTCAATACTATCCAAGAAGGCTCAAGCTGAGCAGAACAATTATTCCAGAATACTTTGGTCTTTCCAGCAAATCTAGAGTTAGGGGAAGAAGAGTGTTGATGGTTCAAAAGGTGAGGGGAAAAAAAGGTGCAATTGCCCTTAATATACAATCTAATAATAACCGTGTGCGTGTGAGATGTCTTCAGTGTAATAAATGGTATTGACACAACCTTAATGGCAGCATGAGGGAGGTTTTGCTGCAAGTGTTTCATTCGTTTTTGCAATGGAATGGATGTGATGCACAAATAGTACTTCTCAGCGGATCTTCCCTGGAATGTTATTTTCATAGAAATATTCGGATGAGTATAATAATTTTATGGGATCAAGAACATGATGTGAATCCATATACAGCATAATACTGAAATCCTGGATGGGAAACACAAATATCAGGAAAAATATATAAAAAATGTCTCATTTCCAAAGACCATTCTGTTCCAAAAACAAAACCAACTCGGGTCACATTATATGTTGGTTATACAGTGTAGGTAGAGAATAGAAAATGAATAAAAATGTGTGTGCATTGCGTTAGCAGAACTGCAAGCAAAGAATTAGACTAAGAGGAAAAATATGTTTTAAATGTGTCTGTGGTGTCTCCTGTTTATGACATCATTTGTGGCTTCTTATGGAAATGAGGCATTTCCCACTGAAAACGGGGTCATTTGTTATGCCATTTACAGGAGACCTCCCATACACCTTTAAAACATGTTTCTCTTAACCCCTTTGTGCTGTTAGCACATTCTATGCAGTCCTTATTTACCGGTTCGGAAAGATGCCAGGACGGAATAGAAAATCCTAACCACGGGACCCCACGATGAGCTGTGCGTCACATTCTGCAGCAGGGACCTCAAAGAGGTTGGGAGTTTTCGGCATGGACCCAGAGGGTCTAATAAGTCCATGAAGGCATTTTGGTGCTTAAGTCTTCTTGGACACAAGTACCATATGTTGTGAAGGGGTTAAACTATATATATTTTCTCGTAATTCTGCATACTTTCAGCATAATCAATGTTTAGGCAAGCCCCTTTAAGTAACTCACTGACTTTCAGAACATTATTCTGCACATGATTGTATTTTTGGCCATTTGTGTCCCTCCACATATATAAAAGGATAGTTAATGTTTGGTTTGGGCGTTTTTCACAGGAATACCCGTGAAATTCAGCTCTTTACATGAGTTGGTTAAACCACTTAATTACCACTAATTTAATGTGTCTGTTTTACACTATGTTGCGAATGTTATATTTATTCTTTTTTGTTTGTTTTCTTTATCAGGGGGTAAAGACTTAATCTACCATGGAAAGGCTGTTCTGGGGTGTCCTACTGGTAGGAAGCCTCTTGACCATGGCAAAAGCATGCCCTTTCCACTGTACCTGCCAAAATCTTTCCGAATCTCTCAGTACCCTTTGTGCCAATAAGGGGTTACTGTATGTGCCACCATTCATTGATCGCAGGACTGTGGAGCTAAGGCTGGCTGACAACTTCATCAGAGTTGTGGAACAAGAAGATTTTCTCAACATGACCGGGCTGGTGGATCTTACATTATCTAGGAATACTATTGATACTATTCAGCCTTTTGCTTTTGGGGATCTGGAAAGCTTGAGGTCATTACATTTAGATGGAAACCGTCTAACATCCATTCACGAGGAAGCTTTGAAAGGTATGCTTAATTTACAACATCTCATCATCAATAACAACCAGCTGGTGACCATACCAGTTCCCACATTCGATGATTTCCTGCTTACTCTGGAAGATCTAGACTTGTCCTATAACAATTTGATTAGCATCCCATGGGAAGCAATACAAAACATGGCTAGCCTTCATACCCTCAACCTTGATCATAATCTTATAGAGTTTGTGATGGAAGGCACTTTCTCAGAAATGTACAAACTCTCCAGATTGGACATGACATCTAATAGACTTCATACACTACCTCCAGACCCTCTCTTTGCCAGATCTCAGACTGGGGTGGTCAGCCCAACTCCCTATACATCAACCATTGTGCTCAATTTTGGAGGGAATCCATTTCATTGTAACTGTGAGCTCTTGTGGCTACGCAGGTTGGTGAGAGAGGATGACATGGAGACCTGTGCCTCTCCTTCTCAGTTAGCTGGACGTTATTTCTGGTCAATACCAGAAGAGGAATTCACCTGTGAGCCTCCACTTATCACCCGTTACACACATCAGCTCTGGGTCCTAGAAGGGCAGAGGGCTACACTTAAGTGCCGGGCTATTGGGGACCCAGAACCAGTCATTCACTGGGTATCCCCTGATGACAAAATTATGTCCAACTCCTCGAGGACTGCTTCCTATAGAAATGGGACTCTGGACATTTTGGTTACTACAATCAGGGATGATGGAGCATACACATGCATAGCCATCAATGCTGCTGGAGAATCAACTGCCCTGGTGGACTTAAAAATGATCCCTTTGCCTCATCGCAACAATGGAACTGTCAGTGTCTTGAGGCAGGACCCCGGGTCTTCTGACATCACCACTTCATCAAGGACATCTGCTAATGCCTCAGATGAGAAAAAGGCACCAGAAAGTGCAGTTGTGGTAACTGAAGTGACTTCATCATCTGCATTAGTGCGATGGTTCATGAACAGGTCAGCCTACGTAGTGTGGATGTATCAAATACAGTATAATTCCACAGTCGATGAGACACTTGTGTACAGGTAAGACATATCCCTTTGAACGCTATACTAAGTTCTGTCTAGTTAATGAATGTGTCTGAATGATGGTCCTATGGAGAACTGTTCAGAAGTAATTCCCAATACTTTCAGGCTGCTATGTTGCATAGTTGATTCTCTGCAATCTGTCATTGTGGATTGTGACACAGTCAATGACACGGAGCATCCTCTCCCCCCCCCCCCCCCCCACCCATCCCAGTGATAGGCTGCAGTCAACACTGCTCTGTGAAAAGCCCCCTATTCTTTGCAAAAACACACTGGGGGAGCAATATCTTGCATGGTGTCAATTATACTTGTAATGAGGCAGAGTGGTTTCACACTTCTTAGTAAGTAGAGGTTTAGTTACTATGTGTGATTTCTTTAAGACAAAAGCAGTTTACTCAAAGCATTACACAATACGTCTTAAAGGACAACAAACTTTTTCCCCCCCCCACTTGTGTCTAACATAGGAGCACAAGCGAAAAAGACACTACCCCTAGGAGGAGGATAAACTGGAATGTACATGCTAGTTTATCCTCTGACTGGCAGCTACCATGCTTCCCTGGTTGATCGTGTTGGCAACTGTCTCTCTCTGCTCAGAGGTGCCCTCTGCTGATCCCCTTTGAAAACAAGCAGGGCACGCCCCTGCTCTGATTGGCTGTGCTCTGGGGTAAACCATTTTGGATCTCTAAAGATACAAATCAGGTTTATTTTGGACAAGAGTTAAAGTCCAGTTTTTCCCTTATTACAATCAGCATGGCCAAGGATTTCACTAACTTCCTGCATTAACTATCTAGGTTCATCTAAATGTATGGGATTTATATAGCCACCAATCCAGTGGGCAATTTAACTCTGGTCTGCTATTTTTTACATGTGGGATTTTCAAGAACGTCTTATTCTTGCGATATTGTATATTGTGTCCCCGTCCTTTGTCAGTTGTAATTTTTTCTGTTGATCTATTGATTGCACCCAAGGTACCACATTCTTTTCAAATTGTCTTCTAAGTCAATATTGAGATCACAAGTTTTGCAATGCAGCTCAACTGTAGGACTGTTATTGGCATAAGCAAGTGAACCTGTGTACATAGGAAAACATGTGAAGGTTACAACTTTATAAATCATGCATGATATAGGTTGCTTCCACTGCAGAATCATGGGAAATGCAATTCCCATTGATTCGGCTTTCATTTTAAAACATGTGCACAGATAGGGCATCTTACAGAATTGCATTCCTGACAAAGGCTGTGTCAGAAATGCAATTTGGATGCCATATTTGTGAAACTGAGCCAAGGGGTCAGGAATGAAAATAGGATGGGCCGGGACTTTATGAATCAAAGTATGCCGCCCGCCCCCCGCCCAAAAAAATACATTTACGGTAATTAAGTTAATTATTGAAAAACACGGAGTCCAAAAAAAAAGTTTAGTTGTTGATTAGCCATTAAATATTAATTGGTCACTCACCTTCAGCACACCTGAGATGTGTTTGCCAGGCTATGTCCTCAGGTGTGATATTACCATGTTGAGCTGGGATGTGGAGTTAGAGAAAGGAAGGTATTTGAAGATTATTATATATAAATATATATATTTTTTTAGGGATAAGAAGGCCTTTCTTTAGATTTTATAAGATACGATCATATTTGTTATACTGGCATGTCCTATGTCATCAAGAAATTAAATGCTTTTTTTTTTTTTTTTAAATCCCCCCCCCCCCCCCCCCCCCGAGTCTTCAAACACCTCCCTTTCTCTAATTCCTCATCCCAACTCAACACAGTAATATCACACCTGAGGACATAGCCTGGCATACATATATGGAGTGAGTACAGCAACATGAAAAAGAAGAAAATTATAGCTAACACAAACATAGAAACATAGAATGTGTCGGCAGATAAGAACCATTCAGTCCATCTAGTCTGCCCAATTTTTTTTTTTTTTTTTTTTTTTTTTTTTGAGTACTTTTATTAGTCCACCGTTCCCGGTCTTATAGCTAGGATAGCCTTGTGTCTATCCCACGCATGCTTAAAATCCTTGACTGTTTACCACTACCCTCTCAAAGTAAAGTTAGGCCAAAATATCTTCCTGATATTACTTTTAAATCGTTGCCCCTCTGATTTAAGACTATGTCCTCTAGTTGTGGTAGTTTTTCTTCTTTTAAATAAAACACTGCTGGAATGTTAAAACAGCTATTGTCATGAACGGTACAACACAGCCAAAACAGTTTGGTCAACATTCCCATCAATGCTAACAATGTAGGTTTAGCAGCATTTCTTGTGATTCAGTGAAAAGACATATTATATAGCAGGAGCTTGTGAATCGGTAAAAAAAAGTGATTTACTAACCAAAAGGTCAGCACTACAACCCCCATCTGACACCATGCTAAAGGTCGAAGCCAATACGGAAATAATCCCAGTTGGTTGGTTATAGTAGATGAAATGAATGTCTCCTTGGGAAAGACTTGACCTAACTATGTTGACAAGTAGTATAGGTCAAACAGGTTATTTCCAGATAGGAGCACAGTGATTATGACAGACACCACAACAAAAACATGTATATTATCATTTCATTCCATTCAGAGGATTAAGGTTCACATTGTGATTCACTACACATTGGAAAAATACAACAATCCCCTACAGAACAGACCGCTTGCTGCATGACAATGCTGATGTTATTTACATGCTGCTCTGTACACAATAACCCCATTCAACCGTTGCAGTGCTTTGGTGTATTAGCTAGATAAGGTCTTGCTCTGCAGTCCTCTCACAGTTTTGCGGTTCATATTCAATAAAGCACTACTTTGCAACGCACTGTATTCTAAGAGCAAAGATCACAGAAGAGTTTTCCTAAGCATTGCTGGAATATATTTTAAAAAGATGTAAACAAAGAGGATAGGCCAAAAGATCTTTAGTTCTTGATTTCAAAAAAGGAAAGGGAAATCTGATGGCTTTTATAAAAACCGGAGGAATAAACTGTGTTAAATTGGAAACAGTACATAAACAAGGTTAAAATAACGTAGCTGGAAAAATAAGGGGGTTGGATATATTTTCAATCTTGACTATACTGGTCCTATTTTTACAAAGTGGCTGTCAAACCCTACAGATCAGAGTTTAGTGAATAGACCCCAAATGTCAACAAGACAATCTATAAACATCTAAAGTGAATACAAAATTCTCTCTTTACTCCAAATTAATGGGGAAAGTCTAGTTAATTTTCATTTCATAACTATTTTCATAGTTATGAAATGCAGCTAAGGATATTATAATGCAAACGTACAATAAAGGGAATGGAATCAAACAGCTTTTCACACCCGCACTAATATATACATGTGAATGGGATTTAGTTTTTTTTTAGGGGTAGCACAATGCTGCAGATCAACATTATTATAATATATTGTGCAGTTACACCAATATAGCAAATAGTTTCCTACAAAACCAATCTATACGCAATTGTAATCAAAAAGGCTGCTTTATGACAATTAGAATAAACTTCTTGAAGGGATCTACAAGGCAACTTTGGTTGTATTATCAAAATGAATATTGTTCTGCACTTAGTTTTAATAGCATACATGTCAAAAATTAATATTGTAGTAGTATTGCTATACTAGGTTTAAGAAAAAAGTACTAACTGACTCTTATATTTTGTTCCTCCAGGATACTGCCATCCACAACCAAGCACTTTGCCTTGAAGCATCTAGTATCAGGTGTTGATTATGATCTCTGCATCTTGGCGATTTTTGATGATGTGGCAACCTCCTTAGCTGCTACCAGATCTTTGGGATGTGTTCAATTTTCTACAGGAGAGGCCTACCCAGACTGTCGCTCACTGCACGCTCACTTTCTGGGGGGCACATTAACAATCATCATTGGAGGCGTCATTGTGGTCACTTTGCTGGTCTTCACAGTAGTCATGATGGTCAAGTACAAGGTGTGCAGTAGTTCCCACTCAGACATTCCAAAGGTTACCAATGTTTACTCACAGACCAATGGAAGTCAGTTCACATCTAATGGCATGCTTCTTCAACGCAGGCTGAACAATGACTCTTGCAAAGCCAGCTGCTCCCAAGTGACTTACAGAGAGGATACAGGGAGGATTGTGCATGGAGTCAAACCACAAAGGAGAAAGGCCAGGCACAGAGAGATGTCAGAGAAAGAAGAGGACAGAACCCACAGAGATTTAGAACCAGAGAGTCCGCATTGTGGGTCCAGTCCAGAGGACGCCATGGGTTTTGGTATTGCGAAAACCAAACGTAGCTGTTCTGTGGACATGGGGGAAATGGCAACCACCACTTGTTACAGTTATGCCAAACGACTGAGTGTCATATGGACAAAAAGGAGTCAGTCTGTGCATGGAATGCTTTCACACTGCGGGGCTGACCTTCCTAAAGGAAAAGTAGTGCTATTCTCTGGCTCAGATGAGCTTGAAGAAAGTGTGGTGTAGCTGATGGCCAATGCTGCAGACGATTTAAAAAAAAACAAACAAAAAACTTCAGAGTGTATGGATTATACCCCTGGATAATTCAACAATGAGCCATGTGCAAATACCCCTTTTCTGTTCAGCACAGATAAAATAGTCTTCTGCAGTTGAATTTAAAATATGAGGCTGCTTGTACCTTGATTTTCAATCAGTAAAAAGAAGAGAGTGAAATATATGAATAATTTCCTTGGCCCAGTATTATCTTGTGGATATCTATTTTTTTTTTAAAACAACCTTTAATGACCTCGGAGGTGTGTTTTTCGCCAGAGGAAACACCTATGAGGTTCTCACATGTCTTCTACAAGAATAGGGTTGTGGGTAAAGATCACTTCTTCAGAGACACAATCAAATGATGAGACCATGAGCCACTTTCCTACAGAATATGGAGACCACGCACAACTTTGCTTTAGGCATCATTCAGTAGCAGGAACTCTATGACAATTATGGTCTACTGGGTATACATCTCCAGAGACACCTCACAAAGAAGCCTGAGAGGTTTAAAATGCTTTTAGGCTCAAAGAATCTGTGAAGTTCCATACGGCAATATGGAAAAAGGAGTCACCTCCAATTATAGTGATAATTTGTTACCAGCAGGGTTGATGAAGCCATGGACAAGATCATTGGCCATACTATATCAATCTAAGTTTTCAGAGGAATGTGTGCCACGCAGAAAATTAGATGGAACCAATCAAATTGATCACTCAACCATGGCTATTTGTGTGTGTGCATCCTGCTTGGTTTAACTCATTGTAATTGGTCAGGACTCCACCCGTCTTATTGCCACCTACTGCTTTATCTAAAATAGACAAGTTGTACCCTTTTCATACATGAAAGTCTTATATGGTGAATTTAAATGGCCACAGCACTTTAAAGTTTCAGATATCACTAAAACGAAAATATAAATATATAAATATCATTGGAATTTTTTTTCTATCATTTGCCAATAAAATAAAAACTTAAATGAGGAATAAAAATATATATCAAAAAATGATGAATTTGTGTGGGTTTTGGAAGCAAATAATTTTTTTTTGTAATTATGGAGTTTAAGTAAAGTGGTATGGGTAAAATCTGTCAGGTTAAGTTTCTCATTATAAGCCGTAAACTAGCAATGAGATGTACAAGTTCAAGGTGTTCAATTGTGGCCCTAAATGATTACAACACCTGGGAAGACTTTCAAAATGGCAGATCATAAGAGTTATAGTCCAGGCCACAGTAGGATGCCTACAGACTAAACAAAACATACTTTAATACAACCTAACTTTATTACTCCCCCTTCTGGAGAGCAGGCTTGTGTCTCTTCACAGGTCTGGTCTTACTGCTGCTGGGCAGAGGCATAGGTCAGTGAGATGAGACAGCACTGCATGGCACAACAAGCAGCAGCCGAGACTGGATCTATCTATCTGTGTCAAGAAGAGAGCTCCCACCCTATTCATCTTAGCAGGGATAAGACTGCAGAGATGAGACCCCCAAAGATCAGCTACCAGGAGTGGGCTCCAAAAACCAGCCCCCAGGTTAAGCCCCAAAAATAAGCCCTTGGGGACATAAGGAAGTGGCATATTTTTATTTTCATAATTTGAATTACCAGATACTGCGTTACTGTAGAGATTTCAGACAGCATCATGAGACTTAACTGGATGGGCATCATGGGTACTTGCTTTAATTAACATCTGCAACTTTATATTTTGCTCACTACATATCCCATGATGCTCAGCCAGCATTAGGGGTACAGTTTATGAGCTGTGCCTCACAGGAATTTAAGTTAACATAAGATGTAGACACAGACATTGGTAGGTATTCTATACTGACCATTCTATTCCTGACCATATAAAAGCTTGAACTACTCTTGAATGGTTCGGAAATTTAATTTTTGCCGATTTAAAAAGAAATAGAGGTATTTGTTTTTATATGATACTTTTCATAACGTGCAAACACCAAAATACCTTATTTATGCATATAAATTAATTTTGCATGTATGTAGTTCATATACCATTTATTTTTCAAACTCCTGGTGTGGATTACCTTGGCATGATGCACAGTCAGCCAAACCATGAGGTTGGCTGAGGATCATAGGAAAAGTAGCCCCCAATAGCAGGTGAAGTGCACATGTATTGCTAAAGAGACGGGACAGTCATTTTTTAACCCTTCCTTCGTCTAAGGAACCAAAAGTTAGAACATGTCCCTTTAAATATTGTCCTAACATTTTCAATGTGAAACACATTGCTATATGATTTCATTTATTTGGGAATTTTACTTGTGTTGTCTTTACCAACAGGTGTGTGCAAATTACTACATTCCCTATATACCTATATCAGAAAAATGTGATGTAATTACACATAAATTAATGGCATATTATTTCAAAGTTGAAAAAAACTACAATCATTGGCAATGTCCAATGCAATTGCTGAAAACAAAAATTGGTTTTGAATGATAGAATATTCACAAATAGATGTACAATGGGTTCGAGTTTCTATAGTCAAATTAAGGCACTATTTGATTTAGGAATGCAAAAAGTAATTTCTCTTGCTGTCAGTTCAAAACCATCATTGTATCAATGGGAATGGAATTTGGATTCTTGGACTTAAAGGGCCTGTCTGGTGCCCAAAATCGATCATCCAAAAATACATGATTGCATTGCTTAAAATATAAAAAACTTACAGCTAGATAAAATTGTGAGATTACAACAGTTTGGAAGAAACCAGCACTGCCCACAATAGCTTAGAAATGCATATCCACTTTCTTTTGCTGCAAGAACCAATGAGCATAATTTCATTCAAATGAATTGAATTTCCTGTCTCTCTGGTGAAGTCACAAAACATGCTACCTCCAGGAATTGACCTGCTGCGCTAATCATTATAGGAAATCTCAGTCTTCATTGTAATGCTAGATTATGATCCTTCCTCCCTGTTCGTTCACATGCTAATCATCATTTCTCCCCTCTAATATCCTAAATTTCATTAAACCCCAATAAAAACCATTGTCCTGCGTACAGCTACACAGTCACCCACACCCTACTTCTCTCTTACTGCCAAAGATCTTACCACTCATATCAAAGACAAGATTAATACAACCGGGTATGAGTACCTCTCAACACAAACTATATCCACCACTACTAAACATGGCAGGTATCCATGCATGAGATGTAAAATGCAAGGTGTCTATGTGCAGTTGTATGCTTCAGTGAATAGATAGATTTGTAATTATGTGGGGATCATTTAATATAGGCTTTTAAAGGATAACACTAGAGTGAGAGACATCTCCGTTTACCAAAAGAGACACCCAGTCCTGCATAGTGAATAGGGTATAGACGCAGGTTCATCATTCTGGGACGGAGGTCATTTATGCTTCTTCATACTAATTAGGTTTTTGGCTCTACATAACTTAAATGACTGAACCTTCGATCACCACGCTACAGGAATTTAAATACATACTGTACAGCGTTGTTTCCAGTACAAAGAAACACATTTAAGTTAAAGCCAGACGAGCATCGACATGGAGAATAAGTGGTCAGGACTAGAAGGTATCTTCAGATGGACAATGATGGAGGCAAGAGAAACACACAGATAAGCATACTGGCTGTGACTGTAATCTGCCCTGCTGTATATTCTTTAATGGTTATGTACTGTATATGAAAGTCTTTCAAAAAGTAGTGATTTTTGAAATTGCTTTCTAATTATAGCATGATTGAGGTTTAAAATAATTACTTCCATACAGAGCTGACCCTCCAATGGGTCCAGGTGAGTGCCAGACTGCAATTTAAATTGCCACTCTTGCCGCATATTCCAACCCATTTTTTGTAAAAAATTAAAATAAAAATGAAACATTAAAATTAAGTTGACAGGGGTGCGCACCCTCTCTTGCTCAGTGTCAGACAGACAGCTGTCATGTGACAACCCAGAACAGAAAAGAAAAGTCAAATTTGAGAATAAAAATTAACAATTTTACTCTGTTTTTGTATATATAAACCCCATAGAGCCTGCTTTTTACAGGTCATATATGACCACAGCAAAACATTAAAAAAAATGAATCAGGGTTACATATAAAAACCCCATCTTTATACATAACCCCTCACATCCAGCATCGCCTCACAAACTGCCCAACAAATCAACCCTTTTGATGCAACTAAACATCCTTTCTGAATAGATCAGCAGTTTGCCCTAAAACACAAATATAAAGTGGGAATTGGCAATGAAAAAATAAATAAATAATATAAAAAAAAAGATCAAGGTATTACCTTCCCGAGGGCTTCCAACATTTCACTTAGCATAAACTGAAGAACATAATGTAATAGGCCCCCTGTGTCTACAGCAAAATAAAGGTTTGTTAACATATTTTAGTTGTACTAACAAAAAACACTGAACAGATGCAAATGGCCAACCTCAGGTAAAGTATGTGAAAAAGTGCTATATCAAGGTACAAGACAAAGGTCTGATAACATTACATTTTACAAAAACTGTAAAGACCTCAGAAGGCATGCTAAAAGACAAGATTACAGCTCTACTGCTCTCTAATTGTTGTGCTATTCCTGATAATAAAATTAATTATTTCGAACTAATTATAAAACCATCTGGAGTCACATCAAAAACAGGTCTTTGGCCAATCGCACTTAGTGCGAACCATCCACATTACTGTTACTAAAACTACTGTCCCTCTTACCTCTATATCTAGAGTATTCCAGCTAGATTGTAAGCTTGCTCTAGATTTTAAGCTCACATACCAGTCTGTTCTAGTTTGTCTAACTTAGTATGTAGTTACATTCTATGTTCTGTACCTAGCGCTATGTAAATTGTTGCCGCTATATAAATAAATGTTAATGTAATGTCCAATGCAATGCATGTTAAATCAAGGGACTTTCTCAAGAACAAGAAGGGCAGGGGCGGATGCTAAATATGTGCAAGGTGTGAGCCGCACACCTAACACGGAGCACCCACACTGTGTAATTCTGGGGGTTTGTGTGCTCCGAGCAGAGAGCACACAAACCCCAGAAGTACATCAGAAAGACGACTCTGCGTTGAATTTGGCAACAGAGTCACTCACTCTGTTGCCAATTCAACAAGTACGAACAGTATACTAATTTTCAACGCAGTGTCGTCTTTCGGATGTAACGACGTCTCTCGGGTATTTCCGGTGGTTTGTGTGCTTTCAAAGTACTTTAAAATGCATGTTTTATATTTTGCATTGCTTAAAATATAAAATACATACAGCTAGATTAAATTGTGAAATTACAGCAGTTTGCCAGAAACCAGGACTGCCCACAATAGCTGAGTAAAAGTATTTTTTTTTTGCTGCAGGAACCAATGAGAATAATTTCATTCAAATGAATGGAATTTCCTGTCTCTCTAGTGATGTCATCAGACAATGTGTTGCACTGTTAAGAGATCCTACTGTGTACAAGATCAAGGCCACTTAGAGTCCACACAATTTATTCAAATTTGAAGACCTCAGGAAAAATACTAAATTAAACAAAACGTTATATCCCTAGTGTCTATATAATCAGTGCTGCCGCACCTGCAGTAAAAATGCAGAGTAATCACTGGGGGAGTGCTTGAGTCAAATATTAAAAATGTGATTTATGCAGAATGCCTGCATCAAATCACACTGAAAAAAGTCTGTGCACTATACGAGCAATAATCTTCATCTTGCACCAAAGTGAGATTGGGGACTAAACTGTACCTTTAATAGCAATGACTGGTAACTATTTAAAAAAAAAAAAAAAAAAAAAAGCAGCAGCTACAGCATGCTATCCCAACACAGACGTAAAATGTTCAAATATCTATTGTCTCAGAGTTTGCATAGTATGTCAGCTCATTGGCCTATGGAGGCCATATATTATAGCTACCCTACAAATTTGGGCAACCTGAATTTTGGGAAATATACAATGAGATTAAATGGCAGCCCATGTTACAACATTCCTAAGTTTCTGTATAGTTGTAATATCTTGATAAACATACAGATACTGACTGAAAAGGTACACATGGTTTTTTTCATCCAGCATGCCCAAGAGAATTACTTTTCCGCTATACTCATCACTGCCATGAGCAGTAAGCTGTACACCCTTTTGTTTAAGACAGATGGAGCAAACATTACAAAGGAAAATTACTTCCCACTGCCTGTGGAACAGCACATTGAATTTCAGCATACGAAACAGGCAAAGAATTCTTAAATGATACATCATTTTACAGTTCTCATTTTTTATTGGAGTATTGTGGTCGCTAGCCTGGTTCATTAGCATACGTTGGTATAGGCTACTTTCAAAAAAAAAAATTCTAAAGTAACATCACAAAACTATAAAAATCAATTAATTTAAACCAGAGACATTACAAAATGAAACACAGGTAATATTCCATCATTTAAAAAAAAAACAAAAACAAAAAAGTGTGGAGGGAGGAGAAGCTAGGTGGACTATTGCTTCAATTTCCTGGGGTGGGGAATAAGACAAACTTAAGGATTTACTGCAACCTGCTTTTTATCACCCTCGGGAACTGCTTAGTTACACCATACTTAGATGCCTGTGGTAGAAATAATATGCCGACAGATGTTTATTATGTTGAATGCTAAACTAATTTACTCCTCCCCCAACACACCATGTAATCAAGGCTTACTTTTGGATAAACCTGTACTTTCAAAACCTTTGATCAGCATTCTGTAATAATTTGGAGCATGAATATCTTTAGAACTCTCCTTACACATGAAAAATTAAATCCATAACAATAAGAACAACATTTTTTGAGGTACACTTCAAGCGAGTCTGGCAATCCCAGATTATATAGCTCAATGATGGCTAACCTTGGTACTGTAGATGCTATGAGTAAATGAGAACCATAGCATCTGTAGTTCCTAAACATCTGCAGTGCCAATGTTAACCTTCACCAACGTAATTTATAATTCAAGATTTTGTTAAATGGCTTGCAAATGTATAGAATTAAGCCCTTATTCCCAGTTTTGTTCCTCTATCAATACATTATATGCCCTGCCATTTTGTTTAATCTTTCCCTTAATTTCCCTCACCTAGACTCCTCCAATAAGCCTCAAGCAACTGATCACTATCATTTAACAATCCAGTTGTTGTGGCGTACATTTCCCATTGATCCTTATATGGAATACATTTTTCATGGCTGAAAATACACAAAAAAGTGCGGTCAACTGTTAAAGCCAGACGAGGAGTGGCCATTGCTTGCACCTGGTGAGTAAGAGTTTTTACAAGAAGGTCTACGGGCACCTACAAAACTTAAAGGCTCTGTGTGACGCCTTCAATGTTTCCAGCTATTTTAGTACCACAGCGTTTCATTCCTATACCGTTCAATTGGAAGCAAAGGTTATAGGAGGTAGGTCATGCCATATCCCTAACTATCACAGAATCCTCATATGTAAAGTATAGTGCCAGGCTGCTGGTGGGCAAGATTCAACTCCGCAATGGGCAAGAACAAGCTATGAAGTAACAGGGAGTACATAGAGCTGGGGTAATGAAAACAAATCAGCACTGTGTCCAGAGTATAGATAGATCCTTGCTGGGAGTGATACTTACTGCATTAGTGTGTGCGTGTGCAAACTGACTTAACATCGCTACAGAGACTCTATAAAAAAATAAAAATAAATACCTGACACCTTTGTAATCTGCAAGGAACTGCAGGGCATCTGTAAACAACCTACAGAAATAGGAACCTCTAGGGCAAGTGCACTATTCCCCCCAGCAAAGGGTGGATAGGGTAAAAGTTGAATTTTAGTTTTATGTGGCACTGTCATTTTTTGTACGGCAGGAGTACAGCTGGTTAGGGTTCATGCACACAAAATAGCAGATCATATTAGTGTGTGTTATTTTTAAATCATAGCTGTCATGGTATGACAACACTAACAAAGTATTTAGTGAGAAACGCTCCAAAAGAAATTGGTAAAGAGATGCTTGCGTATAAGAAATGCTAATTAAGACAATGGGGCTAATGAACCTCAGTGTACTGCAATTTAAATGCAGATATTCTAATATATACAGAACCTACTCCAGAATCAATCAAGATAAAAAAAAGCACACATAGAATACAGGTAATATTTAAGGTGATGAAAATCATTTTTAGAATTTACATAATTATTCAAACGTATTGCTACATTGGTGATAAATTAGCTCTGGCACAAATGACTTGTTTGAAAAGGTCAGAAAATCCATAAAATGGCTCATGTAATCAAAGTGGTTTCACTTCCAGATAATTTCCCTCACATATTTAAGAGCGATAATTTCCCTCACATATTTAAGAGCGATAATTTCCCTTACATATTTAAGAGCTTTCCACCTGCTGCTCACACTCACGCCACAAACTGGAATATTATGGAGCTTTATAAGCAAGTTAAAGTCAAAGGGAGGGAAAAACATACAAGATTCAATCTTGACAGTACAGCAATACCCAAGATCTTCAATCCCTAGTTAGGTTTTTCATAGTTAATTGAAGGATGTCCATCCAAGTACAGACAGTCCCTTCATATACACGAAGCTCTGACTCTTGGCTTTGGAAGTTCCACCCAAGAAATATTAATTTAAATTCCGACTTCAATTCAACTGAAACAGTGTACTAGCTGCAAAACTTCACATCCGCATGCTCTCAGATAAACTTAGCAGAGATAAAATAATGTATCTAATAATAAAGACAGCACATGTAGTGGCAGTTTTCTCAATGACCCTAAAACTTATTTTTCAATGATATTGCAGATTAATATAGAGGTATGAACTCATGTAAGCATATTCATATTCACATACAAAGTAAATCTTGCCAGGTCAGCACCTCCACAGTCCCCCAAGCCTTAACTCAGGCAATTCTTATTCCTAGGAAGTTAGTTTTGCTAGAACTCTAGTGTGCAAATCGACCTTCTGTGTGTTAGTCAATATGAGAAAAAATACAATATTAGTGTTATGAAAACCGAATGAGTCTATACTGTATTCAAAAACTCATTATTTGTTATCAATAGGCTTTGCAGCAGGGTTGATATTCATGGAGGGATAAGCCAAATGGCAAATTATTTAGCTAAACTAGAAAAATGGTCAGAGGTGAGGCAACGGACATTTAATGTGGACAAGTGCAAGATTATGTACCGGGGGGGGGGGGTAGGGTAAAAACCCAAAAGCAGAATATAGACTATTTGGTACAGTCCTAACCTCAACATCCGAGAAAAGGGATTTAGGAGTAATAATTTCAGAGGACTTCAAGGTAGGTAGGAAATGTAATAGAGCAGCAGGAAATGCTAGCAGAATGCTTGGTTGCATAGGGAGAGGTATTAGTTGTAGAAAGAGGGAAGTGCTCATGCCATTGTACAGAGAACTGGTGAGACCTCACTTGGAGTATTGTACGCAGTACTGGAGACCATATCTCCAGAAGGATATTGATACTTTGGAGAGAGTTCAGAGAAGGGCTACTAAACTGGTTCATCAGTTGAAGGATAAAACTTACCAGGAAAGGTTAAAGCATCTTAACATGTATAGCTTGGAGGAAAGACGGAACAGGGGGGATATGATAGAAACATTTAAATACATAAAGGGAATCAACACAGTAAAGGAAGAGAGTATATTTATAAGAAGAAAAACTACCACAACTAGAGGACATAGTCTGAAATTAGAGGAGCAATGATTTAAAAGTAATATCAGGAAGTAGTAGTGGATGTATGGAATAGCCTTCCAGCGGAAGTGGTAGAGGTAAACACAGTAAAGGATTTTAAGCATGCATGGGATAGGCACAAGGCTATCCTAACTATAAATTAGGGAACTGGGGACTAATAGTATTTAGAAAATTGGGCAGACTAGATGGACCGAATGGTTCTTATCTGCCGACGCATTCTATGTTTCTATGTTTTTCTATGATTTGGATGGTACAAAAAAATTGTACCCTGTGATCCAAGAGGACAAGGTCTCAAATTAAAGGATCAAATGTTTAAATGTAATAGCAGGAAGTATTACTTTACAGTATACAGAATAGTCTTCCAGCAGAAGTGATAGAAGTTAAGAGAGTGAAACAATTTAAGCATGCGTGGTATAAGGCTATCCTTGATATACCAGGATACTAATATAATTATTTTAAAAAATTGGCCAAACTAAATGGGTCGAATGGTTCTCATCTGCCAACACATTCTGGGTTTTCAAACATTCAGCAACAAGAAAAGTTGGGGATACCACATTCAAACCACTGGCTGCTTTGTAGCAGAAAAAACATTCAGCATTACAGTAATCAAATCTAAAAAATCCTTTGCAACATGCATCTTTTAGCCTTGAATGTTGCTCCTTTATCTGGAATATAAAATAAGCGTCAAAAATACATAATGCGTCAGCAGATATAACCATTCGGCCCTCCTAGTCTGCCCAACTTCTGCCTGATTTAAAATGATGAAATACAAAATAATTGTCAGGAGGTAAAATTAAAAATGTATTTCTGAAACCGTACACAGCAGAACACCGAAGAATACACATCATCGTATTATGTCAGAATCAAAAAGCAATTGACAGATGTTGGATATTTGCAATAAAGTCTTTGTTGTAGGATTATCCGCTCTGTCAGAAAAAAATATTCCTAGAAAAATAAAAAAAACTCACACTAAATCTCCTGGTATATTGGAACAGAAGCTTAATGCTTAAAGTACACAACAGGGCTGCCTCAGGCATAACTAAAGAAGGGCAATTATGGGGTTTTTCATTTAATTATGGCAATTTGGTAGTTTTTGAGTGAGGTTTCTGTAAGTTCACCAATGCAGTAAAAAAAAAAAATAACAAAAATAACAAAAATAGAGGTTCTCAACATCATTTCTCGGTCATTGCACAGTGGTTGGAAGTGGGGGAAAATCCAAACTTTTGACATTATCAGATTTGACTTTAGAGAAGTCTTGCCCATCTTTTTAAAGTGAAGCCGCATTTCATAGAGACTGCAAGGTTGGGGTAATATGATCCTAACCCCCCTTAGAGTTAACCCTAATCATAATCCCCCTGGTCTAAATCACTTACTCTAACCCTAATCCCTCTGGTCAGATGATATACCGTTGGAGGCATCATGGGGAGTGTAGCCGTTGGCATTTCAGACTTTGACAAGATATTCGGGCATGCATGGTGGCCAGTAGTCTGCATTTGCACTGAGCTGTCTAATCAGTGGTTTGAGTGTTCGCGCACATTCACGGTCACTCATTGGTAAGATCTGGATTGCCAGAGGAAGTATCAAACACTGGACATTTTTAATTTCATGAGGTAATGTAAGAGAACCTATGGGCTTTTTAGACACTATAGGGGCCGGACAAAAAAAACCCAAAAACCTTGAGCACCAGATCTGGCCTATGTTTACACTTCAGAAATAGCCATGGACAGCCAATATTTATCAGTTAAAGTCAACACTTAATAACTGCTCAGCACCATTTAGAACTACAGTACACAAACTCTTGTTTAAGTTTATTTAAACTAACAAAATTGACCAATGGGAGGAGGGGTGGAGGGGAAATTAAAGACCATAATAAGGAGAAATCTATGTATGAAGTGTGTTGCAAATTTGCAAAATAAAATATAGGGTGTGATTAATAATAATTTATACAAGTGGCCAAGCATTTAAAAAAAAAAGTGAATATTAATAATTGTACCAGGCACTTCAATGGGGAAGAGGTGTTTAAACCAAAACACAACTGATAGCTATAGGCGAAAGAAAAAAAAAAAAAAAGATTAATTGGGTCCAAATAAGATGGTGCCATCAAAGCGTGTCGGGCCCTGGGTACAACCATCAGCCTTTTGCTTCAGTGATTCAATGATTATTATGGTTCCAGTTGGAGACAACTAAAAAGATAGATTGCAAAAATCAATAAAGTTCAGTTTCATCTGTGGAGCAGTAGTGCAGAGAGAAGAGGAACGAGATTAGGAGCAGATAAGAAACAGGACTACAAAATGTTGCATGATGTAAAGAAGCCTAGAATGATGGGGGAGTAAGTCAAAGAAAGATAGATAGATAGAATGCAGAGTGCCAGAGAACAAAGCAAAGCATCACTATTAAAGAATGCAATGTAAAGAATACAAAAACATTAAAATAATTAAATAAAACTACAAGGCAGAGTGAATGTTCCATAAAAAAAATAAGATTAATTGAAAAAAAAAAAAAAATAGACAGAAAGAAAAAGAAAAGAGTGATCACAGCTATAATTAACCAAATAACTGCAGGAAGAAAATACTACCTGGATCTGCAAGAGAAAAGTTATAATATGAACAAAGCACATGTTAAATAACCGCTACCTGTTACCAAACAAATTCAGTAATACAATGAGATGAGTTGAGTGTCCGGCATTATGGAACCTGGTTGCTGGATGGAGAAGGAGGGGCTGCTGACTCTCTGACTAGAAGAGTCATAAATTATTTATACCTCTCAGAAAAGCTGCAATTTTTTCGGAATTAATAACAACCCTGCAAAATTCCACTAGCAATTCAATAAAAGGCTTCAGACAGACATTTAGATACTCTAGATCATTATACAGCCCGGTATGTTTATTACCAGGCCAATATAGAATTGAACCATTATACAGCTCAGTGATTTCATGAACCGCAGACAGCTTTGGAGTTTCATTATATAAATAGAAGCATGCTAGTTGTTGGTACTCTGCATTATTGCAGGCTTGTTATCAGTAGATAGCAGCACGGTTGTTGTCAGCACTTGGATTTGGAGCATCATTTCGTAGTGCACATGAAAAGCATTGAGAAGAATTTTTTTTTTTTTTTTTTTAGAGTAGCATACATGGCATGACCTTATACAAACTCCCATGTCAGCAAGCCTTGCAAACTGGAATAGGACTGACATGTACTTAGTGACTCGGGCTGGGGCAGACATAAATAAAGCAGCAATATGTGTCAGTGCAGAAAACTGAAAAAGTCCACATTTAGGTCAACCAGTGCATTTTTATAAAGAAAACCTTATGTTCAACAAGATGCAGAGGGTTTTATAAGCTAAATGTTTTACTGCTCTAAGGCCGTAACAGATTAAAATGTAAACTCTAAATAAAGAAAAATGATACTTTTTTTTATGGAAAATGCTATCAGCCACATAGGGTTTATTTTTTTCTCATTCACATGGTGTATCATGTAACATGTCCTCGAGCACCCACAATGCCAATTTTAATTTTCCTGTGTCCAGGATAGCGGAGAATGATTACTGCACATGCGAGTAGCACTGTCAAATTGAGTAACACTCCCTCCTCCAAAGCCCCACCATGTCCCGCATTGCAGAGGAAGTAATTACATAGTTACCTAGTAGTTCATCCCTTTTCCTAGTCCTTGTTTACCATTGATGAAACAAAAAATAGTATTACCTTTACCAACATATCTAGCCCTTTATGTTCTGGTTAATTAAAAAAAATAAACACATTTCCAAGCCCCTTTTAAAAGGCATCTGATGTATTTGCTAGCACCACCTCTTCAGGTAGTGAAATCCATTGCTTTATTGTCCTTACCGTAAGAAATCTCCTTTCTTCAAGACTTAGTGGGTGACCTACTACTGTTCTGTTAATGAACAGGTCTTTAGAGGGCCCTTTGTATGAGCCCTATCAATATTTATATAACATTATCATATCCCCACTAAAAGGCTGTTTCTCTAGCATGTACATACGTACATTTTTAGCTTTTCTTCATAACTAAAACGTTCCATTCCCCTTACTAGTTTAGTAGCCCCCTATGCACTGTAGTTCCAATGTTTTTAGAAAAGGCACCCAGAACTGAACTGCATATTGAAGGCTATGGACGTGTAATGAGGCTGAATGATATCTTCCTCCCATGAGTCGATATGCCTTTTAATACATGTCAATATCGTGTTGGCCTTTGCAGTCCCCAGCTGGTACTGTGCACTACTGCCAAGTTAATAGTCTACAATTACTCCCAAATCTTTTTCATTAGCAGATTTCCCCAAGGAAACACCTTTTATACTATATTTTGATTTTTTTTAAATGTATTATACCCAAAATATATAATTCTACATTTGACTACATTGAATCTCATTTGCCCAGTTAGTCAATTTGTCCAAATCATCTTGCAGTGAAGCCACATTTAGTTCAGACTTCATTACCCTACTTAATTGTCATCAGCAAACATTGATACATGGCTCCCTATGCCCACTGGGAGATCACCAATAAACAAACTAAAAAGAAGAAATCCCAGGACAGATCTCTGAGGTACTCCACTTATCACATCTGCCCAATTTGAGAAGTTGGTTGGTATGTTTCCTGTTGGATGTATTAAGAACTAAATTTAAAGGCTCCTTCTTATTTAAAATGTTACTTCATTATCTGAAACAGCACATTCAGTTTATGTGTGTGTTCAACAGAACCAGATGAAATCTGTCAAGGGGAAAAAGTAGCTTTCTCCAGCAGAGACAATTTCAAATATGTGGTTCTGTGAAGGAGCTGGAACATTTGGAAGAGTTCACAATTATCTCACACTTAAAGAACCAAACTAAAAAAAATTCACAGTAAAATATTCTTTAACTATTTGTAAGTGCTGCCAGTAATATACCACCCTGAATATAAGTACACTGTGTAGGTCTTTAAAGGACAACAGACCAAACGTATGTTTCACTGAAAGATTTCATCAAGTGTAGCCATTTTAAATAGAAATACTTTAATGAAAGAATACAGATAAAGTACCACATTGTGTCCCCTTTGCTTTGTTTAGCTATTTGAGGAAGCCATTACGCTGTTTAGAATCTTAGGTAAAATGCTCTTTCACTATGGGTTAGAAGGAAGATCTCACCCACGATTATATATATATATTATATAGAATTTCTATAAGGAAAGCATACAAATAATGCACTTTATAAACCATCTATACTTAAAGGGAGAGTATAATCCCTTATTTGACTGGTGCAACTTGTAGGTGCCAAAGGGTGACCTAGACTGTCATTTATTTATTTTAACTTCTATTCTCAGAAAAACTGAAATACCTATGCAAGTCTTTCCCCAAGTGGCAGTCCTTGATTACATCAGTGCGGGCGCATCAGTCTTCTGCAATCGCAGTTGATGTTTCTAGTTTCTTTCATCAACAACCATGGCGCATCTAGCTTTTCCGAGCTCCCCCCACGCTGTCTTCACGGTTAGTGTTGGAGACTAGCAGTTACATAAGTCTCCATGGCAACAGGCAGACTTAGCTAACCAAAAGGCAGCTCACGGTGCATTGTCCCACCCCTGTCACTTGCACACGAAGTGTGAAGGAAGTCTCTGGATTCCCTTATAAGTCTCACCCCCTGCCACCACTGGAAACAGGCTGGAATGCTTTGATGACATGACTGACATTATGAGGTGACACGGAACTAACTTAATAATACTCTTGTAGACACTAGGATCTCCAATAGTGCAAAACATTGTCTGATGACATCATTAGGGAAACAGGAAATCACATTCAAATTCTTATTGGTTGCTGCTGAAAAAACCCTGAAGCAGAGATTTTAATATTTTAAGCAATTCAAAATTTGCATTTAAAGTACTTAGAAAGTACTTTAATAAGCAATAACATTTGGGGGAGGCATTTGGGACACCAAAGATAATTTTTTGTTATAGTTGTCCTTTAACAAGGACTGCTATTTCTTACTTACACATAGTTAAAAGACTTGTCTGGTTGTGGAATGCTTCTCAGCTGTTAAATTGTAAAATATTTTAACTTTGTATGCTCACTAGATAAATTGGTAAGAGGTCCCCCATCTTTTTTGAGATGCTGTTAAGTGGTGGATACACTTTATTATGCAGTGGTGTACATGCCTTCTGAAGTTTACAATCTGCATATTATGATCCCTCTGATGTATCTGCCATTTAGCCAGCCACCTACTACAATTTCTGCATATACTACAGCCAGCTTTTTTTAATTACATATTTGTTCCCATTTATGAATGAATGAAAAAAAAAAAAACAACAGATGAGCAGAATCATCCCTTTTCCTACCTTAACTCCTCGGATTCTGAACTCTGCCAGTGCTCTACTCATTTTGGTAGCGGCCACCTGCTGGTCCTTTCCATGGGCAATAACCTTGACAAGAAGGGAGTCATAATGTGGTGAGATGACTGCTCCCTGGAAGGCTGAGGCACTGTCCAATCGAATGCCCATCCCTTCACCACTCCGGAAAACCTGGCAAAGAAAGAGAAACCATTAACCCATGACCTGTCCATGAATGAACTTAATTTCAGTCACAAATCAGTAAACTAATCCAACGTATATACCTGGAATCTTTGGAAAATAGATACCATAGAGTGGTCAAAATAATCTTAGTTCGATGGACATCACATTATTAAACCTGTCATAACTACTCTAAATAGTGGTTGACCCATCAATGCATGAAATAAAAAGCAAAGTTCTAGAATGACTTGCAAGCTACCCTGGTACTAGACTATAGAACTCAGCAGTCATGGTCCGCCTTGAGATTTGCCGGACATGTATAAATATGCAGAATGACGACTAATGCAATATCCTGAGTAGGTAAATGGTTACTCATCATTGCAGAAGTCAGTCAAGTTTTATATTTTTATTTTATTATTTAGAAACCCAGCTGGCCTAACTTATTTCAAATCTGACTCATTCAAGGAGTTAAAATACAGAGCGTTATTACGCACACAACTAACATTTTTGGCTTGAGAGGAAAAAAGGTCAGATTAATTTGCAGCTTCATGGAAGGTTTTTCCATTATTGAATACCATGCTGAAACTGGGAAAAATCTTGTAATATTTTATGGCAAGACAGACAGACAGATATAGGGAGAAAGAATTACTTCCCACGGGGTAACAGACTCCCTCCGCAGTTTGTCAAAGTCTGATGCTTTAACAAGACCATGTGATTTATGGTTCTTGACTCTAGGGCTTTCTTAGGTTTAAAGAAAAATACAGCAAGATTAAACTGTTCAGACAAGGAATGAGAGTAGGGGCACAGGAGGTTGAAATAGAAGGGGAGTGTTTATTTACAGGATAAACTAATAAAATATGAACAAACACCAGAAGCCATGCCTACTTGAAAGTTAACATTGTTGAGTATATTACATTGCAAATTATGTGGCTGTGCATCCTCCCTAGTTGCAACAAAGTAGGCCTCAAAATATATATATGTGCATTTAAAATTCTACTGAACTACAGTATAAATACCACTTAGCAATTCCAAGTATACGGGTATCCATTACGATTTACAGATATTGCCCGGCACAAACACAGACCCTTTAAACACTGTAAGGCCCGTTTTAAAAAAAGGCAAGAAAAACCTGGCATGTTTTTTTTTTAAATGCATAGCCTTTCATGTGGTGTGGGGCAGTTTCAGATCTTCGTGAAAATACTAGGGGGTTTCCAGGTGGATACCAATATATTACAGATCTACTAACTTTTCTGGTAACATTTCAGAATAATGCACATGTAAATTCAGCATTAGTTGGAAGCAGGTGGAAATAGGTTTTAAGCACTGATATAGAAGTTGAAGGACAGCATGGTTAGGGGTGATTCAGACAGCACAGTGGACTATTGCTGTGGTTGCTTGGCTGATTAATAAGGGGAAGGGGGGTTAAATGAGAAGTAATGGGGACCTGGAACTTGGTTTACGTTTTTTTATTCACAAAAAATAAAAACAAATATATATTAATGGGATGTAAGAGACGTAAGAGCTATAAATGGGATTGTTAGCTGTTTATTGGTTTGAAATTTGTCCAATAAAAAACAAACATGAGTAGTTTAAAAAGCTCTAGCACTCAAATGGTCCTATTAACAGCATGTGCACAGCCAATCAGAGCGGAGGCTCGTCTGGTGCTTATGATTGAGGTCTGTCTGAATCTGTGATGTCTAGCTGCTGGCGCAAGGGAGAGACCTGCAATTTGAGGAAAGAGACTGACGCTGACCAGACCAGGCTACATGTGTCACACAGCAACATGGCAGCGGCTGGTCAGAGGATACACTGTTCTATAAAAAGTGGCATTAAATGTTTCACTTGTGCTTCTATATTAGTAGTACAAGTGTAAAAAAATGAATTGTGTCCCTGTAGTAGACCACTTCAAAAACACTTAAAAAAGGGACATTTTTTTTTACATACTTGTCGGAAAGCACTCTAAACATTTTATTTCCAGTGTATTGTGAATGCGGAAATTGACCTGTGAACACGGGCATTGACTACATACAAGTTGGTTTCTGTGCAGGTATTAAAGTTGTTTACAAACACCTTGACTAAGTTGATACATATTTGAAAAATAATCTGCCCCATATTAAATCTCAAATCTGAAAATGACCTACCCCATGGAGCAGCTAAATAAACATGGAAGGATCCTATTTACTCTAATGCGTGAATCAGGTTTTTGTTTTTTAAATCTAGATCTCTCGTGTCGAGATGCTTGTCTGCTGCCCTCATCTTCATAAAATTGACTTCTGTTAGGTGCCCATCTTATTTAGCAAGCCTGATATTTTACTGCTTGCCTCTACAGCTCTGCAAAATGATGTTTTAGTTCATTATAGGACATGTGCTGTGCAATTTCTTTTCTTGCTTAGTGAGATCTTTGCAAACTTTAGAGTCTCCAGATGCTTCTTCACAATTACAGAACACTACCCTCCATGCCCATCAGGAGATCAGGCTTCATTAGCTCTTCCCAGCACTTCCTCTTACATCCCAAGATGACTAGCATTTATCTTCCTGCCCTCATCTATCAGATAAGACTCTGGCTCAATTGCTTGTGAAATAGCCCACTAGAGCAGCAGAACTGGACATCGGAAGACAATAAACATGATTAATACAGGTGAAACCATTTCAGTTTTTAGAAATAAGTCCAGTGCTGATAATCCAGACAGCATTGCGAATCATTTGCAAGGACAGTGTGGGCAACATTGAAAGCCCTCTGCAAAACAATATAACTCAATTCTGTATGGAAGAACCATGCTGCATCCTGAATCATAAGTACTGAACAAGTTCATATCGCGCAGAAATGTTTGCAGCTTAAAAAAAAAAAAAGCCCTTCAACCTACACATGAGTTTAAGAAGTTATCAAGAATCATCTATACGTTGAATTAAAAGAATTTCAAGCAAATGCATAAATTGAGAAAAAGGTTTTAAACAGGTCTGTGATGTCTCTGGTTTATGACATTACTGTGTGGTTTGATTTTTCTCAAATGGTAAATGCGTAACTGTATAGTTGCAAACATTCCTGGTTTCCCAGGGATAGTCTTGGCATGACTGCTACCCATGCACTGTTTTTTTACTGTGCACCGGTAGCATTGAATTTATTCGTATACGTCTATAACACATTCAAAGTCCAAACGCTAATCTGCACAGGGTAGGTTGGAGCTCAGTAGGTACCGGGTAGGTTGGAGCTCAGTAGGTACCGGGTAGGTTGGAGCTCAGTAGGTACCAGGTAGGTTGGAGCTCAGTAGGTACCAGGTAGGTTGGAGCTCAGTAGGTACCGGGTAGGTTGGAGCTCAGTAGGTACCAGGTAGGTTGGAGCTCAGTAGGTACCAGGTAGGTTGGAGCTCAGTAGGTACCAGGTAGGTTGGAGCTCAGTAGGTACCAGGTAGGTTGGAGCTCAGTAGGTACCAGGTAGGTTGGAGCTCAGTAGGTACCAGGTAGGTTGGAGCTCAGTAGGTACCAGGTAGGTTGGAGCTCAGTAGGTACCAGGTAGGTTGGAGCTCAGTAGGTACCAGGTAGGTTGGAGCTCAGTAGGTACCAGGTAGGTTGGAGCTCAGTAGGTACCAGGTAGGTTGGAGCTCAGTAGGTACCAGGTAGGTTGCAGCCTAATTGTCCGGTTCTGCCACCTGTGTTCCAGAATGTTGGCAGGTCTGTAATTAGCATATTATTCCGCAGGTGTTGTCAAACAGATACCAGAGATGCATTTAAAAATGTTCTCTTAATTCATACATTTGCTTGTAATTATGCTAAAATAATGTATAGATCATATTTTATTCTTTACATAGTATAAACATTGTGCAGCAGCCCATTCATGGCAAAACAATGAAAACATAGATGTAAACAATCTCAGGGCAATCTTTCTTTATTGCTCATTTTGACTCCATTACTTCGAAAGTGTAACGCTTCAAAGTGGCATTGCCATGATTAAAACTTGTAGAATGACTTTTTATTACAAAGAACTTGGGTTCAGATCTCATTATCTTCTAGATTCCGCTAAGAGAAGCCATACAAATGTTTTTATCTGACTACATTCCTTTAAACAACCTCTTAACCAGCCATATTGCTTTCATAACATTTCCTGCTGGAGTCATAACTTAGTGGCTTCTGTTTAAAACCTCTGCAGAATGAAAGCCATGGCTCTAAGTCCTTGTGGTATTTTGCAGATTGAAATCATGACAATTATTTTTTTTCCACTCTGCACTTTTTTATATGTAGGTTAATTCCATGTATTTTCCAACAGTCAAACAATTAGAATTGCCAGGGGATCACTGAAGCTCTATAAGGCCCGCTCTGTTAACTGTGGCCTGATGATATCCCTTGCTCAAGCAAGTCTATGTATTGCCTTCTTGCATTCAAGCAACATTTGCTTATTTGAGCCAAATCCATTTTCACTTTCAAAAGAAAGTAAGGCTTAAAAAAGATTTATTGAGAAGAATAGCGTAATCGCCAACTCAGCTGTTTTGGAGAATTTCAGTGTAAAGAATGTAGGCGCCAAGATGCATAAAGTTATATCACACAGAAAATTAGACTACAGAAAAAAGTGAGTTTCAACAGGAGTCCTAATTCAAAATGTTAATGGTGTGTGTAAATTAAACTTACACCGTAGTACTATTCATCAAAAATAAGAAAATACAGATGGTAACTCGTGCTGGAAAATGCAACTGGTGCTTAACTTTCTTCTGATCTACAACTACCATGAAAGCAGTCTATTGGGTAAAACCCCCTATATAACTAAGGTGAAAGAATACTAATCTTGGTTGTCATAATGTATCACAATTTCAAAAATTTCCAGCAATCTGAAAACTGATTACCACAACAAGAGGACATAGCCTTAAATTAGAGGAGCAGAGGTTTAAAAGTGATATCAGGAAGTATTACTTTACCGAAAGAGTAGCAGGTGCATGGGATAGCCTTCTAGCAGAAGTGTTAGAGGTGAATACTGGAGTATAAGCAAGCATGAGATAGGCCGAATGTTTCTCATCTTCAGACACATTCTGTGAAAGTGGTATAATGTATAATAACACCCCCCCCCCCCCCCCAAAAGTAATTTCAAGGCAAACTGTTTTTTTCCCCTCATTTGTCCGAATTTTGCCTTAGAGCCAAAAAGTTTCCTCTGGTACTATTAGGCAATAGGTTTCTGAATTTGAAATTGTAATCTGAATATTAGATTTGTGAGAAAACAAATAAAATCTATGTTTTTTTTTTTTCTTAGATCACCTTAATGAGAATCCAAACAAAGCAGATAAAAGATTTACAACAGATGGAAAAAAAAGCTGATCAAGCACATCACTTTGTCAAAATAAATAAGAGTTCAATAATTATCGACTCGTAAAGTCCGACAGGTCACTACAGATATTTCTGGGAGTTTAAAGAATAACAACATTGATCAGATTTGACTAAAAGTGGTAGCTAAACCGTCTACTAAATGTCAGTGAACAAAGATGATTTAAAAACAAACAAACAAAAAAATCCCTCATTGCATAAATGAAAAAAAAAAAAAAAAATACCCTGACCTACATTGAGATGATATTGCAGGAGACAGCTCACTGCTTCCAGTGTATTAACAGTGTCAAAGCAATTAATATGGTGTCTCGACAAATCACAGAGCTAAACTGTTTGCTGCAATATCTACAGAAATCATGCAGAAATCAAGCTATACAGTATGATACAGTATGATCAGATATAATGAAAAAGCCCTTTACTGCACCAATGCCCTTTAACCCTCGCATTACCTGTGCAATCATTGGGAAGGGAAGCACAGGAGAAGGAATATTATAATATATAAAGTTTGCAGGCTTAGAACAAACTTTTTTCAACGGAGACAGGATCAATTCCATCACAACCAATGTATTCTGCAATCTGCTTGTCTCCCAAATGCACTGCGTCTGCATAAAATACATTTTCCAGTTTAAAACATTTTGTAATGCATCTATCCAAGTTAAATCATCCTGCATGGTAAAAAAAAAAGTCTTGACATGTATAACATGACTCAAAAACTGAAGGATTCTGGGAATGGGTCTTCACAGTTCTGGCATTTAGTAGAAGTTGTATTGTTCCTACTGACGTTTGTAGAAAATTATTTTATGACACTAACTGTAATGGTTCTTCATTCTGCATGCAACACACATAATTTTGGTATTTGTAACAAGCAAAAAAACTACTTAAAAACAAAAACTATATATAGCCTAGAGGTACTTATTATCCAGGACTTCGGCAGTCTGCCAGTCAGCCACCACAGATATTTATGCATATTTATTTGTATAGGTTTACTTGTATAACACTGTAATACAGGTCACAGAAATCATAAAGGGCCTTACAATCCCAAAGGGCAGGTTACTAAGTTTAAACTGTTCAAGGTTGAGAATCTCATAAGTATTTTTGCTGACTTAAAATGTATACTGCAGATCTGCATTAAAGTCTCATTGGTTTGAAGCATTTTTTTTTTATACCCACACAAAAAATTTCATTAAAAAACGCTGTTACGTCAACTGCTTAAAACACATTTTATGATCTGTAATGATCATAAAAGATTAGCAGTTCTTTAAAGGGTATTGCTATTGCATACAGCTGCATGCTCATTGACATACATTGACTTCAGAACCTACTACTATTTCCCCTTGTTTGATGTTGGACATGAAAGCAGTCTCTGCCAAACTAAAATAAAAAAAAAATACAAAATTTCAGTTCCTCTTTATGTTGAATTTCCCATCATGCAATAGGCCATGGAGAACAGAAAATGGCATTGAGTGAGAAATTAAAATAGAAAAAAAGCCATCTATATTACATAGTGGCATACCTACTAAACCTGGTGAACTAGGATTGATCTTATTTTGACACTGTCCTTGAAACATTCCTTCGGAATAAAAATCACCTTTTCTGTTATTCATACTGTCCACTCCAAATCACCATTACTATTCCTATCTGACCCGCCGTCATTTACTTATGCTTTGTATTAAAAATGAATACAGCCCAGTGGCAGTAATTACCTGATCACATAGATACAGTTGGTGCTGGGATTACAAAAGGTTAAACCCCCCAAAAAAGAAAAATCACGATTTGCTTTCAAATTAAATCTCAAGGCTGGGTTTGTTGCCAATGCCATACTGCTTAACAGTGGGGTGTAGATAAAAGCAATTTGTTAGATTTAGGATTTCAATAGTGTTCCAGATAGTTTTTCACAATTGCCATGCTCACCTAGTTTGCATGTGTATCTGCTGTAAATCCTCAGACACAGTTTGATTCTTCACCTCTTTCAGTCGAAGGCAGCAGTGTGAATATAAAGCTTGCGTTCTGCATTCTATTACTGTATGTGCCGGTGGCAAACCACATCAAGGATTCATCTGTTAATATTAGCCTTTAGTTAGTTTCCCCAGCACTACTTACACAAGTCCAAGAAAGGTACTATGAACCCACTTGATAGAGACAAATAGATTCATCTGAATAGACCTGGCCTGCCAGATTCCAATAAACGGGGACATGGGACAGATATACAGAAACAGTATTATTACATTAAGTAATAAGTTATCAGAGGAAAATGTGAGCCCCAAAACTTTACTGAATGAATCATACTTTTTCTATTGATAACTTGGACATTGCGTAATACATTAGGAAGTTATGAGTGGGCTTACTACTTTCTCTTGTATCACAGTGCTCATTCAGTGAGCCCATGGCATAAGAAGCAGGCCGGTGATCTTGATATATTTCTATAGGAAGCCCGGCGCAAATCTCAAAATGGCCGGACAACAAACAATCTTGATTCGGACGCATACAATAATAACTATCATATTGGGAGGGGAGGGCTGGGAGAAAAAGCAATTTAGTGGCCCATGCTCCAACTTCTTCAGCCCGCCCGTATCCATCAAAGAATAAACACAGATAGACGGACAGGACAGATATGGTGACAGAGATTGATAGACACACAATCTCTATCTTTTAGCATTTGCACATATGAGAATCGAATGTTTGATATTCAACAACAGCAGACTATGACAAAAAGAAATGATATGGATTCTGCAGATCCACAGGATTGTCTTCACTGAGAAGCATTGGAAGGCTCACTTTTGCCTTAGGAATTTATATTGCACAAGCCAGAGCCGGCTATTAAAGGCTCAGCCATATGTAAATGGAGGTCCTTTGGGATTGCTGTGGATATGGCAAACCATAAACAAAAAAAACAGCCATACATTTCTTTGTATATATGTTTATTTTCATTTTTATGTCTATGCAGAGAGAGATATCTGGAATATAGCTTGAATATTGCTGGAGATGCAAAGAGTTTTATATGCACTCTACTTTTTATTCTGATTTGTGTATTTTAACTGACCTTTTTCTGATTATAATAAGCGCCCAGATCACTTTTCCTTTTTGTGAGACAGAGAAAGGGTGCAGAAGATAGGTGGAAATAGGTTAAAAATGCATTCTGCCAATCTTCTCTACCTTTAATCCAGAAATGCAGAGGGGACAATGCAGCTGTGAGGGTGGAGGGAGGGACTCTTCTTTCACACAAGTGCATGTCTGTGGGGTCTCCATGGAAAGCCATATACAGACCTAAAATGACCTTGGGGTTTTCTATCCTAACCTATTGATACCAGGCAAGAGCCTCTTCTGAGGAAGATTGTAGCCTAACCTTCCCACTGGGGCATTTATAAGTGAAATGTGGTACAGCCTCCGCTCATTGAGTCAGGTTAGATGCCAGCCTGGTGGGCAACTGCCCTCCTGACCTTCTCATCAGCCTCTACCCTGTCAATCAGACACTAGAGAAAAATGGCACCACCTTAATAGGCATCCTTGACCAACTTCCATGTCATTGTGTGTGTGCCAGTAAGGGTTCAGCGTTGCACCATCATTGGGTATGCATTTGGAGCATGTTTAGAATGCCGAAGCAGCAAGAGGTCTGATCACACAGCAGGAACATCCTGTGGAACAGACCAAGTGGTTCACTTAGGAGATAATAAGCATATATCTATATGCTGGCTGGTACTTCATTTGGGATTGTGGCACCTGATAATATTGTTTTGCTCCTTTAAAAAACTCTTACTAACCTTCTGAGAAATATTCCATTCCGCATCATTTCTCAGTGTTGAATCAAATTAACTTTAGAAAACAAAAATATATTTCAAGCAAAAAAAAATTCCCATTGGCATAATGTAAAATCATGTGAAAAGCAGACATGATAAATATTTGTGGTTTATTTCTCATAATATTGACATTAACTGCTATTACAGAATTTTTGTATTTTTACTTTTCCATTGCCAATGTCCCTGGGGAAAAACAAAATAAGTAAATAAATGTCAAGTATTTTTTATGTATATAAAGTGGATATAAACCACATTATTTTATTTTTATATTTTTTCTTCCCTCTACCTAAAAGATTTCAGTTTGTTTTTCAATTGAGTTGTACAGTTTATAGGTCACATTAAAAGGTGGAAAAAGTTCTGAAATGATTTATCTTTGTCTCATTTTTTTTACAGCACAGAAACCTGACATTTTAACAGGGGTGTGTAGACTTTTTATATCCACTGTATGTGTTTGGACCCTAGAAAGTACTTTATAAAGAACGAGGCTGATCTAAATGAATCAGGAGTTAGCACTTTGGCTAAACAAGCCTCTTATTAAACCTATAACCCTTGCCATGCCAGAGTACTAAGCAATGTACCGAATTTGCTCGATTATAAGACGAGGTTTTTTTCAAAAAAAATTTTCTGAAAATTGCCCCTCGTCTTATAATCGATGTCTTCTTATAATCTGACCTCAAATTGAGGTCAGATTATAAGACATGGATCCAGGTCCCCAGCAGAGCTGCAGGGGACCTGGACCCCCCTCTCTAACAGCAGGGGAAGTCTGCGCGATGAGGCCGCCGGGGCTTCTATGAAGAAGCCAGGAACTTCCGCTTTCGTCACAGAAATCCCGGGCGGCAGCAGGGGAGTCTGCGCTCGTCGCGCAGACATCCTCTGCTGCCCCACTAGGCACCAGGGAGAATCGGGCAGCTGGGGGATATCTGCACTATACGTGCAGACATCCTCCATGCTGCCCGACACCTCAGTCTATTATGACGGACGAGCTGTCTATTATGACGGACGGAGGTGTCGGGCAGCATGGAGGATGTATGCACGTATCGTGCAGACATACCCCAGCTGCCTCCACTAGCCACCAGGGATCTAGGTATAGTTAAGGGAGGGGGCAGGAAAACAGGGGGAGGGAGGGAGGGGGCAGGGAGACAGGGGGAGCAGAGCAACAAGGGGAGCAGAGCAACAAGGGGAGGGAGGGGAGCAGAGCAACAAGGGGAGGGAGGGGAGCAGAGCAACAAGGGGAGGGAGGGGGGAAGAGAGAGCAACAAGGGGGGGGGAGACAGAGGGAGGGGGGACAGAGCAACAAGGGGAGGGGGGCAGAGAGAAACAAGGGGGGGAGAGAGACAGAGGCGAGGGGGAGAGACAGAGGCGAGGGGGAGAGACAAAGCTGGGGGCAACGGAAAGAGAGGCAGCATTGGCACATAAAAAGGAAAATCAATAGAATTTTTAGCGGAAGATATAAGACAAAATCACAAAATAAAAGGGTGCCAATGCGGTCAGACGGAACTCAAAGTAATTCTCTACGCAGATGATATTCTAATCCTGTTGGAGAATCCAGTCTCCTCCCTGAATGAAGTTAGTAAAGTAATAGAAAGTTATAGTAGATTCTCTAATTATAAATTAAACACAAATAAATCAATGATCCTAGTAAAGAATATGCCTGAAAAAGAAAAAAAATATATCAAGGAAAACTATAATTTTGAATGGGTAAAAAGATACTGTCCTTACCTGGGAATTAATATCCCAAAAAACCCCAATAAGATATGGGAGTATAACATCCTGCCCTTCATTCAACAAACTAACAAACAGCTAAGAGATCTTGCTAACTCAGAGATATCGTGGTTAGGACGCATCAACGTACTTAGAGCCTACATTCTGCCGAAGCTCAACTTCCTTATGCGTATGATACCTATAAGAATCCCAAAACCATGGTTAATGTTGATCCAGGCGGCCTTTTCAAAGTTTATATGGCGAAATAAAAAGAGAAGAAAGAGAGATTTGGGAAGAAATAGAATCCCACAGATCAGGTGTCAAAAACTTAAAACAACTGATTTGGACGTTAGGCCCGAACAAGAAGCAAATACTTGCTCAAGGAAATTCCCATGTACTGAAAGGTATAAAGTCCACTTGGGAAATCATGAGCAAGAAACTAGGAATCAAAGGCAAGCTACTAGAAAATCTCCCATTAGAAACAGTCGCCTACAATATAGAAAATATCAACTACGATGCCTGGGTAAAGAAAGGCCTAACCAAAATATCTGACATAATGGAACAAGGGATCTTAAAACCCTTCCTAGACCTCCAAGTAAAATATGGCCTAACAACCAAAGACAACTACGCCTATATAAGAACTTGCAACTTCCTCTCAAGAGGAAACGTAGCAAAAAACACAAAATCCAGCACATTACTAATTCAAATCCTAGAATCGGCAACAGAGAAAAATCTCTTAACAAAATGTCTAAATCTCTTGAAAGAGACGAGAAATGATCCTAGACCTGTGGCCCTGGGGAAATGGGAAACAGACTTAAACATAAAAATAGATCAAATCAAGTGGCAAAAATCATTCTCCAGGGTTAACTCCGCTATACATTGTCTCAACCTGTCTGAAACTCACTATAAAATAATGCACAGATGGCACTATGTGCCTAGCAGACTAGCGAAATTTTACCCAAACTGTTCATCAGATTGTTGGAGATGTGGCAGACCAAATGCAGATTACATCCACATCTGGTGGTCGTGTGTAGGAGTCCGGGCACTGTGGACAGAACTTGCCACATATATTAAAAAGCTGACAACGAGAAATTTAGAGCAATCCCCGAAAACCTTTCTTTTACATCTGTACTGGCCACATATGTCCACTTCAGAGTCTGACTTGATAAACCATATCCTGATGAGTATGAAATTGTCCTTAGCCCGCAGATGGAAAACCGCTAACATCCCCTCTTGGCAGGAAATAAAAAACCAAACTATACACCAAATTAAGATGGAACAGGGAATTCTTAGACAAGACTCCTATAACAACCTAAAAATCAACCTCTGGGAAGCCTGGATAGATAAACTACTAACGATAGTCACATAACCAGTAGAAACAAGCTCTCGCCCCCCCAACACCAGGTTCCCTGCCCCCCGCGTCTAGCATCTTTTGTATATATGTCTATCGGTTTAACATAATGATTAAGGGATATTTATGAAGATTTATTAAATAAACTAAGGAGGGAGGAGGAGGGAAGGATGGAGGAAAGACAACCCATGGGCTTGATGGAATGGGCACATTCCCACTTATTATCGTCACGAACTAATTCCTATCTTTTCGCCCTCCTCTTATGCCTTATCACCCTTAATGTATTTTGTATAGTCAATGTATTTTCTGTATGTTCACAATACAAAAAAATAAAAAATAAAAAAAAAAGTGAAAAAAAAAGAAAGGAAAAATATGCACTAGACACAGTGATGTCAAAACACATCTCATGAATACAAAAGATGAAGCATGGTGGGTGGCTGAGTGTCTGGAGAAAAAAAAAAAAAAAAAAAGGAAATAAAAACAAGAAATGCACTTTTTGATATAATTTTTTTTTTTATTAAAAAAGCAATTTACATGTGAATATATACAAGTTTAACTTTTTTCCTATAGGGTAGTCTTATTCAGGCTTTTAGTTTTTTTTCCTAAAGCAATATCCAAAGTTTGGGGGGTCGTCTTATAATCAGGGTCGTCTTATAATCGAGCAAATACGGTATTTAAAGAGTTAATGTGCTAGCAGCTCTTGTTTCTATTTACTTATGCTGTATTTAATTGGCGTTTTCTTTTGACACATGTATTCGTTGCTGTATTATAGCTATGGATACTGTTGCTTGTGCATTCTAACTGTAATTTTGTCAGTGATCTTATATTTTGTTTTTTGGATATTTTATTTACATTTTTAATTAATTTTGACATCTTTTAAAATGGTCTGTAATGTCTGGTCTTAACGTCCATTTGTGAATGGGCTGGTGGAATAGACATAACCTGAGGCACATGACTGCTGCTTATATTAACTTGTGACATATCTTAAACAATAAATTGAATTTTTACAGTGGTTAGAATAAAAATTCATGCTGCAGATAAAAAATAAATAATCACTTAAAATGAATAATGAGAAATGACCTAAATCTCAGAGTGGGTCAGAGTAAATGTTTGCGAATGCAAATGTTTGTACAATGTTACATTTTTGTTGTTGTTGATAAAATAAGAAATACCTGCCTATATTCTTCCAATAAGAGCAGGCCAGTTGTGCCCTGATTGTAACCCTACACACGTTGGGTGAGTCCTGCATTTGCAAACAATAGACTAATGCTGGTTGATTTAGCTTGTTTAAATACAATTAAAGAATATCTGCAGATTAGTAATCCAAATAAGAAGAATAAGCCAGTTTGAAAATGAGCAGGACAAATATGTTTTTGATGACCGATTTAATTTCTATAAATTCTATATTTCCCTCGAATTTCAAGACCTACCAACTACTGGCATTTAGCTTGGCCTATTTTGCAGCCCTTTTCACAGAGAGTTTTACCTTAAACACAGGTTTGTTACCTTGATTACACCATATGTAATGTGCGCAACTGTAGTCCCTCTGCTTAGTTTTGTTCGGTCTCTTATAATGGGGATGGTACGGTTCATACAAATGTATAGTGCAAAACAAAATGAGTACCATAAGAATTTTACTCTTTCAACAATGCACAACAGTAGACAACTCAACAGCACAGTAGGCAACCTTGCAAACAGGGGCAGACTGAGCGGTCGGACACTTCGGACATGGTCCGAGGAAGGGTGCCCGCTGCCGGCCACGGGTGTCACCCAGTGGGGATGACACCCGTGGTGCCGGCATCCCCCTTGCAACGAATCACACTGCTGCATCCCCTGGAAAAAAAAAATCATCCGGTGACTGTGTTACCCTCCTCTGTGCAGGAGGGAAGACTACACGGAGGCGATGACCAGGGACACTGAGCAGCAAGGAGGTAAGTACTGGGGAAGGGGGAGGAAGGTGGCATATTATTTGGCAAATTGGCTGGGGCATATTAAATGGCAAAATAATATTGGCATATTAATGGGCAAATTGGCTAAGGCTTATTAAATGGCAAAATAACACTGGCATATTAAATGACAAAATAACACTGGCATATTAAATGGCAAAATAACACTGGCATATTAAATAGCAAAATAACACTGGCATATTATTGAGCAAATTGGTTGGGACATATAAAATGCAAATTGGCTATGGCTTATTAATGGCAAAATAACACTGGCATATTAATGGGCAAGCTGTAGCATATTTAATGGACACATGGTGGCATACTTTAAGACGCAAACTGACTGTTGCATATGTTAATGACAAAGTGACTGTGGCATGTTAATTGGTACCGGACAGTGACTTATTTTAATTGGTGATGCTGTGGCATGTTCTGTGGGGCAAAATAACATGTACTATGGGGAAGTGATACTGTGACTTGTTCTGGAGGGGCAGTTATGTGGGACAAAATTAGACTGTGGTATGTTCTGTGGGGAAAATTGACACTGTGGCATGCCAAATTGTGTGGGTGCAATATGAGTGCAAGTGCTGTGGGTGCAATATAGATAGGTGCATGGCAAGTGCAATGGGTACTGTATGGTGCTGTGTTAAGTACTGTAGGTGCGGCTGGAGGCAGGACATGCGTGGGGCTAGAGGCATAATGTGGGTGGGACCTGAAAGGGGGCTCTTAATTTATTTAGCACGGGGGCCCTGAGGGTTCTCAGTCCGCCCCTGCTTACATCTCAATCAAAGAATCAATTGCATCTGAGGAGGCAGGGGAATCCTGGTGCCCTAGATGTCAATCCACAGTTACATTAATAAGAAGTCTCCTTTCTCTCCATAAATCTGTACCTGGACAGGCTGAAATTGGCCTGACAGAACTGGTACTCTGAACCACATGAAATTAAATCTAGCTCGACTGTTTTCCACAATTAGGCCTGTTACAGACTAACCCTAGGCTGGCTAAGTATGACACAACAAATAGGCTGTGGAGCAAGCCAAGTAGCTCTTTCTTACCATGAGGAGTAGTCTGTGGTAGAATCATGCATTATGCCACCACATGTTTTGTAACTAACAGAGCTGCAATTCATTAAGCTTGAGCGTTCTGCCTTCAAAATGTCATTATAGTGCCCAATCAGGGTATGAGTGGTGCGACGAGCATGGGGTGCAGAGGTCCTTCACTGTCTAGGTGAACGATCACCACAAAAAACAAACAAATTTAGCACCTGCTATGTTACAATACACAGGGCAGTAGGATTGCTTAGTATGGCTTGAATGGATATTGGGAGAGAAAGTAAACTACCATCATAAATTGAACAAATCATCTTAAACAAGTCTGAATAAAGCAACTTTTTTCATTTGTGTAACCCACTTTTCAGATCTGAACTAGTTTTCTATATATCCTCAGCAGGATGTACTAAATGCATAGACGTTAATAGAAACAGGTCATTTTAATGACAATACAGTGTAATCTGTATTTTCCCCATGTAAGCGCAGTAATTGGTTATTAATTTTACAATGCAATAAGTACAATGTCCTGCTTTTTCATTTTAATTGAACATACGATGCTCTGGAGTCTCATTTGACAAGTTTAATGTTTGTGTAGGTTATCACTATTCTAAGCCAATTACTCTTTTTTCCAAATTAGCGCTTTTGGTGTCAAGAGAAGAATAAACTTTTTTTTAACCCGCGCTACAGCCATCTGCTACAGGTTTCGTGATTCGCATTGCGTTACATCACCAGAGTGAAACTTCCTCTTCTTTCACAGATGTTCACTGACATGGGCATTATAATCATTTTATGAATTTGTCTATTGAAATTGTTTATTAAGAGTTAACACAATTTTCATTGCTACACAACAGGCTAACAACAAAAATCATTATGCGCTAGAAACACAAAGCATGAAGCCACTAAACCTAAAAATATACCCTGTATATATAAACTGTGGCTCTACAGATGTTGGTTACATCTCCCATAATGCTCTGTTTCTGAAGACTACTAATTTAGGGAACAAAAATTGATTTACGTTGTGTATTAGTGTAGACTAGAACATGCACACACATATAAAGGAGTACATGGTATAATAAACACATGAGTATAAGGAATAAGATTAAAAAAAAAAAAAATCAGAAAAACAAAACAGTTTTTTTTTTTTTTTTTTATAAAGGTGGTTTCTACCTTTTGAAAGCTTTTCATGTAAATGGAAGATTAGTCCAGTAAAGGTAAATACTGCAATATTTCATTATTCTGCATGTATGTTAAAAGATACACAAAGCATAAAGAGACAATAGATATATTGACAGTATATATGATTTCAGAGAAAGAAATAGAAAAGGTTGCAGTACATTGATGCTGAAAATCATGAGGAAATCAAGAAGTTATTCTATACATCAACATAAGAGATCCTTATAAAATATCAGGACCCTTCAGTATAAACTCATGGCGATCGCCTCATAGCAGTTAGGTTAGAAAAAACTGAGGAATCTGTGTCATTTTGCCACCACGCATTTAGCAGTGTTGAAACAAGATAGGAAAATGAAGAGCTGCAGACTGCGAACCATGTCACTTAGCTTGCAGGAGGAATACATTTTCTGACACCAATGGGAAAAAGTGTTATGAACATAAGAGGTGTGAGAGCAAAAAGGAGAATAGGTTGTTCCAAACACATGGTACAGGAGGGCGCAGTGACAGAAAACACAGAATTAGAAAACTAATACACAGAGAATAAACACAGAGAATAAACACAGAATAGCAAGTAGAGGAAGTAAACAGAGTGAGAACGAAGAACAGGGAATCCGTTTATTGATAGCAGGAATATAAGGCCGTCTTTCAGGGATGTCTCGGGAGAGTGTGACTGATGATTCGTTAAGATGGAGGATAATCAGTATGAGGAATATATGGAAAGGGAGAAGAAACTAGAGCGTAACAGAGAAATGAATAGCAAAGAGAGAAAAAAAAGAAACATGAGGAATAAAGATACTGGCAGCGGTACATTGGGAAAGGTGGGAGTAAGACACTAAAAGGGGGATAAAGGGCCAACAGGAGGGAGGGATAAATAGTGAGAGGGGAGGCAGCAAGTTAAATAATATGGGATATGAAAATAGTAAGCTATATAGATTTGAGCTGAGAGTGCAAGAAGCACAAATAATGTGTACATCTGAGAGGAAATCCTATGTGAGGTAGTATACGGATCTAGTATCTAGACAGCAGAATGTGTGCTTTTAAAACAAAAAAATATTTATGGATGTGAAGTATCAAGTACACATTCTATGCAGGTGTTTGTTCATCAAAACAAAAAAGCACAGAAAGCTGTGAATCCAGTAGGTAGATAGATATTATATATCTACCTACTATATATCCATATATACTATCTATATATAGGTAGTGCAAACAGTGTAAAAGACTTAAGTCCTTTTAGTCTTCAAGGACTAAAATGTGTTGCTGCAAAATCCTAGAACATACCCTGCAGTAGAAAACTAGAGTTTTATTATAGTCAAAGCATAATTAAACAGGCCTTACATTTGTAGTATTGCTTTAAAACAAGTAGCTTTTTATGGAGAGAAGGTTGCATATAATATAAAACCTGTAGAAACTTTTGTTCTTTCGTCTACTGCTGGAAAAAGCCCAGCACTTTAGAGAAACCAGGGATTGAGAGATTAGGAGAAACAAAAAAATACATTGACATTTGCAATAAAAGCTGCATTCAGACACATTTAGAATACATTTGGAGCTGAAATCATGGTCACAGACCAGAAAATGCCCAGAAGAGAATACATTAATGGCAGCTCACTCTGGTACAAAACATAGACTCTGTAAGGTAAAAGGAAAATTCTCCTCACGTAAACACAAATATTTGAATTTTCCAAAATAAACCAAACTTATAAACAGAAGCTGCACTTAAAGCAGTATATAGTTTCTCCAGTCTCCTTTTCAACAAAACCCTTTTCAAAAGCATATCTTCTTTAAGACATACCATATTTGCTCGATTATAGCAAGACATCCTCTGCTGCCCCACTAGCCACCAGGGTAAATCGGGCAGCTGGGGGATGTCTGCACGATACGTGCAGACATCCTCCATGCTGCCCGACACGGCAGACTATTATGACGGACCAGCTGTCCGTCATAATAGAGTGCCGTGTCGGGCAGCATGGAGGATGTCTGCACGTATCGTGCAGACATCCCCCGGCTGCCCCCACTAGCCACCAGGGATGGAGGGAGGGAGGGGGGGGGGCAGAGAGACAGGGGGAGGGAGGGGGGCAGAGACAGGCAGGGGCAGAAACAGAGACAGGGGAGGGGCAGAGACAGAGACAGGGGGAGGTAGGGGGGCAGAGACAGAGACAGGGGGAGGGAGGGGGGAGAGACAGAGCAACAAGGGAAGGGAGGGGGGAAGAGAGCTACAAGGGGGGGGGGAAGAGACAGAGGGAGGAGGGGCAGAGAGAAACAAGGGGGGGGAGAGACAGAGGAGAGGGGGGAATCAAAGGGAGGGGGAGAGAGACAAAGCTGGGGGCAAGGGAAAGAGAGGCAGAATTGGCACATAAAAGGAAATAAAAACAAATGCATTTTTTGATATCATTTTTTATTAAAAAATCAATTTACATGTGAATATATACAAGTTTAACTTTTTTCCTATAGGGTAGTCTTATATTCAGGCTTTTAGTTTTTTTCCTAAAGGAATATCCAAAGTTTGGGGGGTCGTCTTATAATCAGGGTCGTCTTATAATCGAGCAAATACGGTAATTCACAAATTCCAAGAAGATGTTATAATTTACAGCATTATGTAACAATGCAATGTTTATTGTATTTGGGCTTGTAAAGTATATATTGTTTGAGAGATTCTAGCCATGTTTAAACTTCTGTGTATTTTGATAAAATTGTTGTCAAGGCAGTGTGCCAGGAAGCAGAACCTGCTACAAAAACATTTGTCTATCGGAGAAGGAGATTCAGAAGAGAATTGTGTTGTTGAGATGTATTTGGTTGGAGGCATAAATAGGGTGGTGATGTTAAGGAGACAGCACAAGACAAATAATATGGAGCAGGGATTTTGCAAGCATCAATGCAGGGGTTATAAACCTGGCGAACATCAGAAGATACTGGTTGAAAGAAAGTTGGATAGAAACATAGAATGTGTCGGCACATAAGAACCATTCGGTCCATCTAGTCTGCCCAATTCTTCTGGATACTTTTATTTGTCCCCCGTTGGTCTTATAGCTAGGATAGCCTTGTGTCTATCCCACGCATGCTTAAAATCCTTGACTGTGTTGATACTTGATAAAGCCCAAGCAAATGGCCCCCAGCATATTCATGCTTCCTATGAAATTAGGAAATGGCAATTTCAAGTATCTGCTGATTTCTGGTTGCACTTCCAAAACACATGTCTCCTGTCTCCAGTTCCCACAATAATGATTTGTCCAGCCACAGAAAAGTATCTGTACAATAAAGCATATGATATGAACAATTCTTGTGGATCCAGTCACTGATTTGCTGCAAGAGAAACTTCCAAGTCAGAAGGAAGGCCAATAGAGATTGGTAAAACAGATACTTAGCACTCAAAACAAAATGCACTCCTACAACTGGACAGACATACATAGGGTTGCCACCTGGCCAGTATTTTACTGGCAGGCTGGTAAAAAAAATTGGCCTCAGGCCAATGTTAAGTCTATGGAGACAGTACCAAGGCTGGTATTTTTCTGAAGAAAAGGTGGAAACCCTGGACATACATCAGATAAGTGGTACAGCCCAGGAGATATATATAAAGGGTGTGGATTTTATCGTCCAGTGCCGGGTGTGTAAATGCCATTTTGTTGTATGGAGTGCTAGTCAAGTGTTTTATTACATTATATTAGTGTTCCTGCCCGTTTGTTCACTTACTGAAAGTCAGTGGCTGTGTCCATGAGGTTTATTCTCTGAAATGAATTGGAACTATTATTACATCACGTCCTGCTCAAACGTGTCTGTAAGACTAAAGAATAACTGTATTTATTCAAAGATTCACAGTAAAGTGTTTCTAAGCACTGAACTTTTTGCGAAAATTGTTCATTGGACATTTTAATTAATTTGTGTCAGAATTGTGGGATGGATATTTTAAATTGTGCAGCTGATTAAGTATTGCTCATAGTTATTGCTCCAATACAGATGTACCTGACTACTAACAATGGGCAGTCAGAAGACCCCCGTGAAGCAGTTCTTCCATCTTCAACATTTCATATCTTCAATTATCCACTTTACCCTTCATGTAATCTACTCACAGCTATGTATGTAAACACAACAAAAATGATTAAACCTGTAAAATATATATATCTATGTAACCCTTGAAAAAGGTATAATAGCCTTGAAGAGTGGGCCATTTTCATGTGATTTTGCAATATTTACATATATTATATATATATATATAGGGTTGCCACCCAGCCAGTATTTTACTGGCAGGCCGGTAAAAAAAAAAATGGCTTGCTGCCAATTTATTTGTGGAAAAGGTGGCAACCCTAACTATATATACAAATAGTTTAAGCATGAGCACTTATCTCAGACATGTGTTCGCTGGGGAAATAATAGGGGTTCTTTTTTGGTTATATTTGAAAAATCGAAGTTTGTAAGTATAACTTACTTGTACGCAATTACATTTATATCAAGAGATAGGCCCTGCATGTATGTATGTCTTTCACAACATTAAATTATACCAGGCATATCGCACACAATCTGTGTCAGTTTAACAGCTTCTGTTTAAAACTACTTAAACACCACAAAGTTTGCAGATAAACACAGACTGCAGGAAACCGTACGTGTGGACACCACATGTTGGAAATGAGAAAGGGATTAGACAGCAGTGTAACATATGTCTGGTGTTAGTCTTAAGCTTTAGTTTGACAAATTAACCTGTTTCAACGAAAATGCCATCTAGATGGGATTTGTACAGTGACTAAATCGACAGTGTGGATCATATAAGTAGTTGTGTTGGGTCTATTATAGGACAGTACTGCAGATCATAGTAAAATATCCAGGTGCATTATATATACTTGCATTGTACTGAAGATTGCTCCTCTACATTTATACCAGAGCTGCCATTAATGTTTTCTTTTCTGGGCATTTTCTGGGCTGGTCATGATTTGAGTTCTAAATGTATTCTGAATGTGTCTGAATGCAGCTTTTATTGTAAATGTCAATATGTGTGTGTGTGTATTTATGCAACTCCTCAAAAGCTCTAGCTCCCTACTCTCTGGTTTCAATGCCATTATTCGTAACTGTTCACGTTAGCATTCAGATTCACCTTGGCACATGCATTCTGCCATGAAAGCATATGATTGACAGGTTAACGGAGAAGTAAGAGCGCCTTACATATTAGACACTTGACTCACTCAGTTAAGCAGCAAGTTCATATAATGGTTTCACCCAAGTCAGGGCAGGGAACCTGCATAGTAAAGCATGCACTATGCAACTGACACTGTACGGTGATGGCATTTTCAATGATTTTTTTTAATTCTGGAAATCATTGCTGACTAGCACATAAAGATATGTTCTATGTTGACTGCGCAACACATCAGCTGGAGAGTCAAAGGTTAGCCATCACTTCCTAATTCAGCAACAAAGCACCAAAATGGCTTACTATATCAGCTAATTTAGGTACTATTAGCTAGGCCTTTCAGGACCAGGTTTATCAACTCTCTAGGATGTCCCTAGGAAAACAAAAAGGATAATAAGGCACTCTAATATAACATAGCTTTATGGGCAGGACATTGGAGTAAAAGGCATGGGGTAATGTCAGGAATAAGCAGGCCTTAAACTGGAGTCCTGACAAAAGGCAGCTATGAAAAGGAGTGCCCACAATTGACTAAGCATACCCCCCTTCCTTCCAATTGCACACCTAAAGATGCACTCAGAACAAGTGCTTATAATCCTTTGAGAATTTGAGATTTGTCTTATTACGTAACTATTTGCCTGTAATATGCTAGAAACCTTCACATTTACTGCAGTGACATCTCTGTTGGCATGACAAAGGTCATGTTGCTTGGATAAACGTGAATACAGTAAAGAGGCATGTAACATTGGCGGTGTGAATCGTGCTTTCCCAAGGACAATAAAGATGACTGAAATAAAAACACTGTAGTCAAGGTCAGTAACAACAACGCTGAATTTTCTCATTAGATGGAAACTGTAACTAGCAGGAAATGAATATGTAGGCAGCAGACATAGCTTTATTACCATTCTTACTGCATAGGTAGGAGACAGATTCTCATTTAAAGGGTCTCGTCACCTAAACATTGTTTATACTGAGAATGTAGAGAATAAAATATGATCTTTATACATTGGTTTACTAGAATTGCAAGAACAGGCACAGCTTGAGAAAACTCCACTTTAGATGTCTGTGGTGTCTTCTGTTTTTGGCATCACCCTATGGTTGATCTGAAAATTAGGTCATTTCCAAATCAAACAAGAAGGGATGTTATGAAATACAGACTTTTTTTTTTTAATCCATGCATTGGTTGTCAGTTCACTATATATTATATATATATATATATATATATATATAGATATATATAATTCTCTACATTCTCCATATAAAAAATGCTTAAGGTGATTGAATCCCTTTAATACAAAAGGACAATGTTCAAAAACTAGTAGGATTTGGAACAGAGATTTGACTGAAGATGTGTTATTGGTAACATACTGACCAACATACCCAGGAACATAAACAACAATAGTGGTTGGTCTCGTCTGAAAGTGGAGTGAGCACCACAAAACGATATCCTTTTTGGGCAGATTAGATGAACCAAATGATACTTATCTGCTGACACATTCTATGTTTCTATCCCTCTGGGCAGAAAGTACATTAAGCAAAAAGTCTCTCCTCTACGATAAAACATCAGGATTGGTTTGGAGGTGCAGCAAGTAGATGTAAAAGCCAAAGCTTGGAAGATCCCAAGTATATTGATTGGGAGTGAGGGCACTGCATTACCAAGAGGAGTAAAGAGTATAGCTGTGCAGCATGTCTAAGGATGCAGAAGATAAATTGCTGGATTGTGATGGAAATATTATAACTCATTTGAATTGGTTAATGATTTATTGGGAGGGGTACATTGGTACATTACTGATCATGAGAATACACAGAAATATTATTGATTACAGATTTTACTGATCAGAGAAACTGTCACACATTTGACTGATCAGGGCAATACATTATTGATCTAAAAAGTATGACTGCTTTTTACTGGAGTCAGGGTAAGAATTTATTTTTCCCCTGTGAGATGTAATTTGCAAATCTTACACCATAGGTTTTATGTTTGGCTTCCTTTGAATCAATAAACTTATAAATATAGGATGAGTTTATCTCCCTGTAAGAATGCAGCAAAGGTTCAGTTCAATGGGCATTATTGTTTTTAACATAATTATGGTGTTACCCTTTTAAAAACCAAATCATAATTAATACATTAGGTGTGCCATGGAGGAGGGAGGTTTCACGTTAATTTAGGTAGGCATCACACAGGGGTAGGGGTATCAGATGACACTGGCACATTAAATACCCAGTCTGTATGGCATGTAACATGATTGCTATATTTTTGTGTCAGCTACAGAAAATAAGTGAAAAACAAGACATCGAGGGAGTGGGTGGGAGACGGGAAGTTGAGACATGTCAGTTGTACTTCAATTCCCACCAAGACGAGATGGAAAACTAAGGTAATTTAGGTCTTAAAGGGACTGTCTAGTGCCCAAAATGCATCTTCCAAATGTTAATGCATATTAATGTGCTTTCAAAGTACTTTAAAATGCATGTCTTACATTTTGCATTGCTTACAATATAAAATACTTACAGCTCGATTAAATTGTGAAATTATAGCAGGTTGCAACAAGGACTGCCTAAGCTAGTAAAATGAATTTCCTTTTTTTTGCTGCAAGGACCAATGAGAATAATGCCATTAAAATGAATGGAATGGCCTGTCTCTAGTGATGTCATCAGACAATGTGTTGCACTGTTAAGAGATCCTAGTGTGTACAAGAGCAAGGTCACTCAGAGGCCACACAATAGATTCAATTTGAGGAGGACAGGAAGTGACTAAATGAAACAAAACTTTATATACTCAGTGTCTATATTATCAGTGCTGCCGCACCTGCAGTAAACATGCTGAGTAATCACTGAGGAGGGCTTGATTTATTGTGATTGTGATTTATACAGAATGCCTGCATCAAATCACACGGGGGAAAAGGCCTGTGCACTTTACAAGCAGTAATCTTCATCTTGACCAAAGTGAGTTTGGGGACTAGACTGTCCCTTTAAGCTTATACCAAAGGTCTATTCCAAACATTTTTTTGAGTATGCAAAAAAAGGAAAAATATGCTCTACCCACAAGTTTAATTTTGTAGAACACGGACATACATGAGGATTCCCCAACTAATCAGCAATCCACCAATTTAAAAAGTGTGGAATGCAATGATCATGTGTGGTTGCACTTGAGGAATCCTAAAATGCACAATGCATCATGTGTATTGCACATCCACATGAATATCAATGGGAGCCCTCCTACCGGCTCATGAGAGATGGGGGGCTAGACCAGCGTATAAGGTGTTTTTTTTTTTTTTTTAAGATTTAGAATCAGACCACAGATGTGTACTATATATTCACATCTTGTGGTAGTCCTTTGAGCACAGCCATTCAAATTATGGAAATAAATGTTTTTTCCTGTTTTTACACTTCAAGCATAAAATTGGTGAAACTGATTTGCATTTGTATACTTATAAAATATAATTAAGCAATTGAAAATTGGATGTAAGTTGCAACTTCAAAGCCTTTGTGCATTAAAGAAAACCATGAAATATGTTCTACATAAACACACTATTTAGTACAAAGAAGCTAAAAAGTATGGACAGCTTTAACAGAGACAGGGAGATGTTAATGTGCTTTAGGCAAATAGTGGCAATAACCATCTTTTACCAGGAAAAAAAAAAAAGACATTGGCGAGTGTGGCCTGGAGCGGTTATCATTACTTACTTAATGATATTCATTTTATCGACCTTGGAAGGATTAATGTCTGCCATTATGCTGCCAGAAAGAAAACTTGCAATCCTGAAGATTACCACACCTACAAAATACATCCCTCAAAATCATTGGGGCCGACGGTCATATTGTTAACTATCTTTCCTACAAACGGTGACTGCGCACCGTAATTTCACAGTAATTTCACAACAATATAAAATTATGTATGACCTAGACTACCGTTCAAAGGTTTGGGGTCACTTTCCTAGTTTTTAATGAAAACATACATCAAATGAGTAGTAAAATGAATAGGAAATATTTTCAAGACATTGACTTAAAATGATACATTTGGATTTGCTACTGTGCCATTGGAACACAGGGGTGATGGTTGCGGATAATTCCTGGTACACTAGTCATTTGTGGTGCGAAACACGTAAGGTGGTGGGTCAATGATTTAAGGTCCCCCACTGTTTGCTGACAGGCTTTATGGTTAAATTAGCACACCAAACATATTTACTGGTGAGAGGCATTAACAATGTCTCTATTAGATTTCTGACACATTTGATGTTATTTTAAACAGACAAAATTAGCTTTTCTTTCAAAAACAAGCACTGCAGCTGATAAGTCAATTGCTAAATCACACATCATGCATACTGTTAAAGGAATTAAATCACTCTACACTTTTTTTCCCCCAAAGAGAGGCTGTCAACTGATGAAGGAGCTCCTTTAAATGTTCTAAATATATAATACAGTCAAAATCTACAAATGTGTCAAACTGGGTTAAAGCACATAGAAAAGAAAAGTACATGATAGTATAGCTATCAAGAGTTAAGAAATGACAAGTGCAAGTATTCCATATAGGAAAATAACAGTGATCAGAAACATCCATAGAAAGATTGGGGCAGGGAAAAGAGGGTGTTGAAAAGAAACAGGCTTTCATTCTGTCACAGCTAAGACATATCTCTGGGTGATGCTCACAATATAGGATCAGATCACAGAATAACATTAGGACTACAGGCTGCATGTGTCAGAAGGATCAAGCCAAATAATTCAAAAGCCATGGATATTTATAAGTAGAAAAGAGGTCAGTGCCAGCATTTCAAACTGACAATGCATTAATGGAATGATGCTACAATTGCTCAAATGACGAGCTCCCAATAAGGCAAAAGATCGTCGATAAAAACATCTTTTTACTGGTATATACTTGTTGTATACCAAACGATAGTGAACATCGTACTGTATGTAAGCCCACAGTGGATAACACTGAAGTTGCATAATATGAGCGTTAGAAATGTTTTACGCAGGTGCTGTATTCAATGCAGTCTATGAATTGGGTTTTAAAAATAACATTACCAAGGAATAACCCTCGTGAAATCAGTTACCTGCTCCTCTCAGTGTGCTGCAATCTCATTACATTATCTGCCACTTCTATCAGTACAGATCTATAGTCTTAGCAATGGGGACTATAGAATGTGTGCCAGAATTGTCAATGGCTGTTGTCACTTTAAAAACATTGTGTGCCCTTCTCCTTGTGTATGAGTTAAACTATCAACTGAGAGGTAAAACCTGGCAGTATATTAATACAATTCTCTTTCTGGCATTGATGTGTCATATTTGCCGAGCATCTGTACCCTTCAACCCAGCCTGCAGTTTATTGCTTTCAACTCTCCTCTCCAAGCTTGTGCTCACACTGAGTGCTAGCTAACCGTATATATTCCTTCATGCAAGTTTTATTACCTTCCAAACTGCTGGCTGCCATTAGAGACACTGACAATGCAATGAGATTTTTTTTATTTTTTTATTAGCTGCCGTAGGAAAAATAAAGGACTTGCATTATTCTTTCGTTTGAGTAGGGTTTAAAGATACAGTCCCATGCTGCTACTTCAAATATATTTATATACAAGCTGCCTTTGTTATATTCAACATCCGCCACTTCAATGTTGAAAGCTCATTCATTGTTTGTTAGTTGGATGGAGGACTAACTTCTACTTCGAACTTGTATGGTCACTAGAACCAGTTCAAAAATCAATAAAGCTTTTATATTAATAAAAGGTTCACTCTACACTCCCTCAGTTGGATCTGCCAGGTTTGCCATGGAATTAGAGGTCCTCAGTCCTAGACACTGGAGCGGGCCTCTTGGGCCGTTCTTTCTGTCAGCAAGCACAGATAATCAAGCACACAGCATGAGTGCTAAGTGCACAGACATCCTAACCATCATCAAGTCCTCACATTATCATTAGGATTGCACATCAAGCTGAAATGTCTGCAAACTGTTGCATAAAAGGTTGTCTATTGACACAATGTATTCCATTCAGCCATTTCACCAGCAATTCCTGTCAATGTATGGAATTTGTCATATAGACTGCACTTTGGGAATAGGGCCACACATGAGATCTATCTATATCTCTCTCCCTCTCTCTCGCTCTCCTATACAGCTTATAAGATGTTATTAGCCTGGGTGCACACACAAGTCCAAAAACACACACGCACTCACGGGTCTTGATTGAAAAAAAAAAAGAAAATCTTCATTGAAATTAGTCGATACTCATGTAAAGTATTAACAAGTAGTCTACTTGTTAATACTTTTCATGAGTATCGACTAATAACAATGAAGATTTTTTTTCAATCAAGACCCGTGAGTGCGTGCGTTTTTGGACTTGTTTGTGGGATATATATATATATTGCCCAGGCTCTGAAATTCATCATTCGTTTTCTCCAGGCCCTTTATTTTTTTTTTTTATTATAGTGTTTCAGATTTATACAGTTTTATTTTAATATACCATGTTTTGGGTTTTGCAGTCACTATTCATCACCTCTAATCTGCCTACAAGTCTCCTCTGCCAGTGTACTGCAATTTAGTGTTTAAGTGGTACACCTATTTTCAATTCCCTCATTTAGATTACACTGTTAAAGACCTAGTGCTATTTACCTTCTCTATTTCTCATTCGGCACAAAATCACTCTGCTCTGATTTACATAATTTTGTCTCGTCTGCAAAAACAGACTCTGCTTTCAATAACCTACAAGGTCTTTAAATCAACAGATAAAAAGTGGGCCAAGGACAGAACATCAAGGTATAATCTACCTTTATCCAAGTATAAAAACCATTCTATATAGAATAGCCCATAATACAGGTCTTTACCTCATCTCACATTCTATTGAGGTGCAAATCATTTTTTCACTCATTATAATTTTCATTTATATAAAATTCTGTGTAACACGACATAAAAAAGCATTTTTCTAAATCCAAACACGCCCATACTGCTTCTTACATTGGGACAATAAGCTACTGCATAAAAAAGAGCTTCTACTTTTATTTCATGAAAGTAGTTTGAGATCCAGTGTCATTAACGCATACATGTATCTTTTAAATAAAAATCACACAAATATTGAATGCAGCAAATTTACTGGCATCGTAATTCTATATTTATATATACACACCTGCAAGTATTTACAGATACTCTTGAGATACGACCCAAACTCCGAAAAGGGCTGATCCCATATTTCTTCAAAATACATATGCATAAAATACCCCTTTCGAATGACGTTTACTGTAGACTGTCACTGTGTAGAGTATGGACGGCCGTGGTATGTTTGTTTGACCTTACTGTTGATTAGTAATTGTTTAGTACGGTACTTTTCACAAAGTATTTTTTTTAGGATAAGTGTTTTTGAACACTCATTTTTACATAAAGTTACATCCCTGTCCAGATATGTTTAAATCCCAGAAGCCAGGTAAAATTTGTCATTTCACATCGAACTGTATGGGATCTTAAAAAATATAAATAAAATATAAAGGTAGGTCCCATGGAACGGTTACAGACCACAGAGTACTGTTAGCATAGGGGAAGTAGTCATTAAAGAGAAGGTTAAGGTTTCAGCATCAGGATTTGAAACAGTACACAGCAGCCCTGCACGTACGGCAGAGCAGATGGCTTGTCACACCAGGAAGACATAGCTTCCAGCATGTGAACAAGGGACGTGTCTTGTATCCTCTTCTCCTTGCGCACATTTTAAAGGACGTGACACAAACTAAAGGAGAAGAGATGTATGAAACATTAATGTTCATGCTCGTGCCCTAAAGAAACATTACGCAGCCTTGATGGCAAGTGTTTAATGAACCTCTTCCATCTGCATGCACTGATTTACTGTATACTGCTCCCTGCCAACATCTGCAGCCTTAGAACTAGTATGCAGAGCAGACATGACCAATATGTGGCGGGGTTTGAGTGAAGATCTTCCTGGGTCAGGCAAATGCTATAATAGGGTCTGCAAAGCTTCAAATCACTTGTTTCTTAAAGACAAATTGCTGGAACCTGATTGTTTTTTGTATGAAATTGCTAGAGCAGTGTATTGTGCTTGGTACAGGCGGCAAGCATGATGGAACATGGCAAAAATTATAGACAGGACCAAAACAGGGCTTGGTAGGATTTTTAAAATCTATCCATGTACAGAGTTAAAGAAACAGAAACAATATTTACACAAATATTCACGTTTCATACAAACACATTCACTGCTGCTTAAACTATGTGTTGCAGTAGACTGAGTTTAATATTCTGAGTTTGAGAAAAAGGGGAAAAAAAATTATTTTATTTTTAATATGCCAAATTGTACTTGCCCATTGTTCTGTACATTATGGCAGGGTATCCGGTACAGGGGCCACTTGTCAGTCACCTGTTCTATATCATATAGCCATCATAGAGACTTGTGGGGTAAACAAAAACAAAAAATCAATGTCCAATTAATTTCACTGTAGGTTTTCATCGGGATCTCATTTCCCCAAAGTTTACATTCCCAGCTGATCACAGCTACATGGATAAAATGGCCAAGTGCTAGACCTGTTTATAATGATTATATACATTGCATAAATATAAACAATCTGTAGTTTCAGGAATGTAAAAAGTAATACAATGACACTATTGGGTTTTTAAGTTTGTATTTTACAATAATCAGTAACTAAAAGTACACAATGCTAAAAAGCCTACTGTTCACAAGTATCCCATGACACTGTGGAATCTGCTTCTTTTGAACTATGCTATTGTAAGTACATTATCCAATAATATTCTTGTACTGTGGGTGAAACAGTTTAATATCGAAAGAACTACTGTGAAGACAATTTTGTTTTATCAAACTCAAAATCTCAGTGTATCCTTCCTGATAAAATACTTTATTTATAAATATATTCGTTTTAGGGGTTTTCTCGAGTGTGTATATAAATACACACGCATTATTTTGGCTTAAAACTGTAAAATAACTATCTTATTCTGAGCCATATCACGTCCCACTTTAATTTATTTACTCAATTGTTGTAGCCAACATTTGTAATGAATCCCAGTGACCTGTTCAGGAGTATTTGGGAAGCATGATTCACAAAGGTTATCCAATATATATATATATATATATATATCTATATATATATATATATATATCTATATATATATATATATATATATATATATATATATATATCTATATATATATATATATCTATATATATATATATCTATATCACTTATATATCCAAATGGGTAAACTTCAGCACTTTAACAAGACATTATAGGTCACTAGTAATTCATGAGCCGTTCAAATCTACAGAAATATTTGAGCTTTACAGGAAAAAAAAAGGAAATTAAAAAATTTCTTAGCATTATAAAAATCAGTGACAATAAGAATCAATGAAACCGGCATGTCCAAACAAGTCTGTTGATGGTCTTTGGATTAGACTATGAACACTATGATTAAGCTTATGTGAAATGCGTGAGACAGATCCAAATAATGAGTTTACCGATGGAATAATGTCTTGATTTTTTTTTTATGGACTTTCTTGGTTGAATTTTTATTATTACAGGAGACAAAGTGCGCTAATCCACACACTATTCTTTTCAATGTACTATTTGACGGCAGGGAACACCCTATATGTTGCACTTGTACACCCGTGTTAAGCTGCTATGCTGACATCCGGACCAATACACCAGTGATTTGTATCGGACATTTTCTTTAGTTCACTTTATTTCTTAAACTGAAGTTTACATTAGACTACCCTGAAAACCCCAAATCATAGCAATAATGTAAGATCCAACTCAAAATCAGTTGCGAAAACATGACTTTTCTTGTACCCTCAAAGCATTGTTTTAGTTCTTAATAAATCTTTTGTGACAGTGTGACAATGAGAGTTACTTGTGTTTATTAGGATATCTTGGGAAAACATGGCTTGGTGTCCTAAGGAAAAATTGCTAAATGGCATCATTGAAATACTGCCAGAGTATTCGGAACAATGGTCAGAATTCCCATTAGGCAGACTGGGTCTCTTGCTTAGAACCCTGCTTTATTTTAGTGGTGCAGCATGTATAGGTGGGAGAACTAAGTTTTGTCTCGGCCTCTAATATTCGACTTCTGGCCGTTGAAATTCGGCTTTCGTCTGCAATAAGTAGGTAGAAGTTGCTACTCTGTTACGTGGGACAGTCTGCTTCAGAGGTCATGTAGCAAAGTAGGTAGAACTGTTTATAGGTATTTCCTCAATTCTAAGACTTTTCTATAAGCTGCACCCCTGAAAAGGTCTTGGTAAGTAAAAGAGCAAGATGACTCACGATTGATATAAATGAAAAAGTTTTAGACACTAACATTTTCTAGGCCATTTCATGTTACTGAACAGTCTGTTAACAGATTACATTTTTCAGTTATAAATTCACCAGAAGCTCAAAATATTTGGTTTCCTCTCTTTGAGATAGTTGGTAGTAGCCACATGAAGCTCCTGGAGGGGAAATGCTAATTATCGACATATTTCCTTGATTCATTAAAATGTGTACATTCCATCATGTGTTCCTGCATAATTCAAAATAAAAGCATACATGTTAACTAGGGGCAGACACGTTTACAACATTTGGTCAGACGAAGGAAAATCTGAGCCAAGATGTCCGCTCCTTGACATTGCAAAAGAGCTCAATAAATGGTACTTTATTTGTATTTTTATTAAAGCATTTCTAAATAAAATGGCAAATTTTATGTAATCTTTCAAATAAACAAAACTAAATTTTCTCCCAACAGTTGTCTTTAAAAATAATCATTGTTTTAAATGACATTACTTGACAAATCACTGAGCCAGACCACCAAAAACTTTGACTGTAGGCTCCGGACCATTTGACATGGAGCTTTTGTGGAAGCACCATTTTTGTTGCCTGAAAAAATGATCTGTCTGTATAATGTATACAGGAGTAGATATTTTTCCACAGACAGTAGCCAATGTTTTAAATACAAATCCAGTTATGCAACAGTTAAAGTGTTATACTGTAAAAAAAAAAAAACGAGGACATGGTGCCATAGCATACAATTCAGCCATACTTACTAACAGAAGAAAAAGAAAAAAAAAAAAGTGTGTGTTCTAAACCAAAATCTGTAAACAGATACATGTACTACAACTCTTCAGCTCACCAGGGCAAGGCGACAATATTGGGGTAGAAAAAAAGCAATGAAATGGGTGCAGGCCCATTATTCCTCACCCATTTAATCCCTTAGTAGGGAGGGAAGAACCACAAAAATAGGTTGGAGTGCTGGTACTCTTTTCCTTGTAATTCATATGCTGTACACTAAACACATGCAGACCTTTATGATGTACCTTGTGGATATCTTGCAGAAATCATTCGCTGGGCTTGGTGTACCATATCTAACGATACGCCCCGCAACTTGTTTGCTTTAATTACAATCGCGCTGTCCTGATTTTCATTCTCCGGTGTTGAGACAGAGGGTCTAAGCATGCGCAGTCAGACCATTGGTTTGAGTGGCATTGCCAGGGTTCAGAAGTTGGGAGGTATGCATTTTACCTGGACAAAACAGATGTCCAGGCAACAGCCTAGGTCTGGGCCGGCTCGTTTGACAGCAAGGTGTGGCCCACATAATTTAACTGCTTGTTTTCTAATTATCCATATTAATGTATACTTGTGTTTGCAGAACATTAATTTAAACTTATTTTGAACTGCTTTGGTATTATTGCTAAATAAGCAAACATTCTTTCTATATCTAACAACCTATTCTTCACAATTACTGTAAATACATAAGTGAACGCGGCCCAACACTGCAGAAAAAACGGATGCCTATGGCCTAAGCTTTGCTACTATTATATAGTCCTATAGTATTAATGGCTTATGGCCAGTCATAATATAGCTGAGAAAACTGGGAGAAAGATTCAAATGTAGTGGTCTGACGTCTTTTTGTCAGGCTAAAGGGTCAGAAGATGACCACACCAGTCCTCCCTGCAGTCTAGAATGGGTCTACAACCTTTGCCTGATTTTATTATCAGGCTGCAGGATAGGTCTGACAGAGGATTAAGATACCTTAGTATAATTCATAGCTGAACAACCATATAATCACCTATTCCTACCTTCAGTATCCATGATTCCCATTTTGAAGAGTCTCAGCAGACAGCAAGGTTATTTGTCTGAAGTGCATGACAGAACTTTCATTATCTCTCTCACCCCAGCCTGAGGTTTACTTCTATTAAAGCTAAAGCACAATTAGCTTCAACTGCAATTTAATAACATACATATTGCGGAGTGGAGGCGGTAACGTTGGAAAAACATAAATCCTGATAAAGCCGATTACAAATTATTAATACTCAACACAAGGCACAGGGAGTTTTAAAGTACATGATGGTGCAAATATAAAGTCTAGTAAGACAAGACACACCTATAAAGTGCTCAAAGTTTGATATTCAAGGGTAACTTGGCAAAAAGTAAGTAACGTTTCATGGAAGATGTTTTAATTAATAATACAACTAAAGTACCTTATTGAGCCTCTATTTTCTCCCTTTAAAAGGACAACTAAACTTTATATTTATTTTTATATATATTTTTTGTCAGGAACCCACAGGGTCTATTAAGACCCTGATAGGGTCTCTGCCATAGTGTTCCTGGCTACCGATCGGTGGCCAGGAACAAATAGTGACGTTTTGGTGCTTGCGTCATTTGGGACGTAAGCACCATGTGTCACGAAGGGGATAACCCTTGCTTCCAAGGAATTTCCACCCTGTGACCCCGCTATACAGCGCAACAATAAGATACAGCCTCAATAAGATGTTTTAATGAAAAAAAATTACAAAAAAGCCCTTCTATATAAAAGTGCACACATGACTATCCATATTTTTTTTTTTTAAAAATGTTAAAACTATTAAAAAAAACATTGCCCTCATACATAAAATCTTCAAACCAGGTTACTATAACAACATACTTTAATAACAATTTCCATAAATGCTATGTGTTTTAGCATGCAAGAAGAGGCAGTTTTCAGTTACCTGTTTGTTGGGTGGATGATGGGGATAGTCAGCATTTATGTGATTTGTTTAATGGGCATCCATAAGAGTATTTACATCTAGTGTTGGTGACTGTTAATAAATGGTTAATATACCATAAAATGTAGTGTGGTGCCTTTGGTTGGTTTGATATAAGGTATCTACCCCCCTCCCCCTCCCCCCTCATTCAATGGTACAATCAAAGAAGCCCTGCTGAGAGTTTGTTATCAAATCTGCCTTTGGAAGAGGATTGAAATGAGACACAATGTCTGCTGATTTGCCGTGTTCTCACAGGACTGAGGTCTGGTAATTTCACAGCAAATTTAGCAAGAATGGTTCACCGATAATGACTTTCAGCAACATCTAGTTGTGTGGATTCCCCAGCAAAGAAGAATAAAAGGTTATATCACATTAATTGGTTTATACACAGTTAATCGGACAGTAGGAAATAATACTATCTTTATAGGATTATTCACATGCTAAAGTCTTACATAAAAGGAAAGCTACATTTCAGGGAGAGATAGGATCGCAGAGAAGTAGATGGGACAATCTAGCAGGAAAAGACTCTAGTAATTGAAAAATATGTGATCTATAATTGCAATGAGGTTGATTAACGACATTTAATAAAGAAGCAAATTGCCAGATAAGGTACCGCAAGTATTAAATATAATGCAGGGATATGGGATAAACTTAAAGTCACAAAGATCTGGGACTATGTCGTGCTTTGAAGTCGGAGGTTGGATAAGCTCAGAAAATAACATGCACGTTTTTTGGAAGGTAAATGTATATCTTTAACTCTTGGTAATCAGCAGATGTTGACAAATCAATAATTCCGATCTTCTGCTCATAATCATGTGAATGCAGACCCGGGTGGGCTGTGGACTCCAGAGCCGCAGAATATTTCATTTCACAACGATGAATAATAAGGTAACTTTAGTTTTTCCCCCAAAGTTAAGCTTTTCCTCAGAGGGCTGGTTCACACTGAGGGCAGCGATTAGCATGTGAGACAGATCTTGGGCTCCCAAACAGATGAACTCACACTACAAAGCACTGGGGATTAATGTTCATGGAAAAGAGGTGAATCCTGTGGTAACTCCCTCACCTCCCGAAGATCCCTGCACGTATCATGAGCAACTGCTTTTTGTGTTTTCTAAATAAGAGTTTTAATTACCAAGTAAGGCAGAGGAATACAAATTGGTGAAGCTAAATTCTATGTACACAAAACTATTGCCATGTTTAAAATCTATTTCATCCATAGATACACTTATCTGCCAACATTCAGATTTACAACATCTATTACATTCCTCATCTTTATTTAACAAATAAACCTCAAGCAAGCGCTTTGTAGAGGTATGGCTGTAACCAGGGTTCTCATACTACCATTTACTGTATGCCTGACTTACCTTTCCAATCCCTAGTAACCATAATTTAAATGCAATCTCTTAGTCATCTTCTAGAACAGTTTATCCTGGCAGTTAGTGCGTGGACAGTTATGGCTGTTTCGTCGCTGAACTATCAGCAACAAATTCTAACCCTTCCCAATAAAGTAACTCCTAACCCTAAAAGTAACCCCAAACCTAAATACTAACTATAAAACTAACCTAATACCAACAGCTAAAACCTAATACTAACCGTTAGCCCTAATGTCCTAACCTAAACTGTGCCCTCTAAAAACGAACCTCCTTCGACGATGCACCTGACAGAGATGAACTGTCAGGCGCTCTAAGTCCCACGTTGAAGTGGCCGTGAAGAACAGTCCCATTTCATGTCTCCTCAAAGAAACTGATCTCCTTCACTTTCCTCAACATCCTAAACAAAAAAATGCAGATTTACCTCCACAAAGCACAGTCTCCATCTCCAACCACTGGCCCTAATTCCTCTTCTAACTGCTGGGGATAGGTTTTCAACTCAGGCCACACGAACTGTAGGTTACACAGGCACCAAGCCTTTTCATTGTCCTATTTTGTCCTGCAAAAGGCTTTACACATGATTCAAGCCACCTATGCATACGATCTCTTCAAGCCGTATAACAGGGTTGTCCAATTTTTTTTTAAATATATTTTTTTTAATATGGAGAACATATATAAATAGATAAATTCAGGTTATGGGCCTGATATATTACATTGTATTACCTTATGAAATGAATAATACCTACTTTTCATCCAGGATAGACACAAAAACCTATGAGGGACATATCAGGCACGTGAGCCGCAAACATAAAAACAACTTGCAATCATGAAAACATGACTTGCATATTTCCAATATCCATACACACATTTTGGGAGTGTTGACAATCTCACACGGCCATCAAACTTATGGTAACGGAACTCTCGGTGCTCTGAGTACCTCCGTTAAAAGCTCTGCTACCTTGCTCATAGCTGCTCTTCCAAGAGCAGCTTATTGCGACAATAACCCAAACCATTAGATGGAACCAGTGGTCTGATTAATTAGCCCTTACAAGGGCTTTAGCGTGACCTGCTCTAAAGTCCCTAGACGATACCAGTGTTACAGTTAAGTAAGAATGATAACTTTTTACAGAAACATCACACACATATATACAGACATAATTACATCAACAGGGGATTAGCATACAATACTAGGAGGAGCCCACTCTACTTCCCCCAATAGGTCATTAAATTGGTACAGGCATAATCACTTAACGGTAAAACGAATTAACAGAGAACAATGGATGAGTCACACAGAACTTGTACAGCTTTAAACATGACATGAAATATAACAAATACAAGTTTACTTGGATCACTCTTAGAACTGCAGTACAGTTACCGTGACAATACTCCCATGACACGCTGTAATCAACGCATACTTTCCCACTGTGCCTACCTCCCCAAATATAGAACCCCTTTTTAATGTCAGGGTCCATAATCTATAGGGAGGAGGCAAGCCATTAGTTCTCTCCAAGAATACCAGTGCTGGAGGGTTCTATAACACTTATCTTGACCTTTCCTCACAGTCAAACCAATAACTTTCTACCCCCCTTATCTCTGTCATACCCAAAATATCCAACTACATTGTAAACTCCCTAAAGGCAGATTCTTTATGTTTTTTGGATCATTATGCACTTAGTTTGTGTCATGTCAAGTAATGTTTACTTCCATGTAACCCTGTTCTGTTGTAGAGAACCACAAAATTTGCGTGTGCGTTAATACCGATGTGCCATGATATCTCTTGAAGCCATCCTAGTAAAGACTGATTAAACAAGTAATGTAAAAAATAAGAAAGCCATTCTCAGCACTCTTGCAAAGCCTCTTAAAGGACAACTGTCAGCCAATACTTAAATTATGCTTAATTGAAAGATGGCAGCAAGTGTAGGAATAATAAATAGAAATGCTTTAATGAAAGAATACAATTAAAACCCTTCGTTGAAACTTCTTTGCTCTGTATAGCTCCATCAGGGAGCAGACCTGTTTAGAATCTTTGGTATATTGGTCAGATGAAGGAATACCTGGCCCAAGATGTCTTTCCCAGATAGAGCTACATAAACAGAGAGTACATAATCTATTTGTATTCTTTCACTAAAACATTTATATTTAAATGTCAGAACTTGATGCAACCTTTAAAACAAATACATTTTTTTTTTTTTGCATTGTCCTTTATAGTAATATCCTAATTGCTTGTGAAGATGGCCACTGATCATATTTAATTCTAGATGCAGTATAAACAAATCTGATTCAAGATGCAGCTTAGAGGGATAAAAAAAAGTGACCTTGTGGAAATACAATCTATAAAATAATCCAGGGCTCTACATGAGATCAAACTAACGACCTCAAACAGTATCTCCATAATCTCAGGCACTTCAGGTATTCGGACATCTAGAATTGGATTCCAGATGAACGCAGACGTGATAAGGATGTTAGCAGAGAGGTGGTGATTGGAGAGATGAGAGAGGGATTGGACTCTGCAGGAACAGCAGGTGTGCGATTTCAGAAGCTGCTTCTGTTCATGGCACGGTGAGAATTAAAAGATCCTGCTGAAGCCCGGGCGTGGGAGAATTAGCATGTTAATGAAGATGTCACAGAGCTATAGCAACTGCACAGAGACTGTCTATGGGGGGAGCATGGGGAAATATACACTGCCAGGATTACATGCATTCAATTACAAAGGACATGTAATATACAGGGTGTGTTTATATTATGTACACACACAATGCATTTATAGGATTTGGTTTTACATGCTCATTTACTTAGATAGTGCAACAATGTTTCATAAGTCCATAATAATAGTAATATCACATGATAACATACAAGACACTTGATTGCACAAAATGCAACTGCACAAGAAAGTGTCTGCTTTAATAGGGACCTTTTGAGCTAAATAGTGGTTAACAGCAGAGCTGGTGCTACCACATGGCAAACTGTGTGTTTGCCTAGTGGCAGCTGCCTGGGACACATGTACCCCAGCAGCAGCACAGCATATATGGGCAGACCAAGCTGCGCTGCAGTGGATGCTCTAATGTGCTCTAGGGGTAAAGTGGGTGAAATCTGGTGCAATCTAAATCTGTGGGAGGTGTAGTGTGAATATATCCATGCCTCCCAACTGTTTTTAATTCCTTCCACATCACCTGATTGGATCCACTAGACTTGCCAGAGCACAAAGAGTGAATCCAGCACCCAGACTGAGCACACAAGGGCTTGCCCCCAGCACCCAGGCTATGCACACAAGGACTTGCCCAGTTTGCCTTCACAGAGGAGGTGCCCTCTGGGGTGTTCCCTGTGTGGCTGCACACCACAATGGCCAGCCCCGCTGTCAAAAACAACTTTTACTAGCATATTGGAAATAAGAAAAAGGAGTCAAAACTGTGCACTGCCTCGTGGTTCTATTTGCATATGAGGCCACATGATGTTACAAAGGAGCAGCGCCAACCACTTTAAAAGATATTTTTCTTTGGATCTAGTAGCACATCTCTATGAAATTCGGAAAAGGTTAAATCAATCTTACGGATCTATAATCCCAACTATAGAGCTCACAGTGGATGTTACAGTATATAAATCTCTCCATATATTATACACACATTTTATAACCCGAAAACTAAGCACTCAGGGGATGTTTCTGTTCAGTTCACAACTGAATGAAAGGCACCTTGACTTACCTCAATCACATCTCTTCCACGCTCCTGTCACAGAAATACACAGGCACATCGAGTACATTCATTTAAATAAAAGTTGACTGCTGAACACAATTTGTATACCTGACATGCCATCTTTGGATATGCAAGAAGCACATCAATGCATTGCATTACAGATTTTGTATCCCTTATCTAAAATGCTTGGTACAGAAGTATTTTGAATAACTGTTCATTTTGGATAACAGATCATTTTCAGCAAATCACATATTAAAGCATCTCAGCATTCATGAAATACAGTAACATTAATGCAAATACTGTATAGAGCAAATAAATCACTTTAACTGTGATGTAGCTGTGATTTGAGGCATTGTTGGGAACCTGCCATTGGCGCATCAGGCCAGCACATGTGCCACTGTATTACTCTTTGTGGGTAATATTGCAGCCTAATGGGACTGGACACAGAACAAACTGTAGTGTGCTTGCATTCTGACAGGTGTGTGTGGAATTTGCAACTTGTGGCAAAATCCCAAAGATTCTTTGGATAATGGATTTTTGGATAAAGGCTATACAACCTGTATTAACTGTTACCAGTTCCAATACTCCTTTTAGAATGTAAGCTCTTTTGGAGAAAGCACCTCCTCCCCTTTTTTCCCCATTCAACAAGTGTACACAATGTGTTGCCGTGCTTTCTATATAAAATAATGACACTACAAATCAGTCACACAAATTACATTTCATTCCATAAGCACACAGACAAATGGTAACCATGTCTTCAAAAAAGAAAAATACTGGCTAGGCTATTGCCTCCGTAGGCTTATCATCAGGCCTCAAACTAATTTTTACTGCTTTGCTGGTAATATACCCTAACGTGTTAAACTGTTCTTTATACATTTCCCTGTAAGCATATTTCTTGTGTACACACACTATTTGCCTCTTCAGATCAGTTGGAAATTTGTATTTATGGAGTCAATAGGTGCTATTCACTAAAAGGTGAGGTGCATGTGAGATGAGCATTTCATCTCACTAATTTAGCTATATATTGTGCAGGGACACATCTGGAGAGTTTGCAAACAAGGGACTCACTAGGTTTGTCCCTGCACAATGTATAGCTAAATTTGTGAGATGAAATGCTCATCTCACATGCACCTCACCTTTTAGTGAATAGCACCTATTGACTTCATAAATACAAATTTCCAACTGATATAAGGAGTCAAATTGTGTAATGCACAAATTAGTAGAATTAAGTTATCTCATTATAAAATTGTTTGAAAGGGAGGGTGGGTGGACAAAGTCAAGAGAATCACAAGAGACAAACATCTCAAACAGTCTTATTGTGCAAGAAAGTCCCTTCCTGAAGTCAAAGAAAAGATTTCGCCTCTATCCCATTTCAAGTGCTCGAAGCTTATTAGTTCATCTCAGATCTCAAAGTCATTATTAAAAAGAAAAAATTAGATTTTCTCTCTGCGGATAATATATTTGAGGGTGTTATCCAGAGACTAGACATATAAAGGAAGCAAATTATAAAAAGGTGATTTTTCTTTTTGAAGATACAAAATAAAAAAAATAGAGATGACTAAGGGGCCAGTGGAGAGCACAGAGGAGGATAAAGAGGGATTTGTGCCAATACAAAAATAAAAAAATAAAAAGATACTGAAACATTTAAGGACTGTGCTTGTGACGAGCCTTGTATTTTTTACATTATCTGCTTCACATTGTCATCTTCAGATTCTTTTATCTTTGGATTCTTTTTAAAATGTGGGACAATAACAGATTGTAGAGGGACCGCGGTATCTTAATTACATCGCAAGCAATTTATCTGGAGTAGCAGGAATGCTACGAGACAAGGAGTTTAATCAGGAATGTGATCCTATGAAAAGACTGGTTAAAGAGGCAGATTTCCACTACATGACCAACTTGAAAATAAGCTCTGTATTATTAAAACAGATTAATAATTTATTTTGTATAGACTGGATTTTAATTCTAATTTAAAATAGGCATTCAGACAATGGCCCAACCTCTACACATACATTCCTAGTATGCTTTGCTCCACTATGGATAATGTTAATACTACTCCTTTCCCTTTTTTTGGAAACCTCCACTTTTTTCTCCTGTGCCATCATCTGCTTTTCACTGCTGGCACTAACTCTGTCTTGGCTCTTTTCCCCTTCTCGGCTAATCTCTAGAATGTGCTGAATAATTATATTATTTTCCATTTGCATTTTAAACCCTTTTTTTAATTCCCATTCTTGATGCCTCTCTATTCTCTCTCACCTTTGTTATCCGTCCTCCCTTATCTTTCCCATTTCTTTTATTTCTGCTTTTTTGGCTTCCTTCCTACATTGCTTTTCTATTCCATTATCTGTACAGACCACCCCTACACTTTCTGATCCTGTTGCTCCAAAACACACTCTACACTGTCTCAAGTACTTCCAAGGAATCAGTCCGCTCAACAGCGCTACACTGTACACGGTATGAAGAGAACAAGAACATATAGTTTTAAATCTGCTCCATCGTTTACAGAACATAACCCCATATGCATAGCATCGCTTATAACAGCCCAGATGTACAGATGTCGCATAGACAGAGCCAAGCCATTTATCACCTCTCTTGGCAGAACCGTATGACAATATATAGGTTATCAAACTAAAATTGACCAAACTTCATTAACTACAGACCATGTATACAATGACAATGTATAGTATGGTATACTATGGCAAAGTGCCCTCCTAATGTCATCTTTACGTGTGCTAGTCTTGCATGCTGCTTGAGCACACATTTCCTTTTGGCTTGTGCTACAGATCACCAGATCCAAAAGGAATTAGATGAAGGTTGTTTGAGTAAATCATGTATAGAGGACAGTAGCAGTATATTAAAAAGGGACTACCGCACTTTATTTATAACTTCATTTCCCACAATTTCATCCCCTTTCAGTTTGCTCGCTGGAAGTCTGAGCCATTGTTCCTGTCCCTTAAATAATGAGGCCAGCCATAGTGCACTGTCTCGCAACCCTTTACTTTTCTATGATCGACAAACTGCAGACAATATATTATGGAGGTCATTGCTCACACCTCGTTTTGGAACGCATATTGGCGACTGTGCAAGCTGCATATTATGTGTGTCTAATACATATTGATTTCCAATTCCCTTCTAACTCTGTATCGTATTCATCATTATTATACTGCTCTACAACGTGAAACTAAAGGGACTTGAGTAATATAATTACGACTTGATTTGAGATATCACATTTCAAGTCCTTTTAACTAGTTTATTATCTTTAGTATCTGCCGGTGCATGTTATACACCAGCCATTTTATACGGTTCCAATAAATAATACTAATGACATTTCAGGTGACTCCATAAATACAAATTTCCAACTGATTTAGAGAGTCAAACTGTGTTCACATCACTCTTAGGATTATTACTTATAATAACACATTTTACAGCGTTGTCAAGATTTAATGAAAAGCAGTCTCCTTCTGCCTCTGGGAGAACCAGTGCTTAAGAGATAAATAATAACAAAGAAAAACAACAAGTATTTTGCATCAGTACTAAATACTTAAAAAAAAAATATTTGGAATCTGTCCCTATCGGATATACGCAGAGCCAACAGGCAGAGACCATAAAAACATCTGAAATGAAAGGGGCAGGATGCTGGGAGGGTGGCTTCTGGAGCAGTGCGCTAGATGTATGGACAGGGAATAAGGGATTCAAATTACACATGTGCAGTCAGGTTACCAAACATCATCCTTGTGTGCATGAGCTGGCTGCTTCACCTATAATGTCAAAGACTCCAGACAACCAGACTAAACAGCAGCCCCAAATCTGTACTGTTTGGCATACAGTGGGGCATTCGGTTGAAAGTATAGGTCACAAGGACCTTAAAAGATGGCGCTCAGATTGTAGGTCTGCTTATATTTCCCACCCTTCAATATAAAATTATGCCCTCTTGGTTTAGTGTGTGTGTGTGTGTGGAGGGGGGTCCTTCCATGCTTTCAAACTTTATTTCAGCGCTTAATATATTTCACAGTTATCATCATGTCTTCTGTGGTTTAATGGTCAATATTAATGTGCTGGTCTTTCCTCATACGTTGGCTTAAAACCATTTTACAGATTTTTTTTTAAATTATCTCTATTTTTACCTTTTTGAAACCAATCTCTATGGATAATATAGCAAAATAATCTATTTGCCTTTCCATAAACATTCAATGACTTCTTTCTGCTTTGCTACTGTGCTTATACAGCTTTAGAGAGGGATGAAACACTAAAATCAGAACAACATTTCTGCCTGAACATTTTTGCTCTTTTTGTGCACCATTCAAAATATATAAGATGCTTTGCAAAGACTAAGGGGCTGCCATATTGATGGAGCTGTGCTGCGTAGCAGCTGACACGGCTGGGTGAGCACACCATCACACGCTGTCATTGGTGCATGGGCACATCAGTAACTGTAGTGGAGATAATCATCTTCTGCCAGCGATTACAAAAAGGCATTGTAATCAGACAGAAGCTGACTTCTGTGTGATTAGATGTTGGTGTGGGGACTAGTCCATCTAAATCACCTTAAATGATGGCTCGTGTGTGTGTGTGTGTCATAAACATATTGAATTATGTTCCCAACGCTAATCAATTGCGCTAGACTTTCTTCAATTAAAATTTTATTTATGCATCACGTGTACCAGAATTCAACTAGTAATGTTACTAAGACACATAGAACATTCCACAGGCCGAACCGTCATGTACTCCACTGATTACATTTCCTTCCTTTGAATGCACATTCATTAACTATGAAATTCCGCTACCTATCTTTACATTCTTTCCAGCCAACGACATTTCAGTTTAGACCCAACACATTTAATTGCTAGCAATACCTACTAAGATGGCCAGCGAAAGATAGTTGTGAGCATCTTCCCACCCCAAATGGTGATGTCTGCTTCCCACAAAGCCTAGCATGCATAATGTTTTCTGTATATTATAGGATGGGGATGTCACAATTTGGAGGTTGACTGATGTGTTTAAGGGGACATATATTTGGACTTTAACATTATGCCTGTGACAGAGATAAAGCTGTTACCATTTTACTACAATATTTGCTAGTAACATAACTAGCACAGTGTGTAGAAATAAAATATATTATGCAAACAGTAATACTGTGCTATTTTGTATGATGTGAATACGTTAAAGAATGTTGTGAAGGTATGGATTATTTGCTTTTTATGCAATCAAAATGAGTTACTCTACAATATATAAATATATATATATATGCTCTGCCATTTCATCTAGTTACTGCAAGACACCACACTGTTTATCTGACTTATCAGAAAGAAATCCTCGAAAGACACCTGTCTGAACTTCCTATGACAAGCTGATTGGGTCACCACAAGGATAAAGAGCAAGTATCATGTGGCAACTCCAGATAAAAAGTATGTTTTACAATAATTGGCCTTGAAAATGTATCTATTTGCCTTTTCCTCATAGAAGGGGCACGGTTAGGTTGCATCCTCAAGGTATCTTTTCTTTCTGGTTTATTTTCTGACTCTCGAGCACAAATAGAAGACGGTTACATTGAGGAATTTGAAAACTACCATATACTTGGACTAAAGTTTTCCTATAAAATTGATAGTCCTATAGATGAGGGTATAATACACACTGAGGGCTTAACTATAGGGACAGAGTGTCCATCCTGAAACCTTTCCATAGAGCTCTGGACCATAAAACTTGGCTTTAAAAATGTTTCTGCTGGACCAGAGTGTCCGATCTTTCAACAAAATGCAAGTAATGGACTACAAATATATATATATATATATATCACTAGAACAATGTATATATTCATGGTGCTGCAAGACACACACAAAACTTCCCACACATTGTCTTTAATGCAAGTGAATAAAACTGAAAAATTGCTGCACACACAAATAGGCGGAAATACCTCCCCTTAGAATATCTATTTCAGGGCCGCTTTAGCTGTTGTTCCCATCTCATACCCAATTTTTCTAATAAAAGAAAAGGTATTAAAGTGGTGCAAATATATAATTTATTTTATGGCATGACCGCTTGCCAGTGCCATCCTTTATGGCATGACCGCTTGCCAGTGCCATGCTTACCCCCTCAAACAGCACGCCCCCTGGCACCTCTGTCCCCAAACAGCCTGCCTGGCACCAACTGGCACCTTGCCACTTCTCTCCCCTAATGTCACCAACATTCAGTCGCCACAGACTCCCTCTCTGCATGCGGCGGGCAGGCAGGAGGATGCACTGCGGTGGGCCCCTCTTTACCAGTGGCCCCTGGTCAAATGCCCACTGGTTAATGCAGCCTTGATCTGTTTTTAAATTCTGTTTTCAAGATCCTCTGTTCACATTTACACAATAATGCAAGAGAACATGTAGAAAAAAAAATGTCCATAGGGTAGTACTTAAATGGTAGATCATTAAATATCAAGTATCTAATTGCCAGACTCTCACTTTGTAATGGAGCTCTGACTGGTCCCTTGTATAAATTCCCAAATTCCCATTGTACACCTATTCCTCTAAAATAAGTACAAACTTGATACGATGAATGAGTCATTTAAGTACTACACTATGTTCTCTTGCATTGTTCTGTACATGTGAATAGAGGACCCTGAAACAGAAATATATGTAAAGGAGAGATATTTCCACCTATTGTAGTGTGTGCAGCACTTTTTACATTTTCTAATGTTTTTCTTAAGAGTTAATACCCAGCACTGTACTTCAATACTCAACATAATAGCCTTGTTATAGGTCTTTAGTAGAATCACCCATTACAGTGACATAGGAGAGATAATATTTAAAACACTGTGTTTGGTGTGTTGTGTCGGGGTCTAGAATAGAGTATCACCTTTACTAAATCAAGGCCAAATCCAGAACAGATGAGCAAACAATGAACAGAGCAGAGTCCAGATGAGAAAAGGTGCCGATGGCTGTCTGTATATTCTAATCACGTGAGCATGTTTATCTCAGGGTGTCTGAGAGGAGAGAGCTGCACAGTTCAAATGTGAAATAAACTCAGGGCAGGCTCTTAAATTACAGCTTCCTACTACAAGGCATCTTTTTAATGGGAAGCTAGGATGCGTTGTCAGGAATATTAAACAGATGTGTGAATGGATCTGCTCTCTTGTATCAGGGATTTATGGTTTGTTTTAAAACCAATAGGGAGAACGGGTATAACGCAAGAAAGACTGGAGAGATTAGACCAAATAAATAAGATAGATTGCAGTATATGGAGACATAAGGACACGAATAAAGGGGGCAATGATAGAAAAATAACAAAGGCACAGAAACAGAGGTAAGATGAAAGTAACGCAAAACGAGAGATTGAAAGAAGAGAAAGAACACGACTAAGACAAGAGGAGGAGGCATAGGAAAGACGTGACAAATGAGCGCAATTCAATGAAAGAGAGGGTTAAAAGACAAAGGTGGAAAGGGATGGGCAAAGGTGGAGGAATATATATGTATGAACAGACGGATCTAGAAACAGAAAATGTAAATAAAATGCTTAAGACAAGAATGGGGAACAGGAGAGCAAACACTGCTTTAATGAAGATAAAATACATATGGAAAGAGAAAATGGAGAGGGGCAGGGCTAAAAAGCCCAAATCAATCCAGGAAAAAAGAACAGGCAAATATCAGCAGAATGTTTGGAAAGATAACTGAGAACGCACGATTAACCATGAATGAAGACAGGCCTTTCTGCACACCTGCAAACTCTCTAAGATTTAACAAATAATTCCACATCATGGATGAATTACCTATAATCACGCTGTCCCTGAGACTTTAAACGCTGCCTCATATGTGCTCCATAATGCTTATTTAGCATCGGCTCACTGTGCCCATTCTGTTGCACAGTAAGTTGAATGGCTGTGCTGCATAATTTTCTCCCCATGCAGTGCTACAAGAACTGATGTGACTGCCTTTTGACAGTGGTTTAGAAATTTTTGTAATTTTGCATTTAGAATAAAAAGAAATACAAATTTGTTCTTTCAACAATTGTATCAAATGTAGATTAATCTTAATGTAGATTTTATGGTACTCACTCTGCAAATTTCCTCAATGATTTAGTAGGTGGCAGTAAAACATTTATTTTTACAGAATAAAGTCAGTGTACCATCTTTAAATGTGCATTAATCCAAATCCAAAAATAATGGAGCAAAAAGTGGGCCTGTCACATGCAAACCTCTAGATAAAGTTTATGAATGTATACCAATGCCCACCATACAGAGAAAATATGTTGTTTCCCTTAAAGCGGGAATCCATACATCTACATTTCATGTATGGAGTAGTGTTTAACCTGTATATTTTACAGGAGTAATTTTGAGAGCTCATTTTCAATTGGAGCACCTGATGTCATTGTGGGATTAATCCCTAGTAGGACTCTTGCTAGGGCCTTGCATCCAAGCATACACCTGTATGATCAGCCATTGTTTTGATGGACATTGTATCCTGCACAATGTACACGGCATGTGTGTTCAGGGGGGGCCAGAATCAATTAGTTATTCAACACAGTTCCTATGGGATGCCAATTTGCATAAATTACTGGTTCCGCCTGGATGTAGTTGCATACTATGTGCCACCGGGGAGCATGCAAAAGTTATGTGTCCAGCAAAAAAACTAGCAGTACACCTGGTGGGAAAAAAACTGCAGATGTGTGCTCTGTACAGAGTGTTGAGCAATAGATGTAAGCACGCCTTGCAAATATATTTATCCTTTGGAAAACTTAGTTTAAAAATGTAACCATTTGTTGTACTCCTAGGCTGCAGCCTAATGGATAACATTTGCAATTAATCTAGAGCTTAATATTATTGCAAAACCAGCATTCAACCACTCTCAAATCCCTGCTCGTACAAACACTCCCACTGTATATCGTCACTGTATATTGGTTCATATAGTGAGCGAGTATATGTTGATCTTAGGATGTGCTTTTTATCATACCATATCCATTAGTAGACTTTGCTCCTGGCTTCAACCGCTTTTAAGTGCTTAATCATCCCAGTACTAACTTTGTAACTAAGAGACGCTGGGAGGGAGAGTGTCATTCTACCATCGCTTTGAATTCATCATGATTACTCTGCATCACAAGCATGTTGTTTTCATTGCTTTTACACGTCTGTCTGATTATTTCTCACGCTAACAAAGAAACCATTAAGATCACATGATAGATAATTTTCAAACCCTCTACTCCTCTTGCCAGCTGAACCACTTCTGTTTACTCTCTTACAAACCGCTTCCACACAATCTCTATCCAAGCATTCTTATTTTTCCAGTGTTCTCTTCATACATGTTCAATGTATGCCTTTCATATTCTATCCTACTCCAGCCACATAATCTACTTGCAGACTAGAGTGTAACCCCTTCTCCAGGTCTCCCTTGACAGAAACAACCCTAGATTACAGCAGCAGATAAGAACTAATTGTCCCATCCAGTCTTTAAAATGTCAAGCTTTATTTTCCTATTAGAATGTCACGATGGCATATTACTTTATTATTTATTTAATAGCACTTAGACACTGCACAGCATTGTGACATGGGTAAAGACAACTACAAAATAGGCAGGATAAAAAAAATGTTTTAAAAAGTAGACCCAGTTGTTTAATGAACAATCTTCTCAAATTAGTTTATAAAGAACCCAAAACATATTCTTAATATACTACTCTACAGATTTAATGTTGCTACTACTTCCAGTCAATCAGTTTCTATCAGCAGTTCTGCCAAATTAACTTCTATCTCGCTTTATTCCTAACTTCTATTCACCTCTTCTGACCAGTTACAGCACTTTTAATATCCCCTCTTTTTTTATTTCTATTTAATTCTCACCATCTCTGAAGTATCAAACCATGGAATAAAGAAATTCCATCAAATGACTTCTTAATATTCTATACAGCACATTGGAGATTCACATTAAAGAGATACCTTGTATAATGAAGCTGTAATGTCAGCACACACATTGCACATTCTACAGTTCAACTACGCAATTTCTCCATATTCAATTATGCGGACCAACCTGAATGAGGAAATTCACAAAGACTAATAAATCCTAAAGGACAACACAGGAGAGTGAGGGCCAGGACCGTGGAATGGAGCAAGATCGTTCGTAAGAAGTGGAAAGACCAAGTGGTGAGAGACAGACAAAGCTTGAATATCTCAATCCAGAAGACATGCTGGTTGGGGCCTAAGACTGCATATAGGAAATACTTGGCACAGCGTTATTAGATGTTGCTAATGAGTTGAAGCTGGAATCCTTACAAAAAATCCAAAAAAGAAATAACCTAAAACATAACAGATGTAATGTAAAGTTCCTGTGTCTGTAATGCAGGACCAAGCCATATTACACAGTTAGTCACATTCGTGTTTATGCCAGTATTAAGACTGGGAGATTAGAGGCAGCAATGCATTTACACTGTGTATGTCTAACACATGGCTTGACAAATCCCAAGAGCCAGGGAGCCATGGCTCGTAAAATCCCAACTGATCCCTCCTTCTTGTCCAAGTACTAGAAAGTTGGCAAATATGCTGTTGCCACAGGGGAAGTTTTACCTGTGTCAATTAAGCCATTATATTGTGTAAGAATGGATAACACCTTCTTCACAACTACAAAATTATAACACAATTACCAGGAAACTGTTGAATTCAATTAGTTAAAGGAAGCCGTATTCCTACTTAACTCTTTGATGGCATAAGATATGCCAGGCATGTCCTTGGAAAACATTCCCTTAGAAACATAGAAACATAGAATGTGTCGGCAGATAAGAACCATTCGGTCCATCTAGTCTGCCCAATTTTTTTTTTTTTTTTTTTGAGTACTTTTATTAGTCCCCCGTTCCCGGTCTTATAGCTAGGATAGCCTTGTGTCTATCCCACGCATGCTTAAAATCCTTGACTGTGTTTACCTCTACCACTTCTGCTGGCAGGCTATTCCATACATCCACTACCCTCTCAGTAAAGTAATACTTCCTGATATTACTTTTAAATCGTTGCCCCTCTAATTTAAGACTATGTCCTCTGGTTGTGGTAGTTTTTCTTCTTTTAAATATTGCTTGCTAACATAACATGCCTGGAATGTCCTACAGTTCAGATTGTGGTATGCCCACAAGCATACAACGATCAGACTGAAACAGATATGGCTGAGCACCTTGGAACTGTGGCACTCCAGCCATGTCTTCTTCGTTACCCAATTGTGGGGCAGGGAAAGACTTATAGTATGGGCAGCTTGCTTATGTCCCCCAAGCATCCCCCACATTTAGTTAAAATAAAATAAACTTTTGGGCTAGGATTTCAGCTAGGGTTACTCATTTTACCTGCCTTGGAAGGATGAAGGGAAAGTCAACCCCACCAGGAACCATACCTGAAACCCTAAGAACTGAACCGTTTCTGCAGTTGGCATACTAGCTCATAAAGCGATCTCACAAGTTTATTTATAAGACAACTAAAAAATGTTTTAACCCTTGCTTATATGTCCTTTAAAGTTAGGTTAGGACATTCTGCAGCACTTGCAGCTTCTTGCCTCACATCTCTAATTTGTATTTGCTGCAAAACAAGAGTTAAAAATGCAGTTATTTCTCAGACTGGCTTTGCATGGTCATCGTCCAAATCATTATCGCACTTAAAATACATTGCTCTGGATCAAGTTTCTCTGTGAGGTAAGTGGATCATGCTTTAGAGCAGGTAGAATGACATCTGTACGTTAATAAGCTCGGTCCAAAGGGAGAGAATACGGAGGTGCAAAGTACTATCTTTGGGTAAGTTACAGACTCTAGCGTGGTGTGACGCCAAGAAGCCGTCCTAGCGCTACAGAAGACTGGCACGGTTTCACTGAACAGCAGGCAAAAGGGAGCATGAACAGAGTAATGCATTAAATCACAATGCTAGTTAGAAATCAAATGAAACATTAGTTTTAATAAAATCAAAGTTTGTTGTAAGATGCGAAGCACTCTGCAATTACAAATTAAAGATGGGAAAAAGCCAAACAATACATAATTCAACCAAAATAAATTTTCTTGTTTATCAGAAAACATCAGAAACATAGAAAGTGTCAACAGATAAAAACCGTTTGGCTTATCTACTCTGCCCAATTTTCTAAATCCTTTTATTAGTCAGATCTTCCCTTCATCTGACCCAGATTTGTAAAACATGTGCACTTAATATGTCTACATGTGCTGCAATCTTTCAATAAATGGAAAGTTAATTATTGCCTAATTGTCCTTTAAGCATTCATGACATGACCCCTCTCGGTATTTATACATTATTGTTCAAAAGTGTTGTTTTTTTAGGAAGATCAAATTTTGTCCATCAAAGTAACATCAAATGGATCACAAGTACAGTGTAGACACGGTTAACATGGCAAATGACTATTATAGATGGAAAAATAATGTCAAATGTGTACAAGGCTGCAATTGTATAAAATAGGATTATTTGACTAATGCAAAGTCTGAAGGACACATTTAAATTAAAATCATTACTAACATTGTCAACTTCTTGACGATCCCCTGTTCATTTTGCAACTCATTTCATATATGTTTTTATGGAAAACATGGAAATGCCAAATATTTGACCGGTAGTGTATAATACATCAAACATGCACTGGCTTTATTAGCTTCTACCTTCTACTACTACAAAGATATTCCACAATTACTCCAATATTATATATAAGTGTAGAGCCACAGTGCTTCAGAAAAAGACTTGGCATGTTTCAAAGCTTTGTTCACTTTTACTCCAACAGAGAACTGCTGGTCTGATAAAATGCATCACATTTATTTCTGTAACCATTTTATTCATCTTCCTCAAAGTCGTTCTCCTTCATTCTCATTGTTATTCAAAATATGCAGGTCATATATATTGGGAGACAGCTAGATATAGGTATTGTGATGCACTGCACAGCTAAAACTTACTGATTTATTTAGGACAAATGACAGACCACATTTTTAAATAAACATCTGTTTATATAGAGGGTGTGTGCATGTGCATAATATTACATATCATACATGGGACTTGTATGTGAGAGAATATACAATGAAACTTTCCCTCATCCCTTTGCCCATATTACAATGGATTTATTGCCCAATAAAAACAAATAAACCTTTCTCTATGTATGCTACAATCAATAAGTTACATAGAAAGATAATGCACTAAAGAAAAATTGCACATATTTTGCATCTAAACCTTGACCAACGTTTTGACAGTTTTCAAACTATTCACATCCCCCTACATACAAATGCTTTGGAGCTCCCTTCATGTCACCCAAACTTATATTTAAAAGTTATCAATTTATAAAGCGGCAAACATAATTGGGGTACTAACATGTTGACATATAAGTGAATGCTCCATAAAAAGAAAAGGTAAAAAGGCCTTTGCTCATAAGATCTTTAAAACCTTCACACAGTAACAAGCAAATTATTTGGTGCTTTTTTTTCTATTACAAGCCATCACGTGCCCTCACGACCCAAAGAAACAATGAGAAAGAGTCCTAATTGCCAGAAAGAGGAGGAATTAAACTGACTGAAGAAATGGTTTGCATTAAATTAAATATTTAGGTTCAAGTCTCAGAAAGAGTAACGATTTGTTACCTTGGATACCTATAAGAGAACCTATTTCATTCCTCTTCATATGAAAAATGACCTTGAAAAATATCTAAGCTATTAAGCTATTTGTGTACTTTAAAGATTTTTACGTGTGTGTGTGTGTGTGTGTGTGTGTGTGTGTGTGTGTGTGTGTGTTAATATTCGCAATTTTATAAAAATGATTCACTAAAATCCCCTTTTCTCTACAAAATGCTTGAAATAATATGTCTAAAACAAACGCTTCTAGATGGACACAGCTTGCCCATTCTGTGGCAAGTCCTTTATTTAGGTGGCTCTAATATTCCCAGTCATTACTGAATGATGGCTGTAGCTACATTGGGTATGAATACATAGGTTCTGTGTTAACCTATCAACAGCTGTGTTGAACCATGGACTAATGGGTATTTCACACTTGCTGTCAGTGATACATGCCACCCAACTATGAGTCTTTATGTGGGACAGTCCCAATTCAGTAACGCAATCACAGAGTACAGATTTTCAATCAGGAACACCGGAGCCAGGGGGTAGAAGATGGGAAATATGGTCAAATCTGAGCCATGTTTATAAAAATGAATAAAAAAAAAATCTATGCTGCATGGCATCACCTGGTACTAGTGTTTGAACCTTCACAAGGATCTAATATGGTGAGTATAAACACTGACTGTCATATAGATGAAGTGTGTTCTGGTGCAAACAGGTATATTCACTAGAAAGTGAACTGAGATTAACTGACACGAGAATTAAAAAATCAAGACATTAATAGCAGAGCTGAAAAATATTGGCCAGTTGAAGAATCTTTCCGACGCTAGCACTAAAATCTGCTTCTTGTTCACTACATTTTACCTTTTAGTTAATAAATCCAAAAGTCTACCAAGCCCGAAAGTGCTCACCAATGTCTTCATTTGTAAACACTTGCTATAACTTAAAGAACACATTCTATGTAAACTGTACAGGCTTGACAAGGATTTTAATTACTAGAAAGCACTTTGTAGTGAAATAAACGAGACATTTCTGACGCGAAAACTGACGTGAAATCTCACAGCCGATGAGATCATCAAACTAATTAAAAATCATGCTTTCACATCATTGCTTTTTATACTCTGATATTTATACTAATTTATCAATATCTCAAGCCGTTGAGTTCTACAAAACATTTATAATTCTCACTCAAATGTACACACAAATTATATTTATCTATTAAATTCTCATACTCTCACGAATTCTTCACCTGGCGATCCAAGACATGGCTTGGGTGGTAGAGTATGAGCAGTACCGTGCATGCACAGTAGCCACCAGAGAATGGAACGTAAGGACCACAGGATTGCAGTCCCAATCGGAACAGATGGGGGACGTGTTTAACTCTGTGTAATGGAGTGTATACATACTAATGCCTTAATGCACGGGGAGGCCACAGAGCCTTATGCCAGCACAACACAGCAAGGGTAGTCTGCAAACAGGTCTAATCCAGTTTCTTTAGGTAGTTAGGCAGGTCACAGTCTACAGAGACATGCGAAAAGATTAAAAAACATTGATTTGTTTTCGCTTTAGTAATGAGATTTCTTGGAGGGAAGAGAGAAAATGAGCGAGAGATTGAAGGCGATGTGGACTCTTGTGGCACGTATATTATTAAATTAGCTGGCATATGGATGTATTATAGGCCGAGATGCTGACTCTGTATTTAAATAGGCAGGCAGTCGAGTTAGCTTACTGCACTTTTAAAATGCCATTAACAACCTTGGCCTTCAACTCAAGACTGTATCTCTCTACATTTCTTGACCTCCGAAGTCATAAATGTTGCTCATCCTCCTGACAGACTATTTTATGTTTCATCTTTAATGCACCCAGCGCTGAAAGTGAAGGGCGCTAGAAATCTTTCCTTCCAGATATATTTGTCCAGAACACAGAGATACGCAGTCATACTGTGCATTACATCTGACTTTAGGAGGGGGGGGGGAAATTCCAAAAAGAATTAATAAATCTAGCAGGCAGTGTATACTCTCTAGGGATCTGCGAGCGTCTGGCCGCAGTAAATAAAATTCAGCATCAGCTGAATCCGGAACCTTTTTTTTTCTACTCTTCCATGAGAAAGAAATGGTGAAGAAGGCAGATGTTCTGATCTTCTCTTAGTAATTAACGTGAAGGGAATAAAGCAGTTAGTCGGAAAGCAGAGCAAAATGATGACTTAATATGGACACTTGGGAAGTGGGGGGAAGACTATAAAGTTTCAAGTGTGAAAACGGCAATAGAAAACGTTTTCACTATAACGTATGAATCCGGGAACGGCTCAACCTGCTGAAACCTCACTCGGCATCTGGTTACCTTACTGATAAAGAAAAACTCTGACCGCTCGCAATATTTCAGCAGTACTGTACAAATACTGATCTTTACATAGGAGTGTGCTACCCAAAGATCATGTCGCTGTGATAAGGTCGCTGTCCTACTTACACCGTGCAGATCATTTAATGATTTCAATATGTAAACTCTGCATTCATGATATGCTGGAGAAAGATTGGCAGATTAATCTGTGTATTAAAAGATAATATATGGCCTTGAGTTTCTAACAGCAGCAGCTGTGTGATTCCTCACTCTGATGGAACAGCTTCTGACAGGTCCGGATAATAAGGAGCTTTTAAAGAGAAGGCTATCTGGTTGAATTTATTCAGCCGCTGCATATCTGAATAGTTACAATTTGGGAGGATGCATTAAAAGTATTTATAATGGGACTCATACATTGCAGATTAGAAACATTTATTTTTACAAAGAAATAGCATTTGTGATTTAATTATAGTCTGGATGTGCAATCAGATCCAAAATACAGCTGTGGATCTTTTTGTTGGTAAAGGTGCTTTGATTTAGTAAGAGGTTTGTTTTCAAATGCTTGAATTAATAGATTAGGTAAGTAATACCTGCACAGTATCAGTGTGACGAGTGTAGAGGAGTACAATTCAAATATTTATATAAATATACCTTATTTTGTTTGGCACAATTCTTTAGAACACAGGTAGCAGTCTCACATAATAAGGAAACGAAGATAGTATTTGTCCAGTTGAAAAACACATGATGAATTTATTTCTTGCTTAAATATAGGTGTTTTTTTAACCGGACTTATACCCTTCTTCATTTCCTTATTATATGAGACTGCTACCTTTGTTCTAAAGAATTGTGCCAAACTAAATAAGGTATATTTATATCAATATTTGAATTGTACTCCTCTACACTCGTCACACTCATACTGTGCAGTGTATTACTTGTTTCTTCCATCGTAGAGTGGAGTACCAACATATTCACATTCCATCATAATAATTCTACTGTACACCGTGGACTGTATTTTTATGAAGTAATAGATTAGATATGCTCTGTTGGTCAGCACAAATACAAGCAATGGCTTATAGTGGAAGAGATAGATGTTAAATGGACACTCCCACCCAAAAATGAAAAAGGTTTATTTTGCATTGTTGATTTCAGATGTATTTTGTTTTTGTTATGTGACTGTATTTAATAAAATATGCAACTAAACAAGTGTGGCTGGGCGCCGCAATTTTGTGAAATAGTGTTTTTGGGTGCCACCCCCAGTGAATTTACAGCACATATTTCTCTCTTTGGGGATGGAGACACAGAATGCAGTCTATAAGTCAGACTTCTGATCATAGACTTGCATTGTATGGGAGGGTAATGTAACTATTACACCACAAGGGGGCAGAGTGATGATTTTGACTGTTTGATCAGGTTAATCTCCTCTCTGTGTTGGAAGGCAGGTAAACAAAAAAAAAAAAACAAAAAAAAAAGTTGTACACGACCATCTAGTTCTACCCACTATGATACACAGGAGCCAGCAAGAGAGCAGGGGTGTATCTTATGACATCATACAGGCTTTTGCCACGGTTGTAAAGAGAGACTGGTTGGAAGATTTTGGACGAAATTGCATCATGGGAAATATTCACGTATGGAGCCAGTAGATAAACCCATAATTCTATTTAATTGATTCAATCATCATATAAAAAATAAATAAAACCGTGGCATATAATTTTTATATGTGTTTGTTTTAAATGACCAGGTTATCTAGTTACATCTTATGTAAGTGGTAGTGTCCCTTTAATACAAGGAGCTAACCAGGATTTACAGAAAAAACATTCTATAAATACTTTATTTACTAAATATTTTATTTACTTTATACTATAACATGTTTTGTACAGACTAGATGGCTCAAATGGTTTATTCTATGTTTTTATGTGGAAAATTTAAAATGATCTACATAATTGCAAGCAACTGCATAAATTAAGATTCAAATGTATAGGCTCTCCTGTTTGTGACATCATATTGTGGTTTGATAGGAAAATGAACGTACTTCAAATGGATTTTGCAGATCAAGTCACAAAATGACAAACCAGAGTTCAAGTCTCTTAACGTATGCATTTGCTTGCAATTCTGCTAAAACAAGTTATAAGTTTTTTTGATTCTCTACATTCACCGTAAAAAGGCGAATATGCCTTTAAAAGAGCAATGTGTTAATATAAAGACCTTTGTATGAAAAAAGAACATTGTGATGTTGAAAAATGTATGTGATCAGGTGAGAGGCTTGGCTCGTTTTATTGCTGTAGAAACATTTTCATATTCGAGAAATCAGGAAGTGAAAGTTGGAGAGAAACATGAACAGATCATAACTAATGGCAGCCACCTATATGCTACAAACAACCTACATACATAGATGAAGCATTACTATGTGCTTGATTAATATGTGAACACATCGATTCTAACCTTCATGTTGACCTATTTGGTTTCATTTATGATTGGCCATGGAAATCAGATCAACACACTTAAGGATTTGAGTGTCAGAAGGGGATAGTTACTGGAGGGAAGTAAGGGGTTTCCACACAATTTGCCTATTGTGCTATATCCACATTGAGACCACTGGAGTCTTTACAGAAGAATGTTGCAAACATAACATGGTGAGAGAATAAATACATGGACTTTCATACACAATAAAATCAGACTTCTCTGTATGGTCTGGGTAGAGAAATCACTATAGTAAGATAGACAACATGGTAAAGATATTAATATGCACCATTGCTTTAGGTTGTATAAATACACATACCCTAACAAACAGAACTTTTCCTATAATTGTATATCCAGTTCTAGTAGGGCCTCTAAACTGTAAATACAGAATTCACACCCCACATCACTGTGTGACTGACTTCAATGTCACCTGCTGTAACATCTTTAACAATATTCAATGTTATCACAGCTACTAAATAAAGCTGTATATACAGAATCATGACTGAATATGTCACACTAATCATTATTGAGATTAGGAAGAATCGAAAAAAAAAGCCTGAATATAAGACTACCCTATAGGAAAAAAGTTCAACTTGTATATATTGACATGTAAATTACTTTTTTAATAAAAAAAATTATGATATCAAAACATGTATTTCTTGTTTTTATTTCTTTTTATGTGCCAATGCTGCCTCTCTCCCACCTCGCCTCCGTTTCTGCACCCCCTCCCTCCCCTTGTCTCTGTCTCTTCCCCCCCTCCCCTTGTCTCTGTCTCTTCCCCCCCTCCCCTTGTCTCTGTCTCTTCCCCCCTTCCTCCCCTGGTTGCCGTCTCTTCCCCCCTTCCTCCCCTGGTTGCCGTCTCTTCCCCCCTTCCTCCCCTGGTTGCCGTCTCTTCCCCCCTTCCTCCCCTGGTTGCCGTCTCTTCCCCCCTTCCTCCCCTTGTTGCTCTCTTCCCCCCTCCCTCCCTCTCTGCCCCCCTCCCTCCCTCTCTGCCCCCCTCACCTTTGTCATGATCCCTGGTGGCTAGTGGGGGCAGCCGGGGGATGTCTGCACGCTACGTGCAGACATCCTCCATGCTGCCCGACACGTCCGTCTATTATGACGGACAGCTGGTCCGTCATAATAGATGGAGGTGTCGGGCAGCATGGAGGATGTCTGCACGCCCCCGGCTGCCCGATTCTCCCTGGTGGCTAGTGGGGCAGCAGAGGATGTCTGCTCGATGAGCGCAGACCTCCCCTGCTGCCGACCGGCACGACCGACGGGACTTCTGTGACGAAAGCGGAAGTACCTGGCTTCTTCATAGAAGCCCCGGCGGTCGTGCCGGGCGGCAGCAGGGGAGTCTGCGCTCATCGCACAGACATCCCCTGCTGTTAGAGAGGGGGATCCAGGTCCCCTGCAGCTCTGCTGGGGACCTGGATCCCAGTCTTATAGTCTGACCTCAATTTGATAAGACAAGGGGGATTTTTCAGAAAAATAATTCTGAAAAAAACCTTGTCTTATAATCGAGCAAATATGGTACATAGTGCAGTAAAATCACTTAAAAAGCTGGTCTGCGTGTGAAAATACACTTACAGACTACACAGGTCAGAAGACATATAAAACAAGTCTACAATAGAGTTGTCAAAGTTCCAATCTGGCATGTGATAGTAGTCCAAACTCAACGCATTTCGCCGGGGTATTCTGAAGTCCCGGCTTCTTCGGGAGTTGCAGCATTCAAGGAATGGTGAAAGCCATTTTTCTGAACGCACTTCTTCAATTGGGCTCATTGATTTTAGGGAGTCTGTCCCAGTATTACTGCTCTCCCGCAAGATCACATCCCCCATTGTCTCCTGACTAATCTGGATGTCTCCAACTAAACAAGTTGAGCTCTTTTTGTTACCTGCAGTTGTGGGAGTGAGAGTAGCAGATCATCTATCTTTCATCCACCCACTGTTTTGTTTACATGTGAGTTTGCACACTGTGTGCCCTAACATTTTTAAGTGTACCCCTATATTGTGTGTTTTATATATTTTATGAATACTGCACCATTGGCTTTTTTACTTATTTTATAGAATTTTGCCCAGCCTTCTAATAGTGAAGACCAACCGTTTATCTTGTTGGTCGGTTTTAATGAAGACATTTTGTGAGTGTACTCCGTATCACCATACCATTCCCTGGTCCTGCTGTATTACGCTATATTTTATTTTCTGTCTGTTCAATGTATGTGCACTCACATGCTGTCTGTACCAGTATTACTGATGCCTATGCACAGGGCGGAATTATGTTTAAACTATGTATGTCTGAGAAAACGCTGTATGATACCACGTAACTTTAAAAGACAAATGTCAGCACAAAATGAAGAAGTTCTGTTTGATTTAAAGATTACATCAAGTATAGGTGTTTTAAATCGTAATGTTTTAATGACAAATAAAAGTAAATTACCTTATCGAGCCTTCTGTGCTTATACAGCAGTGTCCGGGGGGTGGACATCTTGGGTCATATTTTCCTTCATCTGCCCAAAGATTCTAAATAACCTATCCACTCTCTGATAAAGCTATACAGAGCAAAAAGGGCTCAATAAAAGGTCATTTATTTGTATTCTTTCATTAAAGGATTTCTATTTAAAATTCCTACACTCAGTTGTCCTTTAAATTGTTCCCCTGTCAAGTCCCAGGTTTGTGGAAAGTATGTTATTCTAGACATGTTGGTTTTGCTTTGTGGGTTACATGGAGAAACATGGAGCTTGAGAAGATAAGGTAAGGAAGACAATGTATGGTTTCGTACGACAAAGCTCCTTGAAATAACTTTGTGGTTGAATTTTCCCATGACAGGAAGAGTAAAGCGTTTGGAGAATTAATTCTCTCAGACACCTGAGAGGGAAAAAAATCTTAAATACCTAATTTAGAGAAATAGTGCCTTGGAAATCTACAGCCAGAATACAGTGTGATATGTATAGGAATGATTAAAATAGACAATGGATTGTCTTAAAAACTAATTTACCTCACACTCCACTAGATACAGTGAATATTCCAAGCAAATTTTATCAGACAATTCACATGAAATGCCCTAATAAAAAGCAGTGCATTAAAACAAATGTACTTATTTATGAATTTGGAACTCGTGAATATGTCTCTCTAGAGAGATTAATGGTAAATGCCGAGTGATTTGTCAAAATAATGTTCACAAGGAAAAACAATGTGAAAGACCCATGTAAATGCCGATGAGATGGCTCAGTGTGTTAATGCATCAACTGTAGATCAATCTGGTCAGTCTTTAGGGACTGACTTGATTCCCTGTATACAAGAGACGTGTTTAACCTGGAAAGGTACATTAAGCTCTATTATTACCTTAAATTTTTGGCGATAACGCCAAACAATGAACATTGAGACTGTAATGAGCTAGAAATAAGGCTTTTCACTATTGATAATTAGGATGAAGTAGAGTGAACAGAGTGCTGATTTGAAATCAGGGACAGAACTCACTCAGTGTTGGCAAAAAAATAATAATATAGGGATCATCTGATATTGCACCTGTCTCTAGTTATGTTTTGGGAAACCAGTACTGTTAGTCACTGGGGCGCCAGAGGAGGACCCATGTAGAAGAGGAATTGCAAAATGGCCACCCCTGCTACATGGATCATGTTTCCCATCAATCGTTTTCAGCGAGCAAAAAACAGTATGGCAGGATAGCAGGATTAACCACTGATTGAGGGACACTTTCAATAATAAAATTAAGTCTAGTCCAATGAAGAAGTCTAATCAACCTTGCTGGTAGAGAAATATATCACTAATTGAACTAAACCATTACTAAAAACTAGTATTGCAAAACAAATTAAAACCTCTTAAGCTCAGGGTTTGGAAAGCCACTGACTATTGTAAATGTTATGTATAATCATATAATTAAAAATAATTGAGTAACTTATTAACCAAAAGTAATATACGCATACATTTGTAGCAGTTTAAACTGATGTTAACTGCAAGTTATTCCAAGAACCCGGAGACACTAGGAAATTATACTAATTAGCAAGGAAAGATCTCAACTGCACCCAAATACTTCTGGATAGAACAGAATCATACCTCTTTAGTTTAGGCTCATTAACACAATAATTAGAATAGGTCAGTCTAATTTAGGAGTATGTGCATCCTGTAAAGCTGTAACATTACTAGACTGATCTATTCAGGATCTGAGAAGCTAAGAAAAAATGAGTGCACTATGGTACACAAAGTGTTAAAGTAAATGTTATATGTTATTAACAGCTATGAATGTAGACATACATGTCATAGAAAAGGACACTTTTCTATGACATGTATGTCTACATAGCCAGATTTGCGAACATTTTCAAGAGACATATTTTGTGTGTGTGTGTGTGCTTTTGAGTAGGTTAGCTTGTTCTCCTAAATCCATTTATATCCTTTATTCTATAATAAAACCTAAACCTTAATAGATCTTCATGCAGCCAAACTTCTTGCCCTGCCAATCTGGAATGCTGGGAATGGGGATCGGGTGCCCGAGCTACTCTGCATGCGTGGTAGCACAGTCACTCAAATGTGACTGTTCAGGCCTTCAGTATTCATTCGGTCCCAGACACTGGGAAATTCAAATCTTAACTGGGCTATTGCTGTCCAGAATCAGGACAGCAACATTCTAAAGTAGAACAATCGCAATGGGAAAAAATCCTGATTACATACACAGTTCATATTTTCAAATACAGGCCCAAAAATGCAGGAGTTAATTTAAAAAAGAAAGGCAAAACCTTAAAGCTGAAGTGGCGTCTTAATTCCTATCTGATGTATACTTATTTACCAAAGATCTAATCCTACACGAGCTCCATAAGATAAAACCTTCAGTATCCCATATTCCATGAGCACACAAAGGAGACGGGAGGAATCCGACTCCTAAGGAAAGTTTAACCTTTGTTACAATCTCACGCTCATGTTGGTCCATCAGAAGCCAGTACATCCTTACACAAACCTCTTATTTGGAGTTGCACTTTTCAAAACCAAACCCGCCAAATAAGAATGAAAAGTTCAGCTGTCCCTCTGAGCCACCAACCCATTCATTCAGTTTCTCCATACCATAAAAGGTCAGAGCACAATGTCCACAGGATGCCCGTGGCATGATGGGTGGGTGATCCGAAAGTCTAGGAGAGAGGAGTGGGATCACTGGAGCGTGCCTCTTTCAGACAGCTAGGAGATAAAATGTCTAATGAACTCATTAGGCTAATGATAGAGCGTGGCTGACATTACAGCTTACAAAGCTTAGAGTGGGTGTAAGTAATATCACCCATGCAAATGAGAAAGGAAATCAGTAGTTTTACTTTGGATACGATTTAGAAAGTATATGATATACACCATTCAGGGCTGTCTGTCTCCAGTAATCAATACACAAATATCACTACTTCATGGAAGGAAGGAAGCAAGGAATGGAAGGAAGCAAGGAAAGGAATGGAAGGAAGCAAGGAAAGGAAGGAAGGAAGGAAGCAAGGAAAGGAAGGAAGGAAGGAAGCAAGGAAAGGAAGGAAGCAAGGAAAGGAAGGAAGCAAGGAAAGGAAGGAAGCAAGGAAAGGAAGGAAGCAAGCAATGAAGGAAAGAAAGAAAACCGGGATCTACTTTGACTGGTGTCTGTAAGATTTGCCTGAAGACACAATGGCAAGGGAATCCATTCAGGAGTTCCTGCTTTGGTGTGCTTACTACTGGAATAAGAAAATACAGATCATAGCATTGCTAAAAGCTGGCAGCAGGGCAACTGAAGAAGGCTGTGTTAATGCAATGCCATAAGGTGAACTAGAGGATAGGTGTGAGCAATTGCAAAATGTACGTCATCTAGCCTTATACACAAGGCATATATTGCTTTTAATATTTTATTGGCTCTTTTTTTATACCATGTTTTCTCACAACCAAATGACTATCTTCTTTGTTCAGTATTTGGAGAGAAAACCGATAGGTGCTCTATAGCACCACTTGCTGGGCCAAAGCAATGCTGCACATTTATTTACTACCTATGTATTATCCACAGATTATCCTGAACCATTGTCAGGTATTACAAGTTCCAGAAGCCAGTTGGAATTAATCTACTAAACATAATAATAATTGTCTATACTTTATAATAAGTGTGAGTACTATATCCAGTAGTGTCAACCTGGAGGGCAGACTATCTACCTCTCAACCAAATTGCCTTTTAATGTATTTTTCTCGTGCAATATATGAGGGGGTCTTCCAAATAAAGAAAATAACTGCAGTTACATAAACGTAGTATATTGTGCTACGTAATTGGACATGATATTATAGTAATTAAAGAGTAAACAATCATAACAGACCATAAAGGGACTGTCACCTTGCTTTTACTGTGAATGCAGAGAATAACAATGATGAAACATGATCTATACATTGTGTTAGCAGAATTGCATGAAAATGTACAAAATAAGGGAAATATATGTTATAACCTTATCACATTGTGGCTTGCAAGTTACACCTTCCCCAATGAAAATAAGCAGGAGATACAACAAACATATTTAATAATTATTTTCTGATAACACAATGTACGGATCATTTTTCAGCATATTTTATTCTCTATGTTCACCGTATAAACAATGTTTTTGTTGACAGAGTACCTTTAGCAATGATTAGAGCATGTTCTATATATAAATGCTGTCAGCATCTCAGCCAGTCTGCAATATTTCTACTTATTTTTCAAATTTAAACAATAAGACTTCAGCCACGTGAAGGGACATCTGGTTACATATTCAAGATGTAATTTAGGGACAAACTTCATGGCTTTTTGTCTGCTTCATCACAGAAAAATACTATTTACCTCCTAAAGAAAGTGTTTGGCTTTTTTCTCTCTCTGTGTGTACAAAATACCCTTATAATTAATGATCTTTCTTTCAAAGTATGGTACTTTGAAACACTTTACTCAGTGCAAAGGAAAATAAAGCAACTAAGTGTCCTCTACCACCATCCACGATGTACCTGGAAACAGTATAAGAACAGCCGGGGGACATGAAATCCCCACATCAGTACGTTGAATATGCACACAAAGAAACCATTGATCCTAGGAGAAAGCTGTCCACAGCACAGCACAACTCGCCAAGGCTGGACCATAACACATAACATGTATAGGATTAAAATCATACACAAAGAAGTCAAACATACTAATCATTGCTTAGAGAAAAAAAATAATACTATACTATTATACTATTACTGAGATGTTGTTTGGGTTATACACCATTCTATATACCGATTTACTTATGAATGGGAATAGTGGGACTGTTTCCGTATTCAAACATATTACACATACTTTTCTTCTCTATTTACCTTGTTGCCATGGTACCAGGGTTTGTTTCTATTATACCTATTGGAACCGCTGCAAGAGGGTTCTCCAAAGTTCCTTATCAATGTTATTACCTTTTATTATACATGGGCAGACCGTACCATACCATGTGGTTATAATTGCAATTTTTTTTTCCATCTCTCTCCTCCATATAAAGCGGACGGTAGGGTTACAGATTGTGCCTATGTGCAAGTCCATTACAGCAGATGAAATGCGTTGGGTGAGGTCAACATTTTCTCTAAGCAGCAACTGGTATGTTTGACAACTACTTGTGATTTTGATCATACAATAAACATGATGTTTTATGGTCCAGCCTTGGAGAGTTGTGCTTTACTGCAGACAGCTATCACCTCAGAGAAAATGTTTCTCCAGTGCCTAAATATGCCCTAAAAATGTAGCCTTTCCTACCAGAGTTTTAAATGAGATCTTTCCCCAATAAAACATTATCCATACATACTGACCGCAAAGATCGGTAACAGAGGTACACTGCATTCTGGGACCCTCAATCTATAGGTTAACTGAGGTTTAATTGTGCATACAATATTAACATTCTGTACGTTTGTTAGCAATTTGCACAACGTACAAATGAAATGTTAACCTCTACAAAGTGCCACAGTGCACTTTAAAGGTACACTCTGGTATGAATTAGTTAAATCAACAAGATACGGGGGAATGAATATGGCGTTTTTTTTTTTTTACCAAGCTTGCAAGAGGAACTTTAAATGATAATTAATGCTTGCAAAGCTATGCATGTGGAAAATCGTTAATATCACTATGCAAATTGTGACAATGTAACCACTAAATAATTTCTCTTTCTATATATAACTCAATAAGTCGTCACCATTATTTGATGTAACCCGAGGAGAGACAAAAAGGGTTGGTTTAAATAAAAAAAATAAAAAATAGTTGCGGACTTGAAACATTGAAATTGATAGCATATCTATATGCTGTGCCAAACAAATTCCTAGCAACTTTGTGGGTACAACATAACTTTATGCAGACCTTTCCAGTGTACATGCAGTCACGATAGTGTTTGATACACAGATCGTAAATCGAACATTGGCTCTGGGACCAAGCCAAGACTCCCTAAAGCACTTTTTCAACGGGCAGTCCTCTTTATGAGGTAATCCATCAAGATCTCATGAGTTATGAACTCTCTCAGAGCACATGTGAAGGAAGTCCAGCCAATCAAGAGAGACTTCTCAACGCTAATGACTGGCTGAGCATCCAGAAACCTCTCTTGATAAGCCAAGTTACTCCTTCACATGGTGCTCCGTGTAAGCTGCAGAAGCCTGCCTGCAACCATCACCAGGTGAGAAACCCATACTGCGTGTGTTTGTCTGTGTGACTGTATCTGTGCGTGCGTGCCTAATGGATGGTAACATTTGTTAATTCTATGAAACTGCTTATGTCTATTAATATGTATTTTATAAAAAGAATTTAAAAAACCAAATAAATTATTTTATGTTTGACTGTCCATATGTGAATCAGTGTGCACGTTATTTACATATGAAAAAAATAAAAAATAAATATATATATTATATAAACCTTTATGAAATAAACCGTGCTATTAACATTATAGAACTATATTAAACCAACACCCGTTTTAGAAGAAAACTGCCATCTTGAGGAAACTCTACATAATATCACATTTAAATGAACCTCCATATAAACACGGAGTGAGGTGTGGCTTTTATTGAAGTTAAATACAATCTGAAATTTAAAAAAAGGTAAATTGAGCAGAAATATTCTACATAGATTATTATTTTACTCACATTTTTAAAGGCCAACACTGGAAAGGAAGTCAAGCATGCAAAAGTATAAGAATATTCTGAGAACAAAAATGTATCTGAGCTTTGGTTAAGAGCCAATTGGTTCCTAGCTGCCCCTACAATCTATGTCTAAGTTATTGCTTGTGTTGGTTCCTTGGTGACAGCAGACATTATGATTTATGGTCAGATTTTTTTAAGCAAATAATAAAAGTTCAGTTTACAAAGAAAACCATAAGAAATGATGGTTGACTTAATGAATACAGGAAAAAAAATGATCTCAAAATGCCACAAAAAATGGCTGCATTGTAGATTGATGCAGATCCATCACTCTGCAGATGGGAGAGCATTTTAGTACCAGAATTAAATACAGTTTTCTGAAGGAGTAAGTGCAATGAAAATATACTTGCTAAAGGAATTCCATCAGTTTCAGGGATTATGATCCAAAAGGTGGCTGAAACCAATGCACAACATTTAAAAAAAAAAAAAAAAGAATAAAAAAGTTATGTGTAAAAAGGAAGCAAAAGTAAAAACTGAGTAGGCTTAAAGCTAAGTAGTTCTTATTTATTTTTTCTACTGTGAGCAAATCACAGATGCAGAAAAGGATTAAACACAAAGGTCCCATCTTCTACTGTTAAAGAATCTGCAATCTGAAGTGACTGCAATCACACAGGAGATACTGGAAAAGCACTTTGCATCAAACCCAAGGTCACACAATGGTTAATGCACAGACCCATAGCTTCCTCGATAATAAGAGTAAATAATAAATAAATGTAAGGTGGTGATGGTAATAGGCACTTCTAGAGAAGATGAAAAGCCTCCGAGTTGACGCTCCTGATAAATAAATGATATCATAAAGGAGAACAGCAGCTCCTTCACTGCAGCCTGGAACAATAAAAGAGGCATTCCGAATATTCTTTTTTATGGGCCGGGAATGCGCTGGGCTATTTATAAAGTGTCAGTTTGTGTGCTCTTTATACACCGTGGAAGAGATAAAAGTAAAAAAAAGAAGCCTCTGTGTATACATGGGAGGGGGGAGTGAGCAGGTAATCTCACACACTTGGTGAAGCACACAAACTTTGCTGGTCAGTCCAGTGCTGTATTTACCGCGAGGCATCCTAGGCGGATGCCTATGGCGGCAAATTTTGGGGGGCGGCAGCGCCCCCCAGCACTGAAAAATGTAAAAAAAAAATGTAAAAAAAAAAAAAATCCGTCCCTTAAAAAAAAAAAAAAAAAAGACCGCGCTTGCAGGCAGAGACGGAGGTGAGAGGGGATCGGAAGATCCCCCCTCACCATCGCTCTGCCTGCCAGGCTGCACGGGGAGCCGAACAGGCAGCACAGAGAAACCTCCGTGCTGCCTGTTCAGGCTCCCCGTGCAGTGTGCCGACACGGAAGTCCCGACAGTCACGTGACGGGCGCGCTGACGTCATACGTGCGCCCGGTCACGTGACCTGTCGGCACAATCGCCGGGAAGCCGAACAGGCAGCATGGAGGGACCATGCTGCCTGCCACTAGCCACCAAGGAAAGGTAAGTGCTGATGGGAGACAGTGTGTGTGTGTGTGTGTGTGTGTGTGAGACTGAGTGTGATGGGAGTCAGAGTGTGTGTGATAGGAGACCGTGTGTGTGAGTGTGTGTGATGGGAGACAGTGTGTGTGTGATGGGAGTAGGAGTGTGTGACTGAGTGTGATGGGAATGTGAGCTTGATGCGAGTCTGAATGATGGGGCATGTCTTAGGTGTGTAACGTGGGTGTGCAGCTTGGGTAGGGGGGTGCCCTAATTTTGTCTGCCTAGGGCAGCACAAACTCAAGATACACCACTGGGTCAGTCTCAGTGTTTTGGGAAAATCCGACGTGGTCTTGTAACAGTCTGATGGAACAGACTAGTGAAATTAAACAGGATTTTCCAAAGCAATCTAAAGGAGTTAATTGTGAGTGGAGGACAGAGGTAGCCCAACTGGAACCAAGCTGAATAGCAAGTGATGGGAGGAGGAAATAAATTTAGAAGACAATAAAAGCACAAAGAGGTGAGCTTATAAAAGCAAGACCAGGACGTTGGCCTAAGAGGAAAGTACTTCAAAAGCCGGAATGGAGCACACCGAGATAATGAACAGATAATGAGCAGTATGGTCCGAAATGAGACAACAGAAGGCCAAGCTTGTTATGTCTAACATAACAGAGCTGTGATTGGAGAGAGAAGTACTACTGCAAGGTTATTAACATAACCTTGCTGAAAACAGAATTTAGGGGTTTTACATGTGGCGCAGCCCACAAACCAAATAATACAGTTACTCAGAGCGGTCTGGTGGCACGGTCGAGTTACATTAATTACCTACATTTAATTGCATGCTCCCTGTCCACCAATAGAGGACACCCACGGAGATGACTGATCAAACTATTAATCAGTACAAACAAGGAAGTTCTGGTAACCGATTTCAGGGCAGGGAATCAGGTTTTGTTTGTAACTAATAGTTAAATAGAAAAAAGCATTATTTTATGTGTCAGTTGACCTGGAATTCTCTTATATAATTTGTGCTACTGTACTCTCAGAAACCACACTGTGCTGTTTCCTGTATGATACAGCTTGCTCAGCTCTTTACCACAAATACCTTTGTAGCTCCTGTAATCTAATACAATTTTCCTTAAAACATTTAGCTAGGGAGCGTTTGTTAGAACATAATGATTAGCTCAGTAAAATAATGTATATTTTTACATTTGTTTTATTAGTGATATTCTGCATATCAAGCTTAGAGATTTGTTTTAAAAGTAGACCTGTTACATAAAAAACCCTTTGCATTAATTAGTATCACGTAATACTGCTTTCATCTAACCAAGCATCTGTATAATGTTGTGAAGATATGTCATATATACACCTTACAGCCGGACTGTCCTAATTTGGAACCTACATCCCACAGTCTCTGTTTTCATTCTGGAGGGGGGGATTCTGGAGGGGGGGGGGGTGGGGGGGAGCCAGTACCGCAGTAAGGGGCCTGGAGTCCCTGAGCCAGAGGTGCACACAGACATCCCCAGGTATTAAAATCTATTTACTTGCAAAACTATAGATGGGCCACAAAAAGGGCAGATTATGGAAAACGATGCTCTAAAGTGAGTTTTCCCCCTGCAACATTGTTTTTATATTGTATGTGGCCGAATTTTTATTTTTTCATAATTTAAGAGTTTGGGGGTAGCCTTTTAATCAGGGTCACCTTATTTTCAAGCATTGTAATGGCGACAATTATGGTTTACAACAAAATGCTAGCCAAAAAGGATTTGGGATTAACTCAGGCTAGTTGACTACCAACTTTACAGTGTGCTAAAGGAAAAAAATGATGCAACATACCCATTGTGCAAAATAACAGGAAATATGAGTGTTAGAAACTTTTATTAAATTTAAAAAAAATAAAAAAATAAAAACCTTCTAAAAACAGATTTAAAATGAGCAATGCCAGTTAAATGTGTCTGAAGGACTATTTGGCAGTGCAAATGACATTTGCAATGACAGATCCGCTACAAGAACTTTACCTAGGGATTTGAGGGCTCTGAAAAAAAAAACCAACCACAAAAAACTAACTTTTGGTAACCTTCAAAACTAGAGGAGGAACTAATGGAGTACACATGAAGGGGATGAACATTTTTAAAACATGTCTAGGTTTTGTCATTTGCTACAATCTGTGAAAATAAGGAACAGAAACACACAAAACCTGCTATAAAAACATAGCAAACATCTTCATCCCATTATATTGAGTGGCACCACATTATGGAGAACCACTTCAAGAAAGCACATCAGCCAAACTAATTTCCAAAATATTCTGCAATCATAGCAATCCTACTGACTGACACAATGTTCTTCTTCTGCTAATTCTCTTTCAAATAACATCAGCAAATCTACTGTCTACAAGGCTTCGTGCAAGATTAAAGAGATTCCTGCTTTAACAAGGTATTTTAGTGCTATAATACTGCTGTGTGCATTGTCTTGATAATGTATTACCCACACTTTGGATTAGGTGGAGGACTTGTAAATAAATAGTACATTAAATGAAACCTACACTGATCCAGTGCAGTCTGAAATGTTTTCATTCGGAAACATGAGGAGAGAGGGGAAGACAGCACATGGAGATGAAATAAATCAAGAAGAGGACAGAGCACACAATATGGTAACAAGAGACTGACAAAGTGATGCAAAGATGGAATCAGCAGACATTCACTAAATCTCAACAACTACAAGCATACCCAAATCAGGAATTGCCTTATTCAGGGGAAAAAGAATGCAATGTTGGAGGAAGATTAAGAAATGACTTTAATGCAGATATTTGGCCTATATGATCTTCATGTACTGTACAGTAGTAAACTTAACAGGTTAACAATCATAAATGGAATTGTAACAGATGAAGAGTGCTTGGCTGACCTATTCAAAGTCAGATGTGCATCCCCTGTAGGGTTTGCCACCCAGACGGTATTTTACCGGCAAGCTGGTAAAAAATAGGCGTGATGCCAATGTTAATGTCTATGGTGACAACAGCAAAGCCGGTATTTTTTTTTGTAGAAAAGGTAGCAACCCTAATGTCATGCCCTGGCCAAGAGGTGAAAAAAAGATTGAGGACCACTAAAAAAAAAAATCTGGAGTTTAGGGAGATCCTTATTTAAAGATCAGTGAAAAAAAAAAATGCCTTCCACTACATATTTCCTTGAATACCCTTGATGATCAGCATTGTCTACCGCAGCCATAGGCTCACATCCTAACGCTTCAGTTATAACTTATATATTGAAATCAGAAAGACTAAAAATATGAGTCAGATCTTCCTTAATCTAAACCAAGATGCAATTTTATACAGACAAAAATATATAAATGAAAACAAATCTTTCTATTAAACATGCCCACATTTTTGCTGACAATTGTCCTTTAATAAAAAAAGAAAAGAAAATAGACATGGCCACTTACATTGCTGTAATTATCTCTGTACCATAAGCAGAAAAACGACCAAAATGCTTATACCCACATGGATTGTTATAGAATGTCACTGCTTTCAGATTACTAGAGTGGTTTTGTATTAGATATGTACAGGAGTGAATAAAGTAGACATGTAGATGAGTGAATGCACAATATCTACAGCCCCTCCATGGTATATGTCTTATAGAAGCCAAAAGAGATTAATGATGCCAGGTGTGCACAACAAATACTAACACTCTGTATTAATCTGTTATATCAGGGCCAAGAGACAGAACAAGAATGTATTTCACTGCGCGAGATATAATTCCTTATGCTTTTCCTGGATTTCATATTAAGAACATGGGCCTGGTTTAGGCCTTTTTATAAACTAATCATATGGCACCTATATTTCCATTTACTTTGATCTCCGTCCAACCCTCCACTCCATGTTATCCTGATGGATTCATACCTCCATTAGGAATAAACTAGAAACACTGGTAATGTAAATTAAATTATGGATATCTTCATTCAATATTCCAATTTGGTGTCCTGATACTGTACCCGTTAACCACAACCATTCCATTCTGAAGAAGTCCAGTTACTTATCATTAAAGGGTTAATAAACATAGATTCCATCCGTGCTGCCCTAAACACATAGAAAAGTAGACAAAGCCAGTTTATACTTTAAAGCATATTAGATGTAAAACATTCAGGTTCTTCATAATATGCGATTGAAGATCAGATATTGGAGGGTAAGTCTCTTTGTATATCCAGAGAATCAATAGGTCCAATAGAAGATCCCCCATCAAAAGGTCAGGATAAGAGACACCTTGGTCGATAGAGAGCTAACCAGATCCTGCCATTAATTTTTGTTTAACGGCCTGTTTAATGGATTCTGTGCTCCTCCCCACATTATCAGCAGACATTTTGTCGTTTGTTAATTGGCTACTCAATATATTTGCAGTTTTATCCACAGCAGCTGCCGCATCAACAACACTGCTAATAAAACCGTTTCTAAAAATGCATTAGTCTCTTCTAATCCCCAAAGCCATTCGCCACTTCCTGGCTTTAGTAAATATTGTTGCAACTTTGTGAAATATTAATGCCAACACTTCTGTTTTACTTTACATCTTGCTCAATTACGGAGTATGTCTCTGGAAGGTGGTGGGGATAGTACATACACAATGAATGCTATAAATACATGTAATACATCATTTTGTGGCATGGCACTGTAAAATTTGTATGACCAATTGCCTTTAATCCAGGTGATTCAAAAACCTGGTACTTCACAAGGATTTCAATGTGATGCATTACTATCTGCATGAATTGGATGCATGCCATTGTTTTTAAAGTGTACCCATAGGGCTGCCACCTCTTCACAAAAAATGGCCATGCTATTGCCTCCATAAAAACTTACATCATCCTCAAGTCAATTGTTTTCCCGGCCGGTTAGTAAAAAGCGGCTGGGTGGCAATCCTGCGCATCCATCATCAAAAATAACAATAGTTGGATATGAAGGTGTGCACTGATGTCCCCATGTGAGGACTTGGCAGCTCTCATAGTTGCCAACATCGACCATGTTTCCAGGGACACATTCCACTGCAGCCCGGCAGTATGTAGGATGGATACACGCACAGACACCATCCAATTCATTAATCAGGGTGGAGATCTTAGGACCTACCATGATTAATTAATTGGATTGTGTCTGTGCGAATATCCATCCTACATACTGCCGGGCTGCACTTTGCATGCTCTTCCTGCAGCATGTGGAACAAATTTGTCCCTGCAAACATGTCCGATATTGGCAACTATGATCTCTGTGGACATGTTCATTGAACCAGTGGTGATCTCTGAGGAAGATCCCAATGCACATGCATAGAGCAAAGGGCACTGGCCATTTTCTCTTGTGTTCCCATGAAGTAGGATGAGCTTGAAGCAATGTACACACGTAAAAAGTAAACATCTAAAAGAAAACCGTGGGGAAAGTGCATGGGCGCTTTTTGTTTGGCAGCATCACTTTCATTTTACAGTTTACAAGTAAAACATAGAGAAAACTAATATGTATTGTCTTAGTCACTGATAAGGCCGGGCCATAGAGTCATAGACTCACTTGGTGCTAACCTGGTGGTTACACTCATTTTATTATTACATGGAAGACACTAGCTTATCACAATGTATCCAGCACACACATCGTTATATGGTTTGATGATTTGGCTTTTTGTCAAATCCAAGATGTTAAGTGGGACAACAGCCTGTTGGCAGAGAGGTTGACATCTGGACAGGGCTTGTGGGGTCCACGAGGGACAAGCAGGAGGATGTTATAGTCTAATTTCTATATGACACAGAGCGTGTTGGGACAAAGATGCTGAATGGGAAGAAAAGCTGATGCATTCAAACTTCCGTTATTTAGAGCATTCACAGTGCGGTTACACAATGCAAACATTTGTACAGTTCAATACGACCTCTCCTACTCTGGATCGCCACCATTTTTAATTATTTTTTTACGTTCAAAAGTGGAATGAGCTGCAAACACATGTCTTACACAGTAATTACCATCTAAAATCTTTACATTAATGGAAAATCAGAATACAATGGGAGATGCTGGAGGGCTCAGTTACACACTGGGCACAGTTTAGTGCATGTACACAAGGTGACAGTGGGCAGAGTTTAGTGCATGTACACAAGGTGACAGTGGGCAGAGTCTAATGCACACGCAGCGACCAGCATCAAATACATATTGATCATAATCACGTCAAAAACTTGGACAATGAAACAAAAGCATTATGAATGCACAACTTATAGATTATCTTGATGATCTACAGTCACAATACAGCAACGTTTTGGACACTACTCCATTTTGTATGATTTAACCCCTGTAGTATGGTACCATATAGTTTCATGACAGTCATGGTTCAATTTTAAAGTAGAGTCATGAGCTTTTCGAATTCTCCCCATACTAGCTTAGCTTGATTTGAACAATCATTCAAGATATTTTGTGGCTGCAGTTTTAAAAAGAAGAAGATAACCCAGGTGAGCGATTTTGAAGGCTTTACCGAGGCATAACGTAGTGTTTTCTTTTTCTTGGGGTGAAAATCTCTAGGCAATATAACTACATTGAGAAGCAAGTAATACTAAAAAAAAAAGGAAAGCCACTCTAGCAAGACAAAGGGAATTTTTTTTAAAAAAGTGACTGGTTACTTGAAGATGACACTTTAAAGAAGCTATATATTTGTGCAGGTTGATTTACAAACTTTTGTAAATAATTAGCTCAAAAAAACAATTATTTTCTAAACGGATTATATTTAAAATGTTTGTAAGAACTGAAAGGTGCACACTAATCATCAAATCTCATTAAACTACAAGACCCAATAAGAACAAAAAAAAAACAGGAATAATTACATACTTAAATTGGTTGCGTCTACCAACCGTTTTTGCTATGAATAAATCTCTGCTTGTTAAATGTAATATAATTCTGCTATTAAAGAAAATCTGAGTTTAACTTGAGCTTTGACACCAAATTTAGACTACTTCTTCCATAGATTGTCCTGAATAAGTTTACATCATTCGAATTGTAACTCACTGCACTTGTAATTTAAGAATACCTTTTGCCCAAACCCACTATGAATATCCATAACATATACTGGTGGGTAAATGAGTAAATTAAAACTGTAGCTAATCTGTTGTCTGTAATGAGAACCATGGAGTCTGCTGCAAGTCCTAGTCTGCAGACAAAAACTATTACCCTAGGTGGGAATTCTAAAAGATAACACAGTAAGGTCACACAGGCCTTACCTCAATGCGACCAGTGTCAGGTTGGAATCCACGAGCTGGATCTTCAGTAGTGACTCTGCATTGGATGGCACAGCCATTGATTCGGATGTTTTCCTGTTTGAGGCCAAGCTCTGGTAGACTCTTGCCCTCTGCCACATGAATTTGTGCATGAACCAAGTCGACACTATAAATAATAAAAAAAAATGTTTTAGTATAGAACAAGACCACTTGTTCTGTGTGTACAACAACACAAGTGAGAAAACTACTAAACAAGGAGTAAAACTCCAGTATAAACCTACAATTCCACATAAGAAGAAAAAAAAGTTGTTCAATCTTGGAATCCAGATCAAAAATATAGGAAAGATGTTAATAAACTGCCAGTTCAGAAGCTTTCAAGGAAGCTAGAATTTCTAGTTGAAAATATGCATCTGCACATAAACAGGTGTTTTAATTTTTTTGATTATAGTACGTGTAATTGTGTAACTAATGCAAAAATTCTTCAGGACACACTAGAGAGAGAGCACAATGTTAATGTACTCTTCCTGGAAAACCACTTTAAATAATATAGAGCACTTTATTAACTACACACCTGCTCATTCACTCTTCCATGATGTATGCTGTACATGAGACCTACCATAAGAACCTTCTTTCTAAAGGATTTTTTTAAAACGTTTGATCCCCCAACTCTGGTGTGCTTATGTTTTAAAACCTCTGATGTTTATGTTATGGTATATTTTTTCTATCCGACTTGCCTTGAAACCTAGATCCATCTGGCATATGAGAATAAAAAAAAAAAAGTCTTGTATAATAGAATACACTTAAGTAATATAAAAAGTACAAGACATGGGCAACCCACAGGGCCCTGCCTCCACTAACTGTAAAAAGACAAGCAGTAACTGCAAATGTCAATTGTAACTTTACATACAAAAAAAAAAAAAAAAAAAACACAAAAAAAACCCCCAACACATTCACTTAAACTGGTGTGTTGCACTAACTCCCATCAAGGTCATGTAATTCTGAGTGTGTTATGGGTGCTATATGAAGTAGCATGGCTTTTTGCCCTATAGCTGGCCCATAAGATAATCAGACCTTTCATCCCAAAAGCAGAACATTTTAGCCCCACAATATGTTGTTCATATAAACCCATATTCCAACACGTCTGTTGCGGTGATCAACCCAAATCCGCCTGAACAAACTTGCAAATATACAAAAGACCATCTGCAGGGAGTCTCTCAATAGTCTAAGCTCATAACTGCGTCTCCTATTAACAAAATGCCAGTACTATATAAACACTCATACAAGTCTCCAAACACCATCATCACATAAAACATGTCAAAAGCTTAATATTTACATAAAACATATTTTCACACCAGGGCTTGTTAAAAAATATGCCACAATATTTCATGTTGCTTAGACAAAGAACAAGACAGTCAGACTTATTGCATGGAAGGCTATATTAGTGAATGAGGGAATGTCATGGAATTGACAAGGGAATTGCAAAATTAAGGCCCAGAGTTTGAAGTATAGCTGAATGAGAGAATTTCCCTAGCTCTGCTACTTTGGTCTTATGCTTGCAATTTCATTGTCAATTCCCTGCAAGTCCCGCTTGAGGGAATGTCCTGTATAGCTACCAATATGAAATGATAGAAAGCAAATACCAGCACTTTGGGGCCCAAAATAAAACCAGACAATTTAATCCTTACTCAGGTTTTATTTACAAAATATAGTTATTCTTTTCAAGTATTAGAATTTGATACACATGTAAAAAAAAAACAACAAAAAAAAAAACACATCAAACACAATAACAAACACAAAGTTTGCAATATAAACATCTGTTCCCAGAGGAGGCACTGTGTAATTTTCTCGAGCGGGGGGCAGGAAAGCTTTGCCATGTATATTGTTTGCAGTCATGAGAGCTGTAAAACATTATAAAGAACGTGTGCGTCTTCCTGAGCATACAAGTGTGAATATTCAGTGTGTAAGTTCACACCTGCAACTTTACAGATTTTCAAGGAGTCTTCATTTTTGTATAGAACTCCTTGGGAGAGTTGTGTGTATATTTATATATCTGTGTATGTGTCACATCTTAATATGTTCAGCTGTGAGAATGGGACTCAAGGCGTGTAATCAAATTTTAAGGTAAACTTTATATTATACTTCTATAATTATGTAAGTTAAAGTGAAACAGTTTTGTAGATGTGTAAATAACACGGTTACCTTCATATTGGTTATACAGTGTAGTCTACAGATGAAATCTTATGCCTTCCTAATGGCTCTACGGTGGTGAGCATGTATGGACTTTGGCTCTTATTGAATGACATAAATCAAAGATTGGGGAGAGTCGCCTTCAAGCAAATACAGTAATAGTATTTTAAGTTAAGACAATGGCAAACAACTGATGGGAAATGGGTAAGCTACTGGTTTCCATCCAAAAGCAGAAGCAAGGAGAATGAAATAAGATTCAGGAATCATGGATAGAAGCATTCAATTTAGCATCAGTAACAGACAAATCTCAAGCACGATTATGTACAAAATTCTATGTATACAATGATAAAAATAAATCCAAGACATGCTGTGAAATGTCAGACTCAAAAGATGTGGGCTCAATTCGGGGGAGTAAAATCATTTTGAAAAGTGATTCAATTAAATGAAACATGTTAATATTTGGTTGCGTGTGACTTTGTTGATACATCTCCACCCATGTATTAGTGATTAGCAAAAAGGGTTTTAAATAGGCAATTGTGGTTAAGAAAGTGGGTGCACATGAAATGCAAGAACCACACAAAATCATCTAAAATATTGAAGTAAATACAATGTACTTTAAGGAGAGCTGTATTTTACATTATGCTTCTTAGAAGTTTGTTACAAGGCATCTGATACCAGGTATGTCCCAGACACTGACCTTGTCCAGTCAGTTGAGTGATCTTTGCATGTTAAAAGGGATCCTCAGTACTGCAAACCAAGACTCCGGACACCACCCAGGAGAACATAAATGAGGCAGATCCACTCTGAATGTACATTTTTTTTATATAGTTAATAAACCCAAGTACTAGTACTGAATAAAAATGTTTAAAATATATTAACTAGTTTGTACCCTAGTGATGTGAGCCAACAAACGGGACACATGGTTTTGATGTGAACTTTGGTCAAAAATAACAAGGTTGAAGAGGGTTAGTCATCATTTTACAGCAGTCACAGACTGGAACCAGATCCATTTATAATTAAATAATAATAGCATGCATAAATGCCACAAGAAAGGTATTCAATGAAGAACTAGGGTTATAGGTCATGATTTTCCAATTGCTAGTTCCTCAATGATAATGACAGTTATGTCACAGGCTAGAGTGTCCTTGAATCCTCAGATCTGTTGTACCGAGGACTAATATAATTCAAGCATAAAGGGCAATAAACTCACATCCGACAAGATATCCAGACTTACAACATCTCAATCATATCTTGACAAATCAAGCTACTTATTGGCAGTGCCTCCATCCTGTCTATGGCATCTCCTACTTAAGTGTAAAATATATTATAGATTAGCAAACACATTAAAGCGTATATGTATTGGTGCAGGGAGACAGGCAGATGCAATTACACATTACATACGTTCAGCGGATACAGGATTGTATGTGCAGTAGACAGTACACATAAATACACAATTTTCATATGAATTCCAGAGCACATCCCCCACTTCCAATACAAAGAGAAAACAAGAGTCACACAGTATATACTGCTTCTGCAATGGAAGTGTGAGGGCAGCCATTGTATTCAACAAAATAGTGTCATACTGACACACTGTATATTAAACATGTTTAGAACTAGAAATGAAAAATGGAAAAAAAACACTCCTGTGTGAAACACAATTAACAGTCAATGTATAAGATTTCATCTTTTCCTTGTTTGGCCCTTGCCCTCAAGATACACTCTTTACCCATCTAGCCTAAATCATTACTACTGGAAAGCTGCCACTCTATATGAATAGCAAGCTCAATCTAGCTCCCCACTTGTCCAACAAAATCCAGATTAGTTCAATCACCTTACTAGTCATTCCACATTACAAAAAGGAAGTGGATAGATGTTCCTTCTCTTAGGCGAGTAGCATTTGCATATACACACATGCACGGAATGCATTAAGCCATTGAATAAATGCCAATATAAAGAAAATGGCAGTACTGTAATCTCCAGTACAAATCTAAAATTATAGTTACTCCCAGTTTAAGCACCAATGGTTAAAATTAATTCATGGTTGCATCATACATCAAATCATTTTTCAAACATGAAACACCTTTATCCTAATCCGACATCTGGTTAGTTCACAAGGGAACGATCAGAAACTCACATGGTCTATTTTATTTCCAGCTGAAGGATTGGATCTGTGTCTATCCTCACACGTCTCGTTCCAACTGAGAATTCCTTTAAGACCATCCAGTCATTTGAAGAATAGAAGGTTTTGATTTTAGTTTTACTGAAGTCGATTGTCCTATTTTATTCTTTCCCTTACCTTTAACACAGCAAAGCATTATTACCGGCATTTAGCCTTTTATATTGAAGTACTGATTAAGATAGGCTTTCTTGCGTTATAGCACTTTCATTATTAGAGCAGGGAAAAAGTTGGGTGAAAAACTTTGTAGAAGGAACAAAACAATCACTTATATCAGAGATATTCTATGAGAGGGCTGGCAGCCGTGAGCAGCAGAAGTCAACTTAAACCTGAAGATGAAAATATAATATTTTTAGCAATGTTTTAATTCCGCGACATTCACTAGCCAGCTTCATTTTTTGCCCCCCTTCCTCGTAATCCAGCTGTCATGACCTTTTGTCAGGTTGACCTATAGCTCCCTAGATTCCCTGTTATCATGCTTAAGGTTCCCAATTACTTCATCCACATAACATTAACACGCAAACCAAGCGTTTGTCTACCGGTAAATATTCATACATGAAGAATGATTACTATTGTGTCTATAGAGGTTTAGAATATGTTTTAATAAGCATTAAGGCTAAGCACTAGTTTTCCCAGCATACTGATCCTGATTGCACACAAGTATTCAATTTGGCAGCTGAAACTGTAAGTGAACATCTAAATGACGTAAGAGGATTACATCTCTAACTCATCGTGATTGATGTGTGTACAGTAGGTGCTGTAGATTTTTTAGTGGAACATAAATTAGGAGACCATTTAGCAAATAAGGCAATGAATGGCCAGAGAACTGTTCATGAATCTTGCATCATTATGCTGGTCACATGATCTCCCTTCTAGACTAAGTAATGGTATCAGATGAATGCACCTGATCCTCCCTTTACTCGTTACACTTTGGCCAATTTCAGGTCCGCTCTGTCAAACCCACAAGGCTCAGCTACTCATTTGGAAAATTGCCTGCTGCTGTTTTCATTAGCTTCAATTGAGATGCTAATTGTGCTCAATCTACTGCATGAAAAAAGGGCCAATTCCTACCACGCCAGGCTGATCATGATTTCAGCTTTCCATCACGTGAGGGAATTCCTTGAATATCCCAGCTTTGTCAAGACTGGGCAGGGAAAGGACAGCATATGGAATATAAAAACAACCTGGGCTTCTAGAGTCAACATGAGAAAGGGTTCTTGTGCCTCATGAGGAATCTATATTCTTGCAAAACACCTGCACTGAAGAGTTCAACAATCCATGTTTATCAATGCAGAGAACTGAAACAGACAGGGGACCATGCAGGACACGCAAAAAAATGATGTCTGCCAAATAATCTCCAAAGTCTGCATATTCATTGAGTATGCTCAGATGAAGGTTAAATATCCTCAGGTGCTATGTTATAATTAGATAAGTAGCAAAATTAAACAATTTCCTGGGGGTCTAAATTGGATGTTCAGTAGGTACCGAATGGGAGGGAATATTACAAAGTATTGTTTATACAGTCCGTGTGAGGTTAAAGGGAGATTGCGCAGAGTGCTGGTTAGCAGATGAGAAATGAAGTCACATTTTTTTTTTCCGACTGCTGTGGGATTTTATTCATTAGTAGGATGTAGATGTTAACCTTGTCTCATACAGTTTTAGATTTTGCCTAGTATAAACAACTCTGACTTCCAAAGACTCTCAATACAAACTTCAACAAATGGTTCCAATGAGTTACAGGATCTTCTGAGTGAGCAGTAAGACAGGATGGCAGACTCACATGTAGTTAGAGTACTTTGGAGTCTCAATATGCTGAGTCTATTAAACAAGGCCAGATAGAAGTATCAGTGATATTCAAGATAGTCCTTTTAACAACAAGTGCAATCGGTAATAATCCATTTCCTTTCCATTATCAAGACTTCTACTCTCTATATAGCCCAAATGTTGTTCTTCAAATCCAGAATAGGAAGAATTAATCCTACGAGTACTTCACATTAAAGGTAAGGCCATGCAGAAGGTTAAAGAGGACACTCATTATCAAGCAGTGTTTAAACTTGTTTCCATTTACTTGTGGACTTTTTTTTCCCGTGGCATTTATGTTTAACTTGATCTATCCCTCCCTCATTACTATGATTTCCCAGTTTGTTACAATCGTTAACTCTCAGAACTACTTAATTCTGAACAGCCGTAAATCAGAAAGGCAAAAACAAATAAAAAAATAGAATGTGTTTACAAATTTGGATCAACTTAGAGATGGATGAACCCTTTCTATGTGCTGTGACCAGACAACACCTGTTACAATTTGGTTTAGTCAGTCACTCTAAGCATACACCGTAAACACATTCTATTTCTATTTGCCACCACCAAACTTAGAAGAAAACAAATGCAAGAACTATATAAAATTTAGAGGCTTTATTTATTTTAATGTCCCCCCATGTTCTATGGGGGGACATTAAAATAAATAAAGCCTCTAAATTTTTTATTTTTTAGTTTTCATAACAAGAAAACTCAAACCTGATGTGCAACAAAGGGTTAAGTAAACATGTCACAAATTATTTTGGTAATTATATTTGTACCTTTAAGTCCTGACATTGGAAATGCTACCTTGATGAAACCAAATTAAGATAGCATTCCATGGGGATGAAAAAAAAAATCAGAAACTATACTACATAAATGTCAATTTGGATCTGTCATCTTTCCAGGGATGAGCAGAGAAAATATACAGTAATGTGCGGATCCTTGATTTTCAGTATTTGATTTATGGAGCATTAATATATATAGGGAACGAAACATATTGCCATAAAGCTGTTAGCAGAAGAAAATGTGATTTATGGTCCTGAAAAATTCTTATTAAAAAGGGCAGAGCCGTGGAGATGGGTTAAATATATATTTTTTTTTTATACGACACAGTTCCCAACCAGTCATCCTGTTGCATTACAATATGCATCCGAGAGGAATACTGATTTACACATGGCTTCGAACAGTCATTACACAGGATGTGTTGCTCTGGATATCAGCTTTGTTTGTACTTTGGCTATGAGGCCTGGATTTAGATGGAACCTGGTTTGCAGATTTGAAAAAATCAGTAAACAAAATGCAGGAGACTCTGCTAACAATTGTAAAAGACAAGCAGAAAAATAAAGTGACTAAAATAGATATTTTTTTATTTAGACAAATGTAACCATTTGAATGATGGCCTACACCTGGATCTGACAAATAACTGGAGAATATATGAGCCATAAAAAAAAAAATTATTTGGAGTTTTTACATTCTATCCATAAACAAAAGGGGTTAAGGGGAGTTGTAATATTTGAAGGAACCATGAATGACTCCGGTATTGGAAAACCAAGCACTATTTATTTGTACTGTAGCACATTTTGTCTGCAGATCCATGTATTTTTTCCCATATATACATTAAACATTGTATTGGTTCAGAACAAACATGTGGACGGAAGTGTGCATTCAGAAAACCCTCATATGAATTGTACAAACACAATTCAAATGCAATACCCCAACAAATCCATTGTGTAAGGCTAAACCTCCATTAGGAACAACTATAAAATGGTGGGACATGCAGGGTGGTATGCTTAAGGCAAAGCAATATTATGAGCAGTGAAAATGATCTTGCTGGATCAAGTGATAAGTCATAAAAATGGTGGTCAAAAAAATAAATAAGGGGTGGGGGAAAAAAAGCAAAGGCAATGGAGAATAGAGATATGGGTTACCAGATTCAGTTGGGTTTGTTAGTATAAAACAAAAAAGATTCCGTCATTCCAGTAGCTAAGAAACCTGAAGCACTTTACAGCTGACATGCGCAGTGAGTTTGTATCTCCTTTGGTGTGGGTTTTGGAATAAATTAGATTTTCAGCACTAATCTCACACATTTTTCACCCCACTTTATCTAAAGAAGTGGGAGAAAGAGCTGTGTTCCCTTTGAGGAAAATGTATGTATGTTACAGGTTTGCCAGCGTCTGTCTACATTCTGGGAGAAAAATACATATTTATTTACAGTAACTGTTTTCTTTTCTTTCAGATTTGCCTTCTTTCTGATACACAACAAAAACACCAGAAAACCAAAAATGGGAGCAGAAAAACATATCAGGAGGAAGGAAAATTCAAAGGGGAAAATGTAAGAAAAAAGTCACAGAGGAGTGCAGCCATGAGATATAAACTTTAGGGAGTTAAGAGATAAAGGTAAAGCAAGGCAAGTAATCAAGAATTAAAGTGTGAAATAGATTTGATGAAGTAGTGGGGTGTAGCAACAAAATGCTGATCACTAGATGGTAATAGGAATTGAAAAAAAAAATTAAAAAAGGGGGGAGGCAATAAAAAATAAGAAAAGTGACTTGGGTAAAACCTAACCTAGCAAAACTACTTTATAATAAATATGTATAGGTCATTGCTGCATGTGATTAAAACTAAAACCTTTTTTTTTATTCCATTTGTGCTTCTAGCTTAGAAGCAAAAGTGAAAAATGTAGTACCCCTCACAGGAAGATAAACTGGCATGTACTTTTGATAATAAAAGTTTTTATTCTCTGATCTGGTCAGCGACTTTCTGCAGAGACCCTTATTTTCAAAGGGGATCAACAGAGGGGACCTTAAATAGCAGAGGGGACCTTAAATAGGAGCTGCACGAGCAGCAGAGAGACTCCCGCTGAATATAGACATGTAGCTATAAAGACACACATCAGGTTCACAAATCACTTATAACTTGGGCCGCGGCAATGAACTAATGGTGGGTATTAATTCAAGATGCTTCCCTGTTTAATGATGCCAAGTATTTATTTATACAAGAATACTGAATACATACTGCAGAATGTTTACCAGAATACAAAGGCTGCATTGTATAATTTCAATATAGATGTTAAACAATACAATCTGCAATGATGGTAAGAAAACATCTAACAATATAAGAAATCAGATGTGCTAGAGTACAATTACGTTTTCCACTACAAAGAGGCAAAAAAGATTTTAGGACAAAGGACAATTGCAGACAATGGAATGTGTTGCAGCAAAATATTTGGCTGTTCTATTCCATTGTACACACCTGTAATTCACACATCTCAATAGATAAAGTCTGTCTTGCAAAGTTACAGGCTCAGAATAACCATGGTCTGAGTTGTGATATTAGCAGGGCCAGCCTTAGGTGTTCAGGTGCCCTGTGAGGGCCACCCCTATAGTTTTTAAAAGAAAATACATTCCTGGTTTTTATTTAATTATTTTGCCCCCTTCTGTCCATTTCTCCTGCCCTCTTTATTACCACCCCCACAATCCTTGCCATTGCACCCACAACTTGCCACAGCACCAGAGCACAGAGGATACACACCCAGAACAGAGGATACACATCCAGCACCCAGATTGCACATAGAAGACATGACCTAACACCCAGTCTGACACTTAGGACCCATAAAAAAAAAAAAATATCAACCCATATATGTCCCCCATATGACTAGGCATCATGGAAGCTCTAGTCCACAACAAACACCTGTCACACCATCTGCTAGTAACTACAGCTCCCATAAGGCTAAGCCAGACATACAGCTTTGATGAATCTGGCTGACTATCATGGGAAGTGCCATTAACAGTAGATAAAGCTGCAGATGTTAGCTGTGAGCTAACAATTCCCATGATGTCCAGCATGTACTATTCCCAGGTGTCCACCATGATGCTGGCTGAACATCATTGGAAAAGTAGTCCATAGCAAAGGATTTCTTTCTAGTACCTGGTGGTCTATGGGGGCACTCTCTTGGGCATCAGTGGTGTGAAGGGAGCTTATGGTTTCTCTCTTGTAAAGACCTGCTCCCTCCATGCAGGCTTAAAAGCTGCGGTCAGGGCTGGGGACGGATTTGATGACTCATATCCCATGCCCCTCTTTCATCGTCCCTGTGATAGCGGACAGCAGCAGGACTAGCTAGAAGTGGCCTGCTGCTTATCAGATGGCAGTGGGCAGCTGGCTGTTACTCAGGTTCCGATCGCATGATTGGCACATTAAATAGAAATACTTGTTAAGTCTTGCTGGCATGGGGGGGCAGAGGAGGCACTGGTAGGTACCCATGATGCGGTCGCACATCCCAAAGGCAGGCCTGTGACATTAGAACTTCTGAATATCATCACTATGGAGCCTGACTGTCGCTAAAATGAACAGGGTATTTCATTTTCGAGAAGGGTCCTTTAAAAATAAAAAAAAGCCTAATTTTACATTTCATTTCAAAGGTGCGTGGCATGGTTAAACAGCCGTAACAAATGTAATAGGCTTTATCACCGGTGGCATACAATTTATTTGATTAGTGATCAAAAGCAATGACTAGGTGGCTTCCATGTCACTGAACATAGCTTCTTGACCTCTCTGAATGGCAAGTGCACGTGTCAATCATGCACCACACAACCAATCTGTGGGGAGTAGATGCTCATGAACATATATCTCCTCCACATTTAGAGGCGTGTTTGGCATCATAGATGCCATACACCAATCAGCGATATCCATGGCAGCCTGGATGTCACTATTATTAGGATCAGATCTGTTTGGACTATAGTGACTACAATTCAAGGTCGTGAGCTGGATAGGAGAAGATATATGGCACAGAGCTCTGTCTCTGCTTTGCTGCCATAAACCGTGTAAGCAACTGACTGTATTTACACAGCACAGGCATTTTGCTTTACATTGGCACATTAAAGGTGTTCTGCTCCATGTATCTCCTGTAGCTGAAGTACAGAGAAATAAAGCATCTGATTTACACACTGCCATAAAACATGAAGGGGGATTTGGAGGCCCAAGTGAAGAGCAAAAACAAGGCAGCAAAAGAAGCTAATGACAGGAGGCGTAATGAAGCAGAACATCCTCAAGATAGACAGTTAAACATGGCTTATAAATACTATAGACACTGATGAACAAGCTGTTCAACAGGGCAGAGATCCATCCTACCAGAATAAATCCTTCTTTAGTACCTCTTTTATAAAGTGTAAGCTCTTTGGCTAGCAAGAGTTAAATCTCTACAGAAAAGCATCCCTTATTGTTAAAGAGAAACCAGGTTCACAACTATAGCAGAAAGTGAAAAGGGAATGAAAGACACAAAGTTAACGCCAATATCCAAATCGGATTGGTTCACAGCACTTAAAAACTTCCTATCCACTTGGACGGTTGTTTGACAAACTCCTTAGCCTCACCTTGAAGTGGCCGATAACAGTCACAGGCAAACTCCTAAGCACAGTTTGGAGCCAAAGGAAAAAAACTAAAGTTCTACAGTGACGTCACAAGGCTGGTCTATGACAAAGAGAATCTTATGTACTATATGTTGTCATGGCAATGTCCTGCTACACAGCAATGATTTAAAAATATTTCAATATGAATTAAACGATTTATAAATTTTAAAAATTATACATCTATTCATTTTCTTCTGGCTCTTAAGTTTGAGAGGGCGGTAAATCCAGAGACTCATCACAAAAAAGTTTCCAGTGATCTGGTAACTGATAGAAGATGGGAAAACTTGTATGGCCCCTTAAAAGTCTGAGGACACTGGTTGGATATAAGGTTTTTCTTAATTTTTTAGCTTTTTAGACCAAAATGTAAGAACATTTGGGAAAAAATTAACTTGACGCTGATAAAATACAGTAAGTCTTGGCCAGTTGGTTAAGAACAAAGATATAATTAGCAAAAATGTAACAAATGTAATATTTCTACAAGTCATATTTTGTAGGGTATGCAAATATTTTGATACAATCTCAAAAGAAAAAGCATCAAGTATATAATTGAGGAAATTGTAGTCCGAATCCATAAGCATGCAATTTTGACAGCCTCAAACCCCCCTCTTTCTTAAAATGAATCATGTCATTAAAACCATTTTGCGCCTTGAGTGTAAACAGTGGATAAAGGGTATGGTATTTACTGCTTGCAATATTTACAGCAGCCAAAGTTGTGTTTATACAGGGAGGTTGTGAAACATACGGTCAGGGGAGGTTTCCATTAAACCTAAACCTTACGGCCCTATAAATTTATCTTGTTAACAAGCCTGTGCCCCTAATCAGGGATTTCGTTCTAAAAATCATCCTTCACTAATCCCTTTTGCTGCATTTTATTTGCTCCTTTCACAATTGCCATATTTCAAGCTGTTGTAATCTCAGTTTTTATTTCCATTTATTCATTCTGAAAGGTTGCCTCTCTTTTTTATGGTAGTTAAAGGTTAATGAAGGGAGGAATGAAGCTTTAGTATGGGAAAGGGGCTGTTTATGATACCCTGGCGCCCTGACTTACTAGCAAATCAACCTGTTATTAATACTTCCTACAGATGTTGAATACACAGAGCTCAGTTCTTTTGTTCTGCTCCGAACAGATAGTATTTCCTATCTTTAGATCTCTTCTGATCACAGCTGTCTTCCTTCCTGTCACTATATTTCGAGTTTGTGCTCTATTTTGTTTGTACTATTTTTCTCTTTGCAAATACTGTTCGTTGTTCTTATTTAACAGATCCTAGAAAGTACTTAACATTTCCTTTTAGTTTAGTTCAAGATCTTGATCAATGTTTGTGTTATTTCCTAAAATACTTCCCATACTGCAAATAACCATACTGCAATGTTGCAATAACTGATCGATGCACTGAAGCATTTCAGGTTATAAATCCATATATCCAGTATATCTTTAGGTGTTGTGAGCCTGTAGCGGCTACAGTTGAGTTCGAGGATCTTTCAGGATACTTTTGGTTTCAGAAGCTATTGGGGTGCAATCGGCTATGATGGTGGAATTGTGAAGGTATTCAGGGGAATATTGGGTAAGCTTGAAATTTGGCTTCCGATACGGTCCCGATGTGCCCAGAATCACTCCAGATTTCAGAGGCACCATTTCCAGGGCATATTGAGCAGACCCCTTCTGCTGGTCTGAACAAAAACAGAAATTTCCCTCTGAACACGAATTATACAGTCAAGGTAAATCCTATGTGATCCTCTCACATAGGGAGTATGTATAAGCTCTCTAGCAGAAAACAGGTCAGCTCTGACTAGTCTAGCGGTACAGCACTGTCAGAGCATTGCCGAATAGGGACTGTCTTGCGTGATGCAGGCCAGTTGGGGGTATGCGATAGAGTGAGAAGTATGTCCTCAAACATTCACTGATCAGGAACTCCTGTATGAAACATGTACATTTTGTCTGTGAAAATGCTATCCCGTTTTGGGAATTAGTTGGTCCATGAGAACAGTCTTATTTCAAATAAGTCTACAGGTTGTTTGAAGACACAGATCGATAGGAAGCAGCAATCTCAATGCTTTCAGTAGATTACAGTGATAAAATGCTTTCCTATTGATTTCAATTACTGTATAGTAACTAAACAAACAGGTCTTCATTAAAGCTTTGAAGATAATACAATCCTGCAATCTATCCACCATTGTGATATGTTAAATGAACTAAACTAGCTAAAGCTTGTCTGCAGATGTACCCTTCACCTTCCTTGCTTAGTTTATAACCACTACCACCTGAGCGTGGTGCTAACTCCAGATGTGTACGACTTGCACACCTTAGGTCTGCCTCCAGCACTGCGTGTACCCTTCTGAAATAAAACAACTGTCTGAGCTGCCTTCCCTTACAGAGCTTCAGAAATATGGAATAACCTGCCAGAAAACTGCAAATCCTTCTACCCGTCTAAAATCCCTGAAAATATCTGTCATGTTTCATCTAAAACCAAATGTGCATAAGGCCATTACTTTTTATTGTCAATACATTAATATACATATATACATATACAAAGACACACACACACACACAAACAAGATGTCTAATGCATTACATACAAGATATTAACCCACGTGAATGGAAAACCTCTTACCATCCTGTGTCTTTGGAACAGTCATCTAATAAGAAACATATATAAAATATATACATACACACATTTACGTTGAAATAGCCAATTCACATCAACTGCAAATGGAAAGGAGGTATAAATAAAATAAAAGGGCTTTTAGGGATATAAATATCTGGGATAAATGGACGTCAGAAATACAGATTCTTAAAGATCAAGAAAATTAAAGAAAAAGAAAATAAGATCAAGAAAATAATTTACTTATCAGGAAGGTGGTCAAGATAATATCAAAGAACCAAAAGGACGGGATGGTGGTATCTTAGTTGCCTACTTTGTTTGTCTGTTTTTACTTTTTAGATGTTTTTGTATTTTTTTTTTTTTTTTTGTCCTCTACGTTTTTTGCGGTTTCTTGGTTTTTTCTATTAGGATGCTTGGAGCTTCTGTTTATGAAATACTGAGAGGCAAAATGGCGTGAGAAGCCCAAAAATTGATGTATAAAATGTTTTAAATGTTTTTCTTTCTATGTATAATCTTATATGTAATGAATAATGGAAACAATAAAGAAGAAAAAAAGAAATCGCCAATTCACAATTCCATAAGTCTACCAATTTTGATGGAAAATCTCCCACTATACTGCTTTCTTTCAAGGATGTTGGATCGAATCTGCAACAATTTGACCAAAGATGGAATGTGTGCATGTAAGTGGGAGGTGGGCATGCCAGGCAGGTAACTGACACAAATAGACAGGTAAGACTGGTTTGCTTATAGAGAAGGTACAGAGTTTGATAGACAACTAGAGCAGTGGATGAGCCTGAAAGCATTTTAATTTTGCCCCTTCTCTACCTCACATCCAGAAAAGCACCGGGGGGAGAAGACTGTGATGATGGAGACTGCTCACAAAAGGGTTATCTATGGGATGTGAGTGTAAGCCCAAAATGCAGAGCATACCTGACCTGTATGTTTTGTACGCTATCCTACTGATCCCAGTCAGACGCTCATCTGGGGAAGGTGACAGCCTAACCTGTCCCACTAATTACCATAAAAATATTTTTTAACATAGGACCAGTACAAATGATTTGCAACCCTGGGAGGTTCAAAGAAATACATCCATCATCCACCTTCATTAAGATTAAAGATTTTTATAAGATGACAGCCCAGCCGAGATACAGAAGTATATGTACTGCTCCATAAAATAAGTAAACAGCTCCCATATATAATGACGCATGATTCATATACACAAATATTAATTGATTATATTTAATCTAAAAGGGCACATTCATCTTTAATACACATTGATGCTAATTTGCATTGGATGTTCTCATGCATTTACGTGTAATATTTAATGTGTAACATTGAACTGGACGTGCTTACCCCAGGATGTTCTTGGGAACATAAATAGACAGTCCTGACAGCAAGATCTATGTTCACAGGCCAGCATGCCAACTGACATGTCTATTTTCGCAGTGTCTTCTTTGGTATAATAGGCTTTGCAAGGGTGTATATGGATAGGCAGTCACATCAGCACCATAAATATCATTCCATGCTGAACTACACATTTTTATTACAGTTACTTTATTGGAATTATAACATTTGAAGAAATACCAATTAGTGAGAAGATATGGAAGAAAGGCAAATATCAGAATTCTTTTAAAACCTGCAAATTAAATCATGACGGAATCCAAGGTGAACTCCAGCAGACATGAACATTTATTACTGTATATTATGTATTGACTCTACAACTTAAGTGTTCGACTATTTACAAGATTTTCTACCCAGACCAGTGATGGCTTACCTCGGCACTGCATGTTTGGAAAGTACATGTCCCATGACTGAGCCTCATGGGATATGTAGTTCCCAAACATCTCCAGTGTCCAGATAAGTCATCACTGATCTAGACAATTTGTCCAAGTGATTGCGTAATGTCAAACCAAGTACCTTAGCTTTCAAAAACCTCCTGCTAGAATAAAATGTCAATAACATCCCTTATCCCATATAATAATTCCACATAGGGGCCATACAAATAATAACATCGGTGTAAACATGTTCGAGTGAAATCCTGTATAGTATCTCCCCAAGGGTGGATGTAGTGAACAGACCAGTCCTGACCTAGTACTAGTTGGACAAGATCAATACTCCCCACAGCCAGCTCCACCTTCTAAAAGACAGACCTGTAAAAAAGACCTCGAGCTTCAACCTCTGAGGTCATGGAATCTAACCTGACCAAGAACAGAAAATCAATAAACTGACTGTAGTGTGATAGACTGCTCCAACTCTCAGATCCCATATTACATTTTCAATGTAGGCCAATAAATCAAGTTCATCTTGTATAGCAAATGCAACTGTATAAATTTAAAAGGGGAGTAAAGATAGAACAAAACTGCCAGACCGCTCAGGTAAAGCCTCCCTCCTTGAAGCTGTAAATTCATGACCTGGTGTTAAGATTGCTGAATAATAACTAATGATGCAACTTGCTATTGCAAGCTTAAATAATTCCTATCGTCTCTCATGAGTCCCATAATGCAAATATTGCTCGTCATGCCTTTTCACAGCATATTCTCTAAAACCTGGCGCTTACATTTAACAGTCCAGTGTCCGCATATTTATCGCTTTGTTCATTTTAGTAAAGGTAGAACTTTGGAAAGCAGGTTAGTACACAGCTATATTTGTGTACTCCTATTGCATGTATATTTAGATTTTTCTGTACAGACACACACACACACACACACACACACACACACACACACACACACACACAAAAGCAGGACAAGAAATTATCTAGTGTCCAATTAGAAGTGCTATGTACAGCTGAATGCAGCATGTCAAGCCTCAGCAGGCAGCATTAATAATCTCTCACCCTGCTCCCTGCGCATCTCTTATCAGTGTCTGATTGAGGGGAAGATGGGGACAAAAAAAAATGTGAGCAAAATAGGAGGGGTGATAAAGACACTAAAATGCTCTGTATCCTCACAAAGAACATTACATCCCGATGAGTGGGCTCCAAACAACTAACCAAGGACAGGAAGGTAAAGAGTCAAGGAGACAGAACAAGCAATGCAAATAAGCAGGAACACACACATTAAAATCAACATACTGTACTAGGGATACCGGTTATGAATACACAAACTATGCATTTCAGAAAATAACATTTTTATATTTATTGTAATATCCAATGTTTTGTGATTATCACACTTGTGCAGTCAATGTGAGTTTACAGTTCAGTGAGCTTTGAGTGACCTCATTCCAGGGTCAGAAAGGTATGAACAGTATTTGGTCTAGAAATACAGCAATCCAGTTAATAGTAATACTGAAGAGCAGGGTAGAAATACAAGATTTGAGAGAGGTGGAAGATGGGACTTTATCCCTAGCTATGAGAACCCCAAAGAACAGAGAGCGAACACTATAATAGGCAATACACATTTCATTAAATGTAAATAGCAGAGAGATTTGCTGAAAATGGATAATGGGAAGGCAGAAAGGAGAACAACTTGCCTATTTATGTCTAGAGAACCATATAACAAGGGATATAATATGGACTTTATTTTCTTTAGACAGGGGGACCATTACATCAGGAACCTCAAAGACCCCCAAATATCAGAATCCAGGAACAGGTTTGTCCCTTTACATCAGTCACCAATAAGGAAAAGAAAGTCAATAGAAGAAGGTAGATAAAAAAAAAAAAAAAAAAAAGAGGCAATAGAGGAAGGGCAACTAGAATCAGACCTAGAATAGAATCCTAAAAACCATCTTCTAATGGTATTAACGTCCCTGGTAAAGATTTGATCTATTCAACATTATTTGAAAAAGTTCACTGTAAAGAGATTTTTTTAATGAAAAAAAAGATGGAATTAAACCACAGAACACTGGGAATTCCTATTTTTTTTTTTTTAATACGTTAAACTGAGGCCAAAGTCCAGATTTTATTCTAACCAATGACTAAAGTGAACATATTGATGTATTTACAGACATACTTTTGAAAGAGTTTGGTGAAATTAAGAAAAAGAATTGGAGACATTGTAAATTGTCTAAATAAGAAAGCTAGTAGTAAAAGGTGCAGATAAAGGGTGGGTGGGGGTTGGTTGCTACTGTTATAATAAGCAGTACATTTTATCTAGAAGCGGCTCGCAGGATATTTGGAGACATTGCCCCTTATGAAAAAGACTTTTAAAAAAAAAAAAAAAACTCCATGGCTGACAGTTTATTACGTGTCAAAAATGCATAGAACGACCACCGGGAAGACCTATAATTAGTGTGGATCAATTCTTACAGAACTAGGTTTTGATGGCAGCTTTCCAAATATCAGATATGACACATTTTAAACATTCCAATAGAGTTAACATGACCTGAGGGGATGTTGTGGAAAAGTGGGCACTGAAAAAAGGTTTTGGAACATGTATTTCAATGTTTTTAAATATATATGGTAATATAATGAACTTCACTTTGATGTCATAAGGAAATGGCCAGTGCTAGCAATTAATCACACACACACCACATGGATGCAAACCTAAAAGGATAACTTTCATTTTGATAGATCGTGAAGATGGGATGCCGGTGAAACGCGTTGACATGACTATTTTTTTTTTATACTGCTATACAGTGGGCTCCTTGGGCCTGGACGCTTTATTGCTGCTACTCTGTTATATGCATATTTTGCACAACTATCTTGTAAGTGCAATTCATTTTCTTCTGTGTTTCAGTGGTACTGTGCAATTGGTCTTGTTTTTAGCTTTTAAGAATTGAAAGATTAAAGATTTAGATTTTATGAGCATGACTGAATTTTCAAATCCATGAGTGCAATAATATCCCCTGCCGAAACACCGCACTTTTTTTTTTTTTATACAGTTATACTGTGTATGTTTTGCTTTTTTTTTTTTTTACATGTATCTGTAGAGGTAAATTGTCCAGTGTGGACGTATCTGTGCTGCTATTCACAGTTAAGATTAAAGATATATTTTTGTTGAGTCTGAGTTGGAATAATATCCCCACCATGCAACAGTGCATTTCCTGTATACAGAGTTATGCTATGCTTCTTGTTCTGCACGTGCCCCTTCTTGGAGTTATTTGAGAGTACTTAAGGAGTACTTTGTTGGGTGCTGCAGTCCTGTTCCGAGAGTATTATTTTGATTATTCCCACCTGTGGTGTGTTTTTTCATTTTTTTTTGTATTCGTGACGTACATATATTAAATCAGTTCTCAACCTTTTGAGTCCACTCCGTTTCAATTCTCTTGGCTTTCAGCTTTTACTGACTTGTGGATTAGATAGATATCCTCTATCAACTGTGTTAGGTGTTTCTTGCCTTTCCCGTACTTACTCCCAGTGTTTGTTTATGAGCCTGTCACTGCAACAATAAAAATATCCAGATACTGTGCCTGGAGTACACATGCCGCCCCCTGCCTCTTTCGGGATGGCAAGCACTATATTTAATAGATCTTAACTACTTTGACATACCAAGTGATTAGAACACTCAGACATAATCTACAATCTACCCTTAGTGGGTTTTCAAAGGACAATTCCTTAATCCATTTGGCATGCATGGAGGCGCATGTACCTAGCTTCCAGATGGTGATCTCGTCATCTATCTTGGGCCGAGACATTAGAGCGTATCAACAAGACGTGTTCTCTTGTAAAACTGTGTTCTACAGCTGTAGGTCAGCATGAAAAATTTGATAAAATCTGGGCTCCCTGGTTTTATAGCCGCCACTTTCTTTCTTACAGCAAGATATACAACGGATTTAAATCAATTTGAATGTATCATGGTGGGTTTGTTTGAGTTCATTTAGCATATTCCCTATAGAATTCCTTTCAACCTTCCCTTTTCTTCACATCTCCTCTGGCCCCCTCCAAAAATGATGATAAAAGTTATTTGTGAGACAGTTACACAGAGGCCATTTTTTCTTAAAGTAAACTGGTTAATTATATGTAAAAAGGAAATGACATCACTTTTTTGCACTGCCAGTTCTTCAGCCTCAAACACATCAGAGAGGAGTTTTGTCGCCAAAAGGATTGTGTGAACACTAGAGGGACTGAATGATACAGGTCGATTCGTCCTTATATTAGTGATTCTGTATGTTATTAAATCTAGATTACTGTCCTACAGTAGAAGGAGTACCGAGCATTCTAAGGCTTTATAGGCATGTTAACAACCACACGTTAGGAGGACCCTTAAATAAACTAAAAACATTTTATGGTTTAATCCTGCTTTAAACTTCTTGACCTGTATGGATAGATAAATGCGCGCACAAAGTTTTTAAGGCTGTGTAACGTGTGGTATGGGCCTTTTTTGTGTGTTACCGTATTTGCTTGAATATTAGACAAGGTTTTTTTCAGAGCAAATGCTCAAATCGAGGTCCGACTAAGACAGGGATCCAGGTCCTCCGCAGAGCTGCAGGGAACCTGGATCCACCTCTAAAGCAGCCGGGGGATGTCTGCGCGAAGGCATCCTCCCCTGCTGCCCGGCACGACCACCGGGACTTCTATGATGAAGCCGGGTCCTTCCTTGTATTTCTTGTTTTTATTTCCTTTTATGTGCCAATGCTGCCTCTCCCTCCCCCCAAAGTCCAGCTCTGGTGATGCAGATAGCAATCACCAGAGCTGGACTTTGTGAGCTGGGGTCATAAAAGGTAGTGGAGCATGTACTCTGTCTGACATTGGGTGAATCAGAGGACAACCAGAAAATATGAAACATGGGGAACGCGTATGTATATATATATATATTTTTTTTTTTTTTTTTTTTCTTCTTACAGTGTTCCGGTTTGCTTCCAAATACAAGACACTGGGTACAGCAGAGATTGGCAAAACGCGTCAGGTTTACCATCTCTTACCATATGGAATTTCAATAATCTGCATATGAAAAATGCAAACTAAGACAAGTTTTATATAGAATTACACATATATAGAAGTGCATAAGGGTTTTTTTTGTGAGTATTTTTATCTGCTGTAAAAAAAATCAATTTAATCATCATATTTTATAATAAATTTCATTGCTCCCAATCTTTTCACTTCCTGTCATTTACTTACAATTTTATTTTGTAACCATTTACATAAAGACACATATTTAAAAGGAGAAAGATTCTTTTTTTTTTTTTATTAACATGTAAAAATATATATATTATACATATTTACCAAATATTCTTATAATAGTAATTCACATATAGACAATGATGACAGACTTATTCTCATACAACATACTACAAATAACATACAATTTTACAACCACAATTTTACAACCACTGCTTGCTATCTGAGGGACCACCCCGCCCCGACCCAACGCGGTCTACTCCTGAGTCAATTGACTGGTTATGAGGTCAGAATGGGTATAAGGAGACCGAGAGAGGACGGGGGGAGGAGGGGGGGGGGGGGTGGGGGAGAGCCCGGCAATCAACGTATTTTAGATAGGCGTCAGATCTAATAGCTCCACTAAATGCTCACAGGGGTTCTCCTCTCTCCCTGTTCCACCATATGCTCCAGGTATCACTATACGTCTGGGTATTATCGTCTCCCTGGAAAGATACCCTCTCCATTGTGGCTTGGTAATTTATTTGCGAATTTACTTCTTCCATTGTTGGTGGGCTTTCACTCTTCCATCGCCGGGCTATACATAGCTTAACCGCCATGAGTACATGAATAGCCAAGGCCAGATGTGTTTTGGATATTTTGGGAAAGTCCAGGTGGAAGAGGAAACCCGCCGGTGTGAGGTTGGTTATAGGTATCCCCAGAGTCTCAAAGGTTACCAATATTTGTTTTTTTAGGGTATCCAGGGCTGCGCAATCCCACCAGATGTGTTTTAGTGTGCCTAGGTGTTGTCTACAGCGCCAGCATTGGTTGGTTGTTAACGGTTGGAATTTACATACCCTCACTGGGACCATATACCACCTATGGATAAGTTTTACAAAGGTCTCTTGAATATTTACGCAATGTATTTGTTTTCTTACTATTTCAAATCCTTTTTGCCATTGTGTTAATGGAAACTGGATACCCAGATCATCTTCCCATTTAGCGATGGTAGACATTTTCCCCATGATCTTTGATTTATTTAGTATATTCCTGATTTTAGCCGTTGTTTTCGTTTGGGAGCCAATTAATAGATGGTCTAAGGGTCCCTTTTGCATAATTGGGACTTTTGTCAAAAAGGATCTTAAACGAAGGTAAGTAAAAATATCGGTATTTCTCAGCCCATATTTTAATTGTAGTTGGATAAAGGGGGCTACCTCGGTTTTTTCGTATATATCTCGGATATATTTGATATCCTTTTTGACCCATTGTTGTAGATCTATATTTTGAATTATATGTTTTAAAGCTGCTAAGGGGGTGGATCCTGTTAAAGAGTTAGTCCCATATAGCTCTTTTTTAATTGGACTTATAGATTCATAGATCTGATTTATTATAAAATTATTACATTTTAGTTTTTTAAATGTTTTTTTTTCTAGCCAAAAAATGGAAATTGGATCGATATTATTTAAATCATGTTTTTCCTGTAAAAACCATGCTTTCTTATCTGCATTAGGGGTGCCCCATCGCAAACAGTGTGAAAACTGAGCTGAGTCATGTAGGTTAAATACATTGGGAAAGGAGAGGCCTCCTTCCGAGATATTTGAGGACATAATTTTTAATGCTATTCGAGGTTTTTTCTCGCCCCATATATAGGACGAAAAAAGCTTGTGAAATGAGTGGAGCATTTTATACGGAACCCGTAGGGGGATCATATGGAACAGATAATCAAGTTTCGGGACAATATATGCTCTAATGACATTGATTCTTCCCATCCAAGAGATAGGAAATCTTCTCCACCTTGTTATCAGTCCCTCAACTTCCTGTATTAAACTAGAGTAATTTCTCTCTATCCATAATTTAATGTTACCGCAAATCTGAATGCCCAAATACAATATAGTATTTTTTTCCCAGTTAAAATTGTATGACTTCTTTAGGATTTCTTTCCGATATGGGGGAAGATTGCAGGTAATCACTTGTGTTTTTTTCATGTTGATTTTATAATTTGAGTATATACTGTATTCTTTAATAATTTCAAATATAGCTGGAATTGATTGAATAGGATCTGATACTGTATATAGAATATCGTCCGCAAACAGGGTGATCCTCTGTTCGCTTGCTCCCATATGGATACCCGAAATTCTCTTCGACTGCCTGACCCTACTTGCCAGGGGTTCCACAGAGAGAATGTACAGCAGAGGTGCCAACGGGCAGCCCTGCCTTGTCCCATTCCCTATATCGAACCAATCTGAGCACATGCCTGACCCTTGTACCCTTGCTGTGGGCTCTGAGTATAGAGCCATGATTAAGTCTTTAAATAATCCCCGCATCCCGAAAGCCTCCAAAGTTTCGGAAAGATATATCCAGCTAACTCTGTCAAAAGCTTTTTCCGCGTCGACAGAGAGAATTACCGCCTGGAGTTTATGTTCTTCAATTTGTTGGAAAATGTTCATTAATTTCCTGATATTATCACCGCCCGATCTGCCCCCTATAAACCCAGACTGGTCGTGGTGTATCAAATCCGGTATCACCACGGTTAGTCTTTTAGCCAATATTTTGGAGAATATTTTAATGTCCATGTTTATGAGGGAGATCGGGCGGTAATTACATGTATGTTTGGGATCTTTTCCGAGTTTCGGGATGGGGGAGATTGATGCCTGCAGTAGGCCTCTATCAAACTTTTTTGTAATAACTATTTCGTTAAAGAGTTTTTCTAACAGAGGAGTATATATATATATATATTCAGATTGTCCAGGTTTTATTCTTTTGTATGGTACCAAACATGGCCAGCGGAATGTGTTACTGTCACGAGAACCAAGAATGAGTACTTTCCAAACTGTTAAAACATCCATGTTTGGTGTCTAAATACTACTAAAAATATAAGGAATGGGACCCTAACTAAATGATGGTGTTATACAGTACAAGACACGTTTTGGTAAGCTTATTGTGTTGGTAGGTAACTATCCACACTAGTGCCCTGGACAGGTATGATGGAGTGGGTCATAAACTGTCAGGCCAAGCCCCTATGATCCACCCAGGGGGGCTGGTCTCTTAGAAAATCACCAGGGATCAAAATAATCAGAATGTTGGATTATACAAATTGAGATTTCTTTTTAACAACTGTATGGAGAACTTTACCATCTGAATCTCCCACAAGGATTATATATATATCGGTAATTATATGTAAGGATTTCTTGTGTTTTCTCCTATTTTATTTTATGGACTGTTTTGCACTTGTACTTTGTATTTCTGTATGTCATCTATTTCTGTATTTTTGTACAAGCACTGTGAAGCCTTTTTTCAGATTAAATGTTTACTTAATCAGCTCTTGTCTTTGTTCTCTAATATGAACTCACTCTTCTGAGGATATCTCAGGTAGAACACGTTACCAAAGGGTTAATTATATATGTGTCTGATCAGTAAAGTAAGGTTGTGATACTATATTGTACTGTGTTTGGGGTAACCGAAGACGCCCGGATATAAAGTATTAGTGGTGGCAGCAAATTGTGTACTAGGGTAATAGTGTAGGAGGTATTGCAGTGGTTAATTTAGTGGTTGCTGGGACTAGCAACAGGTAACCAGGGATCTGGTGTCATTAACCCTTTCATTCCCACACTCTCTACACTGTCACAGTGGACAATGACAAACTCACGACACATTGGTGTAATCCATGACAAAATTGTAATTTGAGTAAGCATTTATGCAAAGTTTCACCTTGCTCAGAGCATTTAAATAAAAGTTACCTATTTTAAGCATGATCAAACATTTTTTTCAGGGATGTTTTTATAAAAGCAGTATGCATTTTTTCAATAAAATGAGTAAGGGGGGCCATGAGCTCGGTAGCATCACTTTAAAGAGAAATACAAAAATAGCATTATCCCCCCCAAATGTCCTGGTTTAGAAAATCCAGGCCTTATTCAGGAACCATGTGCTCCATCATTCAGCATGTGTGTGGTGGTTAAGTGTCCAGGGTTGTTGATTAATTGCCATCTGTGTGCCATGCGCAGTTGCACTGGGACACTGTGTGACTGTTTCCATACAGGCTTAATAGAGGCCACACATAGGGTTGCCACCCAGCCGGGGCTAGGGCCAACGTTTCTTCAAAAAAAATACAGACCATGCTACTGCCATCATAGCCTAAACATTGGCCTCAAGAAAAATACCAGCCAGGTGGCAACCCTAGCCGGGGCTGACTATTCATGTGCCTATTCTGGATACCACCTGCAGGTTCTATTTCCCGTGATAGCAGTAGTTCTATTCTCTGCCTGTTTCTTGTCCCTCGCTTACCTATTGCTCAGGTGCGGATAGTTGCACAATGAGCCCAGTGGCTGTGTAATCTTCTCCTTGCTCCTTCCTGCAGGTGTGTTCCATTATTGAAGGGTGTATTTAAACCTTCCATTCACACTTATGTACATTTGTCTTGTGCGCCAAGTCTTCCCTCCTGAAATTTTCACCTTTTGACCTCAACCCAAACACTAAATTTAACCCCAACTCTAACCCTTATGCTATATGTAATTTAAACTCTAACAGCTACTCTAGCCCTAATCCTAGTTTTAAGCTAATTTTTTTTTTTATTTTTTTACATTGCAAGGTTGCTGACTGCCTCTAGGGGCAGTCAAGCAACATATTCAGAGCGACGGAAGTGAATTTTTTTTCACTTCCGAAGCTCTTGACCACAAGAGGGCATAACCATATTGCCGGAGCATGCTGCTCCGTTAATATGACTTCCACGATCGCTCCGTGGGGCGATTGTGGGTGCCCCAGACACCAAATGTCGGTGCTGGCTATTGCCTCGAGGCAATAGACCAGCACCGTTAGACACGTCGGGAATGCAGTTGCCGGAAGGACGTTCCTGACACGTCCACTGACACAAAGGGGTTAAAGGAACATTAAAATTGTTTAACCCTTGCTTCCTTCAAGGTACAATTAAGTAAACCCGATGTGTCTTAATAGATACACCCGGGTTTAGGAACTGCTGTGTCTCACATGCAAGACATAGCAGTTCCTGGTTGTCGCGTGCTGACAAAGGTCCCCCCTGCTGATGCCATGCTATGGAAGCATGGTAAACTGGTGTGTACTATCAAAAGTACATGCCAGTTCATCCTCATACTAGGGACAACTAACTTTTCACTTGTGCTTCTATATTAGAAGCACAAGTAGAAAAAAATGTTTTGTGTCCCTTTATGTATCAATATTCCTCAAGCATGTTTCTGTCTGTGAAGGTGAACTGCTCTAACTGTGCCAGTATTGATTAGACTCTGACAGACAGCCTGATAACATGGCTCGTTAGTAGAACCTGAATGAAGGTTTGACCAACAGAGGGTAATTTTTTCTGCTGTCCAGGTGCAAAATTGAGTTTCAAGGTGGTGCAATTTTAGCTGTCAGTGCTGTGTATCTACTTCAGACCAACTGATTATTTTACAAACTAGGCAAATGTCGCCAGGCTCCTAGACAGGCTGCATGACATCCAGCCCTGCAACGCATATTATATATATTTAAAAAAAAGAAGTGTACATGTTGGTCAATTTACAGAATTGTTCAAAGCAATACAAGTTTGATTATTAACACAAGTTCATGTTTTACTAAGAAAAGAAGAGCACAAACATGAAAGGGTATTAACATATTCAGGTAATAAGGATTTATTTGTACTGGAAGTGCCAGCTTTTTCTATGAAGGACAGCTATTCATACTCTCCCGAGAAGCTGGCAGGCTGATATGGTCGTCGTATGTCTCACTAACACAAGGCCCGTTCTGATGTTGGCATCCAAAAAAAAGGAAAGGTGATCTCTTTCCATTAGCAGAGAGATTCCATTGCACCTGACCAATCATGATCAGATGCGAGCAGCCAGCCCCCGCCCCCTCTGACTGTTTGTGCTGATACAGTTGGCGCATGCCACCTTCCTGATTAGTTCGGTCTCAGTTGAGAGATAAAAGTCTGTTTACTTTCAGCTCCCTCTAAAGATATATGTATTGTGCTTACTCAAGAGAAGGGACACTAAATTTGAACTTTTGCTTCTGCTAAAGAAACAGGAGTGGGGGGGACAATTCACCCCTTTAACCTCTTGGTGACTGTAATAATATTATTTTGAAGGGTAATGTTAAGTATGTACAGTCATTTATAGGACTTTCAGGTTCATTCTGAAATTAGAACCCCACCTTTTAAAGCTCATTTAAAGCAACAACAACACATGTTAGATCTAGCTGAGAGTTTCAAATCCCCTTCCCCCCCAACCAAAAACACCAGGACTGCAAAATCCCATGCAAAGGTGGAATAGGTCTGTAACATATTTATCACACTTACTGAAACATGTCTATTGTCCTACAGTCATCCATCTAAATAGGTTAGTGCCATATTGAGCTGTAGTCACAGTCAGAATGAACCAGACCTAGAAAACAGAGTCCTTCCCCAGTAAAAGGCATTCCCAAATTCAAAGAGACTTTAAAACGACAGAAATGAAAATAGAATTCACGCTATAGAACGAAGCTCTTGTCCGGCCGTTTTTATTATGCATCTGGAAATCTGCTTTCATATATATTGCAGACAGTCCGTATCAATTTTAAATGAAACACACATTTATTATAAATACGTTTTGCCACAATGTGGATTTCAAATTGCTTTTGAAAGAAGCGAGGTTAATCTGGCTTGAACTTGCATGAAAACACTGTGTGAGCAAGTCCAGGAGAGGACATTTTAAGTAGGGATCAAAATACATTTTATGTAATGCAACTAAACACAAACAGCTGAAGACAAGTTTTCTAGCCAAAACTAATGTATTACTATGTATTTAATGTATAAAGTACAATGGACCATTTAATACAATAGACCATTTAATACAATAGAAAGGAATGGTTTTCAGGTCAGATTCTAGCACTGGCCCCCATGCCACACTAGACTGGACCAGAAGATGCCATGAAGTTTAACTACGCATCTGGCCTCTTAAGACACTCAGACATAAGGAAATTCTAGTAGACCATGCATTTCAAGAAAATGATTGCACTAAGAGAAACATGTATTCTTAGTGTTCAAACTACTTAAATGCAGATTTAGCAAATTGCACATAGGGTTGCCACTGTGTATTTTACCAGCAGGCCGGTAACAGTTGGTTTGAGGCTTATGGTAAGTCTGTGGAGGCAGTGGCATAGCTGGTATTTTTCTAGAGAAAAGGTGGCCATCCTAATTGCAGATAATATTACAAGATGAGGTCAAAAATGGTAGAGAACACAGAAATAATTTTTTGCATTATATTGTAATTGCCGCTACAATATATAATTATTATTCTCTACTTTACTCTTTCATTTTTACAATAAATAAATAACATTTTCCAAAAACTACAGAAGTGGAAAAAAGGTACTGTTAAAATGTGAGTTTTTAAAAATATATTTTTTAGTAATTACAGTGTACATATTACTGGCCGTATACAGTAGATACTAAAAAGTAATTACATAGTTAGAATTTAATTTAGAATTTTTTATTTTAAATAAATGGTGGATTTATTTTTTTAATTAATTTGGCATCTTCACAGCCATTCACAAAAAAATAAAAAGTACAACAAATTGCCATTTCAAGGTTTTTGAAACAAATATCGAAGCATTCAAATATTGTATATCACATTTTTACATAACATATGCTCAAAGCCTTTGGTTACTAGAACGTAGAACCAATAGTATGTAGAATACGCAGGTCAGTAAAGATTAGAGCTATTACCATTGGTAATAGAGTCTTTAAAATAAACTTATTTGCAAACAATCTATTGATAACATTGGCAGACCCAGAAGGCTCAATAGAAGGGGTGATGGAAGAAATTGAGATGTTTGGCAAATTTGCTAACTACAAACTACACATAGGGAAAACACAAGCTATGGCCATTGGTGTGGCTCCTGTTGCTCTTTCCAGATAACTGGAGAAATTTCCTTTTAGATGGTCTGTGACCACAATAAAATATCTCGGGTAATCATCCCAAGGGTAAGAAAAAATATAATTAGAACTAATTTCTTAGAACTCTTTAGAGAGCTACAGATGAACAAAGGGGCATGGAAAAACTTAAACCTATCCTGGCTCGGAAGAATGAACAGCATTAAAGCACACATTATCCTTAAGTGGACTTGCCTATTAAGAATGGTGCCAATCCCTACCAAGATACTGTAAACAGTTTCAGACACTGGGGGGGAAAAAAAAAAAACGAGAATTACCAGACAGTGGTTGCATAGATCCATGGGGAGCTGAGCTTTCCTAGCCTGGAGCACCTAGCTACAATCAACATGTTGGTTCATGTATATAAAATCCGACAGCCAGCATATAAACTAGAGGATTGGTATTGGATAGAGAAGGAACTTTTAGGGGTTAAAAACCTAGACACTAGGTTTAGCGTCTGTTTCACGGGAGCCGCGGGCAGCAAGAGAAATTACTGTTCATGCTCCCCCATGCGCATGGGGACTGCAAGCAGCACTTTCTCTTGCTGCCCGCGGCTCCCCGTGAAGCAGGCGTTGTTCTGCTTCACAGGGTGGGGGCGGTGAGCTCCACCCCCTCTCCGGATCCAGCAGAGCTTGCCGAGCAGAGGGCTGGATCTTTTGATCTCCTTAATCCAGTGCCACTACCGGCAAACTTTTTTTTTCTTTTTCGGGCAGGTTCCCCCTGGGGTGTTGCGCCCTGTGTACTCGCACAGGTCGCACACCCCCAAGGACGATCCTGGTCGCAAACTAGGAAGGTTACTCATTGCCTTAACCTGCAAGAGATGCAATTCAAGATAATAATAGGTCATATTTACTTTCCCTGTCAATGAATAAGATTGATCCATCACTCCAAGTAAGGAATGTTGGCGATGCCAGGTAGCTGTGGGAAACTACCTACACATATGGTGGGATTGCCCAGATGTTAGGGATACCTGGAATGATATTTTTTCTACAATGTCCAATATACTAGGATACGAAATTCAACCTAGGGCAGACAGAGCGCTCCTCCATATGGAGGATCTTTCTGGAAAGGAGAAAGGATTAGCCAGCAATTTGTTTTTAGCAATGAAATTACCGTATTTGCTCGATAATAAGACAAGGTTTTTTTCAGAAAAAAAAAATCTGAAAACTACCCCTCGTCTTATAATCGAGGTCTTCTTATAATCTGACCTGCTCATCGCGCAGACTTCCTCTGCTGTCCCACTAGGCACCAGGGACAATCGGGCAGCTGGGGGATGTCTGCACGATACGTGCAGACATCCCCCGGCTGCCCCCACTAGCCACCAGGGATCAAGGTAAGGGGAAGGGAGGGAGGGGGGGCAGAGAGACAGGGGGAGGGAGGGGGGCAGAGACAGAGTCAAGGGGAGGGAGGGGGGACAGAGACACATGGGGGAGGGAGGGGGCAGAGACAGAGTCAAGGGGAGGGAAGGGGTTAAGAGACAGAGACAAGGGGAGTGAGGGGGTTAGAGACAGAGACAAGGGGAGTGAGGGGGTTAGAGACAGACAAGGGGAGTGAGGGGGTTAGAGACAGACAAGGGGAGGGGGGAGAGAGTGAAAAATGGGGGCAAGGGAAAGAGAAAGGCAGCATTGGCACATAAAAAGAAATAAAAACTAGAAATACATTTTTTGATATCATAATTTTTTATTAAAAAAGCAATTTACATATGAATATATACAAGTTGAACTTTTTTCCTATAGGGTAGTCTTATATTCAGGCTTTTAGTTTTTTTCCTAATGGAATATCCAAAGTTTGGGGGGTCGTCTTATAATCAGGGTCGTCTTATAATCGAGCAAATACGGTAATTAATTATTGCCCAAAATTGGAAAAAACAAGGACCCATAGTCTGGCAAAAAAGTTTGGCAAAAATGTCCGAAATTGACCTGCTCTCACTGAAGTGAGAGAGGATTTAGGAATAGCCAAGGAGGCAAATCGGAACATAACATTACGGTCTCTGAACCACTTAGAAGTTGATCCTATAATAAGTGATCGATGAGGAAAATATCAGATATGTGGTTGTGCGGAGTTTTGTAGTTTGTAAATGTATTGTTTATGTTTTTGTTCTTTATCTTTTTTCTGCCTACTGGCATTATGGACTATCAAGGGTAAAATGCTACACTTACAAAGCACAGTATGGCCGCTTTGGGATGTAACATTTAAAATGTACACAATATTTTTGTAATTTTTGTATTTGAACCGAATAAAAGTTTTGAACTTAAGAAAAAAAAATTATTTGGTTACTTTAACAAAAATATTGTAATTTCAATAAACTGGAGCTTGAGATATAAAAAATAGGCATATCAATAGTATGAAATGATAAACTGTATCGTTACCTCTATAATATATATCAGGTCTGTATATATGGCATAAATATCTACTACAGACTAAATGTGGTCCAAACCTCATAACTCAAATATAGAAAAATGTATTTAAGGAACGGTTGCAGCATCTATTGTTGGTTAAACTTTCTGTAGGGAGAGTAGGAATGTATTTGATAAAAAAAAAAAAACAGACCTGGGGTCGTTTATATCAAATCCACTAAAGAAAAAGAATAAGAGAAAATCTACAAATATATCACAAATATGCATTTGCCACTGAGAAATTGTATCCAGTTAACCTTTTGTAAATGCGTCTTCTTGGATTAGAATCTCTGTTATTCAGTGAACCTAATAATGTTCGCTGTCATGACACTTATCTTAACAGTAAGGAATCCTATACTTAAAGTGAACTGTTCAAATGGAAGAGTATGGAAGAGAGGATTAAGGCACGAATATATACTGAAAGAGAATAAATCAATCGATTTAAGAGGGAGTAAGTAAGAGAAAGAGTAAGGTTACCTGGCAGCAAACCCAAAAAAAAAATAAAAAAAAAAATAAAAGGATGGGGCCACATCGTGTGTCCCAAAAATGTACTGGCATGTCCAAAGTGGGCGGCAGAGTTGCCCAGGAAGAGAGGGTTACATCATTAGCGTAGTATCGTAGGAGCAGACATGTCAAGAAGGTACGCAAGGTATTTGCTCATTAATATGCCGCTGATAATTTGCTCATTAATATGCCACCGATAATTTGCTTATTAATATGCCACTGATAATTTGACCATTAATAGCCACTGATAATTTGCTCATCGCTCTTCTTGTGAGACAGGACAGTCACGTGGGCAGTGGGGGCCCCACTGGGCAGCTGCTTAGGGCCGCCGGAATGAATGGAACTGCCCCGTTTGCCCTCTTTTTTCTGAAAGGGCGTAGCCCATTATGGGTGTATCACCCATCACCCCCTGATGGTGGCCTCTGCCCAGAGTAGCTTAAAGGACGTTCTTTGGGGGGGGGGGGGGGGGGTTTACTAAGGGGGCCCACTTCATCACAGACCGATGGGGCCCACTTGCCATCAGGGAAGCTGATAGCCTAGCCAGTCCGCCACTGCCTCCACCTCACAGCCATTCTGCAGCTCATAAGGTCAGAAAGCCCCTTCTGACGTTACGCGTGTCTTCAAGGCGGATGAGTGGTTTAAGATGCTTAACACACCAAAGTTGCCAACAACTAGTGGACAGGTCTTCCAAATAGATAAAACATGTTTTGCTCTTTCCAGGCAGCTATTCAAATTGGATAAACAGTAAATAAGTCTATTAAATTAAACATTCAAATAGGATTCCTCATTTAAAAAAAAAAAAAAAACACAATTGTTCATCCTGCAATTTACGTGGAATCTTACAATCAAGGATTCAATATTTCAATGTACCAAATTAAAACCGACCATGTTCAGCCTTCTATTAAAAAAAAAAAATGCTTTTTCTCAAGTTATTTTTATGCAGTCATCCGACGCAGGATCATTAAGAATCAGAGTAATGAGTTTTAGCTTCCCCAACAAAAAATCAACAGATGTGAAGCGATATAAACCACCAGATTTTTTTTTTTAATCTTTTCGTTGGAAATGGAAGAGCTATTTCATTGCAGTGTCTTGCTGAGCAAAGAGACAATGTGTGCCTTATCCTTCTAATTAAGCAATAAAGCAGCGAGGATATATAAACGAGATTTCTCCCTGATCCCTGGAGGGTAGAGGCACCCTTTCATGGTTCAAAATGTGGTGCGCAATGCTAGTTACAATGCCGCGGCTTGCCTCAAACATTTCCTAATCACTACTCCGTGCCTGTGTTGAAAGGACTTCAAACCATTGCTTTAAGATCAATCATAAATTAGTTTCTTGTCCTTATATTACTAAAGTGTGGCACAGTACAGTGATCAGAAATTGGGAAAAATGTACAAGTTGGAAAATGTGCTCATTATGACCATAGCATATAGGGCAGAAGAAAAATTCACATACTTATTGTTAAACTGAACACTTCCGTCTGTGTAATAAAAAAGAAAAAAAAGAGGAAAATCTATAAGGTTAGAAAACAAATAAGATGCATCCTATTAATAGTAAGTTGATCCATGCCACAGTGATTCTTGCCATAATAAGCTCAGCAGCAGCAGATTTGTTATACATACAGCAGCTGCTGAGGCTATGGATGACAGACGCTGACACAAGAAAGGACGGCGGCCCTCAGATCCAGCAGCTCACAGGCCTCTGCTGCCCCAAGGCTCTCTCTGATGCCAATAGTAGCTCCTGGGTCTCTGCTCATGCCTGTGATACGCAAACTAGCTAGAAGTATACAAGAGTTCCCTTTAATATGGACATGCCCTAAACAATCTCCAGCCTGGCATATTTATACAGAACTGCGGCCCCTCTATACAGAGCAGGTGATCTGTGGTTATGCAATCTCCATAGTGATAATATGCTGCAGCATGAAGCAATGGTGCCTATAGGACATGTATATAATGAATAAAACAACAATTAGTTGTTTGCATACTATTTTGTGCAATTGCATTGTGGATGAAATAGAAATGTTTTTAAAGTTTTGTAATATATGCCTCTGTACTGTGCAAACACCATATGCTCATATAAAGGTACAAGCACAACTCCTAGCTACATCCCCTGGTGAATCAGGATGCCTGGGGGGAAGCCTCTACCTTAAAATATACCCAGCCACATGCAGGCCTAAAAAATAAATAAAAAAATAAAATTATGTATTGCACTGTATGAAATTTGGCGACTCTAGTGGTGTGCTATATGACATATTCCGGTTCTGGGGTGCTGCCATAAATATTAGTTTTTGTATGTATATAAAGCCTGACCAGATTTTGGGCGTGCACCCCACCCACTCACAGGTGATCTATATTTGGTGTCCAGTAAAACTGTATATACACATTGTCTGAGAGATTTGGTACCATGTACGTAAGATAGGACTCGCCAAGTTTGGAGCACGTTGGCGTAGTGGTGGGCTACACAAAATATGGCCATATATTGTGACTAAATCTCCAATATTTTTTCATCTAAGCTGGGTGCTTTTAATTAAAAATCTAAAATTATTTAAAAATTTAATAAAATAATGTTGAGATAATGCACACATTTATATGATATGCCAACTGCAAGTCCTGTAAGTGTAGTCCAAGTACTGGTGTACGTTTTTTCTGCTGGGGCAAGTCCTGTAAGGGCAATCTAAGTGCTGGGACATTGGAACATTTGTCAAGTAGCTTATGCCCAATCAGATATTACTGGGGGCTTCACAGTGCCTGTAGCTCAGGGGCCTTCAACATCCTAATCCGGTCATGATTTGGTGGGGTATTTTGTGCTGACAGTTTAGTACCAATGCAGCCGCAGTGAACGGTCCTAGACGAGGCATGTACACTATATGGGATCAAAGGTTACCAAGGAAAACTGAGCAAATGGTTCCTAGATTTAGATCATAATCTAGTTACTATATCACATGGTAATATCTATTTTCAGAAGTGGGCAGCATAATCAGAAATGCATATGCATATTGGGCCACATTATTATTTTTCTTTTTACTTACAGTACTGGTGAAGAATTGCTGGTTATCCGTAAAAATGTTTGGTCATTTAGCAGTAAAACAAATAGGGTTCAAAATGAGTTTAAACTAGCATTATTCAAACAAACCTACACATTTATAGAACAAGTGAGGCCATGGGTAGTTAAAGGAGTTGCACTGCACCTTTCAGGGCTATCAATTCAGTGGCACCGCACCTTGCCTGGCTATCAATTCAGTGACACCGCACCTTGCCTGGCTATCAATTCAGTGGCACCGCACCTTGCCTGGCTATCAATTCAGTGGCACCGCACCTTGCCTGGCTATCAATTCAGTGACAGCGCACCTTGCCTGGCTATCAATTCAGTGACAGCGCACCTTGCCTGGCTATCAATTCAGTGACAGCGCACCTTGCCTGGCTATCAATTCAGTGGCACCGCACCTTGCCTGGCTATCAATTCAGTGACAGCGCACCTTGCCTGGCTATCAATTCAGTGACAGTGCACCTTGCCTGGCTATCAATTCAGTGGCACCGCACCTTGCCTGGCTATCAATTCAGTGACAGCGCACCTTGCCTGGCTATCAATTCAGTGGCACCGCACCTTGCCTGGCTATCAATTCAGTGACAGCGCACCTTGCCTGGCTATCAATTCAGTGGCACCGCACCTTGCCTGGCTATCAATTCAGTGGCACCGCACCTTGCCTGGCTATCAATTCAGTGACAGCGCACCTTGCCTGGCTATCAATTCAGTGACAGGGCACCTTGCCTGGCTATCAATTCAGTGACAGGGCACCTTGCCTGGCTATCAATTCAGTGACAGTGCACCTTGCTTGGCTATCAATTCAGTGGCACCGCACCTTGCCTGGCTATCAATTCAGTGACAGCGCACCTTGCTTGGCTATCAATTCAGTGACAGTGCACCTTGCTTGGCTATCAATTCAGTGGCACCGCACCTTGCCTGGCTATCAATTCAGTGGCACCGCACCTTGCCTGGCTATCAATTCAGTGGCACCGCACCTTGCCTGGCTATCAAATCAGTTGCACTGCACCTTGCCTGGCTATCAATTCAGTGACAGCGCACCTTGCTTGGCTATCAATTCAGTGACAGTGCACCTTGCTTGGCTATCAATTCAGTGACACCGCACCTTGCCTGGCTATCAATTCAGTGACAGTGCACCTTGCCTGGCTATCAATTCAGTGACACCGCACCTTGCCTGGCTATCAATTCAGTGACAGTGCACCTTGCCTGGCTATCAATTCAGTGGCACCGCACCTTGCCTGGCTATCAATTCAGTGGCACCGCACCTTGCCTGGCTATCAATTCAGTGACAGCGCACCTTGCCTGGCTATCAAATCAGTTGCACTGCACCTTGCCTTGCTATCAAATCAGTTGTACCACACTCTGCTTTGCTATCAAATCAGTTGCACTTGGTCAGTGGGATGGATGTTGGTGACCCCTGATCATATGGCCTTATTATGGGCCCATGTCCCCATTGAAAAGATGCAAGGATTACAAATAGTTTAGTATTGAAATGGGCTTTAACCCATTAACATAGCCAGATCTCCAATAGGTCTCTTATGCTGGTGCATGGCACAGAGCTTATGTGTCCCCACTGAGCCAACATCATGCACACATTACTGGAGCATTTGGCCATTTTCATCGTCCCAAGGATTTTTGACAGCAGATCATAATTTCAAAGGTTGTAATTTGGAGAGTGGGTGTGAGCAATTAAGCAGTGATGCTTTGTTCTGTGTAGTGCAGCTCACGTCACTGGCAGTGAATCATAACGGAGCGTGAACCTGTGGAGTGATAGCAATTAATATGGCATCCCCAGCCAAGTGAAAAGTGTCCAAACTACTACCCGCAGTGACAGCTATATACTGGTATAGAAAATCCCCAATACATTTTGGTGCAGCATTAGTACACAGGAGCTTGTTATAGACTGATCAAGAGTTGGATTTGCCTAAAAGGGAAATATACCGTGCCATAGAGCTACAGCAAACAAAACTGCAAAGCAAACGTCCTGCTGGTCACAAGTCTTAAACGGATTGTGCTTTCTCTTCTGTGCCAGAACAGGCTAGCGTCTCCGTTGGGAGTCATGCCAACCTCTTTCCTTTACCCTGCCAAAAAGAAGAGTCTGACAATGGCACGGACAGTAGGCTGGGAAAAGGAACAATAGACTGGCAATGCCAGGCACAATGTTTGGAAATAAGTTATCCTTTTTACAGTTCGTTACAAAGGATTCCTCAATGGACGTGTGGGGGAAATGTTTATATTGCGATTCATAGAACTCATTATTACCGATCATAGGCAAGCTGAATGCTATAGTTTTAGATAACAGTTTGTGGACATGCATGTTGCTCACCAATTCCTTAAACACTGAACAGGATTGTTGATTACACATGGTAATTTGGCTAGCCTGTATCTGGCGGACACCCAAGATTCTCTGCTAAACTCAGAGAGTTACTGGGAACATGTACACAATGTCAGGACCCTAATCTAGAGGGCATCATGAAGTGAATATCAACATGTGTTGCAATAATTCTTTACTACTTAACATAGGAAAGTTCACCATACCTTGGGTATCTGCCAGATGTGATTTGGAATACAGGGTTTTGTAATTTTTTGAATATTTAGGTAAGATAAAGAGACTGAAATGATGCTTGTTTGAAGTTTTACTCGAGTATAAGAGGCCTACTCCACACATAGGGCAAAGCTGGTCAATCATACATGACATGAACACTTGAAGAAACTTGCAGATGCTAGCTAATAAACAGTGAATTCCCAAAGTTTTAGCTTTAAATGTCAGGGGTTTGTTAATAAACTCTTTGCATTAATTCAAAACAGTAATATAGGGAAACTCATTAATCAGTAATCATTCTGATTACGTCTATAGGGTGTGAGGAATGTAACATACATCATTTTAAAATAGCTCTTGCTATGGTACCTTTGGAAACCATAGTAATTCATGGACCTCAGACTCCTCCACTGACTTTGAGGGGTTCTAGAAAATATACCGTATTTGCTCGATAAGACGACCCCCCCAAACTTTGGATATTCCTTTGGGAAAAAAACTAAAAGCCTGAATATAAGACTACCCTATAGGAAAAAAAGTTAAACTTGTATATATTCACATGTAAATTGCTTTTTTAATAAAAAATTATATCAAAAAAATGCATTTGTTTTTATTTCCTTTTATGTGCCAATTCTGCCTCTTTCCCTTGCCCCCAGCTTTGTCTCTCTCCCCCTTCCTTTGATTCCCCCCCTCCTCTGTCTCTCCCCCCCCCTTTGTTTCTCTCTGCCCCCCCTCCCTCTGTCTCTTCCCCCCCTTGTAGCTCTCTTCCCCCCTCCCTTCCCTTGTTGCTCTGTCTCCCCCCCTCCCTCCCCCTGTCTCTGCCCCCTTCCCTCGCCCTGTCTCTGTCTCTGCCCCCCTCCCTCCCCCTGTCTGTTTCTTCCCCCCTCCCTCCTCCGGTCTCTGCCCCCCCTCCCCCTGTCTCTCTTCCCCCTCCCTCCCCCTCACCTGGAAGTCGATCCCTGGTGGCTAGTGAGGGCAGCTGGTCCGTCATAATAGTCTGCCGTGTCGGGCAGCATGGAGGATGTCTGCACGATACCCGGCTGCCCGATTTACCCTGGTGGCTAGTGCGGCAGCAGAGGATGTCTGCGCGATGAGCGCAGACCTCCCCTGCTGCCGCCTGGCACGCTCGCCGGGACTTCTGTGACGAAAGCGGAAGTACCAGGCTTCTTCACAGAAGACTTCCCCTGCTGTTAGAGAGGGGGATCCAGGTCCCCTGCAGCTCTGCTGGGGACCTGGATCCATGTCTTATAATCTGACCTCAATTTGAGGTCAGATTATAAGAAGACCTCGATTATAAGACGAGGGGTAGTTTTCAGAAAAAGATTTCTGAAAAAAACCTTGTCTTCTAATCGAGCAAATATGGTAGATCTAGGGACCACCACATATTCATGTTGATCAGCACATCATGCAACTATAACTGCAAGTATACCCCCCAACAGGGCAGTAACAACTAGGGCATGCCGGTAAAAAATTGGCATCAGGCCAATGTTAAGTCTATGGAGACAGTACCAAGGCTGGTATTTTTTTTTTTAAGAAAAGGTGATAACCCTAGTAACAACATAAGCTTGCAGGTCATACATTTTTAAAATGCCGATCATTTCTAGATTTGTTTCTTGTAATATCTGAAATTACTTTTAAAATTATGGCCTTCATTAAAAAAAAAAAAAAAAAAAAAACAACAAACTTTTATGGGAAAGAACTAGTTCTTCCTTGAGTGCATCATTTGAAGTGCATCCCAGCATTTCAAATGCCCATGGAAGGGCACTTATCTGTGGGAGTGGCCAAAGGCGGGGCATTACTGGAACATTTTCATTGACTTTATGGATAATTGGTAATTTAGAAGAATAAAAAAAAAAAAAACGTACTTTATTTACAAAAATGTATATAAAAAAAACATTTATTGCAGTTTATTGACTGTGAGCTTTATTCCTCTGAAGCTCTGTGATAGTTATGAAAAACCTAAAATTCTGAGCTCCCAGAAAATAGGGACAAGAGGATTGGGGTGATATATATATATATATATATATATATATATATATATATATATATATATATATATATATATACCGTATTTGCTCGATTATAAGACGACCCTGATTATAAGACGACCCCCCAAACTTTGGATATTCCTTTAGGAAAAAAACTAAAAGCCTGAATATAAGACTACCCTATAGGAAAAAAGTTAAACTTGTATATATTCACATGTAAATTGCTTTTTTAATAAAAAATTATGATATCAAAAAATGTATTTCTAGTTTTTATTTCTTTTTATGTGCCAATGCTGCCTCTCTTTCCCTTGCCCCCATTTTTCTCTCTCTCCTCCCTCCCCTTGTCTGTCTCTTAACCCCTTCCCTCCCCTTGTCTGTCTCTTAACCCCTTCCCTCCCCTTGTCTCTGTCTCTTAACCCCTTCCCTCCCCTTGTCTCCGTCTCTTAACCCCTTCCCTCCCCTTGACTCTGTCTCTGCCCCCCTCCCTCCCCCCTGTCTCTCTGTCCCCCGTCTCTCTGTCCCCCTCCCTCCCCCTGTCTCTCTGCCCCCCTCCCTCCCTTCCCCTTACCTTGATCCCTGGTGGCTAGTGGGGGCAGCCGGGGGATGTCTGCACGATACTTGCAGACATCCTCAATGCTGCCCGACACGGCAGTCTATTATGACGGACAGCTGGCCCGTCATAATAGTCTGCCGTGTCGGGCAGCATGGAGGATATCTGCACGTATCGTGCAGACATCCCCCAGCTGCCCGATTTACCCTGGTGGCTAGTGGGGCAGCAGAGGAAGTCTGCGCGATGAGCGCAGACCTCCCCTGCTGCCGCCCGGCACGCTCGCCGGGACTTCTGTGACGAAAGCGGAAGTAACCGGCTTCTTCACAGAAGCCCCGGCGGTCGTGCTGGGCAGAAGCAGGGGAGTCTGCGCTCGTTGCGCAGACATCCCCTGCTGCTGGAGAGGGGGATCCAGGTCCCCTGCAGCTCTGCTGGGGACCTGGATCCATGTCTTATAATCTGACCTCAATTTGAGGTCAGATTATAAGAGACCTTGATTATAAGACGAGGGGGGTTTTTCAGAGCATTTGAGCATCTGAAAAAAACCTTGTCTTATAATCGAGCAAATACGGTATATGTCACTCCCAAATAGGAATACTTGGGATGTATGTAAGTATGCCATTTCAAGTTGTGAAACAGAAAGACACCATTTGTTTTCCAATTTAACCAAGAGTACTGAAAGAGAATTATACTGGGTGTCCTTCTGTGCAATCATGTGAAACAAAAACAATTTAAACAATAACTTTGCAACATAAACCTGAAGTGGTAGCAAGTGAAAGAGTGCATGTCACATCCATTTATAGCATCCAATCTATTCTTCCACAATGGAAACAGTAGTGTGCTGTGAAGTTTTCTGAACTTTGTATTGCTGAGGACTTTTAGTTCCAGCCACGTCCTTAAAGCTCTAAATACAATTCTTACAATAAAAATAATAGAGAAATAAAAATGACCTTTCCCCTCCCTTTGGGAACAGAAATCATTTTAGTGTAGTGGATTTTGCAAAGATGATTTTACAGACTGTCTGTAGCATTTGAAAAAGAGAAAGCAATGTTTTTCTGCAAGGCTTATGTCATTCTGAAAGAAACTCCAACATGTATTGGTATCTTCTCAATGACATTTAAATGTGTTTCAAAAAGGTAACAGTTATTCCATGTACAACTGGCTGGAAAATTGAATTTGTTGAGGTATCTGTACAAGCAAAGAAAGGGGTGACTCTTTGTAAGCAAAACGTAGAAGGCATTTTGACATATATAGTTTACTTCGCAAAACTGCTGCCAATATTATATTTCCTGTGCTTATGTATTTATTTTTGTACAATACAAAATAAATGGAACTCTATATATATATATATATATATACTACATTAAGTACAATAGGAGTCATAATCCTTGTGCAGTATGGTAATTTTACAGTTTCCATAGAGGTTAAAGGTAGGAACACACTACAGTATGTTTATCAGTACCATGCTCTTTCCTTTTAACAAATCAAATATTTGGCTATTAGTGACCTTTGATATGTATGAAGTTTGGATATGCATTTTAGCCAAGTCATTATACTAAGTATGTAATTTATCTTAGTTAAGTCAATAATCTCCCCATTCCAAATCCCTCTGTGATAACAGTAACACTCACTCAGTTATCTCCTCAGTCACAGTGTGCTCCACTTGCAGTCTGGAGTTGACTTCGATAAAGTAATGTTTGCCATGTTTATCCACAAGGAATTCCACGGTACCTGCATTCTCATAACCAACCTGTAGGGGGAGAAACAAAGGTGAGATCTGACTCTGAACAATAAAACAGATCTGGTTTGAAACTACATTTAACAGACATTTTGCTATGAACACACTGATCTTGCATGACATACAAATAAATAACAAAAAAAGAGGCTCCCGTGTGAAGGAACAGGGAATTGATTTTCAGATGGTGGCCCATTGGCTGCATGTGGCCCTTAAGGTTTTTTTTTGTGTTGATCTTCACTACAAAAGCACAGGTTCTATTATAACACCTCATAAAATTAATAATGTCTGGCACCTCAACCCACGCAGGTACATAAAAGTAATTTAAAAAGAAAAGAAAGAATACTAATTTCTTAATGTTCAGTTACTGTAAAGTCAGCAGATCCACTTAGTGGACTTAAGTCTAAATTCTGAGAAATTTTCTAATTTAACACTGGAGAGAGAAAACACCAGAGCAGTCCTAAGAAACCATTTTTTATCAGCACTTTGCCTTAAATATTGCATTTGCCATTGTGTATATGTCCCTCACGACCTTATTTATCAAGACCCAACTAGAGCAATGTGATTACCCCATCTTTATTACAGCATAGCTGTTCAATGGGATGTTTTCCTTTGATACACAGGGAACAATTACTTTGGTACAGAACTGCCTCAGTTTCCCTTTGATAAATATCCAGTTATTACACTGGCTTGGGCTACTTTGGAAAAGAAAAAGAAAAAAATCCTAATAATGGTATTTGACTTAAGTGCTTTTGTCAAATTCTTTTTTGCCTCTGAACAGTCACTTAAGCACAAAGATACTAGTTAATGTAATATGTCAGGAAGACGAAATGTGGCTATCCATAAAGTCTGAGGAGACGCACTACTTCAATGATGACACGAATGAGCAAGAGGCTACTACAAAAATAAAAAAATAGATGTTCACATCTGGGATCCCAGACAGTTACCATGCATACAGGGAATAATCATAGCAGTACACATTTATTCAGATCGTATTTTAACCAGGATACATTGAGAGCTCTCATTTTCAAGTATGTCCTGGGTCCACAAACTTTGCATTGTTACAGCAGCATACAATAATAAAAAACTAAATATTAAATGACTAACATACACATTTCATACAGAACACATTAACATGTCATTAATCCGTTAAATAAGGGTTCTGAACAAACCCCACTACTGCTCTTAATGGGTTTCATTCATTATAGGGTCTACACAATAAGTAGCTGGATTTGGAAACATTCTCCCTTTCAGCTGCATTCCAACTCTGCTACATTGGTTTAAAATGTTCAAGTTTCCATTCCCGCTCCCTGCTTTTCTCTCTTTATTAAATAGACCCTTATGAAAGTAGGCCCATGAGTAAATGCTATAGTTAACATGGACACGTTAGGAAAGTAGTGCAAGTTGGTTCAGGACTTTGTATTCAGTTGATTTATTAAAATGTATTTATTTTTAAAATATGCGTTTATTCTACTGCTTGTTCTGGGTTATAATCTGGGATTCATATTTTTCTGTTTTATGTTATCAGCTGTATTTGGTAGCACTGTGATCACATCACATCACATGAGCTCGAATTATATTTATATTTACTTGGCTGTATGGGCATTATATTGGTGAAGCATAAGGTTTTCAGCCAATGTCCTTTCTATTTCTTTTGTGGCTCTGAATCAGGTGCTTAAGAAAAAATATAACATTTTTTTTTTTTAAACAAAGTAGCAGATAATAAAACTATTTACCCATCTACTTTGCTCAGTGTGAAACCTTTTACTTATATGTTCAAGTGTGCCTCGTGTATATAGTGCTACAAATTTGTTAGATAAATGTTTCATAAAGTAACATTATAAAACATTGTTAAAAGGTTTGGAGTGGGGAAGTGCCTTCTTAAGAAAATAAATACTATATAAAAAGGTCTACTAATGTCTTCCTTAACATTTAGATGTTAAATCTTCAACAAATGGCAGTGGTTTTTTTATAATGTGCTAACAAACTATAGACTATATATAAAAATAGGTCTACCAGTTGCTTCCTAAATATCTAGATGTTCACAAAGTGACATCATGCCCTTTGTCTCCTGTATAGCCGTCAGCATGCACTGATTCTCTACCAGCAGGGATTGTGTGAGTACAGGTTTCCGACATATACATCTCTATCTTACAGGTCTGTTAGTGAGAATTGCTCACCGATAGTCACGGATAGGTGTGCCAAAACACTACAGCAGTTATGCTATTCTATCTAAATCCAGACAGTTGAGAAGTGGGAACACACCATAGTCACATGCAGACCTTACACCAGTTGTGCCAAAACAACACACACACAAGTAGTTCCATAGCATCATTTCCTACTACACGTCAGCCATTCCACACACACCTGTAGCAATGTCTAATATTTGCACTCAGATGTACTCATGTCCATGATTTCTCTCTCATCAGCTTTGTGTCAAACAAAACACAGATCATTGGCAGTTAATGACAGCTACATCTGTACCCCTTGCTTGTTTGTATGGCTTTTTAATCAGACTTGGGGTTGTCCTTCTGATTTTAAGTTATTATACCAGGAAATCAGGTGGAAACCGAAGCATATGGCAAGTTGAACTGCATGGGCAGCACTCTTGAAGAGACATTAAACCCATCTGACGGCAGCTGTTGTCTCATTGTCACTTGTGAAAGCGAAGGAGATGATGGGAATTAGTCAGAAAGACCTGACCTCATTAATGAGCGTTATAATGTATGCACTTGTCAGGTACAGCTTCAAAAACAACTGTCACCTTAAATATGAATCTACTGTGAATGCTTAACCTATGCATGCATGAAGTGTATGATGACAAGAACAGAAAAAATACTTTCCACTGCAGGGTGCTGAAGTCACATTTTACAAAGGAAAAGAAAAGCAAAAGATGTCTGTTCCTTGCAATTCATGGAGACCCAGAATGGAACCATGACAGAATCCTTCTGAAATGTAATCCTGGGAAAATGTGTCCCTTCTGCTGCAGAGTTAAATTATCACAGGATGTCCATATTTGTGCTCACTAAATCTGGGACAAACCCAAGCTCCAGGCAGTGTTTGTTAACCTATCTAAAAACTAGGCCGCAATCCTGAAGGCGAGGGGCTTCCATTAAGCAATCCATATGTCAGACACATGTGCAGCAGATGGTAGGCATGTACTGCCACTGCCTGAGCTGGCATCATTCAGCACACAATTCCATGAACCTGGGGACACTATGTATCTAATGTGTGCTAAAAATACAAATTTGTTGCTCAGCATATTTGTAAGTTATACTCGCACAAGCGCTCACCTGCACAGCCATCAGGGATATAGCGACATCTCAATTCCCTCAACTAGATGACTAAACAAAACATATTCTGTATTTTGTCTATGTTCAATGTTCCCCTTCGAGGAAGATAGACTTCTTACTTTAAACAAAGAAAGCTGTAATGTCTTGGGATGAAACAGGGTTAACCCGGGTATAAACACTAAACTAAAAAAGTAGACCTAAAACCTAGCTTTTATTAGAAACTACTTAAAAAGGAGGACTAAAAAAAAAAATATAAAATGACAGAAAGAACACACTGTTGTAACAATAAAAACGGTAAAATACTGTGTGTGCCATCTGTAGAATTGGCACACTGGTAGAATACTGTGAGTGTGCCATCTGTAGAATTTGCACACTAGGTTACTAGCTTGACTTGCAGAATTAAACGTCAGACGCTAGCTGAAAACAAAACTGAAACTGCAGTTTCAGATACAGTGTGGTCAACTCCAGAGTACTGCCAGTAGATGTAGTTCCTTCGGTTTTCCTACTTATTTTATTAGATTTTATGATGTTTTACTAATGCACACTCATTCGCACACTGTGGATGTATGGCATGCGGTGGTTTCACCAGTTGCATGGTAGGGTAGGGGGCCCAGAGATTTTGCACAGGGGCCTAGTGGTTTCTAGTTACTCATCTGATCTTAATCCCTGTTATATAGAAATATAGTCTATATATATTTAAGAGCTAATCTCTTTGTCCATTTTAATTCAGAGCTGAATACAAATATTGTGTTTTACAATATACATACGAATGGAGAAATTGGTAAATGTAGGGTTCTTCTTGATTTAATTCCCTCAAAAAAGTATCTGCTGCTCAGAAAAGATGGATGAAAGAGCTGAATATAAGAATTGATGATCCGATTTGGAACAATAATTGGTACCAACTATGGAGAATAGCCAATTGCTAGAAAGAGCCATCATTGTAATTCTCTTTTATGTGGCATTTGGTACCTCCAAAACTCCATAAAATTAATCAGGCATTACACGATATATGTTGGAGGTGTAATAAGGGAAATGGGTCAAATGTCAACATTTTGGTGGTCCTGCAATAAGGGAAATGTGGAGTGAAGTGTTTTGAGCTCCCAGATATATCTCCCCAGAATAATATGATTTTTCCCCCTGCTCCCAAAAGAGCCCTTCTGCATTTAAAGCTTGAGTTTATACCTCCTATGTATAGAAGCCTAGCCTTAGTAAATAACCTGGCCTCATGTGTGTAAGCAAATTCGTCATTTTCGAACAGAAAAGGCTATTTTCAAGCACATCAGAGGCTGAATAAGTTTTATGGGACAGGGAATGTCTGGTTGTCCTCGATATATAGAACTTCATTTAGGGTTACAACTATTTAAGAGATGTTTCTAGTTAGTATCGGATCTAAAAAGCATGTCAATATATTTAAATCTCCTTAAAACGAGTCCAGCAAGCGTCTTCCCAAGTGTCTCACCAGTTGGATTGTTGTTGGATGTCTTGTTTTTTATTACTATGGCTTTTTTGTTTTATTTTGTCAATATGTTTATGTGTTTCTATTTGTGTTCATCTAAATGTTTTATGACTTAATTGTAAGTGCGTCTTTTCTACTTGAAAATAATTCAATAAATACATTTTAAAAATCAGGTTAATGGCCAATCAGGCTATAATTTCACCTTTTGCTAGGCTAGGAACTTTGCTATCAGAATCTACAGGTCCTATCAAACATAGTGGGCAACAAGCCAACTTTAAGTTAATTGGATTCTTGAAGACCAAAGAATCAATGTAATTAAACATCCTGCAGTGTTAAATGAAAATTATCACCTTATTAAAAGTTATGTTCATTAAAAGATGTGCAGAAAGAAATTTATTGTGACATTTCCCAGCGCTGAATGTGATGGCTAGTTAAGATGCCGTTTTCTTTCTCACACAGATACGCATATACATGTGACTATGACCAGCAAAGCTAGAAGTGCCCCCCCTAGAAAAATATTACAAATGTTCATTTTGATTAGAGCAGTGATAGGTATTCATCGCCAAGTGTGCCAGAGTACTTTATGAAGGACGATTGACCTGTACAGGTAGGGTAGACATGTAGTGAAAATAAATGATACCAATAAACATAAGCAAAAGAATAGACCTTTTCGATCTGTGGTATAGTCCTCCAACAGCCCTACAAATGGGCCAAAAATCTTATCAGTTTTTGCCATTCTGAGAGGCTTGCAAAGGTAATGAGAGATGTCATTCACAAGCTGGCATGTCTCAATTAGATAAGATTTTGATATTAACCTCAAAAGCAAGTTCTTTACAGCATATTGTTGATGCATTCATTTTTGAAAAATGATTTATAAAAAACCCAACATATTCATCAGCACTATAGAATGGGAAGACATACATACTTATGTAGTTGGTGACATACATTGGTGGTGACATAAGCAGGCATTGAGAGTACTGCTGTATTAAACAAAGTCTATTTGAAATACCCTTAAATTTGATATCCGAGTACCATCAATGTTGCTTGCTTCTCTTCCTATTGTATAGAAAACAAATTATGTATCATTTGTCAAAAGTTAGTATACCGCCCATTAAGAAAACAAAACCCCACACTAAAACTAAGGTGGTTTGGACACCAAGTCCCTGGAGGACAACATCATCTATATAACAGGAGAGGACATACGTTTAAGTATACTAGTGAACTGTCACAGAGTAATAATGGAAATGACATTACCCATCTAGAACCATGGAATTCCATTTAATCATTTATAGTGCTTACAAATGATACAGGATCTTCTCACAGAACCCTCTGTGCCCTCGTCCAAATAGGAAAGCCGCTGCTTGCTTATCAATAACATTAAAGATCACTGCTACTGCTAAATGGATACCATATTCCACAGTATGTAAAGGACATTGATTGTAAAAGTCATTGGCTTCATAAAAATGGTTATTATAATGTCAGAATATACACTGTATATGTATGCATTAATGAATAGGTCACCTATCACTAAAACATATCTATATAGAAACATTAATTTGTAGTGCTTAAATTATATCAGTCATTAAAAAAAAAAAAAAATCATTCACATTACATTACATTAACATTTATTTGTACAGCGCAAACAATTCTCATAGCGCTTGGTACAGAGCATAGAAGGGAACTAAATACTAAGTTAGACAAACTAGAACAGACTGGTACATGAGGTAGAGAACCCTGCTCGTAAGCTTACAATCTAGAGGGAATGGGGTCCATGAGACACATAAGGGATTGAAGAGGTCAGAGTGATTGAAGTTGTAATAACAGTAGAGTGGATGGGAGGCACTAGGTGGGATGAGTCAAAGAGGGAGTGTGTGTTCCAGCTAGGTGGGATCGGCTAAGGGCAAAGTGACTGGTAATCTAGTGGGTTGGGTAGTAAGCCTCTCTAAAGAGATGAGTTTTGAGGGACTTTTTAAAGTTTGAAAAGGAGGGAGAGAGCTGGATGCTCCGGGGAAGGGAGTTACAGAGAGGGGGCAGCTCGGGCGAAATCTTGGAGACGCGAGTGAGAAGTGGTGATGAGATTAGAAAGAGAGTTAATCCCTTTGAGGAGTGCAAAGGTAGTGCAGGGAGGTAACTTAACAAGGGAGTAAATGTACGTAGGAGTAGGAGTGGAGGGCTTTGTAGGTTAAAAACAGAATTTTAAATGTTATCCTCGAGCAGACGGGAAGCCAGTGGAGGGCGTTGCAGAGAGGAGCCGCCGAGTGCAAGAAAGATGAGTCTGGCAGCTGCATTTTGGATAGACTGTAGGGGAGCCAGATGAGCGAGAGGTAGTCCACAGTCAGAAGACCATTACAGTAGTCCAGGCTAGAGATCTCAAGCGAGTGCACAAGAATTTTGCGGAACACCAACAGAGAGCGGAACAGGTGATGATGTCGCTCCAGCAAACGACACTGAATAGTAGCGCTCAGATAAGTACGACTCGATCCAAGAGAGTGCCACACCACCTAAGCCAAGTGAGGATAATCTATTAAGAAGGAGGCGGTGGTCAAGATGTCAAAGGCAGCAGAGAGATCTAAGAGGATCATCACCAGGAAGTGGCCTTTAGATTTGGCAGCAAGGAGGTCATTTGATACTCTAGTAAGGACTGTTCCAGTAGAATGTAAGGGTCTAAAGCCAGATTGAAAAGGGTCAAGTAGGTCATTGTGAGTCAGAAAGTCTGTCAGTCGCAAGTGCACAGTTTTCTCCAGCAACTTGGACAAGAAGGGGAGAAGGGATATAGGATGGTAGTTAGATGGAAGAGTAGGGTCGAGGGAAGATTTTTTTTCTAATACAGGTACGATTTGGGCTTGCTAGAAGGTTGACGGTACTATTCCAGAGGACAGGGAGAGGTTGATGAGATGGGTTAGAGTTGGACAAAGTAGAGGGGAAAGAGACTATACAAGGTGAGACGGGATGGGATCAAGCGCACAAGTAGTAGATTTCGAGCAGGAGAGCAGATCGTCAACCTTTTTCTCAGCTACAGGGGAGAAGATATTCAGAGTGGGTTTGGGGGATGGGAACGAGGCAGGAGGTTGTTGAAACAAGTCACGGGAGGTGAAGTTACACCTGATAGCGTTGATTTTGTTTTTGAAGTGAGAGGCAAGGTCTTGGGCCATAAGAGCGGAGCAGGGCGGAGGAGCAGGAGGGCAGAGGAGAGCATTAAACGTTGAGAATAGATGTTTGGGATTCGATGAGAGGGTGGATATTAAGGTAGAGAAGTAGTGTTGCTTGGACTGAGCGAGAGCAGAGTTACAGGAACACAGCATGAACTTGTAATGAAGGAAATCCTCCTTGCAACGTGATTTACGAAAACGTCGCTTGAGTACATTTTTGGAGGTATCGTGTTTGCTTAGTGTGCCATGGGTGTTGGTTGGGTCTGCGGGCACGTTTGGCAACAACAGGGGCACTGTTGTCAAGGGCAGAGGTGAGGATACTGTTATAAGAGTTAGCTGCTTTCTCTGAGGGGAGGGAGGTTTGAAGAGCAGTGGTAAGTAGCGGGAGGGTGGAGTTAGATAGCAGTCTTTTGAATTTGGCTGGGGGGAGACGTGCAGTAGTCAACTGAGGTATAGTGGGATAGAAGGTAAGAAGGTGCTGGTCAGACAGAGGGAAAGGTAAATGGGAAAGGTTAGAGATGGCACATGATTTAGTGAATACTAGGTCTAGTGAGTGACCAACAGTGTGGGTTGGAACGTTGGTCCACTGGGAGAGGCCAAAGGTAAAGGTGAGGGAAAGGAGTTTTGAAGTAGCAGGAGAGTTGGTTAGGTCAAGTGGAATGTTAAAATCTCCCAGGAAGAGACATTGTACATCTGTGGAAAGAAAGTTGGGGAGCCATGCAGAGAAGTTGTAAAAAAAAACTGGGAAGCAGACCCCGGGGGCCGATAGACAACGGCAACACGAAGGGATTGAGGGGAGAAAAAACAAATAGCATGTACTTCGAATGATGAAAATGAAAGGGAAGGGGCTGAGGGTAATGGCTGGAAGGAGCAGTTTGCAGATAAGAGGATGACAACACCTCTGCCCTTTTTGTCCCCAGGTCTTGGGGTGTGGCTGAAGCGTAGGTCACCATAAGAGAGAGAAGCAGGAGAGACCATGTCAGATGAGGTAAGCCAGGTTTCAGTGTGTATAGCTGTAAGCTTGTTGCATAAATTCACATGCAAAAGGATGCTCCCCATTCGCGAATACTCCATGCTCTTATTTTTGCAATCCTTGTCTGTGACAGATTGTGTGTCCCTCGAGCAAGTTTAAAAATAGTGGTTGGGTTTCCAGCAAATACAATATTAATGGGTGCTGCCAGCAGTGAGTGACAAGCAAATATAAAACACAGCAGCCAAACAGATAAACTCAGCAGACAATCTTCTTGTTTTAAAGGAAATCAAAAAGTTCTATATACAATCTTCAAAAACCATGGACTAGCAACATAGTCTCCCATGAGCCATCAGTCTCTAGCTCTTGAGCAAAGACAACACTTAAAGCACCAAAGTTTACCTTTTCAGTATTTGATGTGCCATAGTCTGCAAATTATAAGAAGCACAGAGGCAGAGGTGTCAAACAATCCTGATTCTTACAGACACTGGAGAAACTCTGGAAACATCTGGAATTATGAATAAATGTAAATAGTGCCCTTTGCCCCAGAATTGACCTTCACATATATGCCGCAAAATGTAATTTGTGTCTGTCATACGATACAGATACGAGTGAAGTGCCTCCATCATTGGACACATCAAGAGGCTATTCCTTCAATTCCCTTTCAGTGTCTGTGTGACTGGTCCAACATTAGGCCTTCAGTACAAGATGCTTATAATGTGGCAGCGGTTTCATGGGTGTAGAATGGAAAGATCAGTATGATCCTAAATTAAGACTGCCCTTTTTTAAAAAAATAAATAAAAAAAAAAGAACAGAGGTGAAAAGCAAATGCAGCATGATATTTATGTTACATGACCCATTTATTATTTGCTCATCACTATGTAATTAAACCACAGCACTGTCCTAACCATGCTTATGAGAATTCAGCAGGACATTTCTTTTGTGTTTAATACACGCTTCTACAAACCCATCAGAACGACTTTGCTAGAAACGGGTACTTTAAAATGATGTTTTTAGTGTGAGAGAATCCGGAGCGCTTGGGAACAGCAAGCGATGGAAGGATTATAGAACATGTGTCCTCTAAATCAATAATGAGACACTGTATGTATATATTCTTGCTGACAATGTAACGCTTCATTCTTTTCCTTAATGACAGTTACAAGCTGTATGGGTTAATTGGATTGCTAAGCAGAGCAAGTGCTGTACAGCAGTTGCTTGAGGCCTACTATGTTAATACAGCTTCTTTTGGTACCCACTGGAACCACAGACCTGGGAAATGGAAAAGAAGCAGTAAGTGAATTATAAGGGCCGCAGTAGGGCACTGGCTGGATAGTACTTTGCATGCATGCTGTGTGACTTCTTTCACCCCTCAGGCAGATGGCAGGCTGCCCGCACAGAAAACATGAAAAATGCCGCCTATTGCAAGAGCTCAATGCGCTGCTAGAGTCATAAACAAAACAAAAAAAAAAAGAAGAAAGAAGAGATAACTACACAGTGAAGGAGGAAAGGAACACAGAATGAAGTCTTAATTCTACAAGGTCTTTTAATGCCTTCTACATATCATGTAGTAAGAAGATCGGCTTCAGTGAGGTCATTGCTTCCCGTTTGCGCCAGGCAATTTAACCCATTGAGCAGTTCATTGGCACTAGATCCATTTGTTTTTAACAAGGCAAACCCCAATGTGATTTTTCGGAATATTTTGTTTCTATAAACAGTACTGCCCCTTTAATTGTACCCCCACACCCGCTCCTAACCCCCCAGTTAATGGCCTCATCATGTTTCTTGCTGTGTCAGCAGCGGCTGCATCGTTTGCCTTATCGCTGCACTAAATCGCGGCCCCTGTGGTTTTCATATGAGAGAAATCCACTTTGGAGTCAGGTTATTGCTAACTTATGCAGCTAAATCTTCCTGATAAAAACTACTGTCGGGAAGCGTGACACCTGCAGTAATAAAAACATAAGCCGGCGGGGGTTTTATGTTGTACGCGTGGCACAAGGAATGTAAACGTGCAGTGACCGAGAGGCAAGGGAATACAAATGGAAAACTGCATTATAAAAGGGTCAGTCACACGCAAAAGCAATGATCTGAAGAATACAAAAGGCCCAAGCAGGTAACAACAACCGGAATTGATACAGTTTGTCAAATTGATCAGCTAACTTATACAGGCACTGACTAATTTGGTCACAAAAAGTTCCTGTCGCTAGTCCGTAACTCTAGATTGAAACGTAACCTAACTTTTTAAACTTGGAACTCTTCGGCTATGGAATCAGCAGAGAATTGGTGTGCCGCAGCACTCTGACTTTACATGGTTTTCCGCTTTGTGACGGAGTTGCTGCTGTTTCTAAACACTTCAACTTTCCAATAATAACGGTCTTATTGCAAAGGTGGCATTCTATCATAGTACCATGCTTGAATTCACTAAGCTCTTCAGAACGATTTTATTCACAAATGTTTGTAAATGTAGACTGCATGGGTAGGTGCTTGATTTTATACACCTAAATTCAATAATTAAGTTATGTGCCCCAATACTGTTATCCATATAGTGGAAGAAATATAACCTTGGCAGTATTTAGAAGTAGCATAGTTTTTCTATTCTAAACAAATCTATTAATTGCGGTAGTTTTTTTTTTACATGACAAACTGTGAAATTCACATTCACAACTTCACAGTATGCTTGTAGCATTAGTATTTTCCATATGTTTATTTTCCAACATAAAATAACCATTTAGAAGATAACCATACATTTGCAACAGTAAAATAAATAGAAGCATGAAAGAAAACACCAACAGCATGGTGACCGGATCTAATAACTTAATAGAAAATATTCAGAACTGTAGACATAAGAGCTTTGGCACCTTCAACTGTCACTCAAATGTATTCTTTGAAGTGAAATGCTGACGCTGGATGTCTCTTACAAGACACTGATACACAAGAAGGAATATATATAGCGTGACACCATCTTCAATATAAATATCAAGATACACTCACACAATGCCACCGAGACCAGAGCAAGAAGAACAGGGTTGCCAGACATGGCTCTCTGCAGGTAGGCAAGATTCCGGCGTTCCTTTAAATGTGATGGGAGAAAACAGACTGGTAGCTGCATGGGAACCATAGCTTGGAGAAGACCACCAGTGGCTTATTAAATATCTCCACTGCACCCCCTCAGACCAATCTTTATCCAGTCATCAGAAGATAAATCCTGTATCCATAGGTTATCTTTATGTATTTTTAGAACATATGCAATTAAAATTGTATTGTGATTAAGACAGTGATCCTATACACTTCTTTCTTCTACCAAGTGCAATATACCAGTATATACCTCAGAAGATAATTAGCAGTCTCAGCTGCATAAATCCATTTATTCCAGGTGGTTATGCTGCATGGAAAAGTATTAAAATCTCACATGATTGGGTTATGATCAAATCACTCCAAGGTGGGCCTACCAATCCCGCATTGGGGATTAACCTGGCTGCGTGGGATCAGAGGTGCAAGGATCGTGCATGTTTGTGGATGTTTTTTCATGCAGCAGAACCTTCTGGAATAAACAGGTGCAAGTTTTCAGGGGTTGAAAATTCGCCACTCATGATTTTTAAATAAAATATCAATATATTTGGAGTGATGAGCATTGGATTACTTACTCCATTACACCTACACGAATGCTGGAATCGTTTTGTCTGCCTGCAGAGCAGTATAAATAAACCTATTTCTAACGCACTGTTTGCACTTGGGCTGGTCTCCATAGCATTTTGTGATCTTAAAATAAAAATACAAAAGAAATGGTATAAAGCACTGTGCCTACAATCATACCAGCTGCAACCATCAGCAAATACAAAAGTTCAAAGCATAAAAAAACAACAAAGAGGGTTATGCGCTAAATTGTGTGTGAGGAAACCTGATGAAGCCCAACGGCAGGTGAAACACATTGTGTGTGAGGAAAGGAACATGACTGATATGTCAATTTTTATGGGGATTACAACCTTTGTGAATAAGAGCTACACTACAATTTGTAATGTAAGTTCTACACTGTGCTTCTTGTAATCTACTGCTTTTAATGCTATCACTTATCTGTTTTTCCTTTTGAGTTATATCCTGGATTTTTGCCTGCAAGGTCTTAAATACATGTGATCTTCATGAGTAGCATACTGCTCTGTACGTAATGACTGGCCATTACATACATATATCACATAGCACTTTATATATTGCATTTTGCACTATATCTGTTATTTTGTTATTATTACATCTTTAGGATAACTGGTTACAAGATTTGAGGTGCCAATTTTTTATATGCTGTATCTTAATAAAAAGTACAAACTGTTTTATATTGAAGATTGTGTAATTCTGTACACCTATCAGCCATAACATGACCACCTGACTAATATTGTGTAGGTCCCCTTTTGACTAAAAAAAAAAAAAAAAAAAACACAGTCCCGGCTCATTGAGGCATGGATGCCACTAGACCTGCTATGGTATCTGTCACCAAGATTATTCGCAGCGGATCCTTTAAGTCCTGTAAATTGTGAGGTGTGGCCTCCATGGATTGGATTTGTTTGTCCAACACATCCCACAGATGCTCAACTGTATTGAGATCTGGGGAATTTGGAGACCAAACAAACAGCTTGAACTCTTTGTGGTGTTCCTCAATTCATTCCTGAACCATTTTTGCTTTGTGGCAGGGTGCATTATCCTACTTAAAGAAACCAATGCCATCACAGGGTACTGTTTCCATGAAAGGGTGTACATGGTCTGCATCAATGCTTAGGTATGTGTATCAAAGTAATATGAATGAATGGCAGGACTGAAGGCTTCACAGCAGAACATTGCCCAAAGCATCACACTGCCTGTGCCGGCTTGCCACCGGTCAGTGGTCCTAATGTTATGGCTGATCAGTGTATATTTTCCTTCTCCGCCCTCTTGTGTATCAGTGTCTTGTAATAGACATCCAGCCTCAGCATTTCACTTCAAAGAACAATTTTGAGTGATAGCGGAAGGTGGTAACTTCTTATATCTTCAACTCAGGTGTGAAAAAAACAGCTTTGATGTAAGAATGCTGTCAAAATAGAAATGTTTGCCTTTTGTTAATTTTATAAAAAATAAACTAAGTGAGTGAACAGTAGAAAATGTTTCATTAGAATCACTATTTGGTCTGACCATCCTTTGCCTTCAAAACAGCATCAATTCTTCTAGGTACACTTGCACACAGTTTAAGGAGCTCTGAGGGTAGGTAATTCCAAACACCTTGGAGGATTAACTACAGTTCTTCTGTGGATTCATAGAGCCTCAGTTGCTTCTTATCCACGTAATCCATGACAGAAGCAATGATGTTGAGATCAGGGATCTGTGGGGGCTATATCATCACTTATAGGACTCCTATACTGTTCTTCTATAGTCTGAAGAGGATTTCTTAAATGACTTCGGCTGTATGCTTGGGGTCGTTGTACAGAATAAATTTGGGGCTAGTCAGTTGCTTCACTGATGGTATCGCATGATGGATAGGTAATTGCCTGTACTTCTCAGCATTGAGACCACCATTATATTTTGAATTCTGACCACATACCGAAATCCATTGACAGAAATGCAGCTCCAAACGTGCAAAGAACCTCCACCTTGCTTCACTGATTGCTGCACACACTCATTCTTTTACTATTCTACAGACCTTTGACAAGTCAATTTTGACTCAGTCCAGAGCGACTGCTGCCATTTTTCTGCACCCAGTCCCAGTGTTTCCATGCATAATTGTGTTACTTAGCCTTGTTTCCACTTCTAACCAATCGTCTAACGACAGTTGTTTTCCAGAGCCCCATTGAGCTCTTGAGGAAGGTCTCCAATGTCCTGTTGACTTTGCATTCACAGATCCGTGTATGGAACAGAGTCATATAGTCCTGTAGCTTGGCACCTATGATGCCTGGTTATCATCCAATAGTTGGATGGTGCTGTGGGGGTCTTTCATGATCAGCACAGTCCCAGTTACCCAGACAGGCTAACTCATGGGTAGGAGACTGCTACTAAGAGGTGGTTCATCTGTGCTGCTAGGCATTCATGCATAGCTGTTAGTTTCGTTAACCAGTAGGTGTTGATCATGTCCAGGCCAGGTGCTGTCCAGCTCTTCACATTCTTGATCCGCTATCAGATGTCTGTTACTGTTATGGTTCCTGGTTCCTGTTCTGGGAGATTGCGGTGGCCTATTCTCAGGTCCTGCAACCACTTTGCACCACTATTATGTGCCTTTTATTTCTCCCACATGTAATTCCAGTACTGTTTAGTTTCTGTTGCCTTGGATGGGTCTTTGGAGAACAGGGCATTTATCTTTCTTGTCTCCTCATCTCCTTAGTCTGGTAGCTATACATATATGTGTGTGTATTTTGTTTTCCTACTTGAAAGTCCATAATACTGAGTACGTAACCCTAGACTACAGTTCCCATGATCACTTCCTTTTAATGGTGCATATTTTGAAGACATCCACATATATATAGTGGAAGTGGGCCTCACTTACTGGGAAATTGGGTGCTCTCAGGAAAGAAGTATATACATCAAAAGACTATATACAATATATATATATATATATATATATATATATATATATATATACACACATACACACACACATACATATAAATATCGATCTCTCTCTCTAATTTAATTTATCTAAACTTTTCTTTAAAATATTAAAAAAATTGGACTGTGGTGTCTCCTTTTTATGACCTCACTTGCGAAGTGATACATTTCCTATTGTAAGTAGTTAAGTTTACTTTATCAAACCCACAAGTGATGTCACAGAGCCATTTAAAGCATATTTGGGGGTTATGTACATAAGCAGAGAAATAGTGACAAATACCGGTGTGCGACAATGCAGAATACGAATTCTGGGAGGAGTTGTTCCGCAGCTATGGGGTGGAAAGTTTAGCGCCACTTCCCACTATGAATATTTTTTAAAAATAGTGGAGAATCCCTGCCAAATCTATTAAAGGTCCAATTGCCGTTATACATAAGATACTACGACACTACCTTCCTGTGTGCGGTACTTTTTATACATCATCCTCCATTTGCTTCTTTCAATCTATGGACTTGCAAGCAATTCTGTATAAATTATTGTATATGAAATAATCTGCGGGCTGATTTTCCAAGTCAACATTTGTGCGGTTTGCATTGGCTCCAAACATCTTTCTTTTCTAATTTAATACAATTTGTGTATAACAAGAAATTACACAAAATGTCATGACATGTCGATCTTTGGCAACAATCATATAGATATCTACCATCATTTACTACTTAAGATCTAGAAATTGATATGTTTATGTATAACATGTATGAACTCTATATTATCTAACACACTATCGGATGACATGTTTACTGACTTACAAAACCTGTATATATCTAGTAACCTCTACTTTAACTTATCAATTAACCTACAACTAGATACAGTTTCGAAGGATGTGGTCGTTTTCAAACATCTTTCTAATAAATAGTAGCACCCTTTCCTTATTCCACTGCTTAGAGCTAACATAAGAATTAGCAAAGAAGAACCTTGGATTTCTGCACTCTTATCTATATATTACCGAGATAATTGTACACTTTGTGGTAATGGGACATTTTAGCAGATTTCCACAAACTAGACAATGAACACCATTTTCTCTGCTGCTTCAATTCTGCGGCAACAAGTTAGAAGTTGGAGCTTGAGCGGAGTAATCGATCACTTTTACCCAGTCTAGTAAATTCTTTGAGCTCCTCATATTGTCTTAGTTTTATTTATTGAACATTTTTCTTAGGATTTACTGCAATACATTACACTGTTATTGTGTAGATGATAGACCAGCATTTTAGCAGCTCTCTGGATTATTACCCATTTAGTTATATGTGAATGATTTACTTTCACATTCTAAAAGACAAATCATTATGTATTTAATCTGGTGAGTGTTGTGTAGTTCTACATTATATTAGTGCTGAATAAAAGCATAAAAAGGACCAGAATTGTCATATTGTAAGTCAACAGCAGATTTATGTCACAATTCTTATTCTGGAGAATCTCATTGTCAAAGCAGGTTAAGACACCCCTTCGAATAGTGAGGGATTTCAAAACATTCCAACTATGCCTGTTAAGTGTTCCCCAGTATATTTTTATGTTAAACGTAGTACCCGACTCCCTGTGTCTTTTGCAGTCACTACATTCCCCCTAAAGATACCTTGAGTTGCAATTTCTTCTGTAAGAAACAAGGATGATGTTTTTAAGGAATCCTAAGGTCCTAAAGGAGATCCCAGAACCAAGCACAAATTAAAAGTGATCTAATATTAAACCTCTGCACTGTGTCTTGAAAAACAAAGATTCGCATTTTCCAAACTTAAATGGGCCTTCAAACCTATAAAACCTTTTCACCATCCTCCAAAACCACGATCACCTGCAGTACACCATCAGCAAAGCCTCATTCAGAACAAAATCTTCACACCCACTAAATTCATCTGAACTCTCCTATCACTGGCACTTTACCTTCATTCTTCAAACAATGAAGTAAAAACACTGCAAAGCTATATAGAGCTAGCTTTATGTATCAATCGCACTGTAGAAGCTTCCAAATTAACCCCTTTATGACCAGACTGTTTTTGGAATGTTGTGCGTTAATGACCGTGACTGTTTTTACACTTCTGAGGTGTTGGTGTTAAGCTGTAATATTCTTTATTTGGTGTACATTATATATATATATTTTTTTTCAGGACAAGAATTGCCTTCCTATTGACTTTCATTCTAAGAACAAAATATTTACCAGTAGTGGGCAGAAATTTGTGGCTTAACTTTTCTTAAAATCAAAATCATAAAAGTAAACAATTCAGGGTGTTAAAACATTTGTTCTTTGCAGTTTTAATTTTGTTATAAAAAAATAAATACAATTTTTCATTCTACATAGGTTTTAAACAGATGTAAATGAGTCAGATAGGTCGGTTGGAAGACTAATTTACTGATTGTAACAAATATAATTGTGACAGAATGTTTAAATGTTTAAAAAGGTCTCAAAATAAATATCAGATTTCGATGTTTACATCAATTTGATTTTGGTTTTCTCGCTCACTCTTCTACTCTGCTATCAAAGTCTGGTAAAGCAGTCCAGACTCGATTTCTGGGTAAAAGCAAAACCATTGTTTAAGAATAACCTGTAGTTTGTAGACAGATGTAAAGCACAACGTAATTCTCCATACTGCATACTTTCTCCTAAGATGTCCGTACAGACAAGGAACAATGTATGTTACATTGGCTGAAACACAGCTAATATTTATGAAGTGTCTTAATGATGATTAGGATACAGACCACAAGAGTAAAGGATCTGGCTCCCATATTTACTAACATTCTCAGCCAGCTGGCATTTATGATGGGGACTGCAGCAGTGCTGTATTCACCGCGAGGCATCCTAGGCGGATGCCTAGGGCGGCAAATTTTGGGGGGCGGCAGCCCCCCAGCACTGAAAAGAAAAAAATGTAAAAAAAATAAAAAAATGTAAAAAAAAAAAAAAAAACCGCGGCCCTTTAAAAAAAAAATAAAAAAAATAGACCACGCTTGCAGACAGAGACGGAGGTGAGAGGGGATCGGAAGATCCCCCCTCACCATCGCTCTGCCTGCCAGGCTGCACGGGGAGCCGAACAGGCAGCACGGAGAAACCTCCGTGCTGCCTGTTCGGCTCCCCGTGCAGTGTGCCGACACGGAAGTGCCGACAGTCACGTGACGGGCGCGCTGACGTCATACCCGCGCCCGGTCACGTGGCCTGTCGGCACAATCGCCGGGAAGCCGAACAGGCAGCATGGAGGGACCATGCTGCCTGGCTGCCAGGGAAAGGTAAGTGCTGATGGGAGACAGTGTGTGTGGCTGAGTGTGATGGGAGTCAGAGTGTGTGTGTGTGTGTGATGGGAGACAGTGTGTGTGGCTGAGTGTGATGGGAGTCAGTGTGTGTGTGATGGGAGACAGTGTGTGTGGCTGAGTGTGATGAGAGTCAGTGTGTGTGTGATGGGAGACAGTGTGTGTGGCTGAGTGTGATGGGAGACTGTGTGTGTGATGGGAGACAGTGTGTGTGACTGAGTGTGATGGGAGTCAGCGTGTGTGTGATGGGAGACAGTGTGTGTGACTGAGTGTGATGGGAGTCGGAGTGTGTGACTGAGTGTGATGGGAGTATGAGCTTGATGTGAGTCTGAATGATGGGGCATGTCTTAGGTGTGTAACGTGGGTGTACAGCTTGGGTAGGGGGGTGCCCGGATTTTGTCTGCCTAGGGCAGCACAAAATCAAGATACACCACTGGACTGCAGTGCCTATCATGCTCAGAAAAGCCGGCATTATTTATGGGGGGGACACACTTCCTATCATGCTCAGCCATGCTGGAATTTAGGGGGCACTACAGTGCCTATCATGCTCAGCCATGCTGGAATTTAGGGGGCACTACAGTGCCTATCATGCTCAGCCAAGCTGGCATCATTTATGGGGGGACCATACTGCCTAACACAGCCTTGCTGGCATTTATGAGGAGGCTGCAGTGCGTATCATGCTCAGCCAAGGTGGCATTTAGGGGGGACTGCACTGCCTATCATGCTCAGCCAAGCTGACATGATAGGCAGTGCTGGATGATATGACTGACATTATACAATGACCGGGCACTAACTTATAATGCTCTTGTATACACTAGGATCTCTAATGCAACACATTGCCTGATTACATCACTAAACAGGAAATCCTATTCCAATTCTTATTGGCTGCTGCTGCGAAAATAAATTCCCTTAGAAGCATTTTCATCTACGTGTAATATCTTCATTTTTTTAAGTAATGCAAAATATAAAATATGCATTTTAAAGTACTTGGAAAGTACTTTAATATGCATTAAAATGTTGAGGAGGCATTTTGGGCACTAGACAGTCCTTTTAATATGACTTTTTTTTTAGAGGGAAATATTAATGATATTTTATGATGTTTCTAATTATTTAACTGGTAGAAGGATGCCATTATTTTGGTTGTTTAACAAGTGTGTGTTATTTATGTTATTGTATAGTACAAAGTATAAACTTGTTTGACCGCAATACTGTTGTGCCTAAGAAATAAAAATGATGATTCAGATACAGAGCCCAGAGAGTAGAATTGAACTACTGTTCTATCTTTAATCTCCATGTCAGTGGCTACAGTGACTTAGATCCCCAATGAAATACATTTTCCATGTAAAACTATAGGAAAACTGGAATTTGTTTTCAGTTTACAGTTTATTTAACATATACCAAACCTGTGCAACATTGTACATGGAGTTGCTCACATAAAACTGGTAGTAAGTGTGGATTTTAAAATATGTGCAAGTCACATTATGACATGACAATATAGTGCAACAATTTCAATCAGAGTAATTAGGAAATGTTGTTTTAGTCCAATTACTGCCTTAGGAAGTAGCTGTTTGATAGCACAGTCTGGTGCACTTTGAGTTCTCCTTAGAGAAGAACATGGAAACCAATGTAAGTAGAAGCAGTCCTCTCCTGTACAGGGCCGCTTTAAGACCCTAGTGGGCTCTGGGCAAAGTCTTTAGTAGCGAGCCCCCTCAATTTTTCTAAAGTCGCATTGTAAAAAACTGTATGTAAATGTAAACTTTCTAATATTATATGCAACTATTTTCATATCACATTCAACTATTTGTATGTAATAAAAAAAAAAAAATAGCATTTCTTGTTTTTTTTCCCGTTTTCTGCACCCATATTGCACGTAAAGGACTCAACACAGCACCATACAGTACCCACAGCACTTGCCATGCAACTATATTGCACCTACATCACTTGGCTTGCATTAATATTGCACCCACACAATTTGGCATGCCAATGTCACTTTGCCCCACAGAACATACCACAGGGTCACTTTGTCCCACAGAACTGTCCCTGCATCACTTTGCCAGTTACGATAAGCCACTGTCGGGTACCATTTAACATGCCACAGTCACTTATATATGCAACAGTCTGTTTGTCCATTAAAATGCCAGTGTTATTGTGCCCATTAATATGCCAGCGTTATTGTGCCATATGCCAGCATTATTGTGCCATTAACTATGCCAGCATTATTGTGCCATTTAATATGTCACAGCCAATTTGCCATTTAATAAGCCACAACCAATTTGCTCAACAATATTCCCCCCTCCCCCGGTACTCACCTCCTGGCTGTTCTGTGTCCTCAGTTGCCTCCTCCGTGCAGTCTTCCCTCTTGCACGGAGGAGGGAAATACTGTCACCGGATATGACCTACTGTCATATCCGGTAGAAATTATTTTTTTAAACTTTTTTTCAGTAGCTGCCAAGGGGAAAGAAAAAAAAAAAAAAAAAAAAAAAAGAGTTGAGCAGCAATTCGCTGCAGGGATGCCGGCACCACGCCCTGGGCAAGTTCCCAGTTTACCCATTGGTTAAAGCGGCCCTGCTCCTGTGTACTCCTCAAGTGATGTGACTTAGATCCCCAATGAAATACATTTTCCATGTAAAACTATAGGAAAACTGGAATTTGTTTTCAGTTTACAGTTTATTTAACATATACCAAACCTGTGCAACATTGTACATGGAGTTGCTCACATAAAACTGGTAGTAAGTGTGGATTTTAAAATATGTGCAAGTCACATTATGACATGACAATATAGTGCAACAATTTCAATCAGATCAAGATATGTTTATAAAAAAAACAAATAGTGGTGCAAATTGAGAGTCTGCGCTATCTACGAATGCTTAGATTTTGTTTGTAGTGGCACTTGTAACGCTGGCGCAGCCTATGTATATTTGTGTCAAGAGGCCCCTCTCCCACACTGAAAAGTGTCTGGAGTTCTAAAAAAAATAAAAAAAAAAATAAAAAAAAAAAAAGCACAACCGCCATTATTACATCTGAAACAGAGATTGCGATTTTTGCAGTGTGTGAGTTTTTATACATGACACCCAATGTATAGCTTTTTTTATTCTCTACATCCAAATTAAAAGCTATGTTTATGTGATATAGAGCCTTTAATCCACTTACTGCAGTGTGCAAATATATATATTTGTCTTCCAATTTTTTGGAAAACGTGTTTGTTCATCAGGCAGGTCTCATAGCTGGTAAACGAACAAGACATCATATGATTTGACTGAACAAGAAACTTAGTCACATAAGGTGTTTTTTTATTTTATTTCCCTCCAAAAACCCACCCACTTGAAATAATAAACCTTAATCCAGCTTTCTGTCACTTTTCTTTTGTGAAACGTAAGCATCCAACTAAATGTTCCTTGACAAGGTAATTGGTAGAATCACTTGATCAGTTAGGTTGTCACTCATCATTATCATTCTGAATAGGGTTGAAGGGGGATGGGTCTACCTATTTGTAGTCTAAGCAGATTAGAGAATTTAAACCGCATATACAAGAAAATGGAAAAAAAAAATACACATACAAAATCAGCATGAATAAATGAAATTATGAATTAAGAGAAAATATGGTTTCCAATGTACCTCCTGACTTGCTACCTTTTCTAAGATTTAATATTCGCCTTAAGCACATTTTTTTTTACTGGCCTGTTGATAAAATGTTGGTTGGGTGACAACCACACAGGCAATGTGCCTGTGGTGTCTCCTGTTTATTACTTTACCTGTGGCTTGATATGCAAATAAGCTACTTTGTATTGAATATTGTAATTTGCTCATCAAGCCACACATGATGTCATGAACAGGAGATACCAAAGAGATTTAAAATAAGTTTCTCTTAATTTAAGCATTTGCTAGCAATTCTGAGAATGTATATATCAAATTGTATTCTCTACATGTACAGTATACAATGTTTAGGTGACAGTCTCTAACTTGCTAATATCAGGTTAGTTGCTTCCTCATATCCTCCCACTCAGTTCAACATTGGAGCTTAAAAGGATTTAAAAACAAAACAAGATAAATGCAACAATTAAAAGTAATCTATATAAGAACTATAGCAAAAGTACGCATACATATTTTGCTACAGTGTGAGTTTTCATCATCAGCTAGGGTTGCCAGATCAGCCAGTGTTTTGCTGGAGTCTTAATTTGTACAGTATACTCAACTCATTCGTGTCCAGGGGCAACCAATTAAATAATGGATAGAATCCTCTTAATTATTGGATTTCCCTCTAAACACATATGAATTAGACAAGAGCCCCACAAGGTGACAATTGTACTTATACTTATTTGAACCTTTTAATATTATATGCAACTATTTTCATATTGAAAAACTGCATTCCTTGTTTTTATTCCCTTCTGCTCCCACCACAGCACCATACAGTACCCACAGCACTTGCCGTGCACCTACTTTGCACCCATATCAATTGGCTTGCACTCTTATTGCACCCACACAATTTGGCATGCCACAGTGACCATTTGCCCCACCGAACATACCACAGTGTCACTTTGTCCCACATAACATGCCACAGCATCACTTTTCCAATTAAAATGCCATTGTCAGGTACCAAATAACATGTCACAGTCACTTTATCATGAACATATGCAACAGCCAGGTTGGTAAAATTGCAAGTGCGAACAAGTTCCAGTGCGAATTGCTTAAAATCTAGATGAAATTGTGAAATTACAGCAGTTTGCAAGAAGCCAGGACACTAGCTGAGTAAAATAATTTCCTACTTTTTTTTGCTGCAGGAACCAATGAGAATAATTTCATCCAAATCAATGGAATTTCCTGACTCTCTAGTGATGTCATGACAATATGTTGCACTGGTAAGAGCTCCTACTGGGTACAATAGCAAGTTTATCATACACCACACAAAATGTATTCAATTCAAGCAGCACAGGAAGTGACTAAATAAGGAAAAACTTTATATTCTCAGTGTCCATATAATCAGTGCTGCCACACCTGCAGTAAACATGCAAAGTAGTCACAGGGGGAGGGCTTGAGTAAAACATTAAAAATGTTATTTATGCAGAATGCCTGCACACTGGGGAAAAGGCCTGTGCACTATACAAGCAGTAATCTTCATCATGCAACAGTGAGTTTGGGGACTAGACAGTCCCTCTAATACCCTCTAACATTAGGAAAGTTAGGTCTACCTAGTAGTTTACATTCAAAGAGACTTTTAAAACTGAAACTATAGTACACATTCAATATTAGACATTTTAAACAATCAAGAGGCAAAATGAATGCTTAGGGTCTGATTAGCAGATTGGTTTATAATACTGAGCAATGTGACTAAGATTATGGCTCTGTCGTGATGCAGTTACAATTTAATTTTAATGCACAGGGAGATGGTGACCTGCTCAAGGAGAATGGACACAGATTATAATTTATTTATAAGGTGTTACCATATTATTCAGTGCTACAAAGCGGCATTATGCATATAAAATAAAACATTCACTAAACTAAGCAGCGTTGGTTATTGTGCAATTGAGAGAAGTGAAATGTGGAGGAGGGTGAATTCTGCATAATTATACTATAATTGGTGTTTAGAGATTAGTTTATACCAATAGAAACCCAAATTGTGTTACGTAGAACTGGCCATAGTAAGATGTCAAAGGTGGTCTTTTTGGGGGATTGAGGTATTTGGATGGAGAACATGGGAGCCCTCCTGAGTAAGCACAGACATGTCTGGTCGGCAGTGTTGAATTTTCCACAAGGAAAGCTGCTGCTAGCTGAATCTCATGGGGTAAACAAAATCTTGCGCAACCTCTGCCAGCTTAGGCTATGCCCCCGACACAGCCGCAACATGGGATTCTGTCCCTGGATGTTAACAAGCAGGTAAACAGAAGCAAAAAGTCAGAGTTAAAAGAGGAAGAAAAAACATAGTGCTATTGTGAAGTCATGCCCTTTGTGCCTCCTGTAAACACTATTGAAAACACTGAATTCCAGACAAGTGCCTTGTCTGAAAGTGGTGATAATGGAACAAGCTTATCAGAGAATGACCAGGATTTCATATATGTATATTAAGAAAGCTTTAGCATTAAGAAAATGTGATTTTTTTTTCCCCCCATGAGTATCACACTGGAGTCATATTGTTTTCTGTTCACTTACACCAGTGGTGTCCAAACTTTTTTCAAAGAGGGCCAGACTTGATGAAGTGAACATGCGTGAGGGCCGACCATTTTGCCTGACAGTTAAAATTAAGTACAAATGAACTATTTTATGCAAACTTTATTGCAAACGATTTGAATGACAATTCTAAACAGTAGTAAAATCACTCTGCCTTTCATATCTGAAGGCCAGATGAAAAAAAACAACAACACAAGATGCTGAAATATATGTCAGGAACACAACTAACCCTTCCCATATCTGTCTGTCTCTCCACTGCCATCCCATATCTGTCTGTCTCTCCTCTGCCATCCCATGTTTGTCTGTCTCTCCTCTGCCATCCCATGTTTGTCTGTCTCTCCTCTGCCATCCCATATTTGTCTGTCTCTCCTCTGCGAACCCATGTCTGTCTGTCTGTCTCTCCTCTACCATTCCATTTATGTCTCTCTCTTCTCCCTTCCCATGCATGGTTCTCTCGGCCAATTTGCCCAATAATATGCCAGTGTTATATGCCATTTAATATGCCCCAGCCAATTTGCCCAATAATATTCCAGTGTTATTTGCCATTTAATATGCCCCTACCAATTTTCCCAGTAATATGCCAGTGTTATTTGCCATTTAATTTGCCCCTGCCAATATTCCCAATAATATGCCAATGTTATTTGCCATTTAATATGTCCCTGCCAATTTTCCCAATAATATGCCAATGTTATTTGCCATTTAATATGCCCCTGCCAATTTTCCCAGTAATATGCCAGTGTTTTTTGCCATTTAATTTGCCCCTGCCAATATGCCCAATAATATGCCAATGTTATTTGCCATTTAATATGCCCCTGCCAATTTTCCCAGTAATATGCCAGTGTTATTTGCTATTTAATATGCCCCTGCCAATTTGCCCAGTAATATGCCAGTGTTATTTGCCATTTTATATGCCCCAGCCAATTTGCCCAGTAATATACCAGTTATTTGCCATTTAATATCCCCTGCCAATTTGCCCAGTAATATACCAGTTATTTGCCATTTAATATCCCCTGCCAATTTGCCCAGTAATATGCCAGTTATTTGCCATTTAATATCCCCTGCCAATTTGCCCAGTAATATACCAGTTATTTGCCATTTAATATCCCCTGCCAATTTGCCCAGTAATATGCCAGTTATTTGCCATTTAATATCCCCTGCCAATTTGCCCAGTAGTATGCCAGTTATTTGCCATTTTATATGCCCCAGCTAATTTGCTCAGTAATATGCCAGTTATTTGCCATTTTATATGCCCCTGCCAATTTGCCCAGTAATATGCCAGTTATTTGCCATTTTATATGCCCCAGCCAATTTGCCCAGTAATGTGTTAGTTGCCATTAATATTCCCCAGCTAATTTGCCCAATAATATGTCAGTGTTACCTTATCATTAATAAGCCCCTGCCTCTTTCCCCAGTACTTTCCCCCAATCTCCCCAGTCCCCAGCACTTACCTTTCCCTGGTGGCTAGTGGCAGGCAGCATGGTCTTCTCCATGCTGCCTGTTCGTCTCACAGGTGGTTGTGCCGATAGGTCACGTGACCCGGCGCGCGTATGACGTCAGCGCGCCGGTCACGTGACCTGTCGGCACTTCCGTGTCGGCACACTGCACGGGGAGCCGAACAGGCAGCACGGAGGTTTCTCCGTGCTGCCTGTTCGGCTCCCCGTGCAGCCTGGCAGGCAGAGCGATGGTGGGGGGGGGGGGGGGGGATCTTCCGATCCCTTCTCACCTCCGTCTCTGCCTGCAAGCTTTTTTTTTTTTTCAGAGAGAGACATTGATCAGCCGTGTCTCTGGGGCCGTATGGAAGTAAAGGACGGGCCGCAACTGGCCCGCGGGCCGGACTTTGGACATGACTGACTTACACCATTCAAGAGAGAGTTGATCCATGAACATTTCAGACTAAAACCCCAACATTTTTTGTTGTTGGCATAAGTAGACAAACAAGAACATTCAACCACCTATGGGTTTTTGTCATTAAATCTATCCTCATGAAGCAGTAAACAAAGTTTTAATTTTCATCAGTTTCTTTGGTAGAACCAGCCCCCAAAAAATATTTGTTTTCCCTTCGCTCACCTAGTTACATGAAGCTGCCATGTATGCATTCACTCAGTTAGCCACATAATTGAGGTGAATATATAGAGTGTACATTTAAGAATGAGACAGGTTAACCTGAAGAAAGGTTATTGTATGACCTTGGGGGAAGAGCACTGCTAGTTTTGTCTAGCAAAAACATTTAAAAAGAAAGAAATCATTAAGTCGGCAGTTTAGCGATTTAGACTGACAAATGTCTTGCCAGCTTCCATTTACACCACTCAAAGTCTTTGTATCCCTAGACAAGATTGAACAGTTGTATAACAAAAACCACTAAGCTGAACCAAATGAAAGCAAATGGAGCACCAGTTAAAAAAAAAAAAAAAAAAAAAGTCGATTTATAGGGATTTAGGTTACCAGTCATTCCGAATTTAACCCTTTCAGTGACATTCAGAAACCCCACGTGGTGGAAATCCAAAAATCCAAGGTTTTTTCTTATTTGAAAAGAAGCAAATGATTCCAGTTTCTAGGCAACTATAGAGAAATCCCAGAGAGAGAGGAAGAGAAGAGATGAATAAAACAGCATATTGCTAGCTATGTAGAAAACAAATCCAGCACTATTGATGAGACGCAGCATGGACATTGCTGAAATGCTAGATTTATTTACTACCTCTTCAGGTGGCACAAAAACCATACATCACTCAATAATTGTTTTACTGACAATGCCATGTTACAATCATTCAGACCCAGTTGCACATAGAAGCATATACATGAAATAAAAACCAAGGTTTGCAATTTGGTTTATACTAAACAGCAATGTTAAAGTGACAATGGCAGGAAGTATACAAATTATAACCGAGCATTCTTATTGTGTCTATGCATCCAAGCTCTACAATGCTGTATTAATTATTTTAGTGTCAATCTGCAGGCCTATCTCACTGCTACCCATCATTTCTAAAATCCTGGAAAAATGTGCCCATGATCAACTGTGTGAGTATTATCAACGGTCCAACTATCTAACCTCACTTCAATCTGGGTTTCGGTATGGAGAGGGGTGAACTCAATGGTGCAGTTTTCCTAGACTTTGCAAAGGCCTTTGATACGGTTCATCATGATCTTCTGCTAAACAAGCTAAATTGTTCCAGTATAAATGAGAGGTCGCTCTGCTGGTTTTGTTCATACTTGTCCGATAGAACTCAATATGTTTCCATTGCCATTACTGCCTCCCTCCCGTTGCCAATCAAGTGTGGAATGTCTCAAGGATACGTCCTTGGGCCACTGCTTTTCTCACTATTTATAAATGATCTACCTTCGGTGTGTGACCTGGCTCATGTGCATATGTATGCTGATGATACAGTGGTACGAAACTATCACAAGTGGAATCCGTGCTACAGGGTCAGTTTTCTAAAGTTGAAAATTGGATAGCTGGCAACAAATTATTCCTCAACACTGAAAAAACTGTGTCCATGTTGTTTGGAACAAATGCTAAGGTAATTAAATTAAACAATCCTCAAAAAAACATCAAGACCAAATCCAGTTATAACCTGACTCAGGTATATTCATATAAGTATCTTGGTATGTGGCTAGATCCAAGCTTATCTTATGGTCTCCATATTGACAAGCTCAAGTCAAAGCTGTAACCTAGGATTGGCTGTATATAGGAACAAATCAAACCTAGATTCCACAGTAAGGAAACGTATTGTGCAGCAAAATGTTAAGAGTTAAACTAGCCGATGCTTGCCTCCAGGCGCACACTCCACCTAGCTTGCTTAGTGCATAACCACTTCTCTGGAAAGCTCCATTCCCCCCCCCCCAACCTGACCAGCATGATCACTCTTACTGCCTGCACATACTACAGTCTCAGATCCTGCTCCAGCCCTTCACTAGCGATCCCTCACTTCAAAAAGGGAGCCGGTCCAGGTGCGTTGTCTCCCAAATCCTCAAAACAGATGGTACCGGTTATTAGTTTACAATCTCCGTTGTATGATGTACTGTGCATGTTCTCCTTCCAACATGTTTAAAATAAATTCATACACACATATATTTAATCTACTGTTAAATGTGTAACTGTTTTTTACATTCTGGACTGGGTCCCCAGGACATACTTGAAAACAAGAGAAATCTCAATGTATTCAAAAGTCATCTATTTTAATTTAAGTGACCAAATTGTCAAGGGGCCTTAACAAGAAAATATTAAAGTCTTTGTGGAATAATGTTTTCAGTGGAGCTTAAAATGCTAACACAAATTAACACAGCTCCCAAGTAACCCTTTATTTTACTTGTGTTTCTGAACTTCATGGATATTGACTAGTGAAAAGACATTTGCAGTGCAATGAAGCAAAACATGTCATTAAGTATATTAAAATGGAGAACACATAAACAAGTATTTATGGAAGGCAGTGATTTAAAGCAGTCTGTTACTAATTCTTCCCAAAGCAGCAGGTGAACTGCATTGAATGAGGAGTGTTTTAGTCCATTATCATACCCAATTAACAGTTTCACACAGGCCAGTCACATCATCCTTAACGGATCACCTGTGTTAAGGCAGGGTGTTTAAGGCAGTGTTAAATGTTGATGGCAAATTTCGATTTCATTTGTGTCGTTATTTGACTAAAAAGTAATCTTAGTTTAGTCATAATTTAGTCATCTGAATGGTTTTAGTTTTAGTCAACTAAATCTACAGTACATTTTAGTTTACTAAATCTCCAGCACTGATGGAGGGAACAGATCTGAGAAGGCTGTTCCATTGTTGTTAACTTGCTAGGGACACGGGAAACACGTGACAGTGCCAGGCGAATCAGATGGCGGACTATCCTTACACTGCAGTTTGCAGGACATTGTTCCAGACGAGAGACAGATACACAGAGCCTGTGTCTCAGCCAATCTAGCTGCAAAGATTGCCAGGGGACTGGGCTTTGGCAGAGGTCCATGGGAACCAGAAGTCCAACTAGGTAAACTTAACAGTCCCAACCTAACATTTTAGTCCAGTGACGAAAATTACAATGGATAGTTTTAGTCCTAGCAACCGGGAACGGGGGACTAATAAAAGTACTCAAAAAAAAAAAAAAAATTGGGCAGACTAGATGGACCGAATGGTTCTTATCTGCAGACACATTCTATGTTTCTATGTAACTTAGTTTTTATTTTGTTATTGTTTAGTTTTAGTTACTGAAAGCATACAGTATAGTCGACGATATTAACACTGGTTTAAACATGTTGGTGGTGGAAGTCAAAATAGCCAAGCTGATAAAGGTGCAGAACTGGGGATTTTTCTTTTTTATTCTCCATTTACTCTTTGGTGAATAAACACCATATGTATTAGTAATTGACAATATCTGCATCATTTGTTGGCTTATAACACTACATTGATGCAAACAGTCAAGGACAGGAGCATAATAATACACTTTACAAGAGTGACATACGTTTTGTATGATCTTGCAAACAATCTTTAAGTCTTATTAAATTTGACATGACAAACACAACCTAAGTGACCCTCTACCCTAAAGCAAAATTGACACTTATGCTCCCTCAGCCATCCCTGTGGACAACATGATCTTTGCTTAAGAATGTCAATTCTCTGCTGATAACAGTCAGCAGAGGTTAATACTTTGATAACTGAAAGCCTGTGGCATTATATGTCAATTCACATAATCTCTTTTAAAGCCGGAAAAAAACGACCGCCAATAGTTAAATCAAAAAGATTTGTCCTTAAAATGTGAAGTTCTGGTATCAACCACACACATACAAACACACCAAACAGTAATAACCTTATGACCACCTGCCTAATATTGTGTAGGCCCTCTTTTGATGCATAGGTTGGGGGATGGGGGGATCCGTCATTTTGAAGTTTCAGTGGTCTTAAAAGAGCTCAGTGAAAACATTTTTCCAAATAATTTCAATGTTTCAAAATAAGGCAAAATGAAGAATATTACATAGCATCATGGATGAAGGAGCATGTTTTGTCAAAGCAAAAAAAGCATTAAAAGAGCTCCTCAACACTTTTCTTTAGTCTAATGCACTGGAACAAACAACCTCTGAGCTCCTTTTTCTACTACATTGCCAGCATATTGTTTAAGGCTCTGGCTCCCCTCTTCTTCTCACGGCTTGTCTGATCCCTCCTACTTCACATCATTCTTCCTAACTGTTCATATTCACATCATAATCCGATTCCCAAAAAATGTCCTCTCCCAGCTTACATGACTAACACAGACACCACTAGGAGTGACCATATTGCCTCAGTGAATCAGAAGCTTCACAAAATGAGGATTTCTACCAGGTGATTATTTTGTTAGACAAAGACTATGGGATTTAAATATAAAACCAGGAGAAATGGCATTTTACACATACAAAATTACATTTGGGGGTTTGGTCTGTCTTCAAAATTCAACCCTCAATATTTATCTAATGCCTTTCTCCAACTCTCTTTCCAGTCACTAAACTGAAAGGCAAGCGGACCAAGAGGTGGCAACAGATAAACAAAACAGTGTGTGTGGGAAAACAGACCAAAAGAAAGGGCTTGCAGTCTATGGAAGGAAGTCCAAATTTGGATTAGGACAGTCCCAGCAGATTCCAAAATTAAAAAGCTGAGTAAAACGAGTAGGTGTAGCATCTGTTTTCTGGTAAAAAAAAAAAATAAAAAAAAAAGAAGGTAGGTGTTTACAGCATCTTGTTGGGTGTATCAGGCAACACAGAAATACATTTTGTTATGTACAGTAACTAGAGCAGAGCAGAGATTACTTTACAGAGGTTTGTATGTTTGTCTTTGTCTCTACATTTATTGTTAAAAGCAAATCCAGCTTCACTCAGGCTTCCTGGAAATCAACAGTACATTTGTTCATCAAGAAAAATACAATATAACATTTGTCCTGGTTTATAACAGGGGCTACCTTGTACATTGCTGACTGCCAAGAGAATACATTAACTCTGATACCACTGTCTATTCCACAAACAAAGCTCAGTAAGCAAGGTTCTACATTGCCTGGATTTTATTTATTTATTTTAAAAATTAACTGTTGGGGTGAAAACTTTGATTGCTGTGAAAAACTTTTCAAAGGGTGCTCTGAGCAACAGTTATGTGCAAGACCTGGTTTTATCTGTTCATGTGTTTGTAAGTATGTATGGATTTTAAGTTAAGGGTTCAGCTTTATATTAACGTCCTTTCAACTCAAAAGTATATAAGGCTTTCTGCATCAAGGCTATCATTGGCAAGCATTTAGTCACAAGCTCAGTCAAAAACTTCCATGTTAAGTTTCCTCAGTCTATAATTTCACTTTACGTGTTTTTTTTGGCAGCATCAATCTCTTGTGCTTGCTAAAAAGTCCCACTATGGGCTAGAATGTGCCGGACAACGTTGGCAGTGTATATGACATCTGGAAAACAAATAATATCAGAAGTACCTGCAATTAAGACAAAGATAGCGAAGGATGAACCATAATAGGAGGCATTAAAGTAACGTCTATTCAGGTTAATAGCAAGAGAACTGTAGGAACTTGCTTATAATTGGTCATGTGGGGTATTACTTCCACACCATGAGAAAATAAAGAGGTATAACAGGTTGCACATTCAAGTCCATATGTCCCTTATATTATACATTACCTTTTATTTATATAGCGCCAAATATTTACACAGCACTTGGTACAGAGCATAAGAAGGGAGTTACAAACAAATTTAGACAAAACAGTTTCAGACTAAACATGAGGAAGAGGGCCCTGCTCGCAAGCTTACATTCTAAAGGGGATGGGGAACATTAGACACACAAGGAGAGTGTGAGGCAGAAAGAAAAAAGGGGAGAGGTAAAAATACCAGTAGATTGTGATAATGGAAGGTGTGTGGGGGTAACTGAGAACTGAGTCACACCAGAAGTTACCAAGTAGGAGAATAGTTGGGTGCATTGTAAGTCTACAAATGGAAGGTGATTAAAGTATGTGATGATGTTAAGATATTGCTAGTAGATATGTGCAGGAGGGGGAAGTATGACAGGTGATTAATTAGAGGTCAAGTCACATCATCTGATTAACCAGACCTATAAAAGAAAATCAAGCTGGGGGTGGGATGGAATTAAACAGTCTGGGTGCAAAAGGATTCTGTGTGTGTGGGTCCAAGTGAGATCTCAGGAATATGTAGGAAACAGTCTGGTCTGGAATACCAAGCTATAAGTTCCACTCTTAAAACATATGCTTTTATAGCAGTACCAAATTTTGAACTTGCTACACCTTTTAAGGAAACACTAGTTTTTACACAAAGGACACTTGTGGGAGACATATAAATATATACACATACACGTTTAAAACAGAGGTAAGAAAAATAAATAGCCAGTGTGAGGGTTATTTGGAGAGGTGAAATGTGGGGCAAGGTCCTAAACGTAGTAAAAGCACCATGGAAACCGATGAAATGTTCCTGATTATTTCTCAATTTTTAGAACTTTAACTTTATAAGTAACTCGCACTGTGTTGTGAGACGTCCTCAGTGGGGATATGGGAGATATTTACTAGGGCTATAACAATGTTTAGCAGATATCCATCTTGTCAGAAAGCAAGCTTCTCATTACCTTTCCAGTGAGAGACTCATTTTAACTAAGTAGAGGAAATTTGCAGTGGTTTTAACCAAGCAGTGCCAAGAAGGGAAAGAAAAAAACTAAGAGAAAATGTTTTTCCAGATTTCCATATGGTAATTAACCCATTAACCATTGGTTATGTCTTTTTCCAAAATAAACAAATTGTGAATTTGCATTCCTGGTTCTGATCACAGGGACATAAAAGCAGAGGGGATCCAGCTGCATTTCCATGAAGCAATATCTGCAGCACAGAGTGGCACAAGGGGCTGTTAGTAGGACAGTCTGTGCCATACTCATGGTTGTTTGAATCATGGGGACCTGCTTCTGTAGGAGAAAGAAAGAAAGAACTACAAGACCTAGCAAGGTTTAAGCTTCATCTGAATATTTCTGATTTTAACCAATGCATCATTTAAAATATACATTTTAGCCCCTTAGTGACAAGACATTTTTACCTTTACTTTCCCTTGGTGACAATGACTGTTTTGACATTTCTGAGGTGTTTGTGTTTAGCTGTGATTTTCTTTTCTCGCACATACTGTACCCACACAAATTATATATTGTTTTTATCATCATAAGAAGGGCTTTCATTAAGATACAATTATTTTCATCATATCTTATAATTTACTACACCGCAGGACGTGCCAGGCACGTTTATTGTCGGGGACACGTCCATTGTCGGGAAGGGGATACAGTGCTTTGAAAGTACAATAATATGCATTAACGCACAAGATCTTCCCTTTAAAAGTGTTGTAGAGTGTGCCTTAAGTCTGGCCCTTTTGTTATTAGACCAGTGAATACAGTGACAAGGAGCCAACTGATCCTAGTCTTGGGGACTAAGGGAGCCCTGCCAATGTAGCACTCTCACAGCCATATCTCAGCCTGGCCAATAAAAGATTAAGTTGGGCAAAACAACACAGACACTGGACAGAAGATGGGGAAACAAGATGAATCCAAGTTTGAGGTATTTGGATCACAAAGAGGAAATTTGTAAAAGGCAGACCAAATGAAAAAATGATGGAAAAGTGCTGCCTGCTAACATCACTAGGGAAACTGGAAATCTCATTCAAATAAATAGGACTAATTTGTATTGGTTCCTGCTGCTGGACAGAAAAAAATAAATTCATACAGTCCATACAGCAAATTTTAAAATGTTATATTATTTATTTCTTATTTTAAACTAATACAAATTTGAAAATATGCACGTACTGTGTTTGTACTTCCCTTCAGTGTATATGGCTTATAAACCAACATTTTTTTCTATAGAGGTACTAAACCTTCCACAGCAACTTTTAATTAATTTTGAAAGTTTCTATGACTTTGGGGTGCCATTTGTCAGATCAGTGCAATGTGGCAGCAGAGAATTCTCTCGCCGTCAATCGCATGGCATTGGGTCAATATAGGGGAAGTAGATGAGCATCTCCTCTCCAGCTGGGTGTACATTCGGTGTCTCAGGCACTGAGCACCAAACAGTGCTGCCCATTATGGAGCTTAGAGAAGCCTGGAAGTCTCTCTGAAAAGAATAGTTTGAAATGGTTCTCCCTAAGAGCATCATTCAAAAGCCATTTTAAAATCATACATGATTAAAAGTTTCTATGTAAAGTTTAGAAACTAAGCATTTCAGTATTATTAAACAACTATGTCCTTATCAGTGCGATATTTGGACTGTCAATAGTTTACGATACGTCCGTTACAATGTGCATTTAAATTGTAAAGCCGCAATTACAATTAGTTGTTTTTTTTTCTTGATCAAGCTCTGTAGACTCTTGTCGAAGGAGAGGAATCCTGACATTTTGCTTGCAAATCTAGAATCCAATTTTGGATCCAGCAACCTACACTCTTCTCTCTGCTAAACACAAGGCCAGATGCTCTATGTAATTTGTAACTGTCCATTAATTTACTGACATTTCAGGCTTCTTAATTGGCATTTAAAGAGAGCTGTGATTTTTATGCCAGTTAACCCCCTAAGTCATCTATTTATTTCAAGCATTGTGAATTTAACACAATTTGCACAGTGAAGACATAGTATATTTCTACAGGCTGATCACATTGCAAGGCCTTTTGCTTAAAGAAAAAAAAATACACAGTATCAACTGTGACAGTGGGTTAGAAATGGTACTGGGCTATTTTGGAAAGATTTTAATGTATTACATGCCAATGGGGGGGTGACAACACTGGGTCATGTCTCAGATATCCCCCTTAAACTTCCTATGAAGAGGGAGGATACGGACAGACATCCCCAAGCCTGAGTCAGGAACTGTGCACAACTATTATAGGGTAGAGGTATGCCCCAATCCCCACATCCAGAATATCTGAACTTTGAGGGGTTTTCCCCCCCAGATTCTATTTCTATATCCCCCCCCCCCCCCCCCCCCCAACTATGCTCACAACATTTTAAATAGCTAAAGAAGAATGGACCCCCAGGGATTGGATGATGCCAGTAACGAGAGGTGAGTTGACTAGTTTATTGCCTTTGTTGCTACAGACATAACCTGTATATTACTAAGTGTTAACAAGGATGCTTGAAAAGACACACAGATGGAGAGATTAAGCCTGTGTGTATGGAGGTCTCAGGGATGTATACTCAGAGGGAGGCTACGCATGAACAATATGAAATAAAACATGCGCTCTGATACAATCTTACTTCTTTACAGCTTTGGCTCATAAAATGTAATGAGTTGTATCAAAAATTGGCCATATGCATCATGGTTATGCAAAGCAGCCAACTAGATTATGGCATGGGGTGTGTATTAGTCTAGTAAAACAAGGCAAATACTAACATTGCACAAGTGCAAAACAATATACAGAATACAAAAGCATGAGGCTACAGAAACACACTGAAAAGGGACATGAAATTTAAAGTGAAAGATTAATGTAAAAGTGGAGAAACAAGCAAACCTTCCAATACTCAAGTGATTGCATCAGTTTCATAATTTCAAAATTAGAAGTGAAACCAATAAGCACCTATTGCAGAAAAATGTAACCATTCTAATGGCAAAGAGGGAGTGGCTCAATTTCCTATGATAAGTCTAAATTACAGCATCTATGAGCCAGTTCTAACCATGTCTAGTGCAGAAGCAGTAGCAGGTAACTGTCCGTTTATTGGACTACATCTCCTATGATTCTCAGCCAACAATTTGCTTAAAAGATGCTTCCAATTACCTTGGAAGTTGTACTTAAGCAGGTGGTATGCATTCATTTGCTATACCTTGTCTATTAGAATGAGCAACAGCCATGTTCCTGAAGAATCAGTTTGTGCCAATGCTATGGATATTCTGCTATTAACCAGAGAAGAGGAGGTTCATGGATACTGAAATGAATTCACTGTACAGGTGTTTACAGTGCTGCAGTAAAAATTGCATGAGACATTATAGATCCCAGAGATTTCAAATTCATACGTTCATTTCTTTGAGTACTATTAATGGGAATAAAATATGGTGTTTCAATTTGCTTAAACTAATTTAAACATTAGTACACAACACTAAAAGCTCTTTTTCTACAGTAGAAGCATTAGAATACCATCTATCCTGCCATTACACACTTGCATCTCCAAAAATCATATATAGGGGTGGTGCAAGGGGTTAATGAGAAAAGTAGAGGGGCCACATGTAATGGACAATGACAATGTCTTTACCATACAGCACACAATAAAGAGTAAGGTCTTTACCATCAATGTTCCTTGCCTGTCTGACTCCCATCAACTGTGTATTGTGGGTCTTTTGAATCCCATCCAGCCATGTTTGGCTGCTTTTGTTTGAAATAACTTGCTGCATATCCTAAAAATATGTTTGTCATAATCTGCCCAGATGTCCCGGGGCAGATTGCAGTTTAGTGCATTTTGTGATTAGCAAAAGGGCCACAGAAAGACAGTGAATCTTTGCTATACATGTCTCAAAGCTCGATTGTATAATTTGTTTTCTACATACTGGTTTGTCAGAGTGACAGTTTTTTATGATGCTGGAGCTTTGCATTGATTTTTGTACATCACAGGATGCGCCCTCCCTAAGGCCTACACAACTTTGTCAACACTAATTTGAATGCATGTGATAAACAGATCGGTTCACACCATCATCAGAAGAATTTGGTCTCGCATCAGTAATAACTCTCCGATGCAGATAAGAAATGTCTTGTTTACCAAGACACACAATAACTGCACACAATGTGAATTTGCACCTCTCCCCATCTCCCCGCAGTGTCACCAGCACTTCTCTCATCACAGAATGGCAGGTCAGAACAAACAATGCCTCTCCCACACATCAAAGAAAACCTTTCATGATGAAAGATATGCAGGATGTTCCAGATACAATTATTATTGATACAATATCTGCTTGCCTTTGAAGGATTCAAATCTTGGAAAACTTATGTGAAGAATTTCTCACTGTTATCCTCCATGGAAGAGTGGATGGTCAATTTATAAAAAAGTTACACCGCTACTTCTGCAAAGGCCAATGCATCCTGTACTGTGAAGATCTGAGGTAGATGATCATCACAACACTGATGAGCAGGCAGTTTGACATCACAACACTGTCAAACTGCGGCCCTCCAGTAGCTTTGAGAAATACATCTCCCATGAATAAAGAAGAAGCCAGGGATAACAAGATGGATGTCAGCAGTCTCCATTTTGGATTATGTTTTAGGCCTCCTCCTGTCTGTTCAAATCTTATTTGGTGTCTCTGATAAAAGAAAGTCTTCCACAAAGTCTTCCACTCGGTTAGCTGAAACCAAATCTGTTACTGATAAGAGTGGAAGAAATGTTCAGAGCACAGGCAGTAACAGATAAGGTGGTCATTGTTAGTGGTAGGTTTATGACCTACCAGCTGTGTCTGCATACATACAAAAGGAGAAGGGGGGCTTGCTTGCCCACCCAAACTGACAGACACACCGAGATTACTTGGATCTTAGATTTGAAGAATATAATAAGGGTTATCATAAACACACCTAACTGGTTTAAATCACTCACTAAAATATATAATTATATATCACACCTTAACTTCTAAGTATAATTAATCCTACATATTAATTAGAATATTGTTTTATTAGTGTGGTATACATCTTATTATGCGTTTTAATCTAATGTTGCATGATAATATCTACTATAATTGGAAATCCTATTAACACTACTATACATTTCACCGTATATTTTTTCTTACATTATACTAACAATCCAGGTATGGCTATAAATCATGACATCTCATTTATATTAAACACGCCCATCACTTTTAATTGGCTAGAGAGAGCAGGGTGTGACAGAGAAGGTTTGGTTGATAACTGGAGACTTGAGGTGTAGAGAGATCAGTAGAAAGACTGGTCTTGGAAGAGGGGGTAGAGCTGCCACACACTAGTGGGTTGTGAGATGGGAATTTTTTAGAAAGTGCATCCTTCTGGGGAGAACTCAGGACTATGAGGCTTTTAATAGCACACAATGTTCACTATTACAAATATATCTCCATACACATAGTATTGAGCTTAGTCTCATGGGTAACTCCCATCACACCATTCTTGGAAGGTGGAAGGAGTCTCAACTGCATAGCAACCTCTGCCGGTAATGTATAAATGCGGTATTTTGTTTCTAGCATAATCTCAATTTTATGGATGTAATTTGCATATATTTTTGGGTAAATTAAACTTAATTCCCACAATTTGTTGAATCTATATGTTTTAGCCTGGTGTTTTTCAGTCATCCTTTCTGCAGAAGGAAGCCAGAGGAATATCCTATTTATATCAATAATCATAATTTGTTATAGTCTAGCTATTCACCCACATATGTAATATCTAATCTTCAGAGATTATCTAAGATTCTTATTCTTAAAGTCTAAACTAGAAACCATACATTGTCATTTACCAGACAGATTAACCCCTTCCCGCTTGTAGGACGTTCCATGCTATCCTACTTTTTAGTGCCTAGAGGCTAGTAGGACAGCATGGAAAGTCCTACATTAAACAGCTCATCGCGGGGTCCCCACTGTCAGGTGAGGCCACTTTGAGTGGCCTCACTCTGACACAGAAAATAGAGCTGATGCTACATTTTACTGTAAAAACCTTTGAGTGGCCTCAGTCTGACTTAGGAAATGTAGCGAACACTCAAACAGATCCGGCATCCCTGTTCGGGCACCCCTTTGTGACATCATGAAGTATCGCGGGACGCCAGGGTCTATAGAGACCATGATAGGGTCCCTGCTTGCGTGTTCCTGGCTCCGATCACTTCATGATCGTCAGCCAGGAACACACAGACGCCGGATGGTGCTTTGGTCGTTAAGGACTAAAGCCCCATCTGACGGGAAGGGGTAATAAATGGCCACATAGAGTATGATTTAAGAATATTACCTTACTTAAGCAGAGTATATGCTGGTAATTTGAAGGTAATTATGGTGTACTATCATCAACTATTTTGACTACTAATCATTATCAATGTAGGTGTGGTTGTATATAAATAAAATGCATGGCCATCTTGTGGTCAGAAGCGTAAATGCATTGTAAATTATACTACATGCATGTTGATACAGCTACAGAGATGCATACTTCATGTTTTATCTTACTTACATCTGTTATAAGTCATGCATGTGAATTATAAGTAACATCTATTGATATTGTATTTTGTTACACTATTTTGCTTATGTTTTGATCTTTATTTTATTTTCAATAAATGATTTTATTAATACTTTTTGCATTGTATTTACTTTTATAAAAACGTCATCCAAACTCTATATATACATAAATTCTTTATGTGGTTATTTTTGGTCTGGCCCATATATGAATCATATCAATGTTTCATATTTTTGGTTATTCATAATTAATAACACATTTATATTTTATGGTTATTAATATCAGACACTTCATATAGAAAACATGCCACCATGCAGGCAAGACGGTAGACTAATAGAAATGGTAAGACAATCCCTGGTCACAAGAGATTAATACCAAGAGTATCTAAAATACTGTATAAACCTGAGTGAGGAGCCTTTCAAAATAAAATGTAAAATAAAGCACAGGAGTGAGTCAGGTGACATTTTAACTAATGTTTAACTTGCTGATCACTTTTAAATCAGCAATTCTGTTTTAAATCTCTAAAACTGGAACAATGGTAGTTTCATGTGTACGACACCATTTTGGAATTGTGTCACAGAACTGCTCTTTGCACATAACCTCCATCGTGTGATAACAATATTACACTAAAGACTGGAGTATTTGAAATACTCAGCATGGTACCAGCCATGTTCAAATCTGATTTATATAAGATCCAGTCAAGCACATTAGCTTTCCAAACCTTCTCTCTCAAACAGGATCGTGTGCAAAACAAATTCAATAACTGAACCCTAAAATGGTCGTTTTTCTTAAACTTTTATTTAAAAAAAAAATAAAAAAAACTCTACAACATTCATACAATGAAATGAAGAATTATAATGAAGAAAAGACCTATCCTTATGTGATCTCAATAAGCACTGTGCATAAAGCAGACACAGAATACATGATTTTTTTTTTGTATGCCGATATGTCATTTTCCAGCATACTTAAAAGAAGTGAATGGGAACATAAGAAACTCAATCTCTACCAATCAGACATGGAGATGTGGTATTTAATGGGAATGTAATTGTTCAACTTAAGTTCAGCTTACAGAAGCACATTTAGAGGCGTTCAACTTTAGATATTAAAAAGTTATATCCTTTGCCTATTTTATATGAATTGCTCATTGTAGCCTTCACTTCATAGGAGTGAGGAAGCCGCCATTAGTTTCTCTCATCACTCGATTCCAGCCAGTCAACATTAACTGTCAATCATTAGCTGTATTTGGAACAAAAATATCAACAATTGTTCCTTTAAAACAGAAAAAAATAATTATCTTTATAGGACTGTGTTCCTTTACCAAGACATATAACACCACCTCCAGGATACACTTGAAATCCAGATGATATATGAACGTATCCTTCCTGGTTAAACACTATTATAAAACACCAGGATTTTTGCTCTTTGGTTTCCTTTCTAAAAGTTCCCTGTTACAGTCATCAGATAAACAATCACCAATGGCAACAGCTGGACGCTAGGAATGCAGACCATAGAGTTGCACAGAACCACATTAGGGACGGTTCAGTTGGATTAGTTCAAGGATAAATCTTTCTTGCTGTATTAAGTACCAACATTGTCACTGACCGGACAATGAAAGGTTCACTTAATTAGGGTGTAGCCTGCTGTGGCAGGAACCTAGCAGAACAGATGGCAAGCTAACGATCTATTAGAAGGGTCTATTTGGCACCAAATGTTCAGTGCCCCTTATACAACAGGGTGAGCTGGAGACGGGATGTGAGCTCCTGCCAGATATTTTACCACTTACCTGGCACAGGTTTTTAGGAGACCCTTGGCAGGGCTTAAAGTATGGAGTCGACAGAAATATGCAGGGGATTAAAGCCAGCTGGCTACTCGCTCTTCGTTTAGTGCAGCTAGAAAAATACATCCCTCCTATAAAATGTCCCAGCATGCTACAAGCATTTCCATGCTGTGCCTCCGTAGAAGGGATAGGTAATTCTCCAGCTGGTAAGCTAAAAAAAAACTCATACAAGCTTTAGGGAGAATTTAACTGTCTTCGATACAAGAGAGTTAGAGCTAAAATGCCACAGACTCACTTTTTGGCTACAAGTATTGTATAACACAGTTATGGGGCTGATAATCTTGCTTGAGTAGAACTAAATCAATGCTCAGTGGTGGAATAGGACAATCTAAGAACACTTGAGATTTAAATTAATGACAAAGGCATTACACATCACATGCTGGGGAAGGGTTTAGCTTTGCTCAGACTTATTGCACCCAACAAATGGGATGAAATCGAGAATAAAGTGTATGGTAGTGTACATTGTGCTTAAATTGGCCCCAGCATGTGCCAACCCTGGCATTATCCATCTATCATAGGTAAAGAAACCTTGACATTATATTAATAAGAGGTAATGTGTGTGATACTCCATTAAACTGATGGCATTTGATCAGCTGCTTGTGTTCATCTCAGTGATGTCTTCCCTTTGTTGCTCAAAGAACCTGCAAACCTCCAGCTCCCTGGATCACCTCCAAAACCCACAAGATATCATAAGGGCAGCTGGGACTCATGCAAGTCAATTCCTTTTAACGGTGTTTACAAATTGCTCTAATAAAAGAAAAAAAGGAGTTATATGGGCGTCCTAATTCAAAGCACATCACAAGACTCGAATAGGGGGAAAAAGGGAGGTGGAGGTGCTGAATTTAAGCAGATTTACATAGCATGCATGCTGATAGCTCTCCATGTGACCTTGGGAATATTCACATCAGCCAAATATTAATGATAAGCTTATATTACATGGCACATTTCTAAGAACACAACCTATTTCACTATAAACGGAACAGATTCTAGCCTTTTTCCGCTACATTTCCACGGCTTATAAACAAAACACTTCATTTATTTCTCCCTGCATTTCACATTAAGTTCTGCTTATTGAACACTCCATAAAGGAAAAGCACTGCCAGGAGCGTATATTAAAAAGCACAAAAGCATTCAAACTTACGGTAATGCTGCATCACGGATGGCCAATTGCTAGCGTTCACCTCCTGAACTACTGAACTGCAAATTAATGGTGGATATGAATGATGGGAACTGCATCTCCCAATCAGCTACTAAAAACTGAAAAATAATGGTGGATGAGCATGATGGGAATAGCTGCTCCCAATCAGCTGCCACTATCAGTTAACTTCCTCTTTTATAGCAGGATACACAGATATATAAATCTAATACCATCCTATATTTATTAACCCCTTAAGAATCTATGACCATCTGTAGTGCTACCAATCTGGTTATTTCAGTCCCACATTTAATGTATTGCTCCTTAGGTATCCAAATTCAGTCATCTATCTTCTAACTGGCATCTCCTATATTCCCTGCATAACCTCATTATAATACCAAAACAATGGGAGTGGTACGGCAGAAACATATGTTGACCACCTAGATCCAACTCATGTAGGGCCAGCAGAAAAGGCTGGTCTTTGAGGACTAATTTGTGATACCATGCAATATCATTAGATCTTAGCAAGGTAATCACTGTTGCCCTAGATATTTTGTATGAGAACTGCCAGCAGAAAGGTATATTGTTTTTCATGTACACACTACTGATGAGTCTTTAAACAAGACTGGGTACATTGTCTTGGAAACTAGATGTCTTTTCACTGCATGGTATGGTCTGGGCCTTCACAGCACCTACCATTTGTGTAAATGGAAAAAGATCATCAAGCCTTCTGAGGCCTATAAAGAAGGGTCTGTTGCTATAAAAGTAAGGGGAAAAAACTCATTAAATTGTCCAATGACATACATATAGTTAAAAAGAACCAAAAACCCCTGGCAAAAGAACAAGGAAAACTAGATAAATCTCAAAGTATCCTTCCTGGTAAAATACTTTATAAATAAATAATACATGTTATATGAATTTTTTATTTTTATCAAAAACATATCTCCTAGTTTACTTGCTAAAACCTCCTTCATGCAGAACATAAGAGAAAATTTGAGACGAGACAAGTCAACAAAATAAGGCTGAGAAAAGAAACTTGAGGGGGAGGGGGGGCTGGAACGACACAAATGCCATTTTAGGGAATACGCCGGAGATACAGTAGGCAGCATGCAGACTGTCCCAGTTCAGGTGGTGTACTTGTTAACATGTTTACAGGGCCGGCCTTAGGGGTGTGCGAGCGCACAGGGCGCAACACCCCAGGGGGCGCCCGCCCGGTAGAAAGAAAAAAAAAAAAGCCGGGAGAGGCACTGGCTGGGGGAGATCAAAAGGGCGCCGGAACACTTAAGGCCGGGCCTGCATGTTTATATGAAACCTATGCTTTCCATGTAACTGGGGTAACCTTTCCCCATGTAGAATGTACAGGATCTCAGTCTGCAGTATGCAGTTTCAGCTATGAAGAAGCCTATTTTCTAACCTCTCCATTAACCACATTCGTACTACACAATCCTCAGACCACAAAAGCATCTCTAGATTTCAATATGGGCTTTGGTTAAAAAGACTTTGTAATGCAGAGGAAAATAAAAACTACTATATAAATCTCCTCTGACATACAGTATAAGGGAAAGAAATTAAGGGAGGGGGAAACATATATTACTGTATTCATGTGTCCGCTGCCCTCTGCTGGAACCAGCGTTTTATAACCTATATAAAATGATAATAAAGCTTGTTGAGTAACTGCTAAACTATCCCAAGTACTTTGATATTAACGGCATACAATATGCCCTTAGAACTTGGATGCTCTTTAAAGATCAGATTGATTATCACACTAATAATTTTTAAAACCCATTTTACTGGTAATGTAGAAAAGTCTACTGCCAAAGGAAAACCAAGCTCGGTTTGATAATGGAACTAAGCGTGCAGGAAGACCAAGAGGATGAGACTCTAATCTCTGTGACAAACAAACCACCTACCATGTGTCATCTACTCTATATCATGCAAAAAATATAAATACATTTAAAAAAACCAAAAAGGACTAAAAAGGATAGTAGCATGTGCATAGCTCTAGCAATTATAATTTTAGAGAGTAGTAAATACCTGTAATAACCTTTCAATGGAAATAGCAGAGTCCCATATTGTAAAGAACTGTGCATAAAGATATCCCAAAGAACTGAAAATTCTTGATTGACATCCTAGATGGTCGATCCTAGATCCTGATTGGTTCTTATTTGCAGTTATAATATAGTATATTATGGTGCAGTAAATCTTAATACTTTACATTCATTGAATCATTTCGAGGCCAACGGAAAAATATTAGTATGAAGTACAACTATAGTAAGGTCACACCAGGGAATTGTAAAAGTAAGGCCAAAAAAGCAGAGTTTGACATATAGCTGATGGGAGAATTTTTCCAACTTTGATACTTTGTCCTTAAATTTGCAACCCCCTCTTTTGTGAACAAAGCTCCGGAAGTCCTGAAGGGACCATCCTGTAGAAGAAAGCAATGAGAACAATCCATGCAAATAAAACATACCAATGGATCAGCACAATGGGTAATCACAGAAAGACATTTAAACAGGAAGCCGTGAAAGTTGGGATACAATGAATAGCTGTTACAGTTAAGTGTAGTAAACCCAGCCAAGAAATCTATTCCAGAGGTTACACAAATATTATGGTCAAAGACAGCGAGGTTAAAGTGAAACCAGCTTTCCTACATAATTCAGTGAGTCAATGAAACACATGACTTACAAAAATCTAACTCCTGGACACCCTAGGAATCAAGTAACACCTAAAAGTTCATTACCGGTGTCAAAACATTATGTGTGCAATAACTATGCATATCTCTAGACTGTCAAACAGGGCATGACAAGGGAAATGGCATGAACATCCAGAACTATGTAAAACAATCAAAAAGGTTAGGAGCCAGCAGTAGGGATTTTTAGGTGCCACAACTCAGGCTCCAGGGATATAATCGAGCCCTAACCTTAAAGGTCCCTAGTTTATCCTTAAAGCGCTCATTCATATTGTGAAAAAATTCCATGGTATTATTTTATAAGAAAATTCTATAGCTAAATTTGGTTTCTAAGCATCCACTCTATAGCAAAGGGAGATAAACTGCAAAGTTGACCATCAGAACATATGTATGTGCACCAACATACTCCCAAATAACGACTTCACCGGCTCCAATGTTTAGCACGTCAACCACACGCTAAGCAGTATGTTATAAGGACATTACCATTTGGGGGCAATCTGATGCATGCCAATCTGTGTGGAGGAAGAGAGATTCAGCTAATTATACCATCTAACATCAGAACCATAGAATATTAAAGGACCATTAATCCACCACTATGGGCAATGCTGGTGGTTTTGTTAAAGAGAAGAAATTCAACAAAAATAGTTAACGAAAAATAGGAGGAAATATATACAATAAATTGTATTTTTCAGGAAATAAAATTTCCTGAGCACTTTCTGTGCATAATAAAAACTAGAGCAATGAATGTGTACACGGACACACATTGGTTCCATTAATGTTTGAAACACTAAGAATTGTGGGAATATGCTCATTGCAATGCATGGGTTAACAAACATCAGGTTCAACATACATACATACATTTGCTGGTGATTTTGATAACACAAGGGATATATTTTGTATTTTTTACATGTGTGATATGTACAATTTTAAAAGCAATATGTGCACTTTAACAACACTTTAGCAGATTTTTCTATAAAGTACAGTATTTAACACCAACACTGAGATGGATATTAAATAGATTACCGGCACCTCTTCATGGTTTTACTCCGAGAGAGGTCTTTAGCTGCTTACCTGCTTTGCCAACTTCACAGAGTCATGTGTCAGTCTGTCTCGGAGCTGTAGATCTAGCTGAGCAGCTGGCGCAATTTCCACAACTTTCTGATGTCTCCTCTGGATAGAGCAATCCCGTTCATACAAATGGATCACGTTACCATATTTGTCACCTGAGGGACAAAACCAAAACAAAAAATCAGGTGAGCAAAGCAACTGCTAACCTAAATGTAGATTAATGCTGACAAAAACTAGATTCATGTAAATCCGTCAAAAAAACATTTCTGCAAAACTTCCCATAATTCCTGAGACTAAAGCAAATCTTGATCTACCAGTGCACATGCCTAAAGCTCTATTTCAAAAGTATAGTGACTGATAGTTGGCGAGTGGTCCCAGTTCTTTAAGTAGATCGGAACCTAAAATAAGCACAAAGTAATGTAACCATTAATATGAAACTTTACTATTATTGGCAAGAACATCTATTTCTTCCTTTACATTATAAAACCAATTACTCTCATAACTCTGCTGTTTTTGATCCTCTGTGAGTCTGACCTTGCAGCCAATTAAACATGTCACTTATTAGGTAACTGCTGCCCTACATGCTCTATGTCACAGAAGTTCTGCTCTAATCTGCTCTCAGTTCCTCAGCAGCTTGTGATCAGTAGGAAGCCAAAGTGAGAAATCCTGAGGACAAGCTGCTGTCTGCGAAAAAGCAGCAAATTAAGCCGTATTACTACACTCAAACCCCACGGAGACGGAGTGAGGGAAATTTACTGACACTTGCATTACAACATCTGCTGAAAGTCACTTTATTTGAACCACAAAAGGGTATTGGTCAAGAGTAAATCAGAGGAGAGATGACAAGCACTAAGGACAATAAAAGCTGAGCACAGGTAATGTCCAAAATTACTTTATAAAGACACAAACCTTTTAGAATGGAAATCAAAATGACTGTTTCGAGGCAGTGGTAAGAAATATCTGCTCCCTTCATTATGCAAACAGTACATGTGAAGATCCAGTATGGTTGGTTATTGGTTCTAGTTTGCGACATCAGGCCATGATTTTAACATACTCTTAATTAGGATCATTTCCCACATTATATTGATAATTGTTAAAACAAAAAGGGTCAAATTGGCTTATAGATCAGAAATTCTAATGTTCTAGTCTAGACCAGCATTGTCCAATCTTTTTTAAGTGAAAGGCCAGAATTTATAAGGTAATAGAACCATTTGGCTTTTAAGACAGGATAGTGGCCACAAAAACATTTGAGAGGTCGCCAGGTAAAAGTAAAAAGAAGACAAGGAAATTAACAGCTAGCCTGATGGGCTCTAGGTTGGCCAGTAGTTGTTCTCAAAGTGTTGTGGCAAAGACACTGGTATCCAGTAGAAGGATCCAAATACTCAGGGCTCTGATAACTGATGCCGAGGCAATACTTTGTCTGAAACCAGAGGATGTGGGAGGAAACTAATATTCAGAAGCATTCTCTGCCTTCCTGTCCATAGGGTCATGAAAGTAGCTTTAAGCTACTCCTGTGTCCTCTCTTGGGAAATTCCATAACTTGGTAGCTTTGTCTTCAAAAGGAGATACTGTGCATGCGTCTGGACAAGGTAAGTTCTCTCTTGGGTGTTCTTTTGTGATTAATCCCTGCAGGTTCTCGTGAACAGGAAGAATAAGTCCCTCTCATAAAAGATAAGGTCTTTTTTGGGTGGAGGTTCTCAGGTGACTGACATGATCTTTTTTACCAGTTCAAAAAACCTGGAATAAAAATGGATCTTGGGAGGCAATCCTTTATTCTTCAGAGGAAACATCTCCAATCAAGTCATTCAAGAGTCTGAAAATTGTTCAGGAGCCTGTTAACTAGAGGGAATAAGAAACTGAAGAGGTGCATTTTTAAATCAGTCAAAAACAGCTTGCATTTCATTACAGAACCACACAAGTAAAGCCTGTCTGGGACTAGCAGAACATGAACTCCTTTTATCCAGGTTTTTCACAGCCAACGATTATGGAAACTGGCCTCTGGAAATTGACTTGTGATGACCTGGGCCTTCAGCTACTTTACATATCTGCAGGATAGTGCCAAAAGTAGTGGGGACAGAAAAAAACCTTGACTGCGGGCTTCATGAGAACATTTTCAGGTTCCCACTAGAAGTAGTATAGATAAGAGTGCTCTTAATGTTGGGTATTGGCACCCACAACTTCAGTTTTCGGTTGGCGGATGTGTTGCACAATTAAGCAAAGTGCATGCGGATCCGGTACCCAAGGGAGATTATGTCCAGGGATGAAAAAAGACCCAGCTTTATTAATCTGCCTGCCCAAGGGTTCTCTACAAGCAGGTTGATCCACGGAGAGGTAAAGGTCTTTAAACCTGTTTAAGGGGCTACTACTTTTGGCCTAGGAAGGAGAACCTCTTGTGTGATACCAAGCAAGGCAAGGAAAGTATGCATAAATGGAAATGTGAACTCTTATGTGAGTTGTTAGAAAGGATGACAGTGGAACAGGAGTGAATGCATTTCTAATAAAACACTACCAACCCTCAATACTGTATTGGTTTCTAATAACAGAATAGCACCCTCTGATTTCAAGAAGTGTGTTTAATGACTTGTTTGCTATTGAAAGGGTTAAAACTAAAGCATTTATCACAGTAACAGCTCCTGCACAGGAAGAGCAAATTTGAATAAACAAAAGGGAACAAATGTAAAACCAGCTAATCCAAGGTAACGAGAATCCGAGTGAATTCAAGATGCCAATGAGATGAAAGGTGGGACCTAATGGGTAAAAAGACAGGGATAGACAGAGTTTATGGCCAATGCAGTGAATAAGAAACAATGGAAATTGTAAGAAGCTAAAGGAAACCTGGCATGTAATGGTAAATGAGGGAAAGAATAAAATAAATAATAATGTAAACCAGCGAATTGTCATCCATTCTGATAAGTGAGAATAAGACGCAAGATAGGCAGAAATTATAGGCCTCAAGTAGTAGACTCAATGGACCCCCACAGTGTGCTTGGACCCATAGCAGTTGCCCCCTTTGCCCTGTGATTAAGACAGCCCTAAATGTATTTCTTCTTGGCACTGGGTAGGAGCCATTACTGTATTGTCTATTAAACTTAAGTTAAAGAGACCATCACCTAAATATTGATTTTTACTGTGAATGCAGAGAATAATAAAATGATTGAAAATGGTCTATACATTGTGTTAACAAAATTGCAAGTCAATGCCTTAATTGGAAGAAAAACAATGTTTAAAATGTGTCTATTATCACCTGTTTATGACATTACCTATAGCATAACATGCAAAATATAAATCATTTAATTTGCATTTCAAGCCATAGGTGATGTCATAAAACGGAGACACCACAAACATTTAAAAACATTTCTTTAAATGTAGGTATTTGGTTTACATTTTATTATATGGATAATTGTAATCTCTACATTCACAGCAAGAACAATGTTTAGTGACTACTGCACCTTTAAGTCTCAACTGATGTAAAAGTCTCTGACCTATGAAGCTTGCCAAGTTAAACATATGAAGAGCGTGTTATTGAAAGTGTTCTCCAAATTTGAGCTAATCAGGACACACAGCCTTTGTGATATGTATAGCTGGGGTCTATAAACCCAGCATAAATAGAAAAAGGTGATTATTCTCAGGTGAGTGGACTAGCGGATCTCAGGTGTGATAAAAAGAAAAACTCCCAGCAAGAAATACTGTATTATTCCAATACGAACCATTTAACATGCAAATGTCAGCTATATAACGTTGTCTATCTTGAAATAAACAAATGGAAAAGTTTGAGCTACAGAATGCATTCACCATAATATAATAAAAGTATTCATCCTCTGCTTGCAAGAAGCCTAAAAATAAAACCCGCTTTTCTTTCCGATCAGTAACACAACTCATAGCTCTATCAAAAATAATGCCATTTCTGTGAAAAAGGTCAGTTTTATTTCCACACACTGTAGTATAAGTAATGGTTATGAATGCCTGGCATAACTCAAGTGCACATATACAGTGTCTGGAAAGGCTTGCATGCAGGTGTCCATAATAGATCTTATTTGGAAACAAGAAACCGCAGACCAGCACTATGAGCTTTTCAAGGCTACTCAAAATCAGCAAGACATCATTTATTCAACTTAAAACACATTATCAGCAGCATAAATTCCACAAGTGCACTTTTTTTTTAGCAAAATATCAAAAATGATTCTCTAGAATATCAGTGAATTTGCACATGAGGCTTGTTATAATCACAGAGGGGCCAGAGCAAACCAGATTAAAGTCACAATGCAATTTAATCACACCCTCATAATGATTGATCAAATCTGCACGCTTTGCTTATGCATGGCCTCTAGAATAACCACATCTTCATTTTATTCAGGGATGCTAGTGAAATACATGCATACTCCAGGGCTATAACCTCTAAAATGTACATAGGTCTGCAGTCTTAACTATTTTGCCATGGGGTATGCATTTTTCATAGGCATCCCTTAATAAAATGAAGATGCGGTTATTCGAGAGGCCATGAGATTAATGGGAAAAATTCAAAGAGCAGGGACGAAATGGGCAATGGAGGCAAAGTTGCCAACTCCATCGACTTCTTCCTCCCCACCTGACTTCTACCCCATTCCTAAATCGCCTATAGCGTACACAAATTACGGACACTGAGTTCGTTAAGATGAGTGATCGTTAGTGGTCCATTCAACATGAAATGGAGGTGTGGATAATTACAGCTTACACACTCCTCCATAAAGCACCGTGCTCTACCTCCGCGTTCCATATTTAGTCTTTACAAGGTTAGCAATTAGACGCAAGGTTGGATAAAACAGATTTTGTCTAGTTAATTGACAATTCAATTAATAGTAACAAATGTACAAACACATCCATCTGTATGCAGCCAAAAAGGGTTAGCGTAACACACATCAGTCTGTTTCATTACGCCGCTGGTTTGCTGTGAAGCAGACTGGCCGTGCTAAAGACTCTGCGGCAGACATTATTTTGCTGAAACACAGAACAGTGTCTGCTCAGAGTGGATTGGTCATGCCTAGCTAAGGACTTCTCCAGCAGACACATCAATCAAATGCATTCCAGAACAATGCCTGTTTAAAGTGTTTCAGCCAGGCCTTACTAAGGACTCTATTACAGACAGATCAGTCTTTACCTTAATCAGATCACTAATCATCAAGGAAGCATGACTGTATTGCTGCACTTAAAGGAAATTACTTATTGGATGCTTATTCTGCTTTAAAATGTGCTATACAGTGTACATCAATACAACAGTGAAATCGTAAACTTTGGGTAAGATTTTAAGAATCCTTAATTAATGAGGGCTTCCGCATTGAAGAGCAACGTCAGTAAAAAGGTTTTTTTTCATGCATGCAATATATATTTTTATACATTATAAACCATTAATAATGATGTATAGAATTATCTATCTATTGCATGCAGAATTGCAAGCAAATGCATGAAGTAAAAGACATTATAAACTTTCTGACTACTGTATGAAATCTGCCATCAGCTAACTAATTGCAGATCCTCTCTTGTTAAAAATGAATTTGTACACAGGACTCCTGCAACTGGTTGCAATGTTCATGTGTGATGTATGAATGATCAGTACAAAATGTGATAGCAAAATTTTAAATCAGCCCAATTAGATTGAAATTCTGCTCTTTCATAAAACGGATTTAGGGGTAGAGTTCATCAAGACCACTGAAGAGATAAGGCCTTAGTCTGAATCTCTTGGCCAACTTTTCTGGACTCCGATCTGTGGTGAATTCCTAATTATTGTTAACACTGTTGTAATACAAATTACACATTTCCCATTGGAAATAATTTGCATATCAAGCCACAGGTGATAACAGGAGACACCACAGACCTATTTAAAACACACTATCCCCTTACTTTGCATTCAAATCTGCTCACAGAATGTAGAGATCATTTTTGACATTTGTATTCCCTACATTTATATTTAAATATATAAACAGTAAGTCGGTGACCGAGTCCAATTAAGCCTTGCTAATTGCCATGTATATTCTTCTTATCTTAGGCCTCACAGTCGGGCTAATTACCATTTTTGATTATCAGTTTTTGTGTTTTCACTAAACCAGGCAGGTTTGAGACCCATAAAAACATCCAAATAAACATGCGCAAATACATGTTCTGCAGTCACCACTCACCCAGTATCTGAACTTCGATGTGACGTGGCTTCTCAAGGAACTTTTCTACAAACAGAGCGCCGTTCCCAAAGGCAGACAAAGCCTCAGAATATGCCCGGGTGTAATTTTCTTCCAGCTCCTGCAGCAAACAAAGTAATATTTACAATTGTTAAAAATAATAGTAAATGCACATCTGACATATTTAGATTGTCCCCTGGGGTATCTCACGGACCAATATGAAGTTGGTTTAGCGTATTTTAATAGAATATGTTAGGATACTATATGTTAAGCTGAAGGAAACTCAATTTAGGTTTACAACAATCAGATTGCTGTTTTTAAAGACATGTCTAGTTCTGTTTTCCTAATGCATTATTTTCTAAGTCAGTCACTCAGCTTCTCTTTTACATCTACCCATATATATACCTATCCAAGTATTTTAACATTTTACATCATAAAAGAATATTATATGATTTCAATATTCTAAAGATCCATCTTGCAGCCTTCATTTTTCTTTAAACATTTCCAAGAATCAGGTGAATGGACATCATCTATCTTCATGAGGGGCTCTACAATCTACAGTCATGTGACAAGTCATTTTAGCAATAGCTTTTATAAAGAACATGTGAATCAATCAGTCCCTCATTTCTGCTGATTGACTTGCTTGTGCTCAGCGTCAGGATTCCCTTAAAATCTGTCCTATCACGGGAGTTTGAGGAAAGTTCCGGAAGAAGCTACTGTAGGTTAAAAAGAATTTGCAACAGAATACACTATTACCTTGTATCAATTGTTTTTTTTTTTTTTTACATATATACAAGTACAAAACAGAAGCATAGATATTGGTTTACATTCTATGATGGTGCTACACCCCAATTACAGAGTTTTCTTTTGTGTCCCACCATACCGCTCATGCTCGCTATTTCTGTGACCTCCTGCAGTTGAGGCAATATAAGTGTTAATATTAAAGAAACACAGAGGTAGTATTAAAGGCCATAGTTGTCGCAGTGTTAGTATAAGGTTGAGTGATCAGGTCCTGTATTTCAGATTTACAAAGCACGATATAAACATGCAGGAGGAGCTGCTCACTTAGGGCCTGTGTCTCAGCTGCTCACAGACGCTCTTATTAATATTTCTTCCGCGGGAGCAGAACACCATCTGTTACAGCGGGATCCATGGATATTAAACCTTTCGGGATGCAAAGCTCAGGCCGGAAGCTAAAGAAATGGGGGGGGGGGGGGGGGGAGGCTAGAAATATTTATGGCTTTGGAAAAGCAATGACTATTTATCCTAATCAGCTGGAAGGAACCTGTGGGGCATTGTTAACTAATGAACACCACAGAGATACGTATATAGGAATCTAACATTGCACAGAAAGCAATAGGGAATCGCTGAAAAGGTGAAATGCTGCAACACTAGTTTCAACATGGCTACAGCAGGATGACCTGACTCAGAAAAGATAAATAGCAAAGATTAGAAGCTCGAAGCACAATGAAAGAGAAAAGTGTGCAATAACCACAAGTGTGAGTCCTTCATTATACCATGAGATTATTGAAGAGAGGGATAGGGACAAAGGACATTAACATTCTATCTCAGAACAATATAGCTAACCATTCACAATTGGATGTGTACATAAGAATGAGCAAAAAAATAAAAGAACTACCACTGCCTTAATATTTTACTTTGAAGAAATAAAGATTGAAAACAGATTTGCTCTTTGCTCCACTTCTCTGTGTGTATATGGATTTATGAGTTTGAACTGCTCAGAACTGAGTGGCAGTGGATTTCAGTTCACCATAAATTCATGTATACTGTAGAAAACAGTGTACTGTTGCTATAGTAACACAATATATGTATTGTTACATATAGCATTATTTAGGGCAGGGGAACATGCAGCCCTCCAGATGTTGCAGAAATACATTTCCCATATTTCACTACCAGCCTTAGCTGAAATAGTATTATGGGAGATGTAGTTCATCAGCAGCTGGAGGACTGCCCCCCGGTTTAGGGCCTAGGAGAATTAAACTTTTGCCCTACCCAGCTGGTGAAGGGCTATAGTATCTCATTCTGGAGTACCCTTAGCTAGGCAACAAGGACAAAAAGCGGTCACCCATGGGAATAAAGACACAAAAAAACACTGCTGCAGGAAACACCAACAATATTAAATAATTGTCAGTAAAGCATATAATATTTTATACCCCGATCTAGGCCCTGTGGGGAGGAAGGTGCCCTGGTCATGCAAAAACCATGTACAAAGAGTATTAATGCACACCTCCTACCTAGGCCTGATAAGGGGATCATATTGCACAGGTAATCGCTAAAGTCCAGTTTTACAAAGAACATTACGTGAGGAATCCCATCTGCAGAATGGAATAAGTTCATGTTGGGATAGTCACACACTGCTGTTTGTTTTCTGGGAGAATGTTAAACCAGGCTCAGTGTAGGTTTCATACAGCACTTGTTTTTAAAAGATCCCCACTGTAGATCTTTGTTTTCATAAACATAACCAGGTCTTGTCTGACTAAAGGAAATCGGCTTCTGACACTTTACTCTAATAATTACTTATAATCTAATTACTCTTTACTTTTAATAATAGGGTCTCTAATAACCTAATGGTTAAAAGGAAAAGTAGGGGCTATTCCCTAAAAGTGAACTGGAAACATTAGGCACTGAGTTAGGAAGATGGGAATGTTTAAGATTTGTTACAAAGCCCAATAATTCTCCTCAGGAATGTGCGCTGCACGTGTCCAAATATGTTTAGGCAGTGTTACTCAATACTGTACATGAGATCTGATGTGACATGTAGGTTGTGAAATTATTCCCATAAAAGTCAATAAATAGGCAGCATTTAATGAGATTGTACTTTCTAAGGATGCAAAGGTACAAAACATTTATCCGCCAAATACCTCATAACTCCGCACTACTCGCATGCCTCGACCACCACCTCCGTAAGCCGCCTTGAATATGATGGGGAATCCATACGTGTTGGAGAACTCTTGGGCTTCTGTTAAGCAGCTAATAGGCGACTCTGTACCTGGAACAACTGGCACCCCTGTGTGAAATAAAAGGAGTATTAGTACATTTGAAGCTGGGAAGATAGACAAACCATTACACCAAAGAGCACCACAGCCCAGAAACCTTCTCCTTCAACCTTAGCAAATCACAATAAAGCAACAGGAGCACTCAGTGTGGTTAAAAAAAAAAAAAAATGTATGCCTCAAGAATAAAGCAAATATTAGAAAACAAATTGTTGACCAGTATACTATATTCTTCTGTTGAGATTTCTTATTGAGAAAAAGTATCTAGTCAGCATGCCGCCTATAATCGGTCCTTTGTATAAGAATGCTGCAACACTAAACATAAGATGTATGTATAGTTTTTGAAAAATATGGAACAAACAGAACATATTAACAGAAAGGTGGAGCAGAGCACTGTAATGTGTGAAAAACTAAAAACAAACAAAAACATGTGTGCTGCAAAAGCACTTAATCTACCCTGAAAACAAGATATTTCAAACCCTACTTCCTAAGTCCTCAGCTGTGCGCCTTTCAACTGCCTATATCTAATTTGTGACACTTCCTTTTCTGGTTTTTCTACAAAAGCACTCGCTCCGTTGGCATTCCAACCTTCATCTTCTATACAGAAGCTGATTTTGCAAAATGGCTAACAGATTGCCTCCAGGATCAGGTGGAAAGTCAGTCGTTAAATACAATCATTGTTTAAAGCATTTAGCATGGGGATAGCTTACAGAAATGTACCATCTTTTTCAGCACGGTACTGAAAATAAACAATCTGCTCATATATAACGCAATCAAGCATGTTCTAATCTTCAGGAGACCATGGACTCAGATCATTTGCCTCCAAGCTCCATTTCAGTAATTAGAGAACACCTATATTAGCATGAAATAGGTGTAAAACACAATATTTGTATTATCCTATCTATACGGAGACCATTCAGATCCAAGTCAGCCTAATGGATGATTTTAGCTATCACCAAACAGTAACTTTAAACTTTGCAATGTCTTGTTGATTAAAAAAAATTCATACAGGGATTCTGCTCAATCTCATTTGCTCACCAGCACTGATTGCTATTGCTCGGGCCTCCACTTTGTCCCCCATCTTGCGCACCACCTCAGGGGAGGGGCCAATAAACCGAACACCAGCATCTGAGCATGCCTGGGCAAAATCTGACCGCTCAGATAGGAAGCCATAACCAGGGTGGACAGCATCTACTTCATTCTCCTGAAATGAGAGAAAATGGAAGGTTGAGAGACAATCATATTCAGTACAACTGGTGCTTTATTTACTAATGAGAATTACTTTAACTTGCTGTACAATAGCACCCAAGGCTGCATACATACACATACGTCAACATCTGTCTGTTTGGCATAAAGACAATTTAAGCTTGAATTAAATTGATTCAAGAGAGAAATGTCTTTTAGGCAGAGGCAGCCTGGGAATTCTTCCCTCCATGATCTCCTAACCTAGAGCATTGAGCCCTTAAGTGCTTCTTCAGAGGTTAAGAAACCCGGGTGCTAAGAGTTCAAATAAGAATTGTCTTCTTAACACAAGAATAAATCAGGAGGAAGAAAAAGGGTGTAAAACCAGTCCAAACAAAAGTATGGACAGAGATCAATATGGCATTGTAACTACAGTACCACAACTCTTACCAAAGATTGCCTGGAAATCTCAGGAGCTACAGTTGCACAACTGGATGGTTAACTGTACTAAACCCACTACATACACCACATTGTGGTTGAGATAGTGAGGGAAAGCAGGGGCAATGCTATCTTTTTGGAATAAGAAAAAGTTTAAAAAAACAAAAGATTAGGAGAAGCCAGGGCTACTCATCTGCCAAGGGCTACTCATCTGATATTGAACTGCATATTCCAGCATAATAAATAAGGAAGCATGTCTGCCCCATAAATAAATAACACCCCGTTGAACTGAATGGCCCAGCTTACAGGGTAACCAATTGATAAACGTGAGGTGACAGAGCTGCAATGCACAAAGGGCTGCAAGACATAAGTAATTAAAAGAGCAGGATAGAAATTAATGGCAGGTGCGTGCCTCAGGCTCTGATTATGGCAATCTCCACGAAAAACATTTAGTATGATAGAATGGACCTGGCCTTGTAATGATTTTACAGTTTGTGCCAGAACGAATAATGACAATACTAACTATGGATTCAAAATCGGAAACTGCTAGAGCTACAGGGCGCCTCTGTCCCTTACTTAATAAAGACTGAAGGGTTTTCAGTAAAGAGAAATACTGGACCAAGAAACCCAGTACTAGATCCCTGGAATAGCATTACAGTGCAAGTAGTATAGGTTAATACTGTAAAATAAAAGGAAAATAATGTAATAAGGGGGATGTGCCCAGATATGCAGAGAAGGAATTTGGAGGGAGTTTGTGATGCTGTGGGGAAAGGGCGAGAGAAATAAACGATGGGAGTGATGGAGGAAACCGTTTAAATGGAATAGGTGAGCACTGGGACAAGGGAATAACTTCATAATTTAAGGGTATGGCCAATATTTGGGACGATATGGTTAATTTTAAACAAACAAAGATACTGTGCAGTTTACCCAGGAGCTGATTACTGTCCAGCGTTCTTTCTCTATAGGGTCATCTAACCCTTTAAAAACGTTACACAGTAACACCAATACCTTGCTCAGTTTCTTCAAACCGTATTTAGTGTTATGTATTTGAATGAGACTTAAATAAAATTAATCTGTTTTTTATTTCAACATCCAAAGCATTTCAAATGTATTTTCTATGAAAGCCACTACTTGAGTTTCAACGCTTTTTGAAGTGCAGCGCTAGCAAACCTACTGGGACAGCTGCCTGACCTTATTGGGTCCCAGTACGGAAAAGAGTTTCTAGTTATTAAGATTCTGGAAATGTCCGTATAGCAAAAAACCTGCACAATAAGTGGAAAACAACTGACATTAAAAAAAAAAAAGACACTTCTAAATCTATCTACAGATTCCAAGAAAGGCTAGTTCATAACTTGTTTTCCCACATATTAATGCAGCATACAATGCTTTTATAGCCGCTGGAGACTCCTCAGTTTTGACATGTAAATGAGAGGCGCTATATAGTAAAAGAAACCATTTCAGCTTCACAAGGCAGCAGCCAGAAAGCAAATTCATAATGATGAGTCCCGGCAGGATAAAACAGCTGTCTCCAAGTAGGTATCGAGCTCTGCACTCTCACCCAGGCAATGCTTCAAAAGCCAGTTTGCAAACAATGTCTATGTGCTTAGGGGATGCATATTAAGTGGATGAAGGCAAAGAGGTGATACACTCACTATTCATTTGCATGTCACTACCTGAAATTAGCAGCTGCTGTGAATTATACATGTGCTGCTGAATATGTGATAAAGCAGTTTGGAAGCAAGTCTTTACTCACCAATGGCTACATTTGAAATCTTATAAAGTGTTCGTGGCTTTCCCACAAGCCCAGAGACTCCTTCAGTGGCAATGGTGGTCTGACAGAAGATGGTAGCTTGTGTATTAAGTCTATAACACTTAGTCACATATTATTTATACTTTTCCCCCTGCTTCTGCAGACATGTGGCGATTCCCAATAACAAGGATAAACAAATGTGTGTAAGCTAAATGCAAAGCTCAGTGCAGGGGAGAGAAGGTCAGACAGCAGGATTCACTTAGCCATAAATTAGTCCAGACTTTCAGGAGCTATGCCATTTAAATTCACTTTGTCTCCCAGTCAGTCTAGAATATTGAGCTGGCTTTTTTTATTTTTTAAACACTAAAGGAAATAACAAACCAAACGCACACACAGCAAAAATGGGTCTCTCTCCTGGTACTTTGTTAATGGCAAATATAAGAGCTACAGAGAACAAACAAAAAAAATATACACACTAGTGAGCCACTTTTCCAATGCTAAAACACATTCTGTGAGCATCAGACTGCACAGATATAAAGCACTCCCACAAGACAGCGCATACCTAGTGCACTATAATCCAATAGAACTGCTTTTAGCACTGTGGCAGTGTGCCAGTGACTACCAATAGATTTTTTTTTTAAAATCTTTAACCAGCAGACATGTCAATGATTTACGATTTGCAGTTTCTCCAACTGATTTGTATCCATACATTTACTTGCAATTTGGATGGGAAGTTGTATAATAAAATTGTTAAAGTGCCACTGTTTCATTATCGCATGATGAGGATACTTTGAACAAATGTAATGAATAATGTGAGCAACAATAGCGTCGCCTAATCGGTCTTACCAAGGTTTTGTCAGCCTGCCATGTACAAAAAAAAACCCCACCTCTGGCATGAAATAGTCATAGTTAGATCATTTAAAAATTTAGAAGGAATAAGTCACAACACACACCTGTTGCCAGATGTTAACAATTTATGGATTGGCACCTGTCACTTTCACAATCTCTCCCTTTAGCTGTAAACAAATAAATAATAATTCCACATATTCGAGCAGAATGTGGAATAGTCCGTAAAGTTGGACATACAGCAGTACAAGGACAGATCTTGTAACGTGTAAAGTTTTGGGGGCTTTTACATGGAGTTACCTAAAGGGAAACTCCCTGACCGAGAAGAGTAAAGACCAAAACTTTTACAAAAGTATTTTCAGTTCTTTTGAATGTGCTATTTTACAGAGGGTAAATGTAGATTGAAACATAGTCTCTAAAATCTTTGAGACCGCCACAGGTTATGGCTATCCAGTTGTAAGCATTAATGCATGACCAAATCACATTAATCACAGCAGTAAAATTTCATCAAAATATTTTCCTTAATTTATATAGAATTGAATTTCTTTGCATATGGTAATATTCTTTCACCTCACTGTACTATCTGGATAAATGTAGGTACATGATGAGCAAAATTGGCTCCATCCTAAACACAGCTGTCATGTACACAGACACTAATAATAAAGCTAAAAACACAGCTGACATTTTGCTTTCAAACTGCACATTATTGTACAGTACCCAAGAGATTTCATACCTTTGCAACCTTTATGATGTCTGGGATATGTAGGTAGGCCTGTACAGGTGGCAATCCTTTTCCGATGATATAGGCCTCATCTGCCTTCTGTCTGTGCATCTGACCTGTGTCCTGCTCGGAATAGACTGCCACAGTCCTTATTCCTAGTTCCGTGCATGCTCTGAACACTCTTGTGGCAATTTCACCTGCACAGAGAGAAACGACGCATTGACAAACAAATCAGTATTCTCATGCAATACAATGACAAAATCAAAAACAGTTTAGTAATTGTGCTCTAAGGTTCCAGTCAAAAAAAAAAAAAAAAACAACTACATATATGTCTTTCAAGATTTGCTATTTAGTAGGATTGTCCAAGGTGCAGTAAATTACTTAACTGTGGACTTCAAATATAATAGGTGCCTTGAATCTTATATAAATAGGTCACTATATTTTGTAGTTTCGGCTCTTGGCTATGCTGTGAACAGTTTAACGGATCGATAAGGTACCAAATGAAAAGTCCTGGACAAATGGTCTCAGTCTGACAGAAGACGGGACATAGGGGAGACACGGTAGGCATCACATATAAAACTTGTTTGCATTGCAGGAGTACAAGACCAGAATGTCACTTTCTACTTGATTTGTGAATTGGCATTCCACACACCAAGCACTGCTCACCTCTGCACAACTCAATCAGAGATAGAAAATCAGCAGACACCATGGTAAGGAATCAAAAAAAAGTCATTTTCATGTCCAATCAGAATACCACCATTTATTCTAATTAAAATCAACACTTTCAGAGAAAAGCAGAGGGTCTACTCAATAAAAAGAACTGCAGGGACTCGAGATGGGAATTTCAAATTTTAAACCAATTTAGCAGAGCTGGAAAAATATTAGTTTATTTTTACCAGCTCTGCTAAATTGGTATAACGTTTGAAATTCCCATCCCAATTCAGTTCTTCCTTTATTGAGCAGAACCGCAAACGTTGCTCAGTCCAGGGGTTTATGGAAACGTAGCATCCAGTCTCTGCCTTGTAATGTCCGTCCGTCCCCCTTCAGCATTTGTCAGTTATCTGCAGAAGGCTTTGATTACTGGTTTAGCAAACCTAGCCAGTAGATAATTAATTACCTCTATTGGCCACTAGAACCTTCTTAATTGGCTTGTATTCCACACGCTGGGTGCTCTTGAAAGCAGCATTTAGCAAAGATATGCGTTTCACACCCAGGAAGCTCAAACCTCCCTTCACAAAGCGAAGTTGCAGCATCTGTGAAGAAAATAAAAGAACACTGAGTTGTCACCAGTATAGAACTAAACTATGTAACAAAGCAACATTATGACATCACAGCAGAATGCAAGAAACTCTCATAGGTTACAACAGATATGTACATCAAATCAGTAATACATCACTATGGAGTGGGTATGGAGAGCAAGGTTACAATGTGGTTTTCTCAACAACTCTACATGGTGCAAAGAACTAGTCAAGAAACAGTGAGCCTAGACCATTTCCATGTTCTTTTGTTCCTTACTAACCAGTCTTCTACTTTACTCCGTATTTTATTCCGGTGGATGTTAGAGTTAATCACTGAAATACAAATCCTAATGACACAATTCTGTAACTCTTAAAGCGATGTTTGTGGTTTCACTTCTATGGGTAACAGCTTGGTGAATGCTGCATTATAGAACTAGATTTCTCAAAGGTTACAGTACTATTATGAAGAGACTTTTAGACATTGCATTTAAACCTATGTGCCAGCTGTAACTGTTAGATGGAACAACAAATAAAATCAAACTCAAAGAAAAAAACAGGAAGCAGGCTCTCAGCAGGGGATGCTTTGGCTTGGAACACAGGCTATGGTATGATCCTGCCTCAAGCCACTTGACGCGTCAAGGGTACAAAACTGACAGGTCGGGTCCATGAAATATTAATCTGCTCGGTTTCCCTGGATATAAAAGGTCAGCCAAAAACTGCTGATGTTAGGAACAAAAGGATGGATGTGCACAGGTTCGCACAGTTTAGGCATTTCAAATACTTATGGCAATAATGACACACGACAGTTTTAGTGGCTATTACTGAGCATGGTAAATTGGAAAAAGCTGATTTGTGTAGGGGAACCTCTGCCAAACAGGACCCTCCCCCGCACTGCAACGTGTTGGGAGTGTTATAAAAAGGTGTAATATCCATTATAACAAATGGCGATTGGACCTTTTTATAAAATTCTGGAACCTCGGACACCTACAAGGAGATATGAGAACTATGTACACAGTTAATTCAAATACCTTTCTGAAAAAAAGTCAAAATTTCATGAGGACAGCCATCCCTTAATACTGGAAGAAAAGCGTGGTCTTAAAAAGGGACTGTTTAACCTAAACATTGTTTTACTCTGAATGTAGAGAATAAAAACATTTAAAATGATCAATACATTGCGTTAGCAAAATTCCAAGCAAATGGCTAAATTAAGAGAAAATGTGTTTTTAACATGTCTAAAATCTCACGTTTATGACATCACCTGTGGCTTGAAATGCAAATTACACATTTCCTATTGAAAACAAGTTAATTTGCAATATCAAGCCACAGGTGAGGTCATAAGCAGGACACCACAGACATTTTACCCTGAATTTAGGCATTTGTTTGCAATTTCAATACAATGTACAGCTCATGTTCCATCATGTATTCTCTACATTCACAGTAGCACAGTATAAGCAATATTTAGGTGATACAGTTCCTAAATACACCAAAAAGTTGTTATGGCAGATGCAGTTAATACAATCAAAAGACCGCTGGATACATTTTTTTTAGCAATAAAACAGAGGGCTATCACAATTAAAAGTAGCCTAGGTAATGCAATTCTGTCTCAAAAGAGGGTGGAGAAAAAAAAATGTATGAAAAAAAAACGTGTGTTTTTTTTTCTAAATTGTTTTCTTAAATATAATATATACCATACTGTGCAAAAGTTTCCGACAGGAGTAAAACAATGCTGTAAAGCAAGAATGCTTTCAAAAATAGAAATGTTTATTTTTATCAACTGACAAAATGCAAAGTGCGTGAACAGAACAAAAATCTAAAATACAAAGCAATATTTGATGACCATCCTTTGCCTTCAACACAGCATCAATTCTTCTAGGTACACTTGCACACATTTTAAGGAGCTCTGCAGGTAGGTTGTTCCAAACATCCTGGAGAACTAACCACAGTTATTCTGTGGTATTACACAGCTTCTTCATGTAATCCCAAAGACTCTATGATGTTGAGTTCAGGGATCAGTGGGGGCCATATCATCGCTTCCAGGACTCCTTGTTCTTTATTCTGAAGATAGTTCTTAATGACTTTGGCTGTACATTTATGGCCGCTGTCATGCTCCAGAACAAATTATACCAATCAGATGCCTCCCTGATGGATAAGTATCTGCATTTACTTCTCAGCTTTGAGGAGACCATTAATTCTGACTAAATCCCATGCACCCTTTTCTTCACTGTTGCCTATAGACACTCATTCTTGAACTACTCTCCAGCCCTTCAGCGAACAAACTGCCTTTTGCTACAGTCAAAAATTTCAAATTTTGACTGATCAGTCCAGAGCACCTCCTGCCATTTTTTGCACTCCATTCATGTGTTTTCATGCATCGTTGAGTTGCTTGGCCTGGTCTCCACTTGATATATGACTTTCTGAACAAGTCTGCCATGAAGACCTCTTCAGACCAGACTTCTCTGGATAGTAGATGGGTATACATGGGTCCGACTGTTTTCTGCCAATTCTGAGCTGCTGGACATCATAGATTGCGAAGGGCAGTAAGCATGTCTTTCATTTGCTGAACTAAGTTTCTTTCTCCGACCATTGCATCTACAGCCCCAACATTGCCCACTTTGTGCTTCTTCAAAAGAACTTAGACTAGCAAATAAGGGAAACCCGTCTGCTTTGAAATTTCAGCCTGGGAGAGCCCGTTCTGATGAAGAATAACTACCTTTTGTCTTGTTGCTGTGCTCAGTCTTGCCCTGGTGTATGACTTGACATTAAACTCACCTTTTTAGCCTAGATTTCTGTTCCTCATTCAAAGTTTTATTCCTCCTACAAAGCGGTTTGTGTTTCAGTTGATGATTGTGCTAAAACCTACATATTAAATTGATCATTAGCACCTGTTGGGAATAATTGTTTAATCATATACCTCACTATATTGCCTACAAAATCCCCGACTTTGTGCAAGTGTACATAGAAGACTTGATGCCATTTTGAAAGCAAAGATTGGTTACAGCAAATATTGATTACATTTTGATTTTTCTTCTGTTCACTAGCTTTGCATTTTGTTCATTGAGGAAAAAACCTTAACATTTCTATTTTTGAAAGCATTCTTACTTTACATTTTTTGCCTAAAAGTATATTTTAAAAAAGGTGTCAATTTTAGTCACCTGCAAAAGTGACACATTCGAAGGGTTCAGATAAATACAGAAAAATACAGGAAACTCACTCAAGAACATAAGAAAACCTGTACATACTAATTAAACATCTACTTCATTTATAGTTTCCCGTTTAATACCTACGGTCCTCAAAGAAACAAAAGGGACCAAACACTGACATTTACCAAATTTAAAGATCAGTCCCACGAGCTAAATGACCTAATGAGTCATTTGTTTAGTAATTGTAGTTCCATACAGGAGATCTAACGAACATGACTTGCTAAAGTTCATTTAAACTCTGCTAGTGTTCAAAAAATCAATCGGATATCCCCCAGATAATTATTCAGCCTTAGCGTTATCTTAATAACGCCGATTAGGATAAGACATGCCAAATACTGATTAGGAGCAGGTTTGACAAAGCACGATAGAGATAGATATCTGGCTGTGGAGAAATCCTGTTGAACAAAGACAATCCCGTTCCTCTGGATCAATAGCCATCATAGATTTTAACCAATACGAGCCGTTAGAAAGATTTTTATTCATTGTGCATCCTTGCTTTTGAAGATGATAAATTCCGCGTGGTCACGGCCATTACTGCTAAGCTGCCTCAGATACTGGCTAAATGTTAATCTCAAGAGAATGTTTGAAATAGTTTTGACCTTCAGGACTAAAAAATGTTTGACTTTATAAAATACACATTGCTCTAAATATTAATAACGACTGTATATAATAGTTGCTAGCGCTGAAAGTGGTGTTCACTCTGGGGATGAGCCGTCTCAAAAACACAAGTGAACTCAACAGCCAGTGGGGAAAACATATGGATGGTGGATTTAAAGTATAACATATCTACATTAATCACACCAACCATATTGCTTCCCGCTGTCTGGTCAATACTGTCCTCACCTCACCTTCTAACTGCAGTGGTAAAATGTATTATGGCATAAAGCGGAATACAGGCTGTACACCTGGCATTGTCTCCTGCCTTTTCAGGTTCACATAAGTGTTGACTCAATATGTCCAGAAGCTGGGCCAGATCGAGACATAAAGCCAGCTACCAAATATGGCATATTTTGTACTATATATTTAATTATGCCACCTGGTTCATGGTAGCATTTCATGTCCACAGTGGACAATGCTGACCTTCCATATTGTGAACATTAAAAGTTACCATAATGTATGTAGCATGATGGAGAGAGGGTACATATAACCTAACAGCTGTTTTTAAACTATTACCAGGCCAATGAAAAATTTGTAATGTATATACACTATAATGTATGTCATTAATATATTTTTTCATTATATTGTATTTATTTTTTTTCTTTACTATGTTATTTCATTTATATTTTAGGAAGTTATTATATTTTTGAAAATGTTTGTATTTATAAATCATGCTATAATGTTTTCTTCCATAGATAGCCATAGGCCACTTGTTTAGTTTTTGCTTTATTGTTCCTGCAATTCCTGCAGTATGTTTTTAAATGATTGTTTGCCCTAATGTGGGTTAATGTATATGTCCTCCTCCACAGTAACAGCGCATACATGGCTAAGAATGAGCACTTCCTCATGTCAGCATTATTGTTACTATGGCAACTGACAGGGCTGGACTTGGGGGCGTGGTCTGTCTCAAAGAGTGCTGACCTTTCCAATGACTATACACCTGAAAGTGTAATGTGTTTTCACTGTCTCTCTGTATCCAAAGCACTGTCTCTTTTCTATGTAAGTGATAGTTGCAATTATCTTTAAAGATATTTACTAATATATGGATTAATGTGTTTTTTTTCTTGCAATGACTGTAGTGTCCAGGAGGGGGCGGGTTTTAATCACATGGTGTCATATTTAATAGGTGTATTTTGTTAGCTTAGGTTGTGGCTGTATTTGTTCATTGATAAAGGGGCAGGCCCCCAAAATGTCTGCTTGTTTGGATCTGCCACTAAACATTAAATGTGGTTTCACGTTATGTGTTTTTTTCCCGAGTGCTGGTGTTTTTTGTTTTTACATACTTGACTTCTATAGGAGGACTTCTACATTTTCTATAAAAGTGGAGGTTCTCCTCCCTATAGTTGCATAATTGTCTATGTGGAGAACAGAGGCTAAAATTTCACCAGAAGCTGCTGAAGTGTCTGCATTAAAACTGCCACGTTGGCCGAGGGTTACTGAGCTCACCAAAGTGATCCGATTGGGTCCAAAAACGGAGAAAAGTCTATGAAAATCAGCACCCCGAGGTCACACTATAGCATCTAGGCCACCTCAACCTACTGCAAGCAATGACCTAATTACCTTTACTTACCAGTATGTCTAATTTATATGCTATTTGTAGGTTTTGTTTGTCCTTTGACAACTCTACAGAATAGGATAGTATTTTATAAATCGATACATTAATAAGATCACGGCAAGTGATGCTTGAGGCTTTCTGCATAGTCAATAATCCAACAAAGAACAGTTTAAACCTTTTTTCTACTTTATAAGCTCAGCACTGCCACCTGTGTGACAATCAGATTACTGCACCAACCATCTGCATCAAGCAGTTATGATAGTTACAGAGATTTATTAACTGAGCAAAAATGTAACCTACGAAAGTAAAAGCCATTACCAGATATATAGCTTTTTTGTATTTCTCATTTAAAGAGATACTAAAAATTAGAACTACACTGCATTTGATAGATGCTTTCTTTAATTCCAAGGGGAATATAACTAGGGACAGCAGTGCACGTGTAAAATAAACCATAGAAACATGGGTTGTGTCAGCAGATAATCATTCAGCCCATTTCATCTGCCCAATTAGTCTGCCCACTAGCAAAGTTTAAATTATTGGTTCCTAACCTTAGTGAGCTTCCAATAGGTTTCATGGTTGTGCAAAGCTGGAGCAGTCATCCTCCAGAAATATATGCTAATCCATCAAGTAGAGCTACCTATAACTTCTGAGCTTTATATATTTGGATGATAAAGTTCCCTTCAGGTAAATAATGAAATGTTAACAATAAATTGTGTTAGAGTAAAAAAAAAAAAAAAGTCAGGAAATGTATTTGGTCCTATGCATTGTGGTTAGCTTGTATACTTGTAATTATATTTTACCGAAGTGGACCTGAAAAACATTGTACAGTTCCCATGACGGTCAGGTACCAGTAGGGCACCATGCTCTTTAAATTTGTTATGTTTAATGTGACAGGTCAGAGGTGAAGCACACTGCCCAGTGAGCCTAAATGCATTAGAAAATAGCTAGCAAGAAAAAAACATTTACAGACTCAGATCAAAACATACAACTGTCTTTATGCCATGGCATACACATGTATAACACCTTGCATCCATATTATAGTATACAGCTTAAAGTGAGTGAACGTAGGGGAAAACACTCAAAATGCATTTAATTCACATGAAATAAGATCCTGAGCCTCATCTCTATTAAATGTAATGGGTAATGAGCTCCGAGAAAGATTGTGATTTCACAAAGCTATTTTCTAAGCCGTCACAATCATATACCTGTTGTGTGAATGTAAACACAATTATAGCAGATTTATTGCACTTTTTAAAGCGTAAATAAACCTTTTAGCTTATCAGCAATATGCCCCAAAAAGCTCTTAAATTAGAATAGCCATATACACATTTGTTTGCTTTCACAGACAGTACTTGTGTGAATTATAAAATGGTGTATACGGGGGGGCGGAGCTAACTGTCATGCTGTGAGGACGTGTCTCTGCAAAGCTGCTCAAACACACCTCATACTTCCTTTACAAATTACATGGGAACCCCACAAAAACTCTCCAAATTGCAGCCTCATTGATCGCTTGAGATTATGGGCAAACGGGGAAAAAAGTTGGGCAAACAAAATATCTCCAACCGCTTTGATATCGGCACATTGCTTACCAGGCCTGTGAGGCCCTAACTGCCGGCAACCTCGACGAGCCACATTCTTGAGCAGGAGGACTCTGACTCCTCGTATGAGGGGTCGGATGAACCCCAATAAGCTGACCTACGGGCTAAACAGTCCGTGACAAGACCACCCTGCTACCAGAGGGGACATACAGCTATTACTAAAGGATATGCAAGAGGTGTGGAAAGCTGATGTGGCGAGAATTCAGCAGGAGATTGGATCCTTACTACAAAATATGGCGACAGTGAAGACCATGACGGAGGGTTTCCAGTCCCAACTAACTGACTGCAAGAGTCAAAATGAGGCCCTGACCCAACAGGTCTATGTGCTGCAGCGGCAGATGCTAAATGTGGACAGCAGACTAAGACATTTGAATGCGAGAGTGAGAGGGATACTGGAGGAGGTAGGGCCCGCTGACCCCCTAATCTATGTAAATCAGCTGCTGGTGTTCACAAAAAGCCAGACGTGCTAGAACCCATTGTGGCCACCAAAAGTGGTTCCACGAGCCCCCTTTTTTGGCAGTGCGCTCTTGCCCTGCTGGTATTCCCGCTCTAGGGGTACCCTATTGCCACGGTCTTCTTTTTCTTGCTATTCTCGTCTCCTTCTTTCCCCCATCCTTCCTCATATATCACTTTTCTTCTTCTCCTTTAAGGTTTGCCGTTACTGAGCCATCTGACCTTTTACCGTTACACAGCCTCACCAGTTTGCAGAGTCTCACATGCATATACTGCATTGCTTGCTATATGTTTAGCATCTTGCAATGGGTCACCAGAATACGTTTATGGATTCTTTCATTTTCGTTTTTATTGTAGTTGGTTTACAACCCTGCAAGGTAACACTATGTTGGTCTCAGAGACAGAAACCCGCTCACTAAGGTATACTATTATTTACGGAAAGGTATGAAAAGGCTAATTTCAGAATCTCAAATGTCTATATTGTCATATTATTTGCTATAATGTTTAAGCCTCTTGCAATATGCTACCAGAACCCCAACTTAGTTTCTCTCATTTTTGTTTTTTTTTAATGTAGTTGGTTTTCAACCCTGCAAAGGTAACATTTTGCTGGTAAGAGAGAAGCCTCCTCACTATGGTATACTCTTATTTACTGAAAGGCACATGAAGGCTAATTACTACCGAGTCCTTCATTCAATCAATATTTATGTCAATGCTCTTTATGGCCATGTCTGATTGTTCCAGTGAAACTTTCAACTTCATTGATACACTCTCTGGTTAGATACCTCATGTGATTTGATAGGTTACTTAACCCGATTAAATATGACTACAAAAATGTTAAAAAAAACACTTCAGGTTTTGTTTGATATCACCTTTTTTGGAATGCTATGCGCTATGTTGACTTGATGTATGATATATATATATATATCTGATGCATGATCTGATCCTCCCTCCCTTCTTTTCATATTGCATGTTATATAATAGGTGTGAAGAGTAAAAGTATAGCATAAAATGTACTTTCATAAGGACATTTTATAAAGTATAAAGAATTTATATTTTTAGGTTATATACTACATACAAATATATAGAGGTATACTATAAAGAAATAATAATAGAGCCCAATGTAAAAACAACTTTGTAAAACCGATTTTGAAATGATGACCCAATTATTAACTAACCCTCTTTTCTGTACCCTCCCCCTTCTAGATTTGAAAATTTTAATAAACTACTAAAAATAAACAAAGGCATAATCATAGTTAAATAAACCGCGATCATGTTTTACATAATCCCCAAATTTGCAAGTAATAATGCCAGTGTAGAAATAATGAGATGCTTTCCTATATGTAAAATTAATTTCTCATTTTTCTATATGCTTGTTTAGGAGAGTGCCACCTTTCCCTAGTTTCTATTTATAATGTGAATCAAGTCTCTAACCATCCAACCACTGGTTCTCCATAAATGGTGTCCCACAGAAAAATATATGGTTGGAGTATCACAGTAAATGCAAAGTAGAATCAACTTTGTGCCAATGCAAATATAATTTGATAGACTAAGCTTTCATGTAAGTACAATATTAATATGGAATAAACCAAGGATGGAGTACTTTTTCCACACAGTCCTGAACTGGTATGATATGGCCAAATAATCTAACTTAATCTCCAGTGTATATATCCACAAGTTTTTTTTAAGAAACATTATGAAATTTGGAAATCTAAGAATGCTTTATGATTATGTATTGTGAATATTATCAATAGAGCAGAACTCCTTTTTTTCTATTATATTAATGGTGTCCAACTTTTGTGGATAGCCACATAAAATGCTGTAGCTTAGACCGGCGGGGAGGGACCTTATTCACATCATGAGGCAAGGAAAAAAAATGGGTAAGGTTTTAGCCACATAAAGCCAGTAGGTTCAGATTGGGGCCACAGGTCGCCAGTTGTATATCACAAGAAGAAACATAGAATGTGTCGGCAGATAAGAACCATTCGGCCCATCAAGTCTGCCCAATTTTTTTTTGAATACTTTTATTAGTCCCCCGTTCCCGGTCTTATATCTAGGATAGCCTTGTGTCTATCACACGCATGCTTAAAATCCTTGACTGTGTTTACCTCTACCACTTCTGCTGGAAGGCTATTCCATACATCCACTACCTTCTCAGTAAAGTAATACTTCCTGATATTACTTTTAAATCGTTGCCCCTCTAATTTAAGACCATGTCCTCTAGTTGTGGTAGTTTTTCTTCTTTTAAATATACTCTCTTCCTTTACTGTATTGATTTCCTTTATGTACTAGAATGTGAGGAAGAGTTCCTCACATATGAGTAATATAAAAATCTAACCCAATGCACTTAAGAGAAGGGCTATGAGGGTATAAAGAGTCAAACCTCTATTTGATCAGAACTTTGTCCTGTCTGCCCTGTGCTCTACCTGGCAACTGTAAACATCCCATCTCATCTTCAGTGTTGAACTCTGTAAATCTGCAATGGTTCAACTCAAACAAAAACAGACATGGAATATTGTGTAATCTAGAGCAAAGTTCAAACTAGAAAAGACACAGGTGGAATGCTGAATCATTATGCAAGAGATATTGTTAAGAAATCCAATAACAAAATGAATTAAAGACAAAAGTAGGTCCCATCTACTTCCACCTAAAAATGTTCAATAAAAAGAATGATATAAAGTGTCTGTATTCTTAACTTGGAAGCCATTTCTGATAATTATTAGTACATCTTTAAAATGAGTAGAATACAAGTACACTATAAAAAGTATGATAATTATTAAACTAAAAAATAGGTTTGGCTATCTGGACGTACTTCACCATTTCTGTTTGCTTTCTCTATTTATTGCCTCACCTGATGACCGATTCAGTTTGGGCTCATTTTATCCCTGGAGGGGGGTTGTTTGTTACTTTCTGAAGTGCATATTCATCACTAGGTATTTTTATCATTTCTTTTCTTTATACGCTACAAATAGGAGTATCCAATAATTAAAGCCATTGGGCGTTGTGTGTCACTGTATAATTGACACGGATACCTCTGATATTGGCTCCAAGCATGGCAGCTTACCTCCTTTCAGGCTGTGGTATTTAATCTATAATTGTGTAGTAAATCAAACCACCAATATGAAGTGAATAAACAAATGTCGGCTAGAAGAGTGCCTTAATAATGAGGGTGATCCCCGGGAGCTAGTGGATAGGGTCTTTAATGCTACAATATACAGGAACAGAGTTCTGCTATAAGGAGACTTATAGGAGTTTCTAAAAGAATACAGGATATGGCAATCTTCTCACCCATGTTTGTGAGTTTATTCACTTGTTCGTACATTTATATTTTTTATATTGGCCTGTAGACAATTCCCACAAAAAAAAAAAACAATGGAAAACTATGAAGAAATAATATTTAATGTGATAATTACAGATGTTGATGTTACGGACTTTGTCTGGGCAGAGACACTGTCTGTGGCACAGAAAAATGCTCCTGCTTATGTCATCACCTTGTGTCTTTATATTCAAAATGTCAAGTTTTCCATTTAAAGATGCAAATCATATAAAAATGTATATGCAGCAACAAAGTGATGTCATAAACTGGACACACCACAGGCATATTCAAAAACATTTTGCATTATTATCAGGTATGTCCTGTTAAATTGAAATGGGTGCAGAATTGAACTGTGGGTGAACTGCATTCTACCACAGCAGCATTGTCAAAGGTTAGCCACCAATACTAATCTTTCCCTAAAAGTAATTTGTGACCTACTACTTTAGCTGAGCATTTCACAAACTGAACAAGTACAAGATTTATACTAATGTTCTTACCTTGTACTGGTTGGAAGAGGTAGGACCAGTGCTACATCGCACGTTACAGGGGGCAGCATAAAATGACACCCACGCCCACCCCCAACAAGGGGGCAGACCGTACCAGGTGCCAAGGAGAATGAGGGTGCCATGGATGGCATGTGGAGGCCGAAGCATGGACAGCATGAAACGTGCCAAAAGATAGGATCTGCCTTGGGTGTCAAATATGTTGGGTAAAATGTTTTAAAAATAACTTTATTACAAATATTTTACTCATCTACAAAAGCTAAATGACAAAAACCTGCTAAATAGAGTAATATTTTTCCTGAGTTCAGCAGTAAACATCAGATTGCTGTGATTGGCTGTCACAGCGATCGGATGTTTCGGGGGGCGGGCACTTAGCTATATCAGTTTTACTGTGTTTGGTTCACCTTTGCAGTTCAGGATCATCATTTGTCCTCATGGGAATATTTTCCTCCCACTTCACATCTCTCTCTATTGAACAGATACACTGTACAGAACTAGTCCACACTTTACAGACCGTACAGAGATCAGCATCCAATTTATTTTTAGGACTGCATATTTGTCCACCCCATCTATATACAGGGAGTGCAGAATTATTAGGCAAGTTGTATTTTTGAGGATTAATTTTATTATTGAACAACCATGTTCTCAATGAACCCAAAAAACTCATTAATATCAAAGCTGAATATTTTTGGAAGTAGTTTTTAGTTTGTTTTTAGTTTTAGCTATTTTAGAGGGATATCTGTGTGTGCAGGTGACTATTACTGTGCATAATTATTAGGCAACTTAACAAAAAACAAATATATACCCATTTCAATTATTTACTTTTACCAGTGAAACCAATATAACATCTCAACATTCACAAATATACATTTCTGACATTCAAAAACAAAACAAAAACAAATGAGTGACCAATATAGCCACCTTTCTTTGCAAGGACACTCAAAAGCCTGCCATCCATGGATTCTGTCAGTGTTCTGATCTGTTCACCATCAACATTGCGTGCAGCAGCAACCACAGCCTCCCAGACACTGTTCAGAGAGGTATACTGTTTTCCCTCCTTGTAAATCTCACATTTTATGATGGACCACAGGTTCTCAATGGGGTTCAGATCAGGTGAACAAGGAGGCCATGTCATTAGATTTTCTTCTTTTATACCCTTTCTTGCCAGCCACGCTGTGGAGTACTTGGACGCGTGTGATGGAGCATTGTCCTGCATGAAAATCATGTTTTTCTTGAAGGATGCAGACTTCTTCCTGTACCACTGCTTGAAGAAGGTGTCTTCCAGGAACTGGCAGTAGGACTGGGAGTTGAGCTTGACTCCATCCTCAACCCGAAAAGGCCCCACAAGCTCATCTTTGATGATACCAGCCCAAACCAGTACTCCACCTCCACCTTGCTGGCGTCTGAGTCGGACTGGAGCTCTCTGCCCTTTACCAATCCAGCCACGGGCCCATCCATCTGGCCCATCAAGACTCACTCTCATTTCATCAGTCCATAAAACCTTAGAAAAATCAGTCTTGAGATATTTCTTGGCCCAGTCTTGACGTTTCAGCTTGTGTGTCTTGTTCAGTGGTGGTCGTCTTTCAGCCTTTTTTTTTACCTTGGCCATGTCTCTGAGTATTGCACACCTTGTGCTTTTGGGCACTCCAGTGATGTTGCAGCTCTGAAATATGGCCAAACTGGTGGCAAGTGGTATCGTGGCAGCTGCACGCTTGACTTTTCTCAGTTCATGGGCAGTTATTTTGCGCCTTGGTTTTTCCACACGCTTCTTGAGACACAGTTGACTATTTTGAATGAAACGCTTGATTGTTCGATGATCACGCTTCAGAAGCTTTGCAATTTTAAGAGTGCTGTATCCCTCTGCAAGATATCTCACTATTTTTGACTTTTCTGAGCCTGTCAAGTCCTTCTTTTGACCCATTTTGCCAAAGGAAAGGAAGTTGCCTAATAATTATGCACACCTGATATAGGGTGTTGATGTCATTAGACCACACTTCTTCTCATTACAGAGATGCACACCACCTAATATGCTTAATTGGTAGTAGGCTTTCGAGCCTATACAGCTTGGAGTAAGACAACATGCATAAAGAGGATGATGTGGTCAAAATACTCATTTGCCTAATAATTCTGCACTCCCTGTACAGTAACGATGTAGAACGGCCAAACAAAACACACTAATCTGGTATCATAATATGGATCCTAAACAAGTAATTTGAAAACTTCTTGCATATTTTAAAATACAAAAATTTGGCATCTATGTTTTAAAACTTAGCACGCAAATATTTTTAAACGGTTTGCACTGACTACTCATGGGAGAGGATGTTGGGGATAAAGAAGTTATCCACACTTAACATACAGAGAGGGAGTAGTGGCGGTCACAGAGGAAAAGATGCCTAAAGAGGAAGAGGCAAGATCAAAAGATGTGGTGAAACTTACAGAGGAAGCAGTGGATATTAAACAGGAAGAGGTGAGGTAAATGAAGATTAGGGGGATGCGGGAGTTTAGTCAGGCCTAGGGCAGCACAAAACGTAAATGCACCATTGGGTGGTGCACCATATATCTCAGAGGCCTAGTTGCCTTGTAAAGGTGGAATAAGACGGGCAATGAGTGGGCAGAAGGACCTCTGCTTAGTTCACACACTATGGATTAGCGCACTCTCAAGTAGAACAATTCAGTAACAGGTCTAGTACATCTGGCTGTATTCTGCTGCTCTGGCTCACAAACAGAGTTAAGCCAGAGGGAATGTACTTTCCATTTTACATTGGTAGTGTGTACCTATTTCAATTTCCATCAAGAGAGTCCTGGAGGGATTACTGCCCCTGGTAAACAGAGTAAATCCCAATAAGATCATTTCGGGAGGTTCTACTGCAGGCATTTTTCAATGAAGCTTGGAAGAAATCTAAAAAGCAGTTGCTATAAATGTTTCAGCAACTAATATTTATTTAACATTAAAACATACCACAAGCAGAGCGGAATCATTCATTTTGTAGTAAGAATTAACAAAAATACCTTTGTTCACAATACTTATGTGGCACTATACGTAATATTGGGGTATGTGATATAGTTAATATTGTGTAACTGTGGAACATGTCATAATAAAGCACCATCTTCTTCATCTGTTACGGCAGAAAAGTAAATCAGCCATGACTCTTGTATTAGAAAGACTATTAAAATTGCCACAGGAAGGCAGTAGCAGAAGGCTAGAGAGCCCTAATTGGGAGCTAGCAAGCACTTGAGGCTGCCATGCGGTAAGCTGCGTCACAAACAGTCCATCAAATCTCAATGACTCATGCAAACTGGCATTATTAGCAAAAGAGCATATTAAAACAGCAATACACTGCCATAGCTATCAAAGAACATTACAATGAAACCATTAGTTGTCATAATAGGGCAATAAAAGAGGAAGAATGGCAGCAGGTGTGTAGTGCTACTGTGGAGTGATTAGTAACCAGCTACAAAAGTTAATTCTGTAGGACAACTTTAAGAAAGGGGAGAGGACTGTCCCGAATCAAGTTATATAGACAAAAAAAACTATTTTTCTTAAATAAAGGATTATTTTATGTTGGGTACCACTTTTTAATTTGCAGAAATATCAAATGCTAGGAAAGATTAATTTAACAAATCTGACAGCTCAACTGTGAGGAGAGAATCTGTGGCCTCAACACAACAATGTTGCTTTCTCAGGGAACTCTGAATGTATCACAAATCCCAGCTATTGCATGTTAGGATTTCAAAGGGTGAATATATTTTTAGAGGATATATTGTTTGAATCTGAGATGGAAATTTGCCAGAGCTAAAGTTGCAAATCTTGTGACAAAAAGAAATAATTGCTTAAATAAAAAGACAATATCTCATGAAGGGATAATGTCTGAACGCCAATTCAAAAAACATTTGATTCATATTAATGTGGTCATTTTTAGGCCTTTTTTTTACTTTACCCCACATAAATACACCTACCCTCTTACTCTAAATACAGCAATTTTCCACACAATATTTTATTCTGAGTCTTGAATGAGGGTGTCTTGGTTTGTTTTCTTTTAAAACATGAACCTGAATAAGTACCTCGCTCAATTAAAAACAGTTGGTATAACACCCAAGCTCCATTCACACATTCCTCAATGTAACAATTTTTCGGAGGGTCTCAATGCTATATCATAAGCAAGCCTAGAATTTTATCAAATTAATCAGTGTATGAATGTTAAGTTTTGATATTTTGGTTAAAATAGTGATTGCATAAAAACACACTTTAACTTAAAATAAGTCACTTAAGGTTATGCTTGATAAGTAGAATAATATATTTTTTTTAAAAAGTAGTTTGCCTTCAGCAATTATGTAGTTCATGCAAGAGTCGCATGTTCTTAGTTCATCCCTTGCAGTATTGGAATGTGCCTTGCAAGTCAAGACACTTTTAATAACAGGAGGGAAATTTAAAGTGCACCTGTCAGGCAACAATAACATTAGGAGATGTATTATTTATACATTTTCTACACGAGAAGTTGGTTCTGCTGCAAGACAGCGGTCCAGCAAGGTTGTCACTCACTGGCTGTGTAGGGAATGAACTGTTATACCAGCATTGCATTTGTTATCCCAGTATGTACTGTGCAATGACATAAAAGGGACTGTATCACCTAAACATACCTTATACTGAAAATGTAGAGAATAAAGAAATGACTGAAGAGCATATGTACATTGGGTTAGCAGACATGCAAGAAAATACCTAAATTTGAATACAAATAATGTGTTTAAATGTGTCTGTGGTGTGTCCGGTTTATTACCTGTGGTCTGACAAACATGAACTGGTTTTCAATGGAACATTTGTAATCTGTATATCAAGTCACAGGGCATGCTATAACATGGACAACAACATGTAAATGTCACCAATTCTTTAATGTCTGTGCATATAACAGATAGGAAGTCACCAAGGACCAGACCAGCCTCTGCCTGTTAAAGTCCTCTTTAAAATACTTATCCATTGCATTTAATGTCTCACCATTTCATCCGATAAGGATCGCCAACTTGCACTATATGGATTTCACCATCTTATGCAATGTCTCACTGTATATAGAAGATGCAGCAGATATTTGAATTGTTCAACAGATAATTCATATACAGGTTGAGTATCCCTTACCCGGTGATCCAAAATCCCAAAAAACTATATGGGATATTGGTCGCTTCGCATATGGGGTACTCACTCTCCTGGCTACTTTGCTTTCCTCTCCCAGGCGCCGTACATTAGAAGCCAGCGCTCATGGGAAATGTAGTTCCCAGAGCGCAGCAAAAGGAGGGAGGCACTAGCACGTGCTGACTGATCATATTGGCATCAGCGTGGAGCAGGTAATTTCAAGTTTCACTGCTATAAATGACCTCCATTACCTAAATATAATGTGAGCAATTTGCCCATACTGAACTTTGGTAATGTAGAACACATATTTAGGGCTGGTGCTGCCGAAACGATCCATTAACCAAAAATATCAGTTATCCGAAATGCTACTGGTCCCACGCATTTCGGAAAAGGGATACTTTGCATTCCTGCTGCATATATAACAAGCTAATGTTCTAGCGCTTTTATTGTTTAACTGAGGGGAGGGAGAGCAAAAATATCAAATTACAATTGTTCCCCAATTAAACATAAAAGAAAGAACTACACTATCAGCTTGTCATGCAAGCAGTAGAAATATAATAAACTATTGTAATTTTGTTTTGTATCCTGTAGTGCATCTAGCATATTGCACACAAAATAACCATACATTGTAACCTGGAAAAATGCAACTAACAAGATAGCTACAAAGGAAAACATTAGAATTTCACAAATATGATTAGGGGGGGGGGGATGAAAAATACATTTTACACATTGTTTTAGCAAAAATGCAAACAAATACATAAAATAAGAGAAAATATGTTTTAAAAAGGTCGGTGGTGTCTGCAGATTATGACAACCTGTGGCTTGATATGCAAATGAACACATTTGGAAAAAAAGGTGATCTTACATTGTACTCAAAGAAATTCCAATAAAAGAAATGCATGCATTCTACGTATTTTTTTTTTAATTACAAAAGAGATGTTAAACCAAATCTAGTCATTTAAGAATGTAAAAATCACAACAGTGTTCTTAAACAGAATGCCAGACCCAACTTCCAAAAAAAATTCTTAGTGCATTAATATTTATATTGAGCCAACAATTTACATAGCGCTTGGTACAGAGCGCAGATCGGACTACATACTAAGTTAGATGAACATGAGGCAGAGAGACCTGCTCGCAAGCTTGCAATCTAGATGTATGTGCATATAATAGATTTTGTACAGCCAAAAAAAAAATTTGCATTGCTTGCTTCAGTACATTTGTCATGAAAGCTCTTGGAATATGATTTGTGATCAAAGATACGCAGTTATACACTGAAAAGAAAACTGGAAGAAAAGTAATGCAGTTTAACAAAAGACATGTCAAAAATTTAGAGGGGGTGGGGGCTGTAAAAGGCTGCCGATAAGCAGTTCTTAAAAAGCTTGAAGATTATTAGCAAAACATACCGTGAAACCTGTCTCTTCGACGACTAGTCTGTATGTGAGGCAAATGCACCAGTCTGGGTTATATACACGTGGTGCACATTCAGACAACAAGCTCTACTACAAGGAAGATAAGAATCTGCACTTTGTGCCTCAAGGGAAAAAAAACAAATACATTAGCAGGGATGTGTGATGTCATAGAAGGTGTGTAATACAGTAGAAAGTGCTGCTTTCTCCTTAGACTAAGCACAAATATGACAAGGTTTTTTTTAATCAATTTCCAACACATTCTGCAGTGCAGAAAAATGAGCAAACAAGGTATACAAACATATAAGGGGGAAACAAAGATGAGGACAGAGACCTCTATCTACTGGAAGATATAACCTGCAGTTCACATGGTGCTTGATACTATAAAGCTCCCACATAATGGGATAGCAAAGAAGCAGTCATACATCCATTACAACAACCCACATCGCCCACTTAAAGACAGCAAATAGAGCACTGCTACAGTGAAGAATCACGGCCATGTTGCATTTGTCAAAAGAACAGCACTTGGATATAAACCAAAACGTCCTATACAAATTGTAAAATCTATTCATATAAATATTATTTTAACGCACAGTATCTGTTTTTTTTATAATGTACATGCAGCTTAAAAAGGGTATGCTATAAGCAAGCTTTAAACGGTTTAAAAGTGTTGAGAGAAAAGTTGTTACATGATCAGAAATGTAACATGGTACAAGGTCAAACAGATTAAGCAATTCTGCAATCCCTCTGTTATCAACAGAACAGGAGCCACAGTAAAATAAATATTCCTTTAATGTATTTTAAAAAAAAATCTCCATATTTGTGGGGTTGTAGAAAAAAGTAAAAAAAAAACACATTTGTTAAAGAAACGCCTGCTTGCATAGAAAAGCTTGTCTATGTCTCCAATAATGTACAGCAAGTCATTGCCTACTTCATCTGTAGTACCAAAGATTGCTTATTCGTGCTGGGAAAGCATTAAATGGAGAAAGAAGCACTGCTAAGCAACCAGACTTTGTTTACACTGTTTCGTACATGTATAAGAGAGACCATAGGGCCCAGTCCAACGGTGGCCCTCTAGTTGGTGCTGAACTACAAATCCAATACTACCCACTAGCTTAGTAGGTTGGAAGAGAATTGTGGTAGTTGTAGTCCAGAAAAAGCTGGGAGGCCGCAGTTAGACATCTTGGCCATACTGTGTAGCCCACTACTGCAGAACCCCTAAAATATAATAGGAGGGCAGGTGTTTTACATTTTAAATAGAAATAGAGGTTAACTCAAGAAACAAGGAAATGTATGGAGTATTTAAACAAGTGAAAACGGTTTGCGGAAGGAGCTCACAATCAAAGCAGGTATGTGGAAAAATAAGCCAGAGTTTAATGCTTAAGTAAAACAGGCTAGTACAAAAAAGGAAATGAACCACACAGTGAGAAAGACGCCTTACGCGTATTGTACGGGCTGTATAGCCTGGCGTTGAGGGAAGCTCCACCTTGTTATTTCAACAGGCTGAAATCGGAGGGATTACTTATGTTTGGCTTATCTGACCAGGAGGTCCTCCAGTGCTCTTTTACTATTTAAACAAGTGTACATCTCTGAGGGAGCTCTCTGACATAAGGATAGTGAATGTGCGATGTTAACATCCTGTGTGTAGTTTTATTTTTCACATAAGCTTTGTTCTGTCGCAGTGCTTCATATGTATTTGGGTCTCACTGGAGCAATAGCTCAATTTAGGAGTTGTAATACATAGGGGGAGGAGCATAGGAATCAAGTGCACATCTGAATCTAATTCACCAAACATACCAATCATATCTTCAGGACAGTGCTCCAAAAAGGGTAACACGGCAGGCTTAGCCAGGTTCATTTTCATATGAATCCAAGATTGTGAAAACCAGCAAAATACAGGCCACTAATCTCATTGTGCATGAACAAGAAATACAGTTTTGACATTAATGTGACTAAACCCCCAAAAGTGTTAATCAGGCAGAAGGAAACTTCCAAGCCAACGCTGACACTGTGATGGAGGACATGAGCTGCCATAAAGAGGATCTCAATGGAATTTTTACCATTCAAAATCTAAAAGTGGATATTGAAGTATCATTAAAAATAAGTAAGACATAGTAACATAGTAATTTAGGTTGAAAAAAAATACTTAAGTTCAATCAAGTACAAGTCATTTTCTGTGCAGGACTATATACTTTCTCCCCAAGGGGACTTATAGCAGGTTAGCGCTCATTCAGACTTACATCTGTAGCATCTTTAATAAGGTAGATGTTCAACTGAGATATTAAGGTTTGGCACAACATTCCCATGAGGCTCTGCGAACCATTGTATTGAGGGTTGCAAAATGGAAAAACTATAAAAGCATGCTGGGGCTGGGATGTTTGAGAGCCACAAGACATGAACAAGTATTACACACTTTTATTGTTCAATGCATATCGATATAAAAATGTTATATAAATATTAATACATGTAGGAAATATTCAATATATGTTTTTAAACATAATATTTTTATTAGTTCCAATAAAGTACGCATACACACAACATATACACATATAAAGAAATACATATTTTCAAAATCATGATTATATTACCTATATTCAGCATATTTAATATGTTAATAAACTATGGAAACCTCTTTGATGCCATATCATGCACAATCTTTAAATAGACCTCTCTCAAACAATTAAAGTGAAAGGAACCAGCTTCAACAGATCCAATGCAATTAAGCACTACAGCGCCCAGTATCACACCAACACCTTGCTAATATCACTGGCAGCAACAAGGCCACAAAAACCACAATCATGTGATCGGAAGCCACGCCTACTAAAACCAACACTGTGAGCAGCGACTTATACGATTACGGATTTTCCAGTAAATTCCCCTTTAATCTTTGCTAACCCAAAATGTATTTAATCCCCAAATCAAATCTAGCAATAAAATTAGGACTTAAATATATTTACTCATCACAAACATTTAACGTATGTTTTAATGTGTATGGCGTTTATACCCAGTAATTCTAAAGCTTGATTTTTTATTTATTTTTTAACCTTTTTACATGAATTGTAATGCAGAAAGGTGCCAACATATTTCTACGGGTCACACATTATATATCAAAGAGCAGCATGTGGCACACAAGCTTGCCATTTGTCCAAACATATATACTGTGGATTGTGAATTATGATCAGGCAAGAGGATGCCAAACTGGTCAGAATTTAGGGACATGGTAATTTTCGATTTACATTAAGGAGACAGTTTTGTGACCACACCCTTTTGCATTTGGAATTTTTTATCAGGCTAAAGTTGCAACAGGTGAGCTTCAGGGCTTATAACCTGGGAGGGGTTTTAAAACTGGTTTATCAACAGCTTGTAGGTAGCTGGAAGAAAAAGGAAGACTGGATCATCAAAACATTTTGGTTATTTCTCTGCACAACAGTTCATATCACTTTAGAAAAATCAGCAAACATCACCCTTGTGTCCAAAAGGCATCACCTAATTTCTTTGCAATTCTGATTTAATAAAAGCTCCATTTAAGCAGTTCTCTAACAGACCAATATGTCAAATAGTGAATTATACCTATGTCTTTACTTCCATTGGCTGCCACTAGAAGGGGCAGAGTGAGCATCATATGTATTAAGCAAAGGGTATAATGATAGGATTGCTTGGACCTGCAATGTGGAATATGCTGGCAGCCATTAGTAGAGGTTTCTTCCACAGGTTGGGCTGAAAAGTACTGGTGACTGTTGGATCATAGACCTGTTTCCCTGCAACAAAAGCAAGTGGCAGAGGTGTAAAATATAGCTGAAGGAATGTCAAAAACAGCCCAAGGCTTGGGCTGGCGGACAAGGTTCAGTGTCAGGATATGGTGGTCCAGGTCAAGGCAGGCTGCAAAAATCATAGTCCAAGATGTAGCGGGGTCAGTTATACTAGAATACACAAACCTAAATATTAACCTAAACCAAGGGTTACATCAAAATGCTACGCACAGGCATCATTATGGTGCAAACGCACAAAATATTTACTGTGCCAAATTAGGCACGGCCCCTCCAGCAAGAGGGTTCCCCTGGAAGAAAATTTTGAGTTTTCCCTGTTAATAGGTGTACTCAAGGGGATGAGAAAAGGTTGGAGAATACTGGGGGAAGGCCATAGAGCAGAATGGCATGGGATCAGACATTCAGACGTATTCCTTGGGCGTAAGTGGAAAGGTAACAAGCCAGGAAGAAAATTGGCCAGTAAGCCTTGCGCCTATAGAGATAAACATGTGCACATTTATCCCTGGGGCTGCATTACTCTGCACTAACCAATGGTCACAAATGAGTCAAACGTTTTTTCATCCCATACACAACTGTACTGATATAATCTACCATCTCTTTATCACTTTCCCAGGTTGTTTATCCCACTGACTTCCCCTCTCTCATCCTTAGTGACTAGCATACTGATAAGTGCTCATGGAAGCTCTGCAGACTCCAGATTTGTTGGATCTTGTTATGTTAGTTATGATAGTTATGTCCCCTTCTCCTTGGTCTCATTCAATGGCTTAACGCACCCTTATAAGACGCATTCCCTTGATTTATTTTTTTTAACACATACTCCGTCTCTGCCGTCACAAAAACTTATTTCACTTCTCGTACCTTGCTTCACCACATATAAAGCCAGAGGCATCCAACTTTCTTTTTTGAAGTGGGCCACAAATGTATGTCTGTATGGGCCGATTAAAATAATGTTTAAACTGAAAGTTATGTATAGTATGAGAATGCATCATTAGGGATTTGTTTTATTCCCATTTAGAGAAAATGCTCTGATCACTATTTTTACATTGGTGTAACTGCCAAAAAGGTGCAGGATTACAGATGTAATCATGTGTATTTAATAATATGCTATATAATGGTATATAAAAAAAAAAAAAAAAAGGATCATAAAAGCTGCAATCCCCCTCTGGAATCTATCAGCAAATAACAGAGAAATAACAAATTTGTTGTGCGCTCAGTATAGCCTTAGTGCATATAATAGACAAACGACATCTTTATAAATCCAGATCATAAAGATTCTACAAAAGCAACATAAAAAATAATATATATAGTGCAATATGTATAAGAGTGGTAACCGCATCAGAAAGCTGTAGGCAGTGACAACTCACTCTGCATAGTGCAAAACACTGCTCCTTTGATCCATATCAACTGCAGACCCACAAGGTTACAGTATTCCTTGCACCAAACTCCAGACCTGGACACTCAATATGAGGAAAGCACTATACAAAATTATAACATAATAAAATTGAATATATTTTACACATTCACAGACGCTATGCTGCTTAAGAGTGGGTTGAACACTGCGCTTTAGCAATACATCAACCTTTTACAAAAACTTCCATCCCACAGAAGGGACCACTAAAAAAGACCTCAATAAGTAATTCTGTACATTTCCTGGAGGTTTTTCCTAACACAAACAGGCCAGACAACTTTAAAATGATACTATTGAAAACAATTCAAAGTGTACTGGACAGCAAGCTGAGCAAGAACAACTTGTGAAACCACAGGTCACATACCATCAATGGTATCAACGCGACAGAGCTCAGGCAGACGTGGCCTTCTAATAGACAACAATATGACAAACGGCTATTGCAGTTTATCAAATGGCATAACCTCTAACCCACAAGCCAGAGGGTCAGGCATCAAGTGCTAGTCATCATGTCAACACTGTACAACACAAACAGAATAAATAACATTTGTTTTTGCAAGTGATAAGGGCAGAGAAGCACAATGAGCAGACATCCTTTTATAGCCGAATTTAAAACGCTCTATGTATAAGACTTATGTAAAAATTGCCCGCTATGGTAACCAAATTTCAGTTTGTATGTTCAAGTGTTTTTACTAAATGTGAAATTCCCATATTTTTACTTTAAAACAAACCACAGATCTCCAGCATTACTACACTGAAAATCTGTCAGAGGGGCCTCTAGATGCAGTGACATGTGCGAGATGGAGTACACAGGAGGCGGACTGGTTTCCTCTGCAGCAGTGTCATGCCCCCCTTTATGAGAAAGTGTTTTCTTATTACAGTGTACTGTGCAATCAACAATAAAGAGTATGCGGGAAAAACGGCACTCCTGGAGCCAATTTGTAGGTGAAAAAAAATGTTCTTTTATTCCATGATATAGTTATAAATCCACAACGGTAGTGCAGGTGTAAGATAGATAATAGCTTGACGCGTTTCGCGCTCTTGGCGCTTAATCATAAGCTAAATTATGAAAAAAAACAGTGTAACGGACCGAAGCCCGGATCCAGCTGGAGATTTTCTAATAACAATCCAGGGCCACCAAAATCATAGCCCTCTGTGGGAGTGTCATCCTCCAGCTCAGGGTATAGCTGTGTGGCATACCACCGTAAAGCCCGGTATCCACAATCCAGGACCATCTCAGCATGGACAAGTTCCCCTAACTCAGCCACCCAGTCTTTTTGGGGTTGCTCACCCAGGTATGGCATTCTATCCCTCAGCAGGCCAGTTTTGCAATATTTATAATGCACGGCCATCATTCCGACTATCCCTTGCTGGTGCTCTGCTGCTTATCCACTGGGCTCTTGCAAGGAGGATCCCACCGCTTGCCACCAATGTAACGGACCGTCTACCGGACGAAGTAGACCCTCTGTCCGTTGTGGGAAATCACCTCCTTAGCCCCCACTTACAGATCAGCATTCACCCAGCAAGTCTTTCCTGGACCCTTGCTCTTTGTACCCAAATAGACAGGACATCTAGCAGTTAGGTACAGCAAGATTGAACAACTCTTTTATTTGTTATTTACACAGCACATATACACACCAAACTGCAATCAGATAACACTTGATTAAACAATAGAAAACTTAAACACATCACCAGTAAAGCAGTATCTAGCCACTTTAATCTGGAGCCAGAAACAAGGTAGTCAGACTGGGTGCCTGACATAATTAAACAATGGAAGGCTTAAACACATTACAGACAGGGTCCATAATCTACAGGGAGGTGTTTGGCCCTCAGGCCCCTCCAAGAACCCCAGTCAGGCAGGCTGTCAGAATTCACTTCGTGACAAACAGGGACATTTAAATAATGAAATGTGTAGCAACACAAACCAATCAAATTCGTGCTCCACCCTTTGCAAATGCAAATAGGTGGATTAGTTAATACAAAACGTCCGTGAGTCCTGCACGAAGATAAATAGTGTTTTTTGAAAAAGGAGGGATATAAATCCCTAATTAAAACCATTAGTGAAATTTTGAAATTATGAAGTTTTGCGCCCTCATATGCGAACCTCTTTATGGGAGCATGGGAGGAGTTGAATATATTTTCAGACAATAATCCCTATAGACAGCATATTTCATTTTATGGAAGATATATTGACGATCTCATTTATTTGGCAGGGGACCATGGAGGAGTTATTTCTCTTCCATGAATATCTCAATAATAACCCCATGAATAACTCCCTAACAATGCAATACGATAGCCATAAGATAGTCTATTTGGACGTAGAATTGATGGGCAAATCAGAACGAGGATTAATAACATCTAAAGCATATAGGAAGCCAACGGCAGAAAATACAATATTGCATGCTGCCAGTTGTCATCCCACACATGTGAAGGAAGATATCACTGTGGGAGAGTTCATCCGCCTAAAACGTAACTGTTCAGAGGCTCTGGACTTTGACGTGGATGCGGCAGTGATCTCCTCTAGACTCCTCAAACCTGGATACAAACCCACAACCATACAGAGAGCTAGAAATAAGGTAAAAGACATAGACAGACAACTATTGGTTCCAAAAACCATAGAGCAAGATTCTCCAGTAACATTTTGTACTACCTATAATAAAAACTACTCAAAAATAGTGACTACTATAAAGAAATGTATTCCCCTTCTAAAAACGGACCCTTACCTTAATGAGATCCTATCTAAAGGAATACATTTTTCTTCCCGTAGAGCCCGCTCGTTAAAAAGTATCCTCTTTCCTAGCCACTTTAAAGGGAATATCTTCCACGCACAAAAAACTTGGCTAAATGTCAGTGGTACCTTTAAATGTGGCCACACAGTTTGTAAAATTTGTCCACATATAGACAGTTCCAATGATAATCACATCTCTTTTAGATGGGAAACACTATTCTTTAAAACAGTATGCCAACTGCTGAACCACACATGTGATTTATATCATTAAGTGCAACACTTGTAGGACAAACATCACGTCAACTTAAAGCTAGGATTAGAGAACATTTGAATGACATATCAGATGCGGGTACGAGAGTAAGTGACCACTTTCGTGCCTGCACTGCAGGGAACATCTCACCTTTTAAAGTTCTCGTAGTGGAAAATGTGAAAACGGGTCAGAGAGGTGGAGACATTACGAAAAAACGAAACTGTAGGGAAGCTTTTTGGATTTTCACATTGGGAACTCGAACACCCAGAGGATTAAATGAACAGTATGATATATCATGTTTCTTTAAATAATGTTATGATCTTTTTAAAATAAATATAGAACAACATTTATAAATAACATACGAGGGGGTAAGGGATAACATAATATGTCTCTACATCATGTTATAAGGACAAGAATGAACAATATTAAGATGTCTTATTTTGTAACTACAACAGAGGTTTAATTTGATGTGTAGAATTAGTTCAGTGTATCAAATGTGAAGATGTCTCATTTTGTAACTATAACAGATTTTTAATTTAATTGAATGTACAGTATTTGTTCAGCGTATTTATTCTGATGGTAATATTATATAAAAATTCATAGTGATTCTATCACTTGCAGGGAAATCACAGCAGAATTACCGTCAGAGCAGTTATCAATTGCGGCATACAGGTAATTACTACATGGATATATTTTCAATTCGAGGATGTTTTATTGTATCATTTAAGTTTGAAATAATAGAATATAGAAACAACTGACTTCAATAATTAATGATACTACATTTATGTGTAAAATATCCCAACGTTATTTAGGGGACTTGTACAATAATGTATAATAATGATCTTTTGGAAGTCACTGCATTATTTTTTGAATATACATTAAATGTAACTTTTTCCTTCCATTTAAGGTAACTACTATGCCTATTTTTATCATTTCTCTAATATTATCCGATTGTTTTTAACTCAATATATAACTGATCACTTGAAATTTCACTGATGGTTAAAATTAGGGATTTATATCCCTCCTTTTTCAGAAACACTATTTATTTATTTATCTTCGTGCAGGACTCACGGACGTTTTGTATTAACTAATCACCTATCTGCATTTGCAAAAGGGTGGAGCACGAATTTGATTGGTTTGTGTTGCTACACATTTCATTATTTAAATTTCACTTTTTTTTTCACAATTTAGCTTATGATTAAGCGCCAAGAGCGCGAAACGCGTCAAGCTATTATCTTTCTTACATCTGCACTACCGTTGTGGATTTATAACTATTTCATGGAATAAAAACATTTTTTTCACCTACAAATTGGCTCCAGGAGTGCCGTTTTTCCTGCATACTCTATTGTTTATTGCCAAGTGATAGTCGAGCGCTGGCGGGAGGCACCGGAGACCGGGTGAGGACGACAGATCAGATCCTTTGATCCAGTGTGTACCGCTCGGGTAGCTCGGAATTATTATTTTTGTGTACTGTGCAATCAACCTCCCACTGTTGATCTCAGCTGTTTCAAGGGCTTGGAGCACAGGGGAGCATTCTTTCAGCTAGATTTGTGTGCCATGGTGTAACACAAGAAGATGGATTTGGGGAGAAAGGAAAGACTGTTGCCAAAGGAAGAGCAATAACTTACACTTTATATGGACTTTTAAAGCAGTCTGAAATTGTTGAAGAAAAAAAAAAAAATCTGTTTCTTTACATGATACGGCACTTATCTAAAAATACAATTCCAGACACGGTAGGTGGAACACCCCTTAGATTATAGTCACTAAGCTATACTCTTTTAAATGTATATTAAAGTATTTAATAAAATCATTAAAATACAGATTTCATTTTTCCAAGTGTTTTTTTGTTTTCAGCAAATAATGTATTAATAAAATGCAACATTGTCTTACATAATCCTTGCTGTGCTTGGGAGCACATAACAGTCCAGCAGGGAAAGACAAAATGCAGAAACACCTGCATAATAAATTAGAACACCTACACACATATGATTACATAGCTCCATTCCCAGAAAAAAATTATTTTGTTTATTATTCGAGAACAGTAAACACCACAAACATTTAAAGGGACACTTAATATAGAAGCACAAGTGAATCTTTAGTTGTTCCTAGTGTGAGGATAAACTGGCGTTTACTTTTGATCGTACACGCCAGTTTATCCTCTAACCGACAGCAGCCATAGGAAGCAGGCAGCCATCTGGTCGGCGACCGACTCTCTCTGCTAGTGCAGAGGGAGACTAGTTTTAGCATGATATCAGTAGTGGGGACCCATGCAAAAATTAGAGTTAGCAGTGAGAGACCCTGCTAAGTATGTTAAAATTTTAAAGAAAAATGTAATTTTTTTTTTTTTTTTTAACCATTGCTTCCTTGAAGGAGACAAGGGTTAAAAAAATGTGTCCGGCTTTTGTAAAGTAAACCTGATGTATATCTTAATAGCTAAACGTGGGTTTACTCTTAGTTGTGTTCCACAACTGAGACACAGGTGGTGTGGAGGTATGCGTGTGATGGGTATCTGATCCCCTGCAAGAAGGGTTCCTGAAAATTTCAGAAGAGGGCACCTGTTTAAATGTCAGCTTGCCGAGTATGATAGGCATTCCATCTCACACAGACTCACGAGTGAGTGTGAGGGGGGCGGAGACTTCACCCTTCGTGCTGCTTGGTGGGGGGTTTGCATCCAGCGGGTACTGTTTAAGGTCCCTCTGCACTAACAGAAAGGCAGTCGCCAGTCAGAGGATAAACTGGCATGTACTGTCAAAAGTGCATGTCCTTTTATCCTCAGACTAACGGCACATCATTTTTCACTTGTGCTTCTATATTAGAATCAAAAGTGAAAAATACATTTTTATAGTGTTCCTGTAATGTATATGGTTCACACTATAAATAATGTACTTTCATAGGATTTCCAAGTGAACCCTTCAAGAACATTCATGTAAAAAAGCAGAAGAGTAATAAAGTTATTGGATGCATTAAAATATACTTGGTGGCTAGGAGTGTCCATTTAAAGTTTTTATGGTGTCAAATCTGTATCTTCTAGGCAGGAAAATGAGCATCAACATCCAGCCACTCACACATAATTTTAGATGGTACTGCTCATTATTTGGATTTTGGAAGCACTGCCTCCCAGAGACTGCTTTTCTCCAAGAATGAGGGGATGGTCGTCCCTAAAAATGGGAAAGGGATGTTTCAGGGCCAATACATAATCAATGTTCCCTTGCACAAAAAAAAAGCAAGTTGGGCTGAAAAAAGGTTACTTGATAATAGACACCATAGGAGGAGATAAATTTGGGAGGGCAAGTCACAGGCATGAATACAAGGGCAGGAATTGAGCTTGGTGAGTTCTTGCAGCAATAGAATATAACCTGATCAGTCTGTTTTGGCATAAAAACCTTTACCACTATAGCATAAGGCAGCAGATATATAATCAGGGCCATCAGACATTTTTAGGCCTATTATAGAATAATGATGTGGGCCCTCACAAATCTACTCAACACTGGTCTAGGCTACTGCTGTTTGGAGGAGGCTTGCACTTATACGAAGACATCTCTTCAGCCTGGTGAGCTCTGCAAAAGGATATTAGCACATCTGCTCGTCCTTCCTGTCTCGTCACAGCGTGCCGGATGCACACCAAGCAAGACAGTAGTCAAGCACACAGACATCACCCGGGTGCGGATACTGGTTGTCCCCCCCATGATGGCCGCACTGTATACAATATAACAACTGAAATTGTAGAATCTAACACTAAGGCATTCCATAGAACGGGGACTTTGCAGACACACAAAAGTAGCTTCAATGCAATGTATACAAAATATGTTTTAATACGATAACAGCATATTTATATAAGCTGTACAAATCCAGAGACACTCCACAATGCTTGAAATAATCACAGCTAGTCGGATTTTTTTTTAAATGGGAATAAAGGAGTAAAGACCAGAGGGTGGTTTGAAAGGAATAATATAGCTTAAGATTAGTTAAGGATTAACTTGTTCAGTTCAAAATATTCACTTCTTCCTTCAAAGTATGGAGCATCATAAGCTGCAAGACAACAATTCATTAGTCCATCCGAGAAGTGATGCCAGCCCCTAAGGCTTCAATGAACTTGTAGCTATGCTGTACGTCAGTACAGTGTACATAGCAAGGGGAGGAAACCACAGCACTTTAGGCCATGCTTTGATGTTCCTGAACAAGACTACACAAAATTGGTTGGATTTAGTAATAGAGAATAGCATATCCTCTCTCTAGATATAGATTTGCACACACAATGTACAGAACAGCCAATTGGATACCGTGTCAAGGGGAGCAGGGTATATCTGAGACACCGGCCATGTTCCTATTATCAATTGTAAAGGTTCTGTTAAAATAAAACTTTAAAAAAAAAAAAAAAGGCTTAATTTGGAGAGTCAGTAATAATCCACCAGTTTATCCACTAATCCATGTATGAAGAAGAAACACAGAAATGTCTAGATGTGCAATATAACCTGGAAATATCAGTGTACATCTCTGCAATTTTTGTTCCCCTTTACTCTGCTCAAGTCCTTACTGGGGTTCCGATGGTTTGGTGTAAACATGCAGCTCACAGCCATGAAACTCCTAATAGTTGTTCTGCCTTTCAACAGGAGTGTAAAATGAGTCAAAATACGTACACAATAATAACACCCAATTTGGAAACACACATTGATTGTAACCATGCATCAGGCATTCATCCCATTTTTCTGATCCGCTGTGCCAGCTTCAGAAATTGGGAGGCGATAAGTGACTTACTGGCACAGGATTTGCCATAAAAGGTACAATACAAAATGCAGAGTTTTGCAGTAGTACAAGAGAGTGGGTGACCTGTGAATATTTTGGCTCATTTAATTTAACTTTCAGAAACTTACTTCGCGGCCTATTTTTATGTGATGAATTTTTAAGGATGCAAATATCCTGGCATGTCCAGGGTGCACGGCTTTTGAATTATTGAAGATATGAAGAGGAAATACATTTTGGAATTCAGAGGGAGATTAGAGAAAGATTCAGAAAGGAGACAAGAGCGCAGTGCAACAGAAATACTCTGCAAGATAGTTGAAGGAGGCTCTTTTTTCTTATAATCAAGGACATGGGGAATTAGTAGTGGGCAGCATGTAGCAGAAAAACCACCCAGAGCAGTTAGTGATATATTGGAGATTGCCAGGATTGGAGCAAGTAAAGCCAATTAGTGCGGATCTGTGAAAGTCAAAGCGTGACATTATAAAGGAATTAACAAAGATGTACAACTGTAAAGCCTTTAAGATTGCCATAAAGTACGAAACCACAACTAATAACGTTGCAAATTTCTATTCAGTCACCTCAGCCCCCGTAATGTCCAGCAAATTTGATATTTCCATAAATGGTGGGGAATACAACCTACTTCAGTAATTATTTGCAGTACAATTCAGTATTCTATGAAGTATACATTTCCATGGCACAAAAAAAATCATTATGTGAAATGGAATATGTAATTTTTAATTAACAGTATATTTAATGAATTGTACAAACATCTAGTACAAATTGGTTATCTTAAGGTTTGTTACACACATTTATATGTACATTCTCCAGTTTCAATATGCCACTCCAATTTATAATACATGGTAATGAACAAGCAACTGGTAGAGCGAATTTAGCACCCACCGCATAACACTACTGTGACAAAACTAATGAAGATTACAGATAAAAGAGCAATTGTGAGGCAAAGTTGTAAACGTGCAGTAATCAACAGGAGCATTACCATGGTGACTGCTCCCCTTTTGAGAGCATTACCAAACTGCTCCTTAAACATAAAATTCACAAAAACACTAAAGATGTATTTAATGTATTCCATGTATTATTGTGAGAACAAAATCAAATCAGCTAATTGCTAATTTTTTGACTGAGGTTGATGAGACACACAGTCAATAATTATTGCAAAAAAAAAAAATAAAAGTATATTGTCAGCTTTAATGCACATTACTTCAATTATGTTTCTGGTTTGAAAACTCCTTTACAAATATTTGTTAAATACATAAAAAGATCGAAGGATTAAAAAGTTGCTACAAAAACATTCTACTTCTAGGTGTGTCTGGATGAAAATTTCAGATGTGAAAGTCAGCAGATGACCTCTGTTGGTCACAGTGAAGGTCGCTGTACGCACTGCCATGGGCCAGGACCTGGAGCTGAGACTCACTCGCTGAATTCTGGGACCTTAGAAGCAGGAGCAGCGCAAACACTGGCAGAGATAAGTACTTGTGATTAACAGGCTCACTTTATAGTGTATGTTTCTGCAAACATGAGACGTTTCTCGCACTAAAGTTCCACTGCTTCCAAAATACTTGTCGGTTGGGATTTTATCTGCAGTGAAGTTTATAGCTACAATTTAAGCCTACTAATAAAAGGAAAGATAAAATAAAGGCAGTTAATTTACTATGTCTAAAACAGATTAAAAAGGAGTGTGTGGGATAATCTCATATCAATGTATTCAACGGGATGAGGCACTAGCTGGAAAGTGAGAAACTATACACTTTATACATGACATTGTCCACAGCAGGACGTTTATAAGTTATATACACATTAGGTGGACTGGGATTTAACCCTTTACGTGCCAGGCTTCTGACTGTCAAAGGCTAATTTTGTTTCCCATGGCTGATTTGAGTTAACCAGGCTGCTTGCTCACTAGTGTGAGGGAATGTATTCTCTCATTTTCTAAGACGTGTTGGCTATTTAATCATTGATTTGCTTTCTGTGTGCTTTCACCCTCATATGATCACTGCATGCCTGCGATACAATAAGTTATATTTCCTATGGTGCGAATTTGTTCATTTTCCAACTTTACCATGAAGGGGCAGGAACACCTAGCTAATTTTTGGTATATAATACATTTTTTTTATATATTTGAATCAGACATTTTTACTTTAAAACCATGTACAGATCTCCTGTAGTTTTACATTGAGCATAATGTCACCTCATTCCGTAATATCAAATGAAAAGGGCTCAGACATTTAGGCTGGACTGTTGCCATAGCAACAACAATAAATCTGCCACTTATAAGAGATTAGCAGAGTTATGAGAGAAATCTGAGAAGACAGAACTAATTTCATTTTCTTTACCGGACATAGTACGGAACCAAAAATATGTTTTCCCCACACACTGCAGGTGGAACAGCTCGTTTAAAGCAAGGGTCAGATTAACTAAAGTCAGAAACCCTTTCCCAGTAGACTGTAAGCTCCTTCAAGACCCACTGTATGCCCACTTTGCAGAAAACAAGGTTACAGACATGAGGAATTTGCTTTATAATGTGCTTGATTGCACAGCTTTTCAGAGATGTGCTGCATTTCACATACATACATGCTGCCAGATCACGCACCTGCCTGGTCACATGTCAGGGAGGGGAGGGCAGTTTGCACATGTGATTGCACTACCAATGCATGTTCTATGTGACAGGATTCAGCCATGAACTATCTTCATGTTACGGGGGCATAATAGAGGGGCCGTGGTGCCAATGAAATTTGTTTTTTTCTCAGGCGCTGTAGACATATTGCTGGACTTTGATTACCTTCTGTTACCTACATCCTTGTGGACATTATGTAATAGCTTCATCTGTCTCGGGGTCTGAAAACACCAACTTTAGCAGATTGGCATTGTCACAATACAAACGTTTGTACTTTTCATTGACTGGCTGCCGACAAGAGAAAAATGATCAATGTTTTGATTACTTTACTTATCAACAGAAGCTGCCTCAGTCTTTGCCTCACAAGAGTTTAATACTCAGGACTGTTATACAATGCACATTACACCCCAAAAAAACAACACCCCCTGACATGTATTTCTGAGCTCCTGGGGGTGTTAAGAACTTGAATGTATTAGACTTCCCAAAAGTGCTAAACCTCACATTTAGATTACAAAAAGATATAAAAGAATGCATTAACATTTTATTACAGATAGGTATTTAGAATAGTGTACGATAATGTATGCTTTTATGGGCTTATTAGTACAAGGATCACTGGATTTTTATTGTACCCTTAGCTTTAATTCTAGTTTGTCTTCTATTACACTTAAATAAAGCCATGATGTATATAAAACATGAGTAAACTGTAATAAATACATATTAAGCAGATTATCACCTCATTACAGAAGAGCAGCGATCCAAGACCCTGAGTGTAATAATGAACAATCCAAGAGTAGTGATGTCATAATCAGACTGTTCGCTGCAGTTTAAGATCACCGGTGGATAGAATGTCGTAGATTAGACCATGTGTAAGTCTAGTTTTAATTGTCAGATTGAGGCTGCACAAGCATCAGTTAGACTGTGTGTGTGTAAAAATGTAAATATTCCATAGCAGGCAAAGATATAAGATACAAAGCTATTGTGCCTTATGAGCAAAAGATCACCTGATATTGGGAAATCCTACCTAGCAAGTTACTTGGCAACAAAGTCAGACTGTTCTCCTGCTGTACATACAATACATACATATGTATACCATCTGGTTAACACTTAATGCACAGCACTTCTGAGTGGTCCTTTAGAAACCGCCGACACTACCAGTGAGGTAACCTGATTCGCCACAAGTTCTACCAAGTCACCTTCTGTTTTATGAAAAGTGTGAGTGGAGGAGAATCTGTTAGAATTAAATCTTCCAGTCTAAAGGTCATCACTGCATCTAAATCCTGTATGTACCAAACCTTTGATTACCATTGGTTACCTACAATCTTGTGGACATTATGTAATAGATTCTTCTGTCTCCAGTTCTGTAAACAACAACTTAAGCCCATTGGCATTGGAACAAACTTGTGTAATTTTCAATGACTGGCTGCAGACAAGAAAAAAAAATGATCGATGCAGTTTTGGTCACTTTACTGATCAACAGAAGCTGCCTCGGTCTTTGCCTCACATAGGGTTGCCGCCTGGCCGGTATTTTACCGGCAGGCAGGTAAAAATTGGCATCAGACCAACGTTTACAGAGACAGTACCAAGGTCGGTATTTTTCTGAAGAAAAGGTGGCAACCCTAGCCTCACAGGAGTTTAATAGTCGGGACGGTTATCCAATGCATATTACATCCCAATAAAACAACACCCCCTGACATATATTTTTGGGCTCCTGGGTGGTAACAATGTGAAAGTATTATACTTAACAAGAAGTATTAAACCTCATATTTTGATTGCAAATTGAGCTAAAAGAATACATTAACATTGTATTACAGATAGGTCATTTTTATTTACAAGAAAGTAAATACTTCAATTACAGTGTAATGGGATCTCCGACTCCACACATAAACAAGGCTCCCCATTCACTTCTATTAAGAATCCTGTCAATTGCTACTGTGGAAAAGTTGGGGGTAGACATATGGGTCACCACTTCTTGAATGGGGCATTCCACCAACTCTGTCTGTGCTAATCAAAGCAAATTAGATACTACTTTACTCTCTGAGGGTCTTTTCAGCTCCTGATTTTTATATACATAGGCTGAGCCGACACAACCCAAGTCTACACATTTTGCGAGTCTGCTTTATACATTGGTGCACATGCCATTTGCGCCAGTCTTCTGCGTAATCTGCGTTTGCGCCGTGCATATACATGTCCCCGGTGTATTTTAGATGCAACTATCTCTGCCGCCTTATTCTTATTTTTTTAAATTAAAGATTAAATGATTTTTAAAATGTACATAGACAGCTTTTAAAATATATTCCATACAAAGCTACAAAGTTTTGCACTAAAACATGGGCAGATTCGTCAGCTATTTGAAAAAGAACCTTATACATCCTAATCATCTATATTAGGTAAAAGCATTCAAACAAAATCATGAAAAACTATGGCTGTTAACCTATTTGAGGGTGTGAGAGGTTCTTTTGAAAAGTGTCCACTTCATTATTTACCCTGTGCAATGTATGGAACATTTTTTAGACAATGGACAACAATACAGGAATGTTATTAAAGTTCCTGTGTAGCATCCTGACATTGCTTTGTTCTTGTAATATGTAGCAGGGCCCATTTTCTATGAGCCTGTATATGACATACAGCAATTCTAGTGATACACCTTTGTTACACCCAGTAACTGATCTTGCATGGAGGAGGAGGAGCATTGCAAACATGCGACTTCTGGTTTCTGACTCTGGAATGGTGCTTATATTTCTGTCTCTGTGAATATGGTTTCATTTTGACATATACATCCATGTCAGCTTCACCTCATTCTTACTTTTATGTACAATCTCCCGGACTAAACCTTAGGTCTGCAGTACCACAAGGAGATACTTTGTTACAGATTTGGTACTTTCAATATCCACATTGATTTCAGATTTACATTCACAGTATGGATTAGTGTCAC